>CM051517.1:65042954-67820454 GCA_028015205.1 Mytilisepta virgata | reverse complement strand
GCATGAAATATTTGCCACTGGACGTTAAGCAACCAACAATCAATCAATCAATCAATCTACATCAAACATGAGACCATGGACCTATATAACTGTTAGAAACACATCATGGTCTCTGATACAACCATGAAACATACGACCATGGACCAATTTCACGGTCTGTAACATGTCATGGTCTCTTCTTTCTACATCAAACATGAGACCATGGACCTTTATACCTGCTTGCAACTCGTCATGGTCTCTTATACCACAATGAAACATAGGCCATGGACTAATTTAACTGTCTGAAACATGTCATGGTCCTTTCTATGTGAAACATGAGACCATTGACCTTTATACCTGTTTGTAACTCGTCATGGTCTCTTATACCACCATGAAACACAATCATGGACCAATTTCACTGCCTGTACCATGTCATGGTCTCTTCTTTCTACATCAAACATGAGACCATGGAACTATATACCTGTTAGAAACACATCATGGTCTCTTAAACCACCATGAAACATACGGCCATTGACCAATTTCACTGCCTATGATATGTCTTGGTCTCTTCTTTCTACATCAAACATGAGACCATTGACCTTTATACCTGTTTGTAACTCGTCATGGTCTCTTATACCACCATGAAACACAATCATGGACCAATTTCACTGCCTGTAACATGTCATGGTCTCTTCTTTCTACATCAAACATGAGACCATGGAACTATATACCTGTTAGAAACACATCATGGTCTCTTAAACCACCATGAAACATACGGCCATTGACCAATTTCACTGCCTATGATATGTCATGGTTTCTTCTTTCTACATCAAACATGAGACCATTGACCTTTATACCTGTTTGTAACTCGTCATGGTCTCTTATACCACCATGAAACACAATCATGGACCAATTTCACTGCCTGTAACATGTCATGGTCTCTTCTTTCTACATCAAACATGAGACCATGGACCTATATTCCTGTTACAAACACATCATGGTCTCTTAAACCACCATGAAACATACTGCCATCCATAGACCAGTTTCACGGTCTATAATATGTCATGGTCTCTTCTTTCTACATCAAACATAAGACCATGGACCTTTTTACCTGTTTGTTACTCGTCCTGGTCTCTTATACAAACATGAAACATAAGGAAATGGACAAATTTGACTGTCTGTAACATGTCATGGTCTCTTCTTTATATGTGAAACATGAGACCATGGACCTAAATACCTTTTTGTATTTACATATTACACAAGATGGTGTGGTTGCTTTCAGTTTGGAAAAAAAAGACAATAACTTTGTTAACAATATGCAGTTTTATTTCAAAACTTGTATAATAATTAAATGATGTCATAATTTTCTTTTATCTTAATAGTTATTTTAAATGATGAATCAAAACAATATGAACAAATGAAATGTATAGGGTTCAGACATTTCTCTATCTAACGGTGACAGATTTTAAGGAATTTGTAAAGAAATGACAACACCATATTTTTGTAAAGCATGTGATCATACACAAAAAGTTGGGGAACATTTAAACAGATGAATATAACTGGCCCCATCACTGCAAATAGAAACCAAGATGTTTTGAATATTAAAAAATAATAATCTAAAATAAATAAATATAATGGATTACAAAGGTGTCAAGTTTTGTGATTTGATAAAGACACCGAGATGCCAGAATATATTTCTGAAACAGCAAGGGTATATATGACTTTTTTACCCCAATTGCAACCTCAATAATGAACATAACTATGTAACATGTTACTCTACATTACAGTGAAAGAATATCAGAGGCTCACAAAGGTTTAAAAATGATGAATAACCTTCAATAGTCTACATTTTAAATTTAAAATCATGCTATTTACACATCAAATACTAAAATCAATGACTAAAAGTATTATTATAAAGTTTTGCACACACGAGAATATTATTTTCACTGGAATTTAAAAAATCTTTCATGTATGCGGAAAAATATCAGGTTGGGTTTATCAATATTTCTGGTGGTAAAAATACATGATTTTATTATTATTTTTTTTTAATACATAAAAAGTCACTTACATACAAACAGTGCACAATGGTGCATATGAAAGCTAAATACTTTATTATAAAAATATTCTAATTTAAAATGGTGCATGTTCAACAAATATCTGGTACCGGAAAATACATTAAGGCAGGGATAATGTGTAATTCAGGGTTTAGCCAGGAATGTCACATTATATACCCTGTCTGACACCTGAATAACATAATATACACCTGTACACTTTATATTCCTGTACATTCAAAAATACTTTGTGTATTGTGATAAGACATCCTTGTTCAATACCTACAAAAAGGTAACACCTCCCGAAACGAAAGCTGATTTATATCAGCTATACTAGAGGAGGGGATAAGGCGGCTGCGCAATGCTAGGCGGTGTTGCCACAGAAGTTATAAGAAAAAGTACAGGTTCCAGCCCAGGTTGGGTAGTAATTAAAGAATCAGATCTACTCTAACATTGTTTGGTCAATTTTCTAGGCACTTTATATATATATGTGTGTACATCAACTTTCTAATCAAAGAACATTTTTTATTTTGTCAAAATCTTAAAAATGTACTTCTATTGAATTATTGACTTCCCGTACTCTAATTCGCTGACAGCTTTTCCGTATGACGTGACATAAACCATGACATCTGAATCTTAATTGGACAGTGCATGCTGAACAAATAAATCAAACACAGTATTAAAACATGTTACAAAATATCTATGCAAAAAGTAACACATACATGAAAAAAAATATAAATAATAAGATAATTTAAGTAATTTGGAGAATTCAAAGTGTACAAAAATGTATATTAATTGATGTAAGAAATGATTTTTTGCCACGTTGTATGAAGTGCTAGTTTTCTATCAGATCTTTGAACTTTCACAGAAAGAAGGCACACATTTTGAAGCTATTCATGTTCTGTTTTGAGATTGTTTGAAGATTAAAACAATTTTACAGACATGTTAAAAAAAAAGGCATATTTCAGAAAATAGTTTAAATAGCTAATCCAAGTGTTTTCAACCTAGACTTAATAATTCCTTCATTACAGCAGTTTTTAGATTTTGTTTCCAATTTTAAATCAATACATTTGTATTTGCATACATATTTATATTTTCCTTTTACCATTGTCTGTTTTAAAGAAACATTTTGTGCAACTCTGCCATATGTGTCTTTGATCTTTTTTTTAATATTATAAATTCATTTTCTAATATTACTTATGCATTCATTAATATAAGTAATTGACCTTCTAAAAGATATGAAGATGCCTTTACAAAAAAACCCAAGATGTTGTTCATTAATACAGAATAAAAGGAACAAAGACAAAACTTTTTTTTTTTAAGCTTAATACAGTAATCTATATTAAGTAAATATGACATTTTTCACTGTTCAATAATGTGAATGAATACCACAATCATTCTCCAGACATTTCCACATCAAGATCCATTTTTGTGTAATCTTTTGATTTTGATTCCATAAATGAAATGTACAATGAGTCATAAAATTGTCTGCGGTCATGTATGACAACTGGTCTTTAATTCGCTTCAGAGAAGAATTTGCCTGTTCGTTGCACTGACTATTGATACTGTCATGTTGAGGATATATTGATAGGTTATATGCTAGACTGCAACCTGAAATTAAAAAAAAAAAAAAACAATGTATGTACCGGTACATGTACTGGTATATTTAAAAGATTGATAAGTCTCAAAATACGTCAATGTATGTGACCAAAACGAAAGGACATGCAAACTTGATCTTTTAACACACTTAGATACACTTAACACAAATAAGCTATAACATAAACATGAAATAAAAAATGAGCTTCCATTATGTTGCTACCAACAACAATAATACTGTTTCAATGGAGCATATATGGTAAAACTTATAAATTTAATATCCTAAGTATTATTGTAGCAAATTTTTGTTCTTGTAATATCTGAGGAAAAGATTTCTGTTGGATAAAGAAGAGTTACAATTGACTGTCTGATGACATTATTTCCAATAACCTTAATCCGTGTTAGTTAAAAGCTGTCAAACCTATAATATTCCACTATATAAAAACTTACTTGTGTGGTTATCCCAATGTAATCTGTCCACATAAAACTCTGTTTCCTGAAAGAATAATGGATCACGATTCAGGCAGTACTCTTGAAGCTTACATGCGTTGTCATAAATTACAACTTTCGGAGCTGGAATAGAGTAAGGACAAGTTAATGATAAACAATATAACAGCTAACATACAAAAGATAACGCAGAACTGCATTTTTGTATTTCAAAGGTTAAGCCTGTATTGGCTAGTGTTATTTAATACAATTCATGAATCATCAATATGTACTGTAAATTCAGAAATTATTGTGAGGTTTTTATTAATGCGAATAATGCGACTACTTAAATATCACAATAATAAGAACTCAAATTCTGATATCAAATATATATATTTGTATGTAGCTTTTCCTAAAATCACAATAATTAAACTCGCATTTTTGTCCATTCTTCAAAAATCGCAATAATAAATGCTGCAATAATTTCTAAATTTACAGTAGTTCATTCTTTTAATAAAGCATGAAAAATAAAGTTATCCATTTAGGAGCCTGTATATCATATTTGTTTTTCATTTATTGTTTGAACATAAATCAGGCTGTCAGTTTCTCGTTTGAATTGTTTTACCTTTGCTCATTGTTGAAGGCCGTAATGTGACCTATAGTTGTTAACTTCTACATCATTTGGTGTCTGGTGGAGAGTTGTCTCATTGGCAATCATACCACATCTTCTTATTTTTATATTATGTAAATATGTTAAAGAATTTTAATTGTTAAATAAAAAAACGAAATTTATTTTTTGAACTTGACTTTTTAAAAATTCCTGTAGTTTGGGGATATTCCAGTGCAATAATATATCCTTAGCTATTATATTAGAATAAATAATTTTTAAACAGATATTTGTTTCATATCTTATCTACAACAGTCACTGAAAACATTTGAAAAAGAAATTAAAAAAAGTGTGTTGCTTGAGCTATTAATACTATGACACCAAATTAAATACATGTATACCACAAAATTACCTCTCTTGAATCTGGTTCTTAAAATGGTGAATGGAACATTAGGAGATTCATTACTTTCCATAACTTGAAATCCATAACAAATACCTGTTAAATAAATGAAAAATATAAATAAGAAACTAATATTTAAATAAACACTTATACAAGCATTAACAAGTAATACCATTGGGATCAGAATGATCTCTTGATAAATTTGTTTTGGTTATTACAAGTCCTAAATTAAACTAAGTGTTTGTCATTCTTTTTGACAATAACATTAAAAACAAAACACAATTTTCAGAATTGAACATTTATGATAAGTCAGACAGATATTCTTCTGACTAAAAAAATCCATGACAATGATTTTTTAATAATTTTTCTCTGGAATTTCAGTAGTAATTACTTTAATTATTTGAGGTTTTTATCTTAAAAGTTACTGTATTAATGATGTCTAGGGCTTTTAACAAAATGCTTCATCACATGCTGAATTTGTGATACCATTATGGTAAGAATTTCTTCAAGACTGAACTTTGGTTGACTTCAGAAGGAGTAATAAACTGTATAAGACCTGCTACTATTTTGGTATTACAATTCATATATATACTCACCATGAGGACAGAAAACAGTAAATATTCCTGGTAACAGACTTGGATGTCCTCTATACTTTTTGCAGCAATTGTCTCCCTTTTTCTTTTGCTTTGTTTGATCCTTGTCCATTGGAAAATTTCCCCTATTTCTTAATTTAGTCAAACTTGGGAAAAAACTTAGACCATCATCACCCCTAAGACATTGTTCTGATTTATCCTCAGCTGCATGTATAAACGGTGTTATGGCAATGTCCCATAGTTCTTTTAACAGGCACTTTAATTCATCTGTTGGTGTTATATGTTCAAAAATTTCGAAAAGTAGTGGAATTTTTCTATGTAACAATGTCCAAAGTACAGGATCTTCTTTTAGTTTGACATCCTTCCAAATTGATTCCAGCAATGTTTGCACATCTGCATTAGGTTTAAGTAAAACACACACTGGGGATGGTGATGACAAACATAAGAGAAGCTTTTGATAGACTGGAAATAAAGATGTGTCTAATTGTATATTTGTTAATAATTTATACAGAGGTTCTGAAATGTTCTTTATCTCTGCAAACAGCCTTTTTTTCTCAAAGTCGTCTAATGGTTTCATTCTTACATGACGTATAACTTCCCCAGCACTGGCATATCGTTTCATCAGATTTCTTATTACAGCATCTGGAATGAAAACTCTGTCTGAAAATCTGAAATTAGAAAAAATACTTCTCTGAGGTGAAAACAATCTTTAAATGCATATCAAGACCAATTTCTTTTTTCTGTAAATTCTGGTGTAAAAATGAATTAATGATGATACAACTAAATAAACACCTAAAGTTTTAGCTAATCCTATCTTTTTTTAAACTTAACATTAATCAATAACACACTTATGACCTTCTAAATTCATTACTGTATTAAAATGTGTCATTATCACGGTGACATCTATCCAAACAAGTTATGTCCTGTGTCAATCTATGTCCATCAACCTCTGTCAAATATAGTTCATATTTACCAGACTGTTAATCATGACCTCTATTATAAATATTTTGAAGTAATTATGCTCTCTTACAATAATGACAAAATATCTTTTAACACACGTTTAATATTGTCTAATTGAAACCAGATTCACAGAAATCTAAATTATTATTGATTTTAAATGTATCCAAACACTCTGCACATGGTATGCTTTTCCACAGTTCTTCCCTAATATTAGGGGACCACATATTCCTAACACATTATGATAAGTCATCAAAATTATGTATAAAGTATACTTTTTTTTAAAGAAAGCGAATTTTCCTTACTTTATAAGCTGCTGCACTTTCTTGTCTAATTCAATATGCCATTTATGTTTACAATTTTAGTCATAGGTCTTATAGTGTAGGTATTGATTTCCAATTGGTTGCAGTCGTGGGTCAACTGACAGCTCATAATTTATCAACTTTATTTGTAAGTGGTTCGAGGGCGGTATTTGGACACAGGACCTCTGACTTGTTAGTATGCTGACACTTCATGAAATACTTGAAGTGTGATTTCCTATAATTGCAGCTGCACTGATAATCATTGTATTAAAGCATGGATTCTAAACACAAGAAGTTAGTGAAAATATTCAATGACTTTTCAATAAACCTTGATGAGGACAATTTCAAAACATCTGAGGAGTCTTGATCTTTCCACTCCCACATACGTCTTTGGAATGATAAAGAAGTGCCATCACAAACTATGGTTTCAGGGTATCCATCATCTCCTTCACACTTCAGACAACTGAAACCAGTACTAAAATCAATATCAAGTAGCTGGAGGAAACTATTCCAGGCATGGCGTAATTTCTGATATGAAAATACATCTTGAATAGTGGAGTTACCATAATCAAGTTGTACATCACACCATGTTTGATAAAAAGTATATAATGGCCTCCTAAAAATATAAGAGAAATTAAACCATTAGTTTTCATGAATAAAGCTTTAGGATATAAAAAAGAGAATTACAGAAACCAACTAATTCTGGCTCCTAATTGCAGGAATAAGTTTGGACTAGACCTGCAAAAAAACATAGGCTTTTTCATCTTAAGCACAGATTCTCTACAGGAAATTTTAAATCAGTATAATTTCAGCTAATTGTGATAAAATTTAATTGAAGTTTGTCTGTGATTTTTTTTAATAAGATTAATAATACTTCACATTTTATGTTATAGTGTAAACCTTGGCTGTGAGATTAGTTTTGATTTTATTAGGGGAAAATTTCAGTCAGACAAATGTATCTTAAAAAAGACTTCTTAGATGCAACATCTGATACAACAAGGTTTTTCAATCAAAACATGCAGAAATGAAGTTTTTACCTTCCATGAAGAAAGCTATGCATGTACGAGCGTAATACATCATATCCAACTAAGTAAGATCCAAGGTTAAGTAGACACTTTGACTGTCCTTCAAATACGCTTATGGAATCACAAGATGAGCATGGTCTATAGTATACTGTAATTACAAAAATAGGATTTTAAGAAATCAGTTGGTTAGTTAGTTGTAAAAAAATTCTTATTACAATATTGAAAAGTGATTTCTTTTTTATGTTGCTTTATCAGACAATACATATATCTGACACATGTTTTGACTTTAGATTAATGAGTACTGTATCACTTTATTGTAGTCTTGTTTAATATAAACTGAAACTATCAGCTGAAAAAAATGTATTGTTTACAGCATACCAGATAATTTGGAAAAAGAACGCTTCCCAAAAGCCTAAATGCATAAGTAAGAAAAAAAATACCAGTAAATTTAGTAGGGGTGAATAGGTCTTTTTTGTTGAAGAAGACATATACTTTAGTAACAAGAAGCCAACTGGTAAAAAATATGACATTTTGATATTTATATTTTTCCTTTATTGCAATCAGGTTAAAGCCAATAAATCCTATTACTAGTGTGATAATTTAGCCAAATCCGAATTCATGGTATTGATCTAAAAATAAATGAGGTAGGTTACACGGAATTTTATATATGTGGTCTTACTTGCAGATCCTATTTTGCTGATCATTTTTGCATTTAAAGTTTCTCTCTAACTTCAATAGTTTTTGACAAAGATGCAAAAAAATGGATAAAAATAATCATTCAGAGGAAATAACTTTTGTAAGGAGTCTGTTGAGAGTTTCGGCCATGAAGACTGATTTGTAGATCTTATAGTGCTGAACAGTTTTGCTTTTCTACTATTCTCACTATTAATTATAGTTTGTGCAACAAGAGAAAAAAAAAAAATCTTTCCAGGGCAATAACTCTTAAAAGGAATCAGTTGACAATTTCAGCCAAGTTGACTTATTTGTAGATCTTATGCTAAATGTCTTTGCTCTTTACAATTTTTCTATATCTATAATGATTTCTGCATAAAAAGAAAATCAACCGATGCCAAGAGACGACAAGATAGCGATAAGATAAAGTTTCAAGTAATAAATCACTGTATAATTTTGCTTATCAACATCTAACTTATACGTAGTGTGAAATGCTTGTATGTATGGATACGAATAAAGATAAACTGTTAAACAAACATGTAACAAGCATTGTGAGAGTATTGCATGGCAATACATAGTCCCCTACCGGTTACAAATTCATTGTACTGGAACAAAATGACAAAAAAATTATGAAAAACTGATTAGGCCATTTATTTTTAATTATTTGGTTTACGGATCCGCCGACCCAATTTTGCCGATTTGAAGAAAAAAAAATAAAATTGAAAATTTTGGTTTTTTATTACCGCCGACCCTCTGGAATCAGCCATCCCAAAAATAAAAATAAATTAAAATCCTTTTTGCATCAAAATTTCATAAAAGATTATATTCCAATTCGTCTAAAAATAGATTATCCATCAATAAAATACTTGTAAACATGATCCCCCTCAAAAATCTTTTTATAGACGTTAGTTGATGCCAATTTGCGAAACACGTTTTATGAAACAAATTTCTTAATAGAATCCATGCCACTTTTAAGTTCGTTTTGTATGAATATCTAGATTCCGTAAGATATCGAATCCACTCATTTAATGCTGTTCAACTTGTAGCTGACGAGTCGGTCCCTTAAAAAGGGAACGGTCTACTGAACAACACCTTTCAAGATAGATGTTCTGATATTTGGGTTTCAAAAGAGGGAATTAACTGATCATTTGCAACCTTTGTACATTTGGCAATATAACCAAGATTGTTCAAAGGTACATGATTTTCCCTTTTTTTTCTTTTTTTTCCCGACCGACCGACCCTATTTTAAAAAAAAAAAAATCCGTAAACCAATTAAATAAAAATAAAAGGCCTTACTTGCATGTATTTTCTAAGTCCAAGGACCATAACTCTGCAAAAAAATCATCTGAACGTAATAAAATTCGAACTTGATCTATAACTTGTCATGGTTAAACTATATAACAAATTTCAAATCAATATCTTCAAGCATGACGAAAAAAAGTGTGGAAAACTGATTACTTGCGTGAATTTTCTAAGTCCGAGGACCGTAACAGCACAAAATCATCAGACCCAAACAAAATTCAAACTTGATCTGTAACTGGTTATGATAAAACTATATACCAAATATCATGCAAACAATATCTTCAAGTACGAAGGAAAAAACTGTGGAAACTGATATGCTGGACTGATGGACGGACAGACAGACAGATTGACGAAAGGCAAACCTAAAGTCCCCTTTGGCTTTGCCGGTAGGGGACTAAAAAGTAACAATACCTTTTACATATCTAACTGATGTGTTTGTAATGACAGCTGCACAGTCATATGCAATCCATTCTTCTAAAACTGGGTCTCCATCTTTCAGTGCAGAGCCACAATTTCTGCAGCATTCCAAATCTGGTAATAAAAAATCAACCTTTTCCTCTATATCTTTTAATCCATCTGATAGATTTTGTGATCTTTGGAATGGAATTTTTTTGAAAGAAATTAATTTTGGTTTATATATTTTATTCCTATCAGCAACATTTGACTGGTCATTTGAAATACTCTGTATCAATTCATAGTAAGGACTTTCATTGCCATTAATTATAATTCTTTTCAAAACAGAAACATGAACACAACCATATGAGGAGCATGTCAAACAAGAAAATCTCTTCTTTCCTAAATCAACTAGTCCATAACGTGAAATTCCCATTCCACCACAGCACACAATTTTAGACTCTGGTACTTCATACACCATGTCTCCAACCTGTGAACAAGGTAAATAAATGATATTTACACAACAAATTTAAAAGACATTTCACATGTTATATGCCATATCTTTATAAAAGCTTCTATCTTTTATAAATTTACATTTCTTTTCTACAATGACAAAAAGGTCTACATAAACTAAATTCAATAATTAATTTCTCTGACGCTAAGCTTTACAAAATCGTAATTCACAGTTTACAAAAGACAAAATCTCATGTATAAAAGCTGTGTATGTGACATCTTTTTGCCCAAAAGATATATAAAAATGTATCTGTGCATTTGTAATTGTAATGACAATCTGTGCACATATTAGATATCATAATATTATCATCTTACTAACTCACCATAGTATATCCATGATCACCTAAAATGAAGAAACTGATACACATAAATATGACATTAAATACACATGGAATGAAATCTATCAAAAGATACTATATACACAATGGCAAAGCAATACTATAATGTTTTTGATGCATTTAAAGAAGGAAAGGGATTTTGTATTTAATCTATTTTGTTTTGTGAACTGCATAGCTGGACCTGCACGCAATTTTTAAGATAAAAAAATCAACAATAAAAGCACTGTTTCTTTGATACATTGGTGTTTTCAAGGTATTTTTCTTGCGATTGTTAATTCATATATATCCAGCCCATACAAGTTACATGTTCAACTAATGAATGTTTAATCCTTTTGAAAATCGGTGATCTTATGCAGGTTATATGTCTCAGTAACTTCCACAAATTCTCACATTTATTTTAAATAGATTCTGATACTGTTTAGTACTCAATAAAAAATAAGATTGAAACCCAAGTAAAGTTTTAAAAATGTTTGCGAGTTTTATCACAATGATGTTGTACATCGATATTTGTTTTCATGACCCTGTTTTTTCTGAGTTTAAGCTAATAACCTACATTAAAAATGCCAACATAGACAGAAAATGATGACAGCAATTATATCAGCATACTTACCTTCAGTATCTCCTTCTACAGGTTCAATCTCATTGATCAAATCATACTGGTTATATATCATTCTTGCAGCTTGGATATGAATACAGTCAGGATAATGTTCAGAAAAATCTGCAAATAAAAAATCCTCAAAAAACCAATCACAATTAAATGAGGTACATCTTTAAACTTAAGCAGGATAAACTCTACATTGAGAGAAAGTTGTATGATAAAGCTGAAGATCAAATAACAAATTATTCTGCAAAATACATGCTAAAAAAATCAGTGACAAATTTGACACAGGAAAATAAGCCCCTAAAATGGTGAAAAATTTATAAACCTTGATGTAGAACAATAATCTATATTTAATTCTGATAGATGGTTTATACTTCTGTTCCAAAAAGCAAAATTATGTCATCTGTAGGAAATTTCATATTCTTCAAAAGGATGGATGAATGAATTATTGTTTAACGTCCAGTGGCAACCAGGTGCATATCAGGACGAGAACATGTTGATATGATAATGAATATGATTCCTGCTTTGTACTAGACCGACACGCTAAGTCGGATTTTTAATGTGCTAGCTCACGAGGTAACTGTCCGCAGGAAGACATATCACTTCACTCTGACACATTATACTGATTCCGAGCCGACCAGTCTTTGCTCTTACTCCTATATATGCTGCGTGCTTGGCGGAGAAGCAGCAAATACCAATTTTAATGTCTTTGGTTTGACCCGGCCGGGGATCGAACCCGCGACCTTCCGCACTCGGGGCGAGCACGCTACCACGAGACCACCGAGGCGGTTTCTTCAAAAGGTCTATTTTTTTGCATTACTTTTGGTGAAAACAAATGTGGCCACATGCAAACAACGATAAAATCGTTTAAAAAACATTCTCTTTTTGGATATCTTTTACTGTACAAAGTTTCATACTGTTGTTTTAACTTTGAGAAAATTGTTTTGAATATCCTTTTTTCCACAAAATAAGACATCTTTATATGGATTTGAACATAACATTAACCTTTTTATTTGTCTTGTCAAACAAATGGTTGGTTCTATAAATAAGTAAATGGCTTACCATTCAAAACAGACCAATTATAAGAAAAAATCAACAAAGTACAATGTACATGCTGAGAAACGTAGTATTTTAATTTGATTTTAATAATCGTTCTACGCCATGTAAATCAGGAAGTAGTGAATGGATTAATATGCAAATGGCTTAAAGCTTATCATATATTTTGAATTCAAGCAGATGCATGACTTAGTATATTGTAGTTCTTTGCACCTGATTAACTCATAAATCAGTCCTATCTATTTTTAATCGCTGAATCGATGAGTTCAGTTATTTTTCTTGACTATTTATTGAAATGTTTACCAAAGATTTTCTATTTTTAATATTATAGCTTTTAATCTCTCTTCAAAAAAATTTAAATCTAAGGAACTTGATTGTGCAGAGAAAAAACATATTCCTGTGACCAATCAGGGGTATAGCTAATTTTTTTAATACCTGTAAATGATATATTGAGATTGTATTCTAACGATGCAATCTGCCTGGCATTGTTTTCATCACAACTGCACCAATGTATCCAAGCTCTGCTGCAGTCTTGGAAATTAACATATTTCCTTTCTATTAGAATAAATTTATCAGCCTGAAAAGATAAATTAATCATTCTTAGCATTTTTCAAACGTCATCTCTAATTTAAAGAAAACATGATTTTAATAAAATAAAAAACATACAATTATTTTATTATTTACATGTACATAAGTTCTAAATGTTAATATATATGCAATGGCATTTAAATTAGTGTAAAGAACATAATTTATGCACTTATGTAAAATGATACAATGCAAATTTTTGTTTAATTATCCTTTCATCTAAGAATGAACAAGTGGTAGGATTGATGGTCTAAGTTCTTAATTAACTGATAGACATGATGGTGGTTGTTGTCTCATGGGCAATCATACCACATCTCTGTATTTCATATGAAGTGTTCTTCGTGATTAGCTTAACTCTCCTGCAAAGTAAATTACATGCAAAGTTTTCTTGTTGAAGCAGAAGTCTTTTATCACTAATAGTTTCCCATTTTCACCATAAATGGATATTGCCTTCTTCAGCTTCAGCTCTTGAAAGTACAGTTCTGTCTCACTGAGAAATGGTGCTTCATCCTCATGACCCTGTTTCAAATATATGTACAAAATAAATAGTATATATATGGTATAATTTTTTTTTTCAAATATATTGCGCTTTAATTTGCCAGTGCACGTAAGCCTATTTGGCTGACTAATATTGTACTCATATGTATTTGTTGTATATATACAGGTTGCACTATAATAAACCATTCATTCATATTACGTTTTACTTGTAAACTACCTGCTCTAAGTCTTATAAATATTAAGGTTGATGAAACAAATTTATATTGTTATCATGGTTATGCACAGTGTATTAAAGTTAAATAACTTAATTGAGTCCTACCAATTTCTTCTTTTATTGCCATTTTCTTTTTTTAGACATGTTTTAGAATATTTATCTAATTTTTAACATAGGTGGATGTGCTAAGGTTGTGGCTTATTTTGGTTAAAGTAGCAAAATTTCAGAAATTTTATGAAATTTTTTTTTATATTGAACATTTTTGCAAATTGTAATATTGCTTGGAAAGCAGTAAATGTTAGGTCATTTCAAGTGTATAAAATCTTTGTAATTCTATGAATACTAAAACAAACTTTCGATATAACCAGTCCTAAAATTTTAGCTGGAATATAGTTATGATAGTAAAGGTGTTTAGAAAATGCCAGATAACAATTTTGAACTGATTAATTCCCGCTATGGAATTTTGTATTCTGAAAGTTCATTACCTCAATTATTGTAGAAACCTGCCTTTCTTCAATTGGTGGTGAGAATGGGGTAGTGCTCTTGCTTGTTGAAGTGGCAGCTTGACAGTGTATGTGTCCACTGGAGGATTCTGTACCTACTTAAAATTTATATATGAATAATGAATGCATAAGGACATACATGTAAGGACATGTTCAAAGTCTGTATTAAGATACACACTGAAAGAGTGGATACTTTCTCCTTCATAAATCATTGCTGTATATAAATATACCTACTGCATAAAAGAAGTAAACCAACATTTTGGTCATGTTTCAAATATGCAGGCTTATTCAAAATAATTGAAAACTGATAATAAAAAACTCTTAAAAGAATTTTACATCAAGTAAATATGTTAAGTCAAATATCACACAATAAACAATACATACAAGATCCAGTGGCAGGTGAAGTCCTTTCATAACACACTTTAGGATGACCACTTGGAATTTTAGCTGGTTTTGTTATATTGTACCG
Organism: Mytilisepta virgata; assembly: GCA_028015205.1. Lineage (NCBI taxonomy): Eukaryota > Metazoa > Mollusca > Bivalvia > Mytilida > Mytilidae > Mytilisepta > Mytilisepta virgata. Next base: position 67,805,374 of record CM051517.1, on the reverse strand, counting down.
AAATTCCCCAGGTTTCAGAATTTTTTTCTCGTATGGCTTCAACTTCCTTTGTTTAAATCTAATACATTTTTTTCGTTGAAAATTATCTGAATTTTCCATATTATTTCTGAAATAAAATAAATTTATAACTTAGAAATATTACACCTGTTCCTTAATTACACACAATGCTGTTATTACACATTTACAATTCAAGTATTGGTTGATGGTTACATTTGTGTTATAACATGTATAACCTAGATTCAATATTATTTGTGGGAAGACCATGAAATCAAATATCCACGAAAATAAAATTTTTCCTCAATCCACAAAATTGGCATCCACTAAAATAAATGAATCCACAGTATGTCACTTTACAGCTATATCTAATACCTCATCATTTCATGCATTATTTTAGAGGAGGTCAATATGTATCATTGAGTCTAATTGGTTAATGGTCTGAGCTCATGGGTTAAAGAGACCAGTGTGTGTTACTGCATTATAAATTTGTCTATGGTCTCATATGAGTATAGGATTGGCGAGTTATTGACAATTATTTGATCAACGGTCTCATGTGTCCAGTGGGTAGAAGAGACCATGACGTCACTGTTAGTTAAATTGGTCCATGGTCTCATGTGTAATGTATGTAGAAGAGACCATGACATCACTGACATTTAAATTGGTCCATGGTCTAAAGTCTCATATTGGTAAAATAGATCAGGATGTTTGTCTCATGTCTTTCATTATTAACAGAGACAATGGTGAGTTATTGAAAATTATTTGATCCATGATCTCATGTGTCCAGTGGGTAGAAGAGACCATGACGTCACTGTTAGTTAAATTGGTCCATGTCTCATGTGTAATGTATGTAGAAGAGACCATGACATCACTGACATTTAAATTGGTCCATGGTCTAAAGTCTCATATTGGTAAAATAGATCAGGATGTTTGTCTCATGTCTTTCATTATTAACAGAGACAATGGTGAGTTATTGAAAATTATTTGATCCATGATCTCATGTGTCCAGTGGGTAGAAGAGACCATGACGTCACTGTTAGTTAAATTGGTCCATGTCTCATGTGTCATGTATGTAGAAGAGACCATGACATCACTGACATTTAAATTGATCCATGGTCTCAAGTCTCATATTGGTAAAATAGATCAGGATGTTCGCCTCATGTCTTTCATTATTAACAGAGACAATGGTAAGTTATTGAAAATTATTTGATCCATGGTCTCATGTGTCCAGTGGGTAGAAGAGACCATGACGTCACTGTTAGTTAAATTGGTCCATGGTCTCATGTGTCCAGTGGGTAGAAGAGACCATGACGTCACTGTTAGTTAAATTGGTCCATGGTCTCATGTGTCATGTGGATAGAAGAGACCATGATGTCACTGATAATTAAATTGATACATCGTCTCATGTGTTATGTAGGTATAAATGATCATAACATAACATGTTACTGAAAGTCAAGCTAATCCATGATCTAAAGTGTCAGATGGGTAGGACTGACCAAGATGTGATACTGACAACTAAATTGATCCGTGGTCTCATGTGGTATGCAGGTATAAGTGACAATCACATTTTTCTGACTTTCAATTGTTCAATGGTCTCATGTGTCAACAGTGTAGGACAGAACATGGTGTGTTATTGACAGTCAAATTGGTACATTGTCTTATTTTTCACATGGGTTAAAGAGCCTGTGATATCTTACTGGTGGTCAAATTAGTAAATGGTCTCTTTTACAATATGTTCTCTCATTTCACATCACGAGACCATTGACCACTTTAAATGTCAGTAACAAATTATGGTCTCTTCTTTTAAATATGATACATGAAATTATTCACCACTTTTACTGTCAGTAACACATTATGGTCTCTTCTATCACATATGATTAATGAGACCATTGACCACTTTAACTCAGTAACACATTATGGTCTCTTTTCTCACATGACTCATGAGACCATTGACCACTTTAACTGTCAGTAACACATCATAAAGTGGTCAATGGTCTCATGTATCAAATGCGGGAGGAAACCATTATGTTTTAATGACAGCTGAAGTGGTGTTCTCATGCACCATGTGTAAAATAAGAGACCATGCCATGTTACTGACAGTTGAAGTAGTAAATGACACATGTTTAGTATGTGAAAAATACCATGAAATGTTACAGGCGATTAAAATGGTCAATTGTCTCATGTATCATATGCAAGACAAGAGACCATGACATGATATCTTACTGACAGTTTAAGTCAGGAAATGAAGGCCTGGGAAATTTGGACTGATACTGGAAAATGAGGGTTAATTGGATAGGGACAGAAAGGTAATACCACATATAATACATGAGACCATTATATATAATAATCGCACGTATTATAATTTATATATGGTATAAGGGACTATTTCTGCTTAAAATGCATGAAGTTTTTTTTAAATATCCTATAAAAATACCATCTTTTATTCACATCACGAAAAATACCAATATATGCCCCCCCCCCCCCCCCCCCCCCCCCCCCACCACCAAAAAAAATAAAATAGTAAAAATCAGAATGTTGAACACCCTAAAATAAAACGATCATCCGGCTAATTTTTTTTTATGTAGTACACCACCACCCCACCATTTTTCTCCGCGGGTTAACCATCCACACTAATGAGAATTATAACCAAATAAATGTATATAAGTACTCTTTTTATCATACTCTCCTCAATGAGGACTGTCCATTCCACCATATTGCCTAAAGTGAAAGTAGCCTCGATCTCAACTATCATGTGACAGAAGAGACCACGGTCTCATGGGTGATTTCTAACGTAAAATATACCTCCAAGGTGGACGCAGCTGACTAAAGTTCTCGTCAATTTATTTCCCCGGGAAACAACGTGATTTCATGTTTCCCCGAGAAACAACAGTTTAAAATAGTTCACGATATTCGTCCGCCTGACTTATTAAATTATCATGCAAGAATGACGTAAATAATAGCAATACCTGAAGACTGCATGGTCTTAAATTATGAACTTGACACCATCTTACTGAAACATAAAGAAAGATGTAATAATGAAAAAAAAATGATAGTAAAAACTTTGATATTACTTTTACTATTATTTAAAAATGTAAGAAATTGCTAAAATACACAAGAAAGCATTAAAAAAAGGAATTGTTGACAACCCAAGCGTTATCAAAAAAGCATACCAATCAACCAAATCAGCTTCGGTTTAGTGCCGTTAGTTAACTTAAAAATTCCCCTTAAAACTCTAAAAAAAAAATGCTTCCCCTGTAAGAGAAACCAATACTAGGCGACAAAATTATAAATTAACAAGTAGTGAAACAATAATCACTAGACAACGCTGGAAACAAATAAAATGTTTCCCCTGCAAACACAAAAAAAGGTTTCCCCTGGAAACACAAAAAAAAATGTTTCCCCTGGAAACACAAAACAAAATGTTTCCCCTGGAAAGACAACATATGGCAAAATTGCGGGTACTTTGGTAATTTGCATAGCGGCCATTTTGGATTTCTCTGACGACATTCATTACAAAGCATTAAACTTGCCCCAAAAAATAAAAATGCAAATATTCAAATTCTTATAACTCATAAGCAATTTGTCCGCATATAGGTACATTCTACACAATATTAGCTTTCCTTTCGTGTGCAAATAAACATTGTCAGCATTGAAAACTTACGGCCAATTCAGTTTTAAAAACTTAAGCGTAACCGTAGTATAACTGCTATATGAATTAACAAAAATTAGTTAAAAATGCAAATTCAAACTACAGATACAGATACAAGGCGAGATCATACATAAATTGTCCGCATATAGAGAACAACATTGGAGGATGAATTTAATGAGGAAATAAGTTTTATCTTATCTGCTTTCATAACTTTTCGGTCAAAATGTTTTTAAAACATGATAATTTCAAGTCTCCCATAGCGTAATCCTTCAAATATAAAGCCTTTCCCCTCAGAATTAAACAAACAATTTGTAAATATACGCCAAAGAAAGTTTTCATAGACACATTAGTTTAAGAGCCGAGACGGAAAAAGACTCGATTATCCGTAATTCAAAAAAATTTATCATTTTCGATCTACAACTAAGGGAGGTAGTTTGCTTAAAAGGGCTGAAGTCACGTGATGCAAATGCCATGAATAATGTACCCAGCATTTTGCCATATGAAAAAAATGTTTCCCCTGGAAACACAAAAAAAAATGTTTCCCCTGGAAAAAAAAATATTTCCCATGGTAACACCAAAAAAAATGTTTCCCCTGGAAACACAAAAAGAAAATGTTTCCCCTGGAAACACAAAAAAAATGTTTCCCCTGGAAACACAAAGCAAAATGTTTCCCCTGGAAACACAAAAAAAAATGTTTCCCCTGCAAACACAAAAAAAAATATTTCCCCTGGAAACACAAAAAATGTGTTTCCCCTGGATACATCCCAAAAAATTTTACCCCTGGAAACACAAAAAAAATTGTTCCTCCTGGAGACACGGAAAAAATTAGAATTAGATGTGTCCCCAGGAAACATGAAAATGAAATCTTTTCTAAGAGAAACCAATACTAGGCGACAAAATTATAAATTAACAAGTAGTTAAAAAATAATTACTAGACAACCCTGGAAATACAAAAAAAAATGTTTCCCCTGGAAACACCCAAAAAAAAATGTTTACCCTGGAAACACCAAAATAAAATGTTTCCCTTGGAAACACACAAAAATGTTTCTCCTGGAAACACCAAAAATAATTAGAATTGAATGTGTCCCTTGGAAACATGAAATGAAATCTTTCCTAAGTAGTTAAAAAATGATTACTAGACAAACATGGAAACATTAAAAAAATGTTTCCCCTGGAAACACAAAAAAATGTTTCCCTGGAAACACACAAAAAAAGTTTCCCCTGGAAACACAAAAAAAGTTTCCCCAGGAAACACAAAGAAAATGTTTCCCTGGAAACACAAAAAATGTTCCCCCTGGAAATATTATCAAATGTTCATAGTATATACCAAATATAAAATAAATATATTCAAACATGACGATAAAATGTTTGGAAAATTGTTCTGACGGACAGATTGACAAACTGGTGAATAAGCGGACATAATGCAAACCTGTCCGACATAAACAATGTTTCCCCTACTATCTACTAGAATCATTAAGAAATAATTAATCAATCTATGAAATATGAATATGACCCCTTTCTTAAAAATTAAACATTATTAATAAATTATCTGTGATCTGTGTTACGTTGTAATCAGTATCAAGGACGTGTGTTAGTTATACGTCCTTGTCAGTATACAGTGTCTGCTAAAATGGAAGTACAGTGCACTATTTTGTGCGTATGGTTTTCCATCGGCTACCGGTGGTTTTAAAAATTACATTGTTTCCCGGGGAAATAAATTGACGAGAACTTTAGTCAGCCGCAAGGTTGAGTGTTATAAAATTAATCAATAAAACTAGTTTTAATATCCCAACCCCATTCCGGACGCAGAACATTTTAGCGGATTTTTTTATATATACAACGTATAGTCAGCAAAAATATCGCCAAGGGTGAAAAGATTAATGACTATAACCCCCAAAAAAGTATTCCACGAGCATTACAACATCAGCAGGGGGAGGGGGAGATTTGCAACCAAACGAGCTGAAACGTGTCGCAAAAGCTGTTTGTAGATAAAGAAAGACATATCCTTTGCCCAGGACACAAGTAGCAATACACGGTGTTCACAAAGATGAACATCCAAACTAACAAATTTTAATATTTTTTAGAATTGAATGATCAAGACTCTCCCGCTAAAATGTCCACAAAATTTCCGCTAAATTGTCCTATAAATCCGCTAAAATGTCCCGTACCGGCCATTCCAGACCACTAAGGCAGATGGCTGTACAAAGTTGTCTTCCTTGAAAATCGTGAAAGCAGCCCATGGCAATTCACTTCTTTTCTAGTATAACCAATTATATTTACATTAACATCAGAATCTGAACTCTTTTATTATTTTCTTTCTTTAAAATATAAAAAGTCACTATATCATGATAATGCCCTCTATATAAGCAACTATTGTATAATTAATACATTATAATCAGATATTAAAAATTATACACAAATTGATAATTCAGTCAGGATTGCTCATGAAAGCTGTGAGGCTTATTTCCAATAGGGTCCTATGTGGTGCATATCATATAAAAACATATAACTCTGATTAAAAAGTAAAAAGTTGTTCAATTCAAGACTTTGGCAGGCTTTAATTGATTTAAAACAACAGCATCCAGAATTTTAATAAAATATATACTCATTTTCTGAAGTGTTGTGTTTGAAACTTTCAGTCAAAAATGTTTTAACTCGCTTTTTGAAAATATCAAAATTTTTAATGCTTTTAAGTTTATTTGGCAACATATTCCAATCTCGAATTCCATTGTAATAAAATGTTAGTTTTTGTTGGCCTTTTATAGATGGAATCCAAAAATTGAACTCGCTTGACGTCGTATAATGATGGTGACAATCTCTCATCTTGGTAAAATTACTAAACATATAAGATGGACTTTTATTATAAAATATCTTATGAACATGATTTAATCTAAGTTGTTTTAGTCTGTTTTCGACATTTACATAATCTACACTTTCAAGAATATTACAATCAACACTGCGGCTCTTGGTCCAACATTCTTTATAAATCTTACACATTTATTTTGCATAACCTGAAGTTTGTTTTATAACTTCTTACATATTGAATCATACCAAGCTTAACATGCGTAGTCGAAGTGACATTGAATTAGTGTTGAGACCAACGTCTTTCGAGAACTTTCTGACCTGCATCGACATATGGCAAAATGCTGGGTACATTATTCATGACATTTGCATCACGTGACTTCAGCCCTTTTAAGCAAATTACCTCCCTTAGTTGTAGATCGAAAATGATAAAATTGTTTGATAATCGAGTCTTTTTCCGTCTCGGCTCTTAAACTAATGTGTCTATGAAAACTTCCTTTGGCGGATATTTACAAATTGTTTGTTTAATTCTGAGGGGAAAGGCTTCATATTTGAAGGATTACGTTATGGGAGACTTGAAATTATCATGTTTTAAAAACATTTTGGCCGAAAAGTTATGAAAGCAGGTGAGATAAAACTTATTTCCTCATTAAATTCATCCTCCAAAGTTGTTCTCTATATGCGGACAATTTATGTATGATCTTGCCTTGTATCTGTATCTGTAGTTTGAATTTGCATTTTTAACTAATTTTTGTTAATTCATATAGCAGTTATACTACGGTTACGCTTCAGTTTTTTAAACTGAATTGGCCGAAAGTTTTCAATGCTGACAATGTTTATTTGCACACGAAAGGAAAGCTAATATTGTGTAGAATGTACCTATATGCGGACAAATTGCTTATGAGTTATAAGAATTTGAATATTTGCATTTTTATTTTTTTGACAAGTTTAATGCTTTGTAATGAATGTCGTCAGAGAAATCCAAAATGGCCGCTATGCAAATTACCAAAGTACCCGCAATTTTGCCATATGACCCTGTCGGTATAAGAACTTCAGTCTATTATTTACTTTTTGAATTATATTATTTACTATAATATCCCCCGAAAGAAATCTGTCAATGTTAATCATACTATTTTTCACAGAAATATATAGTATGATTATTACATACAATTTGAAAAGTACCCATTAGCATTATTCAACTTCTCAATGAACTCTCTTTGATCATAAGTTTTGGTTGCTCTAATTTTGACTGTTTTCTCTGTTGTTGTTACCCTCAATATGTTTACTGATTTTTCTTGTACCCAATACCAGTAAATGATCACTGAAACCAATTGATAAAACACCTGATTGACTATATGTTATTCGGGTAGCTTCTTTGATCAGTTGCTTCTAATTAAATAAATTCAATAAGTTAAAGTATTTTTTACAAAGCATGGACATTTTATGAATCATAAATATATTAAAATCTCCTAAAATATAAAATTCACAGCCTGGATTTATTTTATTTAATTGTTCTTCAAATATAATTAGACTTTGTTATTGGTAGAAACAGCAGTAGTGTAATTGAAAAAAGGTACGAGTTGGTAAAAATTAGGGAACGATTTGGTAAAACAAGGGTACGAGTTGGTACAAATTAGGGAACGAGTTGGTAAAAAAGTGTACGAGTTGGTAAAAAAAGGTACGAGTTGGAAAAGGTCCGAGTTGACATGGAATCGCACTTTCTAGCGTTCTTTTTCGATAAGAAATCACTTTCGCGTCGCTCCCCGGTTTCTGTTTATCACCTTCATCAAATCATAATGAAAAAAATAACCCATAAAAACACAAAAATTCGGTACGTACCTAACATCTTTTGTTTATAGTGATGTGAATACTATTAATAATCATGATCCCTAGGGGTATAAAGTTAACTTAGTATACAATGATTCAGAGTTAATATAAAATAGCTAGCAAAAAGTAGCATTTAGTGCAAATTTTTGTTATGATGTCGATGATCTGATGGCGTCTTAAAAATCACAGGTACTTGAGAACTGGACCCTACATTTGTGCCCTCATGTCCGTCCCCTTCTAATCAATAAATATCACAGGCACCTGGGGAATGGATTTAGCGTGTTAAATCCACCCTTTTTCCTCTGCCTCCCCCTTTTTCTGTGCAACACCCTCTACCTTCATTCTCATATCTTTCAAAATTTTCGCCATTTTGTTAAAATACAAACAATATCACGATATTATAGCTTAAGTCAAATGTTCAAATTTTGTTGACTGACACAGTTTAACCCTTTGGCCGCGGGAAGGACATATGTGTCCATTGTCGGCAGGCGGCGGGAAGGACATATGTGTCCAAATGATATATAAATGGAATTGATTTTTTTTTCTGTATGAAGAATACAGATTCAAATTTTGTTGTTCAATTGTTTTTATTAAGATCTACGGACTGTTATTGGTTTTCCTTGATCTCTTTGATCTTGGTGTTCAAAAACAACGTTACATGACGTCACAATGAACGAGTTTTTTTTTTTTTGCAACGTTGTAAAATTAATGCCGCGTAGGTCATTACATTTGTGCAATTAACGTCGCGGCCAAAGGGTTAAGAGAGCAGGTTTGCAACTTGGTGTTTCCCATTTCGCTCACCTCCATACCTCCCTCTGGAATCCCATCCTAAACTTCATTTGGATGAGATTTCCATACAACTGTCATACATTAATAAATTAGTTAAATATTCGTCTTTATTGTCTGCGTCAAATGTTTGTAACAACGATCGTCTACGTTTCATAAATCATCGATTGTTCCAGGTCAGTCCTCTGACATTGCTACAGAAGTGGTCAACCTTCCTGGTAAATATTATTATTTGACCTGTATATTATAGACAAGGTGCAATTAATGGAACAAAACATCATTATCATATATTGGTGCATACTGGAATGGGCATATGATTCTGAGGTGAAGTCTGACCAGTTTATTGAAGGCATCGTCCTAACTTTTATTTCAGTTTAAGTAGGGTCAGATTGTTTTTTTTTTTTTTCATTGCTGCCAAGAATTAAGTGAGAAAAATAAAAAAGAAAAAATGCTAAGCTAACTTTGGTTCGATATATATGTATACTAAAGTTATAATCCACTTCAAAAATCTAATTATTAAGTATTTCATTATTTTTATTTTTTACCCCTTCTATAAACATTTTTATTTGCTTCTTGTTCTAAAAATTTGAGTTTAAAGTTCAAAATATTTGAAAATGGAATAAAACTGCCTCTCATGTTTGGCTTCTCTTTATACAGAAAAGGTAATTATGTTAAATAAATGTCATGTATAATCATGATAATAGTCTGTGTAATAAAATTTAGATTTGTCTAATTGAAAATGGTTTTGAACATGCTTGGAACAATCAATGTACTTTTTCTAAAAATAAAATTTTATTCTCGATTCACAAATGTATAGAAAGAAATTTTATTTTTGGAATCAAAATTTTACACAGTACTAAATTTACCAAATCACAAGAAAACCAGACAGATGCCTTGAATAAACTTATGACATACTGTAAAATTAAGTCACAATTTTGTAGAGAGAAATGCCTTTGTTCAGATTTAAACAAGCAAACTATTGTTCCGTTTATTAAACTTAGAATAAGTAATAGTATTATAGAAATTGAAAGAGGAAGATATAAATATATACCATTAGAACAAAGAATTTGTAAATTGTGTAAAGGGGAGATAGAAGATGAATTCCATTTTATTATGAAATGTTCTGCAATGCAAAGTGAAAGATCTAAATTATTTGATAATATTGTATTAGTTGTTCCTTCTTTTTTAAAGCTCTCTGATTATGAAAAAAATTTAAATTCATATTAACTTGTAATGATCTGGACATTTGCAAAGTAAACATTAATGGTGTACAAAAAATGTACCAATTAAATAAATCTGTAAAGGAGGCCCCAAGATAGTGATATAGGGGAGACAATTCAATGTGTTTGTTATGTAAGCCTCAACTGTGGTGTCACTATTTATATTTTCCTTTACTGTTAATTTTTAGTTTAAAATGTTCTTCTGATTTGTATTGTAAAAGTATTTGTATGTGTTTATATTGATGATAGTTAAGTGTTTAGACTCTATATTAATAAAATTAATTGAATTGAATTGGATAAGGCAGCATACATGTAAATGTATAAAGTTAGAAAATAATTGCAATATCCAAATTTCTTCTATTTCATTGGAAATTATGTGCAAACTTTATGTTATTGTGGTGATACACAGAAATGGAGATAATCTGCTTCATGTATGTGGAAATAATAAATTGTTTCTTTGTGAAAATATATGAATTATGTATTTTTAGTGTAAGTTCAGTTTTGAACAGAGACACAAAACAGTTTGGTAAAAAACATTTAGTGGATGAAGAAGATGACACGTGTTGGAATTCTGATCAAGTAAGATTTACAGATCCACACAGGATACACTAGTGCATTAGTACTTATAGTTACAGTAAATTCGGAAATTATTGCGATGTTTTTATTATGGCTAAAAATGCAATAGGTTTGTAATCACAATAATTTAAACTTGCATTTTGGAATTTTTTATATGAATGGTAAGCAGGAATTATCTCAATGTTGCAAAAATTAAAATCACATTTTGGTCTAAAATGACGAAATCGCAATAATAAATGCGCTCAATAATTTCTGAATTTACAGTAGCTGTCTACGTAAATTATCAATCTGGGGACATTTATTTTCTGTTTTATTCTTTGATATTTTTATTCTGCTTTGATAAATGTCAGTGAGGCCATATACATGTATACATGCTATAAGGGGGGAGGGCTTTAACCTAATGGCAATGTTTTTATATGAATTTTAAATTGTCCAGTAGATAAGGATAAACAATGGAAAATTCTGTTCCTAATTTAAGACGTTAAACCATCTGACATGTCAGAAGAAGCTCAATGAATTTATTAAGAAATTTCTATCTTTATTGGATATGAAAAAAGTATATAGAAGTAAATGGATGGACGGATGATTGTTTAACGTCCAGTCATGCATATCAGGACAGGAACTTGTTGATCTGATATGAATATGAACCCTGCTTAGTATTGATGAGACAAACTTTTAATGTGCTCACATGGGAACAGTCCACAGGAAGACATACAATGTATCACACCACCCAGACACATTATACTGACTTGGAATCAACCAGTCATTTCTGTTACTCCTAGATGCCACATGCTTGGCTGAGAAGCAGCAAATATCGTTTGACCTGGCAGGGTGTCAGACCTTTGACCTTCTCCATTCATGGCAAGCACAAGACCACCAAGATGGTTTTAAAAGTAAATGTCAAGAGGCCGTTTTAAAGTGTACTGACCAAAAAGAGTCATTAAGATGTCAAAACTAGCTTCTCTGAGGTGGGCACACCACATCTATGTGGCTTGCTTTAAATGGCTTGTCAAAATAATCACAAAGATAAGTAAGGAGAAACAACATTATATCCAGTCATTATAAATATGATGGAAGAAGTAAAGATGTTTAACTAAAGCACATGCCAGTGATAAATATTTATGAGTTGGGATACACCACATGATATGCAGTGGGGTTAAATTATTTAATTAATTAATGAAAGCACCGTTATACCCATTATCGTATTTCCCCATGCCTATATCGACCTGCTGAGGCCTTCACAATTTCCCGTATTTCGGCACTGTGACGTCGTAAAGAGTTGACCCGACCCGAATATATCAGCGACGTCATAATGTTTGACCCAACGTTGACCCGAATATATCAGGAAAACATCCGGTTATAGGCAGATGGCCATTGAAAAGTAAGAAATTCCATTAAGATTGCTAGTTAAAAATACGATAAATTTATCATCAAGTTTTCTTCGAACAAATAAGTGCTATGCTCACTCGCCGAAAAAGCTTCACATTGTGTCTCGCGGCTGATATTTTACGATATACGTTTGCAGAAAACCTGATAATATGTACATATGAATTGAAGGCTTTTAAACATAAAAAAAACAAAAACAAAAAAAAAAGAGATCAAGTTGATTGGAGAATATTATATCTTTAGTTTTTTACAGGGATCGCCACAGTGGATTACAGTTGATTTTGAGCAACCTGAAACTGTAACAGAGATCAGAATCAGGTTTCAAGGAGGTTTTGCTGGAAGAGAATGCTGGGCAGAATCAGCAGACAGTTCTGACAAAATCTTGGAGTTTTATCCAGATGACATCAACTCATTACAAATATCCTTTATAAAGTATGGATTAAGAATGCAATTTTAAGTTTGAAGACTATATATAGTAATATATTATCAGAATAATAAGATATGGGGAAAATCTCTAAAATTATAATTATTATTAAGTGTTAATATATGCTTCTGTAAGGATTCTCCAAAGAATATCATGACTGTCGCTTCTGACAAAATTTAAAACACCAAGGCATGTGATTTAAATATTTCATATTATTAATTAACTATCATTTATTAGCTTTTATATGATTAAAAGTGCCAATAAGATATGAAATTAGGAACAAGAGCAATATGAGGAAATCGAGTCCTATACAGGTCTTCATATTGGCCTTGTCAAAGTAATAGTTGGATGGTTAATTAATAAAGGTGTCATTACTTAATGGTTTTCGTATTGGCCTAATTATAAGTCCTCGGCCAGCTGTATTGTCCTTCGGCTTCGCCTCGGACCTATAAGAAGGCCAATATCAAAAACATTATGTAATAATACCATATTATATCTAGCATTAAAAAAAGGTTTGTTCACTTTTACAGTATCTTTTTCTCCACTAAAAATTGTTGATGTATATAACCAATACTCTTAAGGGCGACCATGATCATCTAATGGTTCTCTGTAATTGCTGAATTTAATGTGGCCAAACTTTATCCTAGACATCTGCCATTACTGTAGTGTTATAGAATGGGTTTTTTTCATATTGGTCCTGTATTATGTCCAAGGACTGTCGTATTGGGCAGAGGATAACTGTTGCCTCGGCCCAATACAATTATCTGAGGCCCAATGCGACTTGTGCAAGCACATAATACAGGACCAATATGGAAAAAACACTTTCTATGACACCTCTAATAACCACTAAACAAGGCTTGTTTACACTAGTGGTTTCAACAATTTAGTGAAAACTAAGTATTATCTCCCTTGTGCATAGATCTGTTCTTGATGGTTTTGGCTTTACCCTTTTGGTCATTTTGGCATTTTGGAATTTGCTGTTAAATTTTTAGGATTATTGTTTTTTAGTTTTCAACATTTTAGGCCTTGAGCCCAAATCAACAAAATGTGCATCAAAATTGGTATTTTTACTGTTTAATTGTGTTATTTTTATTAAATGCAAATAATAATCTATAATTAGTCCACCATGGCTGTCTATACAGATGAATTTAAATCAGGAAACCTGTAATATAATGATAGTCTTCTTACGTCTGCTAATGTGAGTACTTGATTTGTGTATGTTTGCCTTGATACTTAATGTGATAATGTTCAGCTACAAAAAAAAATGTATTTTCCTTAACCATTTTAACAGTTTTAAATTAGAGAAACCACAGACACTGAAAGCATTAAAATTGGTATTCAATAATAGTACAGATTTTTTTGGTAGAATAACAGTCTATCAATTTGATGTGCTAGGTGAAGGTTGAAAAATAAAAATAAGATATTTTTTTAATATTTTTTCATTTCAATATTTTAATATTTATATTAATATGCAAATGAAATGAAATAAGATAAACAACTGGTTTTATATCAAAAATATATTTCCATGCAAAGATCTGTGACTTTCCAGTTTACCCATGATTATATTGTAAACGATATACGTCTTGAATGAATTTCTTTGCAATGTTTTAATATAGAACCATAGTGTGGACACACGCCCTCAGCTGAAGGCTGTATAAATGGCCTTTTTTAACCTTGCAAATTTTGTGCCAGTGTGATATTACAAGTAACCCAATATCTCCATTCATTTATGCAAGTAAGGAAGCAACCATTTGCCATTTTTTATTGGGGTGGGGGGGGGGGGGGGGGGGGGGGGGGGGGGTATGGAAGGAATTTGAAAAAAAAGGCAGGATCCAAAATTTGGTGAAAAAAAATGCAGGACCAAAAATCCTCAGAAAAAAAAGGCAGGATGAAAAATGTAGTGAAAAAAGGCAGGATACATACCGAACAAAAAATCTTTTTCATTTCACTGGTTGTGTGTGCATACCAAGCAAGGGCTGGCATTACTATAATGAGCTCCATATATATCACAACAGAGGACCTGGGATTAAGAAAGTTATCTCACCAAACCCACCACCAACCTACAGAAGAAATTGTTGCTTGTATAATCAGAGTACACCAAAATAAACTAGTTGGTTGTTACAAATTTGAAATGCTGCAAAACTTTCAACCCAGCTCAGACATTTTTGTGTATTTTATTTAATTTGATTGATAAATTTCATCCACTTGAACTTCATATCAATGTCATTAATTGTTTGGTCTTTTCTTTTTTTTTTTTTTTTGCATTTTGGTAATCTTTTATACCTAATGTTTGTCATTTTGTGTCTAAGACATTTCCAACATTATCCTTTCTTTATTTAATACGCATTCAGATTAGTATCAGAGATTGTTAGATGATAGTCTTATAGTCTAGAAACTGAAGTGTGCATCCAAAAGTTTAACTGTGTTTTATTATTTAAAATACAGGTCCAATGAACCAGTTTTGATGTATGTAGGCTATCAATGAAACAACAAACCATTCATAGATTTTGTTTTAGTTTAAACTTATTTATTTATAGTGGATTGGGAAACAAGTTATACCAACTTATACTAATCCCTCTCCACTTGGCGGGGGTGTGACTAAACATCGAGTTCGAGTTCGAGTTCGAGTTCGAGTTAGAGTTAAAGTTCGAGTTAGGGTTCGAGTTAGAGTTCGA
Organism: Mytilisepta virgata; assembly: GCA_028015205.1. Classification (NCBI taxonomy): domain Eukaryota; kingdom Metazoa; phylum Mollusca; class Bivalvia; order Mytilida; family Mytilidae; genus Mytilisepta; species Mytilisepta virgata. Next base: position 67,790,035 of record CM051517.1, on the reverse strand, counting down.
GTTCGAGTTAAAGTTCGAGTTCGAGTTAAAGTTCGAGTTAAAGTTCGAGTTAGAGTTCGAGTTCAAGTTAATCTTCGAGTTAACTCGAGATATTAATTTCTAATGTCATTTATCGAGTTGCATGTCGAGTTAAAATTCGAGTTACGGATTAAGTTTAGGGGGAGGGAGGTAAAAAAATTTGCCTGTATATATGCTCATAAAAAATAGCTAAATTTGTTGACACCCCCATAAAGATATCTCTACACTTTTCAGACACAGAAAAATACGCTATTATTTTTCTTTTTGAACGAACCCCCCCCCCCCCCTCCAAAATACCTGCAATTTTTGCGACCCCTAAACAATATAGTAAAATCGAGAATAAATAGTACTAGCCTAAGTGCAGAACATTTTGGAGAGTACCCCCCCCCCCCCCCTTTTGGGATTAAGTTATTAGTGCGTAGATTTTTATTCTTCGCCGTTTATAATCATCTGGACACCGGATATAGCTATCAAATGCATGTAGATCCTGTATAATTAAAAAAAGTTTTTTTTTCAAAACTTCCTTAAAATAATCCGTACACTGAATTGTGGGATTTGTGTTACAAAACTATATCCTTCTAAATAATATAAACGTTGTGAATGGGAACCATTTTATTGTTTATTGTTTTTTTATATTGCGTATTTGACTGATGCGGAAGCCAAACCACATTGCCTATGTTACTAAAATAGAGCATATGGGCCAGACAGTAGTTTTGAAAATATCTCAGAAGAAATGTCTTTTAGAGAAAATCTGGCAAGTTAAAAACAACCAGAAGGACAAGATCTACTTGCATTTCATTTTTTGTAGAAATCGTATCACCCGTCTTGTAGTTATTGCCCCTGAATTGTTGATTTTTAGCTTTTTTGTTATTGTTTTTTAATATAAAAATCTTCTCCTCTAAAACTACAGGGCCTATTGGAACCAAAAATTGTTATAATAGTTATGGGATGGTCCCCTTTAAACTTTTTATCTGGCGTGTTCGTCCGTCATCCAAGATTGCCGTCACGGCCCGACATAATATTAAATTTAGGACCCTATGGGGAATACAATTTGAAGATCTCCTCTGAAACTGCTGGGCCTATTAGAACCAAACTTTGGTGGAACAGTCCTTGGGTGGTCCCCTTCTAAAATGTGTCTGTTGTTCCCGACCTTCAACCAAGATAGTTGCCGGAGCTAATTATATAAAAGGGGGAAGGAAATTTTTAAAATATTTTCCTCTGAAACTATACAAAGTCAACATTAGCCAAATTTTACTTTTATGATCTTAAGATGGTCCTCTTCCAAAACGGTGTCAGCTAATGCCGACCTCTGCTACCACGATGGCCTCTCTTTAAATCCACTGGGCAATTTGGCCTAATTCATCATTAGGGGTGTCCAGTTTCAATATTGTGTCGAAGGATGCATCGAACCAATGACAGGTATGGTTTTTTTGTGAAAAAAAATTCTGATCCAAAGGGAAGGAAAAAAAATTACTCTGTTGCAGCAACGGCCAAAAATGTAATCTGTTTTCCAAAACTATGGAAAAATAATTTCTGGTTTAGATTTATTTTTTCCAAAATAAATATTTGAATCCGAGAGTTGATTTAATAAATCACAAGCATTACAAGAAAAGCTTAAGATCATTATTTAATACAAACCTGACTTGATTTATTTTGAACATAATATAAGATTTTCCTTAGTTTTTCAGTCATGCTTGACCTTTCAGTGATTAACCATCAAGATGAAGAGCAACAATCATGACAATCAAAGCATTGTCCCTTTTTTGGGCAGTTCTTGTTTCTGATTGGCTGAATAAAAAAATCTTCTCTTCTGAAATTACTTGGCCAAATGGAACTAAACTTGACAGGAAGCATATATGGGAGTTTTCTTTACACAGTTTTCTCATTTCGTCCCTATCGGGCAACAAACATTGCCGTCATGGGCAATTCTTCTTTCTCATTGGTTGATTTAAAAAAAATCTGGAAATACTTGGCCAAAACTGTCAGCCAAACTTGACAGGAAGTATCCGTTTGGAAAGTCTTAAGAAATGAATCTTTTACATCCTTGTTGGACGACAAGCATGGCTGCCATGGACAATTCTTGTCTTTGATAGGCTGATATAATGAAATCTTCTTCTCTGAAACACTTGGCCAAATGAAACGATACTTGACAAGAAGCATCTGTGGAAGGTTTTTTACAAACCTTACTCATTTTGTTTAGATCATGTGACAAACATGGCCGCCATGGGCAATTCTTGTTTCTGCCAGGTGAGCGATACAGGCTCATGTAGGCCTCTGAGCCTCTAGTTTAAATATGCATACATGTACATATACCCAATGTGTGTCTAGTCATTATTGTGTGGAATTATGATTGTTATAATAAAATACAAAGTACAGAGAAAATGATGTTATATTCTATTTTAAAGAATTAATATACAAAAACAAAATATTAAAAGTCATTAACATATCAGAAATATGCAAATGTTTTATTATAAAAACAAATTCATAGTATATACCAGTTTTATTTACTGCTACTTTCTGGGCATTGCTCAAAAAAAAATTTCTGATTCGACTTGTTAAGAAAAAAATAATTTGGTTTGATTGTAGTCAAAGAAAAAATAAAATTGTCTCCATTCTTTGAAAAACAAAATTTCAAACCAATATTAAAAAAAACACCCCCCCCCCCTTTTTGAAGTTAAATGTTGTCCCCTTACGGGCGAGCTTATATATGCTCATTGTAGCCTCTTGTTTGTTTGAAATATTGTTTGTAGTATAGAGTACTTGTAGGCTTGATATGTCGTGTTCACATTTTTCTAAATTTGGGGCAAATATAGTGTATATACCTCCGTCCATATGTTGAAGATCGTATGGTAGAGTCTGGTTGACATGTTTTGCTAGGATTGATGGTCTACACCCGGAATAAAAGAAGGCTTAAATTCTCATTGAAATTTTATTAAAAAATTAAAAATTACAAATTATTAGCAGATGAAGCACTCTAAAGGCCAACGTAGCAGCATTTTATCATGTGAACTGTGACTAAAATGCCTGTTGAACAACACTTCCAATTCGTCACTGATTTCCGTATTAGAAAAAAAAATTGTACCAGGAACAAGTGCCTTTATCTTAACTCGAACTTTAACTCGAACTGTAACACTAACTCGTAATGTAACTCGATAAATGACATAAGAAATTAATATCTCGAGTTCACTCAAACTTCAACTCGAACTCGAATTATAACTCGAACTCTAACTCGATCTTCAACTCGAACTCTAACTTTAACTCGAACTCTAACTCGAACTCTAACTCTAACTTTAACTCGAACTCGAACTCAATGTTTAGTCACACCCCTTGGCGGGTGCGAGAGCGGCCCCTGTAGCGACATTTTAGACTATTCTTTTTCGACATCTACAGAGGAGTCTTGAGCGTGCTAAGGGTTTTGCTCTTCCTTAACAAGGGACGGCCATTTTTCGTCCCCATCCTGCGGACTAGCATCGTTTATCGAGACCATCCTCGCAAATGGTGTCGATAGGGCGTCGCAAATTTGATCCTTGAAATTTTTATCCCGAACGGGAATCGAACCAGGGACCTCTGGCTTCGTAGTCCGATGGGATAACCACTACACCACGGCGCCCTTGATTTTGTTTTATTTTGGATTTTCAACTATTTCGACCCTGAGCACTGCTGGTGATAGTTAATTAAACGAAAAATGCATATACAGTGCATTTGAAATTGGTATCTTAGATTGTTATCATATAAAGTATTGTAGCAATTTATTTTTATGGTCATGCATTGCATTGGATTAAATCAGTGCTCATTCACTATTTTGCTCAAGTCATTTCTGAGATTAAAACAAAAACAAGATAGCATGAACCCAGAAAAAAGGGCAGGACAACACCAGGTAGTAAAAAAAGGCAGTCTCGACATTTTTCTGAAAAAAAGGCAGGACTTAAGATTTCTTCCATGCCCGCTCATAAAAATCAAATGGTTGCTCCCTAAAACAGTGGACGTGTGTCATTTTGGAAAAGATGGAGGATAATATTCACTATGTAAAACTAATACCTTTGAAGGTTATCCATTTCTTAGCTAGCATCAACCCCATCCCCTACCTTGAAAAAAAATTAGATCAAAGATGTTTAGGCCTAAGGGTTTTGAGTGCACATATGTCACAACCCACCTTGGACCACTAAATCTGCTACAGGTTTAAAGGTAACAATACTACAATTGAATATCTTTCAGCTTAAAAAAATTATTAAATTTAACAAAAATTTCAAAGTTTAGCCTTTTAATAAAAATTACATTGGTAGCTGTAGTGTTAAATTACAGTTAAAATTTGGCACATGCTACCAGATGTCCTTGTTAAATAACTTTTTATGTTGCATACTTCATTAATATGTTAAAAAAATATTAAAATGATAAAGAACAATTTGTTTGAGGTACAGCAATACAGAAATCAACTCGGATATTAAATTTGGCGGTTTATTCTGGCTATTCCAACATTTTAAATTCTAGACCTTAATTAGTAAGAATTTCATGTAGGGATAGCCAGAATGTTTGTATAAACAATGGATTATAACTGTTTGTACTGTAAAAACAAGATGTGATATTTTCATAGGTAAATGTGTGTTGGCATGCATGGTGTTTGGGAATAATTCATTTTTCTTACACTGGTTTCTGAGTCTCTCTATTCATTATAACAAACACAAGAGTAAATTATAGATATCTTTATTTTAATACAAATAAAATGACATTCATATTTATGGAGCACAATGAACATTTACAGCACATATTAATATATTAATTATATATTGAAGTCTTTAAAATGTTAAAGCACATATGAGAGAGCACTATTTCAAATTTCAAATTCTAAGCTAGTCTAAGTGCAGAAGATGGGATGCAGCATCAGCAAACTGAAGAGCTGTAATCTCCTGGTTCTGTAGGCGGGTCTTGAGTGTGGTTAGTCTTGAGTCGATTTCTCTGTACTTGCGTTTTCTTGGTACACGTTTTCCCACGGCTTGGTACTGGTAGGAAACTGTAAACTAGAGGGAACATGGTACCGTCAACAATAGCATGGAATGTGTAAAGCTGATAGAATAGGGTCGGACAAGAATAAAATGTGCCGTCTGCGTATACTGTATCTGATGCTGCCAAGTGAGTAAGATTCTGTTGAGTGCTGAAGAGTAGAATGCGTCCAACGGTATTGTCGTCTGCAAGGAGAAAGGGCTCTCCAGTGGTGGTCCGTCTTAGTGTAGGTCTGCTGTAGAAGTGGGTAGTGCGGGTAGTCTTTTGCGTCTCTCGTTGTAAAGCTGGTCTTTGCAGGATCATAGAGATCTCAGAGATTGCTTGGCTTGGAAGCAAACACAAAATTTTATTACATCATTTATCATATGATTATTTATCTTAATCAATTAAAAATGTAGGTAAATATTTGGAATCCTACAAATCTCAGGTAAATTTACCTGTAAAATTAATTAGTGACTAATTACTAAAACAAAATAACCCACTACAACAAAACCTATTGTTCTTTGCATGTAGGAATAGCCAGAATACTATTTTTTAAAATGTTGGAATAGCCAGAAGACACCAAATTTGGCTACCGTCAGATAAGGTACCAGTAATTAACTTTCAAAATCAATAAATAAAAATATTAATTCGGGAGCAACAATTTGATTTTTATGTAGAGGTCATTGATGTGAACTTGAAATTTGCATATTTTAATATTTCATCTATACTTTCTCAGTAAATTTTGTAGTTTACTTGTCGCAGATGTGCGCCATTTTATTTAAAATTTGAAAACTTGACATTCTCTACATTTAATAATTAATACGGAAAGATTGATTGTGGAGGTCTTTGAAATGAATACCAATATATGAACAATCTTTCAGGTGTTGTTTCCCTTTGTACGATTTACAGATTTAGGTCATTTTCTAGCTTCTTTCCCGAAGAAAAAAACATTGTTCCGTGCTTTCTTTCAATAGATGGATTATTATTATCCCCGTATCATTCAAATAATGTTCATGGATATTGTAATTGTTCCGTAAGATAGACGGTATCGTCAGAACACCTTGATGAGTTTTCTTAATGTCTTACCAACCCTTTAGCTGGCAGATACTTGTAATTGGACTTCACCGTTTCTCCTTGAATGAATGTCTTAACAGCGACACTCGTTCGTACGATTCTGTTGACCTTGTTCCAATCTTGTGTTGTGCAAAAAAAAAAACAAACAAACAAAAACAACAATAATATCAGAATTTGAAACTTTTCTTAGCTTTTATTTTTAGAACGTTATGTGTTTCCACTTTTCAGTGGGAAATATACTGTACTTCCGTTCGTCTGTCCATCTCAAAAGTTTGTGAGCACAAAATCTTGACAGATTACACTGAAATTAAACGAAAATTTACCAAATTGATGCAACTGGCAGGACACAAAAGGTTTTTTTTATTTGATAGAGTTTTGGGTTACCCATAGCTAAAGGTGGACTTTGCCATTTTGCCGGCACATTTGTGTAAGTTTGGGAACGCAAAATCTACTGCTAACAATGGATTGAAATAAATCTTGACGGATTGACTTACAATAGTTGCTGTCCAACATTGTTTTACATTGATACTGTCCATCTAATCTTTCAGTCAGTGTTACAGTTAATTTATGTTGTACTTTATACCTGTGTGCATTATTGAGTTTCGAAATTATGTCAAGATGTAATTTTTTGATTTATTTGGTAATATGTCTAGAAGTTATTGTTCTTTTATTACGCGTAGATAAATACCTCTTCTAATTTCACTTAAGAGACCCAAAATCTTCAGTGCCTTAAAAAGTTTTACGGTGCACTTTTTAAAAAATATTAAGAAGTGAATTAAATTACTCTGAAGCCATACGTATTCTAGTATACTATTTACTTAGGAGTTTACTCAAAGATATTTTGTGAAAAGGGCTCCAGGATGGCCTTCGTAACGTTTCTGGTTTCTGATTTTAGATGTAGTTTTGATGTTCTTACTACATACGGATTTACTGTAGGATCCCCCGTAGAATGGGGGGTGTAGATACTTGTCAATAATTTTGGTGGTTTTGCCCTAGCAAAAATAGACCCTTTTCACGACAGTCATTTACCTTAAATATAACAAAAACACATCCTGTTTGAATACAACAAATTACAAAAGTCGTGCAACTGAAAATAGGAAATAAAATATTTTTTTCTTGGTCGTTTACTTCTGTAACTTAAGTTACACTAGTTCTAGACAGTTTTACAGAAATAATGACTGTTCTAAACAGAACGATCGTAAAAATACCACTCTTAAATGAAACACATTCATGCTGTTAAATTTATTTGGTGTAACACCAACCACCAATGGGTAGGAACGTAGTTTTTAATGAAATTGGATAAGGGCAAGGTTTGCGACTTAATCTAGTTTTACCATTTCGATGTTTCATGATTGGAGTAAAATATTCTAGGGTGATGAAAAGAGTGGGAGTAAACTATTTTAGATCCGATGGAACAAATTTCATACGCCATTTATTCAGTCGAACTTTTTTCGCCAAAAAAAAAATTGTTCCAGGAAGATTTAAATATAATATAGGTTCCTTCGGAAATAGATATAAATCCAAAGAAAAATTGTTACTCTGAAATTGATACAAATGTATTATATGGGAATATTTTGAACATAGTTAACAGTTTTAAACAGTAAGACTTCAGGTTAGGCATCAAAATTTATACTTGTAAATCGGAAGTTGTTTAAAGCAATTTTTGTAGTGTTATTTGTACTTTACAGACGCCTTTAAAGACTTAAGGGTTGAATCAATAATGTATAACTTTCCAAGATTAAATACGCTCGGACCCATTAAGACCGTGTAAGTTTGTAACAGATGTTTAGCCAAGTGTAGAAGCGCCAGAAGTAGACAAATAAAAAAATTTAATGGTTGCACTTCTGAGAAAGGCATTATTAGCTAAGGGTTTACAATATGCAAAATCATCGTAATAAAAAACTGTTACCTAATATTAGGTAAACCATTCATAAAACTTTCTTAATGGGAGCCGAATGTGGCCTTTTCGTGTTGTTGCCTTTTTTATTTTTAGAAGCGAAATCGTGAAATTTTTGCATTTTGGGGTCGGATATTTTGCTTTCACGATTTTGCGCTTAAAACTACAAAGATGACATTGTGAAACGCGAACGCATCCAGCTTCTATAATCTGATAATGTTTACAAACAGCTCAATATCTTAACAATATTTTCGCGTTGAAGTCTTCTTCTTATTATTATTTTTTTTTTCATAATTAGAAAAAGTACTATCTCGGCACTTTGATTGAAGTCCAAAAATTTGTTTTCCGTCCGTTTGTTCCATCACATTTTCTCAGTCCTATAAAATACTGTAAAACAAGGTTCTGATATTTTGCAAAACTCATATTTTTATGAAGTATGACATATATATATTATACATTATCGATAACTTTAAATTTGAAATACTAAAGTGTTTGAAGGAAATTAAAAAAAATATCGGCTTTGATTTCAATACTATAATGGCATGTACCGTGCACTTATATGACACAGATACACAATTTTCTAGTTTGGACGAACAGTTTTCATGTTGCTAAATATGTTCGTTTTGTCGTTTAGGATAGTTTGAGTCTGTCGAAATACATAGGTTTTTGTATGTATCTCAAAAGTGGCTCAGCTAGCTAAATTGCTGCTGGCATTTCAAAACATTATATTCTTATACAAAGTTTTGGTTTTTAGACATTTCAAAAACATGGCTGCTAGAAAGTGGCTGCTAGCTTGATTCTGGTTCAATAACTGTATTATTATCTTGTTATAAATTTAGATTAAACTACAATAGGATGTGGTGCCGAAATGACTATTGATAAGTCCCGAATTGACCATTTAATGGTCCCAAAATGACCATTGGTACTGGTGCCGATTTGACTTGATACTAGCACTTCGAATGAAGTTCTGAGAAATGTTTTACTGTGTTTTTCCCTAAGGTCTTTGTGTCAATTATTCCTCCCTCATTTTAATTGCTTGTGTTTGTTTGTAGATGTGCCTTACTACGAGCAGATATTCAAAAAGGTGCTGAATTTAGAAATGCAACAACATATTTCAAAATCTTTAATACGCAAAAATGATGGTTCATGGTTTGCCCTTGCAGAATTTCTGGTGAACCAATTTGTCTACCCTTCAAAAATTAGTCATAGTTTAATTACATGACGTCATAAAACAAACAGTCGTGCATCCATCCAAAAGTGATATAACCACTGTTTTGTCTATTTTATTTGAAAGATGAATTGTAATTTGATATGATGATCGATGACTTGCAGTTTATATTTTTCAACCCTATGATCTGTATTGACAAGTGCTTAAACAAGACTGGGCTAATCAGCTCGTACAGTAATCAAACAGTTTTGTTCAGGATAATAGCTGGAGTTGTATTTACCGACCATGTGTTATGCAAACAAATGCTTGTTAATGTGGTAGTTTTGTAAAGTAGATTTTCTAGTGGTCCGCTTACATCAAAACTATTAACTTATTTCTCTGAAAAAGGAAAGATTTAGTTTTTCCCGTAATTCGAGAGAAGTTCTGAGATATTTTTTATGGTTCGTCCGTCCTTCCGTTAAGATGAACTCATTTATATTTTGTTCCATCCGTATATACCATTGTTCCTTACCATGTGTAGAAATATATGCAGGGAGGATTTTTATATTCTAAAATTTATGAGCTTTGTTACAACAAGGCCAAATATTTTCAATTCTATGATATATAATAATAATAAATTTAAAAATATTGATTGAACGGGATAAAGCCAGGCCGAGACCTTAAACGCCGAATATTGTATGGAGAAGTATAATTTTCCGTAGCATTTCATCTGATTTTAGACTTTTTGGTATTCAGATTTCATAATATATTTCCACTGGCAGGTGTTGAAAGTTTCGATCGGACAATAAATTTTCATTTTGATCGTGTTCGTCAGGAAGTATCTCTTTGCAACAGAAACTGTTAAAAAGTGGTTGTGCACATATCGCCGACCTGTGAGTACAGGGTATTCTAAAAGTGCGATTTTAAATGCAAACGGCTAAAAAAAAATAAACAAAGTTAGTTTTACATTTAAATTGATGACATTTTTACCCTGCTAATTATGGACCGTCCCACCAATATTATCGCTTCTAGAGTACACATGGTGGTAATGATACTGTATTGGCTGTTATAGTGTGTTTTATAATACTAAAGCGTCAAAAAAGATAAGGTGGAGGTTTGGGTATCCACAAAACGGGTTCAAGCCACTACTGCTAAGGTTCTAAGTCGGACTAACCTGACTCTGTTGATTCTATATTTGTAGTTTTATGTGCTCTTTCTGAAGGTCGTTCCATTGGCTGTTTTGTATTTCAGTGTTGACCTTTTTCTGTTATTCGTTTTATTATTTATTTAACAATTACCATTTTGGTGAAAAATGTCAAAAAATGTCCACCTGGATCAAGGACACATTTATCTCGTGTATTTAAACCTAAAAGGATTTTCTGTAAACTTAACGTCATGAACGTGGAACTCATTTATGATCTCTTAAGGATGCTCGCTGGTCATGTTTTGGTCTTTTTGTCAGATTTTCGGAATCCTCGGGTTTTATCCATTTTTAAACAGGAAATCTTTTGCCCATGAACCCCCACTTTTTCTTTTATAATTCAATCATATATACCTTAAAATCGTGTTTGACAAAATTTTATGAAATCCTTTTTATTTTTTCATTCATCTTTGAGAGACTGAAATTCTCAATGCAAAGACAAAAAAATGAAAAATCCAGAGAAAACCCATTTCCTGCAAATTTTCAAGGCCTTATAGCTCTAAAATGAGCATATGAACCTATATTTTTTTCTTGCTTATTTGTTTGCTATTCATATGTTCTCTCAAACTAAAACACCTATTTCAAATCCTATTTATTTCCTATTAGACCAGCGATCATCCTTAAACCTACAACTCTGATTTTGTTCCGAATACGATGAGGTCATGAAGAACTTCGGTATTGTTTCCAATGTACTTCTAACCTCACGATACAATTTAATAAGCTGGTACAGCCCTTAAGGATATTACAACCGAGCCAAAACTTATTGATTATAAATTCATAACGCAATGAAATTCTTTCATCTTCCGCCTAACTGACATTGACGATAATAGCCCTGAACATCATAATGACCTAGTGATTCTTTTATGTTTGTTTTAATGTACAAAATCAACATTTAGTCAAACAATCAATTGCCTAATAAAATAAACAGGAAACCTCTTAAATATGATATCAATTGTAAATCAGAATGCTGAATATATTTTGAATATATCAAATTTCTTCGATTCCTTGGTAAAGCGCAGTCGCATGTAATTTCCCCACAGTGGCAACGTTTGTAGGATTTATGACCCCATCGTTTGTAGGACCTTTTAGTACTCGCCTTGTAGTGCATGGAGGTTGTTGCTCCTTGTTGAATACCACGTGACGATGCCTATAGATGTATTTATGCCATGTCCTATGTGAACCTTGTCTCATTGAAACTGATTGTTTAAATTTACTGTTATAAAACTGTTACATTTTGTGTATCTCCCTAGTGCATAACTTGTACCGTACCTTTTTAGTCATTTTGGAATTTAAATTTACTCTTAGCTAAACTTTTTGGGGTTATTGCTTAGGCTTTCAACATTTTTGGCCTTAAATCGACAAATGTACACATCTTGTTCATCAATATTGGTAAGACCATACCAAATTGATTTTTAGTTCTTCGGATTTTTTATGGCAAAAAAGGTGCGAGGGATCGAAATTTTAATTTTAATTTTTTTTTCCTTTTCTTGACTATACTTTTGCAGGCGAAGATCAAATTTACTTGCGGCACAATTTTTTTCTTACTAAAATATTGCAATGAATCGAAAAAAAACACTATTTTTACCAAATTTTAGGAGCGGGCAACCACTTTTTATTTGAATTTCTTGAAAAATTTGGGGTGAATTTTGACCATTTTTTCAAAATAAAGCGGCAAAAAAGTTTTTTCTTAAAGTTAACAAAGTCCGAAAATCGGAGCGGCGAAATCCAAAGAAACTAAAAGTCAATTTGGTGTGGCCTAACATGGAATATCTATGCTTAAATTTTATTAAGCAATTGATTTTTTGACTAAATGTTGATTTTGTACATTAAACAAACATAAAAGAATCACTAGGATACGGATTTATATAAGCCAAAAACTAGTTTCCGAATCCTATATTGATTATTCAATTATATTGTATATTACTTGCATTTAATTATTGTATGTTTTATTGAATTAATTAATAAAAATATACAATAAATTTCTTGTATATAATTATCCAGGTCCATTATTTACAGGTACATGTATGGCTTGTCCTTCTACACGTTTTGCAAAAATCTGGCTTTAAATTGAATCTGCTCAATACTTGGATTATTGTTTCCGCTTTTAACGTTTTCGTCCATGATCATAAATGACGATATTGCATACCTTGCTTATCAAACAACAATAATATCATTTTTGTTGCTACCATCAACAGTGGACATCTCCATACTTCAATTCCCCAAGCGATCACTAGCAAATTGATTTTTGTTCTTTGGATTTCGTCGTTCTGATTTTTGGACTTTTAACATTTTTAAATTTCAAGAAAAAAATGCTGAAAAATTATTCATTTTTCAAGAAATCAAAAATAAAAAGTGTTTGCTCGCTCTTAAAATTTGGTAAAAATGAAATTGGGCCCCAGGTAAATTTGATCTTTGCCTGAAAAAAAATTATTCCCCAAGAAAAAAATTAAATTTTAAAATTTCTCTCGCCGTTACCTATTTTTTTGCCATAAAAAATCCAAAGAAATAAAAATGAATTTTGCGTGGCCTTTTCACAAATGTTATTTTGTTTTCTGTCAACCTTAAATGTTTTAAACAGCTACATCTATAATGAAAGTATACTACACAATTTCGTCATATATACCAAGCTGTTGTTATTAATGAACTTCTATTAATTACTACACATTACTTAAAACCCATAACCTTTTTGAAAAGAAAATTTTTATAGAAATGAAATACATAAGGTTTTCATGCTAGAAAATAAATGTATTCAAATGAATACGGCGGCTCTGGAAATAATCGGCACATTTTCAAGTTTTACATATATGTGATCTTAGGTCCCATGGCCCAAGCCAATTCTAAAATAGGCCGCTGTTTTCAGTTAACTGGGAGTACTTACATGGTTATTAATTGTGTTGCTTCTATGTTTTGTGTCACCAAAGGAGTTAAATAGACTTTTATAGTGTGTTTTGATAATTGTTTTAAGTTTTCCTTGACAATATTAAAAGGGGGAGGATTAGAGCTCCACGAAACTGGTTTAGTCCCGCCAAATGTTATGCGCCTGTCCCAAGTCAGGAAATTATGGTCATGAATGTCTCTGTCTCTTTATTGATATTCTGACATGATATTGTACCGCTAGACTAGACCGCTCATAAAGTACCTTAGGGCCATTCAGGGCTTGCGGCACTATTGAAGACCATTTTGTGATCTTTGGATGTTTGTGTTGGTTATATACTTGTGATTTTGTGCTTTCTTTGTTACTTCATTCCATGTCCGTTTTTCCTCGCATATGACGTCAGAGGAATCTCAAACTAAATATATAGTTCCAAGTATATATGATTGATGTCATGTTTGGCAAATTTGATATTCTTATTTGCTGCATCTGTGGTTTTATGGGGAATATAACCATAATCTTCAGCCATTTATTGTAACGTAAGACTACACTCTGTATCAACAGCAACCATTTAATGTTTTAATACATCTTGCAATTTTATTTGAACTATTTAAACAATGAAATTAAGAAATATAGGAAACGCAACAAGAGGGTTATAAATAATCAATACGACCAATATATTGACACGCGCGAGATGATGCACGTGAGTCACAGTGTAACTAAAACATGGAAAGAAAGATGATCTATCATTTGTACTGAATCATGGTAGACAGTGATTATATCGAATCTACAGAGTCAATTCTGTGTTTAAAGTAATTTGTCTTCAGTATATACGAGTGACGCAGAGGTCAACGAATTATCGAAACTTTGAAAAGATTTACTCATCTATAAAGGGATGGTTAAAGAAAGGGTTAAGTTCACTTGATACGAGAAACGGTTAATTAGTGCTTAGACATCTAGTTTAGTATACATTATGAATTATAGATTCTAAGACCAAATCATTTCAGGAAAATCTGCCATAGGACTGTTCTAAACTGTTCTTGAGCAGCCCTAGTCAGAAAATACTTGTAATTAATTAAGGGAACTTGTTCTGAAGCAGATCGGCTGTCTTATATGCTAAAAAAGATCTATTTAGCACAATTGTCTTTTAGGCTAGAGAAGCTCTGTTGTTTTCGGCAGAACAAAGATCTTCTAGGTTAATGAAGCTGTGTTCAATGGTTCATTTAACGTCAAAGTCCTTTCGTTGATTGACTTTGGTCGTGGAAAGTCAGACCACACACCATTTATAAAATGTTTCAAACAATATGTCAATGTTTACGAATTTTAATTAAAATTCAATTTCTACGCAAAAACCTTAAATGTTTCGAGTCTTTAACTATTTGAATAATTATCTCATCAAAAATTCTGTTCTTCAGATTGAGAGTGTAGATTTTTGGCAAGTCCGTTTGACGTCGGAGATATCTCGGACCCCTTTAAGGGCTTAATTATATCAAATGTATATTAAATTTAGACTACAAGTTGCACTGTTATGTTATCATTTTTATTTTCCTGTTTGGTCTTGAGCACTAACAATGAAGCAAAATAATGTATTATCCAGGGACTAAGAACCAATTTTGAACTGGGTACCAAAAAAACTGCATTTATTACACTGTGATCGTTGAATAAAAGAGAAATATTGATGTTAAAAACTGACATTTTCTTCTGCATATATAGTGAAAATTACAGATTTTCTTTTGCTCATTAAAACTGTGTGCAAACTTTAAAACTTTTCTTTTTCGTTTGTTACCAATAATATGGAAACTGGTTGCTATTCGGGTTCCCTTTAACTCGTTGATGTAGAAAACATTGCTACGTTTACTTAATATGTACAAAGATCATGAAAGATTAGGTTTCAAACGAAATGACTATATATGAAGGTCTATAATATAGCAGCAAAAAATGTGACATTTCAATTATCGTTATATACAATAGTTTCTGAAATAAGACACAAAAAACATGAAAATGGAGACAATTTGGGTGATGTCACGTTATACTCCTTAGGTTCCAAATCTACAACTTTACAACGGAAATAGTCTTTCTTTATAAAGTCTTCCTATTGGTTTCAAAGAGTCAGTATCTATTATTTCAACCAGCTCGAGAACAAGGCCATATTGGCCCAAACGTAGGACATTTTTAACTTTTAACATTTTCTATTTTGTTTTATTTTGCATTTAGATTTGTTCGGCTTTTGTCTTTTATACGTAATAGTCGTTCTATGCCGTTTTAATAATCTTTTCACATCGGCATTGTAACCATCCCTAGATCTACATGTATGTATCTGAACTGAGGGATATGAAAGATGCGATGAATTAATATAGATTCTACCACGATGACCAGTTGATTATGAAATTATCAACTCGAGATAATTCAATTTTCATGTTGAAACTGCGAGGCTTGTCCCAACAGTTTTAAAAAAATGAAAATCTATAATTATCGAGAGTGTATACATTTTATAATTAACGTGTCAAGACTTTTAGAATCGTTTTCTCTAATGACAATGTTAAATTCCGAGACGTCCTCCGAACACTGTTTGGTGGAAAATTTCACGAGCATATAACCAACGTGTGGTGATATCAGAATTTATCAAACGAGTGAAGAGATGTATAAAAGCGCACATAATTAGAGAAATCTGTTAATCACATACATGTATTTGAAAATTAACAAATAGATGAACGTGTTGGAATGATGTTCGTAAACGTTGAATCTCCTGGTTATGACTAATCATTGTCACAAATTCATATACTGAAGTGACGTTATATTTGGCTCATGCGGGGAGGGAAGGGGGGGGGGGGGGCAGATAACATGTTAAATGTATGAGCCTCCGATTATGTTATTGGGACTGTTTCCGTTTTTATTGCATATGCAAAATCTACATCTCCAACTTATATGTGATAATAATGACAATGTTTGGATTGGCCCGCAGAGACCTATTCCACTCTTATGATATACAGAATGCGACTAGGTTAGATGTTTTTAAAGCATAAAACATGAATTAGCACATGCTTTTTTAATAATGTTTGTTCGACTTCAAGGTGTAAAGCATAATGTTTTTACTAACGTTTGATCGACTTTAACGTAGTAAAATCCTTCACATATGTACATGTACCCACCTCATGACGATAAAAAGCACGTGCTACAAAACACCTTTTATGGTAATCGCCACTGCCCGCTATTTAACTTTGACTTCTTCATGCAACATGTACAAGGAAATTTTTGCATCTATTTTATTTTCTCTCGCCAATGTACACTTTCCCTGGCGAAATGACTTCCTGTCTTCTCTCATCCAATATACAGTAAAATATCAGTGTTATATTTTCTCATTTCGAAAGATAACACACCAATTATAGGATCTTGATCAAAGTTCTTCAAGATCCCATCAATCTCCTGTCTAAGAAACAAGAAAGATAAATCAAAGGAAACACGTCCTTATTTAGATTTGTCTAGATTTATAATAGACCATTGTATAGTCTATAATCATGCTTGATGTATGTGTATTATTTCTTTAAATCACAAGTACATGTTATTTCCATCACGATAATAGCCTATTTACCCATCAAAATAATATATTCCTCCGCGAGGCGACTCTGTAACGTAGAATTAGATGTATACAGATCTATATTTTATATTTGGTTTAGATAAATATCTCGAACAGAATTTATCATTTCAGGTTGCAAAAATTATTTTTAAAAAAAAGAGTTTCTTTGTCTGCATTGCAAGTGCCTGCTACATGTACTATTGGTTTTTTTCATGACCGTAAATTATATATCTTTTTGACCAATAATAACTTAACCAAAAGTTAAAAGCATGGATTATCAGATCATATAGAGTTGTAACCCACTTCGTTGTTTGTATGCAGCGACTATGAAAAGCGTTTCCGTAATTTGCCGATAATTACCGGGACATCTTGAAGAATCACGGGGTCATTTATTGTTCGGCTACCTTAAACTCTCAAATTTTACCAAATAGGGTAAAGGAAAAAATCATGATCTTTAAGGCGCCGCTGTCAAGGAAGGAATTAGAAAAAAAGGCAGGCAAAAAATGTGGCGTAGAATAAAGCAAGAAGTAATATTACCTGGGATTAAACATTGGTGTATTTTGAAACGTTACAGATGCCCCCCCCCATCCCCCCCCAAAAAAAAGCAAGCTCTAAGGTGCTGCGAAAAAGATTCTCTCCCAATTTTTTTACCATTGAATATTGGCACAGCCAGCGAGCCAATAGGATTCCTTTAATAATGAAAACAACAGACCAGATTTCATTAGTTTGCTTTGAGCATTTTTTTCAAATCAGTTATACAGGATTATAGAATTTTATTCCTATATTTATGTTTAATGAGATATAATTAACCTCTGAAATGGAAGCCATCGATGGAAATATGGTGTATCTTATATTGACTTATCATCTGAAAATAAGGAAATTATGGTTATCCAGATAATACAGTGTTTACTATGCAGGACGAGACGCACGATGATCCGAAGTAACAAAAAAATCAAGTAAACATGTTATGTTTGTTATGAATGTCACATTCAATTTTTCAAAAATCTAGTGATATAAGTTCTTTCAAGAAAAACAAGATAATTCATCATTTGACAAAATTTGGTTATGCATGATCCGGAGTGACAAAAACAAGAAATTGAGTAAAAGTGTAATGTTTTCCTTTTTTATAAAACTGCGACTGTGCAAGAAAGGCAGATAGTTTAAACTTATTTATTTATAGTGGATTGGGAAACAAGTTATGCCAACTTATACTAATCCCTCTCCACTTGGCGGGTGCGAGAGCGGCCCCTGTAGCGGCGTTTTAGCCTACTCTTTTTCGACATCTACAGAGTAGTCTTGAGCGTGCTAAGGGTGTTGCTCTCCCTTAAAACGGGACAGCCATTTTTCGTCCCCATCCGACGGACTAGCATCGTTTATGGAGACCATCCTCGCAAATGGTGTCGATAGGGCGTCGCAAATTTGATCCCTGAAATTTTCATCCCGAACGGGAATCGAACCAGGGACCTCTGGCTTCATAGTCCGATGCGCTAACCACTACACCGCGGCGCCCTGAAAGGCAGATATCGTTTAGCTATTCCAAACAACCAAGAGTTCAGCAAATATTAAGGCTCATTATGATGAACAAATCCTTCATTCAGATATTAGTAATAGGAAAACGTTTGTCAGATTAAAAAAAAAACACCAGCATTGACACAAACTTTTTTAGCAATAAAACCAAGATAATTCATCATTTGAAAAAAAATGGATTAATAACAACATAAATACTATTTTCATATAAGTTTTATTTTCAAGAATTTGATATTCTAGCTGAGGGGGAGGGGGAAATACCGATTTTTTTAATAATCATAAGAACGGCTTTCAATGATGTTACAATTAGAAAAAAATATCTTAAAGTGCGTTATTTCAGATTGATTAAATATTTGAAAGTGCGTTTGATTTCTTAAAATAAAGCTTAAAAGGGGAAATATTAACCAAAAAAACATAGAAAAAACATGTTTTATTTTTTAAATATTTTGTATAGTTTTACACACCATTAATGAATCCAAGTTCTGTTTGGGTACATTCTGAAAAAGGTTATTTCAAGCCATGGACGCATTAAGGACATAAATACAGACAATACATATGCTATGATACCAATTGTGTATATTTCGTCGATTTGCTACAAATTAGGCTCTAAAAAATGTTGAAGATCAAACCACCAATCAAAAACGTTGTAAGAACAAATTCATATACCAAAACAACCAAAAGAGTGAAGTCAAAGCCTTATATGGACAGAGCTTTGCACGTGGGAGATATAAGTTTTCACAAAATTTAACATTATTAGTATAGAATATATTGTTTTGGATCCATAAAGTTACATATATATAAATTAATATATTACATCTCAACTTTGTTAAATTTTAAAGGATTTTTTGTCTTAAAGCAATCATATTTGTTATAGTAAAGTGCTATTTTGATTTGAATGACTGTTTCGTGTTTGTCTGTGCATGAAGGTTTGTCGACCCACGAGAATGCAGGGCAATCGTCATGTCGTCATACTCAAACATTCGGGTGTCATTTGTATTTTACATCGGAATAGAGGATGGTCAGTTTTCCTTAACCTGATGACTTTTCCTCGGATTTGAAATTTGAGTTTAGGATAAGTAATGGAAATCTTCAATTGTATGATGTCTTGTGAAATCCTGGCTTAGCTTGTGATAGACGAATGTACAGTTATTAAACGTACCAATGAATACTGATCCCTCTCATCCTGGATCAGTGGTCTAATTTATAAATTGAAAAGGGCAGATATTATAAAATCCCAAGAGAGCAACGTTTGTGTAAAACATGTGAAACGATAGAAGATGAAAAAAATGTTATATTAAATTCTAAATTAAATGAAGCATTACGACAAATAATTTTTTCAAAATTTTTCTTCCGAAGATTCAAATTTCACAAATTTAACGGATGACCAAAACCTTGTCTTTATTTTGAACCTCTCAGCAGGTTCCTTTTTAAAAATAGTCTTTGAAACTGAGGACAGGAGACTAGTCACTTTTTGCTTGTTGTTTGAAGTGTTTGTAATGTTCAATATTGTGTATTTGTTAATTTGTTTTGTCACAAACTTTATGTTTAATGAAAATAAAGTTATTTGAATTTGAATTTTTTAATTAGATGGTGTGTGATCCGTGACTGTAGTGAAGTGAATGACAGTCAGGCAAAGGTTTCCGAAAATCAAAAGTGAATCATCAGCTAGCCAAATAATTCTTAAATAATTATAGACCAACATGCACCCAATTACATTCAAATATCAATTACAATCCTTGAAATGGACAACTGGCAATGGTCATTTATCTTTGAAGCTATGAATAAAATTATACATAAAGGGATTGGAAGCAATTGTCAAAAGATAATTATTATTGATTACGGTAATTATTAGTTCAATATGTTATTATGAGTTAACTGACCTGAGGTCAGTATTAATGTTATAGCACCATTCCTGGCCAAATGTAATAATTTGTTGACAATTTTATCAAAGACTGTCTTAGATCTTGTCTTGTAATCTGACTTTGAATAAATCTTTATCAATAAATTAGCGCCTCAAAATCATTAGGTTCAACTTTTAATCCGATATACTTATTGGCCTAGTTCGATCTGTCTACTATAGTTTGGTAGGTTTTGGACTACTTGAACAAAGATTTGATCGGAATAAGGATTAACCAATCAACTCCATCAAGAGAATACTTGGTGACGTCACAATTCTACCATGGTTCTACCATTTTAAATCGTGGGTAGATGTTTAGTTGACCAGACATGCGCAGCAAAACAAAATTAAATGACCACACATGCGCAGAAAAACCTTTTAGTTAAACTTTAGTAACTTTGGTTAATGATCGAACTAGGCCATTGGAAACGTGTGCAATCAGCTGTGACGTGGTCTAGGGTATGATTTTTGACAGCTGCTGTGATATGTATGTAATCATACATGTAGTTCCCCTAAAATAAATCGTTTGTCTTTTGTAGATCAATGTATAGAAAAAAGTTCTTGTAGTTGTGTCCAAAGATATCATAGAACACTGAATGACGTTGAACACACTTATCAGCATTATACGCATTTGCTATTTCGCACATCATCGATTTAATTGTTAGCGATTAATATTAGAATTGAAATTTTACTCTATGGACAGAACTTACAGTACACAGGGGAACATTGTAATTATTACAATTTGAAGATCTAACACAATAGCAACAGAAGTGGTAAATCTACATAAATCGGAAAGAACATCTGTTAGCACTGCTATAAAACCATCTTACATCTTAATATGACTATCACAAATTATTGCTGTTGAAGATTTATCGATAATGGTCTAGTACACAAAAGAATGGGAATCGAACGTTTTAAACTATGATCGTAAATTTTAAAACCAGTATTTCAAGAAAAAGAATTTATTACAGATTTTTTTCAAAAGAAGAAAACTAGAAAGAGAATGTGATATCAGAAACTGATTTAATTTGAAATAATTTTCAAAAGTTTTACTAATTTGATTCAATAAAATACTCGCATTTGCGTCAGTCGTTGTTTGATCAATCCACAATGCAGATAACGATAAAAAAAATAGTAAAGTATTCGTGCACTCATATCTTAATACAAGTCTATTTATTTATTTATTTATTTATTTATTCATGAGAAATGCATATATATCATGTATATATCCCTAAGGGTTGAAGGCAAAAATATAGGTAATACACAGAACCAAAAAACAACAAAAATATAAAATAGTCAAACAGAAACATTTATGCAATAATGAAACACCTTGCTCATTTACAACGACCTTTTTGTTTATAAACAGACCTACATAACATTTTCGTCTGATAAAAGTATATGGATTATGTTTTCTTCATTTTATATATATTTTAATTATCTCGAAGATTTTGACATTTTGCAAGAAGTTGTTCCTAAAATCAGAATAAAGTTATATTCAATTCATTTCAATTCATTTAATATTTTATTGCCATATAAAAACAAAACAGTTTGTGACAAATAAACAAAACGAATAATTAAATATTTACAAGCCAGTATTAAAAGTCTTTTCGCCTATCCTCAGTTCTGTTTTAAACAGGAAACAGTTGTTTTTAACAAGACCATAAGAAGTAGGATTTACGATAATAATAATTTGTTTATATCATCTAGATTAAGAAAGTTAGGATGATGCTTCAACAGTTTATTAAAAAAAAGTGTTCTCTAGTTCGTTATATCGAGAGCAAACTAAAAGAAAATGTTTCTCATCTTCAACTTTATTGGTACAAACTTTACAAACTCCCAAATCTCTAAATATATTTTTATATCTTGATCCGAAATTGTGTAGATAAATGTATGTATGTCATCCTACATTCAGATTTACAGAATGCATTTGAGAAAGAAACGTAACGCATCCCCAATTTCATTTACATGATATACAGAATCTTTAATTTTTATTTCCTGTATACCCTTTTATATTGCATAAACAGGGGGGGGGGAGAATTTGAAAAAAGGCAAGTCCAAAAATGTAGTAAAAAAGTCAGGATGGTAGATCACATAGAATCCTATAGTAAAATGGTTTTTTTTGTAAAGTCGGGTGCGCTATTGCACGCAAGAAAGACAGTCCCATTGCAAAAGTTTAAAGATACAAGGATCATTTCCTTGGTCATCCCCTTAAAAATCAAAAGATTGCTCCCTAAAATTCATACATCGATAAGTGCATAATCCATTCGTTTCCTAAATAATAATAAAATTAATTCTATTAAAATGGACTAAGAATAATTAACAAATCCCAATTTTTCCCATTTTTTTTTGTTTGAAAAAGTAAAATTGTATTTCTAAATTTGAGTCTTTCCGCTGACGAAAAAATGATTATTTGATCATGACATTGTCAACCTAATGGAATTAAGCTTCCTCATTAAACATTGATATTCTCGGTAAATTGAAATAATCTGTATATATTTATTTCCATTAAATATGTAAAATTTAAACGCCTTTGGTTAATGTTTATTTAATTCCTCCAATAACACATTGAAATGTAACCAGCTTTCAAAACGTGTAAAATTTCACCTTTTGGAGCTAAAACTGGGAATTGGTGCTTTAAATGCCTTTTATTGTTAATTAATTGACCATTCAAAGCTTGTCAAGTCATAACACTTTGGCAAATAAATGATTTGTTATACCCTTTTTATTTATTAAGATTAGCAAATAAACTGTTTCAGTTTCTAGTAATGTTTTCCGGTAAAGCTGTAAATACGACTAACAAAAACAATCGATTCCGCCTTGGAGAAAATAGCATGCAGCTTCGATAATAGAAAATAATGGAATCCATATCTAAAACAAGTGATTTTATTAAGTTAATATCAAATTTTGTTATAAAAGCTTTCCTTAGTAATCGATATCATTTTACCTCCAAGACAAAAATACGAAACTAATTTCCATAAATGCACGAAAAATATGAAAGAAGAATTAAACATGATTGAACTACTGCGTTTATCTCTTTTTGCTTACCTGATAAAATTTTTTGTCCTAATTGATCAAATGTCAAAAATGTATAATGATACCATAATTAAGTTTTGTTCTTTAATCTACGTCTCAATGATTTTTGCGTTGCAGACGATACTTTTTTAGTTAATCACCTATTCGGAACAGATGGGGGTTTTAATCTATAGTCAACATGGAGATATATCCGAAATTCATTAAGATCTATTGAAAAGCTGTTTAATTAATGTGCTGAATGAAAGATTGGAACCAAAACACCAATTAAAACAATATTTAATCACCCAGTGATTGCTTTCTTCACAGTCTAACACCATTTTACAAAGAACTTCTCTATCACAATGTGGTCAGTTTTCAGCCTTGAAGGAATAATGTTAAATACCGCAAACTCTTTAACAAAATTACAACTTCAGATGTCATGTCTAGTAGAAGTTAGAAATTTGATTTTTTTTTTATCAACAAAGACGCCATTCGAATTGAATAGCCGGTTTGATTTTCACCTTTTTTCTCCGTTTTTTCTCTTATATTTCACTTCATGATTTTTTTTCAAAAAGTCTCTTAATGCCTTTAATGTGTGTCAATTCTCTGAAGATTCGCAAATAAATAGGTGTTATCATGTATCAGATATTCAAACTATCTGAATATTGAATGGGAGATAGCACGAATTTGCCATTTGGTGGTTCCATAATAAAACCATTTTTGTTGTTGTTGTGACAAGGTGTACACGTACGCCATTTATATGAAAGTTAGCTTTGGTTCAAAGTGTGTTTCATATGGCAAAATACTTTATCATTGAAAATGCGTGACTTCGACCAGACCAACTATAACCGTTCCGGCTTCGAATAATTGAATTTATTAATGACTAATTATTTAATTTCTGTTTGTGAACATTTAAACACATTATAGACCCCATTCTTGAAAGACATGGGCAAATTTTTAAATATTTTAACCTTAATAGTGAAAAAATACAGGTAAAGTGACCCGACTTTGCAGGTAAACGACAATGTCTGGATTTTCTTGTAGCAAAAAAAATCAACTTTTAAATCATTATAATACTTGCCGTCTCGTGGTCTCTAATTTGTCTCAATGGAGAAAAGCCTTTCAAACTGAGCTTATATTTAAACAACGAAGAAAAGTTTAAACCTTGCAAGTCAGTTAATAAGCGTTAAATATTCATTATTGCATTAACACGAAAATAAATGTCAGTTTCCATATAAAATATGTCGTAATCAAAATGGTCTGCACGAAATGTCTTTTTTCTGAAACGTTTCGCACGCGACAGACAAAATATGCTTTTCTATTAAAAAAAATCCGATTGCTACCATGCATGTAGTAATTACAATTCTATTCTTTTGCAATGGGACCGTTTTATTTTGATTTATATTGTCTTACACAATAGAAACCCGTGTGTAAATCTTGTTTTCTACGTTGCAACGTTTCTAGCAGGGAACATTCGTCTTATATTTTTATCAGATATTGTTTTACCCCGTTACTTTAACTATTTACTTTAAAGAATTTTATGCCAATTTTAACCACTTGTGAAATTATCAGGTGGGAACAAACTTCATAAACAATTTGAAACAACACCCATCAGACAACATGCAAGAAATGATAAGGAAACTATCTTTTTATTTCATGAAAACCTGTTTCGTTTTAACCTTGGTATAGATTTAGTTCTGCCACACTGTACAAAGTGGATAAGATATGTCACAATTTGAAGACATTTCACCCAATAATAAAACTATACCGCCTCTAGTATTCCTAATTTTATTAACTGAAGTCAAATAAAGTTAATTATATGAGTAAGAACTTTGTGGATAAAATTAGTTGTCATTGTGTCCGGCTATAATAAACAGATTGACAACCACATTGATCTTGTTAATTTTGTCACTGTTAAAACGAAATAAAAGTTTAAAAGTGGCGAATGGCTCTTAATAAGTTTTGTATCCGTCCTCAAGTTACACCAATGAACGAGTGTATTGAATCTCCATTTTTTTCTGAAGAATATAGTGATAAGCATCTTTGATGATTTCATTATCAAAATCCCTACGAATATCAGCATCACAAGATGTTGTGTATCAGAATTAACTTTCCTGCTTGATGATTGGATTTTCAAGTGTAGCGAAGTAACACCCCCAAATTCAGATTTTTACCATCAATATTCAATCGGATCATTAAGTCCGTGACCGTGTCGTGTAACATTGCATTTATATATCGGTAGTGATCAATACCAAAAAGCCCTAGATAAACACATAAACCCGCTGTTAACCTGTCCGATACTTATCAAGTATATCTAATTCCGCACAAGAGAATGCAATTTATGTAGTGTTGTAAACCCTTAAAGGAGACTTAATTCATTTGTAATGATACAATATTTGTCAAAGGAAACTGATTTGATTATCGTTAAAGTTTTCTTAGTTTGACTTTTGGGATTTCTCAGTGATGAATCGAAATCTACTTGTTATCATCTGTTTAGAAAATATTTCATTTGGATTTTAGGACAAAAACATTTTTCCGGCGGAATGATCTACTATTTAATTTGCTCACTATTAATTATTGGTCAATATTTGCAGACGGGTAAGTCTTAATTTTTTCATATTTCACCCTTTTTATGCATAAATTTCCCTTTTTTCCCCAGCTCTTTAACTCCACAACTATTTTTTTTTTTTTTTGGGGGGGGGGGGGGGGTTGAGAGTACAAATAAACCCACTGTCTTGGATCCATGCAAAACCATTGAATGTTATATTGAAGACTCTTGAAAAACATTTAATACTCTAAAAGTATGTCAGTATATAATGTAAGAGAAATCTAAACTTCGGACTATTCTAAACCATTTCAAATGAATATAATCTACTTGCATTTATAGATTGACGCCAATACCTTTCCGTAGTTTTGGTCATGCCATCACCCGATTAGACCAAACAAAAAAATTAACGCATTTCCCTTACATTTTATGTAGGCAAAATCATAATTTTTGAAGTGCTCTCTACATCAGGGAAGATATTCTGACATTAGTAGTCCTTACTGAAAAATCTCAAAAAAATGTTTAGAATAGACACAAAAATAGGAAACATAAATTTATAAATTTCATTATACAGTATTCAATTGATAAATGTATTGGGGTCCATCTTTTGTCAATTCTTAAAACATGGACGTAGTTGAATACATGAAAAAAATATCGATTATGGTCTATAACAATTACGTACATGCGAAAGACTTGTGGTTCAGTCTTAACATTTGTTCATTTGTCTTGTGATACTGCGATACTGTCATGAGTTGATGGAATTTAAATAAGTGTAATTCTTTAATTTGACCCATAGTATAATTATAAATTAATAATAAGATGTACTATTCTTTAAAGGATTTGATATTGAAAGAAGATACATCTTTATCAAGGGAGATACAAGTATATTTCTATAGATATTGTTACATGTAATGTAAACATTAAGGTTTATGTAGAGTGTAAAATTTTCTCTGCGTTATTCTTGATTTGTATCCTCTTTATTTACATATTTCTTTCTTTGACTTAAATTTACTACGTTTACTTCAGTGGGATAAAATAGCATGAAAACTCGACGTACAGAAGAATATATCCTTCGTTCTATTTGATATATTTATTATGTTTTCTGATTCTCCCTCAAATATACAATTATTTCACATAATTAGTCGTTTTAATATTTCATTCTGAAAACTATATAAATACTACACAACCTTTCTTTCCATTTTTTACCGTAATTTCTCATGGATGCTGTCATGTCAAATGTCGCTGGAATCGTAATATGGTTAGCTAGGTTTTATTTCTGTAAAACGTATTTCGGCATCTAGATATTTGCTAGAAACTGTTAATGTGCACCTAACGAAATGAACTTTTCAAGAAAGAGATAAAAAAAAAAAGATATAGGTTATAAAGTCCCATGATAATTATCTTGCTATGATATTGTATTAAAATGAATAGACACTTTAATGTTAGCTCAGTGTAATAGAATTTTGAGGGATCACATTTGAAATTTAAAAGACATCAATTCAATTTGAAGAAATGAAGTTATCTTTGTCAGCTTTGGCATACGACGACATAACGTGGATAAGTACCTTGGGAAAAGTGGAGTGTTAAAAATATGAAAATCTGAAATTTAGTCTCCTTTTTAAGGAAATAGAACGATTTTATAAAAGAAATTTTAACAAAAGTAAATGCGGGGACGTACGTCAAAAAGACGATTATTGTGAAATCGATGCATCATGGACTAAATATTTCAACAGTTATGTACCCCACAGAATCAATAAAGCATCTGATATTACAAAATAAATCTTATAACTTTTCTATGAACTAAGAGAGCCGGGACTTTGATACTGTTGTTGACAAAGAATTGTCGTTCACTTAGCCAGATACCAGCTCGCGCTGTTGAGATATCCGTGCCTTCCCTACTAGCAGTAGACTACTTAGCTAAATCGCGATATAAAGTTACAGCTTCATTTAACGGATTTACCCTTTTCACCATAGAGACCTAAATTAAGCTTCACGCAAAGAAATGTTTCGTGAAGATGTCTTTATTCGTTTAATTTGCCAACAAATGGAAATACGAAAATTCTGAATATTCAAACTTTACTATGTTTTAGTCGTACCCTGAGCATAATTGGATTAATTGCTTGTTTTTTTTTTGTTTTTTTGGGGGGGGGGGGAGGGGGCAAATCCTTGATATTGAAATCGAGAAATATAACAAATTATGTATAAAATATCAGCTAGAGGTATAAGGGGGTTGGGGGTTGAGATCTCACAAAACATGTTTAGCCCCGCCGCATTTTTGCGCCTGTCCAAAGTGAGGAACCTCTAGCCTTTTGTAAGTCTTGTGTGTTTTTTCAATTTTGGTTCATTTGTATGTTTCGGAGTTTAGTGTGCCGTCCATTTTGCTGAACTAGTAGGCATTATTGTTCAGGGGCCAGCTGAAGCCCTCCGGGATTTTCTCGCTGCGTTAAAGACCCTTTGGTAGCCTTGATCTTTTTTCTGCTCTTTTGTGGGATTGTTGTCTCTTTGACACGTTCCCCGTTTCCATTCTCTATTCTTTTAGGATGAGACAACCGCTTATGATATTTCACAAACGATCACAATCTAAATATTAAAATTGGGAGATAGAGAAAAATATTTATAGAGAAAATAGACACTGAACCAGATTTCATGATGACGAACTCCACTATTTCCTTCATTATAAGTCTAATGAATAATTAAGATGTATACCATTGGAAACAATTTTAAAAATAAAAACTGGATTCTGTGAAAATTTTGAAGAGACACACAGTCTGAAAATGATTAACCAGAGAGTTGAACTTTTACCTGTTGTTTGTAACTCAGTCACTGGAACTGCGAAAATAGTTACCACATCGGCCACAGTTTATCAAGAATAAATACTACAACTATTTCTTTATTCTTTGTAATGTATTGTTTACCACGTATGTAAGATTGCTTAAACCCACCCCCACCCCCACCCCTGGGTATAATTTTCAATAATAAAGTTATTTACCAGACACGTATCATATTTCTATAAAAAAGGACAATAACACAAAGTAGTTAGTGAAATAATCATTTAAGATGACATATATTCTTTGTAAAACGTATGTAAATTTCATTTATTTTAAGTGTACTCTGTCGTCTATCAAAATCTACAACTATCCGAGACCTGCATCGATCATAATGATAATTCAACGATTACCCAGTTTTGTATATATGGCAGCTTGAATTCTAGTCCCGTTGAGAGAATGGCAAAACATGTCTCCATTAGAAATAAAGTCTAATAATGTTTGGTCAAAATGTATAGACGTTATATATTAAATATTTATAGTAAACCTCGACTTTATGATGCTTCAGGGATCCTTAATATTGAAAATTGCCACAATTTCAAAAAAAATTATTTGATGTGTGTGTCTCTCTCTCGGTAATTTCAAGTCATTTCAAAATAAATAACCAGAGGCCCATTGAGCCATCATTTTTCACCTGGGTTTTCATTTCTTGATTCAAAGCAGAATAGATTGTTTGTCTATGGTCTTGGATGGTTAACCATTCTGAAAGAGAACCGTCTAAGGATCATTACTTGTACGATTGGTTCCAATTGGAGAAACTTATTTCAGACAATAAGAATAGCAAGTTAATTTTTCCATAGGATTCATTTTTGAAAAATACGTTTAAGTTCAGCGGTAAAGACAATCTTGGAGTCATCGGATATAATTATGGAAGAGGGCCATTGCTGCCGAATATGGCTCTAACTCTGGTCACCGATTTCAGACAAGAAAATCTTTAAGAATATTACTATTAGGTTCTGTGAAGTATGGCTGTAGTGGTACAGATCATCTATTACAATTCTGAGAGGAGATAATCTAAAGGCCCATTGCTTTCATATTTGGTTTCAATTGGCTCGGTTGTTTCAGACAAAGAAGGTCTTTAATTTCATTTTCTCAAAAAGGTCCTGTGTTAATCTTATATCAGCTGTTTCATCTTGAATTTTGTTCTGGGTCATTACATACAGTCTGGAAAGAACCACGTAAGAAAAATTGTGGTTTCTCGGTGGTTTCAAGTCAAGATATTTAACTACATTTTGCTAAATCAGATTTTGGTGAGACGACCATCTTACATAATGGTAGGGGGCATCGGATACCATTCTAAAAGAGGACGAGCTAAGGACCATTAAGATTAGTGTTCTCCAATATGTTCTGTAGTTTGAAACAAAAAGTTTTAAAGTGAATTTTCCAATAGGATCTTTTTTCTATTTAAAACTAAGTTCGCCTGTGGCTGCAATCTTGGATAGCGGTTAGAGTGATCGGATAATTCTGAAAGAGGACCTTTAATGCCAAATTTTGTTTCAAATAGCTCAACTGCTATTGGTTTCAGACCAGAAGATCTTTTAGGTGAATTTTTAATAGGGTCTGTATTAAATTATAAAATTGGCTGTGGTGTAAAGCGGGTTTTTTTTTCAGCAAAATGTCATTTTCAGTGAAGGAGAAGTCTCGAAAAAAATACAAAAAAATCAGTTGGGAAAATTTCTGACTTCAAACTTTGAGTTGCTTTGCTTCAGCCTCTGAGCTATGAATGGAAGACAAGAGGCATGTATGGTGTGTTAATTTTTGACACAAAATCTCTGTATATACATGACAATAGTTTAAGAAAAGTAACAGCGCTTCATCTCAAAAAGTTCGTCAAAATCAAGAAAAATCTCGCACCCACTGCAAGTTCATGACGTACCTCAGCACTGCTTTGACTGGAATTCTTCGCTACACGTTTGTTAAAACCGAATGCCACTACATGTTGCAAAATTTTAAAATAAACAAATATTTCTCATTCTTACTTAACAAGTTTATACTGAATTTGTAACCTGCTTATTCAGGATGTTCTAATAATATAACAAATGAAAAAAATAAACATCCTTTTCTTTCGTCCACAGAAATTACAATTTTAAGCTGATTTCTTTTACTTTAAACATGTATCGGTTATTGTGTGACCAAATATGGAGAGATTACACTGAATCCGTGGTGTACTTTTTTGTCTCGCCTTGACGGAGTCAAAAGGCGAGACATAGGTATGCTGTTTCCGGCGTCGGTGGCGGCGGCGGCGAAGGCGTCGGCGGCGACGGCGTCAACAATGTATTAGTTTGTGATTAGCTCAGTTTTATGGGGATCCACTAGTGGTAGGTCAATGATAATTGGTATGCAGATGTATTACCATTGCCACATCTCATTGCCATGGAGATTATTTGGCTCCGCCCCCTCCGTCATGGTCTATTGACTTTGAATGGTTTGCTTACTTTACATGTATTAGTTTGTGATTAGGTCAGTTTATAGGGATCCACTAGTGGTAGGTCAATGATAATTGGTATGCAGATGTATTACTATTGCCACATCTCATTGCCATGGAGATTATTTGGCTCCACCCCCTCAGTCATGGTCTATTGACTTTGAATGGTTTGCTTACTTTACATGTATTAGTTTGTGATTAGGTCAGTTTATAGGGATCCACTAGTGGTAGGTCAATGATAATTGGTATGCAGATGTATTACCATTGCTACATCTCATTGCCAAGGAGATTATTTGGCTCCACCCCCTCAGTAATGGTCTATTGACTTTGAATGGTTTGCTTACTTTACATGTATTAGTTTGTGATTAGGTCACTTTATGGGGATCAACTAGTGGTAGGTCAATGATAATTGGTATGCAGATGTATTACCATTGCTACATCTCATTGCCATGGAGATTATTTGGCTCCACCCCCTCAGTCATGGTCTATTGACTTTGAATGGTTTGCTTACTTTACATGTATTAGTTTGTGATTAGGTCAGTTTATGGGGATCCACTAGTGGTAGGTCAATGATAATTGGTATGCAGATGTATTATCATTGCCACATCTCATTGCCATGGAGATTATTTGGCTCCACCCCCTCAGTCATGGTCTATTGACTTTGAATGGTTTGCTTACTTTACATATATTATGAGTCTGGTAAAGAGGAACCTTGAGAGATCCCGCACTGGAAATCAACTATAAGTAACTATAAGTAAACAAACAAAATTATATTTTATTGGACACAAAGCCAAGCAAAAAGATTTTTGTCTCGCCATGATGAGGTTGGGTTGAAAAGCTACATATAGGTATGCTAATTCGTGCATATTCATTGACTGAATATTTGCATAACTTACATGTTAAAGTATTGCTATCAGTGGCGGATCCAGAACTTTTTGTTAGGGGGGGGGGGGGGCGCTGACCGACCTAAGGGGGGCCCACTCCAGTCACGCATCATTGATTCCCTATATAATCAAGCAAATTTTTCCCACAAAATTTTTGTATTTAGGTTTGGGAACGACTTATAATAAGTCAATGGTATTTGGTATCCAGTTGTATTAGCATTCACACATCTCATTTAAATGGAGATTGTTTAACCATGTAACTCAGTCATGGTTCATTGACTTTGAATATTTGCATAACTTGTGTAAGATGTTAAGGTATTGCTATTATGATTTCAACATTTGCATAATCAAAATTACAAAAAGGCGAGACATATCTCTGTGATAACAGTTTATTTGTACTCTGTGCATGAAAAGTTAAAGATTATTTGTGTGACCAAATATGGACATATTACTCTGAATCTGTGGTTTCAATTTTGGTAATCTGTTCATGAAAAGTTGAGATGTTTTATTTTCACAAAATATGGAAATTTTCCTCTGATTCGATCAGCGGTATACTATATTGGTACGCTATACGTGAAAATATGAAGATGTCTAGTCGTGATAAATTTAACAGAACTTGCTTAATTCTTTTTAAAAATATTCTCAAGAGAACAAAGGGGAGGTATTGTACTTTAAAACAAGACCTAAAGGATATTTTTTGTTGAGTTTTTGTGACGCAATTGAAGTTTGTGTACCAGTGCACTACTAAAAAAACACTTGCCGGTCAATAAATTGTTTCCGAATTTGATTAATTCTACATTTAGGTATTATAATATATCTTTATTTGTCATGCATAACATGCCAATTAATGAATTAATTAAGGAAATATGTCTATACATATTTTAACAGCAGTCGGTGGGTGCCACTTTTTGAACAGCAAAAGACGCGTACAACGAGAAAATAGAACAATCCCTTCAAATTTAATCATTTTCGTTTTTCTGTCAGCATTAATGTGCATTTTATCAGCTTATCATTTTAATTAACCATCAGTTTCAGCAATATGTACTTAAATCATAGAAGAAGCTTTATTTTGCCCAAAAGATTTATGTCATCTGGGAAATAAACTAACATTAAACAAAAATAACAGGTTTTAGTTGAAGTTAAAATATATCTGTTTCAATTGAAATTAACATCCAGGGAACAAAAGTTTTCTTTAATTTATTGGAACTGACATTTACGGATTATTGGAAGATATATGAAATAGAAGACTTACAAAAATACAACATTTTTTATCCAAATCATCTGCAACATATACGTTCATCAAATGCTAGCAGATTATCTACTACGTTTTTAATCCACGTCTGAACAATATACATGTATTATGTGACGGATTATTTACCTTATATGACAATAATCTGTTAATCTATTTTAAAGCGAGTGCATGAATGTGACAAAAATTCATGAACATCACTGATATTGGTGTTCATCATCTTACGGTGTCATCACGGGCCGCTTTCGCACCCTTCAAGTGGAAAGGTATTAGAATTAGTATGGATAACTTGTTTCCCATTCCTGGCACTATGATTAAGTTAGTTTAAACTGCCAAAGTCTTCCACGCGGAAAAAAAATATCGGACCTCAGTACAACTTTGTGACAGCTTGTAGCATCGGTTTTGAATATTTTTCCTTCAGCGAATGATTGGACTTGCATTGTCGATATAAAATTGAAATTAATTCATTTTTATGAAACATGCATTTGAATTCAAGGTGGAGGATGAGGCGATAAATTTTTTTAAAAAAATGCTACACTGACCCGAAATCAAGTCTCATGGATTGGTTCTATTCCAAAAATATAAATATTTGTACATAAAAATAAAAAAAGTATAAACTAAAACTTTTAACACAAGTCAATGTACCTCAAAATCATGTCCTAGGCTTAGCAATGAGCAGCTTATTAATTGCATCGGGGACTTGCAGTTCACCAGCAGCAGTGTCGCTTCAATTGTACATGTAGTAAAATAAACTCCAATAATTAAATTCCATGCGTACAATGTCCATTTCTGAATTAATATTCATCACGCACGATCATGACCAAAGCATAAATCCACAGAAAAACGATAAAAAAAATTAAAAAATAAACGAAAAATAAAAATAGTCAACAAAACATTGTGAGCAATAGAACCAAACGGGCCTAATCGTTTATCCAAATCCAGGTCAGGAGATCTTTGCCGGAGCGAGTTAAATTGAAACTTCCCTCTTAACATAATTTGAAAACTTATCAACTGAAAATGTCAATAAAAATATCTATAAATCACGTCATGGCCGATACAGTGAACATACAGTTAAGCATCCACTCAGTGGTATTTGTGTATTTCTATTTTCAATTGTAATTTATTAAGCAAGTTTTGAGTAATCTTTCCTAAAAAATTATACACATGTACATATCTTATTCGATTTTCGTCTCTCAAAAAATATATGTTTGTACAAATAGTGTCAATTTTTTTCATGGTTATGCATATTTTAAATCATATAAAAATTAAAATATGTCCTTAGAAATAAAAACAAACCATTCAAATCAGTTTTTCGCATCATTGTTTTACTCAAACACGAATAAATGTTGATTGGAACCTACCACCGTCATGCGTTAGAAAGTGATATTATAATGTATGTATGTTGCGAAACAGCTCATACGACAATAAAAAGGGGCATAGAAGGACTAAAACGTGCAAAAAACACAAGTCGAACAAAACCAAATGCAAAGTAAATAACAAAAGAAAAAAAATTGCCCAACCTTTCGGCCAATATAAAAATAAAAAGACGTCGACTCTTTTTAAAAACTCTGGTTTAGTAGTTCTATGCAACATTAAACAGCTCAACATATCCATTTATTTTCCTCGTATTTTGAAAAGTGATACTGGTCATTTCACCACATATCATATTTAAGAGCGTTTATTCTATTCCTTCAACTTCATTGACATAAACATTGGTAAAAACAAAATGCGCTTTATCTGTCTACAAGAAATTAGAGTCCTGATAATGTATATACTACACTTGTATATAAAACTTCTGTCGATAGAGATTGAGGTGTTAGAACATTTGGCACTGTGTTGATTGACGCTGGACAAACTACTATTCTGTGTTTTAATGTTTTCAATAATGACCGCCGACTTGATATAGCCGTCGTAATGTAGCTGATGATGACTTTATATAGTTTTAATATATAAATGATTTAGCTGACATTTTTAGGGATTAGTTACGAGAATACGTCTTGAAAATTGGACATAAAGTTAAACCGGTTGGCGTCGAGTACATTTGTGTATTGATGTTAGGTGTATGCCATCTATAGCCCTTTTGAGAAACTCATTTCCAGTATCACGATTCTGACTCTAAAATTATAATTTGAAGCAAGTTATTTCCCTTGCTGGGATGTTCCGGGACGTATTACTGGTTCGCTGCAATGGACAGTAAATGATTAGCTTTTTTAAAACTTGTTAATTTGCACGTAATGTTTGGTTTATATAAACATGGGAACTACTTACGATCTTTTTCCTTCCAACATACTTGTAATCAAACTTTGTATATCAAAGTAATAAATAATTTCTACTACTTCCTACTGGTTTCTTTGCACTGCAGCGAACCAGTGCTACATTCAGCAAGGGAAATAACTTGCTTCAAAATATAATTTTTGACTCAGATTCGTGATACCGGAAAGAGTTTCTGAAACGGGCTATAAACAAGAGCGGACACTGTCACTGATAAAGAAAGCGGTTATTTTATTTTTTTTTTTGCAGTAAAACTTTGTTAGGGAGATTTTTGTGTCAGTGCTGATTCTCTGATTTTTCTTAGGTAAAATAATGTGGAAAAGTATGTATATAGTCAGCTTAATGATGTCAAATTTTAACGAAAAATATTGAATTCGTCATTTTTTCATTTGTAATATCAGTTTACCTATATTTTTCGGAAAAAAATATATTTATGTTATAAACTCAACATATCATTATCACAAAACAAGAAAAGTGTTTCTGGAAGCTGTAATTAATACATACAAGAGAATATCAGTGTTAATTTCCAATGATTTTCTAAGATTTAGGCCCCATAAATAGTTTAGAAGACCAG
Organism: Mytilisepta virgata; assembly: GCA_028015205.1. Classification (NCBI taxonomy): domain Eukaryota; kingdom Metazoa; phylum Mollusca; class Bivalvia; order Mytilida; family Mytilidae; genus Mytilisepta; species Mytilisepta virgata. Next base: position 67,754,063 of record CM051517.1, on the reverse strand, counting down.
TAACCTATGCTTTTCTTTATATTTTATATTTGAAAAATTAACAATCTATGTACAAAATTTTAAAATAAATAACATTAAAATCACTGAACATGAAGCCACCTTAATTGTAAAGTGGAGGGGAGTGTCCGTTGCTGTATACAGTTGTAACTTTTTGTCAATCTATCGCACCATATTTATTTGTTTTTGTTTTATTTTGAAAACACTCGAAATATGCATTAATATCTTATTGATGTTCAACTTTAACAAATTTAAATTATCTGGACGTGACTGGAAATACACACAGAATAATTATAAAATAAACAATGGCATGTGGCACCAGATTAAAGTGTCAATGCAGAGAAACAAGATTGATCTGATGACAATCCTATCTTATATTTTAGTTAGGTCGACAAAATGTTGATGTTACTTTTCTATTAATACGTGCTTATCTCTCTCATGCACAATACTTATCGCTCTCATGCACAATAATTGATCATGTTAAATATTTCACATTATTATATTTTATTTCACAAATACAGTAATTGATGTTTTTCGTTCACGAGTTGTAGATCTTTGGTATTCGAATTTCGAGATTAGTTATTCTGTTTATTACATTGACATATTCATAGAATTTAACGAGAAAATACAAAGGATTATGTTTTTATGCGACTACGCGACGACGTTTGTATAGCAACATCGTTGGCGACGGCTATTGTTACGTCACTTCCTAAAGTGAAATATGACTTTCGATTTCACTGGGTGAATTATCGGATTTGATTTCACTCGGAAATCCAGGTATTTCACCACACTCAATGTAATAATTATAGTATAACTAATCTTAAAATGCGAATACCTAAAAATCAACAAGGAGTTATCGAACAACACATTAATTCAAGAGTGCGCGTAGCTCACGAGTGAATTATTAGTGTTTTTTGTTTTCGGTCACGAGTTGTAGATCTTTGGTATTCGAATTTCAATACATTGACATATCCCGTGTATTAATAAAATTTAACGAGAAAATACAAGGGATTATGTTTTTATGCGACTACGCGACGACGTTTGTATAGCAACATCGTTGGAGACGGCTACTGTTACGTCACTTCCTAGAGTGAAATATGACTTTTGATTTCACTCGGAAATCTCGGTATTTCATCATACTCAATGTAATAATATATTTTATTTCACAAATGGAGTAATTGGGTTAGATGTAATATTGTTTCATTCAAGTGTTTTTTTTTCTTCTTACTTCTCGTTAAAAGTAATTACATGCAAGTATAGCTGCAAAATCTGCACTGAACTTAATACCAAGCTCTTTCATAATCAACATTTGTTTGGAACAGATTTTGCTACCACGACTTTGTGTATCTAAACGGGGTATACGCACACATCAAATTGGAGCTATTTCATCAATTTTGAAAGTTAACCATAATCAATTGTTATGAGCTTAGAGGACCAAGTGGCCTGTTATATTAAATTTAATTTTCGTATTGAAAAACTCTGTAAAGCGCAAGAATAGACTGCATGCACATTCGAGTACAACAGATACTTTGAAATTACCAGTTGTCAATTGTTTATGCAAAACTTTTAAGAAGTAAGATTCATTCGATGCGAAAAGAATAATCAGCTATTTAGCTTATCTAGCCCAAAGGACAATGTGAACTTTAGGCATCACTTGGCGTCGGTAGTAAGTCATCCTAAATTTTATTTCACTGAGAAATTTTGTTAAATATTGATATTGTATTCTGCCAACTTTAAACAAATGGCCCACTCAGTATTACATAACCTTTGGACATGAAGTTAATTTTTACGTCTAGGCCTAGGTTTTGAAATTTCACAAAAATCATCCTCAAAATCAATTTATGTTTTTATACACACAACTTGGAAAGATGTTCAGTACTCATAAAACTCAATTTTACGAGATTTTCCTCAACATCCTGGGTTTTTCTTCAAATCTAAAATTTCCAACAATCTAATCGGTTAGTATTTGAATTGAGGAAATCCTCAAATTTGAGATTTTTTATAAAACACAGGCCTGATACATTACAGATACGCAAACCATCATCAGTTACCTCCCTTGAACAACTTACCAAGTGAGATAAAAAAAAAAACATAGCTTCTCTTTAGCCATTAGGACCAAAGGCAGATAATTTTGTTTGTTTGTTTAGTTGGGGTTTTACGCCGTTTTCAGCACATTTGGCGGCCAGTTTTTATTGGTGGAGGAAGCCGGAGTACTCGGAGAGACCCACCGACCTTTGGTAGGAAAATTGTCAATCCCTGTCAATTAAGATCGGAGTCGAACACACACCGCCACAGGTGAGATTCGAACTCGCAACCTCATTGTTGACAGGCTAGTGGTCATTAGTAGTCATGACGAACTACCTAGACCACTCGGCCACCAGATAATTCTAGTTATCTTTATTAACATATATAGTACAAAGTAAGTACACTTAGTAGTAAATGTACATTAGTAGAATACCAGAGGCCCAATCAGATTTGCGGAGATTCTTTGACGTCATAATACATTTACCCGGGGATCCTTAACATCATTTCTTGATATAAAACAACAACATCCCCCCCTCCCAACCCTCGCCCGGAAAATCATGTTGAATCCTCTATTGCTTCGGTTATGGTGCTTTATATTACCGTCAAAACAAATGTCCGGTAAAAGTACGTTATAATCCCATATTTCTAGAAAATTAATGTGTATAGGTGTCATATGTTCATGTTTATATCTATAAATCCGTTTTGTAATTTACATTACAATATCTTATAACCGTTGTTAATATCATTGATCCTTAGTCAATCTCATTGACTTCAACAAAGTTCATATAGAAATTAAAAAAACCATTATCCATACAATTTGTCTTCATTTTTACGGAAGAAGACATTTCGATATTCACATGTCTGATTTTGGGATTATTCTACTGCAAAAATAAAATTAGATTAGTAATTTTAACTTAGAAATATTGCAATTTTATCTTTTTGATATGAATTCTGAAATTATTTTTGATGATTGATGTGCTTTGTGATCGTACTTACACAATTTTGACGTTTTCAGTTAGGACGGAAAAAAATTGTAACAAATTGCTTGACTCAAAAGTTAAGACCACTTGTTAGAGTTAACTAGCTTTTTGTTGAAGACATATTTTATAATAATTTGGAATCCGTCTATAATCATTCGGAATCCGTCGATCAATGTTTTGCCCGGTATTATTGTAGATAATTTGCCATTCACTGTAGTAATTGAGTGTAAAATTACGACAGCCCGTGTGAGCAGTAAGTTGATTAGGAAAATGACTTTGATTAAGATGCTTGGTACGTTCGATTGAATTTTATACAAAGGTACAAATTGACTTCGTTATATCGAATAAAAGATCCTAATTATATAGACTTTGTTAAAAAGTCTTGAATAATTTGCAACCACATAAATTGAAAATTACATCTTGTAGCATTTAGCAAACGGACTATTAAAGACAGTATTTAATTGGTAAATATTTCTCATTTCAATCGTACATTCCCTGCGGAACACCCGTCATTTGATCTGCAACATTGAATTATTTAAAGTTGGCTGGGGAATGTCCTTCGTTTGTGATACAAGACAAAAAAACTATGTCTACAGCTTATCATACCATCAAATATTATATACGTATTGACTGGGTATGATGAGAATAGTAAGTTTACTACTCGGGGCAATAGTTTGTATCGGGAATACAATAAACTTATTATTCCCCGAATATACAGTCAGTAAGTGTTTTATTATACCGGTGACATCTACCAATGAATAATTTCCAGTACAGAGGTATGATAACTCATATCATCGGAAACGCACAAGGCCCTTTTAACATTTTGCAGCGTAACAGTATGTCTTCAACTTGATATTTAACCAAGGTATATATTGTATTTGAAATCAAATGTTTGTGTGGAAGGTGGTGGATACCATTCGTTAAAGTACGGGTTTTCTCAATCAACGTCCAGTGGGAATTATTATAAGCGTATCAGGACGAAAACCTGTTGATTCGACTCCGAACCGACTAGTCTTTCTTCTAGCTCCTAAATACCGCGTGCTTGGCGGAGATGCAGCAAATACCATTTTTAGTGTCTTTGGTTTGATCCGGCCGATGGGATCGAATAGCGATCTTCCGCACTCGAGGCGAGCACGGTACCACGAGACTAACGGGACGGTTTGCTCATTTTGGTCATTGTCGTTTAAGTTTAATACAGGTTACAGAGAACAAATTAATCGTTCCTATACATAGAAAAAATATTAAAGGGGAGATTTCCCAACTTTTGTACAATTCGTGTTAACACTTGTAAGACTTGTAAAAGTCTGAAACTTGAATTTAAAAAATTCTCTTCAGAGTTTTTTTTCAAACATAATCGGGAATACATTCTTCTCCTATACAACAAATACGTAAAACTCAACATGTCTTTAAAATAAAGTAAATTCTTTGTAAAATTTCACAAATGGCTAATCGGGGGCTCGTTTTTGCCAAATGCACTGAGGTCGTGAGGTTGTGGCGATGTGTGTTTGGTTCTGATCTTAATTGACAAGGATTAACCGTTAGTTTACCTGCCGTAGGTCAGTTGTTCTCTTATGGTGTCCCGGCTCCCCCACTAAGAAAAAGAGGTCGCTACGATATAACCAAATGCACTGAAAGTGGCTAAAAACCTCATTTAGCCAAAAAAATGGATAATTGACATTTAATAGCGGTTTAGTTTGTCCATAAACCTTTGTCCGTATCAGTAACTAATCATTGCCTTTCATAAGCAGCGAAGAAACGTTTTTGTTGCATCATGATTTTTATTGCTTTGTTTGAAAATTAGCGAGTGCAGAAAAAAACAGATATGTCTGAGCTCGGGGTAGACGTGTTAAAGCGTGAAAACGCTTTATTTTTTTTTTTTTAACGAAAACCCGCATTTTATATGAAAATAGATCGTATAGAAACGTATTGGATTTTTTTATTTACGTATTGAATTCTGGAAATGGATTTACAGAAATTATTGTAGAGATATGTGCCTCTTTGGTAAATACATCTATGATATACAATGTGTATGTTGTTCTTTTGAAAAGGGTGATCAAATCGTTAATATTTTCAAGAAATGTTACCATGACCATTTGACCTGACACATATCGATATAGATACTTTCTCGTGCAGTCTGAAATGTTGAAATAAGTACCAATATTTTAATACACTAAGTGAGTACAGGAGTTTTCTTTGAACTTTGCCTGCATTAATTGTCAGAAAGCTAAGTAGTGATTGACTTTATGCAAGCAACATCTTACTCACAACTGAAAACACTTGTACTCAGTGTACAAAAATATAAGTATTTGTCTAAACGAATAAGTATAGGTGCATGGCCACATCACTTATACATGTACACAACAATAACAAATGATATATTGCTCCTCTTTGTTGGGTCAGTTTAGTCCTGTTGGGTAGGATATTCAATTTCGCATTTATCAAAACATCGAGTTTTATTTTCGGATTTAAATTTACCCACTGAAAATTTTAAATTTCAAATAGGAAAACATATGCTTTTAACTGAAAAAGATCTAAAGCTCTTATATGTGTATCAGTAAATACACCCTTTTTAAAAGCATATTGTTCTCGTGTTGTGATATAAAATTAATTCTGTTTTCCCTTAATTTTCTACTACAATAGAAGCTAGTATAATTTGTCATGAAATTGATCTGAACATCTCTAATCAAGCGTTTTCCATATGGTATGATATCACATTTATATTTCATATTAAGTCAGTACAGATGAAACAAAAACAATTCGATTTCTTGACGTCTTAAGTCATTTTAAAGGAATATAAGAATGTTCGATTAAGTCCCTTGGGTATCTAGTTCCCACTCTCCAATATCATCTCAATGACTTTCACTACGCTACAGTGAGCTTCTTTGTACAAAATTCTGATTAAACTTTATTGGTTCACAATTTTTTTTTCTATATTCCAATATATATTGATATCACCTCCGGGAGGAAAGGTGATAAACATTTAATGTATGTCGTAAAATATTTCCCGATTATCTGTCTTATCCAGACGGAAATATATTAATTAAGATGGGTGATAAATAGGAATAAAGACATTAATATAGTCATGTTGTATATTCTTTAATAGAATTATCTCTTTTATTTTCTTTGATGAAAATGACGATTATAATAGGAATCTCGATACCAAAAACCAGTTTTTACGTTTTCATGGTCAAGCAATCCAGATTACTCATCAATATGAAACGAAAAGTCAAAAGTATACTGATGTGTATGTAAGGAGTATTTCACATTTCAGCAAAAAAAAAAAAAGCGATACTGTTACAAACATTTCTTCATTAAATATAATTTTCAAAACGCCTATCATGGAGTATTTATCACTAAAATTGAGTAAATATGGCCCAAAGTTCCAGAGGGTATCACCAGCCAAATCTTGATACTAGCTTGAAGTTGCTTCTTAAAAAAACTGCTAATTTTGTGAAAACTAAGAAGTATTTCAGTAGTGAAAAGGTCTGAAATGACGTGGTTTTGGTTTTATCCTTTTGCATATGAATCTGCTTGTGGACGTTTTAGTTTCGGAACTTATTGTTTCGGATTTCTATATTTTCGGCGTTGAACGGTGAGTCGCAAATCGACGAAATATGCATATATTCTTCTACTCTACTAATAAAATAATTCAAAGTTAAACGTTATGTATGAGTATCAAGGTACTGTTACTGTAAATTTTAAACTCTATAAGGTTATCAAAATAGTGAACACTACACTCGTTATTTGTTCAAATACGATTATCACGAATACCAAATTACAAGGCTAAGCAAAATACTAAATCTGACATTAGTGAAATATCCAGGCATAAACAGAGCGTAACACGTATTAAAATCAATTTATACTGAAAACAAGGGAAGTAACCTTAAATTTTGAACAATTTACTAGACATGAATCATATCTCTACACGAAGAAAAGGAATGGAACCTGATTCACAAACATTCGTACGATTACGATCGAGACTGGTCCCTGGACATCATTATCAATTGCAAAAAGACACTAAAGACTGGAAATCAGATCACACTTCCGACTAGTCTTAGTCGTACGAATGTTTGTGAACGCTTCATCCTAATCACACAGCTTCTTAGAAGTCTTTTAGCACATAAGTCATCATAAAATGTTTAGGAGTTACTTACGAATTTACGTATACGATTTTTTTTAATAAGGCTACTTTGTACTGATGACTTTTGTCCTACGGGTATTACAGTGAGTCCAATGTCGATCAAGGGAAGTAGTACCAAATTTGAAGCACTGCTGTGCTCATGTCAAAATTCTCTTTTTCAAGGATAATCATATCAGATAGACATATGCACAAGAGAAGGCAATCTTAATAATATTCCTTATGACCATATAAAAAACTCAGGCCTTGGTAATGAGGTGCGATATTGAATATTTTGATATGAAAGGGAAGCGAGCTCTTTAGAGTAGAGGTAAGGAAAAATCGTAGTACAATGTCCTCTGAAACCTTTGTCACCATGGTTCACATTATCGGTCACATAATAATCACGTGCATCTCTCATTTTATAGTGTGTAAAAGAGCAAAAGTCAAACTGAGTAAGATTTGTACTTTATAGTTCACTTTTAATCAAAATAAAATCAGATGCAAGAAAAAGCTTTAGATTCAAACTAATTTTGTATAAAAAATATGCAAACGCAATAAGTTTTCCGCCATTTTTACTACGATTGACGTAAACGCGTTAAGTTATATGATCGTCCACTATATTGGACATAACAGTTGCTTAATAAAAGTAATATATATAGTAATTAATGAAATATTTTTGCTCTTCACGGTACTGGATTTCATTCGATTATATACGATTAATGAGGCAAACACACTTTTAGATATTGTCTTGAGAGTAAAAGATTTGTCAAGATCTTATGATATGTAAATTTTCAAGGAATGTTAGTTAAATTTTTTTCTTCGAATTACACTCTGAATAAAAGTAAAACTTTATCCTTTCTTTGCGTTCGTCAAATTCTTTTGAAAAAAATGCGTAAAAAACATTTCATAGAAACAAAATACGTCGCCAAACCATGTTAAACATTTTATTGACCATAGTAACTTAGAAAGTTGACTATTATATTGCCGGACGTGAGATGTTCTATTTCCGGACTAGACAGTAACGGTTCTTGCTTTCGAGATGGGAAAAATGTCATTCGAATACAACACTAATGTACTAAGATTGATATCCATCTGATTTTTAATGGTACAAATGGAAAGAAAACGTCAATTTCATTTCTTGTCTTGTCGTTATTTTACTGAATGGAATGTGGAAGATTTTTTCAATCATCAATTTAATAGACTAACATAGCAGGTTCGATCACGCAAAAAAAACCCTGAATATTTCTTATTTAGAATTATTGGATAGCATCGTAGCCAAAAGTTGGTATATATAGAGTTCTATATCGCTTTGAAACAAAGTAATTGGTGTTGAAAATGGAATCAGTTTTCCTTTAAAAGGGTTTTGCTACAAAAAAGAGTTATTGCATGAATACTGGTTAATATTGTCTCTCGAAATCGCAAAATCATAATATTCTGTTCAGGACAATATTAAAAAATGTTTATGCAACAAGTTAAACCCTACAATATTGGGGATACATCCTCTCTCACGTACATGCACATAGAATAGAGAATTGAAACGGGGTATGTGTCAAAGAGACAACAACCCGACCAAAGAGCAGAAAACAGCTTAAGGCTACCAACGGGTCTTCAACGCAGCAAGAAAATATCGCACCCGGAGGCGGGCTTCAACTGGCCCCTAAACAAAAATGCATACTAGTTCAGTGAAATTGACGTCACACTAAACTCCGAAACATACAAATGAACCAAAATTAAAAAAACACACAAACATATAAACTTTACTTTTTATCTATCTATCTAGTTCTATTTTTTATTTGTTATATTTAATTTTATTTATCTTTTTCATTTATTTACCTATTAGACTTCTATATGTTTTCAATTTCGAGGGTTCGAGAATCAACTTTCAAAATAACACAGTTACGGTGTTTAGTCGACATAATATTATTGTACCATTTGATGAATTGTACACAGCGCTGTTTACTAGCCGAGTACCTATTGCTTTTATACAAAACTATCTATAGAAGTGAAATTTGAAATTGTATGTAAACTCTCGAATATATCTCATCCCTTATATCGAGCTAATTTAGCTAGTTAAGACTCCAGAGTATTGCGATTCAATGGGTAAGAAATTATTGCTTTCCTCCGGTGCCATTGAAAAGAGATTCTGTTTTTATTTTTTTTTTTTTTTTTTTTTTTGTCTTAAAACAGTTAATCCTTCAGCATTTTTGTTCTTGAGCAACACTGGCGAGTCGCAATAATTAGTATGATAGAATACATGTATTTATTAATATAAATTTTAGTTATTTGGTGTCTGGAAGAAACGGTCACTGAAACTGACAATCTTTTTAATCAACGATGGAATCAATTTTAGAACATTGTATTAATTAGTTGAACAGCGGACCATTCTGGCTTCTGTCAGCTAACCCTAATTACTGACAGTTATGTTTTTTTTGTAATGAAACACGCAAAATATAACTTTCTGGAAATTAGTGGTTCTGTCATTTATTCTTAATCTTGGATTCCTTAAGTTCGTTTCATCTTTTCAGATCCATTAGATATTTTTAAATGTTTCCAATAGTTTATTAAATCTATTCTTTATGATAAACCGTATATTATAACTAAAACACATAACAATTTTTGGATTACAAAAAAATAAAACAAATAATTTGTAAACGCAAATGGCGGTTTAGTGATTTGAACTTACGGGTCTGGAAATTTCTGTTGTAAATCCTTTTTAAAAGAGTCATCTTGTTGGTTGGTATAATGTTGAGTATGATACACATTTTTTTACAAGTAAACGTATATATTACGATTAATCGATAGTCATACTGGCCAATTTTAAAAGATGTGATAAAATTATCTTTCGAAATTTTGTAATAAACGATACGAAATTGAATTATTCCTGGATCCCCAAATCGCTTTTCTTGAACAAAGTTGATGACTTTTGCATTAAAGAAGGAAAAACATAATCACCTTCATAAATGGGATACAATTTCAATTTTTTAACAATTTTTTACCATTACTATTTTATTATTGTCATCATTCAAACTCGTTAGTTGTGGCTATAATTAAGACAAAACTGCCTTATTGTATATTGAATGACTGACAGTATATATTATAATACTATGATATTATGAAAATATACGTCACTTTGTTTTAACTGTTTTGCTATTATTTGTAAAAATATAAATTGCCGGTTGACGAGAAATGGATAAAAAATGAGAATGGAAAGAATCCGAAAATTCTGGTATAGAAAAATTATGTTTTCAATTTATTATTTACTTCACACACAATTATTGTACATACAATTGCGATAGTAATCTATGATACAAATATTTGATAACCAGAATAGAGAATGGAAAGATGGAATGTGTCGGAGACAATAACCCGACCAAAGAGCTGTATATTTTAATGTGCAGGTACATATATATCTGTTTCATAAAGATACATGTATAATCATTACAAAATTTTCCATTGTACACAGATACTTGTTATCACAATTACAAAATTTTACATTATACAGAGATACTTTTTTGTTATTACAAACATTGCGAAAAGGTACATGTTATCACCATTACAAAGCCATGAAAGTGTACATTGTAAACCGACAATTGTTATCAACTTTATAAGTTTTAACATCACCACTACAAAGTTTTACATTGTACACAGATACGTGTTACCATCACTACAACGTTTTACATTGTACACAGATACGTTTTACCATCACTGCAAAATTTTACATTGTACACAGATACTTCTTATCATCACTACAAAATTATAATTTGTACACGGATACTTGTTGTCACCAATACAAAGTTTTACATTGTACACAGATATTTGAAATCACCACTACAAAATTTTAAATTGTACACGGATACCTGTTATCACCACTTCAAAGTTCCTCATTGTACACGGATACTACCAATTTTTTACATTTTTAATAACATTTCAATGTTTTACATCCTATACAGATACTGCTTCTTAGCACCGTAAAAAAAGATCTACAATCTACACATAAATTTTTTATTACTAAAGTTTTAAATTGTACGCTGACATACTTTTTATCAACATTTAAAAGTTTACATTCTAAAAGAAATACTTTTTATCACTGTTGCAAAGTTTCATATTGTACACAGATACTATAGATATTTTTGGTTATGAGTACTTCTTCTTTAAAATAAGTTTTTGGTCTTCCAAATGTTTCGGTTTTAATGCTGCTCATGAGAGGAAACTCCTTGAAATGCGTCGAATACAGCATAGTATAAATTTACTATAATATCTAATATTAGTATCTTTGGATTGTTATTTTATAACCATTACGAAGGTTTATATTGTACTCTGATACTCGATATCACCGTCATGTAAATGGAAACAATCGAATACCGATACTGCCTCTCGCAATAGAACTGTTGATTCAAAGTATAATTGTGATGTCAAAAACAAGTGTCCTATCGTTCTGTTGTTGATTTATCTTTTAATCGTCAGAAAACAAGGAAAGAAGGCTATCAATTATAGTATCTGTTCTTTCAATGTTACATACAATGTATTGTTTAAAAAATACTTATTCAGAGTCTTGACATATTATGTCCAAGTCTAAGCCTTTAGTATTATACATATTACAATATCATTCGACAAAGTAAAACGATTTTTTGAAGTCCCCATATACAGGATATCGCAGTTTGGTCTCATATATTTTCTCTTGGTCCCTTTAGAATAGAAATAATCCATTTAGCATGAATTTGTACTAATTTTATCACGGGTTGGTCCTATAAAATAATATCTTGAAACTCTGTGTCTGTAATAAAATATTTGACATAAAGGGCCGTATATGCTTGTAGTAAAGGCGATATAAATTCATGACTTATGTCTTATATACCTATTTTTGTTTTGTTAAACTTTAATTCCTCAAATGGTCCAAAGCATGATTGATAATAAAGAAGTTAAATGCACCCATTCCAAGAGAGCTTCGAGCTTTTTGAATTAACTATGATTATTTACAACGTTACCTTGTAAACATCTGTTTTGCTGTTAGATGCAGACCAGCTCCATAATCAAGAGGTTTCCTCCATCATCGATCAATTCGGCGCTTCACGACGGCCTCCAAAGGTGCTCCGGCTGAGGTAATCAGACTCAACCTGGACACAACTGGTCAGCTTCGTCACTTCTTCCTTATTGTTCTGCTTTCACTGGCGTCTGTTCTAGATCATTTTCATAAAGTAATGTTCATTTAATGGAATTCATCTCTCCTCCTCCAAACTTCATCTCTTTCGCCAAATATACAGCGATGATGCTTCTGCTTCCTTCCAAGCTTTGTCACAAATACATTTTCTGTTCTATGCTGTCACACCTATCACCGTCCTTGTTCTCCATAATGTCTCGCCTACAAATCCTCAACATCGTACCTCAAGTAGCATGCACCACGTTCTCCCACCTTTCTGTTGACACATTTCTACCAGATCTCGGTACTTGCTGAGCCTCTTATAGTCTCTTTTCCCATGGTACTGTCAACTCAATCATCACTATCTGATTGGTTGCCCTTGACCAGATGACTATGTCTGAGCGCTGATTGGTTTCCCTTGCTGTTCAGCTTTCACGAAGTTTAAGAACTTAAACCATATTGCTGTCACTCGTTTCTTCTTTCTTGCTCTTTAAAGACTGTCGGCTAAAACTGCAAGGACTTTGTCATGCCTCCAATTGCATCGTCCATCCGTCACGCTGAAAGTACATGTTCTACATTACATAGTCTTCCACACAACTTCCAGGAGGGGTCGTTGGTAAGTCCCCATACATCATACACCGCTCTCAACAGGAACTGACTCTTGATTTTTCCATAGACCTGATGTTATGCCATGTGAGGGTATGTTTTCTCACTCCATCCAAATTCATACAACTGCATCATCAGCTCTTGACTTTTGTAACCTTGAACTCTTCTGTGATGGAACTTAAAGGTAATTGTAGTTTGGTGGCCTTCCATAAAGTCCAATATTTCTGAAGCTTCGAGGAACTCCAAACCATCTTCTGAGATTTCTTGTTACCATGGATTGTAACAGTCTTGGTAGGACTCCGTCTTGGTAAATCCGTGCTTTATACTTCCCAGGCAATTTGCTCTTGTCTACTGTCGCCATCCATTCCTCTGCTTATCTCTTCATCATGATATTTGAATGACTTATCATACCACTTCCCCAATTATTTCATTGGTTTTTCAGTAACTTTTGGTATTTCTTCTCCTTGAATTTAACCTGTTTGACCCCCCCCCCCCCCCCTTACAACCATACTTCTTGATTTTTCTGGTTTAAATTCATTCCTGTGCAGTGAACCATGCTTTCTAGCTCTTGTAGAAGCCATTTTTTCTTCTATGACTGATTGGCTATTACGGTCATGTCATATCGTCCATAAACCCTCGTGTTTGTGGTTGCTTATGCCCGATGTCATGTACGGTCCTCGACTCATCTTCTCCACTGATTGTACTAACAGATTGATTGCCGCTTCGAATAGAGTAACTGAAATGGAGCAGCATGTGACAATTCCCACTTCCAGTCTTGTCTACTCGCTGTAAATCTTAATTGCCATTTGACAAAGTACCCTTTCAGCATTTCATGGATCTTCTCTAGTATGTGATATTTATCGATTTTACCAGTTTATGAGGTACTGAACCGTGGGCGTTTGCAAGATCTAACCAGATACCTCTAATGATCTCTGATATTATGCTTGTGTGCTCTAAGCAGCCTGAAACTCCTGGAATACCACCTTTTTGTACTGCTATATCTATATATTTGTTGTTGAGGAGATATGCGGTTGTTCTCTGCGCCGGTACTGCTAGAAATATCTTGCCCTCAACGTTGAGAAGAAAAATTGTTCTTAACTGAGCCTGCTTTTTAGACATTTCTTCCTTTGGTTCTCACATCCACCAAAATACAACACGGCTTCGATTTGAATCTTTTATATTATTTTTCTTTCTATTTTAGTGAGAAGTACTTTTTTCTATGATCAAAGATTTGGAAAATATTCTACACACAACGTAACAGTAACAGAGGGCAAAGAAGCAATATTACCATGTCACGTGGACACAAAAGACGACGAACTTCTTGTAAGTGCAATAACCATAATTTGTAGAAAAATAGAATACAATCGTTTTTTTATCATTTCAACGTATTTTTTTTTTTATTTTGTAATGTTGAATGCCTCTGTTGTTTTGATTTTTCACTATGCTTATTTGAAGCAGACACGAGTTAACGTTTTTGCTCGCCTGTCGCCGTAAGAGCGAAATAATAACGTTTTTGTTCGCCTGTGGCCGAAAGAACAGAATATTTTGCATCCATTTTACAAAAATTGATGGAATTGTCTTTGGGTAGTCTCCTTTCAAAATTGTGTCTAGTGATCTGTAATTTGGACCAATATGACCATTATTACCAAATATTTTTTTTTTTTTTTTTTTAAAAAGAAAAAAGCAACAATTTGAAAATCGGCAAAAAAGTTTGACGTGAATCTACACAAAAGTATCAGCAAAATATACATCACCAAATCTTCTTTCAACAGTTAGGTCAATGTTTTCTCCATAGAAATCCATTTTCAAAATTTTGATGTCTGTGTTCAGATCTTTGACAAATATAACAAATGCACTATAATAAGAAAATTTAGCCAAAACTACGGGTAGAATACACTGGAATTCGAGGAATTTTCCTTTGTAAATTACATTGTTTCTTAAGATCTTGAATGTTTTTATTGTGATTAAATAAATAAAATTTTCATGAACTCAAGATATAAATCAGTGGTACAATTTTTGGAAGTCTTTAATTATACATTAAAGATTTTCAATGCGAATGTTTAATAAGAATGTTTTGTGGAAATATTAAATCGCTTATATTTTTCTTAAATAATTATTTTCATTATTGGTTTATGTCTCTCTTCGTTGATCACCAGCTTTGACGATAGCACGCTGAACATCTTTGCTAGGATAAAAATTTAAAAGAAACACCTACTTATCTGACTTCGTAGCAATGTCAGTAAACGCCAGGTGGCGCTGTTTGGAGGAAATTATTTGAAAACTGGATTCCGCTTCTTTACAAACTTTTCCAGCCTATTTTGGGACCACTATACTGTAAACAAACTGTGGTTTCCGCCCAGTGGCGCCCCTAGTGTTTACTAACATTGCTAGACTTCCCTGGCAAGTAAGACTATCTTCAGCATAGCAAAAGTTGGGTCGCTCTGTCATTTTATAAAAACTCATATATTGGTAGTAAATTTTTTTTTTAAAGAAATAAACATCAGAAACTGCTGACAATCATGTGACTACACAAAAATATAAAACTCTCTATAGTACAAAAAATGTATCCCTAATCCGTCACGGTCCAGATAAAAAAAGTGTTAAAACTGTGTTTTATGTCAATAAATACAATATTTATGCGCAGTATTTTATGATCTTTTACGAATAAACTGTTTGAAAACTCTTTAAAGCACAGTATGTAAAATGACATCTTTGTCTACATTTAAAACTCTTTTGTTTAAAACTCTGACAGATGATTGATTACCTTTTGTAAAACCCTGTAACGGAAAGGCTTGTTGTTTCCGAGTATGGACAATAACAGCAATGGAAAAGACTGCGTTTTCTTTGATGTATAACAAGCGGTTGGATATTTCAATTGCTTCAATACATAATGCCAATCGATTGTGATATAATTCAATTGGCATTTCCTTTCATCTAATGTCTTATGATCTCAAATTGACAGCAGATCTTAAAAGTCAAGAAGACTCTAATCACCTTAGAGAATTACTTGTTGGTTTTAATATAAAAGATAAACAAAGTTTGCTAAAGATATTACTTATATAAATAAATTGTCTCTCTGAAAATTATCACGATGATTGTCTTATCGGAAAGGATGAGTGATGGACAAAATTCTTACTGGAGATGTATAAACAGATAACGGAATCTTTGTCAAATCATCGTAAACAGTCTTGAAAACTAGTATTGGCTGTATTTTGTTGTCAGTAAAACCTTATGCTTCCGTCAAACATTCAAAATCCTTTCGAGTGCTCCTTGACATGATATATGTATTACTGACTAAAATAAACTCTCACGTTAAAATTCACATTTTAGGGTTAGCTTTTATCAGACTTGGGCGTAACCAAAACTTTTATAAACCATATTTATGTTCGTTGGTAACATAAATATTTTTTTTTAAAGCGAAATGAAAAAAAAATAAAAACACTTTACCAATAAACCATACGGACCGGGCCTTCCCAACGTCCGGATTAGGACTATAACTATCTTTCGTTCAGAGAGATGTAGGATAGGGGTATTCCATCCAAGAGGTTACATTTTTATGTCAGAACACGAGGCTTGCCGAGGATCCTGAGGTTGGAATTCATCTTGCTGTATGAACGATAAATTTTCTCTAATTACAGACCCAAAAAATTTTAAAAAAAGATGGGAAGTGAGAATGGTCACAATGACAGAAAAAAATGTTATTACAAAATGGGGGATTCTAGAGAAAAACTAACATCATAATCAGAAATATCAAACGCAGTTTGGTTTTTCACTAAAATGAGAATCATGTAGTAGTTTTCTATTTATAAGCAATTTCTTTTTGAAATTTTTTGTCCGAATTCGGGAAAGTTGATGTTTTCTTGGAGTTTTGACATTCTGACGTCCACGAAATGTACTATGAAGGGAGGTTTTGTGTCACGTGATGTAAGACAAGGATATTTCACATACCTTTGGGTGTCTTACACCGGTCAACAAACATGTCTTCAACTGCTTGTAATGAGAGAATAATAGGTTCTTACACGAGTTCAAAGTGAAGACTGGAAAATCTTCAACAAGTTTTTAAAATTCACTCGAATTTTTTTAAAACGAGTTCAAGATTTTCCAGTTCTTCATTCTTACACGAGTATAAGTACCTATTTCGTCCGTACATACTCGATTTGTAAGTTTCCTGTTCCTTGGTACATTC
Organism: Mytilisepta virgata; assembly: GCA_028015205.1. Taxonomy (NCBI): domain Eukaryota; kingdom Metazoa; phylum Mollusca; class Bivalvia; order Mytilida; family Mytilidae; genus Mytilisepta; species Mytilisepta virgata. The sequence goes on along the minus strand of CM051517.1, from coordinate 67,737,012 downwards.
AGTGAGCACAGTCGACGAAGTTATATAACGTTACGCCTGATTGGTCAAAAGGTATGTGCATTTGTAAACGGCGCGATTTGATTGGTCCTACAGCAGTTGAAGATGAGGTCTCGTGCAGTGGGAGATGAGGAGGTCGCGTGACGTCTCTTCAACGTGTCTCATACTGAATGTGGCCATTTACGGAAGAAAGCGATGACGCTACCTTCAACACAATTTTAAAAACTAAAAATGATAATAAATAAAGAATTTAAAAAAAAAGAATAATCAACTGATAATTTCAGGAAAGTTTAAAAACTAATTGCCCTTTAAAATAAAGTTCGGTTTCCTTCGTATTGATATGAAAACCTCTTAAAAAGCCTTAAAAACTAGCAGTTGTACTTTTTGGTGAATAAGGCAATTATGCTTTCATCAGAAATTTTAAAAAATTTAATTTAAAAACTTTTGTTTCCTTAATTTTGTCTTAACATTGTTGAAAAAATAAAGACGATAGCACTGACACAATTTAATGATATACATGTAACATAAAAGTTAACCATATTGATGAGGGTTTGGATGAGTTTTATAGAATAGAGAATAATGGCTTAAAAATAATAGGGAATACTGCCAAAAAATGGAATAGAGAATACATATTTATTTGTAAAATATAAAGAATAAATCAGAAGTAAATAAAGAAATTGGAAGTCCCTTATTCAAAAATAAAAAATTGCACAAAATACAAAGTGTAATTATAACACCACCTCATTTACACTTTACAAGTATACTAGTAATTAAATTTTAACTATTGATCTTTCAAGCACAATTCTGAATGTCCACAAGATTTTGCAGATTACAAAATATTTAGCTCATTTTGCCCAAAGGGTCGGTGAGCTGTTGCAATCACTTTGCTTCCGTCGTTCGTAGTCATCGTAAACTTTTCTTCGAAGCACCTCTTCTCGTAAATACTGGGGCAGTTGAGACCTTACTTCGATAAAATGGTCCTTGGGTATATTTTAGTAGTATCTTTACAAAATAAGTCAGGGATCCTGACCTTGGACCAATATGGCTATTGCTTCTAAAAAAAATTAAATCGGCCAAAAAATATTTTAAAATCTTCTCTTCTAAAATTGCTAATTCAGTCGAGTCCTTACTTTGGTAAATGGTCCTTATGTAGTCCCATTTCAAACTGTGTCCGGGGATCCGAACCCTGGACAAATATGGTCGCTGTTGAAAAAAATCAGTCAAAAAATACTTTAAAATCTTCTCATCAGAAATTCTGGGCAGTATTGATACTTGACTTTTGTAGAGTGGTCCTTAGGTGGCCCCCTTTCAATATATTGTCCTGGGGTCATGACCCTGAATAAATATGGCCGATGTTACTTAAAATAGAATAATTAAGCAAAATAAAATATTTAAAAAGCTTCTCCTCTGAAACTTCTGGGCCAGTTGAGGTATACCTTTGGTGGAATGGTCCTTCGGTATTCCTTTTTGAATTCTTGTTTCTGATTGGCTGATTTTCAAAAATCTTCTCCTCTGAAACTGCTAAGCCGATTTTTTTGAAACTTAATAGGAATGATCTATGACATGTCCTCTACAAATGGTCCTCAATTTATTTTGATCTGACATAAAACATGGCTGTCGTAGCTAAAAATAGAATATAGGGGTGCATGTGTTGTTTTTGGCTTATAACTTAAAAACCGTTTCAGATATCAAAAATCTGACATGGGGTAAAATTGATCAGCATGACAAGATCTACCTAGCTAACCTGAAATTTTGAAGGAAATCCTAAAACCCATTTAGGAGTTATTGCCTTTTTTTCGTAAAATTTTCAAAATCTAACATTTTTCGTCAATTATCTCCAAAACTATTTGAGATAGAAGTGAAATGTAAATTTGAAAAATGTTTTCCATGTTGAGATCTACATACCCTGAAATTTTAAAGGAAAACCCAAAACCCATTTAGGTGTTATTGCCCTTTTTTGTCAAATTTTCAAAATTTTAACATTTTTGCATTTCTCTCCAAAACTATTTGAGATAGAAGTAAAATGTAAATTGAAAAATGTTTGCCATGTTGAGATCTACCTACCCTGAAATTTTGAAGGGAATCCGAAATTCTATTTAGGAGTTATTGGTTTGTGTAATTTGAGGTCGGGTTCTGTTACATTTATTTAAGGTTCATCCTTATTCCTGGTCAATTTTATCAACTTCCTGCCAGGACTACCACCATCAGGGAACATATTTTAACATTAAACCTTATGAAAAATAAATCTTCAACAAATTTTCCCTGGACAATTGAACCAATTGCAACAAACATGGTCAAATAGTTGATTAATTATCCAATGAAAACCCAATCCAATGACTCCAGGTGAGCGATACAGGCTCTGGTGAGCCTCTTGTTTATATCTATTTAATCTTTTTTTCAATATAGTGTGTCAGAATCTCGTGTGACATGGTGATGTAAATATTACTAGATAAATCGTAAATTTTCATAGTATCATCTAAAAACCTCTCAAGGGTATCAGAACAGTTCAACTTCGAAAACAAATTCAGTTGGTTTCTATAAAGAATACTAGAAAAAAAAACCCGCTGGATTTGGTCTAAAATTAATGAACGGTAAATCAGCGCATGCTACCGCTGTATTAATGTTTCAGCTAATCTCTATGAAGTAATTTGAATGAAGACCGGAAAGAAATTTCAGAGTCGGGCGACGGGAAGGACTGTATAACCGAACTGGTTATTTTCCGTCCCCCCTCCCTCCCTCCAAAAAAAACCAAAACAGATCTTCAAAATCGGTGATGACATACTACACTGTCTGTTGATCATTCATGTTATAAAAGTACATTAATGGATTTTACTCGAAAGAAGAAGCGACAAACAAATTCGAGTCTCTTTATTTAGTAATATAGATATAGTATTTAACATTCTTTGACATCGACATCACAGGTTCCTATCTGAAAATAATTGAGTTGTCAAATCCCACAATATACATTTACATGTCCTATTTTCAATTGAACGAAATGGTTCATTTCTTCTTTTTTGTATGGCGCTAAGCATAGAACAACTGACAGGGAAGCTTGTAATCTATTAATTTACGATCCCACTCGTTTTTTTACCTCTGGGATTTTATCAGAATTTTCATCTTGTTTATGTCTTTGTCCTTTGACATAATGGTGACATAAATTTCAAATATGTGACATTTGTTACATCCGTTAGAACCATGGCGGCAGAGAACATATTAAGCATTTCGCGTTTCGATGGATTATTTCTTATCGTCTTTATTTTAATTTTAAAAATCCTACAAGATTTATGTAACTATATCAAAATTAACGTTTTATCTACTAATATTTAAAGCACCGTGTTATTCAGAGATCTAACAGGCAAACTGATTTTATAAATAGATTATACAGAAATGAAACTGCATGTCTTCAGTTAGATTAACCAGACATGACACTTAACCCGGATTTTCCTAATAAGACAGGTTCAGTTAAGGGAGCATGTAAGAATTTTTTAATACAAAAGAAGCTTAGGGATATGTTTTCATCCCCATACCTGGAAATACCCTTTTTTATTGAGATCTTCCTCGCAAATATATTAAGATTATTACAGAAACATGCCTCTTGACAAAATGTTTGTAAGCCGATGAAATGTAATTAGATTAACGGTGTTGTCGCGTTACTTTCTTGAAACTGGACACGTGTTTCAAAGCGATGCATCCAGAACATGTCTACCCATTTCGTCTGACTCTGTTTGATTTCATACGATTTCTATGATTTGTCTGATACTGAAGTTCTGAGGACTACTGTCGTGCTTTGCATTAATATGGTCAAGTGCTACCAATATTCTTTTTAAGAATATGAAAATTTCGTAAGTTTACTTGTATGGACAGCGATTTGTGACTACTACTCGAATAGGGAGAAGAACTACTTACCCTTCCGATTCACTTGGGTTCACCCCTGGTTTTTATGTTATTCGTGTTGTCCATAGTATTTATTACAATAGTTCTTGTAACTGCAAGACTGCATTCAAACTACAAAGAGCTACTTTTTTATTACAATGGTCCTTGTTACTGCTGGACTGCATTCAAACTACAAAGAGCTCCTTTTTATTACAATCATATTATTTTTGAATAATTTGATGCATTTTATCAAATCACCACATTTTTTATCTTCTCAATAATATATAAAAGTGTTTAAATATGTTGTCTTATTGAATAAATAAAATAATGATAAAAAATAGTATCTTTGCCACTTACTCTTTGGAGTATTGAAATCACAAGACAAACTAGAGTCTCAACAAACCTTGTATTTTAGTTTAAACTTATTCATCTATAATGATTAGGAACAAGTCATACCAACATGTCCAATCTCTGTCCACTGAGAGGGTACGAGAGCGGCCCATGTAGTGTCATTTTAGCGTATTCCTTTTCACATATACTTTTGAGTCTCAAACACGCTACTAAAAGGGTATTGCTCTCCTTTAACACGGGGCAGTCGTTTTTTGTTCCCATCCTCGCAAATAGTGTCGATAGAGCGTCACAAATTTGGTCTTTGGAATTTTTATCCCGAACTTGAATTGAACCCGGGACATTTGGCTTCGTTGTCCGATGAGCTAACCAATACACCACGGCGCCCTTATATTTTGTTAAAATATCAGGAACACTGCACTCATACTAAAACAATATTCTTTGTCAAGGTACCATATACACCATGTTTTACAACCATACCGTAATTGCGCATAGTGCCTACAATAAATAAAATGTTTAAAGAATATAGTGATAATAATAAAAAGCATAGTTTAGAGGATTTTTATCTGTTTAATTTTTTTCCAGATCCTTTGGATGAATCCAAAGAAAATTTTAATATCAAAAATGGAAAGCCGATTTATAGATGATCCCCGTATCAGTGTGGAACGTCCATTTGTGGGAGATTATAACTTATTGATAAGAGAAGTCCGATACGACGACCGCGGAGAGTATGTCTGTACTATTAATTCCACTCCTATACGGACGTATCGTATCAGATTAATTGTCAAAGGTAAGCAAAATCAGCATAAGTCGTTTAAGGATAATCGCTGGTCTAATGGGAAATAAATAGGATTTGATATAGGTGTTTTAGTTTGAGAGAACATATGAATAGTAAACAAATAAGCAAGAAAAAATATAGGTACATGTTCTCATTTTAGAGCTATAAGGCTTTGAAAATTTACAGGATATGGGTTTTCTCTGGATTTTTCATTGTCGTTGCATTGACAACTTCAGTCTCTCAAAGATGTATGAAAAAATAAAAAAGGGTTTCATAAAATGTTGTCAAATACCATTTTAAGGTATATATGAGTGAATTATAAAAGAAAAAGTGGGAGTTCATGGGCAAAAAATTTCATGTTTAAGAAATGGATAAAACCCGAGGATTCCGAAAATCTGACAAAAAACCAAAACATGACCAGCGAGCATCCTTAAGCTCAGTTGCTAGTATTTCAGTATTAGCCCGAAAGTGATACTTTACTTTTATTGTTACAAAAATTTTCAAATACTAGTATGTTAAAACAAATAAGCATCCCCTTTTTTTGGCTATACTTTTTTGGTAATTTGACATTTTTTTAATTTGCTTTTCAATTTTGAATTTTGGATTATTGTTTTGGTTTTCAACATTTTAGGCATTGAGCACAACCAATGAGTCGTAAATGGACGAAATGTGCACATCTTGTGCATCAAACCTGGCATCAAAGAATTTATCATCACTTTTGTTCGTTCATATTAAAACAATATCGTATAAATATGAATATTTCAGTGATACCCCATCCGTATCAATGGTAATAATAAAACATTTCTCTTTAAAGATATATTGATTGAAAGTTTTAAGTCGCAATGAAATATGCTAATATGGAAAATCTATCACCATTTTCTGAATGTCCGTAGTTTTGGTAATATATCTATGTAATTTTGGCTATTCGTCAAGGTTTGTCTTCCGAATTATTGATGGTATATAAGGGCACAAATGAAATTTGGTTAGATTTCACGCTTCAAATCACGAAACTTTCATCTATTACATGATCGAAACTCAAATACTGGGTAAACCAAAAGGAGTCCGAAAGATTAGAAGGGGAGACAAGACTTTGATTTTGAGGCTACTTTTTGTTTGGTTTCCAAAAGATCATTTATTCCTTGGAAGGTTCCTTATAAAATACCTTATTCATTGCATAATTGTAATTTCTTGTCAAATTGTCAAAAATTCATAGTAAGAAAAAAAAATATCACGACTTCTACGTCTTGTTTCTTTCAGAATGTTTTATTACCAGCTCATTTCCCAACATTCCGATACTAGTGTTTAAGATCTATTGTTTTACAATGTTAAATTTGTGAAAGCCAGGTGATATCTTTTCCGTGGATAGCTATTTCCTTAGACGGTTTTAACTTTTAAAATTACACTTTTTGTCATTTTGCAATTTGAAGCCACTTTTCAGTATTTTGGGTTTTCGTTTCATATTATGATAGATCTCCTTAGTTGAAATTTGGCTTCCTATTTCGGCATTTTTGGTTATGAGTACTTCCTGTTTTAAAATAAGTTTCGTTTTTGGTCTTCCAAATGTTTCGGTTTTAATGCTGCTGATGAGAGGTAACTTCTTGAAATGCGTCGTATACAGCATAGTATAAATTTAATATATCTATTATTGGTATCTTTGGATTGTTATTTTATTTACAAATTTTCGGCAATGAGCACAAATGTTATAAATCGACAGAATACAAATGTATGATTTATTATGGATCAATATTGGCGTCATAGATTATTTATTTTCTACCATTCGCGCTTATTGTTGAAATTGGCAGTGTTTTATGGATAAATGTGTTGATTTCAGACATTTTGTGGTTTTGTTGTATTTATTCACTGCGGTTTTATAGCTCCTTTGACAACGTTTTGCAGGAAGGTCAGTCGACCCAGGTTTAAGGTTTGATATCGACGTCATATTGCATTTTTCGGGATCTTGTCTCATCAACATCTGCTCATTATCTGTAAAGGGCATTGTATGATTTGGTCTGATATTTGGCCCCCTGAATTCCAAAATCAAAAAGTAATGAAAAACTTACTCTCAGCTATCATTAAATACCCTTAAAACGTTGCATATTAAGGAACATGTTTTGTTTGCTGTCAAAGATGGATAATTGTGAAGAGATCAATTAAAAACACAAAAGTTCACTCATTTTTGGACCTTTGAATTGAAATTTTGATACGCGCCCAAAAATATATTTCACTGAAATGTGTCTTTATGTAAGACAAACATAATAGTAAAAATTTTTTGGACAAGGCTGTTACTCATATGTTTTGATCAAAATGTACTTTGAAAAGACTTTATTTTTTTTCACATCCTTGATTTAGCAGACGTTCATGGTGTCGCTGTTGCATCATGGGAAGTGGTTTTGTGTAATGATTGATAGATTGTTAAAATTCTATCATTATACGATAAAAATTATAAAAATTCGAATCTGAAAACTTAATTTTAATTTTACATGTCAGATGAGGCCAAATAGTGTCGGATATCATACCATCTTCTTTCTATATAAAAATTTAGACATCACGGCAACAATACATCCAAATATATTTTCTTCCTCACATAACTGTAAAATGATGTGATAATTATTTCAGAATTAGTTAAAAACAATAAGAAGTATTTCAAAGAATATTTCATGGATGAACGTTGTATTGATATATTTTTCTTGCAAATTTAAATGCCCATCCATTGTTCTTGGGTGAATGGTTATGCATTCAGTATGCGTGCAGCTTTTCGTGTCTTGCAAAAACAATATTTTCCACTTTGATCATAAAGATTATTTTTGTCAAACCAATCTAATGGTACAAAGCTGAAAACATTTTTTATCAAAATACTGAATGTACCAATGTTTTCTATCTGGTTATAATTTATCAATATAATTTAATTTGATTTGAATACTGCATATTGATTGGCTGAAAAGCATAGACTAGCATTGGTTATACTTTTTAACCTGGTTTGGTCTTGTGACATCACCAACGGATTAATCCGCCACTTGTAAATTCAAATAGTCCAATGTTATTATTGATGCTTGAATCGAGCAATCATTGTACTTCTGTTTGGAAATTAAATTATAAGGAATGTTTCCGATTTTTAACAGGTTATACATAAATAACCTAGTTTTGGTCAGTTTAACGGGCATTCATAAACAGCTTCGCGGTTTATTATGCGTAAACTGACCCAAACCAGGTTATATCGTATAACCTGTTCCTTAAATATATAAAGTTATAGTCGTTGATTTTCAGTTATCCTTGTGCTATTTGTGTGCTGTGTTTGCATTCTCCCTAGCTATAGTTTGGCTTGCCTTTGGAGTTCGGTCTAATGAACTTTTCCCACATTCTCATCATTTTGTTATTTAAAATTCCTGAAACCTCATATTTAATGCGTCGTATACAGCATTGTATAAATTTACTATATCTAATATTAGTATCTTTGGATTGTTATTTTGTTATTCTAAAGATAGTACTTTGCACTACATGTATATTTATTCTTGATATCTCAAAATTACTGATATGTCATATGATTTTTTATTCTTTCAAAGTGTCTCCGTTTCACAAGCCTTCATATGACTACAATTGAGACTGGTTCTATGACGTCAATAGAACATAAACACTGAAGACCGGAAATCAGATAAACTAACGGCTAATCGAAGTCGTACTCGTTAATGTTTTTGAAACGGAACCCTGTACGTTAATTATTGCTATCACTAACTGGGGAGGGGACTAGTGGTGGACAAATTTCAAGGGGTTATAATCTCAGTTGCTAGTGTTTCGGTTCTTGTGAGAATGTTATACTTTAAAAACTACTGTCATGCAAATTTTACAAACGTAAATATCGGCAAAAGAATACCGAAGCGACAAAAAGTGGGAAAAGTCCACAAATTCTAAGTCCAAGGAAACAAACAGTCAGTAGAATGGAACACTCAAACAAACGCCACAAGGATGCATGTACATGTATAACTAAAAGAATAAAAAGAGTATAATAAACTTACGGATTGTTGATCTCGATCCTTAACCAGGTTTTTGTTTTACTTTGTCATTTCCGTTATTTTGACATTTGGATCAGCTCTGGAAATATATTTTCCACCATAAGTAATCTTTTAATGAAATAAATGCAAAAGATAACTAGTTGTCATTCAAATGTGGCTAAGTTAAAATTTAACTGTAATATACAAGTTTGTAATTGCATGTGATAATTACTTTAGAGAAAAATTTTACATGAAATAACTAGGACACCTATTTGAAAATAGACAACATGATTGAATTAGCTATCAGTTTCTACTTGGCATTATGGATAGACGGTCGTAACTGTCCAAGAAACTTCTCAATCAGGGCTACCCTAATGGTAACGGTTTATGATTGCCATCACAAATAGATTACAGTGCATCTTTTTTCAAACTGCAAGTGGTTTTTATGGAGTACACATGTATCCCAAATATTGCTTTAAAAGAAAGTTAAACGTATAACACTTCCTTATGTTTCGAGTATTTGTAATGAATGAGGAACCAGAGTGACTTATCTTTTCCTAACCAATGTAGGTAAGGGAGATAATTAAATTCTCTCTATTTTGTCCTGAGGCTAAAAGGGAGACAAATTTATTATCTCCCTTACCTACATTGGTTAGGAAAATATAACTCACTCTGATTTCTCATTGTTTCCACTGCTGAAATGCTTCAAATATATTACAAGAGCTGGTTTTTCAATTTTCATATATATTTAATTGATTTTAACATCATATATGACGTCACTACTAACTCATGTGAAGTTGCAGAATATGTGCAAGTTCTGTTTTCTAAAGATTGATCCATGTTGGTTTTAAAGACATACCTAATTGTTATTTTAATTGGACAGAATAGTGCGGAGATTTTCACCAACAAATCAGTTGCCGAAGTATGCGAGTCACACAGTATTCTTTTTGTTTTTAATATTTATCACAAACCTTTGCAAATTTTGCATTTGTCATAGTAACCTACTTAATTTCATTCAATTGCTGTAACGTCTATACCAAAGAAGTCGGGCCATTTCCCCTGCATTTAGTTCACTTCTATGACCATAAGTCGACTAAAGCTCTTCATAAACTCCTAGGGCATAGTCTGGTATGTGGTCTCTAAAGATTTGCTAATAATAACTTACGTATAGACTACTAAACATTTTTCTACATACGTGTACCTGAATATCGCTTTGGGGGACAGTTTTAACGCAAATTTGCCAAAAATGACGTCTTTAATACATATTTTCAACGTGAAGGGCACTCAGAACCATATGACACGAGAATCGTTTGGTTCTGAGTGTCCTTCTTGCAATACTCCAAAAAGTGATACCAATTGACACAAATCGCCTCTATACACGACCTCTGCATAAAATTTTTGTTTGTTAACATAAAAATGCAAACAAATACGAGGGCAAGTGGTCCTACTGCTTACACATATGGTCAGTGCTACGGGTGGGGGGGGGATTGGGTGTTAACTCCCTATATAAATCTATACGGGGGTATGCAGAAAATTTGGGTGGGTTTTTCATGATTTTTGGTATTAATTCGGGGTATGTTTTGAAAAGATAATATTTATTATACCCCCCACAAAGTTTGGGGGGTATATAGGAATCACCTTGTCCGTCCGTCTGTCTGTCTGTCTGTCTGTCTGTCCGTCTGTCCATATATCTTGTAAGCGCAACTCCTCGTAGACCGCTCTACCGATTTCAAGGAAACTTTACAGAAAGGAAGTACATCATCCAAAGATGTGCATGAAGAAAAGTCTTTGCTTTCCGATATCACACAATGGAGATAATTGGACTTCTATTTTTTTTTTTTTTTTTTTTGGCTTATACATTATATATGAACCTCGTAAACGCAACTCCTCCTAGACCGCTCAATGGATTTCAACGAAACTTTACAGAAAGGAAGTACATCATCCAAAGATGTGCATGAAGAAAAATCTTTGCTTTCCGATATCACACAAGGGAGATAATTGGACTTCAAAGCGGGGGGTATCCTTTGTGAGCTTTGCTCACAGTACATCTAGTTCGGGTTGTATTTATACTAACTTTAAGTGCTATTCAATCCTTCAGATATTTGTATATAATCCTCAGTTTTAGTTTGGTGTGCCTTTTCGATATGGCTGTTTTTCGGGTATTTTCATAAAAAAAAATATCCGGTATATTATTGACATGTATTCTAGTATTTGCTCGGGTAACTTTTCTTAAGCCATTTCCGCACATCCCCGTCAAAAATCCAGAGAGTTTACGATTTACGACTCATCAGTTGTTTTTTATATCAATGAATATTTATTTCAAATATTTTTAGTGCCTTCGAAGTTTGTAAGAGATGGACAAAAGGATGAAGTTACAGCGATTGAGGGTACTACAGTTAAACTTACCTGTAATGCCACAGGGATACCAACTCCAAATATCTCCTGGTATAGACGATTATCGGATGATGAAGATGATAAAGAGAGTATGTTTTATTATAATCGTTTAATCTTCAAATCTTCTAAATCTGTTTCGATCTCATGTTAAGTTTCTAGCTTATAGCGTAATTACTTGGAAAACAAATTAATTGCTGACATTTATTGTTTTCTTGGTTTTTTAATTAGAATTAAACAGAAACTTTATGACAGTTTTGAATAATATGATAAAACTGTATTCATCATTTAAATTAAGGTACAAACATACAATTTCTGCAATAGCTAGTACAAGAAAGGTTTAGACCTAATATATTGCATATTTGATAGTTTATATAACAGAGGAGCGCCATGTCCTATCCACCTGTCAGGCTTACGATCTTTGATCTTTTTTTCAATTTGACTTTAATGAAGTAGGCCTCTATTCATTTAAAAAAGCCGCAAAAGCTATACCTTCCCAAACGTCACCAGCTTAAGATGTTTACTATGAAAAGTCATTCGTTACTGTCGCGCATGTGCTATGTGATACTTTACCTGTACGACAATGTTTTCAGTTATCATTAGTCAAGAAATTTTATAAAAGGGGCGTTAACAGCGCAGGACATACTTTTCATTCCGAAGAACTTGGTGTACATCCTCTGGTTTTCTTTTCAAGAGAGTTGATCATATTGCGTGTTCTTTTATGTTTTTTCTCCATCTCTCTTTTTGATTTTTATTGTAGTATTTCTTTGTCCTCAGGTATTCGTCTTGTTTTTATTTATTTTGATCCAATGATCTCTCCTGATTGTCTTTTTGATTTCAAGTTGTAGAAAGCAACATTCACAGTCATTCAATACTGAATTTTCTGAAATTTCCTGATCCGAGAAATTTAAGGGAAAGGTTCCAATGAGAAACGTAAGTTATTTACCTCCCTTATCCATGTTACCCAGGGAAGATATTAAATAGCCTTCCTTTAGCCATGAGGACAATAAATAACAATTATCTCCCTTTGATAACTTGATTAAGGGAGATAACTAACTTATGTTTCTAATACTTATGATTTCTTACTAATTCAAAATTTATAAATATTTCAGAAGTTGGAACAATAGGAGAGGTTTTAATAATACATAATATTACCCGGCATTGCGGAGGTGTATATGAATGTATGGCTTTCAATGGAGTTGAACCGGCTATTTCTAAAAGAATTAAAGTTGAAGTACATTGTAAGTTTAATTTCACAGAAATTTATATGATTTCTGAACAAATAGTTATTATTGGTTTTGATAAGTGTATTGTAACTAAACATTAAACATGTTATATCAAGGTGCCTGAAACATTTAAAATATTCGAATAATCTTTTTCCGGTTCCTCAGAATCTCTCTGTAAGATCTAACTTGTTTCAACACCAAGAATTTATCATCGATTAAGGTCAGAACGAATAAATATGATAATATAAAACAATATATATATATATATATATCACCTTGACCAAAACGTAAAATGGTTATGGAGTGAACCATATACTTTTAACTAGAAGAAGGCCTCTGGCTATTGGTAGTCCTCTTTAAATAAACGGGAAAACCAAAATATAAATGTAGTTAAACTAAAGATATGACAGTATTTTCATTCAAAAAGAGGTGTTGGAGTCAGAGATTCTCTTATTAAAGTACATCTAGAATGATATCCAAGCATTTCATTGGTTTTCTGGCACGATTTTATTTTATAAGCATGAAAAACACAAAATTAGAAGTAAAGTGGAAGACCAGTTTAAACTTTTATAAACTAAGTCTCATGTACATTTTGGGGCCTCGGTGGCCGAGTGGTCTAGGTAGTTCGTCATGACTACTAATGACCACTAGCCTGTCAACACTGCGGTTGTGAGTTCGAATCTCACCTGTGGCGGGGTGTGTTCGACTCCCACCTTAATTGACAAGGATTGCCAATTTTCCTACCGAAGGTCGGTGGTTCTCTCCGGGTACTCCGGCTTCATCCACAAATAAAAACTGACCGCCGCGAAAGAGCCAAATGTGCTGAAAACGGCGTTAAACCCCAACTAAACAAACAAACAAATCATGCACATTTTGTTTTACTGTCATTTATAGTTAAACCGGAAATTACTATAAGAAACAGACGATTAGGACAAAAGAAAGACAAAGAGACAGTGTTAGAATGTCTAGTGACAGCATCCCCACAAGGAGATAATTACTGGAAAAGGGGCAAAGCTGAAATCCCGAGTAATAAATATGGATACAGAGTGGAAGTTTTTCAGGAAGACGAGTATACTGTATCAATTTCACTGAGAGTTTTAAATGTTCAGGAGAGAGATTTTGGATTGTATACTTGTGAAGCTAGAAATGTATTAGGAATCGCCCGAGATTTTATGGAATTATACGGTTTGTATTAATTGTAGATGTCAATATTAGTTTAATTTTAGAATACAATAATATAAATTACCTTGAATTTGTAGAAAACTCATATATAAATGTAAAAAAATCAAACCTAATTTTTTTTTTTTTTTTTTGGGGGGGGGTGTGTTTCTAAAACACTTTCTCCGGACAAAATAGCCTTTTGCCTTTATGACATGCATTACTATACTGGATCTACTTAAACTGCAATGTGAAAGGTTCCGCTGAAGGAACCAGACATACAACAAGAGGACCTGAGTTTACTGTTTTAACAAGCGTTCCGACTGGTTTTTTTAAAGGTTCTGTATTGCCTTTTACAATTCTGCTTTGCTGTTTTGTCGGTTTTCTATTATAATTTAACTTATTCTGGTTATATTTGTGTAGTATTTGTTCCAGTGTGTACTGTTGTATCGTCAAAATTGAAAATTTAGATTGGCTCAGAAAAAAAATCTTTTACCACCCTTTTCTTTCAGAATATACAGATCCAACTTTACCACCGACTACAACGACAACGACGACGACAAGAAAATCTAAAAAATATTATGACAGACATAAAATTAAAAATAATCACAGAATAGAATCAGATCAGATAGAATATGTAGACGACAGTGTATACAAACAATACACGTCACATCGAACACACGTTTCTGGTGAGTCACGTGGTTTGTTGTTAGAACAGAGGTTACTGTTTTAGCTGCAGTAGATAATTTGTAGAAAAAAGATAATGTCCCCAAAAATCATTTTATGCCGCAGATTTCTGTCGAAACATTTTCAATAATCATGATTAATTGTGATATATATATCGATATCCGGGTTATAGTCTCGAAACGTCTGGGCGTTTTGAGCATTTTCCTATTATTAAAACTTCTCCCTTTTTCCTAAAAAGGGGGAGTCAAGAACAACAGTAAGGAAAATAACCATTTCGAAAATAGCATTTGTGGAATATATTTCGCTTTTAAGTTTTGCTGGAAAATTTTAACATTTGCAAAGACTTTTATGAGGCAACTGCCTCGCTGCCTCCTTGGAAGCTACGCCACTGTAGAACAATGTCTCTGTTTGATACGATTTTATATTGGGATATAGATAACAAATACTTACACGCTATACTAAATACCATCTTTTTCTTTACTTTCGTTACTTTTTAAATAATTTTCGTCACTTTCTAAATTAAAAATTACATAATTACATAGACAAATAAAAGCCTTAAACCTGGCTCAATACGATTGGTCAGATAAACCTCATGTAAGTCAGACCTTAAGTAACCTGGAACGATCAGATAAACTGCATGTTCAAGGCCTATTTGAACATTACTTTCAAGATAAAGACATGAAAGAGACGATTTTTTTTCAAGAATTGTTCAATATGAAAGATCTGATGAAATGTAGAAAAATTACAATAACTCAGAATAGCGTGCGAAATTTCAAATCTTTATTGTATGTATTGTCCATTCATTGTTGACCTTTTGACCAGTATTTTGCCTATAACCCCGAATCAGTTATCACTCATACAAATAAGACAAACAACAATCAAATTAATATTCAGTGCCATTATCGATGTCGTCTGCTTGGATAATAAGTATAAGTACCGCCATTTGTCATTTTGCTATATGCTTCTAACAATATCTATACAGGTTTGACATTTGGATTCTGGCAGTGACAGTCGATTGATAATAATAGATAGTTTGTAAGGAAGCATTCGGTGTATCTCAATATTATACGTAACGAAACAGGAAATCCCAATTCAGGATTTTAATAAGATAAAATACCAGCACGTTTGTTTATCTTTTTAATAAATTTGATAGCAGTAAAAATCAGACCGTGATAAAATCGTTAATAACTAGTATTTGACAATGCAAACACGAATTTCGTAAAACAAATGAGAGTCGGACAGCGAGTTATTTTACTCAAGGTAAATAAATAAAATGTAAAAATAATTATATATAAGTAATAAAATGGTGTAGACCAAAATAAAAAGTAAAAGAACTTAAAATGTCTCAATTAAGTCTGAATTATATATTTTCAGGTCAGATTGGAACAGGTGAATATGAGTCCTCATCAGGAAAGATACATTCAGAATTTAATTTAACTTTTTTACTTAGTATACTGGCCTTCTGTATTATGATAGCTGTACGGTAACTATGGTAACCAAGATGGATTTCAATGAAAGTGTTGCATGTATCAAAAGTGCAGTTCCGTGCATTTAATCTTCAATTAACACTTGTGGCTTTTAAGAATGTATCACACGTCAATATAGAGAAATACAGTTTGTGAAAAATGATACATTTTGTTAAGAAGAACAGTTATATTTCGTCTTATTTCAAAGCATTTCCTCGGAGAGCTGGATATAAAAAGGATTAGAAAAAGATCAAAATTTATATGGCAAGCCAAATGATTTCTGAATATTAGAAAATGAATTCTTAATATTAGAAAATGATTTTTTAATATTAAAAAAACAGCTCTTTTTTCCACTTTGGCTTGCCATAAATTTATGCAGTAATCAATTTGCGTTAGGCTTATTCGATGATTATATTTTACTGATAATCTACAACATTAATATCCTAATCATATAACCAAAGTTGTCATGTTGGTACAAAATTTTTCTCATGTGTCATCGCTTGAATATGTTTCAACATCTTTTGTACTACTCTGAAATTCCTCAAGCGTCTAACGGCCTGATGTGGAAATGGCGATTGCCGTGTGACGTCAGAGTTTACTAGTAATCGGCAAATTTTCCAGTTGATTGGAGAGTGCTTTGGAGTCACACGGCGACAGCCAGTTCAATGTCAGATGAATCTCGGAGTATTTATGTATGTATTTTGACATAAATCTTTATTTACATTTGTCATATATTTAGAACTAAATATGAAGGTTTTCCATATGCATAACCACACAAAGCGATCAAATCCACCATTCGAGTGCTTTTCGAACGAACGCAGGCTGAAATGACCATATCAAGACCACAATTAATGCGCAATTTTCATGGTTCCCTCTATGAATTCAATGTATTTCTTCCATATTTAATTTTTGCCTCTTTTAAACGCGTTTTTAAATGGCTTTTTGTTCTAACTTTATAGTAGAATGTTCAAAGTTTATGTTTTTAAAGGTTTGAATGAGCATTCATATGTAAAAGTGGTGATTTGGTCAGACGGAAAAGTGTCAATATTTTGATCGTAGTCTGCTGTTTGCAAGAATTCTGCTACACTATGAGATATTTTTGTTAATATTTTGAGTTAGCACTGATGAATTTTTGTTTTAATGTTAATATTATGACAGGAAATAAGTATACTTTGCGCATGAGAAAGATTTTTTGAAGTTTGAGCAGGCGCGATTCTTTTTAATTCAGTTTTATTTTAATATAACAAGAGGCTCCTAAGAGCCTGAATCACTCACCTGTTATTTGTTGTGTAGATCTTGCATCCATGATTATTTTAGCTATTAAATGTATACCGTCGCATATTTCGCCTTAATATTGATTTCTACAGCTAAAATGTAGAATCCTGAAGTATTGACTCTATCTTCCATTTTGACTCAACAGGTAATTATAGGATCCTGAACCCAACAATATCTGGTTGATAGGAACCTTTTCATCAGTTGCTATTGACTTTTTCAATGACATTGACTCTTGACCTTTCTTTTTGACATGTACAGGTAAATCATAGGGTCCCAAATATATATGGTTGCTAGGGACTTTTTCAATGTCCTTGACCCTCAATTCTACTTGTACAGCTACCATTTAATTTATTTCAAGTTATGCTCTTAACATTCGTGACAATATGTCAGACCATTAATTTTACTGACAATAACTGTTTACATGTAAGTAATCTTTCAAGGGCAATTGACTATTTTGGCCATGTTGACTTATATGCAGATCTTACTTTGATGAACACTTTTGCTGTTGATAGTTTGTCTTTATAATAACCCGAAAATGGGTTGACCGATTCGTCTGTAAATATCATGGCAGGTGTATCTTGACCTCATAAACATGTTTACTTCTGTTAATGTTGTCTAACTGCTTTAGCTTTTGAGATATGAGTCAAAAAGTGCATTTTTTACCTATGTTCTATTTTTAGCCATGGCAGCCATGTTTCTCGATGGACAAGAAAATAAAACATTGGTTTTATACTATATACCCTAAGGATCTTTCAGCATACGTTTGGATGAAATTGATTCTGTAGTTTCAGAGGAGAAGGTTTTTGAAACAAAGATGACCAGAAAATGTGAAAAATTGTCTTTAAAGGTCAAAAACTCCTATAAGGTGTCAACTAACGATTTTGGTCATTTTGACCTATTTGTAAGATCTTACTTTGTTGAACATTTTAGCTGTTTGTCTATATCTATAATAATATTCAAGATAATAACCTGAAACTGGAAATTTCCTTTAAAATTACAATTCATGGGCAATAACCCAACAAAGGGTTGACCGATTCGTCTGAAAATGTCATGGCAATTAGATGTTGAACTGATGAACATTTTTTATAATGTCACTGTGCTCTAAATGCTTTAGTTTTTGAGATATTAGCCAAAAACTGCAGTTTACCCCCTATGTTCTTTTTTTTAACCATGGCGTGCATGCTTTTTTATGGACAAGAAAATAAAACATAAAATTTATTCCAGATGCCCTAAGGATCATTCAGACTAATTATGGCTGTAATTGGTTCAGTGGTTTCAGAAGAGAATATCTTTGAAAAAGTTTACGACGGACGCCAATTGATGGCAAAAGCTCACATGTCCTTTTAGGACAGGTGAGCTAAAAATGCACTATGAAGTAATTGTGGTCTTGGACCATCAGACCGGTTGAGTCACGTGGTCGGGCTGATGTGGCAGTATCAGACCGAGTGCGTTCGTACAGACACACTTAGACAGTATATGATAAACAGATTAATACATGATCTAATCAATATGGGAGTCTCGGGATGCTACCCGCTCCGATATGGATCAGGTCATGTATTAATCTATAAGTTTTCTATGATAACAGTGAAGAAAAAAAATGATTTAATGATAGCTTACATTAAATAATGGCATACGAAACTGTTTTTATACTTGAGAATAAAAGATAGTAATTTATGTAATTATACTGCCTATTTAAGGAATCTTTTGAAAGACAAAAAGCGTATATAGTAAATTGTATATAGAAAATAGTACGTATTGAAAAATTGGAGGAAGCTGACACACGGGTTTTTGTCTCGTTAGATAGTTCAGGGCTGTAAGATCTCATTGTATGTTTCGTCTTTTCATTGTTCAAAACTACACCTTGTAAATAATTTCATATATATATGTATCGTACAGTCTCTTTACAATTTTTTACATTTCTACTTCAATGCCGCGTTGTCAGCAAACGTCATATATGATCTTGGCTCACTTTTAGTTCACTGTGGTCATGCTTATTTTTATGGTTTGACCTTTTTAAACACCTTTAGTCTACGTGAAGAACAACATATAAAACAGAATAAAAATCAAAACACCGCTTACTTTTTACACAATCTTCGGCAGAAATGTTGACGGATAGTTAACCAATTCGGTATTGAAGATACGCGAATACATGGCTGATACGTGATACTAGTAACCGTCACATGTTTTACGGGTGTCATGATATAACACAGAAATTCCATAATAATTTGCTTACTTTTTTTATTTTTTTAAGCACGCCCGACTTTAGCATACTAGTATATAGAAATGACGTGACTTTCAACAGTTGTTGATTGTTGTAAATATTTGAAAGAACAAATGTCATGATGAGTGCAGTATGATACACGTTCGACTGGATATTCATATTGTTTATATAATTGCAACGTCAACATGTTAAGTAATGTTGTAAATTCACAT
This sequence comes from Mytilisepta virgata, assembly GCA_028015205.1. Lineage (NCBI taxonomy): Eukaryota > Metazoa > Mollusca > Bivalvia > Mytilida > Mytilidae > Mytilisepta > Mytilisepta virgata. The sequence goes on along the minus strand of CM051517.1, from coordinate 67,717,394 downwards.
ATTATTGTCTGAAACAGACATTTATGTTGTATGTTAAATAGTTTATCATATCATTCAATACCTGTGTATGTTATCAATCTTCATTTTTTGTTTGTTTTTTAATAAATGATATAATTCATGCAGTTGTGCTATTATTATTATTTTATAACCGTGTCAAGAATTAACCCACCTTCTTTCATTTATATCACATTTTTTATCATATGTATGTACTTATTAAAAATAAATACTTAATTTCATTATGCTATAAAACTGCCAAAATAGCTGAAAAAAACTAATGATTTTGGTTAGAATACTTAAGCCTGCTGATAGTGGGCCGAAAAAAACTACACATGCTTTTTCGTCAATATTCGGAAACTTTATCATATGCTCTTCGTAAATTTTAGGAAAAGTAGGATTAACTGCAGACGATACAGTCTCATTCATATGTTGTATGAAAAATGCGAACTTAAACACAAAATATACTGACCGTAATTTAAGTTTGAACAAAAAAATATACATTAAGGGAAATCTGCTTAATCAACACCCACAAAACAAATACAAATAAAAAGTGAACAGCTGGAAATATATGATAGAAAGATGTTATATCAGCCCTCGATCATATAATTTGTTATGACCTAGTAGGGCTGATAAAGCATATGATATGTAAAAGGCCATGTAATAATCTATCTTAATATTCAGACTTATCAAAAAAGGGCGCTTAATTTTACTCAACGACAAAAATACAGATATTTCTACGTTATTTTGTTTAAAAAAAACCACCCAAGCTAACTGATAAAGCGCCTTTTCAAACTGCTTCCGAAATTTATCACACTTTTCTCCGACAATGTTAAGGGCGCCGTGGTGTAGTGGTTAGCGCATCGGACTACGAAGCCAGAGGTGCCTGGTTCGATTCCCGTTCCATTTGCGAGGATGGTCTCGATAAACGATGCTAGTCCGTCGGATGGGGACGAAAAATGGCTATCCCGTGTTAAGGGAGAGCAACACCCTTAGCACGCTAAAGACTCCTCTGTAGATGTCGAAAAAGAGTAGGCTAAAACGCCGCTACAGGGGCCGCTCTCACACCCGCCAAGTGGAGAGGGATTAGTATAAGTTGGCATAACTTGTTTCCCAATCCACTATAAATAAATAAGTTTAAACTAAAAACAATGTTAATTGTTTCTCTTTGTCTCACTAGAGGTAAAACAGTAGTTTTTATATGGCTACCCTTTTAAATTCCTTTCATAATAATATTCAGAAATATTTTTGAATATGCTATATGACCATCTTCCTATTATTAGAGCAGCCTAATACACGACAATTAAATGCTACCATATTACCGAGAAGTATATAATAAAGAGTTCATATGTTTGGCATGTTGGCTCTCCGCGGCTGATACAGGGTATTCTATGAACAATCTCTTCATTATATACATCCGGCCAAACCAAAAGAAAATTTTAAAAATCCAGAAATGGACAATGAGGTGATCATTGTCGATTTTGCGCCAAGAATCAATTGACCTAGTAACTTATTTCATATTACAGTCACAGAAAAAAAAATAATTAAAGAATAGTGGAAATTAGTGAAAAAAGTCGTTGGTAAGAAAGAAAAACAATTGTTTCCTGTATTTGTTCCATGGAAACCATTGACGAATTATGCCTCTAGAGCAGTGGAAGAAATCATTAATTTTGGAGTCAGCTGCAAAGGTCACTGTTGTTTGTCATCTAAATACACTCTTCGCCTTCCCCGTTTTGTCAGACAATTTGATATGTGGCATTTGAACTGATGCTTAGCTTTTATGCCATTTTAGATGTTGCTTTCATTGTTATAATAACGTAATTAAATTTTTCATATCAATTTAACAAAATGGACGTAATATCTGCCGGGCCACAATGGCCTCTTGAGATAGGAATTCTCATCTCTTTTATTAAAAATTGTGAATTGTTGCATCATCATATTTCGTAAATTATATCATCGACGCCAAAACCATTTATAAATCAAAACTTAGAAAGCACTTAAAATTGAATTATAACCCTCCCCAAAACAAAAAACGACCTTAGGTCCACGAATATAATGCTGATTGTACGCAAGGTTAATAATCATTTCTGCTTGAAATCGAATGGCGTGTAACGGATTTGACTTGGATCAAATCCTATGAAGGAAGAGTTTTAAAAATACTAGAGGGAAATAGCATAATTAGCGTAGCATATTCCAAGAAAATTTAATTTGAAATGCTTTGATTATGAACTGTTTGTGATAAAGTTTTTCAATTTAGTTCAATTACGTTCTTTGATTTGACGGCTAAATTAGTTTGTTAACAAACGCAAAAGAGATTTGCATAGATAAGATTTTTTAGTGTTATTATATTAAATATTAAAGATTTATAACATACGTTAAGAGGAAGGAAATTATTGTATTTTCGAACATGACAAGTTCAAGCTAATACGCCTTTCTGCCTGGAATTAACAATCGAATTAAATATTATAAAGGTAAATTAAAACATATAGAAGTTATTGATTAAAAGCCAGATGATATCGAAAAGATTAAAAACAATCAGCAACCATGATGACCAATTCTATATAACAAGCTAGGTAGTAGACTTAAATTAAGCAGAGCATGCGCCAGCATGAGAAGCAATTATCAAAGCAAATAGTTTCCAAGTAGGTCACCTGAAAAAAAAGTCTCATTGAGTGTCAACAATGACATGCCAATCAATTAACACCATTCCATCGACAGACCCTCAAACAAAAACAGTACAAAATACAAACCTAAAAATCAACAGTCAGACATTTAACAGACACATGACAATCGTGGGGTTAAACCGGTTGTATGTGTACGTAATCCTCGCCCTCATCTGTGTTCTTTCCTTAATTTATATTTGTATATAAACAAATACAGACTTATAAAATCAAATTCTTTGTTACACGTCCTGATCGTGGGTCGTGGTGGCTACTAATAACTATCGCCGATATTGCAAGCTCAAAACCAAGTTGTATAGAGTTGTTTTCGACTCCTGTCTTAATTTACAAGGTTTCTTCTCTGCAGTGCTTTCGGATTCCACCCCAATAATACCTGGCCACCACGATATAATCAAGTGCATTGAAATGGACTACCCGGTAATACCAAAATAAACCAGGCCAAACATATGGCAAAATAATGGGTACTTTATTCATGGCATCACGTGACTTCAGCCCTTTTAATCAAATTACCTCCCTTAGTTGTAGATCGAAAATGATAAAATTGTTTGAATTACGGATAATCGAGTCTTTTTCCGTCTCGGCTCTTAAACTAATATGTCTATGAAAACTTCCTTTAGCGGATATGTACAAATTGTTTGTTTAATTATGAGGGGAAAGGCTTCATTTTTGAAGGATTACGCTATGGGAGACTTGAAATTATCATGTTTTAAAAACATTTTGGTCGAAAGGTTATGAAAGCAGGTGCGATAAACGTTATTTACTCATAAAATTCATCCTCCAAAGTGGTTCTGCATATGCGGACAATGTATGTATGATCTCGCCTTGGTTCTGTATTTGTAGTTTGAATTTGCATTTTTCACTAATTTTTGTTAATTCATATATGATTTTTTTTTAAACTGAATTTTCAATGCGGACCGTGTTCATTTGCACGCGAAAGGAAAGCTAATATTGTCTAGAATGTACTATATGCGGACAAATTGCTTATGAGTTATACGAATTTGAATATTTGCATTTTTATTTTTTCGGCAAGTATAATGCTTTGTAATGAATGTCGTCAGAGAAATCCAAAATGGCCGCTATGCAAATTAGCAAAGTACAAGCAATTTTGCCATATGATGACATTTCTGTACTATGTACTAAATATATCAAAGTCTCCTGGCTTACCCTGTATACATTTCAACTGATTTAATATTATCATGCTTGTGACGCGTATGTAAAAAACAGATTTAACAACAGAGCGAAATTATTGCCGCCATACGAACTTATCGGTCATGTTTGTGTCGACCCTTATCTAACTAATATCATTACTCAATAGACTTCTCGGTCATCTTCACAATTTGATTGCGTGACTAATACGAAGACGTCAGTCAGATTACACCACATATATATTTGTATTTGTCTTAACTGATTTTTCACTTAAATTTATTTCTTCATACTTGTAACTGAATGACCAAAAAAAGCAATAAACACTGCATTTATTCAGAAAAAAGTTGGAGTTGACAAAGGTATGATTTGATAAAAAAAAAATAGATAGGTACGAGTTCACATAAGCTCCTGCATGGTGATTTTCTTCTCCAGCGACCTAAACTTTTTCTTATTAAAGTAGATAGATATGCATGCAACTTTACATCGTTTTAATTTCTTAATTCTGTCGATAGATTGCATTTTATTTATTTCGTATATTTTTTTCACTTTGGATTGCATGTTTCCCTCCATATGAACAAAACTTTTTTCTAAAAGGTCTACTTTCTACTATTAACGTAAAACAACGGAAAAGACATTCGAAAATTATGCAAAAATGTCATATCTGTATTTTTTTTTACACAACTTTCATTCGAGATATATTAATTCTTATCCTTTTTGCTCTTATGTAAGACAAGACAATTGACATTTATAAATGAATGAGTTAATAATGTTGATCCTTAAATCTTTCAAAGAAATGCCAAATGGTAACACAGAATACTTGATATTCAACGAACACAACATGTTACATGTTACGGCGTACAATCACATTGACTGAATCTCATCCGTGACAGTTTAATCCAGCATCTCCGAATACTTTAACAGAATTGTACGTGATGACAAACATCAATTATAAGTATACAGTTGGTAGGTATTTTAACATGTCTTGTAACACGCAATGTCTAATGCACGTAATTAAAACACAAAAAGCGTGTTAAATGGAATCTACATTCGAGGAAATTGAAAAATAAACTATTTTAAATTTGTGGAAATATATCTTAATTCTTTCAATTTGAAAATACTCTATTTTAGATATGTTGAAATGCATCTAAATTCTTTCTAATTTATTTAATATATTTCATCAAGATTTGCCTTGTAGTTGGGAAAACATTTCTTCTGACCTAAATATATAACGATTCTCGTTCATCTCCGCCTATGTTTTCTAATAACTTTTGTCTCGTGGAACAGGTAAAGCTGACATATGACGGCCACGGTGCCCTGACATCAATTGAAAGCAGATCGATCCGTAAGTAATGTGGCCTACCTCCTTGATAAACATTTTGAGAAATAGCCTCATTTTGAGAGTGAAAGAGCCATTTCCCCCTATTTTTTTTTTACTTATAGGGCCATTTTCAAGTTGTCATTCAACGCATTTCGGAATCGATCAGGACATAGCCGGGTATGTGTTTTTTTAAGAAAAACTTAAAAATCAATTATTAAAATACCTTACATGTATGAATATCACTTTAAGAGACGGATTCAGCAGTAATTTGGCATTTTGGGGTCTCAAGTTAGGGCCGCTGTTTTGCCGTAAGAGAGTACATTTATCCCATTTCATATGAAAGTAAAACGGTTTTGATTAAAAATTACATTCGTGGCAATATATAAAAAAAATGATACAAAATGCTTGACAAATGTCCAGTTTTCCTTAAAAATACCTTTGAAAATTGTCCCTCCTAGAATTCCTCCTACAATGTATGTCACAGAAACTTTCTATGAAAAAAAGCTGTATAAAAATATGAAATTTCCTTATTCGATGACATTTTAATGTATTGATTGTTGTTTTATGCCATGTTGGCGATATTGCAGCCATATCACTGCACGCCGATGGGGTCCAGGCCTCTCTGGCTGATATTGGTTACTTTGGTTGAGACGGCATGTGATACTAATTTTGCCATGAGTTATTCTCTGTTTCTCTAATTCTGTGCGCATTTATACATCTCTTCACCCGTTTGATAAATTCCGATATCATCATACGTTGGGTAAATACGGCTCGTGAGATTTCCCGCCAAAAAACGTTCGGACGACCTCTTGGAGTTTTACATTGTCATTAGAGAAAAAGATTCTAAAACCTTTGACGCGTTAATTATGAAATTTTGTCCATTGTCGATATTAAAATTTTCATTTGTTAGAATCGCAGTTTAAAAAAGAAAATTTATTATCTCGAGCTGATAAATTTCATAATCAACTGGTCATCGTTGTAGAATCTATATTTATTACATGCATATCAATAAAATAGACACGTCAGATAACATGTGTACACATAAAACTATAGCAACACAAAACATTCAAAGTTAGTGCAAGTCATAACATAAACTATTCAAAACAATAAAAGTCAAGCAACAGAAAATCAGTTTCTTCATAATTACTGTGTTGAATTCCGTCACCCTTGCACAATTTTATTAAATAAAATTACCTCAGAAGGTGATATTTGCTTTCACCGATGACTAATTAACCTCAATAAGAATGGACTTTATCTCCTGGGATATGGATGTAACTTAAAAATATTTGAATTAATGCAATTTATAGACATTTTGTTGAGAACAGGTCCTTCATTCACAGATAGAGATTCATATAAGATATTTGGGTGCTGAATTATATTATCTGGTAGTCATCTTTTATTGGCTTAAGCGGCAATAGACGTGTTTTATTAACGTAAGGGACAATATTAAAATCAGTTAGATGAGATGTGCATTGTGTGAAGGAAATTGCCTTTATTCTTTACCAATTCTTTTAATCTAAAACGACAAGATTGAGCTGTATAATCAATTTGATTGAACACGAATCAAAATATGTTGCCCATTCTGTTATCTGGATTTGATAGATGTTCACTGCGTTTTATAGGGGTCGCTACCGACTGATTGGCATAGCAGGCTTAATCATGTTGAATAAAACTGATAATGGTTTAGACGGTTCCTAATAAATTTAATAAAGGGATACATTTCCAAGACTTCAGTTTTGATATCGCTCCACTTCATCCAAGTTGTTGGTCATATATGATTTGATAAATTGTATTAATCATCGACTGTAGCAGATATACTGCAGAGCAACGAGATGAAACAAAGTAGTAATATTTTTTTTCTTTATTAGTTTTAGTTTCAACGTAATAAAAATCTCACTTACAATGTCATTTACATGTCATAATTATACGTTTCGATTTTAAATGATTTTCAATAATATCATAAGATATAAAGAAATGAAATTAAGTTTTAAACATGGAGTGCCTCATTCTTTACTCCAATAATAAACTCATTCTCAAATTATTGGATACGCTGTATGTGTTTTTTCGGATTAATATTCATCAGTATGCCCTATGACCAAACTTTGGAAACCGGTTTGAAAAGATAGCAAGAAATAGATACAGAGATACTAAACATGTGGGAGAGGGAAGGGGGGGCACGCTTTTGGGGAATTGGGAATTTATTTTTGTTTTATGTAGATGATATAATTACCATATAGTATATAAAAGAAATACAGAATTTAAGTTTAATTAGACGACAAATGTCTTTAAAGGATATAAACGTAGAATTAAGAAACTACCAGCCAAAATACGACTCCATTTATACATGAAACGTACATGTAAGACCACAATAACCTTTTCGTAATTACTAAACCGTTTTCCGTTTTATAAACAAACAATGTGACAGGTTTTGTTTGAAATAACCCTGCAATGTATGACTCTGACATTATCAGATGTATCCGAATTTAATTCGGAGAGGAATATTTTAACAATATGGGATATGAAATTACCATCAATTACAACATTTTCCCTGAATTATTGAACATGGGACACTTTGTTGAATCATTTTTCATCAATATGTCATTTGTCAAAACCACATACGTTGTAGTTTTGTACTAGACGGGAGTGAATTGTTAGAATGATTGTAGACTGTATTAAATGACAAGATCTGTGATGGGAAAACGATTTATACGGTATTATGGTGTATTTAATGTGATAGACTATTTTGTATAAACAGAAACATTTTTTTTTATTTACGTGAAGAATGATTTCTATCAAAACAGTATTAAGAATAAATAAAAATTTTATACATACAACTGGGGCAGGCGTTATTAACCACTTTGGCAATAACACCCTTAACTTGTCAAAGACTCTTCTCTGGATTTAAAAACAAAAGTAGGCTAAAATGTCGCTACAGGAGAGGTTGGTACATGTACACTACAGTTTACTGTAAGTAGGTTTATTCTAAAAGAAAAATTAACTAAACTTAACGTTGTTCCAAGGTTGAAGTCATCGCTTCACGCATTAGCGGTCGTCATCACGAACTTATTGGTCGTTGTGAAATATTAGTTTCTCAAATGAGATCTCATCTCTTCTATCTGTTTTCTTTCCATTAGCAAACATGACTCTTTATTTGATTTCACAGGAGCAACACTTCGGGTGTCTTATGAGAAGCTGGGCCACCTGTATTCAATCCGATTTTTTGGATGTGTTGCTCATAAATTTTTGGGGGTTTATTGTACTGTTCTTCTGTTCTTTATATTGTTTCCTCCATTTATATATCGGTTTTGCGCTATGTCTCCGAATTTTCATCACCTTAACAAACTTTTTAACCTCGTCGAAAAGAATTTGTCACTTAGCTTTACTAAAATTAATCTGTATGCAAACTATTTCTCTCCAAAATAGTTTTAATTTTGGACTTAGTTTACATAAACTTTGTCATGGTGTGTATAGTAAATATAAAGCAATTTCAAATATTTTTAAATAGTTTGGGAAAGGTAGTTTTTAAGGGTAAAATCCCAAAGTCCTGTACGTCTGATTCAGGTCTCTTTTAGGATAAGAAAAGAAAGACACATGAGACAATATTTAATGTAAAAACCCGACAAAAACCAAAACATACATAAAACTTAAAAGTGAAATTGCTGAAAATCGAAATCACACTGTATTTAGTAATTAAAAAAATTAATTCACTTTTTATGCAGTGAACAATTCATCATCACATGGCTATACTTCGACAGATAATGATATCCCCCGTACAAAACACCAGAGTTCAAGTTTTTAAAATTATTATAAAAAAATCGACAGCTGTATTGCCTCTACAAACAACAGTGTGCAATGGACGTGTGTGGGATCTGATCACATGCGACTGTGGATACCGATTTGAAGCGGCGATAAAGATGTAAATTGGTGATTGCTTTTAGATTTCTTCAAATAACTAAGTATTTGAATAAAACCTATAATTTAGCTGAAAACAGTGGTTATCAATGAAGACTTTCAACCCATTTTGCATGCGCAAGTTGTCTTGGGAATTGTTAAACCCACCCGACACGGTGTTGGAAGGTCTGTCATAATATGGAGGCACCGATTACATCATAGGCCACCCAAATTGATGTTTGGTTCTTTGGATTTCGCCGCCTCGACTTCCGGACTTTATAAATTTTAAGAAACAAATTTCCTGCTGCTTTATTTTGCAAAAATGCTGTAATTCACCCCAAATCCTTCATTTTTCAAGAAAATAATAACATAAAAGTGTTCGCCCGCTCCTAAAATGTGTTAAAAATATGGATTGTTTTCAATTTTTTGTAAAATTGATCTTCACCTGAAAAAAAAATCGTCCTCAAGAAAAAAATTAAAATTAAAATTTCGCTCGCTCGCACCTATTTTTGCCTTAAAAAAATTCCAAAGAACTGAAAATCAATTTAGTGTGGCCTTGTCTGTAGCAGCTTGTGTCTCTTTTGTTATATAGTGTTTGGCTTAAAAAGAATATTACCGATTTATAATCATCACTAAATTATTTGTTTTATGCAAATAATTAGTCATTTGAAAAAAATCTGAGAAAGAAAAGCAACTTACATGAACATCTTTATTGCCGCTTCAAATCCGTGTCCCCAGACGCAATTGATTAACGTCCACACGTGTGGCATTGGACACCATTATTCCTATTCCACAACTGTAATCAATGAGACACAGAACAATTTTTGTAGCAATTTTGCTCTTAAAACAAACACATATAGCAAATTCCGCGCATGCAGTGCACATTTCCAGATTACATTCATGAGGTTCGCTCACGACCAAGACTTTGGAAAGCCAAAATAATCACCAAAACATTGTAAGAAATACAACAGAACGGGGCTAAACAATCTATCCCGAACCAAGTAAGTTCAACCTTGGTGGAAGAAATTGAAACCCCACTTTTAAAAGAATTTCATTTTTTTTCACATGAAAATTCAAAACATATATTCTCATGTTCAAAACTTTTCAATTACCAACTAAACTTTGGTACCCAGTAAGATATATCTTAAGAACAACTTGTAAATTATTTGAAAATATGTTTTATGCCAGAACTTTAAACGTTTAATTTTTAGTGACTGAATCCCAAACATATCAGAATACGTCAAGCACTTAAATTCCTACTTTTGGCAGACAGATTTGCATTACCCTACATTATACATTTATTCTGTGTGCATCGTAATTTTCCAAATGCGCAATCGTATATTATATTCTGTCATTGTAGTGTACTTTTGATTGTATGTGTGTCCATTAATTGGTGTGTACGTTTCCTGTTTACATCTTCTTTTTTTAATAAGGTTAATAAATATTTCCATTGCTTTTACGACAATTTACAAAAATGCAGTCTCAGATAATGGTAAACTTATAATATACGTTGCAAATATCCTGTATTCTGTTTCGACCACTTATTTCGTGATTTTATTACAATTTTGGTTCAAACATTTTTAAACAAAACTTGTACATATTAGACAATGTCACATTTATTGGTTGTGAAGTCATATTTTGTGTAAAATCAATGATTTACACACAAAAGATGAAAAATTCGATCTCGTAATACATGTGAGGCATTTCATCAGTGTAAAAACTTAACTAAGACTACTGGTAACAAAAGGTAGAATAATTATTTTTAAGAAAATCTTTTGGATACTTAAAAAAAAAACTACTTGCATTTCAAAAGGGCACAGATTATTGTTTTTTTTACATCTGTGTAATAACCTCTTAGATATCAACATAAACAGTTATCTGAATATTAATTTTGTTCGACAGCAGTAAATATGGCCATTTTCGAGTTGACCTTTGCTAGTTACACCATACAAATGAGTTAATGAAGTTGTCGCTGACATCTGTCTGTGGTTTAATCACTCTGACTTACAGTTAGCTTCAGCGGTACGTACGTAGTCAAACTGAAACCTGCACTTAATGTCAAAAGTGACGGACCGGAAGCTTGAAAGTGTAATTAAAGCCCGTAACGATCACGGTTCAGTTTGGTTTATTTTTCCATCAATTACCAAAAAGGGTCAATTAATGTCAAGCCATATATATATTTCCCATGTTTCTTATAATTCATCGAAGTTTTTGTGCGCTTAATATTGATCTGTAGACTTGTTTCCGATAATGCACTAATTTTATTAAATCAAGACAAAGTATATGTATGAGAGACATGATTGCCAACATATTTTTGCTGGAATCCCTGATAAAATCGGCATTGGGTCTGGGGACCGCTCAAGGTCCATGGCGAATCCCCCCGGCCGAAAATATTTTAAAATATTTGGATGAAAAAATATGACTAAATGTTTATGAATATTACTTTATTTTGAAGTAAAATATTATCTTAATCTTGATATTTTGACTGGAATAGCAGTAATGAAAACGTAAGATGTAAATACATATGGGTATGTCAAAATCTTAAATACATGTACCTATAGTTGAGAAGCAATTTGACTACTACAGTTCAGTATCAAATCATGAGTAATAGATCGATTACACAATATAAACTTTAACCACGTGGCGAGACTTGCTACAAGTCCTATCCATTTTTATTTTCCTCTTTTATCCAATTAATAAAACTGGTGGTATCAGAGAGTGCAATCTACAAAATATTCTTCATCCAGCAATTATCAGTAAATCATGTACTCTCTGATACTGAGTAGATTATTAAATGCAAAGAATAGGTGAAAAGGGAATACAGGGACTTGTTTGTTGTGAATTCTACTTAATTAAATACGAGCATAGCTCCAAAATCCACTCTGAAATCATTTTCGATCTCTTTCATAGCCAATATTTGTTCCGAACAAATGTTTCAACCATAATGGTATGTATTTGATTGGAATAATGCACACAAACCAAACTGGAAAATTTCGTTGAATGACATTCCCGGCCTAATTTTGAAATTATACTCTGCATATTGTAAAAATTTAACAATTACCAATTGTTATGAATTAGAGATATAAACGGGCGTGATATAGGGCTCGACTCATGGTGTGGAGTTTGTCGGTATATTGAACATTGTATCTATTTTTGGTCAGTCCACTTCAATTAATTGAAGGCAAATAAAAAGTACAATATCTATAAATCGGCATTACCATGAAAAATGTCAAAATCGTAATTAATATTTATGCTATTTTCATCTTCACTCTACTCGGTGGCCATGACTTTTTAATGAAGGAAGCAGTATACTGCAAGGATGTTGACATGTACTCAATACTCGTGGTAGTGTGCTCACCTCGAGTGCGGAATGTCGCGGGTTTGATCCTCGGCCGGCTCAAACCAAAGTCATTAAAGTTAGTATTTGCTGCTCCACCAAGCATGCGGCCTCTAGAAGTAAGAGGAAAGGACTGATTGGCTTGGAATCAGTATAATGTGTCCGAGTGGGGTGATTTGTTTTCCTGCGGACTGTTACCTCGTGAGCTACCACGTTAAAAATCCGGCTTAGTGTGTCGATCTAGTACAAAGAGCAGGGTTCATATTCTCATCATTCCAACGTGATCTCGTCCTGATATGCATCCACCCGTCCATACTGGTTCTATTTTATATTTCTTGTTTGAACTTTGAATTTTCCAAAGAAAATATTCACGTATAATGCATATAAATCCCCCACAAAACACTTTGGAGAATACAGTTAAATTAATTTCCATGATATGTATTTCATTAGTTTCATTACTCATGTTATTAAACTAAACGATGTCATTGAATAATTTCGAATGCTAGTCACGACAACTGTGGCGTTGTAACTCCTACATGTAAATGTACTCTTATATTCATGCAGAGAAATTTATTTGAGTAGATTAGATAAAAAAAATAACATATTTTGATCGTCACTCAATATTTTTGTAACTTAATTTCTCCTTTGACTGCAAACTTTTAAATTAAATGTACAATTATCTTACATGTATGTCTTATGTAAATTCTGTGACATTTCCTGCAATATGTGAGAAGGCATGTCGTGGTTAAATATTGACACTAAGTGATCAACACAATAATGCATGTGTAAAAATTGTCATCAAAAGGAACAGAGCATGTATTGCTGTTTTAAATCTTGCTTTTAGAGTGAAGTCTTCAAAATAGAGAAAAATCTCACACCTCAAAGATTGTGACAAAGATTCAAGTGAGAATGACGTTTTTATTGCTGTTATACGTCTTAAAGTCACCTATGTTTGCCTCTCGAAATGCACGTCTTTCCCGAGTGGAGAGCTGCGGAACGAGGGAACGACCTTGAATTTTAAAAACGAGTGGAACATTTTCCAGTTCTTCACTTTTGAACGAGTAAAAGTAAATATTTCTTCCGTACATACTCGAGTTTTAGGTTTCCTGTACATTGAGCACAGTCGACGAAGTTCAATGACCTAGCTTACGCCTGATTGGTCAAAAGGTATGACAAACTGAGAATCCTGATTGGACGTCACAACTGTGGGCGATCGATGCACCTGCAAAGATCTCACACTGATCATCTCGCACTCAAAACAGCCATTTACAGGACAAGAAAAATTGATATTTAGTGGACACGATCACCAAACTATCTTCAGTGAGGGGGAAACCATGTATACACAATGCGGCCAGCCCTAAATTGTCTTGACAAAATGAGCAATTTTATGAATCCGTTAAAATATAGAAGTCTGTGGGATTGCGTAACTCTTTTTTTCTACGACATATTGGTTTGTGACAATGAGCGTTTCCTTCAAAGAAGCGATTCACATTTTCTTCAGCACCTAAAAATTTTCATCCAACCAATCCTTCAAATTAATATTGCGGTCACACTTGATTTCCAAACACTGGAGTATTCCACAGAGCATTCTATATAGTAAAACAATAGATATGTGTTAAAGGTGTCGTAATTTTTAAAATATTTCATTTTATATAATTAGGTTCGTATTTCTGCGGCACTCAATATATCGTACTTTATTAAGGATCTAATAAGTAAAAATTTTATTTATTAAAGACGTGAAAAAGTGCCAATCAGGTGTTAGGTTATCTTTATAACCGTCAGACAATAATGCATAAATAATGTAAAAGTGTAAAATATACTAGTAAATAATAAAAACGTTACAAAGTAGTATATTTTACATATATCTTTAAAATATATATAGTATATGTATGGTAGATACATTTAGTAATATTGGCAGTATGATATTTTTTAGGCAAAACATTAATTTGAAACAAAAATATTAAAATAATCAAAGTTATGTTTGATATTTCGCAAAATAAATGACACATTTCAGCCCCTAATTCCAAAATTGAGATTCAACTCAAAAATTTCGAATTTCCGAAATCGTGATTCTCACTGATTTTTTTTAACTTAAAAGCATTTTGGCAAACGATTTCGATGTGAAATTTCAGAAGTCTTTTGTAAAGCCTGTTGTTTTGTGATATTCAGTTTATTTTACGGTCGCCTTCAAGATATAATGGACAAGTTTGAAATGTCTGTCTTACAAATGAGAGCAGATACGTTTAGTTAGATTTCATGACATACTTGAATTGACCAGTCTTCAACCATTTGCAATCGGACGGGCAAGGGTGTGGGGGGATTAAACCAGCAGTACATGCTTACCATTCCTTACCCGTCCTTACCCTTTCCAAATTTTCATTTTTCCTGAGGTTGATTATTGACTTGTGTATCGTTTAATTCATCAAGTTAATAAACATTTTATGACTTTATCATTTTTTTATTGAATTATATTTAGTTGATTTATACATTTTTTATTAGTCAGTTTGCCATAAAAATTTATATGCTTATAAAGCCTAACCTAACCGTCTCGTATTTAGATAAGACTTACCTAGGTCTAGTCTTTAGACTCACTTTGACCAAAATCCTGTTTTTGTAGTTGGATATAGACATAACAGAATATCAAACTTTCATATTAAAATGATTTCTAAATCAATTTGGCAGATAATCTTAATATAGTAACTATACCTAGAAAGCTAGCTGCAATATAGAAATTACTTATATACATATATACATATATATGTGTATATGAACAGAAAACAAAATATATGCCGGTCGCAACACAGCAAAGTTTCAATGGAATTACCAATAATTGTTGAAATGTCTATAAATGTTTTTCTTATTCGAAAAATTTGATTAAAAGTTAATCAGTTAAAACTAGACGATTTAAACAAACTTTTGAACAAACGGTTACTTATAACTATAGTCGGAAGTAAGAATTACAGAAAGAAAGAAATGGAGCAACTTTGTTTGGTTCGGTCGTAAGAGTTACGACCAGTCGTAACTTCTAAAAATTAGTATTCAATGAATTTACGATCAATCGTAACTCTAAACGGTACTCGAAATGTATTTTACAAATCCAGAAATGAGCCAAAATAAACACTTATGAAATTATTTAGTGTTGAAAAATTGCCTGTATTTTATTAACATTTTTCAGACAAGTGCATTGTACGCAACAAGTTTGATGATTTTTCCCAGAAGTGGGTTCACGATAGTAGGGATGTCCCACCCTCTGTTTCTAAAATTGATACGCAGATATTTTAGCAAGAATAGAAATCTGATTTCATAGCAAAACTAAATGAAAGTAGCCGCAATATTTCAAATAGCAAGGCAGTTTATTACGTTTCCAATATAGAAATTATAATACAGATGCACGATTTTCCCTTTCTTAAGATTTTTGTAAATTGACACATTTTCGTAACAGAAATTATAGGAAACACTCTCTTGACGTTTCAAATAATAGTAATTGCCAGAAAATTAAATTGAATTTATTTTCAGTCTATTATTTTGAAACTTAGTTATAATCAAGTTTGAGACAAATGAACCAAATACTCTTTAAACAAGAGGTCTAGTGGGATGTCGTTTCCATGTTCAGTGTTTGTCTCTTATTAAATTCTGAGTAAATCAAAGGGATCTCTGATAAAAAAAAATCCTTATTTATAGCGGGCGAATACTTTTAGTTGAGTTAACACAAGAAAGGGGTCATTAGCCCACATGTCTGTTGCTTACAATACACAAGGATAATAGTATACCAGTAAATAATAGTGTTCTGGCTTTGCACAGGCAAGCAGTTCATGCAGTTGTTACAGATTGGTCTATTTGGACATTGTACCGTACAAATGCTATAGTACCACCCACAAGATATATTACACACAGTACAATTATCAACAATTCTCTAAATCTTTGGCTGTTTTCGGTGTTTCCGACCTGTTAGAGAAACATTGATAAATACTTGTGATTTGTTGTTCTCGGTCGCTGATTGGTCGATCAAATTCCCCTTCGATTTTCTTGATGCTTTTCGAAGATCACGTAGAAACGAGAACAAATTACAGATAGTGTCTGCAATATTATAATGTGTAAAATAAATATTTCTTTTAATGAGAAGGGACAAAAAGTCAAACTTATCAATGGACGAACGGGGATAATCAAGGGATCCAACAACAATATGGTTTCGAAATGTGACGTACTGTATTAATATGTTGTGTCATATGAAAGAAGTAAGAGGGTCAATATTGGGTTCATGGCGAATCACACATGAATACAGCTTATATAAATAGCGAATCACACATGAATACAGCTAATATAAATGGCGAATCACACATGAATACAGCTAATATAAATGGCGAATCACAAATGAATACAGCTAATATAAATGGCGAATCACACATGAATACAGCTAATATAAATGCCATGGCGAATCGCACATGAATACAGCTAATATAAATGGCGAATCACACATGAATACAGCTAATATAAATGGCGAACCACACATGAATACAGCTAATATAAATGGCGAATCACACATGAATACAGCTAATATAAAACTGTTGAAAGAATTAAAGAAACACAATCTTACTTCTCTGGCAGTTGATTATCATATTTCCACAGTCTCACCATTGCTCGAAATTTGAATATTTAACTATCTAAACTGTACAAATATGATAATCAGCTGCCCGCAAAGTAAGATTTTGTATGGTCATAATATTATATCGAAAAGTACCACATACAAGATAGAATAATACAGTTCAACTGTAAAAACAATTGACCAACTAACTAACTTTAACAACGGAGAGTCTCTCTGTACAGGGACATTTATGACGATGTGATATTCAAGACGGGGTGTGCTATTGATTAAATAAAAATCTTATGTATGATCTAACGTCTTCCGTCCGGGGTGCAAATGTAATTAATTCTCAATTAAGTAAACATTTACAAACAAATAGTGGGTTATTAGCATCTTTTTCAGATAATAAAATAACACAAATTTATCAATTATGTTTTCAAATCAATGTGATCACAATGGCAATGGTTAATGAACTCAAAAG
Organism: Mytilisepta virgata; assembly: GCA_028015205.1. Lineage (NCBI taxonomy): Eukaryota > Metazoa > Mollusca > Bivalvia > Mytilida > Mytilidae > Mytilisepta > Mytilisepta virgata. Next base: position 67,699,964 of record CM051517.1, on the reverse strand, counting down.
GTTGATATATGAGAAAGAATGACTTTACCGACTTTCATAAATCTTATACCTGATTATGTTCTGACTCTTAATTAATTTACAACAAATTTATAGCTGTTACTTTCACGAAGTCAGAACCCTAAAAATTAACAGACGTTACGCGCGATGTTCGTATACATTACGGTAACGTTACGTCGTCCGTCACAAGCGACGTTTTTCAATGATGAAAGTTAAATAGGTTCTGCTTTTACACATTTGCACGTAAATATTAATAATAATAATAATAATAAAAAAAAAACAAAATCGTACAAAATTGATATACCTCAATGGAAATAACTTGGTTTCTCATTTTCGACGATCACCAATAACTTAAAACCATTTCATTAAGTTTTATCTCCTTTTATTTTTTTCTAAATTTAAAATTAAGTACATAAACAATATCCATCAAAAATAAAACCAAAAAAAACCCAAAACAGATTTTGTTTTTAAATCTCACACTCTCCCTCCTTTTTTGAAATTTGTAAATAAATAAAGTAACACACATTTCTACCAGCATAACTTTAATCATTTTACAAAACAGTATAATTACACTAACAATCACACAGCCTTTAACATGGTTTAATAAGATAAATTACAGATTAAGATAAATAATGTATAAAAACTAAACTGGATAAAAACACTTAATTTTTATAGATTAAAAAAATACTTAATTCATTTGATTTAATGTACAAAATGGTTTAGATGAAGCAGAGCATTCATTCAGCGAATAGAATAAACTTCAAAAATAACTCTAGATGTTACACGGTATCTACAAATTAATGAAAAGTAAAGTCCCAATACCACATGTATTCGAAAAAAAAAAAACTAATAACAAGTATCATTGTCTGTTTTTGTTTTTTTTTTTTTTTTGGCCTTTTAATTCTTACGATGTATTAAAACAAAGGGATTTTAAGACACTTGTACGACGTCCGATTTAGACGTTATTTTAAGAAAATCGCCTCTGTGACATTTTTGTCACTATTTTTGAGAGGCATATAATTTTCTTACTGTTCATGTTATGTTCATAAGTTTAGTTTTTAAATAAAGAAGACGAAAATAACATTTCATAACTGGATTTAAAATGTGTTTAAACTAACCAAAGTTATCCCAGGAAAGAATATAAAAAGTTATGTGTCGCAGTGTTTTTAAAAAATCACAAGTGTGACATTTGATTCACACAAAATGAAAGTGTCATGATTTTTCAATGATTGACTGAAAATATATGTCCATTGGAATTTTTAATCTGCTTGAAAATAACATTTGATAGATTTTTAACCGAAGGCCAGAAATTTGTCTTTTATCACACATGATTCAGGATGACTGAATCGCAAAAAGTTACATGGGACAGGAAAACTTTATGAACTTAAATGGGCTTATCTGTTTATGACGTCATCATAACGTCACAAAAAGTTACGTCAGAAAATTTTGCCACTGTGGCAGCAATGTGGCAAAAAGTTGGGGATATGCGCCCAAAAATAAAAATACAAGACCGACTTAAAGCTGAAATATTTTTGAGAAATGTTACCTGGGACAGCAAACATTTTCCCGTAAATCTATCTTTAAATGCGCGTAATATTTATCTATAACAGTTTATTTAAATTTAAACAAGTAAAATTGGCTGTCCTATTTAAGATCTACAAGAAAATATATATATTGGCATACATTTCTATATTTTCTTAAAATTCTGGACAGTTTTTACAGCAGAACACGTTGTATGTCTTCAAAAGCATGAACATCGCGCGTAATGTTGTAACAGTTGAATAAATTCAGCTTCTGTAACCTCTATAATTGACCTAAGTAGATGTCACCCTAGCGACAGAATGTGCTGCAACACACGCCAGAACCAGCCTTCTCTTTCTTGTTAAATCTTTGAATTTTACATGTAAATAATTTATCGTTATGGGGGCCTCGGTGGCCGAGTGGTAGTTCGTCATGACTACTAATGATCACTAACCTGTCCACACTAAAGTTGGGAGTTCGAATCTCACCTGTGACGAGGTGTGTTCGACTCCTATCTTAATTGAAAAGGATTGCCATTTTCCCTACCGAAGATCGGTGTTTCTCTCCTGGTACTCGGGCTTCCTCCACCAATAAAAACGGACCGCCGCGAAATAGCCAAATGTTCTGAACACGGCGTAAAACCCTAGCTAAAACAAAACAAAAATTTATCGTTTAAGTTTTAATTTACGTTATCAAAATGAGACGATTGGCTTTCATATTACAGGTTTCAAAACACATTCTGATAGAATCATTAGACGTAGAAAAGATGTAGTCTGCCAAAAATATATAAACAACGTCTTTGACATAATAGTTGTACAGGTTCATATATATCTTATTATATCTGATATAAGTATATAATGACTCAACAAAATGTCTTTGATTATGAAATCAGTTATTAATTCACGCATATTTACATGGGAGGTCTTGAAGAAAAAAAGAATAACTGATGAAATGTTACGGTTACGCCTATTAAAATGAAATCGGCGGCGACCCTATTGATAATTACTTCTTTTTTAGCATACCAGAACCAAATATCTATGTGAACTATTGTCATAAATTGGCGTTCGCCGTCACCCGTCAGCGTGGTCCGTAAACTTGTACATGTACATTTTATTTTTTTCATCTAAATCCACTGGTTGATTGGTTCTTAAGCGGTCCCATTTTAAAATTGTGTCCGGGGGTCTAGCCCTCAAACAAACATGACCGTCGTTACAGGAAAATACAAAAATTAACAAAACTGAACATCTTCTGTGAATCTATCTACAGTTTGTGAACTGGTATGCTGGGTAACAAACTTCATTGGATTGGTTCTTAGGTGGTCCCCTTTCAAGAGACCGAAACTGCTTACGTCACCATCAAAGTTCACCCCGGTTTTTTGGTGGGATCTATGCTACTTATTATCCCCGCACTTTGGAAGAAAGTTAGGAGATATAGCGATCGTCTCCGTCCGTCCGTACATCGTACTTTCTTGTGACATCAACTCCTCCTTCACTTTTGGTTTAGGAATTTAATTTTCTATATAAAATGTTTTCGAAAAAAAAACAGATAAGGTTTTAGAATTTTAATTTTCTAAAACTGGGGCCCACAGGGATCGACTTTTGAAAATTGTCAATTTAAGCTTTCATTCGTAAATTTATGCATTTTATTTCTACACCGTATTGTCACTACCCATATCACTGTATGGTAAGAGCAACGGCAACGGTTGTTTGGTATCGGTTCCGGTTTAGCAGAAATAAACAAATTGACCAAAGAGGTTGGCATATTGTTGACATATTTTAACCTTTGCAAAGGAGATAAGAACCACAGAGTATTGTATGTATTTTACCTATGAATTTTCCTGTAAAACAGTACAAAATTTGATATATATTATTGTTGAATATCCGAGATATCAGCATATGAAGGAGAGTTTGATGTCTGCATTAGTAGATTTCGTCGTATTTTGTTGTCATTCTATACACATACTAGGTGAATCTAAACCCCTTCACGATGATTCTTCATTAAGAAAAATATTCTCCCTTTTGTGTTCAACAATATTCTACTGAAAAATCGCTCAAATTAAGTGTTGCAAGCGTAATGTTTACCATGAGGGTGAAAGATTGGTGTACGTGTTTTGGTTTTATATAATAATTTTTTAACCAAACCGCACGCATATAAAAAACCAAACACGTACACTAACCTTTATCTCTTTTGTCAAGTTGTTTATTTCTGCTAAACCGGAAACAATACCAAATAACCGTTGCCGCATATGTAGATGCCCAATAAGGTTTTAGAATTTTAACTTTCTAAAATTGGGGCCCACAGGGATTGAATTTCAAAAATGGACAATTTTAGCTTGTTACATAAACTCTTCGTTCATTTTATTTCATGAATTGACGGACGGCACGACGCACAGACGGACGGACGAAGACAATCGCTATATCCTCGAACTTTTCTTCAAAACTGCGGAGATAATAAGTGTAACGACAAATTATGAAAACGTATATCAAATATGGGAAAGGTGAAAAAATATAATTTACCCGGCGTGTATGCTATTTTTACTGACGACTTATAAAGTGTTGAAATTCTAGACGAAATTCTGCAGTTTCTAGAAAACCCATGGTATCATAAATCGTAATAATTGTATCGTTTTCCATCACAATAAATCATTGGAAGTCATTATTTCATATAATAATATATCTTCAGGATTTGTGACTCATACAAAAATGCATAAAGAGAATTATATGGAAGTTAAACCAAGTCTGTTTGTCAAGCCAACAGATAATATCACTAATATGTATCAAAAATAAATCGAGTGAAATGATGTTTATGGTTTTTAAATGTTCCTTGTAGTAATAATGCCATCTAAAATGTGAACTGTAAAAGAACAAAATTCAATTTTATATGGATTTGATTAATGATATTTTATAATATTAAGAGAATATGAAATAATGAGAACAAATGTACAGCGTAATAAAATAATCTTATGAAATTTTTTTGTCGTTGTAGGTTTTTACAAGTTTACAAGTTTATTGAACAACACTTGGACACCAATGGTGTAACATGAGGACATATATACAACATACAAATACAGTCAAACCTGCTTTAAAGGGCACCTCTATATAGCAAATCACTGTCTATAAAGGGCATAGTGAAAAAGTCTCATTCGTTAACAAAGCTTGTAATATTAACCTCTGTATAGAGGGCACTTTTTTCTGGTCCCTTGGGTCCCCTTTATAGACAGGTTTGACTGTAAAACATAGGAAAGTGAACAAGCAGTAATAGAGACATTAATCATAACAATTCTGAAATTTTTCGTACAAATATAGCCACATTTTTTAGCAACTGAACATGAGTAAAAGAAAGCATATTACCCATTTAATATTGATTTGTATACTTACAGAAATATGAGGTTTAATTTTTTGCCTCAAGCCAGAATTTATAACATGGTCACATTGGAATAAAATATGAAATTCAACCCCAATACCCTTATTACCGAAATTACATATTCTACGTTCTTTCAGAACATTGTGCCACCTCCTAAGTTCAATTGCCAATTTTAAATTCGATGCTCTTAATTTTGCTGTCCAAACACGATTACCAAGGAGAAAGTTTTAACAAATCATCTTTCAACGCTAGTAAAATTTAAATTTAAATTGTTTTGTAAGTTCACAAACAAAACAATTTAAGGGTGTACTATCAATAGTATAATATTGTTAGACCATTACATTCACAACCATTTGATATTTTTGGGGGCAGGGCCGGAGGGGGGGGGGGGTCGGGAAAATTGGAGCATTGAAGGAGTTCGACAAAAATTTAAAATATCTGATGAAAAAAAATGATGATTCAATATTACCCAAAACAACTTAGAACAGGATCTATTTATATTCCCGTTACCTCTTTTTGAAAGTTTTAATTAAAACATAAAACTAAAATGTACTTTGTATGTCGGTAATGAAGAATACAATAAACAATTAACACTTCTATGTCATTTGCAATATGGAGGTATCCCAATTTGCAATAGTATACATTTATTGCATTGTATTGAGGGGAATATGAAGATTTATTCACATCAGAAAGCTTGCCCGGGGGTAGGGGGTATAGAGATGTGAAGAAATCTTCCTATTTCCCCCACTACCATGCTATAAAGGTTTTTTTATACTGAATAAAATCAAAGATCTTTTGATTTTCAATGTGTAAATTATATGATTTTTTACCAATATATTTAGAGGACAGTTTTCAACTTTGGAACATTTTTTATTATAACTAATCAAACACATTGAATAGGAAATACGGTAAAGAACTTGGATTTTTTTCAATCCAACTTGATATTTAGTTGGGTCAATTCCATTTACTGATATCAGACTGGGAAAGTAGCGAGATTTCTGAAGGGGTGGAATATGATTTGAATTAGATGGAAAATATATAGATTTATTTATAACATACAAAAATTCATCTTAGGTATAATAATATTTGATAAAATTCCATATAAATTCCTATAAAAATTATAGCATTCTGTTATGGCAAACATATAACGGAATAATTTAAAGCAATTCAACCCAGGGGTCCGCCGTTAAAATCTTCAAATTGTATACATTTGTAAACGTTTTATTTAGAATAACTTGAATAAAGACCCGCTATCGTTTTAATTCATTTACGAATTAATAATATTATATTGCCAAACTGTAAGCGGGTGTGATATTCCTTTTGGGGCATCATCGTGACTTCATAAAACGTCTGCTCCCAGTGAATCATCTATTGGATTCTTTTACATTTTCACATTTAAAGCACAGTTACAGTCTGGTTTTGAAACAGTTCGTGAAGCCAATAATTTATTGCTCTGACATATTGTGGACGATCCTCATCACCAGATTGTGTAACTTTTTGTAATGTTCCATTAGATAAGTCAGTTTTTTTTCCGTCTCAGAGGGCCTCACAGCTTAACGTCAAACAATTTATTTTACTTATTTTTACTATCTATCGTGCCGTCTATCTATTTTATATGTAGTTTACTGTTCGACGCCACGTCAAATGAAATTTCTTTTTGTTTACATTTTATGTACAGACTCAGTCTTGCTCTGGGTTTCCAAGATTCAACACCTTTTTGTTCATGCTCGTGATCATGGCCATATTGGTCGAAACGTCGGGTCATTTTAATTTTTTAGTTTGGTTGTTGTTTTTACGATTTTGTATTTGGTTTTAAAAATCATTTATCTTTCTTTCGTTTATTATGGTGTAAATTCAAATTGTGTGGGTATTTTTTCTTCATTGTGTTCTTGTTGTAAAATTTTGCTTTAATCTATTATAGAACAATTTTTTTTTTAAATTTTAAATTTCAGGTAACAAAGAAATCTCTCGGGTTGAAAAGGTGGGCAAGTTAATCTCTATACGCGCACAAATGCATAATGCCGTGTTCAAAAAATAAAAGTATCTTAGTCAACGAAATGGCCATTGAGGTATTTTGCGATACATTTTATTTGTACGACTGGGTCTATGTCACTGCTGGTGGACTGTAAGTTCCCGAGAGCATTATCAGTCCAGTAGCCAGAATTTTAATCCTAGCATGAGTTATTACTTAAATGCCTTTAAATTTTCCGTTCAAAATTTGACTAAATTACCAAAAATTTCTAAGGCTCTTCCTTTTGATGCAGAGGTAACCCTTAGTTGAATTTGGATTCCTGTTTATTTTAATTGTTTTGGGTTTTCATAGTTGTGCTTATTAATTCATCATTATATATCTTTAACCGGATTTCCAACATTTTGATCTCGAGCACTGCTGATGAGTTGTCAGTCAACGAAATGGCCATACAGTGCATCAAATTGAGGTATTTTGTAATACATTTTTTAAAGAAAGATTTAACCACATAACAACATTTTTTTGTTAGATAACCGCTAAACGTTTGTTGCTTTGAAATCGAATTATTCTGTGTATCAGCGATAAATTCTCAATAGCATAATTGACTCTGATAACAGTGTAGTTGACAATGATATTTGTATTTTACTCAAGTTTTATTTTATTTAATGTTATAAATTATTCTATAACAAAAAATTATCCTGCATCGATTCTAATAAAACCTGTGTAAATATTACATGATGCCCATGGCTTTTATTGAAATTCATTTAAATAGTTTAGATGGCCATTGTTATAATTGGAAATTGACTTTCTATTGCGTTCTAAATTTCAACAACATTGCAAACAAATATTTTACATTACACCTAGAAGTGTGGGTTATTAGATTCACTAATGCAAACAATACATTTTTCAGGAAATGATGTGAAATTTAGTTTTAACACTATAGCAGCATATAGGTAATCATGACTTTTTATGCTGATATATTTGTAATTCAATATTATCCTATGCATTAAACATGTTAAAAGTAAACTGAACACTTTAAAATGAAGTATGTCATATTGGACTCGTTTTCTAATTTGTTGAATAAATTTACACATATATATTTTAATTAAAATGTAGGATTCTACAATGATAGGAAAATATTTATTTATTTATCCAAATGAATTAATTATTTTATATACATTTGTATTTATTTCAGAAAATCTTGCCAAAAACATCTTAGGACATATTATGCCTGACAGAGTTAATCCTTGATTTATTTATTTGTTTTTTTTAATGAATAATTTTACAACAGTATTTGATAAGAATCAGTTTTAATACTAGCAGCTGAGCTGATTATAGTCCCGAGGACTTCCGAAATGTTGTTTGTTTGTTTAGTTGGAGTTTTACGCCGTTTTCAGCACATTTGATATTTCGCGGCGGTCAGTTTTAATTGGTGGAGGAAGCCGGAGTACCCGGAGAGAACCACCGACCTTCGGTAGGAAAATTGGCAATCCTTGGCAATTTAGATCGGAGTCGAACACACCCCGCCACAGGTGAGATTCGAACTCACAACCTCAGTGTTGACAGGCTAGTGATCATTAGTAGTCATAACAAACTACCTAGACCACTCGGCCACCGATGAAATGATAGAACATATATTCTAAACTACCAGTTCCTATACATCTTGTGTGCATTCATTGAAAATTCTAATTAGTATATGAAACTAGATGCTCACAGGAGCTAGTATCGCTCACCTGGATTTACACCTTCAGCAGAAATCAAAATATGACAGGTAGTCATATTGTTGGTGGTTGGTATGAGTTACGAGTAACTGATGTTATCTTATCAGATTTCATTGGTGGCATTATGGTGCTAGAATTCTACCACAGTTTGGTCTCCATTAGCCAAGTGGTTTCATCTTGTTCTCATTGTGTCCTATGTTAAGATGAGACGGCAATGTCCTCTTTTCTGACTGTCCGCATCGACGGAACAATTTTGGAACAGAGTCACCTAAGAACCATTGCTGCCAAGTTTGGTTCAAATTTTGTAGTTTAAGGCAAGAAGATCTGTAAGTGAATTTTCCCTTAAGGCCCTATGTTGAACTAAGATTTGTTATGGCAGTCATTTTGGTTGCTACGCCAGGTCGACGGGCATATATTTGAAAGGGAATCACCGAAGGCCCATTCTACTACAGTTTGGTCTAAATTGGCGCAGCGGTTTTAGTGGGGAAGACCAACAAAGAATTCTCCTATGTTAAAGTAAGTTGTGGCAGCCATCTTGGTTGACAATCCAGATCACTGAAACTAAGCCTGAAAGAGGACAATCTAAGGATCAATGCTACAACATGTAAGTTTGCTTCATATTGCCTCAGTGGTTTCAGACAAGAAGAATTTTAAAGAATGTTCTCATAGTGTCCTATGTTAAACAAATTTCGGCTTTGGCGGCAATCTTGGTGCACAGTTCGGGTCACCTAAAGACAATTGCTGCCAAATTTAGCTCTGTAGTAAAAGTAGTTTTAGACAAGACGAGTTTAATGAATTTTCCCGTATGATCACATGTTAAACTGTTCACAGTTATCTTGGATTTTCAATCGACACCAAAGTAACGACAATTGTTACATTTATAAAAACATTTTTGTAAAGTTTGAATTCAATTGGATATATCGTTCTTGAGAAGTTTTTCAAAGTTCAGCCAGTCAGAAATTTGGCGGACATTTTTCTAAACCATATGGCATCACAGTAACAGCACTTGGAAGAGACCTTACAAAGAACATCACTGGCATTTGGTCAAATTCTGTTTAGTGGTTCTCAAGAAGAAGATCAAAAGCTTACGGACGGACGATGGACGCCAAGTGATGATAATAGCTCACACTGGCTAGGTGAACAAAAAGGGATATTGGAGATTTGTTCTTGATACGAAATCTCTACATACACGTGACAAAGTACAAGTAAGGGAAAAGCATTTTTTATTGCTGTTCTCCCTCTTAAAAAGTTACAGTCGGGTTTCAGTATGGAGAAAGATCTCAAACCAAGTCCAGGTTTATGATGACCCCTAAGACAGGAGATAAACCATCGTAGTCACAAAAATGTGATAATTGATTGTAAAGCCAATTTTCATTGGTCCATTTCGTGACTTCCAGTGATGTTCATTTTTTTTTTTTTTTTTTTGTTTTTTTTGGTTGTTAATGCAAATCATGAGCAGGAAAGAAAGTGCTGTCTGAAAATAAACTTGTTTTGTAAAATTCCTTAATTTTTTGCAATAATAACTATTAAAAATTATTTACGGACTTCGTTCAACCGTAATGAATTCCTTCAAAAATTTGTTTTACTATATCAAATGCTATAGTTCTATCTTCATTCACTATATGTGAGAAATAAGACGCGATTTGTATTATATAGGCTTCAAAGCCGTACCTACCCACTGACCATGTTTACAGTAGTACTACAAGCCTACCTAGCCCACAACCCCAACAAAACAAACCAATAAGATGTACTGGCAGCCATAACTCACCAGTGTTACCTTCCTTTTCGATAAGGTCGAAAAATAAACGATCGTCAAACAGAAAGTTGATGTCGCCTTTGTCCGAAAACGTATCCCACTATATGGCGTACCTATAGAAGGCTTGAGATAAAATATCAAGCAACTGTGATGAGTAGTTGCAGAGAAAAGTGTGACGAAAAATTTGTTTTATTCAAAACCATAAGGTCAAAAAATAAACGAAGTCGTCAAACATGAAGTTGATGACACCTTGGTGCGAAAACGTATCCCACTATATGGCGTGCCTATAGAAGGCTTGTGGCAAAATATCAAGCGGTTGTGTTAAGGAGTTGCAGAGAAAAGTGTGACGAAAAATTTTGGTGTATTCAAACCCATAAGGCAGAAAAATAAACGAAGTCGCCAAACAGAAAGTTGATGTTACCTTGGTCCGAAAACGTTTCCCACAATATAGTGTACCTATAGAAGGCTTGTGACAAAATATCAAGCAGCTGTGATGAGTAATTGCAGAGAAAAGTGTGACGAAAATTTTTGTGACAGACAGACGAACGGACACAAGGATGGACAGAACCACAAGGGTAAAACAGTATACCCCACTCTCCTTCGGAGCGGGAGTATAAAAACAAACAAATATATAATTTCATGTTGTACAATGTGCTTTGATCATAAGTACGTCCAAAAGTACATTTATGATTAGTTTTAATAAAATAAAAAATGACTGTATTTATTATGGGCCAACTGCTGTGGAACTTTTACTGTCTACTCCGGAAATAGAAGAGAAATCCAAACTGCTAGTTTTTTTTCTATTTTAGATATATTGCTATTTTATCGAACAGTGTCTTAATTTAGCAAGTATATGATGAAACATCAACGTGAAAGATACATTTTATTTTTGTTTCTCCCTCTGTTTGTTCATTTGCACAACGATTAGTCACGTGATAAAAAAATATTATCTTTATTAATGCAAAACACAATCCCATTAGGGATATAAGCTACAAAACACACACACAAATGTGATGGGGCCTCGGTGGCCGAGTGGTCTAGATAGTTCGTCATGACTACTAATGATCACTAGCCTGTCAACGCTGGGGTTGTGAGTTCGAATCTCACCTGTGGCCGGGTGTGTTCGACTCCGATCTTAATTGACAAGGATTGCCAATTTTCCTACCGAAGGTCGGTTGTTCTCTCCGGGTACTCCGGCTTCCTCCACCAATAAAAACTGTGCCGCCCCGAAATGGCCAAATGTGCTGAAAACGGCGTTAAACCCCAACTAAACAAACAATTTAACTGTTATCATAATCCCCTCTCATCAATTCTAATGACTGTTTTATAAAGGATGTAACTGTTTTAATATCACATGGTGTTGACGGATTCAGAAGCCTTTTAAGTTTCTCAACGTTATTAGAATTATTAAAATTTTGCAAGAAGATCCTGGTACAGAAAGAAATTTCATCAATTTCATTTTTACAAAAAATACATAATCTTTCTTCTCTTGGTATTTTTTGTATCTGACGATTTCTATTAGTAGTGTATGGTCACTGATCCTAAATTTTGTAAACAATTTGCGTACCTCAAAATTTGGATGATTAAGAAAATATTTTGTTTCAGACTGATCTAGTTAAATATATCTTTTTACTTTCTTGAAGATTTTCAATTTTACCTTTTAATATTAAATTCCCACGAGAATTAATTTTCTCGTGCTATGCCACAAACTTACATTCCGAATTCGTAGCTTAGGCAACACCAAATTAATTTTTCGTTCTATGGATTTTTGGATGGCAAAAATAGGTGCTAGCGAGCGAAATTTTTTTATTGGGGACTTTATTTCGAGCGCAAATTTTCAAATTTACGTGCGCACACATTTCTTAGAATAAAATATTGCAAAAAATGGGGAAGATCCCAAGTTTTAGAAAATTTTAGGAGCGGGCGAACAAATTTATTTTTAATTTAATGAAAAATCAAAAATTTGGGGCGAATTTTCAGCATTTTTGCAAAATTAAGTGGCAAAATTTTTTTTTCTAAAAATTTACATAGTCCAAAAATCTGAGCGGCGAAATCCAAAGAACTAAAGACCAATTTGGTATGGCCTTAGATTGGTTGGAAATACAACGTCCTAATGAAAAGCATAAAGTGGCCGTTGTCCACACTAGGAGAAACAAATTCGCCTTGCCTTCTCTTGATGGTTAAGATGTTTCATCACTCCTTTTTTACTTAGATTTTTCTATTTCTATGCAAGTACTCGCATACTTCTCGGCTCAAGCTTCTCGCGCAATCTCGAGAGAAGAAATGCCCACTCATATGTAGAATTTATATGTAAACGGCTGGACTCTCCATGAAGATGGATGTCATTACAAACATATATTTACAATGTTTATTAGTTGACAACAATATTCAATACTGATTCGACGCCACTTCTATTGGACTCCAGATCCCCAGTGTATCAACAAATCAATGTTAAATTTGGGGGAAACTACAGCAGTGTCCTTAATACGGTCTTGGCTTTACCCTTTTGATCATTTGAGCATTCGAATTTGCTCTTCATTATATGTTATGGGTTCTTGTTTCGGTTTTGAACATTTTAGGCCTTTACCACAACTGAAGAGTTCGAATTCACTCGAGGGGGGGTCACTTCAAAATTGATAGGGGGTGCATGTTCAGAAAATCACTGTAGTGACCACAAGCCCCTGAATACGTATTACCGATGGCACCATTAGCTGTTGCCACCGATAAGCGGGAAAAAATATACAAACAAACAAAACAAATACTTTATTTGCCAATCACGGCGCCAAAATTGAGCAGAATAATTACACTCTTAATTTTCAAACATAATATAAAAATTAAATAAAAATAGATTAAACAAAGTATAACATGATTAGTTTTGATATAATTGATTATCATACTGACTAAAGCGAGATAACTCTAAACAGTAAAATTGTGAAAGGTAGGCATCTATTTGAGAACTGCATGAAATGGTCATGTTTGCATTTTCAAATTTCATATTTATTATTGTTTAGGCTTTTTACTTGACGTTTTCATTAAGTCAAGTGTAAACTTCATTAAATTAAAACACACAATAGGGGTTGAAGCTATAGGATTAGCATTGATTAGCAGTTGACCATTGAAAGATGCTTATCTTAACGAAGTATGTTTCAAATGTTAACAAGATATATTTAGCCCATCGAAGTCGACACGTTTTTTAATTTACCCGAAAATTTCTAATTTTGTGATTTATCGTGCATATATGAACAACATCTGACTTTCATCCGGTAACAGTATAGAGGAGCCTAAGGAATTGTCAGTCTAGTGAGCCTTTTTACCAACTTCAAACTTTGATCATCGATACCAAGATGGATGGATGAATTATTGTTTAACGTCCAGTGGCAGCCATGTGCATCCGATACCAAGAACTTGGCAATATTTTGTAACCATTTTTTCCATTTTGTTAACGATAAATTAAGTTTTTTAGAATATTTATGAATATTTACACTGGAAACAATCAGAAAAATTGTTTTCATGTACTTATTAATAAAGTTTCATTTTTTAAGTAGAAAGGCTATATTGTTTATTGCATGTATTTAATTTAATTTAATTTAATTTTTTATTTTTTTAAATATTGATTATTGAAACGGTAATTAATTATCATAACAAGACACCGAAAAACTCCAAATGTCTATAGGAGCATTGTATGTACTTTTTTATTTTCATTGGTATACCTCAACATTTTCTCAAAGAACCGAGTTTCATCATTAGGTTGTCTAGTAGAGAGCGCAGCGAGCGCTATAGGAGCATATGTATTTTCTGCATATGGGTCATTTAGAAAAGTATTTGTTTAATGGGGGCAGCCATATTGTGCTGCATACTAAGGCTAAAAAAAGTTTCGTTCGCCGGAAACTGAAGTAAGGGAAATAACTTGCTTCAAATTATATTTTTAGAGTCAGAATCGTGATACCGGAAATAAGTTTCTGGGAAGGGCTATTGCTGTGCTCGCATCATTGGCCACGCCAGCAGCATATTATTTAGAATTAGAATTAATGGTTATTTATATTTGATACAATAACAAGGCCTTAAATATTTATCTTCCCATCATTTCAATTTACGGACACTTGAATTAGTGACGGAATGAAGGTACCCTAACGACAAAAAGGTATAAAAATTGCACATTCACAGATATAACACATGAAATTTGAAATGAAGACTTTCGCGTGAAGTTTTCTGTACTTCAGTACTAAGGGTAATTGACAAGACTTAAAAAGAAATGCTATGAAGATTTTATTTGAATAACTTCGATAACTTTTTCATCTATACCGTACCTATTTTCCACAACACACGAATATTTACCAAACATGCTACTCGATTGAAATCGCCCGTTGACAGTAGCAATATATGTGTAACGTTCATTTTCATGATACTTTAAACTGTAGAAGTACTCAAACTGATATGATATATTATCGTCTCTTGAAATATTTGGCTGAGACACTGAGTTAAGCGGCTTGGTAAGATTAGCTAAGATATTTCCATCGCGTTTCCATGTTAAATTAGAAAACGGATTTGCAGATATTATACAGGAAAAATTAAACTTCTTGTACATATTTTGTGAAATTTGCACACCATTCTTTGTTTCATTAGCCCCAGTGACAGATACCTGCAGCTCTGGTGGAACTGAAAAGAAATATACATTAATTCATCTTTTTTCAACTCGTTAGATACGCTCTCCAATAGACAAAAACCACTAGTCTGAGGGTCTGGGTCCCGTTTCAAAAACGTTCGTACGATCACGATTGTGATCGGATTGTCGGTTTTCAATGTTTTTTTTCTGTGTATATCCTAGAAGCAGTCTTGGTTGTAATCAAACTCCACACAGCGATTAACACCCGATAAAACCCTTTTAAAAATTGTAAACTTTGTGAAAACTAAGGAGAATCTCCCTCGTGCATAGCTCTGTCCTTAGATGTTTTTTGTCTTTACCCATATTGGTATACTTAGTATTTTTGAATTTGCTCTTTAACTTTTTGGATTTTTGTTTTTGTTTTCAACATTTTATGGCTTGAGCACAGCTGGTGAGTCTTAAATCGACGAAAATGTGCATCAAAATTGGTATCAAAGAATTTTATTTTATACATGCAGCGTCGATGTACAGGAGCAGAATTTGAACCATTGTCCAGAGTTTGGATTGTAATCGCACGAATGTTTGTGATACAGGGACCAGAATAAATCATCTGACAATATGTTAAGTCAGACCAAACCGAATCTCTGTTCATTCTATGTTTGCGTTTTATGCTCTTTTACGTAATTTTCGTCTAAATGTCTGTCGAATGATTTGGATGTCAATGTTTATCTTTCCTGTTATTAGATGTTCTAGAACTAAAATCCTAATATTTAATAAAATGTGAATTGTATAGTTCAATCTATGAATGACAAAATTATCTTAAAAATCATATACACAATTAAATGTTCCATCTTAATCGAAATGGCCAATTAAGATCTTGAATGTATAGCTTTTGAGGTCATGCGCAAAAGTGACAAACTTATTTTGTTTTCGTTATGAATTGTTTTCTTTAGATTCGAAACGTTGGACCTGTTATCGTTAAATGATAACAACATTTTCCAGCTGGAACACAATAATCTTAGTTATATCCCCTAGTTTACATGGTCAAGAGAGGTAACTCTCTCCACTGTTTCTCATTTTGCAAAAAAGAAATAGATTTTAAGTTATCTATGTTAATACAATACCGTAATGTAATTTCATTAGCGGAAAATTTATCTACCGTAACAGTGTGCCTTAAAATCAAAACGTTTCGGCTGAATAAGCAAATAAAAATCCTTCGTGAATTGCCGAAATCAAATTACATGTACCTGCAATTTTTAATATTTAAATGTAGCTTGCAATAGAAAAAAGTCTATTTTTATTTTTACGGTATTTAAACTCACATTCGGGTATAGGTGTGATAGTATTGTTTACACTGTTTGTAAAGCCGTTTTCTGCTACACATACATAAGGAACTCCGCATTCCCTGGTAAAATTAACTATTTCTAATATCTTTCCTTTAATTCCAGTATCTGTTAGAAAAGAGGTACATTTTAGTAGAAACCTTAAACAATAAAAAAAAATCTCAGTGATAACAGATATCACTATTCACTGTATACATATATATAATATATATCCATTGTTGGACGAGCATTTCCGACCTGTTTCGTGGAGGGTACAATAAATTGTAACTATAAATTTGTTATCTTTTATCGAAAAAAAAGTTATGAAAATTGCACCTTTCTAGCCTATTTTCTGAAGGCGATTTCTGGTGCTTAATTTAGGGTAGCAATGTCAGTAAACACTAGAGGCGCCACTGGGCAGAAACCATAGTTTGTTTACAGTATACTGGTCCCAAAATAGGGTGAAAAAAAGGTTGTAAAGAAGCGGAATCCAGTTTTAAAATAACTTTCTTCAAAACAGCTCCACCTACCGTTTACTGACATTGCTATTTAGGGTTAACATTTATATCATAAACACAGTGAACCAGAAAACAATACAATCTTTCATTGCAAGTGAAGACACGGGTACCATGAGATGATATGCTTTGAGAGGATTATCGTAAGAAAAATTAGATACCATTTATTTTGTTATTTGCAGGATAAAAGATGTAACCTTCTTGACTGAAATTTAACAAAATGCATCGGAGTCAAAAGTCAATTTCTGTGTATTGACAAAAGTACTTCAGTGGGTGTTATGGAATATTAAATTACCTATTAATGGTTTGCCTGCAATATACCAACGTATAATTGGTTCTGGTCTTCCATGTATGGAGCATGTCATTATAACGTTAGTGCCTTCTAATGCTGAAACACTAGTCACGTCCTCATCAATTGTCAAATTCTCTATAAAGAGAGGAAAGAAAAAGAATGGATCTGGAGTAAATTTAGAGGGGACAATTTCCCGTCCACAGAGGAAACTGACTGCGGATAATACGTTTGTTTCGATTCAATTACGTTTAGTCTTTTTCCGGTGTCGGACCTTATTCGAAACAATCGTATTAAGCCCGAAATTCTACTTATATCTTTTGTCATAAATGTACTAGAAGAATAACAAGAGGCGTTGTTTTAAATTTCTTCAAAACTGTTTCAGAAGTATATCACATTTCTAATGGGTCAAAGGACCTCCTCTAAAGCAACGAAATTATCATTAGGTGTAATATTCCTTCTATAAGAATTAATACACGTGCATGTAGACTACTAGCGTAGGCTGTTTATACATGACAACTTATGTTTAGTTTGTTATTTGTGTTTTATTCTTTCAGTAATACAATCCTCTTGGTGTTTGTGTGATGTGTTGCATTCTCACTAGTTTGCTTTGCTTTTAGATTTCGGTCTTTGGACATTTCCTTCCCTCTTATCGCTTCGGTATTCTCCTGTCGATATATGTCCTTTTTATAAATCCTTGTTTCAAGTGTGTCTTATGTTTCATGTTTTTGACTGGCAAAACCCATAATGAATTTTGCAATAACATATTTTCAACAGTTTTCTTTTATTAGAAACACATACACTTTGGCAAAAAAGGGAAACAATTTTTTAAAAAGCGGTAAATTGATATTTTATTCATTGCTCTTGATCTTAGATAAAGACATTATTGCCGGCTGTTTATAAATTTCCTCTAATAGTACATGTATTAGCTTGTCATGTTAATACGCTTAGTAAATTGGGTCGTCTTTTCTGTAATTGTCGACTTGTGGGTTAAGTGCTTGATATGTTAGTGGGGGTTAGTTTTAAGATTTGTTCGTATTTGATTTGCAGAGTATAAAATTCTACGTCACAAATATTCATAAGACTACGATCGAAACTGGTTCCAGGACATCAATAGAAACGGGTTCCAGGACATCAATAGAAACTGGTTCAAGGACATCATAGAACAAAGCCATTGAATACCGGAAATACAAGAAACTAATGATATTTGTGAAACGGGAACCTGGCCTTTTGTAGTAAAGTATTATCTTCATATTTAGCTTTCGCTAAATGTAATGTATGGATATATGATTGATATGACATTAAACTGATGACATAGTATATATGCGTGTTTTTAAATTCCAAGCTACATTACAACAATGGAATCCCAAAACAAATACATTCAGACACCAAAATATAACAAATAGTCGTTACTCACCAACCACTTCAACGTCGTAAGTTACTATTGATGTATTCTTTATCTCACCAAGATGATACTCCATACAGTGGTACACCCCGGTGTAGTTAGACAATATTTCTTTGATGTGTAGTTGTTTTATATGGGCGCCTATTATTATTTGAATTCTTGGATCCGATGTTAACGTCATTCCACCTTTTACCAACGGAACATCACCACGCAACCATGCAACCTTAAAACGTATTACTTACACAAGTAAAATGAGTGTAGATTATCTATAAACAATAACCAAATATAAACGGAAGATATATAAACAAATGATCTACTACAAATGATAAAGAATCAAGTTATAATAGTACATGGAAATGGTATATTTCGTGTAAGATCAAAATTACCTTTTTTTTTAAATGACCGCCGCGATAGTCGAATGGTCAAGGTTGACCTAACTACTTATCCCAGGCTTGGAATAAATTTCGGCTGTTTATCGTCCCCGTATCGTTGTCAAGTACCGTGGTTACCACATTTAAATGTCTTATTTGTGTTCTCTGTGCTTAAGGCTGCACAGAAGTGTTTCCGGGAATATACAATCTCAATGTCCACGGATATAAACGTAGATAACTGATATTGTCAACACTGCACTCATGGTAAGATGTGTTCTTAATAAAAAAGGATTCGAAGGTCGGTGGTTCTCCGAGCAAGACACACTTACCATTCCGGAGCACCTCAATAACGTCAATCCTTTTTTTTGTTGGACTTCACTTTGTAAATTTCTGTAATTGTTTGCTTATTTTCTATAACTACTATTAAACCGCCATGGTGGTCTCGTGGTAGGTCATGTGGCGTCAAATGAAAGACATTATAATTGCTAGTTGCTGCTTCTCCACCAAGAATGCGGCATCTTAGGTTAAGAGCAAAGGAATGGTCGGTACGGGGTCCGTATTATGTGTCCGGGTGGGTAATATGTCTTCCTACGGACTAACACCTCGTGAGCTAGCACGTTAAAAATTCGGCTCATTCAGCGTGTCGGTCTACTGAAAAGCACAGCTCATATTCATATAATATCAAAATATTCTTCTCCTGATATGTATTAAGTACTTTCAACTCGACGTTAAACAACAATTGATCCATCCATCTAAATACTATTTGCTATTAATCTGTTATTTTTAGATATTGGAGCCATCAATTCAAATATTTATGGAGACAAATATTAATATACATTTCAGTTACTAACGTTACATCGAATGTTGCATTTGAATTGAAACACACATTTACTTGTTTTTTACATCCTGTATTTTATTAATTTCTTTTTTTTTTATTTGTTTCTTACAGTAACAACGCTATTGTTCCCGGGACCATTCAATGGTTGTCTGGGGCGGGCTTTTTGAGACGAACCCTAACTACACGTAATCAGTCTCCTGTATCCATTTCTATGGGATGGGGGCTGATTGACGCTTACCCAGTATGCTTAAATTTTCATATCACATCAAAATACCTCTTTGTTTGTCGAACAATTAAGGAATATTTCTGTCATGTTCATGTGCACGTATATCTTCTGGGAATATTCTATATAAATACAAAACATTGTTATTAAAGCTGTTTTGTTAAAGGAAAGTTGTGGCCCCTGAAATATTTGATCCTTAATTAGATTTTTTTTAATGTAAATACCGTACATTTGCTTTTACAAATCAGAGTGACTAAAAATGGAATTGTAAAACTCATTATACAGGATAAAAATATTTTTAAGTGATACATTACCTTCCGTATCTAATTGGTATTTAGGCCACACCAAATTGATTTTTAGTTCTGTGGATTTTCTGTAGCAAAAATAGGTGCAAGCGAGCGAGCGAAATTTTAATTTTACTTTTTTACTTAAGAAATAGTTTTTTTTTCAGATGAAGATCAATTTTTTTAAGTAAGATATTTCAGAAAAATGGAAAAATCCCATTATAAGAGTGGGTGTACACTCTTTATTTTAATTTCATCAAAAATGAAGAATTTTGGCAAATTTCCAGCATTTTTGCAAAATGAAGCGGATTTTTTTCCTTAAATTCACTTAGTAGGAAAATCGGAGCGAAATCCAAAGAACTAAAAATCAATTTGGGGCGGCCTTAATGACAACACACGTGTAACAGTATATGCTCGTAATACGCACATGTAATGGAAATAATTCATGTGATTTCTATATATCAAACTAGGAAGTTTTCTTCACAACCCAATTGACAGTAATTCGCGTGTAAATGTTTACAATATATTCATACAGGAAGGGTTTTTTAACAGCAAAATTTCGTTATACAGTACTTTATTAATGCTTTTTTTTTGCCCATGAAGGGTTGATGGCATTAAACATAATAAAACAAAATAAAAACACAATATAAGCAAAGAGTAAACGCAATTCAAAATTATGCAGACTTTGAGTCCACTCTCTTCAATAACCACGACTTTTTGTATGATGGGAGCAAAATACTGCACAATTTCAGCTGAGGACAGACATTCAATTAAAATTTGGTGATTTAAAAGTGGTAGGGTCTGAAGTAAACTAAATCAGTAATCCATGAAAAAATCTTTTTTAAAATGACGACGTACGTCACTACATGGGTGGAAAAAAATTAATTTCATAATCATATTTGCAAAGTCTATCCCCCCTTTTAATTTTTGATATCTATACAAGTGTTACTATAATAATCCAAACAGGACCAAAAACGTTGGCTCGATAACAAATTTCATGGTACACAACATGAATATTCAACGAGGAAGTTCGTTTACAAGTACGCTAATTCGTTTGCTTGATAACAATGATTTTTAGGTCAGACTTGATTTCTTGATCTGGGCGTCTACGACAGACTAAACTGGCGCCCAGAAGACTCGATTTAGGACAGTTTTAATAGAAGTTAGATTGAGAATAGAGTTCTTGAGTGCAATAAGGAACATGTTTCCTGTTCAAAATTACTTTACGTCAAAGGTGAAAAGCGTTTCCTTTTAGATTGCTCCAGATATAACGAACTTAGGGAAGATGATTTTAATAAACTATTAAAATATCATTCTAACTTTTTTTTTATCTGTATGATATAAACAAACTTAATATTACACCAAATCGTATTTCTTATGGTCTTGTTAAAACAGCTGTTTCTTTTTTTAAACAATCATTGGTACTGAGGACGCGGGACAAGACTTTTAATACCTACCTTTTAATCTAAATATATAATTGTGTTCATACACATCAATCTGATTAAAATACAGATCCTGTGTCAACGCTACGCTACAAGGATCTGAAGACATCCCATTAGGGGTTATGTTCAGATGACCTCTGATGATAAATTTAGATTGACCAATCATGAGATGTGTTACATCGAGATCGTGACAAATTACCTGAGGGCTTTTGTTCTTGCTAGCGCTCTTATGACTGTAAACTGTGTTTCAAACCTTGATGTTTTGTACAATACATTTACCAGTATCAGCTATACATACCGGGCTTTATTGAAATAATTGATTCGAAAGGAGGTACACTTTGCTTCGCTTCAGGTCGGTTATATTAATAAAACCAAAATCGGCACACGTTTCCGGACAGTGCAATTCTTATGGGTCCCGGAAAATGAGTTCTTTTCCGACAAATGTATCAAAGATGAATTAGAATTGCGAAAATCAATTCCAAATTCTGGTAAGCTGGGATTTGATTTGATAAACAAAGGTCGTCTGGACATGACCCCTTACGGGGTTTCTTCAAATCCTTGTAGCGTAGAGTTGACACAGGATCTGTATTTTAATCAGATTGCATACACATGTATTCGGTATTTTTGTCTTTTTTCTTTTCGTTTACTTGTCACAAGCTGCCTTTATGGTTTATATGGCAATGAAAGATTGAATTGATTTTTCCTTTTAAATAATCAGACTCTTACCTTGTGATGCAATGAAACAACTTACCTTTTGATACAATGAAAGAAATTACATTGTTATAAAATGAAACGACTTACCATGTGGTGCAATGAAACAACTGACCTGGTGATAAAATGAAACCACTTACCTTGTGATGTAATGAAACAAATGACCTTGTGATAAAATGAACCACTTACCTTCTGATGCAATGAAAGAACTGAAGCAAACCAGTGCAAAGATGACAATGTTACAACAAAACATCGGAAACAAAAGTAATCTATGGCTGGCTGAAATATTGTACGGACTATTCAATATACAGATTTACTGACTAACAGTAGAATATAAGCCTAAATATGATAAAACCAGTCAATACAATACAAAATGTCAAATACACCAACAGACACATACCCATCCAATATGCCGTATTGACTAGTCAATATGACATACTGGAATGGCTAGTCAATAAAGGTATAATTGCGCAAGGTTTTCCATATTGACTTAGTTATTGGTCCTTGGTCAGCCGTATTGGACTTCGGCTTCGCCTCAGTCCAATATGGCTAGCCAAGGACCAATAACTAAGCCAAAATGGAAAGTATTATGCTATAATACTATAATACAATCTTTTTAGCCAAATGATCAGCGCACTAATTTGGATAATTATTCAAATATTAACTATTATTTCACTCCTTGGGTTATCAAAAAAATAATTTAATGAATTTCAACATATACCCTGTAGTCCTTATATAAAAGAACCAAATAACTTAGAAATAAAACACTGTATATTATCATATTGCTTTTGTAGATATTGTTAACATTGGTCTTTAAGGCGGTACATCTACATGCAGGATACTCAAAAAAAAAATAGTGTGTGTGTGTGTTGAATAAGCACATGTATAATTTACATTTGACAATAAGTATGTTTTGTTGTGAGTGTCCTTCGAGTCAATATTCGGAAAGATAAGATAACATTAATGTGTAATGTATAGTAAGGACATTTATTTAGAATTGGCTGAAGCCGTTGCCTAATGGTCGTCATAGGGACTCAAAATATAAAAATTTGGATATTTGCTGACGCTATTCAGAATTGGCATTTATCAGTGTTTTACGATAAAAGGTTTATTTTCCGCCAAGAATACCGTATATACTTATGAGGGGGTGAGACAGGAGTTTTTTTCCAAATTCCCTAAAAATTGCAATTTTCCCAAAATGTTTGCTCATTTTTCCCAATTCCCTAAATTGTTTAGTTGTTTGCTCAGTTTTTTCCAATTCCAATTTAACCTTCCAAAATGGCATGGATCAAGATTTTGCCTGATTTCAGATAAAAAAACGAGCCATTTAAACCTGCATGTCATAACATGTTTTTGAGACCCCCTAGCTCTCCCAAAAAATTTTTTAAAAGGGTTCAGAAAATATCGTTTATTCACGGTTCAATAAAAATTTAGGGATAACAATCTGACATGGACGTTTAAATTAATCAGTATCTCTAACTTTGTAGCCTTCTCAGCCGTAACTTTAGCATACACAGTAGATAATTTGTAGGAAAGGGAGATAAAAACAATTTAAAAAAAAACTAGAGGTACTGTTGTCACAGGAGTCCAGCATGCTGGACTGTTTTAGCACGCTAAAACTGATGTCTCCCCTTCCATACCCATATTTTTTTTAACATTTTTTAGGGATCATCAAGGTGGCAAATTAAGAGCTATGGTACATAATACATGTAGTTACCTACAGATATGTGCTTCAACAAGGAATGAATAAGGTAATATATAGTTTTGGGGAAGGGATCTGAACCATTTTTAAGATAAAATAAGGTTTCTGATTTTGAGGGGGTGGGGATGACCCCCAGGGCTAAGATGCATATTGCATTCAACTCGTCTTGTAACCATGAGTAGTACAATATATGGTTTAGGGGTGGGGATTTCAACCATTTTTAAGATAAATTAAGGTTTCTGGTCTTGAGGGGTAGGGGATGACCCCCGGGGCTCAGATGTATACTGCATTCAACTTGTCTTGTTATCATGAATAATAAAATATATGGTTTAAGGGTGGGGATTTCAACCCTTTCCAAGATAATGTAGGCTAGGGGGTGGGGACTGACCCCCAGGGACCCAAATGTGGTACTCTGCACTCCGCCTTGACCTGATGCATATACCTTCCAAATATCATGAGGCTAGCTCAAGAAACAAAAAAGTTATGTTCCGGACAAAAAATTTGATTAGAAGAGGAAGAACACTATTGGGTTGGGATCTCAATGGTTTTCAGAATATTTAGTATTTTATCATTTGAGGGGGTGGGGCATGACCCCCCTCAGACCCCCCTATGGTACCAAATGATTTGTCTTATCATAAGGAGTAATAATATATATGGTTATAGGGTGGGGATCACAATGGTTTTCAAAATATTAAGTATTTTATCATTTAAGGGGGTGGGGCATGACCCCCCCCTCAGACCCCCTATGGTACCAAATGATTCGTCTTATCATAAGGAGTAATAATATATATGGTTATAGGGTGGGGATCTCAATGGTTTTCAGAATAATAAGTATTTTGTCATTTAAGGAGGTGGGGCATGACCCCCCCCTCAGACCCCCTATAGTACCAAATGATTCGTCTTATCATAAGGAGTAATAATATATATGGTTATAGGGTGGGGATCTCAATGGTTTTCAGAATAATAAGTATTTTGTCATTTGAGGGGGTGGTGCATGACCCCCCCTCAGACCCCCTATGGTACCAAATGATTCGTCTTATCATAAAGAGTAATAATATATATGGTTATTGGTTGGGGATCTCAATGGTTTTCAGAATATTTAGTATTTTATCATTTGAAGGGGTGGGGCATGACCCCCCTCAGACCCCCCTATGGTACCAAATGATTCGTCTTATCATAAGGAGTAATAATATATATGGTTATTGGTTGGGGATCTCAATGGTTTTCAGAATATTTAGTATTTTATCATTTGAAGGGGTGGGGCATGACCCCCCTCAGACCCCTCTATGGTACCAAATGATTCGTCTTATCATAAGGAGTAATAATATATATGGTTATAGGGTGGGGATCTCAATGGTTTTCAGAATATTTAGTATTTTATCATTTGAAGGGGTGGGGCATGACCCCCCTCAGACCCCCCTATGGTACCAAATGATTCGTCTTATCATAAGGAGTAATAATATATATGGTTATAGGGTGGGGATCACAATGGTTTTCAAAATATTAAGTATTTTGTTATTTTAGCCTACATTTTACAGGCTAGGGGGTGGGGACTGACCCCCAGGGACCCAAATGTGGTACTCTGCACTCCGCCATGACCTGATGCATATACCTTCCAAATATCATGAGGCTAGCTCAAGAAACAAAAAAGTTATGTTCCGGACAAAAAATTTGATTAGAAGAGGAAGAAGAATAATAATCACTAAAACAATATGTCTCCCTTCGAGAAGGGGAGACATAATTATAGATGAAGCAACTGCCTCAGTGGAAGCTACGCCCTGGTACGGATAAAGTTTTTATGTCCTTTTTTTGTTTTGCCTAGCCTGAGATGAAAAAAAAAGTATAAATTAATTTTTCAAATGATTATAGAAGCAAAATATATGAGGTCTCAAAGGCCTTCAAAAGGTTAGTTTCAAATTCCAAAGACACCAATGTGGCAAATCTCAAAATGTCACGATCTGTCGCAAATTATGCTACCTATCTATATAGTTGGATTTGAAGTATCTAGGCCATACATGACTATGTGATTCTTCAAAATAAAATGTAGTGGTAGTAACCGCGTTAATTATCACAAAACTTCTGAAAAACTACACATATTTCACAATTAAAAGAGCACATTCTGACCCTGCTATTCAAATTATGTGCCGTCCACTCTAATTTTTCAGTTCTAGCACGCGGTCACCTGGTTGGTAATCATTATGTATTGGGGTTTATGATGTAGTTTATACACCAGAGTTTCAGGATAGATAATAGGAAGGTTTGGGTACCTATAAAACCGGTTTAACCCCACCACTGTTCAGTTTTGTCCGGAGTTCTGTCAGTTGGGTTGCTTTGATTGATTAGAATGTCATTGTTGACCTTTCCTGTTAGCCATTTTGTTGTTTACATGTAGTCACCTAATGTCCTGCTCCAGGATGTACAAAGATATGAATTGTCTCATTGAAGATTGTTTGGTTAAAGAACACTTAGGAAATATTTGCCTCGCCTTTAGAAAGGGGCAAGATAATATATGAGGGTGTGGATGGCATTTTAAAAAATTGTTGAATAGAGAATAATAATGTCACAGAGCAATTTTGCTACATAATTTTATCAGTTAAGAAACCTACAAAAAATTCATCTTTGATTTAAACCTTACATCATGTAGTATATTTGAAATAGATATCTGCTTACTGCATACATATAGTGGCTGAATTATTGTTCGTTGTGTCAATTGTTAAATTAGTTATAATATTGTATATTTGACTTTACCTGTAAAGAATAAAGACGTTTTAGTAGTGTTACAAAGTAAAATAGTCTTAAATATTTCATATTAATTTAGTTGAGATAAATACTGTAGAACATATAATGGATGCTGACATTGATAGCGGTACTTTATTTATAACTGAAGCACGTTTGTAGAACGTCAATCACGACAGTGCGTGTTTTCGACTCCTCCTCTATAGAAATAGTTAAATTTCATTGGTCTTTTTTTCTTTTTAGTTAGAAATAGAAATTCTCATTAATGGTGAAATGGTCATTTATCAATCTGATTATTTTGTTCTAATTCATGGAACTGATCAAACCATGTGTTAATTATTTTTAGCTAAAGATAAAAATTAACCTTTTGTTTTCCCCAATTATTTTTTTTAGTATTTTTGGAAACATATAAAAGTTTTATGAAATTTTTATTTAAACTTTAAACATGTTTTATTTTAATATAGATGTTTTTTTACAAAGTAGTGGAAACTTTGTTTTCAACGGCGGGGCGGTGTTACGAAATAAAATAGTGTTAAATATTTCATATTAATTAGTTGAGATAAATAGTGTAGAACATATAATTGATGCTGACATGCGGCACTTTATTTATTTATAAACAACTCGCCGGAGTCAGATTCTGAATGTTTTTATAGAGACGGTTCCCACGATAAGCTCTTTGGTCATGTCTGGTTTTTGTAAACTGTTTAACAAATGTAAGAATATATCACATGATATGAAAATGCATACTTGCAATATTGTAGTTAGTCTGTAGTGGTACCTAGATGAGTAAAGATTTAAAACGGATTCCGTATTGTGAGATTTTGGGTTTGCGTTGCATTTTATTTGGGTGTTTGGCAAACCTTCTTCTACTGATGGGCTTAGCCCAAAACTAATAAAACTATGAAATATTTAACACTATTTTACTTCGTAACACCAGAATACTTTGTTTGACTATTTTTCAGGGTCGATAGAGACAGCATTGTCATGTATAATCTAATAATCTAATAGCCTTCGGTTTTCTGAAAAGAAATATAGTCTCATCACGCACCCTCTCTACCTAAGCACCAAGCACCAAGAACATCTATATTATGTAAGTACCATACAACTGTCAATAATCTAAAGAATATTGTTGTTATACAATATAAAGAATTGCTTAAAACTATTGAAATGGATAACGAATTTGAGGGAAAAATAATGACTACAGAAAATAAACTGTACAAAATAACTATTCAAACATATGAACATTTCTTGAAAAAAATATATAATTGGCAGTTTTTACGCGGAAAGAAATTTACTGGCGCGTGGCCATTTTGCGTCCAGTAGTAAATTTGTTAAAATGAAACATTCATCATGTCATCTAAATTTTAGACTAGTAAACCTAAGTTAGATTAAATTCTTTCTTACCCATCTATTGTTATATGGTGTTTATGCATATAAATGTCCTGTGAAATGTAGTCTGTTCGCCGGAAATATGTAACATTCGGGGAAATAGATACTTGACGGTACTAATCACTCAATCACACGGTTAAATGTTACCGAAAAAAGGGGAAGTGAAATAATATACTATGAAGTTCATATATAATATACTGACCTTTCGTACAATCAATTTCCTGTAGACTGAGTCACTCAGCTGTATTTAGTTATACCCTATTTTTTCATACATGCAAATAATTGTTTGTTGTAAGGAAAAAATTAGATCATTTGATCATGTTGATGGCTCTTGCATATTTCTCTGACTTTTGTAGGTTTCTGATCAGTAGCAGTACGCCTAGGTTTACCTCTGATTTTTTCTGTAGCATGCTTTCTAGATTTATGTCTTATTTTAGACGGTTTCGGATCAAAAGCTGGGAATTCTTAGGTTTGTTCCTCATTTTAGTAGGGTTCGGGTTAAGAGTAGTATACTCTGTATGTTTATCGCTAATTCTAGTACACATGTAGGTCCGTCCCCGATTCTAGTAGTTTCTGATCTTGTAATCCTAGGTTTACTCTCAAATTTAGTACGTTTCCGATCTTCCAAATTATTCAGTGCAACGGTAATCGTGAATGGATGCCTGGTGTACAGTTACGATATTTCTTTTAGATTGGGTCATTTCTTCCTTGGTCTAGTCGAAGGGATTGAAAATATCCTACATTTTTCTCATGTTTTGTAAGTATGTGGAGCTAAGCGTTATGTATACATCGGAATATAAAATAAAACGAAGGGGTAACCTGCTGATTTGTTTGATATAACCCTTTGAATACACGAACGTTATGAATCGTATTTTTTATATGGGATATATAGGAAAACGTCGAATATCCTACACTGACGATCGATGTTTATCCTACAGTTTCGTTAAAAACTAATATTGGTACATTCACGAACTTTCAGATATAAAAATATTTTCGGGTAACCGTGTTCGATTTCAATGTATAGGCTGTTAAAACTTACAATAAGGTACTAATTTTAAGGATTATTATCCTTCCCTGTGATTCTAACAGCCTGTTGAGCAACTCCAGAGCTTAGAACTTTTAAACATGTTTAAATAGCTAAAGATCTAGTAGTATTATCCATTTCTCTTTTTGATGAAGACGCCACAAGACAGCAAAATGTAGATACCAATCGACCCGTGTACAGTATGCTTAGATAATGGGAATACAATTCTTGTGATTCAATGTGTACAAATGATTGGAATTTCTGTTTGTAGATAAGAATAGAAAATAAGAACCAATACATCTGGACATGATATGGTACCAAACTACAAACATGAAAATAAATCTTCAATTATACAAGACAAGCGTTGCATCTTATAATTCAATTCTCAAAGCAACGAGTCAAATTTCTTGCCAATACAAAAGCATCCATTGTTGACAAGTGAATATACAAGTCGTCATCCAATTGAAACATATCACCATACAATGTGATGTTCCATATGCCATTTTAAAAACTTGTTTTTTTAGCAGTGAGGCTTGAAGTGAACATTCGAGATAAGCAAAACTGAGAAGAACAACAGTAAAAGACAACACTTCTGAAAGTTCCAAAGTCTGAAAGATCTTCTTATCTGAAACTGTGGCCAAAGGAATTAAAATATTATATGAAGCGCCAATGGAAGGGTCTCTAGGAATTTTGTTCATTTTTGCTTCCTATTGAAAAACTGAGTTAATAGTAATACTTATCTCCTATTGGTCAAAATTTGAAAAATACTCTCCTCTCAAACCAAATGGTCAAATGAAGCAATACTTCACACAATACATCTGTGGATAGATAGATTGAAATAAAGGCTCCAGGTGAACAATTCATGATCCTCTAGCTGTATTATCTATTTCATTCAAATGCCAAAATACTTTTGAAAATTTAAAATAAAACAGTCTTCATCCTATTCGTTTATATAATTTATTTTATAATTCAAATATATAAATTAAAGCTCTTAATGACATACTTAAAATTTAATAAACTGTTATCACAGAGATATGTCTCGCCTTTTTGTAATTTTGATTATGCAAATGTTGAAATCATAATAGCAATACCTTAACATCTTACACAAGTTATGCAAATATTCAAAGTCAATGAACCATGACTGAGTTACATGGTTAAACAATCTCCATTTAAATGAGATGTGTGAATGCTAATACAACTGGATACCAAATACCATTGACTTATTATAAGTCGTTCCCAAACCTAAATACAAAAAAATTTTGTGGGAAAAATTTGGTTGATTATATAGGGAATCACTGATGCATGACTGGAGTGGGCCCCCCTAGGTCGGTTAGTGCCCCCCCCCCCCCCCCCCCCCTAACAAAAAGTTCTGGATCCGCCACTGATAGCAATACTTTAACATGTAAGTTATGCAAATATTCAGTCAATGAATATGCACGAATTAGCATACCTATGTGTAGCTTTTCAACCCAACCTCATCATGGCGAGACAAAAATCTTTTTGCTTGGCTTTGTGTCCGATAAAATATAATTTTGTTTGTTTACTTATAGTTACTTATAGTTACTTATAGTTGATTTCCAGTGCAGGATCCCTCAAGGTTCCTCTTCACCAGACTCATAATATATGTAAAGTAAGGAAACCATTCAAAGTCAATAGACCATGACTGAGGGGGTGGAGCCAAATAATCTGCATGGCAATGAGATGTGGCAATGATAATACATCTGCATACCAATTATCATTGACCTACCACTAGTGGATCCCCATAAACTGACCTAATCACAAACTAATACATGTAAAGTAAGCAAACCATTCAAAGTCAATAGACCATGACTGAGGGGGTGGAGCCAAATAATCTCCATGGCAATGAGATGTAGCAATGGTAATACATCTGCATACCAATTATCATTGACCTACCACTAGTGGATCCCCATAAACTGACCTAATCACAAACTAATACATGTAAAGTAAGCAAACCATTCAAAGTCAATAGACCATGACTGAGGGGGTGGAGCCAAATAATCTCCATGGCAATGAGATGTAGCAATGGTAATACATCTGCATACCAATTATCATTGACCTACCACTAGTGGATCCCCATAAACTGACCTAATCACAAACTAATACATGTAAAGTAAGCAAACCATTCAAAGTCAATAGACCATGACTGAGGGGGCGGAGCCAAATAATCTCCATGGCAATGAGATGTGGCAATGGTAATACATCTGCATACCAATTATCATTGACCTACCACTAGTGGATCCCCATAAAACTGAGCTAATCACAAACTAATACATTGTTGACGCCATCGCCGCCGCCGCCGACGACGCCGGAAACAGCATACCTATGTCTCGCCTTTTGACTCCGTCAAGGCGAGACAAAAATCAACAACATTCCAAAGAGGTTGTTTCAAGTTTAAAACTCTTTTACATTTTTTCTAAAAGTAATTAACCTGCAATCTGTGGAAGCCATTAATAAGATGTAAATAATTATAAGGTGTATAATTTGGTCAATAATTTAACAATTAAAAATTTGACATAATTATCAAATTAATTACTACTTAAATGACAAAAAAATTACTGCTTTTACCTCTATAAAAGGTATTTAAAACATTGTTTAAAAAGGTTTGTAATTCTACTCATTATAAAATTTAGTTTTATGCAATAACAAAAAAAATGCTATCGTTGACAGCAAATGTTAATTTCCTTCAGCACTGTTAGGAGCTGGTTGACTGTCCACCTGCCTAAAGTACATCACCATTCAAAAATCTGGTTAAAAACATTGCACAGATGCTTATCATATACATTAACCGGGCCCATCTTTTATTTTGAGAATATCTTTACAGTTTTAACAAAAAATGTTATAACAGAGACCTCTTACTATTGCACAATACCCTTATCAATATATATTCTACAAAAACGTTTTATTATTGAAAAGAACCCTGAAGTGTCTGTAAACTTCAGTCTATGGAATGGATTTCTCATAATTTTTACACCTTAATCAACTTGAATTGTCTTATCAACAGATGCAATCAGTTGAGTCATGGCTAAAACAGTTGAACTCAATACTTGATTATCTTCAACCTTGTCTTTAAAAGAAACAAAAATATTTGACCTGCGAAAAAGTGAATGAAAATGTTTTAAACAGTGGTTTTACAAATTTTATGACAATTTTGGCATGGTACATGTATTGATAATTTTGCATTTGTAACATTCTAAATTTTCTACAGGAAATTACTCATACAATGTACATAATCATTTTTGGGGTTTAAAAATATAAACAGAATAATTGGAAAATTTTAATGATTTGTTGGATGACTATTAAATTAACAAACAAAAACTGTCATAAAAACAATAACTGTCAATAACCCAGCATTTAGAATTTCAAAATGCCAAAAATCCAAAAACAGAGGTTTTCAGACAGAAATCAATAATATACATTGCACAGAGTCCTCTATATAACCATTTTATTCAACCCTCGTTAGATATATATATTTTAAGCACAACATTACATCCATTTTTCACTAATTGCCTTAATTACTACAACCCAAGTAATCTGATCCATTTCTATTAATAATTATAAGCATAAGCAGTTATCTTCCAATTGATCATAAGCAATTAAAATATTAAACAAAGACCCTAATGCACTACTATACCAATAATATCTACTGATTTTCTATTAAGATACCATAACCATATTTGACCAAATGTTCCATGTGAAGTATTGAAATTTTACAGATGCTCGCTGGTCATGTTTTGGTCTTTTTGTCAGATTTTCGGAATCCTCGGGTTTTATCCATTTCTTAAACATGAATTTTTTTGCCCATGATGCCCCACTTTTTCCTTTATAATTCAATCATATATACCTTAAAATGGTATTTGACGAAATTTTATGAAATCCTTTTTATTTTTTCATACATGTTTTAGAGACTGAAGTTGTCAATGCAAAAACAATGAAAAATCCAGAGAAAACCCATTTCCTGCAAATTTTCAAGGCCTTATAGCACTAAAATGAGCACATGAACCTTTATTTTTTTCTTGCTTGTTTGTTTACTATTCATATGTTCTCTCAAACTAAAACACCTATTTCAAATCCTATTTATTTCCTATCAGACCAACGATCATCCTTAAATGGGGTTTATAAAATAGCCAAAAACATAATGCAAATAAAAGTGTTTGTTTGTTGTTTGCTATACCTCCAATGGCAAATATTTCATGCTTCTTCAGGAGGAGAACTAGTTCAAACATTCACCAAACAATTCAAATAGGGTTGGGGTGGGACCCAGAGGGGAACCAATTTTGACTGCCACTGTAAAAGGGTGGCTGGTTGGAAAGGGTCGGATAATTTAGACTTAGCCTACTCTTTTTGAAATCTGCAGAAGGAGTCTTTTGCATGCAAGGAGCATGGCATTCTCCAGACATGTTACCTATGGTCAGCAGTCAGGCTGTATTATGAACTCCCACCTCCCTGTAAGAGAGGGTCTCCCCTATCTGCCAACTGGGGACACGCTTAGAAGCTCTGTGGGTTTAGCTCCAGTGATCCATCACAAGTGTCTAGTAAAGAATAGTTAAGAAATGGATGGATAAAGAATTTGAGGAAAGCATACAGATTACAAAAACATCTTACAGAATAAGCAAAAATGCTCTAAATATATATTTTTTCACATCTTTTATTTGATTTACATTTAAAAGGCCTTTTCAAAAGACATGCATATTAATTGCACTTTAAAATAACCTTAACAAACATAATTTTAACTCGTTTTTTCTTTATAATTTTGAACTTCTGACCTTAAAAATTCATTCTCCTAACAATTTACAAAATAACCATTTTATTAACTGAATAAATAAAAAATGGACAAATAAAATTTGATATCTTCCATCAAGACCCTCAGTAATGACAACAGCCTTCACAATTATAGGCAATTTTGGAAACATTATTTACCTAACTGCCAAAAATCACCTTAAAATAGGCTTGAAATGTGCCATTTTCATGACTTTTCCTAATACATGACAGCAATATCATTGCAGGATAAAAACAACATTTGGTGTATATTTATTTTCTACCAAAAAGAAATACATGTATAATTTATGTTTTGTTAGCTATGATGGATAACTTCATCAGAAGCACTTTTCTCATCAAGAGCATTTTTCTACCAATCTAAGATAAACATAATTATAATATTATACAGTGACCCATACAGCCTTTAATTTAACTTCAGAAATTACTACAAATCTAAGAAAATAAACAATAACCCCTGAGTAACTAATGCCATTAATGTTCAGATTGTTAGGCCAATTCAAGCTTATTGGTAGATTATCATCCCCACCCAACCCTCGATTATCAGCCTGCCCTAACATTTGAAGGGGGGGGGGGGTGGCGGGAAGCGATTTTCGGACATTTTTACAGTCCGTTTGGTAAAATCTCGAAGTGCAAGGAACCATGGGATTGGGTTTGAGGCTGAAAAGGAGCTTGAAAGTCTTGAGTTTTGGACAAGGGATGACGTCTATATTCCTTTCCATGCGTTCACTGACACTGATTGTTTTTACTTGTTAGCGTAATCGAATGATTTTGATTAATGATGATTGTCTCATAAATTCTTATTGTTTTTTAATTACTATTTGTTTGAAATCACAAATTGATAATCCTTTTATATTGACCAATATTGATTTTATAAATTCTTTTTTGGCAAGTCACACCTTATTAACACAATCAGAATTTTATAACGAATGTAGCGTAAATAAAAAGGACGATCACATACTGCAAGAAAACTTTGATTTGTTGATGTAAAATTTATGTTTATCACAAAATCTGGTATATTGTTTACTTGTAAAAACATAATAAAATATTTAAGTCTTAACAAGATTGTTATCAAAACATAATTAACATGATATGACATTTCCATTATCGATTTCCTACATACTGTTTTACAGGTGTAAAAATTTGGTTCATCTCTAATTTGACATAACGAATTTATATTTGCACTAATTAAATTTCCTTTGTACATAATATCACTTTGATGCAACTGAAATTTCGACTGATCGAATTTCGATATAAAAGGAATTAAAATACATAAATTATACTGTTGGCTGGTTGGGACCAGAAAAAAGTTCAACATAACCAAAATTTCGACTCAAGCGATTTCGATATAACGAGATTCAACTGTATATGATTATTTCATGGCAATCTTTTCCTATTCATGAAAAATAAACAGTCCTCACTATCGTACATGTTGTTGGCCAAATTGAGGGAACAGGTTGGAATTCATCAAATTTTAAGATACAAAAACAATATTTCACATATATGCATTGACTTAATGAGTAGCCATACAGACCACGAGTCCCCTATTCCAGACTTGCCGATACCAAGAATTTCCATGCACATGGGCCTTGCCAATAATGGAAAATAAAATCCTTCCATCCCCTGAACATTTGTTTGAAAGACTAGAGGATATTCTATCAATTATCTTGAATTAACCTAATGGAATGTACTAAAAAATTAATATTCAATGCCCATCCTGTCACATTTCACATTTTTCAATTAACAGTAATAACAAAACCTTCTACAGTTACTAGAGAGTAATATATATTCTTTTTTGGTAAATAATATGTCATTCTACATAAATGGCTGCACCTCCACCAGGCTGTGTAGCAAACAATGATTCATTCACTCTCGACAGAAGTTTTTCATCCTTCCCATAATACTGTTCTGTTACGGACTTCATGAATGATTCCACCTGATTGACTGGCACCATGGAAACAGCACATCCACCCCAACCAGCTCCAGTCAGTCTTGATCCTAAAGCTCCAGAGTGGCTGGAAAAGTATAAAAATATTAATTACATTAAGGGAAAAACTGTATTATTTGTATAGAAAAACAGGGGCAGGCAATGATCCTACATATCTGACATTTTTTCACAGTTTGGATAAATATTAATTTTTTGTGTATGTGTACTTACACACACATACACACACATAGGTTTTTCAAAAATATACTACTATGTGATAATATTCATTTCACCACACTTTTGAGTTTGTCTTTTTTCACAATGATAAATTAGCCAGACCTACTATTTTTGACAATTCGTTTCTTGCGTCCCTGTAAGATTCAAAATAATTATCCCATAATGTCAGTGAATGTTATACATGTGTTCCCTCATTTAATCTATTAAGCGTCATTTAAGGGGGTACAGAACACCTAAGGGAGTTAACTCTTTAAAAATCAGCTGAACGTTTTAATCACATACAATTAGTAAAGAGAAATCAAGCTTCTCAATGATAAAATTAGTGTTTGTAAAAAACTGCTATATTTCCAATGAAATTATTCCCGAAAATCGTGTGGTCCAATATTTCTTGAAATTTTTATATTTTTGTCAACAGGTCAAAGTAAATATTTCGTCAAAATTTTATGAAAATTAAATGAGCCAAATCTATTTTAGTCAAAGTGTTGGGTACTACCTTAATGAACAAAACATTCCAAATTACAGAAAAAACGTAGGAGTTAAACTGCAGCAGAAAAAGGGTAACAGACATATAAAGGAATCTGGACGAAGTACAATGATATGATCCGAACAGGATAAATTTCAAATAAAAATCGGTGCTGACTCATTTTACTGTTTCTGACAAAAGACATCAATATATTAAAAATTACATTATTTTTTATCTCTCATTGTAAATATGAGTCTTTATCTAAGAATTTGGTATCATATATATCTCTGCTGTTAGAATTAAGTCCTCAAAGAATAAACTAGAGGCTCTTAAGAGTCTGTATAGCTCACCTGGAAACAAGGATCAAATTAGAAATAAATATTGTAGGCCTCGACATGAGAATCATTTATCAATTGAAAGCTTCTGTCTATCTTTCATAGTTTTCAAGATTGAAGCCAAAGATAGCGAAAATTATCAAATTTGGCCTTTCAAGGAAGATAACTTCACCCTATGGCGACTTTAGTAGGTCTGGTCATAAGGATCATTTCATCAATTGAAAGTTCTTTCTATCTTTTATAGTTTTCATGATAGAGGCCAAAAACAGCGAAAAATCGTCAAATTTCAGACATCATTTTGACAACAGGGGAAACTGAGCGGAAATCATACTTCGGCAGCCATTTTTACTATGTATAATAAAGGAACCGTAATGGACAAATCCGGACTTCCAAGGTTGCACTCCACTAATTGTCTTAGTTTCCGAGAAATGCACCCCCAGAATTTTATTAATTATTAGAGTTGGTAAAGTTTGACTACATGATAGATAAATAATAAATGTCTTAACCTCAAAATTGTAATATTGACTGAAAGAGGATAGATTTTAGTTTTAAAAAATACAAAAACATTAACTGATTTTGCTTCTGACAAGTAATGGGAGGTCATAAACTGGGACTTGTGAATTGACATGTGGTGTGTAAAACTTTGACAGTGATAATCGGCACCTGCACTGGTAAGTTAAATTGCGAAAAAAAGAGCCGGAAAAGTAAACCTTTTTTTTCCCACATATGTAATGGAATTTTATGCAGAATCTGAAAAATTAAGTCTCAATTGGATTGAAACGCTGCATCAGACCTCAATTTTAAGCCGAAGTGGAGTGAAATTTAACATTTTTAAAGCTTTTTTTATGACAATTTTTGAAATGTTGCTATGCCAACTAGGTTTCCATGGATATTTTTTATTTATTTTATCATGATTGAAACAATGCTAACATAATGGCCTTTCAGAATATATATATATGTATATGGGTATTATTTACTCTGAAGATGGCACAAGACCATGACATTTGTTAGCTCACTTCACATAGAAAATGGTACTATTAATTTGTGGAGTGCAACCTTTAAGGCTATCAGTAGCAACCTAGAGGGCAATATATACCCATGAAATACTTTAAATTGTTCATTTATTTAATGATTTTATTTTTGACTGTTGAAAATTTAAATATAAAGGCTATCTTTTGTCATGTAATTGTTCTCATATATCCTTAGCAACCACATTATGTATTTTTAACAATCCACAATGATACAACATAAGGGCAGGACTATAGCTTATATGCAGTATTGTGAGAAAAAAAACTTTCCACCACCCATTTTATATGCAAGGAGACAAGTATTTATATTGAAAAATATTTTGATTTGATTATCTTACAATTCATAGGTTTGCAAATTTTATCCAAAGATTTCTAATACCATTAATATGGTTACAATGAAAGAAAAAGGGGGGGGGGGGGGGGGGGGGGTGCTATCTCCTTTCATGTAATTTAGTGAAAAGCTAAATATATGTAAAAAGCTGGTGGATTGTGCATTCAAAAGCTGAATCGAACAAATTATTTCTGTAAAAAGTCTTTTCAAGTGATGAAATGCTCAAAATAGTCACCACAGAACAAGAATTTTTGCATTTTGAATTTCTTGTAAATTTTAGTGAATTACTTCCCATTTACCGAGTCACTATGAATATTTGAAATAGGTATTATTTACTTATTATAAGTCATATTTTGATAAATGAGACAGTTTTGAATTCGTAAAGACCTGAAGAATAATAAAATTGGCCATTCTTTGAAAAAAAAGTTATAAAAGTACTCTTTAAGGTTGCACTCCACTAATTGTCTTAGTTTCGGAGAAATGCACCCCCAGAATTTTATTAATTATTAGAGTTGGTAAAGTTTGACTACATGATAGATAAATAATAAATGTCTTAATCTCAAAATTGTAATATTGACTGAAAGAGGATAGATTTTAGTTTAAAAAAATACGAAAACATTAACTGATTTTGCTTCTCACACGTAATGGGAGGTCATAAACTGGGACTTGTGAATTGACATGTGGTGTGTAAAACTTTGACAGTGATAATCGGCACCTGCACTGGTAAGTTAAATTGCGAAAAAAAGAGCCGGAAAAGTAAACCTTTTTTTTTCCCACATATGTAATGGAATTTTATGCAGAATCTGAAAAATTAAGTCTCAATTGGATTGAAACGCTGCATCAGACCTCAATTTTAAGCCGAAGTGGAGTGAAATTTAACATTTTTAAAGCTTTTTTTATGACAATTTTTGAAATGTTGCTATGCCAACTAGGTTTCCATGGATATTTTTTATTTATTTTATCATGATTGAAACAATGCTAACATAATGGCCTTTCAGAATATATATATATGTATATGGGTATTATTTACTCTGAAGATGGCACAAGACCATGACGTTTGTTAGCTCACTTCACATAGAAAATGGTACTATTAATTTGTGGAGTGCAACCCAAGCCTTTCAAGGGCAATAACTCCTATACGGAGTTGTCGTAAAACTTCAACATAGGCGACTTTTGTAGGTCTTGACATAAGGATCATTTTATCAATTGAAAGTTTCTTTCTATATTTTATATTTTTCAAGATAGAAGCCAAAGACAGCGAAAATCGTCAAATTTTACCTTTCAAGGGCAATAACCCCTGTAAGGAGTCGTCATACCACCTTGATCTAATGACAACTTTGGTAGGCCTTGTCATAAGGATCATTTCATCAATTGTAAGTTTCTTTTTATCTTTTATAGTTTTCATGATAGAAGCCAAAAACAGCGAAAATCGTTAAATTTAACCTTAAAAGGGCAATAACTCTTAAAAGGACTCATCGTACAACTCTGACCCAATCCCAAATTTTGTAATAGCCAAAAAAATTTGTTAAATCTAAACTGCCGCAATAATACTTCTTTAATAAATTTCAAGTTGTAAATACTTTTGTCAATTGTCAATCACAACTTCTAGTGAAAACAACATGACCATTACCCATGACATATCAGTAAAACATTATCTCACAATATCAAGTTTTATTTTTGAATCTACCAAAATCACAGTATTGATGCAATGTGCAAAATTTGAACACCCAAATTTAATTTAAACACCCTGTTTTTAGGGAAAACAGTCAAATTACCCCTACACTAAATTATGCAAATTTACGGTATCATAAAGTCATGAAATGTCATGACAATTCTTCAGTGAAAAAAAGGAAACTGATTCTGGTCATGTTTTTACAGTAAACTCATTGACAAAAAATGTTAGAAATGCATGAAGTTAAATTAGGCTTACATGTTTAGTTTAGACAAGGCTTAAAAATATCATGTTCGCCAAATATTATACACGATGATAAAGTACACATCTTACCAACATATATTTACTAATCTATCTAAATCTTCACAACTGCACTGGTACAAATCTCGGCAGCTTGTATGACTATCATTCATCAGTTGGCCGAGAACAGAGGATGCATCTGCAGGTTTGGTATCACAAATTTTCTTAAACTGAAGAACCCTGTTGGCTTCAGTGAACACATGTGTGGCTCTGTCATGTAATTTGAATGTTTCAACTGGAAAAAAAATGAAGATAATTAAAAAATAAGCTAGAATATATGTGTCTACCTTTTCAAATCATAACATTACATAAATTTATCATTTTACTGCATATAGAAAATACCACAGCCTTCCACAAAAATTAGGTCACTATGACCCAATTCACT
Organism: Mytilisepta virgata; assembly: GCA_028015205.1. Taxonomy (NCBI): domain Eukaryota; kingdom Metazoa; phylum Mollusca; class Bivalvia; order Mytilida; family Mytilidae; genus Mytilisepta; species Mytilisepta virgata. Next base: position 67,659,311 of record CM051517.1, on the reverse strand, counting down.
AACTTTGAATAAGTTTGACATAAGTTCCCAGATACTAAGTGATAAGACAAGACATGCTTGTACCAGAATATTTTTTTGTATCTAATTACATTAAATATTTATAATTTTCTTTTTCAAGGAGTCAATAATTTTCAGGTTGAAATGCACATAGAAATATAAAATTGGAAAAAAAACCTGTAGACTGATAAAAATGCATAAATCTGACGTTCCAAGAAATTCCATATTGTAATTAATAACTACATTTAAAGAATATTGAATTGAATCAACAGTTGCACCATCAGCGCACGATATGCCCATCAGCAACAATAAGATATTAAAGTGCCATTATAATACAACCATTTCCAAGCAGAATCAGAACAATAAGGCCACACCAGATTGATTTTTAGATGGCAAAATAGGTGCGACTGAGCAAAATTATAATTTCAATTTTTTTTTCTGTCGAAGATAAAATTCATGTGCGTCAAATTTTTTTATAAACTAAAATATTTGGAAAAATGGATAAAAACCTACCGGGTAGTTTTACCAAAATTTTAGGAGTGAGTGAACAATTTTTATTTTTAATTTCTTGAAGAATGAAGATTTTTGGGCAAATTTTCAGCACTTTGCAAAATGAATCTACAAAAAGAATTTTCTTAGAATTCACATACAATGTAGTCCAAAAATTGGAGTGGGGAAACCCAAAGAATAAAAACCAATTTGGTTTGGCCTAATAGAAATTTATTATTCCATGTTAAACATAAGAAATGTACAAATCAGACAGATGAAAACATTTTGCTTACAAGTATTGAATCTAATGTGAAACACTTATTATTCGTGGTGCACTAATTTTCGTTGATTTAATTGGATGGAACAATACATGAATTTAAGAACTCAAATTTTGATATTGAGATATCTTTACTAAAAGGAAACATCAAAATGTTACTGTCTGGACACCTCAGTTCATAAATGGGTTGTTTGCATTTTGAAAGTCTAAATATCAGAATTATTAGGCAATATTTTTTTGGTTAATTAACCTTATTGAATTCTACAAAAAAATTTCTTAAAAATAATTTTAATAAATAATTAGGACAGCCAGAATAATTTTTAAAAGAAAATTTAAAAAAGCTAAATAGTAATTTCTGGTTCTAAATAATCAAGTGGTTTTAGAGGGTCATATGCGGGAAATTTGTACATAGGCCTACGAGAAACAAAACTGTTATAAATAAAAATTTGACCTGAACGTTGAATTTTTATCATTTTGAATGAAACACGGCGGATATGTAGACTCTACCATTGTTTTGAGTGGATTACGATATTTCTTCACTTGAGATGCTTAAATTTTCAAAGCCTCGAGTTTTAAAATGCGAAAATTTAACTATCGAGAATGAGAAATATCGTAATCCACGAAGACACAATGGTAGAGTCTTTTTCTCCAATGATTCTTCCGAAACTAATTTGTGAGTACCCATCTTGCCCCTCACAGAAAATTCAATCAATAAATAAGTCGCCCGCATCACTTACATATTTTAAATTGACAATTGTAGCAGATTAAATAACTATCTTGTAATTTGAATATTTATAATAAAAGTATGGTAAATAGAAAAGTATTAATTGTGACATTACATTTGCAATTACAAGTAGTTTCGGTAATTAAAAGTAGTACTGGCAATTCATAACAGCCAATCAAAATGCTAGAAAAAAATAAACCACACGTGGGATAAATTTATTTACACAACCGGTCCAGAATAGCTAGAATATCACAAGAATTGGAAAAAAGGACCTTTCATCACAGAAATACATGTATGTGAAATAAAAAACACAAAAATATTGTACACAATCTCCTTTATAATTCCCTACTTTCAAGAACTAAGATTTTAAAGTAATTTTACCAATAAGGATAATACCAGACATAAGATATAAAATTCGTAAGGGTTCCGCGGAACCCAGTGTCTCGCCTACTTTTGATGTTGTCTATATTTTCAGTGTGATAGGTGAATGCACATAACTTTCATAAGCAGTAATTCTTGTGTGCCATCATAAGTAAGTTCATCTACAACTAAAAACAAGTGTTACCTACTGGCATATAGGCTCTGAAACACAGTAAATAAATTCCTGCAATGAAATAATGAAATCAATTCCAAAATTATCGTCTGGATACTCTATTTTGATAATGAAGAAACTTCTCTGCAAACTTAATAAAAATAATAAAGTTATTAAAATTTTTAAAAACTTTCACAACATAGTGAATGCAATGTTAAGTCCATTTATACGTAAAAAACTGAAAAACAGAAATAAATATTTTACAAAATTTTCTCCTGGATACAATCTTTATATCATAAACAAGCTTCTGTCCAAATTTGGTAAAATTCCTGGATAGTTTAAGAAAGTTATTAAAATTTTAAAAACTTTAACCACAGAGTGAATGTAATGTTTCCTGGCAGAAAAACTAAGTCCATTTATAAGTAAAATACGGAAAATTTTTTTTTTTTTTTACTAAATTTACTTCTGGATACTATATTATGATCATAAACAAGCTTCTGTCCAAGTTTGGTACAAATCCAGGATAGTTTAAGAAAGTTATTAAAATTTTGAAAACTTTAACCACAGAATGAATGTAATGTTTCCTGGCAGAAAAACTAAGTCCATTTATAAGTAATATACAGAAAAACTGGAATTTTTATTTTACAAAATTTACTTCTGGATACTATCTTATGATCATAAACAAGCTTCTGTCCAAGTTTGGTACAAATCCAGGATATTTTAAGAAAGTTATTAAAATTTTAAAAACTTTAACCACAGAGTGAATGTAATGTTTCCTGGCAGAAAAACTAAGTCCATTTATAAGTAAAATACGGAAAAACTGGAATTTTTTTTTTACAAAATTTCCTTCTGGATACTATCTTATGATCATAAACAAGCCTCTGTCCAAGTTTGGTAGAAATCCAGGATAGTTTAAGAAAGTTATTAAAATTTCAAAAACTTTAACCACAGGGTGAATATTTGTGGACGCCGCCGACGACGACGACGACGACGGAATGTAGGATCGCTATGTCTCGCTTTTTCGACAAAAGTCGAAGGCTCGACAAAAATGATTGTAAACCTCATCTAACTAATTAAGGGGGTGACAATTGGAAACATTGAAATTATCCTCTCACCATTAAGTGTATTAGCACTAAGACTAGTATGAGCAAGTTCATCTGAGGTTACTCCCAGAATTCCACATACTTCCTCTTTGGTATATGGTTCTGGGTGTAGTATATCTTTAACCATGGCAACAGCATCCTCTAATGTCAATCCTAATTCTTTCTGAACATCTGCAAATCTCCTAAAATCTTGCCACTTTAAACCTTTGTTTTTTGCAATAATCTACAAAACATAATAAATATACAATACATAGTCATTGTCGGAAAATATAAAATTTATTTGGGCGAGCTTTAGCGAGCCTTTTCCCCATGTTTCGCAGCGAGTCCAAATAATTTTATATTTTCATACAATGACTTTATATTGTCTTTATCCTGTAATTCCCTTTAAAATGCCTTTAAATTAGGTTTGAAGTTAAAATCCAACTACCATGAAAACATGGGAAACGGCACAACGTCATCTGGTACATTCAATACGCTCCTCACGCTCTTCATGTAAACAAGTACCAATAGACTTAATTAGGTCATTAACCTAATGTGACTGAAGTTATTCTACTCCTGTTATTAGGCTGGAAATGGCTTGATTCCATGATAAAATTATATCTCTATTAGACATATTGTTGAGAGTATTCAAAATAAAATACTGCATATTATTATGTTCTTTAATCATTGCAACATCAAATAAACACATTCTGGGACATGGTCACCTCCCTCTGTCTGTCCATCTGTATGTAAGTTCGCTATAGAATTATTATATATAGTGTTTTGTTATACAATTGCCTTTTAGGATTTTTATTTTTGTCTTGATATTTAAACAAGAATCACAAAATTTTAAATTCCTATGTGATGCAAACATGTGTATGACTACAGTTAATAGTTTAGGTCAGACTAAAATCATCTTTAGTTCTTTGGATTTCGCCGCTCCAATTTTTGGACCATGTAAATTTGAAGAAGAAAAAATTTTTCCACTCCATATGCTTCATTAATCAAGAAATTAAAAATAAAAATTGTTCGCCCTCTCCTAAAATTTTGTAAAAATTGGGATTTTAAAAATTTGTGCCGTAGCTAAATTTGATCTTCGCCTGAAAAAAAAAAAAAAACAAGTCCTCAAGAAAAAAATTCAAATTCAAATTTCGCTCACTCGCACCTATTTTTGCCATCCTAAAATAGAATTACTGTATGTAGTGTGTAAGTGTGTAATAAGCTTTCAGAATTTAGTTTTGGTGCAGGGGTCCAAACAAAGGCCTGTTCTAAATTTTGTTGTTTAATATATTAACCATAAAATAAAATTGAAATGTGTAGAAAAATAAAACAATTCAAATTCCAACTTTGGTTAATGACATACATGTAGACGAATTTCATATCTATATAAATAAGAATCTTGAATCCAAATACATTTATTACTTTAATTAAGGATGCTCGCTGGTCATGTTTTGCTCTTTTTGTCAGATTTTCGGAATTCTCAGGTTTTATCCATTTCTTAAACATGAAATTTTTTGCCCATGAACCCCCACTTTTTCTTTTATAATTCATTCATATATACCTTAAAATGGTATTTGACAAAATTTTATGAAATCTTTTTTATTTTTTCATACATTTTTGAGAGACTGAATTTGTAATGCAAAAACAATGAAAAATCCAGAGAAATCCCATTTTCTGCATATTTTCAAGGCCTTGAAGCTCTAAAATGAGCACATGAACCTATATTTTTTCTTGCTTATTTGTTTACTATTCATATCATATGTTCTCTCCAACTAAAACACCAATTTCAAATCCTATTTATTTCCTATCAGACCAGCGATCAACCTTAAAATTACATTGAAATTTTTAAAGATTCAAATTTCCATCAATGGTAAATTGTCTTGATCTCTCAAAACTATTAAAATGCAATTTGAAAAAGTACCTGTATAATTCCCACATATTTATTGAAACAGGTGAATTAAGGTATTTGGACTGATTGTTCAAAATGTTCAAAGCAGAGTAATGCAAATGACCTCAGTAATTATCAAATATATCACAAGCAAACTACGAATTGTTTTTCAACATGGGAAACATGTATTTGTGCAATTTCTCCTTAAAATCATCTGTTCAATTTATATTCTTCAAAATGAAATATGAATTAGGGTCATTATCCTTTATGGTCCTAATTAAACAAACACGTTTCCAAAGTTATCTGACACTCTTAGGTATGGGCTTCCAGATGCTAAAGGCTACTGTCACTCTTGTCTTACGTGTAGAAATTACTGACACCCTCTTACCTGTGAGGCTAGTCGACACTCTACAACTCTTATATTGAAATGTGAGGTAGCTGCTTTATTCAGTTCAACACAACAGTTAGATATAACAAAAGCCACATCAGCAGGGAGTTCTATATCTGTTGATCTTAGTGGATTGAATTCTATTAATTTGGCCTGTCGAAATCAAACAAACATTTTCATGATTTTATTAAACATTACCCAAATAATCATTTTTTAAAATTAAAAAAAAAATGTTAATAAAATGAAATTGTGTCTGGAAATAATTTCTTAAATTTCTTACAGAGACTTTTCAATTATTAATATAAATTGTTTTAATTAATGGTTTTAGAAATATTAGAACTCAAAATGTTATTATATATATAAAAGCTGCCAAACAATAACTATACAAATAAGTATCTACCAATTAACCTGTCTCTGGATGGCGGCAATCAATGACCAGAAATGTAAACAAAGGGAGACAAATCTAGAATAAATTGGACATCAAAATATGCATTAAAAATGCAAGTTTTTAAAATTGCAATCCTCAACCGATCGCAATATTCACAATAATAAAAACATCGCAATAATTTCCATATTTACAGTACCCTGAAATGACTTTGTTCGTCCCTTAGGTGTTTGAGGTTCTACTTCCTCATATAATTTATGTATCAATCTGACAATTATATACTTAGTACCAAATAGGATAGCTTTTTTACACATGGAATAACCCAAATTATAAATAGGTTAAGTGATAAAAGTTTAATTTTAAATTAACTTACAGTGCCTTTATTAGCCATGAATGAAATAGCTTGATCCATTCCTCCTCCTTCTGTCCCAATATAACGTTCACAATGAGCACACATGTCTGCTAGTTCTTTCTGAAAATAATCAAAATATTGTAGAAATACATATCCATCATTTTCCTTCCTTTCATTTGGATGCTACGGGGGTTCTCCATATTTCGACAAAATTTTGTAGTTGTTCATTACGGATTCATTATGGCTACAAGAACAGATTTATTTAAATTCTTGACACTAAATACTCATGCTCAATTTCTTGCAAAATACTGGGATTTTTTAGTCTTTGGATAATTGATGGGTTTTTGTTAATAAATAATGTCATTTAATTTAAAGTTTGGCTGTAGTGGCCAACTTTGTTGACATTCCAGGTCATCAGACATAATTCTGACAGAGGACCATTTAAGGACCATTTCTGCCAAATTGGTTCCAATTGGCTTTAGTGGTTTCAGACAAGAAGATCATTTAATGAATTTTCACATAGGTATGTTAAACTAAGGTCAGCTGTGGCGGCCATCTTTGTTGACATTTCGGGTCATCGGACACAATTCTGAAAGAGGACAACCTAAGAACCATTTGTGCCAAGTTGGTTCCATCTGGCCCTGCAGTTCCACAGAAGATTTTTAAAATTCATCCCCACTTTTTCTATTTTTAGTAACAGCAGCCATGCAGATTGGAAGTTGGGATACCAGACACAATTTTGAAGGTGGCCACCCAAGAACCATTCCACAAAAATTTTGTCCCAATTTGTTGAGCGTTTTCAGTGGAGAAGAAGATTTTTTATAATTGTGGATGGACGACGGATGACAGACGACAGAAGCAAAGTGATTGCAAAAGCCCACATGGCCTTTTAGGCTAGGTGAGCTAAAAATGGACAAAGATTTTGAGAAATATGATTACATGAAATAATAACTGTACAAAATAATTGGTCTAAAAAATATCATTTCATATATCTGAATTAAATTATTTTAAACAACCTTTCCAATAGCTGTGCAATTCACTTGCACCCTATAGATAACCTTTAAAACTTATGTTTTAATTCTGTATATCTTTTCAATTTTCAATTTCTTACTTTAAACATTTCAGCCTTGCAAGAGTCTACAGACTAAGCATGTTTTTAACCACCCCTCCCCAACCAGTCAGACACTCATACCTTTGACAGTGTCTTATTATTGGCACACATTGTCACTAATGCTGCACAACAAACAAGGGCACTAGAACTGGAAAGTCCTGCACTTTTTGGAATTGTACCATCGACAACACACTTCAAGCCTTTAGGTGAGGATATTTGGCAATGTTCCAGCAATCCTTTAAGTCCGCACAGGAAATAGTTATACCAGTGTGGAGTATCTTTGTTGATTGTGAAATTGTTGATATCACATTCAAACTTTCTATAAACAAAGTACAAATTTACTATAATTACACCTTAAATTTTCTGATTGGTTGACACCTGTCGTATATTTCATATATCTCTCATTTTCTCTGCATTGTGACCAGTGCCATGGTATATGCCAAATGAATATAAATTTTTTTACCCTTATATACCATTTTTACCCAATCATTGAGACTATTGTAACTTATGTATCATTGCTGTGTTTTAGTAAATGATATTCCGTGTAATTAAACAGATATATCATAAGTGGTCAGGATATATGCAAAAAATGCTAATCTTGAGACTAAATATCACTTGACTAGCAGCTCAGGAAATTTTACCATCTCTAAACTAGTATTTTTCACAAATGATCCTCCTGATCACGATATATCTGTTTATTATAAAAATGTTGAACTATCTGAAAAAGGAGTATCTCGCTCATGCATAACTAAATAGTTCTGATTTTACCTTTTTTAAACTTTTTGGGTTATTTGTTCGACTTTTAACATTTTCCGTCTTGAGCACAACTGATGAGGGACATATCTACAAAATTTGCACATTTTGTACATGAAACATTATTGCTATCATAGAATATTTATTCTAACTTGAATTATGCTTTTAATGAATTTAAATTTACCAGTACCAGGCCAGTTTCATTTTTACATTTTTGATAACTTCTGTTTGTTCAAAAATTTTAAAAAGTGAATTCCAATTAAAAATATATTACCTCCCCTGCTTTCAAACTATATCCACATAGCCATAATTATGTAACTTACAAAAGTTTTTATTCTTTTGGCTGATGTTTTGGTGCTTTCTGAAAGTACCAAATTTAAAAATAGTACTGACTTAAGTGCCAAACTTTAACACACCAAAATCCCAATTTTGATACTTAATTTAATATTTCCATCAAAACACAACAACCTTGTTTGCAACTTTTTCAGCTGGTAAAAACATTTTTACATGTTTTCCCCTGTCTCATAATAAATTTTTTATTGTGGAAAGTGACGTTGTAGCATTATTTTTGTTTAAAATTTTGTTCACAATAATTAACGCAAGTAACTTTATGAAAAATGTGCCTGAGTTTGGTTTACTATGGACTTACGCCACTGTCACATCTTCCAGTGGAAAAAAGCAAAGTTTCCTTGTCAAATAAGATCAGTCAAACACAACTCACCACTGGATTCGTACTCACAACTTAACATTGACAGGCTAGTGATCCTTGGTAGTAACAACAAACTACCTACACCAACCAGCCACCTCAGCCCCCAAAAATGTGTTTAATGTTATCCTGTGTGCTCCCTCCCGTTTGACCCACCTCTTATCATAGGCAGACTGAGCATCATATATGACCTTTTCGCAATGTCTTCATTTATTTGTGCAAAAAAAAATCTACGATACTGTTAGTTGAATGTACCCATATTCTGGATTGGTATTGATCAGCTGCAGACAGTGACTTTCATTAGTTGAAACAGCTGTAACAATATCCTGTTCTATCGCCATTGGCAACACAGCATAACCACAATAGTCTATATGTTCACCTTTAATTTTAAAAAAAACATGGAGATTAACATATGTCATACCAAAAAAAATGAAACACAGTTAGGATGTTATAACTTGAAAAAATACCTACTTTTACTTGTGTTCCTGTCATACATTATTCACTGCCACCAATTGCTGTAAGTCCCAGCTAAATGCTGTGAAAGAAAAACGTTTAGAGGAATTTCCCGTTGTGACTTGGAGGAAACCATTTACGTGACCTTTTGCAGGTAAGTCGTACATTTATGGTCCTGTATGAGGTTTTTAAAGATAATATGAAAATTCTAAGAATGTCATCATACCCTGTAATAATTTCCTCATCACATATTAACAGCGTTTTTACATCTGTAATATTATGTTGGCGCTACAACTTTTGGCTGACAGAAGATGTGTTTCATGCTGCAGACGGAATTTCAAATCGTGTTTTCCGGAGCGAAATGGTTTTTTCTCAATCTGGATTTGATTTTTATTCAAAGGGAATCTATCTGCCAACTAAACATTCAAGTCACCTTTAATTAACAAAAGTCATTGAATTGCCAACATATATGGACATTTAGTGCAATGCTGTGACTGAGAGACCCTGTTGTGACTTGGAGGAATCAATATTTAGAAAATTTAGTAGTGCATTAATATTTGTGACTTAGAGCGATTGGTGGCCGTGTTATTGTACCGGTAGTTTATGACGTTACATCCTTTGTACTTCCATCTTTAAATGATTTCCTTTAATAAATGACAATGTTTTTCATTAATTGTAAAAGGTTATTTCACAAGAGATCAAACTGAATTGTATTGTATCTATATTTTAAAACTTTCAAGTAAATTGAATGTTTTTACATTTCTCTCGATAATTTGTTATTGTAGGAATGTATTGTATATTATGACTTGACATTATATTAAGTTTTGACAAGTATTATAAATATTGTCTTTATGATTATCTTTGTAGATAATTGAAACTTTAGTGGTCATGAGATGTCACAAATGTGTACAAAAGTTTACCAGATATTAGTGATAACTCTGCATACTCAAAGTTCTTTATTTTAAAGGTGTGATGCAACAATTAGTTATATATATATAACAGTCGATTAGAATATTTTACCAATCAAATTGACTCTTCCCGATGCTCTGGCATAAAAAGTAGGTTGTTCACCATATGTCTCAATAAATTTCTCTTTGATCTTTCCATATCTATGAATATAAATAATGTGTAAATGTTCAGTATAATAGAGTTCCTTCTGGCTTTTATAGGAGTTTGTGTTGTTCATTTGTCTTCCCTTGTTTGTTTGTCTAATGGATTGCGTTTTTTGGTTTGCTTCTTAGGTATAATTGTCCCCTTTGGTTTTAAAAAACTGATGTCGATAACTATCATGGAGACACAGTGTTTAAAAAAACAGAATGATGTCATAATATTGCTTCATTGACCAAATATCATGAAAATAGCTGATTTTCAGCAGTTTTCCATGCACATTTTGCTTGCAAAAACATTGTGCGCATTCGAGAAACAAAAAAATATTTTTACAGATGTATACTATCTGAATACACATTCATATCAAACATAAAGTTGTTTCTTGCATGCAGACACAATTTCCCCATTGCAAAATTTACGTGAAGATTGGCCAAAATCATCAAAAACTTGATATTTTTATGAAATTGCATCATTTCGGTGATGGTTTAATGGCACATTAAGGTAAGAAATATTAGATAGTACTTTTCTTTATTTCTGGCAAAGTAGGTACTTATAGTTCATTTTTACAAATGTATCTTCTTGCTTGTTTCAGTTTTGTTTTCCGTCATATTTTAGTCCAAATACAAGACTTAATGCCCTTTGCTTTGTCCTTTTGGAGCTGCATTTATTTTTTTCTACTTTACTCTCCCTCCCACAGGCACTTGTTTCTATCAATGGGAAGGTCTACTATCCATATTCTATTATACATGGATAGTCGACCTTCCCATTGATAGAAACAAGTACATGTGCTCCCTCCCCCTTTTCATGATTTTCTATTGAAAGTTACAATGTGAATTCCAGTAATCGAATATCCAGGTGCCGATTTGACTTGTACCCACATCCCCCCCCCCCCCCCCCATGCTATCTGAACTTATGCAAGGGTGGCTAAATATTCAGATGACAACCTAGAATCTGCAGTTGTCAATTTACAAGTTGGCACATTCTCCATCTTTTTGTCATGTGGGAGTATCAATATCGTTGTAATGCTTAATTGTGGTTAAAGTCGAACGGTAAAAATGTAATCGCAATGATGACTTGGATTCAAGGGGAGCGTCTTTTTACCACAGAACACCACAGAACACCGCAGAACACCACAGAACACCGCAGAATACCACAGAACACCTAAAAACTAGGGAATAAGTCGAAATAATGCATATATTTGGTTCAATAATTATAAATTATTAATTAATTTTTTTTTAAATGATGTTTTTTTAAAGACTGTAATTATCGGGGCTCTAAAACAACGGAAATTCCCCCACATTGAATTTATTTTTCATACAACCTAAATTGGGTTTATGTATGTATTTCAATAAATAAATATATATATGTCTCTGATATATTCTTTCATTTTCATTTAACTTTACGTAGATCCCAACTGAGTTTATATTTGAGCCCACAATTGTTTAACGTTTAGCTTTAATGTCCAAGATAAAGAAACAGCAGATTGATTTTGGTGGAAGAGGTGCTCTGAAAAAGGAGGGAATGCCTGAATATTCAGCTTAAAAAGGCATAGTTTTTGTCTTGAAAAAACATGCAGGCTCTCGAAATGATGGGATAAAACCTATGATCCAAGATCACTTTCTTGACCACCCGCCTTTTCACAAAATTCAAGGTTATAGAATTATATATATTCACTTCATTTGTTAACCGATTGTTATAAATTTTTCACCATTGATCTGAGATTTGTCTGTAGTTTCTTTGTTCATTCTGAAATGTTTATCAGTGCTGCTGTTCTAATTACTAGTAAGCAAAATTTTAATCACACAGAAAAATGTATGATGTTACAAATTTACTTACGTATATAAAGGGAATTTGTGCAACCAAATTAATACGTTATAATTCAATTAATGCATCTTTTTAAATGGTTACCAGAAAAATCAATCCAAAATATCAAAGAAATTACAAACAATTCTCAGATGAATGGTGAAAAATTTATAAAAATCGGTTACGAAACGGAGTGAATATAATTTTCCAAAAAAATTGAAAGGTCGAAATATTACCTTGATATTTAATTAACATTGCTCAATAAATAAATTTTTCATTTCAAAGTTTAACATACGTTTAAATTTTAAACTATAAATACATGAATAAATATAGAAAGAAATAAAGAAGACCTTTTCAATATTGTCCGATAAGATAGTAAATTTTAACTATAGCAGTCGGTGGTAATTTGCAAAGATACTAAAATTGCGCCCTGCTATTTAACTAATTATATGAAATTGATTTATATATTATACCCAAGTTATATAAGATTTTATGTCTTGGTGATGCAGAAAATTGCGTGTTATCCAATGAAAAACCGTAATAATTTGAACTGATTAACACCTCAGTGTTAACAAATCGCAATATAACACTGTAGGGAACAGAAATAAATTAAAACTCTTATCTAACAAATAAGGTGACATATGAATATATAAAAGATATCTTCCAAGTTTGGAGAGAACTGTCATATTCTTTCATTAAAATATCAGATGAATCGTTGTCGAAAAAGTTGAATAAGTCGAGAATGAGACCATATTCATATCTAGGTATAGAGCCTATAGTCAGTCATTTTGTTACATATTTTATATTTTCAGATAGTTGGAGATAATGAAACATCTCCGATTGAAATAAATTTTAACAACTGATTAATAATAGATTGGGAATAACACTTTTTTACGGGTGTATATTTATAAAATGTGGATGAACTTAATTGTTTAGTTTTTCTATAATATCTTTCTTTTTACTACATCATTATAAAATTGACGAAAATACTTGCATATTTCCACTTTAAATATCTTTAGAAAGACTTCAATGGGAAATTAAGAAACAACGTGAAATTTATTGGTATTATAAATACGTACGTAATCTGTGACAGAACATAATGCTTTACTTTCAATTTTCGTCAATTATATAAGAAAAAATACAACAATTTAGTATATAAAACCATCACAGCAAAAAAAGAAAGAAAAACAATTCTAATTCATTAGAGATTAAAATTAGAGAAATGATTTAAAAAAAAAAACATTTCAGAATATTCAACAACGTGCCAATCGGTCTCTGGATTTTGAGAGGGTATAATTTCCGCAACTCCACGTAGACAAACAGATGTTAATAAAATCTTTTACCCTTCAATATAATCATAGGGGTTCACCATAAAAATACAACAACAACAACAGATAAAAGATACATGTTACATGCTTAACCTACCTAAACCATTGTAAACGTAGTTATCGTTTTGATTTACAACCAATTCACATTCATTTCACACGCGGGGTAAATAATGCTTGGTTAAAGTAGTTTTACTGTCTGTTTAGAGATATTTTTCGTAAACTGTGAATATTTTAATTGCAAAGTATCTTTTTATTAAAAAGAAATGTAACTTTCTGTCCTAAATAAAATGTCAAATTGTGCAAAAATGTTGTGAATTGTAACTTTTTGTTCAAAATAATATGTCAAATTATGAATTAAGACTTTTTGTCCTAAATAATATGCCAAAATGACAAATCATGAATTGTAACTTTTTGTCCTAAATATACATGCAATTGACTTCCTAATTTAGTGTAATTGAAAAAAAATGTACATTTTTTGCCCTATATGTTCTATCAATATGCAAATCTGTTTTGTCCCTGAATTATATTAAATCCAAAAACCTCGCGGCAAATACATCCTTTTTAAAACAGTCAGTTGAACTGTGTAACACAGTGTCATAATTTTGTTAGTACTTAAATTATTATTTTATCATAATTATCTTTTTGTGTTTAAAATTTGTCACAAGCTGTTCATTTTAGCTTATATGACAATAAACGAAATTTAAAGAATTTATAACATTATAACACACATATGTGTGAATTAATCAAATAAACGAGAAGTCGCCTTTCAAAAATATTTACTTGAGATGTTACTTCTTATTTTAGAATTTCCAAAATTTTCAGTGTGCAAATCGTCGATCGAAAGTTAATAAGTTCTTTTCCCCTAACTGTCTGGATATTTGAAATAAAAAATATATTTTGTTCTAAATTGTTTTGATGATCAGGACAAAAATTAAAGGATCACCGCCATTCTTCAATCTTAACTCTTCTCAAGTTGGGTTGTGAAGACTGTCGATAAGTACAATGTACATTCTTAATATAAAAATATTGATAATTTATAACTATCAAAGCAAAAATATACTTTATTTCTACAATTTTGCTAGACATTAGGTGTTCTGTGGTGTTCTGTGGTATTCTGCGGTGTTCTGTGGTGTTCTGCGGTGTTCTGTGGTAAAAAGACGCACCGGGATTCAAGAAACAAAATGGCGATCTCCATAAGTCGATCTCGCCTGTCAGATTTATTTAAAAACATTAAATGTAGACGTTCAATTTATAGGAAAAACAGTACTTCTGTAATCCATTCGTTAGAAGAACAAGAACATGAAGTACAATATCCCCCAATAAAGCCCAAATATCCACCAGGGGGATGGGGCGAAATGGACAAGAATGCCGCATGGATTTTGCATGAGAATGGTGAAAGAATTAAAAATATGTCAACAATTAAAGATCGGGCTGACCACCTGGCGACGAAAGATTCAAAGTATGGATCTCGTGTTTGGAAATACAATGTCCTACATGCAAATGTTGGTTTGTCAGAATACCAACAAGATAAAACGAAAACCGTGTGTATGGAAGGCATGCCAGACATTATTAAAAATGTTGATTTCAACAATGACGTTGAATTCAAAGATTTAAAAAGTGTTGTTATTGATAAAATTCTGGAAGAGAGCGAAATTTTATTCCATAACCAACACCACTCAAGGAAACAAGAGTTTGAAAGATGTGAAATATTAAATACAAAATTAATCCAGTCATTGGTACTTGAAATAATGAGCCTTTTATCAAATAAACATGAACATCTATTAAATAGTCATTTTGATTCAGAAGTTAACATAGCTGCTTATTGGGAGAGATATGGAGTCAGAGATTTCAAACCAAAACCAGAAAAGAAGAAAAACTATGGGATACCCTTCACATTAAAATACAATCTTAACTTTTCCAAATATCAGGCAGAGAGCAGACTTAGTTGTCAGATTCGTTCAGCTAATCCACTTCCAGAGGTACTCACTATAAGTACTGCAATTCTTTGTTGTTAAAAAAAGCTGAAAAGTTTTATGACTTGTTACAGCAGCTTTAGTTAACAGTTGTGCAGATTAGCATTAATTGTTAACGTTGTCTCTGGTACCATTTTTAATAGATTTTTGAAAAATATTTAGTAACCCAGCTATTAAATGACTTCCATAAATATAGTTTGCCCAATCTACCGGTAATTAAAATTAGTTCTCCGCACTTGCTCCTTATTTTCGTTTGGTTGTTTATATGTAGCGCTTAGGAGATCTAACTACAACTGCTTGAGGGTCATGTCTAGGGTCAATGTTAATTTACATTCGGAACTACTCCAGACGCTACAATAACTTCTATGCCAGTTTAATACCCTAAGATTTTATAGCTGCATCGCTGATTGGCTACAGCAAATTTGACCTTAGACATGACCCTGCGGCTTCAGTGGCCAAGTGGTCTAGGCAGTTCGTCATGACTACTAGTGATCACTAGCCTGTCAT
This sequence comes from Mytilisepta virgata, assembly GCA_028015205.1. Taxonomy (NCBI): domain Eukaryota; kingdom Metazoa; phylum Mollusca; class Bivalvia; order Mytilida; family Mytilidae; genus Mytilisepta; species Mytilisepta virgata. The sequence continues at coordinate 67,643,456 of CM051517.1, read as the reverse complement.
TGTCAACCCTAAGGTTGTGAGTTCGAATCTCACCTGTGGCGGGGTGTGTTCGACTCCGATCTTAATTGACAAGGATTGCCAATTTTCCTACCAAAGGTCGGTGGTTCTCTCCGGGTACTCCGGCTTCCTCCACCAATAAAAACTTGCCACCGCAAAATAGCCAAACGGCGTAAAACCCCAATTAAACAAACAAAACAATAGACATGACCCTCAAGCGGCTGTGGTTAGATCTCCCACGTGCGACATATAAACAACGAACGAAAATAAGGAGCATGTGTGGAGAACTAATTTTGGTTAGATTGTAGTTCACCTGGCCTGATGTGGCTACTTGTTAGTTTATTCTATAAAGTCATTCATACAGCTTTCATGAAAAAAAAAAATAGAACAGAATTCTTATCAACATGTCCAACTTGATTAAAAAATTTTTGGTGATTTGAAAAGTATGGATATGTGCACATGGCTTGCATCAGCATTCTTTAGGGTAAAACAGGGGGGAAATCTGTTGAAAGAATTATTTTCTGTGAATTCCAAGCATGCTGAAAATATCTACAGATTAGAAGGACCTTTACAAATTAAATTTTGCAAGTTATATTGTGTATTTTTCAGTGATCAAATTTTTAACATACACATGATACATGTACAATACATATATTTGCCTTAAAAACTGCCAAACTAAGTAAGATGAAACTTGCAATTGAAACACCCTTAACATATTTTGTATAAAAGTAATGTGAGCAATTGACCATTTATATTAGCAATGTTCTTATTTCTTATGAGAAACCAGAGTGAGTTATATTTTCCTAACCAATGTAGGTAAGGGAGATAATAAATTTGTCTCCCTTTTAGCCTCAGGACAAAAGGGAGAGAATTTAATTATCTCCCTTACCTACAATAGTTAGGAAAAGATAACTCACTCTGGTTCCTCATTGAATGTATTTCCTTGGAACTGATCTAATGAACAGAATTCTCCATTGCAATTTTTTTTCCAGAGAGAAAACTCTCCTTTAATTAAAAATGTTAAGGGCCAAAAAGAATTTTCTGATTTGTCAAATTTAAAAAATCTTGGATTTGGTTCAAGTTGCAATCTGTAATATTATTCTCTAGAAATTTAAGGCTCTACAATAATGGAACCAACTGATTTTTTTTTTTAATTAAGCAAATGACCCCAAATTAGTTGAGAACCGCCTCGGTGGTCTTGTGGTAGCATGTTTGCCTGGAGTGCAGATGGTCGCGGGTTCGATCTCCGGCCGGGTCAAACCAAAGACATTAAAATTGGTATTTGCTGCTTCTCCGCCAAGCACGCGGCATCTGGGAGTAAGAGCAAAGATCTACTGGTCGGCGCGGAGTCAGTATAATGTGTCTGAGTGGTGTGATATGTCTTCCTGTGGACAGTTACCTCGTGAGCTAGCACATTCAAAATCCGGCTCAGCCAGTCGGTCTAGTACAAAGCAGGATCATATCAACATGTTCTCGTCCTGATATGCACCTGGCTGCCACTGGACGTTAAACAACAATTCATCCATCCATCCATCCATCCAATTTAGTTGAATTATTGTTTGTTAAATTGTATATTGTGATATGTTATAATTCTGTAGATTTGATTACCTGTATGCCTGTGAATAACCTGTTCTGTAAGTGTCATTTTATGGGGACAGGGAGGGGAAAGTTTCAATTTCAATACAGAAAGCCTGACTGCAGACCATAGTGGGTAACATGTTTGGAGAATGCCACATTCCCTGCACGCTAAAGACCCCTTCTGTAGTTTTCGAAAAAGAGTAGGCTGATGGCTACTACAGAAGGCTAAATCATCTGACCCTACCCAACCAGCCTTCTCTTACAGTGGCAGTCAAAATTGATTCCCCTTTGTGTCCCATCCCACCCCCTATTTGAATTGTTTAATAAATTGAACTAGTTCTCATCCTGAAGAAGCATGAAAAAATAATAATAAGAGTTAAGTTGTTAAATTTTAAGAAATTGAGATACATGTACATGTGTTTAAATTTGATAAACATCATAAAGTCAATAGGAAAAGTGACAATGAAGCTTTCAACAAATAAAAAATCTCAGACCAGGTAGATTGTAGTTGTCTGATTTTTATACCCTCAGCAAACAAAGGTTTGGGGGGTATATAGGAATCACCTTGTCCGTCCGTCTGTCCATATATCTTGTAAGCACAACTCCTCCTAGACCACTCAATGGATTTCAACGAAACTTTACAGAAAGGAAGTACATCATCCAAAGAAGAAAGCATGAAAAAAAATCTTTGCTTTCCGATATCACACAAGGGAGATAATTGGACTTCAAAGCGGGGGGTATCCTTTGTGAGCTTTGCTCACAGTACATCTAGTTTTGTTAGAAGTGTATACATTTGTTCAATTTAATTATAAGATCAACACACACGTTTTAATTTTTGTTATAAGTGTTATGTAGAATTAATTCAATTTTTTTACGTCATGTACTTATAATGCAGTATATTTATAAAAGGTTTCTTACTTATATTGAAGTTGTTGAAAAGTAAAAATTAATTTTCATCTTTCAGTTCCTCCCAAGGAATGATGAAATATGCACACAAACTCCATATTCTGAATGCAGATTTTGGCCAGGTGTGATGGGATCTGGTCAGGACTGGATCAAACCAAAGTCTGATCCTGGTTTGTATATTATTTGAACAAAAAGGGCTATGTGATGTATTTTCATAAGTTTGCATCCATCTTCTATATAAAAATGCCTTAATTCTTCTCAACTGAAACCACTGGATAATTCTGACTAATCTTTGACAGAAGGATTCTTTGTTGGTTTATTTTCAAAACTTTGTCCAGATATCCTGACTTTAGACCAGAATTGTTGTCATTACTAGTAAAAACAAATCAGCAAAAAATATTTTAAAATAATCACTTCGGCATAGTTCAGTGAATCTACATGTATTTCAAAATTGAACTCAGAGTCTAGAATTTTGACCAATGTGGCTCCCTTTACAATTTAAAGGTAAAATGGGCCTGTGCAACTAATGGGTCAGTTTGGACCAGACTTTTATAGAAGGTCCACTGGCAATCCTTTCTCCTAATTGTGTCTTGTATAACTGCTGTTATTTAAAAGAAATTAAATCTTCTTGAACTACAGGGCCATTTGGGCAGAACGGTCCTTTTGTGGTCTTTCAATAATTCTTGAACGATATATACCTTGGATGAATTCGGCTGTCAATTACTACATGAGAAAAGAAATATTTGACAATCTTAACCGAAGAACAACTGGACAAATGATGACCCTCTTTGATGCAAGATCTGATTTTTAAAAGCTCGTTCTTTAGACATTTGCACCAATACATGTATGTCTATTTTCACAAAAATTAAATAAATCATAAAAATATGGGCCAAATTTTTATATTCTTAGTTTTTAATAGTTTTCTGAATGTCAGAAATGTATATTCATGTGACAAATTGGGTTTGGGCGAGATTGAGCTGATTTTGGTTGACATCGAAATATAAGCTTTTCACATCAAAATATTCCTTTCATTCAATAATTAATTGATATAAACTTATCTACCAATGTTTAATTACTGTTAGAAAATATGTATTAACAATATGATGAAATTTGACTTAAAGAATGTAGACAATACATGTACAACACTGTATACCAAAATAATAACAAGTTAACTATGAAGGAGATACTATTGAATGACACAAGTTAGCTATGAAATAATAATTTCAGTATGAAATAAGGACTTAACAGACCTTTTTCTAGGTCGATATTAAAAAGAAAAATTGTCCATTTACTGTTTAAAGTTGGATGGCTTTTGTCAACATTTTATTTTTCCACCGAAGTTGAGGTATAAAAGCATGAGAAATCATTGCCCATATGTGAGTTTGTGGGATTTGCCCAAAATGCATAACTCCCTTGCCCAAAGTGTTGGATATCACATACATTTGAATTTCTTCAACAGTACATCATTGATATATATCTATGATCTGTGTTTTGTGTGGTGATGCAGTGCAATGTCTACATGCACATATATATTTAGAGATAATTACTAGGTAACCCACCGTTCCTGACATTTTTAGGTGTATAATAAAAATGGCAATATCGATCCTTTATCTTGTATTACCAACACAGTAATGATGAAAAATCTTTCATAGAAATATAAAGTAGCTTTATCACACATTATCATGAAAAGGATTTTTGTGCAGCAGGAATTGTCGTCCTGTTCTTGTCAGTAAGACAAAATGCCGTACTCATAATGTGTGTTGTACAATGTAGCACGAGAAGAAATACCACATTTTATCATATTAAAGTGCAGATCTTTGCATGATGCCTATACACTGTCATGTTTATGCTGAATACAAATTGAACATTTATAACATAACCCAATACCAACAGTTCTGACATTTGTAAAAATTGATACTGTTTCTCCCTTATTCTACCATATATTTACGGTATACAGTCATCCAGACTGATATGCATCACTATAATATTGTGTCCGGTTTAGGGCGGAAGCTAATATTTTTCATAACTTTCCAAAATCTGTGCTGAGTTTTTTCGGACCAACTAACTTTGTGGGCCAGAAAATACTTTTAAAGCATATCAGCCTTTTTTTATCACATAAATGATGTTTATTTGCAGGTTATCTGGGGCTCTGTATAAGTGAAAGGTTCTCTCATTGTACCAATGAAAAAATGGCCATAATTTAGCCACAGGCCTGAAAGTGGCATAAAACTCCAATAAGGCAAACAAATCATGACCTTTGTTTGAGTAACAAGTTTAAATTTCTGATTTTGACATTTTATTTGATTGTAGGTTATCTACCTCAGGATCCATGTCGATTCGTTAGTTTGTCATTTATACCAAGAAATCACCGTCTAGTACCTTATCTGAAAAAAACATTGGATGATGAAACAATATCAGATTTGCTGAAATACTATGGGATGAACACTGCTTTTATGTCCGCTGTTGGTCAAGCACACAATCAAGGTATGTTATTTAGCTTAAGTTTTGGTTGCCTGGGTTGAACCCATCTATTTTACCAGTACTTGACTTTTAAGATGACCTTGCCAAAATTACCACACAAGCTACTGCTGTCACATTAGTCCTTGCCATTAACATTTTCATCTACTAGGACATCAGGCTAGTGAGGTGAAGCATTTTACTTGGCATATCTCAAAACTAGTAGAAATAAAAAGCAGAAACACTCAAATCAAAATCTTTATTTATTGATCCAATTTTTGGTTACCACCAATCAGATTATTCATTTTATCCCATTTATTTATTTGAAAGCTTTTATCTACTGCTTTCAAACAAAGAAAAGTGACATAAATAAAGAAGGCAATAAAATACCATTTATGAAAATTTTTACCCTGAAAAATCAACTAATTTTTTGAAAGAAAGCAAAATCTTGACCAAATGGAGTCAAAACATGTAAAAAAATATCATCTTGGCACCATGATAAAACCTTTATTGCATTTATAAAACAGAAAAATAAAATGTCGATATCTATTACTAAAAGGTTTAAGTAATCAGTATGCTTGAAAGTAATATCTATTTGAAATATGCAGAATGGATGTCTAGAAAGTAATAGTAAACATTTTGTAGTTTTATCAGGTGTGTTAAATATGGTTGTACAAATATGTTATTTAGATCAGTTATGTAATTTTAGAATAATAAAGAGCACAAACTATCTCCTTGTGTTACTCCTCTGTTTAATTGGATATGTACTTATTTTTGTTAAACAGAAAGATGCATTTTTGTACATATGGGTACTGTATAATTTTCTGCTTTCAGTATGTACATGTGATTGTGTCATTGATTGAATAATTTTTTCTCTATGAGCACTAACAGTAACTGCTTTTATAAGAGATATTCAAATTTCTTTATTTTTGAAATTTAGAACATTAATTTTACAAATTAAGACCTTTTCCCATTTAGTAAAGAGAAAAATCTAATTTAAACAAGAAAATTATACAAGTTCAAACGTGTTATATGACAAATATAGATTCTCACTTCGTTACCAGTGGATTATCTGATTTATTTAATTGAGGTAGTTTAATTGTCGAATTATAAAGTCCGAGCTAGAGCAAGGACTTTAATATTCGCTTTAACTATCAAGATTTGAAAGATCTGATAATCCTTGAGTAAAAATGTAAGAATCTGTTTCTCAAAAGATTATAAAATAAATTTTCCTATTTGATAAACTAAAATCCGCTTATAGTCCAGTCAAACTAAGTTTTAACCTCAAACTAATTGCAACAGAAAATGTTTTAGTTCTAATCTATAGCATTAAGCCCCAAATATGCACAGAAAAAAAACTAACTTGAGGAAAACTCAAAATCAGCATTTTTAATTTCCTATGGAAATTAACATTGGAAAGGAGAGATAACTCTGTAAAAATTAGTCTTTTTTTGTCTGTTTTTGGTTGATTTTCTTAAAATTCATGTAAAGTATGATACTTTGATGGGGTTATAAGTTCGTATTTGACTATATTATATAATCTTCTGCTCATGAAATATAAAAACCAAAGTGTTATGGGTATTTTTATTTTTTTTTGCCCATTTTTCATTAAAGAAATTGCAAATTTGTGGCTTTGTGGCCATTTTGAAAGAATATGTGAAAATTTGGTATTGTTTATATTTGTAAATTATATTTGTTCAGCATCTACCTTGTTTAAAGAAACTTTAAACCACAAAAAGAAAAATATATGCTTAATCATTTTTATTAAATTTGAGATTCTTTACCTTGACATGTTGAAAAATTTAATAAATGGTCAACTAATAAATTATGAAATCTAGGTTGTAGCTTGATAAAAGATATGAACACCTTTAGAGTTGTTTGTTATACTCTAAAGACAGCTTAAATATCAAGAATCAATACATTCTGCTGAATAGAAGCAGTAAAGTTATAATTTTGTATCAATTTTTATTGACATTTCTGCCTTTTTGCAGAGTTATCTCCCATTTTCAATGCAAATGTCCATAGGAATTTTAAAATCGTGATTTTTTAGTCTTCCTCAAGTTAGATTTTGTTGGACTTTTTTCTATGTATATTTGGAGTATAATGCTAAAGATTAAAACTTAAAAATCTTCTTTTGCAATTACTTTAAGGTTAGGGTCAAATTTATGCTAGATTGACTGGACTATTATTCTTGATTGTGACGTCATACACTACCACATTATGTTTATATGGTGCCAAAAAATCTGGATGTAAAAGTCATTTCGATTGGTTATGACCTTTTGTCTTAAACAATCATTGACTGAGATCATCGCCAACCCACAGTTGATTAAAATTTTTATAAGCAACCGGTCCCGAAAAGGTTTAATTGACCAAAGAATTTTAGAAAAACAAATTAAGGGGACGACCATTTGATATTCTGGTGGGGGCCAGGAGGATTTTGAAAATAAATAACTCAGCCTTGATAATAACAAAAATGAATGGTTTGTTCTGTGGTAGTTTGAAAATAAATAACCTCACCTACAATGTATTGAAAATAAATAACTCGGCAGGTCTTTTAAACCATTTTATAAATGCATGTTTTAAAGCATGAGATGGCACCAGATTCTACCAAAATTTGTCTTTTTTCATATTTTTTTCGGGAAAAACTTCCCAAATCTTTTAATAATATATAAACTACACCATATATAAATATTAATGTTTTTGAAATGTCTGAAAATGGGTTTCATTTCACTTGAGGTATATTGTCTCATGAACATTTACCTCACTTTAATACCTTTTCCCATTTTAACCTATATTGTTTTTTGTACGTATGCAATATATGCAGTTCTGAATTCAGAAGATTCACTTCCAGAGGATGATCATGATTAATTTTGATTAAATGGTACATAATGTATTTCATCTCATTGAATTTATAAAATGTAAGTATAAACTTATTATACTGGTATATATATATATGCAACATACTGGTATATTTAACTAAAACTTCAGAAATATATATCTGCATTCCATTTTCATGGGCGGGTCCAGGCAATTTATCATATTCATTAATTCAACACATAATCTGATTTCTTTAAAGACTATTGAAATGTTAAGTAACGCCTTATACCCTAGAATTTGGAATTTCTCGTTATTGGTCTGCTGCTGTTAAGATCCATCCATTTTAATATACCATAGACAATTAATCGAGAGAATTCGGCATAAAAAATATCAAACCCTGACACTTTAACTATAAAATATACATGCTCCAAGTCAGGAACCATTACATTAGCATGATTAGTGCATTTCACAATTATTTTATGTTTTTTAGCAAAAAAAAGTCCAAAAAAATTTTTATTATGCACCTCCCCTTTCAAATATCCTGGAAACGTCCCTGATTTTCCTTTCTCCTTTACTTTAAACAGAGCAATGCATTATAAACATTGCATATTTCTATTTGCACCTACAATTCAGTTTCTTCATTGGGCAGTTATGAACTGGGTGCACAGATTTATGGCAATGGTTGCCATTTTTGTGCTTGCATCAAACACAATAACAAATAGTATCTTTATGATGGTCTTAAAGAATACCACAGTGCTGGACAGGGACTGAGACTGCAAGGTGGAACAGCCAAAATTCCGAACAGATACAACCTTGACTATGTTATTTATTTAAGAATAAAAACATGAATTTAAAAATTGTGTATTTTCAAATATTATAAATATAATTGTGAAAATAAATAATCAGTCCCTTGTTTTACTGAAAATGAAAAATCATGCTTCAACGGTGCAGACAATAAATAATCTGTCTTTATTTTCTACAAAAATAAATAACCCATCCAAAACAAATCCTCCTGCCCCCCCTCCCCCAGAATATCAAATGGTCGTCCCCTAATGCACTTACAATTGCTTGTATTATGAAATACTCAACATAATTCGTTATTGTTTTGTAGGATTTAGCACTTTTGTAGATTTAACTTATCCACTGACAACACAGACTATAATGACGGATGGAAGACTCTTTTCAATTTACAATTACCAACTGAACACACTCCATCTTTGGAAAGATGACGAAGCTAATCCCGTTAGGAATGTCTGCTATATACAGGATAGCCTACCGCTGTATGACATTATTGAAAATAACGAGTTGAAAGGATTTAATGATGATACTTTCAAAGCATTAATGAGGTGTTTCTTGCTGAAACCTGCTGATCGAGGATATGAAATGCGACCCACACTACCGTCAGATTCTCCAGACGCCACAGATCCAGAGGAATACATTCCTAAGATTAAGAAAGAAATTCTTGTTGAAGAGGAAATTGAATTTGATGCATCATAATGAAAAAAATGATTTATAGATGTTTTTTGTTAAGTTTATTCCTGCAAATGTTATACATGTATATGGCATGGAAATTATAACAGATCAACTTTACATATTTTAAAGACTGCATCAGGCTCGTTTGAGGTGTGGCATAACCAATAGAATTGAAAGTAGACATGGAGTAATAATAAAAATTATTTGATAAACAACAAAATGGATAACAGGAAAGGTCAACAATAACATACCAATCAATCAAATCAACCCAAATAACAAAAATAACCTAAAAGAGTACAAAACACAAACATGAACACAACAGAGTGTCAGGATAGTCTGGCTTGGAACAGACACTGAATAGTGGAGGGGTTGATACCCTCCCCCCCCCCACCCCCTTATCTATCCTGACACTCTGGTGTATAAAACTGACTATAAAAACCAATAAAGTATGATTACCAACAAGGTGACCACTTGTTAGAACTGAAAATTAAGAGTGGACGGTACATAATTTAGATAGCAGGGTCAGAATGTGCTCATTTTAACTGTAAAATTAGCTAAGGCTCACATAGCTGCAGGTTGGATACTGTCGCTCTACTAAACGAACAAATCTGAAATAACATTTCCAGTTTTGATGCATGAGATATAGATATTTTATCTGTTTCTGGCTCATCATTGTGCTCAAGGCTTAAAAGGTTGCATGTAAATCATGGGAAAAAATGTCAAAATGTTGAATAGCATTTTCAAAAGCCAAAATGACAAAAAAATTAAGCCAAAATTATCTAAGAACTGCAAATTTTGGGCAGACAACAACCCTGAGATGGGATCCAAATAGAACAAAGAGAGGCTGCTATACATATTTTAGCAAGTTTCATATTCCCACATTGTATAACAAGCTTTTTATTTGTATAACAAGCTTTTAATGGCCCTATGTAAAGTGAAAAAATTGAATTAAAACCATGAAATTTCTGGGATAAAAATAATACTCCAAAAATACCAAAAAAAAACCAGAAAGAATTATGTAATTGCTGAATGCAACAGACACTGAAAATATGGTTGGGTTAAACCACTTTCGTTTGTTACAAAATTCAACCCTCCCCTTTGCACGTATGACATTGGAAGGAAAACAAGAGGCTCGGTCGGCTGAGCCTGTATCGCTCACCTTGCAGTCACAAACTTTTGATTTGATTTGACAGACTAGATTGATCTCTGGAAACTTTGTAAATGATCTTCTATAAATGCTTCATACCAAGTATAAGTTCATTGGCCAAATGGTTTCAGAGGAGAAGTTTTAAATTTCGACCAATCAGAACATATAAAGGTTTCTGGCGTCCATTTTGTTTCACGGACTAGAAAGATTTATGCAAAGTTTGTAAAGGACCTTCCATAGATGCGCCATCCCAAAAATCAGTTCGTTTGACTTTACGATTTCAGAGGAATAGAAGTTTTAAATTTCGATCAATCAGAACATGTAAATGTTCATGGCAGCCATTTTGTTTCACCGACCGTGATGATTTATGCAAATTTTGTAAAGGACCTTCCATAGATGTTCCATATCAAAAATCGGTTCATTTGGCTTTACGGTTTCAGAGGAGAAGTTTTAAAATTTCGACCAATCAGAACATGAAAATGGTCATGGCAGCCAATTTGTTGCACAGACCAGGATGATTTATGCAAATTTTGTAAAGGATCCTCCATAGATGCTACAGGCCAAGTTTCAGTTTAATAGTTCCTGTGGTTTCTTCAGAGAAGATGAAAATGTAAAAGTTTACAGACGCACAGTCGACGGACGCCAAGTGATGACAATATCTCACATTCCCTTTGGCAAGGTGAGCTTAAAATCGGTAAAGAACAGCAGTTCATTGTACAAGTCACTCATAGACATAAATGACCACATTTCCCCTAGAAGTAGAAATAAAGCGAAAACTGAAGCGGCATACATATTATTAGTAGGCAGTTTGTCATAGGATGGATGTATTATTGTTTATCGTCCAGTGGCAATCATTTAATAAATATCAGGACGAGAACATGTTTTGTACTAGACCGACACACTGAACCGGATTTTTAAGGTGCTAGCCCACGAGGAAACAGTCCGCTGGAAGACGAATCACCGTGGCTTTTTATTTTGCTAAAATCCAGGTCCTGCCTTTTTTAATTCAAATCTCATCATAGCCCCCCAACCCTAAATTTCAAATGGTCTTTTGTTCATAATTAGGATATATACGAATCAGTATCAGCTAGCAGATCGGTTTTTAAGCAGATTGAGTAGTCGGATTAGTGTTTTAACCGATCATGCAAGTTCTCTTTTAAATGCTTTTTTATGGATAATATATATATATACGTTTAAACAAATAGACATGAAAAGAGATGTGCTATCAATGAGAAAATAACCATGAAACGGAACTACAAAGTACAGCTATCAACATGGGGGCCCATACTGGGTATAACAAGCTATGAATGGCCCCGTATTAACAGGTTTTGAAGAAATTCAGCCGAACAACACAATATCTGAAATAAAAACCATGTGAATACTCCAAAACACAATTTATAGGAAACCTACAACCACTGACAAATGCTTCTGGCTTGGAACAGATACATAAATGCAGCTTAGACATGTTTCAAAAGACAGAAACACATTATGTTACTGTTACTAGATGCAGTAATGTTTGAGTATCTGATAGGGTCGATAGCCGGAACTGTAAGACCTCAGTTTCAGCCTTTCAAGTTACTTTTTGTTACTATAATATTAATTTTGTTAGTGTTTTCACCTTTTGACTACTCATTGTCAATGTTTTGGTTTAGTAGTACGGACTATTTAGTAATGATTTTTATACGACCGCAAAATTTTTGCGGTCGTATATTGGTATGACGGCGTCGTCGTCGTCGTCCGAAGACATTTGTTTTCGCACTATAACTTTAGTATAAGTTAATAGAAATCTATCAAATTTAAACACAAGGTTTATGACCACAAAAGGAAGGTTGGGATTGATTTTGGGAGTTTTGGTCCCAACAGTGTAAGAATTAGGGGCCAAAAAAGGGTCCAATAAGCATTTTTGGTTATCTTGGTGTAAGGGAGGTAATCCAAACACATTTAAAGTAAAATGTTGTGTATGATTCGATTACCTCCCTTACAAGTCGTAAATTATGTATAAATTGGGGGAGGGGGAGGTGAAAACAAAATTTAGGGGGGGGGGGAATGAGACATTGAGGGGGGCAATTTTTTTCATTTCAGATTAGTAGTATGTATGCGGTTTTCAGTTATTATTTGAGGTGGAGGAGCCGGAAGTGACGTCAACCGGAAATGACGTCACCGGAAGTGACATGACCGGAACCGGAAGTGATTTTTGCGCGCATGCGCAACCGGAAGTGGGTAGTTTTCCCGCCCTTTGTTGCCGGAAGTGACGCAAGTCACGTTGTAGGACCCGGATGTGTGTTCTGCGCATGTGTAGGCGGAACCGGAAGTACCCGGAAGTGGTTTGCGCGCATGCGCAACCGGAAGTAGGGTGTTTTTTCCGCCATTTGTTGACGGAAGTGACGTAAGTCACGTGGTAGGACCCGGATGTGTGGTCTGCGCATGTTCGGGCGGAACCGGAAGTGGTTGGTGCAACCGGAAGTAGGGTGTTTTTTCCGCCATTTGTTGACGGAAGTGACGCAAGTCACGGACCCTAATGTTGATGCTTGACCAGATTGAATTATCTCCCCTTTTCCCGTGCTTCTCGGTCGTCTCTAGATCTTTCATCGGTCTCTCACTGTTATGTCCGAGAGTATACGAAGTACACTATTGGATTATCTCCCCATATCCCGATCTTTTCAACTGTGGGTGATGTTTTCTGTGAGGACTAGGATTGGATTATGTCCCCTTACCCACAAGTGCTGGTTGTCACCAATGGAGGGGTGTCCTTAGCAACGGCGGTCCATTTCTACGATGCACTTAGTTTCTCTTCTCTTGCTCCATCCGGATACCCCTTGCTGCTCATCGCTACTCTTCTCTTGGTCATCGCTGCTCTTCTCTTGCTCTTTGCTGCTCAACGCTGCTCTGCACTGTACTCAGACCTGAAAGTACCCTAAAGACAATCGTTTACCCTAACACTAGTTCTGCTTTGCAGCCTGCTTCAAAGTCATGTTTCAAAGGGTGGATTGGTCTCAATCCCTTATGACTTTGAAGTGGTACTAGTGTTAGGGATAAGATTATTTTAGGGTTAGGTAAGTATTTTATTATTTTTCTAATTTTTTCTTAATTTTCTTAATTTTTTTTTTATTTAATATTTTTTATTTTTATTATTTTTTTTAAAATTTTTATTATTATTATTTTTATTTTTTTTATTTTTTTTATTTTCTATTATTTTTATTTTTTATTTTTTTTATTTTTTGGCGTCCATGTTGGATCCCGTTAATGTGACGTCATGGAAATTTCCATTAGAAAACGTGTTGAAACATGTCGTGGACGCGGACCTGATCGTAGACACCCATGGTGCTCTCTATTCCGTCCGCGTTCAGGAAAAAATGGAAAATTTTGGTCGACGCGGACATGAGCGAAGACACCCATGGTGTTCTCTTTTACGTCCGCGTTCTGGCTATATATACAGATGAAAATTTATACATATCGTCTTGAACCTTTGAAAAGGTAACGACTATGTTCTCTTGCTAGAAGTGCAGTAAGACGTTTACGGAGAAGAGAAACCTGCTTCGCCACCAGAAGACACATGCTGTTGCGGACCAGACGTATTCATGCCAGGTATGTGGAAAGGAGTTTGCCAGGGCCGACAACCGGAAGCGCCACGAAGCTACCCACCAGCAGATGGAACCTGAAAACCCAGATGCAGTCCAGTCCTTTGCCTGCCAGGTATGTGGAAAGGAGTTTGCCAGGGCCGACACCATGAAACGCCACCAGGAGTCCCACCAGTACACCCTGACGTGTCCAGACTGTGGGCAGTACTTTAACAGATTGGGGAACCTTGCTCGCCACAGACTGTTGCATACCAAGCCAGATGCCAAGCCCAGGATGATGAAACCAGTCAAGAGACCAGCCTCGCCACTACCTGGCCCCAGCGCGAAAAGACGCAGGATGAGCAGACCAGACAACCTACCAGTGAAGACAGCCATCAACCTTCAGCCAGACGTATTGCAAGAAGATCCCGATACCAGGGTTTTGTACCTGAGACACTGGCAGACCATCCGGACAGAAGAAAATACCGGCAACCGTGTCCAGGATCGGTTCAACTTTACGTTGAATGAAATTACAACTGGTACCTTTTCTGACATGGTTCGCCACATGTTCGAACTGCAGACCACGGCCTTCAAGATCAACGTGTCGTTTGGCTTTGTACTGAGGAACGTAGAGACCGGAGAACTTAGATACTTCCATTCCAGCCAGAACAAAGGCAGGTTTTTCGACGTACCACACCTGATAAGAAACGAAGAAGACATAGAGAAGTTTTTGGAAGAATTGAGCCGTCACGACATTTTGGAGTTCATCCGGCAGCAGAGACCAGATACCAAGTGGGTGGTGCATTTACTGACAAATGCCACGTTTTATGTCAACAAGTTGTTGGAACATCCCATAGGAGCCAGAGTCGTGTTACCAGACTTCATTTTGAAAAACCGTGGTGTCGTCGCATTGGTTGCTGGATCTAATGGGCCATATAATGACAATTTGTGTTTTTTCCGATGTTTGGCCGTCCACCGTGGAGCTCCCGTCGTAAACGTAGAAGTACCTGCCAATTAAGACTTACCATGCATCGACAATATTTGGAGAAGACAGAAATGGCCGGCGGTGATTTCAAGGGGATTTGTTTAGACGATTTGGCGTACATCGAACCACTGTTCCAACTCAACATCTGTGTGTACGATCTCCAAGAGACAGAAGACGGCGAAGTAGCGGCGAGATTGGTACGACGTTCTCCTTACAGTTTCCAGGACACCATGAACTTGAATTTGTACGACAACCATTTTAGTTATGTCAGCAACATGGAGAAATACAGTCACAGTTACCTGTGTTCAAAATGTGACAAGTTGTGGAAGTCAGCATATGAACTTCATAGACACGAGAGAACCTGCACCGGCGAAGTACTCTACAAATACCCCGGCGGAGTGTACCATACACCACAGACAGTGTTCGAACGTTTGGAGGACGAAGGAATCCAAGTTCCGGTAGAAGACAGATATTATCCGTACAGAGCCACCTACGATATAGAGGCGATGCTTCAACCTACAGACCAACCGAGGTCGGATAAATTGGAATGGACCAGTCAACACGTTTTGCTCAGCGTTTCCGTGTGTTCCAACGTACCGGAGTTTACAGAGCCAATTTGTTTCGTGTCCGAAGGCGATAGCAGTGAAACAGTTGATTCGTGTTTGATACATTTGACAGAAATAAGTGACAAAGCCTTTCGCCTACTGATGCCCAGGTATGCTGGTGTATTTGAAGAGATCCAAGAGAGACTGGACCGGGACCTGGAAGAATACCAAGACGACGAAGAGCGAGAACGCCAGGAAAAGAAACATCACCTGTACAAGTTGAAGCAGCAACTAGAACGACATCTCCAAGAATTACCCGTGATTGGCTTCAACACCGGAAAATACGACGTGAACGCCATGAAGATAGATTTCTTCACTCGTCTGGTGGAAAGTCACAAGATAAAGTATACAGTGAAGCGCAATAACAATTTCATGTGTATCAAGACGGAGAAGTTGAAATTTTTGGACATCACCAACTACCTGGCTCCCGGATTTAGTTACTCCCAGTTTTTGAAAGCCTACGGCTGTGCGGAAGAGAAAGGATTTTTTCCATACGAGTGGATGACGGGTTTAGACAAGTTGGCAGTGACGGAGTTACCACCACACCAGGCATTTTTCAGTACGCTGAAAAACGAGAACATTGCACCCGAAGAGTACCAGCTGTGTCGCCAAGTCTGGCAGGAAAAGAAAATGAAGAACGTGAAAGAGTTCCTGATATGGTACAACAACAAAGACGTGGAGCCCATGCTGGAAGCCATCGAGAAAATGTTTGTATATTACAAGGGATTGAAGGTGGACATGTTTAAACACGGCATCAGCGTACCGGGATTCACACTGAAAACCATGTTCGATGGTCTATCCGATTATTTCACCGTTCCGGACGAGAAGAACAAAGATCTGTACGAGTTATACAAAGAAAACATAGTGGGTGGACCCAGCATCGTCTTCCACAGATACCACGAGAAAGACCAGACCTTCATCCGGCCTGCTGAATACGAAGACCCAAAACCGTGCAAGAAGATCTACGGTGTGGACGCCAATGCTTTGTACCTGTGGAGCATCAAGCAGGATATGCCAACGGGTCACTTCGTCCGACGCAAGAGCGAGGACCATTTTAAAAGACAGACACCTCGAAGGTACGAAAGAATGGCAATCGAGTGGATGGAATGGGAAGCCAAGAAGACAGGACACCACATACGGCACCAGGGGAACGACACGGAAAAATTGATCGGACGTCGGCGCCTTCCCGTGGACGGCTACTGTAAGGATATTAATACAGTTTACGAGTTCCAGGGCTGCCTGTGGCACGGACATTGTTGTCGCCTGACTCGGGGAAAGACAGAAAACCCGTTGAACGGAAAGAGCTTGGAAGAATTAAACAAGACTACCCGAGAAAAAATAGAGTACATTACAGAAAACGACTACCAAGTGAAACAGATGTGGGAGTGCGAATGGGATCGGTTAAAGAAAGAAGACCAAGGAATCAAGACCTTCGTGTCTCAGAGACAGAGACCCTGCGATCGTTTCGCCACCATGACCGAAGACGACATCATGAGAGCCGTGATGGAGGACAAGTTGTTTGGTGCCTTAGAAGTGGACCTGCACGTACCTGAGGACCTAAAGTCAAAATTTGCAGAAATGCCTCCAGTCTTCAAGAACGTGGACGTGTCCAGAGACGACATTGGGGACCACATGAAGAGTTATGCAGAAGAAAAAGGAATCATGTCCCAGCCTAGAAAGTCTTTAATCGGCAGCATGTTTGGAGAGAAGATCATGGTGATATCCCCGTTGCTGAAATGGTACGTCAACCACGGACTGAAAGTCACCAAGATTTACCAAGTGGTGGAGTACACACCGTCGGCGTGTTTCAGAGCCTTCGGAGATCAAGTCAGTGATGCCAGGCGAGCCGGAGATACCGACCCAAATAAGAAGATAATTGCCGAAAACGAGAAACTGAGGGGAAATTCCAGCTACGGCAAGACGGTGACCAACAAGGAAAGGCACACGGATGTGATTTACTGCCAGGAACACCAGATCAGTCGCTACCTCGTGGATCCTTCTTTCCGCCGGTGCAACCAGCTGAGTGACAAAACTTTCGAAGTTGAAATGAGTAAGAAGACCATACACCTGGACCTGCCCATGCACATTGGGTGTTTCGTTTACCAGTACGCCAAGCTTCGGATGTTGGAATTTTATTACGATTTTATGGACGTTTTTGTGGATCGCCGTGATTATCAATATTGTGCAATGGACACCGACAGTGCCTACATGGCTCTCTCTGGCGATAGTTTGGAGGAAGTGATCAAACCGGAGTTGCGTCGGCGCTTTGAAGCAGAGAAGAAGAATTGGTTTCCCCGTACCGACACACCACAACTGGCTGCTTGGGACAAGAGGACTCCAGGACTATTCAAGACAGAATTCAGTGGTGACGGGATGATTGCCCTGTGTAGCAAGACGTACTTCTGCTTTGGAGACGAAACCAAGTTCAGCTGTAAAGGAGTCAACAGGAGAACAAACGACATCAACAAGGAGAAATACATGGACGTTCTCCTGTCGAAGAACTCTGGCTCCGGAACCAACAGAGGGTTTCGCTCTGTAGACAACCAAGTCTATACCTACTTGCAAGAGCGAGCTGGTTTTTCGTACTTTTACCCAAAACGTAAAGTTTTGGCGGACGGGGTGTCTACGACACCCTTAGATATTTAATCGGATGAACGGCTGACCGACTCGATTGTACATATGTACTTTATGTAGTGGGAAAGCTTTTCATTTGATGTATGAACAGACCACTCTTTTTTGAGTCGTCTGTTAACCGATAACAAAAAAAAAAAAAAAAAAAAAAAAAAGAAAAAAGAAAAAATTTTAAAAAAAAGAAAAAAAGAAAAAATTTTAAAAAAAAAGAAAAAAGTAACAAAAAAAAACCAAAAAAAGGAAAGGTTAATGCAGCCTATGTATATACTTGTATATATGTAGACAGTTACCAGCCTGTCAATGCAGAGTAGCCTTTTTATGAACTAGGAACCTGTGGTCAAAAACACAGGAGCTCAACCCACAGAGCTGCCTAGCGCGTCCCCCAGGTGGCGGATAGGGGACCCCCTCTCGTTGAGGGTTGTCAGGTCGTTAAAAGCCCTGACCGCGGACCATAGTGGGTGTTTGGGAAAAAAAACTATGTTTCTAAATTTACACTCATTTTCTATTTATAGAGGAAAGACGTGCCTGTCAATGCCTAGTGTCATAAAAGGAAGTGAAGATAATCAGAGAAGTCATTCGTACGATGGACCCCTTTCAAGCATACGAGAGAATCGTCACTGCCATGTTCGAAGACGGTGTGGTGAACCAAGGAAGACTGGTCGTATTGTCGGTGTTTACTCGTACCTATTGTGAACAGTTTCCGGATTGGGCGCCGCATATTTGGACAATGTATCATCGTGTTGATCTATCGAAACGGTTGGAATTGACCAATGAAAATGTCAGATTTTCGACCAATCGGAACGGGAGAAGTTAACCAATCACATGTCGGAAAGATAGCCAATCATGTTTCAAGTTTCATAATATAAGAACCAATCCAATCCATCTCCGATATATATATAAATAGACCAGCAAGAAGAGGAATCAGTCAGCCGATATGTCTCGTAAAGAAAAGAAAACCAAAGACCAGACCAAGTGAGATATCGTCCAAGACGCCATGACAGCTTCCGATATTCCTTTGAAAGTACTACTTGATGGAGGAACGTATGCAGAGCTGACAGAATGGAATGGCAGTAAAAGAGTAGATCTCAGATTTTGGGAAAGTGAAACGGTGCCCACCAAGACCGGAGTGAGCTTATCTTTGATACAATGGAAAGCTTTATGCGAGACTACTGATGTTCTGGATGATTTGATCGGTAGAGTACAGGATAAAGAACTAGTCGACTGGAGATATCACATTGGGGACAATGTATTCGTCACCGTCAAATCCCCATACCCCACTATTTGGATAAGAAAGCACTTTATACCCCGGGGAGACTGGACCTATCGTCCAACAAAGAGAGGAATCGGCTTGGACACCTTCGAATGGAAAGAACTGAAGAAGATCATACCTTTGTTTGAAGAGAAAGAACCAGAACTTAAAACATTGACTGATGTAGATTTTGTAAAATAAAATATGAAACTGTTTCATTTGTGCTTGTCGTCGATAAATATCCCAGTATACAATCACATCGATCAGTCTTGATCTACCAATCAAACCGACAACATGAGTACCGAGTGGCCTTCCGATCATCAGCAGTAAACTACATTCCTTCAGCAGTAGCAGCAGCAGCGATTAAAAGTGACAAATAGCACCAAAAACTGAAATGAGCACGCGAGTAAGATCATGAGTAGCGATGAACAGCAAAGAGCAAGAGAAGAGCAGCGATAAGCAAGAGAAGAGCAGTGATGAGCAAGAGAAGAGCAGCGATGACGAACAGCAACAAGCAGCAGGAGCGAAATGAGCACGCGAGTAAGGCCCTGAGTAGGGATGAGCAGCAAAGAACAAGAAAGGATCAGCGATGAGCAAGAGAAAAAACAGCGATGAGCAAGAGAAGAGCAGCGATAACGAACAGCAAAAAGCAGCAGGAGCAGTAGTGGCAGCGAAAACAGAGACAAGTAGCCCCAAAAAACGAAATAAGCACGCGAGTAAGGTAAGGAGTAGCGATGAACAACAAAGGACAAGAGAAAAGCAGTGATGAGCAACAAAGAGCGAGAGAAAAACAGCCATAAGCAGTAAAGAGCAAGAGAAAAACAGCGATGAGCAGTAAAGAACGAGAGAAAAACAGCGATGACCAGTAAAGAACAAGAGAAAAACATTGATGAGCAGTAAAGAACAAGAGAAAAACAGTGATGAGCAACAAAGAACAAGAGAAAAACAGCGATGAGAAGCATAGAGCAAGAGAAAAACAGCGATGAGCAGTAAAGAGCAAGAGAAAAACAGGGATGACCAGTAAAGAACAAGAGAAAAACAGTGATGAGCAGTAAAGAGCAAGAGAAAAACAGTGATGAGCAACAAAGAACAAGAGAAAAACAGCGATGAGAAGCATAGAGCAAGAGAAAAACAGCGATGAGCAGTAAAGAGCAAGAGACAAACAGCGATGAGCTACAAAAACCAAGAGAAAAACAGCGATAAGCAGTAAAGAACAAGAGAAAAACAGTGATGAGCAGTAAAGAGCAAGAGAAAAACAGTGATGAGCAACAAAGAACAAGAGAAAAAACAGCGACGAGCAGTAAACAGCACGAGAAAAACAGTGACGAGCAACAAAAACCAAGAGAAAAACAGCGATGAGCAACAAAGAGCGAGAGAAAAACAGCGATAAGCAGTAAAGAGCAAGAGACAAACAGCGATGAGCTACAAAAACCAAGAGAAAAACAGCGATAAGCAGTAAAGAACAAGAGAAAAACAGTGATGAGCAGTAAAGAGCAAGAGAAAAACAGTGATGAGCAACAAAGAACAAGAGAAAAAACAGCGACGAGCAGTAAACAGCACGAGAAAAATAGCGACGAGCTACAAAAACCAAGAGAAAAACAGCGATTAGCAGCAAAGAGCACGAGAAAAACAGCGATGAGCAGCAAAGACCACGTGGAAAACAGCGATGAGCTACAAAAACCAAGAGAAAAACAGCGATGAGCAGTAAAGAGCAAGAGAAAAACAGTGATGAGCAACAAAGAACAAGAGAAAAAACAGCGACGAGCAGTAAAGAGCAAGAGAAAAACAGTGATGAGCAACAAAGAACAAGAGAAAAACCAGCGACGAGCAGCAAAGAGCACGAGAAAAACAGCGATGAGCTACAAAAACCAAGAGAAAAACAGCGATAAGCAGTAACGAGCAAGAGAAAAACAGCGATGAGACGTAAAGAACAAGAGAAAAACAGTGATGAGCAGTAAAGAGCAAGAGAAAAACAGTGATGAGCAACAAAGAACAAGAGAAAAACAGCGATGAGCAGCAAAGAGTACGAGAAAAACAGTGATGATCAACAAAGAGCGAGAGAAAAACAGTGATGAGCAACAAAGAACAAGAGAAAAACAGCGATGAGCAGCAAAGAGCACGAGAAAAACAGCGATGAGCAGCAAAGAACAAGAAAAAAAACAGCGATGAGCAGCAAAGAGTACGAGAAAAACAGTGATGATCAACAAAGAGCGAGAGAAAAACAGCCATAAGCAGTAACGAGCAAGAGAAAAACAGCGATGAGCAGTAAAGAACGAGAGAAAAACAGCGACGAGCAGTAAAGAACAAGAGAAAAACAGTGATGAGCAACAAAGAACAAGAGAAAAACAGCGATGAGCAGCAAAGAACAAGAGAAAAACAGCGACGAGCAGCAAAAACCAAGAGAAAAACAGCGATAAGCAGTAACGAGCAAGAGAAAAACAGCGATGAGCAGCAAAGAGTACGAGAAAAACAGTGATGATCAACAAAGAGCAAGAGAAAAACAGTGATGAGCAACAAAGAACAAGAGAAAAAACAGCGACGAGCAGTAAAGAGCAAGAGAAAAACAGTGATGAGCAACAAAGAACAAGAGAAAAACCAGCGACGAGCAGCAAAGAGCACGAGAAAAACAGCGATGAGCTACAAAAACCAAGAGAAAAACAGCGATAAGCAGTAACGAGCAAGAGAAAAACAGTGATGAGCCGCAAAGAACAAGAGAAAAACAGTGATGAACAGTAAAGAGCAAGAGAAAAACAGTGATGAGCAACAAAGAGCAAGAGAAAAACAGTGATGAGCAACAAAGAACAAGAGAAAAACAGCGACGAGCAGCAAAGAGCACGAGAAAAACAGCGACGAGCTACAAAAACCAAGAGAAAAACAGCGACGAGCTACAAAAACCAAGAGAAAAACAGCGATAAGTAGTAACGAGCAAGAGAAAAACAGTGATGAGCCGCAAAGAACAAGAGAAAAACAGTGATGAACAGTAAAGAGCAAGAGAAAAACAGTGATGAGCAACAAAGAACAAGAGAAAAACAGCGATGAGCAGCAAAGAGCACGAGAAAAACAGCGATGAACAAGATAAGAGCAGCAATGACGAACACCAACAAGCAGCAGGAGCGGAAGCGGCAGCGAAAACACCGACAAGTAACCCCAAGAATCTTAAATCAGCAGGTGAATATAGTCATTATTAGCGATGAGCAGCATGGAGCAGCGAAGAGCAAGCGAAGAGAAGCGAAGCATAGAGCAATGAAATAGACCGCCGTTGCTAAGGACACCCCTCCATTGAGCGGTGACAAGCATCAACTTGAGGTAAGGGGACATAATCCAATCCTAGTCCTCACAGAAAACATCACTCACAGATGAAAAGAGCGGGATAAGGGGAGATAATTCAATCAAAGATCCAGAGACGACCGAGAAGAGCGGGAAAAGGGAGATAATTCAATCTGGCTCAATCCCTTATGAATTTGAAGTGGTACTAGTGTTAGGGTAAACGATTGTCTTTAGGGTGCTTTCAGGTCTGAGTACAGAGCAGCGTTGAGCAGCAAAGAGCAAGAGAAGAGCAGCGATGACGAACAGCAACAAGCCTGAGTAGCGATGAGCAGCAAGGAGTAGCAAAGAGCGGGATGGAGCAAGAGAAGAGAAGTGAATGCAATGAAATGGACCGCCGTTGCTAAGGACACCCCTCCATTGGTGACAAGCATCACTTGTGGGTAAGGGGACATAATCCAATCCTAGTCCTCACAGAAAACATCACCCACAGTTGAAAAGATCGGGATATGGGGAGATAATCCAATAGTGTACTTCGTATACTCTCGGACTTCGACATATCAGTGAGGGTATCAGACCGATGAAAGAGCCAGAGACGACCGAGAAGTGCGGGAAAAGGGGAGATAATTAAATCTGGTCAAGCATGGCACATCCGGGTCCGTGACTTACGTCACTTCCGTAAACAAAATATGAGAAAATGGCACCAAAATCCATTACTTCCGGTTGCGCATGCGCGCAAAAACCACTTCCGGTTCCGCCCGAACATTCGCAGACCACACATCCGGGTCCTACCACGTGACTTACGTCACTTCCGTCAACAAATGGCGGAAAAAACACCCTACTTCCGGTTGCGCATGCGCCTGACTTCCGGGTACTTCCGGTTCCGCCTACACATGCGCAGAATATACATCCGGGTCCTACCACGTGACTTACGTCACTTCCGTAAAGAAATGGCGGGAAAACTACCCACTTCCGGTTGCGCATGCGCGCAAAAATCACTCCCGGTTCCGGTCACGTGACTTCCGGTTCCGGTTACGTCACTTCCGGTGACGTCATTTCCGGTTCCGGTGACGTCACTTCCGGCTCCTCGCTCCTCCTCAAATAATAACTGAAAACCGCATACATACTACTCAGATTTCAGAAATGAAAGAAAATTTCAAATTTTTTTTGGCCAAAAAAGGGGGGGTGGTTACAATAATTCTTATTGTTTTTCGTTTTTTTTTTTTTTTTTGGGGGGGGTCAATGTACAACTTCATAGTGTATTCCACAAAAGCAAAAAAAGGGGTAAATTTTTTTTTTTTGGGGGGGGGGGCAATTCGCCACAGCATATTGTATTGCACAAAAAGCAAAAAATTGAATATAAATTCAAATCATATGACCAATTCTAAGTTCTTTGATTACAGTTATTCTGTGTCAGAAACCTATTATGTGTCAAATATTTAATTACAGTCCAAATTCAGACCTGTATCAAGTGCGAATATTGTGTCCATTTTTGCCCCAATTGTTCAGGGTTGTATCCAGCTGCGCTCAGCGAAGCAATTTATATTTTTATATCGGCAGTTTGTTAATTTATTTTATTACGACGATTACTTATGAATAAGTTAAACAAGGTCATACCACATGCATATACATTACGGGCGACATTTCTTGGAATAACTGAAGTGAAAATTGAAACTGGAAGATATAAAAATATTCCAAAGCCCTCGAAGACTTTGTAACAAGTTCAAAGTTCTGGATGATGAATCCCATTTCTTTATATTTAATAAAATAAATAATGTTTAAGACATGTCTTTTTAATGATTTAAAAATCCAATATAAAAAATTCTTTGACAAAAAAAAAAAATGAAATGTATTCTAAATACAACTACTAGCCAGCAAGTGAAATCTTCAGGTTCCTTTATTAAACAGTCTATGGAACTGAGGACAGGTGGTACTGTTGTGTTGTGTGCTCAATGTTTTATTTTATTTTAATATACCGGGTATATGATTGTCATAATGATGTTGTTAATTGTGATTATTACAATGCCTTTTGGTGGCCTTGAACTGTTTTCTGGTCTTTGGTCGGCTTGCTGTCTCTTTGACATTTCCCGTTTCCATTCTCTATTCTACTTCGACTCTCTTTTGGGTGTAAGTTTTGCTTAATAATAAATAAATAAAAATTATCAAGCGCATATTTGTTTTGGCGTTCTTTTTAGAAACACATTATTTTGAAATGGGGAACGAATAATAAACTAAACATTGAAAAAAGTTATTCTGACAACAGGCAACAATTTGGCTAGATTTCAGAAAGATAGTTTTCCTGGCCATCTGAGGTAAATTATTAAATAACATTACATACATGAACGGGGTCTAAAAAAGATAAGAATTAAAATGGTATTACACACCGGGGATAAAGATTCCGTATAAAAATTGAATGAAAATACATGAAATAACGCATGCACCCCATATAGTACTTAAAAATGCAACTTACAAGTTTGAACATCAAAATTAAGACTTAAGACTTAATGTTTTTCTTTATATTTCCCCGAATAACAAATGACTAAGAGGCAGTTGCCACTGCACCACTGCCATCATTGCACATATAAATTATATCTTATCAATAGATCCCAGCTACAATCTTTCAAAAATATATATGATTCAATGTTCACCAAAATTGAACATAAGGAGATATGACTCAAAGGAGATATGAACCGCAAATATTGTAACAATAGAGTCAAAACAATGTGACTTGGTAAATTAAGTTGCAGTTTTGCCCTCTTTTACCTCTCTTAACCTCAGGTGCTTCAAAACAAACTATAAAGTGAATATATAAATGATAAAGGTTCAGTCTCCGAACGGGCTGAAGGTAAATGACAAAAAACTAAAAAGAAACATATACAATTCAAAATCTCATCAAAGAATACAAAAAAGTTGGCCATAGAGCTGGAAGATTAGAGAGTCAAACAAAACAGGGTTTAATATAATTTTAACCTTTTAAGTTTAAAAAAAAATGGTGATGGATAAAGATATATACCACACTTGCTCAGAATTTTCACTCCCCTAAAGTAATGCAATACGTATTGTTTTTGCTTTTCTGTCTAATATGTCTTATGATTTTCAGTTTTATAATGTTCAATATTTAATGATCTTATGTACATGTAATGAAATACCAATTATAGAAACTGACTATACAATTAGGACTTCGTATTTGGGATTTTTACCGTGCTATATTTATACATGTACACTGTTATTTCTTAATGGTCTTAAACAGCTGAAGCATGTTGAAACTGAATCGTCCTTAGGTCTCTTGATTACGCTTTTCAGTTTCAAATTTTATTTCATCTCACTGCCACTATAACAAAACGCTGTAACTTCATCAGCTGATACAGATTTTAGTCTTGTGCTAGTCTTTTAAACATTCAGAATTTTGGTTATACCTCATGCTGAGAGAAAAATAAATGTTATTTCAACGGACACAGCCAGTATTTATTTTATTTATTTTAATATTGTTACATATGATAGTCGTTGCCACTGCATGACAGAAATTCACTACCAAATGCAAGACGTTTCTGCATATTATGAATTATTGTCTTTTAATTATTATCATTATCATAGTGAAAAGGTGTTTTGAAATAATTTATCAAAATGAACTGATGTTTTCATTGAAAAATAACGTTATTTCAGTAATAATGTCAGACTTCAGTATTTTTTAAAAAGCGGCCCTGCGCAGTGTTTGTTTGCGTAATTCATTCATAACCTCGAAAATGAAAGAGGTCGTTCTTTTCAAATAAATAGAACCGGAAGACTTTGCAAAACATGCAATGATTTAGAAATTGAAGATGGACACCATAACCTTTGGCAGTGTGAAAAATATAGAAAAGAAAGAGAATTGTTACATCTATTTTTTAAAAATATAACGTTATATTACGAAAAAAAGTTCCAAAATTCCATATGATATAATGACTTAAAGGTAGATCATACCTACCAGTAAAATACACTGAGCATCTTTTTCGGGAATCTTGCAATTTTGTATGTAAATATATATTTTCAACGAGCAGAAAGTATTTGATGTAATATAAAATTATACATTGAATTTATTTAAATAAAAAAATGACAAAAATGCATCAATAGCAAAGTTATAAGGTTTTATCCTAAAAAGATGCTTTTTTCAGGGGAGATAATCGGCGGACAATTTTTCCCATGAAATGTATAGGAAATTTATTCTTTTTGGAAAAAGCAAGAAAAAATGAACAGTGACCCCAATTTTGTTAAGAATGAAAGCATATCAAATAAGTGTTCTTTTCACGATTTTATAAAAAAAAAAAATTCTATCTGCTAGTTTGTTTATTGTACGAGAAATTTGGATTTTCCCTATATACTGATATAATCTATAAAAAATTTAACAACATTAAGACTCAGTTATCTCAAAATCAAGGACAGTGACCTATGTTTTTTAAATTGAAATTTCAAAGTATATCCACTCAACATCATGCCTGGAAACAATTAGGAAAATCTATCTGCCAAAAATATTAGTATTGATCTACCTTAACAGTAAATCGGTGCGAAGTAACAGATTATGCACAGACAATATATATCTAATTTGTTTAAAATTATAGACAAAATAGTTTATCTTAATACAGTTATGTCATTCATGTGTTAGATGTTAATTCAGTATATATTGCATGGCGGGTGTCCTGCAGGAAACAGAGACTGCTTACTCTTCCGGAGCACCTGAGTCTACCCCCGGTTTTTTGGTGGGGTCCATGTTCTTAATATGTTTTAATTGTAGTGCATGTATTGTTTTGGTCTTGTCTTCGTTGTTCTCGGAAGTTTGTCAGTTGTTTCGATTTTGGTGATGATTGATATATTCATATGAAGTCAGAAACGTGCCGGGTGCGCCCTCGTCTGAATCCGAGCCAGCCTTGGGTGGTCCCAACGATTAAATAAGAACACAAGTAAACGAATAAATGAATCATAACTGGTAAACAATAAAAAAATATCCTAATATATAGGATATAAGTAAACAAACAATAAACAAAACAAAAAAACAAAACAAAACAAACCCAACCCGACCCAACCCAACGCAACGCAACCAAAACCAAACCAAACCAAACCAAACCAACCCAACCCAACCCAACCCAACCCAACCCAACCCAACCAAACCAAACCAAAACAAACCAAACCAACCAAACAAATCCAAAACAAAACAAAACAAAACAAAACAAAAGAACGAACGAACAAATAAATAAATAAATTCCTGAATGCTTCGCAATCTTCAAGATGGATTTATGTCCCTTTATGAAATTGACCCATGATGGCGACGACCGAGGAGGAGTATCGGTGATTACAAATTTGTCTGAAAATATGTAATGTCGTATGTAAAGTTATAGAGAAATATGAACCGGCACCAGGTTCTGACAGGGGCCTGCAATCCAGGAGATGAGTGTTATGCTGTAGGCAGCGTAGAGGGCATACACTTCACGGTAAAATGTGTAAACAAATCTTCAGGAAGAGATCCCAGTCACCTGACATCAATATGTTGTCCATAAATCTACATTTTTTATTTACCCAAATGAACAAACAGTTAACCCACCCAATTACTGTGTGTTCCCCTTTAATTGGAAACTCACTTTTTGAGAATTTCTTTAAAATGTTTGTCAGAATTTACTGGTCAATTATCAAATGACAATGTAAATTTCATAGTAAATTTTATGAAAGTGTGTACTGTCTGGAGACCTCAGTTCATATAATGGATTTTTGGAATTTTGAAAGTCTAAACCTTAGGCTTAGAATTATTAGACAATCTTTTATTGGTTAATGAACCTTATTGAGTCGTCCAAGAAAACATAAAAAATGTAAAGTTATTTATTAAGGTTAGGTTTGTATGCCTCACAAATGATTCTAAATTTCCAATAGAAAAAATAATGCAATTTATAATTTCAAAAAATTAATAATTTGAATTTATCAACTCAGACCTATCCTAAAATTTGTAAAACTGCTATTTTGAATATTTTTTATGCACTTTGTGAATACTTCATGCATTGCGGAGGGGCCTGATGGGTTATTTTCGTTCTTCGTGATCGGCGTATTTTCGCTATCGTGATCCGTTTTTCTACAGATTTATTTTTCGTGATTCGTGATGAAAGCATTGTTCGTGAATCGTTTCCATTGGAGTTTTATGTTCGTTCTTCGTGATTGAGACATATATTTCGTTCTCGTGATTTTTTTTCCAATTACGGAAATAAAAAGTTCCATTGAGTTGTCTTTCTTGGTTTAAAAAGTTGAAGTGGCGCGATAGTTTTAAAAGTACAATTAGGTCATTTTTTAGTGCAAACATGGCAGCCCCCATGGCTGCGAGCCACGGCAATGACATTATCGACTCAGTAATGCATTTGATTGTAGCTTAATTGAACCTAGTCCGAGATTACTCGTGTCCCACGGCCCCAGCTTGTCTGGCAAAACAGCCGTTGGACGTCAGAGTAATCTCGAACTAAATTGAACCAATCTACAAGACAAACACAAACAACCAGCTTCTGAATCTCTATTATCGAGATTGATTGGGGATACTCTTTTTATATTTTCGTGATCCGTGATCATGGAAATTTATTTTCTGTGAATCGTGATTGACAAAAAAATCAACTCGTGAATCGTGATGAGACCCCCCCATCAGGCCCCTCATTGCGGGGTTGTAGTACTTAATTTTATATAATCTCGTGGGAAGAGTTATCTCCCTTTTACATTGAAAATTCTATTGGTGATTTGTTTTGTTTCTCTGGAAGACATGATTGAACAAAATTAGGTAATTTGTTCAATTGTTTAAGTTATGACTTAGCTCATTGCATCTTTCATCCAAGTGACCAGACAATTCACATTGATTAAGGTATTCAAATTCTGAAAAATCCATTTTATGAACTGAGGTGTCCAGACAGTAGTTTTTTTTTTAAGGGAATAAGGGTACTATAAACTGTTAACTCACTATACTGCAGTACTGAATGATATCAAAATGGTTTGAAATTTATATTTAAAAAGCACATGAATAGCACAGCTGTTTCTGATATATAAACCATGATTTATTTTCTGTCTCAAATGTATTGCAGAAATATCAGTAAAAAGTGTTCACCAGTAGCCTTTCTTGCCCTTACTGTTTGATAATCTCAGTTCAATGTAAGATTTTTGGTATCACATGGCATGGGTCAATTCGAAAACCAATCTGGCTCAAAATTTATCCATGAATTCTCATGTCATTTTGTCCCATGAACTTTCATTAATAAACAATACATATATGCACCTAAATGATTCAATACAAAAGACAAAGAAAAACATGACTTCATAAACACTTTTTAGCTCACCTGGCTCACAGGGCCATGTGAGCTATTGCCATCACTTGGCGTCCAGCTTGCGTCGTTGCTGACGTAAACTTTCTTTTTAAGGTCCTCCTCTGAAACTTCGTAGCAATGGTCCTTAAATGGTCCTCTTTCATAAATGTTTCTGACGACCCCGCCAGAGCAGAAAATAGTTAAACATGGTACCCTATGGTTAATTTACTAGTCTGAAACCACTGGGAATAATGGAACAAAAGTTGGGAGCAATGGTCCTTTGTTGGTCCTCTTTCAGAATTGTATCGGATGACCCTGTCTGCCATTGAAGATGGCTGCCAGAGCGGAACATAGTTTAACATAGGACCTAATGTGAAAAATCACTGAAAGATCTTAATTAAAACCAGTAAATCTGTGGGAATTTGAAGGCAAGTTCCAGGCTTGAAAAGGATTTTTAATAGAGGGCAATACATATCGATTAATCATGTCTTTGGATGTTACATCAGAGGCCAGAAAATGTAAAAACTCCAAACCAATATGCAATATGAGCTGTATGCGGTAGTGTTCATTTTGAACAATTGCAAATGTCTAATTGAAGAGATAAAACACTGGAGTTTACATGAAAATCATAGTAAAAATTCAAGTCTGTAAACTTTGCAAAATTCAAGTTCAAAAATGGAAAAAAAATGCCTTGAATAAAAAACAAAGCAATCATCAATTAAGAGAAAATAGGGGTATTTCCTTTCTTCTTAAATATTCTATGTAAACAATGATTATTATCAAGAGCATTGCCAAACTTGCTATGTAGACGAACAAAACTATGCCAAACGGCTTAGATAGATTCACTTTTCAAGAATTATTTGGGAAATGTATTATTTTGTTTTGCTTTGTTATATTTCATTTCTTCATTTTTCATTTCATTTCGTTTTGCTATATTTCGTTTCGTTTTGTTATATTTTGTTTTTGCTATATTTTGTTTCTTCTGTTGTATTTCGTTTCATTTTGTATCATTTCGATTCAGTTTCTCACTTTATAAGTACCCAAAGTTTTACCGTCTACTGGCATTAGTGGATGAATATGGTACAGATATGCTATGCTGTTAAGAAAAAACTGGAACATAAAAAAAAACACAATTGAATAGTGCATTTATTGCCTTTTTTCATTTGAAATTTAAAGTCTTTAAAAAGAGCAAAAAGGCCATGCTTTACAGCAAGATCTAAAAGGCCACAAGCAACTTGTCTCCTTTTTATTGCCATCGGCACTTGACATTTGTCAATATGCATAACTTTTTCATCTTTTTCATTTTATTGTCTGAAATCAATGTGGCAGTTTGGTGGAATGGTCTTTGATTGTCCTTTTTCAAATTTGTGTTCAGGGTCTTCACTTTTGATAAGTATGGCGACTGTTTCTGAAAAAAAAAGGTAAAAATCTTCTCTGTGACTATACTTTGGTCAATCTAATTAAAATTAGTTCTCTGCACTTGCTCCTTATTTTAATTCTGCTGTTTACATGTCGCACGTGGGAGATCTAACTACAACCGCTTGAGGGTCATGTCTAGGGTCAAATTTGCTGAATTTTGACCAAACAATCAGCTTCTAGAAAGTCATTTAAAATTAACCAATCAATGAGGCGCTCTCATACCCTATCTCAAAATTCAGCAAATTTGATACTAGACACGACCCTAGACATGACCCTCAAGCCGTTGTAGTTAGATCTCACACACGTGACATATAAACAGACGAACAAAAATAAGGAGCAAGTGCAGAGAACTAATTCTAATTAGATTGTACTTTGGTAGAATTTCTGAGATAAAATCTGATCTCTTCTATCTGTTGTTTTTTTTTCTTTAGCTCACCAGGCCTGAAAGGCCATGTGAGCTTTTGCCACCACTTTTCATCCGTCGTCCCTCCACATTTCACATTTTCATCTTCTTCTTTGAAACCACCAGTCCAAGTTGAACCAAACTTGGCAGGAATGTTAATTAGAAGATTCTGTACAAAATGATGTTTTTTGTGCTGATTGGATATTCAAAATGGCTACCAGGGGCAGATAATTTATTCTGATAGGACTTATATTCAAAGCTCTTCTTGTCAGAAACCACTGAGCCAATCTAATTGGTTTGTTGCATGAATGATCCTTGGATGAACCTCTACAAAATGAATGTTGTTAGTGCCGATCGGAAATTCTAGTTGGCCGCCACAGCCAGATTAAGTTTAACATTACACCCTATGGGGAAATTTGTATAAAGGTCTTCTTGTCAGAAACTACCAAGCCAATTGAAAATTTTTATGTAAGAACAAGAATTGGATGAACCTCTACAATAGTTATGTTTTTTTAATTTTGTTTATGGCGGTCATAAATTCAAGATGGTCGCCACAGCCAGACTTAGTTTAACATTGGACCCTATGGGGAAATTGTCAGAAAATGCTAAGCCAATTGAAATGTTTTTGTTGCATGCAGATCCTTGGATAAATGTCTGCTACTTAAGTTTTCATGCTGATCCAAGCTGGCTGCCACAGCTGGACTTTGTTTAACATTTTTAACATTGGACACCGGAAGAATTCTTTTCATATTTTATCTAGAAGTGCTGGACAGTGTAAATTCCTTATAGATCTTATCTAGAACTGCTTTGTCATTTGTGGTCACTAAAATCCAGGTGAGTTATTCAGGCTCCATGGAGCCTCTGGTTCTATTCATATTGTTGATATATACCTGTATTTCAGTACATATTCTTGTGGCATGTCTTGTTAATTATTGACTCTTGTGATTATTTTATCATCTTTAACAGGAGTTATTTTCCCTTAAGTACAAATATTTAAATATTTTTATATCTAGATTTGAAGATTATCAAACAAAAAAGATGCCGTATAAGAAAACAACATTTCTAGAAATAAATAGGTAATGACATTCCATTAGTCAATGAAGCCATGTAGGTTGTGGTATTTAGAAGAAGACCTTTTCAAAGTCGTTATTTATGTCCTTTATATAGGAGCATTGTTGAAGTGCCTGTTATTTGTAAAATCTTGTCAGCTGTATTATTGATTATGATAAAACGCCTACAGTGTGTATAATTACTTCAGGGATGGTTTTATATATTTTTCCTCTGAAATTCAAGGACACATTTTACTAGATTTTCTGTCCACATAATTAACTGTCTTTTTGTTTGATACTGGTTTCATTGGATAATTGCAACACCAAAACCTTTAAGAAACATGTTTTTTATTTGGGGGGGGGGGGGGGGGGGGCAGGGATTGTTTTCTAAATTCCTGCAAAATAACTGATTAATTAAATATTTCAGTATGTATTTTCAATACATATCAACTTTGATTGATTTTATTGATCCTGAAGAAAATGTCTAGGTAGCTACTGTTCTTTGATGTATAATTAAAATTTGACCAACACAATTACATGCACATGTATGATACATTGTACATTGTTATGCATCCAACAAGAATTGTAATTAATCTCATTTCAGTGATATTTGATGTATCGATAGTTCTTTAACATTGTAGCAAAAAATAATTCATTAATACTTAAAGAGCTGAAAATAAATAACTTGTCTTTATTGAATTTTACTTTATTAATGATTTTAGAAAATTCTATTGACTTTCATTTTAAAATTCATTGGTGATCTGATTGATTTTGTGTTTTCTGCAAAATGGAATATTTAATACCCGTTTATTAATTTTGTATTTATCTTATGTAAATTTTTTAAAACACTTAGAGTTGACTGTTCCCGAGATTCTGATATCTACAATGGAATATTTTCAGTTTCAATTGGTCCCCTGTTGATAAACAATTTTTATGTGTGATGTAAATTAGCTACCGGAATAAAGATGTCAATATCGCATTGTTATCCTTCATTATTTGTCCACTTAAATTATTTATTTATTAAAAAGTCATTTAGATCAATGCCTATTTGCAATTTGGGCTTTTTAGTTATTATATTTTCTACGACCAGTGTCCCATTGTTATTCCTAAATGGAATTCACAAAACCAATAAATCTCTCTTGTTATGTAAATTTCCGTCATGTCTATTGCAGTAATAGAATTGATTTTGGGATTCTTTGTCAACGGTAATTGCTGGGTGGTCTATATTATGTATTGGTGGACATAAGATCTCTTGATATACATGCAGACTCATAAAGACATTGTCATAGTGTTATCAAAAATACAGGAATTTTGCAGACTACTAAATTTGTATATGGAAACCTTAGTTTGTAGAATGGATTTTGGACTTTTGAAAGTTGTTAGTTTTTTAAGACAATTTTTTGTTAGTTAATTAATCGTTTTGAGTTTTCAAAGAAAACAAAAAGATTTTGACCTTTTTGTAAAGGTAATACATGTATTATTATAACTCGATACAAAATTTCCAATGAAAAATTCAATGCGGACAAAAAATTTGAAATATTAAAACTTTGAGGCATCCTAAGGTTTTATCAAACCATTTTTTTTTAATATTTCTCCTGCACTTTGTGCACAATTGATGCAACCCTTGGTTTAATAAAATATCATAGGAAGAGTTATCTCTCTTTTACATTATTAACATTTTTGAATCAAGTTCAGTTGTTTTAGTTATGACTTAGCAAATTGCATCTGTCAGCAAAGTGATAAAGATAATTCAGTTTGATTAATGAAAAGTTTTTAGTAAAAAACTGCACATGTAGTTGACATAAATGCTCTAATTAGCTTTGATTTGAATATATACATGTATGTCTTGGAAGACCAAACAATTTACATATATTGAATTAGACTTTTTCAAAAAAACTATGAACACAAACAGTTTCTGGTACAGAAATATTTTCAAAGGTATGAAAAATTATTTATGAAAAAATTATATTGTCTCTTTGTAGGCTTATGCTGCAGGATGTGACATAGTTATTCTTGCCAGTGACTTTCAGCGAGTACAAATCATACCTGGTGTAACCCATGGCAACATCAAAGTTAATTGTATTGATTGTTGCACAGACTCTGGAAAGGTAACAGTTGAGAAATTGTTCTATTGTAAATTGGGATACTTTGGTGTATGATAATTTGGCGGTTTTGCTAAAAACATGGAATTTAAATTTTGGTGTGATAATAACAGTGTTCTCTCCAAGAAATATTAGTGATAACGGCGAAGGAAATGATAAAGGTCGTGCATCACAAATTAGTTAATGCAGTATAAAGGTCGAAGCACAGTTCTTAAATCGTTTATTAATAGTAACAATTGGGGGTAGGTTGGGAAAATTTAAAAAAAAAATATTAAGATAGGTCAATGTGGTGCATAGGTCAAACCCAATGCTAAACTCATTTAATCAGTTTGCTATTTTTTTGTTTTTCATTTACCAAATTGTCTTGATTCAAGTCCTATTTTTTGGTTTCATGTTAAATTTTATGCACCATTAACACCATTCCTTCAAATTTGAAATTAAAGGCACACACTTATTACTGGGAAATTTGTTTTAAAAAATATACAGACCAAAGGACCAGGTATCATAAGCCCAATTTTGGTCTAAAATATATACCACTGTGGCTGAAATTTTTAGCATTACGATAAGGAGATTAGGATAGCAGCGCGGCCGAGAAATATACCACTGCGGTACCATAATGCTATATAGTTTTGGGGAGAGCACTGTGTTAACATTTGGCACCCTGTATCATTACTGTGTTTAATTTTGGCACTTTTTGCAAAAATAAAAAAATAAAAAATAAAACTCAGTTTTGAGGGTATAGATTACTCTTGTCACTATAAAATCTTGATGAATATTGAAATATTTTGATTAGACAAATACAATTACTGCAGTTTAACTTAACAAAATTGATATCAATCAAAGCATTACAGCTATAACCAATGATAATAACTTTTCCATATTAAAAAACTTCAAAATTATTTTGGAAGTTTATTTTTTGGATTTGTTTTATTTTTGTCTGTTTAATTTGGGCACATTTACAATATGCACCAAATAAACCAAATGCAGTCACAGCAAAATGTCCCAATTTAAGGTAACTAGACCCTATACCGGTATGTACATGTATAGAAATCGCTGTGTTTATCTGTCCATCTGTCCTTGATTCCTCGTAAACAAGAAATGTAATTTGGTGAAATTTCACACAGAGATAAGTATGCTATATCATGATGTGCATATAGCCATAAATTGAAATAATTCCGCTCAGTTATCTTTAAAGGGAGATAACTCGACTTGAGCAAGATGATATTTGTGAGTTTGAACATTGTGCTCTCAGTTACTTTGACATGTCTAGACTAGTTTTGCAGAATATGCAAATGTTTTTATATGTTCAGGGTTGTGTCAGTGTGAATACATTCTATCTTTGAATGGGCGGTCCTGTTAAGTAGTACTGAATAATTTTACAGCTGTCAGTACAAGGTTTTATTCAGAAAATCATTTAAGGCCACACAAAATTAATTTTTCGTTCTTTTGATTTCTGGATGGCCAAAATAGGTGCGAGAGGGCGCAATTTTAATTTAAATTTAAATTTTTTACTTTAAAACTTGTTGTTTGGGGGAGAAGATCAAATTTACATGTGGCAAAAAATACAGTAATACTGTCTGTCTATGTTTATAATTTACTTGATCCTAATCATGTTAATGGGTGTTATATGCAAATAATTGTTATTACAATATTGTATTCTTTACAGATTGCAGCATCATACCGAAGTAAAGTTTATATATTTGAACCAACTCCACTACTTCATCATGAAAGTACACACGTATGTATTACATTTATTACATTGTTAGATCTTGATGTAATCCTTTGAGTTATCCAAGAGTTATGTCCCTTAGAACATATTAAATTTTGAATGAGTTTAATATGCATCTTGTCAACACAACTTCTCCGATATGATGTGTAAAATGTATGGGGAAGTTTTTACACTGTAAGAGACTGATGTGCATGTATAAAGGATATGCAGTGTCCATTTAGAACAGGATCAAATATGATTAAAGCAATTCAAAGATCATTCATTACAAAATTGTATTTTTCTAACAAATAACTTTTGGCGCTATTGAAATCTATGTGATGTGATGGCCAAATAGTCAAGCCAGTTCTCGATAGCTACAATTGATGACTAGCCTGTCAACACTGAGGAGATGTGATTATAAATCCAGCTTGTGGTGATGTGTATTCGATTCCAATCCCACATGACAAAGGTTGCCAGTTTTCCTGTTGTAGTTTCTCTCTGTGTACCTCTGACTTCCTCTACCAATTAAATTTGGTCTCCATTATAGAACCAGTTGTATTGAAAGAGGATTAAGAATCTAATTATCCGGCCAACCCTATTGAAACCTTATCAAAACTATTGTGTACCTCTGGCTTCCTCTACCAATTAAATTTGGCCTTCATTATATAGCCAGTTGCACTGAAAGAGGAGAAAAACTCCAAGAAACCAGCCAACCCTATTGAAACCTTATCAAAACTATTGGGTACCTCTGGCTTCCTGTACCAATTGAATTTGACCTCCATTATATAGCCAGTTGCACTGAAAGAGGGGAAAAACTCCAAGAAACCAGCCAATCCTAATGAAATCTTATCAAAACTATTGGGTACCTCTGACTTCCTCTACCAATTAAATTAGACCTCCATTATATAGCCAGTTCCACTGAAAGAGGAGTAAAACTCCAATAAACCAGCCAACCCTATTGTGGGTACCTCTGACTTCCTCTACCAATTAAATTTGGTCTCCATTATATAGCCAGTTGCACTGAAAGAGAAAAAAAACTCCAAGAAACCAGCCAACCCTATTAAAATCTTATCAAAACTTTTGTTCCAACTGTAGCAGACATTTCTAGCGGATTGTTAGTATTCTAAAAATTTTGTAATTTTAGTTTCTGTATTATCTGCATTCTACTATCAAGTTGACTGGAACTTAACCTTCAATTTTAAGTTTACTCGTACTTTATCTTTTAATTTTAAGTTTACTTGTACTTTGTCCTTCAATTTTAAATTTACTTGTAGTTTATCTTTTAATTTTAAGTTTACTTGTACTTTGTCCTTCAATTTTAAATTTACTTGTACTTTTATTTTTAGGAAGAGGATGAGTGTACAATTCATCCACATGTAATTTTATTTTTTTCTAGGGTGTATTGTTACTAACTTTGACATTATGCATGTTCAGTAGAACTTGGTTTTGGTATGGGTGTGCATGAGAGAGATATTTTTTATAGTATTTGGCCTCAAACCACCTGTGCAACCAGTGTACCGGTGAACTGCGTTACAATATATTTACTTTTAAAAAAGCTTGGGTATATAATACACACCCTGCATACAGTTCTGCAAACGGCAGATAAATCTGGGCCACCATTAGAATCTATAATACTAAATTTACGAATTAGCCGAAAAGGCGGCAAAACGCTTGGTTCAAAATAAACGATGTATGGTTCAGATTATAAAGGTTATTATCGGATTTGACAATCTGCATTTATAAATTTTAAACTGCAGTTTTGTTTATGTGCAAATGGAATTTGCATGGACTTTTCCGGTATGAATTCTCCCAACATATCCCTT
This sequence comes from Mytilisepta virgata, assembly GCA_028015205.1. Taxonomy (NCBI): domain Eukaryota; kingdom Metazoa; phylum Mollusca; class Bivalvia; order Mytilida; family Mytilidae; genus Mytilisepta; species Mytilisepta virgata. The sequence continues at coordinate 67,604,991 of CM051517.1, read as the reverse complement.
AGAAGGTTCTCGAATGCATCATTTTAACACATTGATTTAAATAAACAATTATGCACATATTTTAAATGTATTTTTGTTTGAAATTACGGAAGAAGAATAAAACAAATTAAAAACATTCTCCTTCAAGTGGGATGTTTCCGCTTCATGTATTCAGGATTGTTTTTTCTACCATTATGCAATTTCTCCTAACTATAAACATTATGAACTTTGAAGATTATGAAGAAGTAAGGCAAAGTTCAGAGGAATTCCTAACTTAGTTGGTTTTTGGATTGCTCAGATGTTTACTTTGCACAAAGTGATAAAACCAACCATTATCCATTTTTACATTATTTGTCGTGTGACCTGTCTAAATATATCTCTACCATACAATTCCCTGTAAGCCCTAGATAAAAATATTTTTAACAAATGGTCATCTTTATCATTAATGACGAAATTTGTCTTGGACATCTTTATAAACGTGGAAAGCACATGCAGCCACACACTAAAAATGCTTTTATCGTCTATTGGATTTATTTGTGAAATTAAACCTCGCTTGCCCTGCCCATGATGACAATGAACAATTGGAACAATTATTTTCCAAAAATATGCTCTACTTAACTCACGGCATCTTTTGCAAAATTCATCCGTCATTAAGGAAATGTTTATTCATATTCTTTTTCATATTTATTCTGAATGAAAAAGGTAATGCATTATGAAATGTGTATTTAATGAAAGCTTTTCATCAAGTACCAGTTCAGAATTAATTGTAACATAAAAATATTGACAATTTATGTGGTTGTATTTTCGTCATAGATTTTGACTATGATGGAACCTTAAGGTCCATTTTGGTAATTCTACGTGGCATACAGTCTACTTCATCAGTGGATACATCTTCGGAAGTAACGAACAATCGTATGACAATTAGGTCACGTTGACCTACATTTCACGCTTCATTGACTTTGGTTAAAGTTTGCATTAACATCCATTTCTGGAATACTACAGCATATATAGACATGAAACTATCAGTTGATACCACCTACTTGACAGGAAAGTTTATGGGAAGCCTGCCACAACATCCACATTGAGTTCCTGTTCCACGAATGCCATGGCCGCAAAAACTTTTTAAAGTCAATATGGCCACCACAAAAAAAAAAAAATGATGCTTATTTTCACGCGCTCGCGCGGGTTCAATGTCTAGTATGATTTGAAATCAGTAGATCCAATATGTATCCGTGGATTTCATATCAGTTTGTAATTGATAAAATGGACATTTCTTACTGCGGAGCAAGATTTATCCACAGTTTGCAGAATCCACAGTTTGCAGAACTGTATGCAGGGTGTGTAATAATACTACATGTATTTAGGGAAATTGGATGTCAGTGTATATTATACAGATAGAACATGGGGAGTTAATTTACAATCCGTTCAAGATAAACTTCCAATAAAGTTTATTCCTACAACATTTTTTCTCCAAAACAAAATTAATAGTTTTATACTGTTCCCCTTAATAATTCAGATTTCAGTAATTATCAGTTATTCATAAAACTGATTTTTGAACTGGTAAATTTCAATGGATGTGAGGTCATTCCCCATGTTGGAGGGCTAATTGTAACAACAATTATTGAATGAAAATGCTGCTTCTTTGTTACAAACTTTGTCTTGCCTTTAGGTAAGGATTTTGGATGAAAATTATAAGATAAGTGTATTGTATTTTAGTATTGTTCGCATCAGTTGTGGGTTTGTTGGTTGCAAGTTGAGCTTACTTGCAATGGGTTAGGGGAGCCAGCAAACAGATATTTGCAACCATCAATTCAAAATTAAAGCTGGCAAATATCAAAATACAATACGGTAATCTCCATTCTAATGCAAAGTGTAAAGATTTTAAATGAAAAAAAATAGTAATTTGAAATTCTAAAGTGATGCTTTGCATGTGCTGTCATCTCGGAGGATACCCATTGCAGAATTCATGGTTTGAAATTTTCAGTGTTGTCCGATGAAAATCAACACTTATACAAACAACATTGCATTAGAATTATTAATTATGGATAGGAATAAAATCATATACGTTTATGTAAAATGTAATTGCTTGCTTTGTAGTTTTTTCAGCACCCTGCATATTGTTTAACCAAACATTCTTCAGACTCCTCTAAAAAATTGTTATAGTCTGAAAAAGGTACAGAAAAATAGTTAATAACGTTTCTGTATTGTGGCATTTTTCATTCTGCAAGATTTATAAGTGGGTATGTAAGATTGACAGTACCATTATTTTCATACAGGTACACCGTCTAGGCAAGGTTGGTATTAGCACAGTGGTCACTGATTAAATTTGCTAGACATGGCTTATTATATGTAAATTTATGTATTTGGCTGACAGAAAAAATGGCTTTAAGATAGTTATATGTTACTTCAATTTAAAGTTTACAGCCATCATATTTTCTGAATATTCGGATATAAGCTTACGCAAATGTATTTAATAATCTCATTTTATCATAAAGCAGTTTGAATACACTTTTTCTTATGGCCATTCATTGCTAGTTTGTGAAAAGTATTTTCATGCTATAAACTATATTTTCTGACAATGATTGGTATATAAAATGTTTGTATCCATCATTGAAAATTGTATTCTGTTATCAGGAATAGTCATGAAAATGGAATATTTGTAGCCTATTTGAAAAGGCGATTTTTGTAATCTGGGGAGAGTATGACATCCTAAGTGCTGTGAAACAATACTAACACATTGGAAGTTGAGACAAGAGTACAAGGAGATTATATTTTACTACTAGACAAATACACTGTATCAACACTTTAGTTGGCTAGTAAATAGATGTAGGCCAGTTGCAGGATAAATAGTTTGCTTATGGGATTAAATCGTGGTATATTGTGTGTTTAAAGTTACTCAAAGATACATTTTTTTTTCAAAAAGAAACTGAAAATGTTGTGGGTCAGAAATCCTCCTTAGAATTTTGAGGGGACAATTCAGTAGTTAAGAACATTTTTATCCAAATTTTAGATGAAATTTTACAAATTATGTGAAAAATATTAAGTTTACCAGGTCAAGTCCGGAATATATGACTGTTTTGGAAGCCATGGTTTACCTGTACTTATACCCAAAATGTCCAAAATCTGAGCTTCCGTTGGAATACACAATGACATTGAGAAACTGGTAGAATTTTATATCACAAAATCACCTCCTTTCCATGAAATACTTTCTTGATTGTTTGTTCGTAATCTGAAATTTTTAAAAAATATGATTGAACAATAAATAGTAAACAATTTTTGAAAGTTCTGAACTGCATAATTAGGTCATTATTACGTAAACAACTATAATTAGGTCATTATTACATAAACAACTATAAATAGGTCACAAAACTACTTTCATGCAAATACCATAATTGGACTTCAAAATTTATTGTTAATTCAGAAATTATGTTATGGTTTTGTTATTGGAAAAAATTTGACTTGATGCAAGTCACAATAATTAAAACTTGCATTTAGGTTTTGGCCATTGTTATCAATTTTGGAACAGGTTATTTGATATAACCTACTTCGAGGCAGCTTACGCTGTGAAGCTGTAAATTTTAAGCGTAAACTGAAAGAATTAGGTTGTATAACTTGTTCCAAAATTTAAACCTAACGAATTTTCGGATCTCCAATTTTTTTTTTCAGGTAAAATAGCTTAGGGGTCACCTATTGTCAATATTTTTCATGAGTTTACAAAATGCATGCTATGGGGAGGGGGTTTCAAATTCTGACATTTTTAGCATAAATTTATCATAGCATAAGCATTTTAGCATTAAAAATCTGTATAAATATCACTCCTGGAGAACTTTCAGTATTTAAGGTGACAAAAAGCCAATAAACAACAAATCACTTGTGCATTTCAACATGTGACTCATGCTCTGGACTTGGTACATGCGTTTTCAAGGAATGTAATGATGTCTGCAGATCCTCTTTCAGAGTTAGTAGTGGTACCTGTTCACAACAACAATGTTAAAAAATGTTGATGTACATTTTCTGAGTTGGGGTGGGGGTTTCCAAAAAGAGTGCTCTTTGTAAACTTGTGAAAAATGTTGACAATTATAGCTAACCCCTTATTTATTTCAGGAATATTTAGATCAAAGACTGCAGAGTAAAACATTGGTGACGTCACTATATCCAAAATATTCTAACCGACTCAAACAATCAAATTCAAATCAAATTACAGAAATTTAATTAATAACACTGAATTTTGTGTTTATTAAAATTCAAAATAATAAATTCAAGCAAACATACAAATGTATCCGACTACACAGTAGGCTACACTAAAAGTATTAAATCTCATAACATAAGCATGTTCTTTATTAAGTCTGTTGATGTACCAATGCTTTTTGAACAGGTAATGAACACTGTCATCAAGTGTTTAAGTAAGTCAAGAGTTGCTTAGTTGATACTTACATAGTCATTCGATCTTAAATATTTCTTATACTACCGAAAAGAAAATTCAATAATATACTGCTTAAGGATCATATACTGTCTTGACATGTACTAGTTTGGAGATTTTTAAACAAGTAAAGTTTAGACTAAACCTATACATATTCTTCTTGATTTTATTTTGAAGAGGGTTATACAATATAACCTAGTTTGAAGAAGATATGCTTCATCAAATGCAAAGCAGTTTTTGAAAATGATAAAATGATAAAACCAGATTACAGTAATATAATGTATTCAAATTTGATCTTCAAAGCATTTCCTGGACCAAATGCTGATTTATTTTATTTGAATAATAATAAATTTAGCTAGTGTATTGTTGAATTTGAGTATGAATCTGGCAACATCACAATACTAGAATCAGGGCATTAGGTTTGTTTGCTTGACCAATCAAATTGCTTGATAATTCAGAAATGACATGTTTTTTATTAAAGATTATATGTGTTATTTGTTTCAGAAACTTGACTATCAGTGGTACCAGACAGCTTCATTTGAAGCAGAAAGCCTGATAAATTGTCTGAGTTGGAACTTAGAAGGTATATACATGTATTTATATCTGGCTCTGATTTTAACATTTTTGAACTTTAGTGTCATCCAACTTGAAATTTTTGTTACATATTACAGCAAAACAAAAAATATTCAAACATTAAGTAAATGATTTTGTTATCACTTTTCAGTAGTGTCTGTCTTGTCATAAAATGTTGTCCATTTCCATGTCATAAAGATTTTGTTCTCATCAATCACTTTCAGAAATCCATGGATAAATTCCTGTGACCTAATCCAATACTTTGTTATCATTCACTTTCATGGATATGCAACAGATTGTATTGTCCAGTCAGATTATCATTTCACTATTAGAACTCTTGCATTTGGAGGTAAGTATGTCACAAAGCCATTATAGATACATTAAATATTAACACCACAACACAAAAGCATATCAACAAATATTTTTAATCATATATTTATAATAATTTTTTGTTGTTTTGTAGGATCACGACTTTTGACAGGAGGCGATGTTATCCAAATATGGCATCTTGACCATGAACACCAAGAAGAGGCTGGAAACAAAAACGTTAAGTTTTCAGTTGGTGACCATGAGGATGATGGAAAAATTCATCACAACAATGATGATTTATATCCAGTCTGGGATTGTATATGGAGAATCAAGTAAGCTTTTTAGAACATTTCTCTAAGCTAACCCGGCCATGAGAACTTTTTGTTTATTTCTGTTCAGTCAACATTACAAATGAATAATAAAATTAAGAAATAATTCATGGCAGTCATATATTCATAGGAGATTTTAATATGGATAACATTATTTTAGCAAAATTTTATCCCTAGCAAAGCAAGGGGTACAATTCAGGCAAATAATGTTATACGTACACATGGCTCCTTTGAATTTCAATTCTAATATGGCAAAAACAGAAATTAGGTAAAAGAAGCAGTACTGCAATGTCTTTTCATGTAACAGCCATTTTGATTTGGAACTTCTGAAAAAGAAATTGAAACAGTAGAAAAGTAAACCCAATAAATTTTTATACGACCGCAAAATTTTTGCGGTCGTATATTGGTATGACGTTGGCGTCGTCGTCGTCGTCGTCGTCTGCGCCGTCGTCTGCGGCGTCGTCCGAAGACATTTGGTTTTCGCACTATAACTTTAGTATAAGTTAATAGAAATCTATGAAATTTAAACACAAGGTTTATGACCACAAAAGGAAGGTTGGGATTGATTTTGGGAGTTTTGGTCCCAACAGTTTAAGAATCAGGGGCCAAAAAAGGGCCCAATAAGCATTTTTCTAGGTTTTCGCACAATAACTCTAGTATAAGTAAATAGAAATCTATGAAATTTTAACACAAGGTTTATGACCACAAAAGGAAGGTTAGGATTGTTTTTGGGAGTTTTGGTCCCAACAGTTTAGGAATTAGGGGCTAAAAAAGGGCCAAAATAAGCATTTTTCTTGGTTTTTGCACAATAACTTTAGTATAAGTAAATAGAAATCTATAAAATTTAAACACAAGGTTTATGACCACAAAAGGAAGGTTGGGATTGATTTTGGGAGTTTTGGTCCCAACAGTTTAGGAATTAGGGGCCAAAAGGGTCCAAAATTAAACTTTGTTTGATTTCATTGAAAATTTAACTATTGGGTTTCTTTGATATGCCGAATCTAACCGTGCATTTAGGATCTTAATTTTTGGTCCCGTTTTCAAATTGGTCTACATTAAGGTCCAAAGGGTCCAAAATTAAACTTAGTTTGATTTTAACAAAAATTGAATTCTTTGGGTTCTTTGATATGCTGAATCTAAACATGTACTTAGTTTTTTTATTATGGGCCCAGTTTTCAAGTTGGTCCAAATCGGGGTCCAAAATTAAACTTTGTTTGATTTCATCGAAAATTGAACTATTGGGGTTCTTTGATATGCCGAATCTAACCGTGCATTTAGATTCTTAATTTTTGGTCCCGTTTTCAAATTGGTCTACATTAAGGTCCAAAGGGTCCAAAATTAAACTTAGTTTGATTTTAACAAAAATTGAATTCTTTGGGTTCTTTGATATGCTGAATCTAAACATGTACTTAGTTTTTTTATTATGGGCCGAGTTTTCAAGTTGGTCCAAATCGGGGTCCAAAATTAAACTTTGTTTGATTTCATCGAAAATTGAACTATTGGGGTTCTTTGATATGCCGAATCTAACCGTGCATTTAGATTCTTAATTTTTGGTCCCGTTTTCAAATTGGTCTACATTAAGGTCCAAAGGGTCCAAAATTAAACTTAGTTCGATTTTAACAAAAATTGAATTCTTGGGGTTCTTTGATATGCTGAATCTAAACATGTACTTAGTTTTTTTATTATGGGCCGAGTTTTCAAGTTGGTCCAAATCGGGGTCCAAAATTAAAGCTAAAAAGGGGGTAAATTATTTTTTTTTTTGGGGGGGGGGGCAATTCTCCACAGCATATTGTATTACACAAAAGCAAAAAATTGAATATAAATTCAAATCATATGACCAATTCTAAGTTCTTTATTTCAGTTATTCTGTGTCAGAAACCTATTATGTGTCAAATATTTGAAGAAATTTTCAATTGCACAGTATTGCGCAATAGCAAGAAATTGATATGTGTGCCCTGTTATCAAAACTTTATTATTAACAAATTCCATTGGAAATTTGCCAATATAAAATGTGCTGATGAAGCTTTTTTGTTTATCTTATCTAAACTGCTTTTAATATGTATATTTAAAATTTGCCATCCATGACTATGATGTCATTTTCTATTTTAATATGTTATGGTGTTTTTAAATGGGCTGTTATGGTTGCAAAGTATAAAGAAATGGGGGGGGGGTTGAAAACAAAATTGGGGGGGGGGGGTAAATGAGAAATTGGGGAGGGGGTAATTTTTTCTCATTTCATATTTCATAAATTAAAAAGAAAATTTCAAATTTTTTTTTGGCAAAAAAAAAGGGGGGGGGTTACAATAAATTTTATTGTTTTTTGTTTTTTTTTTGGGAGGGGGGTCAATGGGCAACTTCATAGTGTATTGCACAAAAGCTAAAAAAAGGGGTAAATTATTATTTTTTTTTTGGGGGGGGGGGCAATTCTCCACAGCATATTGTATTACACAAAAGCAAAAAAATGAATATAAATTCAAATCATATGACCAATTTTAAGTTCTCAGTTATTCTGTGTCAGAAACCTATTATGTGTCAAATATTTGAAGAAATTTTCAATTACACAGTATTGCGCAATAGCAAGAAATTGATATGTGTGCCCAATTTTAAATTTTAAATTGGTTATTTCTGATTTATATATAAAAACAAATAATACTGATATGGTTTGAATAGGTAAATTAAAAATTTTTAAGTTCTTAGACAACATTCATTCTGTGTCAGAAACCTATGCTGTGTCAAATATTTATTCACAATCCAAATTCAGTATTGTATCAAGCTTGAATGTTGTGTTCATAATTGCCCCAACTATTCAGGGTTCGACATCTGCGGTCGTATCTAGCTGCTCCCAGCGGAGCATTTTATTTAATAATAAAACTCACTTTTCATTCGATTTTATTGTGCTTTGGGGACCGCCTCGGTGGTCTCGTGGTAGCATGCTCGCCCCGAGTGCGGAAGGTTGCGGGTTCGATCCCCGGCCAGGTCAAACCAAAGACATTAAAATTGGTATTTGCTGCTTCTCCGCCAAGCACGCAGCATCTAGGAGTAAGAGCAAAGACTGGTCGGCTCGGAGTCAGTATAATGTGTCCGAGTGAGGTGATATGTCTTCCTGCGGACAGTTACCTCGTGAGCTAGCACATTAAAAATCCGACTTAGCGTGTCGGTCTAGTACAAAGCAGGGATCATATTCATTATCATATCAACATGTTCTTGTCCTGATATGCACCTGGTTGCCACTGGACGTTAAACAATAATTCATCCATCCATATTGTGCTTTGGAGCAAAAAAAGTCTCGTTTTGACACTTCCTCTGGTGAGATTCAAAACAATGGCATTGTTATTTTGACTATGACGTCAGGTGCGTGAACTGCTAATAATAGATCGAAAATTTTACTGCACTTTGTTTGCAAAGGGAAAGCAGCACACTTTATTAGAATGGGTAATTGAAAAGGCCAACAGTGACATACCAATCAATTAATGCCATTCAGATATGATTTTACATTTATTTATATTTACAGACCAGCTACACCAGTATACTTTCTGAAGTACTCCCATGATGGTTTGTTATTTGCCTCAGCTGGAAAGGTCAGTAATAACAATCTATCTTTTGCTTACCAGTATGTTATGTCATTGCTAGTATGTTACATGTATGTCATTGCTTCCAAAGAGGTTTTACTATATTTACAGATGGTTCACATTTTTTCTGCCAAATTTTGCTTAGTTTGATAAACTATGATTGCTCAATGTGAAATTTCACACCATAAGCTTTGGACCTAAGGTTTTGAATAACATAATGAACTATCACTCCCAGAATTCCTAAAATTATTTTCAAAATTTTCACCTCTGTATGGTCAAATTGTTGCATTTCATTTCCCCTCCAAATTTTTTCCTCCTTTGCTTTCATTAATTCTTCAGAGAAACTGATTCTCCCAGTTAATTACATCAATAACAATGTTTATTATATTCTATGTAGTCCAAGTAGTATCAAAAAGGTTTTTATTCACTCGAAAAATTGAAGCTTGTTGGGTGGATATCATTTTAGCTTTTATGCTTATTTGAGGATCACGTTCATCATAGTACTACAGTTGAACTTGGATTGATTAAACACCACCACATGATCGAACAGTTTTGAAACTCCAGTCATTTATGCCTATATTCATTATCGTGTTTAAAGAGCCCCATTTTTTAGAACATTGGTTTCTTGAAAAGTTGAACAAAAACTTTGGTTTCAACAATAATAAAATTACATATTTTACCTTGAAAAATTTGAATTCAATAGTGTGTTATCTGATACTCACTGGTGTTATAACAATCATAGGGGTGTTCTATGTAATAAAGATGTCATGATTACTGTTAATTTGTGATTAACTTGTTTAACCTGTTTAGTGCAAACGTATTTCATGGTAATGATCAGCTACACCAAATCGTATACTGGCAGATTTTGGTAATTGAACAAACTTCAGTAATTTTTGATAACTCAAACAGATATTGACAGTTCCTATGAGTTCATGCTATTTAATTTCTACTGTGTTAAATTCAGAATATGTGTACTTTCCAAAATTCAAAAATAATAGAAATACTAAGGGTTCATTCCTTGTATTGGACATGGGAGATCTCCTTAGCTGAAATTTGGCTTCCTATTTCAGTATTTTTGGTTATGAGTACTTCTTGTTTTAAAATAAGTTTGGTTTTTGGTCTTCCAAATGTTTCGGTTTTAATGCTGCTGATGAGAGGTAACTCCTTGCGTCATATACAGCATAGTATAAATTTACTACAATATTAGTATCTTTGGGTTGTTATTTTATTTAGAAACCAGTTGAAATTTATAGAAAAATTAATGAAAAGGGCATGGTATGATTTGGTCTGATATTTGGCCCCCTGAATTCCAAAATCAAAAAGTAATGAAAAACTTACTCTCAGCTATCATTAAATAAAATTTACTCTAAAATGTTGCATTTTTAGAAACAGGTTTTGTTTTCAACAAGACATTTCTGTAATAGTGGCAATATATCAAATATGGCTAATTGTAAAAAAAGTAATGAAAAACACCAAATGTCACTCATGTTTGGACCTTTGAATTAAAATTTTGATATGAGCAACAATCTTGCCCAAAAAGATATGTCACTGAAATGTGTCTTTACGTAAGACAAACTTTATATTTAAACATCTCCTTGGGCAAGGCTGTTGCTCATAGTTGTTCTGACCAAAATCTACTGTGAAAACACTCAATTTTCTTCAAATGCTTGATTTAGCAGACATTTATGATGTCACTATTCCATCATGGGAAGGAATTTTGTAAAATGATAGATAGATAAATTGTAAAAGTTTGATCATTCTACGATAAAAATGATACAAATTTGAATCTGAAATCTTAATTTTAATTTTTATTTCAGATGGGGCCAAATAATGGTTGAAATCGTACTAACCCAAAATTTTTATATCCTGTTAGCAGAAACAGATATTTTTTCTTTGCCCTTTGTTACTTTTGTAATGTAAGAAAGAATTTTTCAACAAGATTTGATTAAAAATGTAATTCTTCTTCACTGTTTTGCAGTTTCCTTCCTGGTTATTTGTTATTATAAAATCTGGTTTAAAATCTCCCATTTAAATTGGTCAGGGCAGATAAAAATCTATATATTTGGTTATTCTTTTTTAAAACATTTATAACAAATAATAAAAAAGAGAAATAATAAAAAATCAGAATTTTTGTTTTTCAGAATGACAGACTTGTAAAGATATGGTATGAAGATAGAAAAAGTAAATAACATTGCTCTTTAGGATAGGCCTGTCTTCTCCAGAAATGATTTTTTTTTAATATGCATAATTTGATAATGACTTTAATAGCAAAGTAAATAATAGTAAAATATAAAATTAAATGAAAGATTTTCAAATATCAAACCATAGAAATTATCGTCAGCTTAAATAGTTTTTATCACAAATTACAAGTGTCAAAACTGAAGACATATAAATAATGGCGACCCAAACTTTTCCCTGATAAATGAATGGCACTGTGACAAAATGGAGAAAAACTGAGTTTAGATCAATATTTGTTGTAAGGAAGTTTAAAACAATTCATTTAAATTTTTTTGCAGTTACATTTCCGTCAACTTTGACGAGAGGTGATAGTCTTGTCAGTCCAAAGAAAGAGGAACTTCATTACTCATTTGTGTATGTGGCCCATCCGAGAACTGTGACAGGATTTTCATGGAGAAAGACCAGTAAATTTATGCCAAGGTTTGTATTTTATTGTACAAATATATAACTGTAAAAATATAAGTACCTCTTAAGGATCAATAGAATTTTAATTTATTGTTATGCAACAGATTTATATCTTATTCAAAATTACAAACTAACAAGGAACAGCTTTGGCCGAGTGGTCTATGTAGTTCTTCATATCGTTAATGATCACTAACCTAGTGAACTAGTAGAACTACTGATTCGAATTCACCGGAATACAAACTGACCTCTGTTGTGTTGGATATTGGACGTCTCCGACTTTTCAAACCAGTTGGTACCCATGAAATTGAACAAGACAAACGTTCTTTTCTGCCACTATTTTTTGCCAACAAAGGTTTAGATGCCGTAAATCGGCATGTGCCATGTCATAGATAATGAGTCTCTTCGTGATGTCCTTGCAAAAGGTCCTAAGTATCGCGAACCCGTATCCATAAATTGGAAATATAATTTCAAACTACTGATGGATGCTGTGGAGGACTATGCCAGAAAATGGACCAAACATGAACAAGAGCCACTAGATTCACTTTCAGAGTGGGTTAAAGCTGTGAGATCGTTGATTCAAGTTCGAATTGATAAACTTAGAAGGTCTATGAGTGAAAAAGGAACATCAGTCTTCAGCAACCCCGATGCTGCCAAGACATTGTCTGCCATTCATGACAAATATGTTGTTGTTCCTGCAGACAAGGCCCCTAATAACATCGTTTTTGTATGCAGAAGCTACTATATTCAATGCTTGATTAATGAACTAGGGATTGCTAGTTCACATGGCAACCCTACCTATAAAGCTACTACACTTTCAAAGGAAGAAATAACCGACAATCATAGATCGGTCTTATTGTCATTTGGTATTTCCATCAAAGATGATGATTGTGATCTTCCTATCTTGTACTGGATACCCAAGTTACATAAGTGTCCATACAAACAACGCTTTATAGCTGGATCTGCCAAGTGTTCTACCAAACCATTGTCTCTACTTCTAACTTCTATTTTAACAGCTGTCAAAACGGGCCTCCAAAGTTATTGTGAGACAAGTTATATCAAGAAGTGGTATCAATCAAATGTGAATATTAAAGAACTCCAAAGACTTAAAGGATATTTTACGATCTTGGTCCATTTCAGTCTGTAACAGCATAAAAACATTTGATTTCTCTACCCTCTATACTACCATTCCTCATTCACAACTGAAGGAGAAGTTGAAAGATCTAATCCATCGATGCTTTCAAAATAATAATGGCAACAACAGATACACATACCTTGTCATTGGTAGAGATAAATCATACTTTGTTAAAAACCACTCTAAATCTAACAAAAAATATACAGAGGACGAAATTGTCCTGATGATTGAATTTTTGATCAACAACATATTTGTTCAATTTGGTGGACGTGTTTTCCAACAGACAATTGGCATTCCTATGGGTACTAATTGTGCACCACTCCTGGCCGACTTGTTCCTTTACTCATATGAGGCAGACTTCCTTGACGGGCTTCTTAAGGAAAAACAAAAGAAGTTAGCCCATACCTTTAATTTCAGCTTCCGCTACATAGATGATGTTTTATCACTCAACAATTCACGTTTTGGGAATTTCTGATATCTCATCTATCCCAGTGAGCTCGAAATTAAAGATACCACAGACACTGCCAAGTCTGCATCTTATCTTGACCTTCACCTCGAAATTGACACCAGAGGAAGGTTGAATACAAAACTTTGCGACAAACGGGATGACTTTGACTTTCCAATCGTCAACTTTCCATTTTTGAGCGGCAATATTCCAGAAGTGCCGGCATATGGAGTATATATTTCACAACTCATACGTTATTCCAGAGCTTGTGACATATACAATGACTTCCTGGACAGAGCCCGGCTCCTGACAGAAAAGTTGCTCAGACCGGGGTACGTTACTCCTAAGCTGAAGTCATCCTTATTAAAGTTTTATGGGCGACATCATGACTTGGTTGACAGGTATGGAAAAACCGTTTCCCAAATGAAAATGGACCTGTTCCATTGATATTATCCCTTCCTCATACCGGATTTGACATGAGCAGCATGGCGGGTGTCCTGCAGGAAGCAGAGACTGCTTACTCTTTCGGAGCACCCGAGTCTACCCCCGGTTTTTTGGTGGGGTCCATGTTGTTCATACGTTTTTAGTTTTTAATTGTAGTGCATGTATTGTTTTGGTCTTGTCTTCGTTGTTCTCCGGAGATTGTCAGTTGTAACGATTTTTCTCTCCTTCGAATATCCCTTTGGTATTTCTTGACTTTACTATTATCGGGGAAGTTTTGAGTTCGAAAGCAGCTAATGGCGAGGTGCTCTTGACTCTGATCTTGACAAGGGTTGCCAGTTTTCCTGTCTTAGGTTGGTGGTTCTCTTTAGGTAGACTGGCTCCCTCCACCAATAAGATCTGACTGACATGATCTAGTCAGGTGTGCTGAAAGTGGTTTAAAACCCAACTTAAGTAATCAAACCTAGATATGATAAACAGTTCCACATTTTCAATAAATGATATCATATCCTTGTTAGAAAACTAGACAAGTAGTGAACAAAATGCAAACAATAAAACAGGAAGGATTCCGGATAGTCTGACTGGGTATGAACACTAAAAATAAATTGTAGTGTTTGGGTTAAATAATTAATGAATAACATATCTGGTTAGAGATATAAATCGTACCTATTTCATTTTTTCTGTTAAATGTGAATTCTCAGTTTATCTGTATTTCATGTTGTCCAAGGTTCAGGATTCAACGATTTTCTTTTCATTGTTCAATATTTCATTGTTACAGGGGATCTGTGGCAAACATGCTGGTAACATCCTGTGCCGATAATGTCTGTAGGCTGTGGGTAGAGACAATCCTACCTGATGATGGGCTGGTTGATTTAGAACAGTTTGACCCTAGCTCCTCATTTGATCCTAAATTCCATACACACAGGCATAAGAAACGATTCATGCAAAGGTTGAAGACTATAAGGTAAGATTTAGTATCAGAGGACTTTATAACTGAAGTACCGGTAGATATTTCCAAAAGTTTATGTTAAAACAAATGCATAGAAATTTGCCTTTGGATCTCATAAAACAGCTGCTTAAAATGCTTCTGTCTAACAGATTTTTCACGAAGTGGTCATAGATTTAATTGTTAGAATTTTAGCTTTTTTATTGTTTGCTGTGGGCTTTTTTAGAGCATATAATTTATGATTATTGAATATTACTAACATGCTAACTATAGCACTTTAACAACTTATAACTAATGCTTGATTAACAGATTGATTCTTAAATTTTGATATTTGTATTTTATTCTGGTTTTATACAGATGCATGGTGTATGTTACATTTGCGACTGATGAAATAATATTGCCCTAGACAAAGGAAGCCATGATAATGACACAATTTGTTCTTTTTAGCTCACCTGACCCAAAGGGTCAAGTGAGCTTTTCTCATCACTTGGCGTCCGTCGTCCGTCGTCCGTCGTCGTCGTCTGTTAACTTTTACAAAAATCTTCTCCTCTGAAACTACTGGGCCAAATTGAACCAAACTTGGCCACAAGCATCATTAGGGTATCTAGTTTAAAAAATGTGTCCGATGACCCCGCCTGTCAACCAACATGGCCGACATGGCTAAAAATAGAACATAGGGGTAAACTGCAGTTTTTGTCTTATATCTCAAAAACTAAAGCAATTAGAGCAAAACTGACATGGGGTAAAAATGTTCATCAGGTCAAGATCTACCTGTCATGAAATTTTCAGACGAATCGGTCAACCCTTTATTGGGTTATTGCCCCTGAATTTTTAATTTTAAGGAAATTTTGCAGTTTTAGGTTATTATCTTGAATATTATTATAGATAAAGACAAATTGTAAACAGCAAAAATGTTCAACAAAGTAAGATCTACAAATAAGTCAACATGACCAAAATCGTTGATTGACCCCTTATAGGAGTTTTTGCCCTTTAAAGACGGCATTCAGCGTAAACTTTGCTTTTAAGATCTTTTCCTCTCAAACCACTGAGCCAATTGAGACCAGACTTTGGTGGAATGGTTCTTGGCTGGCCCCCTTCCAAACTTATGTCTGGCATCCCCGACTTCCATGGCTGCTGTTACTAAAAATAGAAAAAAAAGGGGGGGGGTGAATTTCAAAAACCTTCTTATATGAAACTACAAGGCCAGTTGGAACCAAAGTTGGCAGTAATGGTTTTTAGGAAGTTCTCTTTCAGAAATATGTCCAATGACCCGGACTGTTAACCAAGATGGCCGCCACAGCCGAACTTAGTTTAACATAGGGCCCTATGGGAAAATTCATTGAAAAATATTCTTGCCTTAAACCACTTGACCAATTGGAACCAGACTTGTCAGCAATGGTCCTTAGATGGTCCTCTTAGAGAGGTGTGTCTGATGACCCGGACTGTGAACCAAGATGGCCGCCACAGCTGAACTTAGTTTAACATAGGCCCTATAGGAAAATTCATTGAAAAATTGTGTTGTCTGAAACCACTTGACATATTGGAGCAGGACTTGGCGGCATTGGTCCTTAGGAGGTCCTTTTTCAGAAATGTGTCAAATTTCGTGGACTGTAAACCAAGATGGCCGCCACAGCAGAACTTAGTTTAACATAGGACCCTATGGGAAATTCACTCAAAAATCTTCTCGTCTGAAACCACTAAGTCAATTAGAATTAGACTTGGTAGCAATGGGTCCTTAGATGGTCCTCTTTCAGAATTTTTGTGCGACGACCCAGACTGTCAACCAAGATGGCCGCCACAGCAGAACTTAGTTTAACATAGGGCCCTATGGAAAAATTAATTGAAAAATCTTCTTGTCTGAAACCACTTGACATATTGGAGCCAGACTTGCCAGCATTGGTCCTTAGGAGATCCTCTTTCAGAAATATGTCCGATCACGTGGATTGTCAACCAAGATGGCTGCCACACCGAACTTTGTTAAATATTGGACCCTATAGAAAAATTCAGTTAAAAATCTTCTTGTCTGAAACCGCTTAGCCAGTTGGAACAAGACTTAGCAGAAATGGTCCTTAGATGGTTCTCTTTTAGAAATGTTTCCGTTGACCTGGACTAAACCAAGATGGCTGCCACAGCTGAAATTAGTTTATCACAGAATCCTATAGAAAAACCAGCCAAATTGACTGCAACACTTAAATTTTTAGGTCTGCTCAAGGTGAAAAGTTAAATCCAGGTGAGCGATACAGGCTCTTGAGAGCCTCTAGTTTAATTTATATTAAATCTAACTTAATTCTGAAAAATGTGACATCATGGATAATTGAAAGTTCACTTGGCATCCGGTGTAAACTTTTCCTTTAAAGATCTTCTCCTTTAAAACCACTGGGCCACTTGGGACCAAACTTTGCAGGAATGATGTTTGTGAGGTCCTCTACAAATAATCCTCATTTCATCTTGATTGGGCAAAAAGCATGGCCGTCATGGGCAATTCTTGTTTCTGATTGGCTGATATAAAAAAATCTTCTCTTAAATTGCTTGTACAAGTGGAACGAAACTTGACAGGAAGAATTTATGGGAGGTCCTTTATAAAGTTTCCTCATTTCGTCCCAATTGGACTACAAATATGGCCGCCATGGGCAGTTCTTTTTTCTGATTGGCTGATATAAAACAATCTTCTCCTCTGAAGCCCCTGGGCCAAATGGAACAAAACTTGACAGGGAGCATCTGTGGGAGTATCTTTACAAATTATATTCATTTCAACCTGATCGGGCAAAAAACATGGACGTCATGGGAAATTCTTGTTTCTCATTGGTTAATTAAAAAAATGTTTTTTCTCTTCAACTGCTTAGCCAAAAATGTTAGACAAACTTAACATGAAGCATCTATGGAAAGTCTTTTGTGAAATTAATTTTTTTCATCCTGATTGGACGACAAGCATAGCTGCCATGGGCAATTCTTGTTTCTGATTGGCTGATATAAAGAAATCTTTTTCTCTGAAACTGCTTGGCCAGATGGTACAGAATTTGACAGAGCCAAACATAGTTTAAGATAGGACCCTATGGAGCCTCTAGTTTATCTAGAAGTCAGGGTCGCTGTTTTACAAACGTTTGGATGATTATGATTGAGACTGGATCCAGGACATCAATAGAAAAAAAAACATCGAACACTTGAATGAAGATCATAATTATTCCTAATTGCAAGCGTGTGAATTATTTGTGAAACGGAACCAAGTTTTCTTCAGACACACATTAGGGGCATTGTAGTATTTACTGTTGGTTTCCACTGTCTTACATGTACTTTTATAGTGAAACAAAGATGAACAGACAGTTGGCCATGAAAATCATTAAGTTTCCTCATATTTGCTTGAATGTGTACTTGTGTGAAAAATTTCATGTTACATGTAGTAATGGGTTACTTCTAAATAAAGGTAATATGTACATTTAAATGAGGATCATACAGGGGTGATATGGACACATGAATACCATAAATAAAAATGTCATTCACGATGAACGAAAAATAAAAATTTGGCCTTAACGTTGCATTTTTGTCAGTTTGCATGAAGAACGGTGACTAACAACCTATCATCAATGTCACATGGGAAATAGAAACTGCCAAACATTGCACAAAATTAACCCTGTACTGCCCTCTTAAATAGTGTGAACTTATTTTTTTTTTTTTAAATTGTTGATGATGAGTTTTTGTAATATTTTTCTTTAAACATTTGTGTATTTTAAAGATTACATGCACACGTTTATGAAAGGTATTATAAAATGTTAGGATGTACCTATATAGATGTTAGCTGTAAAAGTCTATTTGTTTGTTCTTCCAAAGAAAAGAAAATATCTTCTTCCTTTTTTTGCACTCTTTCTCATTTTGATGTGCTCTTATTTTTAAGTTGATACAAACATAACTTTAACATCAGTGGTTGTTTTTATGTTTTCCATTGTGTTGTTTATAGACAGTTAAACAGAATTTCTAGATAAACAATACACTTAAACAGAATTCATTTCTAGATAAACAATACACTTTGCTCTTTGGTCGGGTTGTTGTCTCTTTGATACATTCCCCCGTTTCCATTCACTATTCTACTTAAACAGAATTTCTAGATAAACAATACAATTAAACAGAATTTCTAGATAAACGAAACACTTAAGCAGAATTTCTAGATAAACAATACACTCTGCAGTATCATTTGGAGTATATTTATAATCCTTTTGTTTATCAGTGGAAGGTGTATATATTTGGAAGGATTATGCATTTATTACAGGAAGATGCCATCAAGGCTTTCATTTAGCAAACTTGTAAAAGATACTTCAAAATCTTCCCAAACAGAGACTGAAATAAAAGTGAGAGAAATGAACTTAATAACGGAAAGTGGTTTCCATTTGAATAAGTCTGAAATGGACTCAGTTGACAGTTTAGAAACTTGTTCGGTATTTAGTGATACTTCTGAAACACTGCAGTCAAGGCTACATTTTGATTTGCCGACAATCCCAAGCACTCAATCAATAAACTCTGAATATTTTGAAGATCAAAATAAAAGAAGGTCTTTAGAGGGTTTAAAAGTAAAAAGGAACTTAGTCTCTGCCATGAAAAGGAGGTCAGCTTCTGATGTGAAAAGAAGATCTTCGGAGTTCAGTGAAGGCACTCCAATAAGAAAAGCAGCATCTTTAAACTATAGGCCTAAAACTCTTGGAAGTTTGGAGAGTATTGTGGATACTGCAGCATCGACTAGGTCTTTGCTTCGTAGTACTTTTCATTCAAGGAAAGAGAGGTTCAAATTCATTTATCCCTATAAAGCTAGTTCACAATAATAGTCACTTTTTGTTGTGGCATTTATGTAAGAAATGACTTTCTTTTGGGGAAGGGGTTGGAAGTTCCTAAATTGGTAAAAATGAACAAGGTCAAAAATATAGTTTAAAAAAGTTACAGTTGATATTACTTTAAATACATTATATTTTGAAAAAAATAAATTACGTGCCAAATGTGCGAAAAAAATCTTGTTTATGAATGGTATAAAGTGAAAATGATCACATCTTGCCCCAATAAAAATCCAACGTTTGCTTCCATACCTTTCATTCTGACACAACAACATGTGACTATTTACACTGGTTTAGGGGCTTTAAAAGTAATGCACCTCATCAGGATCATGCTATTGATGCTAAATATTTAACTGCTAGCTTTATATTATATTGCTTTTTTGCAATGCTTTGAAATCTTGTAACCTTGGAAAATTGAGAAATGAGATAAATAAATAAGTGATGTCTAGCATTTTTGTCTACATTAAATCATTTTGTCTTTCAAATGTGACTTGTGTTTTCTGCAGAATAGTAAGATTACACAAGTTACAGAAAATATTATATGAATTAGATTTTTCTGGATTTTCAAGATAATGGTATGTAATTTTGACTCCAAGACAAAGGTTGAAGTATGATATTGCTACTATTTTTACATCCGTATTGTGTAAATTATTTTGTATTTGCTGTGGGTTTATGTTAATCTGCTGCATATTGTCAAAAGTCTTGTGACTTGTAAATAAATGGATAGATAATTGGATTATTATGAAAGTCCAGTGGCAGTTAGTAAATGTATATCGGGACTACCACATGTTGATGTTGATTAAGAACCCTGCTTTATACTTACTAAGACCGATGAAATCAGCCCCACAGATTTTTATCATGCCTGCTCACAAGGAAGACAAGTCACCCAACCAAGACTCATTATTCTGAGTCTGAGCCAACCAATCTTGGTCTTGTTCTCAATACTGTTTTTTGCGGAAAAGCTGTAAAAACCAATTTTAAAGTCTTTGGTTGGACCGGATAAGGCACTTGAGGCACTAGCACAAGACCAACGAAGTGGTTGATTGTAAATGGCAGACATTGACCATTCACAAAAACTGTCTCCTATATTTTACATAGGAATTTTATGAAAGTTTGAATGATTATTTAGTAACTGATAAAAATGTGCGTATCATATTTGATTTTTTGAAAAAAATCAATTTTTAACAAGATATTCCAATGAAAAAAATCTTATTTTTAGTTTAGTGATGTATGGCATATGGATGGGTTTTGCCTAATAGTTATGAAGGAAAATTAGATTAGGAAGTCAATCAGAAAGTCTCTTGTTATGGACATGGATTAACCCTTTTTAAGGGGATAATTGGTCTTTATGTTATCTCATAAATATTAGTTATGAATTGGATGAAGCTGCACTTTACAGAATTACAAGTACCATGTGTAGGTGTGCATATTGTAGCGAAGGCTTTCTGGTATGTTGGGTTGTTATATCTGTATTTTGTCCCAAAATCAAACTTTATTAAATGTTATATTACATATACAAAGAAATATTATAAGAAAATTGTATATTGTATATAAATGTTCAATCAGACTGCTAGAATAGATCCTCTGTAACTACAACAAATAATCATAGGACGACTTGTAAAACAGAAATTTAATCAATGATACACAATGTATATACAAATCTAAGTCTTCAGAAGTGTCCTATACAGAAAAATCTATAATAATTAAATGAAAATTGGACTTTACTTCTGTCTATTTACAAACTTTACATGCATGTTCATTCAAAAATTTAATTCTTGATTAGTACCAAATGCCTTTTTACATATAAACTACTGTTGATACATAAAGTATAATTAATTAGTAAAGATTAATTGATTCTTCTTTTTTCCAACAAATACATAAGAATGGTTTTTGTGAGATAAATATTTATTATATAGGTATTATTGTTTCAGGCACGCTATCCATAAAAGACGAAAGCATCATAAATTAGGTCCCGACACAGTCATGAGCATGCCACATATGGATAGTATTTCCAGCTCTGTAAGCGTACATGACTTCCACAAGTTTGCTATCCATCAAAATGGAGTTTGTCCAACATTGCATTTCCATCTGGCTGGCAGTATTAATCCTGAGACAGGTAAAGTCACAATTGATTATTGCTACCCTACCCCCATCCCCCCTCCACCCCCCCTCCCCCCTCCCCGACCCCATTTTCATTCCATCAGAAAAATCTAAATATACAGAAAAGAATTTCATGCAGCATTTTGGAAATTTATATTTGGAAGTATTTCAATGCCAAACATCACAAATCACCCATAATACCCACATCCAGACCCATCTCCCCACCCCCCTCCTGAGGAAAAAAAAAGAAAACATATAATAAATTGTATAAATTGTGGGAAGTAACAAAACTTGTGCATGTGGATATATGAACCTGTACATGGGCATTCATAATGACGTTCCAAATTGAAATATTTCCATTATACAATATACATGTATTCATTCATAACAGGAAGTGTAAAAAACATATATTTTGAAGACTATCATTGTACAATATAGTAACAAAATATATACAAACAATGATATTAAAACAAAGTGATAAATAATGTAATTAAAGTTTTAATATATATTACTATGAATCATTTACAAATGGACAAAAGAATAAAAGTTTTCAAAATCAGCAGCACAGTTGGAAAACAGTTCAATTTAAACTGTTCATTTTGCAATTTTTCCTGAGCCTTTTCATGGCCGAAGTGTTATTAGAATGTTCAGTTTGTTTAATGGTTGGAGCCAAACATTACCTCAACACAAATTGAAAGTGATAACAAGTACAGGAAAAAATAATTACATGTTTCCCTCAGTCTCACAAAATACATTTACATGTCCTTCATTGTCATTAATGTAGATCAATTTCATTTGCTGTATATTGTAATTAATGGAAGTAAATACAGCAGAACGAGTGTTTTGTAACTGTAAACCTGCAACAGGTTTACAGTGTTTCCCATCTGCAGATATATGTAATACAGATTCATTGAAACAGGACACATACAGGCTACCATCTTTTAGGGATATTATACCTGAAGGTTGGAATGGTAATTCCTTGGTGAAAACTTTGTTACCAGAATAGGTATAACATATTAAGGTTTTATTGTGAAAATCACAGGAGAATAATCTGTCTTTGTAAGCATCTAGTCTGAAATGAACCACATCATCTGTATCCATTCTCTTTACCACCTGTCCTGTCACATGATTTATGATCCATATCTTACGATGTCCACCAACAGCCAACTGGTTGTTTATTTTGGTTATACCATAACATTTTCCAGGTACTGGTATTGTACTCAGTATTTGTTGATTGTTTATGTCCCCTACCTGTACACAATTTATACCAAGAAGAGTTACAGCTACAGTAGAGTTGTTAACTGCTGTAACATCCCATGGTCGATCCTGTAGTGGTATTCTGCCTAGTTCTGACCCATTTGCATTACATATCAACAGATGTGATATATAATGCAAACATAATACAATCTTTCCATCATCTGTAATCACTGCAGCAGATAGGTTGTCTTTTGAATTAAACTGATGATATAAATAGAAAATGTCTTGTCCAAGTGTGTATGGTTCTTTGACTTTTTCACCTGGATAGTTATTAATAAAACAAACTTAAAGTTAGTATAGATATAGATATATGATGATATAATATCATTTATAACTATTTCTTATCTGAGAGTTAAAAATATTAATTTTAGCAATGAAAATCTGTTCCATATCAATTTTATTCTTTTTTTATAAGTGTAAAACTCAATCAATCATTCTATAAAATGTAATTTGTAACTTTAGAAAAACTGTCAGATTCAGTTATATATATATCAGATTTAGACCTTTGTATTATGACTAGTTTAGTTTGTAGTATAAGTCATCAATGAGACTTTTTACTTATAATGCATCAAGTTTTAAAATTGAAAGTTGTTGCATTAGAATGAAAAAGATAATTTGATGTAGATTACCTGTGACAGTGAGTCCATTTTGACAGTGTTTACATCTGACACTTTTCAATATGACCTAAAATTATAAACAACAACATTTGCCATTGTCAGTTTCCCAAATGTACCATTTGAAAAAGTATTATCATAGAAGTTCAATTTGAATTCCCATTAAACACTAAGAAAGGTTTTTACTAGCAAGAAGTGAATTGAGTAAAAATTTTCATCAAGAGTTATACCCCTTGTTAAATGTTAAATTATAAAAAAAATTTACATATGTAGATGTATTTGATAAAATGAATATAAAAGTAAGAAAGAATTTTAAGATTCTTTTTCATTGTTGAGTAGATACCAATGGGATTTGTTATAAATACAACTGATAATTTCTGAGAAAACACACATACAGAAATTGTCAATGGTGAGAATCTTCTCTGATAGTAAATTACGGAGAATATTTTTTTAAAGAAAATTCTAGAATGTTTTCATTGGATTTCAATAAATAAAATCATTTTGGGGTCAAATAGAATGAGCATCACAGATAAACTGTGTATATATAGAAAATTCTTTTACCTGATAGAATTAATCTGCAAATTTTAAAAAAATATTTACATTTAGACATTGACAACCAAAATTTCTCTTTGTGATGAATTCTTAAATCAATATTAATAAAATGTCATGCACATCTAAAAAGGAAAAATAATTTTAAGAAACTTCAATAAACCAAAAATAAAAGCTAAATATGTGTTGTTTGTTAATACTTACATCCAGTTTAGCAATACTCACATCCATTTTAGCATCTATCTGAAATAGAGCAGAAAGAGAAATACAGTTTTTAAATTATTAAAGGAATCTTTTACTTTTTAATATATATGAAATTTCTTTGTTGCATCTGTCAAGCATATTCATAACAACACCTAGACAATATAATTTTTAACTGCATGCAAAAAAAACTTTATCTTCAGTTTTATCAGAAAATATTTCATCAAACAAGGGTATCTTAAAGCTGAGGAAAATGAAGAAAACATACTTAACAAAACAAATTAAATGACACAAAAGTCTGAACAAAATGTATTGTCTTACTAAGAGGCATACTACTTTCTTCCCTTTTAGAAGATTTTAACAAGAAATTGAATACCTCATCAAGTTTCTTATGTATTGCCAAATGTTCTGTGTGGTATTTCTTGCAGAGTTTTTCATCAAGTGGTCTGTTCTGTATTCGAATAAGGTAATCTTCTTTGGTTTCATCAAGCTTTAAAACATGGGTTGTCAGATCTGTCCATAATGTATGATATTCATCAAGAGAAATGTAGCCATCTGTGTTGTGACTTAAGTAGTTGTTTTTGAATTTTCTTAGAACATCAATTGCAGCCGCTTCATCAGCATCTAGACTACAACACTCCTTTAATATCAGACCAGCCAAGGTTATGTCAAGGTCATCTAGTAGGACTGAATTGGACATAAATTTGCAGTGACAGTGGCGTCTACATTTTGGTTGAGGATTTTTTGTAAATAAACGTCCCCAGTCATTGTAATGGAGAGGAAGTGATAGGTGTTGGATGCAGTTCATTTTGTCTGTACAACACCATACATTTCGATGTCGTAGGTGAAACAGTATGTGTATGACTGGTTCACTGTTGATAAATTCCTGTAGGGAACCAAATCGCTTATCAGTGTATTTCTTTTCTATACGTCTCCTGAAAAGAGGAGCTACAATCTCGTAGAAGACTGATCCTACGATGAAATATCGACTCTTGTCATCTCTGTCCATCCTTTAAAAATAATTCAAATATTTTAGGCAATTTATAAAAAAAATCATATAAAGTATATTGTTATAGGTGATAATATAAAAAAAACCCTTGGTTTTGTTGATTCCTGTTGTCGCCTATTGGCATATTTTGTTACTAAAGTCACATGACAAGCCACGCCTATGTGAAATAATTGCAGTATTTGTTTGCAAGAATTCACCTTTGGTGTGGAATTTAAAAATGGGAAATTTGATTCATAACATAAAAATATTATTTTATAGTTTTTACATTGTATTCCATAAAAAAATAAAATGCTCCGCTGGGTGCAGTTTGATACGACCGCAGAGGTCGAACCCTGAACAATTGGGGCAAGTATGGACACAACATTCAAGCTTGATACAGCACTGAATTTGGATTGTGAATAAATATTTGACACAGCACAGGTTTCTGACACAGAATTAATGTGGTCTAAGAACTTAAAAATTTTTAATTTACCTATTCAAACCATATCAGTATTATTTGCTTTTACATGTATATATAAATCAGAAATAACCAATTTAAAATGGAAAATTTTAAAGAAGTTTAATTTTGGACCCTTTGGACCTTAATGTAGACCAATTTGAAAACGGGACCAAAAATTAAGAATCTAAATACACGGTTAGATTCGGCAAATCAAAGAACCCCAATAGTTCAATTTTTGATGATTCAATTTTTGATGAAATCAAATAAAGTTCAATTTTGGACCCTTTAAACCTCAGTGTGGACCAATTTGATAACCGGACCCAAATATCAATTTCTTGCTATTGCACAATACTGTGCAATTGAAGATTTCTTGCTATTGCGCAATACTGTGCAATTGAAGATTTCTTGCTATTGTGCAATACTGTGCAATTGAAGATTTCTTGCTATTGCACAATACTGTGCAATTGAAAATTTCTTGCTAATGCACAATACTTATTATAATAATTTACACATCCTGTTTGGTGTGTATCTCTGGCCTTATCATTATTATTTGCTTTTATATATAAATCAGAAATTTAATAATAAAGTTTTTGGCAAATTTCCAATATACATAATTTAAAAGCAGTTTAGGTGAGCTAAACAAAAAAGCTTCATCAGAAACATTTTATATTGGCAAATTTCCAATGAAGTTCATTAAACTAAAGTTATTGGCTAATTTCCAATGGAATTTATTGATAATAAAGTTTTTGGCAAATTTCCAATATAAATAATTTAAAAGCAGTTTAGGTGAGATATTCAAATGAGTTTCAATTACCAACCTTACACTGCCTTTTAAATTATGTTTTGTACTTAAGTAATTGTCCATTAACCTGGAAACCCTTTTCCCTCTTTTTTGCATCTTATTCCTTAACGGTTTGAGCCATAATTACCAAAGACAATTCTTACCATCCCTTTGTGGTATTCCAATATCCGAAATCTAAATACATGGTTAGATTCAGCATATCAAAGAACCCCAAGAATTTAATTTTTGATGAAATCAAATAAAGTTCAATTTTGGACCCTCTAAACCCCAATGTGGACCAATTTGATAACTGGGCCCAAATATCAAAAATCTAAATACATGGTTAGATTCAGCATATCGAAGAACCCCATATATTCAATTTTTGTTGAAATCAAACAAAGTTTTTTTTGGACCCCGATTTGGACCAACTTGAAAACTGGGCCCATAATAAAAACACTAAGTACATGTTTAGATTCAGCATATCAAAGAACCCCAAGAATTCAATCTTTGTTAAAATCAAACTAAGTTTAATCTTGGACCCTTTGGACCTTAATGTAGACCAATTTGAAAACGGGACCAAAAATTAAGAATCTAAATGCACGGTTAGATAAGGCATATCAAAGAACCCTAAAAGTTCAATTTTCGATGAAATCAAACAAAGTTTAATTTTGGAACCTTTTGGCCCCTAATTCCTAAACTGTTGGGACCAAAACTCCCAAAATCAATCCCAACCTTCCTTTTGTGGTCATAAACCTTGTGTTTAAATTTCATAGATTTCTATTTACTTATACTAAAGTTATTGTGCAAAAACCAAGAAAAATGCTTATTTGGGCCCTTTTTTAGCTCCTAATTCCTAAACTGTTGGGACCAAAACTCCCAAAAACAATCCCAACCTTCCCTTTTTGGTCATGAACCTTGTGATAAAATTTCATAGATTTCTATTTACTTATACTAGAGTTATTGTGCGAAAACCAAGAAAAATGCTTATTGGGCCTTTTTTGGCCCTAATTCTTAAACTGTTGGGACCAAAACTCCCAAAATCAATCCCAACCTTCCTTTTGTGGTCATAAACCTTGTGTTTAAATTTCATAGATTTCTATTAACTTATACTAAAGTTATAGTGCAAAAACCAAATGTCTTTGGACGAAGACGACGACGCATGACGCCGGACGATGACGACGACGACGCCAACGTCATACCAATATACGACTGCAAAAATTTTGCAGTCGTATAAAAATCAGACAATTTATGAAACAAAAGCATCTGTAACAAGAGTGATAAATTTTCAATACTTACTTACTTATGTATTGAAGCTTATTTCAGTTCACACAAAACAAGGTATGAACCTCATTGCAATCTCTATTATTTGAAAAAATGTTTGTTAATCCATTTTACTGCCCCTAAAGATATGATGGTGAAATTTTGTTTACCCCCCAATATACATCAAGAAAATCACATGGTATATTTTTGTCTCAGAAGTTAAGACTTCTAGCAACATCGACGATGTCAACAATTGCTATGTTTTGTGCTTAAGTCAGTTTGATAGGAACTACTTGTGATAGATCAATGATAGTTTCTATAAAGTTGCATTACTTTCAGTATATCTCAGTTTGATGACCATTTTGAGGCCCTGTCCCCTTGGTCATGGGCCAGTGACTTTCAATTAATTAGCAATTTTCAATGTTAAGTTTTCTGCATCAGTTAATTTGATAGGAACTACTTGTGATAGAGCAATGGTATTTTCTATAAAGTTGCATTACTATCAGTACATCTAAGTTTGTCGACCATATCGAGGCCTTTCCCCTACATTTGTAGGTTATGGTCCAGCAACTTTCAATTAATTATCAATTTTCAATGTTAAGTTTTCTGCTTAAGTTAGTTTGATAGGAACTACTTGTAATAGATCGATGATATTTTATATTAAGTTACACCTTTGAGGCCCTTTTCCCTAGTTCATGGTCCAGCAATTTTTAATTAATTAGCAATGTTGCTCTCCATCAGATTGTCTTTTTTCTGAATTTCTGCTGACAGGCGAGACATCTCTGTGTTAACAGTTTATTAATAGTTAAAAAATATATTTCAAATAATAGGGATTGCACAATAAGTTGAAATAATTTATTTCATTTATTATATACATATATGTGCATCAACTAAATGAAACAAAAAGAAGTGACAGTAAATTTAAAGGTATATAAACATGTTTGGAGTGTTATTTATGATAACTTCATTTATTAATGCTACAGTAACAACAGCTTTTCTAAACTTGTTACTTCGTCATAACTTCATTATTGTGGTAAGTCACTATGAACTTTATCCGTAATGTTTGTGAAAACAGCAATACATAAGTGAAAATTTATATAGTTGTCTTTATCATTGAACTAATGACAAAACATGCGTAGATCATAAATTGTGGTCATTTTCTCCATTGACTTGTCTCATGTGCATTGTGCTATTTCATCTAAGCGACTATTTCTGTTTCATCAGTTTCAGAAATAATTTCTATTAATATATTTAAAAGACCAAGTTGAAAGCGATGTACACAAGCTATAGTCTATGAATAAAACTGACACGAAAGAAAATTAAATTTATATTTCATAAACAAAAGGAATTAGTTTTTTAGCTCACCTGACCTGAAAAGTCAAGTGAGCTTTTGTCATCACTTGGCGTCCGTCGTCGTCATCGTCGTCGTCCGTTAACTTTTACAAAACTCTTCTCCTCTGAAACTACTGGGCCAAATATAACCAAACCTGGCCACAATCATCATTGGGGTATCTAGTTTAAAAAATGTGTCCGACCATCCCGCCTGCCAATCAACATGGCCGCCATGGCTAAAAATAGAACATAGGAGGTAAATGCAGTTTTTGGCTTATATCTCTGAAATTAAAGTATTTAGATTAAATTTGACAGGGGTAAAAATGTTCATCAGGTTAAGATCTATCTGCCCTGAAAATGTAAGACGAATCAGACAACCCCTTGTTGGGTTGCTGTCCCTGAATTGGTAAATTTTAGTAAATTTTGCAGTTTTTGGTTTTTATCTTGGTGTAAGGGAGGTAATCCAAACACATTTAAAGTAAAATGTTGTGTATGATTCGATTACCTCCCTTACACTGCTTGTAAATTATGTATAAAGAAATGTAGATTGTCTTGGGGTGATTTATAGCTGTCAATTTATTTTTAGAAGTTACTATTAATTAATATTAATTTTAGCCATATGTCATTTTCTATTTTGAGACTTTTATGATGTATTTAAATGGGTAATTATGTTTGCAAACTCCATGAGAAATTTGAATAGGGATTATGACCATATCTTGAGGGAAATAAATTTTTTTTGGAAATAGGGAAAAGGGGGTGAAAAAAATTGGGGGGTAAATAAGAAATTGTGGGGGGGGGGGGCGACAATTTTTTCTCATTTCAGAATTCAGAAATTAAAAATAAAATTTCTTCAAACATTTTTTTTTTGCAAAAAAAGGGGGGTAAAAGAATTTTTGGGGGGTCAATACGCAACAGCATAGTGTATTGCACAAGGTAAATTTTTTTTTTTTTTTTTTTTTTTGGGGGGGGGGGGGGGGTGGTTTAATTCGCAACAGCATATTGTATTGCACAAAAAACCAAAAATTGAATATAAATTCAAATCATATGACCCATTCTAAGTTCTTTGACTACAGTTATTCTGTGTCAGAAACCTATTATGTGTCAAATATTTAATTACAATCCAAATTCAGACCTGTATCAAGTGCGAATATTGCGTCCATTTTTGCCCCAACTGTTCAGGGTTGGACCTCTGCGGTCGTATCCAGCTGCGCTAAGCGAAGCAATTTATTAATGCTTCTCATTATGATTTTAACCTTATTTTACATGATTTCAAAAACCACAGTAGATACAGGTGAGCGACACAGGCTCTTGAGAGCCTCTAGTTTTACATAGACTAATATTTAACCCTTTGGCCACGCTAAGGAGATTATTTGTCCACTGTCAGCAGACCGCAATAAGGACCATTGAAAGGTAAAATGTTGTGGTCAAACGCAGGGCTCATAACATTAAAAAAACTACCACATAAAAATTGATACGTTGTCACCTGTCGTATGCCTCTCGCATATCAATTCAGATAAGTCCTTGTTACTGACCATAATATTGGTGCATCTGTGTTGATTGCCCTTGTAAAAAGGAATCCTGTGTATGATAGGCAATTACATAAAACATGCATTACCGAAAATAAAATGTAAGAATTCATAGGAACTCTATTTCTACATTAAATATGCAACTAAAAATTGGGAAGAAATATTAAAATTGAAACAAATAACATCTGTATTTTAAGCACCTGAGAAATTATAGCCCTGCTCTAGACAATAGTACATAAATTTCAACGCTGTTCTAGACAACAAGAGTATAAAAGTTTGACCCTTTACTGTAGCACACTCATGTGAAGTTGCTTGATACTACAAATACAAATTTATAAGAAAATTTATACAGGTATTTTTATTTTATTTATACATATAAAATAGGTCTCGCATGAAATTCGGTTACTCAGCGTGTCATAAACTTACCTATATATTGATTGTAAGTACAGCCAATTGACCCAGATTATTATTTTGTATCACTGACTCACTTTTTAACTTCATTTCCAAAGCAGGAAGAATGTTGGGCCACTGATTCATCTAATTCAGGAAAACCTACCTTCATTTTAAACAATAAAAATCATTTTGTAGGATTAAACTAATAAAAATATGAAAATTAAAATATCATATATTTTACTTGCAGTGCTATATCTGTGATAACTGAACAGTTTTGATGCAGCCAAGTGTTATAGTTGCACTATATCCTTTGGAAATTCCCTTTTCTAATTTTTTTAGTAAATCACATGACATAATTTACATTTTTTGTGTATTTTAATCTAAATGGACTTTCCTACATATTGAATTTAGATAAAAGTTTTGAAAAGCTACAGAAATAAACCTTTTTTTAAGCAGCCAATTGTTAACGTTTTTTGGGGAGGGGGGAGATGGGGAAAGAGGATGGAAACCATACAGGCATTTGTTCAAGATTATTTTGTGGATCCAATAAGTAAATGACCAAATATCTGAATTTTATCATTATTTTTTAAAGTCCTCCTCACAGGAGACTATAGTCAAATTGCACATTAGGCCATTTATTTTTAATAAGTTGGTTTACGTATCCGCCACCTGATTTTGCCGATTTTAAGAAAAAAAAATTAAATTGAAAATTTGGGTTTTTTATGACCACCAACCCTCTGAAATCCATATATGGCAAGAAATTAGTCCAAGTCCATTTTAATATACTTGTTTTGTAACCATTTACAAAATGGTGACAGTATATTGCCAAATTAAAGCATCGATGCAGATTAAGCAAAAGCCATGTCAAAATCTGAAATGGTTACATACCAGTTACATATATTTTTGAGGTTACAAATCTCTCTGAGAATTTCTTATAAAATGGTTACATAACAGTTAAAAATCTTTCTGGGGATATTTTATAAAAAGGTTATATTCCTGTATTTATTTTATAAACTGGTTACATTCCTGTTACAAATCTTTTTTGGACTTTCTTATAAAATGGTTACATACTAGTTACAATGGTTTTTTTTTTGTCTTTATTTTATCTGAAATCAGATATCTCAAAAATAAAAATAAATTAAAATCCTCTTTGCATCAAAATTTCATAAAATATTATATTCCAATTCGAATTATTCTCCTAAAAAAATAGATTTATCCATCTATAAAATACTTGTAAACATGATCCAAAAATAAAATCTATTTATAGCCGTTAGTTGATGTCAATTTCCAAAACAAGTTTTATGAAACAAATTTCCTAATAGAATCCATGCGGCTTTTATGTTCGTTTTGTATGAATATCTTGATTCCGTAAGATATCGAATCCACTCATTTTCTAAGTAAAAATGGCCCATCATCCAAGCATACACAATGCATATGTGAAGGATGAGGGGCATTCTATGAGGAAGCCAGTAGGCTTCGAGGGTTAAATTGGAATATTTCCTTCTTTAGGCTGTAGACGACCTTTTTTACAGGTGAGTAACTCTCATGTGATTAAATTCAACCAACCGTGTCCTATAAATAGCAGTGTAACCCTAGTACAATCCTCGTTTTCAAGAAAGCAATAAAACACACCAAAAACCAACATCATTTATTGGTCAACACCTAGAAAACGAGGATTGTACTAGGGTTACACTGCTATTTATAGGACACGGTTTGTTGAATTTAATCACCTGAGAGTTACTCGCCTGTAAAAAAGGTCGTCTACAGCCTAAAGAAGGAAATATTCCAATTTAACCTGAGAAATGCCGTATGGCTTACGATATAGAATGCATGTTGTCGGATCGCTTAAAAGGGAACAGCAGATGGTTTAGGTAACAAAAATTCTTAAACTGATTGCAACCTTTGTATATTTGGCAATATAACCAAGATTGTTCAAAAACCTTCTTCATTGTACATGATTTTCCCTCTTTTTTTAAAATTTTTTTCCGACCCACCGACCCTATTTTAAAAAAAATCATCTGTAAACCAATTAATTAAAAATAAATGGCTTTTAGTAAACATGAGTTGTATACATAAAATGGTATACATTAGAAAACCGATATTTATGCTAATGAGGGGAGTGGGGCTATGAGGGGCACAAAACAGGGTCCTGTCCTCAAGCACCTGTGATCCTCCTTTGAAATTGATATAATTCATTGCCCAATATAATGGCCAGTTTATCTGAAACATACTTGTTTAAAAAATTGCGTTGACAACTTTTTGTTCACTTTTAAAGATATTTCTTATAAAACTGTGACCAGATCAATGAAACTCGGGGTCTTTATGAAATTTGCTGATTAGTTTCAATTGGACTTCTGCATGACTAACCTATTGGTTATAACATGAAATATTCTTCTCAAAAGCTGTACTTGGTAAAAAGAAGCAAACCTCCATGCGAAACATGTATGGATGCCTGTAGGTCATGAATCTTGTTCTTTGTGGTTAGGTTAGTGAGGTTATCATAAAAGTTTCAGGTAAGTAGTACAGGTTCTAGTTTGTTGTGTCTTACTATTCTAGAGATATGCGACTCAAAAATTTCCATGCCCTGATACTGGAAACTACTGTACCATTTTGTTTGATTTTGATAAAAAAAATTACAAGGATTCCTCATGGGAAATACAATAGTTACTTCTGTATTATATTTAAATTGTTAATTGCTTAAATTTAAGAGATAAAAGGGTCAAATCAGTCAAAAGAAGCAAAGTTTTGTTACCTTTTGGACAGAGCATTCCTCTGTTTCAGAGGTTTCTCTGTCTTGTTTTGGAGGGTGTGTGAGAAAAGATACATGATCTATTTCCTGCAAAACATTTATATTGTTTTTCCAAGCAGATTCCTCCTTACTTTCATGGTGACTTAAAACATGTAAATCGCTAAATATTTTCATAAAAAGGACAAACATACCTAAGGAGCAATCAATAAAACGTAATCCATTGGACAGACAAACCCGGGAAGACAACCGAACAACAATAATCATCTGATTATTTAAGATATATTTTCCTGTAATATGTATAAGTGGGAGATTGTGAAGTGAATAGTACCTGTAATTATCAATTCCTTAATCAGAACCGTCAGTGTAGTCACTTCACTTCTGAAGATAAAAGCCATATTGTTAGCTAAGCTTTGTCAGCTCACTTGACAGCAATGACTACACCTCACTTTTTCTTATTAAGTAGAAAAAATGGTTTTTGTCACCCCACGGGCCAGTCGTGTAGTGGATGGATCTGGTGGCACTAGTAAAACCAATCTCCGGTTCAACAATTTATTAGAGAACAGCAAAAATGACTTCTTGACCAAATGCGTGTGTTTGTGTCTCTCTCCCGGTTGGGAAAAATGTTGAAGCTTTTATTACAACTTGTAGCTCAACAATTTTCCGACCATAATTATATATAATGATAGAAAATGTCCACTACGGCGTCACAAATATTCCCAAACATCTGCCGTAGTAGACTTCTCCTATATTTTCAATAAGTAATTGAACAATATAATTTGTTTATAATTTGACTATTACAATTATAGTTTCTGCAGTCCGCTTTTTAAAATATTTAATGACAAATTGTCCGAAATTCAATTTCCTATATGGTCTGATAACATCTTAATTCACTTCAGTATTAGATAAATTATTCCAATAATAACTAAATATTGTTTGTCCATATAACAAGTTCAAATGTTCAAACTTTGTGTAAATTCTTGTCCTAATTAAATATCGGAGTTGTAGTTTTCATCTCAGTTGAAATGCACAGTTTCTTCTTCCATTAAAATGTCCCATATATATATATATATCTATAACTTATATAGTTCTGGATGTTGCACTCGACTGTGTCACACTCGCCCCCTAACAATTAAAAGATATCATCGATAGCTTTTACTGTCCTTTCTGGTTTACAGTATAGTTCACATTGACGATTTATAAGCACAACTTCAGGTTCTATCAACGTAGCTCATATAGGTATGTCTATTTACAACAGTTCCTTTTACGAGATTACTAAATGTACAGTTCACTAAATATTGTTAAGTTACTCCATATACATCGAGTCTATTTACACCAATTCCGGACTTCATTTGTTGACAGCGATCCTTGGATACAACTGTTTAACGGTAAACGGCTGGACTTCAGATGGCGCAGAGGCAGCTATTGGCTCATCTCTGGGAACGGTTACATCGTCATCCGGCTTAACCGGTACCATCTCTACCATTTCCACCATTCCACCATGTCGACTCGCCGATCCCGGCAGGGTCGCTTCTTGTTCTCTATTATCACTCTTGGCCACCCCTTTTGAATTATTTCTAATAATTTTGATACAATTAAAGATTCGTTTTCGACAACAAATTAAAATTATACATGTCAAAATGATAATAATTAACAAAATAGCACTGACATATGACGTAACTGATCTTATTAACATAGGTTCCATCTGCGGATTAATCTCACTTAGTTCATCAATGAGGGTACCCAGGGGAATCTGTTTTATTTCCTTTAACTTAGACGGCAATTTTATATTGTCAAAATTTGGAAATTTTTTATAAAATGGTTCCCATAAATTTTTACTTATAAAATGATAATTCTTTAAGAAATCTCTTGGATAATTATTTAGCTCATATTTACTTTCTTGATGATAGAAAGATGTTAAATGCATGTGACCTCCAAAAGCGGAACAAGTCATTTTTAACGTTAATATATCTATAGGGGGATGAATTAATACCGAACTATTGTCTCCTAATTTAATATTAGAATCTCCACAAACAATGTTAAATTGAATTGGGTTTAAAGCAGCAATTGCCCATCGACCGTCTGATAAATATTGCGCGTTCGGCAAAATAACATTCGTATTTATTACTATTTTACATACTCTGCGTAATTCAGTTACTTCGCCCATAAATAGTTTAATAACACATAATGGACTTGAATCATTAGGATAAATGGGACTTTTAATTTCACAATAATCACGCGATTCCGTAGCACATTTCTCAGCGTTTTCAGAAGTTAAAATAATATATTCTGTTTTTCTCTAATTTACCGCTAGGTTATTTGTCTCCAGATTATACTGAGCCAACAGACTCGCTCCTTGTGACTTATCTATATTCATAGGAGCTACTGCTAAATTAATAATAGTGTAAAGTTCAAACTGCCCGAATGAATCTAATAGTGGTATAGAGATAACTACAATAAGTTTATCGTTTTCTATTAGAGTCGCACAAGTCAGTGTCTTGTAAAGATTCCATAAATTCTTTATAGGATCAACCGGAAGTTGAAACTGACTTGTTAATTTTGATTTCACGTCAAGTAATAAATTTCTTAGATCTGTTGGTCTAATTACTGAAGGAGACAAATGTCCTAGTGACAGCATGTTAAGTTGGAGCTTAAGATGCTGTAAATAATCCCTAGCTATCCCAATGAGTTCGTGTAAATCACTTAAAGATCTATCGAATTTTGCATAAAGTCTAACAAAGTTATCAAGATCTTGAACATCGTTCGCTAGTGTCATACTGAAATTTTTGATTTCACTGAAACTATCTATTAAGTGATTTATACTATTCCTATTTTCCGATATTTGACCTTGAGATAATTTCATAACCGAAATACTTTCCGAAAGTACATGAGTTATCTGTTTTTGATTTTTCGCCAACGTATTTATGTTCCTTTGGATTGATTCCACATCGGATTCGCTTAACGTACCAAAAAGAAAAGACAACGCCTTACCGACAATAGGAATGAGGGAACGCCTACTTCTATCATTCGGTCGCACCACGTGAAGAGATTTAATATCCCGTAATTCTGTTAGAAGGAAAGTCTGAGTTTGGTTTAAATTTTCTATTTCATGCTTTAATATGCTAATCGTATTTTCAAATCGTAAATATTTTCCTGGATCTTGTCTTTCCTGTTGCCAATATCTTAGTAATTCTTCTGAAACACCCCTAGCAGTTTCAGTCAAATGTTCGTTAAGTTTAACAATTAAAGATTGATAGGGCGACAAATCTATTTCAAATGCAACCAACCACCTCGAACGAGTTGTGGTTATATCTTTAATTTTCTCAAATAAAAGACGCCTGAACTGAGATTACCAAGAGTGCTAATAGAAGAATTTTAATTTCCATATTTTCTTGTTTTCTGAAAACCAAGACAGATATTTAAATAAAATCATAACTGGGTTTCCAACAACCACGAGCTACAAGTCTTTTAAAAACAACATAATTCTTAAGATAGCCCTCCTTAAACTGTATTCCTAACTGTCGAGCAAAGATACACTTCACCATTTCAATATATCTCGTCTTTGTTAAAACATAAAGAAATTGAACATAATTAATAGCGTTATTCGGTCTTATCTGATCACATGGCACGAACCTCTCGATAAAGTTCTCGAAAACTTCAAGGACATTACAAAGTTTTACAAAAGGTACGTGATAAGCAGAGTTAATGGGCTTAGACTGTGAGATGCTTTTTATAATCTCTTGGAAATCTTCTAATGTACAACAATTTTCAACTGGAACTATGTTCCATTTTACTGTTGTCCATTTTCGTTTAAGTCTAGCCGAATTTTCATAAAGTGTTTCAGGAGCTTTAATTGCCCATTCCTCCCACTGTAAATAAACAGCAGGGGGATCTGTATCATACGAAGGATCAGGGATGTCCAAGAGTTCAATAAATTCTTCATGTTCTTTTTCCATCTGCAAGAACATAAGAATATATTTTACTTAAGATGTTAATTGTCTGATTAGTTGGAACATGCGGCCAAGACTGCTCTAGCAAGCAACATGTTCAAGTTGTCGACCTTTTTTGATTTATGCTTTTTGTCCGTTTTATAAACCTGATCGACCATCATCTCGCGTTTCATAACCGAGTTTTCGCTATTTGACATGTCCATGTCATCATTATCGCGAGACAGAGTTTGGTTTTCGAGAAGTTTCTTACCTCTTAATCTCTTCTTGAGTTCCATGAGGGGAATGTCATCTTCCGATGACCAATCCTCTCTTTCGTTTCTCGCCCATTTAGCCATCTTGGCTCTAGGCATCTCTGCACCAGAGGACTCAATTTCGGATTCCGAATCTTCTTCGGATTCTTCCGGTGGTGCTACATAAACAGACTTTCTTAATGGTCTACCCACCTGATCTTTCGGTATTTCCCAATTATCTGTATTAGCCGGTCTTAAGTGTCTAGCATGTGCCTTGGTAGACTTACCCGTTAGTTGGTTCTTGACTCTAAAACTTACAGGGGATGTTTTTTCTATGATTCTATAATACGGACTCCATCTATTATCTAACTTGGATGTTCTCCTGTGATTCTTAAGATATACTGGGGTACCTACATTAAGTTCTACTTCCTTACTGTTCTTATCAGCATACTTACTTTGCCTTTTCTTAGCTTGTTTTAGATTTCGATACACTGATGTAAAAGTCTTGTGTTGCTGCTCTAGAGCTATTTTGTGATATTGTTCACCAGCATATCTCCGTCTCGGTTTTAAGAGGGTATCTATGGGGAGTACAGGATCCCTGTTGTATAGTAAGAAGAAAGGAGAGTACTTTGTGGAATCACTTACGTGAAATCGAATGGCTGCCAGCATTTGATTCAAGAAGAGGTCCCAACTACTTACATCTTCTTTAATTCTCTTTGATATAATATCATGCATGGTTTTGTGGAATCTTTCTACCTTACCGTTTCCTTGAGGGCTATAGTACGAAGTTGTGACATGATGTATATTTAAAGCTTTTAGTGTTTCTCTTACAGCTTCGTTTACAAACTCGCTCCCATTATCTGTCAATAATTGAAGTGGGGCGGAGTATCTTGGAAAGATGTGTTCAATCAAAAGGTGAACTATATTATCTGCGGATTTGTCAGGTACAGCATAGGCTTCTGGAAAACCAGAATAGAGGTCAATAAAGGAAACAATATACTTGTTACTTGACAATGTTTGTGGATACGGTCCCGATAAATCAAGTCCAATCTTAGCAAAAGGATAAGGTGGGATGTCAGTTTCTTGAAGTGGGGGTCTTGATATCTTGGCACTCCTCATTTGACAAGTGACACAATTGTCAATATATGCATAAAGTTCTTTATACATATTAGGAAAGTAATACTTAATTCTCATAGAATCATAAGTTTTATCTAGGGCCATGTGACCAAGGTAATCATGATATTGTTTAATCACTAATGATTTCAGTTTTTCTGGCACATAAATTCTCAACGTGGGTTCAGTGTCAGCGTTTGACAAATAGTAAACAAGTCCTTCAATAATCATATGTCTACTTTCTTCCGTCTTAGTAGCATTACCAGACTGAAGTCTTTTCTTAAGACTCAAAATATGTTCATCTTGTTCTTGTTCTTCTTGTAAATTAAGTTCTCCAGGAATATCTAGTTCTGGTTTGACCAATTCGTCCTGTTCATCCAGTTTGCAACTAGCATACTTCCTTGGGTTAAACTTATTAGAGTTCAAGGTGTTTATTTCAAAAGTTCTGTCGTCAATGTCAACATTGTCGTCAATTATCTCATTATCAGTTTCTTTAATAATGTGTTCAGAACTTATTGGAACCCTAGACAAAAGATCTGCACAAGAGTTTGCAGTACCAGCAATATACTCTATTTTGCAGTTGTACCCCGCGATTCCGAGGGCCCATAATTGTATCTTCTTATTTTGCATTGGGGCATCTAAGATATATTTAAGCGGCTTGTGATCTGTTCTAATAACAAAGTCCGCATTATGTAAGTAATGGTCTAACTTTTGCAGGGAGTAGTGAATTGCAAACGCTTCCTTCTCTATCGTAGACCATTTAGTCTGCGTTGGGCTTAATTTGTGAGACAAGTAATAAATAGGTTTTTCATTTCTCACTCCATTAATCCCACAGTCGTCGTCTTTCACAGCTTGTGTAAGACATGCCCCTATACAGGTGTCACTGGCATCTGTATATAACACATAGGGTTCATTAGGATCGGGGTAAGCCAGCAACGGGACTACTGTCAGACTATCTTTCAAAAAGTCGAAGGCCTTTTGACATGTGTCAGACCACTTAAATTTCGCATATTTTCTTGTAAGCAAGATGAAAGGTTCGGCAATTTTTGAAAAATTAGGGATTAGTCGTTTGTAATAAGAACACATTCCCATAAATGACCTTACTTCTTTGACATTCTTCGGTGACGGTAAAGTGCGAATTGCTTCTACTTTCTTGGGGTCAGGCTTAACGCCTTTCTCATTAATTACAAACCCAAGGTAATCAGTTTCTTTCTGAAAGAAGTTGCACTTTTTCAATTTCATTTTCAGCCCATGTTGACGGAGTCTATCGAAAACTTCTTGAATATGTTTTAAATGATCATGGGAATTTTTCGAGAAAACAATTATGTCGTCTAAATACGCTGTAGTGAAGCTTTCACAGTCTTCCAAGACTGTATTTGCCAATTCTTGAAACAAACTTGGAGCTGTGGAAATTCCGAATGGCATGACATTAAACTGAAACAATCCCTTGTGACAGGTAAATGCAGTCTTTTCTTTACTCTCTGCCTGAAGCAATACCTGCCAATATCCACTTTTTAAGTCGATGGTTGTAAAAAACTTAGCCCCTCCCAGTAATGTCAAAATGTCATCAATCAAGGGAAGAAGAAAAGAAATTGGTTTCAAAATTTTGTTCAAAGATCTGAAGTCTACGCACATCCTTTTCGTCCCATCTTTCTTATCTACTACTACCAAAGGAAAAGCCCAAGGTGACCTAGACCTTTCGATAATACCCGCCTCTAGCATTTCTTTTAAACATTTCTCTACTGTTTCCTGTTTATTAATTGGTATCCTATATGGTCTATTTTTAATCGGAGGGTGATTTCCAGTGTCTATTTTCATCGTAACTGTCTCCGTATGTCCTAAGTCAGTGTCTTTTTCGGCAAACAGGTCAATGTTATCCCTAACAAGTTTCTCAATAATATATTTATGTTCTCGTGGCACGTTAATGCTATGCAAGGTCTTAGTATCTTCTTGTTTTGAAATTTCACTTACATTTAAAGTTGCAACATCTTGCTCAGTGATAATTTGACCTTTTCCAACTACTTCCCCTCTTTTAAACTTAAAAAATTTGTTTGTCTGATTAACTATCATAACTGGAATTTTTCTTGAATTACTTACCTTTGCTATTGATTTAAATACCACAAGTCCCGGTTCCTCACTCAGGTAACCCGAGTCCAAAGAAGAAATTTCAAGTAATTCTGAACTAGATATTTCAAAACCTCGATTTACCTTAACTGTACATACCGTTGTGGATTGAGGTCTTAAAGTCGTTTTCTTACATAATCTTAGTATCGAAGAAATGTGAATATCTTCCTCTAACCTGATATAAGTTTTATCAATTCTAATATATCCCAAGTCAAAATACAGGCGGGCGCCATTTTGTTTCAACCATTCACGCCCTAAAATCATGTTCCTATTGATACCTTCCACTATATAAAATTTATGAGTCAAAGTAAGATTTCCCATTTTAAAAATAATATTAGCACAACCCTCTATGTTAAGCGCGTCTCCACTGACAGATTTGATACATGGTCGATCGCGGATTAATTTTGGTTTATCTTTTATATTTTGCCAAATTCTTTTATGAATTAAAGAGATATCTGCTCCCGTGTCTACAAGAGCACGGAGTCTTTGATTCCCAATTTTTACAATACAAGAGTTTGGATTCCCAGCCAAAGAAATGGTATAAATTGGAAAAGGGGATTCTTTGAATGGCTCTCTCCGGCATTGTTACGTCGGAGAGAGCTATTTAGTTTCCCTGACGGTCGTTTTGAGCTGTACGAGTACCATTTCGGCACTCTCTACTAATATGGCCAACCTGGCCACAGTTCCAACACACCAACTCTCCCCGGGAAAATTGTGATGCCCTTTTTCTCCCTAATCCCTGTCCCTGTGGACTATTTCTATTTCTTGGACTCCCAAATCCTTGTGGACTAGTTATCTCGTTTATTAGTCTTACTCTACAGTCTTTAGCCCAATGACCCGGCTTTTTACACCTCACGCAACGCCTTGGTCGAAAATGATCAATTTCCATGGGTGTTTCTTTCTGTTCAGGGACATTAAAATTTACTCTGGTTTTTGAAGACACAATCCTTTTGGGTTCCTCGTCTTGTCTTAATGCAAATCGTTTTCGGATATTTTGTTCCCTCATTGCTAATTTCACCGCGTCATTGAACGTACGCGGTTCTTCTCTTAAAACTTTCATTTTCAAATAGTCATAGTAGAGTCCGTCTAAGAACACGTTTATCATTTGTTGTTCGACGATGGGGCGGTCCCCTGCTTGAGGATATGCATCCTCCGCGATGTTTAATAAACGTTCGGCGAATATCTGAACGTTTTCGTTAGGCTTTTGTTTTGTCTTGCGTAATACCGCAAAAGCTTGATGTTGATCATTAATCTCTGCGAAGCGGGAAGTCAAACTAGGTTTTAATTCTAGCCAACTTGGTTCGTCACGTGTAGCTTCCTTATCGTTTAAATATCGACGAATGAAATCACCTACAGGACCAGAACACGACTGATAAGCTATACGCGGAATATCTCTATCTCCTACTCTAGTTAACGTAGCATATTTTTCTATATTTTTTACCCAGTCTTTAAATTTATGAGGCTCTCCTTCGAAATTAGGTACAATTTGTGACACACTTTGAGTATATATTGCAGATGTTAAACCTGTTAATTGACCAGTTACGTGATCATTATGCCTTTGTTGTTCTATAAGAAGTTGCTGAATTTGTTCCGGAGTGGCCATTTGTAATCTTTGAAAAACAAGAAAACGTCTTACCTTTCCCGACGAGTTTACAACGATTCAGATGCTGGTCACGGCACCAATTACTACATGTCACCCCACGGGCCAGTCGTATAGTGGATGGATCTGGTGGCACTAGTAAAACCAATCTCGGGTTCAACAATTTATTAGAGAACAGCAAAAATGACTTCTTGACCAAATGCGTGTGTTTGTGTCTCTCTCCCGGTTGGGAAAAATGTTGAAGCTTTTATTACAACTTGTAGCTCAACAATTTTCCGACCATAATTAAATATAATGATAGAAAATGTCCACTACGGCGTCACAAATATTCCCAAACATCTGCCGTAGTAGACTTCTCCTATATTTTCAATAAGTAATTGAACAATATAATTTGTTTATAATTTGACTATTACAATTATAGTTTCTGCAGTCCGCTTTCTAAAATATTTAATGACAAATTGTCCGAAATTCAATTTCCTATATGGTCTGATAACATCTTAATTCACTTCAGTATTAGATAAATTATTCCAATACTGTGGATTCATTTATTTTCGTGGATACCAATTTTCGTGGATAGAGCAAAAAAGGCATTTCGTGGGATACCTAAATTCGTGGATTGCGGGCTTAGAAAAAAATATAAAAAAATGTTGAAATGCTTAAATTCGTGGCTTGCCACATCAGATATCATGAAAATACTGCGACAAAACGTGCCGATCTGACTTAATATTGTACAGTAAAGTACTGATTTAAAACGCTCATTAAACAAAAGTCTAACAAGCAGATTCTTTAAATTTGTAACGGAACAATTAAAGCTTGTCATGAATTTACAACAAGATTAACAAAATCCATAATTATTTACTCTTTAGGTTAAACAG
The DNA here is from genome assembly GCA_028015205.1 of Mytilisepta virgata. Classification (NCBI taxonomy): domain Eukaryota; kingdom Metazoa; phylum Mollusca; class Bivalvia; order Mytilida; family Mytilidae; genus Mytilisepta; species Mytilisepta virgata. The sequence goes on along the minus strand of CM051517.1, from coordinate 67,561,292 downwards.
GTGTGAAATATATATTGACAAAATTGCAATCACTTGTCACCTCGGGGCATATACATACATACATATTTTTAATCCGATTACGATCAATAATTTCTGCTTTATTATCTTTTGACAAGATGTTTTTACTGTAATTGATGAGAAAGCCTGTATTGTTTAGGTCTACTTAGGATTAAGATTTTTCATGAATGTTTGAATAAAAAAAAACCGGAAGTGAATTCCGCGACAATTTACACAGTCAAAATCTTTTTAAAGAAAATTGTCTGAGCGTTTATATGTTACCAAAGACAAAATTACATGAAACACAGTATCCTCTGTGGATATAGATAACTCACCATATTCAGAATTCAAGTACATGCTGTAAAAACGCAATTGTTCAAAACTCCGTGGTTTCAAACTTCAGTGCATTTAAACAAGAGTAAAAATATTATTTTTCGTTGGATATTTAAATTCGTGGTTTACTGGGACCCACGAAAACAACGAAAATTGGTATACAACGAATATTAATGAATCCACAGTAATAACTAAATATTGTTTGTCCATATAACAAGTTCAAATGTTCAAACTTTGTGTAAATTCTTGTCCTAATTAAATATCGGAGTTGTAGTTTTCATCTCAGTTGAAATGCACAGTTTCTTCTTCCATTAAAATGTCCCATATATATATATATATATATCTATAACTTATATAGTTCTGGATGTTGCACTCGACTGTGTCACATTTTCCCCACCTGGGGATAGTAAAAGTTTTAGCTGTTTAAGAACTCAAAGACTTTCTAATGCACCAAATCTGAGAAATATAAATTAACCTGACCCAATCAGAAAGTATTTCAACATTTTCCATTTCATTTTAGCCAATAGTCTGGCAGAGTCCTCAATTGTAATGCATCCATTAGAATTGTGATCAGGTAAGGTGGACTTACCATATTTAGTCCTTCCACAATATATCTTGAACTTTTGTATAGTTCAGAATTCTTAGGTCAGCAGTAATAACATGGCCCAAAAGACTATAATTGAATAGTGAAGAGTATTGGGAACAATCATGTGATTCAGATTTAGGGAACATGGATATGATCTATTGTAATTGAAAAATAGTGGATTCAATTGGTTTTGTTTAGGTTTAGCTTAATTGACATAAGTCGAATATTGGTCTTTAAAAACTGAATACCCGGTAGTAAGATAATAAATTTTTTTGCAAGATGCTGAAAAATTTGGTGGCATAGACTTTTTAATAAGGATGGTTGGATCAAAAGTTTGTGAAAGGAAATCATGAACAAATTATCAGATGTTTACAATTTCTCAAGAAATAAATGTTTTCAGGGGGAGATGGCCCCTGTGACATGACTATTTAATGTATATATCTCCCACTGATGCAGTATACAATACATTTAGATTCTACAACAATGACCAGTTGATTATAAAATTAACAAACTCAAGATAATTAAATTTTCATATTCAGGCTTGCCCGAGCAATTTAAAAAAAATTGTCTGTACTTTACACATATTTTGCATTAAAATTACACTTTTAAGGGAGGGAGTTGAATCTAGAAATTTGATCTGTTCTGCATCAGAAATTTTAAGAAATATTGTAATTCAGTGTCAATAACTGTCTTGTGATACCTTGAGATATTCATATTTTGCTGCTTTTCTTCTCACATTTAGCAACTGTTGTGCTTGAGGCCAAAAATTGTGACCCTGTTTGCATTAAAAGCATATTATTATTGATTTCAGTTGAAAATGTGGGCTGCTGCTGTGCCTGTATTTGATGAAAGTCATGACAGTATGTTATTATTGTTTTATCAAACTACTGACAATAATGTAAAACTATTACCGGTAATACAAAATGGAGAAAACTACTGATGACAGTTACATATGGTAAACAGATCTGTATTTATTTTGTCTTTTCCAGATATTTCATTGTTACCAGTTGTGAACACCAATAATGAAGTGAAAAATAACTTCTAACTTCACTGGTTAAACAACAAAGAACTTCAATTTACAATGGAACCTGAGACGATCCTGCAGGAAATGCATAAAGGCACATTGTATGATGGATCTTCTGATCAACATAATTATAATATAGGATCTGATAGTGACCCAGATTCTGGACATGACCCTGAGGATCATGTTGAGATAGATGGTAAAGTTTTTGTGCCCGTCTGAAAGATCTCAGAGCATTAAGTTTTACCCTTGTCTGTAAATTCGTCCATTTGTTTTTGTCCCAAAATTTATTTCTGTTCAATAACTTAAGCTTCCCTTTTGAAATCATTAAATTATTAGATATATGTATTGTTAGAAATAGTAAACATAGAGGGAGTTCAAATTGATGTATTTCACTTCAATTTGTCATTTACGAGTTGTATGTCATTTTAGTCAAGTTTCCATTCAATAACTTTATTTTTAGGGATCATTAAACACAGGTCAGATTCGAATTTGACATATTTCACTTTTGTCATTTCTGTGTAATACCCTTTATAATGTACACCTTATTTGGTGTTTGTAAGTATATAGTGTAATAGCTCTTTGTGGGGGTATCTGTCTATGTGTAAGGCCAAAATATGAATCTTTTCTTAGTTCTCAGGCATTACCACATGGCGTAAATAGATGCCATGACAAGTCGCAACAAATTTTATATTGTTTTTGGAGTCAGTAAAATCGGGTTCTACTGATCAACACTTTCTGGCACCTTTTGTCGTTAAACATTATTTTGTTGAATACTATCTATAAATTATAATCAGAAACTTAAAAACTGTCTACTGTGTATCACACATTTTTCATAAACTGATTCCTTGCATGATGAAAGAATCATACCTTTGCTTTAAAGTTGCTAGCAAGGATCATGCAAATCCTGAAAATCCTGAAAATCAACTCGTTTCAAACTTTCTTGGAAACAAAACTTGCCCTCACTCAAAAACATCACACACTGACATCAGGGTCCAGTTGTTCCAAAGTAAACCACAATTTCCGGTTTCAAATTTTCACTTCTTTGGTTATGCCTGATGACTGAAAATTTTCTGATGGGTTAATCCTATGACTTTGTGTGTCTATGCAAAATTTTGTACAGAAATATTACTTAACAATCGAAATAATGGAAAGTGAAAAGTGATTAACTTTTGAACAACTGGGCCCAGATTTTACTTAACAATCAACGAACGGTACACAGAAAAGGGACAATCTGCTATTGTTTAAAATGTTTGGGTTATAATAAGATACAACAAGGAAACAAATGGTAAAGTTAACGTTTTAATTGATATTAACTGAATAAACGAGAACTGAATAAAATAATTGGATAAATGAGTTCCCAATACCACTGTTTATTATGGATACTTTCAGGATTTCCAAATAAAAACAAGAAAGCTCATCATTCAAAGCGAAAATCGAAACAAAGAAAGGAGCAGTTAAAATTAGGAAATCATACAGACAGAATAGTATTCAGTCGATGGATGATTCTGATGGAACAGGAAGTACACCTACGTCACCTGAGGTATCAGTAAGTTTATATATAGCATGGAGGTCATTTATAGCTCACCTGACCCAAAGGGTCAATTGAGCTATTTTCATCACTTCTCGTCCGTTGTCCGTCGTCGTCCGTTAACTTTTACAAAAATCTTCACCTCTGAAACTACTGGGCCAAATTGAACCAATCTTGGCCACAAGCATCATTAGGGTATCTAGTTTAAAAAATATGTCCGATGACCCCGATTGCCAACCAACATGGCCGACATGGCTAAAAATATAACATAGGGGTAAACTGCATTTTTTGTCTTATATCTCAAAAACTAAGCAATTAGAGCGAAACTGACATAGGGTAAAAATGTTTATCAGGTCAAGATCTACCTGTCATGAAATTTTCAGACGAATCGGTCAACCCTTTGTTGGGTTATTGCCCCTGAATTGTTAATTTTAAGGAAATTTTGCAGTTTTAGGTTATTATCTTGAATATTATTATAGATAAAGACAAATTGTAAATATCAAAAATATTCAACAAAGTAAGATCTACAAATAAGTCAACATGACCAAAATCATTGATTGACCCCTTATAGGAGTTTTTGCCCTTTAAAGAAGGCATCCAGCGTAAACTTTCCTTTAAAGATCTTTTCCTCTCAAACCACTAGGCCAATTTACACCAAACTTTGGTGGAATGGTCCTTGGGTGGCCCCCTTCCAAAAGTATGTCTGGCATCCCCGACTTCCAACCGACATTGCTGCTGTTACTAAAAATAGAAAAAAAGGGGGGGAATTTCAAAAATCTTATATGAAACTACAAGGCCAGTTGGAACCAAAGTTGGCAGTAATGGTTCTTAGGAGGTTCTCTTTCAGAAATATGTCCAATGACCCGGACTGTTAACCAAGATGGCCACCACAGCCGAACTTAGTTTAACATAGGGCCCTATGGGAAAATTCATTGAAAAATCTTCTTGTCTTAAACCACTTGACCAGTTGGATCCAGACTTGGCAGCAATGGTCCTTAGATGGTCCTCTTACAGAGATGTGTCCGATGACCTGAACTGTCAACCAAGGTGGCCGCCACAACCGAACGTAGTTTAACATAGGGCCCTATAGGAAAATTCATTGAAAAATCTTCTTGTCTGAAACTACTTGACATATTGGAGCAGGACTTGGTAGCATTGGTCCTTGGACTGTGAACCAAGATGGAAACCAAAGCAGAACTTAGTTTAACATAGGACCCTATGGGAGATTCACTCAAAAATCTTCTCATCTGAAACCACTAAGCCAATTAGAATTAGACTTGGTTTCAATGGTCCTTAGATGGTCCTCTTTCAGAATTTCATGCGATGACCCAGACTGTCAACCAAGATGGCCGCCACACCCGAACTTAATTTAACATAGGGCCCTATGGAAAAATTCATTGAAAAATCTTTTTGTCTGAAACCACTTGACATATTGGAGCCAGACTCGGCAGCATTGGTCCATAGGAGGTCCTCTTTCAGAAATATGTCCGATCACCGGGATTGTCAACCAAGATGGCTGCCACACCGACCTTTGTTAAATATTAGACCCTATAGGAAAAATTCATTTAAAAATCTTCTTGTCTGAAACCGCTTAGCCAGTTGGAACAAGACTTAGCAGAAATGGTCCTTAGATGGTTCTCTTTTAGAAATGTATCCGATGACATGGACTGTCAACCAAGATGACTGCCACAGCTGCAATTATTTTAACATAGAATCCTATAGAAAAACCAGCCAAATTGACTGCAACACTTAAATTTTTAGGTCTGCTCAAGGTGTAAAGTTAAATCCAGGTGAGCGATACAGGCTCTTGAGAGCGTCTAGTTACTAAAAATAGAATGAAGTGGAAGGCAATGTTCAAATTTATAATAAGCACGAGGTAAGAGGTATTAATGGGGATAATGTTACTAAAAATAAAATGAGGAAGTGAAACAACTTATTGTCTCGCCTGCAAATGAAAGTCAATAATTTTTAAAAGTAGAACTATTTGATCTGTGAATGTTTCATTGTTATCATATTTATGTCAATTGCATGTTTAAATCTTGTCTCTCTAACAGGGTTCATTGACTTTGAACTGTATAATTTAAAAGGTTATAGTCCGGTCAATTTAACAATTTTAACATGTAAATGGTCATGGCGGCAAACTTTGTAAAGGACCTTTCATAGATGCTCCATACCAAAAATCAGTTCATTTGGCTTTATGGTCTCAGAGGAGAAGATGTTTTAAATTTCGATTTAAATATTTATTTAAAATTGTTTATTCTGCAATATACACTGCCTAATTAACAATACATGTCAACTCTAATTTCAGGTAAAACAAGAAGGCGTCACATTCTTGCAGGCTTCAAATACGACAATAGAAAATCATCGATTAAGAGTCGAAAAACATATCAAAATCTTTTTTTTTTCGATATTTTCAAATTATATACTATCATCTACCATAATATCTAAAAATATTCCACGTTCCTATAGCCATTAACCTTCAGGCTTTTGCAGGCTTCTGAGGGCTTTAAATACCTTGGCAGGCTTCTTTTAGTAGGACCGTCTGATTTGACAGTTTCATTTATAACAGTAGAATTGATAACCTTAATAAACAGTAACATGTTTTATAGCCTGGTATGAGATTTTCCAGTAATACCAGCTCAGGTTACAGTGTGGAACCACAGAGACCTCTTGGAGAAATGTTTAATATAGTCAGTTTACAGTCCTCAGCCAGACCAGGATGTATTATCGAAGTGGAACCCGTAGCTGATGCCAAACAGGTAATTTTAGCTGTTTATACTTAACCCAAAGAAGTTGCTAAAGTTATACCATTTTTGAGCCTTCCATCAATCCATCTGTCATCAATGAGTTGTCGCCTGGATAATATTTTCATTTTTAGTTGGATCCTCTTCACATTTGATGGAAAGGTTTTACTCATCATTTTCTTGAATGAGTTGACTCTCGGGAAAATCTAAAATGGGGAAGGTCGCAGGTTCGATCCACGGCAGGTTCAAACCAAAGACATTAAAATTTGCATTTGTTGCTTCTCCGCCAAGCATGTGGCATCTAGGAGTAAGAGCAAAGATCTACTGGTCGGCTCGGAGTCAGTATAATGTGTCCGAGTGGGGTGATATGTCTCTTGCAGACAGTTATTAGTGAGCTAGTACATTAAAAATCAGGCTCAGCATGTCAGTCTAGTAGAAAGCAGGGATCATATTCATTATCATACATGTTCTCGTCCTGATATGCACCTGACTGCAAATGGATGTTAAACAGCAATTCATCTGTCCCGTATCTTTGAATTCAAAAATACTTTGTGTAACCATGGTCACTATAAGAGTTGGGCTTTATATTTTTTTTTCAAACACTTGCCATATAACATTAATATTTTTAGTAGCATGTGGTTTCATGTGATCTGACAGTTTATAACCAATCAAATCATAAAATTTCAGATTATTAATATTATGTTTTAATATAACTTTATTTTCATGAAAAAACCCTGTTGGGTTAAGCAATACACATATACACATATTACAGAATAAACAACTAACACAAATTAAATGGAATGCAACACATATATAGAACCATGTTTTGTAGGTTATCTACCTCAGGATCCATGTCGATTCGTTAGTCATTTATACCAAGAAATCACTGTCTAGTACCTTATCTGAAAAAAACATTGGATGATGAAACAATATCAGATTTGCTAAAATACTACGGGATGAACACTGCTTTTATGTCTGCTGTTGGTCAAGCACACAATCAAGGTATGTTATTTAGATTCAGTTTTGGTTGCCTGGGTTGACCTATCTATTTTACCAGTACTTGAGTTTTAAGATGACCTTGCCAAAATGACCACACAAGCTACTGCTGTCACATTAGTCCTTGACATTAACTTTTTCATCTACTAGGACATCAGGCTAGTGAGGTAAAGCATTTTACTTGACATATCTTAAAACTAGTAGAAATAAAAAGCAGAAACACTCAAATCAAAATCTTTATTTATTGATCCAATTTTTAGTTACCACCAATCAGATTACTCATTTTATCCCATTTATTTATTTGAAAGCTTTTATCTACTGCTTCCAAACAAAGAAAAGTGACATAAATAAAGAAGGCAATAAAATACCATTTATGAAAATTTTTACCCTGAAAAATCAACTGTAATTTTTTGAAAGAAAACAAATTCTTGACCAAATGGAGTCAATATATTTGTACATGTAAAAAAAAATATCTTGGCACCATGATAAAATCTTTATTGCATTTATAAAACAGAAAAATATAATTTCGATATCTATTACTAAAAGGTTTAAGTAATCAGTATGCTTGAAAGTAATATCTATTTGAAATATGCAGAATGGATGTCTAGAAAGTAATAGTTAACATTTTGTAGTTGTACCAGGTCTGTTAAATATGTTTGTACAAATATGTTATTTAAATCAGTTATGTAATTTTAGAATAATAAAGAGCACAGACTATCTCCTTGTGCTACTCCTCTGTTTAATTGGATATGTACTTATTTTTGTTAAACAGAAAGATGCATTTTTATATATATATGTTACTGTATAATTTTCTGCTTTCAGTATGTACATGTGATTGTGTCATGGATTGAAATAATTCTTATCTCTATGAGCACTAACAGTAACTGCTTTTATAAGAGATATTAAAATTTCTTTATTTTTGAAATTTAGAACACTAATTTTACAAATTAAGACCTTTTCCCATTTAGTAAAGAGAAAAATCTGATTTGAACAAGAAAATTATACAAGTTCAAATGTGTTATACGACAAATATAGATTCTCACTTCGTTACCAGTGGATTATCTGATTTATTTAATCGAGGTAGTTAAATTGTCAAATTATGAAGTCCAAGCTAGAGCAAGCACTTTAATATTCACTTTAACTATCAAGATTTGACAGATTCGATAATCCTTGAGTAACAATGCAAGAATTTGTTTCTCAAAAATTATAAAATAAATTTTCCTATTTGATAAACTAAAATCCCCTTATTCTTGATTGTGACGTCATACACTACCACATTATGTTTATATGTTGCCAGGAAATCTGGATGTAAAAGTTGTTCCGATTGGTTTTGACGATTTGTCTTAAACAATCATCGACTGAGATCATCGCCAACCCCAATGTTGGACCTGTTCCCACTGTCGTAACCTTTCATGTGCCTCCTCCGATTTGTGACTTCCACCGGATTGACTTTGTTGAACTTCACGACGGGTGCCGTATACGGAGCAGGAACTGCTTACCCTTCCGGAGCACCTGGGTTCACTCCTGGTTTTTATAGGAGTTCGTGTTGTTCATTGTTTTTAGTTTTCTGTGTTTATTTGTTGTGCTTGTGGTTGTTCGTTTGTCTTCCCGGGTTTGTCTGTCCAATGGATTACGTTTTTTTATTGCTCCTTAGGTATATTTCTCCTTTTTATAAGCAACCGGTCCCGAAAAGGTTTAATTGACAAAAGAATTTTAGAAAAACAAATTAATGCACTTACAATTGCTTGTATTATGAAATACTCTACATAATTCATTATTGTTTTGTAGGATTTAGCACTTTTGTAGATTTGACTTATCCACTGACAACACAGACCATAATGACGGATGGGAGACTTTTTTCAATTTACAATTACCAACTGAACACACTCCATCTTTGGAAAGATGACGAAGCTAATCCCATTAGGAATGTCTGCTATATACAAGATAGCCTACCACTGTATGACATTATTGAAAATAACAAGTTGAAAGGATTTAATGATGATCCGTTTAAAGCATTAATGAGGTGTTTCTTGCTGATCGAGGATATGAAATGCGACCCACACTATCGTCAGATTCTCCAGACGCCACAGATCCAGAGGAATACATTCCTAAGATTAAGAAAGAAATTCTTGTTGAAGAGGAAATTGAATTTGATGCATCATAATGAAACAAATTATTTCTAGACGTTTTTTGTTAAGTTTATTCCTGCAAATGTTATATATGTATATGGCATGGAATTTATAACAGATCAACTTTACATATTTTAAAGACTTCATCAGGCTCGTTTGAGGTGTGGCATAACCAATAGAATTGAAAGTAGACATGGAGTAATAATAAAAATTATTTGACAAACAACAAAATGGATAACAGGAAAGGTCAACAATAACATTCCAATCAATCAAAGCAACCCAACTGACAAAACACCATACAAAAATAACCTAAAAGAGTACAAAATACAAACATGAACACAACAGAGTGTCAGGATAGTCTGGCTTGGATACTGAATAGTGGTGGGGTTGGTACCCCCCCCCCCCCCCCCACTTTATCTATCCTGACACTCTGGTGTATAAAACACACTATAAAACCCAATAAAGTATGATTACCAACAAGGTGACCGCTTGTTAGAACTGAAAATTAAGAGTGGACGGTACATAATTTACATATAAGGGTCAGAATGTGCTTATTTTAACTGTAAAATTAGCTAAGGCTCACATAGCTGCAGGTTGGATACTGTCGCTCTACTATTCGAACAAATCTGAAATAACACTTCCAGTTTTGATGCATAAGATATAGATATTTTATCTGTGTCTGGCTCATCATTGTGCTCAAGGCTTAAAAGGTTACATGTAAATCATTGGAAAAAATGTCGAAGTGTTGAATAGCATTTTCAAAAGCCAAAATTATCTAAGGGCTGCAAATTTTGGGCAGACAACAACCCTGAGATGGGATCAGAAAAGAACAAAGAGAGGCTACTATACATATTTTAGCAAGTTTCATATTCCCACATTGTATAACAAGCTTTTAATGGCCTATGTAAAGTGAAAAAATTGAATTAAAACCATGAAATTTCTGGGATAAAAATAATACTCCAAATTACCAAAAAAACAGAAAGAATTATGTAATTGCTGAATGCAAGAGACACTGAAAATATGGTTGGGTTAAACCACTTAAGTATGTTACAAAATTCAACCCTCCCCTTTGCACCTATGACATTGGAAGGAAAAATAGAGGCATATAAAACAGTTGGTTGAGCCTGTATCGCTCACCTTGCAGTCACAAACTTTTGATTTGATTTGACAGACTAGATTGATCTCTGGAAACTTTGTAAATGATCTTCTATAAATGCTTCATACCAAGTATAAGTTCATTGGCCAAACGGTTTCAGAGGATGTTTTAAATTTCGACCAATCAGAAGATATAAAGGTTTCTGGTGTCCATTTTGTTTCACGGACTAGAAAGATTTATGCAAGATTTGTAAAGGACCTTCCATAGATGCTCCATACCAAAAATCAGTTCGTTTGGCTTTACGGTTTCAGAGGAATAGACGTTTTAAATTTCGACCAATTAGAACATGTAAATGCTCGTGGCAGCCATTTCGTTTCACCAACCGGGATGATTTATGCAAATTTTGTAAAGGACCTTTCATAGTTTCACTTTAATAGTTCCTGGGGTTTCAAGGGAGAAGATAAAAATGTAAATTTGTTCAGACTAGCACGAACGACGGACGCCAAGTGATGACAGTATCTCACATTCCCTTTGGCAAGGTGAGCTTAAAATCGGTAAAGAACAGCAGTTCATTATACTAGTCACTCATAGAAATAAATGACCACATTTCCCCTAGAAGTAGAAATAAAGCGAAAACTGAAGCGGCATACGTATTATTAGTAGGCAGTTTGTCATAGGATGGATGTATTATTGTTTATCGTCCAGTGGCAATCATTTAATACATATCAGGGCGAGAACATGTTTTGTATTAGACCGACACACTGAGCCGGATTTTTAAGGTGCTATCCCACGAGGAAACAGTCCGCTGGAAGACAAATCACCCCTCCCGGACACATTATACTGACTCGAGTCGACCAGTCCTTGACGAGCAATTATTTGATGTTTATGGGGAAGCTAGGATATGTTTGATCCTGCCTATTTTTTTCCGCTGAAATTTTGGTCCTGTTCTTTTTTTTTTTGGCAGCTATTGCGGCCTTAATTATTATTTTCATTTTAAACCCAAAAACTTTTCTGATTGACAGGTCCTGCATTTTTTCCCACATCCTGAGTGATCCTGGCTTTTTATTTTGCCAAAATCCTGGTCCTGCCTTCTTAATTGAAATCTTATCATGGTCCCCCCACCCCTAAATTTCAAATGGACTTTTGTTCATAATTAGGATATATACGAATCGGTATCAGCTAGGACATCAGTTTTTAAGCAGATTGAGTAGTCGGATTACTGTTTTAACCGATTGATGCAAGTTCTCTTTTAAATGATTTTTATGGGTAATATATATAATATATACGTATAAACAAACAGACATGAAAGGATATGTGCTATAAATATCAATGAAACAATAACCATGAAACAGAACTACAAAGTACAGCTATCAACACGGGGTCCATACTGGGTATAATAAGCTATGAATGGCCCCGTAGTAACAGGTTTTGAAGAAATTCAGCCGAAACAACACAATCTGAAATAAAAACCATGGGAATACTCCAAAATATACAAACATTAACATATAGGAAACCTAAAACCACTGACAAATGCTTCTGGCTTGGGACAGGTACATAAACGCAGCTCAGTGGTTATAGTTAAGTTTTTGTGTTTTTGCCTGTTTTTTTCGAATATTGTATGCAATATGTCTGATAGCATTTACTTTCATTAGAAATACACGACAGGCGAGACATTTTTGTGTGTCCACTCTTGTTTTTATATCGGCAGTTTGTTAATTATATACATTAATGGCCACATTTCTTGGAATAACTGAAGTGAAAATTGAAACTGGAAGATATAAAAATATTCCAAAGCCCTCGAAGACTTTGTAACAAGTGCAAAGTTCTGGATGATGAATCCCATTTCTTTACATTTTATAAAATAATGTTTAAGACGTGTCTTTTTAATGATTTAAAAATCCAATGTAAAAATTTTCTTTGACAATAAAATGAAATATATTATACATCCAATTACTAGCCAGCAAGTGAAATCCTTAGGCTCCTTTATTAAACCGTGAGTCTATGTAACTGAAGACGGGGCACTTGAGATCATTTGTTATGTGTTCAATGTTTTATTTTATTTTAAAATATATGATTGTCATAATGATATTGTTGTTAATTGTGATTACAATGCCTTTTGGTGGCCTTGAGCTGTTTTCTGCTCTTTGCTCAGGTTGTTGTCTCTTTGACAAATTCCCCGTTTCCATTCTCTATTCTACTTTAACCCTCTTCTGGGTTTAATTTGTGCTTAATAATAAATAAATATAAATTTTCAACGGATATTTGTTTTTGCATCCTTTTTAGAAACACATTATTTCGAAATGGGGAACGAATAATAAACTAAACAGTGAAATAAAGTTATTCTGACAACAGGCAACAATTTGGCTAGATTTCAGAAAGATAGTTTTCCTGGCCATCTAATGTAAATTATTAAATAACATTACATACATGAACGAGGTCTAAAAAAGACTAGAATTAAATGGTATTACACACAAAGTAAAAAGCTTCCATATAAAAATTGGATGAAAATACATGAAATAACGCACGCACCCCATATAATACTTAAAAATGCAACTGATCTTTGAACATCAAAATTAAGACTTAAGTAAAAATGTTTTTAAATTTCCCCCCGAATAACAAGTGACTCAGATGCAGTTGCTACTGCACCCCTGCCCTCATTGCACATGTATATCTTATCACTATATCCCAGCTACAATCTTTCAAAAATACATATGATTCAATGTTCACCAAAATTGAAAATAAGGAGATATGACTTAACCGCAAATATTGTAACAATAGAGTCAAAACAGTGTGACTTGGTAAATTTAGTTGCAGTTTTGCCCTCTTTTGTCTCTCTTAACCTCAGGTGCTTCAAAACAAACTATATAGTGAATAAATAAATGATAAAGGTTCAGTCTCCGAACAGGCTGAAGGTAAATGACAAAAAAACTAAAAAGAGACGAATGGAATTCAAAATCTCATCAAAGAATACAAAATAGTTTGCTATAGAGCTGGAAGATTAGAGAGTCAAACATACACACCAGTATGGTGGCCGGATGCGGCCATTTCGCCCTTTCGCGTTTTCGCGTTTCCTCCTTTCACTTTCACGCGAAATCGAGAAATCTAGTAAAGGAAATCTAGAAATCGAGAAATCGAGAAATCTGGAAATCGAGAAATCGAGAAAGCGAAATCGAGAAATCGGGAAATCGGGAAATCGAGAAATTGAGAAAGCGAAATCGAGAAATTGAGAAATCGGGAAATTAAGAAAGCAAAAACGCGTGTGAAAATGTACTGAATATGATTGTGCACATTTTAAATATAATATTCATAGCGGAAGATAGAAAGTTAGCGAGTGTTTACAAAGTCATCTGTGTAATATTTATTCGTTTGAAACAATTTTTTTTATAGCAAACTGAAGTTCTAGACCCGTTTGAATCTGACAAATCGGGGTATTACCAAGTTTATGAATGAAGCATTGTCCTACGAAATCCCAATTGCAATGAAGCACTAAGAGATTTGTTTACTTCAGATGGAACACGGTGACATCCAAAATGGTGTACATTCAAACTTCCTTAACAAGAAAATGTATGAAAAGTTATCAAAGGAGAAGCGGTTGGATTTTTGGTATCATGTAAATAATATCAAGTATTAATACCGTAATAGACTAGGTCGGATCTAGCCAATAAAAATGGGGGTTCCATGCTAACATTTGCCATTTTTTGCTCGGATGCTACACGAAATTAAAGAAGTTCTTCCGCCAACAATAGGAGGGTTTTTTTTCCAACCCTGTAACCCGCTTTTTGATCCACAACTAAAACATCTATAATACTAAATTTACGAATTAGCCGAATAGGCGGCAAAACGCGTGGTTCAAAATAAAGGATGTATGGTTCAGATTATAAAGGTTATTATCGGATTTGACAATCTGAATTTATATATTTAAACTGCAGTTTTGTTTATGTGCAAATGGAATTTGTATCCACTTATCCGATATGAATTCTCCCAACATATCCCTAAGAATTTAAGGTTCTCGAATGCATACTTTTAACACGTTGATTTAAATAAACAAGTATGCACATATTTTAAATGTAATATTATTTTTGTTTGAAATTACGGAAGAAGAATAAAACAAATTAAAAAAATTCTCCTTCGAGTGGGATGTTTCCGCTTCATGTATTCAGGATTGTTTTTCTACAGTAACGCAATTTCTCCTAACTGTAAAGGTTATGAACTTTGAAGATTATGAAGAAGTAAGGTAAAGTTCAGAGAAATTCCTAACTTAGTTGTTTTTTGGCTTGCTCGGATGTTTAGCTTGCACAAAGTGATAATACCAACCATTATCTATTTTTACATTATTTGTCATGTGACCTGTCTAAATATATCTCTACCATACAATGAGGAACCAGAGTGAGTTATCTTTTCCTAACCAATGTAGGAAAGGGAGATAATTAAATTCTCTCCCTTTTGTCCTGAGGCTAAAAGGGAGACAAATTTATTATCTCCCTTACCTACATTGGGTAGGAAAAGATAACTCACTCTGGTTTCTCATTCCCTAGATAAAAATATTTTTAACAAATGGTCATCTTTAGCATTAATGACGAAATTTATCTCGGACATCTTTATAAACGTGGACAGCACACGCAGCCTCACACTAAAAATGCTTTTATCGTCTGATTATTGGATATATTTGTGAAATTAATCCTCGCTTGCCCTGTCCATGACGACAATGAAACAATTGGAACAATTATTTTCCAAAAATATGCTCTACCTTACTCACGCCATCTTTTGAAAAATTCATCCGTCTCTAAGGAAATGTTTACATCTACAATTTCATTTTCATATTTATTCTGAAGGAAAAAGGTAATGCATTATGAAATGTTTATTTAATGAAAGCTTTTCATCAAGTTCCAGTTCAGAATTAATTGTAACAATAAAAATATTGACAATTTATGTGGTTGTGTTTTCGTCATAGATTTTGACTTTGAGGGAACCTTAAGGTTCATTTTGGTAATTCTAAGTGGCACACAGTCTACTTCATCAGTGGATACATCTTCGGTAGTAACGAACAGCCATATATGACAATTGGGTCACGTTGACCTAAATTTCACACTTCATTGACTTTGGTTAAAGTTTTCATTAACATCCATTGCTGGAATACTACAGTATATATAGACATGAAACTATCAGTTGATACCACCTACTTGACAGGAAAGTTTGTAGGAAGCCTGCCACAACATCCATACTGAGTTCCTGTTCCATGAATGACATGGCCGTAATAACTTTTTAAAGTCAATATGGCCACCAAAAAAAAATGCTTATTTTCCCGCGCTCGCGCGGGTTCAATGTCTAGTCTATATAAAATTTAACAACATTAAGACTCAGTTATCTCAAAATCAAGGACGGTGACCTATCTTTTTTAAATTGAAATTTCAAAGTATATAAACCTAACATCATGCCTGGAAACAGTTAGGAAAGTCTATCTGCCAAAAATATTAGTATTGATCTACCCTAACAGTAAATCTGTGTGAAGTAACAGATTATGCACAGACAATATATATATCTAATTTGTTTAAAATTATAGACAAAATAGTTAATCTTAATACAGTTATGTCATTTATGTGTTAGATGTTAATTCAGTATATATTGCATGGCGGGTGTCCTGCAGGAAGCAGAGACTGCTTACTCTTCCGGAGCACCTGAGTCTACCCCCGGTTTTCAAGTTGTTGGGGTCCATGTTCTTCATATTTTTTAGTTTTAATTGTAGTGCATGTATTGTTTTGGTCTTGTCTCCGGAGTTTGTCAGTTGTTGATTGATATATTCATATGAAGTTGTCAGAAACGTGGCCTTTTTATGGGGCGCCGGGTGCGCCCCCGTCTGAATCCGAGCCTGCCTTGGGTGGTCCCAACGATTAAATAAGAACACAAGTAAACGAATAAATGAATCATAACTGGTAAATAATAAAAAAATATCCTAATATATAAGTAAACAAACAAAAAACAAAACAAAACAAAACAAAACAAAACAAATAAAACAAAACAAAACAAACCCACCCAACCCCAAACCAAACCAAACCAACCCAACCCAACCCAACCCAACCCAACCCGACCCGACCCAACCCAAACAAACCAAACCAAACCAAACCAAACCAAACAAAACAAAACAAAACAAAACAAAACAACGAACGAACAAATAAATAAATAAATTCCTGAATGCTTCGCAATCTTCAAGATGGATTTATGTCCCTTTATGAAATTGACCCATGATGGCGACGACCGAGGAGGAGTATCGGTGATTACAAATTTGTCTGAAAATATGTAATGTCGTATGTAAAGTTATAGAGAAATATGAACCGGCATCAGGTTCTGACAGGAGCCTGCAATCCAGGAGATGAGTGTTATGCTGTAGGCAGCGTAGAGGGCATACACTTCACGGTAAAATGTGTAAACAAATCTTCAGGAAGAGATCCCAGTCACCTGACATCAATATGTTGTCCATAAATCTACATTTTTTATTTACCCAAATAAACTAACAATTAACCAACCCAATTACTGTGTGTTCCCCATTAATTGGAAACTCACTTTTTGAGAATTTCTTTAAAATGTTTGTCAGAATTTACTTGTCAATTATCAAATGACAATGTAAATTTCATAGTAAATTTTATGAAAATATGTACTGCCGTGGACACCTCAGTTCATAAAATGGATTTTTGTCATTTTGAAAGTCTAAACCTTAGGCTTAGAATTATTAGACAATCTTTTATTGGTTAATGAACCTTATTGAGTCGTCCAAGAAAACATAAAAAATGTAAAGTTATTTATTAAGGTTATGTTTTTATGGAGAACGTCTTTTTACCACAGAACACCACCGAACACCTCAGAACACCGCACAGAACACCATGGAACACCGCAGAACACCTCAAAACACCTAAACCTAGGGAATAAGTCGAAATAATGTATATATTTGGTTCAATAATTATAAATTATTAATTAAAAAGTTTTTAAAATGATGTTTTTTTAAAAACTGTAGTTATCGGGGCTCTAAAACTCCCCACTGAGTTTATATTTGAGCCCGCAATTTTTTAACGTTTAGCTTTAATGTCCAAGATACAGAAACAACAGATTGATTTTGGTGGAGGAGGTGCTCTGAAAAAGGAGGGTATGCCTAAATATTCACCTTAAAAAGGCATAATTTTTGTCTTGAAAAAACATGCAGGCAAATTTTCATTGTGCAAATCGTGGATCAAAAGTTAATAAGTTCTTTTCCCCTAACTGTCTGGATATTTGAAATAAAAAATATATTTTTTTCTAAATTGCTTTGATGATCAGGACAAAAATTAAAGGATCACCAACATTCTTCAATCTTAACTCTTCTCAAGTTGGGTTGTGAAGACTGTTGATAAGTACAATGTACATTCTTAATATAAAAAATATTGATAGTTTATAATTATCAAAGCAAAAATATACTTTATTTCTACAATTTTTCTAGAAATTAGGTGTTCTGTGGTATTCTGTGGTATTCTACAGTGTTCTGTGGTGTTCTGTGGTATTCTACAGTGTTCTGTGGTGTTCTGTGGTAAAAAGACACACTGGTTTGTATGCCTCACAAATGATTCTAAATTTCCAATAGAAAAATTAATGCACATGAAAATTTCAAAAAATTATAATTTGAATTTATCAACTCAGACCTATCCTAAAAGTTGTAAAACTGCTATTTTGAATATTTTTTATGCACTTTGTGAATAATTCATGCATTATGGGGTTGTAGTACTTAATTTTATAAATCTCTTAGGAAGAGTTATATCCCTTTTACATTGAAAATTCCATAAGCGATTTGTTTTGTTTCTTTGGAAGACATGATTGAACAAACTTACTAGGTAAGTTCAATTGTTTCAGTTATGACTTAGCTCATTGAATCTTTCACCCAAGTGACCAGCCAATTCACATTAATTAAGATATTCAAATTCTGAAAAATCCATTTACTTATTCAGAATTGTTCTTTTTTGGCTGTATATCTTTTGAGTTAAATCCACTGATCCTGGCGATATTGATATGAGAAAAACTAATAGATTTTGACAGTGTCTAACAAACTTGATAAATCTGCTGCAGTATTTGAACCCGATTTTTATGATGTATATAATTCTCGATGTATGGCACTCGTAATCTGTTTGATTTCTTTCAAATTTTCCCATTCTAGATAGAGTCAATGTATATCAATTGCCAGAGGGATAAAATTTATAACGAAGTTATGTCCCGACTACGTCTTTAAGATCGTTTTGGGGGGTCTAAGTAGAGGTGGTGTTACTATAGAATCATTTTTAAAAATGTTTTGTTTTCAGCAATGTAGAATTGGGTAAATGCCGCCAGACCCAGCCGGGATAGGCTGGGCATGGGGAACCCTTGCCAAAATTTTTGTTCTTTGTTTAAAGGAGGTCCAGAAGGGGTGCAGAGAATATGGGGTTCAAATGAATAAGAAAATATTGCATTCATTTATTTGTATAGATTCATCAGAGGTATTTGTATATTGTGGCCTTTGTTTGGGAGACTTTTGTAACCCACAGGTTACAGTTATCAATTTTTTTCTCTGTGTTAATAATTGGAATTTGTTAACTCTAACTTTTAACGGTTCAGATTATGAAATAAAAATCGCATGGAGGCTGTCATATTTGTTATTTTACATTCAGAATCACTCTAGATGCTACATGTACAATCACTTCTATGCCAATTCAATACCCTAAGATTTTAAAGGGCCATGTGAGCTTTTGCCATCACTTCGCGTCCATCATCCGTCCATCATCTGTCGTCCGTCCACATTTCACATTTTCATCTTCTTTTCTGTAACCACCAGTCCAAATTGAACCAAACTTGGCAGGAATGTTAATTAGATGATTCTGTACAAAATTGTGTTTTTTGTGCCGTTTGGATATTCAACATGGCTCTCAGGGGCAGCTAATTTGTTATTAAAGCTCTTCTCATCAGAAACTACTGAGCCAATTGAATTGATTTGTTGCATGAATGATCCTTGGATGAACCTCTACAGAAAGCTATGTTTTTAGTGCTGATCGGAAAATTCAAGATGGCCACCACAGCCAGACTAAATTTAACATTGGACCCTATGGGGAAATTTGTGCAAAAGTCTTCTAGTCAGAAACTACCAAGCAAATTGAAATAATTTTATGTATGAACAAGCATTGGATGAACATTGTTTTTTGTGCCGTTTGGATATTCAACATGGCTCTCAGGGGCAGCTAATTCGTTATTAAAGCTCTTCTCATCAGAAACTACTGAGCCAATTGAATTGATTTGTTGCATGAATGATCCTTGGATGAACCTCTACAGAAAGCTATGTTTTTAGTGCTGATCGGAAAATTCAAGATGGCCACCACAGCCAGACTAAATTTAACATTGGACCCTATGGGGAAATTTGTGCAAAAGTCTTCTAGTCAGAAACTACCAAGCAAATTGAAATAATTTTATGTATGAACAAGCATTGGATGAACATTGTTTTTTGTGCCGTTTGGATATTCAACATGGCTCTCAGGGGCAGCTAATTCGTTATTAAAGCTCTTCTCATCAGAAACTACTGAGCCAATTGAATTGATTTGTTGCATGAATGATCCTTGGATGAACCTCTACAGAAAGCTATGTTTTTAATGCTGATCGGAAAATTCAAGATGGCCACCACAGCCAGACTAAATTTAACATTGGACCCTATGGAGAAATTTGTACAAAGGTCTTCTTTTCAGAAACTACCAAGCCAATTGAAATGTTTTTATAATGTATGTATGAACAAGCATTGGATGAACCTCTACAAAACTTATGTCTTTTGTGCTGATCGGAAATTCAATATGGCCGCCACAGCCAGACTTAGTTTAACATTGAGCCCTATGGGAAATTTGTACAAAAGTCTTCTTGTCAGAAATTACCAAGCCAATTGAAATATTTTTATGTAAGAACAATCATTGGATTAACCTCTGCTATATTTATCTTTTTTTAGTTTTGTTTATGTCGATCATAAATTCAAGATGATTGCCACAGCCAGACTTAGTTTAACATTGGACTTTATGGGGAAATTGTCAGAAAATGCTGAGCCAATTGAAATGTTTTTGTTGCATGCAGATCCTCGGATAAATGTCTGCTACAAAAGTTATGTTTTCATGCTGATCCAAGCTAGATGCCACAGCTGGACTTTGTTTAACATTTTTAACATTGGACACTGGAAGAATTCTTTACATATCTTAGCTAGAAGTGATGGACAGTGTAGAACAATTCCTTATAGATCTTATCTAGAACTGCTTTGTCGTTTGTGGTCACCTAAAATCCAGGTGAGTGATTCAGGCTCCATGAAGCCTCTGGTTCTATTCATATTGTTGATATATTCCTGTATTTCAGTACATATTCTTGTGGCATGTCTTGTTAATTATTACTTGATAATCTTTAACAGGAGTTATTTTCCCTTGAGTACAAATATTTAAATATTTTTATATCTAGATTTGAAGATTATCAAACAAAAAAGATGCCGTATAAGAAAACAACATTTCTAGAAATAAATAGGTAATGACATTCCATTAGTCAATGAAGCCATGTAGGTTGTGGTATTTAGAAGACCTTTTCAAAGTCGTTATTTATGTCCTTTATATAGGAGTATTGTTGAAGTGCCTGTTATTTGTAAAATCTTGTCAGCTGTATTATTGATTATGATAAAACGCCTACAGTGTGTATAATTACTTCAGGGATGGTTTTATATATTTTTCCTCTAAAATTCAAGGACACATTTTACTAGATTTTCTGTCCACATAATTAACTGTCTTTTTGTTTGATATTGGTTTCATTGGATAATTGCATATTGTATATACATGTGTATATAATAAGTCTGATAATCAACACCAAAACCTTTGAGAAACATTTTTTTTTTTTTTGGGGGGGGGGGATTGGTTTTTTTCTAAATCCCTGCAAAATAACTGATTAATTAAATATTTCAGTATGCTTTTTCAATACATATCAACTTTGATTGATTTTATTGATCCTGAAGAAAATGTCTAGGTAGCTACTGTTCTTTGATGTATAATTAAAATTTGACCAACACAATTACATGTACATGTATGATACATTGTTATGCATCTAACAAGAATTGTAAGTAATCTCATTTCAGTGATATTTGATGTATCGATAGTTCTTTGACATTGTAGCAAAAAATAATTCATTAATACTTAAAGAGCTGAAAATAAATAACTTTAGTGAATTTTACTTTATTAATGATTTTAGAAAATTCTTTTATTGACTTTCATTTTAAAATTCATCGGTGATCTGATTGATTTTGTGTTTTCTCCACCGTAACAATTTTCTGCAAAATGGAATATTTAATACCTGTTTATTAATTTTGTATTTATATTATGTAAATTTTTTTACAACACTTAGAGTTGACTGTTCCCAAGATTCTGATATTTACAATGGAATATTTTCAGTTTCAATTTGTCCCCTATTGATAAACAATTTTTATGTGTGATGTAAATTAGCTACCGGAATAA
This sequence comes from Mytilisepta virgata, assembly GCA_028015205.1. Classification (NCBI taxonomy): domain Eukaryota; kingdom Metazoa; phylum Mollusca; class Bivalvia; order Mytilida; family Mytilidae; genus Mytilisepta; species Mytilisepta virgata. The sequence continues at coordinate 67,539,355 of CM051517.1, read as the reverse complement.
AGATGTCAATATCGCATTGTTATCCTTCATTATTTGTCCACTTAAATTATTTATTTATTAAAAAGTCATTTAGATCAATGCCTATTTGCAATTTGGGCTTTTTAGCTATTATATTTTCTATGACCAGTGTCCCATTGTTATTCCTAAATGGAATTCACAAAACCAATAAATCTCTCTTGTTATGTAAATTTCCGTCATGTCTATTGCAGTAATAGAATTGATTTTGGGATTCTTTGTCAACGGTAATTGCTGGGTGGTCTATATTATGTATTGGTGGACATAAGATCTCTTGATATAAATGCAGACTGATAAAGACATTGTCATAGTGTTATCAAGAATACAGGAATTTGGCATACTACTAAATTTGTATATGGAAACCTTAGTTTGTAGAATGGATTTTTGGAATTTTGAAAGTCGTAGTTGTTAGTTTTTTAAAACAATTTTTTGTTAGTTAATTAATCTTTTTGAGTTGTCAAAGAAAGCAAAAAGATTTTGACCTTTTTGTAAAGGTACATGTAATACAGGTATTATTATACTTCGATACAAAATTTCCAATGAAAAAATCAATGCAGACAAAAAATTTGAAATATTAAAACTTCGAGGCATCCTAAGGTTTTATCAAACCATTATTTTTTAATATTTTTCCTGCACTTTGTGCACAATTGATGCAACCCTTATAGGAAGAGTTATCTCTCTGTTACATTATTGACACATTTGAACCAAGTTCAGTTGTTTTACTTAGCAAATTGCATCTGTCAGCAAAGTGATAAAGACAATTCAGTTTGATTAAAGTATTCAAATTATGAAAATCTGTCCTACAGACTAAGGTTTAATGTATTTAATATACATGTAAGTTCTAGAATCGTTTGTCGAATAATACTGGCAGTCTGCTTCAGTAGCCACTAGCCCAAAACCCAGAACAAAAGCAAAAATTTTTTTCAGGCTAGTAAAAATCACTAGTGCTATTGGTTTAGTAAAAAACTACAGCATTTAGATGTTGATTTCATCAATGTCTTATAAATTTATACCCCAACTTTGAACTAGCCTAAAGGTCTGATTGATGAAAAGTTTTTAGTAAAAAACTGCACATGAAGTTGACATAAATGCTCTAATTAGCTTTGATTTGAATATATACATGTATGTCTTGGAAGACCAAACAGTTTCTGTTACAAAAATATTTTCAAAGATATGAAAAAATTGTATTGTCTCTTTGTAGGCTTATGCTGCAGGATGTGACATAGTTATTCTTGCCAGTGACTTTCAGCGAGTACAAATCATACCTGGTGTAACCCATGGCAATATCAAAGTTAATTGTATTGATTGTTGCACAGACTCTGGAAAGGTAACAGTTGAGAAATTGTTCTATTGTAAATTGGGATATTTTAGTGTGGGATAATTTGGCGGTTTTGCTAAAAACTTGGAATTTGAATTTTGGTATTTTAATAACAGTGTTCTCCCCAGAAATTTTAGTAGTAACTGCGAAGGAAATGATAAAGGTCGTGCATCTCAAACTAGTTACCGTAATTTTCGGACTATAGGTCAGTGCGGCATATAGGTTGAAGGACCAATTTTTTACCGAATTACCTTAATTTTCGGGCCATAGGTCGGTGCAGTGTATAGATCGAAGCACAGTTCTTAAATCGTTTATTAATAGTAGCAATTGGGGGTGGGTCGGGAACAATTTTTTAAAAAAATCTTAAGATAGGTCAAGGTGGTGCATAGGTCAAACCCAGCGCTTCAGAGGAAAAAAGTACTGACATATTCACAGAAAATTATGGTCTTAAAAAATTTTTAGTGTTTTAACAGAAATCAGCACATCATACTTTTAAAAACTAATTTACTCAGTTCGCTATTTTTCTGTTTTTCATTTACCCAAATGTCTTGATTCAAATTAAATTGTAAACGAATTTAAATTATCTTTTCTGCGCCGTGGATACCATGATAATTAGTTGACTTTGATATCAACTGGACACCTAGTACCAACAGATACGTTTATTTTAACTCAAAAGGAAACCAGTTAACTCGTTGGGCACAGGTTTACAAGTGTATCAGAAAACCAATACACCAACTATAAGAAAAATCTGAACCGACAATTTTTATACCACTGCGGCTGAAATTTTTAGAGTCACGATAAGGAGATCAGGATAGCAACGCGGCCGAGAAATATACCACTGCGTTACCATAGTGCTATATAGGCTTGGGGAGAGCACTGTGTTAAAATTTGGCACTTTATATCAGGACTGTGTTTTATTTTGGCACTTTTGGCAAAAATAAAAAAATAAAACTCAGTTTTGAGGGTATAGATTACTCTTGTCACTATAAAATCTTAATGAATATTGAAATATTTTGATTAGACAAATACAATTACTGCAGTTTAACTAACAAAATTGATATCAATCAAATCATTGCAGCTATAACGAATGATAATAACTTTTCCATATTAAAAGACTTCAAAATTATTTTGGAAGTTTATTTTTTGGATTTGTTTTATTTTAGTCTGTTTAATTTGGGCACATTTACAATATGCACCAAATAAACCAAATGCAATCACAGCAAAATGTCCCAGTTTACGGTAACTTATCTGTCCATCTGTCCTTGAATCTTTTAAGTGTATTCCTCGTAAACAAGAAATGTAATTCGTGAAACTTCACACAGCAATAAGTATGCTATATTATGATGTGCATATAGCCATAAATCGAAAAATTCCTGTCAGTTATCATTAAAGGGAGATAACTCGACTTGATCAAGATGATATTTGTGAGTTTGAACATTGTGCTCTCAGTTACTTTGACATGTCTAGACTTGTTTTGCAGAATATACAAATGTTTTTATATGTTCAGGGATATGTCAGTGGGAATACATTCTATCTTTGAATGTGCAGTCCTGTTAAATAGTACTGAATAATTTTACAGCTGTCAGTAGAAGGTTTTATTCATAAAGTGATTTAAGGCCACACAAAATTAATTTTTTGTTCTTTTGATTTCTGAATGGCAAAAATAGATGCGAGCTGGCGCAATTTTTTTTTTCTTTCTTTTTTGGGGGCGAAGATCAAATTTACGTGTGGCAAAAATTTTGAAAAATAATATATTGCAAAAAATCTAAATTTTTACAAATTTTAGGAGCGGGAGAACAATTTTTATTTTTAATTTCTGGAGAAATGAAGAAATTTGGAGCAAATTTTCAGGATTTTTGCAAAATGAGGCAGCAAAACATTTTTAGCTCACCTGGACCAAAGGTCCATGTGAGCTTTTACCATCACTTGGCGTCCGTCGTCGTCGTCGTCGTCTGTTAACAATTTTTCAAACGTTAACTTGTCCGACACCATAAGTCCAATTGCAACCAAACTTGGTACTTTTGTTTAGTGGCATTATGTGTACAAAAATATTGTTCGGATTTTTGATTCGTAAAAAAACATTGCCGCCATGGCTAAAAATAGAACATAGGGGTAAATTGCAGTTTTTTGCAAATAACTCAAAAACCATAACAGATATCAAAATTCTGGCATAGGGTAAAAGTGTTCAGCACCTCAAGATCTACCTGCCCTGAAATTTTGAAGAAGATCCAACAACCCATGTAGGAGTTATTGCCCTTTTTCTGCATTTTTTCCAAATTTTGCACTTATTAAGCTCAATATCTTGGATACTATAAAGGAAATTTGAAAAATTTAAATTTCATATTGTTAGGCACACAAAGATCTACAAAATTTGTAACAGGATCGAAGTTGTAGGTTCATTCCTTTTAGGAGTTATTCCCCTTAGATCATCAAAATTGACCATTTTTGCAGTCTTTATTCATTGTAATAAAATCGTTAACTCCTCTTACACCATAAGTTTAATTGCAACCAAACTTAGTGTAGTTGTTCCTTGGCATGAGTGCTACTAAACTATCGTTTGGATTTTTGATTTGTAAAAAAACATGGCTGCCATGGCTAAAAATAGAACATAGGGGTAAATTGCAGTTTTTTGCAAATAACTCAAAAATGGTGACAGATATCAAAATTCTGATGGGAAGCTAAAGTGTTCAACACCTCAAGATCTACCTGCTTTGAAATTTTGAAGAAGATGTAACCACCCATGTAGGAGTTATTGCCCTTTTTCTTGATTTTTTTTTTAAATTTGTACTTATTAAGTTGTTGTCAATAGAGAAAAGCTGTTGTTTGCTTAAACAATCAGCTCATTGAGCTCTACAAAAGTCTGAATTGGGTCGAAGTTGTCAGATGATCCATTATAGGGGTAATAGCTCATGAAAGACTCCCTTAAAGCTTAAGGACCAGGTGAGCGATTCAGGCTCCTGGGAGCCTCTTGTTTTTTTCTTAAAATTTACATAGTCCAAAAATCGGAGCAGCAAAATCCAAAGAACTAAAGATCATTTTGGTGTAGCCTAAGTATTGAAGATACATGACTGTACACTAATTTATTACAGAATCATTTTTGTCTGTCTTTGACAGAGGTACATGTATCATGGTAAGACACTTTTGTCTGTAAACCATTTAGTTCACTCTTTGTATTGGAACTATCGTCTTCAGTTGACTTGAAATTTTTACACAATATTAGGACTAATGGTCAATGTGATCTTAGATAAAACTGAGCAGTGTAAGGATCTGTGTTTTTTATGCATATTTTTTTGGTCTGCTCTCTAAGGAGATATTCTGTTTTTGTGGTTTTACTCCTTGTATTATAAGTCATTTGATGAGAACTGTGTTCCTAAAACGTTGGCTATTGGAACATTAATTCAGTCATAATTGACAAGAAAATGGTTTTTTAATCACTTTTTTTCATAATTGTCAAAAAGAACTTTTTATTACAGGATTTTTGTTTTCTATGATTAAAAATGAAAAACCTAAACTTTATAAAGTAGTCATTAGGACTACAAAAATTAGCTCCATATCAGCCGAAAGTTCTGTATATTCATATGCTGTGTACCAGTAATACTGCCTGTCTGTGTTTATATCAATTTGCTCGATCCTAATCATGTTACTGGGTGTTATATGCAAATAATTGTTATTACAATATTGTATTACTGTATTTACAGATTGCAGCATCGTACCGAAGTAAAGTTTATATATTTGAACCAACTCCACTACTTCATCATGAAAGTACACACGTATGTATTACATTTATTACATTGTTGGATCTTGATGTAATCCTTTGAGTTATCCAAGAGTTATGTCCCTTAGATCATATTAGATTTTGAATGAGTCCAAAATACATCTTGTCAACACAACTCCTCCGATATGATCTGTAAAATGTATGGGGAAGTTTGTACACTGTAAGAGACTGATGTGCATGTACAATGTATGAAGGATATGCACTGTCCGTTTGGAACCTGATCAAACACGATTAAAGCAATTCACAGATCATACATTACAACATTGTATTTTTCTAACAAATAACTTTTGGCGCTATTGAAATCTATGTGATGTGATGTGACTCCAATAAACCAGCCAACCCTATTGTGCATACCTCTGACCTCTTCTACCAATTAAAATTGGTATCCATTATATAGCCAATTGCATTGAAAAAGGAGAAAAACTCCAAGAAACCAGCCAACCCTATTGAAACCTTATCAAAACTATTGTTCCAACTGTAGCAGACATTTCTAGCCTATTGATAGTATTCTAAAAATTTTGAAGTTGTGGAACTTAACCTTCAATTTTAAGTCGATTCATTCTTTATATCTTTTAATTTTAAGTTTACTTGTACTTTGTCCTTCAGTTTTAAGTTTACTTGTACTTTACCCTTCAATTTTATGTTTACTTGTACTTTGTCCTTCATTATTAAGTTTACTTGTACTTTTTCCTTCAATTTTAAGTTTACTCATACTTTATCTTTTAAGTTTATTTGTACTTTGTCCTTCAATTTTAAATTTACTTGTACTTTTATTTTTAGGAAGAGGATGAGTGTACAATTCATCCACATGTAATTTAATTTTTTTTCTAGGGTGTATTGTTACTAACTTTGACATTATGCATGTTCAGTAGAACTTGGTTTTGGATATGGGTGTGCATGAGAGATATATTTTTTATAGTATTTGACCTCAAACCACCTGTGCAACCAGTAACCGGTGAACTGCGTTATAATATATTTACTTTAAAAACACTTGGGTATATAATACACACCCTGCATACAGTTCTGCAAATGGCAGATAAATCTGGCTCCGCGGTAAGCAATATCCATGTTCACCATTAGAATATGATATGAAATCCGTGGATTTCATATGTATCCGTGGATTCCATATCAGTCTGTAATGGATAAACTGGACATTTCTTACCACGGACCCAGATTTATCCACAGTTTGCAGAAATGTATGCAGGGTATGTAACAATACTACATGTATTTAGGGAAATTGGATGTCAGTGTATATTATACAGATAGAACAAGGGGAGTTAATTTACAATCTGTTCAAGATTAAACTTCCAATAAAGTTTTTTCCAGAAATATTCAAATGGTTTATTCATACAACTTTTTTTCTCCAAAACAAAATTAATAGTTTTATACTTTTCCCCTTAATAATTCAGACATCAGTAATTATCAGTTGTTGGTAAAACTGACATTTGAACTGGTAAATTTCAAGGTATGTGAGGTCATTCTCCATGTTGGAGGCCAAATTGCAACAGCAATTATTGAATAAAAATGCTGCTCCTTTGTTACAAACTTTGTCTTGCATATATGTAAGGATTTTGGATGAAAATTATAAGATAACTGTATTGTGATTTAGTCTTTGTTCGCATCAGTTGTAGGTTTGGTGGTTGCAAATTGAATTTACTTGCAATGGGTTAGGGGAGCCAGCAAACAGATATTTGTAACCATCAAGTCAAAATTGAAGCCGACAAATATCAAAATACAATACAGTAATCTCCATTCTAATGCAAAGTGTAAAGAATTTAAATGAAAAAAAAGAGTAATTTGAAATTCTGAAGTGACGCTTTGCATGTGCTGTCATCTCGGAGGATACCCATTGCAGATTTCATGGTTTGAAATTTTCAGTGTTGTCCAATGAAAATCAACACTTATACAAACAAAATTGCATTAGAATGATTAATTATGGATAGGAATAAAATCATATATGTTTATGAAAAATGCAATTGCTTGCTTTGTAGTTTTTTCAGCACCTGTATATTGTTAAACCAAACATTCTTCAGACTCCTCTAAAAAATTGTTATAGTCTGAAAAAGGTACAGAAAAATAGTTAATAACGTTTCTGTATTGTGGCATTTTTCATTCTGCAAGATTTATAAGTGGGTATGTTAGATTGACAGTACCATTATTTTCATACAGGTACATCGTCTAGGCAAGGTTGGTATTAGCACAGTGGTCACTGATTAAATTTGCTAGACATGGCTTATTATATGTAAATTTACATATTTGGCTGACAGAAAAAATGGCTTTAAGATACTAGTTATATGTTACTTCAATTTAAAGTTTACAGCCATCATATTTTCTGAATATTTGGATATTAGCTTACGCAAACATGTATTTAATAATCTCATTTTATCATAAAGCAGTTTGAATACACTTTTTCTTATGGCCATTACTTGCTAGTTTGTGAAAAGTATTTTCCTGCTATAAACTATATTTTCTGACAATGTTTTGTACATAAAATGTTTGTATCTTTCAAAGAAAATTGTTATCTGTTATCAGAAATAGTCATGAAAATGGCATATTTCTAGCCTATTTGAAAAGGCAATTTTTGTTATCTGGGGAGAGTATGACATCCTAAATGCTGTGAAACAATACTATCAATCACATTGCAAGTTGATTCAAGGGTACTAGGAGATTATATTATGCTGCTAGACAAATACACTGTATCAACAACAACAAAATATTGGACACTCTTTAGTTGGCTAGTAAATACATGTAGGCCAGTTGCAGGATAAATAGCTTGCTTATGGGGTTAAATCATGGTATATTGTGTATTTAAAGTTACTCAAAGATGGAATACTGTAAATTCGGAAATTATTGCGATGTTTTTATTATTACGAAAAATGTGACAGGGTTGTAATCGCAATAATTTAAACTTGCATTTTGGAAATTTTTATATGAATGAAGTGGGATTTTTCTCAATATTGCAAAAATTAAAATTGCAGTTTGGTCTAAAATGACAAATAATAAATGCACGCAATAATTTCTGAATTTACAGTACATTTTTTTTATCATTCAAATTTTAGATGAAAATTTACAAATTATGTGACAAATATTAAGTTTATCTGTACATATACCCAAAATGTCCAAAATCTGAGCTTCCTTTGGAATACACAATTACATTGAAGAAAATCAGGAGAAACTGGTAGAATTTTGTATCACAAAATCACCTCCTTTCCATGAAATTCTTTCTTGATTGTTTGTTTGTAATCTGAAAACAATTTTTGAAAGTTCTGAACTGCATAATTAGGTCATTATTATGTAAACAGCTATAATTAGTTCATTATTACATAAACAACTATAATTAGGTCACAAAACTACTTTCATGCAAACAGCATAACTAGACTGCAAAATTTATTGTTAATTCAGAAATTATGTTATGGTTTTGTTATTGGGAAAAATTTGACTTGATGCAAGTCACAATAATTAAAACTTGTATTTAGGTTTTGGCCGTTGTTATTAATTTTGGAACAGGTTGTACGATATAACCTACTTCGAGGCAGCTTACGCTGTGAAGCTCTTAAGTTTAAGTGTAAACTGAACAAATTAGGTTGTTTAACTTGCTCCAAAATTTAAACCTAACGAATTTTCGGATCACAAATACATGTATTTTTTCAGGTAAAATAGCTTAGGGGTTTTCTATAATTGTCAGTATTTTTCACGAGTTTGCAAAACGCAGGCTATGGGGGAGGGGGATTTTAAATTCCAACAATTTTTAGCATAAACTTTAAAAAATCTGTATAAATGTCACTCCTGGAGAACTTTCAGTATTTAAGGTGACAAAAAGCCAATAAACGGATAATCACTTGTGCATTTCAACAACATTTCCAACAATCAAATTCAATTCAAATTACAGAAATTTAATTCATATGCTGTATTTTGTGTTTATAAAAATTCAGAATAATAAATTCAAGCAAACATACAAATGTATCTGACTAAACAGTAGGCTACACTAAAGGTATTAAATCTCATAACATAAGCATGTTCTTTATTAAGTCTGTTGATGTACCAATGCTTTCTGAACAGGTACTGAACACTCTGTCATCAAGTTTTTAAGTAAGTCAAGTGTCGCTTAGATGATACTTACATAGTCATTCGATCTTAAATATTTCTTATACTACCGAAAAGAAAATTCAGTAATATACTGCTTAAGAATCATATACTGCCTTGAGATGTACTAGTTTGGAGATTTTTAAACAAGTAAAGTTTAGATTAAACCTATATATATTCTTCTTGATTCTTTTGGAAGAGGGTTATACAAGATAACCTAGTTTTAAAAAGATATGCTTTATGAAATGCAAAGGAGTTTTTAAAAAAGGATAAAATGATGAAACCAGATTACAGTAATATAACGTATTCAAATTTTAACTTTCAAAGCATTTCCTGGACAAAACCCCTTTTTTTTATTTGAAAAATAAATTTAGCTAGTGTATATTTGAATTTGAGTATGAATCTGGCAACATCACAATGCCAGAATCAGGACATTAGGTTTGTTTGCTTGACCAATGAAATTGCATGATTATTTAGAAATAACATGTTTTTATTTAAAGATTATATGTGTTATTTGTTTCAGAAACTTGACTATCAGTGGTACCAGACAGCTTCATTTGAAGCAGAAAGCCTGATAAATTGTCTGAGTTGGAACTTAGAAGGTATATACATGTATTTATATCTGGCTCTGATTTTAACATTTTTTAACTTTAGTGTCATCCAACTTGAAATTTTTGTTACATATTACATATTACAGCAAAACAAGAAATATTCAAACATTAAGTAAATGATTTTGTTATCACTTTTCAGTAGTGACTGTCTTGTCAATAAAATGTTGTCTATATCCATGTCATAAAGGTTTTGTTCTCATCAATCACTTTCAGAAATCCATGGATAATTATTCTAAATTCCTGTCACGTTATTCCAATACTTTATCATTCGCTTTCATGAATATGCTACAGATTGTATTGTCCAGTCAGATTATCATTTCTATTGGAACTCATGCATTTGGAGGTAAGTATGTCACAAAGTCATTAGATACATTAAATGTAAACACCACAACACAAAAGCATATCAAAAAATATTTTTAATCATATATTTATAATAATTTTTTGATTTTTTGTAGGATCACGACTTTTGACAGGAGGCGATGTTATCCAGATATGGCATCTTGACCATGAACATCAAGAAGAGGCTGGAAACAAAAATGTTAAGTTTTCAGTTGGTGACCATGAGGATGATGGAAAAATTCATCACAACAATGATGATGTATATCCAGTCTGGGATTGTATATGGAGAATCAAGTAAGCTTTTTAGAACATTTCTCTAAGCTAATCCGGCCATGAGAACTTTTCTCTAAGCTAACCCGGCCATGAGAACTTTTCTCTAAGCTAACCCGGCCATGAGAACATTTCCTTAAGCTAACCCGGCCATGAGAACATTTCTCTAAGCTAACCCGGCCATGAGAATATTTCTCTAAGCTAACCCGGCCATGAGAACATTTCTCTAAGCTAACCCAGCCATGAGAACTTTTCTCTAAGCTAACCCGGCCATGAGAACTTTTTGCCTATTTCTGTTCAGTCAAAATTACAAATGAATAATAAAATTAAGAAATAATTCATGGCAGCCATATATTTGTTGGAGATTTTAATATGGGTAACATTATTTGAGCAATATTTTATCCCGAGCATAGCAAGGGGTACAATTCAGGCAAATAATGTTATACTTACACATGGCTCCCTTGAATTATTTCAATTCTAATATGTCAAAAACGGAAATTAGGTAAAAGAAGCGGTACTGCAATGTCTTTTTATGTAACGGCCATTTTGATTTGGAACTTCTGAAAAAGAAATCAAGACAGTAGAAAAGTAAACCCAATAAGATTTTTTAACAGTAAAACTTACTTTTCGTTTGATTTTATTGTACTTTGGAAGAGAAAAAGTCCAAACAATTGTTGTATTTCCCCGTTTTGACACTTCCTCTTGTGAGATTCAAAACAATGGCGTTGGGATATTGACTATGACGTCAGGTACGTGAACTGTCGATAATAGATCGGAAATTTTAATGCGCTTTGTTTGCAAAGGGAAAACACCACACTATATTAGAATGGGTAATCGAAAAGGCCAACAGTGACATACCAAGCAATTAATGCCATTCAGATATGATTTTACATTTATTTATATTTACAGACCAGCTACACCAGTATACTTTCTGAAGTACTCCCATGATGGTTTGTTATTTGCCTCAGCTGGAAAGGTCAGTAATAACAATCTGTCTTTTGCTTACCAATATGTTATGTCATTGCATACCAGTATGTTATGTCATTGCTTCCAAAGAGGTTTTACAATATTTACAGATTACTTTTTTTCTGCCAAATTTTGCTTAGTTTGATAAACTTTGATTGCTCAATATGAAATTTCACACCACAGGCTTTGGACGTAATGTTTTGAATAACATAATGAAATATCACTCCCAGAATTCCTAAAATTATTTTCAAAATTTTCACCTCTGTATGGTCAAATTGTTGCATTTCATTTCCCTTCCAAACGTTTTCCTCCTTTGCTTTCATTAATTCTTCAGAGAAACCGATTCTCCCAGTTAATTATGTCAATAACGATGTTTATTTATTCCATGTAGTCCAAGTAGTATCAATAAAGGGGTTTAATTTACTCGAAAAAATGAAGCGTGTTGGGTGGATATCATTTTAGCTTTTATGCTTATTTAAGGATCACGTTCATCATAGTACTACAGTTGAACTTGGATCGATTAAACACCACCACACAATCGAACAGTCTTGAAATTCCAGTCAATCATCCCTATATTCATTATCATGTTTAAAGAGCCCCATTGGTTTCTTGAAAAGTTAAACAAAAACTTTGGTCCCAACAATGATAAAATTGCATATTTTACCATGAAAAATTTGAATTCAATGGTATGTTATCCGATACTCACTGGTGTTATAACAATCATAGGGGTGTTCTATGTAATAAAGATGTCGTTATTACTGTTAATTTGTGATTAACTTGTTTAACCTGTTTAGTGCAAACGTATTTCATGGTAATGATCAGCTACACCAAATCGTATATTGGCAGTTTTTTTGTAATAGAACATACTTTTGATAACTCAAATAGATATTGACAGTTCCTATGAGTTCGAGCTATTTAATTTCTACTGTGTTAAAGTCAGAATGTGTCTGCTTTAGATACTGAAATCTTAATTTTAATTTTTTTTATTTCAGATGGGGCCAAATAATGGTTGAAATCATACTAACCCAAAATTTTTAAATCCTGTTGGCAGAAACAGATATTTTTTCTTTGTCCTTTGTTACTTTTGTAATGTAAGAAAGAATATTTCAAAAAGATTTGATTAAACATGTAATTCTTCTTCACTGTTTTAGAGTTTCCATCTTGCTTTTGTTTTGTTGGAAAATCTGGTTTAAAATCTCCCATTTTATTACAATTAGTCAGGGCAGATAAAAATCTACATATTAAGTTATTCTTTTTTAAAACATTTATAACAAATAATAAAGAAGAGAAATAATAAAAAATCAGAATTTTTGTTTTTCAGAATGACAGACTTGTAAAGATATGGTATGAAGATAGAAAAAGTAAATAACATTGCTATTTAGGATAGGCCTGTCTTCTCCAGAAATGATTTTATTTATAATAGCGTAATTCGATAATGCCTTAGCAAAATAAATAATAGTCATATAAAATATAAAATTAAATGAAAGATTGTCAAATATGAAACAATAGAAATTATCCTCTTCATTAATAGTTTTTAATCACAAATTACATTTTAAGTCTCAAAACTAAAGACATAGAAGTGATAATAAACCAACCTGTTCTCTGATAAAGGAATGGCACCGTGACAAAATGGAGAATAGAGTTTAATTCATATTGGTTGTAAGGAAGTTTAAAACAATTCATTTAAATTTTTTTGCAGTTACATTTCCGTCAACCTTGACGAGAGGTGATAGCCTTGTCAGTCCAAAGAAAGAGGAACTTCATTACTCATTTGTGTATGTGGCCCATCCGAGAACTGTGACAGGATTTTCATGGAGAAAGACCAGTAAATTTATGCCAAGGTTTGTATTTTATTGTACAAATATATTACTGTAAAAATATAAGTACCTCTAAGGATCAATAGCATTTTAATTTATTGTTATGCAACATATTTATATCTTATTCAAAATTACAAATTAACAAGGAACAGCTTTGGCCGAGTGGTCTATGTAGTTCTTCATATCGCTAATGATCAATAACCTATTATCGGGGAAGTTTTGAGTTCGAAAGCAGCTCATGATGAGGTGCTCTTGACTCTGATCTTGACAAGGGTTACCAGTTTTCCTGTCTTAGGTTCTCTTTAGGTAGGTAGACTGCCTCCCTTCACCAATAAGATCTGACTGACATGATCTAGTCAGGTGTGCTGAAAGTGGTTTAAAACTCAACTTAAGTAACCAAACTAGGTATGATTAACAGTTCCACATTTTCAAGAAATGACATCATATCCTTGTTAGAAAACTAGACAAGTAGTGAACAAAATGCAAACAATAAAACAGGAAGGATTCCGGATGGTCTGAATGGGTATGAACACTAAAAATAAATTGTAGTGTTTGGGTTAAATAACATATCTGGTTAGAGATATAAATCGTATCTATTTCATTTTTTCTGTTAAATGTGAATTCTCAGGTTATCTGTATTTTATGTTGTCCAAGGTTCAGGATTCAACGATTTTCTTTTCATTGTTCAATATTTCATTGTTACAGGGGATCTGTGGCAAACATGCTGGTAACATCATGTGCCGATAATGTCTGTAGGCTGTGGGTAGAGACAATCCTACCTGATGATGGGCTGGTTGATTTAGAACAGTTTGACCCTAGCTCTTCATTTGATCCTAAATTCCATACACACAGGCATAAGAAACGATTCATGCAAAGGTTGAAGACTATAAGGTAAGTTTTAGTACCAGAGGACTTTATAAATGAAGTACCGGTAGCAATTTCCAAAATGTTATGTTAAAACAAATGTGTAGAAATTTGCCTCTCATAAAACAGCTGCTTAAAATGAGTTCCTTCTGTCTAACAGATTTTTCACAAAGTGGTCATAGATTTAATTATTAGAATTTTAGCATTTTTATTGTTTGCTGTGGGCTTTTTTAGAGCATATAATTTATGATTATTGAATATTACTAACATGCTAACTATAGCACTTTAACAGCTTAAAACTAATGCTTGATTAACAGATTGATTCTTAAATTTTGATATTTATATTTTATTCTGGTTTTATACTGATGCATGGTGTATGTTACATATGCGACTGATGAAATAATATTGCCCTAGACAAAGGAATGACACAATATGCTCTTTTTATACGACCGCAAAATTTTTGCGGCCGTATATTGGTATGACGTTGGCGTCGTCGTCGTCGTTGTCGTCTGCGTCGTCGTCCGTCGTCTGCGGCGTCGTCCGAAGACATTTGGTTTTCGCACTATAACTTTAGTATAAGTTAATAGAAATCTATGAAATTTAAACACAAGGTTTATGACCACAAAAGGAAGGTTGGGATTGATTTTGGGAGTTTTGGTCCCAACAGTTTAAGAATCAGGGGCCAAAAAAGGGCCCAATAAGCATTTTTCTAGGTTTTCGCACAATAACTCTAGTATAAGTAAATAGAAATCTATGAAATTTTAACACAAGGTTTATGACCACAAAAGGAAGGTTGGGATTGTTTTTGGGAGTTTTGGTCCCAACAATTTAGGAATTAGGGGCTAAAAAAGGGCCAAAATAAGCATTTTTCTTGGTTTTTGCACAATAACTTTAGTATAAGTAAATAGAAATCTATGAAATTTAAACACAAGGTTTATGACCACAAAAGGAAGGTTGGGATTGATTTTTGGAGTTTTGGTCCCAACAGTTTAGGAATTAGGGGCCAAAAGGGTCCAAAATTAAACTTTGTTTGATTTCATTGAAAATTGAACTATTGGGGTTCTTTGATATGCCGAATCTAACCGTGCATTTAGGATCTTAATTTTTGGTCCCGTTTTCAAATTGGTCTACATTAAGGTCCAAAGGGTCCAAAATTAAACTTAGTTTGATTTTAACAAAAATTGAATTCTTTGGGTTCTTTGATATGCTGAATCTAAACATGTACGTAGTTTTTTTATTGTGGGCCCAGTTTTCAAGTTGGTCCAAATCGGGGTCCAAAATTAAACTTTGTTTGATTTCATCGAAAATTGAACTATTGGGGTTCTTTGATATGCCGAATCTAACCGTGCATTTAGATTCTTAATTTTTGGTCCCGTTTTCAAATTGGTCTACATTAAGGTCCAAAGGGTCCAAAATTAAACTTAGTTTGATTTTAACAAAAATTGAATTCTTTGGGTTCTTTGATATGCTGAATCTAAACATGTAATTAGTTTTTTTATTATGGGCCCAGTTTTCAAGTTGGTCCAAATCGGGGTCCAAAATTAAACTTTGTTTGATTTCATCGAAAATTGAACTATTGGGGTTCTTTGATATGCCGAATCTAACCGTGCATTTAGATTCTTAATTTTTGGTCCCGTTTTCAAATTGGTCTACATTAAGGTCCAAAGGGTCCAAAATTAAACTTAGTTTGATTTTAACAAAAATTGAATTCTTTGGGTTCTTTGATATGCTGAATCTAAACATGTACTTAGTTTTTTTTATTATGGGCCGAGTTTTCAAGTTGGTCCAAATTGGGGTCCAAAATTAAAGCTAAAAAGGGGGTAAATTTTTTTTTTTTTTGGGGGGGGGGGCAATTCTCCACAGCATATTGTATTACACAAAAGCAAAAAATTGAATATAAATTCAAATCATATGACCAATTCTAAGTTCTTTATTTCAGTTATTCTGTGTCAGAAACCTATTATGTGTCAAATATTTGAAGAAATTTTCAATTGCACAGTATTGCGCAATAGCAAGAAATTGATATGTGTGCCCTGTTATCAAAACTTTATTATTAACAAATTCCATTGGAAATTTGCCAATATAAAATGTGCTGATGAAGCTTTTTTGTTTATCTTATCTAAACTGCTTTTAATATGTATATTTAAAATTTGCCATCCATGACTATGATGTCATTTTCTATTTTAATATGTTATGGTGTATTTAAATGGGCTGTTATGGTTGCAAAGTATAAAGAAATGGGGGGGGGGGTTGAAAACAAAATTTGGGGGGGGGGTAAATGAGAAATTGGGGAGGGGGTAATTTTTTCTCATTTCATATTTCGTAAATTAAAAAGAAAATTTCAAATTTTTTTTAGCAAAAAAAAGGGGGGGGGGGGTTACAATAAATTTTATTGTTTTTTGTTTTTTTTTTGGGAGGGGGGTCAATGTGCAACTTCATAGTGTATTGCACAAAAGCTAAAAAAAGGGGTAAATTATTATTTTTTTTTTTGGGGGGGGGGCAATTCTCCACAGCATATTGTATTACACAAAAGCAAAAAATTGAATATAAATTCAAATCATATGACCAATTTTAAGTTCTTTGATTTCAGTTATTCTGTGTCAGAAACCTATTATGTGTCAAATATTTGAAGAAATTTTCAATTACACAGTATTGCGCAATAGCAAGAAATTGATATGTGTGCCAATTTTAAATTTTAAATTGGTTATTTCTGATTTATATATAAAAACAAATAATACTGATATGGTTTGAATAGGTAAATTAAAAATTTTTAAGTTCTTAGACAACATTCATTCTGTGTCAGAAACCTATGCTGTGTCAAATATTTATTCACAATCCAAATTCAGTATTGTATCAAGCTTGAATGTTGTGTTCATAATTGCCCCAACTATTCAGGGTTCGACATCTGCGGTCGTATCTAGCTGCGCCCAGCGGAGCATTTTATTAAATTTATATTAAATCTAACATAATTATGAAAAATGTGACATCATGGATAATTGAAAGTTCAAATAACTTTTGCCATCACTTGGCATCCGGTGTAAACTTATCCTTTAAAGATCTTCTCCTTTGAAACCACTGGGCCAGTTGGGACAAAACTTTGCAGGAATGATGTTTGTGAGGTCCTCTACAAATAATCGTCATTTCAACTTGATCGGGCAAAAAACATGGTCGTCATGGGCAACTCTTGATTCTGATTGGTTGAAACTTTAAAATTCTTCTTACCTGAAACTACACATGCAGATAATTTGTAACTTCGTTCAAATGATGTTTAGGAGGTCCTTAACAAAGAATCCTCATGTCGTCCTGATCAGGCAAAAAATGAGGCCGCCGTGGGCAATTCTTGTTTCTTATTGGCTGATATAAAAAAATCTTCTGCCCTGAAATAGCTTGGCCAAATGGAACGAAACTTGACAGGAAGCATCTATTGGAGGCTCTTTATAAAGTTTCCTCATCTCATCCCAATCGGACTACAAATATGGCTGCCATGGGCAGTTCTCTTTTCTGATTGGTCAAATGGAACGAAACTTGACAGGGTGCTCTGTGGGTGTATCTTTACAAATAATATTCATTTCATCCTGATTGGGCAACAAACATGGCCGTCATGGGCAATTCTTGTTTCTCATTGGTTAATTAAAAAAATGTTTTTTCTCTGGAACTGCTTGGCCAAAAATAGACAAACTTGACAGGAGGCATCTATAGAAAGTCTTTTGTGAAATTAATTTTTTTTCATCCTGATTGGACGACAAGCATGTCTGCCATGGGCAATTTTTGTTTCTGATTGGCTGATATAAAGAAATCTTTTTCTCTGAAACTGCTTGGCCAGATGGTACGGAATTTGACAGAGCCAAACATAGTTTAAGATAGGACCCTCTGGAGCCTCTATTTTATCTAGAAATCAGGGTCGCTGTTTTACAAACGCTTGGACGATTATGATTGAGACTGGATCCAGGACATCAATAGAAAAAAAAGCCATCGAACACTTGAATGAAGATCATAATTATTCCTAATTGTAAGCATGTGAATTTTTTGTGAAATGGAACCCAGTTTCCTTCAGACACACATTAGGGGCATTGTAGTATTTATTGTTGGTTTCCACTGTGTTACATGTACTTTTATAGTTAAACAAAGATGAACTGACAGTTTGGTCATGAAAATCATTAAGTTTCCTCATATTTGCTTGAATGTGTACTTGTGTGAAAAATTTCATGTTACATGTAATAATGGGTTACTTCTAAATAAAGGTAATATGTACATTTAAATGAGGGTCATACAGGGGGGATATGGACACATGAAAACCAGAAATAAAAATTTCATTCACGATGAAGGCCTACACGTTGCATTTTTGTCAGTTTGCACGAAGAATGGTGAATAACAACCTATCACTACTGTTACATGGGAAATAGAAACTGCCAAACATTGCACAAAATTAACCCTGTACTGCCCTCTTAAATAGTGTGGACTTGTTTTTTTTTTAAATTGTTGATGAAGAGTTTTTGTAATATTTTTCTTTAAACATTTGTGTATTTTAAAGATTACATGCACACGTTTATGAAAGGTATTATAAAATGTTAGGATGTACCTATATAGATGTTAGCTGTAAAAGTCTATTTGTTTGTTCTTCCAAAGAAAAGAAGATATCTTCGTCCTTTTTTTGCACTCTTTCTCAATTTGATGTGCTCTTATTTTTAAGTTGATACAAACATAACTTTAACATCAGTGGTTGTTTTTATGTTTTCCATTGTGTTGTTTATAGACAGTTAAACAGAATTTCTAGATAAACAATACACTTAAACAGAATTCATTTCTAGATAAACAATACACTTTGCTCTTTGGTCGGGTTGTTGTCTCTTTGATACATTCCCCGTTTCCATTCACTATTCTACTTAAACAGAATTTCTAGATAAACAATACACTTAAACAGATTTTCTAGATAAACAATACACTTAAACAGAATTTCTAGATAAATGAAACACTTAAGCAGAATTTCTAGATAAACAATACACTCTGCAGTATCATTTGGAGTATATTTATAATCCTTTTGTTTATCAGTGGAAGGTGTATATATTTGGAAGGATTATGCATTTATTACAGGAAGATGCCATCAAGGCTTTCATTTAGCAAACTTGTAAAAGATACTTCAAAATCTTCCCAAACAGAGACTGAAATAAAAGTGAGAGAAATGAACTTAATAACGGAAAGTAGTTTCCATTTGAATAAGTCTGAAACGGACTCAGTTGACAGTTTAGAAACTTGTTCGGTATTTAGTGATACTACTGAAACACTGCAGTCAAGGCCACATTTTGATTTGCCGACAATCCCAAGCGCTCAATCAATAAACTCTGAATATTTTGAAGATCAAAATAAAAGAAGGTCTTTAGAGGGTTTAAAAGTAAAAAAGAACTTAGTCTCTGCCATGAAAAGGAGGTCAGCTTCTGATGTGAAAAGAAGATCTTCGGAGTTCAGTGAAGGCACTCCAATTAGAAAAGCAGCATCTTTAAACTATAGGCCTAAAACTCTTGGAAGTTTGGAGAGTATTGTGGATACATCGACTAGGTCTTTGCTTCGTAGTACTTTTCATTCAAGGAAAGAGAGGTTCAAATTCATTTATCCCTATAAAGCTAGTTCACAATAATAGTCACTTTTTGTTGTGGCATTTATGTAAGAAATGACTTTCTTGGGGGGAAGGGGTTGGAAGTTCCTAAATTGGTAAAAATGAACAAGGTCAAAAATATAGTGTAAAAAAGGCACAGTTGATATTACATTGAATACATTATATTTTGAAAAAAATAAATTACGTGCCAAATGTGCGAAAAAAATCTTGTTTATGAATGGTATAAAGTGAAAATGATCACATCTTGCCCCAATAAAAATCCAACGTTTGCTTCCATACCTTTCATTCTGACACAACAACATGTGACTATTTACACTGGTTTAGGGGCTTTAAAAGTAATGCACCCCATCAGGATCATGCTATTGATGCTAAATATTTAACTGCTAGCTTTATATTATATTGCTTTTTTGCAATGCTTTGAAATCTTGTAACCTTGGAAAATTGAGAAATGAGATAAATAAATAAGTGATGTCTAGCATTTTTGTCTACATTAAATCATTTTGTCTTTCAAATGTGACTTGTGTTTTCTGCAGAATAGTAAGATTACACAAGTTACAGAATATATTATATGAATTAGATTTTTCTGGATTTTCAAGATAATGGTATGTAATTTTGACTCCAAGACAAAGGGTGAAGTATGATATTGCCACTTTTTTACATCTGTATTGTGTAAATTATTTTGTATTTGCTGTGGGTTTAAGTTAATTTACTGTAAATTGTCAAAAGTCATGTGACTTGTAAATAAATGGATAGATAATTGGATTATTATGAAAGTCCAGTGGCAGTTAGTAAATGTATATCGGGACTACCACATGTTGATGTTGATTAAGAACCCTGCTTTATACTTACTAAGACCGATGAAATCAGCCCCACAGATTTTTATCATGCCTGCTCACAAGGAAGACAAGTCACCCAACCAAGACTCATTATTCTGAGTCTGAGCCAACCAATCTTGGTCTTGTTCTCAATACTGTTTTTTGCGGAAAAGCTGTAAAAACCAATTTTAAAGTCTTTGGTTGGACCGGATAAGGCACTTGAGGCACTAGCACAAGACCAACGAAGTGGTTGATTGTAAATGGCAGACATTGACCATTCACAAAAACTGTCTCCTATATTTTACATAGGAATTTTATGAAAGTTTGAATGATTATTTAGTAACTGATAAAAATGTGCGTATCATATTTGATTTTTTGAAAAAAATCAATTTTTAACAAGATATTCCAATGAAAAAAATCTTATTTTTAGTTTAGTGATGTATGGCATATGGATGGGTTTTGCCTAATAGTTATGAAGGAAAATTAGATTAGGAAGTCAATCAGAAAGTCTCTTGTTATGGACATGGATTAACCCTTTTTAAGGGGATAATTGGTCTTTATGTTATCTCATAAATATTAGTTATGAATTGGATGAAGCTGCACTTTACAGAATTACAAGTACCATGTGTAGGTGTGCATATTGTAGCGAAGGCTTTCTGGTATGTTGGGTTGTTATATCTGTATTTTGTCCCAAAATCAAACTTTATTAAATGTTATATTACATATACAAAGAAATATTATAAGAAAATTGTATATTGTATATAAATGTTCAATCAGACTGCTAGAATAGATCCTCTGTAACTACAACAAATAATCATAGGACGACTTGTAAAACAGAAATTTAATCAATGATACACAATGTATATACAAATCTAAGTCTTCAGAAGTGTGCTATACAGAAAAATCTATAATAATTAAGAAATGAAAATTGGACTTTACTTCTGTCTATGTACAAACTTTACATGCATGTTCATTCAAAAATTTAATTCTTGATTACTACCAAATTTTACATATAAACTACTGTTGATACATAAAGTATAATTAGTTGTAAAGATTAATTGATTCTTCTTTTTTCCAACAAATACATAAAAATGGTTTTTGTGAGATAGATATTTATTATATAGGTATTATTGTTTCAGGCATGCTATCCATAAAAGACGAAAGCATCATAAATTAGGTCCTGACACAGTCATGAGCATGCCACATATGGATAGTATTTCCAGCTCTGCAAGCGTACATGACTTCCACAAGTTTGCTATCCATCAAAATGGAGTTTGTCCAACCCTGCATTTCCATCTGGCTGGCAGTATAAATCCTGAGACAGGTAAAGTCACAATTGATTATTCACCATATTGGTGAGAATTTCTACCCCCACCCCCTTTCTTTCCATCATAAAAATTTAAATATACAGGAAAATAATTTCATATTCCATTTTGAAAATTTATATTTGGAACTGTTTCAATGCCAAACACTACAAATCATCCTTAATACCCACATCCAGCTCCATCTCCCCCCCCCCCCAAAGAAAAAAAAAACATATAATGAATAAATAGATGAGTAAATAAAACTGTTAAAATTCTTATACAATTTGTGGAAAGTAACAAAACTTGTGCATGTGGATATATAAACCTGTACATGTGCATTCATAATGACATTTCCATTATACAGTGTATATTAATTCATAACAAAAAGTGTAAAAATCAATATTTTCGAAGACAAGCTTTGTTCAATATAGTAACAAAATATGTACAAACAATGATATTAAAACAAAGTGATAAATAATGTAATTAAAGTTCTAATATATATTACTATGAATCATTTACAAATGGACAAAAGAATAGGTGTTAAAAATCAGCAGCACAGTCAGAAAAAACAGTTCATATTTAAACTTTTCATTTTGCAATTTTTCATGAGCCTTTTCATGGCCGAAGTGTTATTAGAATGTTCAGTTTGTTTAATGGTTGGAGCCAAACATTACCTCAACACAAATTGAAAGTGATAACAAGTACAGGAAAAAATTAATTACATGTTTCCCTCAATCTCACAAAACACATTTACTTGTGGTTCATCGGCATTGATGTAGATCCATTTCATTTGCTGTATATTGTAATTAATGGAAGTAAATACAGCAGAACGAGTGTTTTGTAACTGTAAACCTGCAACAGGTTTACAGTGTTTCCCATCAGCAGATATATGTAATACATAACCATTCAAACAGGACACATACAAACTACCATCTTTTAGGGATGTTATTCCTGTAGGATTATATGGCAATTTCTTGGTGAAAACTTTGTTACCAGAATAGGTATAACGTATTAAGGTTTTATTGTGAAAATCACAGGAGAATAATCTGTCTTTGTAAGCATCTAGTCTGAAATGAACCACATCATCTGTATCCATTCTCTTTACCACCTGTCCTGTCACATGATTTATGATCCATATCTTACGATGTCCACCAACAGCCAACTGGTTGTTTATTTTGGTTATACTACAACATAATCCAGGTACTGGTATTGTACTCAGTATTTGTTGATTGTTTATGTCGCACACCTGTACACAATTTATATCAGGGAGAGTTACAGCTACAGTAGAGTTGTTAACTGCTGTAACATCCCATGGTTTGCCCTGTAGTGGTATACTGCCTAGTTCTGACCCATCTGCATTACATATCATCAGTTGTGATGTACAATGCAAACATAATACAATCTTTCCATCATCTGTAATCACTGCAGCAGATAGGCTGTCTTTTAAATTAAACTGATGATATAAATAGAAAATGTCTTGTCCAAGTGTGTATGGTTCTCCGACTTTTTCACCTGGATAGTTATTAATAAAACAAACTTAAAGTTAGCATAGATATAGATATATGATGATATAATATCAGTTATAACTATTTCTTATCTGAGAGTTAAAAATATTGATTTTAGCAATGGAAATCTGTTCCATATCAATTTTATTCTTTTTTTATAAGTGTAAAACTCAATCCATCATTGTATAAAATGTAATTTGTAACTTTGGAAAAACTGTCAGATTCAGTTATATATATATCAGATTTGGACCTATTGTGTTATGACTAGTTTACTTTGTAGTATTAGTCATCGATGAGACTTTTTACTCATAATGCATCAAGTTTTAAAATTGAAAGTTGTTGCATTTGAATGAAAAAGATAATTTGATGTAGTTTACCTGTGACAGTGAGTCCATTTTGACAGTGTTTACATCTGACACTTTTCAATATGACCTAAAATATATTTAAATATGTAGATGTATTTGATAAAATTAATATAAAAGTAAGAGAGAATTTTAAGATTTATTTTCATTGTTGAGTAGATACCAATGGGATTTGTTATAAATACAACTGATAATTCCTGAGAAAACACGCATACAGAAATTGTCAAGGGTGAGAATCTTATCTGACAGTAAATTAAGGACAATATTTTTTTAAAGAAAATTCTAGAATGTTTTCATTGGATTTCAATAAATAAAATCATTTTGGGGTCAAATAGAATGAGCATCACAGATAAACTATGTATATATATAGAAAACTAGACATTGAACCTGCGAGAGCACGGGAAAATAAGCTTTTTTTTTGTGGTGGCCATTTTGACTATAAAAATTTGTTGCGGCCATGCCATTCATGGAACAGGAACTCAATATGGATGATGTGGCAGGCTTCCATAAACTTTCCTGTCAAGTAGGTGGTATCAACTGATAGTTTCATGTCTATATGTGCTGCATGTAGTATTCTTAGAAATGAATTTTAATGCAGACTTTAACCAAAGTCAATGAAGCGTGAAATGTAGGTCATCGTGACCCAATTGTCATGGCTGTTCGTTACTACCGAAGATGTATCCACTGATGCAGTAGACTGTATGCCACGTAGAATTACCAAAATGGACCTTAAGGTACCATCAAAGTCAAAATCTATGACGAAAACACAACCACATAAATTGTCAATATTTTTATTGTTATAATTAATTCTGAACTGGAACTTGATGAAAAGCTTTCATTAAATACACATTTCATAATGCATTACCTTTTTCCTTCAGAATAAATATGAAAATGAAATTGTAGATGTAAACATTTCCTTAGTGACAGATGAATTTTTCAAAAGATGCCGTGAGTTAGTTAGAGCATATTTTTGGAAAATAATTGTTCCAATTGTTCCATTGTCATCATGGGCAGGGCAAGCGAGGCTTAATTTCACAAATATATCCAATAATCAGAAGGTGAAAGCATTTTTAGTGTGTGGCTGCTTGTGTTGTCCACGTTTATATTTATCAAAGATGTCCGAGATAAATTTCGTCATTAATGATAAAGATGACCATTTGTTAAAAATATTTTTATCTAGGGCTTACAGTAGAGATATATTTAGACAGGTCACATGACAAATAATTTAAAAATAGATAATGGTTGGTCTTATCACTTTGTGCAAGGTAAACATCCGAGCAATCCAAAAAACAACTAAGTTAGGAATTCCTCTGAACTTTACTTTACTTCTTCATTATCTTCAAAGTTCATAACCTTTACAGTTAGGAGAAATTGCGTTATTGTAGAAAAACAATCCTGAATACATAAAGCGGAAACATCCCACTCGAAGGAGAATGTTTTTAATTTTTTTTTATTCTTCTTCCGTAATTTCAAACAGAAATACATTAAAAATATGTGCATACTTGTTTATTTAAATCAATGTGCTAAAATGATGCCTTCGAGAACCTTCTAAGGGATACGTTGGGAGAATTCATATCGGAAAAGTGCATACAAATTCCATTTGCACATAAACAAAACTGTAGTTTAAATTTATAAATGCAGATTGTCAAATCCAATAATAACCTTTATAATCTGAACTATACATCGTTTATTTTAAATCACGCGTTTTGTCGCCTATTCGGCTAATTCGTAAATTTAGTATTATAGATTCTTTTACCTGATAGAATTAATCTGCAAATTTTAAAAAAATATTTACATTTAGACATTGACAACCAAAATTGCTCTTTGTGATGAATTCTTAAACCAATATTAATCAAATGTCATGCACATCTAAAAAGGGAAAAATAATTTTAAGAAACTTCAATAAACCAAAAATAATAGCTAAATATGTGTTGTTTGTTAATACTTACATCCAGTTTAGCAATACTCACATCCATTTTAGCATCTATCTGAAATAGAGCAGTAAGAGAAATACAGTTTTTAAATTATTAAAGGAATCTTTTACTTTTTAATATATATGAAATTTCTTTGTTGCATCGGTCAAGCATATTCATAACAACATCTAGACAATATAATTTTTAACTACCTGCCAAAAAAACTTTATCTTCAGTTTTATCAGAAAATATTTCATCAAACAAGGGTATCTTAAAATTTAGGAAAATGAAGAAAACATACTTAACAAAACAAATTATACTTGACACAAAAGTCTGAACAAAATATATTGTCTTACTAAGAGGCATACTTCTTTCTTCCCATTAAGAATATTTTAACAAGAAATTGAATACCTCATCAAGTTTCTTATGTATTGCCAAAAGTTCTGTGTGGTATTTCTTGCAGAGTTTTTCATCAAGTGGTCTGTTCTGTATTCGAATGAGGTCATCTTCTTTGGTTTCATCAAGCTTTAAAACATTGGTTGTCAGATCTGTCCATAATGTATTAAATTCATCAAGACAAATGTAGCCATCGGTGTTGTGACTTAAGTAGTTGTTTTTGAATTTTCTTAGAACATCAATTGCAGTCTCTTCATCAGCATCTAGACTACAACACTCCTTTAATATCAGACCAGCCAAGGTTATGTCAAGGTCATGTAGTTGGACTGGATTGGACATAAATTTGCAGTGACAGTGGCGTCCACATTTCGGTTGAGGATTTAGTGTAAATAAACGTCCCCAGTCATTGTAATGGAGAGGAAGTGATACATATTGGATGCAGTTATTTCTGTCTGTACAACAATATACATTTCGATGTCGTAGGTGAAACAGTATGTGTATGACTGGTTCACTGTTGATGAATTCCTGTAGGGAACCAAATCCCTTATCAGTGTATTTCTTCTCTATACGTCTCCTAAAAAGAGGAGCTACAATCTCATAGAAGACTGATCCTACGATGAAATATCGACTCTTGTCATCTCTGTCCATCCTGTAAAAATAATTCAAATATTTCGGCAATTTATATAAAGAATCAGATAAGGTATATTGTCATAGGTGATATATAACCATGGTTTTGATGATTCCTGTTGTCACCTATTGGCATAGTTTGTTACTAAAGTCACACGACAAGCCACGCCTATGCGAAATAATTGCAATATTTGTTTGCTATGTTAAGTGTTTTCACAAATTGGCCTTGAATGAATTTTGTTACTCAGTGGTTCATGTACTTACCTGTGTAACAGAGTGTCAGTGTTGAATATTGTAAATACGACCTACATGTATTAACCTGTATTATTGACTCAATATTTATAATCCCTTCTCTTAATTAACCATATATTTTCAAAGGGACCATGACAGTGTTTTTATTGTCATCATTTATTTAATTCATAAAAGACCACTTAAAGTTTTAACAATAAAAGTTAAAAAAAGTAATTTTGCAAGATTAAACAAATAAAAATATGAAAATTGGAATATCATATGTTTTACCTGCAGTTCTAAATCTGTGATAACTGACCAGTTTTGATGGAGCCAACCATTATGGCTTTCAATTCCTTATGGAAATTCCCTCTTCTAATTTTAGTGTGGTCACATGATATAGCTCTTGACTAATTGCCAACAATTTAAAGATTTTATTTGTTTGTAATATTTCACCTTGGTGTATTTTGAATGTAATACATATTTAAAAATATATTGAATGTAGATAACAGTTTGAAAACTAGGCAGAATTAAGTCTTTTAAATATTAGGCAGCCAATCGTTTTTATCAGTTTGTGGTTGGGGGGGGGGGCACAGGTTACTGTTTCTATATATATATATATATATATATATATATATATATATATATATATATATATATATATATACTCTATAAAATTTTAGATTTCATTCTTTGATGAAACTGTGGCCATATTAATGAAGTGGGGAGGGGGGAGTGTCTCTATGAAATTGGCAGATTTAGTCCCAGTTTCACTGCAGATTTGTTTCTGATTGGTCATGATTTGAAAATGAAAATCCTTTCCTTGAAAGCTTGGTAAAATGAAACTAACCTTCATATGGAACATGTATATATATGCCTTATGATCATGAAAGCAACAAGATCTATTTCACACAAAAATTTATATTGCTTTTTCAAGCAGATTCCTTCTCTTTTATTTTCATGGTGACAAAAGCATTAAATGCTAAATGTTTTCAATAAAAAAAAAAAAAACAATTTGGTAAGCCAAATTGCAACAAAATAAACAATGTGCAATGTATTATGACGTTATGAAAAGGGAAGTAGTTCCCCATAATAGATATAAAAATATTGTCCCTTGGTAACTTATTTGCTTCTTTTTGAAGAGCCATACATTGTAGATGTAAGAAAAATAATTAAACACCAAAAATATGTTCAAACATAAAGACATTTGTCTTATTGAAAGAAAATTTATTGACTCAAGAAGTCATTTCTTGTACACAGAAACAAAAACATTCAACTCAAATAAATTAAAATTTTAACGCGTTTTTAATAAAAATGTAAGAAGTCCTTATGTTGATATTCTTAAAAATAAATAGGAGAGGTCTGCCTTAAGTAAAATAAGACCAAGTGCTCATTGCCTTGAAATAGTAAAGAGTTAGACACCTCTCTTTACCAATAAATAAAAGAAAATGTAATAAAGATAACATAGAAGATGAAGTTCATTAGTTAGAAACCACTTTCGGTTTTAACAATAATAAAAAAAAGATAAAAAAGTAATTTTGCAAGATTAAACAAATAATATATAAAAATTGGAATATCATATTTTTTACCTGCAGTGCTACATCTGTGATAACTGACTTGTTTTGATGCAGCCAACCGTTATGGATTTCAATTCCTTATGGAAATTTCCTCTTCTAATTGTAGTGTTGCAGTCGGTCACATGATATATCCCTTGACTTAGTGCCAACAATTTAAAGATCTGAAATGATGCATAATATTTCACCTTGGTGTATTTTAAATGTAATGCATATATATATGTATATATATTGAATGAAGACTAGGCAGAAATAAATCTTTTAAATATTAAGCAGCCGATCGTTTTTATCAGTGGGGGAGGGGGGGCAAGGAGCAATCGTATCTGTTTTATATATATTCTATAAATGAATTTGGCAATTACAAACACTTGTTTCAGAAAATTGTTCTGTCCAATTTTAGAAACCATTCTTTTATGAAACTGTGGCCATATTAATGAAGTGGGAAGGGGGTGAAAGGGTAAGCGGTCTCTATGAAATTTACAGATTAAGTCCCAGTTTCACTGCTGACTTGTTTCTGGTGATGATTTGAAAATGAAAATCCTTTCCTTGATAGCTTGGTAAAATGAAGCAAATCTTCATATGGAACATGTATATATATATGCCTTATGATCATGAAAGCGACATGATCTATTTACCACAAAAATTTATATTGCTTTTTCAAGCAGATTCCTCGTTACTTTGTTATTTTCATGGTGACAAAGGCATTAAACGCTGAATGTTTTCATTAAAAAGAAAATATGGTAACCCAAATTGCAACAAAATAAACTAAGAATACTGTCTGGAAATGAATTTTTCACTGCTCTCAGTAGCATGTTCAATGTATTATGACATTATGAAAAGGGAAGTAGTTCCCCATAATAGATAATTGCCCCTTGGTAACTTATCTGCTTCTTTTTGAAGAGCCATACATTGTAGGTGTAAGAAAAATATGTTCAAATATAAAGACATTTGTCTTATTGAAAGAAAATTTGTTGACTCAAGAAGTCATTTCTTGTACACAGAAACAAAAATATTCAACTCAAATAAATTAAAATTTTAATGCATTTTTTTATAAAAATGTAAGAAGTCCTTATGTTGATATTCTTAAAAATAAATCTGAGAGGTCTACCTTAAGTAAAATAAGACCAAGTGCTCATTGCCTTGAAATAGAAAATGGTTAGGCACCATCTCTTTACCAATAAATAAAAGAAAATGTAATAAAGATAATATAGAAGATGAAGTTCATTAGTTAGAAACCACTTTCGGTTTTAACAATAAAAAGAAAAAGTAAAAAAAAGTAATTTTGCAAGATTAAAGAAATAATATATAAAAATTGGAATATCATATTTTTTACCTGCAGTGCTACATCTGTGATAACTGACTTGTTTTGATGGAGCCAACCGTTATGGAGTTCAATTCCTTATGGAAATTTCCTCTTCTATTTTTAGTGTTGCAGTCGGTCACATGATATATCCTTTGACTTAGTGCCAACAATTTAAAGATCTGAAATGATGCATAATATTTCACCTTGGTGTATTTTAAATGTAATACATATATATATATATTGAATGAAGACTAGGCAGAAATGAATCTTTTAAATATTAAGCAGCCGATCGTTTTTATCAGTGGGGGAGGGGGGGGGGGGGGGGGGGGCAAGGAGCAAGCGTATTTGTTTTATATATATTCTATAAATGAATTTGGCAATTACAAACACTTGTTTCAGAAAATTGTTTTGTCCAATTTTAGAAACCATTCTTTTATGAAACTGTGGCCATATTAATGAAGTGGGGAGGGGGTGAAAGGGTAAGCGGTCTCTATGAAATTTACAGATTTAGTCCCATTTTCACTGCTGACTTGTTTCTGGTCATGATTTGAATTTGGTTTCCTTGATAGCTTGGTAAAATGAAGCAAACCTTCATATGGAACATGTATATATATATGCCTTATGATCATGAAAGCGACATGATCTATTTCCCACAAAAATTTATATTGCTTTTTCAAGCAGATTCCTCCTTACTTTGTTATTTTCATGGTGACAAAAGCATTAAATGCTAAATGTTTTCATTAAAAAAGAAATATGGTTACCCAAACTGCAACAAAATAAACTAAGAATACTGTCTGAAAATGAATTTTTCAGTGCTCTCAGTAGCATGTTCAATGTATTATGATGTTATGAAAAGGGAAGTAGCTCCCGATAATAGATATAAAAATATTGTTCCTTGGTAACTTATCTGCTTCTTTTTGATAGCCATGAGTGTAAGAAAAATAATCAAACACCAAAAATATGTTAAAATATAAAGAAATGTGTCTTTTTGATAGAAAATTTGTTGACTCAAGAAGTGACATTTCTTGTACACAGAAACAAAAAAATTCTATTATAATGACATTTTCATCAATGTTAGATGAAGTTCTATCCAATTAGAAGGAGTATTCTATTATCAGGTATGCAAATATCCAATGAAACACGACAGCCACACTACATATCCCTGCACCACTGTTGAATTAATCACAAAATTAAATGCTACGAGTTCAATCAAAGGAATATTTCACAAAAGAACAATAACATTTTTTCACTCTTTCACTACCGTTTCTTTTTTTTCAAATAATTCAGAGTGCTATGAATGGCAAAACACAAATGACCAAAGAAATTATACTCAGATGTGACAATAACTTTAGTAATGAATTGGACAGTTGAGACAGTAGTCATAATGTTAAATGAAGTGTGACTGATTAGGGTATCATACATTGATAATGTAAATACATGTAGTGAACTGTTTTATGATGAAATGTTCTACTAATTAAGTGTAAATTTGCCAAAGTTGGAATACACAGTGTTGGACATGATCAAAGAAAGATCCCTTTTGAATTTAAGGAAAATTGGAAAACACTTTTTGGGGGAAAACTTTGTTTTTATATGGAAAAAGGCAAATTTTGAGAATTAAGCTTCATACTTTTTGATAGATAAAATGAATGTATGAAATCACAACTAGATTTTATAACAATAAATACGTTACCACTATAAATTCTGAGATAGTCCCTAAGCGACTTAACCAGCAGGAAAGAAAACAAAAAACTCTTGAGATGACCCCCTGCCAGCCTCGAACCAACTTCCCTTATAATCATTCATTCAATTTCCTGCTGCGACGGAAACCGCACGTGTTTTTTGGTTGAGAAGAAATTGACACAGAGAAAACGATTTTTTTTTTGTTACTAAGTATATTTTATATAGAGTATTAATAGACAACAGGTAATAATGGACAATTTAAATAATATTTCTAGTCCATTTTATCCCGTTTCTGGAAATGGTGATACTTTCTGGGACGGTACATTACGTAATCCCTTTGAAGTGGTCCCCGTCTCCAGTGTTCCTCCAGACAACTTGTTCACTCAAATGTCACCTGAGAACTCCCCCGTAGTTGCAGGTCCGAGTAACACGTCTAGGGTGGACCTTGTCCAAGCTAGACAGGAGGTCCCTGTTTCGGGTTCCACTACTGTCACTCACAGTTCTTCAGGGGTTACACATACATATACCAGACCTGTTGATACAGTTGTCTCTACAGTTTTTCCTCCCTCGTTTTTAACTGGAGTTAATGCTGCCTCGAGACCCGTTCAGGCCCCTGCCACCTCGTTTGGTCAGTTTCCTACCACTTGGTCTCGTCCTCAGTGGCCGTTTCCAACTCCACCCTTTGGAAACTTTGACCCTTCTTATTTTTGGGGTTTTTCTGGTTTTCCTCCTAGAGTTAGGACGGATACCCCTGTGACAGTCCCTCAGTCACAACCGGTCTCTCAACCTTCAGTTGTTTCTGAGGTGAAGGATATGTTAGGTTCATTTAAGGAGGCTATTAGTAAGGACCTCGGTTCTTTTTTAACCAGAGTTGAGGCTCTTGAAAAGGCTTATCAAGAGTCCTCCAAGTCTCACCCTCCTTCTCTTTCAAGTACTCCTGTTTGTGCTGTTGTTCAAGAGTCTCATGCTGTTACCCACTTTTTGAGTCAGTGGGAAGAAATAACCCAGGATTCTTGGGTTTTGTCAGTAATTCGGGGGGTCTTCATCTCAAGTTTCTGAACAATCCTCCTCTGTCGGTGGATCCACTGTTTTTGTCTCACACTTCCAACCCAGAGAAGGTTCTGATGATGTCAGAAGAGGTTCAGGCCTTGCTACGCAAGGAAGCTATAGAGATTGTTCACAATCCTTCAGCCATTCCAGGTTTCTATTCTCGCCTCTTCTTAGTACCGAAGAAAACAGGTGGAATGCGCCCAGTTTTCGATCTCTCGATCTTGAATACTTATCTTATTATCCCTCATTTCAAGATGGAAACCAATCGTTCCATCAGGGGTTGTATTCGCCCTGGTATGTGGACTACCAGTTTAGACCTTACGGATGCATATTTCCATGTTCACATAGCTCCTCAGTTCAGGAAGTACCTTCGCTTTGTATGGGACGGGACAGTATATCAGTTTCGAGCGCTCCCATTCGGCATCTCTGTTGCGCCTCTAACTTTCACCAGAATTTTTCAAATAGTAGTTGCCCATCTTCATACATTGTCGATCCAGATTCACTCCTATCTGGACGATTCTCTGATCAGGAATTTTTGTCATCTAGATCTGGTTTCTCAAACCAGGGTGGTCATCCAGTTGTATCAGAGGTTAGGTTTTCTAGTGTCTTGGAAGAAGTCGGAACTTCATCCGTCTCTAAGATTTTCAGTTTCTAGGGGAACATTACAGAACAGATCTGGGACTTGTTTCTCCACCGGAGGAAAAGTTTCTTTCTCTAGTCCAGAGAATTGCTCTTATTCAAAATTCCCAGTCTGTGACAGCAAGGCAATTTTCTCAACTTCTGGGTTTTCTAAATTCTCTGGCAGATGTGGTTCCCTTGGGTCATCTGTTTATACGTCCTCTTCAGTTTCATCTTCTCCAGCACTGGTGTCCTGCCTCTCAGGATTGGGAAGCTCCAGTTCCTATTCTCCCAACCTTAATTCCTCACCTTCATTGGTGGTGTCAGCGGGAGAATGTTCTGAAGGGAGTGTCTCTGTCAGTTCCAGTTCCTTCCCTCACTCTCTACACAGATGCAAGCCAACTAGGTTGGGGAGCTTATCTGGAAGGCAAGTCCATTTCGGGTCTGTGGTCTCCTACTCAACAGCAGGAACACATCAACCTCTTAGAGTTGAGAGCAGTTCTCTTGGCTGTATCTCATTTTCTGGACCTTATTCGCCTAAAGACTCTGGTGGTAGCCACAGACAACACTACAGTAGTTGCTTACCTCCAGAATCAGGGAGGAACTCACAGTCACAGTCTGTTCTTACTTTGCAAGGAAGTTCTTCTTCTATGTTTCGAGAACCAGATTCAGTTAGTAGTACGTCACATTCCAGGTCACCTCAATGTGCTAGCAGACGGACTAAGCCGTTCACTAGCACCAGTGAACACGGAGTGGGAATTACTACAAGTGATTTTCGAGGCCATCACTCTCCATTGGGGTCGTCCTCTTTTAGATCTGTTTGCCACAGCTCTGAATCACAAACTGGACACTTTCGTTTCTCCAGTTCCAGACCCTCTGGCATACGCAGTCGATGCTATGTCTCTGTCTTGGGAGGGAATGTTCGCCTACGCTTTCCCTCCATTCAGATTCCTGTCTCAAGTTCTTCAGAAGATTCATCAGGAATCATGCAAGATCATTCTTATTGCACCAGCTTGGCCCAGACAAGCCTGGTTCTCAGATCTTCTGCTTCTGTCGTGTGCCAATCCCCTTCTTCTTCCTCTCAGAACAGACCTTCTGTCTCAGTTCAAAGGAAGAGTTTTGCATCCTCATCCGGAGAATCTTCATCTGCACGCTTGGCTACTCTCCGGGAAGGTCTCAGACAGAAAGGATTTTCTGCTGGGGCTTCCAGACACATCTCTAAGGCTGTCCGACAGTCTACAGAGAAAGTATACGATGCAAAATGGGGAATCTTCTGTCATTGGTGTGCTGAAAGGGAAATTGATCCAATCAAAATCTCTGTTCAGCAACTAGCTGATTTTCTAGTTTTTCTCTTTGAAGTTAAGGAACTGTCTCCTTCTACTATCAAAGGATATAAATCAGCTATTTCTCGCACTATTTATATTTCGGGTGGCCCAGACTTAAGTAATAATGAACACTTGTCTTTGCTCACTCGGAATTTTGACATTGAAAGGCCTAAACAGAAGAGATTGGTTCCTCAATGGGATTTGAGTCTGGTCCTATCAGCTCTCAAAATTTCACCCTTTGAACCAATCTCCGAAGCAGATCTGAAATTTGTTTCTTACAAATGCTGTTTTTTATTAGCTTTAGCTTCAGGCAGGAGAAGGAGCGAGATTCATGCCTTATCTGTGTCGGAATCTTGTCTTCGTTTTTCCAGAGATGAATCCTCTGTTACCTTGTTAACGGATCCATCATTTCTCGGAAAAAATCAAATTCCTGATAAAGGTGCAGTTCCTATTGTTATACCTGCATTACCTTCAGATTCTCCTGACTTGATGCTTTGTCCTGTCAGAACACTAAAAGTGTACCTGAATAGGACCAAACAGCTTAGATCTGCCTCTTCTTCCAGACTTTTTCTTCCTTTGAAGAAAGGGGTGTCTGATTTATCTGCTAAGTCCATCTCCAGATGGATTTGTGATACGATTTTTATGGCATATAAAGCTTCAGGTGACGAAACCTTATCTCGTCATTCGGTTAAGGCTCATGAGGTAAGAGCCATTGCCTCTTCATGGGCTCTTTTTAATTCTGCTTCCATTTCTGAAGTCTTGATGGCAGGTTATTGGAGGTGTCAAAACTCTTTTACTGATCATTACCTGCGTTCCTTGGCTTCTTTTGCTGATAATCTTTTCTCATTGGGACCTATTGTAGCTGCTCAAAGGATTAATGTCCCCCCTGCAACTTCTTCTTCAGGGGATTCAGCTATGTGTTAGATTCTGTAATTCTCAGAATTTATAGTGGTAACGTATTTATTGTTATAAAATTGTAAATTTTTGAAGTAAAATTAATTTTTATTAAATAAATACTTACCACTATAAATTATAGGCCCCACCCATTCTTTTTCCTCCCCTTCATCCCCTGTTTTGTGGGAGTTCTTATTGTTTTGAGGAAATTGAATGAATGATTATAAGGGAAGTTGGTTCGAGGCTGGCAGGGGGTCATCTCAAGAGTTTTTTGTTTTCTTTCCTGCTGGTTAAGTCGCTTAGGGACTATCTCAGAATTTATAGTGGTAAGTATTTATTTAATAAAAATTAATTTTACTTCAAAAATTTACAATTTTGAAGTGTTTTTGATTCCCATGAGTTCAATCATACAAGCGGCGGGGCACTTTCTGACATTGTCAGTATTCTAGTTTTTTTTTTAAATCCAAATATTCATGCCAAATCCTATGCCACTCACTTTTTTTGCTGCACTACATTTATAAAAAGAATCTTCAATATTGAACATATTATACTTCACTTTGTAGTCTTATTGTCCCCTGCCACAACGGGACAGCGGGACCTAGTAATGGTCTGCGTTATTCTGTCCATCACAGTTATTTGTCAGTGCAACTCTTCTGAGAGCGCTGATCGAATTTCGTTCAAATTTTGTAGGATTATTACTCACCACATGTACTTGATTCTATCGCATCGCAATTTTGATTCGACAAATTTTACAGGAGTTATGTGGCTTAGACTTTTCTCTGTGGTGGGGGACATATGGCTATGTGTAGCAATCTTGTTTATTTTATGTTTTCCAGATATTCCATTGTTACCAGTTGTGAACACCAATAATGAAATCAAACATAACTTCCAACTTCACTGGTTAAACAACAAAGAACTTCAATTTACAATGGAAGCTGAGACGATCCTGCAGGAAATGCATAAAGGCACATTGTATGATGGATCTTCTGATCAACATGATTATAACATAGGATCTGATAGTGACCCACATTCTGGACATGACCATGAGGATCATGTTGAGATAGATGGTAAATGTTATATGCCCATCTGAAAGATCTTGTTGCATCGAGTTTCACTCTTGTTTGTACTTTTGTATCAGAATTTGTTTCTGTTCATTAACTTTTGCTTCTCTTTTGAAATCATTAAATTTTTAGACAAATGTATTGCTAGAGATACTAAACAGAGAGGGAGTTCGAAATTGATGTTTTTCACTTCTGACATTTATGGGTAATACCCTTTACAATGTACACCTCATTTGGTGTCTGTAAGTATATATAGGGTAATAGCTCTTTGTGGGGTCATCTGTTTTAATTATATGTGTAAGGCCAAAAAATGGATGCATCATTAGTTTCTCAGGCCTTATCACATGGAGTAAATAGATGCCATGACAACCAATTTTATATTATTTTTTAAATCATTAAAATCAGTATTTACTGATGAACACTTTCTGGTACCTTATGTCGTTGATCATTATTTAGTTGAAAATTATTCATCAGTTATAATCAGAAACTTTGTCTACTGTGTGTCCCACATATTTCATAAACCAATTCCTTGCATGATGAAAGAACCAGTAACCTTTGCTTTAAAGTTACACATTCCTAACAAGGATCAGGCATATCCTGAAAATCAACTCTTTTCAAACATTTTGGAAACAAAACTTGCCCACACTTAAAAACTTCACACTTATGCATCCTCCCAAGTCAGGATTTTGTATCCATGTTCGTTCCTACAAACCCCTGAGATCACACATTCATATTTGCGGTTGAGGTGAACGATTTTCATTGATTGTTCTCAAGGTCAAAAGAGAATCCATTTGCATCGTAGGTAGAATTTTCTAGGTCACACACCATGTGGTGATATGTTTGACTTTCAAAATATGAATGTATGATGTCAGGGGTTTGTAGGAACGAACGTGGATACAATACGATGTCTTGGGAGGATGATTTTACACAGCAATCAATGAACAGTACACAGAAAAGGGAAAATCTGCTATTGTTTAAAATGTCAGGTGTTTTAACATTGGACGGAGTTATAATAAGACACAACAAGGAACAAACGGTAAAGTTAACATTTTAATTGATATGCTAAAAATTTCTAGATAACTTACATTATGGATATAAGTTATGAACTGAGATCCCCATAATATTTATGGATACTTTCAGGAGTTCCAAAGAAGGAGAAGAAAGGTCATCGTTCAAAGAGAAAATCGAAACAGAGAAAGGAGGAGTTAAAATTAGGAAATCATACAGACAGTCAGAATAGTATTCAGTCGATGGATGGTTCAGACGGAACAGGAAGTACACCTACGTCACCTGAGGTATCAGTAAGTTTTATATTTAGCATGGAGGTCAGTTTTACTAAAAACAGAATGAAGGCGAAGGGAACTCATATTACTGATAAATTTATAATAAGCATGAGGTAAGAGGTACTAACGGGGATAATGTTACTAAAAATAAAATGAGGAAGGGAAACAACTTATTGTCTCGCCTGCAAATGAAAGTAAAAAAAAAAAGTGAGAGACTTAATTTTTGTGTTTTTTTTTTGCAAATGTAATGTTAAAAGGTACAACTATTTAATCTGTGAATGCCTCAATGATATTTTTATTTATTTCATGTGCATGGAGATTTTTTAGCCCTGGTCTCTGAGGGTTCATTGACTTTGAACTATTTAATTTTATAGCTTATAGTCTGGTCAATTCTATTTAATTTTATAGCTTATAGTCTGGTCAATTAAACCAGAATAAGTCATGATAAATCAGTGATATTGGGTATGCATGTGGTTTATTAATTTAGATTATTAAAGAGGTGCCTTTAGAGATATTCATGGATCCGTATTATTAAATTTTTCTACAGACAGATGAGATGATACATAATTCTGTACCAAACTGTGTGTATTGAAAGAATGGATTACAAAAGTACTAACAGCCCCAATGTTACTTACAATAGAACTAACATGAAATCATTGTTACTTTAAACAAAAAAATCATAAATCTACATATGTACACAAATTATTATATGTTTGCAGTTATGTATAGAGGAAATTTAAATGCTATTAAATAATCAAAATTTAACTCATTATCGGTTACATCGTTGGACAAGCTTGTGGATAAATTCTACTTGTATGAAATAACAGAAATTGCCTATAAGTCATTATACCCCCGCAAACAAAGTTTGGGGGGGTATATAGGAATCACCTTGTCCGTCCGTCTGTCCATATATCTTATAAGCGCAACTCCTAGACCGCTCAATGGATTTCAACGAAACTTTACAGAAAGGAAGTACATCATCCAAAGATGTGCATGAAGAAAAATCTTTGCTTTCCGATATCACACAAGGGAGATAATTGGACTTATATTTTTTTTGGCTTATACATTATATATGAATTTTGTAAGCGCAACTCCTTCTAGACCGCTCAATGGATTTCAACGAAACTTTACAGAAAGGAAGTAGATCATCCAAAGATGTGCATGAAGAAAAATCTTTGCTTTCCGGTATCACACAAGGGAGATAATTCGACTTGTATTTTTTTTGGCTTATACATTATATGAACCTTGTAAGCGCAACTCCTAAAAATCTTTGCTTTCCGATATCAAACAAGGAAGATACCATGAGTATGCTTAAATTGATGCAAATATCTTATGAAACTTTACCCTGGGCAAGGCAAAGCGGGGGGTATCCTTTGTGAGCTTTGCTCACAGTACATCTAGTTAAAAACAAGAATGTTGATAATATTCACAAATTTAATGTGTGCATTTTACACATTTCCATCTTGGTCCTAGGAAATAGTAAAATCTGACAGTGACTGTAGGAATAAAGTTTAAATGGTAAACACAATTTCATATCCATGTTCAAAACTATTTCAGTTGATTTTGAGCCTCAGATCTGTCAGATAATTCTTTTCATGTATTTAAGAAATGCAAGTTAATATAAAAAAATTTTGAATAAATACATAATTGCTAAAAAAAAAAATAGTTGATTTAATTATTCACAAAAAAAAGATTAAGTGATAAATTTAAGGAACGTTTTGAACATATATACAATGTAATAGATAATACTTGCATGTATGTAAATTTAATGATATTTTTCTATATTCAAATGCAAATATATATATAATGCTTCCAAGGTCATGATTGTATATTTTAGGGTTCGGTGATTGATGCATTAGACAGAAAAATAGAAGCTTTGTTACGTGACTGGCATCAAAGTCCTGATATGTTGTTTAGTATACATCCGATAGATGGCTCCTTCCTTGTTTGGTATGTTTGTCCTTGACCTTACACAAAAACCATATGCAACATAATACAAAACCTTTGTGTCCTCTGGTAGCATAACTAATAAAGTTTCTAATGTAATGCAGTAAAAATG
The DNA here is from genome assembly GCA_028015205.1 of Mytilisepta virgata. Classification (NCBI taxonomy): domain Eukaryota; kingdom Metazoa; phylum Mollusca; class Bivalvia; order Mytilida; family Mytilidae; genus Mytilisepta; species Mytilisepta virgata. Next base: position 67,499,689 of record CM051517.1, on the reverse strand, counting down.
TTATTAATACATTGTACACTCTTCTCTCACAAGGAAGAATAATTTTCATTAATTTTCATTATACAGTCATACCAGGTCTATGAAGGACAGTCAAACCTGTCTATGAAGAGCACCTTTTTCTTGTCCCTTTGATGTCCTTCATACAGAGGTTAATGTTGCTTATGTAATGCAGTAAAAATGTTATTAATTATACTACACTCTTCTCTCCATCACACAAGGAAGAAATTTTTTTCATTCAAAAATTTACATTATACAGTCAAACCTGTCTATAAACGACATCCAAGGGACAAGAAAAAGGTGTTCTTCGTACAGAGGTTGATTTTGCAAACTTGCTCATATCAGGGGCATTTATAGACAGAGATTTTCCCTATAAAGGCCCTGTTTTAGGCAAGTTTGACTGTAATTAGACACTTTCGTTGGTTACATAACCCACTTTAACCAATTTGAGTATCAATAATTGCATTGTTACATTTATCTAATGACTTTAAATGCAAGCATTGCAATATTGCAACAACATGGGGATAGATAGAAGAACATAGCATGATCAAGGTTTTCGGAGAAAAGTATTAGAAGTATCCACAAAAAACCATGGAAACTGAAAGTCCACAAGACCGAAATCCAAAGACAATGCAACTTTATAGTGACAGGAACACAGCAAACATATACTACAAAGATGTAAACAAAAAGATATTTTAAAAAAAATACATAACAAACTACAGTCAAACCGGCTTTAAAGGGCACCTCTATATAGCAAATCACTGTCTATAAAGGGCACAGTGAAAAAGTCCCATTTATGAACAAAGCATGTAAAATAAACCTCTATATAGAGGGCACCTGCTCATAAAGGGCACTTTTTCTTGTCCCTTGGGTGCCCTTTATAGACGGTTTGACTGTATACAGCTTTGGAAAAAGATAGTGGAAAAAACTAAAGAAAATTAAACTTTAAGCAATATGAACTCTCCAGAAGGCAACCCGATCTGTTATTTGTACCGTCCCTGGAATTGCAGTGAGTGGTCATGTTCTGTAAGACATTAAATGTAACTGAATACATCTAGTCTCTTTTTTAGCTCACCTGACTCAAAGGGTCAAGTGAGCTATTATCACTTGGTGTCCGTCGTCCGTCGTCGTCCGTTAACTTTTACAAAAATCTTCTCCTCTGAAACTACTGGGCCAAATTGAACCAAACTTGGCTACAAGCATCATTAGGGTATTTAGTTTAAAAAAAGATGTCCGATGACCCCGCCTGCCAACCAATATGCCCGACATGGCTAAAAATAGAACACTTGGGTAAACTGCAGTTTTTGTCTTGAATTATTTACAGCAAAACTGACTGGGGTAAAAATGTTCATCAGGTCAAGATCTACCTGCCATGAATTTTTCAGACGAATCGGTCAACCCTTTGTTGGGTTGTTGCCCCTGAATTGTTAATTTTAAGGAAATTTTGCAGTTTTAGGTTATTATTTTGAATATTATTATAGATAAAGACAAACTGTAAACAGCAAAAATGTTCAACAAAGTAAGATCTACAAATAAGTCAACATCACCAAAATCATTGATTGACCCCTTATAGGAGTTTTTGCCCTTTATAGACACCATCCAGCGTAAACTTTCCTTTAAAGATCTTCTCTGAAACCACTGGGCCAATTGGACCAAACTTTGGTGGAATGGTGCTTGGGTGACCCCGTTCCGAACTTATGTCTGGCATCCCCGACTTCCAACTGACATTGCTACTGTTACAAAAAAAAAAGAAAAAAGGGGGGATGAAAAAAAAGTTGGCAGTAATGGTCCTTGGGAGGTTCTCTTTCAGAAATGTTTCCGATGACCTGAACTGTTAATTAAGATGGCCGCCACAGCCAAACTTAGTTTAGCATAGGACCCTATTGGAAAATTCATTGAAAAATCTTCTTGTCTGAAACAACTTGACCAAATGTAACCAGACTAGGCAGCAATGGTCCTTAGGAGGTCCTCTTTCAGAAATTTGTCCGATTTCGTGGACTGTGAACCAAGATTGCTGCCACAGCCGAACTTAGTTTAACATAGGACCCTATGGGAAATTCACTCAAATATCTTCTTGTCTGAAACTACTGAGCCAATTAGAACTAAACTTGGCATCATTGGTCCTTAGATGGTCCTCTTTCAGATGTGTATAATAACCCGGATTGTCAAGATTGCTGCACAGGCCGAACATAGTTAATTATAGGATCCTATAGGAAAATTCATTTAAAATCTTCTTGTCTGAACCACTTAGCCAGTTGGAACAAGACTTAGCAGAAATGGGCCTTAGATGGTTCTCTTTTAGAAATGTTTCCATTGACCTGGACTGTCAACCAGATGAACTTAGTTTAACATAGAACCCTATAGAAAAACCAACCCAATTGACTGCAATACTTAAATTATTAGTCCTGCTCAAGGTGAAAAGTTAAATCCAGATGAGCGATACAGGCTCTTGAGAGCCTCTAGTTGATATAAAAACTTTGTATCGATGACCACTGTGAATTTCGGGATTGATGATACCAACAAGGAGAGAACATAACTGACTTATTTTATAATTGATGTTTTTCAGGTTAGTTGATTGGTTAGATGAGTATAGTCCATACTGTTTTCGACAGGCACAAGTTAGTTTTTCATCTCGTTTACCACATGCTTTCCCTATAGCAGACGCCCAGACTATGGCCAGCAATCTAATGTTATATTGTAATTATAGTAAAATGGATATCAAATCTGCAATGAGATTGACTGAAAGTCGATTAAGTTCAGAAAAAATTCCAACTCAACCAGCACCAGCTTCGGGAAAAAGTTCTCCAGGACAGAATGATAATATGCTGATTCCAAACGTTTTAATGATCTCAAAACATTTTAATGGAAGTTTAAACCAGTGGCAAATAAGTTTTGCAGACAATTCCAAATTTTCAACTGTTGTTAGTGTGGCTCATGCCTCTAGAGCTTGTGGCCACAGATTCAGGACGAATTCTGCTGCGTGCCATCCAGTGCTACCGTTGCTACTGACAACGTCACATCACAACATTCCTATCAAAGATAGTATAGAGAATATAGATAAATTACCTGAAGAGGACAAAACAGGTGGCATAGAATTTTGTAGTGAGTTGATATTGTGGCGAGTTGACCCTGTAGGGCCATTGTCTAAATCTGGTGGCATTGTGGAATTAGCAAGGATTAATGCCCCTGATATATCTGCTTTTATTGACGTTGCATGGGTGCCAACACTTCTGCCAAGGTATGAAACCTTTATGATTATTTTCAGAATTAGTATGTCTTTTCTAGAATTTTAGCTTATGTAAATTCATGTAAAAAATATTGAAATCTTCCCAAATCCCAGGGTTTTGACAACTTCATGATCTTGCATGTTTTAGATATTGATAACAAAAGATATGTTACGTCTAGTTCAGTTCCAAATCAACAATTGTCATGATACCTTGCAACCCTCATTGTGTCCTGTTGTCATCTTTCCTTTGAAAAATCTTCTATTCCTACCAGTAGTCCAATAAGAAAAAAGGAAGCAACCAGTCAAAAAATATTTCAGAATCTTCTTTAAATTTACTGGGTATACAGGGATTAAACTTTGACGATATTTTACCTTTAGGTTTGGGTCTGGGGCTGGACCAATATGGATGCCAGTTTGGCACACAGTTGATTGAAAGGTTCTTAGCCTACCAGATCTCAAAATTGATTGATTGATGTTTAACATGCATTGGTTGTTCGGGATTAGAAAATGATGTGATATGTGTATGAACCCTTCTTTTCATTAGCCCCATACACTGAGCTGATTTTTAACATGCTAGTTCACGGTTTCTTCCATTTTTGGAGATTTTCCGTCACAGACAGGTGCATGCGATCCTGTCTGTCATGGGTAGTTCGAAAAATCAGAATTCTTTTGTCATAGCTGTGCACAATGAATTCAATACTCATATCACAACATGTTTTCTAAGATTTTCCAGTCTTCACTGAATTTGTGTAAGAATCTGTTATTCTTCACTTCACCCCACCAAGAGAAATTCTTCTACTGTGAGCTGATCAATTATAGCAGTTTAACTGAGTTGCAAATTTTATACATTTCAGCTCAACATTGGGAACATTTAGTAACTCTCCAAGTGCCCTGTTTGTAGCCTCTGATGGAAATTCATTAAAAATGTACCAAGCTGTTATAGATGCCAGAACCTTATTACTAGATTCACAGTCTCATAAGAGAGAGGTAAGTAAAACTTAATACAACCATTCAGGATAAACTTTGTTGAAGGATTTTTGCAGCTTTCCTATTAAAAAAATTATTTATACATATATTTATAATTTTTATACGACCGCAAAATTTTTGCGGTCGTATATTGGTATGACGTTGGCGTCGTCGTCGTCGTCGTCGTCGTCCGTCGTCTGTGGCGTCGTCCGAAGACATTTGGTTTTCGCACTATAACTTTAGTATAAGTTAATAGAAATCTATGAAATTTAAACACAAGGTTTATGACCACAAAAGGAAGGTTGGGATTGATTTTGGGAGTTTTGGTCCCAACAGTTTAAGAATCAGGGGCCAAAAAAGGGCCCAATAAGCATTTTTCTAGGTTTTCGCACAATAACTCTAGTATAAGTAAATAGAAATCTATGAAATTTTAACACAAGGTTTATGACCACAAAAGGAAGGTTGGGATTGTTTTTGGGAGTTTTGGTCCCAACAGTTTAGGAATTAGGGGCTAAAAAAGGGCCAAAATAAGCATTTTTCTTGGTTTTTGCACTATAACTTTAGTATAAGTAAATAGAAATCTATGAAATTTAAACACAAGGTTTATGACCACAAAAGGAAGGTTGGGATTGATTTTTGGAGTTTTGGTCCCAACAGTTTAGGAATTAGGGGCCAAAAGGGTCCAAAATTAAACTTTGTTTGATTTCATTGAAAATTGAACTATTGGGGTTCTTTGATATGCCGAATCTAACCGTGCATTTAGGATCTTAATTTTTGGTCCCGTTTTCAAATTGGTCTACATTAAGGTCCAAAGGGTCCAAAATTAAACTTTGTTTGATTTTAACAAAAATTGAATTCTTTGGGTTCTTTGATATGCTGAATCTAAACATGTACTTAGTTTTTTTATTATGGGCCCAGTTTTCAAGTTGGTCCAAATCGGGGTCCAAAATTAAACTTTGTTTGATTTCATCGAAAATTGAACTATTGGGGTTCTTTGATATGCCGAATCTAACCGTGCATTTAGATTCTTAATTTTTGGTCCCGTTTTCAAATTGGTCTACATTAAGGTCCAAAGGGTCCAAAATTAAACTTAGTTTGATTTTAACAAAAATTGAATTCTTTGGGTTCTTTGATATGCTGAATCTAAACATGTACTTAGTTTTTTTATTATGGGCCCAGTTTTCAAGTTGGTCCAAATCGGGGTCCAAAATTAAACTTTTGTTTGATTTCATCGAAAATTGAACTATTGGGGTTCTTTGATATGCCGAATCTAACCGTGCATTTAGATTCTTAATTTTTGGTCCCGTTTTCAAATTGGTCTACATTAAGGTCCAAAGGGTCCAAAATTAAACTTAGTTCGATTTTAACAAAAATTGAATTCTTGGGGTTCTTTGATATGCTGAATCTAAACATGTACTTAGTTTTTTTATTATGGGCCGAGTTTTCAAGTTGGTCCAAATCGGGGTCCAAAATTAAAGCTAAAAAGGGGGTAAATTTTTTTTTTTTTGGGGGGGGGGCAATTCTCCACAGCATATTGTATTACACAAGAAGCAAAAAATTGAATATAAATTCAAATCATATGACCAATTCTAAGTTCTTTATTTCAGTTATTCTGTGTCAGAAACCTATTATGTGTCAAATATTTGAAGAAATTTTCAATTGCACAGTATTGCGCAATAGCAAGAAATTGATATGTGTGCCCTGTTATCAAAAATTTATTATTAACAAATTCCATTGGAAATTTGCCAATATAAAATGTGCTGATGAAGCTTTTTTGTTTATCTTATCTAAACTGCTTTTAATATGTATATTTAAAATTTGCCATCCATGACTATGATGTCATTTTCTATTTTAATATGTTATGGTGTATTTAAATGGGCTGTTATGGTTGCAAAGTATAAAGAAATGGGGGGGGGGGGGTTGAAAACAAAATTTGGGGGGGGGGTAAATGAGAAATTGGGGAGGGGGTAATTTTTTCTCATTTCATATTTCATAAATTAAAAAGAAAATTTCAAATTTTTTTTAGCAAAAAAAAGGGGGGGGGGGGGTTACAATAAATTTTATTGTTTTTTGTTTTTTTTTTTGGGAGGGGGGTCAATGTGCAACTTCATAGTGTATTGCACAAAAGCTAAAAAAAGGGGTAAATTATTATTTTTTTTTGGGGGGGGGCAATTCTCCACAGCATATTGTATTACACAAAAGCAAAAAATTGAATATAAATTCAAATCATATGACCAATTTTAAGTTCTTTGATTCAGTTATTCTGTGTCAGAAACCTATTATGTGTCAAATATTTGAAGAAATTTTCAATTACACAGTATTGCGCAATAGCAAGAAATTGATATGTGTGCCCAATTTTAAATTTTAAATTGGTTATTTCTGATTTATATATAAAAACAAATAATACTGATATGGTTTGAATAGGTAAATTAAAAATTTTTAAGTTCTTAGACAACATTCATTCTGTGTCAGAAACCTATGCTGTGTCAAATATTTATTCACAATCCAAATTCAGTATTGTATCAAGCTTGAATGTTGTGTTCATAATTGCCCCAACTATTCAGGGTTCGACATCTGCGGTCGTATCTAGCTGCGCCCAGCGGAGCATTTTATTATAAAATGACCAAAGAAATGGTAAATGCACAAGAAATAGTTCATGACATTGACAGCCATGTGGCAATACATGTATATGGACCAACAGGTCACTCGAAAAAAAAGTACCAGTACATATGGACCGAAGCGAATATGATTATATGGACTTGGGAAATTTACTTAGACAAATAGGAGAAAAAAATCAATTAGTATAGGAGGCCTTGGTGGCCGAGTGGTCTGTGTAGTTCATCATGACTACTAATGATCACTAGCCTGTCAACATGGAGGTTGTGAGTTCGAATATCACCTATGGCGGGGTTGTGTTCGACTCCAATCTTAATTGACAAATATTGGCAATTTTCCTACCGAAGGTCAGTGGTTCTCTCAGGGTACTCCGGCTTACTCCACCAGTAAGAACTGGCCTCATTGAAATAGCCAAATGTGCTAAAAACGGCATAAAAACCCAAACTAAATAAATCAGTATAATATTTATGAATAGATGCTAGGTGAAGTTTATGACATGTTAATTACAAAATAGCCAGGTATGAGAATTTCCTGATTAGGATGAAATTGTTAGGAAAGAATGTTTAAGAAACGGAAGAATTTTAGGTTTGAAATTTCAAAGTTTTTCTGAAAATTGTAAGAAATTGTGAAACAAAGATGGTGAGATCAGCCTCTTAAGTGTGAGCTTTCACATGTATGTGAAGAATAATGCTCTTTAAACTGAAAATTATTGCAATGTAGTTTCTTTAAATTACTGTAAAATCACAAATTTTTGTGGGGATAAAATTTCATGGATTCCAAAGTTATTAGATATTAATTAACTATAGAGGTCATATTTCATTTGGGATTAATTTTCGTTGATTATATTTACCTACAAAATAAACGAAATTTAATCCCCCAATGAAAATATCTGATTTGACATTTTCATTTAAAGCAGTAGAATTGATAACCTTAATAAACAGTAACATGTTTTATAGCCTGGTATGAGTTTTTCCAGTAATACCAGCTCAGGTTACAGTGTGGAACCACAGAGACCTCTTGGAGAAATGTTTAACATAGTCAGTTTACAGTCCTCAGCCAGACCAGGATGTATTATCGAACTGGAACCCATAGCTGATGCCAAACAGGTAAGCAGTGTTTTGCGTTTTTTACCCAAAGAAGTTGCTAAAGTTATACCGTTTTTGAGCCTTCCATCAATCCATCTGTCATCAATGAGTTGTTGCCTGGATAATATTTTCATTTTTAGTTGGATCCTCTTCACATTTGATGGAAAGGTTTTACTCATCATTTCCTTGAATGTGTTGACTCTATGGAAAATATAAAATATAAAATGGGGAACCATTTTTTGTACCCTGGGTTAAGTGCCTTTTTATTACATGTTTGTTCAATCACCAGTATCTTTGACCGCCTCGGTGGTTTTGTGGTAGCGGTCTCGCCTCGAGGTCGCGGGTTCGATCCACGGCAGGGTCAAGCCAAAGACATTCAAATTTGCATTTGCTGCTTCTCTGCCAAACATGCGGCATCTAGGAGTAAGAGCAAAGATCTACTGGTCATCTTCTTGCGGACAGTTACTTACCCCGGTAGTGAGCTAGCACATTAAAAATCCGGCTCAGCATGGTGGTCTAGTACACAGCAGCGATCATATTCATTATCATAAATGTTCTCGTCCTGATATGCATCTGACTGCCACTGGACATTAAACAGCAATTTATCCGTCCCGTATCTTTGAATTCAAAAATACTTTGTGAAACCATGGTCACTATAAGAGTTGGGCTTTATATTCTTTTTTTTTCAAACACTTGCCATATAACATTACTATTTTTAGTAGCATGTGGTTTCATGTGATCAGTTCATAACCAATCAAATCATAAAACTTCAGATTATTAATTTTATGTTTTAATATAGCTTTATTTTCATGAAAAAACCCTGTTGGGTTAAGCAATACACATATACACATATTACAGAATAAACAACAAACACAAATTGAATGGAAATCAACATATCTTACACTAACAAATATAAAACTATGTTTTGGCCAATGAGAACCTCGCGCTTCTAATGATCGCTTTATAAAGTTGCAAACACCTGGCAAAATTTCTGCATCAGGATTAAGAATAATTTTTAATTTTTGTCTCGCCTGCGACGAAAGTCGCTGGAAGCGAGACATAGGTATAGCAATCCGGCGGCGACGGCGAAGGCGACGGCGACGGCGACGGCGTTAACTTTTTGTAAAACCTTAATAACTTTTAAAGTATAATACTTACAATGTTCATCTTTGGTCCACAGGTGCATGAAGTGATGACCTTTTCAGCAGCACATTTTTAGATGACCTTGACCTTTTTTTCATGGTTCAATACCCACATAAACATTGCGACATAGTTTTACATTCAAATCCTTTTCTCAGAAACTATAATACCTAGAGTTATTATATTTGGTCTACAGTGAGATCTATATGGGTACATGCCAGTCTGACACCTGTCATTTGTCCTTGACCTCAATTGCACGGTTCAGTGAACTTCGAAAATCTGCGACATAGTTTTACATTCAAGTCCCTTTCTTAGTAACTGTAATGTTTAGAGTCATCATATTTGGTATATAGTAAGATCTATATGGGTACATGGGAGTCTGACACCTGTCATGTGTCCTTGACCTCAATTTCACAGCTCAGTGACTTTGTCAATTTTTTCTTCTAAAGTCCATTTTTCTGCAACTACAATGAATAGACTCATCATACATGGCTTATAGCAAGATCTGTATGGGTACATGCCAGTCTGACACCTTTCATGTGCCCTTGACCTCAATTTCATGGTTCAGTGACTTTGTCAATTTTTTCCTCAAAAGTTTATATTTCAGCAAGTGCAATGACTAGATTCATCAGATATGGTCTATAGCTAGATCTATATGGGTACATGCCAGTCTGACACCTGTCATGTGTCCTTGACCTCAATTTCATGGTTCAGTGACTTTGTCAATTTTTTTCTTTAAAGTCTATTTTACAGCAACTACAATGAATAGACTCATCATACATGGCTTATAGCAAGATCTGTATGGGTACATGCCAGTCTGACACCTTTCATGTGCCCTTGACCTCAATTTCATGGTTCAGTGACTTTGTCAATTTTTTTCTTTTACAGTCCATTTTTCAGCAACTGCAATATCTAGACTCGCCATATATATAAGAACTTGCCCACCTCATATTTTCAGATTGATCACTAATGTTTTAATTAGGGGATAGACAAACAGGAAGGGGGGGGGGAGAAGTATAACTTTGTGTATAAAGTTCCATCTAGTTTTTTCTCTTCGAATGGCATACCTAAGATAATTGATACAAAACTTACATGATTATGTATATAATCTATTTGAGAAAAAGTATTTTGTTGATCATAAAACCAAAGATCTTGTTTATTAAATTTCACACATAAATAATTTCACAACCCTCAATAGCCCCTGGCAAAATTGTGAGAACTACTAAAACATATCAAAACTATTGATCTATTGATTCATGACTTTGTAAATAAGTCTGTAATGTAATGTTAATTTTTGTGTGGATGTCCTTTCAATAAGAATATTTGGATTGATATAAATATAAAAAGGATAAGTATATATTTAAACTTTGTTTCAAAATTGTTATATTTGTTGACACAAAATTTTATATAAATATGGGTGGTTCTGAAATTTAAAATTAGCATACAAAAAAGCCATTGATTTATCACTTGAATGCCGGTTCTCGAAGAATTGACATAAAATGAGCGATGGTGCGCGCAGTATGGTGCAATCATCAAAATTTTGAGACAATTTATTTATCTTTTGGTGGTTTGCACGAAATACTTAAAATGCACAGTTTGATGATCCATAGAAAAATTATTGATTGATTAGTTATTGTTATCCCCTCGCCCAACTGAGTTGTGGAGGGTATATAGTATCTCGCCCGTCCGAGTGTCTGTCTGTCAGTCCGTCCGTCCGTCCGTCCAAGTGTCTGTCCGTTTGTCCCACCTCAGGTTAAAGTTTGCATTATCTAAGATACTACATGTGCTACATCAATCATCTTTGGTCAGTAGATCCGTCTTGGAGAGTGATGCTGCTTCAAATGATAATTGGATCACTCTGCCCTACATTTTCTGCTTGAATGACTCAGGTTAAAGTTTGTGTAAAGGTTTATATCTAAAATACTACATGTGGTACATCAATCATCTTTGGTCAGTAGATGATAGCAAATGATAGCATGGTCTTTGATAGTGCATGTTATTCTGGGTCAAGCGCGGACAGGCGAGACATCTTTTAGGGTCCACACTTGTTCAATAGAGTCGAATCGATCAAACTGAGGAAACTTAGTTTTCATAAAATCAATAAAAGGAGAATGGAAATTATCATTAGTTTTACATTAAAAGAAAGTGATATTCATCTTCCCGAATTTTACAACATTTACAAATTCGTTGATTCCGGGGAATATTTTTGTAATGTCCAAGTTCTATTTCCAGATTATGATCGCTTATACGAAATTTTGTTAATAATTGAGGACTCATGAAATTTCTCTCCCTTTTTAAATATTCTTCAAGTTTGATTTCAGATTTTAATTTACTATATAGAAAAAGTTTTGAAGAATCATTAGTCAAAGAAAAGTTTTTCCAATAGCTGCTTTTCATAATTTTCATGAACAGCTTTTTTAAGTATTTTTTTAAAGTAGTTTTAGCAAAATGAAACGGCCTTTTACAGAATTCCAAATCATTTCCATCTAACTGAAATTTGGCAAATATCTCTGTTGTAAAATTGTATCAAGTGAAAATACCATCCTCATGTGAAGATTTATTTAAGGTGGTACCTAACACTACAGGGAGATAACTCTGTAAAATCAGCTAAACGTTTTAATAACGTTGTGTTGTTATGGGAATATTAAGCTTTTCAATGATCAATATTAGTGTTTGTCAAACTGCTATACAATCAGTGTAATTTTTCTGATGAATTGGTTGGTTCAAATGTTTTGAAATTTTAAAATTTTTGTCAATGGGTCAAAGTAAATACTTTGTCAAAATTTGATGAAAATTAAACAAGCCAAATTAATTTTAGTGAAAGTGTTGGGTACCACCTTAAATTGAAAACCTCTTTTAGCAAAGGATTTATTTCACAAGTGTGAATTTAATGAATAATAAATGGATAAACTATGTTCTGTGAACTTTTGAAATCTTTATTTTTCTTTTTAAAATTCTTGTTATTACAGGTAAAATAAATAAATAAATATTTTTTTTATTTTAGAATTGGCAGAAAACCCAACTTCTACATGTCTTCCAAGAACAACTATTAACAGGCTCACCAGGTAGTTCCCTTGGTAACCTGGAAGCCATTGTTGATCTAAGTAATTCAGGAAACTTTTCTGAGAATTTTTACCTTGTTGTCCTACAGAAAAATGAGGATGGGCATGGATCTACACTTCACATGTGGAAAATCACTATTTCTTCTCAGTTAGGACCTCATGCTACGGTTGAAGGTAATATTGTCTATATTTTTATATTGGGAAATGTAACAATATTAGTAGCCATTAAAAATATCTTTCTTAGCTCACCTGGCCTAAAAGTCCATGTGAGCTATTCTCATCACTTTGCGTCTGTCGTCGTTGTTTTCACATTTTTGTCGAGCCTGCGACTTAAGTCGCAGAAAACTTGACATAGGGATAGTAATCCTCCGATAACGGCAGCGTTATCTCACTTCTTAAAAGCTTTATATTTTAGAAGGTGGAAGACCTGGATGCTTTACACTTTGTATATAGATGCCTTATGTTACGAAGTTTCTGTCTCTCATATGTACATTGTCCTTGACCTCATTTTCATGGTTCAGTGACTACTTGAAAAAAAAGTTAAGATTTTTTGTAATGTTAATTTCTCTCTTATTATGAGTAATAGGATAACTGTATTTGGTATGTGCGTACCTTACAAGGTCCTCATCTCCGTCAGACATTTTTCAATTGACCTCGACCCCATTTCAAGGATCAGTGAACAAGGTTTAAGTTTTGGTGGTCAAGTCCATATCTCAGATACTATAAGCAATAGGTCTAGTATATTTGGTATATGGAAGGATTGTAAGGTGTACATGGGACAAGCCGCGCAATTGTTTTCCTGTTACAGAAGTCATGAAATAATAGGTGCCATTAAGTCTGTACGTTTCGTTGAAACGTGGGAGATGCCACAGCCGAACTTAGTTGAACATAGAACCCTATAGAAAAACCAGCCAAATCTTTAGTCCTGCTCAAGATGAAAAGTTCAATGCAGATGAGTGATACAGGCTCTTTAGAGCCTCTAGTATTTGTAAACTGTTCTAAATGCAAATAAAAGTATAAGAAAACCTGCATCTAATATCACTAGAATTGTCTAAAGTAAGCAACAGTTTTTTTTCACAGAAGGGGGGTTTTGTTTTTTGTCACCATTTTCATATATACCGGTAATAGTTGAAAAAGCCAAGGTTTGCTTCAATTTTATTGGAAAGCTTTTTACAAAATCGTATTTCATTGTTTACATATACCTCTGTTCATAACATAAGGTGAAATTTTTTTTTTTCAAAAACATATTTATTATACATGCAGTTTTTGGTCATATTTCAAAAATCTAATTTGTTAGAAATTGCTTGGCCAAACAGACTAAAACCTGATACGAGTCAAAGTAGATAGAATGGTGGAACTGACACACAAAAAACTATGAAGAAATAAGAATTTCATAAGTGAAATGTTCTTAGTTGTATATATAATCAGCATATTTTTACTATTTATATCTTTAGTTGATGCGAAGAGAAATTATGTACCAGATTACACATTTGTTGATGATGATGGCTCCAATCCTCCATCAAGAAGTTCTACACCAGAACATTTCACGAGTAAATCCATGACGGTCGTCAAATTATGTTTTTCTACGGCAAAGGTGAGGAAAACAATTTAAAAACATGCGATAAATAAGACTTGACACTTCACTCGCTTTTACCCACTGGCAATGTGACAGGTGCCGTTAAAAGCGGCAGGACATGTTACCCTTTAGGAGTGCCTGATCCCTTTTTTTAATGGGAGTTCACATTGCTAGTGCTTTAGTTTCTATGCTGTCTTGTTCTAGTCTTGTTTGGTCTATTGTATACTTGTGGCGTTTGTGTGTTGTGTTCCATTCTCCTGACTTTGTCTTTTCCTTGGACTTTGCATTTGTGGACTTTTCCCCACTGTTTTGAAGCTTTTGGTATTCTATTGTCGATGTTTATGTTACCAATTTCAAATATCAGCCAAAGATATGAAAGTCAATTTGACTGCAATAAATATGAAATGAACTTAAAATTTACCTTTATGTCTGGGTATTATTTTAATCTTTTTTGTGGAGAAAGATCTTTGTTTTTGATCAGTATAAATTAGTCTTTTATAGTGGCCTTTAGGCTTTAGATGATATTCCTGTTGTATCCTTAATGCTGTTTAAGTATTAGATATTCTATTTATTATTATTCAGTGAAAACATTCAATTTTTAGCTCACTGGGCCAAAGGCCATTTGAGCTTTTGTCATCACTTGGCATCTGTCGTCCATCCGTTAACTTTTCACATTTTAATCTTCTCTGTAAACCACTGGGCCAAATCGAATTAAATTTGGGAGGAAGCATCCATGTAAGGTCCTTTATAAAATTTGTTAATTTCATTGCGATCGGACAACAAACATGGCCGCCATGCGCAGTTGTTGTTTCTGATTGGCTAAATGGAACAAAAATTGATAGGAAGCATATATGGGAGATCCTTTATAAAGTTTCTTCATTTCATTCTGATCAGACTACAAATATGGCCGTAGTATTTGTTTCTGATTGGCTGATATAAAAAAAATCATCTCTCTCTGAAATCACTTGGCAAAATGGAACGAAACTTGACAGGAAGCATCTATGGGAGGTTTGTTACAAATTTTCCTCATTTCGTCCCGATCGGGCAACAAACATGGCCATCATGGACAGTTCTTGTTTCTGATTGGCTGATATCAAAAAATCTTCTCTGAAATCGCTTGGCCAAATAGAACAAAACTTGACAGGAAGCATCTATTGGAGATTCTTTACAAAGTTTCCTCTTTTCGTCCCGATCGGGCAACAAACATTGCAATCATGGGCAATTCTCGTTTCTCATTGTTTAATTAAAAAAAAATTTTTGTCTGGAACTGCTTGTCCAAAACTGTCAGCCAAACTTGACAGGAAGCATCTATGTAAAGTTTTTTATGAAATTAATTTTATTCATCCTGATTGGATGACAGGCTTGGGTGCCATGGGCAGTTCTTGTTTCTGATTGGCTGGTATAAAAAAATCATCTTGGACAAATGGAACGAATGTTTACAGGCAGCATATGATGCAAGTTTTTTACAAAGTTTCTTCATTTTGTCCAGATAATGCAACAATCATGGCTGCCATGAACTGAATGCTGCTGAATTTTAGAATATGCTGACCTGTAAGTAGAAGGACCTTGATGGTCCCTACAAGGCTTACCACACTTCATAATGATACACTGAGGAATATCAATAAAATCGGCTTTCATGCCAGGTGAGCGATTCAGGCTCAGCCCTCTGAGTCTGTTGTTGAATATTACTCGGTTTTCAGTTAAAAGTAATGTGAAATAAGAAATTTACTGCACATTATACAAATTTTTTGAATCATTTAATTATTTGTAATAAGGTAGTTGTGACCTTAAATTCATGGTTGACTGATTCCATTTTGATTAGGTCATAAAGAATGTGTTTTACTGATATTGTTGTCTACTTTGTAGGTATATACTCAGAATCTGCCACTTCCAGATGATGTGGACATTATTGCTGCAGAAGTAGCCGCTGGTCATCTTAGTTCTGCTTCTATTTACCCAGCATGCCTAGCACCTTATCTCTTGGTCACAGCTTGTTCTGATGGAACTCTTCGATTTTGGAGGTGTGATATTTCCCACATGGAGGAAGTCAGCAGTGGTCATACTCTTTCACACAGTGAACTGTCAATGAGCACTGTCAGCTTTGAGTACACAATGGAAGAGGACCCTTGTATGAGAAAACCATCAATGTCAACCTTTACAAGGTCAGAGGTCACAGATGTTACTTATGATTGGTTAGAATGGAAAATGATGACGCAAGCTGATGATTCTAGTGCTGTTTATGTTCCAGGTAAAAATATGCGAGAAATATAGTAATTTGGGGTATAGGTTGATACGTTTTCCTCTGAAGGGCTAAACTCGACCTATCAAAGACTTCAATCCACCCCCTATTGTTACTATTAATAAAATGATTTAAGGACTGTATTTCGACCTATACACTGCATCAACCTATAGTCCAAAATATATGGTATATTTGTTGTTCCACCTATATGCCGCATCAACCTATAGTCCGAAAATTACGCTATATAGTCCGTTTGTTGACTTTAAACATAGAAAAAAAATCAATATGAAATAAGGCCTTTTTCTACTGATGATTAACATAATAATACTTTCATCAACTGATTTTGTTGTTTTTCAAAAAATTAAATATAATGTTGTTTCAGGAAAACCAATTGCTGTGAGCTGTGCCTACAGTGGGCGAGTGGCAATTGCCTACAGAATGGGCAGGGTAAAAACCATGACTGATAAATCCAAAGGCAAATTTGTCAACTTGTATGTGGCAATATATGAATGTGAATCTACAGGTATGGTCTTTGTCACCACATAAGTATTTTTTATGTTTAAATTTGTCATTGAAATAATTTTTTTTTACGATTTCAAAAATTTCTGTGCTTCAGTTTTTTATTGCATATGTAAATCTTTCCAAATGTTATGATTTTAGATCTAAAGTTTCTTTGACCAAGTATCATAAAACATATTATTGAAGACAAAATACCTACAATATATAACAAAGGGCATAACAGTTTAGTGTACAAAATTTTTCTTGCATTAAAGCATATTTAAATTATTAAAACTTTTAGACAAAGTAAAATGTTTTTGTTTGTTGTAACTTATTGAGAGAATGTAACCCATCACACTGATCGAAAGTAAGCATTCTTCATCAAATAGTGATTATAAATGAGGAAGAAAAACTCTCATTGCTTCAGGGTGCCTTGATGAAATGGTTTGCACATATGACTCGTAACCCAGGTTCTTGGGGAATTATGTATCATGTGTCCGGGTGGGGTGATATGTCTTCCTGCAGA
Source organism: Mytilisepta virgata (assembly GCA_028015205.1). Taxonomy (NCBI): domain Eukaryota; kingdom Metazoa; phylum Mollusca; class Bivalvia; order Mytilida; family Mytilidae; genus Mytilisepta; species Mytilisepta virgata. The sequence goes on along the minus strand of CM051517.1, from coordinate 67,482,758 downwards.
CAGTTACCTCTTTAGCTAGCACAAGCACAAGCACATTAAAAATCCGGCTCAGCATGTCGGTTTAGTACAAAGCAGGGATCATATTCATTATCATACATGTTCTCGTCCTGATATGCACCTGGCTGCCACTGGACATTAAACAACAATTCATCCATCCATCTTAATTTTAATTGTGAATTTTCAGGTGGATCTGAATGGCTTTTAGAAGATACAATTGAACTGAAAAATATTAGTATACCAGAAAACAACCCAGAAATTGACCTGAATTGTATTTATAGTCCTAGTAGTCCTCCTCTTAATCTAGAGGTGAAAGAGGAGGACCCAGCTAAAGGAATTTCTCCGTCTGCCTCACTAGTCAACATGAATCGTATGGTTCATGTACCTAGCCTGAGTACTATATACAGTGTGAAGAAGAACTTATTGGAGCAGAATGCCAACCATGGCACACTTCAGCAGAAACAACTGGTGCAATTAGACTGGGTGTCTACTGAGGACGGCTCACATATTTTGACAGTTGGTGTTGGATCAAAGATTCTAATGTACGGACAGGTGTCAAATGACATTGTACAGGCTTGTCAGAAGGCAAATAAACGAGATGTGAAAAATCAGGACACTTCTGTTAGATCTAGTCATGGTATTATAGATGCTTCATTCAGACGGCAGAATTTTGTGAAAACAAAGTCATTGATGATAAATACTGTGCAGGAGGATATTCAATGGATGAAATTACGTTCTATTGATTTGACAGCTGCAGACGGATTACCTCCATTACCGATGCATATGTCATGGGTGCGTGGAGGAATTCTTGTTGTGGGTATGGACAATGAAATGCATGTCTATTCACAGTGGCGAAATTCTGCTAAAAATACCGATGTATCGGAGGCAGACATTGATAGGAGGACACTCGATGATGCAAGCCTAACGGTTTATAGTATGAGTAGTATGCAATCTTCTAAGTCATTTGCCAAACTTAAACCATCCTATTCAATGCCAAGTTTTAAACATCTTAATAATCTGTCTCGTAAAAGTTCAGATGCAAATTTATCAAAATTCAGTCTTAGTAAATCCAAAAGTGAGAGTACAACAAGCCTCTCTGTGATACAGGAATTTGGACTGTTTGAAGCATATCGGATTGCTAATCCAGTTTTACCACAGTATCACCCTAAGCTACTAATGGAACTATTAAATTCTGGTAAAACTAGAAGGGTCAAGGCCATTCTGTCTCATTTAGTTCGATGCGTGTCTGGGGGTGACATTATGTTCTATCTTGAGGGAGACCATACTGATGAAAATAGACTGACAAGACCAAGGACTGTGTCAGTTAGTGGTGGTAGTCCAGTTGATATGCCAGTACTCCAGGAAGAACCCCAGTTAGATTATAAGGAAATTAACTCAATTCCTGCCCTTCCTATGTATGCATTGCTGGCTGCAGACGAAGATAATACAGTTGCCCAGGCAGAAGTTATGAATGCTACTGTGCCAAATATTCCTAATCAAGACTACACCAATCTGTTTGATGACACTGGAATCGTGACTGATGAAGAGCTTAATGTTGATGTTTTTTCCTCTAGTCCAGAAAATCCGACTATTACAAGAAAAAGGATTCCTTCTTCATCCCTAGGTTATCAGAAGCCGACATATTTTGGGGCAACCCATGCAAGGTTGTTAACAAAGCACCTTACCCACACACAGTTACCGGGTCTGACCAGTTTAGACCAGATGTATTTATTAGCTTTGGCTGATACTGTGGCTCATACCAAAACAGATTTTGCTGCTAGATTTGAATCTGAGGCAAAATTAGGTAAGTTAACAGAGTACAAAATTAGGACATTTATTTATCAGCTTGAAAATGAATGAATGAAAGAAAATTGTACCATGGTTGATTGAGAGAGGAACAGTAGGTGTTTGTGATTTATTTAAATGTATTGAATTCACAGTAGGTACTTCTTGGTAAAAATAAACCCTAGATGCCTAGATATGTATAGGTTTGACATTGAGTGAGAATATCAGATTTGTTTAATTTGGATATGATAATAAACAAGCCTGTGGTGAGTTTATGATTAAATTCAAATTAAACTAGAAATTGGTGCCATCAGAAACGATGTCAATCCCCGCACTGCACAAGTAAAAAAAAACAACAGTGAAAAATTAGCAATTTAACAATTTCAGTCTGAAAATTGGAACCCTGAATCAAATTTCAAAATTGAAAACCTTATTGCACATCTACACATAGTGAAGAACAATATTATAAACAAATAAAACCACTGAAACAAAAAATGAATGAGTATTTCCAGAGACAAAGTAAAATTAGCCAAATTTGATCCCTTAATAGATTTTCAAAATTAAAACCCTTTTCGCATATCTACATAAAATAAAGAACAATATTATATATATACAAATAAATTTAAATCTAAATGAAAAACAAAAGAGGAGTTTAAGGCAAAAGCTTAAATTCACTATTTCTGAAATACAACCCCTGTGGGCCTCAAGTTGTCAAAATCAAAATTCTAAAACCTTATGGAGCATCTACATACAGTATGTGACAATATTATACAGAAAATAAACACATAAAATGAAAAATTCGAAGTGCGGGGATAATAAAGAGAGTTGATATCAAGCGATATCTGATTTTTACAAGTTGTTTAACATATTTCTCTTATGATTCTGAAGGAATATTTGTTTGATTGTGATAAGGCGACCTGGCCGCGGAATTATTTGTTTGTTTGTGATAAGGCGTCCTGGCCGCTGGAAATCTTAAAGGTTTATTTCTCTGAGACCTCAAAGATGAATTTCAAATATGGAGCAATTGTCATCAGTCTAGGGGAGATAACTCAAGTAATTGATTCTGGTCTGAATACAACTTGGTAAAATAAAAATTAAAAATAATGAAATATAATGAATTTAATTAACAATGGGAAATGGACTACACAATGGAGTAGAAATTAATTAAATGAATGGTTAAATAAATATGTGTGATGCTACAAACCAGAAGTTTTAAGTGTATCATGCATGCCGGTTCATGCAGACCAGAGCATGTTTCTTTCTGGAAGCATGTGATCCTGTCATCATGGTTATTATTGAGTACTACATGCTTTGAATACTAGGGGCTCATGTTATGTTACCGATGAGATGAGAGCTATCTATGATGGTATATCAAAGTTTTCAAGCTTAAGCATATATATGCTAGACATGTAACATTCAATTTTCTAAATTTTTGTGCATGTGTTAATATGACATTTATTTCACCATACTGTTGTCCAGCTCTGAGTGGCATGTTCCACAAAATTCACTGTCCATTTGGTACCAAGTGGCTTATGTCACTTAAAATTTATGTGTATTTAGCTTGTTTGCTTCAGACTTCATGTAAAACATGTGTTGTGTATGTAAACAAAGACTATTTTTACCTTTAAGTCATGAGAGTTAAAATATCGAGGCTCTCAATATAGTTCCTGGCCTCTAATGTTTCTTCTATAATACAGTCAACTCTCGTTATGTCAAACTCGCTTGAGTCAAATTTTTTATATGGTTCCAAAAGTTTTTTCTTCTATCTCGTACTAAAGTTTGAATCCCAAATTATAAAAACAAAAATTTGTTTATTCATTATGTCGTAATCAAAACATCACCTTGCTGATTTATCGTCTTCACAGGTAAGTTTTATTTTCGGTAATTGACAATCGGTGTCTATTGATTTATAAAGAATTCACAATGATAAAATTATTTTTGTCATTTGAAGGACTTCGAGATAATGAGAGTCGACTCTATTTCAACGAAAACAGCTCAAACTTGATGTCATACAACTCTAACTCTATGTGTAATTGTTTCGTTGGCTCTAATGACAATACATTTCCTTCAGAGTGTATATCACAGAGTCCCTGGCCGAATTTTCGGGGTGCCATACCAGATTAAAAGTTTAACAAAATCCACCCAAATGGAACTCATGAATTCACATAGGGATTTCCTGTAATGATCTCAACTTGATGACCAATCAAAACTATGTATCATTACTCAGCTTCAACTAAAGTTTTTGCAATTTAAAATTTTGTTTCTACATTGGAATTGTGGATAATTATCACAATAAAAAAACCTGTATCCTATGTAAAATGATAACAATGCACACCATGTCCAATCTTTGGGTACTGTTTTTTATAGAATTATCTTTGTACCCCACGAATTTATTTTTAGAATAATAAGGAAACCTGAACCAAGAGAAAAACTATACACAAACATCTACATGTACAAAATTTGCATAAAGATAAGCATGATAAGCTTAATTAAGTAAAGATATGTGACCAATGTGGATCGAACCTCGTCTTTGCACATGTTGCAGTTCTAAAGATTGCTAGTACAGTAAACCACAATATGATTGGCCAAAATTTCTTTTTCTTCAAGTTTAATGTAGTCTCTGTTTTGAAATAACTTGATGCTGATGAAAATACAATTGTATTTTTTAATTTCCCTAAAAAAAATTATTATTTAAGGGAGGTTTTTATGATTAATAAAGAAGTTTTTATATTATAGAGAACCATCCTGGTGGAACTGCTGAGAGTATCGATGATTGTGGTTTGAGGTTCCTGTTGGCAATGAGACATCACATTTATCTGATTAGGACTCTGCCGCCTGCACAGAGGGTACCCCTACGTCAGCAAGGTCTGGGATCTTCTAGTCTGGTCTGGGCTTATCATTCTGAATCTACAGAGGTATATACACAGCCATTTATGGTTTCTGTATCTTCTATACATATAATGTGCATAATATTCTGTACAATGTTAGGTTCATCTTTTTATAGCTAGATGCTCAATAAGAAATACTTTATTTATTTCATACTCTATGCTTACATGTACTTTAACACTTTCACATGGTTAGGAAATATAATGGTTTGTATTTTTCACCAACCAATGTCATCAATAAATTATTTTGACTCTAATTGGATAGTGAAGGAACAAACCTTGTCTTGGAAGCTGTATTTAATTTGAAAAGGCAAGAACTTTCACATAGATATGTCAAATGTTTTAAAACAAACAAATTAAAATCTGACTTACTTTTTTTGTTATAATTAGAACATGAGTTTGTTTTCAAGTAAATGCATAGTCTGAGATTGCTGTGACATCTGACAGCCTTTTTTTCTGATATGCTAGGGCCGTGGGACGTCAGAGCACACTTCGTATAAAAAACATGGAAATTGGGCCTGCAGTTTTAAGACTCGAAATTGTAATATTTTTGTTTCGTTTGTGGTACCAGGTGATTGTTGAATAAAATGTACATATTCTTAGAGAAAAATGTATAAGGAATTGATTGATGTATGATTTATCGACTTATAATTGGATATATTATGATTTCGAGTCTTAAAACTGCCGCCCCAAGTCTGGGTCAGCCATTTCCATGTTTTCTATACAGAGTGCGCTCTGACATCCCATGGACCCAGCATATCACAAAAAATGCCGTCAGACGTCAGAGCAATCTCAGACTAGTAAATGCAGCACATCATATTAGAATTTAAGTCAAAAATAAAAGTTTCTATAATATTTAAAAACTTAGCAAGGCACATATGAATATTTCAATAGCTTTATTAGATCAATGTATGAAACAGCTCAAGACAATTTGACAAAAGGCTGTTTGATGTCAAAGGAATCTCAGACTAAGGCTTTCCTTAACATTTTTAATTACAGTTGACTCTCGTTATCTCGAACACATTTAAATCGAAATTGTTGATTAGTTGTAAATTGATGGAATATTTTATTCTCTTCACTTTGACATTATTTTTTTTTAGGAATTGTTGTCTTATATACCAAGTATGCAGAAAGGTGAACCAATATGGGCTGAATTGAAGGAGTTTGGTGCTGGATGGTGGATTAAGAATATTAATATACTGAAAAGAACAATGGAAAAGGTCAAAGAAGTTTAAAATTTATTTCACAAAGTCTTCGTGTTACAAATTTTTATTTGAATATTAATTTATTTTATTTTTTTATATGAGCACTATTATACTATGTTCCAGCTCCAAAAAAGATTAGATAATAATTTACGACTCATCAGTTGTGCTCAAGACCTAAAATGTTGAAAACCAAAACAACAATCCAAAAAGTTGAAGAGCAAATTCAAAAATACCAAAATGACCAAAAACTGTAAAGCCAAAACCATCTAAGAAAGAGCTATGCACAAAAAAGAAACCCCTTTGTTTTCACTAATTTGAAATGATCAAAATAATACAAATTTAAATCTGAAGTCTTGATTTTATTTGTTCATGTCAGATGGGGCCAAATATTGGCTGAAATCATACAATCTCCTTTTAAAAAATATTCTTATGAAATATACGACAGAAATATTTTCATATATTCTACCATTTCCAACATAACAAGAAGGGACCAAAGAAATTGATGTTTCATGATATGTTATAAATTTCATTGCAACTTAATTTTGACTTTATTGAAACCAGAGAGTATAACGTCTGCTCAGCATTTGGTCCTTTTTATACGAAGCATCATTTTTTACAAGTCATCATTATCTTCTTATGCTTTCACTAGAATTGTGTTCTTAGCCTCCGGAAAATTTAATAACTATAGTTTAATTAAAGCTAACCGCCTCGGTGGTCTCGTGGTAGCGTGCTCGCCCCGAGTCCGGAAGGTCGCGGGTTCGATCCCTGGCCGGGTCAAACCAAAGACATTAAAATTAGTATTTGCTGCTTCTCTGCCAAGCACGCGGCATCTAGGAGTAAGAGCAAAGACTGGTCGGCTCGGAGTCAGTATAATGTGTCCGAGTGAGGTGATATGTCTTCCTGCGGACAGTTACCTCGTGAGCTAGCACATTAAAAATCCGACTTAGCGTGTCGGTCTAGTACAAAGCAGGGATCATATTCATTATCATATCAACATGTTCTCTTCCTGATATGCACCTGGTTGCCACTGGACGTTAAACAATAATTCATCCATCCATTAATTAAGCTTAAACTCTTATACTGAAACTTTGTAGGTAGCCAAAGCAGCATTTCAATCTAACAAAGATCCTATGGATGCAGCTATATATTACTTAGCTATGAAGAAAAAGAGTGTTCTTTGGGGATTATACAGGTAAAATATGATAAAAAGAATGTACATGTACTTTGGGGGTTATACAGGTAAAATATGATAAAAAACAATGTACATGTACTTTGGGGATTATTTAGGTAAGATATGATAAAAAGATGTTACTTTGGGGACTATACAGGTAAAATATGATAAAAAGGGTGTACTTTGGGGTTTATACAGGTAAAATATGATAAAAAGAGTGTACTTTGGGGTTTATACAGGTAAAATATGATAAAAAGAGTGTACTTTGGGGACTATACAGGTAAAATATGATAAAAAGAGTGTACTTTGGGAACTATACAGGTAAAATATGATAAAAAGAGTGTACTTTGGGGATTATACAGGTAAAATATGATAAAAAGAGTGTACTTTGGGGACTATACAGGTAAAATATGATAAAAAGAGTGTACTTTGGGGACTATACAGGTAAAATATGATAAAAAGAGTGTACTTTGGGGACTATACAGGTAAAATATGATAAAAAGAGTGTACTTTGGGGATTATACAGGTAAAATATGATAAAAAGAGTGTACTTTGGGGATTATACATTTAAAATATGATAAAAAGAGTGTACTTTTGGGATTGTACAGGTAAAATATGATAAAAAGAGTGTACTTTTGGGATTGTACAGGTAAAATATGATAAAAAGAGTGTACTTTGGGGATCATACAGGTAAAATATGATAAAAAGAGTGTACTTTGGGGATCATACAGGTAAAATATGATAAAAAGAGTGTACTTTGGGGATTATACAGGTAAAATATGATAAAAAGAGTGTACTTTGGGGATTATACAGGTAAAATATGATAAAAAGAGTGTACTTTGGGGATTATACAGGTAAAATATGATAAAAAGAGTGTACTTTGGGGTTTATACAGGTAGATATGATAAAAAAAGAATGCTTTGAGGAATATTCAAGTAAAAAGAGTGTAATATGGGGATTATGCAGTTGATACATTGAAGAAGAGTGCTGTTGGAATTATGCATATTTTAAAAAAAAATCCAATGGATGGGGCTATATGTTACATAGCGATGAAGAAAAGGAGTGTACTATTGGGATTATAGAGGTGAAATGATACACGAACAGTGAATTGTGGGGATAATACATAAAGGGTTGGGATTAAGTCAAATCACTCATCTAAAACAAGATTCAGTGCCATACTCATTAAAAATATTGAATAGAAAGAAAGGAACTGTAAATAGACTATAATTTTTGTTCCTTATATACAAAAAACACCCAAAAAGTGCAATCCAATGGCTGTTTCATGTACTTTTTCTAATGATATATAACCTAAACCTGAGATTTGAGATGTGAATTTGTACATTGTATGATCGTCATCCTAGTTTATTTTTCACAGTAATCCAAACTTTTCATTAAATTGTAAATTTACAGAAATTTTTGTTTAGTTGAGGTTTTATGCTGTTTTCAGCACATTTGGCTATTTTTCGGAGGCCAGTTTTTATTGGTGGAGGAAGCCGGAGTACCCGGATAGAACCACTGAACTTTGTTAGGAAAATTTGAAATCCTTGTCAACTAAGATAGGAGTCGAACACACCCTGCTACAGATGAGATTCGAACTCACAACCTCAGTGTTGACAGGCTAGTGATCATTAGTACTCATGAGAAACTACCTAGACCACTTGGCCACCAATGCCCCTACAGAAATGTACTTACATTCAATGTTTCATCAGAATGACAATTATATGTATATTTGTATAGGTCTTTGGATAACAGGAAAATGGTAGACTTTTTCAAAAAAGACTTTGAACAAGACAGATGGAGAAAGGCTGCCCTGAAGAATGCATTTGATCTCTTGGGGAAACAGAGATTTCAACATGCTGCTGCATTCTTCCTTTTAGCAGGCGCACTTACTGATGCGGTTGAGGTAAGTTATACTGCATGTGATGTGTCTGACGCTTACAGATGGGAGCTACATCTAGGTTTCAGGTTTGAACCCCTGTCAGGTGAACCAAAGATATAAAAATTTGTATTGAGTGCTTGACCTCGAAGAGAATATAAACTAGTTTTGGATACAAATATTACATTTCAATTTAAGCATTTCAAGAAATTTTTCAATCAGTGAAAAGATTTGTTATACAATTGTAATACCACCTGAAGAAAATTGATTCTTATGCGAAGTCTGTTGTAACATAGATTTTCATTGGTTTAAATTGTAAATTTCAGAGTAAAAAAAAATTTTCGTTTTTAAACGTCGTACAGTAATCACTATAATAAACATCATTTGATATTACAAGATAAGAGTATTGTATTTTAATATTTGCCGGCAGGAATTTTGATTTGATGGTTACAAATATCTGTTTACTGGCTCTGCTAATGTGTCACCAGTAAAATCAATTTGCAACCATCAAATTTAGAGGAAAAAAAAAAGGTGTTAGGTTCTCAGGCACTGCCGCAGCAAAAAAACCTCTCGCGTCGGTGGTTTTTTGTCCCCCGTCGCAACGCGATGCGGGGGATATGGTAATGCCGGGCGTCGTGCTTCCGTCCGTCCGTCCGTCCACCTTGTAAGCGCTCTAGCAAATTTATTTCTTGACCGATTTGGATAATATTTATACAGTAGCTTTAACTCAATGATACTTTAAGGGAGTTCGAAGATGAGTCATGTCGAAATATTTTTGTAGGAGTTATGCCCCTTAATAACTTTGAAAATTGACAAAATGTTCATCTAAGTGTTCTAGAAAATTTATATTCTCCTTGCATTGGAATAATATTTATACACTTGGACCTAAAGGGAGGTTTTATACATAAACTCCTATCAAAACTTATAAAATTGAAAAATATTGTCTTTAAGAGTTTGTTAGGCGGAATACTTTTGATCAAAGCATTTCTGTTTATTGAAAAGGAGTAAATGTACATTTGTATAAATTCTCAATACACATGGTAAAATAAGATTTCAACACTATACCCATATTGTATAAATGTCTTCATACCACTCATTAACTTGTAAAAAACTTTAGCAATAACCACAAATTGTTTGTCCTCCTATTCTCTCTCTTTGAGAAAATTTTGTTATGTTTCACTTGTCCAAGGGTTTCTGATGCTCTAGCGGCGGGGGACTTCAGAACGCTGTTCGATTTTTATTCTTAGTAAAATCTGGAATTTTTTTCAAGTCCACTCCAGAAACGGTTGATACTTAATATTTCATACGTACGCTTGTAGAAATAAATAATTATTATATTCCTCTAGCTTTCCCTAAACAAATGGAAGGATTGGTCACCCTTGATGCCCTGAAAGTCCCATAAATGTACCCTTTCGTTTAGAAAATGTTCTTGTTGTCATTAATTAAAGCGTAAGTATATTTTGCTGTTACAGAAAATTTCTGCTGAGTTACTCCCTTTGATAACAATTTTCTTTTCAATTCAATTTTTTTCTGACAAGGAAACCAAAATTTATATTTAATTGTTGAATAAAAAATACAAAAAGAATTTTGAGAAAAAAATGTATTCTTCTTTTGAAACAAATGTGTTTCCCAAACATTTTTGTACATATAATTTTATGTAAAACCTTTGTAATTCTTTTATGACTTGGGTTATATTCATGCAATCAGTAACAAGAGTATAATTTCACAGTGTTTTAAACGCAGTTGTAAAACGACTTAACCCGCATTGTACGCAAAGGCAAACAGCAGTTATTTTCTTTGAAAATGTGTGATGACACCCAGGAATGATATTAATCACATCTTTGATTTTTTTTTAAAGACAATTTTCCCAAACAATGAAGTCAATTTTAAGAAAAAAAAAAGAAAAAAAAGCCTTCCTCCCTCATCCATTTTTTTTTATAAAAGTGGCCTGAGAACCTAAGCATTTTTTTTTGCATGGCCTTATATGAAATACAATACTGAAGTGTTTGCAAATGATATCAGACAACAGATATTATAAATATGAATTCTTTTTTTTGAAAGGTATGTTTAAACAACCTAAATGATATCCAGTTAGCTTTAGTTGTATGTCGGCTCTACGATGGAGAGGACATGTTACCAGAGAGTGTTCAACAAATTTTAAATAGCCAGATTCTTGGTTGTGATAAAAATGGTGATAATTATGATGTAGATCGCATTTATCCTGATCCTTTTTTGAGGAGCATGTCTTTGTGGACATTTAAAGATTTCCGAGGATCTCTAAATACTTTATTACAAGATACGAAAAGGAGAGGCAAAGTTTTACAGAATTCTGACAGCTCTATGCCTAGTGTTTTTAATTTTTATAATTATTTACGAACTCATCCGCTACTTGTACGACAAAGAATGGCATCTGCTGGAACAGTGGGAAGGAGAAAAAGTGTGATTCCAGGATTCACACGTCAACAAACTGTGGTTTTAGACGATAGTTCTGTTGTTGTTGACAAAGTGACCCCATTAGAGAGGCGTTTATTTTTTACTACTGCTCATACTCATTATAAAAATGGCTGTCCGTTATTAGCACTCGAAGTCTTGTCGAAACTACCTCCAGTAATAGAAAATGCATCAATAAAAACTCTAAAAGACATTGCTCCTGTTTCATCGTCAGTTGCCATAGAAACAGGAACCATTGACCCCTATATGGAAGAGAAAGTTGATTCACAAAATAAAAGTAAAAGTATAGATATGGATAAACCTATTACTAATGGTTTCAAAGAAAAAAGTAGTGCATTAGATTGGAGTACACCTATTAGCAGAAACAAGTCTGATAGCATCGACTGGGGAACGCCATCTATAAAGTTTAACTTAGAAGAACCAAAATTTGATCTCAGTTTTAGTTCTGAGGAGTCTGACACTGAAGCAGACGTTGAAAATGGCTGTGTTATTCCAGAGGTTATTGTTGAAAATAATAAAGATGCTATAAATCAAAGCACAAAAGGTCAGCAGCAAAGCCCTAAAGGTCAACAACAAATTGATATATTTGCTCAGCAGTATGCTTTCATTGCTTGTTTGAAAGTCTTGATGGAAGAGATGCATACATTAGCGACAGGGTTTGAAGTCGACGGAGGCCAATTAAGATTCCAACTGTACATCTGGTTAGAAAAAGAAGTGGAAGTGCTGCAATTCCTAAGTAACTATGGCAACAAAGAAAAAAATACTACTGATATAAATTCTCCTGGAACTGGAAAAGGAACAGAAAGTTAGTAATATTATTTTTACTGGATATGTAATACCTAGTTTTGTGGTATAGATTTAATGGTCAAGTTTTATTGGCCGACCGTGGCAATTACCATAAAATATTTGCATAAGCATGTGTTATTGACTATTGTTGTCGAGCCTGTGACTTTTGTCAGGACTACATTCCGTCGGCAGCACATTCACCCTGTGGTTAAAGTTTTTTATAATTAATAACTTAATAACTTTCTTACACCAACCTGTATTTTTACCAAACTTGGACAGAAACTTGTTCGTGATCAAAAGATAGTATCCGGCGGAAAATTTTGTAATAATTTTTTTTCAATTTAGCCGTATTTTACTTATAAATGGACAATAATTGATAGATTAATGTATATTTTTGCTGGTATTTCTTTCTCGCCCACATTTTTTTTTAGCAAGTATTGATCATTGATATTCTTTCTTACCAATTATAATAATGTAAAACTTAAGTCTTTCAATCAATCATTCATTAATTAGCAATGCACAGTATTGTTGATTAACTTCTGTTTATTATTATTTATCATCAACTCATATATTGACCAATCGGATTCCTGGAAATTTAAAATTTCAAGATTTCAAGAAAATCTGAATTTGAGAAATATGTATGAAAAACCTATGGTCTAAAATACAGTAAAGATATTGTATTATATGCAAAAAGAGTTCATAATGAGCAAATTTAAACAAGACTAGTTCATAAACCTATTTAAAACAGAATTATCATTCATGTGAAATGAACAGAAGATATATCTAAATCAAATTTTGAAGTACAGATGATTTTTTAACAGGTACATCTGACTTCAATGCTGAAGAAAACCCTTCCACCCTAGATGTACCTCCAAAAATAATGAGATCGTTGTCCGTCAGATCTGACTCCTCCTACAAACCTACGTTACATGAAGTTATTCTAGCTGAAAAAATGGATTTTCAGTCAAAGCTAGAGAGAATGGCAAATAGAAAGCAATGGTTGAAAACCCATCAACAACTGCTGAGGACCCTAGCTAGTTACTGTATGTTACAGGGATCTGGAGGCGGAGGGCTGGCGTCTGTACAGATGGAGTTACTGCTCTTGTTGCAGGTAAGGTATCACTTTCTCACTTAAAAGGGTTAAAAGAGTTTGGTGGGGAATGTTTGGCCTCTGTTGTGACTTCTGATCTCAAAAGTGTTAAAGTGATCTGAAGGCAGAGGCCCATCATCTGCATAAATGGAATTACTTCCCTTGTTTTAGGTAAAAATTCACTTTCTCAGTTAAAAGCAGACCTGCTTTTCTTCTGCTTTTAAGTGGAATTTGCTTTTGGAAATCTGAATTTGTCTATTACAGTTTCCTTATCATACATAGTGAAATGGCTGCCAAAGTATAATTTCTGCTCCTTTTACATGGTTGTCAAAATAAGGTCTGTAAAAGTTTACAAGTACACGTAATTTATAGTGTGTTTTATACACCTTAAAGTCAGGATATATACATGAATTTTGTTAAAACTGCCTAGTGACAAAATTTTTTTAAACGGTATGTTATTTTTCCATTTCTTATCATTCTTATGGACGTTTATTTTCCACAACATTAAAGTCAGATACTTCCCTCTAATTCATTATAAGGTCACTAAATGGAAAATTAGTGATATTGATGGTCCCACTGATATTTTTCAGTTCTTGTTTTTCAATGAGGGTGACAATTTTGTGACAAAATATAAAATGAAACCTATTTACACCTGGCTGTCATAAAAAGCCAGACTCTGTATTCTGACCATGAGTTCCAATTTCTGCATTGACCTTAGTATGCTGGCCACTCTTTAAACTGGACATTTTTTTTTTGTTTTGGTGGTGGCCAGTTCAGATTGATTAGGAAAAGGTAATATCGCCTATTTCTTAATTTTAGCAATTTTTCAGTTTGAAAAAAAATATTTTCAAAAAGATTTCTTTTACAGGAACTGCAGCAAGAAAAGACTCAGCAGCAGTTGTTATCTCCCCTTCCCTTCCCTACAACACTTCCTCTTTTGTCAGCAGCCATTGCAAGTTCAAAAACAGTTGTTGCAGATCCAATACAACACATACAGTGTATGACACAGGATCTTCTACATTCCATTATAGAAATCATGTCTCCTCCCGGGACAGAGAGTGCAATAAATACCGTGTTTACCATGAGAAACCTCTCCATAGCTCTGTCGTCGTGTATTTATCAGTGTTTATGTGACTGTGATAGCTTTGTAGTGTCCTTGAAGGAAAGTAATGATGCCAGTCTGGAGGGGTTTACTAGGTACAGTAGTGTGTGTATAATATAGTGGTAAAAGTTCTTTTGAAATAATTTATTGAAGTGTTAATTAAGAAACCAAACTGACTCACAAACTGACTGAAGTCTTAAAGACTTTATTTAAAACTTGTGACTGAGTTGGATTTTACACACTGATGAATTCTGTTACAAAAAAACCTTTTAATACTTTTAATTTCTAAAACTTTGAGGAATTTTACAAATTAATTTTAAATTTTAGCTTGTAAAAACAGCAGAATTTTTCATTGTCATGGATTGCTTTACCTGACATGGTTCATACAAAAATATGATCACCACTGGAAATCATGATGTTGGCCAATGAAAATTTACTTGATGGTGAAACTTTCAGAGAATCTTCATTCCATGATGGCATTGTGCACCTCCTATTTTAGAATTTGATCAGACCAATTTTTGGGGTTTCCCATAGAAAAACATGGACTTTGACTTTCAATGTGATAGGGGGTACCATGATGCCATCCACAACTCCTCCTAAACCACTGTATGTAGGGGTATCATTTAGTGAGCATTACTCACAGCTTTTTAAAAATTTCATCTCACTGCTGTTGGGAGTTTTTCTATCCAAAATATTGACATTTCCTTTCATGTATCTTATGGAAGGCGGGGATATCAAGTAGTGAGCTTTGCTCACAGTATTTCTAGTTTATTGTTGTCAAGGAAGTATCATTTAGGGAACCAACAATTTATTATTATTTTTGGGGGGATTGGATTGAAGGAATTTTAGAATAAATGGCAGGCTTCTAAATTAAAAAAAAAAAAAAGTCCCGATCAAGCGTGTGGTGTAAAAAGCAGGATTTAACATTACCTTGAATAATATACTAGTATATTTTGAAAACAAATCATTCATGCAAGAATATGGATAGAGAAACAAATACAGCCTCCTGGAAAATTGATAGGATCTAAGTGAACTTTGAAATGAACATTTTATAACAGCTTAAAGATGTGATTACCATAGAAAATGGACCATGTTATAATTTTTTACCAATGTTAACCCAAATATATCACTCTAAAATACGTTGAAATGCTGTAAAATTGATTCAAACACTCTAATTTTTTTTCACAAGAATAATATAAAATATCAACTGTTTGGTGCAATAAGAAGCTCTTCAGCCAGCTGGCTATACTTAACTGAAAAAGTTTCATTTTGAATCTGGCAAAAACCTGATATCGGGTAACATATATATGTATCTTTGTTCATGGGTTTTAGTACTTATTAGACATGGATTGTGATGTCACAATTTTCATTTAAGAAACACAAAGAATAAGAAATTCATTTGTATGCATGTACATAAATATGACTATTTCTATACTGTAGACAACAATAGTTTTCATAGAAATAAGTTACCTAATTGTTTTATTTCATTTTTCAGTCACAATTTTAGCAGTAGCCAGGCTGGCCATTTAATGGCTGGAGTTCAGCGGTACAGAAGACGATCAACAACAGGCGATGATATTATCAATACGTCACCTGTCAAATGGCCAGGTATTGTTACTATGGTGTCAGTTATCACTATTTTGATTTTGCTGAATCTGGGCAAAAAAAATTATGTATGTGATTTTAGTCTTACAGTGTGCCTGTGCTGTCGAAAAAATATACACATTTCATTATCTCTCACCTGCCCATTGAAACATGTTTACAATTTATAATTTTTCACTTGGAGAATTTTTTAAAAAAAATTTTTAATTCCTCTTAAACTGCTCTGCGTGTGAAAACCCTTTTGATTGGTTTTGTTGTTACAAAATGGCAGATTCTGAGATTTTTTACATGTCATTTTTTTTACTATCTTGAAATAAAGTAAACAACACATAAAAGTAAATTGCTTTGAACTCGGATTATTTTTCAAATAATGACAAGCTACAAGTTTTAAAGTCTTGCTTTGTCCATCATTTTTATCTGTCTTGGGACTTTTATCCTTGTCTGTTTAAATTAAAAAAATTGTCAGGGTATTACTATAAATTAAGGTGTTCATTAATTTTTACAGATCTGCTTTAAACTCCAATATTCAAGATTGATAAATGCAATTTTATGCAAATACATATTAAAAAACCGAAATGTGATCTTTGTCACATTTTTTGGCTTAATTTATATTTTTTTATTAGGTGTAACATCTCTGAGGGTGCTCTTAGCCAGAGAAAAAGATGATGTTGCACCAAAATTGAATATTCTGTTGTGTGAATCTCTTGTGGCAGTGTATGTAAGCCTTCTAGTCAATGCCCTGGCGGCATATGATTGCCACATGTTGTATAGATTGGTGGCACACAGATTTAATCAGCAGTTGTGGTCAGCCTTGTTTGGTGGTGGAGTGAAAACGGCTCTAAAATTATCGACAAGCACACCTCTTCCAAGTAAGTTTCATTATCATAGAAAATGCTGTGCAATATAAAAAGGGTTTAAAGGGCAAAACAATGTTATATGAGGTTTCTCATATAAATTGGACATTACTAAATAATTTAATATTGGAAGTAATGCAACAATTGATTGGTTAAATTATTTTCGTCTATCATATCATAGACTAAATTTTTTTCTACTATGATGTCATAAAGGGGAATTCCTCTGTTTTTGACGTTAAAACAACTGTTGGAATTAAAAGGATTATAACTAATTTTTTTCTCATTCTATGAAGAAATAACCCCAATGAAGTGGTGCACACTAAATAACCCGAGTTGATGTATTTTCAATGTCAAAGACGTACACGTATTTTCAATGTGAAAGACATACACGTATTTTCAATGTGAAAGGCATGTACACATATTTTCAATGTGAAAGACATGTACACATATTTTCAATGTGAAAGGCATGTACACATATTTTCAAAAATGAAAAAATAATTTTATACTTTCATCACAGAATTATTCAAATATATTTTGGGACTGTCATAAATGTATTAAAAAATAAACAATACTGTAAGATCAAATACGAAAAAAACAAAAAAAACATGAACAGCTGTGTTCTTGAAAATCTGTAATGTGAGCCAAAGGCTCATACCCTACATCATAATCAAAACAGGTGTTAGTGTAGACAAATTGATTAATTACTGTTTAATGCCATGTAGACAAAGTCTCATTTTGCAACAAAATTGAAAAGTTAGGACAATATAATATATGAATCTCATTTACATTTGTTTTCCATAAGCTGCTGACGATGAGATGTTCAAACAACGGATAAGATTACACATGAAAGTGATGGGTCCTCAGGGTACGCCAAAAGAGAAGAAAACGTTTAAAGAAACATTCCTGCCACCAGAACTTAGTATGATTACATTTTTCATGACGAAGGTTTGTTTATGGTAATACATCTGTTATTTGTTAAAGCTTCAGTGACATTTCTAGTCTTCATAGTGAAAATTTTATTTGTATGAGCATTAGAAACAGGCAGAAATGTGAGGTTTTCATTGGATGCTTGATGGAAAACTTCATGTTTGTCGTGTTCCAGAATTCATCTTAATATATTTGTTCTACTTGGAAACTATGGAGCACAAAGCAAGAGAGAGGATTTAGTCATGGTCTCTGTCCATGTTAACATTTGTTCCAATAACTTTGTGGATGCAAATTGTCTGCAGAAAGAGAAATGATTTTTTTTCCAGTTTAAAGTGAAGTTTAGATTTATTACAGTTCCTTTACTACTCATTGTAAAATTGGTGTGAAATTATCATTTCTTCTCTTTTTTTTCCAGTTTTCAAAATCATATCTGTTGGTATGTTGTTAGATCTGTTTACATTTCAGCCTTTTTCTACTGGATCTACATTTGGAGAATTTCAGTACGACTCTGAGGAGTCACTGTCTTCAGAGGGAGAAGATTCGGATGAAGATGATAATGACGAGGATGAAAAATCACTAAGACCTAATACATTGTATGTATTTTATATTATTTAACTTTTTTATTTTTTCTGAAATTCCTAGACCAATGGTTCTCAAACTCTGCCTGAAGGATTTTTGTATAATGTATGGATATTTTATAATTTTGAAATTAATTGACAAGGATTGCCAATTTTCCTACCGAAGGTCGGTGGTTCTCTCCGGGTACTCCGGCTTCCTCCACCAATAAAAACTGGCCGCTGCGAAATAGCCAAATGTGCTGAAAATGGCATAAAACCCGAACTAATCAAACAAACAAACAATATAATTTTGAAAAAAACTTTCTTTGCTACTGTAAAAAAAGTATTGATGATTGGTCAATTTCAGTAATCTTCTGTAAGGAAAATCCTTGGCCAACTGAACTGAAACTTAATCTATAGGATACTGTTTATAAATTTTGTGAAATTTCATTTTCTGATTAGTTGAATTTCAAAATACCCATATTTTATTGTAGGAATTTATAATACATATATTTTATTTCAGGAATTTTTCAGCTGTACAACAACACACCGATCCAAACTCGTATTCTTGGTGCTTAATTAGATATGCCATAGTGAAACTGGTGCTATGTAATATTCAGTCATATCTTCCATTGATTGGTATAGAGTTACCAGGTAATATATATAGCTGTAGGTACCAGATCATGATTGGTATAGAGTTACCAGGTATATATATATATAGCTGTAGGTACCAGATCCTAATTTGGAGGTTGATTGAAAAACTTGATTTCTAATCTGTCGTATTTTCAAATTTTAAACTGAGTCTACTGCAGAAAGCCACTGAATATATCCATTTCTTTGGACACACAATGCAGAATATGTTGGGGTGAAATTAGATTTGGAAAGGCAAATACAGAAAATGGTGGGGTTAAACTATATTTGGACAGGCAAATACAAAATCTGGTTGAGTTTAACTAGATTTGGACAGGCAAATAAAGAATATGGTAGGGTTAAACTAGATTTGGACAGACAAATACAGAATCTGGTGTGGTAAACTACGGTTGATTTGGACAGGCAAAATCTGGTTGATTTTAACTAGATTTGGACATATAAACACAAAATCTTTTAGACTTTGACATGCAAATGCATATTCTGGTTGTGTTTAACAAGAATTGGACCTGCAAGGGTTTGGGGGATGGGGTTTTTATGTCCTAATCTCCCTCCATATTCTTTGCTGGTGGCAACACGAAAGAAGAAAATTGTATGCCCATTTCTTGATAGCCTATTATAACAATCCAGACCGTTCTGTTTTACAGAATTACCGATATGTTCACCTCTAATGCATGCTGTATTTAAGACGTTAGAACAATGGTTAGAGATACTGCTGAGTAAGTTAGACATGTTCAGCGGACCACCCGATAATTTCCTGTCCTCCATCCACGTGGATATTGTACAGGGGAAACCACATTCAAAGTACCAGGCGTTGCTGAATACACACAATACTCCATTTATGTAAGTCATACATGTATAACAAATGTTCAGATTTTGAATAAAAATCTTTTATTTTTGAAATCAAGAAGTGGCATCTTCTCTGAGCGCATGAATTGCAAAATTGAAGGATTGAAATTTTTAACATTGTCCAATGAAAATCAGTGTTAAAATGAACTTTGTATTAGAACTATAAGTAATTAGTTGGTCCGGAGGTTAAACTTTACATTGTATTTACTCCTTTTTTCTCAAAATTCTTGTCATGAACTTGAAAAGGTTTGAAAAAAAAAAGGAAAAATATACCTAAGGAGCAATAAAAAAAACGTAATCCATTGGACAGACAAATCCGGGAAGACAAATGAACAACCACAAGCACAACAAATAAACAGAGAAAACTAAAAAACAATGAACAACACAAACTCCTATAAAAACCAGGAGTGAACCCAGGTGCTCCGGAAGGGTAAGCAGTTCCTGCTAAGTAAATGGCACCCTTCGTGAAGTTCAACAAAGTCAATCCTGGGGAAGTCACAAATCCGTGGAGGCACATGAAAGGTTACGACAGTGGGAACAGGTCCAACATCATCTTAGATATTGGAACACTGTAATGGTCAATCAAATGGAAAAAGCATTTGTTTTTCTTCTAGAGACAACCATTCTACTTTAGCCATAAAAAGACTTTGGTTCCACTTGATTAGACAAGATTGTTTGAAGGAGATTTTCCTCAGATATGTGTTTGGGAAAAAGAAACAACATGGAGAGTCCAAAGTAAGTAAACAAAATTATGTTTCTTAAATTGAATCTATTTTTTTTTGTTTTGGAATGAGGTATTTGGATATGGTTACTGACTTTGATTGGTTGCTATAAGGATTTAACAGGCCTATGAAAAATAACTTAAACAGTCATTTTTGTCTGATCTTACATGACCCCTTTTTAATCTTGCCAACTTTGAATTTTCAAAATTTTTAAACCAGATCAACAGGTTTTTTCTTTGCAGTCATTCCAGACTGGTCAAGACCAGTTTAGATCAGTTTACCATATTTCTGAACACAAATGAAATAATCTTAAATATGTTGATCAACTGCAATGACAAATCTTTTGTCTCTTATGACAAGAAATAAACTAGAAAAATAAATTCCCCTACCTACCTTACCTTATTTAAAAAATAAATTGTCTGCAAACCAGAGAATTTATTTAAGATATCCTAATGATCACTATCCTGTCAATATTGAGGTTCTGAGTTCGAATCCAACTCATGGCGTGGTGTGTTGTTCTCTTCTGATAATTTTCAAGCCAAGGGTTGGTGGTTTTTTCTCTGGATTCTCTGTCTTACTCCATCAACAAACACTTACCTCCTGGATATAGCCAATTGTCCTTAAAGTGACATAAAACTCCAATAAAGCAAACCTGGATTTGATATGAATAAACAAGACTATAAAAGTATTTTAAGACCAATTCAAGATTTGATAAGATTTTGTAAGATTAAACAAGACTATGATAGTCTTTTAAGACAATTTCAAGATTACTAGTTATATATACATAAGGATTACTTGTAGTATTAATTATTGGTGTCTCATTTTCAGACTGATCAAACCCAACAAGGAGACATAACAGACAGTCGGGTAAAGGAACCAATGAAAATTGTTCACAAAGAACAAGACATAATTACAGCTTTTGCCATAAATCAGGTAAGGGATCTAGTGTTATTGAAATGTATTATATACATGTAGACAAGTACAGATAAGTGTTTCATGTGTTTGCCTCACGTTGTAGAATGTTTGCATCATATATAATGTTTCTATCAGTGTGTACTATATGATTTGAGATTAGTGGCTCATAAGTTCATGTATTAAGTAATCTTACCATTAGGTAGAAACACTGAAATAATGTTAAAATATTTTGTATATTGTTGATTTTGAAGAAATGTATTTTCACTTATCAGCCTCATTTATACACATATGACTCGCAGTAAATGGATTTGACCCCTCACCCATTTCATCCAAAACTTTGTATAATATTGCCACAGTTGCTCAAATTATTTAAGAATATTTTTCAATTTTGAAAATATGACCTTCTATTGAGGAAAAGGTCACTCTTGACCTTTTTGACTCATGTAACCCAAAGTTTTTTATAGCAAAAGCTCAAAAACCCATTTGAGCTTTTGTTATAACTTGGCATCTGTTTTCCAGATGTTGATTATTTCTTTTACCAAGAAACCCCTCTTCCAAATAATTGAAATTGCGTCTGAAATATCTATGGGAGTAACTTTATTCTTTGATTTTGGATATATATATATATGTATACATATTTTTTTTTGACTGCGAAAATAATTCCTGCAAAAAGTCACCTGAGTGATTGAATCAATTTTAATTTGGTCTTCGGTTAAGATTACCGTAAAAGGGTTATTGTATATAGCATGTGCTGTTTACTGTCCACACTTTCATCAAGATTTGGTTATTCGCCTATGAAAAATTTTACTACAAGAAGGCATTAAGGATGCTCGCTGGTCATGTTTTGGTCTTTTTGTCAGATTTTTGGAATCCTCAGGTTTTATCCATTTCTTAAACATGAAATTTTTTGCTCATGAACCCCACTTTTTAGCTCACCTGGCCAAAGGCCATGTGAGCTTTTGCCATCACTTTTCGTCCGTCGTCCGTCCGTCCGTCCGTCGTAAACTTTTCATTCAAAAATCTTCTCCTCTGAAACCGCTGGGCCGATTGGTTTGAAACTTAATAGGAATGATCTATGACATGTCCTCCACAAACGATCCTCATTTTATATTGATCCGATGAAAAACATGGCCACTGTTGCTAAAAATAGAACATAGAGGTAAATTGCTGTTTTTTGCTAATAACTCAAAAACCGTTACAGATATCGAAAATCTGACATGGGGTAAAATTGATCAGCATGACGAGATCTACCTACCCTGAAATTTTGAAGGAAATTCCAAAACCCATGTAGGAGTTATTGCCCTTTTTTCGTCAAATTTTTAAAATTTTAACATTCAAAAATCTTCTCCTCTGAAACTGCTGGGCCGATTGGTTTGAAACTTAATAGGAATGATCTATGACATGTCCTCTACAAACGATCCTCAATTTATTTTGATCTGACGTAAAACATGGCTGTCGTAGCTAAAAATAGAATATAGGGGTGGATGTGTTGTTTTTGGCTAATAACATAAAAACCGTTACAGATATCGAAAATCTGACCAGGGTTAAATTGATCAGCATGACGAGATCTACCTACCCTGAAATTTTGAAGGAAATTCCACAACCCATTTAGGAGTTATTGCCCTTTTTTCGTCAAATTTTCAAAATTTTAACATTTTTCATCATTTATCTCCAAAACTATTTGAGATAGAAGTGAAATGTAAATTTGAAAAATGTTTGCCATGTTGAGATCTACCTACCCTGAAATTTTAAAGAAAATCCCAAAACCCATTTAGGAGTTGTTGCCCTTTTATTGTCAAAGTTTCAAAATTTTTTCATTAAAAAATCTTCTCCTCTGAAACCGCTGGGCCGATTGGTTTGAAGCTTAATAGGAATGATCTATGACATGTCCTCTACAAACGATCCTCAATTTATTTTGATCTGACGTAAAACATAGCTGTCGTAGCTAAAAATAGAATATAGGGGTGGATGTGTTGTTTTTGGCTTATAACTTAAAAACTGTTACAGATATCAAAAATCTGACATGGGGTAAAATTGATCAGCATGACAAGATCTACCTAACCTGAAATTTTGTAGGAAATTCCACAACCCGTATAGGAGTTATTGCCCTTTTTTCGTCAAATTTTCAAAATTTTAACATTTTTCATCATTTATCTCCATAACTATTTGAGATAGAAGTGAAATGTAAATTTGAAAAATGTTTGCCATGTTGAGATGTACATACCATGAAAATTTAAAGGAAATCCCAAAACTCATTTAGGAGTTATTGCCCTTTTTTTGTCAAATTTTCAAAATTTTAACATTTTTGCATTTATCTCCAAAACTATTTGAGATAGAAGTGAAATGTAAGAAACGAGATCAAAAGTTCAATGTCGGATAAAAAACTTAATTCACATAGTTTTTTCACTGACCCCCCCCCCCCCCCCCCCACCCCCCCTCTTAACTTAATTTGGGAAAAATTGATTGACCAATATGGGCATATGCTTTGAGTATACTTTTTTGTATCATGGGTCCTGTTTTTCCTCAACAATGTATGTTTGTTCTGTATTTTGACTTGGACATCACTTGAATCCGTATTTTTCAATCCGAAAATCGATGTCGGATAACAAAACTTGCAGAGATTTTTACCCCCCCACCCCCAAACTATTTGAATTAAGTTTTTTATCCGACATTGAACTTATGATCTGTTCCCTAAATTGAAAAATGTTTGCCATGTTGAGATCTACATACCCTGAAATTTTGAAGGGATTCCCAAATTCTATTTAGGAGTTACTGGTTTGTGTAATTTGAGGTCGGGTTCTGTTACATTTATTTAAGGTTCACCCTTATTCCTGGTCAATTTTATCAACTTCCTGCCAGGACTACCACCATCAGGGAACATATTTTAACATTAAACCTTATGAAAAATAAATCTTCAACAAATTTTCCCTGGACAATTGAACCAATTGCAACAAACTTGGTCAAATAGTTGATTAATTGTCCAATGAAAACCAGACTCCAGGTGAGCGATACAGGCTCTGGTGAGCCTCTTGTTCTTTTATAATTCAATCATATATACCTTAAAATGGTATTTGACAAAATTTTATGAAAGCCTTTTTATTTTTTCATACATCTTTGAGAGACTGAAGTTGTCAATGCAAAGACAATGAAAAATCCAGAGAAAACCCATTTCCTGAAAATTTTCAAGGCCTTATAGTTGTAAAATGAGCACATGAACCTATATTTTTTTCTTGCTTATTTGTTTACTATTCATATGTTCTCTCAAACTAAAACACCTATTTCAAATCCTATTTATTTCCTATTAGACCAGCGATCATCCTTAAGTTGTACCTCTAGATGGAAAATAATAAACAGCATTTGCTAAAATATACTTTTTATTGAAAACAACCAATCTCGACTAGTTAAATTTAAAGTCACAGATTGACATTTTGTTGTTATTTCTTTTGTGATAATATACATGAATATGCATACAACATTTACAAGTCGATTACAACATTTGTTTTATATATATATACTTACCTGTTTAGGGTTCCAATATGGAGGTAAATTTTACAAAATGTACTAATACTTTATATTGTCTTCCTTAACAGAATACTTAAACAAACGCAGGGGTGTTTTTGTTTTAGTCATTACAAATGTACATTCTGCACCTGTAGCCACTAGCTGGAGCCTGAGTCTTGTAAAATTTGCCGCAGGCTTGTTAAAATTGTAAATCACAAGTCCGAATGTTTTAAAAATATCGAATTAGACTGTAAACATCTATTTCTGTGTTGTTTGCTTACTAAAGAGTGTTTATGGGGAGGTGAGTGACTGAGGAACTGTGTACCCTAATGTATATTTTTCTTTGGAAAAATTAGAGGGCTTTGCTTTGCTTTCCTCAATACTTATTTGTATGCCCAGATAAAGTTTCAGTCAAAAATATTTGATAAATGTATTCTGTTATTAGAACACCATCCAAATCGATTTTGGCAAGGGGAAAACCGTATGTAAATGCACCACAATGCTTCGTTAAACTGTAGTTGTTACTAACTCTACTAAATTACAAATATATCCTTCTTCCTGTCAGCTTTATCCTTTTTTTTCTCTGCTTCATAACAGTTGTTTGATGTCTTTTTGTTTACTATATATTAGAGACCTGTAGGCTTACTTCTTTTATGTGAAGGGATTACAATGATTCTCGTTAAGAGGGTTTTGAAAGGAAATAGTAAGGTTTTCCAGTTAGCATTTATCATCTTTTTAATTCAGAATCTGGATTAGAATTTGTTTGAAAGGGCAAATGGGGTCTTGTTTATTCCAAATTTTCTGGAATATAGGTCACAAAATTTCCAGCTAAATTGAGACATGTTGCCTTCCAGTTGGTCAAGACTAGTCAAGAGCAGGTTAGAGTTCAGCACATGTAAAAAGGTGCATAGTTGTTTCAGAAAACTGATCTTAAAGAATTGATTTGGTTTGAAAATTTGATAATATAGAATTTCCAGAAAGCCAAGACTTAGTCAAAAATGTGATTTTTAAATAAAAAAAAAATTCTGTAGAATGCATAGAAATAACTGAAATAATTATCACACTTTCGAAACAGTTTGAGAAGTGGTTTTTGGTGTGACCACACTGTGGGCCAACGAGATTTGACATTAATTATAAGAAAAAATAAATATAGTGTCATCTGATATATATTTCTTTTGCTGAAAAACATAGTATATACTTATTAAGCTAGAATTCTAAGACATATTGTAGACCAGTTATCCTGTTGTTTATGTAAGTCTTATAACTATTGAGGTGAAAGGTTAAGTGTAGGTTTTTGTTACATATGAAATATTGTATAAGTTAGAGACTTTATATAAAAAGAAATCTTACACAACACTTGATGGAGAATTTTTTTTCTACTTAGGACATTCTGGCAATTTTTTTGTATATTTATTTACAAATTCATTGCATGTTTTTGTTTACATAATTTTCTGCATGTAATTTTAGTTATTTTATCCTTGGTTTTGAAAAGTGTAACTAATACTGTTTATATGACCACACATTTTTGTAGGTATATTAGGATATGAGCCTGTCATCATCGTCCATAGACAGTTAGGTTTTTCTCATAGATTTAATGTTCAATAAAATAGATTTTTCTAAAATGTTAGCAATCTGGTCTTATATGAGAAATACAGGTTTGAATTGATTTTTTTTTATACTTTATAGGAGTTCCATAAAATTCTTTAAAAATAATTTCTTACAAAAGTAAAACAATAGTTACTTCTGATTTTTAAAAAATTAATTTGTCTAAATTCACACTCACAATCTGACAAAGATTTGTTCTTTCTTTTATATTTTCAAGATATAGCGGTCAAATTGTAATGCGTGCTTGCAGTATCCCAACAGACTTTTTTATACTGTATACTGTATATTGTTCATTGTTTTTAAACAAAAACGGTCAAAATAAGCTATGTTTGACTGTAAAACATATTACTGTCCTGTTTTTTATATCCTCCAACATTAAATTGTATCATGCATGAATAGCGCAATTACATCAGATGTTCACAGGTTGACAATCAGTGCCTAGCGAAGCCCTTTATTTTTTATTTGTGGGATTTTAAAAATAGATTTGATACTGCATGTATAGTTATTATTTTTCTGAATTCTTTGGTTAGGAAAACTTATTTTTAGTCTGGTAACTTTTATTTTTAGCTCACCTGGCCGAAGGCCATGTGAGCTATTGCCATCACTTGGCGTCCGTCGTCGTCCGTCGTCGTCCGTCGTCGTCGTCCGTCGTCGTCGTTAACAATTTTTCAAAACTCTTCTCCTCTGAAACTACTTTACCAATTGGAACCATACTTGGTATGAATGTTCTTTGGGGTATCCTGCATAGAACTGATGTGGGGATTTTTGATCCGTCGAAAAACATGGCCGCTGTTACTAAAAATAGAACATAGGGGTCAGACAACAGTTTTTCGCAAATATCTCAAAAATCATTAGGTTATGGCAGATTCTGGCAGGTTGAAAGTGTTCAGCATGATGAGAGCTACCTGTATGCTGATTTTCGTGAAAATCTGTCAACTGATGTTAGAGTTATTGCCCTTTTTTGACATTTTTGGCTTTTTTTTATGTTATTATTTCAAAAATCTTCTCCTCTGAAACTACTTGACTAATTAGAACCAAACTTGGTATGAATGTTCCTTGGGGTACCCTGCATAGAACTGATGTGGGGATTTTTGATTCGTCGAAAAACATGGCCGCTGTTACTAAAAATAGAACATAGGGGTAAATTGCTGTTTTTTGCTAATAACTCAAAAACCATTACAGATATCGAAAATCTGACATGGGGTAAAATTGATCAGCAAGACAAGATCTACCTGCCCTGAAATTTTGAAGGAAATTCTAAAACCCATTTAGGAGTTACTGCCCTTTTTTCGTCAAATTTTCAAAATTTTAACATTTTTCGTCATTTATCTCCAAAACTATTTGAGATAGAAGTGAAATGTAAATTTGAAAAATGTTTGCCATGTTGAGATCTACCTACCCTGAAATTTTAAAGGAAATCCCAAAACCCATTTAGGAGTTGTTGCCCTTTTTTTGTCAAATTTTCAAAATTTTTTTATTCAAAAATCTTCTTCTCTGAAACTGCTGGGCCGATTGGTTTGAAACTTAATAGGAATGATCTATGACATGTCCTCTACAAACGATCCTCAATTTATTTTGAACTGACATAAAACATGGCTGTCGTAGCTAAAAATAGAATATAGGGGTGCATGTGTTGTTTTTGGCTTATAACTTAAAAACCGTTACAGATATCAAAAATCTGACATGGTCTAAAATTGATCAGCATGACAAGATCTACCTAACCTGAAATTTTGAAGGATATTGTAAAACCCATTTAGGAGTTATTGCCCTTTTTTTGTCAAATTTTCATAATTTAACATTTTTCGTCATTTATCTCCAAAACTATTTGAGATAGAAGTGAAATCTAAATTTGAAAAATGTTTGCCATGTTGAGATCTACATACCCTGAAATTCTAAAGGAAATCCCAAAACCCATTTAGGAGTTATTGCCCTTTTTTCGTCAAATTTTCAAAATTTAACATTTTTCGTCATTTATCTCCAAAACTATTTGAGATAGAAGTGAAATCTAAATTTGAAAAATGTTTGCCATGTTGAGATCTACATACCCTGAAATTTTAAAGGAAATCCCAAAACCCATTTAGGAGTTATTGCCCTTTTTTTGTCAAATTTTCAAAATTTTAACATTTTTGAATATCTCCAAAACTATTTGAGATAGAAGTGAAATATAAATTGAAAAATGTTTGCCATGTTGAGATCTACGTACCCTGAAATTTTGAAGGGAATCCCAAATTCTATTTAGGAGTTATTGGTTTGTGTAATTTGAGGTCGGGTTCTGTTACATTTATTTAAGGTTCACCCTTATTCCTGGTCAATTTTGTCAACTTCCTGCCAGGACTGCCACCACCAGGGAACATATTTTAACATTAAACCTTATGAAAAATAAATCTTCAACAAATTTTCCCTGAACAATTGAACCAATTGCAACAAACTTTGTCAAATAGTTGATTAATTGTCCAATGAAAACAGACTCCAGGTGAGCGATACAGGCTCTGGTGAGCCTCTTGTTTATTTATTACATTACTTGTAATGTTGGAATACATGTGTTATTGAGGAAAATTGAAGTAAAAATCGAGAGAAATTATTGAGGTCAGATACAATTCTCTGCAAGGTAGATTATAAGAAGTCAGCATGCACGGAAATTCCTAATAAATGATAAGGGATTAAATGTAAAATCATGTATGTTTACATGTGATTTTGTTTTACTTAATTTATTTTATTATCAACATGTTCAAGTTGTTAAATGGTTAGTTCACTTTGGAGAGTGGATATACCCTAATTTGGTTACATGTGAGTTGTCTAACTTGTAATGAGTTATCTGATCTTTTGAGAATGTGTCTTCCATAGAGATCAATGTAAAAATTGTCATTTTCCTGCAAAATATTTTATCTTCCTGACTATATCCTCCATACAGAATAGTGATATGTTTTTGGATTTATTTTTTACATTTTTTTCGATGTGGGATGAAGGTTGTCCCTTATTCAATATTTTCAGAAAAATTATAGCTAATTTTTGCCCTTCATGTTGAATACAAGACACCTTCTGTCAGGAAAGGTAACTATTACATATGGGAGACAACTCCAATACCACACATGGTGCATTGTCTTTTTGACATTTACCCCATGGTTCTATTTCATATTTTTTTAAATTTGACAGAACAGATATATATAATTTTGGTATTTTTGTTTGTTTGTTTGTTTTTTTCAGTTTCTTGTAACAACCATTAAAAATTTAGCTTTTTATAATTGTTTATTATTTAAAGGCCAACTCAAACTGTCTGGCATTGTCCACACAGAAAGAAATAATAGAATTGGATGTCGGGCCAATTATCAATCCTCCTGTCTGGCTGGAAGATGATAATGAAATGGATATTGAACAGTTTAGAAAGTATGTATTGTTGAAGTTCACAAAATCACCTTGTGAAGTTGTCTCATTGATGTTCATCAATCACATGCTCGTTAATTTTTGTACAGATTTGAGAATAGGATAAAAAGTCTTCAGATATTGGTAAAGTTGTTAGCATATATGTACTTAAAATAAATCGGATTTAAAAAAAACATGTGTTGTTTTAAGAAATGAGAAAATTGAATTGACTCGCAGATATTAATACATAAACTATTTAGAACAAAATGATCAAAAATCAATTCTGTATATAAGTTTCATAGAATTGAGTCATACAAAAAATATATCTCCTAAACATTGGTTTCGAATTAGAATGAGAATAAAGTGTCTGAGTCAGCTCTGATCTTAGTCTGATCTCTCAGGGTACTCCTTCTTGCTCCACCAATAAAACTGGCCGCCATGATATAACCAGTTGAACTGGAAGTGATGTAAAATACCAGTACTTAAACTATATTTAAATAATTTACTTCAGTCCAGACCAGGGTACTACAGGAGAGATTGTGGATTTTTATGTGGTCCAGACACCCTCAGATGGTCAATCTCAAGGAAATTCTAGTCCTCAGACCTCAGCGTCGACTCCGACATCTGGTGTGCAGTCATCCATGACAGGAAGGTCAACACATGTGGTATGTATATCACTCGCTTTGTTGATAAGTTTGGAATTTAAGGTAATGATAAAAAATTTTATGCACTGAACATGATTATTATAAAATATTTGCTGCATCACAAACAAAACATTATCTGATTTAGAAGATAATGTGTTCATAAAATTGGATAATGAAAGAGACAAACTATATTGTAATAAGGCTTCTCTTGTGTACAATAGAAGTTATAGAACCCTAAAAGGTTAATATCCCCCCTCCATTAGATGAGTTAGTGGAGTATTCCTTTAGCTCAGTTGGTAGAGCAGTGGACTACTGAAGTTGGATCCCCGGTTGATGTGGTAGGTAATATTTGGAGACAAATCATGCTCTACTGTTACAATATGGTACTATGGAAAACTAGACCAATCAGATTTCCTCTTACCTTATATAGATAATATAATATAACAGAATAATATACAACTACGGCCCCCTGAGGAGGGAGATATCCAAAATGGTCAACCCTTCATCAGGGTTGACCATTTTGGATATCTTCCGACTCATAGGGCCGTAACTGTTTTATTATACTGAACAAATATTTTTGTGTAGATGGGTTATTCACCTGCGGGAAATAATAGGGTTATTCATCGGACAAATAAATTTTGTCGAGGTTATTCCCTGGCACCACCGATTATAATGAAATATCTGAATTATTCTATCTATGTCATGTGATCATTTATTAATCAATAGATTTATTTAATTATACTGTAAGGTATAATAATATCATTTATGTCATAAACAGTAAATTATTATAGTAATATAGATAATTGTTAATTTAATATCAGTATATGCATTATTATGTACAGTTTCAATATGAATACAATATTAACTTATAAAAATGATGTATTGTTCAGAATATTAGCACGTCTGTAAGTACGTTAGTATGATAGGCAGGTGGTGTTACTTTCCCCACATGGCTGTCAGTTCAGAATAGGCTAAGCAAAATATGTTTTAGCTTGTTAATAAACCATCCTTTATCCACATTTTCAATATTAAGCATACTATGAGAGTTGTTTTGCATGGCCTTCTGTGTATTGCTTGTAGAGGATTAGGGTCTGCTTTCAGAGGGCCCTGCAAAACCTATGTCAATGTTCTCCCTACAGAGATTGGAGTGTTGGTATCACCCTGTCTGTCTGTTCATAAATCTTGTAAGTCAAAATTCTGCCAAAATTGGAATTCAATGAAACTTCACATATACATAGCACCGGTACATCAAATAAAGATGTGCAAGAAACAAAATAATTCCTGTTCAACATTTTGAAGGGGAGATAATTGGACCTTAGCTACATAATATTTTTGAGGGAGGTACCATTTTGTAAGTTTGTCCACAGTAGTTTTTACCGTACTACAAATGCTTTAGATAGGCTAGTACACGATTAAGCTTTGTTAATACTCAAAATAGGATGTTATTTAAAACTTGTAATATTTCTTGTCTGGAATTCTTTAAAGGACAGTGTTCTGCAGACTTTGGTTAGTCAATCCATGCATGGCTAAGGATACGACTTTCATGAATTTATATATTAATAGTCAGTCTCCTTACCCATACTCACATTGGTAAACAAGGCCCATTAGCTATACACACATTGGTTAACCACCTTATTGTTTGGTTTTTGTTTAGTGTGGCTCTTTTAAAAAATTCCAGAAAGGTATTTCATCCCAGTTTTAAGTAGTACTCTGTTTCTGGGTATATTTATTTGTAGACAGATAAGTAAAAGATAAGGAAATTTTCAAGTTACTTCTTATAGGTTGGTAAAATTACTCCGTAATGTCCAAAACTTTTACAATTTTACAGCCAATTTGTTTTACTCTGTGTCGGAAACAAATACTCCATGATGATACCAATATTGATCCTTATTGAGTAAAAGTAATGTTGTAAAGTCAAAGATACAGCGTCATAATTGTTGAAATTTTTGGACATAAATTTTGAAAACCTGCGTTAGCTCCCTAACATTTGATTTAAGAAGCCATTTTTAGGCCTATTTGATTCTACAATTCAGAAAATTTGATGATTGTTTTTAGCTTTTCAAAGTTTTCGTCACAACAACAAGGTACCCGAATAAGATTAATCCAGAAATGTGCATTGTACTCAAGGAATCCTTTGTCTGAGTTTAAAATTTATGTTATTAAACTTTTTTCTTCAAAAGAAAATAAAACAGATTTAATTCCTCTTTCTTTGGCTCTGTAGGGCAAAGGAGTACACATCCCTGGGATAACAAACCCAAATTTTTCACAAAAAATATTGGACAGAAGTCGTCGTCTGCTGAAAACGGTAACTTAGCAATAACAAATGTTGTGCACTGATGTTGTAGTAGTGTAAAAATGCTTTAAAGCCTGTAGCCAGATGAACCCTAATAATTATCATGTAACAAACTAAATAAACAATTTTGTAACCTAAAATGTTCCATTGGATTAGTAACTCTCAGAACTCTGGCTGTTGTCTTTTGAATGCTCCTTTGATGTTGTTGACAAAAATATAATAATTGTTTTTTTTTTCTTTTATTTGTTGTGTTGTGTTAAGTATGTAACTAGTTTTATTTTACTAAAGTATCAAGTGAGATATTGAAATTGTTGTCTGTTAACTTTTTCCATATTTAATTTACATCTATTAGTTTGTTTTTGAGTATGTATCTTATTTTGATTGCTGAAATGCAGTAAAAAAAGTGCTTTAAAAATGCATAGAGCATGATTATTTTAAACTAGAGGTAGGGGCTGTTGAAACGACAGATATACCCACGCCCCACATTTATTTGTAAACAAACATTCTTAACATTTTCTGTTTCCATTGCATTACAGTTTGCATCTGTAACAAATAACCTTTGCAGAGATATATCACAACCCACTTTTACTGTAATTTAACTTTTTGGCCTCTTTTCCCTTTTTGGCCCTTTGGGTCCTCAAAATGCAAAATAAAAGCATGCTTAGCATTACAGTTTGCATCTGTAACAAATAACCTTTTCACAAATATATCACAACCAACTTTTACTATAATTTAACTATTTGGGCCCTGCCCCTTAAACTGAAATTCACAAATTTCTTCATTTTTTTTCTTTAGATAAAATTTTAGTAATTATGGTCTTTTTCTGTTTTGGCCCTTTTTGGTCCCTCCAAACCCCCTTTAAAAAAATTTGGAATTCCAAAACCTTATTGTGTATCTACAGTTGGTAAGCAACAATATGGCAATAATAAAAATGATTTAAATTCAAAAATGAAATAGGAGTTTGCATCACAAGGGTCTTTGCCTATTTTGGCCCTTTTGGTCCCTCCCAGGCCCTCTTTTAAAAATTTGGAATTACAAAACCTTTTGCGCATCTGCAGTTAGCAAGCAACAATATGACATAGTTATTTTAGTAATTATGCTTTTTTTTCTGTTTCGGCCCTTTTTGTCCCTCCTACCCCTCTTTTAAAAAATTTGGAATTCCAAAACCTTATTGGGCATCTATAGTTGGTAAGCAATAATATGGCAACAATTAAAATGGTTTAAATTTAAAAAATGAAAGAGGAGTTCACGTCACAAGGCTCTTTGTATAATTTTGCTCTTTTTGGTCCCTCCCTGGCCCTCTTTTAAAAATTTGAAATTCCAAAACTTTATTGCACTTCGACATTTAGTAAGCAACAATATGGCACAAATAAAAATTGGTAAAAATTCAAAAGTGAAGGAGGAGTTTGCGTCACAAGAAAGTGTGACAATCGGACGGACGGACGGACGGACATATGGATGACCGCAATGGCAATATATCCAAACTTTCATTCGAAAACATGGGTATAACAATGACAAACATGATTGCAGATGGTCTACAATTACGTTTTTTAAACTATTGCTTCCTTATTAGTATGTCAACGTTTTTGAACCACTGTCATCATCTTTCTCACTGACTGTCAAGATTGCTTCTGTTTCTTTTTTCATTCTGTGTAAGTTGCAAAATTTGCATGATAGATTAAGTTACCATTGGGGAGTGAACAGGGAATAGTTCTTATCCTGACCCCTCTTAGTCTATCCAGTGTCCCTCCCCAATTGTTCCTGCCATTCCCCTTGCTCCCCATGCTCCCTTCTCTATTATACTCTGTTGGAGTCTCAGTGGGAGATTTTGATTCTGAAATCACAGGCACAAATTCAGAGACAGACAACAAAAAAATAATCCTTTCACAAAGCTTATAATGTCCATGGTTTAAAGAATGTTACAGTTTCATTGTCTTGCCTGCAACGAAAAGTCACGAAGGCGAGATATAGGTATTACTTTCTGGCGGCGACGGCGGCGTAAACTTTTTGAATAACTTTGCACATATAATACCTACAATTAAGATTTATGGTCCACAGATAGCTTATCATATAAGGTTTGCCGCAGTATACTTGTCTTGTGAACCCCACCATATTTGGTCAATAGATAGTTCTTAGTGGGTACATGCCTTTTGACCTTGACCTCAATTTCATGCTCGAGTGACCTGCGTCACATTTTCATGAATACCTAGACCCGCCGTATTTGGTCTGTTGATAGTTCTTGGTGGGTACATGCCAGTCTGA
The DNA here is from genome assembly GCA_028015205.1 of Mytilisepta virgata. Classification (NCBI taxonomy): domain Eukaryota; kingdom Metazoa; phylum Mollusca; class Bivalvia; order Mytilida; family Mytilidae; genus Mytilisepta; species Mytilisepta virgata. The sequence goes on along the minus strand of CM051517.1, from coordinate 67,447,671 downwards.
CACTTGTCTCTGGACCTTTACCTCAATTTTATGGTTGAGTGACTTTCATCCAAATTTCTAGATTAAGTCCATTTTTCATCAACTGTAATACCTAGACCCACCGTATTTGGTCTATTGATAGTTCTTGGTGGTACATGCCAGTCTGACACATGTCTCCGGACCTTGACCTCAATTTCATGCTTGAGTAACTTTTAACCAAGTTTCTTGATTAAGTTGATTTTTCAGCAACTGTAATACCTAGACCCACCATGTTTGGTGTATAGATAGTTCTTAGTGGGTACATGCAACCTGACACCTGTCTCTGCACTTTTACCTCAATTTCAGATTAGGTCCATTTCTCAACAAATTTAATGCCTAGACCCACCATATTTGGTCAATAGATAATTCTTAGTGGACACATGCCAGTCTGACACCTGTCTCTGGACCCTGACCTCAATTTCATGCTTGAGTGACTTATGTTACATTTTATAGATTAAGTCCATTTCTCAGCAACTGTATTACCTAGGCCCATCATATTTGGTCTGTAGGTAGTTCTTAGTGGATACATGCCAGACTAACACCTGTCAGCTGAACATTGACCTGAATTTCATGCTTGAGTGACTTAATATAATTTTCATGATTTAGTCTGTTTCTCAGCAACTGTACTGCATTTGTAACTAGACCCACAGTATTTGGTTGATAGAAGTTCTTTAAGTCGGTATATACATTTGTACCACTTTAACATCTGACACCTTACCTTTGACCTCTATTTCATGCATGACTGACTTGTTTCGCGTTTTGGAATGATATCCATTTCTCAGCAACTGCAATACATAGACCAACCATATTTGGTCAATAAATAGTGCTTGATGGATACGTGGCTGTCTGAGACCTTGACTTGAGTCACATTTTCATGATTAAGTCCATTTTTGTCGAGCCTTCGACTTTTGTCGAAAAAGCGAGACATAGCGATCCTACATTCCGTCGTCGGCGGCGGCGTCCACAAATATTCACCCTGTGGTTAAAGTTTTTGAAATTTTAATAACTTTCTTAAACTATCCTGGATTTCTACCAAACTTGGACAGAGGCTTGTTTATGATCATAAGATAGTATCCAGAAGGAAATTTTGTAAAAAAAAAATTCCAGTTTTTCCGTATTTTACTTATAAATGGACTTAGTTTTTCTGCCAGGAAACATTACATTCACTCTGTGGTTAAAGTTTTTAAAATTTTAATAACTTTCTTAAAATATCCTGGATTTGTACCAAACTTGGACAGAAGCTTGTTTATGATCATAAGATAGTATCCAGAAGTAAATTTTGTAAAATAAAAATTCCAGTTTTTCTGTATATTACTTATAAATGGACTTAGTTTTTCTGCCAGGAAACATTATATTCATTCTGTGGTTAAAGTTTTCAAAATTTTAATAACTTTCTTAAACTATCCTGGATTTGTACCAAACTTGGACAGAAGCTTGTTTATGATCATAATATAGTATCCAGAAGTAAATTTAGTAAAAAAAAAAAAATTTTTCCGTATTTTACTTATAAATGGACTTAGTTTTTCTGCCAGGAAACATTACATTCACTCTGTGGTTAAAGTTTTTAAAATTTTAATAACTTTCTTAAACTATCCAGGAATTTTACCAAATTTGGACAGAAGCTTGTTTATGATATAAAGATTGTATCCAGGAGAAAATTTTGTAAAATATTTATTTCTGTTTTTCAGTTTTTTACGTATAAATGGACTTAACATTGCATTCTATTATGTGCATTCACCTATCACACTGAAAATATAGACCACATCAAAAGTAGGCGAGACACTGGGTTCCGCGGAACCCTTACAAATTTTTCTGTAGCTGTAATACCTATATCCAAATTGACCTCAATTTTAGGCTTGAGTGACTCTTGTCCCATTTTTACAAATACATGTAAGTCCATTCCTTAACAAATGTTATTAATGCTTTATATGTAGACCAACCATGTTTGGTCTTTAGATAGTTTTTGGTGGGTACATACCAGTCTCAGACCTGACATGTGTGAGATTTTTCAGACTATTTCTTTTAACACATTTTCCTTTGACTTGCAATGTCAGGTATCAGATAATCATTATTTTGTGTCCATGTGCATACTCAGGCGAGACATTTAGTGTGTCCACTCTTGTTACTATAAATGCAATAATATTAACATGACTTTTATATCTACTCAGTCTTCAGTGGAAAATTCTAGACATGAAACAAACAACATGGAAACAAAACAGTAACTGTTAATAGTTCTTTGTTAACACATATTAGCACCTCTGTTTTGCAGTCAAAACAAATTGGTTTTTTTTTCCTGATTGTATATTGGTTGTTAACTTGCAGCCAGTGTTTTGAAGACATAAGAATATTCTGATAAAGCATGTTTCTAGCAGCATTACTCTTCACCATTCTTACACAACTTTGTAATACATATGTAATTTGAGAAAAATTGACAAATATAAGAATTGTGTAGTTCACTGTCTTAAACAAAAAAATTGGTTTGGATAGAAAGTCCCCTTTGTGTCTGTATCATTTTCCATTATAGTAAATATTGAAACTGAACCATAAGCCACTTCCTACTGATACAAAAGATGAAATAGGATCCTATACACTAAATTTTAGAGAAAGGGGTTACTTTTCCTTGGCAGGGAGTTAGAATGCTATAGAGCATTGAAATATTTACTCCAGAGCAAGCAATAATTTTATTGTGTTTATTTCTACAATGTCTCTGTCAAGTTTGAAAATGATTGATAAAAGACATTTTATGACTTTGTTAGTGCTCTTAACCTTAACATTCTGGATGGATTTTGAAATAATTTATAAGGAAGGTTTGTATCAACATTATTCCCAGTCTAGTGCAAGAAATTTGTTCTTTATGTGGAAATATAAATGTTCAAATAGTATTTATATATTTCCATGTAAATTACTGAAAAAATCATTGTTTAAACACAAATAAAATTTCATATATGTCAAAATTACCTAGATTGAAAGGAAAAATGTTGTTAAAAATAAAAAAAATAAGATTTTGGTTAGATCATAATTTATAAAACCAGTAATATATTAAAAGTATTTTGCAATAAATAGTAAATATATTAGATATTTCTTTACCTAAAGTACAAATTTTATTAAAATCAGAGTTTCCAAGTGGGAACTCATTTCTGACCAGTGGGTGTTGTAATGTTGTCAAAGTGTTAAATATTAACTGAATACACTTACTAAGCCCAAAGGTATTTGTATATTGTAGATTCTAAGACGACCAGTGGCAGGTGTTAGAAGGATAGGATCTCATCCAAATCTTCCTCATTGTATGTATATACTACTTTAGGGTAGCACTTTGTTTGGCTGCCTTATCTTACCGGGTACTCAGTTTCACCATCCAGGGTTTTTCTTTCAACTTGAAATTGGTAGTTTAAATTTTATTCATTTAAAATCTACACACTTCACAGTGAAACAGAATTTTCTTCAAATTTCTACAAACTTTCTGTTGAAATGGAAAGTTGTGAGCTTGGGTTATTGGCGAGAAAGGGTACTTTAATAGAAAATACATTAAAAAAGTAGGTTTGATGTCCTTTTGACAAATTTTTATACATCTGGGTAAGAATTTTTATTGTATATTAAAAGGGCAGGTAAGCTATTGTTGTCATCACTCGGCATCCATCCTTTGTTGGATGATCATCTGTTAAATTTCCACATTTTGACTTTATGTTTGGACTGATTCAAATGAATTGAAACTTGCCATGAGGCATCTAATTAGGAACCTTTGTAAATTTTGCATAGTGTATATCTATAGTTTTAGGTAAGACTAAAAATCTCTCCTATTACAGACAGTCTACAGCTCATTGGACAAATGTATAGGGAAATTCTAAATTCTTCTGATCAGTACTTTCTATGTAAAATCACAATAAAATGATTACATTATTGTTGTTGTCCAGAAATGTTGATGTCAGAATAAGCAAACAATTGTCTTACATCAAAGTATACCGAGAGCAGTGAAAATCTTGCTTGTCACAATTTACGCTTACTACATATGACATTTCTGATTGTAAATGAATTTTTACAGATTTGACTGGCAGTACAGATGGGAGTGTTAGATTATATGAATGGGGACACATTCAGCCATTAGCCATGCTGAGACAACCAGGGACTTTCCCAAAAGTCACCAAAGTAATGTTTAGTAGCCAGGGAAATAAGGTAAAATTATTTCAATATTTTAAATCTTGATCGATTCTTGTCTCTGATCATTCATCTACAAAAATATTTCACCTGTGGCGGGGTGTGTTCGACTCTTAATTGACAAGAATTGCCAATTTTCCTACCGAAGGTTAGTGGTTCTCTCCGGGTATTCCGGCTTCCTCCACCAATAAAAAATGGCCACCGCGAAATAGCCAAATGTGCTGAAAACGACATAAAACCGCAACTAAACAAACAAACAAAAATATTTTATCATACAAAAGAAGGGATATAGTGGAATACTTCTTGATGCCAAATTTTTTACATCGATGTGACAAAGCAGTAGAAGAGCCTTTTATTGCCGGTCTTCATCTTAAAATCACATTGAGGCCTTCAACAATGAAAAATCATGGACCCCACTGCAACTTCTAGATGGCCTCTAACACTGATTTGAACATTGTCTCATCAGCATGTCTCAAGAACATTTTAAGACTTTACAGGGTTACTTGGTCTGTATCTACAGTACATAGTCTGATTTCAAACTGCCTGAAGCCAAATACTAACTGTGGTATGTGTTATTATTACCATCTAATCCATTTCTTCAGATTATCAGAAATTTTAAGATATTTATTGTTGACATAAATGCAGAAACAAATGCTTAAATTTTTGAACACTTTAAATTTGAGATTTTCCTTTTTGCAGTGTTGTGTGAGTGACAGTGAGGGAGATATCTGCCTATGGCAGGTTGGATTGGGTAGTAACTTCAACAAACCAATCATGGTAAGGCAAAACATTTATTTGTTTCATGAAATAGAATATCAAATGATATATTGAAACATCTGCTCCTGTAAAACTACCTGGGCAGTTAGGAACAAAAGTTTGTTGGAATATGTCCAGGACTCCTCAACTCTCCCAGTATGAAATTGAAAAAAAAGAATTTAACAATAAAATTATGGCCACCTATGATAACATGTTGGTATTTACTAAATCTGACATTGATACATGTTCCAAACAAATGATTGGTATTTACAATTCTCTTCAGTTGTGTTTTTTGTGACATCAGTCTCAGAGAATGACAGAAATTCCTGCTTATAAATTATTACCGGTAGATAAAAAATATTAACTCATATAAAGCATACCTAAAAATATATATTTTGTCACCAGCCCGCCATTGTTTATTTTAGGATTAAATTGATATATTACTGACAGGGAGGGTTTATGTCAAAATAAACCTACATAGTTTCTAATGTTAACTTTTCAGAGTTTAAAATGCCACAATAAAACTACAAGTGATGTGGCATTTGTTGGATCTTCAAGTTTGATAGCCACAGGTGGCCATTCATCAGAAAGTAGAAATGTGTGTTTGTGGGATACACTTCTGCCACCACGAAGCTCATGTGTGCACGGTAAGTCTGGTTGCAATAGATAATTTATCCCCATTGCTGTCATTTTGATCCAATTCGTGCTATTTGGAAATTTTCATGAACTGTTCATGAATGTCAAAGGGATTTAGATTTACCCTCTGAACTTTTGCATTTCCAAGTTTTTGTAGTTTGGTCCATTTCTCGGAAAGTGATGCATATCAGTGATACCGAACAGCCATCATACAGTAGAAATTTCATTTCTGAAGTTTGAAGGGTTCAAGGCACTAGTAGTTTAAACCATTGAGATAAAAAAATTCCGTTTCCACGTTAGCATTGTTTTGTATTATTTCTTGTTATATAATAACTTCAAACTTTTACAGAATCACATAAAATTTTGTATGGTTTTCAAATTCAGTGACAAATTTCTCAGTCTTTGTTCTAGAACTGTATTGTATAAGTTTTTGTCATGCGGTGGTTTTGTCGTGTTTTGTCAAATGAAATTTTATAATGTCACAAAGCATAAAAATTAACCTTTTCAGTTTACTCAATTTTGATCGACAACATATTGGGTACGAATTGTGCTCCACTCCTGGCCGACTTGTTCCTTTACTCATATGAGGCATACTTCCTTGATGTGGTTCTTAAGGAAAAACAGAAGAAGTTAGCCCGTACCTTTAATTTCAGCTTCCGCTACATAGATGCTGTTTTATCACTGGACAATTCACGTTTTGGGAATTTCTTACATCTCATCTATCCCAATGAGCTCGAAAGTAAGGATACCACAGACACTGCCAAGTCTGCATCTTATCTTGACCTTCACCTTCAACTTGACAGCAGATGAAGGTTGAATACAAAACTTAACGACAAACAGGATGACTTTGACTTTCCAATCGTTAACTTCCCATTTTTGAGCGGCAATATTCCAGAAGCGCTGGCATATGGAGTATATATTTCCCAACTCATACGTTATTCCAGAGCTTGTGACATATACATTGACTTCCTGGACAGAGCCCGGCTCCTGACAGAAAAGTTGCTCAGACAGGGGTATGTTGCTCCTAAGTTGGAGTCATCCTTATTAAAGTTTTATGGACGTCATCATGACTTGGTTGACAGGTATGAAAAAACCGTTTTCCAAATGAAAATGGACCTGTTCCATTGATGTTATCCCTTCCTCATGACAGATTTGACATGGGCAGCATGGCGAGTGGCCTGCAGGAAGCAGAGACTGCTTACTTCCAGAGCACCTGAGTCTCCCCCCGGTTTTTGGTGGGGGTCCATGCTGTTCATATGTTTTTAGTTTTTGTAATGCATGTATTGTTTTGGTCTTGACTTCGTTCTTCTCCGGATTTTGACAGTTATTTAGATTTTTCCCTCCTTCGAATGTCCCTTTGGTATTTCTTGACTTTACTTAAACAGAAATATCTGGTTATTAGTTTGGAGGGAAGGCATGTAAGGCTGCACCTAATGAAGCAAATACTTTTTCATGTCAATTTGTCTTCTCATGGCACACATAAGACCAGAGAAAAGTGCCAATTTGTCTGCTCATGGCACACATAAGACCAGAGAAAAGTGTCAATTTGTCTGCTCATGGCACACATGAGACCAGAGAAAAGTGCCAACTTTAAACAGGTGCGATTTATACAGAGGTTAATTTTACAAGCTTTGTTCATTACAGGGACATTTTCAGTGATTTGCTATTTAGAGGTTCATTACAGGGACATTTCATTGATTTGCTATTTAGAGGTTCCCTTTAAAGCAGGTTTGACTGTATCTGGATACTTGAATCATCAATAAAAGCAGTATGAATGTATCAATAAAACGTATCACAAAATACCGAAATAAATTTGATGCACTAATTTCTTTATAATCATAGTTGATTTTACAACTTTTTCAGCTTTTACTTGTCATGAGCATGGTTGTCCAGCATTGGTTTATGCTCCACATCATCAGTTACTGATCAGTGGTGGAAGAAAGGGAGAAATCTGTATATTTGATATACGACAGCGACAGTTACGTCACACATTCCAAGCCCATGATGCAGCAGTTCGATGTCTGGCCATTGATTCAGAAGAAGATTACTTTGTAACAGGATCTGCTGAGGGTGACGTCAAAGTGAGTCTTTTTTAGTTTTACAGACAAATTTATATACATATCACAATATTATAGAAGTAAATAAGAGGCTTCTGTGTACTTACAAAAACCCTAATATCAATTTATATAATATGGCATCTACTTTCAAAATTATGTCTGGCTGCTCAGACCTTGAAACATTATTTCCGCCTTTACTAATATTTAAAAAATCAATAAAAATTTGGGCTGGATAAGATAAACCAAAGGAATATTTCTTACATATTTCTGACTGATTTTATTGTGAATTTGTCGAGTTTAAATTAAGGTTTCCACTGACCTACATGCATACATTCTTCCTTGATCCTCTAGGTTAGATTCTGAAATTAACAAATGAAACAACGAAAACAATTGCCTGAAAAAATTTGGATAATGGGTTAATTTTGTCTTATTGTTCATTTTATCAATTGTAGGTTTGGGCATTAGATGCTCATCAGCAGATTTTGTCCTTCCCTGGGGAACACAGCAAAAGTACATTTTTCAGAAATATGGGATCAGCGTCAGGGGTCACACAAGTTGCAGTTAGTCCTGGACATCATTTGTTTTCGTGTGGTGTGGACGGTTCCATGAAATTCCGTGCACTTCCAGAGAGAGATTCTATAGTTCGATATTGGACTTGAGGCTACCTAATAATGTCACAACGCATAGAATATTATAGGAACATAATCTTTTGTCGCATCTGCAAGAAAATCATACTTAACATTCCTGTTGACAGACGGAACTCGTCCTATTATGAGAATATTGAAACTCCGAGAGTTGTGTCATTTTGTCTTGTGATAATTATATGTTAGAAGATTGTAGGTTTTTTTTTTATCACAAACAGTACTTAATTGGATTGATGTCTTATGCTAGATTTAAATGATCTGCTTAAATCCTAGTCTATTGGTAAATGATTGAGTGTTGAATATTAATGGTATAAATTAGATTGCTAGATTTTAATGACAACAAAATTTTTAAACGTTTAGATCTTTCTAGAAAAGTCTAATTCTAATGTCTTTGTTGTCTAGTTTGTTAATAATCAATACGGTGTCTGTACATGTAATTTTGCATGCATTTAAACTGCTGGTTTGTCGGTAGCTGTATTTAATAGGCCAACTATTACATGTATTGGTATGTTATGTTTTGTCCTTTTCTATGGATCAAGTTCTGTCTCTAATCTTGTTCTCAGACCCAAATTGATCTTGTAACATGTAATCTTAGTCAGTCATGTGACCTCATTACTATAGTCCAATCTGTATTGTATAATTTTGACAGTATTTAGTTAGGTAAGACCTATGTTTGTGTCGGCACTTGTTATTGTTTTATTTTCTCTATGTGTAACATTACCGGTAGTCCATTTGATGTAAGATTTTAAATTAAGGACAATTTTTTATAAAATCAGCAACAGTACAGTGACTTTCAGATGTTCACTTCTCATCATTTTGTTCGGAAAGATCAAAAATAATATTCTACGGTATAAAAATGTTTCCAAATGATAAAAATGTGACATGCCGTTGCCTCATTTTCATCATTTCTTCAGTGTAGAAATGGATTTTTTTTCATTGATAATTCTGCTGTTTATTCAAACACTCAAATGATCCTTTTAATATTCACCACACAGATATAAATTGAGTTTTATGCAGATAACAATATTGATAAAATAGCACGAGATAAAAATGTTGGGAGTATTTGAGGTATGCAGTGGGGCCATGAAAAAGGTTTTTTAATTGCTGCTTTTCATTCTTTAAATATAAAACTGTCTCATCACTTCAGTGTTAGTGGTTATTTAGTGTGATATATTGACTTATTAATAATCATCTCTACAACATTTTTTTAAATGAATAGAAATAAATAATGTATATGTATAATCACAGTATACATAAAAGGGTATAACAGTCGACTCTTTGTGTTATCTTAAACTCTTTTAACCCCAAATTTCTAATACATACATTGTGTACCTTATTTCTTCTAATAAACACAGAAGGGGGATAGGGGATCATGAATTGCATGATATTCATTTCTTATATCACAAAAAATATTTTCATCTCAAATAATATTTTATAGTTGCTTTGACTTTCAGATAACAAGAGAACTGTATTCAATGGCTTCTAGTCTTTTTTTATGTTGTTCAGCATTAATTAAGTCATTTCTCTTTTGTTTTCATCAGGCATTTTACATTCAAATATTTTAAAAGTAGTTATTTTAAAAGAATATATTCCAGTGAAATAAGTAGTTATAGGGTGTATTTAACAAGTAGTTAGAGGTTATTCCAGTGAAAATCATTATAGTATACATGTATGTACAAGTAGTTTAGAAATGTATTCCAGTGGCATTGCATATTAAACAACAGCTACAGTTTTCCATCTATTCCAAGGAAAATTATTACATGCTTTAAGGATGATCGCTGGTCATGTTTTGGTATTTTTGTCAGATTTTCGGAATCCTCTGGTCTCAACCATTTTTTAAACATGAAATTTTTTGCCAATGAAGCCCCAATTTTTCTTTTATAATTCAATCATATATACCTTAAAATGGTATTTGACAACATTTTTTTGAAATCCTTTTTATTTTTTCATACATTTTTGAGAGACTGAAGTTGTCAATGCAAAGACAATGAAAAATCCAGAGAAAACCCATTTCCTGCAAATTTTCAAGGCCTTATAGCTCTAAAATGAGCACATGAACATATAGTTTTTTCTTGTTTATTTGTTTACTATTCATATGTTCTCTCAAACTAAAACACCTATTTCAAATCCTATTTATTTCCTATTAGACCAACGATCATCCTTAAGTTATAGAGTGAATTCCATTGAAAATGGTGACATTACAGAATCTGTTAATATTCCAGTCATAGTGATTACGTGCATTAAGTTATAGAATGAATTCTAGTTGTATTCTAGTGAAAATGATTAAACGTAAAGTAGCAAAATGTATTCCAGTGAAAATGATTAAACGTAAAGTAGCAAAATGTATTCCAGTGAAAATGATTAAACGTAAAGGAGCAAAATGTATTCCAGTGAAAATGATTAAACGTAAAGTAGCAGAATGTGTTCCAGTGAAAATGATTACATTTATTATGTTATAGAATGTATTCAGATGAAATTGATTACTTGCATTGAGTTATAGTGAAAATAATATATTATTATTGCACAAGGTTTTCCATATTGGCTAACTAAGCCAATATGGAAAACCTTGCACAATTATACCTTTATTGATTAACCAGTCCAATATGATCCTTTAGTGCCTAACCAGTCCAATATGTCATATTGACTAGTCAATACGGCATATTGGACAGGCATGTGCTGTATCGGCGTACTTTGACATTTTGTATTTTATTGACAGGTTTTATCATATTAAGGCTTATATTGTATTGTTAGTCAATAATTATTTGTATAAGTAGTTTTAGAGAGTAGTCCAGATTTTGCATTCATGGCTGATGACGTTAAATACCATCATATTATATAATTTAATTCTTCATCTTTTAATATATTTAATTATGCTTAACTATTATGTTATGGTGAATGGGTTTTTTATGGTCAAATACAAAAGTAATTTTCATAAATGGAAAATATTGATGATGAATGATAGACGTTATAAATATTGTATGATAAATCCACTTTTAAAAATTTCATTCTGAATTTGGAATTTTTTAAGTGGAAGAACTGCTCCTCTTTCATTAAAACTGTGCAAGATAACATCCATTGACATCTTTCACCAATGAAAAGGTGAAAACCAATAGAATTGGTGAGGACAAATGGGTAGCCTTTAGCCATAGAGATGTTTTATCTGTGCCTGTAGATACAAAGCCCAACATACCCAACTGAGGGTCCTGTTTAGTTTTTTAATACAGTCAGAAATTGTTGGCTCCAAATCAGGCTTATGATTTTGTAAAATGTACAGAATTGTGCGACAGATATCACAACTCCTCGTCAGTTGTTTTGGTATGTCTATTCTGGCTTTCCATGGTTTTGGTCACAAGCATACCTGGATAATCCAGCAATGTGTGTCTTATACATGGAATTTAGGTAGCTTGTGTTTATTTCTACACGTCTTGCAGATCTTAACATTGTATTATATATTTTGGCATGTATAATATCACAGTGAAACCTTAAGGAGTATTGGGTATTAAAGGCACTGTAATGGTTATAAAAAAAAAAAATTTTTCTTGTACAATCTGTCCGTTTTCTGTGAATACTTCCAGAACAAACATTAGATCAAAATTAGAAAAAAAAGTGTGTAATGTAATTTTAGAAATTTCCTATAAAAAATTTAGGTTTTAGGAATAATAACAAAAAACATGTCTTTATACTGATAAATTTGGCATTTTCTTTCAACAAACATGCACAAAACAAATATATATAAGAGTTTTTAATCAGAAAATGACAAAATTGTTACATTATCAAAATTATTAGATTTATTTCTATTTTCATAGTATAAAATGACAGTTAAATTTAATATATTAAAAGGCTGCTTGTTGTGTTTTGAAGAAGGAAGTTTAATTTATTTACTTTGTGATCTGAATTGTGATAATACATTAAATTACAGCTGATTATTTTTCATGTATCATGTACTTTTCGAAATTTAATTGTATGTTGGTGTACGTAATTTGTAACATAATGTATGTAATATTTATTTTTTTTCCTTTACATATCTGTTATTTAAATCTGGCAGTTTTGGAGAATTTTTATGGAATTAGTTCTTAGAATCAGAACATTCATAACCATAATTTATTTGTCACAGGTTATAAAATATTGCTATTTTTCTGTTTTGATTTTTAATGCAGTTAAACTCAACAAGAACATGTATAAAGGACTGTAATAGACGAAACGAGCTCGGTATTCAGGGTCTAGAAGGGGAGACAAACAAAATGTTTTTAAAAGTTTTATCTGTTACTGTAACAGAAGAGACAATAAATGACATACTGGCAGTAAAATAAAACCTGTCTAAACCAAATACCTTTAGATTAAGTTTGTAGTAGAGAGGTTTTCATTTCACACAGGTTAATGTATCAAAATATTTTCATTGTACTTATTACCTATAATGGAAAACAGATTTGACAGTTAATTAACATGATGAATAATTTTAAAATACCAATTGCAGGACACCAAATAAATGAACAAGTTAATTAATGTGTAATTAAAATTTCTGTGTAGATAATATATCACAATTAAATCTAACTACTAGCGAACCTCAGCAAGTTTTTCGTATTAAAATTTCAAGGTTTGCTATCCCATGCGAAGATTTAATCAGAAAATATGAGGGATCATGCTTTTAGGTGACTAACTGTCATTGTTGGCACAGCAGCAATGCAGTATCTAATGTTAAATCATAAAGCTTTTATTTCACATAAAAACTTCCTTTTTTGTTCTTCTAGAAATTACAATATTTCACTACTTTTAATGTAATAATTGTATTGAACACTTATATTGTGATGCCTTACTAAAACAAGGTTAAGCCATTTACTTGATATTGAGAGAAGGATTATCAATAGTAACACCAGATAAATATGACATTGGACTATTAATAGTAACACCAGATAAATACGACATTGGACTATTAATAGTAACACCAGATAAATATGACATTGGACTATTAATAGTAACATCAGATAATATGACATTGGACTATTAATAGTAACACCAGATAAATATGGTATTTGACTATTCATAGTAACACCAGGTAAATATCACATTGGATTATTAATAGTAACACAAGGTAAATATGACATCGGACTATTAATAAAAACACTAGATAAATGCATGCATTGTGATTCATAAAATAATTACACTATAATGCTGTGTACAGTATACATAAAGGGAAACTGTTCTGTTGAATGTTATAGTATTTTAAGGTAAATATATGTGTTGTTTGTTGTTTATTTATTTTTGTTATCGTATATACCGTATATTAATATGAAAAAATCCTAATTTATTCATTATTATAAAAAATTATCATTTATTGATACACATCTATGTTATTTTGTTTGATATTTTATTGATTTTGTGTATAAGTGAAATTTAAATTAATTTAAAATCAGCAATAAAATTATGTCAAATCTTATTAACATTTTTCTCTTTAAAATGAACATTTTATGTGTATGGGTAGGTGTGATGCAACTTACCAATAGGGGAAACAAGTTTTTAACCCCACCACTGTTCCGAGTCTGTACCAAGTCAGACTATTCTGACTCTGTTGTGGTCATGTCTGTTTCCATCACTAGAACAATGTTTCTAGTTAACAGAACTGTTTCAATCACTGGAACTGTGTTTCTAGTTAACATAACTGTTTTCATCACTAGGACAATGTTTCAATTTAACGTTTGTCCATCACTAGAACGATGCTTGTAATAAAGATCACTGTATACATTACAAAAACAGTGGTTATGCATGAAGTAAAATTCTATGAATGCATCAATAGATTAATGCTTTCTACTTGAAACTAGATGGGAATGAAAGTTTGAAAATTTAAATCTTACCCCCGCGTCAAAATTATGGACAGATCCAAAAAAAATTCGCAGTATCAATTTTATGGTGAAATCTCCTGAACTGTTAAATTGAAGCTAGGATGATGACTCCTATTATAAATAATGTAAAAGACATTCTTGGGTATATATTCAAATAATACGGTTGGGAATTTTTTACCATGCCCCTGAAGAGTCAAAAAAATTGTAAACATCGAGTGTTCAAGAACCGCTTTTACATAATTGATGACAGAAACACTATAAGTACTTGAGCAACTTTTCTATGGATCAAGGATTTCGAGGGGTGTTGAGTACTTATAAAAATATTGAAACTTGTTTCCTTCAGTGTATGCATGTCGCAAACCAGCACCCTGTATTTTCATTGGCTGTGTTTTTGTCTACTTTTTAGCTCTCATGGCCAATGGCCGGGTTATCTATTGTCATCGTTTAACAATTCACCATCTCCTGTAAAACCATTAAGCTAATTTTAATGAAACTTTCACGGAGGGATACATATGGAAAGGTGTCTATAAAAATCCTCATTTAATTTCGATCGGATGGAAAACATGGCCACCAGAGTTAATTCTTGATTCTGATTGGTCAAATTTTCAAATTTCTTTTCTTAAACTGAAATGCCGAATCTTTTCAAAGTTTATAGGAATGATGATTGGGAGACCTGAAAGATTCATCATTAGTTCTTAATCGGGTGGCATACATTGCGGCTACAGTGGCATTTGAATTGAAGCCTATGGGAAATCACAATTCCATTTCCTCTGAAACTATAAAGCAGTAACAACCAAACTTGACAGGAATATTGTATGGAAGGTCCTTTATAGAAAAAGTCATGGCTGCATGCCGAAGGCAATTCTTGATTCAGATTGGTAAAATGTTCAAATTTATTCTACTGTAAAACTACAAAAAACCAAATCTTTTCAAACTTTATAATAATGATGATTGGCAAACCCTCTACAAACATACCTCATTTGGTATTGATCAGGTACGATAAATGGCGGCTGCAAACATATTTACAGCAAACATATGTACATATGTTTGCAATGGGAAATTAAAACCACAAGGCCAGTAATAACCAAAATGCAGGAATTATGGAGGGTCTTTTATAAAACGTCCCATTTCATTACACACTTAAATTGACCACTTTCCAGTTTAAAATTTATATCCAAGCTTTGACTATGTTAATATATATTGGAATAATTAATATGCAGAATTTTACCTGTACAATTGTATGAAACCTATTATGTCAGTGATCTTAGACAATCAACCGCACGAAGGGAAACAGCTAAACGTATTTATTGTAGGAATAAACATGATTTGGTAAATACTAGGCCTTAAAGAGGTGGTAATTCATACATAAATTGCGCTGTACCATTTGACAAATGAACTTGTTTGTATTTTCAACACGGGCTTGCGTAATAAACAATTAGACCACTCTTAAAGTTTTATTACAAATAAATAAGAATATTACAGACAGCACTCATTTGAGACAAATAATAATTATTAGAACCTATTAGGTGCATGAAGGTCCGTTTGGAGTCTGCTGAACGTATCTTGCCAAGACGGAATCATTTGGTCAATGCTGTTAGGAACACCTTGGACACTTACATTGACATTTACATTCACCGTATTTGACTGAACACCGAACCCACCAGGTCCACAGTTACCCATGCTGGTCGGTGGATGTACAAAACCAGGCTCATTGTTCTGATAGTAATTAAGGTAGCTACCATTTGGATTTCTGCACTCTCTTGAACTGTTTGCGCGGGAAAAATACTGCAAGCGCTCGTCATGTGATAAAATGGCGTCAGCTCCAAACATCGATATAAGATAGTCTGTTGATGCCCAACTACTTGCCATTGGAATATAAGCGTTTTCTGGCACTACCGTACAGTAGGGTTCCTCAGAAACAGAATTTTGGTCGTCGTCGCCGTCGTCGCATAGCACGAGTTTTTGAAGCTCTTCGTCACATTTGCGGACCCGGCGTCGAGCTCTTCGTCGACGAAAGTCACCTTTTGCAAAATCATCAATATTAGCAGGATGGATTGACCAATAATTTCCCTTACCATTTTCGCATCTTCCACTTTTAACAAAACACTCGTTCAACGATAGATTGTGTCTAATACTATTTCTCCAGCTTCTCTCGTCCATTTTGTAATAAGGATAGTTTTCCGTTATCCAATGATAAATTTCCGACAACAGCATTTTTCTTGATGGCGAACTCTGAATAGCCAAGGAAATTAGCGCAATATATGACATTCCTGGTTTAGGATTAGAGCTCTCCTCTGTTTCTAAATCTATATTCTTGTCACTTAAAGTTTCAAATTCGCAATTTTCTTCTTCATTTAACTCCATTTTTAAGAATGTTGATCTTTTCTTTGAAGTAAAAGGCATTTTAATTTTGTTATTTGATACGCATTTATATATATATATATATATGTATAACATTTCATTGTTTGGGCATGTTTTAGTTTATTTAGCATTCAATAATGTTCCATATAAGTTTTGCATGATGTTTGAAACGATGCCACGGTGTTTTTCGCATACAATTTTAAATTAATTTTGCATATAAATTCATTCTTTGTAATGCTAATCATCCTACACGACATATCTAACTGTGAGAAACATATCAAATAATTATAAATAATCAATCAAGATTTATTACAGTCTTGACGACCTTTAAGATTGTCTGACTAACAACACACTGGTTATCTCTCTCATGCATAACAATTGTTAATCTTAAAAATATTCTCATTATTGTGTTTTATTTTAAAATTCCAAGAATGTGATTTGCATTAATATCATTTCCTTGCTGTGATTGTTTAATTCTAATTAATTAAAAATAACAATCCAAAGATACTAATATTAGATATAGTAAATTTATACTATGCTGTATACGACGCATTTCAAGGAGTTACCTCTCATCAGTAGCATTAAAACCGAAACATTTGGAAGACCAAAAACCAAACTTATTTTAAAACAAAAAGTACTCATAACCAAAAATACCGAAATAGGAAGCAAAATTTCAGCTAAGGAGATCTACCATGTGCAAAACAAGGAATGAACCCTTAGTAATTCTATTATTTTTGAATTTTGCTAAATACTGGTAATTTCTGTAATAAATCAATGAATAATCATGTCAGACAAGTCTGACGACTAAATACGAGTATAGCTGCAAGATCCGCTCTCGGACTAATTTTCCAATCTCTTTCATAGCCAATATTAGTTCGGGACAGATTTTTCAACCATAATTTCATGTAAACACGTGTATCTAAATAAGGTAATATAAACGCATCAATCATGAAATGTTCATCAAATCACTTTCCCGACATTTTGACAATAATAAAATGTTATGAATTGGAGAATTAAGAGGGCACTAAAAGCCAAAAGTATCTGCAGAACAGTTTAAGTGTTAACTTTAAGACGCGTTTGGACCATTCATTATTACTTCATATATTAGGTTTTTTTTTACTTTTTTCAATAAGAAAATATAAGGTTAAGGCGTAACAGTCAATTTTATTAAACATCCCACAGGACTGAAAAAGAAAAGTCTTTATTTTCACAATTAACCCTCTCCCCATTTTTAAACCAAAATATAGTTAGTTTCTTCTTCGAACTGCTGATTCAAAATAGCAGCAAACAGTACCCAAACCTCATTGCAAATTTAATATTATTCAGAATACTGGGTACCTTTTCTTCCTGGCGTCTATTCTATTTGAAATGTTTCTCGAGGGTACCAAATTTATAGAATTAAGACTATTTTTAATCGGCCGTTTGTTTTATCTAGCCACTGTCCTAGCGGTAGGTAGTTATTAACATTTTTATGTGCCTATCACAAGTCAACCCCTCCCCCTCTCCCCCCCCCCACGTTTACAAAAGGGGGGGGGGGGGTATTGTTTGTCTCCAAAGAAATCTCAAAGACAGTAAAAGAAGGCAACTTGAAACTAGATGGGAATGGCAGTTTGAAATTTTAAATTTTACACCCGCGGCAAAATTACGGACAGAACCAAAAAAAATTCGAAGTATCAATTAAATGGTGAAATCTCCTAAACTATTAAATTGAAGCTAGGATGATGACTCCTATTATAAATAATGTAAAAGACATTCTTGGGTATATATTCAAATAAAACGGTTGGGATTTTTTTTACCAATACCCTGAAGAGTCAAAAAATTGTAAAAGTCGATTGTTCAAGAACCCGTTTTACATAATTGATGACAGAAACACGAAGTTATGTGTAATTAATAAGACTATAAGAGTTGTTCGTGTCCCAATTTTCGAAATTTGGATATATGACCTAAGGGCATAATAATTTGAGTTAATTTACATTTCGATATACCAAGTAAAAATAGTGAAATCTTTTGAACAATTCAGAATAGGATGGTGAAACGTACATGGTAATTCATATTATATATATCAAGTCCCCGCTGAATACTAAAATGTTCAGAATTGCCCAACAAAAACAAGACATCAAATTCCCTATTTCCTATCGTATTTAAACCGTAAATTCCTCAACTGACGAACAGACAGACAGTCAGACAGACAAACAGTTGCAGCAATTCGAACATTCAATTCGTTCCTCTGGGACTCCAAGTTGTTTATTTTGGCAATTCGAATACAATTAAGTTTTCATTTTATTAACATATAAGAAAAAAATAGATTCAACTAATTGACATAAATATATCCAAAATATAAAATGTAAATTGTTTACCAAATTAAGAATTTGAGAAAATTACTGAACATTTGGTTCGCACTGGCAAGGTAAAAATGTCCATAGAACCCCCAAAATAACCCTAGAAAAACATACTGTGGTAGTCAGGAAGGTATCAAAAAATGGTTATGAGGTATTTCATTTTTAAGTAGGATCCTATTGCTCAGACTTAAAAATTCAAGAACAGATATCTAAAACAGGTCAATTTCCACTTCGCAATTCTCAAAGTAACCAAATTGTTGAGCTCCAATCAAACGGAGAATGGTATGAATATATACGGATTCAATGATCACAAACTTGCATGATTTGGGCATGTGATAAGGATTATAACTCAACAACAGACTTTATGGGAAAAATAAGTTTTCTTAAGCAGTGATAAAATTATCTATTACATTTTTCAGAACAATGTTTAAAAGTGTTTAGCAATATGTTTTAAATGATTCGCACAAATGAGAATAGTATTATCCATTATATTTATTGGAAGTTTTGATAAATTATAAAGGACTGAAAAGAGAACGTTTACCTTGCTATAAATTGAATTTAAAAGGGAGATAATCCCTAATATATCTTGTAAAAAGGGAGATAAAAACCATATCCTTTACATTCCTCCCCTCTCAGAACAAATTATGTAAAAGAAAAATAATTTGTTCTTAATAAACAATCAATCAAAATCAAATTAAATAACATGAAAAGTATAATAACAAATAACATGAATAATGTTAATATAAAAAAATTACACAAAATAAGACAATATCACATTAATAACAGCACTTAGCAATATCCCACAATATAGTTTATATTGTCCACGCATATTTTAACCAATATAATCCAGTTGCATCATATTTCTTGTTAATACATCAGCCACACGATGTTCTTCCGCATACTGTTGTCTCTGACGTCTTGCCTCTTCCCTGGCGGCCACATTGACTTTATAATACTTTCTGGGCATTATATCTCCTGGTTTATGAAAATTCATGGTATGTTCCATGCCTGGTTTTAATTCCAATGTATCTATTTCTTCTACGGGTTTCTGGTGGAAGACTTTGATGTGCTTTCTCGGCTTTCCCTTGTCCGGAAACTTCCTTCCACACAACGGACATTTAAAGATATTTATAAATCTTTCATGCAATTTTTTCCAATGTATGATATAGTCATCAAACTTGTGGAAGTGAGGACTTTTACAGTCCTCGACTTCACAAGGCATGCCCTGTGAAGGCCACAAGTTTCTTTCTGGTTCTAATTCCATAAATGGAGCAGCTTTAGCAGAACAGTCAGACTTTCTGGAAAATAAAACTTTATATGAAAATACATAAATTTGGTATTAAAAATGAAAAGTTAAATGGATTTCCTAAATGAAACAACATTTATCATAAATACGAATCATTTTTGTTTTCTAGGTAATAGATTACCAGGATTAAGAAACTTCTTATTATTAAGAGTTTTTGTTTTAGCAACTGCCAAGGTTTGGACTGCCCTTTCATGTGTAAACCGATGATTGGTTTGAAGGTGTCGCAATAAATCAGGCTTGTGGGAGAAACCTCTCTTGCATTTGTAGTAAAATGAAACCAGCGATTGTCAAAAAGGGCTAGTTGGCAAAAGGGTTGAAGTTGGATATCGTCATCGTAGGACGATGACTCTTGAGGTGGGGAAGTGTAACGGGCTTCCCTTGATTAATATAGAAGTTATAGAACCGTAACAGGTTTATAACCACCCTCCATTAGCTGCGCTAGTGGAGTACTCCTTTAGCTCAGTTGGTAGAGCGGTTGACTACTGAACCGAAGGTTCCGGGTTCGATCTCCGCCCGGGGGTGGGGGGTACTTCCTATATTTTTAGTGGTACGGGTGTGCCGCAAAACAGGGTCGCTTTTTCATGCCCTGCTGGTTAGAACAGGGTCCCTTTTTCGTGTCCTGCTGGTTAGAACAGGGTCGCTTTTTCATGCCCTGCTGGTGAGAACAGGGTCTTTTTTTAAACAAAATATTTGTCTAGAACAGGATCGCTTATTTAACTGTTTAAGATACAGTCTAGAACCCGGGTCTAGAACAGCATCTATTTTATACGGGTATACATTTTCTGAGCGTGTCTAGAACAGGGTATGATTTGGCAAGTGTTGTCGGCACAGTTATACCCGAAAGGATAGTCAGTAACCCCCCCCCCCCCCGGGGATCCCCGGTTGATGCGGTAGGTAATTTTGGGAGACAAATCATGCTATACTGTTACATAAGCCTGAAATCTTTTAGGACTAGCATATGTTAATTGTCTGATAATGGTGTCAGTACCATTTGTTGCATGAGAGCAGAGAGGGTCTGCCATCTGTGATTCGGCTATGCATTTTTGTCTACAGTCTACTGATTGTTATAAAATTATTTTATGAAATACTGTATTCATTTTGGATTCATATATAGTTTGTTCAATTTTTCACGCCAATGTTATCGGGGTCATCTAGTGCTTGTCCTGTAGTACAGTACATCTTGTTAAAGACCATATCTTTTCCCGCATGTGTTCATTACTATATGAGATATTTCCCGAATTTGATATTTAAATATATAGCACTTCACTGGGTGGAATTTCATGTTTAATGGACCACTTTATAGCAATATTTCCCAAGGCCAACGACCGCTTTAAGTGGTCCACTGATGTGCTATAATTGTTTAATGACAATTCACTTTAAAGAGCATGAATTCACACAATTGTTTGGATCTTTTTAATTAGAAATCATCTGTTCGTTAAAATAGTTCACCGTGCAATATCACTTATTATCACTGTGCAACATTATAAAATTATTTAACAATATTGAGGGATATAGCCATTTTATTTGTCCCGAGACACTGACTATTTTCCCGACGCGTAGCAGAGGGTAATAGTCAATGTGTCGACGGGACAAATAAAATGGCTATATCCCGAAATGACTGTTAAATAACTGTTTTTTTTATACCGAAACACTTTACCGGTCAATAGTTTCCAGTACTAATCACCGGTCACTAGTTACCGGTGATTAGTTTTGGAAACTACTCACCGGTAAAAAATTATTAAAATTAATGTCTCGATTTTTATATAGAAAAAACATACTGAGGTATAATAACACAAAATATGGACTAGTTTGAAACACACTGTTGCTCAGGTTATAAAAATAAATTAACGTGAAAATGTTTTTTTTATATTTAAATATAGATATGTTCCGAGGCAAACATTATTGTAATAGCCTGCCCATCTTCTAAATAAATCGATCCCTCTTCCCAATTACTATGCATTAAAGATCTTAATCAGTATTAATTTAAATCTATATATCAAATCGTACATTAAGGTATGTATTGTATATATATTATTAATAACTGTATTATGTGCAATTGATAAATGTTTATAACAGTTTGGGGTAAGACTGTCATTGTTTAGCATGAGAGTGTTGCTAACATGGAAAAACATGGCACAAATATTGAAAGTTTTTTCCGCAAACAATTGACTAACAACAAAACATACATATAATATAACAAAATAATATTAAAATAAACGGTAGATATACAATAACAAAATGATTATCTATAGATGGATAATTGATAAAAGAAAATTATTTTTTTATTGCCCTCATCTCCACAATGCTATATCATCATCATCATCATATATATATATATATATATTTCATTATTCCGTGTTCCTAAGTTGATTTGTTTGTTCGCCCACTTTGTATGTGCTTTCTAAAAAGTTGCTGTCGCTGTTGCTGTTTCATTTTAATATTCAATATTTTCATCCTCTTACCACATGTATACCATTGGCTTTCTCTTGTGTCAATTTGAACATATGTTCAAAGCTTTCCTCTGTCTTGAAGAAATGAATTGATGTGTTGAAATAAATGATCCAAGTTACACTTTTTGGTTCAATTAACACTTCAAACTCAAAAGTATAAACTTTCGTTATTGATCAGAAGGAAATGGTTTATTGAAAATGTGCTAGTATTTCTATACTAGCCCGAAATTTATACTTTAAATTAACTCTTTCAAAACTATTAAATTTTGTGAAAACTAAGGAGTATATCCTTTTTGCGTACCACCTCGGTGGTCTCGTGGTAGTGTGCTCGCCTCGAGTGCGGAAGATCGCGGGTTCGATCCCCACCCGGGTCAAACCAAAGACATTAAAATTGGTATTTGCTGATTTTCAGCCAAGCACGCGGCATCTAGGAGTAAGAGCAAAGTTCTACTGGTCGGCTCGGAGTCAGTATAATGTGTCCGAGTGGGGTGATATGTCTTCCTCCGGACAGTTATATCGTGAGCTAGCACATTAAAAATCCGGCTCGATCAGCGTGTCGGTCTAGTACAAAGCAGGGATCATATTCATTATCTTACATGTTCTCGTCCTGATATGCACCTGACTGCCACTGCACTTGACACAACAATTCATCCATCATCCATCCTTCTTGCGTATCTCTGTCCTTAGATGGTTTTGGCTTTGCCCTTTTGATCGTTTTGGCAAATTTGAATTCACTCTTTAGATTATTGTTTTGGTTTTCAACATTTTAGGCCCTGAGCACAACTGGTGAGTCGTAAATCGACGAAATGTGCACATCTTGTGACTTGCAACTGAGCTTTAACAATAAACTTGGAAACTTGTGCATTAAAATTGGTATCAAAGAATTAATAGAATAACTTTCATTCTTAACTTTTTAAAACACAAGGAATATTACTTAATGCAATAATTTGTGCTAGAATTAAGAAACAACTAAATCACTTAATGATACTGTACCAATTTTTATGCCCTGCATCAAACAATGTCCCATTAGCGCTAGTCTTGACAAAAAATTCTGAAAGATGAACCATGATTACACAAAATGTTGCAGTTCAGCAGGGATCATATAATACTATACAGTTCCTGAGTTCAGTTTGAAAAAAATTAAAATGAAAAACCAGGAAAGGAAACAGCTTTCAAAAGGAAATCAAACAAGTTAACAATTTTATAACACAATTTTTTTAGATAATAATTTCATTTTTTATAAGTACCAAAAAACCATCAGCAGAGATAGTGACCTCTCGAAAAATTTAATTTCTTGTTCTGTCTCTTCATTTAAAATATTTTTAATATAAATAAAAATTGTAAATGTGAGATTCGAATTCGATTAAGGATGGCACACTTTCACAAAGCATCTCACCAGGATAAGATTTTGTCCCAGTTGTTAATTGACCTGTCAAGCACGTACTGGTGTTGACAATCAAATTGACCGATAAGTGGACGCTAAAGAAATACGGAAACGCTAATTAGCGAAATTCTGAACATCCGTAGTAATTTGAAGAAAAGTGACAAAAAATGACAATACCTAAAAGTTTAGTCCTTATACACCCCGTACAATACTTCTCTTAACAAGAAAACAAGTTATTTATTTTATAAATTTTAGAAATGTAGAAATATATTTTGAATGTACGTAACGTGGGTGTGTTTGTATATTTTAGAGATTGCACAAAAACTGCAAATAATAAATTTTCAATTAAATCAATCTTTTTGTTATGCATTCTTATTTTTCATACCTATTAAACAATTGAATTTTTTTTCGTAATATATTATCTTCCTTCAGAAAATCTTAATTTTCATTTTAAAAATCAGATAAATATAAAATTTAATATATTGATATGTTTGCATGTGTATGTCATAACTTGTAGCAGGAAATTTATTAAAATACTTTACAATAAAGGGAACAAGAACAGAAAGGTAGCACAATAAGATTCCACCAATAATAAAAAAACTACAAGATTTTAAAACATAGACAAGGAGAATACAGACAAACAATCTTTATTGTCGTTATATTAATACTTAATTGCATGAAAAAACCCTGTTGGGTTAAGCAATACACAAATACATGCACATATTACAGAATAAACAACAAACAAATTATAAATCGTACACTAACAAATAATATAGAACTATGTTTTTGGCCAATGAGAACCTCATGCTCGCGCTTATAAAGTTACAAACATAGGACAAAACGTCTGTATCAGGATTCAGAATAATTTTCAATTTTTCATATAGTCGAATCGATCAAACTGAAGAAACTTAGTTTTCATAAAATCGATTAAAGGAGAACGGAAATTATCATTAGTTTTACAATAAAAGAAAAAGTGATATTCATCTTCCAGAATACACTAACCAGTATGTGGCAAACGATAGAATGTAACAATTTTATTGTACATACATATCTATATAATCTCAAGTAAACATTTCAAGAGTTTCCTATCCCAGTTCCTTATATATACTGTTTTCAAAAGGAATCAACCTGAATGTGTGAAATAGGATCCAGGATATAAATTACTTTTTTAAAATATGTTATTTTTTAAAATTAGAATTGTCATTAAATAAAAAATAAAAGTAATTTTTTCAAATTAGAATTGTCATTAAATAAAAAATAAAAGTATTTTTTTCTTTTATTATTATTAGATATACAATATAAAAGGATATGTATTTCAATACAATGGGGCATTGAAACAAAATGCCCTATTACAATTCCCGAGACTGAAATAGGACCTATTATATCTGTGCTATTTTTCTTATCAATAACAAAAATCGAAGGAACCTTCTTAAATTTATTTTCTAACATTTAAAAAATCTTGCTGAAATTTACCAATTCCATCTGTTATCTGCATCCTTTCAATGAAAGAAAAATACCTAGGTGAACCATTGTGCGATAACGGTAAATAGTTATTGAAAGTAAGCACAGATTTTAAAAAGTAAATTAAATTCAAATAAAGAAAATCTGAATCATAATGATGGCTGAATGAACTAGGAAGAGTAAATAAACTAAAATTAAAAACAAGAGCGAAGTCCTCAGTCTTTAGACTTGAACAGAGTAGAAAATTATTCTTCAAAACATTAATTCAATCCACGAAAGGAATTAAAATGTTCATGCTTACTATCCGTAGTAAAATAAAGTAATATTCAATTCTATATTAAGAATTTTAAGTGGAAAAAAATAAAATATATGTAGCGTTTTTGTTGTTGATTTACGTCTCAAAAGTTACCCTAAAGCAAATATTTAACACTTTACAGAAAGATAAAGACTATTCGGCCTTCGAAATAAGCGTACTTCTTGATAACGGAAGAATACATGTATTCCAATGTATTAATTGAAGCAATTCTCAAGTCAAAAGTATACAAAATTTCTTGTAAATATCGATAATTTTTTCCTTCGTTAAATGTTTTAAATGACGTATTCTTTCCCCTTTCATTAATATCAGATTTGAAACAATGCATACATTTTGGATTCCAAAAAAATGATGAATTTTTTATTATTATTGTTACAATTTTTTATTATTATTTTCAAAATCATACTTGCCAAAATATTTGTGAAAATTGAACAATTTCAAGAAAAAAATATTGTCACTTCACAACAATAAGAACCGTTATCTAATTAGAATATGACATTTGTCATATGGTTTAAGTGTGAACAACTCACCATGTGAACTGGCTAAACACTGTCAACAACTCTTTACAGGTATATAAATACTGGTCGCACAACACAGTACAGTCATTCAATCATTTGCTTCTGTAAGTTTCATTTCGATTTGGAGTTTAGTAACATTTTCAATCATGATAAATTCACAATTCAGCATCGACTACCTAACAAGGAATTCAGACAACGAGGAGTCAAAGCTTGAGAACACTTCTGGCAGTGAGGGTGAACTGGTACGGACCCCGTCCCCCAGTAATGGCTCAGAAATAAGCGAATGTGAGAGTAATTCCAGCGACAGTGCAGAATCTATTGCACAGGTTCGTATTATTGATAATAGATATTAATAATGATTAATAATAATAAATTATTACAATATATTGAAATTTCTCAAAAGTATATATGTCAAATTATATGAATAAATGAATAAAGCAAATTATAACAAAAATAGCAAATATTACTAAATTTCAAAACATTGTACTGTATAATACGTTTTCAAGCTTCTTATCAATCTATGGGTAATTTTTTTTTTAGTATTTTGTATGAATTCGACCAAATTTGCGGGAGGCACTTCGGGATTACATCTCTCTTGGTCAAGTTCCCTTTTGGCTAATAATATAAGAAATTTTCAAATCAAATTTAGTTTTTCAGCAAACATATTTCAAATTAAACTCTGTAAACAAACAGTCGTCATTTTTAATTTTATCATCAATATTTGTTTGTTCGATGATCATTCATTTTATACCACAATCAGATGGTTAGAATATACAACATTTTGTATACCAGATTTTCCGAAAAAAGTTTTCGTTTTATTTTTGAATAATTTTCTTTACTCATTATACACTAGTTGTCTTCTTTTCTTTTTACAAAATCTTAATCACAAAATTCCTTAAAATTCTTAAAATAAATCATGAAGAAAAATTCAAGTTATCAAGTCTTATCAATAAATATTGTAATAAAACATTTTATTCTAAAGTAGATCTGGAACACAGACACATTATTGTAATCCCTGATATTTATTTCTATTTAGTATGTTTAATTCATTTTGTCTTATATTTTCAGGTTTTGCTTTCGTTGGACCGATCTATCAAGAACGGACTCTGCCCAACCGACCCAAATGAGAAGCCACCTCACTCGTACATTGCAATGATATCAATGGCTATTCTTAGTAAGGCTGACAAGAAGATTTTATTAAATGACATTTACCAATATATAATGGATAATTTTCCATATTACAATAACAAGGAAAAAGCCTGGAGGAATAGCATTCGTCATAACCTGTCGCTGAATGAGTGTTTTATCAAAAATGGACGGTCTGATAATGGCAAAGGAAATTATTGGTCTATTCATCCAGCATGCGTTGATGACTTTGCAAAAGGAGATTTCCGACGCCGACAGGCCAGGCGTAGAGCAAGGAAAAGCTCTGTTAAAACCGTGAGTGGCTCAACTGACAATGGTTCTAGATATAATATGGGCTACGTCCCCATGACATCATCACAGATTGGGTTTCATCCGTATTCGATGACAAACGAACACATGAAAGTTCCTCATCACAATCCGTATCAGATATTTCAGACCACCTCCAGACCGGCATACGAGGCACCAATGAAAACATTCCCGGCAGCATTGGCTCCATTTGCTCACGAATCTGTGTATTCACCTACAACCGCATCCATTGGACGACTACCATATAACGGATCACCAGCCTACTCTACCAGTCAACCGTTCAGCACAAATCCGGCTCCGAAATTTTTCCCATCCTGTCAACTTCAAAAGGGATTTCCAGATTGGTGAACTTATATATTGCAGAATTGACTGAATGTCACACGCATCGATAAGTGCATTTATTAATCTCGTCACACGTGCAAGTTGGAGGACGTTTGGTTGCATGAGGTTAGCTGTTCATTTCTCATTCACGGATCAGTTGTCTATTGCAACGAATCAGAGATAGTTCAATTGTTTTATTAGCAAAATGTGACTTAAGACACTCGGAAGGTATTGTACAAAGAAGATATCTTTTTGAAGACAGTTAAATTTTATTTATTTCATAATTAAATTTATTTAATATTTCTTTATATTTTTGTAAATTCATCTGTATATATATCATTGTTCTAATTTATCTTATAGTGCTGATGTAAATTTTGACTTGTAAATATGTATTATAAACTGCGTTTTTGCCAAAACGTACTTACTATAAGTGCAATAATTTGAATAAATCATTATATAATTGTACTTTTCTTGTTTCCTCTTCATTCTGGATGGCATTTTTGCCTGTTATATATACCCACAATCTTAATTTATTTAGGTTACAAGAGAATAGCTGTGTTCACGATTCGCATGCTGCGTAGTGTGACCATTCATTAGGATTATTTTGCTCACACAGCAAGAACCCAGACCTTTCTGATCACACTGTCGAAATCCTTTTTTCTGTGCCTTATTGTGTTTTAGTGTTATTTGGTTAAATTTGAAAGATAGAAAGGTTTTATTGCAAAAATCAGTAAACTAAAATTAATATACATTGATCTGCTGTTGCAAAATTAGAACAAAAGTCAACAGACAAAAAAAAAACTGAATTTTGAGATCAGTTCTTCAAGGTCACTCTACTATTTTCCTTCAATAACATTATTTGGAATGCAAATTTATACCCCGAATGGTTGACAGCATTATTTAAACATTAAAATAACATAAATACAAAGTAGAATAGAAATAAATCAAAATAAGTAATACTTTTGTGGTAATAAATTGACTAAATACTTGGCTCAGTCAAAATAATACAGATGAAAACGATCAATATATGGTCAAGCTCATTTTCATTCAAGGTAGAAATTTCCAGAATTCAAGTGAACTTATAAGTAAAGTCAAGAAATACCAAAGGATATTTGAAGGAGAGAAAAATCGCAACAACTGACAAACTCCGGAGAACAACGAAGACAAGACCAAAACAATACATGCACTACAATTAAAAACTAAAAACATATGAACAACATGGACCCCACCAAAAAACCGGGGGTACTCAGGTGTTCTGGAAGAGTAAGCAGTCTCTGCTTCCTGCAGGACACCCGCCTTGCTGTCCATGTCAAATCCGATATGCGGAAGGGATAATATCAATGGAACAGGGCTATTTTCATTTGGGAAACGGTTTTTCATACCTGTCAACTAAGTCATGATGACGCCCATAAAACTTTAATAAGGATTACTTCAGCTTAGGAGCAACGTACCCCTGTCTGAGCAACTTTTCTGTCAGAAGCCGGGCTCTGTCCAGGAAGTCAATGTATATGTCACAAACTCTGGAATAAAGTATGAGTTGTGAAATATGTACATATTATCAAGTTTTCTGCAAACGTATATCGTAAAATATCAGCCGCGAGACACAATGTGAAGCTTTTTCGGCGAGTGAGCGTAGCGAACGAGATAAAAAGCTTCATATTGTAGTAGCGCACAATTAGTACCCATAGGAATGCCAATTGTCTGTTGGAAAACACGTCCACCAAATTGAACAAATATGTTGTCGATCAAAAATTCAATCATCAGGACAATTTCGTCCTCTGTATATTTCGCTCAAATTCCACCTATTGCTCAAATCATTTTGAAAGACCAGTCAATTTTCATGTTAAAGGAGCCTAAGTTTTTTTAAACACAGATTTCTCGATAATTCAACAAAACGTTGGTCCAGACAATGATAAAAATGTGAATTTTTCCATGGAATTTTAAACTCAAATTCTATAATTATATGGACAAGCATGTTTGATGATATTATCACATACTTACCATATGTCTTATAACCACAGGATATGTATGGCAAGCCGTTTTACTATTTATTCTGACTTCATAATATCTAATAAACTTTACAAGATATCTCATTTAGTTTATATTTATAAGATATCTTATATACTTTATGAGATATCTTATAAACTTTAGAAGATATCTTATAAAGTATATAAGATATCTTATAAAAACTAGATTATATAAGATATCTTATATATTATATGAGATATCTTGAAGTTAGAATAAATAGTAAGACAGGTAAAATATTTACTGTTCAATCTAATAAAGATATCATGATAACTGTTTAGTGATTAATCTGTTGAATTTTATTTAAAAAAATATTTCATGGTAATGATTATCTATACCAACTCTTACATGGTATGACCTTGATAAATTTCCATACTTTATCAAACTTTGGTAACTTGAACAACCTGTAACATGAACAGATTTCCATGGTCCCTTGGAGTTCGAGCCATCACAGTTCTACTGTACATATAATATGTACTTTCTGTAACCATTTTATAAGTCTTCACCTTTAAACACAATTTTCTATGTATTACACATGTTGTCAAACTAATGAAAGAGGGACAGGGGATTCCATAAATTTTTGTCCCAATTTCCTCTACTCCATTACACAAAATTATTTTTTAAGAGCAAAATTTCTCTTTTTCTGTACAGTTGCTATTTTTGTAATCAGTGTCTCCTTATCTATTTTCAAAGTGTTTTTTTTTTATATTTTAAAACATCATTATTATATATTCCTAATATTATATATTAATTTTTTGGCCATTATTCTCTATTCTTTATTTTTGGCCATTATTCTCCATTCATTATTTTTTGGCCATTATTCTCCATTCATTATTGTTTTGGCCATTATTCTCCATTCATTATTTTTTGGCCATTATTCTCTATTCTTTGGCCATTATTCTATATTCTTTATTTTTTGGCCATTATTCTCCATTCATTATTTTTGGCCATTATTCTCCATTCATTATTTTTTTGGCCATTATTCTCCATTCATTATTTTTTTGGCCATTATTCTCTATTCTATAAGCTCCATCCAAATCTTCATGTACATAAAAAATAATTGACTACAAATGAAATATATCAGTCATATTTAATTCATATTTTAAAAAAAAAGAAAACAGAAAAATGAAGTCACCAAATTCGTTTCACGGTTTTTAACCGAGCAAATTTTCTATCTTTGTTATTATTTCTTATGTTCATTTTTCTTAATCTAATCCAATAGTACATATCATCCTTGCTTAATTCACTTAAATCTGGAGGTTCACGGTCAAGTCTCAATGTGAAAAGCCAATCAGGATACTCGCTGTCTGGCAAGATAGGTGGGTCTTCTCCTTCTTTAAAGTAATTTGCACCGCATACGTAATTACACAATCTATGAGCATCTGTTTCTACCTCCATCAATTTTTTCTTTGGTGCCGAAAATAATTTTCCTAAAAGATAAAACACAACTTTTTGTTAGTAAGTTGCATGCTTTGAAGTCGAACTTGATTTGAAACATATTTGGTAAACCTCAGTTCACAAAATACTGAGAATGGATTTATGGGATTTTGAAAGTCTAAATGTTAGAATTATAAGACATTTTTAGTTGGTTAATAAACCCTGCTGAGTCATTCAAGAAAACATAAAAAACAATTACCGGTGGGGTTGTTTGTGAAGGTTACATTATTATATGTATACCTAAAATATAATTCTGAATGGGGAATTTCCACTCTGGTAAAATTAAAGCACTAAAAAGACTGAACAAATTTAAAAACTGAATTTACTATCTCAGACCTAATCTTAGATTTGTAAAACCATTACTTTAAATATATTTCATGCACTTTTTGCCTGTTTAATGCAAACAAAGCATGTAATACTTAATTCAATAAAATCTCATTGAAAAATTATCTCCCTTTAACATTGAAAATGCCATGTGAAATGTTGTTGTTCTCCAGAAGAAATGATATAACAAAATGAGGTAAATTCAATTTTTTAGGTTTAAACTTAGCCACCGGTAATTGCATCTGACAGCCCATTGATAACACTATTCAAATTAATTCAAATTCCGAAAAATCTGTTCCACGAACTGAGGTTTACCGAATGTAGGTGATTTTGGTTCAAAAAACAGTGTAGGAAAAGCAAACATTAATGAGATCCTATTAAGTAAAATGCATGAGAAAGTTTTAAGTTCTTGCCAAAAAACAATGCTTGGATCTCTAGATCTGATACTTTCATATTGTATTTCAAAAACAGAAACTCCTATGCACCTTATAAAATGTATATGGAATCTTTATGCAACCTGATGTACATGTCTCTTATCACCATAAAAATATTTAGCACCACTAACTGTGGGTTATTTTGTAAAGAAACAAACAAGAAACATTTCACTTTGCCTCTTGCAAGTTTTCTAATTTTTTTTATTTTTGGTGAAGGTGGACATTTATATGGTCCAAGAACAAGCTTTATATCATAGTCTGATGTTGAACTAAAAATAGAGTCTATCAGATTGGCTGAAAGTTATTTTTCCTCTGCTTACATATAAGGGACAGATAAACAGAATGAGTTATAAATAAATAGCAGTAGTATATATGCCTACCTTGTACAGGTCAAGAGAATAAGGAAATAACCAAAAACTTAAGAAGTTATATAGACATTTGTACTACTCATGATCCAATTATTTCTAGGTCTAATACTGATAAAAGACTGCAAAATCAAACTTCATGATTCTTGTATATCTGATAATCAATAGATTCAAATAATACTAGATTCATGAAGAAGAGGGACGGTAAGATAAAATATTGTTTATTGTTTATTATTTATTAATGCAACTCAAGACTATTACAGCCATGGCATACAGTACAATACATTATATAACAATGACATACATATATTCATAAATTGACATAAAGAACATGGAACAAACAATCAAATGTCATAATAAGTAATATAAACATTTTATATTAATTAATGGAACAATACCATAGAAAGTGTTGACAATTATCAAAACTAACTAGGGTCTCCCTTCCTCAGTTCTAATGACCGATCTATAAAAGAGACAACAGTCCTAATTTCTTCAGGTGTTGACGGGTTTAAAATTTTTATTAGTTTTTCATTATTGTTAAGCAGTATAAAATTTGGATACCAATCTAAAAGCTTTTTAAGTAATTTATCTCTTTCCTTTTTGTTAATTGTACAATTTAAAAAGAAATGTTGCTCATCATCTATAGCGTTACAGGTTTCACATAGTCTCAAATGCCTGGGAATTTTTAAATATCTCCCAGTTTCAATCAATAATTTATGATCACTAATTCTAAATTTGGTTATGTTTTGACGTACTTTTTTATTTGAATGTTTTAAGTAAAACTCCATTTGATTTTTTGTTACTTTAATACTTTTATATAAGAATAACTTATTGTCTTCTGTTAAATTTTCTATTTTACTGATAGTTATTTTTTTTATAATATTCATTCACATTGTTTTTAATTATTTTTTTTAACATGACCTAATTTTTTTTATTGGATCCCAATTTGCTAACTGATCTTTTTGTATATTAGTTTCTTCCAAAATATTTTTTGCAAAAGTGTACCAAGAATATGTTCCCTCATCATCTAGCTTTTCTGTTAGTTGAAAAGCTTCCTTTAGTATTGGGTTAATATTATTGCTATAAAGTCTAGCAAGATATGATATAGCTTGTGTTTTTACAAAAGATTCAACAGGTAGTCTATCAAGTTCAGCTCTAGTTGCTAGATTTGAGGAACTTCTCTTAGTTCCAAGTGTATTTTTACAAAAACTTAGATGTAACTTCTCAATAGGTGTTTTATCTATAAACATATGGATATTTACTTCTAAATTGTTCTTGTGAGCTCTAAGTTTGGCTCTATAATATTTCAAATAATGGTCCATGAAGCTTATTTCAGCATTATAAGTTAAAATAGGTTGAATGAGTGTATCAAATATATTCCATGAAACTTTCACAGGAATTTGACTTAATTGTGATGTGTACCCCTTCACAGTAAAGAGTACTTTTCTGGCCTTATTTGTCATATCTACAGTGCTGTTTGTCAGACTACCATTGCTATTTATTAAGCATCCCAGATATCTAAATTCCTTTACATTCTGAATAGGAATATTTTTATACTCTGTGAATGAAGTTGGTATATTTACAGGTTTATTCTGAAAAATCATAGTTTTAGTTTTATTGGCATTCACAGTTAATTGCCATTTATCACAATATTCTGAGAGATTTTTAAAACTATTTTGCAGGCCTTCTTTACTCTCTGATAAAATATTAGCAAATAAGAAATTTGAAAGAGAAAAAAACTTTTTTTAAGATGAAGTGTATGGATCCCTATACTCCACTATGAAGGTGGATTTGTCATGTTGAAAGATTTTATTACTCACAGTGAGAGGTTACATACACAAAACACTGTTACTTATTGCCTGCAGGGATTCTCGGCCTGACCAGTTTAAAACATGTCTGCTTATATCTCTCGCATGCAGAACAATTGATAATGTTCAATGGGGTGGTAAAAGCCATTACCGGGTGCAAATAATTTGTATGATGCATAGGCAGAAGCGTTTCATGCTAAAAAGTGCACTTGGTCAAGGCTATAAAAATACTAAAATGATGTATTCAATTCTTATAATCACATTTTATATTTGAGTAAAAAAATGACTGCAATTTTGAAATATTCTCTGTATTGATTCGAAATATTACTCCGCTGCATCGTAGCATTGCCAATGTTGTCATGGGAGGATGTGCAAAACAAAGATTTTTACTTTCACTGGGTTATAAAACAACACTCTTTAAAACCATTTGACTACCATCTTCCAATGAAAATTGTGGACTTCAATGAAACAAAGAAGTAGTGTAATTATATGTATCTAAATGGCATATATATATTACACATATATCAAATGGAAAATATTTCATCGAATTACATTCCTCAAATTTTGAAATGAGACTGCATATTGCAAAACAATTTTCAGTTGTTATGAATTAGAGAGATAAGTGGGCATTAAATAAACATTATGTAATATATAATAATTAGTTACCACCTGTGGATAGAAAATTTGTAAGTGTATTTTTCTTCCAGTGTGCAGAAGTTCCAGGACATAATATATCCTAGCATATTTCTTCCTTTAACTGTTTATGTTTATTCCGTTGGAAATAAAATTCTAGTGTAAAACAGTCATGGAATTTTTACCCTAGTGTATTTTTTCCAAAAGAAAAATGTACTCTGCCGGAAGGGATTCACAGTGTTACAAATGCAGCTTGCTGGTAATACCAATGTGGATTCCTAGCAGAAATATTTAAAAGAATAAATACATGTAGCATAAGGTTGATTGATTGATTGATTGTTGCTTAACATCCAGTGGTAAATATGTCATGCTTCTTCAGGACGAGAACCAGTTCAATTTATCAAACAATTCAAATAGGGGTCGGACGGGACACAATGGGAAACCAATTTTGACTGCCACTGTAAAAGAAGGATGGTTGGGTAGGGTAGGATAATTTAGCCTTCTGTAGTGGCCATCAGCCTACTTCTTTTTAAAACTACAGAGGGGGTCTTTGCCATGCAAGGAGTGTGGCATTCTCCAAACAAGTTACCCACTATGGTATGTGGTCAGTGTAGCATAAGGAGTGTGGGGGTATGTCCATTCCACATATAAATTATTCATCTCATGGTTGCTTTATTTTAGCAAATGTAACATATCTACCTTTTGCATACCATGCTTTACACAAAATATCTGTTGACTGGTTTTTATTCAAGAGAATCGGTCTTAAATTCTGTGCTAGCAGCCGAATCAAGGTTGACATGGTCCTCTTCTTCGGTGCTGGGTGAAAAATATTAAGAAAATTAGTGACGCACGTATTTTTCTTTATTTGTTTTGATAAAGTATAGTATATGTATATTGAAATGTTTATATAAAAAATGTATCATTATGGCAAGTTAAATTTAATTATTTTTTTTCTTTCGATGTTTAAATGGCATGCAAATTCCGTGACTATAATTATCTATCGATGAAAATTCCACAAGACACCGCCAAACTTCAATGGCTGCGCCCATGTCAAAGTTTTCTTCAGATATTCTACCAGATTTTCTCAAATAGAATCATTTTAGTAATGTAACACATTAATCAATACTCAAGCATGTAGTTTAAACCAATATGTATAGCATGCATATAGAAAATCTATTTATTTTGCTGATATAATTTGTCCACTCGTTTTTTAAAACAAGCCATTCGAAGGGCAGGTAACCCAACTCTCCACATAAAACTTTTTATTTAAAAAAAAATGTGAAGATCACAGATTCCTGTTTGGATTAGTAAAACGTTGTTGTCAGTGGTATGATACAGTATGGGTGGTGTATAATAAAGTCACAGAATTATATAACATGACTTTGTAAAAATAGAACAGTGTCCTTCATGAAAAATTGTCTGTCAGGACAAAATTTCATATACAATACTGTCCACAGAAAATATTTCATGGTGAAATGTTGTACTTTGCAATGAATTTTTTTCCATTCAGTGTATTTCATTGTGAAATATTGTCTGTGGACAGTTTTTGTCTCGCCTGCCACAAAAAGGGTACATGCCAGTCTGTCACCTGTCTCCTGACCTTGACCTTTTTCTATGCTTGAGTGAATTGTGTCACATTTTCGTGATTTAGTCCATCGCTCAACTATAATACCTAGGCCCACCATATTTGATCAATTGATAGTTCTTGCTGTGTAAATGCCAGTCTGACACATGTGTCCCAACCTTGACCTCATTTTCATGCCTGAGTGATTTCTCAGAAACTATAAAACCTAGGCCCATTATATTTGGTCTATAAATAGTTCTTGTTGTGTTCATGCCAGTCTGACACCTGTCCTCTGACCTTGATATCAATTTCATGGTTTAGTGATTTGCGTCCAAGTTTCGTAAGTAAGTCCATTTCTCAGCGACTGTAATACCTAGGCCCACCATCTTTTGTCTATTGATAGTTTTTGCTGGGTACATGCCAGTCTTATACCTGTCTCCAAACCCTGACTTTCATGCATGAGTGACTTGTGTTACATTTTGGAGATTAAATACATTTCTCAGCAACTATATACCTAGGCCAGTCATATTTTATCTACAGATAGTTATTGTTGTGTACATCCCACTGACACCTGTCACCCAACCTTGGCCTCAGTTTCATGCTTGAATGACTTGGGTTACTTTTTCATGACCTGAGTCCATTTTATCAGCATGGGTAATTCCTAGACCCAGCATATTTGGTCTATAGATAGTTCTTATTGGACATGTGCTGTCTTAAATAGTTTTATATACATGTAGTATACATATTATTCTTGATGTTTGCTAATTTTTATATTATAATATTTTATTTTTTTTTCAATTTATATTCTCTTCTTAAGTTTTATAATTAATTCACATGATATAAATATCATATAAATTATTTGGAAGAGGTTGTTTTGAAAATTCATTTTACTAAAATTCTATAGTTTTAGGTATTTTTCACAGACTTCTCCCAGTATAAACAAATCTTTATTGCAATTTTCTTAATTTTTTTACTTTCTGTTTTCTATGTCTAAAGAGAACATTGAAATTTGTATATATTTTATGTTAAATATATACATATATGATTATTAACTACATTTAATTTAGAGAATTCTAAAATGTTTTTAATAATTTATGCATAATTTTTTTTCAGAAAATGTCTAAAAATGAAAACTGAAATTCTTCAGTATGAATTTAATAGATTTTGAGGTTTTCCCACCAAATAAAGTGGATTTACAGAAATGTTGGATTAATCCGTCGACACTCGCACAGATAGAGGTTAAAATAGCATCTTATATAACTGTCAGATGTGTATTCCATGATATTGTATGTCAGGTTTGGCCAGATAGCCAAGTATGTATGAATTCTATAAGTTACACTAAGAGAGTATATAAAAACAGACAAGACAAAACCAGTGGAGATGAAAATTCTTCTGAGATTTGTTCGGGGATAACTTCAGACAGTTTCTTCAACAAAAAACTTGGAATTGATTTTAAATGTATGACAACTGTAGCTGCCAAACAAATTGGAATAACATTGGTTGTAAATGATTATAGAAACATTAAGCATTTTAAAAAAGATTTTGTGCGTTATCCTGGAAAATTAGAAAGTCTGTGTAAAAATCTATTATATAAATTTTGTGTTGCTGAGGACTTTATTATTACATTTGAAAAGATACAGTTAGCAGAATTGTATGGGATCTATCGTATAATTATTAATTCTTGTTATAATGATGATAACCATAAATATGATGGATTTATTATAAATAATTGTACAAAAGTTCGTATAGATAATATCATAAGTAGGGAAAGACATATACAAAAGTTGAACAGAAAACCAGTTTCGATAGGTGGGTTAGAAAAGGAGGCTGAAGAACTCTGTGAAATTCTAAGAATTCCATTTCACTACAAGTCTTTATTGACCGGAAAGATGAGAAAAGTACTGCCAAAGGGAATACTTTTACGAGGACCAGCTGGGACAGGTAAAACATCCCTTGTGAGACATGTTGGAGAGGAATGTAATGCGTACATCATAACTATAAATGGGCCAGAAGTGTTTGGTTCAAGACCAGGTGAAACAGAAGAAAATATGAATAAGATTTTAGACAAATCTTTAATTTTCAGTGAAGAAGGTCCAACTATTCTGTTTTTAGACGAAGTTGATGCATTATGCCCAGATAAACGAAATACAGATGGTGAAAAGGAAGTTAATGTGTCACGTCTGTTGATGGATTTTTTTGATAGCATTGTGGGTAATAACAGTATCATGGTTATCGGTACAACAAATAGACCAATGTCATTGGATGCTGGACTACGAAGATCGGGTAGATTTGATAAAGAAGTAAATATATACCTTAGAATTAATCTACAATATGTAATACATGTAGATACATGGATGAAAATGTATAGACAAAAGTTTTCTGAGTCTTTAAGTTGCATCAAAAGAAAATTTCACTCTGATTAAATCAGACCTTGAACTGCTGTTGTTTATTGATACATGTATGTCATGTGTATCAAAAATGAAAGCAGTTTTATACCTGATTTTAATAACACTGGAAAATTTAGGAAAATTAATTTTAATTTTTGACCGGGTTGCATGTAGTTCAGATTTGGCTTATATATGGTGAATGGCACGAGGATGGGTAGGCACTTGGTGTTTGGGTGGGGAAAATAGGGTACCTATTTTGTGTAATTAACTCCTCCTACAGCTTTAAAGCCAGTTCTTTGAAACTTTGCAGAATTTTTATGAACATATTGAATACATGTATATGCATGAAGTAGTACATGTATGATGTCATTTGAATACATTTTTTCTACATTTTCCATGTTGTATAACTTAGGCCAAAACAAAATATGTGTTTGTTTAAGGTTACATTGTGACAAAAAATAGGGTAGCTAGGTAGGCAAAATCATTTTATTTTGAAAAATTATTTTACATACACCCCTATGGAAGAAAAAATGCAGATGTTTTATTAGGGAAATAATTATATCAGCGACATTTTTGTCCTAAAATGGGAATAAAATTGGTTAGGTAAGGCACAAAAAATAGGGTAGTTAGGGTAACCTTAAACACATATTTTTTTTTGGCCTTAGTAATTTCTTGCAACCATTGTTTATATAAAGTGTGCCAATTTTGTGTAATTAACTCCTCCTTCAACTTTTAACCCAGATCTTTGTAACTTTGCAGAATGTTTACAGTAATATAGACAAAGATGTGCACGAAGGAGTAGCTACTAGTATGTCATTAGGAAATTCCCAGATTTTTCATGTTGTGGAACTTAGTCATTTTTGATGTATGTTACATGTATGAAAATGGATTGACATGGCTAGCATGGGATATTTGACAATGAGACAGTGCATTGCCATTTTAGACAAGAATTAAATTATTTATTTATCATATTACCAAGCATGTTGAACAGTCAGTTTTTTACATGTTGTGCTTTGGAGGATATACCTACATGTTTATTTCACTGGTCATTCAAATAATATCCTTTCAAAATAATTAAAAATTTGCAAAATCTGAAAATGAATCAATTTTTGGCTGATTTGAAATATTTTATTCTTAGATTTTCCTTCTGAGGAACTTTTTTCTGTCAATGCTTTCTATAGCCTATATAGCATGTGATGACCAAGAATTTGTATTGATTGCAAAGAGATTACCACTTTGATGATTTTTCAGATCAAGGACATTTTTCCTTTTCAGTTATTGTTTTAAGGATGATATTTTATTGACATTTACTCAAATATTTTCTTTCTTTTCTACATTGTCTGTCTGCAGTATTGTCTATTAAATACATATTTAGCAGCTATACATTTTTAGATGTTTGGTGTGAATTTTCATTAACACCTCTAAGGAAAAAGTGATGCTTTCATAAACATTTTGGGGCCTTGTTGGCCAAGTGGTCTAGGTAGTTCATCGTGACTACTAATGATCGCTAGCCTGACAACACTGAGGTTGTGTGTTCGAATTTCACCCAGGGGGGGTTGTTCGACTCTGATCTTAATTGACGAGGATTGCCAATTTTCCTACTGAAGGGCGGTGGTTCTCTCCAGGTACCCCGGCTTCCTCCACCAATAAAAACTGGCCGCCGCAAAATAGCCAGATGTGCTGAAAACGGCATAAAACCCCAACTAAACAAATAAACATTTATTTCCGGCTAAGGCCTTTTGTTTCATAAGATGTATATATATTTATTTAGAGTTTTCCTAAAATTGCACTAGTAAGATAACAATTAT
Organism: Mytilisepta virgata; assembly: GCA_028015205.1. Classification (NCBI taxonomy): domain Eukaryota; kingdom Metazoa; phylum Mollusca; class Bivalvia; order Mytilida; family Mytilidae; genus Mytilisepta; species Mytilisepta virgata. The sequence continues at coordinate 67,406,881 of CM051517.1, read as the reverse complement.
ATGAGTTGCATCAATTACTGGTAGTATACTTTTGAAATTTAATTAATTAAATCACTGATTACACTAAGTGATTTTTTATGTGTGGGATGGGGATGGGTGTATCTGTATATTCAACCTTTTGTTTTTAAAATAAACCAATGGTGATATTCCATCATGCTTTTTTCACCAGTGTTGAGACTCCTTTTTTTCACTGATCCTGCATATTACCTTGTTTACAGGAAAGACCATAGGTAAAAAAATGTTTGGATGGGTGAAATGTCAGTTTGTAGAAATTAAATTCAATGTTGGAAAATTTGATTTCTAAACATTGTCTAAATTCAATTGTCTTAATTTTACCAAAAATTTCCTTTAAAAAATTCAATATTTCCTCTTAAATTTTTTTTTCTCCAGATTATGATAAATGTGCCTACCATTTCACAGAGAACAGACATTTTACAGAAAGTAACAGCTTCATTACCGCTTTCAACAGATGTAAAATTGAACAGACTTGCCTATTTAACAAATGGTTATGTTGGAGCGGATTTAGTTTCTGTCTGTCGAGAAGCAGCCATGATGGTTTTAATGAAGGAGGATAATACCAATAAGGTGTGATTTCAAAAAATATTTTTGAGTTGAATCAGGAATTAATAAGCATAGATCAGATGCTTTAAATTTTAAGCTTCTTCTATATTTTTTTTGGGGGGGGGGGGGGGGGGGCGGAGGGACTGATTAGTTGAAAAAAATCTCAATATGTTCTTTTAACTATAGATCAGTATTAATTTATTCAGTTTAAAACAAATACATGTAACAGATCTTATCTGGATAATGGTTACACCCCATAAATTGCACAATTGAGACAAGGTAACAAACATTTGTTTGCACTTACTGGATTGAATTTTTGTAAAAATTTAGTACGTCCTAACCATTCTATTATCCAAATACAAATACAAGTACTGATTGTTACTTCCCCATGCATAGCTCTATCCTAAGATAGTACTACCACTTTGGGGGCCTCAGTGGCCGAGTGGTCTAGGTAGTTCGTCATGACTACTAATGATCACTAGCCTATCAACACAGAGGTTGTGAGTTAGAATCTCACCTGTGGGGGGGGGGGGGGGGGGGTTGGAAGGGGGTGTTTGACTCCAATCTTAATTGACAAGGATTGTCACCCCCAATTTTCGTACCGAAAATCGGTGGTTCTCTGCGGGTACTCGGGCTTCCTCCACCAATAAAAACTGGCCGTTGCAAAATAGCCAAATATGCTGAAAAAGGCGTAAAACCCCAAATAAACTACCAGTTTGGTCATTTGGGTTTTTGAATTTGCTGTTCAATATTTCTGTTTATTGTTTCAGACTTTAACATTTTTAGCCTTGAGCACATCTAATTAATTGTTCACAAACAGTTCTTCAGTGTTTTTCTTATACTAAGGTAAGGCCTAAAAAATGTTGTGTTTATGGTAAGGGTGCCCTCCCCCAATTTTTGTCTTGTACAATATATTATATCAATTCCATGTTTGTAAATTGGCTGTTACAGCCATGATCCTGCTTTTCTTAGGAGTACAGTTTGTACCTTTACATTGGAGAGCACACTTGTGTTCTAAATGCAAGCACGTTGAAAGAGATGGAATCGCTGCAATCCAGATTTTCCACAATTTTTGTAGTGCTGAAAAAAAAATATGGTTGATGAACTTGATCATGTTACTGTACACACCTGAATAAATTTTTTCCATATGCATGTAGTTTCATGTAAGACTTTTGACCACTTTGTAGTATTTTTTCAGGTGAATAGAATTGAGATGAAACATTTTGAGTCAGCCGTTAGAAAGATTATGCCGTCAATAAAGAAGGGGACTACAGGACTTGTGGAATTGTCTCCTGTAGACTGGTCAGAGATTGGTGGACTTGCTGATGTCAAAACTAAGATTCGGCAGGTAAATTATTTGTTTCTTTGACATAGATTACCATATTTTTCGTTGTATTAGTCGCTATTTCTCTCTCTGGGAATTTACTCTGCGTCTTAAACAGAGGTGCGACTTTTCTATGACTTTTTTCAGATATTTCACCTCGTGGATGAAAAAAAGACAAGGACAATTATTCAGCAGAAGTTAATTGACAGTTACCAGAAGATTTTTTTCATTTCATGTAATTGCAAATAAAATCATAACAAATTCCTTGTTTGTTTTAGATTTTTCATTATCTATCCCGTCTATTTCATAGTTTGCGTGTTTATGTTGAAGTAATAGTAATCAGCTGATTTGGATCTGTGTCAGACTTGCATAAAGACAGAAAACAAAATGAAGACTTTTTAAATTTTATTTCACAATATTTTTAATTTTATATACAATTTTGATATTGAAAAATACAAACAAAACAAATAATTATTCTTTTCTGGCCTGTAAAAGATAAAAACACATGTTAAATTATATGCTGAGTCATGGCGATCTTCCGATGTTCGTGTGCGTCTTAATAAACGGTGTGACTTGTGTATGGACAAAAATATAAAAAAGCAAGAAAAAGGGCCCAGCGACTTAAACAAAGGTGCGACTTTTACTGCCAAAAATACGGTATTCATATTCTTTTTACTCATCTGTAGAGGAATATTGATTTTGTATATTTTCTAGAAGCTTACGTTCCAGAATATTAAATATGCATTTTGTCATATATACATTGAATACATGTTCTATTTTACCCACCAAAAATGAAAATTTGTATTTGATAAAATACAGTAAATCAGATTTTGTTTTAGGCTGTCGAATGGCCTATTCAGCACCCAGAAGCTTTTCAAAGAATGGGATTGGCATGTCCCAAAGGTGTTTTATTGTATGGACCTCCTGGATGTTGTAAGACAACTTTGGTGAGAGCTGCTGCTACGGCAACCAATGCCACATTCATAACATTAAGTGGAGCACAGTTATATTCACCATATGTTGGTGACTCGCAACGTATTATCAGTGAAGTATGTGACAAATATTTATTTATTAATTACTAGTAGATAAATAATGAAACGTATTTTAATAGAGAAATTTAAAAAAAATATTATTTCATATCTTTACATTTTGCCACTAAATTTTAACATTAAAAAGCATATATTTACATGCTCAAGAGTTCACAGGGGCAATTCTGTCAAAAATTGAAAAGCTTAAACAAATGATAGAAAGATGCTTGTTAATCAGATGGCTGACTGAAAAATGTGAAAAATGGCTGTTCCCTATTAGGATAGCAACACCCTTAGCATGTTGAAGAATCCCCCATAGATATCGATGGAGATGAATTTTTTAAATTTTTTGTGTAAAGAATTTTCTTTTGATTACTACCCCTATATACCTATTCAATAGTGAAATTAACTGAATGGTTAAAACGGTATACATGTACATTGTGTTTACATGTATAAAAAAAAGTGACAAACAGGAACTTTTAGATGATGTAATTTTCTGATAATAAATTTCATTCTTGAAAAATATACATACTGTGGATTCATTTATTTTTGTGGATACCAATTTTTGTGAATAGAGAAAAAAAGGCATTTGGTGGGATACGTAAATTCGTGGATTTCTGGTGTAGAAAAATCTTTAAAAAATGTTGAAATATCTAAATTCGTGGTGTAGCACATGAGATATCATGAAAATACTGCGACAAAATTTGCTGATCAGACTTTGATAATGTACAGTAAAGTATAGATTCTAAGCACTTATTAAACAAAAGTCTAACTAACAGATTCACTGTTAGCGACACTAAAATGTTTAATTATCATTTGATTGCATGAAATAACAAAATTTGTAATTATTTACTTGTAAGGTTAATCAGTGTGAAATATATATTGACAAAATTACAATCGCTTGTCACCAAATACCTCAGGGCATATACATACATATCTTTAATCCGATTAAGATGAATATAATGTCGGTTTATTTTCTTTTTACAATATGTTTTTACTGTAATTTATGAAAAAGTATGTATTGTTTAGGCCTACTTACGATTAATATTTTTCTTGAAAGTTTGATTAATACTTCAAAAATAAAACCAAAAAAAGTGAATACCGCGACAATTTACAGTCAAAATATTTTAAAAGAAATATCATCATATGTCAGTATCGAAGCACATGCTGTAAAACGATATTGTTTAAAGTTGTCTCGGAAAGGTACATCAAAACTCTATGGTTTCAAAATTCAGTGCATTTGAGCTAAAGTAAAAATAGACTATTTTTCGTTGGATATTTAAATTCGTGGTTCACTGGTACCCACGAAAACCACGAAAATTAGTATACAACGAATAATAAAGAATTCATAATATATCCATTTATTGACAATTTTTGCATAATGAAGGCTGATTTATAAGAATAAAATAAGTTTCATGATAAAATAAATTTACTTGGTAATAGAGAATGTTGGAAATCCTAATTTTATGCTATAAACAAATGGTCTATATTTGTCATTAAGAGTTTAGGCAAACAGTTTTCTATCAATTTCTACATGAAGGCAGCACTCAGTCTGTTAGTATTCTCATATTCTCAGGTTTCATTTAAAATGTCAATCTACATTTTTGGCCGTAATTTGTAAAACATTTTTCAGCGGTTGTCTTTTAACTTTTGCCAGATGGGGTCTTTAAGTCTTAGTATCAGTAAATTTTAAATTTGCTAGAAATCATTTCTGTCAGTCTTATTCAGGTTTTTCAGAAAGCTAGAGCAGCAGCGCCATCTATTATATTCTTGGATGAATTGGATTCAATTGTCGGGAAAAGATCAGATGGATCATCAAATAGAGGTGTATCAGAGAGAGTTCTCTCCTCTTTGTTGAATGAAATGGATGGAATTGGTATTAAACTAGATGAAAAAATACATTCTACAGAGAGAGTTTTAGAAGGAGAAAGTACTAGAAAGGTGATAACACATTATAACTAAGCTTGACACAAGAAAGCAATGCAGATTGTAATGTTTTTATGCCGGCCTGTATGGTATCATCCTGAAACTTTGTACATGGATAGCTTGTGATACGAACAGCAGCATTTTGATGCGAAACAGATGCTGTGACCTTGAGGTCATGAGTCATCGACTTTGATTTTCTTTTTGGAATGTCAATGTTACAATTCAGGTTAAGGTTCAGATTGAAGGTAGTTTTTCATGAAATACTGAGAGATTTCAAAGTCAACAATATACAAATGATTTTCTATTTATTTTATAAAATACTTACATCTTTGGCAGGGCATGTAGTGTCCATTGGACACATATATACTTGTTTAACTCTTGATTTATAGTAATATGTAAGACACAAAATCAATACGTATGCAATTGACTCTTGTTATATTAAACCCCTTGGGACCCCCAAAAAAATTGAGATAGACCGTAAGTTATGAAGGGGAGGTAATTTAATACTGGAAGTGAATTTAAAATCTCTCTAGGTGCTGGACTGATTAATACGATAGTTTGCAGGTACTATCTAGACCTCAATTTATTTACCTATGTTCAGTTTCTTAAAATGTATTTTATTTTTGTTTAAAAATAAAGAGTTGTAGGAAAATTGATTAAAATAGATGAAAAACAATCAACTGTTCATCAACATAATCAATGTATGTTATAAAACACAAGATGAGAAATAAATCATTAAGTTTGGACCACATAAAAATTGACTTAAGGATGCTTGCTGGTCATGTTTTGGTCTTTTTGTCAGATTTTCAGAATCCTCAGGTTTTATCCATTTCTTAAACATCAAATTTTTTGCCCATGAACCCCCACTTTTTCTTTCATATATACCTTAAAATGGTATTTGACAAAATTTTATGGAATCCTTTTTATTTTTTCATATATTGTTGAGAGACTTAAGTTGTCAATGCAAAGACAATGAAAAATCCAGAGAAAACCCATTTCCTGCAAATTTTCAAGGCCTTGTAGCTCTAAAATGAGCACATGAACCTTCCTTATTTGTTTACTATTCATATGTGCTCTCAAACTAAAACACCTATTTCAAATCCTATTTATTTCCTATTAGACCAGCGATCATCCTTAAGTGATAATGAGAAAATGAGAAGCACTTGTATGTTACAAAAGTTCAGGCAAGGAAACAGGAATTTCATTGCTCTTCTTTATTTCAAAAGTCACAAAGAGGCTGTCACTGTAGAGAAAAATCTTAGGACCCGTGGCAAGTTAAAGACGGCTCCTAGCACCAAGTATGGTTCTATTGTGAAATGAAAAAAGGGAAGAAAAACATTAAAAAATCTCTGAAAATTCAAAATTTATGTTGAACACAAATTTTAGAAACCCAGTAAACCTCTATGATATTATAAACTTCAATGTCGATGAAAAGTATCATAAAACTCAGGCAATTATAAGAAAGTACATATGTACTGGCATTCTTCATGGGATATATTATGTTTTTATCATAATGATTTTTTGAGATTCCATGTCAAAGCTTGGACTTAATTTTTTTTTCTGTTATGATCTGGACGTACAATAAGGGAGACAACTCCAGCTGTTTTAGGTAAAACATTTTCTATCTATTCCTGTGCTTTGATAACATCTTGTGATGCAGTCTTAATCTGTTAACATTGGGTTTTTTGTGTGTGTATGTTCTGCCTGTTTTATCATGTTGAATGTGAATTCAATAAAATAAAAATAGTCTGGAACTCCTCTTTTACCAATGATTGAACGGAGCAGGTGAAATAAAGTCAAACTTAATTATCAATAAATGGTACATCATTTTACTTTTCATCTGACCTTCAAAAGGCTTGTTTTATAATATATTCTTACTGTTTTGGAGATAAAATGGACACAAAACATTTTTTCATTATCAGAATTTGAAGATTTGTTCCTCATAAAAAATAAAACAAACAGTTACTGTAGGAATTTTTTATAACTTTTTTATTTTTTCTGTGTTAAAGTGGCTTGAAAGGGCTAATTTTGTGGGATTTTTTCATCTGGTATCAGTGAGGATTTTTTTTCTGTTAATTCGTCTTCATGAATACTTCCAGGATATGTAAAATTTAATTTTTCATCTTATACATTGTATCAGCTAAAACGTGTCCACACGTACCTCAGCTGTTCACCTGTAAACACGCTGCAGTCATATCATGCTGTTATTTCAATAATATAATATATTCAATATATTATAATAAAAATTGTTACATATTAGAATGGCATATTATTGTAAGTTATGAAAGTTTAACACAATGAAAACAGGTTTTTTCCTAAAAAGTGAATTGCAGTACCGTGTAACTTGATTTAATTGATTTCACAGGTAAAGGACGAGACCTACAAAGTAGAGAACAGAAACGTGTTACTGCTAGCAGCGACTAATCGTCCAGATCTGTTGGATGATGCTTTGGTACGACCAGGACGTATAGACAGAATACTTTATGTGCCACCACCTGATAAAGAGGTGAAATATTTTTGACCAGCTAAAGTAATCTTTATTCTGAAGCCAAGAAAACATATGCGTTTATAGTTTCCTGACCCACCATAATTTTTAGTTTCAACATATATTTTTCACCAACATATTAGTTGTTGTAACTGCTTACCGTACTTATTTTATCAAAATACATGATCAATTATATAAAATCCCCATACCATAGTACACATGGATAATTTTTTAAAATTTGTAAGTCATCAGATTACAAATGACAAACCCCTACTCAATCGATATATATATAATATGATAACTGGACTTGGTGAAAACACCGAATGTTTTGGTTTGTGACCAAAAAGAAAAAGGAAATCAACTATATATATATTTTGGGGGGGGGGGCTTATTATTATTTATCCCACGCTTTGTAAAGTGGAGGTATATAGTGATGGGTCCGTCCGTCCGTCTGTTCACTAACAATATGTTCCACTTTTGTATCCGCAACTCCTCCTGAACCACTTATTTTAATTTAATGAAACTTTCTCAGATTCTTTATCATATAATGCCATTGTGCACCTATTTTTTAGTTGGTAAAAATGATTTTTGGGGTTTCTTTTCCCAAAACATGGAGTTTGCCATTGGCTTCTAATGGGGCGGGGGGGGGTATCCTATGGTGTTTGTGGCCAAAATCATCAAAATCATTTTGGGTACTGTTTTGCTTTTGGAAGAGTGGGGAGGGGGGGTGGGTATCCATTTTGTAACCGCAACTCCTCCTTAACCACTTATCATAATTTAATGAAACTTTCTGATATTCTTAACCCTATAATGCCAATGTGTGCCTCCTATTTTGTTTATTGGTCAAAATCATTTTTGGAGTTACTTTCAAAAAATAGATTTCTTCCACCCAACTACCTATTTTGTATCTGCACCTCCTCCTAAACCACTTATCATAATTTAATGAAACTTTCTCAGATTCTTAACCATATAATGCCATTGTGTGCCTCCTATTGCAAGTGGCGGGGTATCATTTTGTGAGTAAAGTGGGTCATATTTAGTGATAGGGGTGTCTGTCCATCTATTCATTTGTCTTTCCCATGTTTGGTCCATAATGTTTTTGTGAGTTTCCTTAGAAAACTATGGACTTTGCAAGCAGCAGGGGTATCATTTTGTGAGCTTTGATCACAATACCTCTAGTTTTTACTGGATTTTGCTATTTTATAACAAAACACTGTTCCTATCTTGTAAGTTTCTACTGTTGCCTTTTCATTTTTCTTTTCCTTTTAGAAATTCGTTGGAACATTATACCTGATATTAACAACTGTAGACCAATCACTTTTTGTGTCTTTTTCATGCTTTAATATATATTCACATTAAATGGATTTGTATGATTTTTCTCAGGAATATCTCGGTGCGGTTGCAAAAAAAACTATTTTTATCTCACCTTCGACAAAACTTTCAATTTTGCTTTTCATCATAGTCAGCTGTAAAAATTTTTGTTTTTAACAGTAACTAATAATTACAAGTTAATGATATTTGAAGTTTAATATAAAGAATCAATGCATCTCATTACCAAAGATATTATGTAGCTCCCCCCCCCTCAGTCATGGTCTATTGAATTTGAAATTTTTGCAAAATATACATGCAAGAGTTTGCGATCAGACCAGACCTACAGCAACGACAGCAACGACTTATACGAGTCAATGGTATTTGGTATACAGATTCTTAAAAACCAATACAACAAATACCAATAGGTTTGTTTTTGCTCCACCCTATCAATGATGATTTCTGACTATGAAATTTATGCATGTTATGTTTGTGATTAGCTCGGGAACCACTTGAGGTGAGATGGTGATATTTGGTGTGCAGTTACATAAGCATAAGTTTACTGTCTGGACACCTCAGTTCGTAAAATGGATTTTTCAGGACTACTAATGATCACTAGCCTGTCAATACTGAGGTTGTGAGTTCGAATCTCACCTGTGGCGGGGTGTGTGGATTCCGATCTAAATTGACATGGATTGCCAATTTTCTTACCAAAGGTTGGTGGTTTTCTCCGGGTACTCCGGCTTCCTCCACCAATAAAAACTGGCCGCCACGAAATAGCCAAATGTGCTGAAAACGGCAGAAAACCCCAACTAACATAACTAATCATCACTAGCCTATCAACGCAAAAGTTGGAGTTTTCCCATATTTAAAATTGTGTTGCGACCACTAGATGCCTATTTTTATTCATTTCACTTCAGAGAGGGGATATTGTATGCTTAACATTTACCCCATTTCCATTTTTTTTTCATATGCTTGGAAACTAGTTCCAGAATTTCAAAATCCGTCTTAGTTTTCAATCGTTTTAGTCTCTCTATATTTTACTTGTTTCATTTGTTCCAGGCGCGATTAGAAATATTAAAAGTTTACACTAAGAAAATGCCAACAAAAGATGTAGACCTACAGAGTATTGCAGCTAAAACTGATTTTTACACTGGTGCTGATTTACAAAATTTGTGTAGAGAGGTATTCAAGATATTAAATCAATGCAATGTTTTTATTATTGCCAAAAAAAGCAATGGTTTGAAGATGTAAGGCCACACCAAATTGATTTCTAGTTCTTTGGATTTCGCCGATCTGATTTTTGAGTTTTATGAAAAAAATATTTCGCTGTTTCATTTTGCAAAAATGCTGAAAATTTGCCCAAAATTCTTCATTATTCAAGAAATGAAAAATAAAAATTGTTCATCCAGTCCTAAAATTTGGTAAAAAAAAGGGGATTTTTAGCTCACCTAGCCCAAAGGGCCATGTGAGCTTTTGTCATCACTTGCCATCAGTCTGTCTGTCCGTCCATCTGTAAACTTTTATATTTTTGTCTTCTCCTCTGAAACCCCCGAGGCCAAATGAACTGAAACTTGTTGTGAAGCATCTATGGAAGGACCTTTATAAAGTTTGCATATTTCGTTCTGGTTGGACAACTAATATGGCCGCCATGCTGAATTCTTATTTCTGATTGGTCAAAATTTTTAAAATCTTCTCTAAAACCGCAAAGGCAACTGAACTGTTACTTTGTATGAAGCATCTATGGAAGGACCTTTATAAAGTTTGCATATTTCGTTCTGGTCGGACAACTAATATGGCCGCCATGATGAATTCTTATTTCTGATTGGAAAATCTTCTACTCTGAAACCCCTAGGCCAAATGAACTGAAACTTGGTGTGAAGCATCTATGGAAGGACCTTTATAAAGTTTGCATATTTCGTCCCTATTGGACAGCTAATATGGCAGCTATGATGAATTTTTGATTGGTCAAAATTTTAAAAATCTCCTCCGAGACCATATTGCCAAATTAACTGATACTTGGTATGAAACATCTATGGAAGGTCCATTACAATTTTGGATTGATTGTGGGACTGTCAGGTGAACAATACAGGCTCAATTTTCTTGAGCCTCTTGTTTCAATTTCTTCCAATATTTTAGTTTAAAAAAATTGTGCTGCACGTAAATTTTATCTTTGCCAGAAAAAAATAGTCCTCAAGAAAAAAAATTTTGATTTAAAATTTTGCTCGCTCGCACCTATTTTTGCCACAAATTCCAAAGAACTAAAACTCAATTTGGTGTGGTCTAATGATCACAGAAATTAAAATATGTATATTGATATTTGTTGGATATGTGCAAAATGTAAAATGAATATGAAGGGTTCATTCTTGACAAAATCTTTATATATATTCAACAAAAGTTTAAACAAAATACAGTTCTTCGATTGCTGCTCTTCATTTTTAAGTCACTGTGAGGTCTTCCACACAGAGAGAAATCTGGAATGACACACCAGGAATGTTGAATTTTTTTAATTTTTGAACTTTTCTTACAACGTATTAATATAAACAGTTTGATAACATTGTGTTGTACTTAGGCAATGTAAAATAAATTGTTTGGTTCTCAGACAATGGATTTTAAAAATTTGGGAAGGTAGGTAGGGATAATGTAAGGCCAAAAAATATATATGTTTGTTTCCTGTTTCCCCACTTACCTGCCCTCAAAACTGCCAACCAGCAAATAACCAAAATTCTGGAAAAAATTTGTTTTACCTAGTCTGATCCGATTTCGATCTTAAATTTTTCATATTATATTTGTAAACTTACCGACCTACCTATCTGCCTTGATTTTCCAAGGAAACAAATATACAGTCAAACCTGCCCTAATGGTCACCTTTATTAAATGACCACCTGCCTTCAGCGGTCGTCCTGGAGTCCGCCAAAAGAGTTTTATTGGTTAAGTTAACTTGAATATGCGGTCATCTCTCTTATGCAGCCAGCGGTCACAAAAATAATATCCTAGTTTGAACATTTACCTGAATTAAACGGTTATTTTTCTTTTTAGACATGTTAAAAACATTGTTAATTGACTTTCAGGACATCTTTGATTAATTGTAGAGCTTGAGTATCATTTAAATTATCAATCATTTCGTTCATATAGCCTACAGTTGATTTCGGAAAAAACATTGTTTCACTTCATTCGACCAGCCATGTTTTTTATGTTTGACAACGATAACATCTTGATCGTTCCGGACCGGAAACCAAAATCTGGATTTGCCACTCAGTGTAAAACTTGATTAAAAGGTCACCTGTCTTATGCGGCCAGTTTACTTTTGTCCCAATTGTGGGCGCTAAAAACAGGTTTGACTGTATATTTTTTTTGCCCTAATCCAGTGTAAGTAAGGATTTCAAATTTTGTTTTTATTTGAACTGCATGATGAATAATAAAAAGTACAACTACCAGACTGCTCAGTGCTGTGGTCTTTGACTTTCTTACACAAAAGGAGTACGCTAAAGTCAAATTGTTGAAGGGATTATCATTTCCAATGATTTTAATGTCGCTGAAATCATCGCTAAATATCCACCAGCATAACTTTTCAACTGTACTGTCCACTGCTAGAATAATCCACGGAAGAATCTGTTTTGACTCGCAATTCACTTCAGCTGACGAGAACTGTGTCAGCCATGATTATTTTCTATTTTTCGCATAAGTTTACGCTTGAAAACTTCGTTTGGGGCCAAATTCAAAAAAGTTTTCGAGCAAAATGACAGTCAGTGGTAGTTTTATTATATCTCGACGATAAAACACAGCCCATAAGTAAGAACCATAGAATTTTATGCAAAATGTGTGTCAATATTTAAATTTTTGACAGTAGAATAGAGAATGGACACTTCACCAGTTACCTTTCTATCTTATTTGTCAATAAAAATGTTATTGGGATTTTACCACTTTCTGTTTTAATATTTATTACCTCCCCTGATTTCAAACTTCGATTTTCAGACTTTATTAATTCTTTATGGTGCATATATTGCTGTAATAAACAGCTTTACTTGTTGCCCTGCATGAGATTTCTTGACAATGGGATGTTTTAATCTAATATAACAGTAATGCCACATATAAAATGTATTATATAGATAAATGCAGGTAAAAATTTGCATAATTTAATTCATGTCCATAGTTAGAAAGGGTGGTAATAAATGTTAAATTTGAAAGGGGTAAGTAATTAGACTTAAATGAAAAATAACACAATTTTTTGTAGGCTGCTCTTCTTGCTCTCACAGACAATCTCCATGCAAACTTTGTTACCATGAAACACTTCCAACTAGCCATGAAAATAGTAGAACCTTCATTAACAGAGTCATTAATAACAAAATACAAGGAAATGTTATCTAAAAGACAATAACACTCACACTATGGATACTGGAGAGAATCAGCAGGTGTCGTACTATCACTGTGAAGGCAATATTCCAAATCCACTGGCAATCAACTGGAATATAACAGTACCTGTATGAAATACATGTATGACGCCCGTAAACAACACGTAAACCAGGCGTAAAATTATTTAAAAACCAGACGTAAAAGTAACACTGCATACATACTGAAGAATCAAGCGTCAAATAAGGCGGAAACCAGGCGTAAATTGAGACGTAATATGTAAATGAGTCCGCCTGGTTTTATACCAGGCGTAAATACAAATGAGGCGTAAATCAAAACCAGGCGTAAATCTTGTGCTAGCGTATACCTATCCAGACGTTAACCCAAAACAATGTTTAAAGAGTTTTTTTGGGGATGTAAAATGTTTTGGTTGTTTTTAAACATTTAAAAAAAATAACAGTTAAGCTATTTACTTCCAAAAAGAACTTCGTGACAGGTGTAAATTATCAAACAGGAGATTCAAACCTTTCTTTCACATCTTGTTTCAATCATTGTGTTGTTCAAGCTATTGTTTGTTGCTTTTTCTTTCATTTAAATCTGGACTGTTCCTGTACATTTTCGTTCTTTCTGTCTTACGCTTTATAGATTCAAAAACACATAACTAATCAAGAGAAACAACTTGAAATGGACAATTTAATTAGACTCTTCTTACCAATACAAATATGTATCAAAAATGAAATTTTTTAGTCATTTTGCAATGTTTCGATTAATTTCAGTTTTTTACATTTTGGATACTGAAAAAATGTTCAGTCTTTTCCTCACAATCACATGAATGATGGCTTTAATTTCCCAGTTGTTTTTTAAACTTTTTCCTGGAATGAGACACCTGCTCCGTAAATGCACTGTTCAATTCTGCATCAGATGGCACCCTTGTTGCATTTTTCCTGGACCATTTTATTGTGTATTCTGAAAAAAATGCAAGTGATTATTGTATTATGCCAAGGGATTAATCAAATATTCAATACAAGGTACTTTTAACTGTAAAGAGTTTATACTGCTTTGTCATTTATCAATACAGTCTTAACAGAATTTTCACAATGCTAGTATGCAATGAATGCTGGTCATGACTATACAACTTCACAGTTTCTAAACTTAGCAATTTTTCATCTCAATACCTGATTATAATTAATAATGAATGGAATAATTAGGTAAAGGAATTTGGTAATTTGTTTGTTTGTTTAGTTGGGGTTTAACGCCGTTTTCAGCACATTTGGCTATTTCGCGGTGGCCAGTGGTCCAAGTGACGACACAGAAAAAATTCACAAAATGAAAAAAATTTGGAGTCAACTGGGGTTTCCCGGTATAATCGTAAAACTCCAATTAAATTCAATGATTTCGTGTAGCACCGATACGTTAGATGCCACAAAAAACCGTTAAAGTATCAAATTTTACAATTCGGTGATGGCGGGAAACAGCCGCCAATTCACACTCGGTTCAAAGTCAAAAATATCTTCGATCCGTCCGTGCAAGAACGATTTGTTCGCAGCGCCAGATGTTGTAAGGTCAACTATTTAATTTACCTTAATTTCTGGCTGGAATCTTCTCTTGAACTGAGTCGATGAGTACGATAAGAATCTGTGTCGATTTTCTGTGACTGGTCTGTTCAATGGATGCAAACAACAGAGAGATGCATTGTGGGACGGCTCACGTTTTCCATTTGGGTCTCACTAATTACCGAAAATCTACTACACGTCAATCACGGTTTTTTTGGCCATACATGACGTATGGTTTGAGTTGGGTCTAGGGGATGGTATTAAACGGTTTCTGATAATATTTTCTTTTCATATTACTTTATAACAGATATTTTTAGCGTGCTTTTCATACAAAATTTTACAATCAAAGTTGGCAATGATGCCGACGATTTTGTCACCGTTGGTCAGAAGAAGGACAATTTCTTCATTATCAGATCTCGGGACGGGGATTTTTAAATCGGAAAAGGTGTGCAGTTCCTTTTCCGACGAACAGTTCAAATATTTCTGCGCAAAACCGAGTGAAACGCAATTCGAGCGAAAATTACGTGTTAAAGGGGGATAATCAACTTTGACGTTGTCAATAAAATGTAAACAAAGAAGGTATGACGGCAACGATCGATAAAAAAAGGAAATATAAATAAGTTTCACGCTTGGTTGTCAAATGATATAATAAATATGTGCCAATTAACATTAAACAACCCATATTTAAGAATAAATAATGTACCAGGGGAAAAAATGGGGGGGGGGGGGGGGCGGGGGTGGTCAGGCAGGTGCTTCCACTTACATCTATCATGTTCTTGTGGAGGTGTTCAGGATCTTTCTGTTGAATGGTAGAATGTGCACAAGTGAATTTAAAATTATTTTCCATAGAAATTAACAACTGAAAGCCTGGGGAGTATAGCTGAAGTACTGCTATATGTCTATTTGAGTAATGACAAATAGTTTTTTTTTCAAAAACAGGACTGAAGATTTTTTTTCCACTTTAATTTTGAAAAAAAAAATACTTGCTCCAATTTCTATTTAAATGGTTTGTGCATCTTTATCAGGACCTAAATAGATTTACGCCTTATTGAAAAGTTAAAGTCCAAATTTACGCCTCAGGTTTTTACAAGAAAATTTTTACGCCTTCTTCCATTTGAAAGAGGAAAAATTACGCCTGGTTTCTAAAAAATTACGCCTGACTTTACGCCCGTAAATGTTTAGGATTTACACTCACACTATGTCCTGCTCACATACGCTTGGTTTATAACACGTAAATACCTGTTACGCCTGGTTTACGCCTGGATTACGCCTCAAAACCAGGCGGATTACGCCTGATCACTTCGTACGGGTATTTATAGGAGGAAAAGTGAATCAAATATGTCATTAATATACAGATATCAAGCCAGCTTATACAGAAATTTATTTACCAATATGTACCTGACCATCAACAGACTACAGATAATTACCATTACTTACGTATATAGGGGAGATAATTGAACCAAGTAAGGGAAATAAACAACCTACGTAAGGGAGATAATTCAACTAAGTGAGCTAGATAACTGACTTGTAATAGTGAGTGCAATAAAGGAGATTACCCATCAAAGTAAGGGAGAGAACTGGCCTAAGTGAAAGGTCTTGTCACCTGTAGGTACAGACCAACATTTTGAAATTTGGCCAAAAATTGCAGGAATATGTAAATGATGCCATAGGTTATATGTCTTATATGAGACCTGAGTGAAATAAAGGGAGGTTACCTAGCAAGTTAAGGGAGATAACTGACATAGATGATAAAGTGAAAGAAATGTTTTACTGAAGTAAGATGAGATAAATAACCTGAGTGAGGCAGATTACTCACCTAAATGAGGGAGATAATGAACTAAGAAAGGGAAATAATGGACCTGGTGGATGAGAAGAACTTTTTTACCGGGAATTATTGAATAACACATATTACATTTACTTTGCAATCTTTTTCAACTTGTATGGTCTGACAAATGTTGTGACGTTAATGTAGATCATATTGGCACTGATAACTATGTCATTCATGATAACCAGGTGTTTAGTCATATTTAATTTGTTCCAACTGAAGAAAGAATAATTTACTTAAGAGAGGACATAGAAGACAAAGAAGATGATTTAACTTGTTGAGGAAGTAATTGTGACAGGTCATATATGGGAAGAAAGATAAATTTAACTGCAATGAATTGACAGCCATGTTACCTCCTCTGAACAATTTTCTACTTTATAAATGAAGAAGTTGTTTTTCAACACATTGAATAAACTTATCTTCAGCTGGTATTAGTGACTGTCTAAAACATAATGGGCAAACAAACAGAAACAGTTTTAAAGAGGTTGATAAACAGGAAATCAAAATGTCATTAAAAATACAAATTTGCCTACCTGTGCTTTTTTATTGAGATATTCATTTAAATCTACATCCCAGGGGGAATGCCTGTAATTGTAGACCCCCAACAAATGGAAAACAATTTTTTACCCCCACCACCAACACCACCAAGAGAATTTTTCAAAATAGTATCGGTATACTGACTGTCAGTGAAATTTTAAATTTCAGCCACTTAAAACTGAATTGTTTCCACAACCCCACTGGAATTTGATTTCCAATAGGCCCACCACCAATGGTAACAAAAACACCGTGAGGCCCTTGATCAACAGATCAACAGATCTCTGGTATCCCCAATTTTTGAAAATCAAAATTTTAAAACTTTATTGTCCGTCTAAATATTGTGTAAGAAATACTGCATAGAAATAAAATGCATGAATTGAATAGCAATTTTTCAGCAAAAATTTTTGTGAAATTAAAAAGCAAACATTGTGTGAAAGTAAGCCTGTACCAATTTCATTACAAAAAGAATATGGAGTATGATGGAGAATCAACACCCAGGTAATCAGACAAACATTTATATGAATACAGTGGTCTTGGAATGGATATGCTCGAGCGACCAACCAATCTGATACTGGAATAATATGGGTCCGCGTCCGAATAGAATGACCTACAATTCAAGGAATTACCGAAGGTCAACCTTTAGTTAACCACCTAACACCTGTTTTAATTTAAAATTGATTTAAAATATTCAATCAAAGTTATATTTCAAAATTGCTTAAAGATTCAAAATGGGGCATTAATAATGCAGTCACAGGAACATACAGGTTCCTGATTAGATAAAAGAAAAAATTAATTGTATAGCTTTATAGTACATTTTATACACCAGAGTGTCAGGATGAATAAGGGGAAAGGTGTAGGTACCCATAAAACCGGTTTATCCACACTACTTTTCAATGTCTCTACCAAGTCAAACTATCCTGGCTCTCTCTCTCTTTTGTTTTATGATCTTTAATGTTATTTTTTGATGGAGGGTCTGTCTGTTGGGTGGCATTGATTGGTACGTCATTGATTACCTTTCCTGTTATCCATTTTCTTGTTTATTAATGGCAAAGTAAAATTGTTAAAATGAGGTATCTTAAAATACTAAGTTCTTGTTTTAAAATAATAATTAAGAAAACACATAACATACTTAATTCATTTAGATTGGCACTCTGACATTATTGCGTGTCCATCATGCTTTGGTAACTGATTTCTTGAAAAATTTGGGAGATCGGTACAATTCCATACAATATTTTACATTCCAAAGGAGACAAAACTTGTGCATATTCAGCAACATCACATTTGTTTGTGGTGACATCATACTTTTTGCAAAAATCAACAAATTTCACACCTAAAAATGGGAAATATGGAAAAGACAATTAACTAAAAAGCTACCGTCAGAAGCACCTCGTCAGAATGAGTGATTCCCGCACCCCCAAGATTTAGTTGGGACACTTTCCCATATTCAAAAATCTAAAACGTTATCATAGTTATTGCCCAGAATGCAAAAAATGAAGAATGAAAGAGTAAGTCACAAGCTTAAATTCACAATTTTCTAAATTCGACCCCTGTGGGCCCCAATTTTAAAAAATAAACTTCTAACCGTATTGCGCATCTACATAAAATGCATGACAAAAGTGTATAGAAATAAAATGCATAAATTGAAAAATGAAAGATTTTACATCACAAGATAAAATTCAGTTTTCAAAATTCGTCCCCTGTGGGATCCAATTTGAGAAAATTAAACTTCTAAAACCTTATTATGCATCTACATACAATGCATGACAATATTGTATACAAATAAATTCTAATGAAATATTTGAGATATTCATGAAAAATAGACTATATCCCATGAAGATACCAATGTTGGTGCACAAGATTTGCACATTTCGTTGATTAACTTCAGTTGTACTAAAAAAAAAATGTGTGCTCAAAGATGCAAAAAAAAAACAAGGAAAGCTGTATTAAGTGAGACTTCTGTATTATACTTTTCTGGCAGATGTTCTTATTATACATTACACGTTTGATGTGCAGATTCCGTCTAAGTTTAATGTGTATGTCTCGTAGACAAAATAAGTATACTATTCATAGTACTTTAATCATTTATGTCAACCCCTTTCAAGTGGGATACCTTGTTATTCGTCCTGACCGTTACAAATGTCGGTTGTTTTTGCCATGTATAATTTTGCAAGACACAAGGGAGCAACCATTTAATTTTTATTGGGGGGGGGGGGCGGCTAGGATCAAATATTTGATTAAGTCGAAATTTTTGTCCTACACTTTTTTTCGGCCGCTGTTACGTCTAAATTTTTATTTTGACTTGTACCACACAATTTCCTGATTGACACAGGTCCTGCATTTTTTTTTCACACCTAAGATGACCCTGCCTTTTTATTTTGCCAAAATCCTGGTCCTGCCTTTTTATTTCAAATTAATCCTTGGCCCCCCCCCCCCCCCATAAAAATCAAATGGTTGCTCCCTAAAGGTTTAATTGACTTGATCCTATATCAAAACATGTACTTTGTCATTACTATGCATGGGAAAGTTTGTGATTGCAAAATCTCTGACGTTTTACATTGGAATGAAAGGAAAGTTGACACAATTGCTGCAAGACAGTAAGGTTTTCTTGATTGAATTGACATTTTGGTGTTTCCCATATCAAAATATGAATTTTGCCATTATTGTATAATGAGAAGTGTGTGAATGCCAAATTTCCTACAGTTTACATTTAGGTTGCAACAAAACGACAGACTTGCTGTCAACAATATATAGTTTTACAAAATGTAAAGATATGAAGTGTTTTCTGGTTTGGGTCATTTTTATGGTCTCCTTAGCAAAACATGGATATTGCCATTCTAACAACTGTGTAAGTTTATGAACATAAAATTTCCTTAAGTTTACAATAGAATGGAATTAAATTGCTGCGTACCATGCGTACTTGCACATTTATGTTGACATAGCAAATTCTTTTATTAACATGTTCAGATGTACTTAGATTTTGTACATATGCCTCCTCATAGTTTGATGTATTGCACTGTATGCATCATACTCCTATTAAATGAATAATGACAAAGGAAGGAAATTAGAGACACATGTTTTTGTGTCAAAAACAAATATTTAATTTATGATAACCTTTTTCTTGTATTATTGATATTTTTGATTATTTATGATTCATGGTTACAAGCAAATCTGTTAAGTTCCCATTAATCATATAAAAATTTTTAAGTTAATGATTTATAGGTTCAAACAAAAAAAGATCATATTGTAATAATTATTCTGTTGTTATAAGTTATCGATGATTTGCAAGTATAGTTTATTTATTATTGTAAAAATTAGACACAAATACGGAAACGAAGCCGAATTGTCGGAATGTTTTGTAAACTCCTTTGCCTTAAAAAACTATAAAAAAAACCAGTTTAAATAGATTGATACTAAATTTGATTGAAGTGATACTTTTATTTATTTTGGTACCGTTCTGATAACAAACTTGCGCACAAGGCGCTTGGCCCCAAAAAGGCATTTTCGTTCTGATAAACTTGCGCACAAGGCACTAGGCCCCCAAAAGGCATTTTCGTATTGGTTAAATTATGACTTTGAAACTGTTTTATCCAGAGATTTGAAAGTTGTCGTGCAAAGTAGGACCCAAGAATTATTACTTTGGTGCCGATAAGATTTCCAAGACGGTTGTTAGGGTGTGACTTGGTTAGCATAGTGCCTTATGGAAAACTGTTCTTCCTCTTATAAACAGTTAAAGAAACCAAGTAAAAGCCGGATATTTTTTCTCACTTTAATGCAAGTTTCAACATCAAACATTACTGCCAGGGGCTGGTCCTGGTGAGGGCGTAATGGGCGTACGCCCCCCCTTAAAAAAAACTATCGTAATCTGCTTATATTGTATGGAATATGGCAATTTATCATATTCATTAATTAAACACATACTCTGATTTCTTTTTAAACTTCCTTAATGGCCATATTTGAAATGGGGCGTCAGGAACCGTTACATTAGTGCATTTCACAATTATTTTATGTTTTTAGCAAAAAAAAAGGTCCAAAAAATCTTTATTATACGCCCCCCCCCCTTTCAAATATCCTGGAAACGTCCCTGACTGCTAGGCCTGAAATGAGTTTTTATGATTTTCTTCTGTGAATCTTCTTGTCCCATAGGAGTGAAAGTTGTTATGAAAGTTCATTGCAACATTCCACCCATGGGTTTTTCTTCGGAAATCCAATTATAATTGTGTCCATTAACACCAAATACTTGTGTCAAATAAAATACAGGTGGGCGATGCGGGCTCCCGGGAGCCCCTATTTTCTTTTTCTTTTCTTTTTAAACGACACAAGTAGCAGTTATGGGAAAATGATGGTTAGTAGGTGATCTTTTTTGGACATATTGGCCTCAATAATAGTTTTGTTATATCTTGCTTATACGTAACTTTATTAAAATAAGAAGTCTCTGAGCATATTCTTTATCAACAGTATTTTGTCACGTTTATATTGAACTTATATTCACAATTAAACATAATTAATAACAGATTTAATTAAAACCACACAGTTAAACGTAAACCATAATGTCACTGTTTGATAAATATATATTCATGATATACAAATGACCTCAGTAAATTCATTTCATTTACAAAAACATATTTTTTTGTCAGATGTTGAGAGTTATCCCTGGCAATTAATTTATGCCCTATCGCGTTTCTCGTATGGACTGTCAAAGAGCAAATCATCATTGTAAATATTTACGAGATGTCGCCATCCTTATAATGAAAATAATATGTTTCCATTTGACATATTCTATTAACTTGACCATTGTCCTCTCTATTATCCATATCACTAAACCGTTTACACGTACATTTACTTAAAATTTACAAGTTGCCTAAACAAACCTGTACACGTGTCTCTATGTAATTTAATAGATATGGAAAATCCCGCTAAAACCAGTAACACGGCCCAAAGTAAATTTCATCGGCGTGATATTTTCCCCCGTGTTAAAGGCCTTAAAGTGACTTTTAGATGAAGGCTAGCAATAAAACATCAGCTCCTTTGCTTAAACTTTTGTCACGTATATATAGGCATATTGTTTCAAGAATAATCCAACCATTTTCCCCTTCTTTCATCTGAAACTGATAAATAGTATTATTATTCACAGTTTTCGTAGTAAAAAAATTATAGTAACAATTTCTTTTATTCATTCCATTTTGGAACAAAAAGAACAACCAGAACGAGATATGTAATTGAACATAGAAATTCACACTTACAAAAGTTTTGGGATACCAATTTCGATGCAAAAGTTTTGCACATTTCGCCATTGTACGATCCATCAGTTGTGCTCAAGGCCTAAAATTTTGAAAACCAAAACAAAATAATAAAAAGTCAAAGAGCAAATGATAAAAAAAACAAAAATAACGGAAAAGGGATCAAGTCAAAACCATCAAAAAAAAATATCAAAAATATATCTTTTAATCTTTTTTATTTGTTTACATAAAAAAGGGTTCAGTCAAATGTCATTCTGTTCTGTTACCCGCAAAAGCCTACAAATAACTAAAATATATAACCAAAAAAAAAAATAAATGTTAAAAAAAAATAAAAACATTTAATATCACAGTAAATTCTGTTTCTTAAATAATTCACTACTTAATATGCAGGTGACAATTTTAGAACGTCTAAACCTTTTGATTTTTGTACATTTGACATTTTTGATGGTGTTATAATTTGCATTAGTGCTAACAAAGGTAGATAATTGCTAATTATGAATTATATTAGTGTAATATGCATGTCTTTGCATTAAGTCATTAATAAACAATAAGAAAACAATTATATGCTATGTGTTGTACATAATATCACATTAAATTTTTTTCCTGAGGCATATTTTGTACGTGAATTAATAACTAATGAGGAAAGACATGACGGGTTGACATAGCTCATCACAAACTTTTCCTCTCATATCAACCTTCGTACTTTATAACATGAAGTATGCTACAAGCATGGGTTAGGTACTAGAGAGGATTATTTTAATCGTATTGGGATGCTGCGAGTGATCAATCAGACTGTTTGTTATTTGAGGTAGGGATATATACCAATTCTCCGCCAAAGATGAACTGTGTTATTAGTGCTATAATCGTGCTCTTCGGAATACACTTACTCAAAGTGCTTGCTTATTCTCCAAACACTTGCTACAGATGTCAAAATGATCACTCTTGTAAACCTCCAAACTGCGTATGTTGTTCTGATGATATGCCACTGAAATACAAGGAAGTTCCCCAAATGGTCTTTTTCACTTTTGATGATGCTATAACTCCTCAGGTTGCTGGATTTTACAGACAGCTGTTCGATTCAAGTCGCAGAAATCCAAATGGATGTCCGATTTCTATGACCCTGTTTATATCGCACTCCAACACAGTTTATAGTTTAGTTCGAGAATTTTATCAAAAAGGAATGGAGATTGCTTCCCATAGTGTTTCTCATGGACACCCAAAAGCATCAACATTTAAAGACGAAGCGAAGAAACAAAAGCAGAATTTGGCGCGAATGGCTAGAATTCCTCACACAAGAATAAACGGTTGGCGCAGTCCATTTTTAGAACCCCTCGGTGATGCTCAGCCAAACATGCTTCAAGACCTTGGATATTCTTACGATGCCACGTTGACAATCAGTAAAAAGGCTTTAGATGAAAAGCCGCCAGTTCCGTTTACGCTTGATTACGGATGGCCATACGACTGTAAAATAAAGCCATGTCCTAAAAGGCGCCACAGAGGATTCTGGGAAGTACCCGTCATTTCGCTTATGGATTATCTTAAAAGATTTGATTGTGTATATGTTGATGGGTGTAACAACCCTCCTCCTGACGAAGAGGCAGCTTTCCGTTTCTTATGGGACAATTTTCAAGGTTACTACAAAACTAACAAAGCCCCATTTGGAATCAATATGCACGCGTCTTGGTTCTTTTATCCTGACCGATTGAAAGCAATGGACAGGTTCATTCGAGAACTGGTGCTCTTAGATGATGTATACATTTTGTCTATAAAGCAAGTCATAGACTGGTTAAGAAACCCAGTCAGTCTTGAAAATATTAAATCATTTCTTCCTTGGCGATGTGATATTTCAAACAACACAACAAGCAGTTCTAACTCTGCCTTTGAACTCAGGAATAAACAAATAGAACAACGACTTAAGGAGCTGAGACGGCAAAGATATGTGAAACAAGAACTTGAACTTATGCAGCAACATCATACATGGGAAATGCAGCAGGCTGCCAAAAAAGCCGCAAAATATTCGGAACAAAAGAATGGGAGAAGATCTAATAGAATATTTGCCCAACAACAAAGAAAGTCATCGGCAATGACATGGCAACAAATGTTAATGGCACATGCAAGAAAGCAACATGCAAAATCACTATCAAGTAAAGGAAATCAGTATAGCCATCTCAGAAAAGGGATAAATACTAGTGCGAATAAAAAAAGCAAACGTATCAATCCGCTGTCAACAAGGCGTATGGTTCGGCCTGTTAGCAAGCATAGTGATCCAAAGCAAAAGCAAATTATGTTGCAAGAACAAAAACGTATTCGAAAACAGCAACGACTAGCTGCAGAAAAACGATTAAAAGAAAAGGAACGAGTAGAGACAGAAAAACAAAGTTTAGAAAATAAAAATTTGGTAAAATTAAGTAAGCCAGAAACAAAAAAGGAAATGTCCAAATCAACTAAAGATATTCGACAAAAATCGGCCTTAAAGCAAACATCGGATATTCAAAAGAAAGTGCAAAAAATAAAACCTCCTGAAAGGCCTATTGCATCAAAGCAACCTCTGCAATCAAAGTTCTTAAGGAGAAATAATATTTCTAACAAAAGCAAGCGTTTAGAATCCAAGTCAAGCGGACGGTCACATCAGGAAGTTCGTATTGCTAATCAACAGGAAAAAGTGGAACATGATGCCAAGATGAAACAGAAAGTACTTTACAGTGTTGAAAAATCTGTTAAGGGACAGAAACAAAATAATGATGGGCAGATTCTTTCACTTCAGGAGTCCATTGACAAACCTGTACACAGAAAACGGACTCCATTTAACACAAAAAAGTCTCATTCATCTGGATTGCTAAGTAAAAAACAAACAGAAGTAGGGAAAACAACTTCTTCAACGGGTAAAATAAAAAATTCAAACGATTTAAAGAAACGAGTAAATAAAGACCGTATTGATAAAAGTAAATATTCAAAGGTAAATTCGAAGGTTCCAACTATCACTAACAAACCAAAAACAATTAGTAGACCGAGAAAAACACATGTTTCCCAGAAAATTCAACTAATTGGCGATTCTTGGAATTTATTTAATAATAGTGATGTTAATATGAAAATTCCATGGAGAAATTGGATTATTCAAGATTTTCAGAAACCAAAGAAAGTTAGCGTTAAACAGAGAGTCAGGAACAGCCAAATTGATATTCAGGAAAACAAAATAAAATCAAAACCAAAGCAAACAGCAAGATTAAGCAATAACACAGTCAATACAAGAGAAAGAAACAAAATCTTGGATAGGCATATATTATTTTCTGCAGTGCCTCCTTCCACCAACACAAATAATTCCGAGTATAAGAATTATCCAATCATATCGCCAACATCAAATACAACATCTGTCGTAAAAGCCGTGAAAATGGACGTAAAATTGACACGAAATGAGCATGATACATCCAGATCGGTGTTAAGTGAATGTCGACAAGATATAAATTGTTTCATGCCTGACTGTTTTTGTATGACAAATAAAAATCCGTTCAACCTAAAAAGAAACGAAATACCACAAATCGTGTACATAACGATAGAAGGAGAAGTTAATTTTCTAACTTATTCCAAAGTGAGATCTTTATTTAATACACAGAGAAAAAACCCGAATGGTTGCAGTACTGGTTCGACAATTTTCGTTTCGGAACGCGGTACCAGTTACAGTCTTGCTAGAAACCTGCAAAGATATGGGACAGAAATAGCATTAAAAGGACTGAAATCTGATGGATTTAAAGACATGTCAACAGTTAAGTCAGATATGGATAAACGGATGAACGCTTTCATGAGGAATCTTGGAGACAGAAGAGCTGAAATTATCGGTTGGAGAAATTCCGATGTGAAGGGTATAGACGAGGAACATTTAAGTATATTTGAAAATAGAACTATTTACGATTCATCTGTTGTTCTAGAGAGATCCATGAAATCGTGGCCGTTTACTTTAGATTTTGGTTTGAATAAATTTTGCCACGAAGAACTAAACTGTCAGATTCAAAATCATCCCGGAGTATGGGAAGTTCCTATCATTCCCTTTTTTGGATTTAACCAATCACAACTGTGTATTCACGTCGAGGAATGTCTTCAACAACGAATAAGCACTGAAGATACATATCAGTATTTGATGAAAAACTTTGAAAAATATTACCATGGTAACCGTGCACCTTTCGGATTACATTTAACCCAAAAGTGGTTCCATTGGTCTTACGGTAAAAATTTGGCAGGATTGAGCAGATTTATTGACAGGGTTTTAGAAAATGGCGACGTCTATATGGTTTCAATTAAAGATATGTTAAAATGGATAAAAAATCCTGTAAAAGTATCAGAATTGAAAAATAGCGATGTATGGAACTGTTAAATATGCTTTTCAATTTTAGTCTTCAGAGCTTATTTTTTTTTTTGCATGCTTTAAATTTTAATATTGATATATCTCGAAAAATTGTGTTTATTTTCGGACAATCAAAAATCGGGGTCTTTATAGAGATGTATATGCGTATATCTGTGATAACAATTTTCTTCAGAGTCTTGTGTCCAATAAATTATCATGTTTTAACATATAAGAATTTTTTCTTTATGTATTCATTACTCGTATTTACCGCAATATGATTAAACATTTTGGTATTATGGAATTGTTTGACTTTGCTCTTCGTCTTTTTTTGGTTTTGGTTTTTGGATTCTTGTTTTGGGTTTTCGATGTTTTCGTCATTGAGTGCATTGAATAAATCGACGAAATATGCACATCTTGTGCCTCATCAAAATTGGCATCACTAGATTTATTAAAACATGAAAATACAGAAAGGGACACCATCAAAAGGTCCATGAAGGATAATAAACTCACTTGGCAAGTCAAAAGGCCCGCAAGTTTTGTTATTTTACATCGGTTTTCAAAATTTGGAATGTCAAGTAAAACATTTCTTTGACCTTGTAACAGTTTGAGGACTTAAAAACATAACAAATATTGTAGAGCAGGAACAAGAAATTCAATGGTACTACTGAAATTACTGAAATTCATTATAATATAAGGTGTTCTTTTGATGTACATGTATATTCTCTGTCTGTCTATCGATAATTTCCAAATAAAGTTCATAGGGGAGCGCGGGGGGGGGGGGGGGTGACTGTCAAGAACATTATAAAAAAAACTGGGGGGGGGGGGGGTGTCAAGAAAATTATAAAAAAAACTATGTGAATTAAGTTTTTTGTATCCTATATTAAACTTTTGACGTGTTCCCCTAAAGACACTGATTTTAGGAAGTATAGACACATTTCCCTTTCTGTTCAGTTCTTATTTTCAGAATATTTTCAGCCTATTATGTGTCATCTTAAGATCTGCTAATATAACATGTATAACGTACTACAAAAATATTCTAAAATATGAACCTCGCTTTGGATACCGGATTTGACATGGGCAGCATGGCGGGTGTCCTGAAGGAAGCGGAGACTGCTTGCTCCTCCGGAGAACCTGAGTCTACCCATGGTTTTTTGGTGGGGTCCATTTTGTTCATATGTTTTTAGTTTTTAAGTGTAGTATTTGTACTGTTTTGGTCATGTCTTCGTTGTTCTCCGGAGTTTTTCAGTTGTTTTCGATTTTCCTCTCCTTCGAATATCCCTTTGGTATTTCTTGACTTTACGTTTACAGTTTTGGGTCTTTAAAACGGTTATTCAACATGAATGGCACTAACAGAATTTTTTTTACTTGAAAGCAAGTCTCTATCATGTGACAATGAAAGTTCGTTTGGTAAATTTTTAAAATTTACAATAATGTATGAAACAGATACATATGTACATGGGAAACTTGCTAGATACATCTCGCAGTAAGGTAATAGTCTTTTTGACTATTGACCGTCTCCCCCTAAAAGTAAATAACTACCGCAATCTTCAATTGTATAAGTTTAATATGTGAAAACTAAAAAATTCGCAATTATATGGAATTACAAAAACAAAATGGAGAAGTTATATCAGAGGCGGAAACTTTATATAATATATATGAGCACAAAAGCATCCCATTTTTAATAATAAAATTGCAAGAAATTTTAATAAAGAAAACAAAACAAAAAGTGACAAATATCTGTTTTGCCAAATTTATCTTGAAAAGCGGAGTTTAAAAATCTGAATGCTATATATTAATGTACACGTAATAATACTGACAATGCAAATAATTCTGTCATATTTTTGTAACAAATGTTTTCAAATTTATAACATCATATGATATAAATGAATATGCATATAATGAAGTGCACGTCCTGTTCGTGACCTTTGCCCCATATGTCTATGTAATCCCCTTATTTGATCAAATCTCGGCTAAAACGGTCTACGTTGAACATTTAAATATGCAAAAGAACGGATATGGGGTTAAATGTCAGATTACATTCCATCTTCGTAAACTGACAAATAGACCCAATGATCTGGTGATCACGACACGATCTTCAATAAGTGGGAATACCCCAAAACGTGTTTCGAACTCTAAGCAACCCCGACAAATCTTTGGTTTCAATTTTATGATTTAGAAAAAACAATAATGTGCCTATAACATAAACATGAAATGTTTACTATATTTTGATGCAGCTTTAAAAATGGGCAAAAACAAACAAACAAACAAAAATCAAACGAAAAAAACAAAAGGAGGTCTTGTCGGGCTGTTGATTTAAGTTTTTAGTCTGCTCTGTAGCGACTTTTGACCAGAGCAAGTTTAATATCGCCAGAATGAATAAGTTGATGGCATTGGATGTGTGATGTGTTACATATAGTCTCTAACATTGTTTCCCGTTTAATACGACAGTTTCTCAATTCGAGATAGTTAATTTTTCACATTTTAAAGTTAGAGATTGTTTCTCTAATTAACCACTTAAAAATACTTGCATGTGATCCCCAAATGTGCCTCCATCTTGTTGGATTTCATAACGAAATCACTACTCCGATGATCCAAGGGCTCATTTATGCAACACACTCAAGTAATTATTTAATATTTTGATTAACATTTTAAACACATGTCACAAAAAGACATGAATTTCCTTTGAATGAAGTTGTCAAAATCGAAGAAGAAAAATACATTAAGAAGAATTATAACAGTGATTCAGAATCACTGTCATTCGACATCGTAAGTCTCCTTTTTTTTAATGGAACTGATAAGTTCATATTTTTTTTTACATATAAATTACACGACACCCACCTCCAGCAAGGTGTAATTTTTGCTATAGAACCGGCTCTCCAAGGATATCTGACAGTTTTTAATATTTCATTCAGCAGACGACGTGATCGCGATTTGTTTACGTTTTTTAAGCGTTGCTAAGATGAGCATCGAAAATTCCAGCGGTCAGAGTGGTGGTGTGACCTAAATGTCACGGTTGACTGATAATGATTTATGTGTCTGTTTGGAGCTTGGCATAGTATCCATTGGACACATATATGCTTGTTGTGTTTTGATCCCATTTTGCATAAGTTAGTTTCTTGTGTCATTTCCTACATTAAACCGTAAGCGTAATTTACCGTTTAATACATCGTTACTTTATATTCTCACTTTTAAAGGCTTTATTATAAAGTTATGGATGGATTAATATGTTAACCACTATATTATGTCAATTTTGACATAAACAGTTCGTAAATCAAACTGATTGAACTTAAATATATTATTGTCACTTTTACCTACAAAATTAAACAATAAAATTTAGTTGAAATATTTTTATGCACATTTCATCTGTCAATGTATGATTTAATATCTAACAAAATTCAGATAATTGATGATTTACAGGTGAAAAATTTATAGATGTTAAATTATTTTTCAAAATGTATTGATTCGAGAAAAAAAGTGTAAATGATAGCGTAAATAACATTGTATCTATAAATATATTATTAATTGAACTCGAATTGTTCTAAAGGGTTAGGTCTCTTGCCCATTAATTCAAGGTAAATTTCAGTTTTGGAATCGGTTAGATAAAATAGCCTCATTTGAGATGGTTTACTCTTAATAAACCGCAGAGCGGTTTATGTTTAAATACTTCCAATATTGTTTTCAAAACATCAAATGCAGTAATTTCATTGGCTAACAGCAACTTCCGGTAAACAGTTTATAACTTGATAAATTCCTTCATGACGTCATGCGTATGAATACGTACGCATGCAATATAGTGCATGAGGAAAATGTTAATTTGAAATGGAAAACGTCATATTTAAGCATTAATTTTGAATTATAAGTAATAAAGGTTATTTTTACGTAATTCATCAATGTTTAAACGCGGGCTTATCACCACAAACTTTGCACAAGGTCCGTCAGACTTTATTTTGTTTGTGAGTGAATCGCCCGTGTTTACACATTGATAAATTCCTTCAAAATAACCTTTATTACTATAGTATGAACTGACCAAAGTAGGTTACAAAAGTATACATTATCAATATTTTTCTGACCAAAAGCAGGTGATTCATTTCAATAATTTATTTCATTCTTTTAGTTATAATATTATTTGTTTGCAAAATTACGCCCATGTGGGCCAAGCAAATACATACACTAAACAAATAAATAAAACACAAAATCAATGCAACAAATAGTTTATAAATGTAAAAAAAACTTTTGACCGACACCGACCTCATTTTCGCAAATATAATGATTGCTTTATATTGCTGGCAAAAGTTCAGATTCGGGAGATAAAATATTTCTAAGTTTATCTAGTGGTTGATGTTGAACAAAATGTGGCTTTATCTTGTTAATCTCTGAGAATAATTGTTCCCTTAAACTTCAATTTTGTTTACATTTTAAAAAAGAAATGATATTCATGATCAATTTCGTCTTTAAAAAATTGACAGAATCTGCTTTCCCTCTGAGTATTCTTTTACCGTCCTAGTTCAATTTCTAAAATATAATCATTTACACGAAATTTAGTGATCGTTTGTATATTTTTAAAAACTCCTTTAGTAAATAATCTTCTATTTTTATTTCTGATTTATAGTTTTGGTTATCATCGATCAATACTAGCTTATTTATTACTTTTTTCACAGTAAATGTTAATTATTTCCTTTCTGAACCTAGTCTTTAGGGTATGTTTTATTTTCTCAGAAGATTCATTTTTTTTAATATCTAACCCAGTTTCTTTAAATATATTACAAGCAAAGCTATGCCGAGTATATAAGCCTTCTCTATCAAGGTTCTTATTTAGTTCAAAGGCTTCTTTTTGTAAAGGATTTACATTTTCCATGTTAATTCTACAAAAGTATAACACGACATGTATGTATCCTTGTGGCGTTTGTTTGTTGTGTTCCATTCTCAGTGGGTCTGGAAGGGGTCTAAGCGTGACGCGTGATTGGCCGATTTTCGGAAGCGTGACACGTGAAATAATGAAAAATATTACGTGAAAACGTGATTTGAAGTGTGGCGTGATCCGTGAATTTTGCTTTTTAATAACGTGATTTCGTGAAAAGTCTTTAAATTTTTAAGCGTGAAGCGTGAAGTCTTCGATCACTTCATCGTTTGCTGTCCGTTTTGCATTATTAACCGAACCGATAAGTCTTTCCCTTTTTACTTTCTCAACATTGATTTGTACGCTATGTTTGCACACATATGTCACATTTTGTACCAGTCACAGTTCAATTGGGTCCCCTGGTGTGATCTTTTGTGTTTATACCGTTATTGTTTTGTTTGCCGGTCGTGCCTGTCCGAATATTCCTACTTAACTGAGTATCCTACTTTTATAACTTAAGCGTGAAACGTGAAACGCCAAATTTTCTAAGCGTGAAGCGTGATTTCACTACTTTTTAAGCGTGATCACGTGAAAGGTACCCCCCCTTCAGGACCCCCTTCTCATGACTTTGTCTTTCCTTGGATTTCGAATTTACGGACCTTTCCCGCTGTGTCATTGGTATTCTTTTGCCGATAATTAGCACTGGAATATTTTCAACTGTAAATGCGAAGTAATACGTTGGTGACGTCACATTACCCAAAGTAGATTTACAGTCTCTTACTGGACTTGCTCCACCAATCAAATTGCCAGTTTCATAACATACTGTGTTAGGTAGGATTTGTGGTTCTTGTTGATGATTTTATTTTAACTTCGTTTCCGGGATCACTCAGTGGTTGTAAGAAACACGTCAGCCCCTGTAGATGTTGTCAGTCATAAATTTCAGTCCAAGGGATTATATCAATCCCATATCCTGAGATTTTCATAGTTGTCTTACTGTATTGATTATGTTTTGTGAATAGCGCTCTTAGAGTTACAATTATTATTTTCCATAATGTTAAATTTTATCTAAGTTTCCATTATGTAGCGAAGTTGGCGGATTTTGATATCGAAAATATTAATCTACGGGAGCAACCATTTGATTTTTAGGGGGTGGGGAGCTAGCATGAAATGATCGATCCAGCTTATTGTTTTCGCCGACATTTTTAATTGGTCCTGGATTATTTTTTATTTTCATTTAAACCAAAACATTTCCTCCTTGACACAGGTCCTGAATCTTTTTTCACAACTAAAATGATCCTGGCTTTTAATTTTGCCAAAATCCTGGTCTTGCCTTATATTCATGGTGGTCTCGGACAAAAAAATGCGCTGTATAATCGGTCCAAGATTACTCTGACGTGAAAATGACTTTTGAAATAATTGAGGTCATCACATACAGCAAAATGATGTTTTGACGTCAGAGAGGTCTCTCAGAACCATCATCAACGTTTTGTAGGTTTTTTGCCAGTTATTCACGAACTAAACTCTAGGCACCTGTGATGGATCACGGGGGCTCAACCCGTAGAGCTGCCTAGCGCGTCCCCAGGTGGCGGATAGGGGAGACCCTCTCGTTGGCGGGTTGTCATTTCATAATACGGAAAGCCTGACCACGGACCATAGTGGGTAACGCTGAAGACCTCTTCTGCAGTTTTCGAAAAAGACTAGGCTGATGGCCGCTACAGAAGGCTAAAGTGTCCGATCCTACCCAACCATCCTCCTTTTACAGTGGCAGTCAAAATCGGTTCCCCTTTGTGTCCCATCCCACCCCTAGATGAATTGTTTGATAAATTGAACTGGTTCTCGTCCTGACGAACCAAAAAATACCCTGTCGCCCGGTTTTTATTAGTGGAGGAAGACAGAATACGCGAAGTTAACCACCGACCTACGGCAGAACAATTAACAATTCTTACAGTCGTTGGAGGCCATGTGGTCGTAAGAACACTCATAGACATTGAACTTAACCAGACATTGTTTTTTTCCCGAGTTCCAATGGAATATAATTTAAAAGAAAATAGATGATTAAGATGCTAATATGTATGTCGGAAATTATAAAAAAATAAACAACATGACTGATTACATTTATAACAACCACATAAGACTTTTCAAATCTATCACCTGTCAGCATTTGTTGACCTTAACCACACTAATCAATCGATTTGTAACAGACAATGTAGTCATATTGTTATTTGCTCTGGGAATAACCCTAATTATAGACGGCAAAGGAATACGTTGACAGGAACAATTTGAAAGTATTTTAATTTTTTTTAGTATTGAAATAATTGATAAATAGCATGATCCACCATAATATTTGTTCAAAATAAATTTTGCCGCATAATAGTTACTCTGAGAACTTCCATTACATAAAATTAAATTCATTGTCTTAACGTATTTATACCCAGTTGTTGGATGGATGATGGATGAATTATTGTTTAACGTCCAGTGGCAACCAGGTGCATATCAGGACGAGAACATGTTGGTATGATAATGAATATGATCCCTGCTTTGTACTAGACCGACACGGTAAGTCGGATTTTTAATGTGCTGGCTGTCCGCAGGAAGACATATCACCTCCCTCGGACACATTATACTGTCTCCGAGTCGACCAGTCTTTGCTCTTACTCCTAGATGCCGCGTGCTTGGCGGAGAAGCAGCAAATACCAATTTTAATGTCTTTGGTTTGACCCGGCCGGGGATCGAACCCGCGAACTTCCGCACTCGGGGCGAGCACGCTACCACGAGACCACCGAGGCGGTCCCAGTTGTTTGAAAAAGTATATGTAATGAAAGGTCTTCACAGGAACATATGTTATATAACACAATTACTTGACAACTAAAGGTTAAAACAGACATGAGGATGCCTAAGTGCAAGTATCATTTAAAGTTTTTGAAATTTTGATGTCTAAATACATTATACCACATGTCACAAAATACAAAGAAATTGATAAACATGGAATATTTATTAATTAGTGAAATTTCCATTTAGGAAAGTTAAATATAGAATAGGAAAGTAAAATTTTGACTTGAAGTTTCACTTAGGGAAAGCAAATTCTACTTAGAAACGGGAACGATATATTTCGAACCCTAATCAATGCAAGTTGAAATTTTTGGTAATGCTTACAGTTTATTTTAGGGACGATTTGGCTTATAGTATTACCACGAATTTCTGTGTCAGGCTTGATGGAATAATTTTGAGTCACTTTTTCTTTTTAAGATAATTGAAGATATCTCAATACAGATAGACTCGGGTTTATATAAATGACACGTTTTTGAGAAGGGGGGGGGGGGGTTAGAGCGAATCTTTACGCTGAGAAATTCGTTGGCTAACAAGGCGAGGACCGAGATTTACAAGTATCACCCTCGGAAATATGTGTTATCTATTTTGTTATAGAGAATTCTTTTGTTGATTGATTACATTGTGTTATATTTTCGTTATTTAAATATTTACATCTTATCTACTCTAAACAAGAGACAACCGAGACATCCGCTTCAGCTTCATACCTAGATCTATACTTATAAATACATGACATACGGAACACTTACGCGTACGCCCCCCCCCCCCCCCCCCCCCCAATTTTCCAAAAAAAAAACCAAAAAACTATCGTGATCTGTTTATATTGTAATGAATATGGCAATTTATCATATTCATTAATTAAACACATACTCTAAAATATACATGCTCCAAGTCATGAACCGTTACATTAGTCCATTTCACAATTATTTTGTTTTTTAGCAAAAAAAGATCAAAAAAAATTTTCGCCAAAGTTCTATTATACGTCCCCCTTTCAAATATCCTGGAAACGCCCCTGAACTTTATGACAAACGTGATGATTTTAACTTCCCCGTTCTTTAAGTAGTAATAACATGCCAACATCTCCATATCATAGAATTTACATTTCACAGTTGAATCGTTAACGTCGTGTATGTAATTTGTAAGTTGACTTTCTTTTCAAAATGAAGTTACTGTCGCATAAACTTTTACGATAATATCATTACTTTAGAAATCACGACAAATAGAGCAAATATCTTCTGTTAGATTTCAAGTGTTACTGGAGTTAGTGACTCTTCAACGAATTTGACGCTCTACTGGATTTTCTATTGAACTCTATGACAAGATAGTATTAAACCCTTTATGGGAGTTAGTATTAAACCCTTTATAGGAGTTAGTATTAAACCATTTATGGGAGTTAGTATTAAACCCTTTATGGGAGTTAGTATTAAACCCTTTATGGGAGTGGTATTGCAGACTTTTTCGTTTACTAGAGCTACAAAATCCGACCTGCAGCTATGAGAACCTTAGCTAGGTTTGCAGTTAAAACAAACACATTATGATCCTGCTTTCTAAATTATGTAGCGTCCGCTCTAATTCTGCAGTTCTAGCAAACGCTCACGTCGTTGATAATCATACTGTATTGGTTTTATAGTGTGTTTTATACACCAGAGGGTCAGGGTAGATAAGAATTAGGTTTGGGTTCCAATAAAACCGGTTTAACCTAACCACTGTTCATTGTATCTACCAGGTCAGACTATCCTGAGTCTGTTGTGTTCATGTTTGTGTTTTGTACTATTTTATGTTATTTTTTGTCAGGAGTTCAGTCAGTTGGGCTGCTTTGATTGATCGGTATGTCATTGTTGATCTTTCTTGTTCTCCATTTTATTGTTTATTACCCTTCTGCAGCACCAGGGCCAAGTTATTCAAAAGTTAACCACAATTTTCAGTTACAAATTTTCAATCCCTTGATTGTGCCAGAGAACAAAAAAATTTTCTGATGGGTTAATCCTATGACTGTTTTTCCATGCAATATTCAGTACAGAAGTATTGCTTATCAAACATAATTATGGAAATTGAAAAAATGATTAACCGTTGAACAACTGGGCCCTGATGGTATTCTCAGATTTTATGGAAGTCATATTCCAATTTTTTTTTTTAAGTTTTGTGCTGCCTTCTTTTGATTTCTTTGGTTGGGTCTTATTTGTGGATCATGTGTATTTGTCTGCTTTGCCTGTCTTCTCACGGATTAGCATTGTCTTTGGATTTTGTCATTGTGAAATTGGTCAACTATCTTTTTACCATCTTTTTATCTTTATATCATCCGATATTTATATGGACATGTTTTTAAATTTCATCCATGGCCCTCTAACACCTAGCCTTAATTGACCTTTGATAGGAGAAGGTAATAATTTTTTCTAATCCAATCGAAGCAAAGTACTCTGGCATGAAGCATAATAATATATTTATTTCGCAATACACCACAAAGGTATGATTCTCCGAAAACAATTTTCGTCGTGTTTCAATATTTATATCATAAATGTCAAACCTGTGTTACAATCTATAATGATCATTATTACAGGAATATTACATCCATTATAACACTTCTAATGTTGTAAGTAATTTGGTAAATCTTTGAATCATTGTGGTACTAGATAAAAACTGTAAATGTTCAACGTTTTTTTTTAATTAAAAGTACAAACGAACAATGACACGACGTCAATTTACTTAATCTTTGACATTTATGCGATCTGTGTAAAGAGACGACTGTGTTTTCATGCCCGAATAAAATCCTTGTAAAAAACAAAAAATAATTAAATCAATTTAAAAAAAAACATAAATAAATAAATAAATAAATAAATAAATAACAGGCATTATTTGATACCACTTCAGATCCACCATGCACATGCACATTTTTTACGGAAAATATTACATTGGTGATGTTCAAAGCTTCACTTATAGAAAGCCAAATCGAACACTCGAAATGTTTCTAAACAGAACAAAATTCTCAAATTCCAGAAAAGACAATGAAAGATGCAGGGAAAGAATTATCCATAGCTGATATACTCTAAAACCATAGTGCTTGAGAAAGGAGCACACAAAATGTTGCGGAGTAAAAATCAAAAAATGAGAAACTTGATTTTCTTTCGCAGAAATCACAGATTTTGAAACTTGAATACTTTTGGACATTATATCCTCTTGTTGTCTTATAGGATTTTCAAGAAAAGGGGATATTTTTGTTGAACTTTATGGGACTAGAAATGTGCTATTATATATTAAAAGTTGCAGATTTTGAGAGTTGATTCCTTTTCTAGTGTGAACTTCAACTTTAAGCCAAACATGCACTAGGTTTAATATTATTATATCCCTCGCCCACTGTATTTTATAATCCTGCAAGGGTGTCCGAATAGATGTTAAATTTCGGTAACTGAAAAAAAAGTT
Organism: Mytilisepta virgata; assembly: GCA_028015205.1. Lineage (NCBI taxonomy): Eukaryota > Metazoa > Mollusca > Bivalvia > Mytilida > Mytilidae > Mytilisepta > Mytilisepta virgata. Next base: position 67,369,331 of record CM051517.1, on the reverse strand, counting down.
CATTTATAGAGAAAAAAGGATTTATTTAATCATCAATTCACAAATTGTAAAATTTGTGAAAACTAAGGAATATATCCCTCGTGCATAGCTCTGTCCTTGTATGATTTTGGCTTTACACATTTGTTCATTTTGGCATTTTTAAATTTGCTCTTCAACTTTTATTTTTTGTTGATAGTTTATTCGATACTAGATCGAAATTGATACTTAAAATTTACTGTTAAAAAATTGCAAAATTTGTGAAAACTAAGAATTATCTCCCTCGTGTATAGCTCTGTCATTATATGTTTTTGGCTTTACCCCTTTTGGTCATCTTGGCATTTTTGAATTTGCGCTTCAACTTTTATTTTTTGTTTTTGTTTTCAACATTTTAGGCCTTGAACAAAACTGGCGAGTCGTAAATCGACGAAATATGCGCATCTTGTGCATCAAAACTGGTACCAAAGAATTTTATTATTCAAGTATCAGTCTACATTTATCTTAATGTTTGTGTACTTCCACAGAATATACTGTTCTTGTTTATGTGACAATTTTGACATGTTAATGAGGACAAACATTTTAACAATTAATTAGGAAACAACAACCTCGGCATGAATATTTATTTAGTATGTAAATTTTATACATCCCGATTGTACATAATTATCCAAACAATAACAGTGGATTCCTCCCGTTAACATCTAACACTTAAAACAATGAACTCGGAAGTGGACATGTCTGTGCCAATCTAGGTTCCTGTTCCACAAACATACGTGCGACTACGACATCAGAACAGAAATCAGATCTATATGTCCGAGACCACAATTAATTCATAGCGCATTTTCATATTAAAATAAAATTGAATTAAAAAATTCGCACCGGCTTCAAACTTGAAAATCTTTGTCATGTGCAAAGTATATATACTTCCAATCATAATATCAAAATTTAAAAAACAATCATCAGTGTTAACTCAAAATATTGGCAAAAATGTCTCCTTGGGTAGCAAAAGTCTTGAAGACAGCAGACGACAACCTAAATATTGACCCTTTTCCATCTGACCAAATCACCATTTTTATTAACTCATAACTCATTCAAAATTTTTAAAACATCAACGTTGAACATTCTACTAAAAATTTCGAACAAAAACCAGTTAAAATGCTTTTGTAAAAGACTGAATTAAATACGGAAGAAATAAAGTAAATTTGTAGAGGGGATTGTAATTTGCTAATTGTGGTCTTGATCAAATACTTTACGATTAAGCGAAGTCTTAAACGAATGTTTGTAAAACGAGATTTAGGACATCGTATATATGTGAAAATCCCGTATGTTTTTAAATATGGGGACAGTGGAACCCTTGTTTTTTTAATACATGGTTTCTGCTAGAGTTACCTCTCTTTTATATTGTTTGTTACTACAAAGATTGCGGACGACAGCAGCTGGACTGAAATATTGTTTTTTATTATTTGATGGATGATGGATGAATTATTGATTAGCGTCCAGTGGCAGCCAGGTGCATATCAGGACGATAAGATGTTGATATGATAATGAATATGATCCCTGCTTTGTAATAGACCGACACGCTGAGCCGGATTTTTAATGTGCTAGCTCACGAGGAAACTGTCCGCAGGAAGACATATCACCCCAATCGGACACATTAAACCTACTCCGAGCCGATCAGTAGATCTTTGTTCTTCCTCCTAGATGCCGCGTGCTTGGCGGAGAAGCAGCAAATACCAATTTTAATGTCTTTGTTTTGATCCGGCCGAGGATCGAACCAGCGACCTTCCGCACTCGAGACGAGCACGCTATCACGAGACCACGGAGGCGGTTTTATTTATCTATAGACGATTTGGTACCAGATATAATGTTTACAATCGATGTTTACGCCCAGTGCTGCACCTAGAAGAATTGCTAAATCATGTATTATTTTTCGTTGTACAGTGATCATGCAGATACATTAAAGGGAATTTAGATAGTTCTTTTGGGGGCCTCGGTGGCCGAGTGGTCTAGGTTGCTCGTCATGACTACTAATGATCACTAGCCTGTCAACACTGGGGTTTGTGGGTTCCGTCGAATCTCACCTGTGGCGGGGTGTGTTCGACTACGATCTAAATTGACAAGGATTGCCAATTTTCCTACCGAAGGTCCGTGGTTCTCTCCGGGCACTTACAATAAAAACCACTAATAAAAACTGGCCGCCGCGAAATAGCCAAATGCGCTGAAAACGGCGTAAAACCCAACTAAACAAACAAACAAATATATAGTTCTTTTGAGGAGGGCTTAGCAAAGAGTTCTTATTGTTAAAAAAGGGCAGTCTGTAAGATACATGTATGTTCGTTACAGAGTGTGTAGTTGGGGTAAGAACATTTCATACGGGGTTCGAGCTGCGCTCTTACTCCTACAAAATTTACTAACCCCGTATATATTAAATATAATTGTAGCACCTTGGTTTCTTATATTATTAAACTTACAACATTTTCTGTATTTTGCCCTAAAGTTTTTATTACATATTAAAGCCGTTTATAGAACTTTATTTTAATTTGTTTTAAAGCAGAAATTTAATATATAATTATTTCATTAACATTAAAACATATAAATTTACCTCTCAAACCAGTTTACAAGGGAAGTAACCAAACAAATCATAGTAAGATATTACCCAGAATGCAATATTATTGAATATATAAAAAAAATAAAGTTTTGAACATAACGTTTTCATCTTTTGAATATATATAGAAAAATATTGTATATATATTTGTAAGTTTTGAACATAAATTTTTATTTTTTGAATATATAAATAGAAAAAGTATTGCATATATATTTGTAAGTTTTGAACATATATTTTTTTTTGAATCAATATTTTTTTTTGAATATTGAAACGTTTGACGTGCCATAATTTAAGTTCGGTTAATAGGTTTTAGCTAATTTTCTTCACGGTAAGGACTCTGCCAATAAAATAAAATGTAAGTTTAATGTACTCGCGTAGTGCGTTATTTTTTTTATCATTTCAAATGTTGCACGTTTGGCTTGGAATAAATGTCGGCTGTTGATTGGCTAACAGTTAAAACCAATGCCCCCGTTTAGTTGTAAAGGACCCTGGTTACCACATTAAAATGTCTTTTTTGTATTCTCATTACTTTAGTAAATACGTATTTATACATGTTAACATTATTTTGCTCAAGGCATAGGAGAAAATTGATTCCAGTGACGTCAAAGCGATTATATTGTAAAACAAACGATTTCGCCAAAAAAAAAAAAATGAAATAACGCCATACGACCCATTTCTTAATAAGAATTAAATAAACTCCGAGGTTGTTGCCATATGTAAAGGAGGATATTTTCTGCATAAATTTAATATCTGTTTAAATGAGTATCGACCGACAATCATATATTTTTACCACAGCTCCGTTCCGCCCTAGGCTGCACAGCAGTGCTTCCGGGTGACACAATCTCAATGACCACGACTCGAAACATGGATAAACTGATAATGCTTGCATATATAATTCGGCAAGATAATAATTATTTGTTTTGTTTCCTGAAATATAGTTTAGAACAATTTTATTTGTTATAATTACAAAATTGATCAGGCACAAGTTTTACCAACTGATGAAATCTTCTCAATTTTTTCCTTTACGGTTTATTGTTATAAAATAACAATTGATAATGGTTGAAGAAAAGTAAATGATTAATTATACAATGCTTATGTTTACATAATTTTTAGAACGATGAACTCTTGGATCAATTCTTCAATTAGTTGAAAAAATTAAACTTTTTTTTTAATTAGGTACAATTAGATGAAAAAATCTATATCATTAATTTGTATTCTTGAATAATTTTTTTATAGATATCGGCAAAATTTACCGAATTAAACAGAAAACAGTGGGAAAAGACCGTAAGATTGAAATCTTTAGACACACTCATGAGAATGCAACACAACAACATACCACAAGGAAACGTGTATAACTGAAAAAAAAATATTTAAAAAAAAACACACACAAATTTAGAACAAGACAGCGCAGAAAGTAAAGTGCTGGCAATATGAACCCCAACCGTGACAAGCGGGAGTGGCACCAGGTGCTCTGGAAGAATAAGCATGTCTCGCTTCGTTAACGGCACCCGTCAGAAGTAATCTTTCACTAAATACAAAATTTGCTTGAGATCCACAATCCATAGATTGGAAATAAAACTTGAAATCTTCTATTGATTCTAAACTTGGACAAATTAAGAACAAGAGGATTATATCCTTTCAGAATTTATTTAAGCTGAGAGGCTATCGTTCAACTCAGATTAAGTAAATTGTACTGTGTTACGATGCTAACACAAAATATGCTTAAACTCCTTGCTTGACATTAAAATCCTGCTAATCTCACCCCTGTGTAGATCTAGACATTAGGCATATCCTTCACTTGAATTTTAAAGAAAATTGGGTAAATTCATTTTTTTTTTAAATTTTTTGTCCAATTTGGCCATTTTGAAGAACATCTCTAGGCATGACGCCTAACCGTCCTATGAAGTATCATAAAGATTGGATAAATTTCAGTTTTTTGGAATTGTTTGTTCCGTTTCCATGGTAACGGTGCCCATTTAGAAAATTCCGATACCAAAGTGCATGTCCAGGTTCTGTGCCTAACCCTTACATAAATGTTTGAGAAGATTGGATAAATTTTAGTTTTATTTTGAAAATTGTTTCTTCCGTTTCAATGAGACCAGTATGAAACTTCTGACACCAAAGTGCATGTTTAAGTTTGGTGCGTAATCCTCACGTAAAGTTTCGTAAAGACTGGATTATTTTCATTTTCATATTATGTCCTGTTTCCATGGAAACAGTAGGAAACTCCCGAATTCCAAATCAACCATCATGTAAAGTTTCAGAAGGATAAATTGCTAAGGACTGAAGTCATCGCTACACAAATTCCACGGTGGTCATCACGAACTACTAGATAATTATTGAATATATATTAATTTCTCAGTTGAAAACGGATTTTTTCCATCTGCCACAGTTTTTTTTTTCTTTTTTTTCTATCACATAACAAAACTTTTACTGGACAACTTGGCGGTTGTCTTATAAGAGACCAGTTGAGGTTTTGGATGATGTCTGTGTTAATAGTGTTTATTATATTCTGTTTCTCTTGTTTATCAACTCTTGTCATTTCCTACTCCGAAGTTATCCTTGTCTCTCAATTTATGATTAAAATTGCAGAAGATTTTTTTATATAAAAATAACAACACATTGAAAATGATCATTGTGAGGTTTGGAAAGACAGTTTTATCGGAAGTAGATGGCTTAATTTATATTTTTCCATTAGAGTTACAACTAGGTAAGTGGTAATTGTCAATGTAATGAGACGAAATCCAAAAGGATGAATTTACACTAAAAATTGATTCATTATATCATTGTTTCATTTACTTTTTAATCAGGAAAAAGTAAACATTGTTAGACTAAATTTCTATTAATATGTCACAAATTTATACTGAAAATATCAATACTGTTCAAAGGTGTGAAACTAATTAAAAGTAATTAAAAGTAAATAAAATTCAAAAAATAATAATAACAAATTAAAGATATAAAATGTGCTTAAGAACACAGAAATCATTCATTGTGCAAGAAAAGTTTTACATATCAACTACAAGAGACATGCAGCTAACAGACCCATCCATGAAAAATATTTTCCTGCTATTAGTGTTACTTGATTTGGTCGGGAGAAGTTTTGGTAAGTATATTTTATTGTAACTTGACTTGCTTGAGAGAAGTAGGTAAATTTATTTTAGTCTTATTTGAAATGCTTGACTGAAGGTTTGGTAAGTTTACAGCTAGTGTAACATGACTTACTCGGTAGGAAGGTTTGGTACGTTTACAGTAGTGTAACATGAGTTCCTCGGTAGAAAGGTTTGGTAAATTTACAGTAGTGTACACGTAACATGACTTCCTCGGTAGAAAGTTTTGGTAAGTTTACAGTAGTGTAACATGACTTCCTCGGTAGAGAGGTTTGGTAAGTTTACAGTTGTGTACACGTAACATGACTTCCTCGGTAGAAAGTTTTGGTAAGTTTACAGTAGTGTAACATGACTTCCTCGGTAGAAAGGTTTTGTAAGTTTACAGTCGTGTACACGTAACATGACTTCCTCGGTAGAAAGGTTTGGTAAGTTTACAATAGTGTATCATGACTTCCTCGGTAGAAAGGTTTGGTAAATTTACAGTAGTGTACACGTAACATGACTTCCTCGGTAGAAAGGTTTGGTAAGTTTACAGTAGTGTAACATGACTTCCTCGGTAGAAAGTTTTGGTAAGTTTACAGTTGTGTACACGTAACATGACTTCCTCGGTAGAAAGTTTTGGTAAGTTTACAGTAGTGTAACATGACTTCCTCGGTAGAAAGGTTTGGTAAGTTTACAGTAGTGTAACATGACTTCCTCGGTAGAAAGTTTTGGTAAGTTTACAGTAGTGTACACGTAACATGACTTCCTCCGTAGAAAGTTTTGGTAAGTTTACAGTAGTGTAACATGACTTACTCGGTAGAAAGGTTTGGTAAGTGTACAGTTGTGTACACGTAACATGACTTCCTCGGTAGAAAGTTTTGGTAAGTTTACAGTAGTGTAACACGACTTCCTCGGTAGAAGTGTTAGTAAGGTTGATAGTAATGTTACTTGATATGCTTGGCAGAAGGTTTGGTAAGTCGATAGTTGTGTAACACGACCAGTTCGGTAGAAGTTTTGGTAAGTTTCTAATTAGTGTTACAGGATTTCCTCGGTAGAAGTTTTAGTTATAAATATATCTGGTTATTTACTTGACATGCATGGCCGTAAATTATCGGTTGTCTTGAAGGGGGCAGTAATCGAAAAAAGGGGTATGAGCATGTCATACATGGTGCAAAAGCATTGATTCAGAGACACTCCGGGACTTATCTGACATATTTTCTTGATTATCATATTTCTCGTCTGGTAAAATTTCTCTTCCGAAGCAATGCATATGAAGCAGGATTTGCACAGCCTGATTTCCAGTGAGCACCAATAATCGACTTTAAATTACTTATAAAGGGATATGAATTAAGTAGTTTTATGGCTAGTACTTAAGGTCTCATTCTTTCCCCCATAACCCGTGCCTAACAGGGTTACCACCATATCAAAATTATTATTAATCCTCTCACCCATGACACATTCCACATTACTACATTATGCTTAAAAAATATGGATATTAATTTTTTTTTACTTTACATGTATATTCGCACATCATGTTTTAGATCAGGCCATTCGAATTGAAAGAGTCAGATCAGTCGTTAGAATAGTCTAAAAATGGAACATTCCATAATGAATGACTGGTTCAATCTACCATAAAAACAGGGATGTGCATTAATTGGTACTAGACATTGAACCCGCGCGAGCGCGGGTTCAATAAAAATGTTTTTTTGTGGTGGCCATATTGACTATAAAAAGTTGTTGCCGCCATGCCATTCATGGAACAGGAACTCAATATGGATGTTGTGGCAGGCTTCCCATAAACTTTCCTGTCAAGTAGGTGGTAACATCTGATAGTTTCACGTATATATATGCAGTAGTATTCCAGAAATGGATGTTAATGCAAATTTTAACAGAAGTCAATGAAGCGTGAAATGTAGGTCAGCGTGACCCAATTGTCATATGGTTACTACCGAAGATGTATCCACTGATGAAGTAGACTGTATGCCACGTAGAATTACCAAAATGGAACTTCAGGTTCCATCAAAGTCCATATGACGAAAACACAACCACATAAATTGTCAATATTTTTATTGTTACAATTAATTCTGAACTGGAACTTGATGAAAAGCTTTCATTAAATACACATTCCATAATGCATTACCTTTTCCCTTCAGAATATATATGAAAATGAAATTGTAGATGTAAACATTTCCTTAGTGACGGATGAATTTTTCAAAAGATGCCGTGAGTTAGGTAGAGCATATTTTTGGAAAATAATTGTTCCTATTGTTCCATTGTTATCATGGTCAGGGCTAGCGAAGCTTAATTTCACAAATATATCCAATAATCAGACGATAAAAAGCAGTTTTAGTGTGTGGCTGCGTGTGTTGTCCACGTTTATAATTATCAAAGATGCCCGAGATAAATTTCGTCATTAATGATAAAGATGACCATTTGTTAAAAATATTTTTATCTAGGGTATGGTAGAGATATATTTAGACAGGTCATATGACAAATAATGTAAAAATAGATAATGGTTGGTTTTATCACTTTGTGCAATCCAAAAAACAACTAAGTTAGGAATTCCTCTGACCTTTACCTTCCTTCTTCATAATCTTCAAAGTTCATAACCTTTACAGTTAGGAGAAATTGTGTTATAGTAGAAAAAACAATCCTGAATACATGAAGCGGAAACATCCCACTCGAAGGAGAATGTTTTTAATTTGTTTTATTCTTCTTCTTCCGTAATTGCAAACAGAAATACATTAAAAATATGTGTATACTTGTTTATTTAAATCAATGTGTTAAAATGAAGCATTCGAGAACCTTCTAAGGGATATGTTGGGAGAATTCATATTGGAAAAATGCATACAAATTCCATTTGCACATAAACAAAGCTGCAGTTTAAATTTATAAATGCAGATTGTCAAATCCGATAATAACCTTTATAATCTGAACCATACATCGTTTATTTTGAACCACGCGTTTTGCCGCCTATTCGGCTAATTCGTAAATTTAGTATTATAGATAATCCTGAACCACCTGGTCTGAACTTTGTATTGCCTTCACTAAACATGGAATAACCCAAAAGGGCAAAGCAAGGGAATCTTTTTTTCTTTGTTCAAACAAATTAAATGATTTGTGCGAGCTTCATCAAGAATCTTTCATTAAGTTAAAAACCTTTCTTATTGAAAAATGTCTAAAAATCACAATTATTTTTGAAACAATTCTAAGAAGAAGATACAATGCTCTGTGATTTTCCTGAAATAAAATATACCATAATACATATGATCTATATAACTGTAGTTTAATATAGCAATGTCAGTAAACGCCAGGTGGAGCTGTTTTGGGGGAAGTTATTTGAAAACTGAATTCCGCCGCTTCTTTACAACCTTTTCCAGCCTATTTTGGGACCAGTATACTGTAAACAAACTGTGGTTTCCGTCCAGTGGCGCCCCTAGTGTTTACTAGCATTGCTATTTAATACATAAAGTTTTAAACTCTAAATAAAGAGCTCAGTTACTAGCCTGAAATTGATACTTTAAATTAACTGCTACAAAAATGTAAAATTTTCCAAATAAGGAGTATCTCCCTTGAGCATAGCTCTGGCCTTAGATGGTTTTGGTATAACCTCTTGTAGTCATTTTGGCATTTTTGAATTTGCTCTTTAGCCTTTTGGATTATTGTTTTGGTTTTCAACATTTTCGGTCTTGAGCACAACTGATGAGTTGTAAATCGACGAAATATGCACATCTTGTGCATCAAAATTCTTATCAAAGAATTTATTTCTAATAAAAAAGGACATTTTTTCTTTTATAAGTATAATGGAACCAGTGAACACATCGTCAATCATACGTGTTCAGCTGGAAAAAAGGTGTTCACATCATAAAATAGAAAAAATGGTCCGCGTTCCACAGTTAAGTTTGAATGCAAATGATCTTTTTGACAACTGTATTTCATTATGTCAGATAAATTCAGGAAGATTTCAAACGACCACTTTCTTGAGTGCTTTAAGCACTTTGATTTTTTTTCTCTATCACATAACAAATTAAGCACCATGAGTATAAATTATATTACCATGGTAACTAATTTTTAATCAAAACCTATTTCAGAACCCGTTAGTGGATCAAGAGAATCTAATAAATTAAATTTATTATATCTCTATGGCAACGATACTGAAACCATGACAACACGTGAAATCTTCGCCACGAAAAACGTACCATTTGATGAACACATTGAACTTTCATTTAAGAATTCGAGTATGTATGTAACTTCTGAAGAGAATTTTATTAAGAAACAAATAGTTTCATTTGAAAGTTTACCTGCAACCGAAACACCATCTTGCAATTCCACATGTAATATCGACTGTTCCTGTAATGTCCTTTGCATTGTGTTTGGTGACTGTTGTTTGAGTGTATTTCCGGACAGGTTGAACACAGAAAATAAGAACGAAATAGCGGAAATAGTAAATGATCCTTATGATATTCTTCATACCAAATTAAATTTGGATGAAACAATAAGAAACGCTATTGGGCTATTGCACAGATATGGAACTTGTATTAAGTTCCGTTATTCTAACGAGTCTTACCAAATCATTACTCGTTGCCCGAGAAATTATGAAAACGTTTTCGTTGTGAGGAAATGCATAGAATCGGCTGAGAATGATGTATGGAATATTCCCGTGTTTCCGAATATATCTCATTTTACACAGTTTACCTTCAGAAATATGTTCTGTGCATTTTGTCATGGATATACAGCAAATGAGTTATTCTTTTGGAAGGGATTGATGTACTGCCCTTGGAAAACAGAGGTAAACCTTACGACACAAATCCACAGCCAACAATGTAGCTTAAAACTAACAAACCCTACAAACAGCAGCACACCGTATCGGTGTATGGAAAAACTCTGGATGTTGATGAAATGCCAATCGAAAAGTATTACAAGCAGTCTTTGTTCGGCATTTGTAGAACCAGTGACTGAAAAAGACACAGACTCCCCTTACTTCAAAAATCATAATTGCATGGAATGTTTCAACATGTCAAAAACAGCATACACCTGTAAAAATCTGTTAATATCAGACGGACTAGTTTTACCTCCACCATATCTTGGCTTAGATATTCTTTTCGCATATGAAAGTGGTGACGTCACTGCATCAATAGGGAATGAAATCATTCAAATTGAATGTGAGAAAAATGAAATTTTTGACTTTACAAATATGGAATGTAGAAAAATTATTTGTACTCCTGGTTTTGTACTCGCAGACGATAAATGCATCCTTGACACAAATATATATATGGCAGAAATCTCGGAAACGTTTACTAAAAAAATTCATCTATATGTGAGGGTAATTAACTGTTCTTTTGAAAGGAATGCTAAAATTAGATACATTTTACTACTAAAACAATCACTGTTTATATCGAAGGTACTGCAGATAGTTAAAGCTAACTTTAACAATACGGTTAAGTTATACACAGACAACCACTGTACAAACATGTATACACATCACATTGTGCTATCCATCTCTGATCCTGATATCTTTTACAATATTATTGTTGAATTAGGAAGCCTTGAAGTTTCCCCACATATGTATGTCACTATTGAAAATGAAATAAACGAAACTAATGAAACGTGTTCAGTTAAGAAAAACTACTATGGGAATTGGAATATTATATCTAATCATGAAAGCAGTCTTTTGCTTGTCAACTTGTCATTTAACAACAGGATAAACATTTTTAACAATATTTTTTCCATGAATTTGCAGAATTATAAATGGACTGTTCATCATTTACAGGTTTGCACCTTATGGTTTCAGCCTAATTGTTCGAACAAAAATATCTTTTATAATGGGATTACAAGAAATACTGATGGTCATGTTATTCAGGATAATTCCGTCTTGAAATGTATTGACAACGATATGAGTAATCTCCCCTGCTCAGAATTCGTAAAATATAAGAAAGACGAATATTTCTTTTTGAACGAATCTTTGTTTGCAAAGGACCAGAGAATTAATGAAAATACATTTTATTTTATTCACAATAGTACACTATATGTCTGTCTAGAGAGGTTCAATTCTAATGTCATAACCAGCATACTTGTCGTTGCAACCGTTTGTAAACTGACTTCCGTTGGATCGCTCTTGGTTCTCCTTACATGTCACGTGTTCATACAGAGGTTACGCAATCTTCATGGAAAGAATCTGATGGGTTTATCTGTTGTGTTGATTCTTGCACAAGCTATAATGACAGCATGTGAGTTAGTTGTGATCCCTGAACGCGTCCTTCATATTCTTTCAATAGCTGAACATTTTTTATGGTTATCGGTCTTTAGTTGGATTTCTGTACTTTCATTTGATATTGCAAGACGATTTTGCGTTATGTATGCTCATTTTAAAACATCAACAGAAGCAGAAAAACGTCGTTTTAGTTGGCACTGTATCTTTGCATTGGGAGTTCCTCTTATGTTTGTGTCATTGTGTGTTGGTCTTGAATATAGCTTACCAGAAAAACCTTTAGGATATGGCGGTGGGGAATACTGTTGGATATCCACTCCGAATGGACTACTTTTGGCTTTTATCGTTCCAGTAGGAATTGTTCTGCTGTTTTGTTTGATTTGTTTTCTGCTTACATTGTATAAGATAGAGGTCTCCCGAAAAGCATCAGCAATAGCTACCAAACAAAAGAGTAATAGGTATGCATATCTGATTTACGCCAAAATATTTTTAATGCTTGGTATGACTTGGATTCTGGGAATTGTATCATCCAATGTCGATTCTGTTGTTTTGTCTTATTTTAACAACATAGTGAATGGTCTTCAGGGATTTTTGTTAACGGTTATTTCATTGTGCAACAAACGGGTTTTTAACATGATTCGACGCCAAGGAAATGAAGGAAAATTTTCCCAGTCAAAGTCGAATAGAACTGAAATATGAAGTCCTACAATCTTCATTTACATGAAATGTAATGCGGATTTTTTTATCACGATTGTAATGTTGTAAAGATCTGTTGTTTTGTTTATTACTTCGTTGTCTAAGTGCAATAGGTCGTTTTGGTGTGAAATGAAATTATAATTAAGTGAAAACACAATTTATTATTATAATTTTTTTACTTGTATGAGGCAGTAAATACTTTGCAATTCAAGTGTTCTTTAAGTATTGTTAGGGTTTTGTGTGTAGGTCTATGTGTGATGGCCTGCTGTGTGTAGGTCTATGTGTGATAGCCTGCTGTGTGTAGGTCTGTATGTGATGGCCTGCTGTGTGTAGGTCTGTGTGTGATGGCCTGCTTGTGTAGGTCTATGTTTGATGGCCTGCTGTGTGTAGGTCTATTTGTGATGGCCTGCGGTGTGTAGGTCTATGTGTGACGGCGTGCTTGTGTAGGTCTATGTGTGATGGCCTGCTTGTGTGTAGGTCTATGTGTGATGGCCTGCTGTGTGTTGGTCTATGTGTGATGGCCTGCTGTGTGTAGGTCTATGTGTGATGGCCTGCTGTGTGTAGGTCTATGGTGATGGCCTGCTGTGTGTAGGTCTATGTGTGATGGCCTGCTGTGTGTAGGTCTATGTGTGATGGCCTGCTGTCTGTAGGTCTATGTGTGATGGCCTGCTGTCTGTAGATCTATGTGTGATGGCCTTCTGTTTGTAGGTCTATGTGTGATGGCCTGCTGTGTGTAGGTCTATGTGTGATAGCCTGCTGTGTGTATTTGCAAACACGTTTTGATATAATACTTTTAAAATAATATGAATACAGATTTTATTTTCATTATTTTCAATTACACCTGTAATAACGATATAACCCGAGAAAGGCCATTAAGAATGAAGCAAAAATTAACAATTCTTCTAAAAGAATGATAAAAGATAGAAGTGAAATATATTACTGGATAAAATTTAAAGTTTTGATACTAATTCAAAGCTATTTATTTATAGTAAATTAAAATTTGACTTGAATTTTGAAAACTATTTGAAGATTGCAAATTCTAACAGTCGAAGAGTATTGTCTAACTTTAGAATGAGTGACCATTCTTTAGAAATAGAAGTTGGACGCTATAAAAAAAAGTCCCCCTGGGAACAAAGGTTCTGCAGAGTTTGTAATGTTTTTGATGATGAGGTTCATTTCTTCCTCTATTGTCAGATTAATAATAATATAAGAACAGGTTTTTAAAATACATTTATAGATAAATACTCAAATTTTAACTAGCTTGGCTCTATTGACAGATTAAAATTTTTTATCGACCCTGATATGGATGTTTTGACGAGTGTTGTCGATTTTATAAAGCAGTCTTTAGAACAGCGAAGATAAGGTTCACATTTGCTAGATCATACATGTCATGTTAATACTGGTTATATAAAATCTGGTCTGCAATATTATGTTCTGTAATTATAGTTGTTTGTTTGTATGTTAACTTTTGGCTAACCCACTTGGGTTTATAATGCAAATAAAGTAATTTAAAAATTATACCTGGAGTAGATTTTATTTTCAAATATAAATTTTGGCATTTCGATACAGGAAAAGTAATTTATCCAATTGCTTAAAATATTAGTAATTTGATTAATATTCAGCGGAAACTGAATTGGCAAATTTTCTCCCTGTTTTGAAGTTTCTCAACTTTAACAAGCACACTTGACGTATGACAAAAATCGGAAAAATTTGATCATTTACAGTCTATTCTGGTGGTCGTTCATATTACAATATATTTTCTCAATAAATAATAATAAAATATGAGAAAAAAATAACAGATCGCAAAAATTAAATTCAGAAATTGTTTTGTTTGCTTGATCATTTACAGTCTATTCTGGTGGTCGTTCATATTACAATATATTTTCTCAATAAATAATGATAGAGAAAAAATAACAGATCGCAAAAATTAAATTCAGAAATTGTTTTGTTTGCCTCCACATCAATAGAGAAAAGTCTTATTCAAAATATTTGAGTTTTAGAAAAAAATCAGCATCTTTAGAGATGTTCATGTATGTAAATGATTATATAGTATATAAATAATTATGTAAAGTGTTAAAATCGCCAAATTTATTGATATATTTTTCATAAAAGAATATGTATTTGTAAGCTTATTTTATTGTTTAGTGCACAGGTTTATAATGTCGTACACCACATCTAGATTATACCCTTATGAAATCCACACATATCACCACACATCACATCTCTTTTATTTTCTTTGTCCCTTTTGTTATATACCTAATTACAGTCTTTGTACACCGTAGTTACAGTAATTAATACATTTTAGCATTTGTTAAAATACTATTGTATATTATTGTACATTAGGAGAAGACTTTATAAGTTTGTGTAACTTGTGTCTCATCCTTTTTGCATCTTATTTTGCAAATAAAATATGTTTAAACTAAACACCACACCTTTTGTATTTTGCCCCATCTGATATTAAAAATTAAAATTTAAAGATTTTGGATTCGAACTTGTATCATTTTTTATCGTTTATTGATAAAACTCTCATAATATGTATCAATTATTATACAAAATTCCTTCCAATGATGCAACAGCGAGGTCATGAACGTCAATTTGAAGAAAATGAGGCGTTTTCAAAGTAGATTTTGGTCAAAACAGCTATGAGCAGCAGCCTTGCCCAAAAAGGTTTTTTAATATATATATTTTTTCAGACATTAAGACACATTTCAATGAAATATATTTTTGGGCAACTCCACGGCTGTTGCTCATATCAAAAATCAAAGGTCCAACAATGCGTGAAATTTGGTGTTTTTCATTGATTTCTTCACAATTTGACATCATATTGCTGCTTTTACAGAAATTTCTTGTTGAAAATAAAACAAGTTCCTTAAAATTCAACATTTTAAGAGTAATTAATGATAGCTGAGAGTAAATTTTCATTACTTTTTGATTTTTGAATTCAAGTGGCCAAATATCAGGCCAAATCACACTGTTCCCTTTTGTGGAAAAAATGTTTGTTGTTATTAGATGTATGTTAGTTTCTTTTGAAATAAATATCCAAAATACATTTCATTGCATTGTCCTCAATAGATCTAATGTTATTTACAATACATGTATGTTACAAAAAGTTTCAAAGCTCACCTTCTCTATAGGCTATGTGAGATTATGTCACCACTTTGTGTCCATCGTACGTAAACTTTTCAAATTTAGATCTTCCTCTCTGAAACTACTTGGCAGATTGAAACCAAACTAGGTAGGAATGGTGTATGAAAAAACCTCTACAAACGACCCACCTTTGCGTCCGGTTGGATGAACAACATGGCCACCAGAAGCAATCTTTGATTTTGATTGGCCAATTCTCAAAAATATTCTACTGTGAAACTACATCATGAAATGTTTTGAAACTTTGCAGGATTGATGAAAACAATACCCTCTACAAACCGTCTTCTTTTGGTTAGGCTTCATCCACTCAACCGACTGCTGCGGCTTTTCAAAGTTTCCATTAAAATCATATGGGATAGGACTTTTTGTAATTTGCTCAGGAAATAATGGGCAGATTGTACCAACGTTGGCAGGAATAATGTATGGAAGGACCTCTTTCAAATTTCCACGTTTGGTTACGAATGGATGAACAACAAGGAGGACATCGTTGATATTTATTTGCCAATTTTCTAAAATTTCCTCTGAAACAACATTATGAAATGTTTTGAAACTTTGCAGGATTGATGACAACAATACCCTCTACAGACGATCTACTTTTAATTGAGATTCATCCACTCAACCGACGGCTGCGGCTTTTCAAAGTTTCCAATGAAACCATATGGGAAAGGACTTTTATGTCCAGTTTGCTCAGGAACTAATACGCAGATTGTAACAAAAGTTGACTGGAATGATGTATGAAGGACCTTTACCAAATTTCCACGTTTTGTTCTGGATGGATGAACAACATGGTCGGAAGATTCCATCTTTCATTTTGATTGGCCAATTTTCAAAAATCTTCTCCTCTGTTAAGCTGAGATCAACCTACTCAACCGACGGCTGCGGTTGTTCAAAGTTTCTATTGAATCAATATGAGAAAAGACTTTTTTGTTCAGGAACCAATAACCAGAATGTAACCAAAGTTGGCAGGGATCTCATATGGTGACGGATGCAAATGATCCGCCTTTTTTAGGTCAAAAGTCGAATATCAAGGTTACGTTGACATTTTGCGTTTCTTTAAATGTCTTGTGGATACTGGCCGATGCAGACACAACCAAAGGAGTAAAAAAATACATAATAGGATGATCAACTACCGCAAGACGGAGCTTTTTTCCGAAGTTGTTTGAAAACTGGGTTAAGAAATCTTTATCACCTATCTTTAGATGATTTGGGTACCAGATACAATGTTTACAATTGATGTGTCCGCACAGTGCTGCACCTAGCGTTATCTGAAGATCCTACACATAACAAACTGTTGGGAATCAATTTGAACAAAACACTACAGTACAAAAACTAAAACAGCTGCAATGTGAACTTCCAGAAAAAAGCGGGTTTGTCATCACGTGCACCGGCGGAGTTATTATGTCCTGCTCCTTCAACGGCACCCAGCAAATTAAAAAGACATGTATATATTACAATTTTTCGAGTCTCCTGTCCATGATAGTTCCTTGTATCTGTGACAAATATTGTCAGACAAGTCCCATGCACATAATCAACTCTACATGTAAGAAAATATATAATTCTAATGATTTGTGGTGATTTTAGACCACGTTCCATCCCACTTTGATACATTTGAAACTATCCTAAAAAAAAACTTCACGCTCTTTCATAATTACACCTTCACGGTTGATTCATAATTCTCAAGCCTTCCTTAGGTACTATGACATGCTTACCAATGTATTTATACTATCTTAAATTGCATGGTCATTATCTCATTCATTGTAGAAGTTGTATGTTAGACCAGAATAAACCAAAAAAGATAAATTTGTTGCGAAGACATACATTAAATGCTGTGATTTTGTCTTTGTTGTTTGCGCCTTTCTTTTGTTGTAATTTTGATGTCTTATTCCTCTTGTTTAGAGTATAAAAAGAATAGAAATAATTTATCACCATGACAACAAACAAAAACTTCCAATTCAGATACCTTCCACACCAAATATTCAGACTAGTTATGCCGAAACGATATCACATCAACGGATCATAGGACGCGATCGATCATGTGTAGTTTTATGAGTTGGCCAGGGTAGTGATGACGTATCCTGGATTTTTTTAGCATGGTTGGGTCCAAATATCTTTGAATCAATGAATATTTATGTCAAAAGCTTCCGTGACAAGAAAAAGCGTAGAGAAATACTTGTAAATAAATAGTGTTCAGTTGTAATCAGTGTCTATGTAAGAATAAAATGCTTAATTTTTGTAGTTTTATTGGGGTGTAAAAGCCTTGACTGAAGAACATTTTATGAAGCGCTTTTATAAAAAATGTGCGCACGGTCAAGGCTTTTAGAACTCTATAAAACTACTAACATGATCCATTCAGTTCTTATAATTACAAATTATATTAGACAAGTAAAAAAAATGACTGTAATTTTAAAATATTTTCCGTATAGTTTCAAAATATTACTCCTCTGACTTGTCGTCGTCATGAAAGCACGCCCTAAACAAGATTTTGACTTTTATTGGGTTATAAACATTACATTTCAGAACCACGTGACTAGCGTCTTCCAATAAAAAAACGCGGATTTCAATGAAACAAACAAGTAATATGATTATATGTACATCTCACAGAATATCTTAAAAATGTTTACCAACTGACAGTGTATAAACAAATACATCATGTGTAAGTTGTAACTAAACAAATAAAGGATTGGTTGCTTAGCGACCCTCAACAAAAAAAATTCTTCCCACTAAACGTAAATTACGACATACCGTCGGAAAGCTAAATTATTCTACTTTAGACAAAATGTGGAAGATTATTATTTTGATGCAGAGGCGTGAAGTGGAGACAAAATACCCCCCCCCCCCCCCACCCCCAAGTGACTGCATGCATTAGGCATATGAGGAAAATACGGACATAGGTCATGAAAAAGAAAATAATTCACCATGCCTTGCACGCGGAACAAGCTCGTTGATATTGTTATCATATATTTTATTATACCATAAGCATTGTGCATCAAAATTGGTATCAAAGAATTATATTAAAGTATACAGACATACTCACGCGGGGCATCCAAAAAGAAGATAGTATCTATTACCAGAAGCTTTTTGACATTTTTTTGAATTTTATAATGTTATATGTCAATTTATCAGGATAATTCTAAATAAAAACTGGTTAGAATATTAAAATGTGATATCTACAAACAAAATATCAATCTTTTATTTTTATTAATAACAGAAGACGCCTTTAATGTATTGACATTTGATTATAACATCACAAGGTCCAATCTGATAACAATTTGAGTACTCGAGATAGTAACTGAGACGTATCTAAATTTAGTGAAACAATTTCTATTGACGTTTTTTGAAAGCGTCTTCATTCCTGAGGACTGTGTTATAATTAACTCTGGTGATCTCTGACATCATTGATGTCAGATCAGTAAAGCCCATTTATTTCCTTTTTTTTCATTTTCAATATTTTTCATATCGAAACCTAAACTCTTTTTTTCGCTTTGAATTTTAATATATATGCCCTTTTCTATCAGAAGATTGTTGTCGTGTTTTCTTGTTCCAAAATTTGGGGAAGATAATTTTGCTAGAATACAGAATGGAAACGGGGAATGTGTCAAAGAAACAACAACCCGACAAAGGACCGGAAAACAGCCCGACGTACGCTACCAATGGGTCTTCAACTCATCGAGAAAATCCCGCATCCGGGGGCGGCCCCTAATAATGCACACTAGTCAGCGAAATGGACGCCACACTAAACTCCGAAACATACAAATAAACCAAAATTTAAAAAAAACACACAAGACTAACAAAGGCTAGAGGTTCCTGACTTGGGACGGGCGCAACAATGCGGAGGGGTAAACATGTTTTGTGACATCTCAACCCTCCCCCTATTCCCTATAATAAACTAACACACAGCGATACATACAGTAAAACTCAGTTCAAAAGAATTCCGAGTCCGATATTCGAAAAGGTAACAGAAGAAACTAAGCAAAATGACAATGATCAATATGAATTAACAAAGGACTACTAGAGTTACTGACATGCCAACTTCAGACCTCAATTAAACTAATCGAAAGATTATGTCTTTACCATAAAGAAAATCAGCCACAATCCCCCCCGTTAGGGGTTTAGTATCATGTCATCATAAATTATACGAGAAGAACATAACCCGTATCATGACAACTGGTTTAAGAATGAATGTGTTTATTTCCGATGCAAAGTCCCTATGAGTGAATCAACATTAATTCCATTTTTAATTGTTTGTGTAAATGTGAAATTTATATTTATTTTCTGTGTTATGTATTTCAGATTTTATAGTATATCTTGATAATATTTTCGGTTTATTTTTAATATTAATGTTCTTTACTCGAAAAATCCTTTGTCTATTCAAAATTTATTCCTTATGTTTTTCTTCATCTGGTATATCCTTGACCCAAAGAATCTAAATCTCGGTTTAATACGGAGGTCTCAGGCGATCTTTTAATTTTGGATTAATTTTGTACACAAAAAAGACGCATCAAAGATAAAATTATTTGGTGTTTAATATTAAAAACTAATGGAAATCAACTACGTTCTATTATACAATAACTGGCTATGTGATAGGTCGCTATCAGGATTTTTCAATCAGAAAAATGTAATATTTACCGAGCCTTAAGGCGAGGTGAATATACATTTTCAAGGATAGCGACCTATCACATAGTCAGTAATTGTTTTATTACATGAATCGGAAAATTGTACTTTCACTTTCTATTTTAAGAACAAATCGGTCACTATTAAAATCCGCTTGACCGGTCACGATCTATTTTAATCCCATAGCCGTGCAAGCGGAATTCTTTTACTAAATTTAGATACTTCACAGTTACTATCACGAGTACTCAAGACCTTTAAGACATTTCTCATCCAATCAGAAAATAGAAAAAAAAATATTCATGTTATGATACAAAACATCCAATGTTTAGTGTATACAATATATCAAGGAATACATACCTACGTGAAGATTACTGCTTGATCGAGCCAATAATATTCATATACAGTTAATAGGCCAACATCTGAAGAAAATATATTTATCAACACAGATTCCAATGTTGACCAGTCTAGGTGATTATAAAGCACCCGATAACAAAGTCTGAGCTTGATAAAATCTAGTCATTTAATTAATTTTCAAACGTTATCTTGTACAGTTCATAGATGAAGATAATGTTTACAAAACAATACTTCTGTTGCTAAGCATCTTAGGTTATCATGGTTATAATTGCTTAACCGGTAAGAATTTTTAGACTTTGACTACGGGTGAATACAGAACAGAATTGGAAATGTATTATATAGCCATACTGGTGGTGATTCCTTCACTTTGTGGTGCCTTTTTATTTGACTTGAGCACATCCCAACCTGGTGGAAATAGTGGGAAAATTACGGACAACCATTATAATGCATTGATGGACATAATAACTGAAGAACGCAGAGAACGCCAACAAATGGAGAAACATATTGAAATATTGGAACAAGAAGTTAAAAAATTAATAATTAATTCAAATGATATGCAAAACAAAACAAAGTTCTTGAATTCAAACTATCAAACATTACTTATTGAAAACTCAAATTTGAAATCAAAACTATCGCAGTTTGAAATGAGCAATGCAACCGGAAATTCCTTTAACTGGGACGTAGTCCGAAAAGAAACGAAGCATTTAGAACATGTATTACAGTTAACACAAAATAAAGTAAATCTTATGGAAAACAACGAAGAAGCCCGGAAGCAGGATTTCCTCGCGTTATATAATCTGACACAATTAAATGATATAAAACTAACTAAAGTTGAAACCAGTTTAACAAATGAATTATTCACATATTCGCAGTTAAGGCGATCCGATGAAGATATTTTTCACAATCTCAGTTTGAGTCAGGATGCAATTTTCGCTCGAGTCGGCTTGTTGGAAGGACAGATGACGAATCTAAGTGAACATGGTAAGACGAGAATTTGTTTATCAGATATAAATTTAATGCTGCCTTTTATAGTTTTATTTCCGTGTTCAGGTTGGGTGTTACCAAATAATCCCACTCTCAAATAACATTACGTCAATAGGCTAAATAGTATTATTACGTACATTGAATCGCACATCAATGGCAACATTAAAATGCAAAATAATTTGCAAAATTTAATACGGTCGATTTAAGAGCGTATCAAAAAGGACAAATATACTTAAGGAGCAAATAAAGAAACGTAATCCATTGGCCAGACAAACCCGGGAAGACAAATGAACAACCACAGCCACAACAAATAAACACAGAAAACTAAAAACAACACGAACTCCTAAAAAACCAGGAGTGAACCCAGGTGCTCCGGAAGGGTAAGCAGTTCCTGAACCCGTTGTGAAGTTCAACAAAATCAATCCGGTGGAAGTCACAAATCGGTGGAGGTACATGAAATGTTACGACAGTGGGAACATGTCCAACAACATCTTAGATATTGGAACACTGTAACGGTCAATCAATTCGTGATGTAGACCGTAAAATTTCCTAAGTGATGACATCAACTTATCCCTGATAAAACCATGGTTAAGAAGATTTTGTGACAGCAGTTATCCTCTTTGTCGAAAGTCAGGGTAACTCATGCATGCCCTTGAAAATCCTTGGTAATGGACACGATTTTAATATAATACGTAAATAATCAACAGTGATTACAAGTATTATCCCAAATCTTCAGTATCGCTCTTAATACCGGAAGTCAATATACACGTTTTCTTATCTACCCCCGGAAGTCG
Source organism: Mytilisepta virgata (assembly GCA_028015205.1). Classification (NCBI taxonomy): domain Eukaryota; kingdom Metazoa; phylum Mollusca; class Bivalvia; order Mytilida; family Mytilidae; genus Mytilisepta; species Mytilisepta virgata. Next base: position 67,346,873 of record CM051517.1, on the reverse strand, counting down.
AATAGTTCTCAGTGCGAATTTAGAAATCTCAGCGCAGTTTTATTCTCTATCTGTGCATTTTTAAAATGTAGGTGTATATTTAAAATCTCAGTGCATATTTTCACTTTTACTTACATTGTAGGTATTTCTGAACTCTGGTTGTGTATTTTAAAATTCTTGATATGTAATTTCTCCCATACTTTTGAAGAGAACGAGATGCCATAGGTATCTATTATTTACTACGATTTAGCTATGCTTTCAGTATCTATATAAAAGATTTATCATTTTTCAGTTGCACTGACAGCTTGCGGTAAAAGTATTTTTAATGGAAAACTTGCATTTAAGAATGTAAAGGCGTCATATGGGGTCACCAGTGGCACGTTAAATGACATAAACTCAAACGGAAGATTTGTTTGCGAAAAAGCTGGACTATATTTATTCATATACTCAGTGATGGATACAAACCCAGATTCGTTTTACGAAATCCAGAAAAACGGAAATACTTTAGTATTTGTTCAGATTGCACCGTATAATTCGGCTTCGACTGAAAAAGCGTATCACTCCGGTACAGGATCCCTTGTTGTCGAAATGAAAGAAAATGATTTTGTTGAAGCCGTCCCTTCTCACATTACGAGCAAATACGGAGATTATTCATGTTTGTCTATTATGAAACTAAAATGAAAGTATTTTTTCAAAAGTTCACGGTTTTCAAAGATATGTTTCAATTTTGCAAAGACTTTTAATTACATGACAATACACTGTTGCGATGAAACAAGATTAGTTTAGTGTGTGTCTTTTTTTTCCATTATGACTTCGTGAAGGGCAGATGTGGAACAAAGAACTCCCAACTGGTAAACAAAAATCAACAATTGACTATAATTATATACATTTTAAAATATTTGATTCGAAAAAATTTGGTCACTGAAGTAAAATCTTGAACTCCGATCAATATGACTGTCATTGCTAAAATTATAACAATCAGCAAAATAATATTTAAAAATCTTATAAATTGAACATCTTTTTTTGTGCTCGTGATCAAGGCTAGTTAGTTAGCAGAAACGTTTTTTTATCCTTTACCTTTTATTGTTTTTATAGCAATGTGAAATCACATACTGAAAACCAGTGGTGACATTAGGTGGCCCAGAAAGGTAACCATGTCCTGCTCGTTTATCTGCACCCATTACATTTCAAGTGGTTAACATCTGGCAATGTATCAAGTCCAGTGAGATGTCAATTCCTTTAAGACGTGAAATCTAACTGCGAATGTTTTTTCATTTGTGAGATATAAACTTCTTATCGACCTATCAAGTCGTGATTTGGACAGTAAAAATTTTAAGTGATAATATCAAGAAGGACTAAACATAACACTGTCTTAGTCTACTCTTTTTCGATATCTACATGGGAATCTCTAACGTGCTAAAATATTGCTCTCCCTGAACACGGGATAGCTATTGTTCGTCCACATCCGACGAAGTAGCATCTTTTAGCATCTTTTACCGAGACCCTATCAAATCATGTCGATAGGGGTCGCAAATTTGATCCCTGAAAATTTCATCCGGAACGGGAATCGAACCAGGGAACTTAAGCTTTGTCGTCTGGCCCTTATGCATAAAACTTCTTAACTTAAGTGTTTCTCAGACTACGGAACTCGTCGTGACTTTACACTTAAGTCAATAACAAAATGAAAAATATATGAAAATAAATATAACTCATTGTACAGAAATATTCAGGAGAGCAAATACTCCAGTTTTTGGGGATGGGGATAACAGTGGGTATCAAGAAAGTTATCTACGATCCTGGAACCGTTTTAGCGGCACCCACGAGTCTGCCTTCTTTTTTATTATTTTTTTTTTGTTTTGTTTTGGGGGGGGGCGCGCAAGCACACACATTTTTTTTCAAAACGTCTATTACATTCAAGGTAATATAAAATCCTGCCTTTTCACCACGTGATAAAGCCTGTCTTATTTTCACATAAGTTTGAGCCTACCTTTTTCTGTTTAACATTCTCATTTTCCTTAGGAAATCTTAACTTAATTAGTTTTATGCATACAGGCCCTGATGCACTAACATATACCACGGCACCCTTTCTGGAGCACAGTTTTGTTTGTACACATTATTAAAATTTTTAGTAATAACACATTTTGGTTATGATGAACCTTAATGAAATCATGCGAACATATGCTGTTTGTGATCATGTAATATAGACCTTTACCTGCAAAACCTTAATTTTATTGCAACAATGTTACCAATAAATGCGTTACATTGATGAACAGAAAAAAAATCGAAAATCCTGGAAGAGTACCATATTTTAAACGGTGCTGTCAATTCTTATTTACTAACAAAAACTCGGACCAGTAAAAATTTGTACTGATAAAATAATGAGATTGTTTCCCTTATCTAAGTGTATATGGAAAAAATACTAGCACTGGTCTATTGGTATTTGTATTTTTCGACATTTTGCTCTGAGATGGTGTCTTCATCAAGTAGACACGGATAGCACTCTCTTACAGTATTTGTGGTGCAATCAACTTGAAATAAAGAAACAATTAGACTGCCTACAATGAACTTCTATGGATAACATGGTGTTCTTAGTACCTTTTGTTAAACAGAATATATATATATACACCGGGGTGGGGTGGCGGGGGCGTTAACTCCCTATATAAACCTATACAGGGTTGTGCGGAAAATTTGGGTGGGTTTTTCATGATTTTTTGTATTAATTCGGGGTATGTTTTGGGTTTCGGATTTGATATTTGATATTTGTATATAAACATCAATATTAGTTCGGGTGTGCTTTTTCGATATTGCTGTTTTGCGGGTAGGTATTTTCATCAAAATTATTTTTTCCGGTATATTATTGACATGCATTCTAGTATTTGCTCGGGTACCTTTTCTTAGGCCATTTCGGCACACCCCCGTCGAAAATCCAGAGAGTTAGCCCTTCCCCCCTCCCCCGGATATATACAATAGCACTCGAAGGTCCACTTTATTTCAGGGGATGTTAAAAAGATTTGAACACCTCTTGAGTGATAAAACTGAAAAACTAACGTGAATTAAGTGAACGTAACATGAATTTGTGTAACTGCATAACATTTTTCGACGCACGTGCTCTTTTCATTATGTGGGGCAAATTCCACAACACCAAAATACAATGATAATGGTAAGTCATGAGAACACTAAGATAGCAAACAAATAACAGGAGTAAAAAAACACAGCAAACCCTTGCAATGTGAACTCCCACGAAAAACCGGATGTGTCATTAAGTGATCCGGATGTGTAAGCATGTCCTGTTCTGTCAACGGCACCTATCACATTCATGACATTGCAAATTAAAAACACATGTATATATTACAGTTTTTTAGTCCTTGATAGTTCTTTGTATCTGTGACAAATATTCTTAGACAAGGCTCAGGCCCAATCCACCACAAGGAAATACGTCTAGCTGTACGTACACAATCAACTCTACCTTAAGAAAATATGTAATCTTATTGATTCGTGGGTATTTTAGACCACGTTCCATCCCACTTTGATACATTTTAAACTATCCCAAAAAACTTCATGCTCTTTCATTATTACACCTTCACGATTGATTCATAATTCTCAAGCCTTCCTTAACTACTATGACATGCTTACCAATGTATTTATACTATCTTAAAATGCATGGTCATTATATCCTTTATGTTATGTTACACCAGAGTAAACAACAAATAAAAAAGATTAACTTGTTGCGAAGACATACATGTACATTAAATAACGTGATTTTATCATTGATGTATGCGGCCTTCTTTTGTTGTAATTTTAATGTCTTATTTCTCTTAAAAAGTTTGTTTAGTTGAGGTTTTACGCCTTTTTCAGCAAATTTGGCTATTTCGCGGCGGCCAGTTTTTATTGGTGGAGGAAGTCGGAGTACCCGGAGAGAACTACCGACCTTCGGTAGGAAAATTGGCAATCCTTGTCAATTAAGATCAGAGTGGAACACACACCGCCACAAGTGAGATTCGAATTCACAACCTCAGCGTTGACAGGCTAGTGATCATTAGTATTCATGACGAACTACCTAGACCACTCGGCCACCAAGCCCCCCTTGAACTGATCGCCATCATAACAAAAAAAACCGTCCGAGTCAGGTACCTTAGTGAACAACAATTTGATTTTTATGGGAGGGCTAGGATGAAATGTTTGATCCTGCCTATTTTTTCGTAGACATTTTTGTGCAGTATTCGTTTGAGTACTACATTTTTATTTTCAATTAAACCAATTTCACGATTAACAGCGGTCATGACTTTTTTCACACCTAAAGTGATGCTGGCTTTTTATTTTTCAAAAATCCTGGTCCTGCCCTCTTATTTCATCCTAGGCCCCATGGAGCGATGAAAAGTGTTTTTATGAGTTGGTCAGGGTAGTGATGATGTCCTAGATTTTTTGCAGGGTTTACTGGGTCAAAATATCTTTGAATCCATGAATATCGGAAAAAAAGAGTTGAGAATACATGTACCTGTAAATAAATAGTATTCAATTGACTCTTTAAGTTTTGTCTGTTCATACTGTAATAAAGTTTTAATTAAGAATTTCATGCTTCATTTTTGTACTTTTATTGGTGTTTAAATGCCTTGACCGAAGTAAATTTTGTATGAAGCGCGGTTTCTAGAATAGAAAATATCACGGGCCTAATGAAAAAAAAATGAGTATACAGTCATTTAATGTGTAGCCAGGCAATAGAACAGAATATTTCCCCAAGGTACTGGGAACAGCTTAGTGTTGTATTGCCCGAAGCCAACGGCTGAGAGGAATAGAACACTCGAGCTGTTCCCAGTACCGAGTGAAAAATGTTCTGGTCTATTGCCTGGCTACCCATGCAATAACTGTTTTATTACTTAATAGTAGTTTTGGGATATGATAGAGAATGGAAAAGGAGAATGTGTCAAAGAGACAACAACCCGACCAAAGAGCAGAAAACAGCTCAAGTCTTCAACGCAGCGAGCAAAGCCCGCACCCGGAGTCGGACTTCAGGTGGCCCCTAAACAATAATTGCATAGAAGTTTAGCGAAATGGACGGCACACTGAACTCCGAAACACACAAATGAACCAAAATGTAAAAAAAACACATAAGACTAACAACAAGGCTAGAAGTTCCTGACTTGGGGCAGGTGCAAAAATGTATTTTCAAAGTTTGGCATAGAGAGATAAGAATATAAAGTAATAAAATAATTGTATTTTTCAATTTGCATCGTTCTATTGCCATATAGACAAATTAAAAGTGAATATGGTTAAAACTAAAATACCCCCAATAGAAAGGTAATTAATATACTATTAGGTAATAATAGACAATAATGACCAGAAAAAAATAAAGAATATAGGATGTTCAACTAACGCCAGGCGGAACTTTTTTTCCGGAAGTTATTTGAAAACTGGGTTAAGAAATCTTTATCACCTATCTATAGATGATGTGGGTACCAGATAAAATGTTTACAATTGATGTGTCCACCCAGTGCTGCACCTAGCGTTAACTGAAGATCCTAAAGAATAGAGAATATCGATGTTCTAAAATATAAGTGAATAATTTTAAAACGGATAAAGAATTTGAGTAAAAACTACTGAATAAAGACAATAATGACTGAACAGAATAAAGTTTGTTTAGTGGGTTTTTACGCCGTATTCAGCACATTTGGTTATTTCGAGGCGGGAAGTTTTTATAGGTGGATGAAGCCGGAGTACCCGGGGAGATATGTATCAGTTTCTCAACATACGTTGTAAAATAATTAAAGATAATACGTCTTAAGGGAGCAACCATTTGACTTTTAGAGGGGACTACGATCGAATGTTTGGTCCTGCCTATTTTTTTTCCCTGAAAATTTTGGTCCTGGATCTTTTCTTAGCTGCTATTGCGACCTAAATTTTTATTTTCATTCAACCAGAAAATGTCCTTATTGAAACATGTCCTGCATTTTTTTTTCGCACCTACAGTGATCCAGCCTTTTTATTTTGCCCAAATCCTGGCCCTGCCTTTTTATTACAAAATTGATCCTAGCCCCCCCCCCCCCCCCCCCCCCCCACCCTAAAGAATGTTTTATCCCTAAAAATAAAACATAAGGGGCTTGAGTCGCTCTGATGATGGGTGTAGCGTTGAACCTATTAATCTATATGAACATGTACCCGAAACACTAGGTGTTGAATATAGTTTGTGGCAGACTGGGAGTGGTCTCAAATTAATCTGTTAATAACGAAGTAACTCGAAGATCATTTCCGAATGAACAACATAACGTTGATCAACATAACGATTCAACATAACAACATAATAACTCAACACAATGAAATAAAGTTGCTACATGACATCACGTGATGAAAATGCAACGTAACATTATACTAATTGGACGTAATGAAATATCAAATGAACATAACAACAAGTTAGACTAACAAGACGAAATAATGATTGAACATAACAATATGTTGATTTGACTTGATAAAATAATAATTAAACATGATAATAAATTGATCTAACGTAATAAAATAATGATTGAACATAACAATATAGTCAATTGACCCAACAAAACGATCTTTTAACACCACAACAAATTGATTTGACTGAATGAAATAATAATTCCACTTAACAAAATAGAAATTAACTCAATAAAATAATATTTGAACAGAATAACATAAGAACAAACAACACAATCAGACAATTTGACTTAATAAAACAGCAAATGGACATAACAACACCATGGAAATGAACATAAGACAGCTGTGGCGTTCCATACTTGAATATTTGACGAAACCTATGCCGTAAAATCCAACCCTGAAGAAACAAACAAACAAAAGAAAGAAAAATACTATCTAAAGTGCGATGCATAGAACTAGCAAATCTTGTCAGACACTACAAATAAGAAAAGCCCAAAAATTACTTGATCCCTATCCATTTATAAGAAATTTATTCGCTTATTTGAAATCAGGCTGTGCAAATCCTGCTCCATATGCCTCGCTCGACGAGAAATATAATTATTAAAAAAATACTAGTATATCAATGTTCTTTATGGTGGACCAAACCGGTCATCAGTCGAAACAAAGCAGATTTGGAACGTTCGATTTTCCGAGCATTCTAACGACTGCTGCTTTAAAGACGAATGTCCTGATGTAGGCAGGAGGCGCAAATGTACGTGTATCATTTTATGTATACGTGTATCATACTTTCCAAATAAAACAATCAGTTAATCTATGAACAAGAGAACAAATTCCTACATTTGTTATTTACTAAGAATATATTAAAATATATAAAACTAATACCCATATTCGTAAAGAATAATGAAGTAAGGTAAGGAAAATCATAAATAGAATTGTTGGACAAAAATGGTGTCGTGCTTAAGAGGACAACTTTCATCTGGTAGATACTATGTCAGGATCAACCATTAGATTCTTATATATGGAAAGGATGTGATCTTACTTCCCGGAAGACCATTATTCAGTTTTTTTCCTGAAGTGGTGAGAAGGCTGGGGCCGGGGGGGGGGGGTCATCTTCTTTTTTGTTAAATATACTATTGTTTGGTTCCAGTTGACACTTAATCCTACTTGTGTTTGAATCTCTGTTTCTTTTTCATCAAATTTCTAGTGCTGCTTTCCGCCATTCATTGATTATTCCCCTCCCCCCAGAAAGTAGAACGGTTATCCCCTTTGAATGGAATTTGTCAATTCCTTGCTTTCTTCCGGTGGAATTCCACTATAATTTATTTTTGCTGCAGCTTGTTAAGATGTTATGGAAAATGGAACGATACGATCATGGCCGTTAAATCCATTGAGGCGAAGGGGCAGTCGCGTCCTCCATTGTTAAAGAAAGAAAATAAAGAAAAGAAAATACTAGCTTAAGTACATTGCATCTAATAAGTCTTGGCTACATTGACTTCAAATAGTAATAGCCCTAAAACTGCTTTATTTCTATCCCTATCTAAGCAAGAAAATCAGGCTGCTCAAATTCGTGCTGCTTAATACCCTACTAGGCTAGCCGACGACAAAATATGATTTTCAAGAAATGTTCTCATATCTAACTTATCAACTGAAAATACTAAAAGTCTAATATGTTTTATTTAATGAGTAGTTTATCTAATTTTGAAATCATTTCATTATTATTTGTTTAAAAAAATCCTATATAATCAAGACTCCAATTAGATCTTGGTCCAATGTCGCAGAATCAATGCTTTGAATGACATCCTAAGACTCCTGATAAATCCACATAGAAGGGAAATTTACGGCAATGGTTAGTTTGTTCCGGTGGAATTTTATAATTTAGTACATAAGGTGTCTTTTCAATGGCTACATTTTGTTATAAAATATCTTAAATGAATCTTTTAAAATGTTTAAATATAGATTCTATTTCAGTTTCGAGTGAATTACAAGATTTCTACACTCTCGAGAGTTAAAATTAAGATTTTAACTTGTAATTCACGAGAAATTGAAGTAGAATTTGTTTCTCCCAATACGCTTGTACCAAAGAATCTAGGTCATCCCTAATTGTACCCCGACATTTTTTTTGTTATCGTTTACGCTCGACCGGATATCGCTTGACGATTTGTTTAGTGCGAGGTCGCGACCTTTAGGACGGCCAATAAAATTCCGTTTCTGCACGAGACTTTTTAATTGCTCTAGAGCATTAAATTCTTTTTATTCAATGGGCTGAACGGTATGAAAATACGCACACCCATGGGAGAATACGATTTTATCACAGAATGCCAACATTATCCAAATTACAAAATAGTGTCCACAGCTGTTCTCACTGTAGATATAGCCGATAGACTTTTTATTTTGTGTTTGGAGTGAAGAATACATTTTTGGGAGATTATTTGATTGACATTGTGCTCACTTATTTCCGTTAAGATTGTTTTTATTCAATTTTATAGGGAGTCTTATTTTTCATACCTGAAATTATTTAATTTACAATGTGTTCACATTCTGTATTGTATGGAGTGAATACAGTTTAACACTGAACACTCACGATTGACAGTGATGCGACATGAGGTCTACATTGGTCACTTCAATATCCATAACTCTTAAATAATAAGTATATTATAAAATATTATATAAATCACTGGATAATTGTATTTGCATTGTGTTGTTTGCATTAATAAACCATTCGGGTTTTTGTTCTGTTCTACAATAAAGAAAATATTTAGGATTTTTATTGAAATTATATATTATGTGATGTTTTATCTAAGGACAATAACAGACCATCGTTTTCCATCTTAATGATACAATTAAAAAAAGAAATGTGTTTTTTCCCAAAATCTCGTGGAAGATTTTAAATGGACAGAATTTATTAACTTATAAAACGATTTCTTGGTGTACTCGACTTATTCTTAAAGCTTTCATAATTTTTTTAATTTGTTTGCACGAAAAAAGTCAATATAGAAAGTAAGTCAATTACATGATTCCACTGATTTGCCTAGTTGAAATGTTCCATAGTGACGGTAAACCATACTTTCCAAGTAAGATTATGTAGCCTTGGCGAATCGAAATATGCATGAATGGTACATCGATGTTTAAAGTGAATCCATTAGGCACCATTTGTCCAAAATATTTTTTTATACTTCCTCATATCCTTGCAGGCTCTGTTCATCGACAAATATATCTTTTGTTTTGACGTTATACGCTTATATTCTAAAGGTCCTAAAAGTACATTTTTATGTAATAAATTTAACTTGAATTGTAACAGACAACAAACGCGAAAAACTACATACATTTTTTCTTATCGTCTTTTTGTTATCTCGTCTGGAGTCTTTTCGTTTTGTCATTAATTCGCGTTTTAAATGTCGTTTTGCCGCCCTTAAATGTCGTCTTTTCATTTTGTCGTTTTGTCTCCTCTTTCATGGCGTTTGTCGTTATGTTGTTCTGTCGTTTTGTCGTTTTGTCGTTATGTCGTTCTGTCGTTTTGTCGTTTTGTTGCGGCGACAGAACGACAAAACGAGATGGAACAAATCTAACTCGTCTCATCTAACTTCACTCGGCAGCAAATATTTATCTTTATAGCTCATGACGACCGGAAGGCGACAAAACGAAAAGACACTCGGCGACACAACGACAAAACGAAAAGAGGCCACGCGACACAACGACAAAACGAGAAGACTCCACGCGACATAACGAAAAGACGATTGGAAACTGTGTGTCGTCTTTTCCTATTTTCGCGTTTTAAATGTCGTTTTGTCGTCCTTAAATGTCTTTCCGTTTTGTTGTTTTGTCGCGTCTTTAATGGCGTTTTGTCGTTAAGTCGTTCTGTCGTTTTATCGTTTTGTCGTTTTAGCACAAATCATCCACCATACATTTGAGTTGCGTACGTTGAGCATTTCCAGAATAACCTTCATCAGGTATGCTCGTGGCCAAAACTACGGAAAATCAAAAAAAAAAACCCAAAAAACATCAAACTATTGTGAGAAATATGCTATATAGTTTGGTAAAATCCAGGTAAAGTAAACTTTTCTTTGGGGAGTTGAAACACTGCTTTCAAAGGAATTTCAAAAACTTTTAAATAAAAATTTCAATAAATATCTATAAAAATCATTTCATAGCCGAAGAAATGAAATGTATGTACCTTAAAGGCGAAAGAGTAAACAAAAGAGGGTTATTAGAGTGAAAGTAAACGAATGGTGTTGTAAATAAATGATAGTGACGTGAATAGGAGTACAATAATTCACGTAGTATATAATTTACTGCTGGATCTTAGTCAATTAGATTATTTATAACATGTATTTAAAATTTGAAAATGTAACAAATTTAAACATCAAAAGATAAAAACGCAAGTGAGATGCCATTGTATCTGGGAGAAGACCTTTAAATCTTTTTAAAAATGAGTAAGTTTCCGTTAAATCGTCTGTGATGTATTTGTATGGTGTTTGGTTATGCAATATAGTGGGTGGATTTAGTATATATATTGGCGGACCAGTTTAAAACGTTCTTCGTACGTGGAATACCGTAATAAAGTAAATGTCCAACATCATGTATGCTTTGTCGTCTGCTTGTTTTATTATTTGTATGTTACCAGTGATTTCAAGTAAAATATGTGACGGGTCTAAAAATGTCGAATGGCGACGGGATCCTGTAGATTGCAGTGTATTTTATTTGTGTTTTGGGACTTTGGAACATCAGTACCGGTGCGAGAAAAACCAGGTTTATAATGAGGAGTTCCGAGCCTGTGTACCTAAAGGTTCAGATCGGGATAAATGTAAGAAAGTTTATATTGATAGCATTTTGCATTGTTTCACTTCACCGTGTTGAACCGGTAACGCCGGACAAACGGCAATTTTTGATTTCTCGGTTATGCCATTTTCAGCAAAAAAAAAAAAAAAAAAAAACATAAGAGCAATCGGATCCCCGTTGGAGTTAATATATTCAAAAAACTATCATTTTAGATGTATTAGAAAATCGACCGTTTGCTCAATTATTCAAGTTTCTCTGGAATATGTTTCATGAATGCTTGAAAAAAAAACCAATTACTTTGAGGTAATCGTCTGATGTGCCACGGGAAGGGCAATTCCTCTAGATATGAATGGACCATAGTTTATTCTGGTATCGAGAACTTTTACTGAAAAATTCAAATTTGTGTGGTTTTTCCATCGTTACCGATAGTACACGATGCAGTTGACGACATTAATCCAGTAGTTTCCAGATGTAAATAAATTTAAAAAAACCTTCTTTTTCTCTTCCAGTTTTACACTTTCTTCGTCTTGAAGATCTATCGTTTTTATTCTGTTAAAAAAGATTGAAAAAGAGAATTGCTCCGACTGATTGTATAATTATGTGAATATATCTGTATATATAATTCTGCAAACATGATTAAAAGTAAAATATGTTTATGATTCAGGTTCTAAAAAGACAGGAAAGCCCACGTACTCGCCAGAGAATGCAGAATGTAGTTCAGTCTTCTTGCCTCATGACGAAAGCTGTAGTAAATATTTCGACTGTACACTTAATAGCGTTCAGGAGTGTCCATACCCGTTCTTGTTTGATGAACATATAAACCGATGTGTTCCACCTAAAAAAGCAAACTGTGGTTCAAGAACTGTGTACAAGGATCCGTGTAAGTAATTTTGATTATACATGTATATATAGAAGAGAAGTATTTATTGTGTTAAAATGATTTTTTTTTCCTTCGTTTGAATTGAAAATTATTTGAAAAATGAAAACAAAGTTTTAAAAAATTGTCAAATATGAATTATGGATCGGAGACTGGTCGATGCAAAATTATTGAGCGACTGAAACATAAGATACTAGAGATAAACTATTTAACTACATGTATATTAAAAATAATAACTAGAGGCTCTAAAGAGCCTGTATCGCTCACCTGCATTGAACTTTTCATCTTGAGCAGGACTAAAGATTTGGCTGGTTTTTCTATAGGGTTCTAATAACTTCTATGTTAAACTAAGTTCGGCTTTGGCAGCCAAGATGGTTGACAGTCTAGGTCAATAGACAAATATCTAAAAGAGAACCATCTAAGGACCATTGCTACCAAGCTATTCTAATTGGCTTACTGGTTTCAGACCAGAAGATTTTTGAGTGAATTTCCGATAGGGTCCTATGTTAAACTAAGTTCGGCTGTGTCGGCCATCTTGGTTCAAATTCCACGAAATCAGACAATTCTGAAAGAGGACCTCCTAAGAACCATTGCTGCAAAGTCTGGTTCCAATTGGTCAAGTGGTTTCAGACAAGAAGATTTTTCAATGAATTTTCCCATTGGGCCTTATGTTAAACTAAGTTCGGTTGTGGCAGCTATCTCGGTTGACAGTCCAGGTCATGGGATACAATTCTGAAAGAGGACCATATAAAGACCATTGCTGCAAAATCTGGTTCCAATTGGTAAAGTGGTTTCAGACAAGAAGATTTTTCAATAAATTTTCCCATAGGGCCCTATGTTTAACTAAGTTTGGCTGTGGCTGCCATCTTGTTTAACAGTCTGGGTCATCAGACATCCTTCTGAAAGAGAACCTTCTAAGAACCATTACTGCCAAGTTTGGTTGAAACTGGCCTTGTAAATTCATAGAAGAAGATTTTTGAAATTCATCCCCCTCCCTTTTTCTATTTTTAGTAACAGCAGCCATGTCAGTTGGAAGTCAGGGATGCTAGACATAAGTTTGGAAAGGGCCCACCCAAGGTTCAAATTGGCTCAGTGGTTTCAGGGGAGTTGACGAAAAAGTAAAATTCCCATAGGCTCAATGATTAACTAAGTTCAGCCATGGTGGCCATGTTGGATGGCGTTCGGGGAAACCAAACACAGATTTTAAAAGGGGCCACCCAAGGACCATTCCACCAAAGTTTGGTTCAAATTGGTCTAATGGTCTGAGATAAGATAACGAAAATGTTAAAATTCCCATAGAGTCCTAGGTTAAACTATGTCCAACCATGGTAGCCATATTGGATGGCGCCCCTGAAAACCAAACACACATTTTAAAGTGGACCATCCAAGGACCATTCCAATTAAGTTTGGTTTAAATTGGTTCAGTGGTTTCAGAGGAGTTGACGAAAAAGTAAAATTCCCATAGGCTCAATGTTAAACTAAGTCCAGCAATGGCAGCCATGTTGGATGGCGTTTGGGGAAACTGAACACATATTTAAAGAGGGGCTATCCAAGGACCATTCCACCAAAGTTTGGTTCAAATTGGCCTAATGATCTCAGAGAAGATAACAAAAATGTTAAAATTCCCATAGGGTCCAAGGTTAAACTATGTCCGACCATGGCAGCCATATTGGATGGCACCCGGGAAAACCAAACACACTTTTTAAAGTGGACCATCCAAGGACCATTCCACTTAAGTTTGGTTTAAATTGGTTCAGTGGTTTCAGAGGATATGACGAAAAAGTAAAATTCCCATGGGCTCAATGTTAAACTAAGTCCAGCCATGGCAGCCATGTTGGATGGCGTTCGGGGAAACTGAACATATATTTTAAAAGGGGCCACCCAAGGACCATTCCACCAAACTTTTGTTCAAATTGGCCTTATGGTCTCAGAGAAGATAACGAAAATGTTAAAATTCCGATAGGGTCCAAGGTTAAACTATGTCCGACCATGGCAGCCATATTGGATACCGCCCGGGAAAACCGAACACAGTTTTTAAAGTGGACCATCCAAGGACCATTCCACTTAAGTTTGGTTTAAATTGGTTCAGTGGTTTCAGAGGAGTTGACGAAAAAGTAAAATTTCCATAGGCTCAATGTTAAACTAAGTCCAGCCATGGCGGCCATGTTGGATGGCGTTCGGGGAAACCGAACATATATTTTAAAAGGGGCCACCCAAGGACCATTCCACTAAAGTTTGGTTTAAATTGGCCTAATGGTCTGAGAGAAGATAACGAAAATGTTAAAATTCCCATAGGGTCCAAGGTTAAACTATGTGCGACCATGGCAGCCATATTGGATGGCGCCCGGGAAAACCGAACACAATTTTCAAAAGGGGACCATCCAAGGACCATTCCACTTAAGTTTGGTTTAAATTGGTTCAGTGGTTTGAGAGGAGTTGATAAAAATGTGAAAAGTTTACGACGACGACATACGACGACGACGACGACGACGACGGACGCAAAGTGATGAGAAAAGCTCACATGGCCTTTTAGGCCAGGTGAGCTAAAAACGAATCTTTCTCAAATAGTTTTTTATTCATTTAAAGCTGTATACTTTAAGTTTATTCAAATTTAAATTGTTTCAATTATCTGCTAATTAAAATGAGAAAAATAAGTCACAAGATGACATTTTTATAATAGTTGTTTGAACGTGTAACAGTAGAGCATGATTTGTCTCCCAAAAGTACTCCTTTAGCTCAGTCGGTAGAGCGGTGGACTACTGAACCAAAGGTTCCGGGTTCGATCCCCGGTTGGTGCGGTAGGTAATTTTGGGAGACAAATCATGCTCTACTGTTACAAACGCAATTACTTTTTACGATACGTTTCGAAAATGTTTTGCGCAATAAATATAGGTGTGAACACAACATTAATTTGTCAATTTCTTCGAGCACCAGTTTCGTTGTTTTCACTATTAACTGAAAAATCGAATGGAAAATCGTTTTGTGTGAACACTTTGCAATTTGATTTACCTGAGCGGTCTTCGCGGAATCTATTGAACATCGAATGGAAAATCGTATCATGTGAACGCACCTTGAGTAAGGGGTTCTCGTACGTCGAACTACGTTAAGATTCCTCGATTTAAACTATAAATTGCTGGTACACTATGTTTTATCTCCTAATGTATTCAAAAATTAAATGACCTCAATAAAGAACAGTTTAATTTTTTTCATGAAATTCAAAAATACAATACATCTACATATTTCAGTTAAAACACGAGAATCTTAATGAATGAGGAACCAGAGTGAGTTATCTTTTCCTAACCAATGTAGGTCAGGGAGATAATTAAATTCTCTCCCTTTTGTCCTCAGGCTAAAATGGAGACAAATTTATTATCTCCCTTACCTACATTGGTTAGGAAAAGATAACTCACTCTGGTTCCTCATTGGTAACAAGAAAAATAATTAAATACTACATAACAGTATAAAATATATATTTTATCATTGTGATATTACTTAATTGTTTTGACAGGTGATTACGAGGAGAATAACTGCAGATCGTCAATGGGTTGTGTTCCATGCTACGTCAGATTTCCAAGCTGCAAAGGACTAAAGGATGGTCTGAATCAATGGGTTGGAAGAGAAAATTCTCCTTACTATGCCGTTTGTAGCAATGAAAGAGTTGTCTACCATGACATGTGTGACTATGAAAATAAGAATGAAATTTTCAATCCAGAAAAATTAGCATGTGAATCCATTTATAAATAAATAAATAACATTTTTTCTGCATATTCATATAATTGTACCCCGCTTTTGAAAAAAGCGGGTTATATAGTATTCGTTGTGTCAGTCCGTCCGTTCGTCCGACCTTTGTATCCGCAACTCCTGCTAAACTACTGAATGGAATTTGATGAAACTTTCAGAGAATCTTCATCCCATGATGGCATTGTGCGTCTCCTATTTTAGAATTTGATCGGACCAATTTTTGGGGATTCCCATAGTTAAACATGGACCTTGCTAAATGAACCCTGCATTGTAATAGACATTCTGGGCCAGATTTTTAACATGCTAGCTCACAAGGTAGCAGTCCACAGGAAGACCTACACCTTACACGGACACATTATTCTGACTCCAAGCCAACAAGTCGTTGCTCTTACTTTTTATTGCCTTCTCCTTGGCGGAGAAGTAGCAAATACAAATTTTAAAGTCATTGGTTTGACCCGGCTGGGGATCTAACCCACGACCTTCAGCACGCGAGGCAAGCACGCTAACCACGAGACCAAAAGAGGCTGTCTTTTATCTTGCAAGTAGGGGTATCATTAAGTGAGCATTACTCACAGCTTTTTAAAAATTTGATCTCACTGCTGTTGGAGTTTTCCTATCTAAAATATTGATATTTTCTTTCATGTATCTTATGTAAGGCGGGGGTATCAAGCAGTGAGCTTTGCTCACAGTATTTCTATATTTTTTTTAGTAACTAGGAAATCAAATTAATTCTGGAGCACCTGATGTCACTTCCGATTTTTTGTATAATGTTTTAGTAACTACAGGAAATACAATTAATTCCGGAGCACACGATATCGCTCCCTATTTTTTGTGTATTTTGTTTTAGAAACTACAGGAAATTCAATTAATTCCGGAGCCGTGACCCGATGTCACTCCCGATTTTTCTTGTGTAATTTTTTTAGTAACTATTCTTACTTTGCTATTGCACCTGTTCGACATCTCCATTCAATTATAGTCGTGTGGGTCATGTTATAACTTGGGATCTCAATCTAGTTGATAATCAAAAGCTAAAAAATATGCTAGCTAAAGGCCCCAAATACCGAGAACCTCAGCCAATTAATTGGAAATATAATGTCAAATGGATTCTGTTGAGGATTATGCTAGAAAATGGACTTCAAAGGAACAGGAACCTGCTGACACACTTTCGGAGTGGGTGAAGGCTCTTATTTCAATGATACAAATCCGAATTAAAAACCTCCAAGGGTCTATGAGCACTAAAGCTAAATCCATCTTTAAAGACCCTAAGGTTGTTGAAAACCTGACTCGCCTCCATGACAAATATGTAGTTGTCTCAGCTGACAAAGCCCCAAATAACATCGTTTTTGTCTGCAAGAACTATTATTTTGAGTGTCTTAGAAACGAGTTTGAAATAGATAACACTGCGGGTAACCCAACTTATACACCGACCACACTCACTAAGCAGGAAGTCCTTGATAACCACACGACCGTTCTTCATTCCTTTGGCATTTCTACAAAGGGTGAAGAAATGGACCCTCCTGCTCTTTATTGGATTCCTAAACTACATAAGAATCCGTTTAAACAAAGGTACATTGCTTGGTCAGCTAATTGCTCTACAAAATCCCTTTCAAAGATTTTAACATTCATATTGACATGTATTAAAGAGGGCCTTCAGAATTACTGTGAAACATCATATTCCACCAGTGGCGTCAATCAGATGTGGATTCTTAAAAACTCAAAAAAATTACTACAATATCTAAAATCAAAATCTTTGGCTATATGAAACAGCATAAAAATATTCGACTTCTCTGCACTCTACACTACCATACAAAAACATTCTCAATTAAAAGATCGCTTAGAGCAACTAGTTCATCAATGTTTTTTCAAGAAAAATGGCACACGAAGGTATAAATTTCTAGTTCTAGGTAGAGAAAAGGCTTATTTCGTGAAGAACCACTCTGATTCTGACAAAAAATATTCTGAAGATGAAATTACAAACATGTTAGATTTTCTCATAGACAGCATATTTGTTGTATTTGGCGGTCTAATTTTTCAACAAACAATCAGCATTCCAATGGGAACCAACTGTGCTCCTCTCCTCGCCGATCTGTTTCTGTACTCATATGAAGCAAACTTCATTCAAGGGTTACTACGTGAAAACAAGAAGAAACTAGCCCAATCCTTTAATTTCACTTTTCGTTATATAGATGACGTGTCAAAGACTTTCTACATCTAATCTACCCCAGTGGCAGTGAGCTTGAAATTAAGGATACTACAGATACACCAAAGTCCGCTTCATATTTGGATTTGTTTCTTAAAATAGACAATGAGGGACATTTGAAGACAAAACTTTATGACAAACGTGATGACTTCAACTTTCCTATTGTTAATTTTCCCTTCTTGAGTAGCAATATACCAGCATCGCCTGCATATGGCGTCTACGTTTCTTTTTTTTTTCAAGGGCATGCGTGAGTTACCCTGACTTTCGACAAAGAGGATTAATGCTGTCACAAAAGCTTCTTAACCAGGGTTTTATCAAGGATACGTTGGTGTCATCTCTTAGGAAATTTTACGGTCGTAATCACGAATTGATTGACCATTACAGTCTTCCAACATCTAAGATGATGTTAGACCTGTTCCCAGTGTCGTAAAATTTCATGTGCCTCCACCGATTTGTGACTTCCACCGGATTGATTTTGTTGAACTTCACGACGGGTGCCGTATACGGAGCAGGAACTGCTTACCCTTTCGGGGTATACATTTATCTCATATGTCCTTTTAATTCTATAGTGAAGACGAACCTTATTGTACCATATTTCATTTTTTGCTGAAAGTATCATTAAACAGTGGACACATGCACCATCGGTTGTACGACCTCTTTTTCACTTTCTAGTTCCGTTTAAGAGTTGTCGTCTCATTCACATTTATCTGATATGTCCTTTTAATTCTATAGTGAAGACGAACCTATTGTACCATATTTTATTTTTTGCTGAAAGTATCAATGTACTGAGCTGTTTATAGAAAGTGTCAATCGAAATTCTTTTATAAAGCTCTTGCATGTCGGAAGTATAAACTTATCCAGATTTTTATATCAGAATTCGTATTGGCTATTTACTGGGTCGAAGAGTTTGAACTTTACCTATAGATTGATTTTAGCCATATATAACTTATCTTGATTTTTTCTATCAAAAATATTATTGGTTGTATATAATAGGTCGAGGAGTCTAAATCCCTTTTCATAGATTAATTTTAGCCATTTATAGTGTTCTATTGGCATCTAGACTTGTTTGCCTGCATTCCCAACACTTGAATTTCGATCATATTAAAAGTTTTAGATTGAATTTAATTTGACATTTTGTTGACTTAATCCAAGATGATTTTACTATAAGTGCAAGAACAGATAAGTTGCATTGATTCACGTGAATTACAGAACATGCAATTAGGACATATGATTTTTGAAGTGTTTATTAATTCGAAATTCGAATATTATGTTTAGTGTTTGAAATAACCAGGGTATCTGGATTAATAGCTCTAGATAAACTGTACAAAATATATTCTTCTGTGACTCACCTTTCATTATTTTTTCTGAACATTTTTCAAAACATGCTCATTTAACACATAAAGTTAGGAATTCGCAGTTCTCTCGTCTTTCTACCAACGTGACGAAAATTTGATTGCTTCAACATGTTAAAACCAGTCACATTATCTACCGAGTATTTTTCATACGATGGGTCGCAAGAAATTCGTATAATTATGTCAAATGATCATATCACCCGTAATAAATACAGCTTGTGATTGATGTTAGGAAATCTGCCCCATCCCCTTCCCCAAACGAGTGTCGGTTTTCCTCTTATTTCTCCGTCGGTTTGTCCGTACGTAACACTTTTGGCTTCCGAATGATCACATGTTTTAAAACTGTCATATGGTATTATGGACCGTTAAATACAGGTCAAGTTTGAATTTTGCGATTTTTATTTTTGCCGTTGCAGAGTCATGAACCTTGCTTTACAAAAAAAATTACTGAAATTGATGGTTTTCGGGGGATAACGAAAATCCCGACATTTGACCTTCACAATGGTGGGGCAAGAATTGTATTTAAAAAAGAAGAAATTAAAAATAAAAAAACAGGCTTAAAAATATTTTGAAAAAATACAGGGTTGAATAATATCTAGAATTAAATAGTAACGTATGCTGAGCGCACAAATTTTTGATCCAAAATAAAGATTAACATGATTAAATGGTTTTTCCCTTAGGGAGCAACCATTTGATTTTTATGGGGGGGAGAGGCATGGAAGTCCTGCCTTTTTTATCAGCAAATTTCGAGACTGCCTTTTCGTTTACTACATTTTGCATCCTGCCTTTTTTTCAAATTCCTTCCATGCTCCACCCCCCATAAAAGCGAATGGTTGCTCCCTTACGATATTGATTATGCATATAAGCGAAATTTTAATAATCATATTTGTTTCTAAGCATTTGCAACAATTTGGATGGTTTTATCAAAAATCAATCATATACTCTGATACAATATAAAATTATGTTTACTTTATTATAACAGATTTCCTTAATATAAGTTGTGCTGGTAACAGTGTAGATTTTACCACGGTATATTCATGGTTCAAACGGAAGAGGTTTGCCTTCTTTGATAAGTTTCGAGATCTTGTTTTGTAGCAACCATAACTTTGACAAACGCTTTCGTTTTCATAACAACATAGTTTCGTGTACTAAGTAAAATAGGAATGGAAAACGCAACGTTGAAATCTTCTTTGAATGTCGTAAATCATGTAAATGCTACGAACGGTGACATAGACTGGACATATACGACAATGACAGTTATCATTTCGTCATTGTCCATCTTTGGGGGTCTTGGAATCACCTTAATATACGTGTTCTACAAAGATCTAAGAAATCCTGGCAGACGGATTTTAGTTTACCTGTCTTTGATGGATGCGCTGACCGCGTTCGGAAATATTCTTGGTGTTATATGGCTTATTCATCGAGACAGTAACGTGATCCACAAAAGTATGGCATATTGCAGAATCCAAAGTGCTATGACAATATTTTCGAGTATAAGTTCGTTTTCCTGGACCGTTGTTATGGGCTTGTGTCTGGTCTTTAGTGTTGTCAGATCCTCACCATCTTTTGCTTCAAAATACATGAAAGTATTTCACATCGTTAGTTGGATCTTACCAGGTAAGTGTATTACATGTATTATGTGATTGGATCTTACCAGGTAAGTGTATTACATGTATTATGTGATTGGATCTTACAAGGTAAGTGTATTACATGTATTATGCGATTGGATCTTACCAGGTAAGTGTATTACTGTATTATGCGATTGGATCTTACCAGGTAAGTGTATTACATGTATTATGTGATTGGATCTTACAAGGTAAGTGTATTACATGTATTATGCGATTGGATCTTACCAGGTAAGTGTATTACATGTATTATGTGATTGGATCTTACCAGGTAAGTGTATTACATGTATTATGTGATATCATTTATTTATTTTATATCAATTTTGATTTAAATAATATATGCATATTTTGTCCAATTACGACTCATTAGTTTAACTTGAAGCCAAAATTATTTTGAATATAAACAATGAACCTAAAAAACTGAAGATCATATTTAAGCCAAGATGACCAAAAGGCTAAACAAAAAAACAATCAAAGAGCACATCTGTGCACGAAGTAGCCACTCATTAGTTTTAAGTTAGAATTTAATAATTTACAGTGAATATTAACAAATGATTAATATGTATATATATTTCAGGTATGGCCTGTCTAAAGATTTTAAAATTTTGCCGTTGGCATTGTATGCCGTAAAATATTAAAACTGTTCTTTACCTTATGATAATTTTTTAGTAGCTCAAACTTGGACTCGCACGCGTGTTAGTACAAAACTAAATCACTTTCTGGCCTGTGGATTGACAATAAGGTTAATATTAAAATCCTCAAACATGGGGAAAAACCATTTCATTTGATATTTGGTATGAGAGAAGGAATTTAAACAAGAATCCAAGCTATCAGACTACTGAAAACTGATTAAAAAGTAAAAAAATACACTTAAATATTAAGCCTTTGTAATTTTGCTATCACACACTTACCTTAAGGATGATCGCTGGTCTAATAGAAAATAAATAGGATTTGAAATAGGTGTTTTAGTTTGAGAGAACATATGAATAGTAAACAAATAAGCAAGAAAAAAATATAGGTTCATGTGCTCATTTTAGATCTATAAGGCCTTGAAAATTTGCAGGAAACGGGTTTTCTCTGGATTTTTCATTGTCTTTGCATTGACAACTTCAGTCTCTCAAAGAAGTATGAAAAAATGAAAAAGGATTTCATAAAATTTTGTCAAATACTATTTTAAGGTATATATAATTGAATAATAAGAGAAAAAGTGGGGGTTCATAGGCAAAAAATTTCATGTTTAAGAAATGAATAAAACCAGAGGATCCGAAAATCTGACAAAAAGACCAAAACATGACCAGCAAGCATCCTTAATATCGCAAGTCATTTCGAATTTGTGGACTTTTCCCACTGTTTTATCGCTTCGGTATTCTTTTTCCGATATTCATTCTCCCAAATGAATTGTTCTAGATTTCTGGGAAATAACTTGGAAATATGCACGCTACTTCAAATTGAAAGGAAATCAAAATATGCATAATTATTATAATTATACAAACTCTCTGCAGCATTGGTGACAGTGGTTGCATTATCAACTAATATACTTGGATATGACAAGACCCTCGATCAGCCTAGTTGGTGCTGGATAGACCCACAAGTTCCACATGCATTGTTTTGGCAATTCTTTACTGGGAAATTCTGGGAAATAAGTACCTATATTACAACTGTGGTGTTATATTCAATTGTTAGAATTTTCTTATGGAAAAAGGTAAAGATATTTTTTTATACGTTCATTTTCTTATATTTTGTGACTTGAACATTTTCTAATTAATGTTGTGTTATTTTTCATATATATGTATACTCGTTATCTCAAAGTGGAAGAGGACCAACAGAAATAGTTTGAGATGACAGGAGTTTGAGATATCAGGAGGAAATATAGTGTAAAGTTTAATCTAGGGACCTGAGATATCAGGAGTTTTGAGATAAAAGAGTTTGAGCTAACGAGTTTCAACTGTATATGATAGAAATGGTTAATATATTCTGATATATTCTGAATAAGATTTTTATCAAATGGAATAAATTGTGGAATAAACAAGAGTTTGAAAAAGCTGCTAAATCTTTTAGTTTTTTTGTTTTTTTGTTTTTGTTTTTGTTTTTTAACATAGTTAATATTGAATTTTAGCTTACGATTTTGGGGTTATAGGGGAATTCATATTAATATAATCATCTGATGGAATGTTCCTTCAGTATTTATGTAATACGATTAATGAAATCTAACATCAAGAAAATTTATTAATAACTCTGGAAATATTATTAAAAATGCAACCGGGTGCCGAACACGTCAAGAAACCATTTATCAGCTACTACCTTAAGTTCATTTAAAAATATTTTATTTCATCTTTTAGTCAAAGACTACATTGGCAAAAGTCGGAAAATCGAGAAAGGCAGCTCTGCAACAAGCCAATTTGAAACTGATGTTCGTACCCATCGTTTTTATTGTGTTTCGGATTTGGGGAACACTTCGGTTTCTCTTGGGGTTTTTTGCACATGATTATGCGAGCTCAGACGACTCAAGATGGATTGCTATCTTACAAGTAAGTCAACTGGCCATTCATTCACTTTCTTACTCTTTTCTTTTCGTGGAATTGTTTCTTCTGTATCATTTAATCATCAACAAATTGTGATCACTACACCTGAATTTAATTAAATGTACTTGAAGTTAGATGGTTGCATATGGCATGTATGGAGCTTTGGTGCTTATACCATATCCTTAGATCGTATCGTAATTTTTCCATAGAATCTTAGTTGTGCAAGATTGGTGGATACAGTAAGATTCGCTCAAGCTTATTACAAAAGTAAGCAATTTCTGTGATTGACGGTTTGTTTGTTTGTTTAGTTGTGGTTTTACGCCGTTTTCTGCACATTTGGCTATTTCGCGGTTGCCAGTTTTTATTGTTGAGGAAGCCGGAGTACCCGGAGAGAACCACCGACCTTCGATAGGAAAATTGGCAATCCTTGTCAATTTAGATCGGAGTCGAATACACCTCGCCACAGGCACAACCCCAGTGTTGACAGACTAGTGATCATTAGTAGTCATGACGAACTACCTAGACCACTCGGCCACCGAGGCCCCGTCATTGATGGTAAGAGTATATATTTGGTGACGCTTATATTAACAAAAGTAAGCATATAATAATCGGGCTGTTAAATTCGATCTGAAACTTATCATGTCTGAATCGCATACTCAAAATCAGCTCAATAGCTGAAGGCGTTTAGAAAAAAGTCCGTATAACTGTTCGTTGCGGAATAACAAAACTATATGGCCCCGACCACTTAGTGGCTCAACGTTTTGGGCAACGGGCCTTGATTTTGAGCACATAAAAAGAGATTCTTATCAAAGAGTTGCGATTTATTTTTTTATTCTTATATTATATGCTTTGTGGTGAAAACTTTAAAAAGATTTTTTTTTAATTTGTGTTCATTTTGACAGGGTATAGGAGATAGTATACAAGGATTTGCTAACTTTGTACTGTACATATGCATGACAAGTCAGATTCGTCAAAGGCTACTGGCATCCATTAGATGTAAAAGACCCAAACAGGAAGAAAGATATTCAGATTTTTCTCACTCTAAAGTTGGTACTAATATTAATACTGTTACCAACACATCAAGGACCATCGAACACTAAGCTTTCCTTAATACTGTTATTAAAACATCCTGGACCATCTAGGACTAGGTTTAGGATAATTGCTTCGCATCACGGTGCGGAGCTATTAGTTTCAGTAGACATACACGCCATCTTGAAATAATTACTGACCGCTGATCGGTTACTTTATGATGCGGCTGAGATACAGCAACAGCCATTGGATTAAATGACATAAAGAATTACAGACTTTACTCGTTCAGGATAAGTCATCAAAAGCCGGAAAATTAACTATGTGTATATTAGTTCCGATCAACTGTCATTAAATGTTTTTGTAATATTCATATATTCTGAAATTTATTATTGAAATCAATTATTAATACGTGTATATTTGTGTAACCAAGCGGGCAAGACATAAAAGGCTGATACAGATGTTGATATTTTAATTGCAAACTAAAAGGTGGTAGCTATGTACATCTACAAAATACAAATAAGAAAAGTATTAGAAAAATACAATAACAAACTAGATCTTATTGTGAACACAACATTTGTATTATACACTTATAACTAAGGTTCAAATCATATAGCTATTATATATTTGTGACCTCCATATTCTTGTATTCCTATTATGTAAATATTTGCACTAATTAAATGTAACAAAAGATTACAATGAATACACTCGAAATATATTATCTTAATTCACTCTCACTTATCATCTGTTAAACAATGTTTGTATTTAAACTAAAAACGCTGAACATAGTAACATCAAAAGTGACAACTTTTAGCACCATATTTATTAATCTGGCACTCCATACTTTTATTTCCCAAAAATAGGCTAAGTGTACAATGTACATAACACATTTAATTGATTATTGTTGTGAACACTGGCGATTACAAATCAACCATCAAAAGAAAAAGGATATGTTTTCAATGTCGACAATATTAAACTTGAAAAATAACAACAAATCAAAAATACACAAAAAGGTAAACAGTTTTCGTATGGAATATTTATTCAACACAAACAAAGATATAAATCTACGGCATCTCATTCTAAATATTGCCGTTTGACTAGAACATGTCTAAAAATAACATTTATCTACGCTACAACTGTTATTGTAATTATAACATTTGTTGATGAAAATATGTACACGGTTATGTATGCGACGAGTATTGTTTATAGGTTTGTTTTAGTTTGACGCAAATGCATGATAAAAATACAATAACCATGGGACCTCATAATATATAATATAATTACCTGGAAACATTTAAATTGGCGCTAGGTACAACAATAATAATGTTCTTTGTCTTTGTTAACAACTTGACACGGTTCGTTTGTCTTCCGGTCAGTATAAAATATGTACCGACAAACCGGTTACAGTTACGACCAAAAACCCGGAAGTGTAAAGTCACTTGCTCACATTCTCCCCTGCTTAAGGCAGTAATGTCCCCATTTACTGAAAACCTAATAACTGAAGTTGTAAAATCAAAACCAATCAAAAATTGTAAAAACTAATCAAAATCATATCAAAAATTGGAAAAAACTAATCTAAATCATATCAAAAATGTAAAGTACATACAAGCAACAAAACAAACAAAAAAAAACATTGAGTATGTTTTCCAAAAATAATACTGACTCATTGGTAGCACAATTCTATGTAAAAACTTGACTAGAACAACTATTTGATAAAATAAAAAGTTAACACACAATTTTATATATTGCTGTAAAGTCAATATAAACCTACACTGTCTTAGAAGTTCTTATCTTGGTAAGTGATGAACATTTGAATGAGTTCCAGCATTTGAACGTGCACTGCGACGGAGGGGTTGAGAACCTTCATATCCAATAGCAATTGGATCATCTTCATCTGATTCATTGTCACTTTCCTCATTACTAGGACATTGTATCGAGTTTCTTAATCTTTGTCCCTTAGACTCTCTTCTTTCATTCTCAAGATCATTGTTAACTAATACACACGGCTTAATGTTCATTCGGTTTTCAATCCGTCTTTCACCTCCCCCTAATGGCTCCACAAGATACACATGTTTGTTAGGATCAATTCTTTTAATTATAACATATTTTCTCGGGTCCCAGGCATCTTGAATTTTATTTCGACCAATTACTCTGTTGCGTAAGAGAACATTTGACCCTTCCAATAGTACAGGATTGGGAGTATATTTCTGTTCGGAAGATCTCTTAACTGCCTCGGCACGGAGTTTCTCCCCTGCTTTTTCATAAGCAAGTTTCATTTTATTTAAATGTAATTGAATGTATTCATGTTTACTAAGATTTTCAAACTGATCCTCTTCATTACTTTGCAAGTTCATCAGTAAATCGATCGGTAATTTTGGATGTCTTCCAAGCATCAAATAAAACGGACTGAAACCGGTGGACGAATGCAAGGTGGCATTATACATAAACACAACTTCTGGCAGATGATCAGGCCAACGTCGTTTTTGTCTTGGTGTAAGAGAACGTAATAAGTCGTGCATGGTGCGGTTAAAACGCTCGCACTGGCCATTTCCTTGCGGATGATATGGTGTAGTTCTGCTTTTCTTCACTTGATAAATTTTACAAAGTTCAGAGATTAAGTCACTTTCGAAGTTTCTACCTTGGTCTGAATGTAGTTTTTCCGGTACTCCATATTTCATGAACCATCCATATACTATCGCTTTAGCAGTTGTTGCTGCCGTCTGATTTCTTGTCGGTATGGCAACAGTAAATTTTGAGAAAACATCAGTGAGTACTAGCACATTTTCACGTCCATCAGATGATTGTTCCAAAAGAGTGAAATCCATCGCCAAAATTTCATTCGGACTTGAAGCTAACAAATGGTTCATAGCTGGACGAACTTTGGGAATGGGCATCTTTGAAACATTGCAACGCTCACAATCTTTACAAAAGTTCTCAATGTCAGAAAACATGCCAGTCCAATAAAATCTTGATCTTACTAAGTTGATAGTTCGTTCTATCCCCTGATGTCCTGCTTGTGAATGAAGCATCATTAAGACTTGCTCTTTAAGTACTTCCGGCAAAACCAGTTGTGACAATTGTCCTTGCTGTGGGTCTGACACATTGCGATACAAAATTCCATTGACTATTTTAATTCGTTCTGCCTGACGCAACATTGAAATTACCTTATTCGACTCACATTTCCTCTCCAATCTAGATGGTTTACGCCCTTGAGAATAATAAATAAAAAATCGTTTTATTATAGGATCTTGCATTTGAGTATTCTTTATATCCTCTGGTGTGTACTTTGGTAGAACAGAAATAGAATTACAGCCAATATCACTAATTTCAGACTGAGATATGTCATTATCCAGGCTGTCTTCAATCACTCCAATACAATCTTGCAAAGCGGTGACTTGTAAGTCTTTTGGAATTTCAGTGGTGTTCGTAGGCAAAATGTCACTATTCGGCATACGTGAAAGGGCATCAGCTGCCTTATTCATTCGTCCAGGACGGTAAATGATTGAA
Organism: Mytilisepta virgata; assembly: GCA_028015205.1. NCBI lineage: Eukaryota > Metazoa > Mollusca > Bivalvia > Mytilida > Mytilidae > Mytilisepta > Mytilisepta virgata. The sequence continues at coordinate 67,318,872 of CM051517.1, read as the reverse complement.
AAATTAAACTGTGCTAGCTGGGCTGCCCAACGTTGTTCAACGGCACCAAGCTTTCCACTAGTTTGAATGTAAGACAAAGGGTTATTATCTGTCAAAATTTGGAATTTCGCACCTAAAAGATAGTCTTTGAACTTTTCAGTCACGGCCCACTTTACAGCTAAAAGTTCTAATTTGGCAGAGCTATAGTTGGCATCGTTACGCTCTGGCGGTCGTAAAGTTCTACTTGCATAAGCAATGACCCTTTTCTTATTCTCTTGCTCCTGCATCAAAACAGCACCTAAGCCTTGAAAACTAGCATCTGTTTCCAAAATAAAAGGCAACCTGAAATCAGCATAGGCCAAAATTGGAGTTGAAGTAAATTTCTCTTTTAAATGTCTAAATGCAACTGCACAACTTCCGTTCCAATATTCTTGTAATTTCCTGTTTGATTTCAGTGTTGTTTTCTCACGATTACAAACGCCAATCAGATTGTATAACGGTTTAGCAATTTGAGCAAAATTTGGAACAAAACGTCTGTAATAACTAGCAAATCCTAGAAATGATCTTAATTCCTTTACTGTTTGAGGTTGTGGCCACTTCTCAACTACTTCAATTTTCCCTTTATCGGTTGCAATTCCCTTAGCTGAGATGACATATCCAAGATACTTGACTTCCTCTTTAAAAAAATGACATTTCTTTCCCTTGAGTTTAAGACCGTGCTCTTTAAGTCGTGTAAATGTTTTGTCTAAACGTTCAAGATGTTCTTCTAATGTTGATGAGTATATGATGATATCGTCCAGATAAATGAGAAGGATCTGAAACACCAAATCATTGAAGATATGTTGCATCAACCTCTGAAATGTTGCAGGACTGTTGCATAGTCCCATAGGCATTCTTGTGTATTCAAACAGTCCAAAAGGTGTGGTAAAAGCAGTTTTGTGTTGGTCGGCAGGATCCATAGCGATCTGATGAAATCCTGAAGCCATGTCTAGTGTACTGAAAAACTTAGCACCATTCAAGGCGTCCAATGACTCATCGATGCGAGGCAAAGGAAATGCATCTCTTACCGTCTTAATGTTTAATTTCCTATAGTCTACACATAGCCTTATTGATTGATCTTTCTTTCTTACAATTACAATTGGTGCTGCGTAAGGACTGACACTGTCTTTTATTATCTTCTTATTTAATAATTCTTGAATATGTTCCTTTACTTCTTGATATTGGCTCGGTGGAATACGGCGGTATGGCTGAGATATAGCCGTGTCATCGGTCAGTTGTACTTTATGTTTTATAGTAGTGGTGTAACCTATATCTGTGTCATCCTTGATAAAAACATCACTGTGTTTTTCAAACAGAGCCTTAACTTTCACCTTCTCTGCTTCTGTAAACTTGTCATTGAAAAAGTCTTGTGGTAGGTATTGCTTATCATTTTCATCGTCAAGTATTACCTCTTGTTTATAAACAATTGTTTCTTCATCAGTTTCTGTGCTAAAAAACTCAATTTCATTGTTCTTTTCTGGCAAAACATTCACTTCTCTAATGATCCCTATTTTTCGGTTCCGTTTAAGCCAAATATCAGTGTTTTTAAGGTTTGCTATTCGGACTGGGTATGTGTGCCTGTTACTCTCTGACAATGAGTTTACTACAATAAAATCAGTGTCGTTTGTTAACGGTTCAACAATAATTGGTCTTTCGGCTGGTAGTTTCTGTGTGGGTCCTATAACATTAACAACACTAACAGAGTTGGCTGGAATGCAAACATCCATATTTCCTGAAATCCGTGCAAACCCAGTAATGTTATTGTTGGTGCATTCTCTAAATGCCCTAACCCAATTAACCATTGCCTCATTGTTCTTAAGTTCTTTTATATACAATGGTCCAATTTCTGACTGAAGTAATCCCATGCATTGGTTTACAACGTTCATCCCAAGGATGCCTGATATATTATCATTACTATCGTGGACATCTTTAACAATTAAAATGCCTCGATCCTCAATCGTCTTCTTCAACGAAGGTACAAAAATATCAGTCTCTATATAACCAATATATGGGATATCAAGTCCATTGGCTGCTCTTAGTTTAAGGTATTTTGTGTTTTCGAACAGTTCATATTTATTCATAAGATTTTCTTGAAAAAATTTCTCTGTTATTGTGCTAACCATCGAACCAGTGTCAAGTAAACAATTCAATTTATTTCCTCCAATTTCAATTTCAACAGTGGGACATCTACCGATAGTCTTTGTAAATATTGTCTTCGAGCCATCAGACGACACACCTACCCCCTGGCTCCTGGAAGTAGGCTGTTCTTGTTTAAATCATTTTCTGTCCTTCTCTCAGATCGACAATTTCTCTTTATGTGTCCAATTTTATTGCAGTTGTAGCATCTTGGTGGTGGTTTTGTGCCCTGTCTAGTTTTTCCCGAACTTTTAAGGTTGTTAATTTCAACTTTGAGGTTTGAGACTTCCTGTGTTAAGTCAGCCACAACTTTCGTCAGCTCCAATGTATTCGATGTAGCCTGCTCTGCAAATATAGAAATATCTGGAATATCACGTTCAACCTTAATATTCTTAGGTTTTACTGTAAAGGAGGCATCTGCATCTTGAACAAGGAGGGTTGCTTCTTCTCTTATATCGTTAAAAGCAAGATCAGGATGATCTCTTAATCTCTTCTTAAGGTCTCGTTTAAGCCATGGCTCTCTTACATTTTCAGCAAACTGACTTCGAATAGCTTTATCCCTATCTTGTACAGCTTTTGGATCTCTTTTACATACTTTGCTCAGTTTATTCATAAGATCATGTGAATATTCTTGAAGAGACTGTCCTTCTTTTTGCCTACATTGGTAAAAGTCTGAAAGCAATTCTGATATTGTGGATCTTTCTCCAAAGACCTCCCTTAAAATGCCCAGTACAGTTGCTGGAGTCTTTTTTTCCGAAGCTGAACGGTATCTCAACTCTTCTCTAGCTGGTCCTTCCAGATGACTTAAAATAAAATCAACTTTTTCCTCACTGGAAGTCGGTCTAGAACGTAGCAAAAGTTCAACTTCATCGATAAATTCTTCAACAGTTTGTCCACCATCTTTCTGTCCAGAAAATTTGGTAAGCTTACGTTCCCTCGGTGTGAAGACCACCTTCGGCTCTATCACTGATTTTTCTTTCGCTATAACTGTTGCAAGATGTTTTTTTACTTCGTCCAATTCTTTTTTTAGTGCCTCCATGTCTTCTTTGTTTTCTTCCTTACTCATCCTCCTAACTAAATATGGAGGTCACAAATATATAATAGCTATATGATTTGAACCTTAGTTATAAGTGTATAATACAAATGTTGTGTTCACAATAAGATCTAGTTTGTTATTGTATTTTTCTAATACTTTTCTTATTTGTATTTTGTAGATGTACATAGCTACCACCTTTTAGTTTGCAATTAAAATATCAACATCTGTATCAGCCTTTTATGTCTTGCCCGCTTGGTTACATTTGCTTTGTTAATCTGCAATACACACGGTTTGTTTTGCTTAATCGTATACACTATAATCCTATGTTTACAACAAAAAATGCATGATCTCTACTTAATAACTTCTGCCAATCTAGGCACACCTCCAGAGTCGTGTCTATTTGTTGTTTGAGCGCGGAAAATTTTACTGGTCAACGGAAAATTCCAATATTACCATAAATTAAGATACAGCGAAGCAGTCCACAGCTTTTTAAAAAGCTAAAACTTGTAATATGACTGTTTTGTAATACAATATCCCCTGCATCAGTTGTGTATTTCATGATTTCAACTTGAGTTGACTGGCAACGCGAGATTTGAAAGCATCAAATCAAAAGCCGATTCTGGCAAAATATTGAAATACAATATTGTTCTCTCATTCTAATACATGTGTAAATATATTTTATAAAATAAATGAGTTTTTGAAATTCGGATGTGACATTGTTATATATCTGTATTTCGTATGGTCGTGTAGTTTTGTGTGAGGGTTGAATTGGAGTTGCGTCCCTTTTGACTACTGTTATAACTGTGTATGGATAAAATGTTAAAATAACTGGATAAAATGTAAAATGGAAGCTGATGTGTTTTTGTGTGTCCGCCCATAAATCTGAACAATCGGACGATGCCAGCTTTTCCCCCTAGTCCATAACATGGTGCAGAATCTAAAAGAAGATCAATTTTAGCAGTTTCAGCGACTTTTGGACTTTTGCAGCGACTGACTATTGAAATTTCGTGTTTGAAAACTTTTAACAAATTTCGCAGCTTCATTCGATCATGGCTTCCATCAGTGTAACTTTATATTACTTATCAGTTTTGGATATTCATTATAATTTTGAACATTTGTTTCCAGTTTGATTTATTACCGACCTAACTTTGGCAATGGATGATTTTATTATTTTGAACTTTCATTTGCGGACCAACCAGACCATGTCTTGTCATTTTGTATATTGTTTGTATATCTGTATATTGTTGTGTATCCTGTCTGCACGTGAGATTCGTTGTCTGCAATGTACATGTATACAAATGTGTATTGAACGGTTTGTAAGAAATCCCGTCATCAGCTTAGCCGGTGATAACTGTATCGCCGACTGACTTTCATATTTCGACGTCAACTTTAAAAATTTATGCACTTAAACCTTTATGATAACATTTGGATTTTAATTTCTGATCGATTGGAGACGATTGCATCTCCATGGTTATAATCTACAATTTGAACTTTGATGTCTTGAAGATGACAGATCTACTAGATATGATGACCGATTTATTTTTCGACCTGTTTATTTTACAGTGGTTGCCGACTCTCATATATTGGACATTTTCCGGAATACCTTCTGATGGTGATGATTGTATCGCCATAGTTGGACATTAAATTGATGTATGCATATTTTTTTTTTAAAAAAGTTATAAGAATATTTGGACGGTTTACTTAGAATTTTGCTGTTTTGTTTGAGTTTGTCATTTAGCGGTGTGATATTGATCATAAACAAAACCATTGGTGGAATGTATTTTCCTGACATTTTTCATGTGCAGCATTATTTTTTATGCCGATAGTAGTGTATGAGTGATGATACGAGAGGGAGGGAGAAGTAGTCGACTTTTTTTATAATATTGTGTGCTTCGGCCTAAAAAAAATATAGTTGTGTTTAGGGTAACCCGACAATACCTAATTTTTAGTGCCTACCCTAAATTTTTTATGACCTTTCTTCAACAAGCACTGTTAAAGTCAAAGTCCATAACAACATTTAACACGTGCCGTCATTTCAGAGGGCATCAATTGTAAAAATGGATGTCTTGAAAATTTTCAACGTTATCCAATGAAAATCGACGTTACAACTGAAACATTGCATTAGGAATGTCGGTTGAATTTGTTGAAAAATTGGAAAACAGAACTATATTACATTAAAATGCATATGAACAATTATTTTAAATAAGAACGACGTATTTTAATTTGACAATATCGTAAAATAAAAAAATATATGGATTGCAATGATAGTATTTGCTTTACTATTTGGCAATCAAGCACCTTTGCAAGTATGCACATTTTTAGATGTAAATATACGAACATATATGTATTGTTAGATTTAAAATTATTTTTCAAAAAATAATAATCATATTTTAACAGTATTCAATTAAAGGATATGATATGATTTCAGGCATTATTTGGCCTCATCTGACGTAAAAAATTAAAATTAAGATTTCAGAATAGAATTTGTATTATTTTTTTCGTATAATGATCGAACTTTCAAAATCTATCAATCATTGAAAAAAATCCTTCCCATGATGCAACAGCTACGTCATGAACGTTTGCTAAATCAAGGATTTTAAGAAAATTCAGTGTTTTACAGTAGATTTTGGTCAAAACAGTTATGAGAAACAGCCTCGCCCAAAAAGATTTTTTAATATAATGTGTGTCTTACATAAAGACACATTTCGGTGAAATATCTTTTTTGCAAGGCTGTTGCTCATATCAAAATTTTAATTCAAAGGTCCAAAAATTAGTGAAATTTGGTGTTTTTCATTCATTTCTTCAAAAAGAGCCATCTTTGACAGCATAGTGCCGCTGTTACAGAAATTTCTTGTTGTAAACAAAACACGTTCCTTAAAATACATTTTAAGAGTACTTAATGATAGCTGAGAGTAAGTATTTCAATGATTACATTTCGATTTTGGAATTCAAGGGGCAAAATATCAGGCCAAATCATACCATGTGCTTCAATCATGGCTTTTAGTTCTAATTTCACAGGGTAAAAACCGATCACTAGCCAGCTAACATAACTAAACAATTACCTATACTTCCTTGGAAGAGTAGACAAATAGTAGAATAACTATTTTACCGTATTAGAAGCTATTAAATCTGTTTAAATAAATTGCTTCGATACGACCGCAGAGGTCCAACCCTGAACAGTTGGGGCAAAAATGGACACAATATTCGCGCTTGATACAGATCTGAATTTGGATTGTAATTAAATATTTGACACATAATAGGTTTCTGACACAGAATAACTGTAGTCAAAGAACTTACAGTTGGTCATATGATTTGAATTTATATTCAATTTTGCTTTTTGTGCAATACAATATGCTGTTGCGAATTGAACACCCCCCCCCCCCAAAAAAAAAATATTTGAAGAAATTTTCTTTTTAATTTCTGAAATCTGAAATGAGAAAAAATTGTCCCCCCACCACAATTTCTTATTTACCCCCCAAAAAAATCCCCCCTCCCCCATCCTTTTTCCCTTTTTCCAAAAAAATTCTTTCCCTCAAGATATGGTCATAATCCCTATTCAAATTTCTCATGGAGTTTGCAAACATAATTACCCATTTAAATACATCACAAAAGTCTTAAAATAGAAAATGACATATGGCTAAAATTAATATTAATTAAAAGTAACTTCTAAAAATAAATTGACAGCTATAAATCACCCCAAGACAATCTACATTTCTTTATATATAATTTACAGGCAGTTTAAGGGAGGTAATCGAATCATACACAACATTTTACTTTAAATGTGTTTGAATTACCTCCCTTACACCAAGATAATAACCAACAAGAAAAATGCTTATTTGGCCCTTTTTTGGTCCCTAATTCTTAAACTGTTGGGACTAAAACTCCCAAAATCAATCCCAACCTTCCTTTTGTGGTCATAAACTTTGTGTTTAAATTTCATAGATTTCTATTAACTTATACTACAGTTATAGTGCAAAAACCAAAAATGCTTATTGGGCCATTTTTTGGCCCCTAATTCTTAAACTGTTGGGACCAAAACTCCCAAAATCAATCCCAGCCTTCCTTTGGTGGTCATAAACCTTGTGTTTAAATTTCATAGATTCTATTAACTTATACTAAAGTTATAGTGCGAAAACCAAATGTCTTCGGACGACGACGACGACGACGGACGACGACGCCAACGTCATACCAATGTAGCAGAGTCATATTTTTGGATATTTAGAATTTGTTCAATAATTGTAATTTATAAATATGTAATTTCGAAACTTTGCTGAAATAAAGTATCATTAAAACATTTAGTTCCTAGAAGATATTATTTGTCTTGAAAACATTTCTTCCATAGAAAAGGGTTTTAACCCTATTAATTTGAAACTGGTTTAAATGGGTTTTTACCCTAATTATTTGACTAAGTTTATTCTTTTATTAAATATGATATCGGAATATTTACTGGGCTAAATACTTTCAGTTAATTTGATTGGTTGTTCTCGTTTTGGCGCTAAAACTAATTTTCCTTTGTTCGGGTTCGAAGAGATTTTCACGACACTTATAGAATATATGGTCGGACATGTTATTGTTCTTCCGACACAAGTAAATTATTAAAGAGATATAATGAGACTGATACCTTGACAGACATCTTTACTAACTATCGTAAGTTCACTTTACTAATTTATTAATATATTTCAAGTAATAATCACGTACATCAGAATTTCAACTTAAATCGAGTTCTCCTTTCATCACGTCCTTAACATAGTATATAAATGTATGAATGAATGAAGCTAGGTTTGATTTTAAATAACGATCGATATTTTCAGTGATCGTTAAATGTGTTTACATTTTATAGTAACTATTTATATGTAGTTTTCTATTTGTACGGCTATGGAAACATTTTGCATAGTTTTGATAATTTCACTAAATTCAAATACGACGCCATCAAATGTTGATGGCTAATTATTTTGAACAAGTTTGAGTTCGACAGATAAAATTCTGTTTGTCTCTATTGATATGTACATGTATTTATTTTATTACTACTGTTTCGAGTCCTTTATTATAAATGGTGTATTTGGTTTTCAGGACTCCATTATGTGCTTATAAATATTGATTGGTGCCAAATTTCCACCAGTGTATAGTTTACTCCCCAAGTGGTAAGCATTTGTAAAAAAATCATATATATTTATGTTACGTTTATGTATTAGAAATAATAAACGAACAGGTGCACAATATGAAATAGTACCAAGGATTACTTCCCTTGATTATTGTAAATTTTAGAAAGTAATATATAGAAATGTACAATTCTTTTATTTTAATAGTATTTACAGCTAATTGAATGCTGTACATGACATACAAAGTTCTAATTATATTTAAGACATTATTTTTATACAATTGTTAATATTTAAGCAAAATAACGGTTATTATAATACCGAGCATATTCAGGGTACCGAAATATATGTATACTATCAGATCAAACAAATTTGTTGGTAATTGAATGTATTGCATATAGTGAAATATCCACGCTCTCTGTGTTCATACATATTTTACATATCTCAAGCGATGATGTTTGAAACAACGGTAATTCACAATTGTAACTTTACTTACTAAAAGGTATCTATATTGTTAGTTATTATTATGTATTTGTTATTACAGAGGTAATATTACATACTGGAATAAACAAGAACCCTGTGATCAGAGTTTGGTTTTATTAGTCTAAATACAGCTCTACTACACCAATATACGCAAAAAATTTTGCGGTCGTATAAAAATCAGGTAGTGATTTTGTCTTTATTTTTTTACCGTTATTAAAACATATCGGAAGATGAAAAAAATACCAAGAGAAGAAAGATTATATATTTATTGTAACAATGAAATTTATGACGAATTTCATTTCTTTCTGTCCTGCGATTTAACCCAGGATCTACGTGCAAAATTGTTCAATTATTTTAGTACATTATAAAATAGTTTTAATAATTTTAATAAAGTTGAGAAACTTAAAAGGCTTCTTAATCAGCCAACACCAAGTGATATTAAAAGTTACACCCTTTATAAAACAGTCATTAGAACTGAGGAGAGAGGATTATCATAACAATTAATTTAGTCCGGGGGAGGGGGGTGATGGGTGCATCCCTTTAAATATTATTTTATTTCTCTACCATACCACTTCGGTTTTCAGGACTAAACAAAGTATACAAAGATGGGCCTATTTAGTTTGTCAAAAACAATAGAATTATTCTACAATTGTTGTTAAATGCTTGAATTTCTAGTAACGATACATGTTACGTTTGGAGCACAGGTATTTCAACACGATATCGGAATTCCTGTATGGGGCAAACTGTGTGCCTCTTTAACCGATCTGACCTTATTGAAAGAAAATTAATTTTCCAGTCCTTGATTTTAGATTCCGCTATACGACCTTATTGAAAGAAAATTAATTTTCCACTCCTTCGATTTTAGATTCCGCTATACGACCTTACTGAAAGAAACTTAATTTTCCAGTCCTTCGATTTTAGATTCCGCTATACGACCTTATTGAAAGAAAATTAATTTTCCAGTCCTTCGATTTTAGATTCCGCTTAAGATATGATGTTCTACCTCTAAATAATCCTAGTTTGAAGGATTACCTACTCATGCATGTCGACACAAATGAAACTGACATTAAAGTAATCACGAGCAACTCCACTCCGTAACTAGACTTCTACATACGCACAAAGGGCAATTGAAATCATAATTTATAACAAACGTGAATAAACTTTCCATTTGTGAACGTCCCTTTTCTTATCGTTAACACACCAAATTATCCAGTGTGTGATGTGTAGATTTCAGTTTTTTCGTTACTCTCGTACATTTAACAGAGCGAAATTATTGTCACCTAAAGTTTTAAGACACAGCCCAATCTTTGTTCATATCATCACTCCAAAACTTTTACAGTCGTGATCACGAATTAACTGGCTGGTATGAAATTTCTATTGTTTACTTTTTTTCATGGTAATATTGTTTGTTATGTTGCTGTTCTCACAAAGTCGCCTTTTCCTAGGATTTTCTCTAGTCTTGTCACTTTGGTGTGTACATGAAATATGTCATAGTGACCTGTTTGCTCGAGATCAAAATGTTGGAAATCCGGTTAAAGATATAGAATGACGAGTTAATAAGCACAACCATCAAAAACCAAAACAAGAACCCAAACTCGGCTAAGGGTTACATCTGCATCAAAAGGAAGAGCTTTAGAAATTTCTGGTAAATTTCTGGTAAATTTTGAACAGAAAATGTAAATGCATTTAAGTAATGAATCATGCCAGGACAAGTCATAACCGTGTATGTTGGGTGGAAAACGGACTTGTACAAGGACTTAATTTTTTTGTTTACCTCTGCATATTGCATGTCCCATTATATTATAGCTCACTGAGAAATTGAGCAATAAACTGTTAACATGGAAAGGGGTTAAAATCCACAAATGAATAAACGACACACATTAACTAGAGGCTCAAGTGATGAGTCTATGTTTCTCACCTGGCCTTTTCAACATACCATATTTGTTCATTTAGCTATCTAGTTTCATAGATTCTTTTTAAAATTTGACCAATCAAACATAGGCAAGGAACTGTTCATGGTGGTAATTGGTCATCTGACAGATGACGAATATCCACATTTATTTACCTCTGGTCCTATGTTGAAATATGCAAAATTTATAAAGGTCCTTCCATAAATACATTATACCAAGCCAGTTAAGCAAGAGAAATAGGATTTGTTCATGGCAGCCATGTTAGTCATCCAGTCGGGGGAAAAATATGCAAACTTTAAAAGGTCCTTAGATATATGCTTCATATCTAGTTTTTGTTCATTTGGCTATACCGTTTCAGAGGATGATTTTAAAAATTTGACCAATGAGTAATATGATCTGGTCATGGCGGCCATGTTTGTAGTGTGATCTGGGAAAAAAAGCAAACATTCTAAAAGTCCTTCCATAGATGCTTCATACCAAATTTGAGTTCATTTGGGTATACCTTTCCGAGATTTTTTAAATTTGACCAATGAGAAATGGGATTTGTTCAAGGCGGCCATGTTTGTTAAAAAATATGCAGTTGATGATTCATACCAAGTTTCAGTTGATTTGGCTATATGGTTTCAGAGAAGATTTTTTATATTTGATCAGTGAGAAATTAGGATTTGTTCAACATCAAGATCACAGGACATGGACTTAAATACATGGATGGATGAATTATTGTTTAACATCAAGTGGCAACCAGGTGCATATCAAGATGAGAACATGTTAATATGATATGAATATGATCCCTGCTTAAAAAGTGTACTAAACCGACATGCTGAGCCGGATTTTTAACTACTAGCTCAACAGGTAAATATCCGCAGGAAGACATATCATCCCACTCGGACACATTATACTGACTCCGAGCCGACCAGTCCTTTGTTCTTACTCCTATATGCCGTGTACCTGGCAGAGAAGCAGCAAATACCAATTTTAATGGACCCAAATACAGAAACTTTACCGACTGGACAGACAGATGCATAAGGAACAGGAAAAATATATATACCTCTTCCATATTTCTTTAAAAAATAACAAAAAACAAATCACAATGAAATATACTGTTAATTTACATTTATTAATGGGCTTAGTACAGGAAAACAATGTATACTACAGACATACAATGATAACATTTTAACCCTCTTTAAAAACATCTAATAGGACAGAGACTTTAGCTGTACGTTATCCAAAGTTACTTTTTTTGTACAAACTTGTTCTATCACTAACATCTTTCAGACTTTTAGTGAAAATGTCTGCTTTTGCCAAGTTATTAAAGTAACTATAATTTTCTACAGAAATCCTTTAATTTTCCACACAAATCTAAACATTTAACAGGCAGAAAAACTACTGTCAGACAATTTTACCAAATCTAAAACATGTGAATCAGTTTTTTTTTTTTTAAAAACTGCTGATTTCAGAAAATTGATATTCTGATATGAAAAATAAACTATCAGAAAGAAAGTGTTGCAGTTGCAAATCAAAAAATACATATCATCTTTGGAATGTAAACTTAGCACTCTTGGTATGTTTTAACACATTTTATCAAATAATTCTAAAATTGAAATCCCACTTTGCTCACTTTTTTCCTATTCTATAGTGCACATAATTCTGAAATTTTAAATTAATCGATACAAGTATGATGAAATACCTATTATGATTATTATACATGTTCCATATGTTAGAACTTTTTATAGGTTTTTCTGTCTACGATAAAGTTACATGATAATAGAACAATTTTATGTGGCTCTAAATATAGACAGGTAAATGTGCAGATGATTATAAGCTTGGTTTATATAATTAGTTTAGTTGGGGTTTTATACCGTTTTCAGCCCATTTGGCTATTTCACAGCAGCCAGTTTTTACTGGTGGAGAAGCCAAAGTAAATGGTAGGAAAATTGGCAATCCTTGTCAATTAAGATCGTTGTCAAACGCACCCCGCCAGAAGTGAAATTTGAACTCACAACAGGCCAGTGATCATTATTAGTCATGAAGAACTACCAAGACCACTCGGCCACCGAGGCCCCTCAGATGATTATTAAAAGGGATCTATCTGACAAAAAGAATACACAAGAAGTTTTAAATTAATGACAAAACATTTGATATAAATAATTATTGTTCCCATATAATCGTTATATACTATAAATCAACAAAACATTTCACAAGGAAATTTTCATACTAAAATATATAGAAAAATTTATGACATTTCTTTCCAAATTGTGGATTTTCCTTTAATGTTCCTAAAAAACTAAACCTTTTTACTGATGGACACTGACATTTCACATAAGTAAAAACAATAAATGAGCTTTCAAATTGACAGCAAACCGAATTTTTTTTATTACTTTCTGAAGTCACCTCTGGAAAACCCATTAAAAAGTTTCAAAAACTTTGGTCAGATAAGCTGAAAATAAGCCTAAACGACGGTTGTTGAAATTTTGGGGAAATAACATCTTTGCATAAAATCAATGTTTTTTTCAAAAAGGAGTATAGTTTTGAGCACCAAAGAAGCCCAACTGGTCTAAAGTTCATACAGCCATTTAAGTTTCAGGATTCATTATAAGTTTTGTTAGCTAGTATATATACAGGCAGCCATTGCAAAAGCAAAACTATTTTCTGCATCAAGCAGCAATCAAATTGGAAAATCCCACATTTAAATCAAACAATGTACCTAAACAAGGCTAACATTTATATTAACTGAGCTGAAAGGATGATAGCTTTTAATAGTTTTGCTGTGACCAAAGCAATACATTACCAAATTTACACATTAATAGCTTATCATACATAATTTATATATATATATATATATATATACATGTTTACGATGATATTTCTCTTATACAATGTCCTTTCAATACCTATTACAATGGATTTCATGACACTATTTCCCTCTCATAATATTTCAGTAGCTTCATCATTTTTTAATAAATTCAATTTTACATGTAGTTTCCAGGATAAGTTGTTCAACATGTTTTATCATTTTTAACACGTTTCAGCATAGTGTATTTCAAAATCATTTACACTAATCTTTCAGGCCACACCAAATTGATTTTTTGTTATTTTGATTTTTGTATGCCAAAAGTAGGTGCAAGTGAGTGAAATTTTAATTTTAATTTTTTTTCTTGATGACTATTTTTTTTAGTCGAAGATCAATTTGACGTGCAGCACACATTTTCTGTTACTAAAATATTGCAAAAAATGGCAAAAAATACTAATTTTTACAAATTTTTGGGTCTGGCTAACAATTTTTATTTTTCAATTAAAGAATGAAGAATTTGGGGCGAATTTTCAACATTTTTGCAAAATGAGGCAGCAAAAAACTTTCTTATAATTTACATAGTCCAAAAATCAGATCAGAGTGCCGAAATCCAAAGATTTAGCGTGGCCTAAGTTTTTCATGTTTCATATAATGTAGCTTTTGACTTTTCAGGTGTACATGTAAGAAGCTTATAAAATTGTTAAAATTTATGAAATTATTTTAAACAATGACGTTTAACTAAACCAAGTACAAAATCCTCATAATGCCACTAGAGAACACCTGCCGGGTTTTGGCATGAAATTTTGTTGTTAAAATATATTGACCTTGAGCCTTAGAAATGCAGGTTTATTAATTGAAAATGCATTACCGGTATAAAACTGAGTTTATAAGGTAATGAAAGTATATCATTTCTGTGAATTTTAAGGTCAAAGCAGAGGAAAATTTCATAAATGTGATTGTTATAAATGAGGTAACTGAAATGAAGTAATTATTATGACATTTGAAAAACATTATCTCGGTAAAATATTGCATATTTCCCAAAATTACTGCTAAAGGTTAGATCAGACTAAACTACAGCAGAGCTGTACATACAAAGTCATAAGTTCTTATTGTGGTATTAAACTCTTTTAATTGACAAATGGAATAAAGAATTTCCTAAGGATATATAAAACTACTTATGACCACGACACAATATGACTAGAGTGATTTCAGTTCCACAAACGTAAATATTAAATTAAGCTAAAAAACGCACTTTTTTTGGGGAGGGGGGGTTTACATTTCAGTCTATTTTTTTCCTCTTTAAGAAACAAGTGAACAACTGTTAACTAACTTTAATGAAATTATTTTTGAATGTCTCATAGGGCCAATTGAATACAAAATCAATCTTTACCAACATCCTACCGTACACGTATGCTTTCACCAAAAAATCTGACATGTGGACTTACGTCGACATACTAAAACACAGATACTTCAGTCTTATTGATTTTCTGTTGTTGTTGTTTATCAGTTTACTCAGAGATTCATTCAAATAATATCTATCATTCTTCCCATATTTACTTATTCAACTGTTTTTCATTTATGTCTTGTACAATTTAATTCAACGTGATATTCAAATGACATATATGCAATTAATATCGCTGAAAAAATATTTCAAATATTTCGACCGATTTTTTTTTTTTACATAAATGAATTAATGCCACATAACTATAGTAGATGTCAAACAACTTAATGCACACAAACATATACCTATACAACTGTAGACATATATATATACATGTGCCTTGCAACATGATATGATGTTTTATAAAATAAACGACTCTAATAATTAAACAACAATCATTAAAGAAACAAATAAATTACATTAACAAATAAATCTCACATTCATCTTTCTCATATCACATGACTTCAATTATTCTAATACAGAATTCTGATCGAGTGAGTTCAGTATTTATTATTAGATCCATATTGACTAGCCATTCCTTTAGCTGCCCCGGACGCTGCGTTGGCGGCAGCATTTTGTACATGTTCATTCCTCATAACGCCACTAGAGAACTCCTGCTGGGCTTTGGCAAAACTGGCTCCAGTACTCCTGTATATTCTATGTACCTAAATAAAAAAAAAAAGACATTTCGATTTTGACATCATCAAAAGCCCTAGATATATCCATAAAGATGCACCAAAAACTCCTATCTGTGATTGCCACTATTGAGATCCATTTGAAACCAGAGCCTGTATTGCTCACCTGGTTTACAAATAGCCCAAAAAATCTCAAGTTAGAAATAATTTGCACTTATAGTTTCAGGACAGAAGATTTTTAAAGTTTCAGTTAATCAGTAACAAGAATTGCCAATGGCAGCCATGATTTTTGCCAGATCAAGTCAAAAAGGGGAATCTTGTTAGCAGATCTAAAAAAAATCACTTGTTACAAATCATTTGCACTTGTAGTTCAGAGGTGATGATTTTTCAAATTACAGCCAATCAGAAATAAGAACTGACCATGGCGACCATTTTTTTCGACCAATCAAGATAAAGTGAGGATTATTTGTAGAGGACTTCATTAACAATCATTTGAATCAACTTACAAATCAGTTGCACTTGTGGTTTCAGAGGAGTTGATTTTTTAAGTTTCAACCAATCAGAAACAAGAATTGCCCATTGTGGCCAAGTTTTTTTGCCTGATAAGTCGAAATGACGATTGTTT
The DNA here is from genome assembly GCA_028015205.1 of Mytilisepta virgata. Taxonomy (NCBI): domain Eukaryota; kingdom Metazoa; phylum Mollusca; class Bivalvia; order Mytilida; family Mytilidae; genus Mytilisepta; species Mytilisepta virgata. The sequence continues at coordinate 67,302,701 of CM051517.1, read as the reverse complement.
ATAGAAGACCTCACAAACATCATTTGTATCAACTTACAAATCATTTGCACTTGTAATTTCAGAGATGATTTTTAAAATTTCAGCCAATCAGATACAAGAATTGCCCATGGCAGCCATGTTTTTTGCCAGATCAAGTTTAAATGAGAATCTTTGTAGAAAACCTCACAAACATCCATTGTATCATGTTACAAATGATTTGCACTTGTAGTTTCAGAGGAGATGATTTTTCAAATTTTAGCCAATCAGAAAAAAGAACTGCCCATGGCAGCAATGTTTTTTGCCGATCAAGACAAAATGAGGAATCTTTGTACAGGACCTCACAAACATCCACTGTATCAAGTTACAAATCATTTGCACTTGTAGTTGCACTTGTAGTTTCAGAGATGATTTTTCAAATTTCAGACAATCAGAAACAAGAATTGCCCATGGCGGCCAAGTTTTCCGCCCAATCAATACGAAATGAGGAATCTTTGTACAGGAGCTCACAAACATGATTTGTATTAACTTACAAATCATTTGTACTAGTAGTTTCAGAGGAGATGATTGTTTAAGTTTGAGCCAATCAGAAACAAGAATTGCTGCCATTTTTTTCGTCCAATCAAAATGAAATGAGGAATTTTCATAGAGGACCTTTAGTACATCATTCCTGCAAAGGTTGGTCTGAATTGGCACAGTAGTTTCAGAGGAGATGATCAAAATCTGAAATGTTAACAACGACGACCAGTGCAAAGTGATGGCAATAGCTCACATGGCTTTGCCAGGTGAGCTAAAAAAGTTAATGGATCTCCACATGAGCTTCAAAGACAGAATATTGTGTTGATGAAACTAATATTATGTTCTCACAGGATATGATCAAAATGCCTTCATATTTAAAACATAAAACGTTTAATGAGTCAAAATTTTCTTAAGATTTTGTTGCTCACATTAAAATCACTACATTTAACCTGTTATTCTTGTTTTTTTTGATAGCACACCAAAACAAAACTGGTTCTCTGATAATGAAAATTTGCATAGCCTTGCTCCTAATACAGAGTATCAAAAAGGTACTGTTTACTTCTCTCTCTCAATCCAGTCCCAAACTTCTCAGGTCTGATAATGCTTTTATTGTATTTCTTACAGGTCTTGAGTGCATTCAAAAAGAGTTCAAGGTTACAACTGAAAATATTTCCAATCTCCAAACATGCATAACTAGAAGGCTAAATGATGTGTTTCTTAAAAATCTAATTATCCACCTGAATACAAAACATGCAAATGAAATCGCATTTCGAAATTTACCGTAGTCTTTAATATCTGTACCTACCCGAAGAAGTAACACTAACTGCAAAACAGCACATATGGAAAAGAATAAAGCTATAAATAGCATAATAGCCCCAGCCGCAGGTTTTTTACCTACAACACCAAGACCGTTAATCCATCCCCTACAAAACAAAAACAGGGTTAGGCTTTGGAATGATAGGTGAATATGCATTTATATTGATAAAACTTGATGCTTTTTATCAACAATAACTTCATGTATTAATTTTCAATTGTGATCTCCATAGAACAAATTATTTAGAACCAATTGAAACAATCAAGGACCTTTTCTCCAGGAAACATAAAATGTGCATCAAGGGCTCTAACTCTTCATAAGACAATAAATATCTTACAACTACAGAAACCACTTCAGCTCTCCTTGGCCAGAAAATTCTGACAAGGCTTATTTTTACAGTATTCAAGTTTTATCAATATAAAAGGGGCAGAATAATTCTATCTATCAATATAAAAATAAAAACCAGTCCCAAATATTAAGGCGATGTATAATAAAGCCATCTTTTACCCATCAAATAGCAAACTATGAATTTTAGAATTTCAACTAACATTGCTCATTAGATTTTCTATATATAAATCACTTCATTCCATCTAAGATATACTTATAGATCCTGACGTCATAACAATATGAAACGGGCAGGTCAACAACCTTTTTCAATGAAATCCTCAGATTTACATCATTTCTTTAAGGTTTTTCAGTAGAAAATATACACAAGCCAGAGTGTGTACCAAAAACATATTTTATGTTAATTTTATGCTTTAATACATAACAGATTATCCACGAAGTGGAATCAGTATTTTGCCAATTCTTTGAGGCAAAAATGTGGCTTTACCATACATACCTACCCCTTTCAACCTCAACATACAATAACTGTTCAGTGGTTTTACATTTTGAAAAACAATTTTTCATTAAGAACTTTTTTTCACTGACAGTCATTATTAATATGTTCTCCAGCATCACCCTGAATTGAAACAAGTTGTGCGGGTCAAATATAAACTGAAATTAAATCTATTTTAAGGACAAGCGCTATACTGGACTGAGGTATTGGAAAAACTGAAATTAAAATTAGAATCTAAACAGAAATAGTAGCAATATTCAAGACAAATAACATTACTAGTGCCACTGTTGTCTAGAAGTGAAAGTCACCCCCGACGCAGGTATGTTGACAACACAAGAAGAACATAATAGCAGTGGAAATTTTGTTATTTGTTGGTTACAAATATTGCTACTATTTACATAAGATTCAATAACAACAAAACAGAATTATTCTTTTTCAAGCACGTTTTCTTCTATATTTTATAATACATTTACTACCTAAAGAAATTTTTTCTAACTTTCTGCAATATTTCACATTTAAAAAATTTATTAGGCCAAAATAAAAAAATAAGTGTGTTTCTGGTTGCCCGACCAACCCCCAATTTTTTGGCTCCGACCCCAACTTTTTTCCCCCCGAAAAAAAAAGAATTTCGGTAATTTTCACTGTGATCGGAAAATAAGCTCTTCCTTTAGCATGTCCCAAAAAAGTCTGGGTCTATTTTTAACGCTATTAAGAGAGCATTTTATTGACCGTAATTGATATAAAACAAATGGCCACCTATAATGGCAAAGTTTGAAAATTTTATAGGCTGGAAATCACGGCCATGTCTTCTGTGACTTTTGAACACTGACTCTTCATATCTTATATAATTTACACAATGAACTGATGAAAATAGCCTGAAAGAATAACAGATTAATTATAAAAATACACAAAAAACACAATGGAAGCAGGCCCTCCCCTACCAAAAAAAAAAAAAAGAAAGAAACCCGACCTACCGACCCTATTTTCTTTGGACATGCAAGGAAACACACCTTTTTTTTTTTTTGCCCTACAGTTATATATCTCATTAACAGGTTAATAATTTTTTAAGTAGAAATCACATTTTCTTTACAAAACATTTTTAAATTTGAGATAAAATTTTCAAGAATTTCTGTTTGGTGGTTTTTTTCAGCAAATAAAAACTTGACCAAAGCAGTTTTCCTCCCCGGATTGTTCTACCTTGATCAAAATGATAAAGCTGAATACGGCAATAAAGCCAAATAAAATTCCGACAAATATCATGATAAGTCCGGCTGGAACATTATTTCCTGCCTGTTTTAGGCCACTAATTATTCCACTGAAATAAAAGAAAATGGATTACAGTTCACTTCACTCAATTGGATATCTATTGATAAAAAATTCCTCTTATTTGTACAACATTTTGCAACTCCAAACTATTTACCATATAGTCTATGATAATTACTGCTGATGATTGCATACAGAATTGTTAAGAAACACCTTTTAATTGCATAGTTTTTTTTCTAAATTTTAAATGTTTTGCCAAAATCTGATACAAATTTGTGTTCATACATTGACTGAAAATATGTAATAGAAATTAATAAAATATGATTTAATGGTTTTTTCTTGGATCAAATTAATTAAAACCATATTGTTTGCAAAGTTTATACACCTATCAACACTTTCTGGTATTTAGTTAAATTCTTCCCCAAAAACTGGAAAACCAGTTGCCATGGCCATATAAAGGACATGATTTTTGTTGTAGCGTGACAAAGTGTAAATGTAAGTACTTTCACACTTCCTCCAACCCCCCCACCCCCAATCTTCAAATTGGAATCGAATCAATTATTTTACTTCACATTAGCAAATACAACTTTAACATAAATTGACCTCCCTTTGCTCTTCATTTTGAAACACATAGTTTTTGTCCTTTTGACCCCCTGTAATATCCGAACTTTTCCAGAATTTCCACAAAAATATTTTGGAATTGATTGATGTACATGTATTGCATGTACACAAATGTAATATGGCAATTAGTGACAACAGATATGACACACATTGTGATTTTACATGAAAATAAAGAATTCCACTAATTAGCATACTCCTGTTAATTGCATAATTTCTTCCGATTAAACAGGTGCGCAGCTAGGACTAGTCTATGGTAATGTGTTAGAATGAAAAACCTTGGTGACTTTTTATGTTAAATTGCAGTCTAACAAGTTTAAATCTATTAAAGATTTTCAAGTGGTCTTAATATAAAGCTAGAAATTCAATCAATTCTAATTGATTGACTGCAGCTCCATTCACAATAAACAAATAATCTTAAAACTACAATTTGAGGAAATGTGGCCTGACATTCTTGTATGATATCTCAAATGATAAATAGCAGTCCAAGATTCTTTGACAAACAGGGGCCATAACTCTGCAAAATTCATTTAACTCTAACAATATTTTGAACTTGATCTTTTCGTTACAAAACTACAATTTTAGGCAAAAAATAAAATTTTAGTTTGTTTGTCTTTCCTCAACCCTGACCGCCCCATCACAATTGGCCTGATTCAAAATTTTTAATTGGAAAGTGAAAAAATTTTTTTAAAATTTTTCTTGCTGTCTGTGGAAGTCCATATTTTACATCCGACATTGTTCTGTAGTTTACATACATTTTGTATTTCGATCAATGTCAGTAGTCCATATAATTGGAAAGATAACTTGATTTTCTTTGCGATCAAGTTTAAAACCAATATTTTAAAGTGTAGAAAACTGCAATTTTATAAGTCCATGAATCAAAACTGCCACAAATTAATCAATATGAACAATTTGAACTCAATCTGTAACTTCTCATAATGTTACTATATATGAAAATACAAATTTAATACATGGTATTTAGAGGAATGTGCCTATAACTGATGTGTGGAAAAATGAGTTACTTTGACAGACTGCAAATTATAGAGTGCTTTGGCTTTGTAAGGATTAATCATGGAATATGCAAAGGAATACATAATTTTCTGCTACAGCATCATTCTATAATGTACTTATACAAGGATAACACACGACAAAAATGGACTGGCTTTGCTGCTAGGGGACATAATGTATTTTCACTAGTGTCAACAAGATTGCTACACGTAGCCATATGTCCCCCGCCACAGAGAAAAGTCCAAGCCCCACAAGATATAATGTACAAAATTGAACAGCGTTCCGAAGTCCCCCGCCGCTAGAGCATCAGAAACCCTTGGACAAGTGAAACATAACAAAATTTTCTCAAAGAGAGAGAATAGAAGGACAAACAACTTGTGGTTATTGCTAAAGTTTTTTACAAGTTAATGAGTGGTATGAAGACATTTATACAATATGGGTATAGTGTTGAAATCTTATTTTACCATGTGTATTGAGAATTTATACAAATGTACATTTACTTCTTTTCAATAAACAGAAATGCTTTGATCAAAAGTATTCTGCCTAACAAACTCTTAAAGACAGTATTTTTCAATTTTATAAGTTTCGACTTGAGTTTATGTATAAAACCTCCCTTTAGGTCCAAGTGTATAAATATTATTCCAATGCAAGGAGAATATAAATTTTCTAGAACACTTAGATGAACATTTTGTCAATTTTCAAAGGGGCATAACTCCTACAAAAATATTTCGACATGACTCGTCTTCGAACTCCCTTGAGGTATCATTGAGTTAAAGCTACTGTATAAATATTATCCAAATCGGTCAAGAAATAAATTTGCTAGACCGCTTACATGAAAATTTTGTCAATTTTCTAAGTTATTAAGGGGCATATCTCCTACAAAAATATTTCGACATGACTCATCTTCGAACTCCCTTGAGGTATCATTGAGTTAAAGCTACTGTATAAATATTATCCAAATCGGTCAAGAAATAGATTTGCTAGAGCGCTTACAAGGTGGACGGACGGACGGACGCCCGGCATTACCATATCCCCCGCATCGCGTTGCGGCAGGGGACAAAAATGTGTATTATTGAAATGGCGTCATAGGATCAAGTAAATTTGGTGACTAACAATCCTACAAAATTTCAACAAAATCTGATCAGCGGTCTCAGAGGAGTTGCGTCAACAAAGTGTTCGTATAGTGTTGAATGCACCAAAACCCTGAAGTCCCATATCTTCCGTAAAATTTGTGAAATCAAAATTGTGGTGCGATAGGATCAAGTACATGTGGTGACTAACACTCCTACAAAATCTGAACGAAATCTGATCAGCGGTTTCAGAGGAGTTGTGTCCAAAGTGTCCCTATAGTTTCAAATTCGAGAAAAAGTTAGTCGCATAACTCCCGTAAAATTTGTCAAATCAAAATGGCGGTGCGATGGGATCAAGTACATATGGTGACTAACAGTCCTACAAAATTTTAACAAAATCTGATCAGCGGTATCGGAGAAGATGTGTCCACAAGTAATTGTGACGGACGGACGGAGACCATTACTAAGTCGCTCCATCGTGTTGCGGCAGGGGACAATTATACCCAGTGTTAGGATATAACACACCGTAAAATTGGGTTAGGCTTTGCTGTCAGGGGACAAATTGTGCATAGGAATACAAACATTTCTATATCAATAACTTTGAAATGTACTTACACTGAAACGTCAGTTATTCCCAGCGCTTGGATTATACACACAATAAATTGGAAAAAGAAGATGAAGAAAAAAACAAAAAAGTTGAATGAACTATCACTCCTGTAAAATAAACAAAAAGAAAAATTATACTTACACAGATACTGAGGTTATCCCCAACGCTTGGATTATAGACACAATAAATTGGAAGAAAAAGATGAAGAAAAATACAAAGAAGTTGAAAGAACTATCACTCCTGAAAAATAATAGAAAAAGAGTCAATTTGTAATGATACTGTAAAAAAAAAGATTTTTTTCCAACACTTTATGGCCTAATCCATTTAAATCTACATCCCAAAGGTAGGGGGGATACCAGAAATTTTAGACCCCCCCTCCTACCACCAAAAAATTGTGGAAAATGTTAAACTGACTACAAATGGAAATTAAAATTTTAGCCACTGAGAATTTAAATTCTTTCCACAGCCCCTATTTCAATTCCATTATCCCACAGGCCTTCTACTACTGTAAATTCGGAAATTATTGCGAAAAATGCAACAAGGTTGTTATTGCAATAATTTGCATTTTGGAATTTTTTATATGAATGAAGCGAGGTTTTTCTCAATATCGCAAAAATTAAAATCGGATTTTGGTCTAAAATGACAAGATCGCAATAATAAATTCACACAATAATTTCTGAATTTACAGTACCAATGATAAGGAAATCATCCTGAGCCCCAGGACCAACTGAAAAAAAATAAAGTGGCCTCCCCGTCCTGATGTAGATTTAAATGGAACCCCCTAAATGTACTGTGTTTTATGATTATCTGTATTTGAGTATATGCAAATTTCCTTGCATACAAACTTCAGTAATAGATTTTTTGGAAACATTTAATGAATAAAAGATTACTTTCTTGAAATCATGCTCTCGTGATCTGTTATACATGTATCTTGGTGCACAAAGTTTATTCTTTACATTTTGGTAAATGCTAATGAATATTGGTTGTGTATAAAATTCTTCAAAATTTTGAACTGATGTTTGAAAAACGGGTTAAACTAGTTTCAAACTTGGTTTAGACTTAGTCCAAATGCAGCCTAAAACTGCTACTCACAAGTAAATAAGGTGTAGAACTCTGATGGTAATTTAAATCAAACTATTTCTACTTATTATAATTCTTCTGTTTGGAGCTGATCTATTTAAATCTATCTGCATTTTGAAAACAAAACCACCATTCTTTTCAAAAATCTGACTAAGAAGCTAATAATTTTCTCTATGTGGTCTATCTTACATAAGCTTTTTAATCCACCTTATAAATTCTTCTCACAAATGCGAAAACAAAATTGAATGTATTTAACTCTTTTATATCTTTGATTACTGTATATGGGTATAGCTACCTGAAAGCTTTGTAGACAGGTCTGTACCAGCAAATAAACGAGCAAGGCGTAAATAAAACAAACCATACAATCGATAGTCCAAAGGTCACACCACCGTCTCCATCCACAATAAAAAAGGCTAAACTTGCCAGGACATTTAGTAACAACACTATACCATAAACTGAAAAGAGAAAAACCAAAAAATCAATTTCAATTTGAAAATCTGTAATACTGAGGATTCATTTTTTTCGTGGATACTAATTTTCATGGATAGAAAAGAAAAAAAAGCATTTCATGGTATACTTAAATTGTGGATTGCTGGCTTTGAAAAAATATAAAAAATTATTAAAATACCTAAAATTGTGGTTTGGCACATCAGATAGCATGAAAATACTGCGACAAAATTTGCCGATCAGACTTTGTTAATGTACAGTAAAGCATTGATTTTAAGCGCTTATTAAACAAAAATCTAACTAACAGATTCACTGTTTGCAACTTCAAAATGTTTATCATTTGATTGCATGATTAATATTTAATAATATTAACAAAATGCGTAATTATTTACTTGTTAGGTTAATCAGGTGTGAAATATATATTGACAAAATTGCAATAACTTGTCACCAAATACCTAGGGGCATATACATACATATCTTTAATCTGATTACGATCAATAATGTCTGCTTTATTATCTTTTTACAAGATGTTTTTACTGTAATTTATGAAAAAGTATGTATTGTTTAGGTCTATTTAGGATTAATATTTTTCTTGAATGGTTGATGCTGTAAAAACAGAATTGTTCAATGTTGTCTCGGAAATGTACATCAGAACTCTGGGGTTTCAAACTGCAGTGCATTTAAGCTAAAGTAAAAATGTTATTTTTTGTTGGATATTTGAATTTGTGGTTTACTGGAACCCACGAAAATTAGCATACAATGAATAATAATTAATTCACAGTATTCTAAAATATTAACAAGAGCTGTTAATTTGAAAGTAAACAAATGATAAAAGGTCGGTGAGCTGTCAAATGGACTCCAGATGGATAAATGAATTATTGTGTAACGTCCAGTGGCAACCATTACGTGCATAACAGGACTAGAACATGTTGATATATGAATTTGACCCTTCTTTTGTACTAGACCGACACGCTGACCCAGATTTTTAGCATGCTAGCTCACGAGGTTAATGTCCAAATCATATGGAAGACATAACACCCCACTTGGACAGATTATATAGACTCCGAGCCAACCAGTCCTTTGCTCTTATTCCTATATGCCCTGTGCTTGATGAGAAGCAGCAAAAATCAATTTTAGTGTCTTTGGTTTGAACCCTCCGGGGATCGAACCAGCAACCTTCCATTTACTCCAGACGAGCATGCTACTACGAGACCACTGAACCTGTTAAACTATTAACAAGAAAACAGTTGTTAAATTGAAAGTAAACAAAATGATAAAAAGATAAATAAACAGAACATAAAAATGATGAATAGATAAAAAAACAAAAATAAAATGCAAAAGAGAAATTGTTCAATGTTTTGGCCAACTAGCCTTGATCATAAAGAATTGTTAACTGTTTGAAATCTCATGTCAAACAGTTTACATCTCTTTTTAAATGCTGTTTGTTTTGGTCATTTTTTTGTTTGTTTGTTTTTTTTTATCTTTAGCCATTTAACAGCTCACTCTTAAAATTGCTAAATTACATGCAAGTCCCACAACTTCAAAATGACAAATGTCGAACCTGTGTTCTTAAGCCAATCTAAATATTGGATGAGAAATTCAGACAATTATGAAGGCAAACTCAATCCTTCTTTTGCGTGATCAGAGAAAGAGTGGTATACCATAACAGCTTTATCTCAAGACAGGTATACAACAAGAACTTTCAAGAAGCTGTCTAAGAGACAGCAAACCCAAATTTCCTTCACCATTGTTTGGAGCCCCCATGCCCACCAATCCCCACACACCCAACCAACGTACTTGGCCAAAATAATATAACAGTTTTTTTTCTGTTGGAAAATCTGGTTAGAAGTTTACTTACACATCCATAAGTAGTACACAAATTTAACAGTTCTCTGGAATTCGAGAGGAATATCTACACTAAAATCTTGGTAAAAGCACGGTCCAACAGGACAACACCCCGGTAAAGGAGGCCAGTTATTCTGACGATCTGAAAGTGAGAAATATTCATTCAAAATCACTCTGTTAAAGCTCTATCTCTATAACACTGAAGCTGAAGACTCATTGGAGCATATAATGCCCTTCAGCATTCATTTTAATCCTTAACCGATTTATTGCTTATGGCTACTTCTTTGCTAAACAACCCAAATAACCTGGACACCAAGGTAAAATTGTAAAAAGCATCAAATCAAGTGTTTTTTTGGCCAAAAGGTATCCTTACAAACCAAGCTGTCTATAAAAAATGCTCATGAGATAGTATAATCTTGTTGGACTCTTCTGTGCAAGTTAAAAGTATGAGCTAATCTCCAAATAACGCATGTAACCAGGACGGAAAATAATGCATAAATGCTATACTAAACTACTGGAATAATGCTATCATATTAATTCTTTTGATACATCTTGATGTATTTAAACAAAAAAGATCAAATTATAATAGTTTTTAACAAACAATGCAACAGTAACTCATAAAAGACGGACCATCATTTGTCACAACAGAAAAAATCGGACTTGACAATTTTAATATGACTATGCAGTGTTGATTATCTTTTAAAAACCTGTGTCCTGAGATTGTTCTCATACTCCAGTAACATAAAGAAATGTTAAAATAACATTCAACAGCATAGTTTCACATGTATTTGCATGAAACTACAGATAGTTCAATATGTAACTCACGTAACATGGACGGAATTCTGTCCATGTTACGTGAGTTACATATTGAACTATCTACAATTTCAAGCAAATACATCTGCAACCATGCTGTTGTAGGTTATTTTTAACATTTATTAATGTTACTGGAGTATGAGAACAATCTCAGAACACAGGTTTCAGAACGTGACCTTGACCTTTGACCTTATTGAATTTTTGTTATATAGTCTATGAAACGGCTCAAGTTGAATTATCTCTCCTTTGTATCCTAGGACCAGGATTGGTTTCCTTTACGCACATCTTCAGGCGGTGTACCACAGTTTGTACAGTTTTATCAAAATCCAACAAACTGTTTACGGGCAGCTTTGATTTGCAAGCAAAATCAAGGAGACCATGATTAGAACGATGAACAGGATATCGATAATCTGGGGACAAATACAAGACCAAGAAAACAGACAAAACACTACAAATAACACCAAATGAAGGAATACACACAGAAACTTAAGAATGAGCAACTTGGACTCCACTAAAAAGTGGGAGTATGGACCAGGTGCACCTGTAGGTTAAGCGTCCTCTGTTTTTCTAGAAACAACCCCGAGTTGCTCATATGATGTCACATCCAGGGTGAAACAAAAGAGGAAAACTATTACATTGTGAACTAATCTGTTCTCATAGTAGAGATGGCCACACAATAGTAATCAACAAGTTTGTGATGTCAACCGTAAAACATTTGAAGCAATGACTTAAGTCTTGTTGCAACATAATCCTGTTCCAATAGCTTATTTGTAGGAAGTCTAGTAGGGAGTATAATAGGTGTTTTGTGACCAGGATTGTTAGCATTTATCTACATAATAAATTGGATGGACTTTAAATAACATTTATTAATAATTCAATTCAACTTTGATTTCAGATTTTTGTTGAGTCTTGTCCAGTCTCCATTTATAGATCTGAAAAATAAACAAAAATTATTTTCAAAAAGATGATTAGAAAACTGTAGACATATTGTATAGATCTACCGATGAAAGAAAAAAGAACTTGCTGAACAATCTGTCTCAACTTAAACACCATGAATGATACATTTGAATAATTTCATTGAATAGCTGATATGAAATATTTTAAACCTAAGGTACAAGTTTGAAGGTATCCTTAGCTGGACTTCGCTACTCTTTCAGATGTTTTATGAATTGTTGCAACATTATGGTTATCCTATTTTTAGGCTTCTTTCTACCAGTACTGTTGAAGTTAAAGACAGAAAGCACTCTGCTGGAATAAAATAATAACAGTATTCAATTGTTTTACAATTCTTTTTATTGTGTGTTGTGAATGTGACTGCTTTCATGGCATTTTTTCCATTTCTTTCTCGTGCAAATACTCATTGCCATTTTGATTTCTATTTAAATTTCAGTGATTTTATAATTTAAGAAAGAAAAGAAAATGTTAGCTTACCAATAAAAGTATAGCAAAGGCAACGCCCCAACATCTGGATATGTGGGGCTGTAAATTCTCATCGTTCTGAAATATGAATATTTAATTATGAAATACTTTATTGGTGTTTTTTTTCCTGTGTTATTTAAAAAGGACAAGGGGCATTAAGGCCCATATTTGGCCTGAAATATGACTAAAAATTGAAATCCCTTTATCAAAATTATATCATTATAATAATAAAGTTAAAATACCTACTTTGTAAAAAATCAGGAAAAAATCCATACTTATTACATTACTTTGGTAATAAGCCATCATTCAAATGACTCAAACTTGGGAAATTCCCCAAAATTGTAAAATTTTAAGCACTTTTCATATAGATTTTGGACTAGGAAAATACCTCCACATGCAAGAAACAACTTTATATTTGGTGTACACGTGCAATGGGATAGTATACATCTCCTGTGAAAATATTTTATTGTTTCTCGAATGTGGACCATATTTCCCATAGCAAAATGTGCTTGAAAAACTGCAAAAAGTCAGAAATTTTCTGTATATTTGGTAAATGAAGGAACTTTGTGACGTCATAATGCCAAAAATAAAGCTAAATTGAATTATTTTCTTAATCCTTGTCCATTTTACTAGATTCTATGTAATTTTGATAACATTCAATTGATACTCATATTTTTAGGCCAAAAACAGCCCTTAATGCCCCTCCTCCTTTTATGCAGAGATTGTATGTACAGCTTTGCTTAGATGGGAGTCTTCAACGGAAAACGTATGTCACCTGTCATAAACAGGAAGTTGATGAGATATGGCAATAAAACAATATGCAGGCTATAGACAGATAGAATATTGGTATGAAGCATTGTGCAAAATACATGAGAAGTCTACTCCAAGTAGTTGCTGAGAAAAGTGCGACGATAATTTTTGTGATGACGACACAAGAGGATGGATAGTGATCCCTATATGTCGCTTCTGTGTGGGGAGGCGACACAATTAAGTCTGAATAAAAGCATTTTTGTATCAAGTGATTTTTTTTTGTTTTTGAATAAAAGCATTTTGTATGAAGTGATTTTTTTGTTTTTGGTCCTTTGGGGCCTTTTTTTCTTAACTAAAAGGTTGGGACCCTGAAAAATTTATTTTTTAAATGTATAAGTCGATACCTTTGTTATGATATATCACAACCCTATTTTTTAAAACAACTTTTGACTTTTGGCCCTTTTGCACCCTTTTTTCTGAAAAATATTGGGCAAGGACCCCTGTTTACTTCTCATGTCTGCACGTTTATGAAAATGACGCAACATCGGCATAACCACTCATATAAAAACTGTTAAATAGGTTGGGAACGACTCCTTTTCAAAGTCCAGGGTCTGTAATTTCGTCAATAATCAGTGGTGCGTAACAAAATCTGTTTCAAAGTAGGGAAAATGTGGGCATATTATTTTTTTTTCTTCACTCCAGGTGCTGTCTAAATAATGTTTTGCACCAAAATGAGGGCCAGAAAATTTTTATCAAAAAGGACCTAAGGAAGATCCCCCCCCCCCAAAAAAAAAAGTAAAATGGTCTTTAGCCGATTGAACACTAAACAAAGAACAATTCCTAAGTGCAACACTATTTCTGTGACATTTTTATGATTTTATTCAATGTAAAATGGTACCACAAAGTTTTAAAATATCACGTAACAAAGATGGAAATGCACGTAAACTGGACGGAAATTTACGTAATCAGGACGGAAAAATACAAAATTTGTAAACTGTCTTCGTTACGTGAAATGGAAAAATTAAAAAGACAACATTTTTACAAACTAATCGACACCTCTTGCTGCAATAATGCAGGTTTTAATTTCGGAAATTCATCAAAACATTTGTCTTAAATCGTAAATTTCATGTAGTATTATCGGCTGAAAAATAAAATATTATTTTTATTCAAATCACGTAACAAAGACATACTTCCACTTTCCATCCTGGTTACGTTTATTCCGTTATCGTTTCCGTCCAAACCGAACAAAAACAAATCATTCCTCTGCCATGAACGAGTCTGCAGTCAGGTTGCACACACGAAAATAAATGTGTTTATCCGTTAAATTCTTGCATATAAACCACATGATGAACACTTATTCTTTGAAGATTTAATTCTATATTTTTATGTAACTTACGTAACATTGAATACTCACGTAACTTTGGGACAGAACAGCTCCGATCAAAAGTTCCACCCCGGTGCCATGTTTGAAGGTGACGGAAATGCACCTGAGGTCACGAGGTCAGCCCAATAAATCATAATCGCTAATGCGCTTTACTTTAGGGAACAATAGTGCGGGAGTCTAAAGCTTCAAAATTTTTAACGTAACCGTGAAAACCGAGACAGAAATGACAACGATTTTTTTTCAGCTTAATATTTTATTGTCTTTTCACATTTAAAGAAAGAAAATGTCAAAAAACAATTAGTTATGAACATAAAGTCTCCAATTATCACATTATTGAAGCCATTCCTGATCTCCTAGATAAGAAAATAAATTCCAAATTAACTTGACAGACAGGACGGAACGTTACGTGCAAACTTCCTATTTTAAATCTCGAATTTATACTAATTAGCTTTATGACATCAAAATGCTTTCTTGAGAATTGAGAGACTTCATCCTTCCTATTTCTTCAAATTTTGGTCTGAGAGCTGATAATACATCTGAATTAGGACAATTCCAATTTCATCATGATGAGGTAGAAAATGTCCAAAATGCAACGCTATTTTTAGGTCATTTTGGACAGAAAATTGCTTATTGCAAAAAAACAACACAATGCCGTGGTCTAATTTTATTTGAGATGTTTCTTTATTGTATATACTTGAAATTAATACACAAATTGTACAAATTAGACATTTACAATTTCAATAAATTTGAAAAATATACATGCATCGGAATCTGGGTCATGTAGCAAAGAAGTAGCCTTATACAGTGAAACTTCTTTAAACCAGCCAGTCATGGGACCACTGAAAATGGTCGATTTCAAGGGGTGGCCGGTTTATTAATAATCCAAGACTTATTTCACTTTTATATGTATTTTTTGTATTTTATTGGATTTGAATGTAATCAGTACAAAGAATATATTTCAAATGACTATTTTAAATTCTTTTATTAATATATTTATTATGAATTAAAAGAATACAACATAAAATTTTTATTTATTTATAATTATTTTGCAAGGATAAATAACAAACTTCATTCTTTTTTGAAATAAACATTGTGAATATAATTATGTATCTGTTCACACTTGTCTGGCTCAGTGGTTTCAGACAAGAAGATTTTAAATGAATTTTCCCATACACTCCTATATTAAACTAACTTCTGCTGTGGGTGCCATCTTGGTTCACAGCCAGGGTCATTGGACATAATTCTGAAGGAGGACCATCTAAGGACCACTGCTGCCATGTCTGGTTCCAATTGGCCCAGTGGTATTAGACAAGAACACTTTTAAATGAATTTTCCCATAGTGTCTTATGTTAAACTAAATTCGGATGTGGCAGCAATCTTGGTTGAAAGTCTGGGTAATTAGACACACTTCTCAAAGAGGACCATCTAAAGACCATTGCTGCCAAGTCTTGTTCCAACTGGCTTAGTGTTTTCATACAAGAACATTTTTAATTAAATTTCCCATAGGTTCCTATGTTAAACTAAGTTTGGCTGTGGTGGCCATCATCTTGGTTGACCCAAGGACCATTCCACTAAAGTTTACTCCCAATTGGCTTAGTGGTTTTAGAGGAGACGGTCTTGAAAGGAAAAGTTTACAGCGGACGACAGATGCCAACAGCTCACATGGCCTTTTAGGCCAGGTGAGTTAAAAATCATAATTACCGAAGCCACAATAAGATCTTAACCAGAGATAAAGGGTCATGGTCATGA
The DNA here is from genome assembly GCA_028015205.1 of Mytilisepta virgata. Lineage (NCBI taxonomy): Eukaryota > Metazoa > Mollusca > Bivalvia > Mytilida > Mytilidae > Mytilisepta > Mytilisepta virgata. Next base: position 67,286,501 of record CM051517.1, on the reverse strand, counting down.
ACACATCAAGTAAATGCTAAATGTATGCATTCATGACTACAACCAATCTCTAGTAGATCTTTATCAGTATCCGCAAGTACTAAAACTACTATTGGTTTACAATATATAAATAAAGATCATGAAAGACATTTTATTACAAAAACATGTTATAAAAAAGGAATAATACATCATGTTTGCAAAAAGTACGAATTTCGATAGAAATGTAGGGCAATTTTAGGATTTGAACTCAAAAATTAGGAAAATAAGGGGTGTCCAAAAAAAGGAGGAAAATAAGGGCCAGTTGAAAGCCTGCTGCATCCAGATTAAAAAATACCCGTACAGGACGTAACTAGATGCTTTATGAGAATCCCTATAAATAATTAAAATATTCCCCATTTTTTCCAAATATTACCATTAGTGTAAAAGATCATACCATTATACTGTATATTCCTCATTTCTCTTTCTTTTCTCTGTAATTCTTCAGCTTTTCTTTCTAATTCCTATATAGCATGTGAAAAATTCATACATTTTACTACCTAATAAATGATCATAACTTTAAGTTAAGTAAATTTATTTATTTTTGTAAAACAGTTTCAGAAAATTCCCATTCATTTAGAAACTTTGTGGATTTAATTGTACACATGTTCTTAACTATTTCAACTTTTAATTATGTTAATTTTATCAAAAATAAGCAAACAAAAATGCTATCCTAACCAGAAAGGTTTACAAATCCTCCTTCTATGAAGAAAGTTGCCCCTTGCTTCAGATTTTTCTCATATCAAACTCATTTGGCAGTCTGATACACGAAAAACTTCATTCAATTTTTAAAAGGAACCAACCAAGAACAAAGATGTTATCTAGGCAACAAAATCAAATGTGTGAGGATAACCATACATTTTATACGGGTTGAAAAAATTGGAATACAACTAACATTTATTAAAAGTCAAGTAATGAAAACAAATAACACAATTTTTGTTTTATACCAACAGAACAATGGGATAGAAAGCACATTTTTATCACAAATCATTATATATATATTGAAAATTCGTTTTAGATTCATGATCAGTTCAAAACTGAGAGCCTTCACTTTGGCCACATTGTTAATTATTACTTCTGATATGAGATCATCACGACATTAGGGCAAGATAGCTTGAATATTGAATAGACACCAGTTCACTTATTTCATGAGCAAAATTGCATCCTTGTAGATTTTTTGACACATGTATCACAACTTATCCAGAATTTCCAACTGGTTCAAGTTAGGCTACCAATTAAATGCATTTTAAACTCTGTTGTTCAAAGTTTGTTCAGTTTTAACATGTGTTTTGTTCATTGTACTCTTTTGTCTAGCCAGATTGTTTGTGTCTTTACGATACAGATAAGTGACATATGAATACTATTTCCAATATTTGAGTTTTGTTGATATTTAAATATGACACCCTACCCGATGTTGTGTGTTGCCGGACAAATTACAGTTTTACCTCTTGTCTTCGCTGCAGATCTGATGTATCAACTTTTTGTGCTCCGGTGGCAGCATAGGGTGGAGGTTCTTCTGAAGGCTGCATTATAGCAGGCTGCGTTGATGGTTGCTGGACTGCACCTCGATTTCCAGGCTAAAATTAAAGAAAACAAAAATTAGACTGATTTGTGTTCTTGGCTTATACTCATCTTCAGTTAGAAGTGAGAAAAGAAAAAGAGAAACCATGAAATTTTATAAATAATTATAAAATATATGGTTTACCATTCCAACAAGAGATTTCTTGATATTTTCACCACTTTAGTACAAAACATTTTTCCATTCTATTAAGTAAATAAATGTTTAATTATGACTTTTCCTAGAAACTGAAGATTTTTACATTGTTTAAAAGAAGTCAAATGGATAGAGAGGTTGCAAAGGTAAAACTATGTGTATTAAGTGGTTTCTCTTGCAAGATACAAGAAAAGGCTTAAAGCAGGCTTTTCTTTATTTAAAATGAACAAAAATTGACTCTCGGCTTAAACATTGCTTTTAATTCTCTGCAGTGGAAGGTTACCCATATGAACTAGTTTTTACCAATATGTCAGATCAAAATGGCTATATTTAAATTTACCCAAAACATTGCTGGGTTCTTTACCCCATATATACCCCTGATACTACTCTGTTGGTCAGAAAAAGTTCAGAGTATCCATGCTTTGGAATTAGCTGCTGCATGTATTAAAAGGGTACTTAGTGTAATCTTATTCTAAAAAAAATTGGCATGTACATTACTTCTTTACAGAATACTCATTGAACAGAATTTAAAATCTGATTTCCTATTTCTGTTCAATTTGCCAAATTCAATCTCATCATGACAAAATCTTACTGAAAATATTGCTGAAATTACAGGAAAAAAACAGAATCAAAACAGTAACAGTAAGCAGTGACAAAGACTTGTACTGGACACAATCTGGCCGCTTTCAAGCCATAGTCATCCAAAAACTATGCATATCAATAAGGAAACAATGATTTTACTGTAGACTGTGTGTTGTATAAATCTTAGTTTTTTCATAAGTCACGAATATTGTTACTATTTCTGTTTTGATTCGAGTGTAATTGGTTGATGTAAGTATATTGTCAGTGCTGTAATAACTAGTGAAATTGAGGAAGTGTCATAATATTTACATCTATTAAAGGTTCACCACTCAGTGACTACAAAATAAATTTATATACACACATGATACATGTATAAGGTTATCTAGATGTGACAGCTATTTATAGTAACTCATTTCATTATTTATGTAGATAATATATATTAATTTGATAAAATTGGTATTTGATATAAAAAAAAAAAAATAATAATATTTTTTTTATAAAACTGATATATATCAAAAATAAAAAACCAAAGAACAAACCAAACACAGTGTCACAAATACAAATTAACTGTTTATTGCATTCAGCAATGTATAATATTTTTCACTGTAACAGGTCATTCAGGCATAACATTATCATTGGAACTTGCTTATACAACTAATTTTTGGGACCAAAAAACAAATAAAATACAACATTCAAAACACTGCTGGACAAACGAAAAATATTATTATAGCAGGAATTTACATTATTTTATAAACATGGTTTGAGTGTTTTTATTAATTTTAAGAATAATTTGTGTTGTTCTGGAAAATAAGCAGAAATCTTGAACTGAAAGCCAATTTTCTTATGTATAATAAAGAAACTGTGGGGAAAACATTGATACACATAATTCCACTAAAAAAATCATCCCTATTCCTATAAAAAAAATACGCGAAACTGTCGTTCACGTATACCAACCCCAGCGGCTGGACGGGTTTTGTTACCGTCTTCAAATGGGTTGTATTCATCCATACCACCCTGGTTTGTTCCTGTTGTGCCTCCAGTGGCTTGTCTTACAGAGGGATCCTACAATTTAAAAAAAATAATTATGCTCCCCGAATGTTGATATGAATGATATTTACAATTCACATAATGTACATACATCTTTATTATGCAACAAGAAGATACAGAAATTTCTCCTCAAATCTAATTGAGGATTTATCTATTAGTTCATAGTTCATTTTGCGATCTTTTGTAAATTTCTCTGGAAAAGCCTAACTGAATTCTATTCCCCAGTTGTGTGGGAACCCTGTTTAAATATCTATCTTTATTGTATAAATGATCATATGGTAGAAGCAAGTGTGTGTAAGTTTTTTTTACAAAAATCTGTTTATAGACTGTTTTTCTGACATTTTCTGTTTTTTGGCGAGAATTACTCCTTAGCCAGTAGTTTTCCCACGATTTTACAGTCGTCATCATGAATTGATTGACCATTACAGTGTTCCAATATCTAAGATGATGTTGGACCTGTTCCCACTGTCGTAACCTTTCATGTGCCTCCACCGATTTGTGACTTCCACCGAATTGACTTTGTTGAACTTCACGACGGGTGCCGTATACGGAGCAGGAACTGCTTACCCTTCCGGAGAACCTGGGTTCACTCCTGGTTTTTATAGGAGTTCGTGCTGTTCATTGTTTTTAGTTTTCTGTGTTTATTTGTTGTGCTTGTGGTTGTTCGTTTGTCTTCCCGGGTTTGTCTGTCCAATGGATTATGTTTTTTGATTGCTCCTTAGGTATATTTGTCCTTTTTTTTTGAACAAAATATTGATCTTTAATGAAGACTATCTATACAACATTCACAGGGCTTTATCTGGGTACTGTCAGGGGCCGAATATCAGCCCCATTCCCGACGTCAAAAAGGCATTTATTTTCCCAATGGAAAGTGCACACGTACTGACGTTAGTTGATAACCCGGTTTGAAATCTGCATGTTTTATAATTCAAGTGTTTTTTGGTCTTCAGTAAAGTGCACACAAGATTTAGTCATCGTAAAAGCGAACACCAAACTTGGAGGTGCTCCGTCAGTAAGATAAAATCACTAAAAAGTAATGTCAAAATGAACTTGAAGCATGGCGTCCCATAATATTAAATACTACCTGAAGAAAATAACAAAATCGGATGTCAAATGGAACCCAAAAATTATGGCCTTTCTACAGAAACAAAGTAAAGAAACTGCTAGCAATTTGGACAGTAAATCAAGAAGAACAAATGAGAGATTATAAAACTGACAATTGTCAACCTAGCCCTGTTGTCATCATCACTTCAACAACTTCTTAGACAGATTCAGAGTCCGTTAGAGAAATTATTGAAAATATCAACGACAGTGAAAATTGACAAGCCTCAGAATCCCAAGAACCAACTGAAACTGGTGAAACCTCCGAGTCAGCTAGTATAGGTACTAGTAGTAGTTTTGATTAAAAAATGTTGCCCAGTTAGGTACGAACAAATTTTTCCAAAATGTCTATAAATTTTCCCAAAAGACCCTGATAAAGCCCTGATTCATCTCTTTCAGGCTGATATGTTCAATATCTGGTTTTTCAAAATGAAGTCATATCTGATAATGCATTTCTTTTATAGCACTTTCTGCAGTTTGACTGTGGAAAGAAATTGATCAATTATTGATTAATTTATTTACTAAAGGGGTGCCACACTATATTTTATAGCCTCTAACATATTTGTAGATAAATTTACACTAAGTAATCTACTCAAAGTGAATTCCCAATAAATCAATAGCACAAGAATTCAATCGATGCCGATTGTCAATTACCGGAAATAAAAGTTATCTGTGAACAAATTTAATCCGCAAGGCAATGTTTTGACAGATGATCAATATTTGACATAAGGCCAAAAAAAATATGTCTGTTTAAGGTTACATTATCTGAAAAAATAGGGTAGTTATGTCTGTATTTCCATTTTATTTTTTGCGACACGATGAGTTGTGCGGTCCGTCTTGCTATGGTTCGAGATTACCCGGATTATTTCCCTTGGTAATTGGCTGGAAAAAATGGAAGCAACTTTTTATTTCATCACACGGGTCATGAGTTTCCTTAAAACTGCTGTCATATTCACGATTGTGAACACTGGGATGTATCAGGCAACTCTTAACTTAGCTTTTGACACATGTTCAGTTATTTTTTCACTTTACGACGGACATAAAATGGCTTAGGGTTGGTCGGAAAACCGTAAACAGACATATTTTTTTTGCTTAACGAATAAAGTTATCATTGTTTTTATAATTTGGGACTTAAAATATAGTTCGAGGTAGAAAATTCGACAAGAGTTCCATTTGACACAGCTGGGGGTGCCATATGGAACTCTTCCAGAAAATTCAACTAAATAGGAGTCAAAATACATATATTTGCAGTGTTTGGGTCCACATAAAAAAAAATTCGACTAAATCAAGTTTTGAGATAACCAGAGTCGACTGTACCTAATTGTTATTTTAAGCGTACAAGTAAGCGAAAAAGTCCACTGTTTTTCATGAAGAAATCAGTTGTCAAAGTATAGGAGACACATGACATGTAGTTTGTTATTTGTGCTATTTCAGATTTTATCATTTCTGCACAACTTTCAGTCTTTCTCCTTGGTTGAAAAAATCTGAAGTATCCCATTGACTCCACTGAAATCTAAGAGAAAATATTCATTTTATGGTTTACGAATTGGCAAACAGTTTACAAATTCGTAGGTTTTCCAGGATTCAGGATGCAGGATCAGGACTGAGTTGTGTCTTGCAAGTGTCGTGAGGAGTAGGTCTTTTCTGGAGAAAAACTTACAGAAAAGGGATTGGCAGTGGCCTCTGGGTCAGCAAATGGATTGCTGTCAAAGTCCGACATTGTTGCAGTATCTTCTTCTTTAAATACCGTCAAATATACCCTTTTTTGTTCTCATCGGCAAAATATATGATTATTTTTATTTACAGGTGGACATTCAATGGCCGACAAACTGCTTCCGTGAAAATGCGCATTCGTCAATGTCACATGAAGTATGACATCATACATCCGCGTTCAGATGTTACTTGAATATTCTATCAATGAATATGCTCCGAAGAAGAATAAATTAGAACTGTTCACCGTACTGAAATTTTCTACTCGTATTAAAGCTGCTATTATTTTTGGACCATTTTCCCAAACATGAAATTTGCTGCTTTTTGGGTTCCTAACTACCGGCACAAATGTGACATTGTTTACCTGTTTACAGGTGTTATTTATGGCAAGGACGTATATATGTTAGTTATACGTCCTTGTTTATGGTTACGGTGACAAATATCAAAGTTTATAACTATATACATCACATTACTCAGTGACACACATGTGTGACAGATATATACTTTTAAATACAATGTAATAGGCATTTTTGGATGCCGTCAGAAAATTTTCATTAGTATTTTTCGGATGAATATTCATATAGATCTTTTTCGGATGTTTTGGGAATTGACAATTTAGTGCTTTTTTGGGGCTGTAAAAATTATTTCTAATGATGAGCCCATGCATGCCTGGCCGCCCAGAACTCAACCCCCTTCCCCCGAATCACTACGATAACATACACTGAAAAATAAGTATATAATATCTAATGTAATGGTACCAGCCACAGGCACTTGTTTCTATCAATGGGAAGGTCGACTATCAATATTGTACATGGATAGTCGACCTTCACATTGATAGAAACAAGTGCCTGTGGTACTAGCGCAGGAAAATGGCAAAGTCAACTATCAGAATAATTATGGAATACCAAAATGAATGTAGACGTTTTCGGCTTTCAGTTTTTTCTATCCTGGTTCCCGGGACTACGTTCCAGGTATTAGCTGATTGCATATGTGTAACATACTGAATATTGCGATCGGGAACCAGTCTAAGTTTTTTCAGGCTTGAGCACAACTGATGAATGAACAACGAATTAATGGATATTAACAGGAAAGGTCAACAATAGAATATTAATAAATTAACCCATCCAATCGACAGATCTTCAGACGAAAATTACATAAAAGTGAACAAAACAAAAATAGAAACAACAGGGAGTCTGAGCTATCATGAGTCAAGATAGTCTGACTTTGTACAGATACTTCAAGCAGTCGTGGAGTTCAGTCGGTTTTATTGGTACCCAAACCCCCTTAATTATCTATCCTGACCCTGTAGTCTAATACAAGCCAATACAGTATAATTAACAAGAAGAACTTTAGCTGGAAAGTTTCAGTAGTAATTAATTCAATGAAATATACTATCTTGATAATCAAAACTGGTAACATATATTATTAGATTCTTCGGGCCTTCTTTGTCCTTGGAGACATGATTTGTGTGAACTTGCTTTTATCAAATTATCAAAGTCGATCTCCACTTTGCAAAATATCAGTGAAGTTCTTAATCCACCCACACCTTAATTTTGTTATAACATATATGTCATGACAGAAACGAATATTCAGGAATAACACGTCAAATGTCTGCATTTCGCAAACAAAAAAAATTGATCATCACAAGTTCCGAGACAGATGGGATTATGCAAGCACCCAGAGCTTCGTTCGCTATCAAAAGATCGATGGAACCTGCTGCCGAAGGTAAAAAAAAGACATCTGACAAGATATGTTGCTGGGGTTGATTAGTGTTGAATTGGACATTCCTTCGTAAATATTCTTTCGCAAGCACGGATGTCATAAAAAGGTTGAATGGCTTTTCTTACCCTTGGAAAGAGCACCTCCGCGATTTTCGGGGGGGGGGGGGGAGAGATATTTGTTTCTTGTAAGGCAGTGGGTGAAAAAAAATGATATTGTTGTTATATATACTACATTTGTACTTTGCTGTTACTAAGACTTGTCTTCCCCCTATAACAATAATCATTTATTGGTACCAATTTATTGTAATAAATTGAAATAATGTTCAAAAGTAAACCGAAATACTTTAATTCCTTTCAAAATAAAAGATCTCTTGTTATGTGCTTATCGTGTCTATATTAAGTATGTCGGTTTTAAAAGCTTACTAAAACTTATGATTTTATATGTTTAATTCAAGTATGAAATAAAGCATTCTTATATAACTGTTCCGTTATTAATCCGTATTGTGAGTATAGTAGTGTGTGAGGTTTTTTATGAAACCGAAAATCCTGTAGCGTTGTGGCGTTCTCTTATAAGGGCATATCTCCGTCCACATGGAATGACGTCATACACATTTTAAAAATGATTAATAATAGAAAACCTCACCCTTCTACGTCATAATAGTGTGTGATATAATCCGATTAAGAATGCATTACGTTTGCCATGTACATATTTCTACCAATGAAATTAACTCAATCCCTGCGTACAAATCCATTTTAGGACATGATTAATCAGATTATGATGAAGTAAATATGTTTAATACCCTGCATAGAAATCATTTTTTACACCATATGGTGTACACATGCGCGGATCGTCGTTTGATTGGTTACATAAGATCATGTCAAATGACGTAAAAAATGTCCTACATATCCCTTCTATGTAAATTATGTACCGTCCAGTCTAATTGTCAGTTCTAGCAAGCGGTCACCTTGTTGGTAATCATACTGTATTGGTTTTTATAGTGTGTTTTATACAGCAGAGTGTCAGGACAGATAAGGGGGAGGTTTGGGTACCATTAAAACCGGTTTAACCCCACCACTGTTCAGTGTCTGTACCATGTCAGACGATCCTGACTCTCTGATCAGTTGTGTTCATGTTTGTATTTTGTGCTCTTTTATGTTATTTTTTGTCCGGCTTTATGTCAGTTGTGTTGTTTTGATTGATTGGTTTGTCATCGTTGACCTTTCCTATTCTCCATTTTGTTGATAGAGTGCACCCGAACATCAGCAGCCGGTCATTATCTATATATATAGATACACAGTGAATATAATGCACAAGAATTTCATTCAGACAACAATGGCGACCTTCCTTTAAGTACAAACACAACTTCTTCATTGTGAGTGAATAACAGAAATACCATTATTCGTACAGGAACTTCTTGGCAAAATATGCTGGGATTCTGACAAAGTGGAGGCATTTTGAAATGAGAGGTTTATGGATTTAGGCGAGTTTGGCATTTCGGCACAGATAAGCACCGTTTTGAATGGAGGCGTTACGGCAGGTTATGGACTTTTTGGTACATCTATCATACGAGCGTTTGGGTTAAAGCATTTCTGCTTGATACCGATCTCAAATACGGGTTATTTCTAAAACAGCCATTCTAATAGTAGGTAGGTGTTTAGCAAACATAAACCTGTTGAACTCCCTAAAATTGTAAAGTACGGAGTGTCCCAAGCCGATTTTATAAAATTTGTACTTTATCTGTGGTCCTCTTTGTATTGTTATTCTTTTTCTATATATTAGAGTTGTTTTTTTTGTTTTTTTTTTTTGAACGCTTTCAGTTAATATTCAGAATCTTGACAGCCGTTATTTCTGTGGGTATATTTAATGTCTGATTGTCTTGTGACGTGGGTTTCTGTCCGTCATGGAAGGCAATACAGCGACTACTAGATGTTTTCGTTCTACCGTAATGTTTAGGAAAGAGATCAAAAGTTCAATGTAGGATAAAAAACTTAATTCACATAGTTTTTTCACTCCAAACCCCCCCTCTTAACTTAATTTGGGAAAAATTGATTGACCAATATGGGCATATGCTTTGAGAGTATATTTTTTGTATCATGGGTCCTGTTTTTCCTCAACAATGTATGTATGATGGCTTTTATTTGCTTTAAAAGTCCAAACATATGTTACATGTAGGGCCGAACTTGAATCTGTATTTTTCAATCCGAAAATCGATGTCGGATAACAAAACTTGCAGTGATTTTTACCCCCCCCCCCCCCCACCCTCAAACTATTTGAATTAAGTTTTTTTATCCTACATTGAACTTTTGATCTCGTCCCTTAGACTAGTGATATGTTGTCTCATAGATACTCATATATACTTTCTATTTTTAGACTGGCGAAATTTGGCGAAAAACCGGTAAAAGAAAAGGTTTAAAAATTTGAATCATCTAGCACTTAATCCCCTTCATTTGGTACTAGTATTATTATTATTAAAAGAAATGACGAGCGATAGAACCTGAATCTCAATGAACATTTTATGAAATATTCAGATTACAGAAAAATTATGGACGAAATCAAAAGACAAAAAGTTTGTCTGCCTGGTAGTCATGGTCGGCATTGAATTATAGATTATTTAGAACTTTTTTTATCTCATCGTATTAAAATAATACACAATAAAATTAAAAACTGAATTAAAATAGATTTAAAAACGATTAAGACTAAATCTCTATATTTCAGTCCGGTTAAATTTGATTTTTACTTAAATCAAAGACTGTCATGACTGTTAACTGTTTATTACTTAAATATTAATATTCTGGAATAAATGTAAATATATATATTTTGGGAGAGATCCTTGGTATTTGAAAGTGACCTTTATATGTTTTAGCAAAAGCAATTAAATGTTAACCTGATAATTCTCCATATTCCCCCTTTCCACTGACTGTTTTTATTCTGAATGTAATATAGAAACTGCGATATTTTTACTAAAAATTGATATTTTTGGACATTTTGAGACTTTCATTACACATTTAGAATTTTTTTTCTTTGAAGTTACATGAATACTTAGTCTTTTTGAAACAATAAAGATTGTCTTGGAAAAATTAGTGTAGTACCAGAAGAAATATTTTTCAAAAAAGTAGTCTTCCCATAATACATCCACACATCAATGTCTAGATTTTGGACCAATAATGATAGTTACTGACAAAAAAACAGCAATAATACCAATGACCTTTTGCCAGGTGAGCAATACAGGCTCCTGTGAGCCTCTAGTTCCAATAATAGATTATGGAAGATTAATAATTTAAATATTATGATATCTTTATAGAAGTAACAAGCCTATTAAATAAGATGGTAAAAGTTTTTGAGGCAAGAAACCTGTTTATCTCAAAAATACATGAAAGTTTGCTTGTTTTTAGTTATCTCCCTTCAAAAATTTCATTTTTAGACCATCTAGTTCAGCTCATTATACCTTAAACCTTCATTCCCTGGAATAATTGATATGTAATTAGTTTTTCATAAATTGGGGTTGTTCACTGTGTTATTTTTTTCCTGTAATATAGAGGATGAGACATTTATTTTAAAATATACCATTTTTGGACTTTTTGAGACCTTCATTAGGCATTTAGAAAATTGAGACCCCACCAATTTTTTTTTCTTTTGTAGTAACATGAATGCTTTGTCTTTATGAAACATTAAAGATTGGCTTGGAGATTTTGGTGTATTAGGTTCTGTATGTATTTTAAGAATTGTGTTTTTTTGGAAAATTCAAATTATTGAAATATATCGAATTATCTCCCTTTGTTACACTATGTGCAGTTTATTATCAGTTACTGTCAATTATTAGAATTAATGTACCATGTTCATACTTTACAATAATAAATAGAAAAGGATCATATTGTTTTCTTCTTCATGGTATGATGGTTTCAAATATTGTTATTTTTCACTGTAAATTCAATCTCTGACCATGAAAACTGGTTCCCGGTACATTTTGCTGTCTTGCTCTTCTCACAGTGCAATGCAAGAAAAAATATTTTTCCTAGAAAGTAGTCTTGCCATGATATATCCACACACCAATTTTGAAGAAATTCTGTTGACCCCCTTGTGGACCATTTTGCATGCTTTTCTCGTAGACTGGGTGTTAAACCACATATACTCTCTCATGCAAGCCATATTGCCTCGTATCACAGTGAAGGCATGTTGAAGTTGCACATTTAGATGTTTAAGGAAACATTAAATTTGTTTTAAGAAATCCTAAATTAACTCCCCTGACATAGATTATTCTGGAAAGGCACGGACAATGAGCCTTTTGATTTCAGTAGTGACCACATTATAAATTTAGCCCATATGTTGTAATTAAGTCCTACTGGCATGACATATTGCCCTTCCTACCCATAGTTATTAACGAGGAAAAAAACATTTCCACAATTTTATTTAGATTCGAATAACGTCACAAAGAAATGGCATTTGTTTTCAGAAACAAACATGCTACATATATGTGTTCGCTTCAGACGGTTTTATTTCTTTTCCAGAAGGCATGATCTCTTCAGGGTCAACGATGACCGTCTTTTTACTTTTCTGTTTTTTAAAGAGAGGTTTGTACGTTAGACCTTTTTGGTTTTTAAGCTGTTCAGATGCAAGTGTCACTACTGTGGACAAATCTATATTTTCTTCATCTGTCCTAAGATAACGACACTTCTTAAGTTCGTCCCAAATTTCACTTGGCGATTTCGTCTTTTTCTTGTTCTCTTTTTCAATAACAAAATACGAGCTTTCTTCCATCTGTCGTCTGATATACTCTTCTATTCGTTTTAGATAATCCTCCTTTTTGTGAAGCAATATGACAAATCTGTTGTGCTCATCCATTATCATCAGCTCTCGCCGTTCCTCGTAAGGATCCTCTCCACAACAATACAAGCCATCAGAGATATCGAATGACGTTCGAGATGTTTCTAGTCGTATCATTTCTTTATCGTAATTATGACATGAATACTGCTTACTCATATTAACAAGATTTCCAGATTTTCCTATGGCTGATGAAAAACTGCGTCGTTCGGGACTATTATTGAATGACTTATTTGCCCCTCCACTTCCTAGAATATCTGATTTCGTGGTAGCACTTTGGGGTTTATTTGCTCTCGGCACGGCCAGCTTATTATATCCTTTAGCAGATCTTGGAGAGTCATTTCTGTTCTTTGAATTGGTACCTCCATCGCCTAGAAGACGGACATGTTTCTGAGCACTATAATGACGATGGATGCGGCCTTTTTGAGTTTGGCTTTGTTCACATTTCCTTGATCTGTGTGTATGTATAGGTTTTTGTTCTTCGGTTCTATTGACACCTAATTTCGGCTTTTCTGTAGCAGATTTGGGGTTATTTAAAACGAGGCTGTCGTTGTTAGTTGAATGTTTTTTCTTGATATTAGGGGCCGTTACTTCAAACGTCTTCACCATGTTCACTTCATCAAATGGTGAAATTTCTGTGTTTTCCTCTAGATTTTGAACTTCGATCTTATGAACTTCCTTTGTTTCAATGACGTCCTCTTGATTTCTGGTGTCCACCTTTGTGTCAAGATCTAGCGGTGTCTCATTTTCAAATGTGGTTTTATTTATAATTCTCGGAGAATCGATGTTCCCTGTTTCTATAAAGTTAGGACTTAATTTCATTACCTGTTGGTGACATAATTTGTCATCATGTACTTCCATTTTACCCTCCCTTGACACATTTTCTGCTGGGTTAGAATCTCCATAAATGACAGTTATTCCGGTACACGTGGGTGTCGGATTAGAAATTTCTGCTTCTGGTAAAATAATTTCTTGTACTGCTTTCACCTTTTCAATTGATTTAGTTTTACTCTCTTTGACGTTTGATTTTGTATCTTCTATTTTTTCTTTTGTTTTGCTAGTCTGGGATGCAAACACAGATGTACATTGTAGAGATCGATTGTTATTATTATCCCAAGAAGTTGACTTAGGTCGAAAAGTTTTACTCCCTCCACTTAAATGACGGTCGTCATCCTCCATTTGTATATCAAGCCTCGTTTTCAAACTTCTTGTACTATATGCACTTTTTGTTTTTCGTAATTGCTCCCTCCCTTGTATCTTCAACCGTTTTTCGGCGTCTGCAATCCGCAATGACGTAGTAGTATTGGCCGTGTTAAGCGGGGGGCTTAGTCGACCTGAAGCTTCTAAATTTCGTAATCTTGAGATATCGTTTACCTTTAAATGAGACCTTATCTTGAAAACTTTGTCTCTAAATCTTCTGTAGAAAACTTTCATTCCTCTGTTTTCCATATCTATTAATTTTACCGAATATGACGCCTCTGCGTCCAATGTGACCAAATTTTTCTGCAAGCACCTTTGTTCTTTCATGTTAAATTTTACAGCTGTGACTTCCTTGTCACTGTTCAAAATTCTACTTCGTGACATCTGAAAGTATATAAAATTAAATTTTATTCATTTGAATTCAAATTTTATTGTCATACAATACAAATCTTTGATGCTATTATTAATGCACAAGATGTGCACATTTCGTCAATTTACGGCTCATCAGTTGTGCTCAAGGCCTAAAATATTGAAAACCAAAACAACAATCCAAAAAGTTACAAATGATGTAGAAATGACATAAACACAAAACAAGGATAAAGAAAACCGAATAGTTATATTTTTAAACTTTTTATGCACGAGTAAACAAAGGAGTAGGGTCACTTTTCTAAGTATTTCCTTCACTAGTTTGACTATACTCCCATTTCAATCTTTAAACATGCATATTAAGTACAAAATGTATTTGGAAGTTTAAAAACAGAAAAATAACACCCAAAGGTCTTGACTTCAGGATGTAGTTTTGGGTATGTGTCAAGGATTTTGCATTATATTTTTGGATGTCGCCATGTAAAAGAATCAGATGAAACTTTGAAAATAGCCCTATTAGACAAACAACCCGAGGAAAATTCGAGTCCCTGTCACATCTGAAATCAATGAGCCAATTTGAACCAAACCGAAACCAAAAGATATAGGCGCCATAGCCGAACTTAGTTTAACATAAGGCCCTATGAGAAGTTTACAAAAAGATCTACAATAACTTGGCTTATTTAAACCATACTTTTCTGGTCAAAGGTTAAGTTTCAGCTGATCGATACAAGCCCCTGAGAGACTCTGGAAATTGACAATGGGAAAGTTGAAGTCATCACGCTTATCGTATAACTTAGTAATGAGATGCCCCTCCTTGACCATTTCGAGAAATAAATCCAAATATGAAGCAGACTTTGGTGTGTCTGTTGTATCCTTAATTTCAAGTTCACTGGGATATATGAGATGTAAAAAGTCTTGAAATCTGTTATTATTCATAGACAAAACGTCATCTATATAACGGAAAGTTAAATTAAAGGACAGGGATAGTTTCTTTTTGTTGTCACGAAGAAGCCCTTGAATGAAATCTGCTTCATATGAATATAAAATAGATCAGCTAGAAGAGGGGCACACTTGGTACCTATTGGACCGCCAAGCTCTACAAATTTGTTGTCTATTGAAAATTCTAACATGTTCGTTACGTCATCTTCAGAGTTCTTCTTTTGTTGTCAGAATCAGAGTGGTTCTTCACAAAGAATGTTTTTTCTCTACCTACGACGAGACATTTTGGCGGGAGAACTCACCAAAGATCGATGAGCAGGTATGCTATTGATAATCGCATAAGATTAAAGAAAATGTGGCTACAAATATATTTTTTAACATTAAAACATAAGAAACAAACGAATAAGTATTGAAATTTTGTTCTTATGGTTGAAATCAGTAACTTTGTTCATTAGCTTGACGTTAGGAAATTTGGATTACATACCATTCATAATTTACTATTTGTACAACCGTAATTTAATCCTAGATTTTAGCATTTTGAATTTAAAATTATTTTCAAATTAACAATTAACATTTTATAAATTATTTTTTGTTAACTTTGATGTAGTTACTTTGCCAGGATAATTTTTGTTTTTAGTTTTCTAGACAGGGTCAGAGGTAAAGGGCCGAAAGGGTAAGAAGATGTGATATCGAGAAAACTAACTCGTGAAAAAATGAACAGAATGAAAAATATTACAATCCAATCAAACCAAATCAAATGGAATTCTTCAATAAATATTTTTTTTGGGAAAAAAATTAAATAAATTAACAAAGTATATTTGTGATATATATATATAGAGTAGAATTGGTTTTTCGGAATAGTTAGCTCGATTTAATTCTGTACATATTACTTAGAATTCATTTTTAAGGGTTTTGTTTTTTTTATTCGTCTTCATGATTTTTTTTAAATTTTTGTTTTGTTGTTACACAAGACTATATTCTAAAAGTTCTAAATGACTATATAGTAAGTAAGTAAGTAAGTAAATTTTATTTTCAATCATGAGCCCGTGAGGGCATAAATCAATACAGTGTATATAAAATATATATTATATTATTACGTTAAAACAGTGTGGCCACATGTTTTGGGATCGACAAGAGCAGTTCCGGTCATTTTGTGATTTAATTAAAGTCATTTATTTTCATTTAAAATGAAAATTGAAAGAAATACAAGTTAAAAAAAAACCTAAAATAGGAAATTTCAAAAATACAACGTACCGTCTCTGTTAATTCCCTCTTGTATTATTTATAATGTTTCCATCCAAACATGTCGTTGTATGTATGGCGACAAAGTAAAAAAATTTAATTTGGATTATGCGAAATTATGGATTAACATAGATTAATGTAATTTCATGACGTCTAAATATCCACTGTATATATGGTTTTAATTGAAATAACAAGTTTAATTGCTTTTTCATGACCGTGCGAAATGTTTGTATTTAAACAATAAATGAGAGATTTACAGACAATTCTGACCATCTCTGTTTATATTGAACTGACCGGTGGTGTTAGTCCTTTGAAATACTAGTACATTTACAATACATGCGTTAGACTTGATATGGTCATACAAGCCTATCTTTGATTCGTGAGGGTCTGGATGGGGTTTATGGAATAGAAAACAATTGGCCTGAAAAATTATTGAATACAAAATAATGGTCTTGAAATATAAAGAAAGGGATTAACGATTTTTTGTAGTATTAGAATAATTTAAAAATGGATACAGAATTTGTGGAAAATGGCTCATTATAGAACAGAATATAATAACTGTACAGTATATAAAAACTGTCCTGAGAAGTCTATAAGTTAGGGACGAGTTAAGTTCAATGTAGGATAAAAACTTAATTCAAATAGTTTTTTTTTTTTTTTTTTTTTTTTTTTGGGGGGGGGGGGGGTAAAAATAGCTGCAAGTTTTGTTATCCTACCTCTATTTTCGTATGGAAAAATACGGATTCAAGAGATGTCCAAGTCAATATACAGAACAAACATACATTGTTGGTGACGAAAAACAGGACCCATAATACAAAAAGTATACTCTCAATAATATGCCCATATTGGTCAATCAATTTTGCCAAATTATGTTAAGAGGGGGGGGGGGGGTCAGTGAAAAAACTGTGAATTAAGTTTTTTTATTCTACATTGAACTTTTGATATCGTCCCTTATATACCGGCTTTATATACATACTTTAAACATATCTTCAATAGACAAACACGTTACTTGTCGTATAGATTACCTTATATTTAAAATATTGTAAATTAATCCCAATAAAGGATATAGTTAATCTGCATTATAAAAAAAAAAATCTTTAAATTATGCATCAAGTATATACTAACATCAAAATAATATTCCTCGGCTTAACTTAAAACTATTTTATTTAGAGACTTGCAAATTGAAAATATAATGTCAAGCGTGACCTTACAGCGTATTCCAGTCAATTTTCCCGAATAAGCTTATCTCTATCTTCCTTTAGGGTTGTATTGAACATTTTGAAACGGCTAAGTTATTTTAGCTCACCATGTCCGTTTACCTTTACATTTTAACTCATTTTATCTTTGCATTTTTTTTTTATTTCTGACCTAAAATATTTAACCTGACAAAATTTTACAGAATAAACACTTTTTTAACTGAATAGAGAAAATGGAGCCAAAATTAACTAACATAGAATATAAGAAACCCCCCATTGAGAGTATCATTCTTAAACTATTAATGGTCCAAGACCACAATTATACTATAGTACCCATATTTTGAAGTGTATTTTACCATTTTAATTTTCCTCTCTTTCTGTTTGCCTCTCTGCAAGTATCCTAATAAAAAAGATTAAGTACGTTGGTCATAGTAGGAAGGGGGGGCTAGGGTGGCATGTTTGGTGTTCCTTTTTTTTTCCCGACATTTTGGTCATGGATTTTTTTCCGGACGGAATGGCAGCCGCTATCATCGCCTAAATTTTTCATTTTCAATTCAACCAATAACTTTCCTGGTTGACACAGATCCTGCATTTATTCACACCTAAGATGATCCTGCCTTTAATTTTTATTTTGCCGAACCTGGTCCTGTCTTTTTATTTGGAATTTCATCCTAGCCCCCCCCCCCCTCCCCCCTCTCTAAAAAAAACAAAAACAAACAAAAAACAAAAAAAAAAACAAAAAATCAACTGGTTGCTGCCTAAAGCCGACGAAAGGTAAAAAGGAAAGCGCGTATTGTAAAGAGTCTTCTACAATTATTCTATGTTTTTTTTCACAACTGACAGGGTTGTAAGTATAACAAATCTAATCTGTGTAAACTAACATATTTTGTTAACGGATCTAATTTGAAGTCTTATTGAATAATTAATTCTCATTCAACTTTCAATGAAATAAATCAATAAATTTAAATTTTTAAACCTTTAGTCTGTACAAAATGAAATTACATGTAAATTAATCCCAAAGGATATAGCTAATCTGAATTACAAAAAAGCTTTTAAATTATGCATCAAGTATATATTTAACATACTGAAATAATATTGCTTGTCTAAGCATAGAAATGTTTTGTTTTGAAACAGGCAAATTGAAAATATAATGTCAAGCGTGACTTTACGGTGTATTCCAGTCCTCTTTTACCAATACATGTAAAATAACCGCATCCTTCTAACTTCCTTCAATTTGGGGTAGTCTCCTTTCGAAAGTGAGTCCGGCGGTCTGGACCTCCAACAGTTATGACCGCCGTTACTTAAAATAGAAAAATAGCAAAAAAATAAACTTCTGTTCTGAAACTACTACCCTTGCAGTGCTAAGGTAATTGAGACTGAACTTTACCGAAAAAAGAAAAATTGGGCAAAAGATATTTAAAACTCTCCTCCTCTGAAACAACTGAGACAATGATGGAACGGTCAAAATTGTGTGCAGGGGGTGGGGCAGAGCTAGCTCAGTCCAGTGTGGCTGCCGCTACTTAAAAAAATTAAAAAAAAAAAAAAACCAACAATAACATATTTAATAATATTCTCCGTTGAAACAACTGGGGCATTTAATATCAGACTTAGATGGTCTCCTTTCAAAATTGTGTACGCGGGTCTGGACCTCCGACCTCCGACTTCCGACCACTTTTGACACCGTTACTTAGAAAATAAAATAAATAGCAAAGAATGTTTAAAAATTCTCTTCTCTGAGGAAGTTTATACCTGACATTGATAGAATGCTCTTGAGAAGATCCCCTTCCAAAATTATGTCCATGGACCAGGGACTATAGAAGAATATAGAAAATATTTCGAGGGCCGCGCATTTCCCCCCACTTCCTTAGCCCTCATACACATATTTTCTTTATTCTTCTATAGTGCACTAATTTTGTATACATGTTCTGTGTTAAGTCTATCTAAATATTTGAAAAAAATCTATTTCAAAAGTAAATAAATTAGATAATATCGCTCACCTGGCATGAAAGCTATTTTTATTGATGTACCTCAAAGAGAGAAGTCACTTCTCCCTATGAATGTGAAGTGCGGTAAGCATTGTAGGATCCAAATTTTTCTTCATCAAGGTCCTTCCTAGTAACTTGTCAGCATATTCTAAAATTTGGCGGTTCTCCAGAAAATTTTTGCATGTATATCCCATAGGGTCTTATGTTAACCTAAGTCCTCTGCTCAAGGCCTTTTTGAATTAAGGATCGGCACCAGAGTAACAACACTTGGTGAGCACCTTAAGAGGAACATTCAGACCATGTTTGGTTTCAAGCAATTCTGCGGTTCTGTAGATTTTTGTTATCTGTCGTAAACACTTTCTGTCAAGTTTGGCTCTATATTTTGCCAAGCAGTTTAAGAGAATTTTTTTTTTAAATCAACCAATCAGAAACAAGAATTGCCCATGGCGGCCATGTCTGTCGCCTGATCTGGACAAAATGAGGAAACTTTGTACAAAAACCTCCAAGTCTCGTTCCCTTTGGCCAAGCGGTTTCAAAGAAGAAGATTATCACCGATAAAAGACAAGGACTGCCCATGACGGCCATGTTTGTTGCCTGATCAGGACGAATGGGGAAATTTACTTTGTATAGTTTCGTTCCATTTGGCCAAGCGACTTCAGAGGATAAGATTTTTTTATATCAACCAATCAAAAATAAGATCTGTCCATGGCGGCCATATTTGTATTCCGATCGGGACGAAATTAGCAATCTTTATAAAGAACCTTACATAGATGCCAAATTTAATTCCATTTGGCCCAGTGGTTTCAGAGGAGAAGATTAAAATGTGAAAAGTTAACGGACGGCGGACGCCAAGTGATGATAAAAGCCCACCTGGCCTTTTGGGAGGTGAGCTAAAAAGGAAAAATGCTTTGATTGTCATGATTGTTGCTCTTCATCTCGAAGAGATCAAGTATGACTGAAAAACTAAGGAAAATCTTTTATTATGTTCAAAATAAATCAAGTCAGGTTTGTATTAAATAATGGTCTAAAGCTTTTCTTGTAATGCTTGTGATTTTTTAAATCAACTATCGGATTCATTTTTTTTTAAATATATCTAAACTAGAAATTTTTTTCTATAGTTTTGTAAAACATATTTTTTGTGCCTTTGCTGCAACAGATTTTTTTTTCCTTCCCTTTGGAATCAGAAGTTCCCTTATATCACGGTTTAATTATTGAAAGAGACCACAATGTAAACGCTTACATGTATAGGCAAACACTTATACATATCATGGATGTTACAAAATAAATGTATAGGTCGCGAAAAAGGTCATTGTAAATTATGTGTATATATGGTGCACGCTCATTGAATACGGAGTGAGTGCCTTTAGTCAGCTAACGACTTTCTGGAAAATGACTGACTTATCATGAAATTGATAAAATAATTCATAAATTTTATTTTCATTTAAACCAAAACATTTCTTGATCGATACAGGTCCTGCGTGGTTTTTCACACCTAAGGTGATCCTTTCTGTTTATTTGGCCAAAATCATGGTCAAGTCTTAAATTAAGTTTCACCAGGGATCATATAATACTAACGGGATATGTCACTCGGTTATAATAGGATATTTCTAGGACTCTTATACAAAGCTAGGAATCGATCATTTACTTTCGCATTTAAAAATTACACGAACAAAAGCTAGCATTATTTTCGTATTTAGAAAAAAATAAAATCGAGTTCGGTAAGTTTGACAAATATCCGGCTTTGAGTAAGTAATTCGATTTATTTATATTTCAGGGTGTTTCTTTAAATGGAGGTTACTATATAATTTATTTTGATATTAATTTCAGTAATTTAATTATATATTGTGTATGTATATAATATTTCAAAAAGTTATATCAAATCTTCTGGGACACGCAAGCTTTTATTGTCAATTGATTGTTGATGAATTTTGTTTTTCTTTTTGATGTCCCGTAATTGTATAAAACAACCTCCGTTCATTACAACACTAACGACTTTTTAGCTCACCTGGCCTAAAAGGCCATGTGAGCTATTCTCATCACTTTGCGTCCGTCGTCGTCGTCTGTCGTCGTCTGTCGTCGTCGTTAACAATTTTTCAAACATCTTCTCCTCTGAAACTACTGAATAGATTTGGATAAAACTTAGCATGATTGTTTCTTAGGGTATCCTGCACAAAGTTTATGTTTCGATTTTTGATTCGTCGAAAAACATGGCCACTGTTACTAAAAATAGAACATAGGGGTCAAACAACAGTTTTTTGCAAATATCTCAAAAATCATTAGGTAACGGCAAATTCTGGCAGGTTGAAGGTGTTCAGCATGATGAGAGCTACCTGTATGCTGATTTTCGTGAAAATCTGTCAACTGATGTTAGAGTTATTGCCCTTTTTTGACATTTTTGGCTTTTTTTATGTTATTATTTCAAAAATCTTCTTCTCTGAAACTACTATTCAAAATTAAATGAAACTTGGTAAGATTGTTCCTTAGGGTATCGTGCACAAAGCTTATGTTCGATTTTTGATCCGTCGAAAAACATGGCCACTGTTACTAAAAATAGAACATAGGGCTCAAACAACAGTTTTTCGCAAATATCTCAAAAATCATTAGGTTACGGCAAATTCTGGCAGGTTGAAAGTGTTCAGCATGATGAGAGCTACCTGTGTGCTGATTTTCGTGAAAATCTGTCAACTGATGTTAGAGTTATTGCCCTTTTTTGACATTTTTGGCTTTTTTTATGTTATTATTTCAAAAATCTTCTTCTCTGAAACTACTATTCAAAATCAAATGAAACTTAGTAAGATTGTTCCTTGGGGTAGCCTGCATAGAACTGATGTGGGGATTTTTGATTCGTCGAAAAACATCGCCGCTGTTACTAAAAATATAACATAGGGGTCAAACTACAGTTTTTCGCAAATATCTCAAAAATCATTAGGTTTGGGCAAATTCTGGCAAGTTGAAAGTGTTCAGCATGATGAGAGCTACCTATGTGCTGATTTTCATGAAAATCTGTCAACTGATGTTAGAGTTATTGCCCTTTTTTGACATTTTTGGCTTTTTTTTATGTTATTATTTCAAAAATCTTCTTCTCTGAAACTACTATTCAAAATCAAATGAAACTTGGTAAGATTGTTCCTTAGGGTATCTTGCAAAAAGTTAATGCTTGGATTTTTGATTGGTCGAAAAACATGTCCGCCCTTACTAAAAATAGAACATAGGGGTCAAAATGCTGTTTTTTGCTATTTTTTTCTGAATTATAGAAAGAAAATGAAGATGAAAGCTACTTTCAAGGTAAACATGGTATCCTGAGTTGAATGGTGATGATGAAAGTGTGTTTTGGACGGCCATTTTTAAAATGGCTGCCATTTTCCCGCCATTTTTTACACTTGCTCAGATTTCAACAATATTTGGTTTTTAAAGTAAACATGGTATCCTTAGTGAATGGTGATGATGAGATTTTTTGTATGGAGCATCTATGGAAGGTCCTTTAGGAAATTTAGCATAAATCTTCCTGGTCCGTGAAACAAAATGGCCGTCATGAGCATTTACATGTTCTGATTGATCGAAATTTAAAAGTTCTTCTACTCTGAAACTGTAAAGCCAAATGAACTGATTTTTGATATGGATGATCTATGGAAGGTCCTTTACAAAGTTTGCATAACTCATCATGGTCCGTGAAACAAAATGGCCGCCATGAGCATTTACATGTTCTGACTGGTTGAAATGTAAAACTTCTTCTCCTTACAAACTGTTAAGCCAAATGAACTGATTTTTGATATAGAACATCTATGGAAGGTCCTTTACAAAATTTGCATAAATCAGCCTGGTCCGTGAAATGGCTGCCATGAGCATTTACATGTTCTGATTGGTCAAAATTTTAAACTTCTTCTCCTCTGAAACCTTAAAGACAAATGAACTAATTTTTGGTATGGAGCATCTATGGAAGGTCCGTTAGGAAGTTTGCATAAATCTTCCTGGTCCGTGAAACAAAATGGCCGTCATGAGCATTTACATGTTCTGATTGATCGAAATTTAAAAGTTCTTCTACTCTGAAACTGTAAAGCCAAATGAACTGATTTTTGATATGGATGATCTATGGAAGGTCCTTTACAAAGTTTGTATAACTCATCATGGTCCGTGAAACAAAATGGCCGTCATGAGCATTTACATGTTCTGACTGGTTGAAATGTAAAACTTCTTCTCCTTACAAACCGTTAAGCCAAATGAACTGATTTTTGATATAGAACATCTATGGAAGGTCCTTTACAAAATTTGCATAAATCAGCCTGGTCCGTGAAATGGCTGTCATGAGCATTTACATGTTCTGATTGGTCAAAATTTTAAACTTCTTCTCCTCTGAAACCTTAAAGACAAATGAACTAATTTTTGGTATGGAGCATCTATGGAAGGTCCGTTAGGAAGTTTGCATAAATCTTCCTGGTCCGTGAAACAAAATGGCCGTCATGAGCATTTACATGTTCTGATTGATCGAAATTTAAAAGTTCTTCTACTCTGAAACTGTAAAGCCAAATGAACTGATTTTTGATATGGATGATCTATGGAAGGTCCTTTACAAACTTTGCATAAATCTTTCTAGTCTGTGAAACAAAATTGCCACCAGAAACTTTTATATGTTCTGATCGGTCAAAATTTAAAACTTCTTCTCTGAAACCGTTTGGCCAATGAACTTATACTTGGTATGAAGCATCTATAGAAGATCATTTACAAAGTTTCCAGAAATCAATCTAGTCTGTCAAATCAAAAGTTTGTGACTGCCAGGTGAGCGATACAGGCTCAGCCCACTGAGCCTCTTGTTACAATTTCATTTCGTCGGTATTGATCATTAAATGATTGGTTTGATTGCTTGATTACTTATTTAATTATGTCTTCAATTGGTGCCGACTTTAGTTTTTTCTTGATAACATTCAATTATATTTTAAGATATGATTGAGAAAATTTATAAAAGAAAAAAAGAAAAGGAACATACAATGGTTTTGTACAAACACAAGCCATCGAATTCATAAAACGTTTTGACAAACTTATCCATACCATTTCTAAAAATATTACCATATTATCATGTCGGCTAAAAGTGATTTCTTGTCGTGGGACGACAGTGACCTGAACTTAGATTTGCTCTTCGGGGAGTTTACTGTTTCAGATATAGACTCTGATAGTGAAAACCCACCACCAAAAAAAGCCAAGAAAGATATTACAAAATATATGTATAAGTGCCCGGAGTGTGACTCTTATTCTTCCGTATCTGGTTTCCGTGGTCATCTTAGAAAGAAGCACAGTCTGAGTAACATAAAGCGTAAGTCAATTCAGAGATCATATAATACTTAAGTTTCGGGCTCGCTTCACTCGGATATTTGCCTCACTAGTTAAAGGTCTTAAGCTACGCCCCTGGGGAAAATATATTTATGTATAGGAAATGACCCACAGGATATGACATTTAATATTCAGACCATTGTTATACATATTCAGAACTTGAAAATATAATAATATTTTGTAGTCACACTTTCTTTGTAAAAGACTATTGTTGGGTTTATTTTGCATAACAAACTTTTGTTTTTATATCTCCTTTTCCTAAACAGGGACTTTATACTGCACACAAGTATAACTTCATGCCTTAATTATCTCAGTTTTGCAGTTGCCTTCAATTTTGCAGGTTTTTTCAACAGTTTCAAACATGTCTTACAAATTAAACCAAGATCTTATAAAAATTCTAATTTCAATTTGAAAATTTTATGTCATGTGCACCGCCCTTAGAATATATTCTCTGGTGATTCCTGAACAGATAACTAAAAATTAACAACCTGTGATATTTATCATTTATCATATATTTAGTAGTAAATACAGTAGTTTTGAATATTTGATAAATAGCCTGCTGTTTAATCCGTATCGCTCAACTTTGATGCGCACCCTTTATCACACCCCTTTATCGCATGTCTACCCTTTATCACACCCCTTTATCACATGGCTTACACTTTATCACATAGCTTTTTTTCATTTTTTCTTTCAATTTTACTTTTTTGTATTTTTTTTGTTATTTGTTTTTTTTGGGGGGGGCGAAATTTTTTTTGGGGGGGTAAAAAGAAATTTTTTTTGGGGGGGGCGGAAATTAAAAAAAAAACAAATGTCCAAATTTTTTCCCGATTATTTGACTTTTTTTCACCCCCCCCCCTCTTCTATTTTTTTTAATTTTTTATTTCACAAAATATTTTCCCCAATCAATTTCATTTGTAGCAGTAGACTTTAATTTGGAAAATTTGAAGTCCTCTGTATAAATATATGATAAAGTGTATAATACATGTTAAAATCTGTATCACATGCTGTATCAACCTCGACCAATATCAGCCCTCGGGCCAAGGCCCTCTGGCTGATATTGGTTTCTCGGGTTGATACAGCATGTGATACAGATTTTACCATGTATTATTCTCTATTTATCATTTTAAACATATATGAAAAAATATTGAAGTACAACCTAGACTCCTAAGGCTCTGTCGACAAATTATCATAGCTTGTAAAACAACTCTGTTTTAGAATTTTGATTTGAATTTTAAAGTGTCTTATACATGACAGCAACATCATGAACACATACAAAAAAAGTTTCAAAAATATCAAATTTTGAAGTCTGTTGGCCTTGTGAGTTTCGTCCCTTTAAAAAATGTTCAGACAGATGTAAAGCAGGGTGGTTTGATTTAAATTTAATACACTTAAAAGGTTTCAAAATGACCTTGAAAAGGGACTCAGAATGATTAAGGAACCATCTTTTAACTTCAAAAGGGGGGTTATGTTTTTTTATTAATAATTTTTTTCCCCAAATTTAACACTATACACTATGGGAAAAATCTGATCTTCCCTTAGAGAAAAACATTGTGACCCACACATACTTTCATTTGCCTTTCTGGTGTGTTTGGGACTCGTCAGTAGGTTACACACCTCATAGTAAATATTGAAGGAGGACATTACTATATATTACTTCTCAACAAACAACACTTATTTATTATGAAAATAATACATTAAGATTTACCAAATGATAAATGGCATCCGAACATTAAGAATATGTGTCCGCGGATAAAGCACAATTGACAACGACAGCCAACATAAACACAATTCCTAATGTCATCGCCTTTTAAGAATTTGTGTCCGCGCATAAAGCACAATTGACCACGGCAGTCAACATAAACACAAATCAATTCACCTTAAAAACAAAATTTAAATTAATTTGTACTGGTACAATGTATGTATTATCTATATATAAAAATGCATATAAACAGATAATATTTGGTTACATAAAATATATTTTTCTCAATACAGTAAGTGACCACAGAACTACAGAGACAGGAAAAGCAAAGCCACAGCAGCAAAAGCCTTCTCTGAAAGATTGTGATGTTCAGAAGCTTATTGACCAGTTATTTGCCCTATCATTAATAGAAATCATCAGCTGCCCCTTTCGTAGTGCCTCTAGCAGGGGCCAGAGTATTGTTACACTTGCAAAGACCATACAGGACAACCAGGAAACAACAAACTTACTCCTTAACATACTGAAACCACAGCTGGTAAATATTGTTAACTCAGACTCAGAGACAAGCACTGATATGACAGCCAATGAGAGACATTTCAATGAGTTCTACACATTAACAACCAACAAGGCTATTCAAACACAACTGACCAACATAATTGTGACTCAAGTAACGAATGCCACCATTTACCCCTTAAAACAGTTTCTTGGTGTACTGCAGAATACTGTTATGAAGCATGTTATTAGTGAGCGGTCCAAACTGTATTCTAAAAAGGACAGGTGAACCGTCCCAGGTGTCTGACACTGACCAGGCTGTTATTTATTACATTTCGGGATATTTAATTAGTACGTTGAAGAAACAGTCCCACAGACACAAAAGTGACAAGGATCAACAGTTACTAGAGCAATTGCAAACAGTAATAGCAAATGACCAATATGAAAAGAAAACTTTTGTTACCAAACATGCAGAATGGACAGCAAAACTAAATCGTGGTGGTCTAATAGTTCCTGGTGACAACTTCTTTCTGCTTGTTCGTGAGTTTGAAATTTGTTACAGAAAGCATGTAGACCTAAACAGTATCACCTGTCTCACACTTGACAAATCCAGTCTTACAGTTAAAATCCTGGACAACTTTATGGTTAACCATTACTGGGACATTCTGTGTCCAAAATCAGACATTAAGGATTTACTTTTAGAAAAGTGTATAAACTTGTTTCTTACTGTAAGAGGACACTCCACCGCAAGACACATCAAAATCCGTGTTCAAGAGAAAAAAGATGCCATATCAAAGAAACTTCTAAGACAGATCCTCAAGGACAAATCAAATAAATAAGCCAATGATTCCTATTGTTAAAAAATTGTACGGCCTAATAAAAAATACCCGAGTTTCTGCTAATATAGCTAAAAATATTATTAGGGAAGGTATGCAATGAATTTTATTTCTTTTTTATATTTTTTACCTAGCAAATAGGTTGCCCAAAAATTAGGGTTGGTTGGGTTAGCAGAAACACATATATATTTTATTTGGCCCATAAAAAAATATTACAAGCAAAATGTTTTTTTTTTAAAATACATAACTGAATTTTAATTTTCATGTACCAGTATGTTTATGTTACTAAGTTGTTATGTCTTGATTATTGATATCACTGAATAAAAATTATAAAAACTGTGTTATACACTGTTGTTTTGAGAAAAATAAGAGCTCCATTGTGGGTTATATGACATGTTTCTTGAGTAACGCATCGGGTACACAAATAATACTTGATTAGGTCCTTTTTCTCTTTGGGAGTGGTTGGCAGGATTCATAAAGTCATGATTAATGTTTCTTTTGGTGTTTCCTCTAACAGGAGCAAGGGCTTGTGATCCAGCCACACGAACTTTTCCAATTGCATGATTAAATTGATGTAGTGTTGGGTTCGTATTGCATCCTTCCCCTGTCCTTATGGCTCCAAAATGCTTTTCAATTGGATTTTGGTTAAAATGTTCTGTCAAAACAAATGGTGCACCTTTAGAAAGCATTATACGAACGCATTCAACTACAGACTTGATCGTGATCTCGAAACCTTGCAATGTCTGGTAACTTATTTGCATACGAGCTTTTTCAAATTTTGAGTACTGCCCTGCTCTATTCTCGACGTCTGTCTTCCAATCGCATGAACTCATTCAGCAAGTAATCTAGGCGTGGATTATCTGGTGTTGTATAGGGAGCCATGTTGTCATTTCTGGTGTTTCTGCCTTCAAATAGACTCCTTACATTCAGGCAATCGAAAAACTTATTCATATGTCGAATAAATCTAACTGTTTCTTCAACTTCTGGACCATAAACCATCTCTAGAGCATTTGCCACTGTTGAACTGAGTACTTGGGCTGCAAAAGATACTTTCATACAGCCATATGATGAGATGTCAATGTGGTTTCTGGAAAGCTTTGGACAAAGCCGTAACCCACCAGAGCAATGATCTTTAAATAAATCCACCACATGCATCCAAGAAATGTCCTTCCCATTCTTCCACAATTTTCTGCTTTTCTTGTGGGAATAAGAGTTGGAACAGCAGTTTCTTGCAGTCTTTAATAGATGAGGAGGGTCACTTATAAAATAGATACATCTTTCATCTTCAGCAAACCGGTTTTCTGCCTTGTAAACAATACATTGTTGGTTATCAGTTGTGTGTAGACGGATAAAACGTCGGTTAGGTGATGCCCCATCTGATGTATTAAAGAGTACTTTGAGACCAACATCAACCTCTAACAATTCAACAGCCTTCCATAATATTGGAAACAATTTGTCTGAAGTGATTCCTGTTGACGCAAAATGAGCAAAGGGAAATTTAAGATGGCTGACAATTCCACGTACCATGACGACTAGAACACTCTTGGCTAGCTTTGGAGTTTGGTCCTTCATGCAGTCTTCAATGTGGTTGATTGCATTTCCAATTTGGTCGAGGGTGACAAAACCAACAAGTTCCCCGCTATGTTTGTCATAAACCAGGTCTCCCTTACTTTTTATCTCATCTTGGAGAACATCAACATACTTCTGCCACTCTTCTGATAGATTCTTCTGTTTTAATTCTGTTCTAAGGGCTTCCACTAAATCAGGGTTGTAACCTACACTGGCCTTTAATCGTACAGTTTTTCAAGGCGTCATATGTGGAAGATAATTTACTCCTCAAATAAATGCACCACTTGACCATAAGGGGATGCCATCTCATCCCTTTCTTGTCTTTCAGGCGATTGTGTTTCAACTATTGTTCCCAAAATACTCTCTGATAACTGGAAGATTTAACTTTCCCCTTCAGATTTGTTGAAAGAGAGGTCAATTGACTTAGTTTTGCTAATTTCTCTGTTTCTTTAAGCTTTGTGTTACCCTTTCTTGACGATAGCCAATTCTTTTTTGGTGTTGGAATGCTACTTTAATTGCTTTCTGATATTTCTCTTTCTCAGTGTGCATCGGTATAATTGACAATTTTTACATCTCTCAAATGGTGTCAGTAGAGGGCATTTACTGGATCTAATGGTACTGCTGTAGAAAAAACCATCGAAACATGCCCCTTTGTTTGATTCTTTATACCCGGCACAGTTGTCACTTGGTATCTCTGGATAGAAACTGGGTGGTAGTTTCTCCTACAAATACTTTACATATAGATTCATGTCCCCTTCATGTACAGTACCTGGTTTCACCGAAATTTCCGGCATCCTACCCCTAAAATTATGGTTGCTCCGTAATACCGTTACAATATATATTGTACATCTTTATCGTCATCAAACATATAGTACAAATGTTTGTGACACACATTCAGAACGAAGCAGGGGAAAACTTAAACAAGAGAAAGTTCATGATGAAAGTGAAAACCCGGAAAAACAATGGGTTCCTTCCTGATTACTTTTGTATATCAATATTTCGTTACAGAAATTGACCTTTGGACACACAGCACTCTGACAGTGCATGCATTTCTCTTGTCAAACCTACAAGAGAATAGTTACTCCAGCATGAGTTTCCGACATTATAGGGATTACTTTATAGTCCTAATATTTGGATATGTGTTTGCTTTCATGATATTTATTGGTTTATTATGGAGGTGCATCCGGCATCCAATTCAATTTTTGAAGACTGTCTGGCCAAAGAAGAGAGATGTTATGCCGGCATGTTTGAATGATCCAACTTTAGGTACCCATGGATTTATACATCTAGAGGTAATTTCTAGCTTTTTATTAGAGGCCTAATAAAAGTTCATCTGTGACTGTCCTAGGCCTCTGACTAACATAAAAAATGGATCATTTAACAAACTTATTACTTACTTGGTATACCATATACTTGGTTGATGAAGGCAACTCATTGAAGGTCAGCTCTCAATGCACTTTTAAAGGATGATAAAGTTTTTGCTTTGACTAATCAATTATTTTGTTTAAGAATAATACATGTAATTTACTGATGAAGAAGTAATAAAAAATTAAAAGAAAAAACTATTAAACAGACACATATTTTTTTTATAAATATGGAAAAATAATTCATATATCAGATTTGTAAATCTGAAAAAATGATATAATTTAAATTTTTTACATATTTGCTGTTGATGAATTATATAATTTTCCACACATCTACAATTTAATTGGTTTGATTAAAAATAAAATAATGAAATGTAGTACCCATACACAATATACATGCATTAATTGGTTAGTTTAAATGGAAGGGTAAGATAGTTGGGTTTCTAGGAATTATCAGGTTCTACATTGTATACATTTGAAAATACAGAAAATTGCTTCTACTGTGAGTTTTACTTTTTTTGTATCTTACATACATGTATCTTCAAATTCAGTCTTGTTTGCGTAATAAATTTGCTGCATGTAGTCATCTAGAGGTTTCCCTAGACCAATTTAGTATGGTGCTGCACCATGGCTCCATCTTCAAGAACCATGCTTCCCTCATCATGAATTTTCCAATGTGCCCCCAGGTGGCGAAACCTAACTTTCAATTTTTAGTTTAATCTTATCTTTTTGAAACTGATTTCCTTGTTATCATAAACTCCTGTTGTGTTGGTACACTTTTATGACACTTTTACACCATCACACTAGGGTGAAAGGCTGTTTATTAAAGGTTTTGATAAATATACTGCCCTCATGTCAAGGTGGGGTGCCCCCAATATTATCGTTTTTAATCATTGAGTGCCCTCAAAATACAAAATTTACCATGCCTTCACAAATTTCTGGGGAAAGCACTATCATCAATTGTTTTTCAATGCAATATTAATCAGAAGTGTGACTCTGTTTTTTTTTTACAGGAAGTCAGATTACACTATGTTGCTTGTGGAGACGAAAGTAAACCACTGATGCTGTTTCTCCATGGTTTTCCAGAGTTCTGGTATTCATGGCGTCATCAGATTCGGGAATTTAAGAAGGACTATAGGTACAATGTAAATTTTCACAAATTTGGTATTGACTACTTAATCATGTTAATCATCTCTTCAGTTTGTTGAGATTTGACTTGCTGAACTTTGGCAGGAAAACTAGTAATTCTTGTCAGTTGAGATCAGAGTCAAACACACCTAACTTTAATTTTGTAGTTTGGTCCATAGCTGAGAAATCTATAAAATTTTTAAATAGTAAGTGTTATTTAAATTATCAAGAAAACCTTGTCTGCTTCAGATACTCATGTTCTTTCAATTAATCAAAGCCGCATATTTGTTTACATTCTGACAGAAGACAACTGTACACTCGCATATCTGTCAATCAAATCGTTCATGTCATATCAACATGTTCTTGTCCTGATATACACCTAATGGTTGCTGCTGGACATGAAACAATAATTCATCCATCCATCCATCAAAATAATCAGATATGACGAAAGTTCTTGAATCTAGATATAATAAGTGTTACTTTCACATAAATTTACTGATCTTTTAATGAGTGAGTTGGTCATACATGTACAACAAGCATTTTCTTAACAAAAAACCATTTACTTGTAGAGTTGTTGCTATCGATATGAGAGGATATGGGGACTCGGACAAACCCAGCGGAGTTGCAGCTTACAAAGCGGAAAAGTTGATCGAAGATATCAAACAACTCATTCCCGCTTTAGGTATAATTTTAAAGCAGAGAATTTAATGACCCTCATTTGACACCTTAGTAGACCAATGCAAAATTTTGTAATGTGTTGATGCTGGAATTCACCATTTACATTATTGTGTGAAGTATCTATCGGGAGTTTTTGAATTTAGTACAAGTATTTATTGGGATTTATTTTTATCGCTTGTCTCCGCTTCTTTAACAACTAATCCACAAGTTTGGAGAAGGAATAAATACTGAAAAAAAGTTGTCTGACTTGTCAGATTGACTCCTTATAAGCCTGTCCAAACCATGACCATATATTCCAGTGGCTTTTTGTCCCCCGCAGTGCGAAGGAGAGACTTAGTAATGGTCTGCGTCTGTCCGTCACAATTAATTGTGAACGCATCTCCTCTGAGACTGCTGATAGGATTTTGTTAAAATTTTGTAGGATTGTTAGTCACCATATGTACTTGATTCTTTTGCACCGCCATTTTGATTCGACAAATTGTACGGGAGTTGTTGGACTTTTAACGTTTTTGTGCGTGTGGCACTATAAAAACACTTTATGGACGCAACTCCTCTGAGACCGCTGATCGGATTTTGTTCAAATTTTGTAGGATTGTTAGTCTACTTTTGTAATTGATCCTATCGCACCACAATTTTGATTCGACAAATTTTACGGGAGTTATGGGACTTTAACATTTTTGTGCATATGACACTGTAGGAACACTTTTTGTGGACGCAACTCCTCTGAGACTGCTATTGGATGTCATTCAAATTTTGTAGGATTGTTAGTCACCATATGTACTTGATCCTTTGATGCCATTTCAATAATACACATTTTGTATATCTTTTGGGGATACGACTTTTCTCTGCGGTGGGGACATCGCTACGTGTAGCAATCTTGTTTTTATTTTTATATCCCGGCTTAACTAAGCTAGTGATGGCGGATTCTGTTTGTCTGCAGCTACATGTATTTAATGCAACTACTCAATACACCAATGAATGGATTTCATTGAAACTTTCACAGAATCTACAGTACAGAGTTAACTGCATTGTGCACCACACATCTTATTTTTTTTTTTATTAAAGTCCATAAATTTTTTTTCAAGGAAAATTTCTTTTTTCTTATTACTTGAATTAAAAATTCAATATATAGTTAAGCTTTATCACCTGGAGGGTTGCTAATAAAATTTGCATGTGTTTTTTTATCATGCAAATAACAAGGCAGTCAGTTAATAAATCCTTTTTTTATGTCCCCGCGACAAAATGTCGGGGGCATATTAATTTACCCCTTTCCATCCGTCTGTCTGGCCGTTTGTCCGTCCGTCCATCCGGATTAGGATACATTGTTTGTCCGGCTATCTCCTCCCAAAGTTTTGGAGATACAAGTTTAATATTTTGTAGGATGTTCATATACATAATGAAGGTGTGCATGGCCACAGGATTTTGATTTTTTTCAAATATTCTGAAAATGACAGGTAGTTGGACCTGGTCATATTTTGGTATTATCTGTATAAAGAAATCATGGTTTGTCCGGCTTTCTCCTCTTACAGTTTTGGAGATACAGTTTTAATATTTTATGAGAGGTTCATATACATAATGAAGGTGTGCATGCCCAAAGGATTTTGATTTCATTTAAATATTTTGAAAATGATAGGTAGTTGGACTTAGGGCTATTCCAGAAAAAATGGTATGGGGGGGTAGGAAGGCATTTTTTTTCAGCACCCACTACCCATACAATTTAAAATAAAATTTCCTTATGCTTCCTTTAGAATTTTTTTCCAGACCCCCGGCCACCCATACAATTTTATATAAAGTGCCTTCCAACCCCCCCATACATTTTTTTCCGGAATAGCCCTTAGTCATTTTTTTTTGGTACTAACTGCATAAGGAGATCATGGTTTGTCCGGCTATCTCCTACAGTTTTGGAGGTACAACTTTAATATTTTGTAGGATGTTCATACACATAATGAAGGTGTGCATGGCAAGAGGATTTTGATTATTTCCAAATATTCTGAAAATGACAGGTAGTTGGACTTAGTCATTTTTTTATTACTAGCTGCATAAAGAGATCATTGTTTGTCCGGCTATCTCCTCCTACAGATTTGGAGATACATCTTTAATATTTTATAGAATGTTCATACATAAAATGGAGGTGTGCATGGCCACAGGATTTCTTTTAAATATTCTGAAAATGACAGGTAGTTGGACTCATTTTTGCAAGCTGCTTAAAGAGATCATGGTTTGTCGGGCTATCTCCTCCTACAGTTTTGGAGATACAGCTTTAATATTTTGTAGGATGTCTCTTGAAAGTTGAAACCTGTTGGCTAGACATGCAGCCCTGCAAGTGTAGCCTTTAGCATAAGAATACATTTTTGTAAAAGATATATCATCATACATACTGTTGAATTTATAATTTCCTGTGGTCAGGCGGGGGCATCATTTGTGTCTTACAGACAGCGTAACAGTTTCAAGTTGTATGCCAACATCACTGTTTGTAAAATCTAAAAAGTGTGGAGCTATACTCATGCATATGGCAGGGCAGAAACAAAGGGGGGGGCATTGTCCATATCTAGTTCTGTACTGCTTTTCATTGAAATTAATTTTGATGTCGATACGCTGTTCTAGGTTACAGAAGCTGTGTGCTAGTGTCACATGACTGGGGAGGCGTTCTTGCTTACTGGTTTGCTGCAAAGCATCAAGATATGATAGACAGGCTTATTGTTATGAATGCCCCGCATTCTGCTACCATGCAGAAATATGCAAAAGGAAACTGGTCTCAGGCTAAAAGATCGTGGTAAGTAGCTACTGCACTCAAAAACTGAGAAAGGAAACTGAAATTAATTAAAATAATGATAAAGATATAAACATGTACCATTATGCAATTAAATGTTTCCTTAGAGCCTACTTTAGTGGTCTGCTTGGCTCTTAAGGGTTCGACCCTATAATGGTAAAAAATTATAACATCCACAAAAGAATACCGAAGTGACAAAACAATGGGAAAAGTCCGTAAGACTGAAATCAAAAGTCGACTAACCGGTGAGATTGTAGTGCTTAAACAAATACCATATATATATGTATAACGTAAAGATAAAAAAACATACCGGTATTTTAATTTAGTGTGACATCAGGTGCTCTGGAAGAGTAAGCACATCCTGCTCTGTTAATGCCACCACTTACATTGCCAGTAAGTCAAATTCTTTGATGTGTACTGCTGTTTCTCCACTAAGCACAAATAATGTGAGTGGGTGATATATATTCCTGCAGACTGCTACCTTGTGAGTAAGCATGTTAAAAGTTAGTCTTGCCATGTCAATAAAGTACAAATCATAATCATGCTGCATAAATGTTTGTTTGTTTAGTTGGAGTTTTACGCTGTTTTCAGCACATTTGGCTATTTTGCGGCGGCCAGTTTTTTTTGGTGGAGGAAGCCGGATTACCCAGAGAGAACCACCAACTTCGGTAGGAAAATTGGCAATCCTTGTCAATTTAGATCTGAGTCGAAGACACCCCACCACAGGTGAGATTCGAACACACAACCCCAGTGTTGACAGGCTAGTGATCATTAGTAGTCATGACCCCCCACCCCATAAAATTCAAATGGTTTCTCCCTAAAGTCTTTGACTGAGAAGTCTGTGATGACTTAATTTTCATTTATCTTAACAGGTATATTGCATTCTTTCAAGCCTGTTGGATACCTGAAATCCTTTTCAAATCCTTTGACTATAAGAATATAGAGCGTATTTTTAAAGGTAAAGAAGGTGGTTTAAAAGTTGGGACAACTTCCGAAGAAGATATAGAAGCATACAAGTATGCTCTGTCTAGACCAGGTATGATTTGATTCAGTTGCTGTCTGTAAACCTCAGTTTGCAGAATGGATTTTTGGTATTTTGAAAGTCTAAATGTTAAAATTATAAGAATATTATTTTGCTGGTAAATTAACCTAGTTTGGTCATCCAAGTAAAAATAAAAATTTTACACTTGTTTATAAGGGTTATATTTTTACACCTCTAAAATGATTCTGATAGAAAACTAACGCACTTGAAAATTTGAAAAAAAAATTACAAATTTTGATATACTAACTCATGCCTATCTTAAAATTTGTAAAACCATTATTTTATATATTTTTAATGCGCTTTGTGAATATTTAATGAAATATGAAAACCTAATTTTATAAAATCTTGTATAAGTGGTATCTCCATTTCAAACTGATAATTCCATAGGAGAAATGTTTTTTGAATATATATGTATGATTAAATAAAATCAGGTAAGTTATTTGTTTTAGTTATTACTTAGCTAATTGTTTCTATATTATCCAAGTTAAACAATTCACTCAAAATTTTGAAAAATCCTTTCTGCGGATATAGGTTTACAGACAGTAGTATGGAATAATAATTTGACAAAAGTTTATTAGATTCCACGACAATGAATAGTTGGAAAAGAGGGGGGGTTAATGTACTTCTATCTGTCCATCCAGGTGGTATATGGATATTATTTGGCTGGATGATAATGTGAATTCATATTTATTCTGAGGTAATAATTTTTCGCTCACCTGGCCCATCACTTGGCATCCATCATCTGGCATTAACTTTTCTTTAAGATCTTCTCCTCTGAAACCACTTGACCAATTCAGACCAAAATTTAATAGAATGGTCCTTGGGCTGCTCCCTTCCAAAATTATGTCTCGCATCCCCGACTTCTAACGGACATGGCTGCTGTGACTAAAAATAGAAAAGGGGGGGGGGATGAATTTCAAAAATTTTCTTTCTACATGCCAATTGGTACCAGAATTGGCAGCAATGGTCCTTAGACTGTTCTTTTTCAGAATTATGTCCAATGACCCAGACTGTCAACCAAGGTGGCTGTTACTGCCAAACTTAGTTTAACATAGGACCCCATGGGAAAATTCATTTAAAAATCTTCTTGTCTGAAACTACTTAGCCAAATAGAAATGGTCCTTAGATGGTCAGAATTTTGTCTGATGACCTGGACTGTCAACCAAGATGGCCACCACAGAAGAACATTGGACCCTGTGGGAATAATTCATTAGAAAATCTTCTTGTCTGAAACTACAGAGCCAGTTGGAACCAAAGTTGTTAGAAATTGTCTTAAATGGTCCTTTGTTAGAATTGTGTTCAATGACCCAGAATATCAACCAAGATGGCCGCCACAGCCGAACTTAAATTAACATAGGACCATATTCGAAAATTCATTAAAAAATATTCTTGTCTGAAACCACTAAGCCAATTGTGACCAGACTTGACAGCAATGGTCCTCTTTCAGAATTGTGTCCAATGACCAGGACTGTCAACCAAAATGGCTGCCACACCCAAACTTATTTTAACAAAGGATCCTATGGGAAAATTCATTTAAAAATCTTCTCATCTGAAACCACTTGGCCAATTGGGACTAGACTTGGCAGCAATGGTATTAGATGGTCCACTTTCAGAATTGTGTCCGCTGACCTGGCCTGTGGATTAATATGGCCACCAAAGCCGAACATACTTTGACATAGGGCCCAAGAAGAAAATTTTATTTGCCGACCATCATACCTTAAATTTGGCCATTTGGAACCAAACTAATTCCAGCAATGGTCCTCTTTCAGAATTGTGTTTGATAACCTGGACTGTCAACTAAGATGGTCACCACAGCCTAACTTAGTTTAACATTGTACTCTATGTGAAAACCAACCAAGAAAACTGCTACACTTAAATTTCCAGTCCTGCTCAAGGTCGACAAGTAAAATCCAGGTGAGCAATACAGGCTCTTGAGAGCCTCTAGTTCTCGTTTTTTTTGGGTACCAGTAAATAACAAACTGAAATGTTCAGTGAAGAAAAGGGTCTAAGTTTAATGATTCATTTTAACTTTAGCATAAAACACCAGCAAACTTGGGAATTATGTAATATCTAGTCATTTCTTATTTCAACTTGAAAGTTGTGTTTAATTTTTTTCAAATATTTTTCAATCTTTAAAACAACAAACAAAAAAATTTGAATAGCATTATTATTCAAACATCAAAATGATTAAAATGGCAAAACCATCTAATGACAGAACTATACACAAGGGAGCTAATCCATAATTGTACAAAATTAATAATTCATAAAACTGATCAATAAGTTTTGTTTTTATTTAGGAGGTGTCTCAAATCCTATCAATTACTACCGAGCTGCTCTTCGATACCCACTTGGAAAGTTTATCTATAACATTATGGAAAAACCAACTCTTGTCATCTGGGGTTGTCAAGACGTGGCTTTAAACAAAGACTTGGCGACACTTCCATCAAAGTACATACCAAATCTTACTGTCAAATACTTGGAAAATTCAAGCCACTGGGTTCAGATGGATGAACCAAAAGAAGTCAACAAGATCATGAGAGAGTGGTTGAATTCTTAAGACAATCAAGACATTTTTTTCACTTAAGAGTAAAGAACTGAATTCTTAAAAGGTTGAAAATAAATGTTATTAAAAATTCTTTCTGTGAGATAAGAATAAATTAACAATTTTTTTTTATAATAGACTTTATATTTTTTATACAGTGTGTTTTAGGGTTAATGAATAATAAATTAATTATCGCTAATCCTAATATAGTTACAATTAAAAGCCACATTCCCATGTATTCGTTTCATTCATAACCATTAAATTTTTAATCTTAAATACATGTATTTACCTAGATTTTATCCTAAATGATAGTTCATAATGCATTTCTATGCTTACATGTACAAACAAATATTTTATGCCAAATTGTTAATAAGTATAATTTTTCCACCTGCAAATGTTATCTGAAGAGGTGATTTGGGTTAATTGCAAAGTGTTTTGTATCAAGTTTTTGGATTATTGCCAAGAAGGACACTCAGAGCCAAAATCATTTTTCTGTCACATAAAAGGACACACTGTTCATAAACTTACTTACAGTAAAAAATTTGTTTTTATTCTGGGTGTCCTGAATATTGAAAAATTGTCTGAAAGATCTTAATTTGGCATATTTTTGTTAAAACTGTCTCACAAAGGAATACACATGTATTCAAGTATTTAGAAAAAAATTAGTAACTTATCTGTTAGGTTTTTTTTTGAAAATCGTAAAACAGCACATGCCAGGCTATACATGTATACCTCAAGAGATTTTGAAAGGCATTAGGCAACTTTTAAAATGGGCAATAAAGTGAAATAAATGCATGGTAAAATTGCCCTAATTATGTGTATGGAATACACTAAATATGCATCAGAATTGGGCTGTTTTTTTAGTTTATAAAACAAAATGGTAAATTCTATTTTGGTGCACAAGATTTGGACATTTTGTTGATTAACAACTCATCAGTTCTGCTTAAGGCATACAATTTTGAAAACCAAAAGCATCAATCCAAAAGTTGACGAGCAAATTTTAAATGCCAAAATGACCAAAATGGCAAAGCCAAAACCATCTTAAACAGACTGGGAGATACTCCTTTGTTTTTAAAAAATTTTTGTAATAGTAATTTTTAGTAATCGGATGATGCGGGACCCTATTTTTTTCACTGCGTCTGTCTGTCTGTCCGTCTGTCAACAATTGTTGTTAGCGCTCTCAATTCTACATTTCAACGAATTTCAACTAAGTTTATATGGAAGGTGTATATGGGCAATACCTTGATCAAGTTCAAAAACATGTGCTATTGGATACAATTTGTGGGAGTTACTACCCTTGACTTAGTTTTTCCCTATCAACCTCTTGTTAGGGCTACCAATTCTACATTTTTGAACGGATTTCAACCAAATTATTATGGAAGGTGTATATGGGCAATACCTTGATCAATATCTGAAACAAGCACTATTGGATAATTTGTGTGAGTTACTGCCCTTGACTGAGTTTTTCCCTGTCAACTTCTTGTTAGTGCTCTAGATTCTACATTTTTTATCCATTTTAACCAAGTTTATGTGGAAGTTGTATATATTGACAATGCCCTTGGTCACTTGAAAATATTTTTCTGTTCTCTACAACAATATATATGCAGCAGGGCCCTTTGTGATGATCACATCACAGTATTCTAGTTATTCTGCATTCTATTTAGTATGAATTTCTAACAGATATCCATTTGATGAAGTATAGGGGCTACCAACAGCAGTGAAGGCAAATTTTGTTTGATGTCACTCAGGGTGCTTATAGCATCTGCCATCTATTAATTTATAACTTCCCCTGAAGAACCATTGAACAAAATGTAACCAAACTGGGAAGATCTGACCCAAAATTTTCATAGGAAATGATTTTAAATAGGAAATTTATAATTAATGCATGCACAATAAGTTGCTAATTTAAAATGATGACAATAGTTAAAAATCTGCAGAAATAATAAAAATATTGAAAAGCAACTTGTGATGCTAATTGGACATTGCTAGAGGAGTATTCAAAAGCCAAACTCCCACTAAGGTCAGGGTTATGCAGGAGAGAGTTATTCCATGTAAACTATTTCAATTATCACAGTAGATTTGTAAATATAAATTTAATTGACCGAAGTCTGGGCCATAAATTCCATAGTGGCAGAGGAGGCTCCTTCCTCGCCAAACTTTTGAGCAAACATTTTTCGTTCATACATTTGAAATCGAAAATTAAAACAGAAAGGGTTTAATTTATAAATGAAAACTAAAAGTTCAGTTAGTCTCGTGCAACTAAGAATAATTTCTGGCATTCGGGTAACTTCAAAGACATTCCCGCAGAAATTTCTTTTCGTATTTCGGTTTGCTTTTATGCGTTAAAAACATCATCTCATCATAAAGAGACATGACACAAAACATACCTTCTTTTTTTAAAATAGTTTGATATTATTTTATTTATCAATTTTATAGACACCAACGTCTTGGGAACACCAATTTACAATTATTTTGTAAAAAAGGTCCCCAGCCATGTGCGCCCCACACACCCCAGCCTGCTTTACTGCCTCTCCTATCATTAAGGCCAATTTACAGCACTGGGAGTATGAAAATACGAAAAAGAATGAATATAGGGAAAACCTCAATGAAACATTTTATTTAAGATATGGACAAGCATTCATAAGAGTATTCATCGTTTCAGCTAGTATTTCACAAGGGCAGGGCACCAAAGGGAGCAAAAAGTAAACCCTGAATGTCTTCTATAGTATGAGAACAATTTGTTGTTAAAAATGAGGAAACTTAAGCGATGTGTTGTCTCCTATTAAATTTTCCAAAGAATTTTATCTCCAAATTAAATTTTTATAAGAAATTTAGGGATATGTTGTCTGTATCACTAAACAAATAATCCTGAGTTTGCTTAGCAAGATCAATTTAATTAAGAAATTTATCCGGACGAGCAGCATTTTGGCAAAGCTAATTTAAATAGTAAATGCTGTCATTTTTTTTTATATCATAAATATCGAAAATTGGGTGATCTATCCTAAAATCTATGGTAAAAGTTTAGGGGCCAGCTGAGGCCTGCCTCCGGGTGCGTGATTTTGTTGCTGCGTTGAAGACCCATTGGTAGCCTTGAGCTGTTTTCTGCTCTTTGGTCGGGTTGTCTCTTTGACATATTCCCAGTTTCCATTCTCTATTTTGTTTTATTTAATATAAATATTCCAATTACTAACTTCCCCATAACTGACAGAGACGGACACCATTGCATGGTGTATACATATCACAGTTTGCACGGATTTGCTCTTTAACGAGCGAAACCATACGATTACTAAAAACGGCTTTAGGGTTATGGAAATTGGTATCATCGAATTGTACTCATATTATAACATTGTAAGCTAAGGTCATGTCAAATTAATAATTTGTTCTTCGGACTTTTGGTGAAAAAGCGGTGCAGGCGAGCTAATTTTTTTTTACTTCAGAATTTTTTATAAAAACCGAAAGAACTTTGTACATACGAGCAACAAATTTTTTTTAAATAAAGCTAGTGACATCTTACATTACTTTCAGCTTTTAATCGCACGTATGCTAGAATAATGTGCAATGAGTAACATGCTCATCTAAAGCTTTATGGGTACCAGAGTGTATCTTTGATGTTCTTTCTATTTTATTTTTGTTCGAGAAAAAATGTGTCCAGTCCAAAATACATGTATCAATTTAATATTGATTTCTTACTGAAAGCTAGCTTAATTGATCATCAGTATCTTTCCCAAAGAGTTTCATATGATCTTCATCAGGTTGGGAACAAACACTCAACCGAGGGGTATACCTTTTATTATACTCTCTCTCAAAAGGGGAGTGCGGATACTGTTTTTACCCTTGTGGTTCCGTCCGTCTGTCCGTTACAAAAAATTTCGACACACTTTTCTCTGCAACTACTCAACACAGCCACTTGATATTTCGTCACAAGCCTTCTATAGGTACGCCATATCGTTGGATACGTTTTCGGACCATGGCGACATCAACTTCCTGTTTGACGACTTCGTTTATATTTCGACCTTATCGAAATTCGGGGGTATGACCAGTACGTCTTGTTTTTTAAGTGCATTAATTTAAAGTAAATTTTAGAAATTCTTATTTTAAATTTAAAAAAGGCACAGCTGCAGACAATATAACACCAACTTTTAAAAAAGGTAATTTCATGTACCTGTGGTGTCGTCCCTTTCTTAGATAAAAATATTGTTCCTTGGAATAAATTGAAGAATTTTGCATGAAATTTCAACCTTTTAAATAAACCAGAGGCTCCCAGGAGCCTGCATCGCTCGCCTGATATTTCCATCACTTGAAATTTTCCCCTAATGATAGGGTCACTCCCTCAGTTAACAATAAAGGCGTTACCACTCGTTATCAAAGTCCAAATCATTGCAAGACTACTATTGTTTTGAATAGATCAATGAGTATGTCATCCAGATCACATTGAACGGCCATATTAGACTTGGAAGACAAGCAAGGCATCACATACGTTGTTCGTTACAATTTAGATCATTAAGCACTCAAGTGTCGGAGTTCCTGTCGATTTCTTTCAATTGCTCTTTTTGGTAAAAAATATGGAATCGGATGCGGGCGTTCCGTGCTTGGAAAAAAGTATGCGGGCGCTCCGACGAACAAGTAATCAATTTGGTGTAATAAATACAAGGCTTCAAGAAAAGCGCTTAACATGAACATGTTTTCTCATGCTAATTTCTATTATCATATCGTGAATAAATGCATGAGTCTTGCCAATAACCAACAGAAACTTGAAAGTACCTTAATTAAGATCTTAAAGGCTATAAATATGTTTTTTTTTTTGTATTCTTCAAAAATTGCTCTTTCTCGCAATGACTTGAAGACTTTAATTTATACTGACCTCTCACGAATAATGCCGATTTAT
This sequence comes from Mytilisepta virgata, assembly GCA_028015205.1. Lineage (NCBI taxonomy): Eukaryota > Metazoa > Mollusca > Bivalvia > Mytilida > Mytilidae > Mytilisepta > Mytilisepta virgata. The sequence continues at coordinate 67,242,537 of CM051517.1, read as the reverse complement.
ACTGAACTCTATGATGAAACAGCATAATACTAGGGGCAGATTGGAAGTATCGGGATGATATATCAGGGAAGAAATAGAAATAGGCATGTGATAATCTACGTTTAACCACAGGGACTCGTTACAATTGACATGTAAGTATGTCATCTGTGCCTGATCCGGCCCCGATATAGAGATCTGAGGGGCGGATCAGTCACATATGACATACTGTGTCAATTGTAACGAGCCCTTGTGGTTTAACTCAGCGAGTGCATTTAAAAATCTTTGCGAAAAAGGAAGAAAAAAAGAACAAATGCCATTTACACTTTTATTAACACAAGAGATTTAGGATAAGACCTTTTTTCTTTAACATCATTTTTGGTCATATACAGTATAATAATAAATGAATAAACCATTGTCACCTTGCAAATATAACAATTATTACCTCCCTTGGTTTCTTTAGTACTTTAGGCCACACCAAAATGATTTTTAGTTCTTTGGATTTCGCCACACCGATTTTTGGACTTTGTAAATTTAAGGAAAAAAAATTTACCGTTTCATTTTGCAAAAAAAATCTTCATTAGAAATAAAAAATAAAATATTTTCACCTGCTTCTAGAATTTGGTAAAAAAGAAGATATTTTTGCAGTATTTTAGTGTAAAATTATTTGTGCCGCACGTAAATTTGACCTTCACTTGAAAAAAAATGGTCCTCAACCAAAAAAAAAAAAAAAATAAATAAAATAAAAATTTCTCTGTCTCGTACTTATTTTTGCCATAAACATCCGAAGAACTAGAAATCAATTTGGAGTGGCCTTGAATAAATGCATTACATCGTGAGTATAGTGAGTATAATTATATAATGTTGAAAAAAACTTAATGAATGAGTGATCTCTTGTAGGGCAGGAACAGCAATTAGAAAAAATGGAAGCTAATAAATATAAAAATGGTCCATTGAAATTAACATGAAAAACCTATCAAAGCGACATTCTTGGTAGAAAATATAAAAATTGTAATATTTTTAATTTCATTACAAAATACACGAAAATCATACTGAAGTAACCAAACAATTTGTCTATTTCTACGCATTTCAGTTCATTTAAACACATTTAGATCCATACGTTGACTACTAGCAATTTCAAAGTCATTGTCAAATCTCCATTGATTTGATTTCTAATTAATTATACAATAACAAAAAATAAGAGCTTGAACTGTGATAATAAATAAATTTTTTTTATGAAAATAAGAAATTCTTGAACACTAAAGGAATGTTTCCAATTTTTGAACAGGTTATAAGATATAACCTGGTTTGGGTCAGTTTACGCATGATAAACCGCGAAACTGTTTATGAATGCCCGTTAAACTGACCCAGACCAGGTTATTGAAGTATAACCTGTTCAAAAATTTGAAACATTCCTTATAATTTAATTTCCAAACAGAAATACAATGATTCTTCGATTCAAGCATCAATAATGACATGGGACTATTTGCATTTACAAATGTTGGATTAATCCGTTGGTGATGTCACAAGACCAAACCAGGTTATACAGCATAACCAATGTTGCTCTATGATGTTCAGCCAATCAAAATGCAGTATTCAAATGAAATTAATTATTTAAGAATGTACAAGACCGAGAATTCTCGGCTCAGTCTCTTTTAAACAATTATAACATCCGTCGTGATTTTGAGGATTTTCGGAAAATACTAATCGATCCCGAGATCATGCTTAGGGGTGGGGCTTGTCTCAAGACTGACTTTTTCCAAAAAGTGTAATATTACGACTGGTACACCGGATGCACTTTTTTTGCAAAGGGTAAAAAGGGCAAATCCACATGGCAAATACAACACCTATGAAGGGCTTTTATTTATTTTATTTTATTATTGTTTTGTAATTTAACAGAAATTCAGATACAAATATTGTTTTTAACCTGCAACAGCAAACTGTCGATGCCATTGGTCAAGTCTGCATATGTAATGTGAGTTGTGATTCAAGTTTCAACTTTCTATCCCTTGTCTCTTATTTACTGGATATAACTAAATTCGTTTTCGCCCATAATTCTGCCTTTAGAGCGAATATCAAAATTCCGAAATCTTTGACACAATATGCACAGTGTAAACAATGTGCCAAGCTTCGAGATTCTGTGGTTTAGTTTTAACTTATTTTATTTGGAGTTGACCAGGAAACAAGTTACACCGACGTATACTAATTCGTCTCCACTTTGTTCTGTGATTTGTGGTTGCTGAGACTATACAGGACATTAAGCACAGACGTGCTTATGCCGAACAGCAAAAAAAAATAATAATTATCACAACCGCTTCCTTGACCGCTCAGTGGGGAGAAAATAATGTTTGCCTTTGATCACAAATTCAAAAATTGAAGCACAATAGGGATAAGTTTCTGCTAATTTCTTCGCCTACTGTAAATTTGGCGCTGTTGACACTGAAACCTCTCTAGAAAACGATTGGAACCATTAACACTTACACCGGCGTTGGAGATCGTATTGTACAAACGAGTTGCGTTCATGTCGAGATATGTTAAAATAACCGATGTAAAATCAGTAACATATGAGCACAATTTATCTCCCAAATTGAATTACGCCTACAGCACCAAACGGCAACTGAAGCCCAGACCCTTTAGCTCAATCGGTAGAGCGATGGACTACTGGTACCCAGAGTTCGAGTTGGTGCGTAATTGTATTCTTGAGCTAAAGATATTCTATTACATGATGATTTTTTTTTTCAAATCAAAAACTTAGAGTGGACTGCAATTATTAACACACAGTGATAATATTTCTATTAATATTATGATTGATACAATATCACATATATAATGCATAATTTACAAATTGTTCATAAAAATAACAGTAATAAGCAATAAATTAAAATACAACAAACACCACTTTGTCTGGGTAATGCTGCGTTGTCTGGATAGCCCTGTTCTTCTGGTTTATCTGAAAAATATATGTGGAATATGTTTAGCGGGATTTCTTGTAGAATTTGCAGAGGAGTTGGTAACCAGCATATGCCTGGAGATAATGGACCATATTTGTCACTAAATGTAAACAAAGGCATATTAAAAAATGTGTTTATAACGCATGTTTGGTTACCTAAAGAAATGTGCTTACAACAACGCATGTTTGGTTACCTAAAAATCAAATATGATTTTCTTATTTTTTTCTGGCCATTGTCCCAGTACACAATAAAATGAATCCATTGATTTATATATATATATATGTATATAGAAGGAAGGAAATTTGGGGGGGGGTTGGGATTTTCAAAGGTAGACCTCCCAAAAAATGTGAAAAAACCTAAATTTTTGCAACTTTCCTTGTCAATTCAGTAGATTTGTATTTATATTTTTAGTTTATTTTTATTTGTTTTTACTTTAGTTTACTACTTTATTATTTCATTTATGTCTATTTTATGAAAAAATATTGTATACCAAAATGAAAAACAATTAATAAACATTTGGAACTGTAATATTTATAATAACACATTTGTGATAAAAGTTTTTTGAATCCAGGTTAATGGTTGCTGCGAAAAAAAATTAAAGATCTGTGATCACTTCCTGTCCTTCTCCGTAAAAATAAAATGGTTTCTCCCGAGCTTAACCTGCTGATGGTTAATTAAGCCTTAATTGTAACGGGAAATTACAAAAGATTAAGTTGCTGTACAAATTATGTATCTTGTCACATTTATCAAGTTAACGAAATTAAGACATGTAAAAAAATAACTTACTTATTCGAAACAATTACAAGGTTCCATATAAAAAACAATAACAGATTACAAAAAAGCTCAAATCAATATATTTGCAGTATATTAATTTACAAGTTGCTTATAATGTTTTTTTGCTTTCTTACAAATTGATTCTTACCATATCTGTCTTGTGGGTTCTGATATCCATTAGACCACGAAGGAAAGTATCTCCCATCCTCTTCTGGGATCTCATTCCAAGATGGATCGTACATATCAATAATATTACTTCTAGTAGTATGATGTATGTAAGAATCGAACGTTGTTTTAGGTAACTCCGTTCTGATAACTAATTCTGAAATACAAACGGGAAATAAATACACAAACGTATAAGAAACATTGACAAAACAAAACCGAAGCAATAAGACAGTGTGTAAATTACACAAGACAGAACACTTACACAGCATACAAACATTACAAAGACGCAACCAAAATAGCAAACCAAACATAATAGGAACAAGACTGCAAAAAAAACCGAAAGCACTTACAATCTGAACTCCTCCTAAAAATTATGAATAAACTACGTGCTCCGGAAGGGTAAGCCTGTCTACCGACTAGTATTATAAGACTCTTTTTGTCTTACAATCTGAACTCCTCCTAAAAATTATGAATAACACTTCGTGGTCCGGAAGGGTAAGTCTGTATACCAACTAGTATTGTTCCATATAGAACGTAACAAAAGTTTGCGTGCAATAATCGCCGGTATTGCACGGAGAGCAATATTGCATTGTAATGACGATGTCTTTGATAGTTTTTTCGGGTTATTTCCGGGATCTGGGTGGTGTTGCCATACAATATAAGGGTCATTGCACGAAACTGGCAAATACTGTCCCTCTTAGAATATCATATCGCACTCGCCAAGTTCGTGTAATATTACATTCTACCCGGGACAATATTTCCCAGTATTCGTGCAATAACACTAGATTATAAGATCCTTTTTGTGTTTACAAATGTGTACGAAAGAAGAGAATTTGGATATCTATATTTTATAGTCATATATAGAGTGCATCGGGAATATTGTTATCTTTCCTTTGAAAGAGAGATGGGGTCCGATAGGGGAGACTTGCAATAGCTTTCTAATAAAAAAAGGAAGCAAAAAAACTTTCTAAATGAGAACCCATTGGACAACCATTTTAATTCATAATTATTTATGAAGGTCTTGGCTGATAATTTTTATTGTCATTTATTTTTTCTGCAGGAATGATTATCGATTTATTTTTTCCACAGGAATGATTATCGATTTATTTTTTCTACAGGAATGATTATCGATTTATTTTTTTTTCGCAGGAAAGATTATCGATTTTTTTTTCTGGGAATGATTATCGATTTATTTTTTCTACAGGAATGATTATCGATTTATTTTTCAGTAGAAACGATTATCGATTTATTATTTCTGCAGGAATGATTATCGATTTATTTTTCAGTAGTTGATTATCTGTATCATTGATCTCGAGTTTCAAGTTTTTAGCTTAGCTTATCGAAAAGAAGGAAAACTTTATTTTAGTCTATTTCCCTTCAAACATTTTTTTTCTCGCTTTAAACAACAACAACAACAAATGTTGTATTGTCCCAACAAAACATAAGGAGCAGTACAATTACAATATCGAATTAAAATATTTACATTGGTTATTAAATGACTTGGCTGATTATATTAAATGAAAAAAACCAAATTATTTACTGGTATATCAATTTTGGAATTGAATTTTGTCGACAAAACTTGAAAAACTGACCTGATAATATCACAACCTCTTGGTCCTTTCCGAGCTTGTTTGACGCTCTACATATATACTTCCCATAATCCTCTTGTTCTATCATTTTTATTCGCAAACTTAAAGTTATTGTATTTTTGTCTTCTGTATAGAGTTCTACTAAATATTTATAACTATTTTCTATCTCCCTGCCATTTCTCACCCATGCACTATAAATATGAGGATTAGCAGTTATTCGACAATCCAATATGGTCTCTTTTCCTATAGATTGACTTATTCTCTTTGGTACCAAGTGTATTTCGGGTGGAACTGAAAAAAAATCAAAGCATCACAATGAGAATCGAGCCGTAAAGATTCAAGATGTTATTCCTATATATTGAGAGCTTATAACTCAATGCTGTTTATCGGATACCAGAATTTTTGTCCTGGCATGATTCATTACTTAAATACCTTTAAATTTTCCGTTCGAAATTTGACAAAAATTTATCAGAAATTCTAAGGCTCTTCCTTTTGCTGAGTTTGGATTCCTGTTTGTTTTGGGTTTTGATGGTTGTGCTTATTGATTCATCATTATATCTTTAACCGGATTTCCAACATTTTGATGTCGAGCACTGCTGATGAGTTGTCAGTCAACAAAAGGTCATACAGTGCATCAAATTTTTTCGGTATTTTGTGATACATTTTTTTACAACACATTCATAAACTCTTGCACAGCATATGATTTCCAAAAATATGACAGTATTCTGTTTTACAGTAGCCTGAGAACTAGAATTTTCTTTTCTAGTGGGCAATATTCTTTCCAAATGTAGCAATGTCAGTAAACACTAGGGGCACCACTGGGAGGAAACCAGAGTTTGTTTACAGTATACTGGTCCCAAAATAGGCTGGAAAAGGTTGTTAAGAAGCGGAATCCAGTTTTCAAATAACTTCTCCCAAAACAGCTCCACCTGGCGTTTACTGACATTGCTACCTAATGTGTGATATGTTGTTTTATTACGTAAGTGTAATAATGTCAGTTTTCTATTGGTCAATCGGTGATCACGATTCCTCATCTTTCATGGGACTGCATTTGGATTTTGCTTTTTGAATTCCCTAAATTCTCGAACTGCACTCGCATGCATTGGTTTTTTTAATGAAATCGAAGCAGAATGAAATGTCAAAACTGATATTTTATTGACATGATACATAATTAATACTAAAAAGTTTTCAAAAAGGTTGACGAGAATCGACAAATAAATGAAAAAAAGTAGTATAATGTATGGATGCAATCTGAATATGTTTTTTTTATTGACCATAAATAGCGGAAAAGAAATATTATTGTCAAACAATGGTTCAGTACATATTTGGTATGAAGAAAACCCCAAAAATTGGGATAATTTATGTAATAAAACAATTACCGCACTCAATCTCGACCAACACGAGGTTTTATGGAGCTCAGCGTTACCTCGTTCAAAATTGCTGTCCTCGGCTCCATAAAACCTGATACTGAACTCGTCAAAATAGCAAAAGTACGCGCAATATATTTTTTTTTTCCTGGGGCAATATTCCTCAATATTTATGCAATAACTCCATAATTAATATGCATTCTAATTTAATATACACTTTTATCACTAATTTTATCGTACATTCTACTGTTACTTTTATTTCTTTGCTGGCTGCTGGGGAGATACCATTTACTGCCACACATTCATACAAGTCTTCACAATACCGTGATATGTTGTGTATTACCAACACTTCACCATTCTCACCAACAGCTGGAATTATACAAAATATATATATATAGATTATGACATGGCATTTTTCATATCAGCTAGATCCTTTATTAGTTTAAGTCATAAAAAATAGCAGCTAGAGACCCGATAGGCTCGAGGTTTGATGTATGACTAAGGCTTGTGAATTAGCCATGATCACATAAGTTTCGTGTAGTCCTATTTCGAAAATTGCCGAACGCTTACGGAGTGTCATGCGATAAGTTACGAAGAAGCATGGTGTGATAACAGAAGCATGCGACAATAACTTCATTAGAGCCCACATTCAGCATATTTGAAAATATATTATTTACGCCATCTATCGCATAGTTCAATTTACATATCAAAAATTTATCAGCTGTCAGTAGTTGTTAAATATTTTCAATTATTTTTCTGCGAAATAGTCATTTTATGCATATTGACTTGTTGTTCGTCTGTCTATATATTTCAGAGCCTTAGCTAAGATAAATATAAAATGTCTGTTTCTAATACGAAATAAAATACCCAATAAAAGACTAATTTTATCGTATAACGCATTCATGGTACCATGATTATATGCAGAGCTATAAAAGATTTATTTCAGATTTAGTTTCGGATTTTCACTGTTTTTTATCATATTAATACTGCAAGCAATATAATTGTTGTTGTATGTGCATCAAACAAAACAAAGTTTTCTAATTAGTATTTGTATAACATGAATGGATTTTAGTTGAGATAAATGAATTTTACCAGTGATTATTTGTAAGTGAAAAATATGAATACCGGAACCTTTTATTGTATATATAATATTTTCACAAACAAAAAAGACTTTGATTATTTCCTGTTATTTACAGTTGTTACTCGTTCCACTGTTGGTAATACTACGCTTTGAATTTTATAATTGAAAGTACAACAGGGATGTTGGGTAAATTCCCAGATGAGATAAAAACCCAATATAAGCAGCCACCAAGCTATTCCTGGACCCAAAAAAGTAAACAGGGTGAACAGATTTGTACGAATATTACAAGTTTTAATTTGATTTTAAACTGTTACGTTGGTATATTTTTCACTCTCTATCTCAATCTCTTATTTCGAAATTCCTGAAAAGTGATTTTTAATGTGTTGTATTGTTCAAAATGTTTTTGTTATTATCATTGTTATTCTTATTTTTATTTTTTATTTTTTTTGGCTTTCCATAGTTATGGTCACGAGCCCACCTGATGAAGATTAAACCGGAAATGTGCATCGTATGGAAGGAATTTAGGTACCTGTGGTTTTTAATACCACTAAAGCTATACTGCTGTTGGTGGACTTTTTTGGTATCATCTCCCTAAGCAGTCATTGCTGTGGCTATGACATGATTTTTAGATGCTTGTTTTCAAATTTTTAGTTGACAAAATTTGAAATTCTTTTAACAATAGGGTTTATACTCAGTCTCAGATAAAGTTGACAGTATCTGATTTTGGCTTAAATGTTTAGGTTGTACTAATCCCAATGTTTAGTATCTATTTTTTTATTGGTTTCTTGTGTGGCTTTTTTTTGGTTTTGTTAGCTTTCCACGTTTCTGATAACCAAACAAGATATCTTATAAACTTTATAAGATATCTTATAAAGTTTATAAGATATGTCATAAAGAATATTAAACAAGATATCTTATATGAGATATCTTATACATTTGAATATTTTTTTTAAAATCTTATATAAAAGGTCTATTAAAGATATCTTATACATTTTTATAAGATGTCTTATAAATTTTATGAGATATCTCATATAATTCAACTTTAATAAGATATCTTAAAAATATATAAGATATCTCATAAACTTTATAACATATCTTATAAATTTTATCAGATATCTCATAAAGTTTATCAGGTATCTTATAAAATTTCTTTATAAGATATCTTATAAACTATACAAGATATCTATAAAATCTTATAATTATATAAGATATCTTATATAGTTTATGAGATATCTTATAAAATGACAAGTTATCTTATATAATCTTATATAATTTATAAGATATCTCATAAAGCTTATGAGATATCTGATAAAGTTTGTAAGATATCTTGTAAAGTGTATCAGATATCTTATATATTTTATAAGATATCTTATTAAAGGTTAATTTTATGACATAATTTATAAAGTTTATAAGATATCTCATAAAATATATAAGATATTTTATATATTATATAAGATATCTTGAATGTGGAATAAATATAAATATGGCGTGCCATACTCGATACCTCTTCTGGTGGACTCTAAATACCGGAGATCATCTCCAGCTCAGTTGATAGTATTTCTATACATAGGACTAATTTTTCACCAAACTAATTTTTCCTTCTTTGGATTTTTGGATAGCAAAAATAGGTGCGAGCGGGCGAAATTTTAATTTTTTTTCTTGAGGACCTGTTTTTGTTCGAGCGCAGATAAAATTTACGTGCAGCACACATTTTTTTAGAATAAAATATTGCAAAAAATGGGGAAAATCCCAATTTTTACAAAATTTAAGGAGCTGGCGAACATTTTTTTTTACTTTATTGAAAAATGAAAAATTTGGAACGAATTTTAAGCATTTTTGCAAAATGAAGCGGCAAAAAAAATTTCTTAAAATTTACATGGTTCAAAAATCGGAGCGCCGATATCAAAAGAACTAAAGATCAATTTGGTATGGCCTTATCCTAAATTGATACTTTTCAACATTTTACGCCCTGAGCACAACTGATGAGTCGTAAATAATAATTCTTTGATACCAATTTTGATACACAAGATTCGCATATTTCGTCGACTTACGACTCATCAATCAGTTGTGCTCAAGTCCTGAAATGTTGAAAACCAAAACGACGCCCAAAAGAGGAAATTCAAAAATACCAAAATGACCAAAAGGGGTAATCCAAAACCATCTAAGAACAGAGCTATTTTACAATATTGTTTCATTAAATTTTAAGTATCAATTTCGGGCTAGTATCGACGAAGTGTTCACATATTGTGAATCAGAACTTATTATCAGAAATGTGTTTTTTTTCTTATAAAAAATGCCAATTCCTGAATACCTACTTTCTTTTCCAGGATGATTTATATCTGATCGTCGTCGATACCACGTGACCGTCGGTTGTGGAATTCCCGTTGCGTTACATATTAGCTGCACTGTTTCACCTTCCCTTGCAACTTTATTTCTTGTCGACATTTCTTCTATAATTACTGGTGCTTCTGAAATACACATACACAAAATCTATCAGTAATAGGAAATTGTTTTTTTTTCTTTTTTTTTTCATTTTTTTAAATAGCGTAGGGAACATTGAGATGGTCAACCCAACTAAACTAGTTTATTCCCACTGCATATTACTGGCCTCCATTGTCAGAAACATTCATTCTCAGGCATCTGTTTAAATTCTTTAGGGTCTCAATGATATTAGAACATTGGATTTAGTATTGAGTAGAATTATTTATCACTGCTTTTTCGCCGGCTTGCCACATGATATGGGGTTTTCCACTTACATGTACATACTGTGGCGACCTCTACTGTCAATTCACCAAGAAATGTGTAGTTGACAGAATGACATTTACTCCATATCCGTTCTATTTTCATAAAAATCAATCAGACGAGACGCGTAAAGTGGAACACATGACATACAAAACGATTGATTTGATCTTCAGTGTCGTCCACGATTCAATCCAAATAATTTAGTTTAAATCGTAACAGACAATTTGATTGGTTAATAATGGTTGAGAAAGTTATAATATATTGACGTATAATCTACTTTGGGTACTGTAACGTCACCAACATATTACTCCGCAGTCCAAGATGCAAATATTCCTGAAATAAATAAGTTATTAAAATATTGGATCAGAAAAATTTTCAAAATTAAATCATAAGGATTGTTATAAATTTTGGAACAAATTATTTAAGGAATGTTTCAAATTTTTGAACAAGTTATACTTTGGTCAGTTTACGCATAATAAACCGCGATTTACGAATGCTGTAAACTGATCCAAACCAGATTATTGAAGTATAACCTGTTAAAAAATTGGAAACATTCCTTATAATTTAATTTCAAAACAGAAGTACCAGTACAATGATTCCTCGATTCAGGCATCAATAATGGCATGGGACTATTTGAATTTACAAGTTGCGGATTACTCCGTTTGTGGCGTCACAAGACCAAACTAATTTATACAGTATATCCAATGTTGCTGTATGCCGCTGTTCAGCCAATCAAAATGCAGTGCATCAAAGTAGGTTATATCGAATAATCTGATCCAAAACCTTAAAGAAGTCTTACGTTTGAGAACGAAAGAATTGGAAAATTGAATTATATAGTGCTACCTTCCATTACAGACACGGAGAAATCTTACCATGTACATAAAGCATCACATATTTTATTTTAACCGGGCTAGTGTTAATTTGGCACATATATTTTCCAGCATCTGTGAGCTCCACCTCTCTTATATACAAGTCCCAATCATCTGTAAATGGACGTTCCACACTGATACGGGCATCAGATATTATACGCTGATCTTTGGCTGTAAGTACTTTCTCTCTTGGATCCAGCCATACAACCTACATCATATAAAAAAGAATTGTAGAAACATATACTATTAACACAAATTTAATCCTTTCCGACCATTCTTTTGTCTTGATTTTTTGCATCACCATTTTCATAAATAGGCAAGATAACAAAGTCGAATCAAAATATGTTGTCTGCTAGTAAATCAAGATAGGTCAAGACAAGTTAGATCAGTTCAGCACAGATAAAGTAAAACATTGCATAATCAATTCGTAACTTTTTATGAACTGGTCTTAACCAGTGTTGATTGACTGAAAGCATATATATCCAATCTAATTAAAATTAGATCTACTAATTGTTCCTTTCAGTCATTGCATGTACATCTAACAACACTCCATTTTACTTTCTGTTTTGATGACCTTTCCAATCAGCCAATCAGATTTCAGCCTTCATGATTTTGAAGGCATTAACCTAAGGATAAAACCCGAGGATTCTCAATAGGTCATCAGAACAGAAAGTAAAATGGAGTGTTGTTAGATCTACATGCAGTGACTGAAAGTAGATATAATTTTAATTAGATTGAGATAAAGTAAAACATTGCAACATCAATTCTTAACTGTTATGAACTGGTCTTAACATGTGTTGATCTTTTTATCTTGATTTTGTTTGAAATTTCAGAAATTGTAAAAATCAAGACAATCAAGATTAAACAAGACAGAAATGACCGTTAAAGATTAATGAGTTTTTTTTCATGAGTTCAAAGTGAAGACTGGAAGAAGAAGCCTAATTTTTAAAAACGAGTTAAAGATTTCCTAGTTCTTCACTTTTGAACGAGTATAAGTATCCTTTTCTTCCGTAAATATTCGATCTTTAAGTTTCCTGTACCTAGGTAAATTCAATGAGCACGGTCGACGAAGTTAAATAACGTTACGCCTGATATTTCAAAAGGTAAGTGCATTTGTGCACGGCGCGATTTGATTGGTCTAAAAGCAGTGGAAGATGAGGCCTCGTGCAGTGGAAGATGAGGTCGCGTGAACAGATCTTCAACGGGCCATCTCACACTGAAAATGGCAATTTACGGAAGAATAAAACTGTCCTTATATATGACAAATTATATTCTTCTTTGACAAACTTATTTGCCTGAAATTGTTGTAAATCGTTATGCTTTAACGGTGTCATGTTATGTGGCTTATTAAAATTCGCCAACTTAATAGTGTCATAGAACATAGTTTACGCATCTTTTTTTCATTTTCTGAGGCCTCAGTGGTGAAGGTCGTGTATAGTTCTGACTAGGGTTCTCAGTTGTGAAGGTCAGGTATATTTCTGACTAGGCTTGTCAGCGGTGAAGGTCATGTACAGTTCTTACTCTGGTTGTCAGTGGTGAAGGTCGTGTATAGTTCTGACTAGGGTTCTCAGTGTTGAAGGTCGTGTTTAGGTTTTAGTTCTGACTAGGCTTGCCAGCGGTGAAGGTCATGTATATTTCTGACTAGGCTTGTCAGCGGTGAAGGTCATGTACAGTTCTTACTATGGTTGTCAGTGGTGAAGGTCGTGTATAGTTCTGTATAGGGTCGTCAATGGTGAAGTTCGTGTAAGTTCTGACCCTGGTTGTCAGTGGTGAAGGTCACGTATAATTATGACTGGGGTTGTCTATGGTGAAGATCGTGTATAGTTCTCTATAAGGTTTCTTTGTTGAAGGACGTGTATAGTTCTGGTCATTTTTTGTTTCATTGTTTAGGTTAATTGAAATCTGATCAACAAAATTTTAATTTTTGTTTTCTTGTTTTCTTGTTTTCGTTGTCAGCATTTTCAGTCATGAGCAATACTGAGAAATCATTTGAAGGGGCGTCAAAAGAGGTATCATGGAGTATACATGCTTACACTTTCGGAGGACCTGATGTCACTGCCCGTTTTTAGTGGAATTTTTCATTGCAAGTTTTAGTGCTACCTTGTTCTGATTCTCATTGGTTAGTTATGTGTTTTATCTTTTGGTTGTGTCTTCGTATAATTTGTTTGCTGTTTTCACGACTTCGCCTTGTATTGTGAATTTGGTGTTATGGAATTTGCATATTGTCTTATTGCTTCCTTATACTTTTCCGATATTACCAAAAAAATTAATGAGGGTTTTTTTCGCATAGTTTTGTTATCAAAAATTCAATTGATTTTTCTTTATCTGTGAGTCATGTTTAGTAAATAAAATTTTCTTCATTGTCTCTGTTTTATTTCCGACACTCGCTGAAACATTTCAATTGTAAATATATAAATATTTTGTGTACAATTGATTCATCCTTTATAAATAAATAAAACTTGACTTAACCGATTTCTTTTGAATACTTAAAGTTGTCTAGCAATAAGTTAAATAAAGCTGTTTCCAAGGCGTATGAAATTTGTTATGTATTTGCCCAAATGTATTATAGTAGATTTTAACGAGAAATTATTGAATAATTAATTTTTTGAATTACTCTTGTGTGTGTCTTTGTTGTGTGCTCGCTTTATGTTCATTTTCCTGATACAGTGATAATATATTCTCAATTGTTTGTACATGTGAGTTGTCTTCCATTCAAGAAGTTATCTACTCTTTGGAAAATGCGTCTCCCATAGACAAAAATGCACGAATTGTAATTTTTCTTCAAAATATTTTTTCTTCCTAGCAATACCCTCCATACACATTAATGATATGTTTTTAGATATCTTTTTTAGAAAAAAATAGAAGTAACTTTTATCATTTATGTTAAATACAAGACACCTTTGTCAGGAAAGATAACTCATGTACATGGGAGACAACTCCAATATCTGCAATAAAGATTGTGGTTTAATTTTTACCATTCTTGGAATCACTTATTTTTAATGAAACTGCAATAAGCCCAATTTGGAAATAACTGAAATAGTTGTCTTGTAATATATATCGGCAATATTATCCCAAAGCAGTAAGACAGAAAGAAAATGCAATATGATAAAAAATCAAAGAAAAAAACAGTAACAAAAAGACAGAAAGGAAAAAACACAAGACAAAACAAAGAGAATTAAAAAAAACACTAGTGATGTTAACTCTAACATCAGGTGCTTCGAAAGAGTAAGCATGTCCTGCTCTGTTAACGGTACCAGCCACACTGCAATGTTATATGTTTATTATATGGTAGACTGTGTTTATTTATAATCTGTGGTTACTTTTTGTTATTTTTTTTACTCTGGGTACATTTAGTGGTTTACGCTGTTGCACCATACTGTTGAAAACACAGCTACCGCTGGATATAATCTTCCATTAGTCAATCCTTGAAGCATACCTCATATCCTTACATTTTCATTTTGATAGTATTATTGTATGATTTATTTAAACTCAATATGCCTTCATTTTTTACGGAATAAGACTGACTCAAAATTCTAAATTGTTTTTATCCTTTCCATTCTTTCAGTTGCTTTATTTGATTTTTAATATAAAAAAGGGTTATGGTTACTTAATGTCATAGAAATCAATTTTAAAAACCAGTAGACTTGCCATTTTCAAACCGCGTATACTCAATCTCTTAATTGGTTAAATGAAAGTTACATGACATGTACACACGATTTATTAAAATTGAAAATATAAATTACTTTGTCGAAATGGAAAGTCCGATACCTATTTTTCATTTAATGTGTTGTTGAAGTTAAATGACTGAAATGTCATTCACGTGGCAATATTTTAGGAAAGGGCAAACAAAAAGAAGAAAATTATTCCATTTCAGCTCGACTGAGTTGATTAATATATGACTAGCTATCGATTAAAATGTCCGTTTGATTAAATATTATCTTTTAGTTACTCTGTGGTTTGACAGCAAGAAAGTAGATCGTTTACTTTTGCAATTTCTGATGTTAATTAATTCTACAATATCCTTTAATAGACTGGAAAAATTACACAAATATAAAAATATTTCAGAAATAATAAATGTAGTCTGAATTCACAAAACTAGGTATAGTGTTTTATTTTAAGAAATAAAAAAAGTACTTTTACGCCAAAGGTTCACGTCTGATTCCGGATTCCGTCGAGGTTAGTGCCATAATTAGTCGTTGCGCGGAACACTGTATATTATAGTCATATCAAAATTGTCGAGGAAATTACATTACATCATGTTTGATATAGCATGTGAATTAACAAAATCCAAGCTTATGTATAAGAGAAGATTTAATCCCGCTTAAGAATGTAGAAATACCTAACTTTTCCGGCAGCAGACAAAATTTATTGACGTGACCTGACAAAGCAAGAATTTTTTTTATAGACCTTTAGTAAACAGCAATCTGTCAATAAACCTTTTGCAAACGAGTCCGCGCTATCGTCAACTTGAGTGATTCATCCTTATGAATTTCGGTATCCCCAAAGCCCGTGCTTGGGGTTTCAAGTAGATCCATTTTTTTTTCTCTTTTCCAAGGCCAATAGGTGGGCTAATCTCACACTTATCAAAAGTTAAGCTTTTTCAATTAACAAATTGTGGAATGGATTGGGGTTTTTGGTCTTTTCGGGGACATGTCTAATCCTTTGTTCCGATATTTACAATATAGTCTTTAAGAAGTATTTCTCTGCCCGGTTTTATGTCCCTCTCTGGCTCCAGTAAACTTCTGTTATCGTAGATCAATCCTATGCCCATGACTAGATTTACGTTTGTTAGAAAACATTTTGAATCGCATGATCAATAATTGAACTTCATATTCATTTTAATTTGCCATAAATTTCCCAAATATTTTCAAATCAATTGCACAACGACAAATAAACGATATAATTGATTAACAAACTATTGCAAACGTGATAAATATTAAAAAAAAAATAAGTAAATTTAAATAGATAAACAGATGTATTACGACTTCTAAACACTAGCTTCTTTTAATACTAATAAGAATTGAAGGTAAGAAAAGGCCTATAGCCCTTTTCGGAAACTGATTTCCAGTATCACGATTCTGACTAAAAAATTATATAATTTTAAGCAAGTTATTTCCCTTGCTGGGGCGTAGTACTGGTTCGCTGCAGTGCAGAGCAACCAATTGGAAGTGAATAGAAATTATTTATTACATTGATATACAAATATTTCCAGCTTTATAATCAAGTTTGATTACAAGTATGGTGGAAGCAAAAAGATCGCAAGTAGTTCCTAAATTTATATAAACCAAACATTACGTGCAAATCAAAAAGGTTTAAATACAGTTAATCCTTTACTCATCATTGCAGCGAACAAGTACTACGTCCCGGAACATCCCGGAAAGGGAAATAACTTGCTACAAATTATAATTTTAGAGTCAGAATCGTTATACCGGAAATGAGTTTCTGAAAAGGGCTATATCAAACACACCCACATGACACAATTACTCGTACTCTGAAGAAATCATCATTTGACAATTGATATTGGTAAGTTGTATCCCAATCTTGTTTTTTATTTGAAACAAGGAAAAAACATATAGTCATTTTGTTATTGGTCAAGGATTGTAGAGTTTTGGTATTGGTATTTCAATATTAGATATTTTGTTTATTACGTTGACAGGATGAAAAGATTTAATGAGAAAAATGTTGGATTATGCGTCGACATTTGTAAACACGTAGGAGACGGTCGTTATCCTTCCCAGAGTGAAGTACGACTTTATGGTGGCTTAGTGAAAATCTAATTCACTATGAATCACCTCAATTTTTACAAAGCCAATGGCATGATTACTTACTGTAAACTGAAGTAACACATTCAGGAAAACAGAACAGTAACTGTCTTAAAATGCTCGAGCAATTACATGTATTAAGATTTTCGCGTGTCTTTTTCTTGTGTGTTTTCAAAATGTCAGAATATGATCACGACTGGTTATTGTAAACCTTTAAATTCCTACGGGGTAAGGAGGTTGAGTTTGGATTTTTTTCGCAGCACTTATTGGCCTGCATTTTTAAGATAAACCGGCAAGCATTCCCAATTAAAAATATATCCATTATTTAATTCAAGGAGATATGCATTCCTGGCCTTTTTCATCAAATTTATGAACCTTTCAAACTCCATTCATACCCAATGAAAAACAAATGGTTGTTCCCCTAAAATTATTTTAAAAAGGGAAACAACGCGTAATAAAATGTATTGTGTAAGGAATCATCCACGTGTTTTTAAATTAAAAGAATTGTGATTTCTTTAATATTTGTCCTTCTATGAAAATAAAGAGATTTTGAGTATAGTTTCAGGACTTTATGTAATTTTAATCCGTACAAACCATGTGGTCTCCAAGAGCTTGAACGGAACATGGTAAAATGGCTGTATCTCCAGCTTTTGCTGTTATATTAAATAAAGGTACATCAAAACTTGGTTCCAGTGGTTCAACTAAAAAACAAAAAAAAAGATGACAATAAAATCTGCAATATTTATTTCTGTTATTCTGTTATTATGCAAGTTGTAGAAGTAAAGTGAAGACACATTGAAGAAAATGTTTCATCATCAAAACTCTGAACCATATATATGATCAAAATCTTAAAACTGTAGTGCATATAAAGAAATAAAGTTTTCTGTCTGGTGCCTGCAGGATTAAACATTAAATCAGGCATTCACATCCTTCATCATGTGTGAAAATAGCATAGTTGATTTTTTTTAACTATGAGTCATTCAAAAACAATAGTACGGCAACTATACATGATTCCAATGCAAGTCTAAAGGAAAATGGAGAATTTAAT
This sequence comes from Mytilisepta virgata, assembly GCA_028015205.1. Lineage (NCBI taxonomy): Eukaryota > Metazoa > Mollusca > Bivalvia > Mytilida > Mytilidae > Mytilisepta > Mytilisepta virgata. Next base: position 67,224,213 of record CM051517.1, on the reverse strand, counting down.
AATGAATTTATTGCAAGGCAGCAACCATTTGATTTTTATAGGGGGGGGGGCATGGAAGTAATCTTAAGTGCGGCCTTTTTTTCATAAAAATTTCGAGACTGCCTTTTTTTTACCACCTGGTGTTGACCTGCCTTTTTTCTGGGTATCCTGCCTTTTTTCCCACTACATTTCTCATCGTGCCTTTTTTCTGAGCATTTTTGGTCCTGCTATTTTTCACCAAACTTTGCATCCTGCCTTTTTTTCAAATTCCTTCCATGACCCCCCCCCCCACCATAAAAATCTAAATGGTTGCTCCCTAATCATTTTATTTTCAAACATGAACGATAGCACTTTACATTTTTCGTACGGAGATCGCAAAACTTCAAAAATGACAAAAACGAATATATAATTATTTCATAAAATGTAGACATACAATGTTTATTTTTTAGTTGGGGTTTTACGCCGTTTTCTGCACATTTGGCTATTTCGCGGCGGCCAGTTTTTATTGGTGGAGGAAGCCGGAGTACCCGGAGAGAACCATCGACCTTCGGTAGGAAATTGGCAATCCTTGTCAATTAATATCGGAGTCGAACACACCCCGCCACAGGTGAGATTCGAACTCACAACCTCATCGTTGACAGGCTAGTGATCATTAGTAGTCATGACGAACTACCTAGACCACTCGGCCACCGAGGCCCCCTACTAAATATGATTTAATATGCCATATGAGAGACTTTTCTCTGTAACAAGTATTTTTTTTTCTCAAATTCTTCATCCGATTTTACATTATTCTGTATATAGTAGAGCATCTTTTTCTATTTTCTATATTCTGTATTTAAGTCATAATTCTCTATTAATTAAATTTTAGATTATCATTGATTCTGTAATCCCAATCCACACCCTCATTAATATACTTCAACGTTACGCGAAAGTATGTTATCAAGGCATGTACAATTATTTTAAAAAAAGGAATAAAAACAATACTCAGGTTTTTTTTTAGATTACTCAGTTAAATTCAAATTAAGGGAGTACCAAGAATTAAAGATTTGTTAAGAAATGTTCAATCTAATGTAGGGAAACCGCGCTACCATCCTACATCAACTTAATACGTCTCACCAACTTTGCTCTGCTCTGCTCCATCGTGTCAAGTCAAGTGAGGCGTCAATTCAAAGAAATATAAATAAAGATGTGAGATAGAATTTTTTATGGCTAATCAATTCGTGCTGACGACAGTAAAATTATTGGAGTTATGATACCAACACGGACTGAACATATCCAGGTTGTAGAAGTTTAAGCGACTGTTATTTCGAAGATCTGAGGAGATGACACATATCACTAGCACGACGAATCAACTGTGAAATATACAGACCATAGACTGGAGACTTTGATGTGTAAACTGTTAAGAAAAGGGAAGTTCACATTGGAAAATTAAAACCATTACGTTTGTCATAACATTTTGATGTCAATCATCTTTATCGTATTTATTGTACCCACATAGGTATGAAGCAGAATTGAATGTGTCTGTGGACTGGGGCAGATAAAATGCACATAAATCATTGAGAGACAGTATACCATCTATATGGCTGAAATTGAAATTAATGGACCGAATTAGTTTCTTTTCTATTTTGTAGTAGCATTTGTTAAAAGCTAGCTTTATAAGAACACATCTGCAAACAGTTTGTCCCAACTGGAATTCCGATCGTCTCTTCAAAAGTCTGTCCTCATGTCTCATCGAATATATTGTATGTTAAGGAACCAGTCTCAAAGTAGTTTTTGTTAGAATCGGTGTAGAATCGGTTGATAACTGTTATATTATATCGAATATTCAACTTTTGACAGATACCACGTTGTTTTTTTGTAGGTAACAAGCACGACCAAGTTTGCATATAAATAATCTACCCTCATCCACCGCAAGCAACCTGTTGTCTGACGCCATGTTTTTTTGTTTACTGAATCAATGAAAGTAACTATAAATGGAAACACGTGAGGCTCACGAGGGGATTTCCATGGGGTTTTCTCGTGAGCGGTTGACCTTACTATGCGACCCAACGATTTTCGGTTGACCCAACGAATGGGCAAATATCACGTGACACTGTTTTAACAAATCAGATTAAAGATTTCTATATGAGTATATAATATTATACAATTATCACCCTTGTTGGTGTGTGACCCGACGGTTTGTCTCCCAGAGGAAAGTAAGGTCACCCAAGGGCTTGCACGAGGGTGACCTTACTTTCCGAGGGGAGACAAACCGTCGGGTCACACACCAACAAGGGTGATAACTGTTATATTATATCGAATATTCAACTTTTGACAGCACTCGAAATTTTCCGTTTAGTATTCTTGGAGTCCTTATCAGACAGCAGGCGTTCCATTTCTGCCTCATCCACCGCAAGCAACCTGTTGTCGGACGCCGTGTTTTTTGTTTACTGAATCAAGGGAAATAACTATAAATGGAAACACGTGAGGCTCACGAGGGGATTTCCATGGGGTTTTCTCGCGAGCGGTTGACCTTACTATGCGACCCAACGATTTTCGGTTGACCCAACGAATGGGCAAATATCACGTGACACTGTTTTAACAAATCAGATTAAAGATTTCTATATGAGTATATAATATTGGTGATTGATTTCATTCAAATATAAAAGAATTGATTTGAATTTCAGGTTTTTGTCACTATGGACAGACGTGTAAGTATGCCTTACACAACAGTTAGATATACAATAAGTTGGCCGTACGTAGAATGTATGATTTTCTACAGTTATTAACAAACTGCAGAAAAGTATTAAGACATGCTTTCTATCTAGTATACTGATGCTAATATTAGGATCAATGTATATTTCCAAAAAGAAAATCCCGACAAAGTGTATCGGTCTGTAAGAAAGTGTAAATTCGTAGGGGTTACATGCACGTTGCTCATTTTTCCGGGGTTTTTTTGTGAATAGTGAATAAATCTTTCGGTAATTACGATATATTTTCACAACGGAAACACCTTTCACATTTTTTTTTATCATACAAGACTTCATAATCGCACTAAATAAGCCTTTTTAGTCCCCTATCTTAAAGTTTGTGACCTCCAATATCCGATGGTCATTGTTACATGTACAGTGGTTGATAATGTTCGTTTGTGTAAGTTTATTGGTGGAACTTGAAAATAGATGGTATTGTCCAAACAAAATATTGTTCAAAGTTTACAGATACAAAATATGGCAAGTGGATCCAAAAAAATCTTGTTTACATGAATTTAATTTGTTTAACTAATTACCGTTGTTTACGTATTAATATAATGACCCAATTGTTAATTGAAATAAGGACTTTATGAATTTTTTTTTATCATTTGTTGTTATATATTTATCCAAAATTTCCAGATTCTAACTAGATCTACCAGTTTATGCAACCACCAAATCTCTGAAACCAACGGCAGCGTAAGCTCGACCGGCCTTGGGTTTCCGACGATGACAGCCATCCAGTTGTTTGATTATTTACTTGAACATACATTTTAAATCGTTCTCTGCATTTGTAGACTTGGACTGTTATGATCTCGTGTACTTTTAAACATTTTAGTAATCCACGTCAAAATTGTAAAATATGACTGAAGGATAATTATATTAATTTTGTTGAATTTCAAACCTATTTTGTCCTTAATCGGCTTAATTTTGTAAAGGTGAGATGAGTTTCCATCTGATTTCATGACAAGTTGTTGGACTTGGTGCACTGGTTTATTATTCACAATTTTTTTTATGATATGTTCGTTTTTTAGTCCCCTACCGGTAACGCCGAAGGGAACTATAAGTTTGCACTCCATCCGTCCGTCAGTCAGTCATATAACAGTTTTCCGGACTTTTTTTTTAGAAACTGTTTAACCAACTGATTTTATTTTAGGTATGTGAGCTTATTATGATGAGTTACAAGTCAGGTTTGAATTTGATGCTGATCGAATAATTATTGAGAGAGCTGATACAAGTCCGAATTGATAAACTTAGAAGGTCTATGAGTAAAAAAGGGACACCAGTCTTCAGCAACCCCGATGCTGCCAAGACATTGTCCGCAATTCATGACAAATATGTTGTTGTTCCTGCAGACAAGGCCCCTAATAACATCGTTTTTGTATGCAAAAGCTACTATATTCAATGCTTGATTAATGAACTAGGGATTGCTAGTTCACTTGGCAACCCTACCTATAAAGCTACTACACTTTCAAAGGAAGAAATAACCGACAATCATAGATCAGTCTTGTCGTCATTTGGTATTTCCATCAAAGATGATGATCTTGATCTCCCTACCTTGTATTGGATACCCAAGTTACATAAGTGTCCATACAAACAACGCTTTATAGCTGGATCTGCCAAGTGTTCCACCAAACCATTGTCTCAACTTCTAACTTCTATTTTAACAGCTGTCAAAACGGGCCTCCAAAGTTATTGTGAGACAAGCTATTCAAGAAGTGGCATCAATCAAATGTGGATATTAAAGAACTCCAAAGACTTAAAGGATATTTTACGATCTCGGTCCATTTCAGTCTGTAACAGCATAAAAACATTTTTCTCTACCCTCTATACCACCAATCCTCATTCACAACTGAAGGAGAAGTTGAAAGATCTAATCCATCGATGCTTTCAAAATAAAAATGGCAACAACAGATACACATACCTTGTCATTGGTAGAGATAAATCATACTTTGTTAAAAACCACTCTAAATCTAACAAAAAATATACAGAGGACGAAATTGTCCTAATGATTGAATTTTTGATCGACAACATATTTGTTCAATTTGGTGGACGTGTTTTCCAACAGACAATTGACATTCCTATGGGTACTAATTGTGCGCCACTACTGGTCGACTTGTTCCCTTACTCATATGAGGCAGACTTCCTTGACGGGCTTCTTAAGAAAAAACAGAAGAAATTAGCCCGTACCTTTAATTTCATCTTCCGCTACATAGATGATGTCTTTTCACTCAACAATTCACGTTTTGGGAATTTCTTACATCTCATCTATCCCAATGAGCTCCAAATTAAGGATACAACAGACACTGCCAAGTCTGCATCTTATCTTGACCTTCACCTCGAAATTGACACCAGAGGAAGGTTGAATACAAAACTTTACGACAAACGGGATGACTTTGACTTCCCAATCGTCAACTTCCCATTTTTGAGCGGCAATATTCCAGAAGCGCCGGCGTATGGAGTATATATTTCACAACTCATACGTTATTCCAGAGCTTGTGACATATACATTGACTTCCTGGACAGAGCCCGGCTTCTGACAGAAAAGTTGCTCAGACAGGGGTACGTTGCTCCTAAGCTGAAGTCATCCTTATTAAAGTTTTATGGGCGTCATCATGACTTGGTTAACAGGTATGAAAAAACCGTTTCCCAAATGAAAATGGACCTGTTCCATTGATATTATCGGATTTTACATGTACAGCATGGCGGGTGTCCTGCAGGGAGCAGAGACTGCTTACTATTCCGGAGCACCTGAGTCTACCCCCGGTTTTTTGGTGGGGTCCATGTTGTTCATATGTTTTTAGTTTTTAATTGTAGTGCATGTATTGTTTTGGTCTTGTCTTCGTTGTTCACCGGGATTTGTCAGTTGTTACGATTTTTCTCTCCTTCGAATATCCCTTTGGTATTTCTTGACTTTACTTATTGCCCTTGGAAATTGAAATTATTGTCAAAATATTAGTTTTCGGTCTTTTTCGCAATCCCTTTTACCAAATAACTTATTTTGGTATGTGAGCTTATAATGATGTGTTACAGATCACGTTTGAGTTTGACGCTGATCGGATAATTATTGTGAGAGTTATTGCCCTTGGAAATAGGCATTACATGTACATTGTATTATCAAAATATAGCTTTAGCCGGAAGGGGACATCGTATTACTCAGCACTTGTTCTAAGGTTAAAATAGACAGTTTAATCTTATAAATTGTTGTTTGTTTGACCTTCTGGTTTAATATACTCGCAATATACTATTTAATACAGAAACTTTTTGATAGTCAAAGTTCATTTTATATCAAAGAGTTAATCTTGCGTATTTAAAGTCATATTTTATTCTAAATCCATGAGGTGTAAATATATAACTAGAAATGATGTTAGAAGGAGTTTATTGTTCGTTATGGCGTGAATGAGAGTTTCTTGCAGATCGATTTTCTTTTGTCTAGGCGGTCATAGGAAACAATTACTGTCATAATATGTGAAATACATGATAAATGGCTTCTAAGGATTGTTTTAAGCCATTCTGATGTATGGGGAGCCGAGACAAGTATCTCAGTGCATTTTTCTGTATTACCTTACATTCCTTTTCTCTTTTACAATGGATATCGTGTTTTACTTAGTTGTTAGAATTAGGTATAACTAGATGACTACATAGTCAAGCGATATATTAATAGAACAAACTTTTTTCAAGAAAACCATGAAAATTATGCAAGACAACTCACGAGACGGAAAGAACTATTTGACAGTATCAGTATGTTTATCTTTGTTCTAGTAAGGATTTTATACTCGGTTCCTTTTGTCCTTTGTTCTGGAAATGCTGTCTCTCGCTCGCTCTATCTCTATCCCTCTCTTTTTTTATACCACTCTATTTCGGTGCACGACTAAGCATGTTGTCTATGAAATTTTCCTTGTCTCTTTGAAAGCCCTTTAATAAAATACGTGTATTTGTTGGGTTTTTGATTTTTTGATTTTTGACTTGGATTTGGGTTTACATACGTAAGAACGTTTCATTTAAATCTCTGTGACCTCGCTGTTACAAACCACTTTGAAAAAATTATTTGAAGCTGCGTTAAAGTTCAATCAAATCCAACCCGATTTGGAAAAAAATTGAACTGCGTAAAAGCTGAGTTTGATGAATAAATTAATATAAATATGATAAAACTATGAAATAAAATGAGAAAAAGAAAGAAGAAAATCTGGTGCATTAAACAGCAATTACAATTTTTTAAACTGCTGGAAACGTTTTGTAAGGAGCAACCATTTGTTTTTTATGAGGGGGGGGGGGGCTACTATCAAATGGTTGATCCTGCCCATTTTTTTCGGTCGCTATTTTCATTTAAACCAAAAAATTCCTGATTGACACAGGTCCTGCATTTTTTTCATACCTAAAGTCACACTGTCTTTTTATTTTGCCAAAATCATGGTCCTGCCTTCATATTTAAATCTGATCCTAGCCCCCCCACCCCCACCCCCTTATAAAAATCTAATGGTTGCTCCCTAAGTCGCAACGAATTGCTAATTCCATAAACTGAATGTAGTTTTGAGGAGCTTAAAACACTGGCCCCGAGATTTAAATTCAATTGAATTATTTTTTTAAAAGTTGTATTTTTACGAAAATGGCTAAAAAAACAGCTTACTCATATGAAAGCATTTTGATAAAACGGCTTGCCATACTTAAAGCATCCAGAGAAGAGAGTATTGTCTGGAGATCATCGTTCAATCAAAAAGTACAATATCTTGAATTGATTTGGACGTAAATTAGACAAAATGATCTTTTATTGTAACAAACAGTACGACATAATCACAAGATGTTTGTAGATTGGTGTAAGGAGAAGTAAATTTATTAAATTTGTTGTTGTAACAAATAAGTCAAGACATTTGTTTTATAAAACATCTTGTAATGTGATCAGTAAACTAATACAATCAGTATTGAATTTCTACAATATGCATTAAGGAAAAGGCAACGAGGAGTCATTTATTGGGAGTTCGAAGCTGTTTTTATATGAAATCAATTCAAATTTTCTCAAATAGATTTCATTGTGAATATAATTAGTGAATTGAAAATGCTGTAAAACAGCCACTTCACTGTTGGTTTAAAAAAATTTACAATCGCGAGTTGAATTATTACGAACAACTAGAAAGTTTTGGAGGTTTCAAAATAAATGTTTCTATAGATTTATGTATTGTATTCAAAGCATTGTATTAATTTAAAGTTTAATATAAATATAATATTTTTTATAAACATTCAAATATTTAAAATTCATTACATTTTTACATGGTTTCCCTACCGACCATTTAAAAAAAATCTTAATTTACTCTAATTCCTAACATAACTAAGGGATTTTGCTAAATACCATAATAAAACAAAGTGGGGGGAATCCGACGGGCCATCCAACATTCACAAATCTAGAAATAGAGACAAATGTGAGATGGGAAAGGACGAGAACAAACAATCAACTGATACATGCAGAACACAAAGAAAAAAAAATAAAAGAAACATTTACCCCATAAAAAAACAACAGCAACAGACACAGAACACAAAAACCTATAAAAAAAAAAGCAACATTGACCCACCAAAAATCCGGGGGTGAACTAGTCAGGATGTGTAAGAAGTTCTTGTCTCTTATAAGTGCTCATTTGTATTGTTATAAGTCATGATATGGAAGCAGATTTGTAAAGTATAGTAATAAAGGTTATTTTGAAGGAATTTATCAATGTGTAAACTCGGGCATTTCACTCACAAACTAAATAAAGTTCGAAGGACTTTATGCAAAGTTTGTGAGTGATAAGCCCGAGTTTACACATTGATAAATTCCGTAAAAAATAACCTTTATTACTTATAATTCCAAAGTAATGCAGAAATATGACGTTTTCCATTTCAAATTGACATTTTCCTCATGCGCTATATTGCATGCGTCCGTATTCATACGCATGATGTCATGAAAGGAATTTATCAAGTTATGAACTTTTTACCGGAAGTTGCTGTTAGCCAATGAAATTACTGCATTTGATGTTTTGAAAACAACATTGGAATTATACTATTTTCTCTCGTTATGAAAATGGCCGGGGTTATTTTGCTGAATACCAATACGATCAAAGTATAAGCATTGCTCCTTTTCCTCTAATCTGGCAATTTTTGTTGACGTTAAAGGTGTAATTTAGTCCCATCAAAACAAAATATAAACAAACATGTGAATTAAGTTTCATACTTCTTCGATATGCAGATGTCAGATACTCTCAGTCTGTATGAGAGTCATGGTGTCTATGGAATAGAGAATAGAGAAACACTAAAAGAAAAACGGCTTGGAAAAATCAACAGAGAATAGTATAAATTATAAAGAATAATTTATAATTGGATAAAGAAAAATAACAACTGTACAGAATAAAGAAAATTGACCCCCCCACCCCCACCCCAAATAGACCTATTATTTACATGTAAAACATATTGAGTTAATTAATATACTTTAAATAAACAATATTTCAAAATACAAATATGGCTCTTGCACATTATTCAACTTGAAAAAATTTTCAGAATAAGTTATTTTTAACTGAATAGAGAAAAGGGGACAAAAATTCATTTAATACAGAATCCGGGCTGCTTTAAAGGGCACCTGAATATAGCAAATCACTGTCTATAAAGGGCACCATGATAATGTCCCTGTCATGAACAAAACTTGTAAAATTTACCTCTGTATAAAGCGCACCTGCTCATAAAGGGCACATTTCTTTGGTCCCATGGGTGCCCTTATACACAGGTTTGACTGTATATTAAAGTTTTATCTCGCATGAAATTTAAAGAATTAATTGCTTTTCCAATTATAATTTCACAAAACGTGAAAAAAACATTTTAATGAAGGACAGCGTCCTTAACTAGTCTTTAACTTTTTACATCATACCGACTAACTAAAGCCTAGTGATCTTGTATTCAGTATATCGACTCCAGAATTGCCAATGCACCAGTACTAATATGCCAAAGCATTACATCATACAATTAATACATCTTTTGCAATCTAGTTGTGTTGAAACTCGTTGCATTACATATAGTAAAAATGGAGAAAAAAATTTAAACGTGAGATACAATCATTCAAAACACGAAGGCCCAATTGGTACGTATGTATTATTTATCAAAATTATACGGACTTCTAGGGTACTTTTATTTGAAAAAGGATTGCATCACAACTTAGCCTACATCCCTGAGCAGGAAGAGTAAGTGGCCATTTACAAATAGTTTAGGAATATATTTTTTCCCTTTTTCCGATTAGAACCTCGACGGTCTCGTGGTAGCGTGCTCGCCTAGAGTATGGATTCAATCCACTGTCGGGGTCAAACCAAAGACTTTAAAATTTTTATTTGCTTCCTGTCAGCCAAGCACGTGGTATTTTAGAACAAGAGCAAAGATTGGTCGACTCGGAATAGGAAAAATGGGTTAGGATCCCCGTAGACTGATACTTGTGAGCTAGCACGTTAAAAATCCGATTTAGCGTTTCGATCTAGCACAAAGCAGTGTTCACCCAAAGTGTTCACATTCATTTCACACCAACACGTTATCGTCCTGATATGTATTAATGATTGTCACTGGACTTTAAATAATAATCTATCAGTCCATCCTTTTTCAATTCTTGTTGCAAAGGGTTTGCAAAGCTCTTTAAGAAGGAAAGATTGTTGATGGTAAAATTCTTTTTGCATTTGTATTGTTTACATATAGATTCTCCTTCAGGTACGTGTGAGTTGTGGAATATCTCCACCCGAGATAGTTAAATTTTCGATTTTCAACACGCGAGCTTTAGCGAGCTTGTTAAAATCTAACATTTAACTACTGAGGGTGGAGAAATTCCATAACTCACGAGTAAATTGAAGGAGAATATGTTTCTCCTATGATTTTCGACAAAAACCTCAAGAAAATGTCGTTGCTATGTAGTTTGTATAGTATAGACATCATTTCGGGACTTCTCTAGTTTATCGTTCCAATAATTGTAGAAAAAACGGCGAGAATTTCCTATGCAGAAATTTAATCATCGGGAAGTGGTTAAAATATTATGTGTATTTTTATTCCATAGATTAAACACGTCAAGAATGGGCATCCATTGAGCCTACAAGTAAGTACATGGGTGATAAGTAAAAATCCTAATATAGAATCCAAAACATACAACTCTAGATGGTTTTGGCTTTCTCCGTTTGGTCATTTTTGCATTTTTTAATTTACTCTTCGACTTTTTGTGGGATTGATGCATTTTAGGCCCTGAGCATAACTGATAGGCCGTAAATCGATGAAATGTGCACGGTCTTATGCAGCAATGGTATTAACGAATAGTTATAACCGCACGGTACGAAAATACTATAGACATACGCGGCAAATGACAAGGAAATTACCCCAAAACAGACTCCTTTATTGTGAAATATACAGGATGGAAAGCTGTTTAATTTCATTATGTAAACAAGTTATTAAGAAATACAGACAAAAATTGCAGAATATCTTTAGCTAATTAGCTAATAAAAATTATCTTTCTTTCTGTCTATTATATAACATCAGAGAGTAAAAAAAAATGAAAATGTTTCAAAATCTTGGATCTTCCACCATTTACGAGATGACTTTTGTTTTTTCTTTTTTCTTCGTTTTGTCTTTGTTTTTTTTTGTTTTTTTTGGGGGGGGGGGAGGTTTCTGTAGTTTTTGTTGTCCTGGATATTTTTCCAACAAAATAAAAGAGGCATTAGTCAGCCTTATTTTTCCAACAATTTAATATCAAATTTTAATCACGAATGTCTTCCAACAGACCTTCCTTAACGTCAGAAAATCTAGTGAATCACAATGTAATTCTTCACTTCCACAAATCTCATGCCTCCTTGATATAAAAGTTTACATTGAAAATCTTTAATAACCATTCTAAAGAATTAGTCCTATAACAAATCTATGAGTAATAACTTTATATCACATAATAGTATTTGTTTCGATAACATTTCATTTCACAAATGAAGGAAATAAGTTAACTTTCTGAGTTGTTTTCTATAACAAGAATTTAAATCAACTTCCAAATGTCTTCGAAGGAATGAGTTATGTATCCCGATGAAATTACGTTTCTGGAAAGAAATTGGGAAAGCGTTGTATCCATTAACAAGTTCGCACAGTTTTCACATCCATCAGCTTGATGTATATGGTCATGCAGTCGGCACTATCAATACTTTCTCGCAATAGGTCATTTTATTTCCTAAGGGACATGAGATACATAACAAATTTAAAATTCTGCTGTTAAGTTCCGTCTTTCAACCTTTGATCCTAACTAATTAGTTACCCTGTAACAAAATAGCTAATACGTTTATTGATCCGTTCGCTTTTATACAATAATTTAACAAGCAATTGAGCTAAGCATGTTTTGAAAAGAAATTTCCCTAATTATAAAACCCCCATAACCATAAGGAAAATGATTAAACTGCTAATACTGCATTCCCATTATATATTGGCTTGCTGAGTTCTGCAGATACGGACGCCTTTCATTGGCTCTTAATATCTATTAGAACACAACTGTAATAGTTGTCTGTACAATTACGAACAAACATGCAAAAAGAAAATAAAGCACGTGAGTTTGTCATAAACTAAATTAATCCTGACGCCTAAATGTTTTTTTTTTTACCAGATATTAATATTTAGTATTCTTCAGTTATTAAATCAATGAGTTCAGATAAATTAAACTTTTTATTTTGTAGTTTTGGCTTAATTTCTTCACAATAATATGGGACCATTAAGATATGTTATACAGTTTGGACACATGCTCTTAGTTGAAGACTGTACTACCATCTCGTTAAGTAATTTTTAAGCTTCGTTCAAGGATTAGTTAAAAAACTGGAAATGGTTTCACAAAAATTTATCATACCATTCCTCATTGACAGGGTCAAACCAAAGACATTAAAATTGGTATTTGCCGTTAAGCATTCGGCATCTAGAAGTAAGAGCAAAGGACTGGTCGGCTCGGAGTCAGTATAATGTCTCCGGGTGGGGTGATGTGTCTTCTTTTGGACTCGTGAGCTAGCACGTTAAAAATGCGGCTCAGCGTGTCGGTCTAGTACAAAGCAACATTTATATTCATATTCATATCATATCAACGTGCTTTGTCCTGATATGCACCTAATAATTGCCACTGGACGTTAAACGATAATTCATCCACACATGCAAAGACTATTTTAAGAAAGATATACATTAGCACAAAACGTTCTTATTTCTTCTGTGACAAAATAGAACAACTAAGTATCGTAATTCTTCCATAGTTTGGGGTATTGGGGGGGGGGGGAGCTTGGAAATACTTTTTGAGGTGAAATATTTATATTTCATGTTAATATCTATTCGATCTATAATTAAATGTAAACCATGTTTAAAATTTCGGTGGAAAATTGATGTCGATTAAATAAATATTTTTTAATTTTTGAAAAAAATGAATAGTTTATATGCTTAGAATATTCATTAAATAAAGTTCCCATGTTTCTCTTCGTCAAATATCAACTTACTTCTTGATATTTGCCCAAATTAAAAATTACTCACCCTTCAGATCACAAGACTTGGAAAACAAACAGATATAATACAACGCTTTTATAAATCAACTATCTTATCATTTCGTTGTCAAAATATATTTCAAGTAGAAACCAATAAAAATGTACTTTCAATGCAGTGAATTAAATTGTTTAAGATTGCTATTTTCATTTTTGTTTAACATATTTTATGAGTTAGTAAATCAAATACTCGTGTTCTTAAAATTGCTTTCATGCAAACCCGGAAGTCTGGAAAATTGATTGATGAATACATTGTAGTTTCAAAATAGGAGTTATTTCATAAATTGTATTTTTAGACAAAACGTGGGTGAAGGGGACAACAGACAAATACATGTAATCTTCTGTTACCGGGAAATATACTAAGGAGTCAAAATTGCAGATGTAGGATTTTTAAATACAAAAATGAATCCTAGAGAGACAGCGTAAGGTACGAGATCAAAAGTTCAATGTAGGATAAAAAACTTAATTCAAATAGTTTGGGAGTGGGGGGGGGGATAAATATCGCTGCAAGTTTTGTTATCCGACATCGATTTTCGGATTGAAAAATACGGATTCAAGTGATGGCCAAGTCAATATACAGAACAAACATCAAACATACATTGTTGAGGAAAAACAGGACCCATGATACAAAAAGTATAATCTCAAAGCATATGCCCATATTGGTCAATCAATTTTTCCCAAATTAAGTTAAGAGGGGAGTGGGGGGGGGGGGGGGGGTTGGTCAGTGAAAAAAATATGTGAATTAAGTTTTTTATCCGACATTGAACTTTTGATCTCGTCCCTAAAGTAATGTAATATATACATGGAGGACCCTATATTGACTAGAACCAATGCATGTGAAATCATAAGACTTTCGTAATACGGTCGATTTGAATTTTCAAAATCTCGGTCTGTTCGATTAGGAATATTGTCGAAGAAGAAAACCTATCAACATCTAACTGAAATATGAATACTTTAGTTGACAACACACACATACACAAACGCGAAAAATATTATTCCCTAACACATTAAAACACTGTTTTTAACCATATTTTAGTAAAAATCCCAATAAAAGAGTGAAGTGAAGTAGTAACACATAGACACAAAAGCTCGTGCTTCCACAATATTTTGACAGAAAAAGGAGAAACAGAATAAACAATAAGGATAAAGATCTAAATTCCTTACGAGGGAAGACAATAGCTCAAACTTGATCTGTGACTCATCATTATACGCTCACATACTAAAAACAAGAGGCTCCCAGGAGCCTGAATCGCTCACCTGGTCCTTAAGCTTTAAGGGAGTCTTTCATGAGCTATTACCCCTATAATGGATCATCTGACAACTTCGACCCAATTCAGACTTTTGTAGAGCTCAATGAGCTGATTGTTTAAGCAAACAACAGCTTTTCTCTATCGACAATAGTTTTCATTCTATAGGGCAAAAACAAGAGAAAACGCTATTTTTGACATTTAAAGGGTCATCTATAAGGCATCAACAGTTATTTTGACATTTAAGGGACAAAACTTTAACTCCTAAAGGGCTCATTTAAACATTTTGCAAACTAAGGGAAATGCTGTGAAAATGGTCAATTTTGATGTTCTAAGGGGAATAACTCCTAAAAGGAATGATCATACAACTTAATAAGTACAAATTTAAAAACAAATCAAGAAAAAGGGCAATAACTCCTACATGGGTGGTTACATCTTCTTCAAAATTTCAAAGCAGGTAGATCTTGAGGTGTTGAACACTTTAGCTTCCTATCAGAATTTTGATATCTGTCACCATTTTTGAGTTATTTGCAAAAAACTGCAATTTACGCCTATGTTCTATTTTTAGCCATGGCAGCCATGTTTTTCTACAAATCAAAAATCCAAACGATAGTTTAGTAGCACTCATGCCAAGGAACAACTACACTAAGTTTGGTTGCAATTAAACTTATGGTGTAAGAGGAGTTAACGATTTTATTACAATGAATAAAGACTGCAAAAATGGTCAATTTTGACGATCTAAGGGGAATAACTCCTAAAAGGAACGAACCTACAACTTCGATCCTGTTACAAATTTTGTAGATCTTTGTGTGCCTAACAATATGAAATTTAAATTTTTCAAATTTCCTTTATAGTATCCAAGATATTGAGCTTAAGTGCAAAATTTGGAAAAAATGCAGAAAAAGGGCAATAACTCCTACATGGGTCGTTGGATCTTCTTCAAAATTTCAGGGCGGGTAGATCTTGAGGTGCTGAACACTTTTACCCTCTGCCAGAATTTTGATATCTGTTATGGTTTTTGAGTTATTTGCAAAAAACTGCAATTTACCCCTATGTTCTATTTTTAGCCATGGCGGCCATGTTTTTTTACGAATCAAAAATCCAAACGATAGTTTTGTAGCACATATACCAATAAACAACTGTACGAAGTTCGGTTGCAATTGGACTTATGGTGTCGGACGAGTTAACGTTTGAAAAATTGTTAACAGACGACGACGACAGACGACGACGACGACGACGACGACGACGACGACGACGGACGCCAAGTGATGGTAAAAGCTCACATGGACCTTTGGTCCAGGTGAGCTAATAAGATCATTTGGTGAAACTGTTTCTGAAAAAAGTCAGGAAAACTGTAGTGTGACCGACGGAAGGACGGACTGACAGACTGATGCGGGCGGATGGACTGCAACCCTATAGTCCCCTTCGTCTTTGCAGTAGTAGACTAATAAATAACACATAGGTTAGTGGGAGATCGAGCGTATGTTATTCCTCGAAAATTCATGGTCAACCTGGGCTTCGACTCGGTCAATGATGTGTTTTACTACAATTCCCATTAGTTATCATATTTCAATCACTGATTAAATCTACCGGAATTGTGTATCGATATTGAATATTTTCAATATATAAGACATCATTACCTTATAACAAGGTTTCAGATTACAATGAATGGCAAAGATTGTTAACGTACTATCGTTAAAATAGTTTTTTATAAGTAAACCATAGCCTTGAGTTAATAAACTGTGGCCAATATTTATTCTTTTTTCCATGATCACCAATTTCATGTTATTATACAAAACGTTGCAAAATAAAAAAAAAATCGCTTTTCATAAACAGCACAATTTTCTCCTTGGTTCATTAAAACATTCAGATGTGTGCATTTTTATCCAATGGGAATCGAGCGACAAATTTTATTAATATTTAAGAAATATTATTTTAACTCCTCGAATGTCTCGATCAATCCCCATTTGTAAACGACAATATTTATATTATTATATTTAAATCACCCAGACATGTTTGTAAAGTAGCTTTTTCTCGGAATTGAACAGATGTTTTGTATAGATTTCAAGAATTAATCCAATTCCATTTGCGTTTGAGAGTTATGCATATATCAAATCGTGATATAATCACAAATCGAACAAACCCAATATTTGTTCTTTGAAGATTTAACATAAGGTCTTTTCTGTTCTTTTAATAATCAAATTGATCTTGGATTGAGAAGTTTATTTTGCTTTATAGTTAATAAATAATCTTTTGATCGTATACATTTAATGGAAAATATAGTACTCTACATATTACAGTACATGTCAAATTATTCAAATTTGTTGCGATAATTAAAATTATTTGTTAGAATGCAGTAAATATGAACATGGATCTCCTTTCATTGCATTAAAGGGAAATTACTTGCACCACCCTTTTCTCATTTCTTTTATTAATTGTTTATAATACATTTTCTCCTATTCTTGACGTGTTTAATCGATGGGATAAAAATACATAATATTTTTAATCACTTCCCTTAAATTTCTACGCGGAAATTACCGCCGTTTTTTCTACAGTTATTGAAACGATAAGCTAGAGAAGTCCCGAAATGACGTCTATGTAAACAAACTACATAGCAAAGACATTTTCTTGGGGTTTTTGTCGGAAAATCATAGGAGAAACAGATCCTCCTTCAATTTTCTCGTGAGTTATGGAATTTCTCCACCCGAGAAAGTTAAATTTCGATTTTCAACACGCGAGATTTTGCGAGCGTGTTAAAATCTAAAATTTAACTATCGAACTCATTCGTACCTGAAGGAGAATCTATGTTTAAACGGAAGCACTGATGCATGATAATCTGGCAAAAGGATGCTATAATAATTTGGTTGTTACGCTTCATGATATTTTTGACATAAAATAAAGAATAATATTTATGCTATTCCATCCTGAGCATCAATTTTTTTACCGTTTCTCCAGTAAAGGTTTAAAAGTCTTTTTCGTAGTAAATAAAATAATGCCACATGACTTGCATGGCTCATCAATGTGTACTTGCACAAACATTTGTGATATATCGCAAACATTTGGCATTATATTGAAAACTGTGCATTTATTTGAAAGCAGTTTTGCATTGTTATGTAAACTAATTTATGTTCTTTTACGAATATCTGCGAAATAAAAGAAACGTTAGTACGACAAATCAATTCTTTTTTTTTTGTTTTTTTTTTTTTTTTTGTTTTTGTTTTTGTTTTTTTTTTGGTTTTCGTTTTTTTTTTTTGTTTTTTTTTGGCAAAACGACTCATCAGTTGTTCTCAAGGCCTAAAATGTTGAATAGCAAATTCAAAAATTCAAAATTAACCAAAAGGGTAAAGCCAATACTATCTAAGGACAGAGCCATACACGATGGAGATACTCCAAAGGTTTCACAAATTTAAAATGTTGGTAACAGTAATTTTTTATTTAAAGTATCAATTTCATGCTAGTATAGAAATACTAGTAACTGAGCTGGAGATACCCTCAGGGACTTGGAATCCAGCAGGAGTATCAACTCGAATAAAATTTTACCAACGAATGGTAATAATCAAACTTTAAAAATTTTAAATTATGTTTTTACCTTGAGATTTGTTATTCTCCCTCCCGAGAGACACGCCAAATACAATAGAAGTAAGAAAATTATTTATGGAATACAAAAATACAATTTGGAAAACAGTCAAAAGACATTTTAAATCTTTCACAATTTTAATCATTCAGATTAACGCAGTTTTGAACTTTCCCAACCCGGACATGACTAATATTGATACGTCATGTCAGGCCAAACGGACACATCGATCCGGGTTCTACTAAATGGTAGTAAAGGTCAAGGTTGACAATTATTAAAAGTACATATATTTATAAACCACTGCAACCATGGAGAGTTTCTTTTAAAAAAATCAAATTTATAAAAGAATAATCTTTTAAAACAATTAACTAATGTCTTAGATTCTATGGGGCGGGAGAACCTACCTCTAAAATATTTAAATCTAGTTCCTTCTTCTAAAACGAGTTTTATTCCTGTCAATTATTTCCATTTAAGCTGATTGATGGGATTCAAACCAAATAAGTGACAGACTGTAAGAATGAATAATTACAATGATCAGGCTAAATAGTCTCTATAAAAACCTGTAACAATTGTTTTCGCATCAGTATTTGTTGCGGTTTAAATCCAGTTGACAGATCTTTAGGTCGCAGCAGTCAAATGCTTAAGAACATTAGTTTTGATTCTCATCAAAGACGTGATTTAGAAGTCTTTAGACATCATAGAGAATTTACAGGTAGTAAAGACATCGATGTTCATTGTATTTCTCTGAAATAATGTAATAATCTATACCTAATACTAAATCACCAGACATTTTTCGCGTGTCACTTCTTTTATTTCCGAATTAAATCAAACATTGGCATGGTGTAGTGTTTTATCCTAATTTCAAGTTTATTCATTTTTTTTTAATTTGAAAACCATATATTTTCCATTTGTTCTTTAATATATATGACAATAACGTCCGATACAGACGTTAAATCCGTGTAATCGAGAAGATCCCTTTTAGAAGTCTGTGGTGCATTATAAAACAACAAACACATTCATAACCTCCAGGATGGATGGATGAATTATTGTTTACCGTCCAGTGGCAACCAGGTGCATATCAGGACGAAAACATGTTGATATGATAATGAATATGATCCCTGCTTTGTACTAGACCGATACGTTAAGTCTTATTTTTAATGTGCTAGTTCACGAGGTAACTGTCCGCAGGAAGACATATACCTCACTCGGACACATTATACTGACTCCGAGCCGACCAGTCTTTGCTCTTACTCCTAGATGCCGCGTGCTTGGCGGAGAAGCAGCAAATACAAATTTTAATGTCTTTGGTTTGATCCGGCCGGGGATCGAACCGGGGATCGAACCCGCGACCTTCCGCACTCGGGGCGAGCACGCTACCACGAGACCACCGAGGCGGTCTTGACCTCCAGGAAAATGGCACGCATCTCAGGAGAAGATAGTAAGATGTTGTTTGCCGATTTTATTTCTGGATTTTTATTTAAATCCAGGGTTTGGATTCTTGGACCCTTTCGAGAGAGGAAGACCGTTGACCTTCTTATTTGTTTATTGTAACAATTCCACAAAGGTCTGGTCAAAATTAACCCAATGTTTCAGGGGAGAAGGTTCCGGTTGTTTTAATTTTAATACATTCAGTCATAGTGGTCAAAGGTTTGGACCCCTGCACATATTTTGCAACGCAAACGACGAAAAATCATTCTACCAATTTGGTTCCAACTGATCTAGTACATGAAATGTTATATCAGAAAACATTCTTTTGCTTTTAAATTCTATTTTCAGAAATGGCAGCCAAATATCAAAGAAAAAATCCAAGATTCACTCGTGAGTTATAGAATTTATCCACCATCGATGGTTAATTTTAGATTTTAACACTTTTGCTAAAGCTCGCTTAACTATCTCGGATGAAAAAATTCCATAATTCACTCTTACCAGAAGGAGAATCTATATGTCATAACTTATTCAGATTATATTACAATGATCTTGATTTTGGTTAATTTTTTTTCAGTTTTGAACATTTTATAAAAATAAGCAACAATCATTCCTCTATACGACTTTTCTGTTGTATCTCAACAGATTACAACGGATCTACAAGGATTTTTATTCTTTTGGACAAAATTTCAGTATTAAATGAAAGCAAATAACACAAATTCAACATATTCGCAGAATTACTGTTATTTGTATGGTTTTATAATTATTTTCATGACAACACACACAAATTATCATCATAAGCACAATATAACGAAAAATGAATAACAAAAGAAAAAATCAGTGAAGAATACAGATTTTAGAACATCCGTCTCACATGAAAGCATTCTTTAATTTTAAAAAACTCTTTGTATTGAATGACCAATCTTTGACTTTCAGATTTTATAAGGATATCAACCTCTGCCCTCTCCTCCACATATGTGAGAGTGAATGTACATGAACTCCGGCAGATTTGAGGATCAAATATTCAAAAGTTCTTACGTCAATCGCATTTCTCCCTTGTGCATCAAACTTATTCATTTAACATAGAGTGCAATTACTGATATGTATAGCCCGAAAAGAAATAATGATTGATTCTTTTAGTGATTTTCTGTTCGTATTTTACAAACACAGTTTTAAGAAATTAATCGCATGATCGAAAATAACTTGTAACGAGTACATTATGATTTGCGTGTAACGTGCGAATCGTGTGCGGTTGGTTTGGTGCGTTGTACGATAAATCAACTGTACAAAGAAACTTACGAACTTAAAATATATTTATAATATGGTATACATTTCATAGGTAGAGAGAAGAAAAAATCGACAAATTACTGGATACACACCTTTATATCGGTCCAGATTCATGCAGATGGTTCTATGAAACAGATGCAGCGTGTAATACTACATAACATAAAAGGAAAAAAAAAACATCTTCCATAGCTTGTTAGACAAGCTCTTTAATATTTCTCAATATAGTTTGGTTATTGAAGACAATTTCCTTTAAGTATCAATATAATTGTTAAGGAAGCAATGAATTACATGGTCTTTGGATAACGTAAAAGATTTAAACAATAAATCAATAAGTGATTCTATTCGTTACATTTCCATCATCTATTTTCATTTAATTATATCTGAAAAAAAATCTTGGTATTTCTTTGAACTTATGTTTGATATATTTTTACAGATGTACTTGTTCATTAAAAAAACTATATCGCGGTACAATGTGAAACAAGAAACAAATAGCTATGTTTTATGAACTCTGTTTATAAACCTAACAGAATATTCGGTTCTAATATTTATGAACTTTTAAAACAGGATATAGAGTTCTTATGCTTCTGAACTGAATATCCCATTATCATGCTTATGAACTTAAAAGCATATCAAGTTCTTATGCTTACGAACCAAATATGCCGTTCAAATCTGTATGAACTTAACAGAATTTCGAGTTCTTATACTTATGAACTGAATATCCCGTTCTAATGTTTATGAACTTAACATAATATCAAGTTCTTATGCTTATGAACTGAATACTGCGCTCTAATGTTTATGAACTTAACATAATATCGAGTTCTTGTGCTTATGGACTGAATATCCCGTTCTAATGTTTATGAACTTAACATAATATCAAGTTCTTATTCTTATGAACTGAATATTGCGCTCTAATGTTTATGAACTTAACATAATATCGAGTTCTTGTGCTTATAAACCGAATATCCCGTTCTAATATTTATGAACTTAACCTAGTATCGAGTTCTTATGCTTATGGACGGAATATCCCATTCTCGTGTTCGAACTTATGTTTATGAAGTTAACAAATACCCCCTCTTGTTTTAATTAATATTCCGTTTTTATGTTGATGAACTTAACAAAATATCCAGCTTTTATGTTTATGAACTCAACAGAACATCCAGTTCTTGCTTATTTCTTGTTTAAAACGTATTTCACCTGGCTTCAAATCTTTTTTCTTTCTTCAAGCAGCAAGGTGCTGTTCATCTTATCTTAATATTTGTCATAAACATAAAGTGATTTGATGTAAGTTCATATTAAATCAGGTTAAAGTGGATCGATTAAAAGTTTTAATGACCGGAAAAAAATTAATCTTAAATCAAATAGGATTTATCAAAAAACAAAAAACAAAAAACAAAAAAACAGAACAGAACAAAAAAAAAAGAAAAATAAAAAGAACAAAACCCAAAGACAAAAACAAAAAAGAAGCTAACCAGCGATAAGAATTCATGCATGGTATTTTTACAAATCAGTCTATTGAATAAATGGTTTTTATTTCAAACTTCGACTGATAATCTAACTCAACCGAGGTTCCTTCATATGAATTTAAAGATGATCTACATGTAACAAAATCGAGGCGGTATCCCGGCGACAGGCATTAATATAGGCCCTATAGTATTCTTACAACTCCTATTAGATAAACATTCGACTGGTTTGGGATAAAATTTATCATATAAAACTTTTCTTTGAAAAAAGTAAATTCAACTTAATTTGAGAAAATATAAAGGTCAAGTATATAAATTTTTCGGTATTAAGATACAATTTGCAATACTACTCGCATGTAAAATTTCAAAGGTATTTGAAATATTAGACGGTCTAAGTAATTCCTACCTAAAGTGTGAAGAAAAATTTTCACCCTGTATTAATTTTTAAAAGTTTTATTGTTTTTACATTTACTTGTGGTATTATCTTTCTCAATATGAAGTGGTAATATTGGAAAAAGCGTGACAAAAAGTCAATTTTATCTTCTTAACTAATTTCATCCTAATCATACGTTACAATTAACGGATTATATTTCTTATAAAACGTGCTATGGTTGAAATAAATAGAGTCTTGCATTAACACTTACAGGAAAGTCATATCATTTTTACAAATTATGATATTTTGGGAGCAATAAAGTATTGATCACAGACATAAAGTACCAAGTATAGTTATTCAATAAATTGTCTTATTAATAAGAAATTCCAGTTGTGAAAATAAAACAGTCAAGGAGTGGAAAAGAGTATTGAAAAATAACAGAAATGAGGACTGTAAGAATGCCAACAAAAAGTTTCATGCAGAACTGTAAACCTGTCAGTATACGATTGCTATATGAAAGCTCAGAATTGTAAGTCATAGATTCCTCTGAATCCAAACTCCCTTTTTAAACAATTTGGTTGCGGGTCGTTGAACGTCAAAACGCCGCCCCTACATGAAATTGGCATTTTTTAAAGACGAAATCAACCAATATTTTTTTTCGAATTTCAAATTAATTTTATGCCCATAAAACCTTTAATGTTTTGTTTTTCTGAACATTTTAATAATTATTTCCAGGAAACATTTTTACGCAACTTCAGATTATCATTTCTGGTCCGGCAAATAAAATAGAGGCTAAAATGCATCATCCATACCAAATAGTGAAAGACGTTAAGTGTATAAGGTTTTCTTAAGAAACATAAAAATCTTTCAGTCCTAAAAAAAAAATAATCTTCCAGTTTTATGTATGGAGTGGACGCTGATGTCCCGCAGCCGCAGCCAATTCTAAAAAAAAAAAAGCCGTGTGATTGTGAACTGAGAATTGTATGCCTTTAAAACATACGCACAACGAAAGATACGCAATATTGAGCGAGTTTTTAAGGTTCAATGCGACAATCATTTTAAAATTTATCAAGCAAAATATATCGGAGATCTTGTTAAATAAGTGGAAATTCCGCATTGATTATATCGTCAGTTTTCTTACAACATTCAATTATTACGGATCTGATCGTTTCTGTTATTGCATTTAAAAAGGTTCTTAGAATAAATTTTACATTTTTCACCACAAAAAAGAACACAATCGTACTTCTTGATTCCAACATATTTTATAAGAAAGTTTTGTGTAAGAGATTGATGATTTGCGTGATGTACGATCTTTCCTACGGATAACATATCATGCAATTAATTCGTTACAATTGTTAGAAAATCAATTGGTCATGTTGAAAAAGACCCTATGAATCAAGTTTGCCCGTGAATGCGGAATTATAGTTAAAATGAATCTCTGTGAATAATTAACTACACTTTTCCCCCAAACAAAGACATTATAGTTTGACACGAAAAATAAATAGTGAAGTTATATAAAATATGGCTGATATTCAAATATTAAATTTTCAAAAATATAGCAAAATCCGTCTTGGCTCTGTAAAACATTTGTGTTTAGCTCATATGAAAGCAGAGTTATAGTGGAAATGAATCACAAAACATGTTTAGCCCCGCCGCATTTTTGCGCCTGTCCCAAGTCAGGAACCTCTAGCCTTTGTTAGTCTTGTGTGTTTTTTTTTAATTTTTGGTTCATTTTTATGTTTCGGAGTTTAGTGCCGTCCATTTTGCTGAACTAGTGTACATTATTGTTTAGGGGCCAGCTAAAGCCCGCCTCCGGGTGCGGGATTTTCTCGTTGCGTTGAAGACCCATTTGTAGTTTTGAGCTGTTTTCTGTTATTTGATCGGGTTGTTGACTCTTTGACACATTTTCCGTTTCTATTCTCTAATCTGTTCTAGTTCAGCATGAAAAACGTATCGTAAAGTTATATAAGATCTATCTAGTTGGCATTTAAATATTGAATTTGAGCACGACTGATGAGTCGTAAGTCGACGAAATGTGCACATCTTGTGCATCAAAATTGGTATCAAAGACATTTTTCAAAACATATTTTGTTTCGCGCAGGCCTTTAAAGCGAAACAAGAATAGAATGGAATACATTGAACGTGCATTCATAGTTTGTCTCTTGGTGTTAAAAATCTTAAATATAGTGTATATAAACCATCAAAAACGATAGAGATATATATCTGAGTAATATCTAGTATTTCGATGCTAGCCCGAAATTAATAGCTTTAATTTTCTGTTACAAAAATGTTACATTTTGTGAAAATTAAGGAGTATCTCCCTCGTACGTACGACTCTGTTCTTGCATGGTTTTGCCTTCAATCTTTTGGTCATTTTGGCCCTTTTTAAAATTTACTTTTCAACGTTTTTGATAATAGTTTTGGTATTCAACATTTTAGGGCGTGAGCACAACTGATGAGTGGTAAATGGACGAAATGTGTACGCCTTTTGCATCAAAAATGGTATCATAGAATTTATTGTGAGAATTTAAACTGAAGGTTTAAAAATATATAAATATTTGTATATCCCTGTGCTATCTTATCTAGATAGTGTAGTATCATTAGAATCTAAAATTAACTTTACTTTTGTTTGATAAAGCTTGGTCATAGTTTAAAGTTGGACCTAGCCAAGAAAGACTTTTTACTAATTAGTCCGATACACGTTCGGTAGACTGTACCCAGTCTGACGGATGTTATATATGAAAATCACGGTGAACAAGATCCGAATTGGAGTGATCATGACTGATAGAACAGAGAAAACATACAAGGATTAGGTCCGAGAATTTCTCTCCCCCCTAAAAATATAATTTAATTTTTTCGTTTTAAGTTCTCCTGTGACCAGTTTATTATTTTGACATAACATTGTGTTTCATTCAGAGTTAGCGCTTATAAATATATTGCCTTTTTAAGCGTTAAACGACTACAATAGTCCTATGTGATTTAACTGAAGATCTTGAATAACACTGTCTTAAGGCACCGACAATCCATCTTTGTGGTAAATGGTGGATATTTTTTCTTTGTAATGCTCGGTTCTAAATTCTTTTAAAAAATAAGTTGATTCAGAAAATAAAATATTTTTTTATAACAATCATAAAATATATTTTGCTTTTATTTCAGCGCTAATATTTTATTTCATCAATTGCATCAAATTTATTTCGGTATTTTGTGATACGTTTTATTACAATGTTAAATGTTAAGTATTTGGTGTTTATGTGCTTTTTGTTTTGAGAAGATGAATATCAATAAAATTTGCTTGTAATCCATTTATTTTCTCATTGATCATTTGTTTAACTTGTTTTGTTATAACAGAATTCCGTTCTGTATCATTCATTAATCACATGAATATCAAAGACAGAAATTTTTCAAAATCGCCTCCCCCTGAAAAGTAAAAACAAACAAAAAAGACAATAAAAATCAAACAAACAATGAACTCCTGAAAGCTAAAGCACGAATTCGGGGCATAACTTGCATAAGGGAAATATGCCAAAGTCAGACGATCAAAGTTTTATTGCCGCACGTCATATTTCCATAACAACAAAAATTTCAAAATAAATTGAGAGTTATTAACCATGAAAGCAAAAATATTAATAGGAATAATGAGTAATTAACTCTTATTTTTTTTTTTTAATATAAACTGTATAAATTTTGTACCAATGATCAAAGCTACTTAACACTAGCAGTTTCATAAGGTACCAGACTCTCTCTTCTAGGTACGAGACTTCATATATTTTGTAGAGCGTTTTATGTTGAAAATTTTAATTTAAATAACCACATCGTCTCAAGTCTTACTCATATGCAACATATACTTCCTCAAAGTAATAATATTGAAAAGGACTATGATCAGTGCCAACTCAAAATATTGGCAAAATGTCTGCTAGGATAGTATATATACTTCATAAAGAAAGCAACCAAGAACAAATAATGACACTTTCAATTCAGTATGACAGCTCGTTCAAACTGTTCAAACATTCCGCATCAAACTTAAAGAAAAACCATCCCAAAATGTTTAATATTAAAATAAAATAAAGAATTATAAAATATCTAAATGATAAAAAAAAATAAATAGTAATAATAATAATAATAACAATACATCAAATTTAGAAGAATTAAACAGGAAAATATATATCTGCATAAAAAATTGCTCAGTAATTGTGATACTGGGTGATGTAGGACCACAAAGTTTGGATTATGCTACTTCAGTGTACAGTATTTTGTATGATCAAAGCGTGTAATAAAAAGTATCACAAAATACCGAAATAAATTTGATGCACTGTATGGCCATTTCGTGGACTGACAACTCAAGTGCTCGAGATCAAAATGTTGGAAAACCGGTTAAAGATATAATGATAAATTAATGAGCACAACCATCAAAAACCAAAACAATTACAATTAAAAAGTCATTTGTTCAGAGAACAAATGTGAGGTCTTTCCCCGTCTCTAGTTAGTGTTATGGTGTCCTATACAAATACTTGAGACAATTGAGTCATTTTGTTTACGATAAAATGTTGCCAATAGTTATCATATAGGTTCCAGAATAAAGATCAAGGGGCCTAGTGTCAGAAAAAGTATGGTTGTTAAGGACTTTGTCGGTTGCTATGGACAGAAGGTCACTTCCGGTTATAAAACTTAATTCTAAACTCAGAAGGTAGTGTTGGTTAAGAATACATATGGTTGCTATGGACTTTTCATAAACGTTACCTTGTTGCTAGGGAATGACCTTGACCCATGACCTTTGACTCAAATTGTAGGTCTTTGCATACTGATTCATTTAAGTATACATGTTTACTATATAATGTGCAACGGTTTAAAAGTTATTGGTAAATAACGCAGTTTATGATATGTTTTTGGCCGCCATTTTGAAACCAATCAACCGAATCATGCACTGTTTGGGCTCAAATTGTAGGTCTTTTAATTCTCTTTCAAATGAACCCAATGTTTCATTCACCATCTTTTATGGTTAAAAAGTTATAAACAAAAAATCATTTTCAAAATACGAATCAAGTGCGATAACTCAAAAACGACAAGTTTTGCGCTTTCGCACCTGAAACATTTTTTGTAGATTTCGACATGGCGAACATTTTTCCCATGTATTGTCCGCTTCAATTTTGTACGGTTTAAGTGTTATTTCATAAAAACTGTTTACGGTGTCGGCCATTTTGAAAATGGCCGCCATTAGCCAATCAAGTTTGATTTTAAATTGAAGGGAATAAGTTGACGGTCACCAATAACCCATATGTTTACTATGTTATCTCGAACCATTTTCAAGTTATAGGCCAAAAACCATTTAGCCGAAACGCGTTAAGGGCTATAACTCGAAAACCGTTTGTCGTACAGGGTTTGACCCTTTATATGAAATAAAGGTCTAAATTAGACAAGTATTTTCCCCATTACATGTCTGCTTAAATTTTGTATGGTTTTTGAGTTAACCTGATAACAAGGTGTACCATGACCTCTGACCTTGAGATTTGACCTTTAACCTTGACATTTTTGAATGCAACATATGTCATCCAGGATGATTGGTGAAGGTCCCAAGTCTCTAGGACTTACCGTTTTGAAGAAAAAAATTTGACGAGTCGCGACACTTTTCGAGTCAAAAACGCGTCACCAGGAAGTTGATCGAAGTTTCTTTTTTTGCGTGACGACATGTTGCCAGGAGTCCAGCGACATTTTCCACACTTCAGATTTTTGATACCGGTTATGGTTTAGGAGGAGATCTGTGCACAAGGTTTTCCGGTCTGGGGCAGATAACTCCGTTACTAAAAATAGATCGGTTTCACAGGGTCGGTCAAGGCGAGTACCGGTATGACCAAATAATGGTACCAAGTATCGAAAAGATATGTCAAGACACTTTTCGTCAATTGATGGCAGAAAAGAAGAACAATAATAATAATAATAATAATTAAAAAGACAATTGTTCAGAGAACAATTGCAAGGTCTTTCCCGTGTCAAATTGACCTTTTAATCTTCAGTTGCTAAGGATATTAGTCAAAATATAGGACTCTGTCACCATGACCTTGACCATTGACCTTTGATTTGACCTCTACAGCTCTGAAAGAGGTTCCTGAACATAGATATATATGGTTGCTAGGTACTTTTACATCGGTTGCCAATGACTTTTTCTATGACCTTGACCATGACCTTCCATTTTGATCTCTACAGCTCTAAAATGGGGTCCTGAACATAAATATATATGGTTGCTAGGTACTTTTCTATCGGTTGCTAAGGACTTTTTCATTGACCTTGACCCTTGACCTTCCATTTTCACCTCTACAGCTCTAAAACAGGATTCTGAACATAAATATATATGGTTGCTAGGTACTTTTCCATCGGTTGCTAAGGACTTTTTCGATGACCTTGACCTTCCATTTTGACCTCTATGGCTCTATAATATGATCCTGAGCATAAATATATATGGTTGCTAGGTACTTTTACATCGGTTGCTAAGGACTTTTTCAATGACCTTGATCCTTGACCTTCAATTTTGACCTCTATGGCTCTATAATATGATCCTGAGCATAAATATATATGGTTGCTAGGTACTTTTCCGTCGGTTACTAAGGACTTTTTCGATGACCTTGACCCTTGACCTTCCATTTTGACCTCTATGGCTCTATAATATGATCCTGAACATAAATATATATGGTTGCTAGGTACTTTTCCATCGGTTGCTATGGGCTTTTTGGATGACCTTGATATCTGACTTTTGACCTTGGTACTAAAATGTAGATCTTTTGTAACTGATCTTTTTTTGTATTAACATTTTCTTCATATTTATAATGGTTTTCGAGATATAGCATGAAACAAACATACGTCAGGGGCAGTAACTCTTTAAGGAGTCATCGTAGAACTTACGGTTTCGGTCCTGAAGACTTTTTTGTAGATTTCGACGTGACGAACAATTTTCCCATGTATTGTCTGCTTCAATTTTTTACGGTTTACGTGCTTTTCCACAAAAACTGTTTACAGTGTCGGCCATTTTGAAAATGGCCGCCATTAGCCAATCAAGTTTGATTTTAAATTGAAGGGAATAAGTTGACGGTCACCAATAACCCATATGTTTACTATGTTATCTCGAACCATTTTCAAGTTATAGGCCAAAAACCATTTAGCCGAAATGCGTTAAGGGCTATAACTCGAAAACCGTTTGTCGTACAGGGTTCGACCCTTTATATCAAATAAAGGTCTAAATGAGGCAAGTATTTTCCCCATTACATGTCTGCTTAAATTTTGTATGGTTTTTGAGTTAACCTGATAACAAGGTGTACCATGACCTCTGACCTTGAGATTTGACCTTTGACCTTGACATTTTTGAATGCAACATATGTCATCCAGGATGATTGGTGAAGGTCCCAAGTCTCTAGGACTAACCGTTTTGAAGAAAAAAAATTTGACGAGTCGCGACACTTTTCGAGTCAAAAACGCGTAACCAGGAAGTTGATGGAAATTTTTTTTTTTGCATGATGACATGTTGCCAGGAGTCCAGCGACATTTTCCACACTTCAGATTTTTGATACCGGTTATGGTTTAGGAGGAGATCTGTGCACAAGGGTTTCCGGTCTGGGGCAGATAACTCCGTTACTAAAAATAGATCGGTTTCACAGGGTCGGTCAAGGCGAGTACCGGTATGACCAAATAATGGTACCAAGTATCGAAAAGATATGTCAAGACACTTTTCGTCAATTGATGGCAGAAAAGAAGAACAATAATAATAATAATAATAATAATCAGAAGAAATACAGTAAGGTCTTTCCACTGTAGTGGGAAAGACCTTAATAATAATAATAATAATCAGAAGAAATACAGTAAGGTCTTTCCACTGTAGTGGGAAAGACCTTAACAAACAGGAATCCAAACTCAGCTAAGGGTTACCTCTGCATCAAAAAGAAAAGCCTTAGAAATTTCGGGTAAATTTTGCCAAATTTTGAACGGAAAATTTAAAGGCATTTAAGTGTTGAATCATGTCAGGACAAAAATTCTGGCTACATGCAGTCCACCAGCAGTGACAGGCCCAGTGATAGTAATAAAATGTATCAGAAACAATACCGAAATAAAGGAGAAGGTTCACGAAGGGGTGAAAATGGCCCTGTCTCCGAAAATAATCAATTAAACCAAAACATGTTGTATAGGACCTAACAGATACAAAAAACACCTTTTAAAAGTCAAATTCTGCAATTTTCGTTGTTATGCGGCCAAAAATAGTAAAAGTGAAAAAAAACTCAAATTTCTCCAATTTTTTTTAAATTATTTTTTCATTGGAAAAAATTTCCTTTCATTTAAATGTCCACCTAATAAGTGACCATAGATCAAAAGTTTGGTCGTTTAATGGACTATTACGTAAAATATACGATTTTTGGAGTAAAAACGTCAAAATTGAAAAAAAATACACATATTTTGGGAAATTATCATTTTTCAATTTTTTGGTTTGTAGAGTGAAACAGTTTGACATTCACAACAAAATAATCAAATTGACAGACACAAAAACATATTTTAAAAGTCAATGCACTGTATGGCCATTTCGTTGACTGACAACTCATCAGCAGTGCTCGAGATCAAAATCAAATTAAAATTCTAAACAAAATGTATTTGCTTCTTCTGGTACTCAAAAATACAGAAACCCTTTAACTAAAACCGTGTAAAAAATATGCAGGTCTAGGTCTAGGTCTAAGTTTAAAAAAAATACATTTTAAAAGTGAAGAAATAGACGACATTCCAATTAGTATGTTTCCCACAAAATTTTGACGTCACAAAAAAGAAATTGATACATCACAATGTTCAATACGAGATTTTCCCCGACTCGTGATTGACCGGTTCAAACCTATTGAGTGTGATCTCGGGTCTGCACCACCCGAGTACCATTGTACTCAAGGTATGGTTACGATTAGCTTTGGACAGTCTAAACCCATACTGTTTACATGTTAATTCAATAAAGAAGAAAATGAAATAAAAAAGACAAATGTTGATGAAATTTTGAATAATTTTAAAACACATCTTTCTATATATGCTCATAATCTAGGAGGAGCCTTTTTTCTTTAACTTTTTATTGTTCCTTTCATTTTGGTCATTTTTTGTTTGGCTTATTTTTGGGACAAATTCTACAAAGATATAACCAAAGGGATTAAAAATATACATGGCAAACCATAGAGAATCAGAACAATACAGTACAAAAAAAACCCGGAAGTGACAATATCAACAAAGGTTGAACATAACCCAGTCTTTGATGTTTTTTAGTAGATATTTCGCTTTTAGAAAGTCCAAGTATATATATCATGTAATGAATCAATTGTTAAATGTAGACACCATGGATTGTATACCTTGTATTATTGACGAAACATTATCTTCTTGGCAGCTTTTAAAATTTATGTTGATAGACTTTGAATAACGCCCCCTAGCCGATACTGTAAAATCAGGAAAATTACCAACGAAACCGATCTGAATGAATTGAATTGTCCCGTATGTGAATTTGCTATTTATACGATATGTTTTACTCGAAATATAGCCTTTCTGCTTTATAAATATATGCATATGTCAGGGCGGGGTACACATAAGACCGGTTTATCCCCATCAATAGGCAGTGTCGGAAACATGTCAGACTATCCTGACTCTCATTTGTATTTGTATATGTGGTTTGTGCTCTTATACTTGTCTGACCTTCTGATAGTAGATTGGTATGTCATTGTTCACCTTGCATGTTACCGGTTTGTTGTATACATATTATACAATTACTGACTTTGTAATAGGTCGCTATCAGGATTTATCAAGCCGATAACACATGGATAAAATTTAATATTCACCGAGCCTTTGGGCGAGGTGAAAATACATTTTCAAGGGTTACTTATATACAATTATGACATTTAGTGCTTTATTGACCACTTAACAGAAATATTACCCAAGGCCAACAGTCACGGGCAATGTTGCTTTAAGAGTTCCATAAAACATGATATTGCACGATAGCAAAGAGCTATAATTTTTTTATTACATTTCATCTAAAAAAACATGACTTGGAAATCTCATGTTTCTGAAAATAGTTCACCGTGCAATTTCACAAACGTGGACTAGTCTGAAGCACAGTTTCCATATCAATCTAAATGTACGAAATGTAATAATTCTATTTATTTCAACAATTGTCAGCATGACAGGTGATCTTCATTAAAGTATTTTTGCAGCCCCAATTTCAGACCGGTCCGAGATCAAAATTAATTTACAGTGCATTTTATGTTAAAATAAAATTGAATTTAAAAAAAAAAAAACGTACCCGCTCAAACTCAAATATCTTTCTCATGAGCAAAGTGTTCTTACTTCTTGTCATAATATCAAAATCTAAAACAATTTCATGAGTGTTAACACAACATATTGGCAAAATATCTCCTAAGCGTAACAGAATCCATGCAGACAGCAGCCGACAACCTATATATTGACACTTGTGCATCTGACCAAATCATCACTTTCACTAATACATGGTGGCCGGATGCGGCCATTTCGCCTTTTCGCGTTTTCTCCTTTCACTTTCACGCGAAATCGAGAAATCGAGAAATCGGGAAATCGGGAAATCGAAAAAGCGAAATCGAGAAAGCGAAAACGTGAAATCGAGAAATCTATTTCATTTCGCGTTTTCGCGTTTTCGCTTTCTTAATTCCTCGATTTCGAGATTTCCCGACTTCCCGATTTCTCGATTTCGCTTTCTCGATTTCTCGATTTTCCGATTTCCCGATTTCTCGATTTCTCGATTTCGCGTTTGCAAAGTGAAAGGAGAAAACGCGAAAATGAGAAATGGCCGCATCCGGCCACCATACTAATGGCATCTCACTTAGACTTTTTAAAACATTAACTTTGGACATTCTACTAATAATTTAAAACATAAACAATCTAAAAATGATTTTTAAGAGACAAAAAAAATAAATGTGGAAGAAAAACAGTCAATTTATAAAGGGGGTTATGTACAACAAAAAATTACTCATTAAATTGTGATCTGGACAGACATTTTAATAATACCTTATTTAGGTATACTTTTAGTTCAGTAACTCACCATATAACCATCTTCTCGTTTAAGAAAAATTCATCAAACTATGATGCTAATGGGTATTAATATACAAATCAACAACATAGTCAATCTCTTCCTTGTATCATTAAAACTACTCCGGAAAGATTTACAGTAAATGATTTTATTTGTATTTAAGCAGTTGTAACTAACCTAGGGTCTTTGATTTAATTTGAAATGTTTGTTCCAATCAATGAAAAGAACTAATAATTTCCTTTAGACTATATCTAGGTAAATTATGAAGAATAAATTCAACGGTAAATTATTAGATCAACAGATCGATGGCAATGGAAATGATAAAACAAAGAGTTTTATCAGAAAGAGGACAAATATACCTAATGAGAAAACCAAAAAAGAAAAAAAAAAAACGCAATCCTTTAGACAGGCAAAACCGGGGAGACAAATGAACAACCACAAGCACAACAAATAAACGCTAAAATCTAAAAAAAAAAAAAAAAAAAACCAAGAAAAACACGAAGTCCTATAAAAACCAGGAGTGAACTCAGGTTCCCCGGAAGGGTAGGCAGTGCCTGCTCCTTATACGGCACCCGTCGTGAAATTCAACAAAGTCAATCCGGAGGAAGTCACAATCGGTAGAGGTACATGAAATGTTACGACAGTGGGAGCAGGTCCAACATCATCTTAGATATTGGAACGCTGTAACAGTCAATCAATTTGTGATGACGACCTAAACATTTCTTAAGTGATGACATCAACTTATCCCTGATAAAACCCTGGTTAAGTAGCGTTTGTGACAGCAGGAATCCTCTTTATCGAAAGTCATGGTAACTTACGCATGCCCAAGAAATTCTGAACCATTGAACTCATACTCGTCTACCAAACAACACTACCTTCCAAAACATAATTTTTCTCTGAGTGTTTCACTAAACATGCAAATTTGGAATCATATATCATATTTTTGTAAATTGTTCTAAAATGCTGACAATACACGACAAACCTCTTAAGGTAGATTTTCAAAAAAAAAAAGGTCCAGGAGTCTTCCGGTGTATTTACCAAAGTAGAATTCCAATGTTACAACAGTGATTTGGTTCGAATATTTGCCAACATACTTTTCCCAAAAACTGAAAGGTCTGAGGGTTTTCCAGGAAAGAGAAATTTGAATTGCATTGTTTGAAATCGAAGACAATTGATCTATGCCCTCAACAATTTTACAAATTGTTGCAGTGCCGTTTTACTCAAATGACACAGCGCAGTATTTTACTTGTCACTGATCGTCTAATTCTCTGATATGCCATCTTTTTCGAATCTTTATATTATGGTAGATTTCTTGCTAATTTTCAAGACTTCACTTATGTGTCTCGAAAAAAAAACAACGGTATTTGGCATTATTGTTAAACTTCTAACTTCAGATCTATCTGACTTTTCTAAACGTGGTTTAAAGCTTGAAGCTTTAAGCTGATAATAATTTCATATAAAAAAGTCCAAAATAATGCATAAAGTAAATGGTGAAAAAAAAGATTAAACATTACAATGATAGCGGGATATTTGAACATATTTAAAGAATACTAAGGTTTTAATCTTTTACGCAAACGCCTCTTGTAAAAGGAAAAGTTTAATTTCTTCCGTTGTAATTCCGTAGATTCAAATGAAAAGTGACCAAAGGGAAAGACATATATTATATCATCTACGGAGACATCGATGTTTGCTTTCTTAAGTACAATTACTGTTGGCCCAATTTCTCCCAAATTAAAGTACTGTAGGAAATCATTCGACGGTTTAACCTCATTTTCAAAGACAGCATAAGCGTCACGTGACACCATATTTGCAATATTTCAAATTACTTCAATGTATGTCTTTTGATACGTTTTGGCATTTTTGGATTTCAACATTTTTGGCCTTGAGCGCAACTAATTGGCCGTAATTCTACGAAATTTCTATTGTAAATGCTGCAATAAGCAGTGATGGAAAGAGTTTCATCGCTACATTTTGTCAAGATCAAAAACTGAGAAGCTTTGAAAAATAGGCTCGATCGAGCTTTCAATAAAAAATCATTAATTATAGTGCAAATAATAAAAATGACAAACAAGATAGTATAGGTCTTACATAGACAAATACATCATTCCAATATAATTCCAATATATGAAATTTATAATTCTTATATGATAAATATTGGATATTAAAATAATACATCATACATGTAACTCCTAACTTTCCACCCTATCACCAAAGACAAGCAGATAAAAATAATGACAATTTCTTTTTATACTGTCAAATCAAAAAATTATACAGGGATGTATTTCTTTAAAGCTTTTTTTGTTTCAATGAATTTTTTGTTGTTATTTTACAAACGGAAACTGATTCAAAACTTACAAAGACCATATATGTCTAGTGTAATAGAAATAATTCGGATTGTTAAAAAGTTTTAAAATATTTTCAAACAAGTTTCACGTCTGATTTTTGGTATTTTTATTGTTTAAATTTTTAAAAGGGGAGGGTAATATTTCAAAGGCTTTTGTCTTGTCTTGTTTTATTTTTGTTTAGTTGGTTATGTTTTTTAATATTAATTTTTCGTTCTGTGTTTTTTGTTGTCACGTGATATTGTCTTTGGCTTTCTTCCAGGCATTGTTAATGGGACAGGACATCCTAACACTTCCTGAGCACAAAGGTGGTACTTCAGGTTTTTTTTCTTTTTTTTTCTTTGAAAAATATGTTATGCACACTGTCTTGTTCATTCATTTTATTTTATATAATTTTATTTTATTTTATTTTATTTTATTTCATTTTATTTTTTTATTTTTTTTAATTAATTTAATTTTTTAAATACTTTAGTTTCTTTTATATCTTGTTCAAATGTTTTTGGGTTTACTATTTGCCTTTAATGCTTTTGGTTATATCTTTCTGTTGAATTTGATCTTAGTTTGTTTTCCGAATGTTCTAGTAAATCCTTTGTTCATATTTATTCATGTACCTACACAACTTTTCTTACTATTCACACAAGTCTACAATTATTTCAAGCTTTAAGAAACTACAGTAATTCATCGCACAAAATATTATGAGAGCATGTTTATGACGAGCAGTTTTTTCCCAACATGTATTTTGTGCACTACTTTAGTCATACCAATTTAGGTAGATATAATTTACCATCTTATCTGAATTCATAATTGAAATATATCTTTATTGAAAACAATTATTTATTATATTAGGAAATAATTTAATATTGGATATAACGCGTAATTTGATTGGTCAATTTTTTTTGTCTATCATATCATAGACTAAATTTTCGTTTTCACTATGACGTCATTAAAGGGAATCCCAACGTTTTAGACTTAAAAAAAAAAATTGGAATTAAATTATAAGGATTGACTTTAATTTAATTTTCAGTCTATTCGAAATAACCTCAATGCACATGGTGCACACTTTCAAATAACACGCTACGCGGATTATTTAGTGTGCACCACGTGATTGAGGTTATTTATTCATAGACTAAAAAAAAATTACGGTCAATCCTTAATTGTTAATCATAATTTCAACGTCTTATAATGAAAACTGACATTACATTAAGTGTTCAATTGGAATTAT
Organism: Mytilisepta virgata; assembly: GCA_028015205.1. NCBI lineage: Eukaryota > Metazoa > Mollusca > Bivalvia > Mytilida > Mytilidae > Mytilisepta > Mytilisepta virgata. The sequence continues at coordinate 67,187,002 of CM051517.1, read as the reverse complement.
ATACTCGTGTATCAACCTAAATCTCTCATATACTGTAATTCTAAAAATACTGAGTGCATTTATCATTCCAAATCTTAGAAAATCAACAAAATGGGAGAGTAATTGATATGATCTATGTCCAATAGTTTTATTTGTTGCGTTCTCAAAATTGTTTTTGGCAATAATAAAAACATCGCATTAATTTCAGAAATTACAAAAATGTCATTTTCATTGACTTTCTGAACAATATGTTAATTTTTGTATTTGATCAAAGGTAAAACAAACACGCATGCCTTTTCCAGGACCAGTATGAAGTTATCTGCAAATAAAATTCGAAAACTGCTAACCTGCAATATTGCGTTCCCACGTCTAGCTAAGGTTACCTATCCGTTCCTTATCTAAATACCAGCTGTGTTGTTGGGCATTTTTTCAATTTCATGTGACCCACGCACAATATAGTTAAAAACGTCTTTTTTCTCCTTATTTCATTAAAACATATGCTTAACTTTCAAATCAGCGCGCTAAACTAGATTGATCGAACACGTTTTATTCAAATAAGAAATTAATCATATCTGTTACACACTCATTACCTCAAAATAAAAAGACAAGCTCTTTTGTTTCAAAATTGCTACTACCCTTAATTAATTTGGAGATATTAGGATATGTTTACTCTTGGTATCTCAAAACTACTCTTACATCGAACTTTTTTCACGGTTTCTTGAACTTCGAGATAACGAGAGCCAACAGTGTTTCCACAAATTGGTCAGTCCTTACAAACATATATATGTACTACAATCCCTACCATTGAATTTTTACAACTTTTTTTTTCACTTTTCAATTTGTAAATTTTAGTTTTCATTTTACCACAACTGATTTGGACAATTAGTAGACAATATCTATTTTCAACACGTTGATTGTTTCTGTACTAATAAATTATAAGTTAGATTTCTCCAATTATAGAAACAAATTTAACATTTCATTTGAAACTTCAAACTATAGTATTTGTTCACAACATTCGAAATACTAGTCTGCTTGTATTTTTTAATGTAAATACGTGATGGAGATCATAACAATACATAAAAAATATAATTTAAGTGCTTACCTTTAATAAAAGGAAAGTTAAAAATAAAAATAACGAGAAAGTCCGTCATGATCAACTTCATCTTATAACCACTTGTGTTTCTTAAAGAAGCATTGTCTTCAAGCACCTGTACACAATTAGCGAAAACCGTTTACAAAAAACAATCAATTTTCTACGTTAAGGTGTAAACGCTAAATCTTTACGCTTCTCTAAAATTCCAGTGAGTATTGTTTTTCATTAATGATTCAAATGTTCTGTCCAATGGTATACAAGGTACTCACAGATCGATTTGCTTTGAAGACTATCGGGACACATCTGAGTATTGGGATATACGCCGAGGAGTTCTGTAAAGTTACACTCTGATTCCAATTACGATATGAAGGAAACCAGATTCAGTCTATAAATGATATAATTTATCAAGCCTATTGTCAAAAACCTACAAGCTTTGAAATAATATTCCTAATGTATAGCTTGATATTAATTTGTTTTTTGAAAGATACAATTTTAATCTAATATGGAGAAAATTGCAATGTCCTTCATTTGAAGTTTTCTACTGGTTCAATCTTTATTAACTATTTTTTTATAAATACATATTAGAATAGTGCAACCTTCTGCTAAGAATCAACTACTTTCACTAGGTTTTTAATTACAGTACTGAAAAGAATATTCCAGTTTGATTTCATTGTGACCCGTCATGGCGCCACCATTTGTCAAGCAGTCAAAGATGAGTAAACAAAAAATAAATAGTTTTATAATCTGAGGCAAACATATTGTTTTCTCGTAGAAGAGTCCGTGACAGATGTAGTATCATTCAGAGGAAGAGAACAAGTTATCTAGATAAATCTTCATGATAAAGTAATATTTGCATGAAAAATTATTTTCTGCTATGCCAATGGGTTGCAATCAATTTCTTCTATCATTTTGAAGTAGCATTTGAACGAAATCGTATTTAAGCAAAAATTTTTGGGAAATAATAATAAGAATATAAATAATAATAATGATAAACAATTATAATGATGATAAATATACTGGACAAAATAATTTAAAGTACTATTTCCCGAAAAATAATGAAATTATGGCCTAATGTGTGTCTTTTTTTTTAATGCAAGTAAAATGTAGTTTTTTCTGGATTATTTCAGATGTTTCTTTTAAATCAAAATAAAAGCAAAAAAGCAAAAAGCAATACATTAAATTTTGTTTCCATTAGTTTCATTGTACGAGAGCCGAATTATTCATATTTTTTTTAGTTTCTTGTTTTTTGTTTGTTTTTGTTTTTGATTTTGTTTTTGGTTTTTTTTTTGGAGGGGAGGAGGTGTTTTATTGATCATATGTGACTTGACTTTAAATATCGCAAAAGTAAGACAAAAGGGAAAAATTAGTGTGTATGAACACAAACGAATGTGACATTCGTAAATATTGCATTCTTGGCTTCAAAAGGTTTGATCTATGTTGACATTAAGGACACACCCAATACATGTAGTTATTTGAAACGTAAATAATTGTAATTAAAATTCGGAGTTTGTCATCAAGAGGTATGTGGGACACACAGTACTAAATTGTTCTATCAATTTTTCAGAACGTGTTAGACAGGATTTAGTAAATTATTGTGGCCTCAGTTTAATAAATATTGATCATAATTAAGTAAATTATGAATTACTCATGTGATTACTTAAAACGTGTCATTTCTATATATTCCGTAGTAAAATTTTATACAAAATTTGTAATAACCGCACGTTACATTAACAAATTTTACATTCACCTTTGGTTTCTTGGGGAATATATCAAAAGAACGACCTTTCGTTTGAGCGACTATTAAAAGAGAAGTTAAATTTTTAAAGTTCATAGATATAAATAAAAAATTTGCATATATTTAATGTAGCTGATAAAGGTTTTAAAACATAAATAGCTTACAATAAAAATTAGATAATGTTGCATCACTTTTGCTGTACTTAGCAAATAAAATATGTTTAAACTAAACTAAACAATAAAAATTAAAAAGATAATATTTTGTACCAAAATATTTTTAATGATATGTAAAATCTAATGGCGTTAGAATCATGAATCAACCAGACATTATTTTGACATTATAAGAAAAGAAAGTCTTAATGAACAAAATTTTTTAATGTGGCATATTTATTGTACATAAATATTCCAATGTAAATGGAAGAGCAACATAAGACCCTCAACGTCATTGAGAATATTGGTGTAATACTGGTAAATTTAAATGACGTATGAGAATACGATACAGTAGCCGGGAAAGGGTGGGGGTGGGGGGAGGTAATTGGATCGCCAAAAGTATCTCTCAAGAAAACCCGTTTTAAGTTTTCAAAATTGAGTTTTTTCTTTTTGTATATCAAAAGATTAAATTTTTGGGGGGGCTTTTCCCAACAAGAAATGTCAGCTATTTGCTGAAATCTATATGCTAAATTATCTGTATTAGCTACTTGTGCATTTTGTTAATTTTCCTACCTAAGTAATGGTAGAAATTAACCATTGTCACATACGCATGTGATTCATTTCACAACTCCCCCACCCCGCCCCCGCCTTAAAAAAAATAAATAAAATGAAATGACATTTCAAATTCCATTATTTGTGAGTGTTTTCATGAATTTAATATTTGAGGCTACTTAGGGAATATTTCCGATTTTTGAACAGGTTATAAGATATAATCTGGTTATAATTTGATTTTCAAACAGAAGTACAATGATTCCTCGATTCAAGCATCAATAACGACATGGGACTAATTGAATTTAGAAGTGGCAGATTTTAAAATCCGTTGGTGAAGTCACAAGACCAAACTAGGTTATACAGTATAACCAATGTTGCCCTATGTTGTTCAGCCAATTAAAATTCAGTATTCAAATCAAATTAAATCATCGTAAACTAAAACAGCTACTGATTGTTGATATATACCGAGGTTTGGCTAACTGTAAAACCTGGTTTAACGCGTCATTTTCTTCGGAAAATGCATGTACCAAGTCATGAATGTGACAGCTGTTTTCCAGTTATTCCGCTGGTTGATGCGGTTGAGCTTCTTTTCGGTTTTGTCAGTGTTTGTAGACTTTCCCCTACTGAATACACCTTGCAGTACGGTACCTTTGTTATGACCTTTATGTTATAGAAAAACAAAGGGAAAAATTAGTGTGTATGTCACATGGCAACTGATGTCTTGAATAAAAAATCCAAAGTCTATTACAACTTTTTAAATTTCAAATTACAATTTGGCATGGCTTTAAAGTCAGCATGGTTCGAACTTTCGGCAATTAACCAAACTTGAACATATTTAACAACGTTATATTTGTTTGTGGTGACGTTATTTTTTACCCAAAAATCAATAAGTTGCACAAACACACACACACACACAAATACAAAAGAAAGATTCTCACTATCGTGAATTATTTGAGGCATTTCAACAGAGGAAAAAAACATTATTTATTCACGACTACTTGAAACAAAAGGTAATGCGATACTGTTTACTTACATAAAGGAAAGTCTCAGTGAGATATTCCAAAAAACGAATTATAGTAAAAGAAAAACAAATTCAAAAACAAGGACAAATCGTGGAAACCATTGCAAAGAAAACAAATATACAAATAAGGGATGAAAAATATATAACTAACTGAAGATAACCAGACAGCACAAAACACACATATACATGCAAAATAAACTGGGGTGACATTAAACTAGTTATCAGGAAGGGTGCATGGCCTGCTCCGTTTTTAGTACCCATCACATTGATAGTCGGTAACATCCGAAGAAATGTCGAGTCTGGTGTGTTGTGAAATCTACTGGAAGATATGTAGTCTCATTTGTGAGAAAAAAAGAATAAAAAATTGCGATGACCACCGTAAAACAGTTATGATATCAACAAAGGATGAAACTAACGCTGTCTTACATATCTTGGAAGTTTATCTTAAAATGTTCCCGTTCATAAACGTCAGATACGTATCAACAGTGAAAGGTAGATGTACCATAACTCGAACCTTGTTATATTGTTGTTAAGAAAGGGAAGGTTTACAACTGGATATTCATAATCGTCATGATTGTCGTATAGTTTTCATTTCCTCCACATATAACACCAGGAATGTCAATTCTATTCAGAATCGGCCATTGTATATATATAAGGACATTTAGAATTATTTCTTACAGGAAATCTAATACGTAACAATTCTTTATTTATTTTTCGTCAAACGGAAAAAAAAAAGTTTATCAAAGGTACAGTACGTAAAACTTATCAAAGCAAACCAAAGATTTTTAAATATAAAAGTTATAAAATGATGAGAAGTGCTGTATTTCTTGTATTTTGTTACGCACGTATTTACTCTATATCTGGGCCAAAAAATTCCAAAGCACTAAAACGGAAGGTCACGTATCCAGACCAAAACAGATAATGACGTAATAGAATTGTTTCCAATTTTGGAACAGGTTATAAGATATAACCTATTTTGAGGTACTTTATGTTTAAGCGTAAACTGACCAAACTAGGTTATACTTGTATTAACCTGTTCCAAAATTTATCTGATCCAAAATTGTAAATTATAATCATTTTAATAACTTACTTAACCCAGGAATATTTAAATCGCGGACTGCGAATTAATACGTTAGTGAGGTAACAGTACCGAAAGTACATTAATCAAATATGTAACTTTCTTAACAATATAAACAACCAATTAAATGATCTGTTACAATTCAAATTAAATTATTTGAAAATAAATTGAGCCAAACGCTTAAAGCAAAATTAGGTAGAAATATATTTTGAAACATACTTCATAGTTTGAATCGAAGTCCAGAAAAATAGTGTTTTTAAACTTTGTCTAAAAGTTCACAGGCCCAAAATTATTTTATGGTGCATTTTCATATTAGCATAAAATAAAATAAAAGAATTGCACAAGCACAAACTTTATAATCGTTCTTTAATTCAGTGTACGCTAATAACTAAAAATTATGCCAAAATTATAGAAAATCTACCATTGATAACTCAGAAAAAGCCCAAAATGTCTTTTAGGGATATAGTGTTTATTCAATTAGCCCTTGACATCCTGAAATTGGATCATTTTGAAAATGGCCTCATCACACAACACTAACATACAGACTGTTTGAAAGTCAGTACTACGGCCCTTGGGCCTTATAATTCATCAGAATACTTGAAAATGGGCAAATATAATGTGGAAAAATACAATATAAAATATGGAGGATCAGATTTGTGAAAACTAGAAAACGGGACAACGAGTTAATGCACTTAATTATGATCTTGGTCCGACTGGCATTACATTGCATGGACCATATTGAACTTTTGATCTCGTCCCTAAGATCCAGATCCAAAGAAAATGAAAATGTTGATTTATGAGAATTGTAACACTAAATAAATAACACATTTCTAAGAGGGTGACGGAATATATTGTAACCCAGTGAAATCATTGTCAACCGAGGTAAAGCCGACGTTGACAATGTTTTCAGAGGGGTTACAATATATTCCGTCACCCTCTTAGAAATTTGTTATTTATTTTATTATACTTAATGTCTTGAATTTTACGAGCGGGTGACAGTATAAAAATTGTCACCGCTGTTTCTTTTCCAGTGGGTGATCGAGTAAAATACCACATTCTTGTAAACCAATGAAAATGCATTAAAAGTAGAGAAATTTACATAAAGTATAATAAAGGAAACTTATACTACAACCAAAAGAATAAAAAAATCACAGCACCGAAGAGAATTTGAACACGATAGTACAAGAAATTTGAACACTAGCAAGGTGAACTCACACAAAAAACTGGAAGTGGGGTCGGGTGTTCCGGAAGGCTAAGCATGTCTTTTTTTCTTAACGGTACCATCATTTTGTTTGTTTGTTTTATTAAATTGGGGTTTACGCCGTTTTCAGCACATTTGACTATTTCGCGGCGGTCAGTTTTTATTGGTGGAGGAAGCCGGGAGTACCCGTAGAGAACCACCGACCTTCGGTAGGAAAATTGGCAATCCTTGTCAGTTAAGATCGCAGACGAACACACCCCGCCACATGTGAGATTCGAACTCACAACCTCTGTGTTGACAGACTAGTGATCATTAGTAGTCATGACCAACTACCTAGACCACTCGGCCACCGATGCTCCCATCATTTTGCAAACGAGGAAAATACGGCAGAGTGTCGAGTCGCGTGAAGAGACATTTCCAGTTTATAGACGTGAGATATAAAGGAAAACATCGGGTGCTTATGATGACGATTGGTAAAAAAAGATCATTATTAGGATCTAATGCCTGTTAATGCTTTAATGTATAATTATCTATTTTTGTGAATACATATTTCATAACTGCCATTTTTTTTTATTGTAATAAAGTATGACCTGAAAATATATCCAAATAAATCATACCACAAATAATTTGCGTGGCATTTATTGATTACTTATAACAATTTCAGGTCTTATAGAATGAAAAGAAAACAAATTACACAGACCAAGACGACAGAAGAAAAAAAGCGTGGACTTTGATACGACCGAATGAGTGACAGATATATTATTTAATGTTTTCTAAAGAAGAACGAGCTGTGTAAAACGTCAGTCAAACATAACGGTAAGAATAGAAATTGTTCCTGTATCGATCTTTTAAGATTATCAATCAGTCTGATCGATGATACTAACTCGAAGACTCTGTCTCTGGAGGACTGTGATAACAAAAACAAGCGTAAAACGGCCAATTATCGATGTCCCCTTCCGTTTTATTTCTTTAATAACACTTGTACAATTATTTTATATCTTCCTATACAAACACGCATTAATAGTTAATCAATTGAGATGTTTACACTTCTACATGTTAATTTACCAATAATGAATATGTTTGTTTAAATTATTTACAAATTAATATAGAAAAAATACCGTGATGTGTTTGGATTTCATATAATATATGCAATCGCAAAAAGAATATTTTCCATTAATACGTATCTTAATTAACAGTTTTATGTAATATAATACAAATTAACAGTTTTATGTAATATAATCCAAATTAACAGTGTTAACTAATAAAATATTAATTTTCCGTTTTTCACTAAAATAAACTCAACAGTTTTAACAAATAAAATTTTTATTAACATTTTTAACTAATAAAATATTAATTTTACGTTTTTCACTAAAACAAACTTAACAGTTTTACAAATAAAATTTTCATCAAAAGTTTAAATACATTGTAATTACAATTTTAATTTACAATTTTCACCAGTATAATCTTATTAAAAGTTTTTACTAAGACAGTTTTCACTAAGAATATCTTATTAACAGTTTTCACAAACACCATCTTATTAGCAGTTCTAACTGATATTATGTAAACATGTAAATATATAAAGAATTTTGAAACAGTGGAATTTTTCAAATCAGTTGAGTGTTCATTCCATACTCCCAGGGCGTTACATTGAACGAAGTGGACTAAGAACAGCTGACTTGGGGAGATGGTGTTATTCCTCCACGGTTTACTTGTATCCTACAGTTGGTTCTTCATATTCCTTCAGAATCTTCACGAAGTAGTTATCTAAAACATGTTTTTTTACTCTAAAAACACTACTGATTAATATTGATACTGTCATAATGCAGACTTTATAGTGATTTATATGAAAGTGATGGGAGCACTTAATGTGAAAGAATTAAAAATATTGTAATATTAAAGTGTTTGAAAGCTGAAAGACGAAATGTGAAATGTGTATCTTATTGTATCATGTACATATTGGATGTACACTTTCTACTTTAGATTGTATGAATGGGCTTTTCATTTATCGCGGATTAGACTGAACATTTTGTATTTCTTAACTCTGAAACTACCTGACGAAAAAATAAAAAATCAGTTTTAATTTTAAATATAATACATGTAATAAATTCCTCAATCCATGAGAATATTTTAGCCTCTTTTTTTCAGCTGGCACAAATACAAACTGTCCCTTCCCATTAAGGGCACGCGTATCCATCCGTTTTGTAAGAGCTGTTGTGCCTTCATTTCGTCACAGATTTATTAGAGGGACTTCATTTTAGGTCTTGGAAATGTAAAAATTTTTTGTAAGTGCTCTTTGTTTTTCATCCAAGATTTTTCATGAAATGTACATGCCAGATTATAATCAAAGTACTGAAGTACTGAACATCAGAGGACCTCAAGTTATGTTGGATTATTGATAAATGACAGGTGTTTATATAGTACCTGCCAGACAGATGTTCACCTTACAGTATAGTACACATAATATAATTTGCTATCATATCTGAGATACCGTCTTATAGTAAGAAACTTATCTTTGTGAATTATCCATGAAATGTTGACGTGGTCAAATGAGAACTGCTAGATTGGCATTAAGACCGTATAGTTGCACACTTGCAAAAATCTTTAGCATATTACTTATGACAGAGAATCAACATAGCAAATATTTTTTTGACTAGTCACTGAATTATGAGAAAGAGGTCAAGACAATCATATTAAAACAGATAAATTGTAATATTTGGGTGAAAGATACCACATGAACAGTAAACTCATATATCTGTTACGCTGAGCTTTTTGGTCTAATTTTAGCCAGTGATGATACTGTTGTATGTGTGTGTGCTGGCTACAAGTATGGGGAACAGGTACCGAGAATTATACTCCTTGCTCAACGCAACACAACTCTCTCAACACAGTTAAGGAATTCAATCCTTCCCAGAATATGCACAAGCTGTTTTAAAGAAAAGTAAAAATCCAAAATGAGGAGGACGAAATGTGTTTATTAAATACATGAAGTCAATAAACAATAAACATTAATAACATTATTTTTCTCTTTCCGCTAGTACAATAGATATCTCTCTTTTCTAATTAGTCATTTCTTATTCATTAAAAGACGAGATGCCAGTGATTATTTTTTTTACTTCTAATACATATCTGCGAGGAGAAATATTATTCTTTGATTCACTTCAACTTTGCTCCACACTGTAACTGATGATTTATTTACAAACTAGAGGTGTGAATGACCCGTTATCAGTACACTTTAACCTCACAAAATTATGATAATTAATGGAACTGTGCTTCCCTACTCTACAATATAACAAACCGCTAACTTAGGATCATTCTAATGATATCTCTTAACAAGAAAGATCACATCAAATGTCTAATAGCAGTTTTTCACAAGTTAGAGCAACGAAATCCAGCATGTATAAAATATAAGAACTACTATGCTTCCCCACTCTACAAAATGCAACAAGTTGACAATCAGACCACTTTAATAGCATTTCTTAATAAGAAAAGCCACATCAAATGACCAATCATCTCTTTTTGCAAATTAGAGCAACGAAATACAGCATTCCTCTACCAAAATAAAGTTTTTCTCAAGACAACCTGAACAAGAACACCTATACCAAAATCAACAAAGACAATGCTATTATTTCCATGAAGTGAATCAAGAATATTTTAATTTTGAATTATAAAATTGCGTACATAACATCCAATCATTTCAATTAATAATTAATGGTTAATTATGCCAAAACATATAAATTTCAGACAAAATTGACCAAAAATACAAATAATGTATAATTATGGGGTCATAGCTTCAAGATATTTAATAGTAGGTGCCAAAATAGTATATTTTAGTCTTAATAGAATTATCACAAGTATTTCTATTTGAAATTTGTAATCGCTTGACCAATTTAGGGCCATTCTAACCCTTCGTGAACCTCTCTTTTCCTATAATATGTAGTAGATTCATCCGCAACAACAATTTTTCGGTACGTCATTGATATTAAAGATTGTTTGATTAATATACTAATATTTCTAACGACAAAACATTTTCATATTATTAATTTGGATTTAAAAAAAAAAATCTGAGTATTCATTGAAAACATGAATTTAAAAGTAGCGATAAGGAATTTTATTTTGCACTATATAATGTCCGCGGGTCTATAATTTTTATAGGTCGGTTATCATTCCAAAACTAATTTAAATATATGCAAATAAGCGGGAAATTTAGGCGATGGCAATACACCCGAGGCCCTGACGGTCCTCTGATGTAAAAAGTGAGTGCCGGGCGAATCTTTTATTAAGATGTAAATTTTATCAGTTTAATAGTAAAATGAGTGCTTTTGGAATATTTTGTGTGGGAAAATTGGTCGATGGAAATACAGAAAGTTCGATATTGTCTTGTAATCGTTTTAATATTAATTCAAAATAATTTGTTGATGGTTTTCGATGATATCCATGTTAAAGATCTTAGTCAAATTCAAATAAGAGTGCAGTTTTAGTATTTCTTATTGTACGTGGGCCTTTTTTAGAAATTGCCTTCAAAGCGTCATTGTGCTGACAGTATATATGACATATTTCAGTAGGAATATATATGTGTTTAAATGGAATGTTAATGCCGTTATATAATATCTCCAAGAGAGTTGTACACCATAGAAGGGGGTTCTCACCTTTAGTTAATTATCTGCTCACAGTAGAAAATATTTTTTACCCCAAGAAAAGACTTCTTTCAGACAACCCCACCAAGTATAAAACTTACTTTACCCTGAAAAATGTTTTAGGTGATGGTTGTCAATTATCATCTGTGTAAATATTTTTAAAGCGCTTCTAAAATTTAATCCCAAACTACTTTCCCCGAAAGAAATAGCAAATTTGGAAATAATGACTACCAAAAATACTACATATTTAAGACACCCTTGCAATAAAAGATAGACGGAAAAAATATTTTGGTGGATTCAGGGGTTTAAATACGATATATTTTATGTTTTTGTATTCTTAATTCAATGCATTCTGTACATACCATCAATTTCTAACGACGGATTGTTTTAAAGCTAAAACACCCATAAAGTGCCGATTTTGAATTTAGGGAGCAACCATTTGATTTTTATGGGGGCTAGGATCAAAATTTTTATCCTGCCTATTTTTTTCGTCGAAATTTTGGTCCTGGATTTTGTTTCGGCAGCTATTGCGCCCTAAATATTTATTTTCATTTATACCAAAAAAAATTCCTGATTGACACAGGTCCTGCATTTTTTCACACCTAATGTGATCCTGTCTTTTTATTTTACCAATCCTATTCTTGCCTTTTTATTTCAAATTTGATACTTTAACCGTCCGAGAGATAATACCAGTCAATCATAGGAGAATATTATTTAGTTTTGATAGTCCCGAATTATAGTGCATGTATTACTAAGAAGAGTTGCACTGACAAGAGATGAGTATTTGTTATTTTCTATATTTATTGTTAACGTGGGAGTTTGGCAACTTATTTCTTGATGAAAATCTCCGGAGATTATAACAATTTTGTCCATTTAAAATAACAAATGAAAATAAAACTTCCACATATTCAGCAACGTCACATTGTTTTGTGGTGAAGTCATACTTTACGCAAAAATCAACGAATTGCACGAAAAATCGAAAATCCCCTCTTGTAAAATATTTAATGCATTTCAGCAATAAAACAGACAGTACATAATTACGCCTATTGGAAAAAAAAGTATAGTGATACGTTTTACTTTCATTTTAATGAAATATTTGGGATATTCGTGAAAAACCACTTGCATTTTTAAAAAAGATACACAGTAGATATTTCAATTTGATACGAAAGAAGGCGGGCCAATACTGGACACAAAATCCAAACAGATACTTGACTAGTTAAAGCAAAAAAACAGCGCTTTTATTGCTGTTCTTCATCAAAATGTCATACAGTACCTAAAATGTTCTTAAACGAGTTCAAAGTGAAGACTGGAAAATCTTTAACGAGTTTTTTAAATTCACGTCTTCCTCGAGTGCAGCACAGCGGAATGGGGGGAGGGGGGTGAAGATGCTAAGTTTTTAAAACGAGTTGAATATTTTCCAGTTCTTCACTTTTGAACGGGTATAAGTACTTATTTCTTCCGATCTTTAGGTTTCCTATACCTAGGTAAATTAATTGAGCACAGCCGATGAAAGTAAATAAAGTTATGGTTGATTGGTCAAAAGGTATGACAAAAGAATTCTGACTGGTCGAACTACCCATGACAGATACGGTCGCGTGCGCCTGTCTGTCATGGGATGTTTGTCATAGAAAATGCCCCAAAACGAAAGAATTCCAGTATTTTAGGGAAAATTAATTAAAAGATAATACTGGACGCCAGCATTTTCCACTATTTTCCAGAAATACAGACACCGAAATACTGGTACAAATTTTTATCTGGTGATTACATTATCGCGTGTGTATTCTGCAATTTATCCCGGAAAAAGATATCGCATTCAAGTGCAAATTCAAGACACTGCTCTCTGGTAATTCTTTGGTAAATGCCGATTACGTCACATCTGTGTTATTGAACAAAACGGCAAGGTTTATCAACAAATTTTACTTAATTCAATTTGCAAAGAAATCTATTAAATATGGTCATAATTTGGCATATCAATATTTACGTTCGATATCAGCTGTAAGAACACTACTTGTTACTGTACCTATGAATCGGGCATAGAATACGCATAGGTTGTACAAATTCATGGATGAAGAGGATATTGGCTACCACGTGGCAATAAAATGTTGTGGTACAATGTTTTTTAAGATAATTTTCCTGGATTTTTGACGGTTCTGATCTTTGACATGCAATGTTTTCACAGTAATTTTACTTGTGAGCTTATTTTCTTTACCCTAAGGAAATCCAGGAAGGTTCTTGGTTTGGACTCCTTTAATCAGATGCATATTGATACTTTCATTCATTTAACCAGCAAGGGCAGATTGAGGATCGCACCAACTCGGAAAGTCGCCAATTTTGTTTTTCCTTCATCAAACAAGTGCACAAGCCCCAATAACACATTAACTCACGAATGCGCATATAGATATTCTAGTGTGAAAGTTAATTATTCTGTTTATTAAATTGATTACAAGATTTAGTTAGAAAATATACGGCCTTATATTTTATGTGTTTTATTTTCACGTATTTTAGAATTGTGACTTCATTTTCAGGAGTTAGATACTAATAGTAGTTAGATAAGACCTTTCTATTCACAAGTGATTTATCGAATTTCCTTCTCATGGTATTTCATAATTCTTCGTTGTTGTTCAAAATGAATGAGTAAGTTAACGATTGAAGATAACTTGTGTATAATAAACATTTTTTTTTAATAAATCTAATCTAATTATGAACTCTAAATCAATAATAAATATTTTATATTTTACGTAAAAGGGTATTTTTACGTACGCTACATCCGAGCACATCTAAATTTTTCTGACTCTGTCCAAAATCGTTACAAATCACTCTTTTACGACTGATAAGTTTATTTCTAACTAGAAAATCCTTTATGCTTCATTTATAAATTTGTTTCTCACCAAAAACATTATAATCTGCAGTAGCATCTCATTACCTATCTTTATTATTTTGAAGTTACTTAAGGTAGTAGGTACCTAAAGTGACTATTTACAGATGTCATTCAATTTTTACATGCAAGAATCGATAAATTATGATTTATTTTTAACTTTTTTTCTTAATTTCTTAGATAAAGTTGATTTAAAATTCTTAAAAGGAAAGCCTATTTACAGTTCCGTGGAGTTCATGTAAAAATAGCCTAAAAGGTTATCGCTGTTCATCAAAAATCTATCCATAAAATTTTCTGTAAAATTAAAATTCTGTAAAGCCAAATTTTTACAGGGACTACTGAATCGGAAAGAAAAGAAACTAGCCCGGTCCTTTAATTTAAGTTTCCGATGTATAGATGATGTGTTGTCATTTATTTATCCTTACTTTAAGGATAACAACATCTCATCTACCCCAGTAAACTTGAAATTGAGGAGACCGCAGACACACCAACTTCTGCTTCATGTCGTACATAGATAACTTAATGGGCGATTGAAAGCAAAACTTTACGAAAAAACGTGGTGATTTTAATTTCTGATTGTTAACTTCGCCTTTCTTTGCAATAACATATCAACGTCTCTAGTCTGTGGGGTGTACATTTCATTATCGTATTTCCCCATGCCTACATCGACCTGCTGAGGCCTTCACAATTTCTCGTATTTCGGCACTGTGACGTCGTAAAGAGTTACCCTAATATGAGCTGACCCGAATATATCAACGACGTCATAATGTTTGACCCAACGTTGACCCGAATATATCAGGAAAACATCCGGTTATAGGCAGATGGCCAGTGAAAAGTAAGAAATTCCAATAAGATTGTTAGTTAACAATACGATAAATTTATTATCAGGTTTTCTTCAAACAAATATTGTAAAATATAAGCCACTCGACACAATATGAAGCTTTTTAGCTCGTTCGCTACGCTCACTCGCCGAAAAAGCTTCACATTGTGTCTCGCGGCTGATATTTAACGATATATACGTTTGCAGAAAACCTGATAATATGTACTTATTAATTCGTTACTGCCACGCATGTAATTTATACGGCGACTTTCTCGGCAGAACGAGATTGTTATCACCAAAACTTCTTAGACGGGGTTATGTACAGTCTCTCTAATTTCATCACTCCAAAAGTTTTACGGTTGTCATCACGAACAGATTTGCCGATATGAAATTTCTATCTCGCGTATGAGGCTAGATATCTTCTGTTAGATTTCACGTTCTTCTGGAATTGATACCTAATCAGACTTGACACTTCACTGGCAATGTGACGGGTGCCAATAACGGAGCAGGACATGCTTACCCTTCCGGAGTACCTGGTATCACTCTCGGTTTTCAATGAGAGTTCACATTGCTAATGCTTTAGTTTTTGTGATGTCTTGTTCTATTTTTATTTAGTTTATTATACGTTTTTTTATTCTTTTTGTTATACATGTATCCTTGTTGTTGTGTTCCATTATCATGACTTTGTCTTTTCTTTGACTTCGAACTTGGGGACTTTCCCAACCGTTGTGTCGCTTCGGTAGTCTTTTCCTGATATTTGTTTACATTTTTACTTTCACAAAGGTCAATCCAGAAATACATCTTATGTAAGGAATTTACGTATCTGAGTTTATTCAATTGCTCCAAACATTTCTGTTGTATTGATAATAAACGTTTACAGGTTCTTATAAAATATTATTTCATCATAAAATGAATATTTCGATGGCAATAATATATCAATTATTAACATCTTTGGCCATGATTTTGAGAAATCTTGATTTACTTGACACTTTGATGTAATACTGACATGCATTTTAAATATTTACCTTATTAATTGTCACACACTTTGGGAAATATTAAAGTGACATACCTTTTGATTTCTAATTGTATTTTAATCACATTGAATCAATTGAATAACTGTATGAAATTAATGTTAATTATTCTGCCCCTTGTGGGCGCTTCTGATTAAGCAATAAAGTATTTGTTTGTTTGTTTGTTTGTTTGTTTACATAATTTTTCGGTCGATATAATCAAAATTCATTAATTCTCTAGTTTAATGCAAAATTTTATAAAAATCTGGAATACAGACCATTAGAGATCTCCTGCCTTAATAACATATGATTGGTATAGATGATTTATAGGTGTCGTCTGCTTTCATTTTCACTGACCGCAAATGGCAATATTATGCTGATGGACAGACGTTATTTGGATGATTATTCATTATTATCAATTAATACACAGGAAAACAT
This sequence comes from Mytilisepta virgata, assembly GCA_028015205.1. Lineage (NCBI taxonomy): Eukaryota > Metazoa > Mollusca > Bivalvia > Mytilida > Mytilidae > Mytilisepta > Mytilisepta virgata. Next base: position 67,170,417 of record CM051517.1, on the reverse strand, counting down.
ATTGGCTTTCCTAGGCAGAAAATTAATTCGAAAATCAAAAAACATTGGTAAATGTCGTTTGTTAATTATCCAAGTTTTTATACTGCATTTGTGTTACCCACAAAAAAAAGAATAAATTCCGATGGGCATCAGTGAATCTCAAACTAAACTAGTAATATAATTCTTGAATTACTAGTAGGGATGACCGGCGGTTCTCCTGACATATACAGTACAATTCATTCAAACACATGTACAATAAGACAAGACATTTTGTACAAGACAAAACAGTACGTACATATGCAAGACAGAACAGCATCTTATACCCGATCGCACAGATACACTAAATTCAAATGTTAACGGACTCACATGGCTTCGCTTAAACTTGCAAAGACACGTGTATCAAATGTAGAATGATTATTACAGAATGCTTGTTGAAGAATAATTTCATCATTATATTTTTAACCGGATTCCCAACATTTTGATCTCAAGCTTTGCTGACGAGTTGTCATTCAACGAAATGGCCATAAAGTGCATGAAATTTATTTCGTTATTTTGTGATATATTTTATTACTACCACTGGGTCTGTGTCACTGCTGATGGACTGTAAGTCCCCGACGGCATTATCAGCCCAGTAGCCAGAATTTTTGTTTTGTCCTGGCATGATTCATTAATTAAATGCCTTTAAATTTTCTGTTCAAAATTTGACAGAATTTACAAGAAATTTCTAAGGCTCTTCCTTTTGATGCAGAGGTAACCCTTAACTGAGTTTGGATTCCTGTTTCTTTTAATTGTTTTGGTTTTTGATGGTTGTGCTTATTAATTCATCATTATATCTTTAACCGGATTTTGATCTCGAGCACCGTTGACGAGTTGTCAGTCAACGAAATGGCCATACAGTGCATCAAATCAATGTGGGTATTTTGTGATATGTTTTATTTATAACAGACTGAACTAAGAAAAATTCATAATTACCTATTATAAGAGTATTTTCATTTCCGGATAAGAGTTAAAATAATTTTGAATAAAGGTAAGAAAAAATTAATTTATGATAATTGTAATTTTGTCTGGATCATCCTTGAATATGAGTTAAGGGTGTGTAAATAGAGGTTGTAAAAGGGAGAGAAAAATAATAAATTGCAATGATTTATAGAAGCTGAGTAAACATTAACAAAATTTACTTAAATTTGTTTCCTGTGATATAAAGTAGACTGAATAACTTCTGGTTTATAGCAACGAATTAAGACCTCTGTAGATATTAAACGTTTGGCATGTGATTGATACTGACGGACTAAACACAAAATTAAAAGCGACAAAAATGTGGTCTCTTTAGCGCAACCTCGAGGCCTTTTCCCTCCCGAAAGGATTTCCGTCACACAGAAGTAATATATCATCCTGATTTCAATTTCTGTATTGTAATATGTGCTTGTTAACAAAATTGCAGTAAATCGACCGGATAAGCGTTTAGGTTATAATTGATGGACAGAACAGAGAATTTTGTGAAAATGAATAACTGTTCGTTTGATACAGCGGTCAATCGTACATTCCCTTGGTGACAATATCGAACTTATCGACGCAACGTTTCTTGTGAATAAAATGAACATTATTCTGCAACTGTCTAGCGCCGTAAGAAAATGTTTAATTGAATAGGAAAGCTGGTTTTCTTTTTTGTTTCTAAGAAACCAGTTGGACTATTTTGGTTACATTTGTGTAGAAATGTTTTGCGAAAAAGATTAATATTAATAAATATACGTTTATGCATAATTGTATCATAAATGACATGTCAAATGGAATATCATTCAGATCATAAAGAAAGAACTATTACTAAGTAAAGTCAAGAAATATCAAAGGGATATTCGAAGGAGGGGAAAATCGAAAACAACTGACAAACCCGGGAGAACAACGAAGACAAGACCAAAACAATACAAGCACTACACTAAAAACTAAAAATATATGAACAACATGGACCCCACCAAAAAACCGGGGGTAGACTCGGGTTCTCCGGAAGAGTAAGCTTATTTGCAAAAAATGTTTTCCAAAATGTCTTCCAAAAGATGTCCAATATATATATTTTTTTCTCAAACTGTCGGATGAATCCAAAATTAAAACATTATTCGTTAGAAATAGGGACATATTTGCTACAAATCTATATCGTTACTGCGGCTGTTGTGACAACAGACAATTTTTATTAAGTATCACCAGAGCCAATATTCGAAATGGAAGTCATAGAAATATTGAAACGTCACATTTTCCACCGATCCCAAAAGAATTGGAAATAAACAACAAAACGGATAGAAGGAAAGTTTAATAATTGCACACCAATAAATACAATTCTTTGATACCAATTTTGATGCACGAGATGTGCACATTTTGTCGATTTACGACTCTTCAGTTGTGTTCAAGCCCTAACATGTTGAAAACCAAAACAACTATCCAAAAGGTTGAAGAGCAAATTCAAAAATACCAAATATGACCAAAAAAGGGTAAAGCCAAAACCATCTATGGACAGAGCTGTGTACGAAGGAGATACATATACTCTCTCGACATCAAATCAACAGACCTCAGATAAAAATAGCATAAACACGATAAAGATCACAAAACACAAAAGTAGAAACAACAGAGTCAGGATAGTCTGACTTGGTACAGACACTCAGTGGTGGTGGTATTAAACCGGTTTTATGGGTACCAAAACCTCCCCCGTATCTATCTTGACAATCTGGTGTTTAAAACACACTTTAAAAGCCAATACAGTACAATGAGGAACCAGAGTGAGTTATCTTTTCCTAACCAATGTAGGTAAGGGAGATAATTAAATTCTCTCCCTTTTGTCCTGCGGCTAAAAGGGAGACAAATTTATTATCTCCCTTACCTACATTGGTTAGGAAAATATAACTCACTCTGGTTTCTCATTACCAATAAAATGACCGCTGGCAAGAAAAGTTAAACTTGGACAATACGTACTTTAGATAGCAGGGTCAACGTGTGTTCGTTTTAACTGTAAAACAACCTAAGAAAAGGGCCCACTTGAATGTGTTGGTCCAAAAGAAAAATGAATATACGTTTACCTTGGGTTATCGGTATCTGGATTTGTTAACTCATTAGAACATTTTTATACAAGCCAAATTTGATGATTTCAACGATACCAATTAGAAAACGCCGTATTATTCCATCTGTACTTTCGTATGGGAAAAGGACATCGTATAATTAATGAACCATTTTGACTGGTTTCGACACGATTATGTGTGGAAATACAGCCAATCAAGTAATAAATAACAGATAAGAAAATAATTTGTTATGGGTGCTGCCATTTTTGTTTGTGTTACTATTTCTGGTTCCAAAACACTGTTCAAATCTCCAAAGTGGAGAACGCCACTATTGCTAGCAGCAATTTCATTCGTCAATATATTTAATAAATATTCATGAAAACGAGAAAAAAATGAATGAATTGACCCATGCACGGTTTTTTAAGTGTAGCATAGCTTTGGCGCGACCGACCGTGATTTTCCGACGGACCAATTGATAGGATAGAGTGTACATATTTAATCTTCGGAAAAATCTAATGAAAATATCCTATCTTTAAAAATTTAACAATTGCCCTATTGTACAATTGTACCTTAAAGGCGACATTTTCTACAAAATGACGGATGTGCAAAGTACTGCACCATCCCTTAATATGATTTGATGCCGCAATACAATACACTAAACCTCTGAGCAGGTATGATATATACTGATCATGTACCAGTTCTAGCGTAATAGATGGTTTTATTTAAAATGCCAATATTTACAAAATTATAGGTTCTCTTGGTCAAGCCGACACTCGGCCAGTATAGCTATAATTTTTATCTATATAGGACAGGCGATCAATGCAAACACAGATTTCATAACAGGGTAAGTTCCAGCTTCACTTTTTGCATACAGATCTTCAGGTACAAATATTTTAACACTAATACACGTGACAGTAAAAACTGCTTTTAATTTTCACAATATACCTATTATAAAAGAAATACAGTCAGACTATTCCTGATTCAGATATTTTTAACAGTCGGTGAAATATGTACGAGTTTTTTTGTAACAATTTTAATTTTCATTGAAATATATTAATGTGTGGAATTACAATTTTGCTGATCGTTTGTAATACTTAATTTTACATGTGCTTTTAGTTATCTGCGAGAAAAAAGACTAGCAACCGATGTTGATAGCATTTTTTTTTTTCCAAAGGCGGGGACTAACTCCCTGTGCTTAGAAGAGGATGATATTGCAAATATAACGGATACAAAAGAAAACAGAAATTTTAATGTCAATCAATATTTATACCATTGGACATACGGGTGATTCTATATATTCCGTTATAGAACTGAATTATCAAACACAGTATCTCATGGAAGAAAAAGAAATGGATTTTATTAAACTGTTAAATTCCCACTTGAATAAAATACATGTTTTATTCGCTTATTGGCGTTTGTGTATAATTTTTGACGTTTTAATGCATTTTTATTCTCGTAAATTAAGATGTAACACCGTGCACCATTGTAACCTTTTGTTTACAAATCCGGAAGATCTTTAAAGGGAAGGTATATTTACTAACATACAAAAATTAATTTCATATAATTTTAATAAAGATTATGTCAGTAGATGTTAAATTAAAAGAATAAACCCCGTCTTCACCCAATACATAGCTCTGTCGTCGATCTCTAGACTGAGTCGAGGATGCAAGAAAGGTAATAATAGAACAAAGAGGTGATATTTTTTTTTATCGGACCAAAGAAACTTGTCTGTTGAAAGCCAGCATGACTATGAATCAACTTCCTAAGTAATCTTTAGTTACACGGATCAAACTTGTAAATGAACAAACGTCTTTTGGAACTTGAAACATTATATGACCGTTATGCATACCCATTACAGTTATAGCATAATACAGAAAGTAGATATGAGTCCCGTGGGGTAAAACATCATTTTCTATCCTCTATTCATTACAAAAATGGTACTCAAGAGTCCATGACCGTTCTCGACTAGAAAAGCTCAAGAATTCATTTCTACTGACATTAAATGAAGCAAATAGAATTTAGTAATTGGATTTGAGCATCAAATGTGTCAATGTTCCAAATTTGTTTTATTTAGATAGCTATAAATACGGTATGATATCTTTATTGTATTGTTTCTCATCAGACTTAAGACTGAGCCATTGATTGTGTTCTGAACGTAGATGTATTCTGGACAAGAAAAATAAAGAAGATGACTCAGATTATAGAATCAAAGCTTTAAGTACCAACTACGAGTTACGTAATTTAAAAATAAAAATTCAACAACAATAATTCGTCGCAGTGAACCAGCTTACATTATAGCACTCATTACTTAAATTAAAAGTTCATAATTTGAATAATTTGCACGATAGTGACAAATATAATCTAAGATTGAAACCTTGTCTGTAGAAAATACTACAGTACAGATTGGTCTTACCAAAGCACGAAAAAAATCACTATATATTTGAGCGGATTAAATGCCAAGAAAACATAGGTATAGACCCGTAACAACAAATTAGAGCCCCAAATTCAGACGGTAAGTTTGGGACATCGCACGGGTCAATTGAATCTCACACCCGAATTGTTTTTCACAACCTGGTTAAGTGGTATGGAAATAGCAAAAAATGGAGAAATTATATTTTTTGGTTTTTATTGCCATTTTTCTATTTATTATTATATCTTTTTAAACAGTACGGCTGTCTGTCATAACATAGAAGTCGCCAGGATACGAATACATTTTTTGTTGGACAGTCTTCAAAACATCAGAAAAAAATGTTACAATATCACGCATTAATTCTTGTCACTCGAATGGTGAAGTCGATTATTGTTGAAGGTTTACAACATGGGTAACTAATTTTTCGGAAAAGGATTTGGGGCGGATGGGGGGTGTGTCTGTAAAAATATCACATATTAATTCTTGTTGCCTGGATAGAGCTTTCATTTTTTGTCGGAGTCGCCTTTGATTTGAATGAAAATTTCTACTAATCGACATCTCGTACGAATTCAATTATCACAAAACTCTAACATGGAAACCATTTATTTGGGGACGGACTTGTAAAATATCATATATCAATTCCTGTTGTTTGGGAAGCACCTTTTTTTATTATTAAACCTATTCAAATTTGACTAAATGTTTCTAATTAACAAATTATTAGATGAGTTGAATCTGAAATGGAGATATGAATAAAAGAATATCAAAAGCTTAGTAAAAAAAAAGTAAACAGAAAAACTATACTCATATGTCAATATAGGATCTGACCCTTTATGGTGTTCATGACTTGCTAATGGTCCTTCAGTTTAATAAATCGATTATTCGAATAATTTCTCTTTTGTTTTCTATTCTCTGCTTCAAACGGACTTGTGAAACAGCGATCCAAATTTCAGACTTGAAAACAAAAATAGTTGTGGCTTTCTTTTCTAACACGTATGAAACTACAAACATACATGTTCTAACCTTTATAGTAAAATGACGCAGTAAACTCTGGTTTAAAGAAATAAACATGTAAGATTTGACAAAGATGAAGACAAATTAGTCAAGTTGATTGAATCGATTTGGTTCACCTGACAAATTATTACGTAATCAAGAAGAACATATTTATCACCTGGAGAAATTGTTAATTTTGATTTGATTTGAATTTCAGATATATGTCTGATATTGATTTGAATTTCGAACTTAGATTATCTCTTCAAAAAGTTTAAGTTTGAGATGTTTCTAGTGATATGCATCCAACCCGAAACTGACACTTTAAATTTGCAGTTACAAAAATGTTAAATTAAGGACTCCCTCGTGCAAAGCTCTGTCTTAAGATGGTTTTGCCCGGCGGTCTTTACCATTTGGTCTTTTTTAATTTGCTCTTCAACGTTTTGGTTTGTTGTTTTTGTTTTTCCATGAGCACAACTGATGAGTCGTATATCGACGAAATGTGCACATCTTGTGCATCAAAATTGGTATCAAAGAATTTATACTATCTAGAGGATCCCTGGTGAACGGGGTCTCATTGGGGGGGGGGGGGGTCTGATTCCAGATCACGCTTATCATTTTGTCAATTTCCCGTATCCCGCTTACCATTTTGTGTGTTTCGTGTTTCCCATTTCCCACTTGTCAATAATTTCCCCCTCAACCTGAAATGCACAAACTGGTAAGTCCGCTATTAAGACAGGCTTAATTAGTGTTCAAAGATCTGGAGGCATAGCGGAAAAAGTCAAGAAAACTAGGCAAATAGTCTGTAAAAGTACCCACGGTGAATGTAATTATAATTCGCCCAGTTCGGAGGGTGGTTTCCGGTCATTGCGGAGAAACCGCTACAAAAACATTGTTGATTTTTATTTTTGGACAAATAGACTACACAAGTGTTTTCCACACATACATTTGGCGTGTATACACTTATTGATTTTCTGCCAGCAGCGGCTCAAAGGTCGCGTGGTTCCATGATTTTGGAGGGGAACCCAAAACGCCCAGGTAGTGAATAGATCCAACGAGACTTCAGTGCACAAAATTTGTTCCTGTCTGTTAAAGCTACAAAACTTTTCTTTCATCCGCACAAGAAAGTTTTCCATCACTGTTTACGGTGACAAAATAAAAGAGGGTCGGCAATCTGGGTACACTGTGCGATTTGGGTACTCTGACGTTAATATTTGACGAAGTTGCTCTTAAAAGAGGCTGTACAATGCCTATATTCTCCATTAATACATTATTTTCATAGAAGATTATTTTAGATATTTTCTCTTTAATCGATTATATATTTCATTTGTTTTCATATTCATCAATATTTCCTTTTGATTTTTTTCATATTTTGAATGACGCAAGTCTTATGTTGACGTTTTCTACCTGTACGTCACTAAAACATGCCTGTTGATATATGAAATATTACAGATATTTCCACGCACAAATTTTACCCACTATATTGGTCTATATATATGTAAGTTCCGAAAGATTTGACTAGGATTCTAGGTATTCTTAAATTGGCAGGTATGGAATATTCTTAATTAACAAACGAATAAAATGTTTGCTTTAAAATTAAATTCGATTCTTGCCGAGTTTCTTTATATTATTTATTTCTATTAGAATGTTTTGAATGAAATATTTTCTTAAAAGTTACATTTTATCAAAGTTCTAACATTGAATAGTTTTAAAGTAATATTTTCATTATGTTTTGCTATGAAACATAGACAATAGAACCATGAAGCTATAATAAGAGAAAAATCCAAAAACAGAAACAAACAAAACAAATAAGCCGAGTGTATCGCCAGCTCAGTTGCCATTGTTTAATTGTATACTATCAAGAAATTGATATTTGAATTCACTGTTTTTAAAAAATTCTACATTTTGTGAAAATTAAGGAATATCTCCCTCGTGGAGAGCTCTGTAATTAGTCGGTTTTGACGTTATCACCCCCCCCCCCCCGTCTTTTTTTTTTTTTTTTGCCATTTTGATATCTGAATTTGCTCTCCAATGTTTCGGGTTTATATTTTGGCTTTCAACAGTTTAGGCTTTGAGCACAATTGATGAGTCTTTTACTTAAAATGTGCATATCTTATGCATCGGAATTGGTATCAGGGAATATTTATTACCACTAAACCGATACTGTTGGACTCCAAGTGCCCGGGGGTATCACCTGCTAAGTTGATAGTTTTTCGAGACTAGCGTGAAATTGATACTTTAAATTTACTCTTTAAAAATTTTTACATTTTTTAAAAACTAAGCAGTATCTCCCTCAGCCATGGCTCTCTCTCTCCTTAAATGGTTTTGACTTTTCCATTTTGTTTATTTTGGCAATATTAATTTAATTGCTGTTAAACGTTTCAAGTAATCTTTTTGGATCTCAACAGTCTAGGCCTTGAGCACAACTGATGAGTCTTAAATCGACGAAATGTGCACATCTTGTGCATCAAAATTGGTATCATGGAATATGTATTACCACTGAGTCCATACTTTTGATGGTGGACTGGAGTTACCGAGGATATTACAAGCTCGGTTGCTAGTGTTTCAATATTAGCATGATGAAATTCAAATCAAAGGCGTATCTCTCCCATGCATAGCTGTCTCCTTAGATGGTTTTGGCTTTGCTTTTTTAAGGGTAGGGGGGACTCCTAACATACACTACAAAAGGGATACAAAAGGGATAAAAACATGTAGCAAACCAATGAGAATCGGTACAATACAGAATAAAAATTAAAACACTAGCAAAATGAAACACAGAAAAAACAGGGAGTGACACCAGTTGATTTGGAAGGGTCCGCATGATATCTGCTACATTGCATGTGAAATAATTCGGTGAAGGTGTCAGTTCCGTTAAGACTTGACATTTAGTATTATTTGTGAGATAGAAACTTCATATCTGCCAATAAAATCGTACATAATGAAGATAGTAATATTTCGGTTGATTGATACGGAACATAACAATGCTTTGAATATATTATTCGTTCTGGAATCTTTTTAATATGTAATGGTTCTGGACAAAACTGAATAAACGTGATCTAATAATTTGATATTTAGTTCATAATTTGTAATTTAGTATTACGTGGATATTTGAATTTAGGGGTAAATTAAAAGATGGCATTACTAAAGTTTTGTCATTCAGACAACTAAGTGGCGTCATCTATGGTTTGTACATATCACAACCTGTACGTTTTGTACGAATTTACTCAATGTTAGAAGATTTTAATAAAAGTGAAACAATACGATGAATAAAAAGCTACGATTATAGATTTTTCGTTCGACATTGTGAATTTTCCCTGTAGACATACGTTCTTCAATGCATTGGACAACTCCACACAATGTGGTATGCCACTAATTTGCCCAAACATAATAGCCACTGCTCCACCATATTTACATTCATATCCAAGCTAATTCGTTCGTCCTAATTCATGATAGAATTATACAACAACGAGGATTTCGAAACTATAAATTTCTCCAAATATTTGCAAAATATTATTATAGCTGGGATTTATTATTGAAGTCTCCACTTGTGCAGAACTTTTCAGAAAGGAACTTTAAACCCTAATTGTTACAGAAAAATTGTGAATATGGCATTTGAAATTTAAAGTTTTTTGGGTAATTCCTTTGAACAAGCATATTCACTTTTACGTATAGTTATCTATATCATTTGACTTTCCAAATTAAACATCTCATTCTTGGTATATACCGAGTAAAATAATTGCTACATTCATATTTAGAATCAGGAACATTTCTATCATTTTGTGATAGAATCCGAAAAATTCTTTTAAATAACTGAACTTCAGTGGTATAAAATAAAACATGGATTATGCATGGAGCATAGACGTTCGTTGAGCACAAAAATGGCGAGTTACCTGATACTGTGATACAGTCAAACGATAACGGCGGCCGAAGAAAATTGAGGATGGCAGAAAATAAGAATGATTTCCAGGTTTTTTTCTCAGTTGACAAATTGTTGAACAGAAATGTCATGAACGACTTTTCTTTACTTTGAGACTGGGAATGTTGGAGAGAGAAAGAGCAGTAAACTAGATCAAAGTACAGTCTTCTCTGTATAAAAGATGCATATTTTAGAGCTAAATATAGTCGTTTATTCTTAAAACACTAAGGTTCAATATCTCCCATTAAATTTAGGTTCACCGAACCGTAACACATTAAAAAAATCTTTTTGTTAATTTATCAGCTACATGTACTAGTAGTGTCTAGTTAATTTATAAAAATTAGTGAGAATGACCTTATATTTTTTCATTTTTTTATTTTCCAATATTTTCCCATGTACAATGCGTTGGATATTCTATCGAGGCAAAGTCAAAAGGAGGCCAATACGGGACTGAATTATTCCATATCAATACATGATGAATGCTGTAATGTTGTACACAGTCTCCATGTAAACACAGATTCTGTTCCCTGAAAAACATAAATAATATTATCATTATTAAAAGTTTTGGTATAAAAAGGTACTATTTTGAAATTTCCTAACCGGACTTGACACTTCACTGGATTTGGCTCACTGGCAATGTGACGGTTACCTTTAACGGAGCGTGGTTACCCTTCCGGAGCACCTGATGTCACATTGCTCGTGCTTTAGTTTCTGTGCTGTCTTGTTGTAATTTTATTTAGTTTATTATATGCTTTTTATTGTTTTAGTTATACATATATTATTGTGGCATTTTTTTTATGTTCCGTTCTCGTGAGTTTGTTTTGACCTTAGATTGCAGTTCTACGGACTTTTCCCACTGTTTTGTCGCTTCGTTATTCTTTTGCCGATATTTTTTTTAGATATATATATTTATTACATTGAGTGTAGTGAAATACCGGGATTTCCGAGTGAAATCAAATCCGATAATTCACCCAGTGAAATCGAAAGTCATATTTCACTCTATATTTGTTTTTTCTAATTTGTTAGATATCCAAATATTCATAATATTATAAAATTGTGACCGCAATTAAAAGCTTGTCATAAGAAGTGTTAGTATTTTGTTTTATATCCAAATATACACTCATTATATTATACAATTGTGATCACTATAATTAAAGGTTTTGTCGTAGAAAGACAGAATGAAATCATTCAGATAGTATTTGTTAGAATTTCATCGTGTGTATTCTTCTCTCACATCTTGTATTATACGGACATGTAAAGCCAAGGTCGTCGTATATACCCCAAGTACCTACCCAAATACATCTAATTTTCTCCCTACACACCCTTTATTATACGGATATATACATCTGAGTTTTTTGTACCCGTAAAACCTTTTTAACGCCACCACTTTTCAGTGTCTGAACTAATCAGAATTACCCTGACTCTCTAGCTGTTATTTCGATTTTGGTGTTTTGTGCTCTTTTATGTTATTTCATATTTTTTCTGTCGATTGGATGGCTTTAATTGATTGACATGTCATTGCTGACCTTTTCTCTTATCCGTTTTGTTATTTATGGTATGTTTGGTGGTGCAGAGTTGTCTATAGATCTACTGCATCTGGAGGTGTGAAATATGGCAAGCCGTTTTACTATTTATTCTAACTTCAAGATATCTCATATAATATATAAGATATCTCATACAATATATAAGATATCTCATACAATATATAAGATATCTTATACAATATATAAGATATCTCATACAATATATAAGATATCTTATATAATCTAGTTTTTAAAAGATATCGCATAAACTTTATAAGATATCTTAAATAGTTTATAAGATATCTCATATAATTTATAAGATATCTTATAAAGAAAATTATATGAGATATGTTATAAATTATATGCGATATCTTATAAATTATATGACATATCTTATAAACTATATAAGATATCTTATAAACTACATAAGATATCTTATAAACTACATAAGATATTTTATAACCTATATGAGATATCTTATAAAGTTTATTAGATATCTTGAACTTAGAATAAATAGTAAAACGGCTTGCCATAGTGATAACATAAGAAATACATAAAAGTCTTCCTAACAAAATTTTGTCCCATTTTGTAACCTCTTTGTCATTATGCCTTTATGTTTTGGTAATGTGGATAAAAGTAAATTTTATAATAAATACACAATACTTACGGACATCGCCCTACTGGGATAGCTTGGAACTTTCCAGGAAGTTGTATAACATTAAACGTTTCGTTATCAACTGTAATATTTCTGTAAACCTCGTGGGCTGACAATCTAGAGAAAAAAGTGAAACAGAATAAGTGAATTTGATAAAATGATAATACAATACTATATTTTTTCAGATATTTTTATCTATATTTTATACTAAGGATATGGAGTTAAGGGGGTAGAAAGATTGTAGTCATTTTACGGATCATAAACTTGAGGTCCCAAGTCTAACTTGTGCTAAACTCTTCATCATTAACGTATTCAATCAAATACACAAGAAGAAATAACTCTAACAAGTTGTCAAATTTGGATACCCAAATACAACATGGGGTCTTTGTCAAGGTCATGCTCGTTGATTATCATAGGAAAGTCTCTGTTTATTAATTTTCATCATTTATCTGTTTGGAGTTTTTTCAAATATTCAAGTGACAGTAATATTAACTTCACCAAAAGAAAGCAAAGTAAAGGATAAAGTGAAGAATACAATAAAAGATACTAGTATTACAAGTATTATGTACAATACTGGAACAAAATTTTATACCAGTATTGTTACCAGTATTGTAACCAGTATCTCCTAGTATCTGTAATTATTGAAGATACTTAATTCCAGTATTGTGATCTAATTTTTTTCTCCAAAAAAAACAAGAAGATACTGGACAACAGTGGTACTCTAGAATTATACAGTGTAGAAGATACTGACAGACACTGGTATCTCAATGGTTATTATTCTAGAAATCCCAGTATTTTTTATTTCATAATATTGGAACTACTAGTATTATTTGAGAATAATACAGCATGGAATTGCCAGTGCAAAAAAATTGTTATAAAAGTATTACAAGTATCGCGTTTGTATTCTCCTCTTTAGCCCAAAGTTTAGTTTAAATATTTTGTACATTTTTCTCTAAGTACATTTCATCAGCTTTTTATGGTTTCTGAGATGCCACGTGTGATCTTCGTCATGATCTCAGACGATCTTTCGAGGAAGTCTCGGGTTTCTATGACCAACTTCACGAGTTATTAATATTTGTTTTATCAAAATTTCAAGGGATAAAAAACTCCTATATGGAGAAAACAAAATCAGCTGTCTTTCACGTTTTTTTTTGTTTTTGTTCGCCTTTTTTCCAAATAAAAACAAAACAAAAAATAGAATCATGGTATTTCTGTCTCTTTTAAGTGATATGAATTTTAAAATATATCTATAAAATGTCTGATACATTTTTAATCTATAACTTACAAATTGGGAATATATAACAAAAACAAGAAACACGGTGATGGAGAATACAACCCTGTTTTCCTTAGGTTTTACGTGTTTTAATTTCATGTTTAAACGAAAAAACAGCTATATTCATCCAAAATTGAAAATAAGGAGTTCCTACGTCTCTTTTATTCATTCCACTGCGGTTAAATCGTGAAAAATATCATTTTTTGAATTAGTGAAAGATACCCCAACATTCAATATAGACTCCATAAGAATCTATAAATCTATTTCCTTTATCATTCTCTGTATACCAATTTACTTACGTCTGACAACACTGACAAACAGGGGCCGTACCAGCAGAAGGTGGTCTTTGGCCTATTCTTTCAGTGTTATTGTCTATTCTCGCAAATCGTGGTGTAGTGGTTTCCTCTTTTGCGGGAAGTTTGGGTTTCGCTGATCCATATGTTCTAATTTTATTACCATACCATCTGTCTTTTTTAATAATTTGTTTTTTAGGTTCACCAAGGATTTCTGATTCTGTCTGAAATATTCCCGGAAACAGATGATCCAAGTCATCATCGTTTCCAATATCACAATATCCAAAGACTTTCCCTTTCTGATTATATTGTCTTGATTTTAATGTAGTTCTTGGCTGTACTGTAGTTTCAGTTAAAAATCTCTCTGTATCTGAATACATCCAGGCAATATCCTTTGTTATGAAAGACGGAATGTCAGGTCTAATTTGCCGATTTAATAATATTCTTCTTGAAAATTTATTTGGAATTCTTCGTCGAGGATTAAAAAGTCTTTGTCCATTTATATGAATAAATATTTGAATAAAAGATATAAATAAAGCGGATTTCATGAGAGATATTTCCATTCTGTAGCGTTGGTAATGGGCTAGTGATTTTAATATACACTTTTCCTGAAAATAATGGAAAATCATATGGTTACTCTAAAATAACGCTACAATGTCACAATATCAGCAGCAATGTTATAACAAAATTACTTATCACATGTTTTGTACTAATATGAACGTTTTTGCATGTCCAATGATAGCCGGAAGTCGGAGTCGGTTATTTGCCCTCGAAAATCCGTATTGGCCCTCGAAAATCCATATTTGCCCTCGAAAAGCCGTATTGGCCCTCGAAAATGCATATTTGCCCTCGAAAATCCGTATTGGCCCTCGAAAATCCATATTTTTGTTTTTTTTTTCTTTCCATTTTTTAAAAATATAAAGTTCTTTTTAATTTTTTTAAATATGTGATATATACATAATCACATGGCATTTTATGTGATATATACATAATCACATGGCATTTTTCATATCGGCCCTGGTATCATCCCTCGACCCATATCGGACATCGGACTGAAGCCCTCAGTCCGATATGGGAGTGTCGGGATGATACCAGGGCCGATATGGAAAATGTCATGTAATAATCTATAATTATTTCATATGATTTAAAATAATAAAATTAAACAGCAACTTTGTATCAGTCTGTTTCTGTGTTTGGCCAATTTATAAATGGATATTTTCGTAATGACCCTGTTATATGTCCGAGGTCTGTAATAATTGCCTGAGGATATATTTACAGCATCCATTATTACAGACCGAGGACATATAACAGGGCAATTACGAAAATACCTATTTTTTAATAGTTTTATTAAACAGATGGGCAAAACT
The DNA here is from genome assembly GCA_028015205.1 of Mytilisepta virgata. Classification (NCBI taxonomy): domain Eukaryota; kingdom Metazoa; phylum Mollusca; class Bivalvia; order Mytilida; family Mytilidae; genus Mytilisepta; species Mytilisepta virgata. The sequence continues at coordinate 67,154,973 of CM051517.1, read as the reverse complement.
ATCTCTGTTGATTGGTTTGTTACAGACTTTTCTGGAAAATACTCTCTGGTTTGTTGGTTTTCAGTTATAACCAAAACAATGTGTGTACCAGTTGGTTTTTTTGTTTTTGTTTTTTAAATTGGTCGCTATGTAAAAATATGAAAATCATTATTAACCAGAAGGATAAAATATGTAAAAAATGCATTGATTTTATAAGTAAAATTAAGGCATTAAAACTGGTCCATTACAGGATAAACAGGGCCAATATGAAATTGTACCGGGCCTACCACTACTGAGGGTTTTCCTTTCCTGTTATCTATTTTAGTTTTATTATTGAAATTCAATCTTCTCAAAAACATACAATGGTTCAAATATGAAAAGCAAAAAAATTATATAATTGCCTAAATTGTCTTTCGGCCTCACTTTAGACTCTTTCACAATTTATATATATATATTTTTTTTTTTATATTCTCATTAGTTACAATAGCAAGGTAGATTAATAAACAATATTTTGTATTATTTTATATTCGGATGCCTTCAATTTATTATTATTATTACTAGTAGTAGTATAGCCAAACGCATGGTATAATTTATAAATTCAAATTTCCATTCGAAAGTTCTGCTAGGATTTCAGGATGGAACAAAATGAATCTTGAAATATATCATCCTCAACTTTGTAAACTGATTTTTTGGAAAATGAAATGGAATGAAGGTTTTAAGCAGGTCATATAATGATATGCAACTAATTATAATATTCAGCTGAAACTATTTCTATGTAAATATAAATGATTATAAAATATATTTAATGTATGTGGTAATACCAAATTTAAATCGGGAGAGGCTTGATAAAAAAAATACGACTGTTGGTTTTTCACTATCCCCCTACATTTGTCCTAACCCCCACCATAGACCCGCTTCTGTTCAAATAAAGAAAAAAACATAAGTCGTATGTTGTTCTGCGCATCTTTTGAAATTGTTTACGTTTAATGTTAAGTTGATCTATGTTACTTAACAACTTAAAAAGTCTCCTTTAGAATTTCCAGTTTTAATATCCAATACATAAAATTTTATATTTCTACTGTGTACTCTTACCTGATTTTATTAGAGAGGTCCTAGATATAATCAGATATGTGCCTTCTTTCTATTTTTATATATTTCTATGTATTTACATCACATCTATGTCATCTAATGACGGACATTAATTACTTGAAACTGACATCAGGTGAACACACAGGTTGTATTGTTGATCATTTCCGATTTGCCCTAGGAAACCCAATCAAAGTCAGGGATTTTGCCGTGACAATTGCATAACGTAAAATTCAAAAATGTAAAAAAGGTGTTAAATGAAAGAGTTGAATCATCGTGAAAATCTTTTCATTCAAATTTTAGGCAAGGCACGTACGAGGGGGGAATAATTAGAAAGTCTTTCGTGACTTCCTTTTCTCTTGACCTAATTTAAGTAGTGAGTACACGACACAGAGGTCAAAAGAAAATTTAATTCTTACAAGAAGTTCTTGTTGAATTATTATGTTTAACCCAAAGTAACCTTCAGAGACACTAAATACATATCTTGCGGGGGAGATACTAGTTAAGCCTAACAAAATCTAGATTTGACAAAATTTATACAAGCCCAAAAATATACCGAACAATACACAATGCTTTCCGGTCAACTTTTCCAACACATTGATTGCTCATATATCTTAAAACATGCTTATCTTCCCCGTGAAAAAATGCGGAGAAAATAAAAGGTCATTTTAAAGTTTGATTTAAAAAGTATTTTAGTATATAAAACTAGACGTAAGTAACTTGTTGAATGATTATACTCTGTTTTATTCAATCTGCACTTAAGTTATTTGCTTTGACAAAAAGCATTAACTTAAAAATTTATTATCGGCCAAAAATGAACGAATCTACATTCATAATATCTCTCTTTGACATTTCGTAGACGTAGCTCTAAAGTAAAATAAAATAACGTTTTCTTTGTGTACAGTGCGCATTTTTGGATTAAGATTCATCAAGTACGCTCCTGAATTTAATTTTGTTTAACCCAAAATAACCTTCAAAGACACTAAATATTTAATTTGCGGGGGAGATATTGGTTAAGCCTTACAAAATGTAGATTTGACAAAAATTCATACAAGCCCAAGCAAAATAAACCAAACAATACACAATGGTTTCCGGTCAATATTTGCCAACGTACTGATTGCTCATGTCTTAAAACATGCTAATCTTTATCGTAAAAAAATGCCTGAGGAAAGTGCAGGGTAACTTTAAAGAGTGATATAAAAAAAATTTTATACAGAAAATTAAGTGGTGGTAACTGGTCTATTTTATTCCATACTTGAGTTGGCTTTGACATAGGGGAAAACGAAAGAATCGACTCGCATAATATTTCTCACTGACGTTCCGTTAATTTATTTAAAAATAAATTAAGAATCTTTTGCGCGCAATGTCGTTTCGTATTAAGCTATTTTGGAAAGATAAACACAAAACGCTGTGGGCAAAAGAACCAAACGAGCCTGAACAGTTTAGCCAAAATCTAGGTCTGGCCAGCTTTGCCTCAAGGAGTAGAAATCCTAATTTTAACAAAAATTTAATTTTTATTCAAGTGAAAATTTGATATGTACATATTATCAGGTTTTCTGCAAACGTATATCGTTAAATATCAGCCGCGAGACACAGTGTGAAGCTTTTTTGGCGAGTGAGCGTAGCGAACGAGCTAAAAAGCTTCATATTGTGTCGAGCGGCTGATATTTTACAATATTTGTTTGAAGAAAACTTGATGATAAATTTATTGTTAACTAGCAATCGTAATGGAATTTCTTACATTTCAATGGCCATCTGCCTATAACCGGATGTTTTCCTGATATATTCAGCTCAACGTTGGGTCAAACATTATGACGTCGCTTATATATTCGGGTCAGCTCATATTAGGGTCGGGTCAACTCTTTACGACGTCACAGTGCCGAAATACGGGAAATTGTGAAGGCCTCAGCAGGTCGATATAGGCATGGGGAAATACGATAAGATATATTATAATCAAAACAGTCTTACATATAAAAATTTTAAATATGGAAATTAAAACTTAATCATATTATAATAAACAAGGTATAATTGAAACTGGGTGCAGTTTCGAATGTCTCCCAAACGAAGCTCTTTCTCTTTCAGGGTATTTTTGGAATTCCTAGTGTTTGAAATACTGGGCAAGTGTACAAAGAGATTGAGTATTTTTAGTCACTGATGAAAACCACTAAAATTAAGGAATAAGGAAACCACAGTATATATGTATATGATTTTCGTTGAAAAATCTACATATTTTGATTTGTATGCAAAATGCTTCTATTTGTACTGGGAGTACAAAGAGCATATTTCATATCCCTCAGTTTATCTTCATTGGGAAACAAAGCCACTAAAATTAATACCCCACAAATAACAATGAAACCACAGTATATGTTTTATGGTTTTTGTTGATAATCTACATATTTTGATTTGTATGCAAAATGCTTCTATTTGTAAGTACTGGGAATACAAAGAGCATATTTCATATCCCTCAGCTTATCTTCATTGGGAAACAATAACTTCTTGTATTGCCAAATATATATGTGTACAAACCTTTCAGCTTCTTTGAAAAACTGCATCACCAAAATCAGCAGATTTGTTGGGAAAAAAGTGCGAACAAAAATCTTTGCAGGATATATCAAAATGTCAGCAGTTTCTGAGGAGTTGTGTACACATCATATTCCTATAATCTAAATTTGGGGATATACAATTCCTTATAATATGGCAACTAATTAGAGTGTACTCCTGGCATTCCGTTGAATTTCATTATGTAGTTTAGGAGTTTCACTCATAAGATGATAAAAATGGATAGTGATCATGGACTGACTGATGAACCAGTTAAATCATTATTCCCTCTGCAACATGGGGGTACAAGTCCCGGGAGTAACCAACATGCCGGAAATGCCTTTAAACACATTTTTAGAACTTCATGGAAACTAGAAAAGGTAATGCCCCTGCTGCCCGGTATGTAATGTTGAAAGTCAAAGACTTATTCATTGCCACCATAAAACTACAGGTAGCTAAGTTGTTTGTGTCTGCAAGACACAGGTGAGCTAATAATATATATGGTTATAGGGTGGGGATCTCAATGGTTTTCAGAATAATAAGTATTTTGTCATTTGCAAGGGTGGGGCATGACCCCCCCTTCAGACCCCCCTATGGTACCAAATGATTCGTCTTATCATAAGAAGTAATTATATATATGGTTATAGGGTGGGGATCTCAATGGTTTTCAGAATATTTAGTATTTTATCATTTGAGGGGGTGGGGCATGACCCCCCCCCCTCAGACCACCTATGGTAGCAAATGATTTGTCTTATCATAAGGAGTAATAATATATATGGTTATAGGGTGGGGATCACAATGGTTTTCAAAATATTAAGTATTTTGTTATTTGAGGGGGTGGGGCATGACCCCCCCTAAGACAACGAAATGGAGGGTATAACATAATACCTCGCCACTTCGTGTGGCGGGGTATAAAAACTTAAATATCCAAGGTAACAGGTAGTATTTCCAAGTTAAGATCACAAATGATCAAGTTATATCACTTTTCCCATAGACTTCTATAGTAAAAATTTGCAAAACCCCACCCCCTGTTGAGACCCCCAAAATATATGTTCCCTCCCACAGATTGAAAATTTTTTTTCGGGAGGCGCATCTAGGAATATGGGCCTATCAAGTCGTATGATATCAAGCGATTCCGTCTATTTAGTATTTTATCATTTGAGGGGGTGGGGCATGACCCCCTCTCAGACCCCCTATGGTACCAAATGATTCGTCTTATCATAAGGACTAATAATATATATGGTTATTGGGTGGGGATCTCAATGGTTTTCAGAATATTTAGTATTTTATCATTTGAGGGGGTGGGGCATGACCCCTCTCAGACCTCCCTATGGTACCAAATGATTTGTCTTATCATAAGGAGTAATAATATATATGGTTATAGGGTGGGGATCACAATGGTTTTCAAAATATTAAGTATTTTATCATTTAAGGGGGTGGGGCATGACCCCACCCTCAGACCCCCTATGGTACAAAATGATTCGTCTTATCATAAGGAGTAATAATATATATGGTTATAGGGTGGGGATCTCAATGGTTTTCAGAATAATAAGTATTTTGTCATTTAAGGGGGTGGGGCATGACCCCCCCCTCAGACCCCCTATGGTACCAAATGATTCGTCTTATCATAAGGAGTAATAATATATATGGTTATAGGGTGGGGATCTCAATGGTTTTCAGAATAATAAGTATTTTGTCATTTGAGGGGGTGGGGCATGACCCCCCCCTCAGACCCCCTCCCACAGATTGAAATTTTTTTTTCGGGAGGCGCATCTAGGAATATGGGCCTAGCAAGTCGTATGATATCAAGCGATTCCGTCTATTGGTTTATGAGAAACGGTGCACACAAGTGTTCGAAAAAACGCGCCCGGAAAGAAGAAAAATAATAATAATAATAATAAGAAGAAGAAGAAGAAGAATAATAAGAACTGAGCAAAAACAACATGTCTCCAAACTTCGTTTGGGAGACATAACTAGAGGTAGGGGCTGTCGGAACGACAGCTATACCCGCACCCCACATTTATTTGTAAACAAACATTCTTAACATTTTAAGTTTCCATTGCATTACAACTTTACAAATCCATAAATTTACGTGAAAAACGACAAATAAAATAAACAAAACTGAAAGTGGCAGGTACACGCCTGCTTATCTCTGGCATGCATAACACGTGATCAATATTCTCATTATTATGTTTTTATTTAAAAAGAATTTGATTCATTCTTATATAATTTCATTTGTGTGTTTGTTTAATATGAGTTTAGCTTCAAAATCCGCTCTGAACTAATTTTCAATCTCTTTCATAGCCAGCATTATATCGGAAAATACAAATTATCAGGGCCGTAAATTCCATAGAGGCGGAGGAGGCAGCTACCTGCTTTAGAGCAAATAAATTGTTATTCATACATTTTAAATCGAAATGAAAATTAAAAGAGAAAGGGGTTAATTTTTACATGAAAACTAAAAGCGCAGTTAGTGTCGTTCAACAAAGAGTGATTTCGGGCATTCGGCTAACTTCAAAGACTTTGCCGCCGATACTTTCTTTTCGTGTTGCGATTTTTTACGCATTAAATAAACTTCATCACTTGACACATTAAAGAAACTAAAACGGTTACATATTTTTTGTTTCCATTAAAACAATATAATTCACACGTGTCTTTTAGTAAGACGCAATCGAAATACAAAAAGAAATGCTACCAAGAGGTCACTTCAACAAAGTAATAACCCTTGATATAAAAATGCTCAGCATTTCTCCATCAACCCAATGAGAAAAATATACATCTAAACAGTCAACTATTGAAATCAAAACTTGAAAGACAAAAAAAATGACCTTCATTTTGAAGAAAGTTTGATATTATTGTATTTATCAGTTATCTAAGACATCGACGTCTTGGAAACGCACAAGTCTTTATTATTCTGCAAAAAGGTATTTAGTTTCCCCAGACCCGCGCCTTCTATACTGCCTCTCTCACCATTAAAGCAAATTTACGGCCCTGATTGTATCTAAATGGGGTAATATACCGACATCAAGCAGTATATATTTCATCAAATCACATTTTGAAATTACTCCGCATTTTGCGAAAATTTGACAATAACCCATTGTTATGAATTAGACAGATAAGTTGGCCTCAGTTACGTGGAGAAAAATCTGGCTTCATTGTAGGTTTAGAGGGAAATTGTTTACATGTCCATTTATTCTGAAAGAGAAATTACACAAAATATAATAATACGGGAACCACGGATTGTGTTGTTGTATACATGTATTACAATACCCACTCCAATGAAAGGACAACCTGGTAAATCTACCACGGATTGTGTTGTTGTATATTACAATACCCAATCCAATGGAAGGCCATTCTGGTAAATTCTGCCACGGATTGTGTTGTTGTATATTACAGCGCCCTATCCAATGGAAAGACAGCCTGGTAAATCTACCACGGATTGTGTTGTATATTACAATAGAGCCGGGACTGATCGCTGCTAGCTAACTTATTTTAAGACTTTAGTCATGACACACGGCTTGAAAGGTTTCTATCGTTTAGAATGAACCTTAGACTAACTTTTTTGCCCGGTCGTTTTCCCATTTCCCATTGTGCAGTTTTTTTTTAAGTTCGGAAAAATGGAGGGCCTTTCATTTTTCATAAAATCAAGAACTATATTTTATCGGTTCCTATTCTTTATCAGTTTATATTCTATGTTTAATTCTTTTTTAAAGTTGAAGATCGTGATATAAATATCAAATTATATACATTTAAATTGTCTGAAATCCGTTTTTGAAGCGGTATTTGCATATTACAAAAATATTTGTATTTTTAGCCGTTTTCATTGCATTCCAACTTCAATATTTAGATATAATGCATATATATAATATAATTTCTATTTTTTTTAAATAATTTTACATCGAACAAAAACATTTAGTACTGTTTATATTGTCAATATGTAATTATAAAAGTTTTGAAAGCAGTTCAAATACCCTTGTCACCAAGTATTACCAACATTCACAATTTGGGAAATGTTTCTGAAAGCAGTGAAAGTCATTCTTGTAAACACCAGGGCTGAGTGATCGGGTAGTTGGGCTCTTCACTTAAAGTCAGCTTGTCATCTGTTACCATATTTTTTTTGTATCTTACAAAACAAACTATGCTAGATGGACTCCAGCTTTCATCCTGGACATGTTAAATTTGTCGGATTAAGTCACGTCTGCTTTTCTGTCGAACAGGTTTGCATGCAGTTAGAAAAATTGCCGGCGCATTTAATGGCGTATGGACTGGTATGGCAACAGAGAAGACATTGATAAAGAAATCAAGAGAAATGGTGGTATTCTTGGTCTGACTCGACAAAAGTCAGCTTTGCTTCAATGGACGATTACCAGATAAATGTTAGCACATTTTGCTTCTAACATGAAGGATAGGTCTAAAAAGTGCGACTGATTTTGAGTGCGAAAATGAGTAAATTGTAAGAAAGCTACGATACGCAACGCAGATCGTGTACTAAGCCATTTTCAGAAAAAAAACATGACAAATCCATTCATACAAGATGAGTCCCCCAAAGAGTTTACTAAACATTATATATATATTGGTTGCTACAAAAGATGTCCAAAAATCATTGCAATGCGTAGCTCAGGGTCGTCCACTGGCAGAACACATTTATTGATGAAAATTTTGACGTAAAAGGAAGTCGTGATTTCTATGTCCCGCTCACCAGATCTTCACTGAAAACATGACCAAGGGGTGTCATCTTAAATGCCGGTCAGGAGAATTGGTCAAGTCTTATATAAATCCGGAACTTGTCTTTCGCCGTGCTCTTTCTCTGGCCAATCTACGAGAAGATTTTATAATGGAAAAGGTCTTAGAGTTTCCAGAGGGCCCCATTCCAACGGCTCGATGATGGGTCCATGCGTAATGCTGTAAGTCTGATTTTATCCATGTTTTTGAAAGTGAAGGCTGCTAATCATTCATATTACAACCACGTAGTCCGATGAAATCAGTTCTCATCAGAAATGGTATCCTAGATGGTAATGGTAAAATTTAAAGCCTAGATGTCAAGAGGTTTGTTACTTCTGGGAACTAGGCAAAACACTATTTCAAACTTTTGGTTCACTTGCTAAGTTTCTCTACAGGTTCCTTTAGGTGTGTTATGAATGTTTATGACTGATATGATACTCAAGATTCTACAAAAGAAGCTGAATAAATCAGACGGTCTACTGTTTGTGACGGAGAAAGGATATACAATGTCACAGAAAGTATGAAAATCCCAGAATGGAAGAAATTTTTAGGGTCGTCAAATAATAAACAGAATTTGACTAAATTTTTAGGCGATTATATCCCCTTTCACTTTCAAGATGGACCAACAACAGTTTATTTTGGTAGGTGTTTTTGTTAACCCAGAGGTTTTTAGAGGTTTACATCCACTACAGTTACTGATATTCCAGCGTTGTTCAGCACACAAGAAGAGACAGATACGAGACCCATTCTGCATTCAGTATCAGCTGATAAACAGTTTGGGGTAGATGATGAACCTGGGAGGATCGTGATTAAGTCCTCTGGCACAGATGTTTTGTTGTTAAGTGTACGTTTTTCCTTCAGCTACTGAACACAAGAGAAATGTGGTTCAAACCGGTAGTGTAACATCAGTAAAAGACGGAAGGAGGTTTATACCGACACATGAAGTTTGCAAATCAATTGGTCCACCGTATGCCAAATATTATCAGCTGCTCATGCTCTTACCGGCTGTGAAACCAAATCCTCCTATTTGGCATAGGTAAAAAGTCAGTTTATAAGACTGATTGCAAACGCTGGTAGATCTTGTTAGGACGGATGTGGACATGGCCATAAAACCGGGGAGGTGTCTCGTCGCTGATCTGTACGACCCGAGAGGTAAATAGTGCATCTTCTCACTTGGACTTAAATAAGCTGAGGGTAAAGTTGGCATCTTCTGAAGACGTTTAGTGCGTCCTCACCCCTTCAGAGGCAGCATTTAGGCAGCGCATGCTTCGTGTGTCGTTTCAAGTCTATATTTGACAAAATGCAGGTCATGCAAAGCCACCACCAATATTGCCTCTAGAAAACGGTTGGCAACGGTCAATTATGTCTTTATTAAGAACTTCTTCGAGGGTCAGGTGTCTTCAGATTTTCTGTAAGACCTGATTTGTACCTTTAAAGGTAAAATTGTTTGTAGCGAGTCCTGCATCTGTTTTGAACAGAATTTTGCAGGTACCAGTGATTGCGGTTGCCACAGAAACGAAGACTAGAAATGCACTTACCCTAGGGTTAGCGTAGAGAACGATGACGATTAGTTTGTTGTAAATGATACTAGTTCTTCACCGATGTTTCCGTCTCAAATACGCAATCGTTCTGCACTGATGTTTACAAGAATGACTTGTACAAGATTTTCACTTCAATAGGGGGAGTGTAGTACTTATGGAGTTTCAACTTATATTGATACTGGTTTTTTTTATATGCGTAATAAATATGATTTAATGTTCTATGTTTCATACCTAACTTTTGATTAACAAGAGTTTGTAAATAATCTGCTAGAAAATAGGAAGTCTCAATACTGCATTTCGGGGCAGTTTCATCGTCCATGTTTTTTCTATCGATTGTTGCACATCTACAATAATTGGTAAAAAATTATCAGGTACCTTCATAATCAATGTAAATTAGTTATTCATATTGTACGATTAATACCTGACTTGAACTTCCGGTTTAAATTAGGCGACTGCCAATTTTGACTGAAGAGAAAAGGGGGCATAATTTAACAACTCTCATTGGTTTTTTCCCTTCACTGTTTTCAATTTCTTAGACCAAGATATCTGAGATACAACAGGAAAGAGAAATTAATGAACATTTTTGCTTGGTTGCCCAGATATACTGTGAAACTACCAAGGATTGTGTAGTTGTATATTACAATACCCACACCGATGGAAGGACAACCTGGTAAATCTACCACGGATTGTGTTTTATATTACAATACCCAAACCAATGGTAGGACAACCTGGTAAATTTTTCCACGAATTGTGTAATTGTATTACAATACCCACCCCAGTGGAAGGACAACCTGGTAAATCTACCACGGATTGTGTCCAACACCACTGGAAGGACTAACAGGTAAATTTTTCCACCTTATTGTACATTACAATACCCCAACCAATGGTAGGACAACCTGGTAAATCTACAATTGATTGTGTTGTTGTATATTACAATACTCACTCCAATTGTATAGGACGACCTGGTAAATCTACCACGGATTGTGTTGTTGTATATTACAATACTAACTCCAATGGTAGGACAACCTGGTAGGTCTACCACGGATTGTGGTCTTGTATAATACAATACCCACTCCAAAGGTAGGACAACTTGGTAAATCTACCATTGATTGTGTTGTTGTACATTACAATACCCACTCCAATGGTATAGGACAACCTGGTAAATCTACCACGGATTGTGTTGTTGTATGTTAAAATAACCACTCGAATAGAAGGACAACCTGATAAATTCTGCTGAGAATTGTGTTGTTGTATATTACAATACCCACTCCAATGGTATAGGACAACCTGGTAAATCTACCACGGATTGTGTTGTTGTATATTACAATACCCACTCCAATGAAAGAACAACCTGGTAGATCTACCACGGATTGTGTTCTTGTATATTACAATACCCACCCAATGGTAGTACAACCTGTTAAATCTACCATGGATTGTATTGTTCTATATTACAATGCCCAAACTAATGACCACCTGGTAAATTTTGCCAAGGATTCTGTTGTTGTATATTATAATACGCACTCCGATGGAAGGACAACCTGGTAAATTCTGCAGATTGTGTTGTTGTATATTACAATACCCACTCCAATGGAAGGACAACCTGGTAAATCTATCACGGATTGTGTTTTGTATATTACAATACATACCCACTCCTTGGGTAGGACAACCTGGATAGTGTTTTACATTAGCATACCCACACCAATGGAAGGATGTCCTACGGATAGTGTTTTACATTAGCATACCCACACCGATGGAAGGATGTCCTGGGTAAATTCTAAAATGAAATGCATTATTATACCCCACGCAACGAGTTGCGGAGGGTATAATGTTTTTGACCCGTCCGTCCGTCTGTCCGTCAGTCCGTCATTCCGTCAGTTCGTCAGTCCGTCAGTCCTGTTTCTTGTCATCGCAACTCCTCTCAAACCACACAACAGAATTTCACGAAACCTTTTTAGATAATAAGGACATACTATGTAGTTGTGCATATCGACAGGAAATTGCGATTCAATTTTTTTTCTAGGAGTTACACCCCTTTGAACTTATTTACTTTAATGTACTACTGCAACAGTTTGTCATCGCAACTCCTCTCAAACCACACAACAGAATTTCATGAAACCTTTTCAGATAATAAGGACATACTACGTAGATGTGCATATCGACAGGAAATTGCGATTCAATTTTTTTTCTAGGAGTTACACCCCTTTGAACTTATTTACTTTAATGTACTACTGCAACAGTTTGTCATCGCAACTACTCTCAAACCACACAACAGAATTTCATGAAACCTTTTCAGATAATAAGGACATACTAAGTAGATGTGCATATCGACAGGAAATTTCGATTCAATTTTTTTTCTAGGAGTTACACCCCTTTGAACTTATTTACTTTAATGTACTACTGCAACAGTTTGTCATCGCAACTCCTCTCAAACCACACAACAGAATTTCATGAAACCTTTTCAGATAATAAGGACATACTACGTAGATGTGCATATCGACAGGAAATTACGATTAAATTTTTTTTCCAGGAGTTACACCCCTTTGAACTAATTTACTTTAATGTACTACTGCAACGGTTTGTCATCGCAACTCCTCTCAAACCACACAACAGAATTTCATGAAACCTTTTCAGATAATAGGGACATACTACGTAGATGTGCATATTGACAGGAAATGGCGATTCAATTTTTTTTCTAGGAGTTACGCCCCTTTGAACTTATTTACTTTAATGTACTACTGCAACAGTTTGTCATCGCAACTCCTCTCAAACCACACAACAGAATTTCATGAAACCTTTTCAGATAATAAGGACATACTACGTAGATGTGCATATTGACAGGAAATTACGATTCAATTTTTTTCCAGGAGTTACACCCCTTTGAACTAATTTACTTTAATGTACTACTGCAACGGTTTGCCATCGCAACTCCTCTCAAACCACACAACAGAATTTCATGAAACCTTTTCAGATAATAAGGACATAGTACGTAGATGTGCATATCGACAGGAAATTGCGATTCAATTTTTTTTCAAGGAGTTACTCCCCTTTGAACTTATTTACTTTAATGTACTACTGCAACAGTTTGTCATCGCAACTCCTCTCAAACCACACAACAGAATTTCATGAAACCTTTTCAGATAATAACGACATACTACGTAGATGTGCATATCGACAGGAAATTGCGATCCAATTTTTTTTCTAGGAGTTACGCCCCTTTGAACTTATTTACTTTAATGTACTACTGCAACAGTTTGTCATCGCAACTCCTCTCAAACCACACAACAGAATTTCATGAAACCTTTTCAGATAATAAGGACATACTACGTAGATGTGCATATCGACAGGAAATTACGATTCAATTTTTTTTCTAGGAGTTACACCCCTTTGAACATATTTGCCTCACTATACTATCACTGTTGACTCCTCTCGCTTTGAATTTAAATTTCCCAACATGCTGCCATTTACATTAGGATAAATATGTGAAGGTAAGCATTTGATTGTGTTCATTTTACTTGTGAAGTGAGTTTTGTTTCTCCAGTGACAATATGAAGACGTGGGGTATGTATGGTGGCCGGTTAAGGCCATTTCGCGTTTTCGCGTTTTCGCGTTTTCGCCCATCATATTATATAGGGCGAAAACGCGAAAACGCGAAGTCGAAAACGCGAAAACGCGAAGTCGAAAACGCGAAAACGGGACGTATTATGGTATACAAATGTCCGGCGTCCGTCTGTCCGTCGTAAACATGTCGCGCCGTAACTTGAGAACGACTCATCCAAATTTCACGAAACTTAACATAGTTGTTTATTATGATGGTTAAACGATCTGTATACTTTTTGGTGAAAATAAGATTAAAACTTTTTGAGTAACGGGACTTTGTAACTAAAACAAAAGTGTGTTTTTTTTCACATGTCGCGCCGTATCTCAAAAACGATTTATGATTATTGCTTAAAACTTTACACACTTCTTAGTTATATTAATCTAAAGATCTGTATACTTTTTGGTGATGATTCAAAATTTTATTTTAGAGTTTTTGAGTTTTTTGTAAAAAAAAGGGGGGTGGGTGTTTCACATGTCGCGCCATATCGAAATCGCGAAAACGCGAAATCGCGAAAACGCGAAATCGCGAAATCGCGAAAACGCGAAAACGCGAAAACGCGAAATCGCGAAGTCGAAAACGCGAAGTCGAAAACGCGAAATGGCCTTAACCGGCCACCATACGTTTTCGCGTTTTCGACTTCGCGTTTTCGCGTTTTCGCGTTTTCGACTTCGCGTTTTCGCGTTTTCGACTTCGCGATTTCGCGTTTTCGCGTTTTCGCCCTATATAATATGATGGGCGAAAACGCGAAAACGCGAAAACGCGAAATGGCCTTAACCGGCCAGCATAGGTATGTGAGCGTGCTCACAAAGGTTCTTTAATTGTGCATAATAATATCCATTCCATGGTAAAGACAGCATGGTAATAAAAGGTATCACAAAATACCAAAATAAATTAATAATTATACCACGGACCTCGTTATTGTGAATTGCTTGGACTGTATTACATAATAAATTTACAAAGTAAATGCTTCGAAAAATGTTGTTACTTTTCTACAGCACTTTACAATCAAAAGCTTATTATTGTTTTTATTTTTATTTTCTATAGATATTCCTGAAGCAAATTGAACGGCAAAATGTGACAAATTACATTGTTGCATAAATACATAAAGTGATAGCAATACATCAAACAGTTAAAAACAACATTACATAAAATAGAAACTTACATACATTTCATGTAATCAACCAATATTGATGCACAAGATGTGCAAATTTCGTCGATTTACGACTCATCGGTTGTGCTCAAGACCTAAAATGTTGAAAATCAAAACAACAATCCAAAACGTTGAAGAGAAGCCAAAATTTCCAATAGGGATAACGCCAAAACTGTCTAAGGACAGAGCTGTGCACGAGGGACATATTCTTGATCTGATGTTCGAAATTCTAAAGATGACTTAAAGTCAACAAAAATAACATGGGCATTAATAACTGGAAACTAATCATGAATAGTAATATATTATAAAGGTATTAAAGGTATCTTTAAACCATAAACGTTTGATACCTTCTTAATCATGCCAGTTTTATGTAACCAGATATCCCCGTTATTTCACTGCCTAAAACGGAGTACGATACTTCCACCCTTAGCCGCCTCCAAGCCAAGTGACAAACTTGCCGACCCTAAAGCAATTTAAGTTTCACACCTTTACTTCACTCCAAAATACATGACTAGCTTTACCCCTCATAGATACTGATTTTTATTATTTTTAGGATTGCTGCTTTAGAAAAGTTATCATGACTGTTTGAGAAATTGATCAGAGGAACTGTCCTGTAGAACAGTTTCGGACTGGAGCAGCTGTCCTCTAAAACAGTCTTTGACCAAATCACCTTTCCTCCAGAAAAGTGTCAATAATAATTGTAACTAGAGACGCAAAGACCAAGGCAAATCTTACACTGAATTCAGGCATGACCTTTTGGAAAAAAATTAAGATTTTCTGTTGTCATATTTGGTCCATATTTTTGTTGGAAATTATAATTTCTGTTGAATGTTAAAATATTTGTCTGAGATCAGATACAGTTCTTTTTAAATTGATCCCCATCGATGTATCATTACATTAAGGCTGGTTTCCCACGAGCCAAGTAGGTCAGAGATTATTTTCAAGGAGGGTATGACAGGTATTTATGTTTCTATATTTATCCAAGGTCATGACCCCGAAAATAATTTTGAAAGGAGGCAATAGTAGGGTACAAACTTGGACAAAATATTTTTTTTAAATATTTTTTGCTGAATCTTTTATTTGTATTACGGTTGCCATATTAGTCCAAAGTTTGTGAAGATAATTTTGAGAGGGGACGACTAAACTGCAATGAGTATGTCCCTACCTAACAGGAAATGATTTTACAATTGAAATTTATTGCAATGATTGAATAAAAATAATGAGAAGACTAGTACTGATTATAATGAACAGCATAACAGATGTTCCCCCGTCCACCCATTGCCACTCTAGACCAAATTTAATTTTTCTCGAAATCAAGAATTTTTTTAAAATTTTTCCTCCCCCCCATTTTTTTTTAACTTAGACAGTGGCCGTATACAATTTTCGATGGTGCTGGAAATTTCTATACGTTAAAATTGGAGCTGTCGAGAATATTTTTCTTTTTTTCTTTAGAATTTTTTAAATATTTAATGGCGGCCATTTTCAAATTTTCAAAATCAGCCTTCAAATCTACTAATGGTGTCCTATTTTTGTGCAAAGTTTCGATTTGATTGGGTCAGCTATCTCCGAGAACACTCGCGATCAAAAAAATGACTGGCGAAGATTATTAAGAAACTGAGTAAAAACATTATGTTCCCCCGACACTTCATGAGGTGGGGGTGGGGCATAATAAACAAGTTCAAGACATATATTTGTACTATTAACACAATAGTGTTATTACAATTAACGTCTTTATTCCCTTATTTATAAAGCATGAAAAGCAAACAAAATATACATGCAGTAATCGTTAAACCCAAAGCATATCGATATGTATATAAAAGTATTAAGAATTTCTTGTCTTAAGAAATATGTTATTAATAGATGTGGTATTATGCAAATGATAATTAATGCGTTGAACTCTTTTTCACAATAGGAACTCATAAAACCTAAATATAGATATTGCCGGGTTACAACTGTTACAATGATTTGCAAATAATAAGATAAATTCCCTTGGTTTTTACTTTATAAAGATACTTCCTCTAGACTCTTGTACGTACTATTTTGCTTCACAATACATGTATAGGTAGACCACCTAGTATACACATATATGAATGAGTTCAGTGATATTACTTTTGACATGACGGAAGTTTGAATGTATATTAAATTACTATTTTAGACACACATTAATTATTTTACTACATAAATTATATAGGAAACGGAAAAGGTCAGCAAAAACTGACTGTCAATAAAACTAATTTTTCAAGATACATCAAACATTTTTTTTATAATATATAATACTTTTGCTGTTTTAATATATCTTAATAGACAAATATATTTCCCTTGAAAACATAATTTGTCACGCTGAACACTATAAGTCTCCGTCAGTGTTCGGCAGTTCTTATTTATAGCAACTTTCTTGCTTTTCTGATATCTGTGTTCACAAGGTTACCACAAGCAGCCTTTTTAAGAATTGGTTTCGGCATTGGAACGTCAAAACAAAAACACGTTAAAAAAAAACAATCAAAAGAAGAAAATTCGGTGGCATAGTTTTTGAATCCTTAATTACCAGTTGCAATTTCATTCAATTTCATTCCACCATATTTCAAAAATCAATCTGTTCCGATTGTATCTTACAGCTATACTAATACTATCGGTGGTAGAATTTTCAACCATAAAAAGACATTGCAGAGCCTAAACATTGAGGAATACCTCAAATGCCCTCTGACTTGTGATTGCTCTTCTTCTCCCTTTAACTACACTCCTTCTGGTCATGTCATCACTGGTGATCTGAATATCATTGAGAATGAACTCTTACGTAATCTCATTTCTCATGGTCCTAAATTCAGAGAACCACAGCGCCTCAATTGGAATCTTAATTTCAAAACCATTATGGATGCTGTTGAAGATTATGCCAGATCATGGATAAAGAGAGAAAAAGACCAAGAGCCTGAAGTTGAGTCCTTGTCAGACTGGGTACGTACCATTCGATCACTGGTACAGGGTCGTATTGCTAACCTCAGAAAACATTCCCATAAACGACCCAAATCTGTTTTTAAAGATCGTGAGGCACTTGACTGCCTTACTTCTCTCCAGGACAAGTATGTTATCGTCCCTGCAGACAAAGCTTCCAACAACATAGTATTTGTATGTAAAGCTCATTACCTCAACTGCCTAATACATGAATTAGGTATTGATAGGGATACACCAGGTAATAACACATATAAACGTACTACTTTTGACAAAGATGATATCCTCAATAACCACAAGTCTTTCATGTCTTCTCTCAATATCAGCACTACATGTGAGGACTTGCCTTACTTGTATTGGATTCCTAAACTCCATAAAAATCCATACAAGGAAAGGTACATAGCTGGATCATCATCATGTTCCACCAAGGAGCTGTCAGTTCACCTCACAAAGATATTGTCTGCAGTGAAAGAGGGACAACAGGCATGTTGTGATACCATCTATTCCCGTAGTGGTATCAATCATATGTGGATACTTAAAAATTCTAAAGATTTACTTGACAACTTTAAATCGCGCAGTTTTTCAGAAATCAGTTCTATTAAAACTTTTGACTTTTCAACCCTTTACACTACTTTACCCCATGATAAACTCAAATCTCGTTTAAAGGGACTGATTCATAAAGCTTTTAATGATTCACGCAACTTTGTTGTATTAGGCTACAATTCCACATATTTTTCTAAAACATCTCCAAAAAACAAAACATGCTACATTGAAAAACAGGTTTGCGACATGCTTGATTTCCTCATTGATAACATATTTGTCACGTTTGGAGGAGCGATTTTTCAACAACAAATCGGCATTCCAATGGGTACTAATTGTGCCCCTCTCCTCGCCGATTTGTTCTTATATTCCTATGAGACAGAGTTTCTGCAGAACCTCGTGAGGAATAAACGTATGAAAGATGCTAAATCTTTTAATTTCACATATAGATATATTGATGATGTTTTGTCCATGAACAATCCTTCTTTTGCCCAATGGCTTCCATTGATATATCCACCAGAACTCGAAATTAAAGAAACTACAGAAACAACTTGTACAGCATCCTTTCTAGACCTTCATCTCGAATTTGACAGCAGTGGTAAACTAAGCACCAAGATATACGATAAAAGAGACGATTTTGATTTTAAAATTATAAATTTTCCTTACCTATGCAGCAATATCCCAACATCTCCTGCATATGGTGTTTATATTTCTCAATTGATTCGTTACGCTAGAGCATGTTCCAACTACTCTGATTTCCTTGAACGCCATAAACATCTGCGTGACAGACTTCTTAGCCAGGAATACGAGGAAATGCGTCTAAAAAGGTCTCTTACGAAATTCTTTTTCAAATACCAAGATTTGGTTGAAAAATATTCAGTATCTTCTACTACTATCATTGAAGATTGTTTTTTATAACTTATCTTGGTGTTTTGTTTCTACTTTACCAACTTTGACATCAGCATATCTATGTTGATTACCACCACTGGTACTTTTATGCCGTAATGGAAGCGGGAGGTTTGGCGCGCTGTAAAACCTAGATTCAACCCACCATTTCTTTTGAAATGCCTGTACCAAGTCAGGACCATTACGGTTGCAATTTTCCAGTGGTGTGATACCAGTTTTGTCACACGTCTTATGGACTTGCGAGTTTTGTTAATACTGTTATGTACCTTATTCAAGTTCTTCATTGTTATCTTGATGATAATTTTTTTGCAAAAATGCTGATATACTGGATTCCTGTTTGTTTTATTTGTCATGTTTGTTTGGGTTTTTGGTGGTTGTGCTTATTAATTCATTATTATATCTTTAACTAGATTTCCAACATTTTGATCTCGAGCACTGCTGATGAGTTGTCAGTCAACGAAATGGTCATACAGTGCATCAAATTTATTGAGGTATTTTTGTGATACATTTTTTTAGTTGCTACAGATTTTAAATAAGTTTAATTTTCAGATCTAAACTTTCGCAAATACTTCGAAAAGCAATATATGTATATCTTTTGTTTTTTACAATAAAAATGTTCCACAAATGTTGACAACCTTAATATTATATGGATAACAAGGTCATAACAAACTAGAGGATTCTGGGAGCATGGACGTAAGTTCAAGTCCTAGTATCCTTACCAACATGAAAAAAAAAATCGTGACCTCCAGATGGAATTAAAGAAACGAAGAAACTTTTTTAGCTTCTATTTTTATGCCCCAGCCGCTTGGCGAAAGGGTTGACGGCATTAAGTGTTACCCTTGACCGTCCGTCCTTCCGTCGTACCGTCTGTCCGATTTTGGTTTCCACACTCTACATGTAGCTTTAGTTTGCCTCATCCAAATTTTATAACTCATACACAATGCTAAGAACCACAACACGCAGACAGAGTTCGCATTTGGGCACTGAGTCATTTACTGTTCTAGATTGATGCCCCTTTATAACTTGGAAAATTGCAAACACCTAAGGCTAGAACAATAGAACTCTTTAAAAACTAGCAAAGAGTATTTTCAAGTATTATAAGCCAGCTTGAGTGGTGGGCACTTGTGTCCTGAGACACTGTCTTCTTTTATTACATGTATTAATTAAGGTTGTCACATCGATCCCATGTGTTGACTACAAGACACATTTCTAGCGATGTATCACCATGGGCAATCGCACTAAATATGCTCCCGATTGGCCAAATACAATAATCATTATTTAACATATTCTATCTGAATATCTTTTCAATATGTTTTATCTACAAGGTTTTAATTTTGAGTTTTTATAAAGGAAAGTTTTTCAGTTAATTTCTATGAATATAGAAAGTAAAGTTCCTGAAGTTTCAACATAAAGCAAAATTAATGTCAACATTAAGACATCATAAAACAGCCATTTATTTGCATCTGTTCTCATTGTACGAGTACAATTGTATATAAGGAAATAATACATGAATGATAAAAAAAAACTACCCTTTGACCTTTATTGACGAAGACGTGCCTACACCATCGTATGGTGTGTACATATCACAGCTTGTACGTTTTTCACGGATTTGCTCTAAGTTAGAAAGCTTTAACGAGCAAAAATACACAAGTACTAAAAAGACTGCTGAAATGTGTTTTACATTTTCTAAATGCTTTCGAAGTATGCACTTATCATGGACGGGTTTTTCCATCCTAGTTTATATTGTAATATTGTGAGTAAAATGCAAAAGTCTTGAGAATAACCCACAGAAATTTACCTTCATTGAAATGCGTAGACTTATAACTAAATTTCAAATAGGTGATCATACCTTATTGATAGAAGTGGGAAGATATAAAAAGATCAAGCGAGAAGAACGTTTATGTTGAAAATGCCAAACATTGATGACGAGTTTCACTTTTTCTTATATTGTAATAAAAATAAACACATTCATGAGAATTTATTTTTAAACATTGAATAAGGATTTTACTAAATTAACTGATATAGATAAATTAAGGTGGTACCCAACACTTTCACTAAAATTAATTTGGCTCGTTTAATTTTCATAAAATTTTGACAAAGTATTTACTTTGACCCATTGACAAAAATTTTAAAATTTCAAAACATTTGAACCAACCAATTCATCAGAAAAATTACACTGACTGTATAGCAGTTTGACAAACACTAATATTGATCATTGAAAAGCTTAATATTCCGTTAACAACACAACGTTATTAAAACGTTTAGCTGATTTTACAGAGTTATCTCCCTGTAGTGTTATGTACCACCTTAAAACTTATTCTTAATCCTTCAACACCATGTGATATTAAAATAGTTGCATCCCTTATAAAACATATATACTATCTGAATATCTTGAGTTCGAGAGCCGCCGAAAGCGAACAAAAATTTCACTGTATTAAAATCTGATTTTAACAGTGTTGGATTAGTGTTCAGACATTACGGTATATATATATATATATATATATATATATATATATTGTTCATGTAAACTTATTTCTTGTGGACCTTTGAGGACTACTTCCCTCAAATCATTTTTATCATATGCTTATACATATATATTTTGCGGAGTGGTTTGAACGTTTGACATATGTTGTATGTAACTACAACCTCACTGTAGATATTATTTACAGACTATATCGCTATCTTTGTATATTTACACCTATATATATGTGCATTAATGACATCAAAAAAAGTTTAAAGGATATTAAAATTACAATGACAACAAAATTGATACAATGATGAACAAATTATCTCTTCGTACCAGCTGTTTTTTCTGTCGCTGTAAAATCTGGGAAAATTCTGGTTTTCTATTCCGTTAATTCATCAACTGATCAATATTTTTCATCATATCATACATGTGTGGGCTTTATTACTCGTCACATCTGTGCACTGAATGACACTTGCAACTACAATGTCTATCAACAACTCACTACCAATATAACAGACAAAGACATCTGATAAATTCTGTGTTAGGCCAAACCAACTTGATATTTAGTTAAACCAACAAACAGTTTAGTTTCACTTTGATCTGTTTTGTCTCAGGGTAGTAATTTGAAAGTTTTGTTGTGATAATACTTCCACCTTTCAAGTCTCCATCTAACAAATAGGACTAGATATCTATTAAATCTACTAGATTTAACATGGTACTGGAACTGACACCGCCGAATAATATGCTGTTGGCGTGGCCAATGATGCGAGCACAGCAATAGCCCTTTTTCTTCATTCACGATTCTGACTCTAAAATTATAATTTGAAGCAAGGTATTTCCCTTACTTTACTTACTTCCGTTTCCGGCGAACGAAACTTTTTCTAGCCTTCGTATGTAGCACAATTTAGCCATATTCGCTTTAACAAGTAGTATGTAGCGCAATTTGGCCATAGTCGCTTTAACAAATAGTATGTAGTACAATTTGGCCATATTCGCTTTAACAAATAGTATGTAGCACAATGTGGCCATATTCGCTTTAACAAATAAATTAACTTCGAACTGCATAATGGCTGCCCCCATTAAACAAAGACTTTTCTAAATGACCTGTCTGCTCCCACTAGCGCTCGCTATAACTCATTTGCAATGTGACGAATGTCGTTAACGTAGCTTAAAGGCACCAAATTCAACTCACGGTTTTGTGTGAGAGTTAAGTCATTCATTTTTATTTTATTCAATTTTTTTTGGCCATCTCATTCTAATTTTCTGTTATATCTTTGTAGTGTTTGGTGTCTATGGATTTGGTGTTAAGGACTTTCATCACTCTCACTTTCGCTTCCATGTTCTTTTGTAAATATTAATGATTAAAACGATCATTTTTACTTTCATTTGTGAACTTTCCTTTTCTTCGAGGAAACATTCCAGTGCCTACAGCCTACAATTCACAGTTGATTCGCTACTTTAGTCTAGTCTATCTTATCTCTAGAGAAAGAATTTACTACCACATTTTAACTTATAAAACAAGATTATATATAGAAAAACAAAAAAAAACGGTTGATGGGAAAGGTCAACAATGACATACCAATTAAGGGGGTACCCAACACTATGACTAAAATAGATTTGGCTCGATTAATTTTCATAAAATTTTGATGAAATATTAACTTTGACCTGTTGACAAAAATATAAAAATTTCAAGAAATTTGAACCACACAATTTACGGGACTAATAGCAGTTTGACAAACACTAATTTTAATCACCGAGAAGCTTGATTTCTCTTTACTAATAGTATGGGATTAAAACGCTCAGCTGATTTTTAAAGAGTTAACTCCCTTAGGTGTTCTATATCCCCTTAATTAACACCATCCAATCGACAGAACTAAATACAAAAATAACATAAAAAAGGAACAAAACATAAACATCAGCACAACAGCGAATCAGGATAGACCGACTTGGTAGAGCCTCCGAACAAGGGTGGGGTTAAGCCGGTTCCATAGGTACCTAAACATCTCCATTATCGATCTTGCCCCTCTCTTGTATAAAACACTATAAAAGCCGGTACAGTATAATTAACAAAAAGGTGACGTCTAGCTAGAAATGTTAAAATTGGTTGGAAGGTACATAATTTAGATATGAAACAAAGTTTGCTCGTTTTAACTTTTAAACTAGTTAAGGCTCCCATATATAGCTGCTGGTCGGATTATGTCGCTCTGTTAAACAAAATAGTCAAAGTATATGTATATGTATAGATTCTATTGATACCATTTTGCAGTACCTCTGTGATTTTTTTTTTACAAAACCATTGTTTAGTCCAGAAAAACTGGTGGATTAGATCACGTAAAACAGATTTTAGTTTATCACTTGGAAGGAGAGTATACAAGGTTTTAATAATATTGTAATATATAAGACTACTAAGGGATATATATTCCAAACTACCTGTAGAGTAGGCTTTACCACAGCTACTCTCCAGTCCGACATTAACTGGTATAAGTAAAGATGTAAGAACTTTTGAAATGGGTCGATAGACAAAGGGATAAACCTCTGTTTGTAAGGACACTTAATGGAAGATATATATGTGTTGCACACTTTTTTATTAAGTCATTGTCATCACTAACATCTGTTCAATGGATTACGTTTTTTTTTATTGCTCCTTGGGTTATACAACAGGACGAAAGACAGAAATGGATAAAACTATTTCAGTTATCACGGTATCTATTTATCGTAGTATACGTCTTCTAAGAATTAAAATCGACACATAGTCCACTAAAACTTTATGAAGACTTACAGATGAATGTAATGAGACAACAGTTTTTCCTGAAAAAAAAAAAAACTAAAATTTTGTTCCTTTGGAGCAGATTCTTGAATAAATTAACACAGTGCACATAATTTATAACAACCAGATAACGTTTTCAGCTAAAGCTGGTCGAATATAACATTAAAACTAACATCACGCATGTTCAAGAAGAACCATTAAGCCTATAACAAATTACTGGCTCATTCATTCAATCAATCAAAATATTGTTATAATATTTATTATCACAGTTAAATTTTATCACAATGACAGTTTTTGTCTTCTTTTTTATGCAATTTTTACATTTGTACAACATTTAACAGTCAGTTCTCGTCATCTTCTACTTCAGCAACACTGGGAGCAGGGTCGGTATCAGTATCCAATAGGATGGCATCTCTTTCTTTTTCCTGAAATTATCCAATCAAATCAATCGTTATATTTACTTCCTACTTGGAATGCAAAGCTACTGCTAGGTGACTACGCGCAAACACTACACTAATATCTATGTCTGACTCGGTAATATGTACGCAACAGCCCGTTACATTTCAAATATATACCGGAAATAATCATTTAAAATATTAAATTTGCATGGATATGTTTCTGGAATCCGTAACAGCTAAATCTGAGAAAAAGATTTAATTTTAAATTATGATTTCTAAATAATCTTTATTTTTAGCCCAAAAATTAAAAAAAATGCAAATTGTTTAAAATTTTAAGTCTTATCTGTCATAATTAAAAAAAAACAAACTTTTTATTATTTTTTTTTTCAATTGCCATTTAAATCTTAAAATATATCCGGTACTAGTTTCCATGGCCATTTGAGATAATATTTCAAATTGTTTGTAAACTAAATTACAAAGTAGTGCGTTTCTTAAATAAATTATATATACAGTCACGTGCTTCTTCGGAGAATTCATTATTCCTATTATTTACATTAACAGAATTTTGTGCAATAAATTACGAAATTCTGCAAACTGTATTTATTGCAATGAAAGGATATCCGATACATACACCAATGAGGCAGGATATTAAATTAACAATGATAATACAAAATGACGTTTAAGTTTTGACATGTGACCATCAACGACGAGTTACACGTAAAGCAGACGATACGGAAATGACGCTCCGTTGTATGGAAAATTGTATGGACGCTAGTTGTATGGAAAATTTTTTTTTTTTAATTTTGAATGATCTTGCAACAGATTATTCAATTTAGTTTGGTCCAATTAATGACAAACAATAAAAATATATCTATATAGTTGACACACTTGTCAAAGTGAAACCCAATAATTGACTGATTGTTCCTTAACGTCAATTTGATTGAATAATTCAAATAAGAAAATATTTTTTATCGAAGTTTGAATTCACCTATTCAGAGTATAAAAGATTTTATCAATAAAAGATGAATTTTACAAGAAGCTGCCAGAGTGACGATAAACCGGAATTCCGCTTAGCCGCCAGCCAGTCGTACTTGCGCAAACTAATAGTCGGATTTTATCTGTTTTATACGGTTAAAATTAAAAAAAAAAAAAAAAAAAAAATTCCAGTAACGTCCATTTAAACTTGTCCTCCTGTCCTCAATCGCTATAACAAAATATTATTATTAAATATTCAAATATTATGTCTCTTGACAAAACATTTTTATTATCCCTAACGTTGTACTAAAATTATTTGGGTTGTCCCTTCTACTTTATAAACTTAGTCTTGACGGCTTACCATTCAATATTATCCTGGACTTAATATGATGTTAGGTTAGTTAGGTAGTAAACTATGAGAAATTAACCTGAAAACTGAGAAAACCATCATTATGAGAATGGTGCTTCTGCAATATTTGAGGACTACACCTCCCTAGCACCAAACTTAATAAGTACATCCACTCAAAAAAATTAAATTGGTTTATATAGTTATGACGTCATCATTACGTCACACCAATTCAACAGAGAAAATGTGACCACTGTGGTTCCAGTGTGACAAAGTTGGGGGTATGCGTAAAAAAATAGAGACGTCCGTAAAGTTGAAACATTTTTGATAAATGTTACCTGGGATAGCAAAAGGTTTGCCGAAAATCAATCTTTAAGGGCGCCTAGTATTTATGAATAAATTTTATCAAAATTAAAACATGTGAAATTGGTATTTAATACCTAGACGTAAGTATATATATTGGTAAATAGTTTTACACTGTTCAAAATTCTGGAGCGTTTTATAGCAGAACACTTTGTTTGTCTTCAGAGGTACGAAAACCGCGCGTAACGTCTAAGTATTTCTTCAGACGGATTTTGGTTTAATCACTGACCCAATCCTTGGTCGTGACATACCTCATCCAAACCTAGTGTCTGTCCCAAAAAGAATCCCTGATTTTTTTAGTGGTTGTATCTTGTATATATATTTATTGTTACAGAAGAATCATTTTGGTTTGGTAATATTTCTTAAATTTTTGGCATCAGTTTGTCCTATCTATTAAATGATATGGAATAGCTCCTTATTGCAAATCAAATGACAATCCCTTTGTGTTACATGTATTAATCTATTACAAAGTTTTTAACTCATTGGTGTATACTCAATATCCTTTCATTTTCATATTTAGAGATTACGTTTGATATGAAATTTAATTTGTTTATTTGGCTAAACTGTTTCAAAGTGTTCTTTAAAGTTATAACCAATCAGATTAAAGAATCGAGCGTGGTCTCAATTACGTAGAAACCGAAATTTAAGCAAACCTAAGTCACGGACCGTTGTAAGTTATCATGCATTAATGTCTTATATACAAATGGGAATATAACATTGCATTGGATTTGATAAATTTGGTCGTTAAAAGCAATGCAGTATATATGTGTTGCACACTTTTTTATTAAGCATAAGTGTTTTGTGTATATTGCATCTCTGCTGGTGTAAAATGTGCAAAATGAAAATAAAGTGATAAGTATGCTTGACACATTATAAACAAACGTAACGGTGAAAAGGGTAAACATGTTGGGGGAAAAATCATGCTGAAATGAGAACGTAAAATATGACAGGTTAAGTTTCCTTTAAGGGAGCAACCATTTGATTTTTATGGTGGGGCTAGGATCAAATTTGAAATATAAAGTCTGGACTAGGATTTTGGCAAAACAAAAAAACAGGATCAACCTAGGTGTGAAAAAAATGCAGGATCTGTGTCAATCAGAACATTTTATGGTTTAAATGAAAATAAAAATTTAGGCCACAATGGCGTCCAAAAAATTAATCCAAGACCAAAATTTAGACGAAAAAAATAGGCAGGATCAAACATTTGATCCGAGCCCCACATAAAAATCAAAATGGTTGCTCCCTAATGACATTTAAAAAAAATCATGATGGATTTTCAAAATCCTATAGGTTTATACAACAGCTGCAGCCATCAATTTAGTACTTGTTCCAAGAGTCCTACATAAACTAACCTTTTGAAGAATACAACACGGGTTAAGCAATTCTCACAGAGGGACAGCTGATACCAGTAAATGTCAATTGGCATTGTAATATAAATGCATGAGTTAATTCACAATAATTGCTTCTTTTCAAAATGAAATGAAAATTGTATATGAGTTGTTAAAGTTTTTGCTTCACGAGATACAGAATTCTTGTCAAAATTATTCACAGAGCATATCAAGATAGTTGTTACAGTACTGTTTCTGTCTATTTTTTTAGCAACTAGAAGTGAGCAGAAACGTTTCTATCATCCGCTGAACTTTTCTTTTTGCATTTATCCTTAGTTGGTCCAATAATTTTGTATTCTTCCAATTTGTATTTCAGTAAGAGATTATTAGAATAATGTAATGGAATGGTGGTCCTTTATAATCAGCAATTGCAGGCAAGTTAAATGCATTCAGTTTATATTTTTTGGTTTCAGGTCATGTGTTTTAATAATAATTGGACCAATCAGCTGTATGAATTGTTAATGACACATTTTTATGCTTCCAATTTGGGTAATATGAGGAAATGTCATAAAGACCATCATATAGTTGATGTTTTTGTTTCCCACTTTCAGAGAATTTTTTTTTTAAATTGACTAATCTGCAACAAGTACTTGCCACTGCCACTAATTCTTTTAGTAATACAATAAGGAAGAAATGAGAAATTGTCATACAGATCTATGGCATGCAGTATTTATATGTATTCCACATTCAAGATATCTTATAAATTTTATAAAGATATAAATTTTAAAAAAAATTCTTTATAAGATATCTTATAAACTTTATCAGATATCTTATAAAAACAATTCTTTATAAGATATCTCATAAACTATAAATATCTTATAAATTATATCTCATATAATTCACCTTTAATAAGATATCTTATAAAATATACAAGATATCTTATAAACTTTATCAGATATCTTATAAATTTAAAACAATTCTTTATAAGATATCTCATAAACTATAAATATCTTATAAATTATATCTCATATAATTCACCTTTAATAAGATATCTTATAAAATATACAAGATATCTTATAAACTTTATCAGATATCTTATAAATTTAAAACAATTCTTTATAAGATATCTCATAAACTATAAATATCTTATAAATTATATCTCATATAATTCACCTTTAATAAGATATCTTATAAAATATACAAGATATCTTATAAACTTTATCCGATATCTTATAAATTTAAAACAATTTTTTATAAGATATCTCATAAACTATAAACATCTTATAAATTATATCATAAATAAAATTTTATTAGATATCTTATAAAGTTTTAATGGAAGTTTCAGAGGAGAATATTTGTTTTATAACTTTTACCAATCAGAAACTATTATTGTCTATTTGCTGCTCTGCTAATTGACTGGTTGTGACACATTTAAGGAAATTTCCTAGACCCCCTAAGGATTACTCAAATGAACTTTAGCTGACTAAGAAATTTTAGGAGTACTTGTTCATTTGACCAGGGATCTAAACAAGAGAAGATAAAAATATCTGGCAAACGGGTGGACAAAAAACACAGATGGACACAAGTGATTTTGATGGCCTCAACATGTTGCAAACTCAGGAAAAATATACATTAATTTAACAATGAACAATAAGCAAAAGGACATGCACAGAATTAAAAGGTGAAATGTTAGAAAGACAAAACAACTTCTTTACTCTTTGTTTCTTTTGAGCCTGTGACGATTGTTCTCGCTGGAAAGCATTGGAAAAAAATTACATGTACAAAATAATAAGCAAAATTAGATTTTGATACACTATATAATATAACAGACCATTTTAGGGTTTCCATTAATTATACTAGATGTACTTTATTCTAATATATGTATCCATCAGTTAATATATTTTTGTATTTCAGTGTAGTTTTTATTTGACAATTTGAGTAAAAACATATATGTGGGCATACAATGAGAAAATACACATGTTTTAAGTCTCTGCTAAAATACAATCTCTAAAAATTATTTATTTTTCGTTTCATAACAACTTTGAAACCCTGATATGGTCTATTATATATAACCTTGAAATTTTCATTTTTTTATACTGAATTATACTATAACAATGCAAACAAATAATATAATCACATATGATTAAAAATATCTAAATACAAACATATTACAAAATAAAAATATTGCAGAAACACTTCATCAATAGCTCTACTTCATGATTTATCATACACTGCTGCATGTGTGAATAAGAACAGCTCAATATAGCAGTTAT
Source organism: Mytilisepta virgata (assembly GCA_028015205.1). Classification (NCBI taxonomy): domain Eukaryota; kingdom Metazoa; phylum Mollusca; class Bivalvia; order Mytilida; family Mytilidae; genus Mytilisepta; species Mytilisepta virgata. Next base: position 67,125,050 of record CM051517.1, on the reverse strand, counting down.
TGGTAAATGGCAAAGACCTATGGCAAGCCGTTTTACTATTTATTCTAACTTCAAGATATCTCATATAATATATAAGATATCTTATATAATCCAGTTTTTATAAGATATCTTATAAACTTTATAAGATATCTTATATACTTTATAAGATATCTTATAAACTTTAGAAGATATCTTATAAAGTATATAAGATATCTTATAAATATTTTTTATATAAGATATCTTATATACTTTATAAGATATCTCATATAGTTTATAAGATATCTTATATAGTTTATAAGATATCTTATATAGTTTATAAGATATCTTATACAGTTTATAAGATATCTTATAAAGAAAATTATATGAGATATCTTATAAATTATATGAGATATCTTATAAACTATATAAGATATCTTATAAACTATATGAGATATCTTATATATTATATGAGATATCTTGAAGTTAGAATAAATATTAAAACAGCTTGCCATAAAGACCACTGCTTAAATCTATAGAAGGAGCCATCTTCATCTTTTTGCTTGAAGACAAAACCATACAGTCACTTTCAACACGAAGAAAATCCACAAAAGTATTGTTTATTTTTGTATTATGGTCCTGTATTGCATGAGTTCAGTTTCTTATGCAAGTCAAATTGAAAAATAATATGCAGCTGATGTAAATAGTGAATGCCAGATTGAGCATCTGTCATATGTCCACTTTAATTTCATGTATCAGGTAAATGATAATGCATGGTAGCAATTCTGGTAATCAGCACAATGTTGGTACTCATTCAGATGTTTGAGATCTGACTTTCACAAACTTCCTCGTATGTAAAAACAGCAAATATATGTGGTATACTTCCATGAAACAACATCCTATTGGACTGGCCTTTGGGAAAAATTATATCAACTGGTTGTTGAGTGGTCTGCAACAAAGATCAACAGCCAACACCAAACAAAAATAGAAGCACTAAATGGCAAAGAGAACAATTGGTGTTAAAATGAAGCAACCATATCCCCCAAAACCCATAATCCATAAGCTTGTTTGACCAATTGCCCTGTATTGGTTGATGGACTCAATTGTTGGTTAAGTACAATATCATCCTGGTGTGAACATTGCATCAAAGGCTGGTTTCAGTAAAGCTACTTTGTAACAATTACATTTGGGTTCTATCTTTAATTAATTGTGATAGGTTAAAAAAAACTGGGCCATCAGAACTGTAACGCACAGCTGTCAATTACAGTTGACACTGCTTAATTGATTTCAGGCAATGACTTTCCCAAAGTTTTCTATTATTTAAAATGTCGGGGTGGTTGTATTAAAATATATATGTTATTATTTCATTGTTAAATTTTGAAACAGACTTGTTTTGCAGAAAATGAAGACATTTTAAATTTTTGACATTCCATATATATTGTATGTGTATGAAACTGTTAAAGTACCTTTCCTGACATGTAAGGGGTTCAAAAAACAGTAATTCCCAAACTTTTTGAAAACTTTATAAAAAATTGATTGAATCTTGATGATTTAAAAAATTATTCCTAAACAAAACTAAAGTTACTTAAAAAATGTTTTTGGCATCTCCAAAACAGGGTTATCATGCTGGCTATGATCAACTTTTGTTCATTTTTGTGTTCTGATCAATGTTAATGGGATTTTTTTCTCTGATTTTGAAGTCATATTTTTGGAAGATATACTTAAGTGATTATTTCATTTTTCATGGTAATGTAGGTCCTACGAACTAAGCCTTTTTGGCTAAAGTAGCCATCTTGGTTAGTGAGTGCTATAATATATAGTTTTAAGTGACTACAGAAAAATAATACTAAAAATTTAGTCTAGTAAATATATTATCCAGTATAAAAAAAAATTTTTAGAAAGGCAAATTTTTATTATAGGCAAATATCGGCAAAAGAATACCGAAGCAACAACAAAGTGGGGAAAATTCCACAAATTCGAAGTCCAAGGAAAAGACAAATTCAGGAGAATCAAATTTTTGGGAAATTAACAACTCTTTGTTACTTTTCTTCAGGATTTCTGATTAAAAACAGTTTTTTTACCCTAAATTTAATTTGTTTTCAATTAAAAGAACACTTTTCGAAAGCAAGATTTATTAGAATTACTGGTTCAAAATGAATTTTATAAAAAATTAATTTTTGGTTATAAAAGACCATTTACCAAATGTAATACCTAATCTGTGGCAAGGCAGATTTATTTTACAAAACAAAACAATATATAAAGTTTTCCATTTTCATGAAAAAAGACTTTTGACAAAAAAAAGTGCAGGCTTGTGTAATAATTATTTTCAGGTTGTCTTATATTTTTTTGCTATACACACTATCCCAGGTGCAGCATGTGGAGCAGGATGTGCTAATCCATCTTGAGAATCATTGGAAATTCAAATTGTTGTGGCTTCAAATGACATTTTGTTTTGTGAGTGTTTTTTTTTTTGTAATTCTTTGATTCCTAATGGTGTTGTTAACCGATAGACTTTTGACTTTTTGTCTGCTGTCTTCAGTTTCATCTATACCAATATGAGCTATCACAATTATGACACAGGAAGACACATGAAAGTGAATTATTTAATGGTATTGTACAAAGGTTACCTAAAGTAAAATGGCTATGGTAGTCTAGTTATAATTTGTGTAATTAGTAGAAATAAGCACCTGGATAAGCAACTAAGGTCCTGTTATAAAGGACTATTAATTAGAGGCTCCCAGAGCCTGTATCACTCATCTAAACATTAGTTGGACGTATCAACATAAACAGGAAGAGGACCACCTAAGAAACATTTTTTGCCGAATTTCATTCCGATTTGATGAATTCTTTCAGTAATGATGATCTTTAACCAAAATTATACTTAATTTCCAACAATAATCCAAGTTTGAATGTGGCAGCCATCTTGGTTGTCAGCAGGGTCAATGAATTCTGAAAGAGGACGAACTACACAGTTGCCAATTTTGGTTCATGTTGGCTCAGTGTTTTCTGACAAGGAAACATTGATTCAAACGTTTCTATAGGCTTCTATGATAAACAAGGTTTGAATCTTTTGGCCATCTTGGTTGGCGAGTGTCATCATCATCAATTCTAAAGTTATCAATGCAAAATTTCTTTTCTAAATTAATCAATGGTTTTATACACAAAGATAGTTAAATTTTCCAATGTTTTATTTTGATAATTTCCTGTATATCATCATACTGTGAACATTCCATCAAAGGCTGGTTTCAGTGAGGAGACTGAGATAATTTACACTGGAGTCTTCGATCCTTTCTTGAACTAAATTCCACTTGGGTAGACACCTTGGTGTGCATGTGAGATCAACAGATATAACTAAATGACCATAAGTCCAAAGATTGGCGGTTTCATATAATTACATGCAGATCGTTCAGTGAATTTTCCAATAGAATCCTATGAATTTTTACTGTATGATATATTTTAACGGGCAGATAGGTTCATTTGAAACATTTCTGAATGAAAAAGCATATCTCTACTAAAATTGGTTAACACTAGCCTTGTGGTTTATGAAAAGACGAGTTAAATAAGATAAAATTCTTTGATACCAATTTTGATGCACAAGATGTACACATTCCGTTGATTTACAACTCATCAGTTGTGCTCAAGGCCTAAAATGTCGAGAACCAGAACAACAATTCAAAATGTTGAAGAGCAAATTTTAAAAATGCCAAAATGACCAAAAGGGGTGAAGAAAGTAAGAACTATTAATGACAACAGATGCAAAGTGATAAGCTAAAAGAGAGAATATGATTATGAATAAAATATATATCTATAATATAATCTAATGTTAATATATGAATATATTATCTTTTTGGAGTTTACAGTACCACTATATACCCAGATTTATTACTTTCCATGAAAATCCATACCTTATATGGCAACTGATCATTGTCTTGTATGTTCGGAAAATCACTCTTACAAAAACAAACATATATATATATATATATATAATAACTGAATAATAAAGATATATGTACCAAGAATATCTAAAGACGGGGGATTTTTGGGTATCTGGTTTTAATATTGTTATAGAATGAGTATATATGATATACATGTATATAATGGCTCTAATTGTGTGTCCCACTCACTTCATTAACTGACTTCTTGACGAAAAAGTAATGACCATGTTAAAATTTTACACGTTTAAAAAAAAGATAACATATACAGCAGACTTAATTTATAACGAAGTCAAGGGGACTCTAGATCTTATTTCGTTAAAGGCATCGATTGTTAAAAGAGAAAGAATGCAGAGTTACCTCCCCTTTTAAAATTAAATTCCGAAAATGTTCTCTGCAAGTGTCAATGTGAAACAATGTTTTCTTTTTTAATACCACTGAATTTGTAATTTTATTTTTTTTTTCAAATTTATCTTTACTGAAAGAATTTTTTTCTATTCCAATAAATATATTTTGAAGATCATTTTCCGGTCTGAACCACGAAGATGAATTATGCAGAATTTCCATAAGTAGTACAGAGTCCATAATTGAAGAGAAAGTCTTGATTGATATCGCTAAGAACAACAAAGATGACATTTCACAACGGAAGTGTCAAGTCCAATTTATCATTGTTATATGTGATCGTCCGTGCATAACGGAAGATAGGTAAACTTTTTGTTCGTTCATAATTTCCTTTGTTATAACAGGTCACTTAAGAGCAATAGAAAACATTATTTATAAGCCTGATTTCATTATAAAAAATTTATAAAAATTAAGCCTACATAAATACACTCTTTCAATAGCAATGGGACAGGGGATTTACCTTCACTTGGTTACAAGCCTAAATTTGTTACAAGTCTAAATTTGTTACAAGTCTGTATGTTATAAATGAATTCTACAGTATTTTGAAAGTCAATACAGAAGGAACGTTTGGACATAAAACTTGCATTGTTCAACAATGTCACATTAATTTTGCATGCGATGACCTTAGATTTTAAGCAAAAATAAAAAATTTGTAAACTAAAAAAAAAACAAAATTTGCTCTCATTTAAAATCTGAGTCAAATAAGCTGCAAAAAAAAAGTAATAATCAGTTACAACTAAAGGAGATAAAAAAAACAATTAATGTTGTTATCAATATTTTACACTCATTATTTAGATGTTCCCTAAAAACTATTGTCTGATTTATGTGGGACACACAGTAATCTAAGCTTTCTGAACTTCTATTTTAGTCAAGCAAGATGCCACAAATGTTTTTCAGGCATATAACTTGTAATAATTTTACATTTTACATTTTGAAATGTTTTTCATTTCAGACGTGGTTGTACTATGCAATTGCAAGGATAATTGGATGCAGGCCTAAATTATTATAGTACTGTTACAACAGAAATTTTAAAACACAAGTGAAGAAATAAAAAATTGAGGAGTATTAGTCCAGTCAAACTAAGTTTTAACCTCAAACTAATTGCAACAGAAAATGTTTTAGTTCTAATCTATAGCATTAAGCCCCAAATATACACAGAAAAAAGTCCCATAAAATCTAACTTGAGGAAAACTCAAAATCGGCATTTTTAATTTCCTATGGAAATTAACATTGGAATAGGGAGATAACTCTGCAAAAATTAGTCTTTTTTTGTCAGTTTTTGGTTGATTTTCTTAAAATTCATGTAAAGTATGATACTTTGATGGGTTATAAGTTCGTATTTGACTATATTATATAATCTTCTGCTCATGAAATGTACAAAACCGAAATGTTATGGGTATTTTTAATTTTTTTTGCACATTTTTCATTAAAGAAATTGCAAATTTGTGGCTTTGTGACAATTTTGAAAAAATAATGTGAAAATTTGGTATTGTTTATATCTGTAAATTATATTTGTTCAGCATCTACCTTGTTTAAAGAAACTTTAAACCACAAAAAGAAGAATATATGCTAATTCATTCTTATTAAATTTGAAATTCTTTACCTTGACATGTTGAAAAATTTAATAAATGGTCAACTAATGAATTACAAAATCTAGGTTGTAGCTTGATAAAAGATATGAAAACACCTTTAGAGTTGTTTGTTATACTCTAAAGACGGCTAAAATATCAAGAAACAATATATTCTGCTGAATAGAAGTGGTAAAGTTATAATTTTGTATCAATTTTTATTGATATTTCTGCCTTTTTTGCAGAGTTATCTCCCATTTTTAATGCAAATCTCCATAGGAATTTTAGAATCAAGATTTTATAGTCTTCCTCAAGTTAGATTTTGTTGGATTTTTTTCTGTGTATATTTGGGGTATAATGCTAAAGATTAAAACTTAAAAATCTTCTTTTGCAATTACTTTAAGGTTAGGGTAAAATTTATTCTAGATTGACTGTACTATATGGGGATAGTTGTTGAATCAACCACACTTATTCACTTTTAACTTCTCACAGACAGACAGAGGATAGACCAACAAAGATGATGATAGCCCACATGACCCTTTTAGTCTGGTGAACTGTAAAAAAAACTTTCAGTAGCTAGAAAGAGGATGGACCAATAGAGATGACCCTTTTGGTCTGGTGAACGGAAAAAAAAACTTTTAGTAGCTAGTCAGAGGATGGACCAGCAGAGATGATGATAGCCCACATGTCCCTTTTAGTCTGGTGAACTTTAAAAAAAACTTTCAGTAGCTAGAAAGAGGATGGACCAACAGAGATGACCCTTTTGGTCTGGTGAACTGTAAAAAAAACTTTCAGTGGCTAGACAGAGGATGTACCAATAGCATATATCAATAGCTTATAGACCTTTAAATTTGGGTCTAGTGAAGTGGAAAAAAACTTTTCAGTAGCTGCCTTCAGAAGTAATACACAAAATTCTTGAATATATTTTTCGAATAACTTTCTCGACTATACATATACTTACATATAGCTGTAAAATTTTATCACTGAGAATTTTAAGATCTAGTGGATTTTTGGTCATCATTAATTCTTTAGACAATTTGTTGAATTCTAAGTTAGATTCTCTTTGTTTTCTCTTTAAATCATATATTTCTTGTTCTGTCTCATCACAAATTCTGAAATATGTCAAACATAAAATGAACTCACTATGATAGAAGTGCAAGGCTCGCTGAGTGCTGTAAGAAAAAACACTGACGTTTGTTTCATAAAGCTGCACATTGGAGAAGAGTTCACTGGTATCCACTCCCATATTTAAAAATCTTACTAGAATCAAGTTTTTTACGATTTATGGTACCAGGATCATAAATGACCACTGTTCTTTCAAGTGTCCAGGATCATCCATACAACATAATAGTAGTTATCAAACTTCAGAACGCAATAATCTCGACTAATTTTCATGGACGCCACATTCAAACAATGAAGTATAATCAAACTTGAGAAGGAAATATCTACATACAGTCAAACCTGCTTTAAAGGGCACCTCTATATAGAAATTCACTGTCTATAAAGGACACAATGAAAAAGTCCCATTCATGAACAAAGCATGTAAAATTAACCTCTATATAAAGGGCACCTGTTCATAAACGGCACTTTTTTATGGTCCCTTTATAGTCAGGTTTGATTGCTTTAGGAGTGATCCATAATTGTCAACATTTTTCACAAGTTAACAAAGTGAACTCTTTATGGAAACCCCCATCTTCCCTTAAAAAGTGTACATCAACATTTTTAAACATTGTTGCTGTGAACAGATACCACTCCTTACTCAGAAAGGGGATCTGCAGACATCGTTACATTCCTTGAAAATGCATGTACCAAGTCCAGAGCATGAGTCAAATGTTGGCTTTTTGTCATACTTTGACACCCTTCTTCCCTAGCGTGCATTTTGTAAACTCCTGAAATAATGGTGGCAATTATGGATGACCCCATATTACATTTGGTTAGACTTATTTTCTGTCAAAACAAGAGTGGACACACAAAAATGTCTCGCCTGTCGTGTATTTCTAATGAAAGTAAATGCTATCAGACACATTGCATACAGTATTCGAAAAACAGGCCAAAACACAAAAACTTAATTATAACCACTGAACCATGAAAATGAGGTCAAGGTCAGATGACACCTGCCAGTTGGACATGTACACCTTACAATTCTTTCATACACCAATATAGTAGACCTATTGCATACAGTATTCGAAAAACAGGCCAAAACACAAAAACTTAACTATAACCACTGAACCATGAAAATGAGGTCAAGGTCTGATGACACCTGCCAGTTGGACATGTACACCTTACAATCCTTCCATACACCAAATATAGTAGACCTATTGCATACAGTATTCGAAAAACAGGTCAAAACACAAAAACTTAACTATAACTACTGAACCATGAAAATGAAGTCACGGTCAGATGACACCTGCCAGTTGGACATGTACACCTTACAATCCTTCCATACACCAAATATAGTAGACCTATTGCATACAGTATTCGAAAACAGGCCAAAACACAAAAATTTAATTATAACCACTGAACCATGAAAATGAGGTCAAGGTCAGATGACACCTGCCAGTTGGACATGTACACCTTACAATCCTTCCATACACCAAATATAGTAGACCTATTGCATACAGTATTCGAAAAACAGGCCAAAACACAAAAACTTAACTATAACCACTGAACCATGAAAATGAGGTCAAGGTCAGATGACACCTGCCAGTTGGACATGTACACATTACAATCCTTCCATACACCAAATATAGTAGACCTATTGCATACAGTATTCGAAAAACAGGCCAAAATACAAAGACTTAACTATAACCACTGAACCATAAAAATGAGGTCAAGGTCAGATGACACCTGCCAGTTGGACATGTACACCTTACAATCCTTCCATACACCAAATATAGTAGACCTATTGCATACAGTATTCGAAAAACAGGCCAAAACACAAAAACTTAACTATAACCACTGAACCATGAAAATGAGGTCAAGGTCAGATGACACTTACCAGTTGGACATGTACACCTTACAATCCTTCCATACACCAAATATACTAGACCTATTGCTTATAGTATCTGAGATATGGACTTGACCACCAAAACTTAACCTTGTTCACTGATCCTTGAAATTGGGTCGAGGTCAATTGAAAACTGTCTGATGGGGATGAGGACCTTGTAAGGTATACACATACCAAATATAGTTATCCTATTACTCATAATAAGAGAGAAATTAACATTACAAAAAGTCTGAATTTTTTTTTCAAGTAGTCACTGAACCATGAAAATGAGGTCAAGGACAATGTACATATGACAGACGGAAACTTCGTAACATAAGGCATCTATACACAAAGTATAAAGCATCTAGGTCTTCCACCTTCTAAAATATAAAGCTTTTAAGAAGTGAGTTAACGCCGCCGCCGCCGCCGCCGCCGCCGCCGCCGCCGGATCACTATCCCTATGTCGAGCTTTCTGCGACTAAAGTCGCAGGCTCGACAAAAATATATTCTCCATTTTTGGTACATGTGAGTTGTCTCCCATTTACAGAGTTACCTGCTCTTTGAAGGTTTGCCATAGATATCAATGGACAATTAATTGTCAATTTATGCAAAAATACTTTGGGGGCCTCGGTGGCCGAGTGGTCTAGGTAGTTCGTCATGACTACTACTGATCACTAGCCTGTCAACGCTGGGGTTGTGAGTTCGAATCTCACCTGTGGCGGGGTGTGTTCGACTCCGATCTTAATTGACAAGGATTGCCAATTTTCCTACCGAAGGTCGGTGGTTCTCTCCGGGTACACCGGCTTCCTCCACCAATAAAAATTGGCCGCCGCGAAATGGCCAAAATGTGCTGAAAACGGCGTTAAACCCCAACTAAACAAACAAACAAACAAAAATACTTTATCTTCCTAATCACATCCTCAACACATTAATGGTATGTTTTTGGTAATATTTTCCCATAATTTTCCATGTCTGGTGAAGACCTTCCCCAACTCAAATTTCTTCGAAAAAATTAAAAGTAATTTTTTTCCTTTATGTTAAATATAAAACATCTGTCAGGAAAGATAACTCATACATATGGTAGACAACTCTAATATCCGCACATAGGGAATACTTTACATTCATGATCAATATGGTCTGGATACCTTAAGGGAATACGATACAAAAAAGTTCCTCTACTGATTTTACTATTTTGTTAATTTTTATGTATACTTTTTATAAATGCAATGAAAAACATACCTTCTGACTTAGTTTTTGTTAATATATATTTCACACTGATTTTGGTAGATTTGAACCAAAAAACATTATTTTTTTCATTTGTGAACACTTACATAAAACACAGTATAACTTTTTAACGAAAAAAGATAACTTCACTGGGTCTTTTGTAAAATATCCCAAATACATAGAAATTGTTCTCTAATGAATAACTGGTGGCAAAGATGAATAAACTGAAAATGTAATTATGCAAATTTTGGCCAAATAAGAAATATTGATGATTATTTGTTAACATTAGATGCAAGTATAAAAAAAAATTCTCCATTGTATTTCTCTTCAAATTTTAGTATAATCATCTTGGAAGTAATGGACTTATTTTTGCACAAGAAAAAAGTTGGAGAAAAACCTTAAATTTAAAGACATTATGAGGGTTTTTATTGAAAGATACTACGACGTCAAAATAAGTATCTCTTGGGGACATCATTACCTCCCCTGCTACTGTATCGTATTCCCTTAAACAGAACTTTCATTCAGAAGTCCGGTTCATTCCTAAACTTTTTGTTTATCTACTTACTTTTGGTATTCTCTTTGTATAGCCTCAGACATGGCTACAGACTTCTGAATTAACTGTCTATATGTTGGTCCCTCCGGAGTGTCAAAGTCAAGGTTAAAATAAAAGATAGTTATTAAACAACCTCCCTGAGTAATTTGTATTGCTTAGAAAAAGATTTGAACTAACCCCTGTTTCAATCTATCTATGTCACTATGGATTAAATGACCTGAAAAAGGAATCTTCCATTTTACAATGTAATAATGCCCATTTCGAGTTTATAAAACTGATTTGTAAATGGACAAAATGCGAAAATCTTTGCATCATAGAATTTATAATTATTAAATTTCAAGTTTGGTCTTAATTACCAAAGTATTTTCAAGGACGACTCTTTTTTGCCTGATTTTCAGTAGAAAGGGCACCACTTAAGGACCATTCAATCAAACTTTGGTCTCAATTGCCTAATTAGTTTCAGAAGGATTTTTTAATATATTTTGTTGATTATTATATTTTTCATAATGGTGGTCAAATTGTTCAAAGTTCTGGACCCCATATAATTTTCAAACAGGAACACCTAAGGACTATTCCATTAAAGTTTAATCCCAACTGGACAAGTAGATTCAGAGGAGAAAATTTTTAAAATGTGAAATTTATGGACAACATGGACAGAAACCAAGTGGCCCAGAAAAGCTAAAAATGAATGATCCCTATCAATAAGATTGTTTTAAATCATAACCAAAAAAACAAAATGGATAACAGGAAAGTCAACACTGACATACCAATCAATCAAAGCAACCCAATGTCCGCCACCAGAAAAAAATATTTCATCAGTAAACATCACTTCTGCATTTGTTAAGCATAATACATCTGATACAGTGTTGAGCTTAGGGTTTAGATATGTTTATATAATTTATGTCATTACAAAAAAAAATTTATCTTGGAGAAGCATCTCCTCTTCGTCTTCATGAATAGCGGTTTTTATTTAGGTAGGTACATAATTTTATTTGGAAGACAGATATTCACAAATTAATGGATTGATCAATTTAATGCTTGACAGTTTAAGATACTGCCCGGGATACAGGCTAGCCTAAAAATTGGTAAATTACATCATATAAACCCTAATGTAACTGACGAGTTTTACCCGGTAGCGGACATGATTCGAAACAAACACAATAAAAGGATATGGCATAGCTGATATTTCTGTTCTTCGAATTTTCTTGCCAGGTTGATGAAAGTCTCGTAATTGTCTCATGTGTAGGTAGTGTGATATCAGGGGACTTCTTCCTTGGACATTAAACATTACTCTCTCATATTCTGGACCTGGGCCAATCTGGTGGGACTAAAATAAAAAGAACATCTTGCTATTCATTTACAAATCTTACCCAATAAAAATACATCTGTATTTCTGTTGATTGGATGATTGTGTAACAGTGATTTCATTCCACCAGTGAATTGATTCCGGAGGAAACAAATCCCTAGTGATAAAATTCCACCGACCAAAAATCACTAGTGTTTTTATTCCATGTCCAGTGAAAAAATTCCACCCATCTAAAATAAGGAAGTTTTCACTGAAAACATAATAAAAACCATAGTACCTGAGTGATTTTTGATCACTGGAATTTTTTCACTAGGGATTTGATTCCTCCAGAATCAATTCATTGATGGAATAACTTTTTTCTTTACAAGAAACATTCACCAATTCATTCATATATAATTTAACATCTGAGGAAAGAGCAATGCTATGACTGTGCAAGAAAATTTATCAGTCGATGTGATATAAATGGTACACAAAATTAAAATTAAAGTATAAAAAGTTTGTGATGAGGACCAAAAAAACTTCTGAAGCGAATTCAAGACAGATAGCTAGCTGCCCAATAAAATACATGTAGATGATCATTATGTAACACCAATCATCAAATCAATATTATTTATTACAGGAGGTTAAACATATATAAATACTCGCGGATAAATATACAACACAACAGCCTTATCGTCCTTGGTGTACAGAAGGTCGACACCTTCATGTTCTTTTATCTTAAAATCATCTTTCCTTGCCCTAATTCTCCTTTTTTCGTTATCCGATATTCCGTTTGGATATTTGGAATCTTTAATATATTGTACAAGTGTACTATATTCTTCATATTCCATTTTATTTACCTGTCCTCTAGGTGAGTATAATTATTCATTTACAATATTGATTTTGTTTACTCTGATTATAGACACTTTAAAACGTTTAAATGAATCTAAAGAAACTGAACTGGTTTCCTTTTTGAATAGTCCTGATCTTGTTAAATAATGTATTGAAAGAAAACGTAAACATAAATATTTACTTGTAAATTAATAACAAACCTTTTCCCACTATTTACGGAAACATCACACTAGTGATTAGTGGTTAGCCGGAATCAAAACACACCGGAATGAAACTACGCTTACAATTGAATGAAGCTATGTTTACAAAATACATGGTCATTCTAATATCAAAATGTACCTTCATTTACATGATTTTAAAATGTATACAGCACCTTTGTTTATTTAATTTTTTATGTACTCTGACTTTGTGTTACAGGGACAGGCTAAAAATATTTTTTCATGGATAAATGTTGAAATTAAAGTTTCTACAAGTAATAAACAATTTATCCGAGATAGATTTTTCATATTGTGTAAACAGTGTCCTCTATGAAATGTGACTTGTTTTGTTTGTTGGTGTACTATTACAGTTGACTCTGGTTATCTCAAACTCCTGATATCTCAAAGTAATGTTTTGGTCCCTAGATTAAACTCTGCACTATATTTCCTCCTGATATCTAAAACTCCTGTTATCTCGACTATTTTTGTTTGTCCCTTCGACTTTGAGATAACGACAGTGAACTATACTTCCATTTTTGGCAGTTTGGTAAATAAATTTTTCTACATTATTTTCCATCTATATCAATATCTCAATCTACAACTGAATGAATTTAATATAACACATGGATCTCTGAATAATAATAATATTTTAATAGTAACTACGTATGTTGTGTGGTCTGATAATATTCCAAGATTATTAACAGTTAAAGGAAAGATTTTATAAATGTAAAAGTATGAATAAAACATTTTCACAAAATCATTTATTTTATATACAGTCGACTCTCGTTATGTCGAATTGCTTGGGACCACAGAAATTAGTTCGACTTAAGCGTAAATTCAAGACATCAGGAGTAAATTCCTATAGTTATTACTGTTAATAGTCCGAAAACTCTGTTCGACTTAAATGTGTTCGAGAGAACGAGAGTCGACTGTATATATCAAATAAGCCATGACTCTCCTTATTATTATATTATATTAGGCCACACCAAATTGATTTTTAGTTCTTTGGATTTTTTATGGCAAAAATAGGTGCGAGCGAGAGAAAGTTCAAATTTAATTTTTTTTACAAATTTTAGGAGTGGGTGAAGACTTTTTATTGTTAATTTCTCAAAAAATGAAAAATATGGGGCAAATTTACAGCATTTTTGCAAAAAGATATTTTCTTAGAACTTACCAAGTCTGAAAATCTGAGAGGCAAAATCCAAAGAACTAAAAAACAATTTGGTGTGGCCTTATTATATGAAATGTAAATTCAAGGTCATCCTGATCTCAAGTTTACTGTGAATTAGTGTTCATAATCTGTAAATGTGTACTGTGTAGGAGTCCTGAAATTTTCCTGACCGATTTTTTTAAGTGTCATTACCCAAATTAATTTGGAATCCCTGGTATTAGGCCTTCACATTTTTATGTACTGTGGCTTCATGTTGCAGTGGCAAATCAAAAATAGTTGCATGAATATATGTTAAAATTGCATGTTTCTAAAAATACATCTTCAGATTTAAAAATTTTAATTCCACTTTAATCCAAATATACTACTATTATTTTTATGGAGATATGAACTGAAGTGTATTTATTTTGTTCCTTTGCTTACTGTACTTTAGTTACATATACATTGTACATGTATGTGGTGATGTTTAAGAATTATACAATCATATCCTTTCATACCAATTATATATGAAAGACTAGATGTGTTAGAACGACATGAATGACCAAGCCCGCAGAAGTCCAAAGCCCGTAATTTCGGCAAAAATCAGCGGAGCGGAGCGGAGCGGAATGAAACATAAATTGGATCTGTAACTCATCATGGTAGACTCACATACCAAAAATCAGCTCAAAATCTGAAGGCATTTAGAAAAAGTCTGGATAACTGTTCCTTGCAGAATGCCAGAATGACGAAATGACCAACAAGGTCAAAACTATATGACCCCGACCACTCAGTGGCAGGGCCATAAAAACATGACAATAAGCTGTATGTAAACACTAGATCAGGATATGAACACAAACTACAAATAAACAGTCCGACCAAGTATAGTCTGCAAATACTGTTTATTTAAGACGCACCTTCATTTAACTTAAAATATATCTAGTTCATCTACCTGTTTTACTGTTTTCTTTTTTGTGGTGGAACCAGATGTTGCAAGCCTGGAAGGGCTCGTTCTAGAAAATGTTGCATACATTGCTTGTTGGGAAGTAGCTGTACCATTGGTAGGCAAACTAAAAGTTGTCACCTTGGTAACTTCCCTTGATGCTCCATGAGGAGTCTGTCTGGCTGTTGAAGCACTTCCTGGTCCACTGGTTCCTAGATTGTCTATAACTCGATGAAAAGATTCCATGTCCAGACTGGCACTGACTGAAAACAAAATTTTCAATTTCAAATCTTGACATCTGTGGGCCCAAAGTTTTGAAAATCAAAAATTTATAAAACTTTTGTAGTATATGACAATACTGTAGTGTTTTCCCTAGGCATTTTTGGTCCTCCAACATGCCTTCATCTATGGATGTCAAGCTGCCCTCTAACAGCATTTGAATGTGCCCTTAAAATGTTTTTATGCCTTCTCAAATTTTATGACTTAATTCCTTACTGGGGCTTCATTTCTTTGAAATGTGCTTTGACATCTTGACAAGATTATTACATTAAATTGTCCAAATTAAGGAATAAAGGTGTTAACTACTTGATTAAAGCTAAGGGTGGCAATGTTTTTTTAATATTAGGACTTCATTTCATGTTGTGCCTAAATAAAAAAGATTTATGCACTAAACTGCCTTGACTTGGAAAAATTACCATGTCTTTACCAATTTCTGGGGAAAACACTAATACTGTATGGAAATAAAATGCCTAAAGTTAAAAAAGAAAGGATTTAAGGTCACAGATGACAGACAGACAGAGAAATTCAAAAACTTTCTTCAAAGTTGTGTTGATAAAAAATCCCTTTTCTAGCTCAAAGATTGTAATGAAGTTCATACGTGAACAATTAATCAAGCAGAAAAAGTAAAGCTAATATGTCAATTCAGAAGGTCCTATAATAACTGAATTTTCTGAAAGAGTCCTAACATTAAACTTCATCTCTGGCAGCCATATTGGTTCAATTTGGTTGGAAATCCAGGTCAATAGATAAAAGTTTGAAAGAGGACTAAATAAAGACAACTGCTTCTAACTTTGGTTTCAATTGACTCATTGGTTTCAGACAAGATCTTTCATTGAATTGTCCCATATTGTCCTAAGTTAGTTTCAGGGAAGAAGGATTGTAGTAGTTTTTAGATGATTTTCCTATTTTCAGTAACAGTAAGAGCAGCATTAGATGCTTAGATATAATTTTGAAAGTAGACTTCTCAAGGGCGATTCAAAGTTTTATTTCGATTGGCTCAGTTTTTTTTCAGGGGAAACCATGTCTGAAGTAAGTCTACGAAAAATGACTGTAGACAACGCTGATATCCTTTTGCTCCCAAAAGAGCTGAACAAAATACAGGCTCCTAAGTATTGTGAAAAAAAAGCAGGCTAAAAAAAATATGCTGGACTGAATATTACTTGAAATAAAAAATTAACTTTTGCCTGAATTCCCCATCCCCCCTCCCCCCCCCCCCCCCCCCCCCAAAAAAAAAAATAAGGTGGCAGAAAATGCTATATTAAAGTTTGTTTTACAATTTATACATGTAATTCAGAGTGCAATCCTCGTTCACCTTGGTGTTGATATCTTACAATTGTTTAAATATAGTGACAGAAAAAGCAAAATCAAAGTTATATTAAAAAACACACCATTAACATTTCACACAATTCAACAACAGAGGCAATCTCAACAAGTCACTAACAGAAATCAGACCAATATCTCAAAGGAAATTTTTAGGAAAATTTTCCAGGATTTGGTACAGGCAAAATTAAATTACTGTACCAAATTGTGGGAAATTGCACATTTTTTCACGAACAAAGTTCCTAAACTCAGGGATAAAAAAAATAAAAACACAAAAATGATAAAATATTTAAAGACAAAACATATATACTCTTCATAACAGTGCAAAACAGAAAAGGGCTATATTCTGTTTTTTTTGTTTTCAAACACATTTGTAGTATTCCCCTTACATGACTACAGAGAAGCACATCATTGAAAAAAGGAGCACACTTGGTACCTACTGGAATACTGATTGTCTAGTGTTTTCAGAAAGTATGTTTATTCCCTATCCCAAAAACTACATTTTATCCATTTTATAAAAGGATAGTTTAAATCAACATTTTTAGTATATAATAATCTGGTATCATAAAGGTATAACAAAGTTGTGTGTTTTGGCCTAAAGTAAATATCCTGAAACAATACATACCTATATAATTAACATTGCTGAGATTTCCAAAGAATGTGTTGAATAAATAATAAGAAAACTCTTCTGTAGTGGTAAATATTACTTAAGGGTTAGATATTGTCAATTTTTTATGTGGATATCAACCCTTGGATACTGGGGCCTCGGTGGCCGAGTGGTCTAGGTAGTTCGTCATGACTACTAATGATCACTAGCCTGTCAACGCTCGTGTTGTGAGTTTGAATCTCACCTGTGGTGGGGTGTGTTCGACTCCGATCTAATTTGACAAGGATTGCCAATTTTCCTACCGAAGGTCGGTGGTTCTCTCCTGGTACTCCGGCTTCCTCCACCAATAAAAACTGGCCGCCGCGAAATAGCCAAATGTGCTGAAAACAGCGTTAAACCCCAACTAAACAAACAAACAAAACCTTGGATACTTTACTTGAAAAACAGTTTATCTTTTAGAACTTTTCGCTTTTCTTAACAATTTGAGAAAACTGTCTCTCTGACAAATAGGCTTTGCAAATAAGTGGAATCCACTGTATTATGTATGATTTTAAATCAAATTTATGTCTAATTTTATAGGAAATTGAGAATCTGAAACATAAAAATCTGAAATAGGCCACTTGAAAATACAGGAAATTCTTTGTACCTGCTGAATTTAAATAAAATCTCTAACAAGGTATAATTGAAACTGGATGCAGTTTCGAATGTCTCCCAAACGAAGCTCTTTCTCTTTCAGGGTATTTTTGGAATTCCTAGTGTTTGAAATACTGGACAAGTGTACAAAGAGATTGAGTATATGCAAAATGTTTGATATATGGTATTCAATATCTGCAGTTTTATATGTTGTAATCGGTATTAACATGATTAACAGATGTTTTATCAAAATATTTTATTATTGAAGGTGCAATGGCCTCCACCTCCCCTTTAGCCATGCCTTTCCACCCAACATATATAAATAAAAAATATACAGACCCCCCTATGGTACCAAATGATTCGTCTTATCATAAGAAGTAATAATATATATGGTTATAGGGTGGGGATCTCAATGGTTTTCAGAATATTTAGTATTTTACCATTTAAGGGGGTGGGGCATGACCCCCCCCCCCCCTCAGACCGCCCTATGGTACCAAATGATTCGTCTTATCATAAGGAGTAATAATATATATGGTTATAGGGTGGGGATCTCAATGGTTTTCAGAATATTTAGTATTTTATCATTTGAGGGGGTGGGGCATGACCCCCCCTCAGACCACCTATGGTACCAAATGATTTGTCTTATCATAAGGAGTAATAATATATATGGTTATAGGGTGGGGATCACAATGGTTTTCAAAATATTAAGTATTTTGTTATTTGAGGGGGTGGGGCATGACCCCCCCCCTAAGACAACGAAATGGAGGGTATAACATAATACCTCGCCACTTCGTGTGGCGGGGTATAAAAACTTAAATATCCAAGGTAACAGGTAGTATTTCCAAGTTAAGATCACAAATGATCAAGTTATATCACTTTTCCCATAGACTTCTATAGTAAAATTTGGAAAACCCCACCCCCTTTTGAGACCCCCAAAATATATGTTCCCTCCCACACATTGAAAATTTTTTTTCGGGAGGCGCATCTAGGAATATGGGCCTAGCAAGTCGTACGATATCAAGCGATTCCGTCTATTGGTTTATGAGAAACAGTGCACACAAGTGTTCGAAAAAACGCGCCCGGAAAGAATAATAATAAGAACTGAGCAAAAACAACATGTCTCCAAACTTCGTTTGGGAGACATAACTATTTTAAAACAAATCTGTCTATTTTGATTTTCACTGCAGAATAATAAACTTTTCAATTACAGAAAAATCCATGAAAATCCCGACAAATTATGGCAATCTGAAAGGTTCATCAATTATGTAGCTGGGTTATTTTAATAAGAATTTAACTTTACTCATTCATTTCTTGAGAGTTTGGGAGGAGACCCCTGTCCCTATATTTCTACAGTTATAAAGGCCATATAAATTATTACAAAACAAATACCCTCAAAGAATAATCCAACAACAGTCTGGTCCAAATTTGGTCCATATTCATTTATACTTTATTTCTTATTTTTAGGACTGCTAGCCATAATGGTGTATTACGTGAAATCATCCAACAACAGTGTTAAAAGGAATGCTACTCAGTTTATGAACATTAATGTTTAGTCCAAATGGGACATGTGGTTTCAGGAAAAATTGTTTTTGTGAAATTATGACATATAGCACACAACAGTTGAAAATAAGTAGTAATAGCTCATTAAGTCCTGTATGATAGGTGAGCTACGACTTCACTCAAGTTTGTGCAATAACGGTAACGATTAATAGCATGCACGACATAAACTGGTTAAAATATGAACTAGAGGCACCCAGGAGCATGTAGCGCACACCTGGACTATGTCCATCTTGACTGGCAACCTGTCAAGTTCCAACTAGCTCACTGGTTTCAAACAAGAAGATCTTTCAGTGATTTTTCCAGTTAGGTGTTAAACACTGTTCGGCTTTGGTGGTCATCTTGGATGACGGCTGGAGTCATAGGATATAATTCTGAAAAGGACCGCCTAAGGACCATTGCTGTCAAGTTTTCTTCCAATTGGCCAAGTGGTTTCAGACAAGAAGATCTTTAAGTAAATTTCCCATAGGGTCCTATGTAAAACTATGTTTGGCTCTGGCGGCCATCTTGGATGACAGGACGGGTCATTGGATATACATCTGAAAGAGGACGACCTAAGGATTATTGCTGCTAAGTTTTGTTCCAATTGGCCAAGTGGTTCCAGAGCAAGAAGATCTTTAAGTTAATTTCCCATTAGGGTCCTATGTTAAACTATGTTCGGCTCTGGTGCCATCTTGGATGATGGGCTGGGTCATTGGATATAATTCTGAAAGAGAACCACGTAAGGACCATTGCTGCCAAGTTTTGTTCTAATTGGCCAACTGGTTACAGACAAGAAAATCTTTAATTAAATTCCCCATAGGGTGCTATGTTAACCTATGTTCAGCTCTGGCGGCCATCTAATATGACGGGCCGGGACATCGGATATACTTCTAAAAGAAGACCACCTAAGGACCATTGCTGCTAAGTTTTGTTCCAATTGGCCCAGTGGTTTCAGAGGAGAAGATCTTTAAAGGAAAGTTTACAATGACGAAGACGGACGACGAACACCAAGTGATGGCAATAGCTCACATGGCCCTTTGGGCCAGGTGAGCTAAAAAACAAATCAACTGGTTTAAAAACAGAACAGGGAACAAAATATATGACAAAATACAATTGTGACACAGATTTTACAATTGAATTTGATTACTGCAAATCTTTTGCAAAACCAATTCATTGTTTTTTTTTCAAATTCAGCAGTGTATATATGTGTGTTATATAACTGTATACACAAAAGCATTCCTTAGAATAAAAGGTTACAAACAAAATTACAAACCTTCAGGAAGTCCTGCTCAGAATAAAACAAAACTACATGATTTAAGTTAAATTCAGTATCGTGCATTTCATTACATGCTTCTTTCTTGAATAATTAACTTTTCACAAAAAAGCAAGACATACGTAATAAAACACCACATATCCTCCTACTCTGTATTGATGGCATAAAAATGCTGAGAGCTCAAGTACATGTATATCAAAAATTTAAAGTTTTTGGAGATCATCATTTTACTTTTGGTGTGCAATGGAAAGTTTCCAGAGAATGAAATATTAATTTAGAATGGCCTTTTCTGATGATCCTTCTAATTTCAGTAAGTAAATCTTAAAGTTTTGCATATCAAAAAGGCATAACTTAGCAATTTCAACTTACGCCAGGAGGAGCTATTTTTCTGGAAGTTAAAAACTGGGTCAAATATAGATTCTCCTTCAGGTACGAGTGAGTTATGGAATTTCTCCACCCAAGATTTTGCGAGCATATTAAAATCTAAAATTTTAAACTATGGAGGGTGGAGAAATTCCATAATTAACGAGTGAATTGAAGGAGAATCTGTTTCTCCTATGATTTTCGACAAAACCTCCAGAAAATGTCGTTGCTATGTAGTTTTTTTACTTTGACGTTATTTCAGACATTCTCTAGTTTATCGTTCCAATAACTGTAGAAAAAACAGCGGTAATTCCCACGCAGAAATGTAATCACCGGGAAGTGGTTAAAAATATTGTGTATTTTTATCCCACCGATTAAACAAGTCAAGAATAGGAGAAATAATATTTATCACATATCTATAGATTTGGGTACCAGATATAATGTTTACAATCAATGTTTCCGCCCATTGCTGCACCTAGCATTAACAAGAATTACTACATACCTTCCTTGTTCAGAGCTGCTGCCTGCATTATTTTCTGTGTTGTTTCTGACACTTGACTCTCACTCTTTTTGCCTTTCGCAGAATCAGTCTCCAGTTTTCTAATGTCCCAATTCTTATATATCTCATTTCCTGGTCTAATACCTATGAATGCATTTTGTTTCATTAATGAACATTTGGATAAAATAAAGAAATGTAAATGATAGCTAATTACCAATTATATACTCTTATATCCTCTTAGTGTATTAAAAATAAAATGGTCCTGGAAAAAATGAAAAATTAAGACTCCCAGCAGTCTACATCATGCCATTGAACCTTTACACTAATCTGACCAGATAAAAAAAAACTCCAAAGACAATTTAGGAAACTTTCCTTTGATTTTAGGCATATTTGCCAGACCTTTTTGATAAACAGACAGACACAATTTTTCTATTTTTAATGACAATACTGCCTAAGGTTTAGATCCATAGAGACAAATTTAGACCATCCCCTCTTTAGTAGGGTCCCAATAGGCCATGTAATTTGATGTTTTTACTCAACTGGCTTCTGTTCCGATCCAAGCTAGTTTCCAAGGTAATTGTGAGGATGTGAGAGAAAATTTAACCCTTAAGAGTGTCCATTAATCCCTTCTTATTACTATGTTTGGATAAGACATATTTACTATATGTTGGCATTCAGGATACAGCCGATACAGCCATTGGGAGATGGGATCATTTGAGAATCATCCAATCAAAATTTTGTTGGATCTAGGAAATAATGGTCTGGTGATACTGTCATTAGGTAACAATTTCCTATTGGTTTCATAATGCAATTTTTTCTTGCCAAAGGTAATTTAAAATTGACAAAGTGTTTTTTCCTGTACCTGTAATCCATTCAAACACAGTATTACACAAGTCTTGTTTGAAATCATCACCTAGTCTGTTACCCGATTCAGGAAATGCTTGATGGTATATCAAAAATACAGCTTGAGCCAAGCAATTTGGATAAACCTGAAAAAATAGGTGTAAAATTTAAAGGAGGTAAAAACATGAATAACTGATCTGCTGAAAGATTTTTGAAAGAAAAAATGAACATAAAGAAGTTGGCCTGCAATATCTTGAGGAAATGTTTCTCTTTGTAAATTAATTACCTCATACTGTCATAGTATGATGGTCAATGAATAATTTGCCAACACCTCAAAAGTTTATAGCTTAATTCTTTACTAGGAAAATCTTTTGTTTTTTAAAATGATTGTCAAACAAATTCAATTATTAATTACAACTATATGTAGCTGTTGAAGATTTTGTTGTATGGGAAGCAGACAGAACAATTAAAGATGGTCACTGGTGAGAGTTTTAATATATATATTTTCAAATACTTTTATATTGAAATAGAAGTTGAAATCAATAACAAAATAAGAAAAAGACAACTATATGTTGCTGAACTCATTTCTGAGATATAAGGTGCTAAAAATTTGGCAGAAAAACAAATATATAGAATTTCATAAAATTTTCTCATTTAGATCTTTAAGATATGTATAACAAGTAAATAAAAAGAAAATAGGGTGTTGCTGGTGAAAAAATATCTCATACTATAAATGGATTAACTTTAATCTGACCAAAATTAAAAAACTGACAAGTAACCATCCTTAAGTGTCCCAAATATTTCTGCAATTGACTTCTTGATGTAAAGCTCAAGGCTTAAGAAAGGTTCTGTAAATTTCAAATAACAGTTAGCCAACATGGTTCAAAATCTTGGAAATTGAATATACAATGAACATATATCCAAGAAGATCACAAACTTTTTGAGATTACGTCATATTTTATGTGGAAATTCAGACAAAAAACAGAATTTCTGCTTTTGAGTAAACTTTATGGCAGTTACAAATAGAGGAAATAAAAAGCTATTACAAATAGAGGAAATAAAAAGCTATAGAGAAATTCTTTTTACTAACATTTTAAACAAAATGTTGAGATATTCCTGCCAAAAAAAAAACCGACTTGCAGCTGATAAAAAATGCACAAATATTTATTTATAGTAACATACTTACAACTAAGAATTTGTCTTTGACATCATTATGAATACTTGTAAACAAAGCAACATAACTATCAGCTATCCTATCATACAGTAATGACATGTTCTCTTTGTTTTTACTCTGAATTCCAAGAAAGACAAATATTAATATTTTACAGGTTATACATGTACATTGTACTATTTAAGTTCGGTGTAAAAAAATAATCAATTTTAAAAAAATATGATGACAAAAAATGTATTTATTTTGTGCATTGGGACTGAATGTTTTATATGTACAAATAAACAATTTACATCTAGCGTCTTGCTGCTTTGTGGTCTCATGGTAGCTCGCCTCAATTATGGAAGCTCGTGGGTTTGATCCCCTGCCGGATCAAACCAAACGACATTAAAATTGATATTTGCTGCTTCTCAGCCAAGCAAGCGGAATATAGGAATCTAGTACAAAGCAGGGTTCATACCCATATCAATTCAACATGCTTTCATCCTGATATGCATTAAATAATTGGCACTAGACGTTAAACAATAATTCATCCATCTATCCATCTAAAATCTCATCGATTTCATTCAGTTTTTATAGACAAAACAATTGATAAGGTGTACATTTCCCATTTACATATTCCCTCACTTCACATTCCTCCCCTTTTTATAAACAAGAGTGGACACACAAAAATGTCTCGCCTGTCGTGTATTTCTAATGAAAGTAAATGCTATCAGACACATTGCATACAGTATTCGAAAAACAAGCCAAAACACAAAAACTTAACTATAAACACTGAACCATGAAAATGTGGTTCAGGTCAGATGACACCTGCCAGTTGGACATGTACACCTTACAATTCTTCCATACACCAATATAGTAGACCTATTGCATACAGTATTTGAAAAACATGCCAGAACACAAAAACTTAACTATAATCACTGAACCATGAAAATGAGGTCAAGGTCAGATGACACCTGCCAGTTGGACATGTACACCTTACAATCCTTCCATACACCAAATATAGTAGACCTATTGCATACAGTACTCGAAAAACAGGTCAAAACACAAAAACTTAACTATAACCACTGAACCATGAAAATGAGGTCATGGTCAGATGACACCTGCCAGTTGGACATGTACACCTTACAATCCTTCCATACACCAAATATAGTAGACCTATTGCATACAGTATCCGAAAACAGGCCAAAACACAAAAATTTATCTATAACCACTGAACCATGAAAATGGTCAAGGTCAGATGACACCTGCCAGTTGGACATGTACACCTTACAATCCTTCCATACACCAAATATAGTCGACCTATTGCATATAGTATTTCGAAAAACAGGTCAAAATACAAAAACTTAACTATAACCACTGAACCATGAAAATGAGGTCAAGGTCAGATGACACCTGCCAGTTGGACATGTACACCTTACAATCCTTCCATACACCAAATATAGTAGACCTATTGCATACAGTATCCGAAAACAGGCCAAAACACAAAAATTTATCTATAACCACTGAACCATGAAAATGAGGTCAAGGTCAGATGACACCTGCCAGTTGGACATGTACACCTTAAAATCCTTCCATGCACCAAATATAGTAGACCTATTGAATACAGTATTCGAAAAACAGGTCAAAACACAAAAACTTAACTATAATCACTGAACCATGAAAATGAGGTCAAGGTCAGATGACACCTGCCAGTTGGACATGTACACCTTACAATCCTTCCATACACCAACTATAGTAGACCTATTGCATGCAGTATTCGAAAAACAGGCCAAAACACAAAAACTTAACTATAACAACTGAACCATAAAAATGAGGTCAAGGTCAGATGACACCTGCCAGTTGGACATGTACACCTTACAATCCTTCCATACACCAAATATAGTAGACCTATTGCATACAGTATTCGAAAAACAGGCCAAAACACAAAAACTTAACTATAACCACTGAACCATGAAAATGAGGTCAAGGTCAGATGACACCTACCAGTTGGACATGTACACCTTACAATCCTTCCATACACTAAATATACTAGACCTATTGCTTGTAGTATCTGAGATATGGACTTGACCACCAAAACTTAACCTTGTTCACTGATCCTTGAAATTGGGTCGAGGTCAACTGAAAACTGTCTGATGGGGATGAGGACCTTGTAAGGTACGCACATACCACATATAGTTATCCTATTACTCATAATAAGAGAGAAATTAACATTACAAAAAATCTGAATTTTTTTTTCAAGTAGTCACTGGACCATAAAAATGAGGTCAAGGACAATGTACATATGACAGACGGAAACTTCGTAACATAAGGCATCTATATACAAAGTATAAAGCATCTAGGTCTTCCACCTTCTAAAATATAAAGCTTTTAAGAAGTCAGTTAACGCCGCCGCCGCCGCCGCCGCCGCCGCCGCCGCCGCCGCCGCCGCCGCCGCCGCCGGATCACTATCCCTATGTCGAGCTTTCTGCGACTAAAGTCGCAGGCTCGACAAAAAGAATGAATACGAAAAAGATTGTTTATATTCAGGGGTTGCTGCAATGGTCTCGCTACAAGATAAATTACAGCAACACTGGCATCAAAAATTTAAAACATGATTATTATATGAAATGATAATTTTATCTGGAATTTGTAATGATTTTTGGTTGTTTTCATCTATTCCTTGTCCCTTTTGGGCTTTAACTCACTATTAAAAACCACATAATGATTTTCAAATGTTATTTTTGTCCATGTCCATATACCTTATCCTTACAGCTTCATTTAAGAATTGAATATTTTTTTTGTAGTTTCTTTGGAGTGTAAAAGCGTTGATGGAAACATATTTTGTATGAAGTGAGAAGCACTTCATCGTAAAAGTGTGTGTATGGTCAACACTTCAACACATTATGTTACCTTATAAAAACTACTCAGGTGCATTATATTCTTATACATGCATCTGGCAGCAATTTTACTTTAAACTTTTTATATATTCAAATAATTTTTCATTTGCATTCCTACACCAAGTTGTGACATCACATGTGTTGTCATGGCATTACAGATGATGCCATTCATTTAGAGGTTAAAGGTTATTAATTTAAACACATGATTCTTTTCAGCTAATCATATTTCATGAGATTCAATAAAATGCAACTTAGATTTTTATAAATGATAAGTAACATATATACCTCATCAAATTTATGTAGAAATATCCACCAGAAGGTATCTTGTAACACAGCTACAGAGGCCTCTGATAGAAACAACTTTTTCCAAAATTTTTTGAACCCCGGCTAAAATATAATATAAATCCTATTTCACAAAATAAAATTCAAAACTATAAATAATTTAAAAATATATAAAAGTTTAAACAGAATAACGCTGCTTTAGATCTTTATCTGGCCAATTTGGTATAAATTTCACATTAGCTATTTCACCCCTCCCCAGTTTTTATTAATTTTATATATTGCATGCGTTTAAGGGGATATTTCAATTTTACTGAGAAATTTTCATTAATCATTAAATTTGTCAAAGAAAAGGATAACACTTATATTTCTGGTTATGATTAATTACCAGCTTACTCAAGAAAGTCACAAAAGTCCAGGTACATATAACAGTAAAATCTATTTGAGACTTAAATTTAAAAACTTTACCAAAACACCTAATCATTCCCATTGGAGATCCTCATTCATAATATTCAGATAAGTTGTTTCACGATTTAGTGATGTACAACAAAACCATGCATAATCGCCAACATGAAAAAGATCAGAGGCATAAAGCTGTACCCCTTTGAGTTTGCATAAAATCATCACTATCATGATTGTCTTACATTAAAATCCTGGGCCTTTGTAACTTTATGCAGCACTGGTAGAGATTCTATTTGAGCTGGAAGTTCAACAAGTTCTCCGTGACGGAATCCAGGAAACTGACAGAATTCAATCGTTTTCTTCTTTGTCTCCAACATCGACTCTGCAAAGTCCTACAAAGCAGTCAAAAATTCATTTAGTTCACACTTATACTGTATATTAAATTCAAAACTTTATCAAGAATTTACTGAAATTTGAAAGATTGTAAACTTTTACATTTTCTTTCTTTATTACAAAGTAGTTCAGGAACAAATATAACAACAGATATTTTTCATTCCTTTAAACTAATAAGTAAATGGTAAAACTGAATCTGATTTTTTGTAGAGGTCCATATAAGAAATATTTTTAAAAGAAAATAAATAAAAGATAAGTTCAAGAATTAATTATAAATTTTCTTCCTATTATGTATTTAAAATATGACATATGATCTGGATCATTGTTTTTTTCCTGTTTTATTACGTATTAATGATTCAATGTTAATTTTTTTTGGACAATTTCTTACTTTGGCTATGTAATTTGCAAATTTATCAAGAAAAATCTATTTTCTTTAGGAAAACTGATAAATTACACATTAAATAACTTCCTGAAAAATATATTTTAAATGACAAAGTAGATTAGGCATTATTTTATTATAGTTCTTTAGAATATTTAAATGTTTCAAGCACAAATATTATGTATAATATGGCTTCAAGTGTTCACCATAAAAAAATGATTTAATTGTATAATTTCAAATTATCTTTTTGGTTAACACTTGAAGCCATAGTGAAATTTCCAAAGAACAAAGTGTTTCGATGTTTTTTTATCATTATATGGGGAGATAACTCTTGGTTTTTTTTTCAATACAATGTTAAAATATGTATCTTTCAATTCAAAACATAAATATCAAATAACAATTGGTGCTTCATTAGTATGACAGTTTAAAAAGGCCTGAAATTAACCCAAAAAAAGTTATGTATTATATACAACTGAGCATTCTGAAATATTACTAAACTGGCCATGAAAAAATAGCTTCTGAAAATGTGAATCTAATGTTAAATATATTTATTGTAATTAAAATGCAATAGCAAATATTGATAAAAGCCATTTGCCAAGTTATAATGACAATATAATGATATTTTTTTCATCCATTAAACATGAGATAATATATCAGCCTTAGTATATTACACATGTAGCTACCTCTCTCATGCATAACAAGTGATAATGTTAAATATTCACATTATTCTGTTCTATTTAAAAAATTCAGGAATGTAATTTGAGGTTAGAGTGTTTGTTTAAATCTAGTGAAGGTTCCACTATACAATTATTTTATTTCTAGCTTAGTTTTGGAAAATATGATGGTCAATTTTCAAATGTTTAAAACTGATGAGTAAAATTCGCTCATAATTATGATTTCTGACCATGAAGCTGATTTATGCTGAAAAAGAGGATGTGTGACAATTGATTTAAGCTCATTTTATTGGTTCAGTTTGTATGCATGGACTTAAGCGGCATCTCCATCTGACCTTGTAGGTAAGCATCTTGTGTGGTTTTTTTTAAGTGTGTAAATTTTGAACGAAGTTTTGAAATGTAAGTTATGAAAAAAGGAGCCAAAAAACTTGCTCTATTTTTTTTATTTTTTGAAATGGCCCAAAGCTATGTTTAATTTATGACATGATTATATCCATTGAAATTCTACATAAATGTGATAATTGTTCCAAGAATTGGGTTACTACAATGCATTTTCCACAATATTTTGAAAAAAGTTATCATTTTCGTTGCTATGGGTACCCAAGGAAAAAAAGATATTTTGGAAGAAATCCTTAAATTCCACAGACCTGCACAACTTTGTGATTCTTTTGATATGTAAACATTTGGGTATGAAAACCAAAATAGAAGGTACAATTTCATATTTTGTGTCTAAAATTCAACCCAAAATGACAATTGTGTAGTACTACCTAATGACATGCAGATATAGCTGCAAGGTCTTCTCTGAACTAATTTTCAATCTCTTTCATAGCCAATATTTGTACAGAAAAGATTTTTCAACTATAATTGTGTGTATCTAAATGGAGTTATACATATATATCCCACAGGTCTACTTCATCGAATCACATTCCAAAAATTTGAAAGTACACAGGATATTGTAAAAAAAGAATCAGTTGTTATGAATTAGAGAGACAAATGAGCATGAAATACATGTAGATATGTAACAAAATAAATATTCTTAGATACCAGAATGAAATCTTTTTTAATTATATTCATAAAAACATTTAATTAAAACCACATAAAAAATGAAGCTTTCAAAAGCTGAGCATTAAAATCAATGATTAATTTCTGTGAATTGATTACACAATACAAAACTAGTTCTGACTAAATGTACGATCTTGTATGGATCACCTGTTATTTTAATGAGCGGTTAAAAATTTTGAGATTATATGAAAACTTTTACACGGTCCTCGTATATGCTGCAGGATTATTAAAAAATCTAAATATTTTTAATTCCTACACATTTATACTTTAATAAGTGTCATGATTTTTAAACTCCATGATAACAAAAAACCCAACATGTAAAAGAAGTTCTAACTCGTATTCATAAAATAAAAAACAGACCCAGTTAGGTCCATTTTATAGACCTTGGACTAAAATTACTACAGCTAAATAGATTTTTTCCAAGAAATAGAAGACAGCAGATGCCAAGTGATGAAAAAAGCTCATCTGACCCTTCTCTTTTGGCCTAGTGAGCTAAAAATACAAGCAGTACATTAATGAACATCAAAAAACATAAAAAATCAAGTATAAAAACCTATATCTGTATTTCCACCAAATCTATGTCCTTTGTTGACAAACAACCTTTGTATATAATTTCCATTGGTCTAATATAGCATCTAGTGAAATATGAAATGTGACATTACACATATCCTACGCCTGTCAAACTTGCTGAACTTTTTTCAAAATTGTTGACCTTTTTTGTTATCTGCTTTTAGTTATCATTTTTTGTGCAGATGAACCTTAATTAAAAAATTATACATTCCAATCACACATTTAAATGATTTCTAGAAGACATACATTTAGTACTTAAGGTCATAGGTTGGTCCCCTATTCCGATAAAAATTTGTAAAGCATCCTAATTTGAACATTGCTAAAATTGAAAATCTTACAATTGTTTAACTTTTAGGTTTTCAAGATCACAATGCGAATTTTCTATTCTGTATAAAAACTTTTGAAATGGTACATGAAGTACCTTTCAATAATGAAAAAAATTCCGTATACACAAATATCACACTTTTATAGGGGGGAATGTAGCTTTTCTAAATTGACCGAGCCAATTATGAGGTTACAGAATTTTCTTAATATTGACATTTGTCATATAATACATGTATATATGTATAACATTAAATCTGCTTTTTTTATACTTTTAAATTTCTACCTTTACTCATCCTCCCAAGTCAGGATTTTGTATCCACATTCGTTTCTACAAACCTCTGACATCACACATTCATAAAATTCTACCCACGATGCAAATGGATTCTCTGTTGACCTTGAGAAGTAACCAATGAAAATATTTCACTTCCAAGCCGTAAAATACGAATGTGTGATGTCAGGAGTTTGTAGGAACGAACGTGGATACAAAACCCTGACTTGGGAGTATGACCTTTTCTAAATCTAAATAAATTCATAACTAAAAAAGTAAAATATATATTGCCTCATGTTTAGTTCATTTCAAATATATTTAATCTGAATTTATCAATCTTGCCCAAATTTATTCTACTGGTAATTAGTTTTATATCATGGAGTGCACTCTAATTACCAAAAGCTCTAGACGATTCTAAAATGGTCCATCTGATGTCAGCGAAATCTCAGACTATGATGGCATTGATGTTCGCCATTCAAGGATTTTCATTATGAGATTTTTCTCTAGACTTTTGCTATCAACTGCATTTTGTTTGGTTCACTAAACATGACAGACTTGGGTAATGCATGACGTCACAGAACAAAAGGTATGGGTAATAATTAATCTCACAATGGTCATAATGCATAGAATTGATAAAAGGGTACATATTTGATGAAAGGACACAGATTTGATGAAACACATTCATTTTGTCTAGTTAAACAGCAAATTATTACTTAAAAAATGAAAATTATGTTTATATGACACATGTATAAACAATGGTATACAATGATTCTGTGGCTGAAAGCATATGTGAACAATAATGAGCAAAAATACAGTTTGGATATCAAAAGCTTCATAAATTTCTGCAGACTTACTGAATCCATTTTACTAAAAAAAGTCTGGAGAAAAAAATTAAATCAATTAAATATAGATTTTCATATCTAATTTGTTATATGTTAAAAATAAGCTAATACACAGGAATCGATCAGAAGCCAGTGTATTGCTCACCTTTATTTATTACCATCTGGGTTAGTCCGAGATTGCTCTGACGTCTGACAGCCCAAGCATATCACAAAAAAGGTTGTCAGATGTCAGAGCAATCTCGGACTACATCTGGGTTAGCACATACAGTGAAACCTGAAAAAACTGGACAGAGTAAACTGGATTCCTGTCAAAACCGGCCGATTTTCGTAATCCCAATGTTTTCTCTTATTTCCTTTAATAATGAAACCTGTATAAACAAATTCCGACCTACTTATCCGGTCCCAGTACATTAAATTACTGTTAAATTTACCTGACAAAACCGATCTATCAATCAACGACACCAAACACTTGTTACCTTTATCGATCAATTAAAAATCCCACAAGGTTGTAAACCTAAGGTTCCCTATGGGTAAGTTTTCTGTTTTTTGGTAAAGAAGGAAAATTCAATTAGTGAACTGTTTGTATAACCAATAATTGTCAAAACAGTCTTAAATCAAATTTCATTTATGATTCCTTTACATCTATCGTTGTCAATACGAAAAGCAACTTCCTGTCTTAGAAAACCCTGAATAAACCGGCCCACTGTCCAAACCATCCTTTTCTTGAGGTCCAGAAGGGGGCCGGTTTACATAGGTTTCACTGTATTATATAAAAAATTCTGAAATGACCATCTTCAGTCCTCATAAGCTATTTTTGTTAAAAAGTAAATGGATGACATTCATAGGACAATAGACCCAAATAAAAAAATGAAATTGTTGGCAGAAGCTTTAGTAGCATTTTAGGCCTGATGAGCAAAAATTGGGCTCTTTTCGACCTCCTTTATTGGGAATTCTTATAATTTAACTACTGCATACTGGTATTTGTTTTTTACTTATATACAGTTACATCTGTTATCACTGTATTGTTTCATGCTGCAATTGGTGTTTTGGAAAAAAATGCTAGGGAGAGCCTCACTATGATTTTCGCCAGTTCCTAGCCTCATACAAATAATTTCTATATTCTTGTATACTATAATAATATAGGGTTATTGCATGAATATTGGGAAATATTGTCTTGAGTAGAATATTATATCGAACGAGCTTGCGAATGCAATAGGATATTTTACGAGGGACAATATTTCCCAATTTCGTCCAATAACCTTTTTATTGTATGGCAACACCACCCAGATCCTAGAAAAATTGAAAAAATATCAAAGATTTTGTCCTTACAATGCAATATTGCTCTCCGTGCAATATTGGCTAATATTGCACGTTTGTTTTTGGTTACATTCTACAGGAAATTTTACGTTGCTATACAATAATATTGTATATATATATTCTTTCTTGTGTATAATAAAACCATAACAACAGGTAGAAAAAAAATCATGAGTGGACTGTTTTCACTTCAAATCACATTTTGTTTGTTTTCCATGTGATAATGAGGGTATAGTAGTTTTAGCAACAATTAAACCCACACTACACAATAAACTTGCAATATACCACTGGTAGCTATATGCTGCTTCAAATAAATGTTTTGGTGGCTGTGATTTTTTTAGCTATATTGTGGCATCAAATTGATTTATAGTTCTTTAGATTTTGCCGCTCCTATTTTCAGACTGTGCTGTGAATATGCCCATAATTCTTCTAGAAATTCCAAATAATAAGTGTTTGCCTGCTCCTAAAATTTGGTAAAATAGAGGGATTTTTTTCCAATTTTTGCAATATATTAGTGTATAAAAATATGTGCCATTCGTAAATTTGATCTTCGACCGAAAAAATTTAGTCCTCATGAAAAAAGATTAAAATTAAAATTTCACTTGCTACATGTAGCACCTTTTTTTGTCATAAAAAATCCAAAGAACTAAAAATCAATTTGGTGTGGCCTTAGTATTCATATTTTTGTAATGCCAAAAACCATTTGGCAAAACAACTGTCAGTAATTGATATTATAGGTTGCATTCAAATCACAGCACCGTAAAAAAAATCCTAGCTGACAAGGCCACTGATTCTACTTAATAAACAAATTTGCATTGAACATTCTGTTGCAGAACTCTATTCATCATTTGTTCTTCATCTATATATATATATATATATATATATATATATATATATATCACTATGATTTTCCCCAGTTTCCTTAACGTCATACAAATGTGAGGGTAAGGAAACCATATAAAATGTTAATTCATTTATTTTCATAGGTACTAATTTTTGTTACTTAGTTAAAATTTTAATATTTAAATTTGTCGGTAACTAATTCAGACATTTGATTTACAATATTTGAACTAATTACTGCATGTTTGGTTATGCTTTTCTTTGATTTTATCATGTTTTATAATACATCCTGTTATTGTGTATATATAGTTCTCTTCATACAAAATGTTACCGACAAAAAAAATATTCATGACCCCAAGCGCTTGTAATTGATTCCTAAAATTGAGTTAACTTTCAATCTACTCAAAGAAGGCTGAATGGTCTTTTATCCAAAAAATACATTTCAGAAACCAGAATTTTCTGCAGAATTGACAAATAAAAAGTTAAAATAATTATATCATTGATTTATCCTGTGCAGCAACCTTAAAGTGTTAAAATACTTTTTTTTCTTCATACCTTTGCAGTATTAATAGTTATACCGATTTTCCCTTCAAGGCACAATTTTGTTATTTAAATATCCTTTACTAAAACATATCTGTTATATTAGCTTCACTTTAAATTGGATACAATCTTTCTTTACTTACCCCACTTTTTGAATCCTGTTATTTCATAAATTAAATACAGACAAATATATTTATTTTCAACATAAACTTATTTCACACACACACAAAAAAAAACAAGACAAAACTTATATTATTAGATAAGGCCAAATAAAAAAAACGTGTGTTAAGGTCTCACGCTTATGACTTTTTTTGCTAACTTTTTTTTCCCTGTCACTTAATGTAGAAGGAATTTTTTGTTTCTAACAGGGGCTTGTACAAAAAGGTCAATAAAACCTTAAGGGTAAATGCAAAAAGGGTTAGTACGGAAACCCTAAACACACATATTCTCCATTTTTGGTATATGAGAGTTGTCTCCCATTTACAGAGTTATCTGCTCTTTGGAGAAGGTGTCACAGATATCAATGGACAAATTGTCATTTTTATGCAAAATATTTTTTCTTCCTAACAATGTCCTCAACACACATTAATGATATGTTTTCATTTATATTTTCTCACATTTCTCATGTCTGATGAAGGCCTTCTCCTATTCAATATTTTTTTACTAAAATTAGAAGAATTTTTGTCCTTCAAGTTTTATATAAGACACCTTCAGCCAGGAAAGATAACTCATGCATATGGGAGACAACTCAAACATCCACAAAAAAGGAATACTGTGTATATTTTTATTTGACCTAAAAAGGCTTTATTGTGCAATAGAAAAACTAAAGAGTACAACAAACAAATGGTGCCACAAATCAACTGTCATCAACTGTCCTCATATTTTTTTTTATTAATTACAAAACATATTATTATACATGTATATTGTTGGAAATCTAAATTTTGCAACATCCAAATCTAAATTCAAAATTTTTATTTAAATTATCTTACAGAAAAAAATGTTCCATTAATCAATAAATATGTTAATTTGAAGATCAGCAAAATACAAAACAGCATTTTATACTGCTTCAGTATCAATTTTTAACTTTTAGTTGAAATGTACATTCTGAAATAAAAATATCAAAAACAGATCCTATTTTCTAATTTCAGACTGTCATGTCTGATTATTTATAAATTTGGTGTTTAACTTCTATTATTCAGTCAAATCGCAAAGCTGTAAAATTTTACATTAAAATCCATATTATAAAATTTTACACTTCTGTATAAAATTTCTCCTCACTAGCAAATTCTGATGTGGCAGAAGAAAATTTGAACTTAAAGATGGAGAGGGCTAAAGAGTGATATGTTACATCAGAACCATCATGCAGCAGAATTTATTTGTTGAACTCAGAGAGGGATAAGTACAGTAACCATGGTAACAGTCATGCAGCAAAAAACATGTCAGTTATGCATGTTATACATGCAATAACATGCATCATGCAATGTAATTCTTTTAGAGCTTTAACTATGTAACAAGATGAATGTTTTTCAGGAATAAAGTTTGTATTCTAAGTATAATAACATTTTAACACAAAGAGTAGATATACAATGGAACTCCAGTAAACCATCCCCTCTGAAAACTGAACAGTTTCTTTTAATCCCAAATTTACACCTAGGCCACACCAAATTTATTTTTAGTTCTTTGTAGCGGCTCCGATTTTCTGACTCTGCAACTTTTAAGAAAAATATTTCTCTTCTTCATTTTGCAAAAATGCTGATAATTTGTCACAACTTCTTCATTTTTTTTGCAATATTTTAGTTAAAAAAATTTTGGTTCCACATGATTTTTGCTTTAAAAATTGTCCCCAAGAAAAAAATTAAAATCAAAATTTTGCTCACTCGCACCTATTTTTGCGTAAAAATCCAAAGAACTAAAAATCAATTTGTGTGGCCCTATATATTCAAGCAAAAAATTCTTCCAAAAACCAGCCCCTCTGAATTCCAAATTTATTAACTTCCTACGGATACGATTTAGTCTGGAATTTTTCAAAACCGGACCCTCCGAAAACCAGTCCCACAGATGTTTAGTTTTCAGATATTCCGGTGGAATAATAAATAAGGACTCTAATGAATGAAGTATAACTATTTTAGTTAGAACTATAAATTCAGTGTAAACATGCTGTGACATAATGAGTATTACTTACAAGACTTTTGGAGACTTTAGCACTGTGATGAGTTTTAACAGCATCAGAGTCTGTCATTTCTGTGATGAAGGCTAACAACAGAAAATATATTCATTAATTATAATTATGTGACACACTTATTCTTATGTTTTGGTCTGAATTGGTGAAGTAAATGTAGTTTAAAAAAAGATTTTTAAATATTTAGTTTTCTCTTTTCTTTTTTTAAAACAACACTATTTTGTCAAGATAAACTCTAAGATCATTACATTTTGAACATTTTTAAAATATTTTCAAGCAAATGTCAAAATATCTTGAATTATCACCCAAAATCAAAATATCAGTCATTTGCATTGTGACTTAGCAGATATTCAGAATCAATAAGGCCACAACAAATTGATTTTCAGTTCTTTGGATTTCGTCGCTCAGATTTTTGGACTTTGTAAATTTTAAGAAAACATTTGTTGCCGTTTCATTTTGCAGAAATGTTGTAAATTTGCCATATATTCTTCATTTTTCCACAAATTAAAAAAAATGTCCACCTGCTCGATACATTTGGTAAAACAGATAAGTTTTTTTTCATTTGTAGCTTAATATTATATTTAGAAGGCAAATTCATGAAAACAGTGACACGTCAGAGAATAAATACAACAAACGTCCACAAAGCAAACCAAAGAGAATGTAAAACAAGACAACATAAAAACTAATGCACTCCCACAAAAAACAAACATACAAATATTTGCAATGATACTTACTTCTTGCTGAGGAAAATGGTAGTCTTTCAGCTTTCTTTTGATCTTGATCTTCTTCAGCTAATATTTGGTCTGCATAATACTTCAGTTTTTCTTCCAATGCTTCAAGGTCTGTTTCTAAGTCTTCCATCAAATGTAAGCCAATAGCTAACCAATGTCAAGGAAAATTCTGAGTATCACATACTGTGTGCTATTCCAATCTATGGTTATGCCAAATGAGGCAGAAAGCATTTTCAGGCAAAATGGTCAAAATTTTATTTAGAACCTAAAACTTAAACAAGCCTTAAACCATGTGTGGAAAGTTTTCTGATTAGGTCACACCAAATTGATTTTTAGGTTTTGGGATTTTGCCGTTCCAATTTTTGGACTTCGTAAATTTTAAGAAAAACATTTTTCCTGCTTTATTTTGCAAAAGTGCTAAAAATTCGCCCAAAATTCTTCATTTTTCAGCAGATTAAAAATAAAATTTGTAAAATGGATACGAGCTGAGTCTATGATAATTTCTGTGATGTCGTCTTTCGTACCCAGAAGCAAAGACTCATTCACTAGGTCCAATGGGCCTTCGGTTGCCATGGGATATGGCCAGTCATCCTGAAAAATAAAATATCAAATTCATATGATAAATATAAAGATCTATAGTCAACTAAGGGAACAGAAATTTGGTTTTTAGATATGGGTGGGAAATGAGTGAAACATATACAGTTGACCCCTCCTAAATGCAAACCCTTTATGTCCAAACAAATTATACAATTAACAAGATAGAATAGAGAATGGAAACAGGGAATGTGTTAAAGAGACAACAACCCAACCAAAGAGCAGAAAACAGCTCAAGGCTACCAATGGGTGTTCAACACAGCGTGAAAATCTCGCACCCAGAGGCTGGCTTCAGATTTTCTTAACAATTCAATATGCAAAATATCAGGAGAAATTAACATAGACTATATGGTAAATGGTGCGGTGTTGCAAAATCTTATGCAAATAAAAGGAGTATTCTATTAACAGATATCCAACTAAGTGGACTTAACTGTATTATGTGATTTAATAACTAAGGCAACCTTAAAGCTAGTCGATTTAATGAGGAAAATGGTGGGTTGAAGGGAATAAAGCTTAGTTTGAGGTACAGGGAGATTGAATAAAATGTACATATTCTTAGAGAGAAACAAGAGGCTCCCAGGAGCCTGAATCGCTCACCTGGTCCTTAAGCTTTAAGGGAGTCTTTCATGAGCTATTACCCCTATAATGGATCATCTGACAACTTCGACCCAATTCAGACTTTTGTAGAGCTCAATGAGCTGATTGTTTAAGCAAACAACAGCTTTTCTCTATCGACAATAGTTTTCATTCTATAGGGCAAAAACAAGAGAAAACGCTATTTTTGACATTTAAAGGGTCATCTATAAGGCATCAACAGTTATTTTGACATTTAAGGGACAAAACTTTAACTCCTAAAGGGCTCATCTAAACATTTTGCAAACTAAGGGAAATGCTGTGAAAATGGTCAATTTTGATGTTCTAAGGGGAATAACTCCTAAAAGGAATGATCATACAACTTAATAAGTACAAATTTAAAAAAAAAAATCAAGAAAAAGCGCAATAACTCCTACATGGGTGGTTATATCTTCTTCAAAATTTCAAAGCAGGTAGATCTTGAGGTGTTGAACACTTTAGCTTCCCATCAGAATTTTGATATCTGTCACCATTTTTGAGTTATTTGCAAAAAACTGCAATTTACCCCTATGTTCTATTTTTAGCCATGGCAGCCATGTTTTTTTACAAATCAAAAATCCAAACGATAGTTTAGTAGCACTCATGCCAAGGAACAACTACACTAAGTTTGGTTGCAATTAAACTTATGGTGTAAGAGGAGTTAACGATTTTATTACAATGAATAAAGACTGCAAAAAGGGTCAATTTTGACGATCTAAGGGGAATAACTCCTAAAAGGAACGAACCTACAACTTCGATCCTGTTACAAATTTTGTAGATCTTTGTGTGCCTAACAATATGAAATTTAAATTTTTCAAATTTCCTTTATAGTATCCAAGATATTGAGCTTAATAAGTGCAAAATTTGGAAAAAATGCAGAAAAAGGGCAATAACTCCTACATGGGTCGTTGGATCTTCTTCAAAATTTCAGGGCAGGTAGATCTTGAGGTGCTGAACACTTTTACCCTCTGCCAGAATT
Organism: Mytilisepta virgata; assembly: GCA_028015205.1. Lineage (NCBI taxonomy): Eukaryota > Metazoa > Mollusca > Bivalvia > Mytilida > Mytilidae > Mytilisepta > Mytilisepta virgata. The sequence goes on along the minus strand of CM051517.1, from coordinate 67,085,624 downwards.
TTGATATCTGTTATGGTTTTTGAGTTATTTGCAAAAAACTGCAATTTACCCCTATGTTCTATTTTTAGCCATGGCGGCCATGTTTTTTTACGAATCAAAAATCCAAACGATAGTTTTGTAGCACATATACCAATAAACAACTGTACGAAGTTTGGTTGCAATTGAACTTATGGTGTCGGACGAGTTAACGTTTGAAAAATTGTTAACAGACGACGACGACAGACGACGACGACGACGACGACGACGACGACGACGACGACGACGGACGCCAAGTGATGGTAAAAGCTCACATGGACCTTTGGTCCAGGTGAGCTAAAAATGAATCAGGAATCGATGTATGATTTATCTATTTATAATTGGATATATTTTGATTTTGAGTCTAAAAACTGCCGTCCCAAGTCTGGGTTGGCAATTTCCATGGTTTCTATACGGAGTGCACTCTGACGTCCCACGGCCCCAGCATATCACAAAAATGGCCGTCAGACGTCCGAGCAATCTTGGACTACTCATACCATAGACAAAGTTGAGAGGTTTAATTATTGCGATCGTCGCCCGTGTGAAAAAAATGTTTTATTATTGCGATCAGAGATCGGGTTCAAAATTGAAAATAGAAGTTTTATTAATGTAATCGTTTTAATTAATGGTTTTAAAAATATTACAATTCAAAATGTTATATTTTTAATAGCTGTCCAAACAATAACTTTTCAACTAAGTATCTACCAATTAACATTTCTCGGGATGTCGGCAATAAATGACCAGAAACTTACCTGTGATGCGAATGCGTGCTATGAATTTGATTTCCTGCTACATTCAATCTATATACTGTAAATATTGAAATTGTTGCGATGTTTTTATTATTGCAAAAATTGTGATGAGTTGGGGATCGCAATATTAAAAACTCGCATTTTTAATGCATATTTTCATGTCCAATTTACTCTAGATTTGTCTCCCTTTGTTTACATTAACGCATGCAAGTTTCTGGTCATTGATTGCCGACATCTGGAAACCAGTTAATTGGTAGATTATTAGTTGTACATATATACTTATTGTTTGGACAGCGATTATATATATCATTGTAAACTTGTAATAATTAATAAGTAAAATTATTCTTGAGAATTGTTGAATTGTTTTGTTCTTTTGTGACCGCTCGGGAAGTCACAGTGAGGTATTAATTAATTTTATTAAATTTAACCTTCAAGAATAATAAATTAAAACAAAAAAAGAAAAACAGGTGTCATTACATGTTTTATTTTGCATAAAATTTAATTTCAATAACAATTTTCAAATGTTCCCCGATCTCTGATCGCAATAATAAAACTTTTTTTCACATTGGGGACATCGCAATATTTAAACCTCGCAATTTTGCCTAGGGTAAAAGAATCGCAATAATAGATACATGCAAAAATTTCTGAATTTACAGTAATAAAGTGACAACTTACCAATTTCTCTACTTCCAGAAACTCCTCTAAGTTTGTTGGAAGTTTTGCTTTTGTCTCTTTGTCTTCCCGCTCTTCTGCTTCTGCTTTTTCTTCCTCCTCCAACTTTGCCATGATGGCAGCCACTCTTGGATCAATTACAACAGCCATACCTATTCTAAATGGATAGTTACATGTAATACACGTATTACTGATTTGAAAGAAAAGTAACTCTGTCACTGGTTCAGTTGTAGAATGCTCATCAAGGAGCCAGTGTATCTGATAATTTGGTAATTTTTCCACACATCAAGATGGTTGTCACTAAAAAGGCAGTACTACTTCATTTATACATGTAATTTCCATTTATGCTGTTATATATTTATCGTGGGTTGCAGTGATTTCATTAGAGTATACATGTTTATTAAACTACAATCTACACACACAATAAATATATAACATTGGCGACGAGGATGGGATACATTTTTAAATAACTTTATTTTTACAATCTGCTGAAATTTTAACACACCTGAAATTGTTAAAATGCCTACGTATGGTCAGATCGAGGAATTTAAGTTTGAAAATAATTTTGAGGAATATACCGAAAGACTAGAAGAGTATTTCCTTGCAAATGAAATTGATAATGATGACAAAAAGAAGTCAATTTTTCTCACAGTTTGTGGAGAAAAGACTTATAGTTTGTTAGGGAACTTATGTGCTCCAACAAAGCATATTTGAATCAAAATAATTCATGGTAGTCATAAGTTTGTATCAAATTTCAACAGGGCTTTGATTACTTGCTTTAATCTTATCCCCTGCTAACACTCAGGAAAATATTTGGCTCAATTGATGTTAACCATGTTAAAATCTCCAACAAATGTATAGCTGCCATGAATTATTTCTTAAATTTACTTTTGTACTTTGGTTTACAGGGGATATTTTGCAAGCATCATCACTCACATGATCTAACAAAGTAACCAATAAGAAGCCAGGGTGTACAGTGGTGCAATGTCTAATCAACCTAGCTGAAGTGAAAATAAACTATATCCTCAGTGTTTTTCCAACGAACTAATAAAAAATTTAATTCAAAGTAATCGTCAAACAGAGTGATTAAACTTCGTCCTGACAAAACATAAAATCATTTAGATATGCAATAAATGAATTTGGAGTTTCATTTATAAATTTCTTGCAGGTTTTGATGAAATTAGTATTAAGATCAAGGTCTTTATAAATTTTAATTAGTCACGGAATAGTGTTGAATATGCTAAAATTTTCTTTTTAAACCAAAAATAAACATTGTTTTATTATCTTACTTGTAATGGAAAAGGCTAATCTGTTATCACCATGACAGCTTATGTACTGGGAGATTGGAGAATTTTTCAATGTCCTGTAAAAATTCATATAATCATTCCTCACACAACAATTTCTAATACAGTGGTAAATCCATTTTAAGTTTGAGGTAAATCTAAATTAAATTAGGAATGCTTCATTTTTGTAGTTTTAGTGGGGGGTAAAAGCTTTGACCGAAGTATATTTTGTACATCCTCCCAATTTAAGTCATGGATTCATATCCACGTTCATTCCTACAAACCCCTGAAATCACACATTCGTATTTTGCAGGTCAAACATATCGCCCCTATGTGTGTGACCTAGAAAATACTACCTACAAAGCAAATTTGTTCTCTTTTGACCTTGAGAAGTAACCAATGAAAATCGTTCACTTCCGACCCATAAAATAAGAATGTGTCATGTTTGTAAGAAGCGAATGTGGATACAAAACCCGGACTTGGGAGGATGCATTTTCTATGAAGCAAGTAAAAAAATGTGTGAGTCTTCCAAGGAAGACATGTGTCGCTTGCGGACGTCAATTTTTACAAAGGATATTAAAATTGTCTAAAAATGAAATATATATGCACACCTGTGCATTAAGGTTAATGCACAGAGAAAGTCTCATCAAATTCTTTTGTGCGGTTTATGAGTAGTTGAGGATAGAAGAAAAGTGTTACGACGCAAGACGACAGATAGTGATCCCTATGTGTCAACCATGCGTTCCAAAATGACTCCAATTTTCTATTTTTTCACAAAATATTACTCTGCTGCATTGCAGCATCATTAACGACATCTTGGGAGTTGGGCCAAACGAGATTTTGATTTTTACAGTATTTGGTGATTTTGATTTAAATTCTTCATGAATGTTGTATTATGTTTAAATGACATTTGATCTATAGTCTGATGATACCATAAACATTCATACTGCTGAGTCTGCAGAACTGTAACCACATCCGTTAGATAATCAGTTATTTTGACAGTTCACATACACACCTCATGTACTTGATAACATGAATGAAATTCCAATACTTCTGGTATATGATACTTTTAATAAAGTCATTCAAACTGTATAGATGTAGTTTATATACAGCCGTACCATAACAATGAAGTTTTATATGGGATTATTAGGAGCTTTGTTAAGCAGTGTGTTCACATGTAGCATTTTCACCTAACGCCAGGCAGAGCTGTTTTTCCGAAAGTTATTTAAAAACTGGGTTAAAAAATATTTATCACCTATCTATAGTATATTTGGGTACTACAAATAATGTTTACAATTGATGTGTCCATCCACTGCTGCACTAAGCATTAACTAGAATTGCTATCACATGTCTTTGTCCTGTGTCAAAGCTGTATGACCCCTCAAATTGCAAGTTTTTGTCTTCATTTCTGGGTTGTTGTCTCGTCAACATTTTTCCCTAACCTTCTTTCGTTTCAATGATTTTCTTTATGTGTGAATAAATGATCAGGGTGTTGTCAAGTGCCCAGCTAATCCATCCAGTTTTATGAAATTAAGCATATGCCTTCTTTCGTTTCAATGATTTTCTTTATGTGTGAATAAATGATCAGGGTGTTGTCAAGTGCCCAGCTAATCCATCCAGTTTTATGAAATTAAGCATATGCAGAGTAAGGTCTCCCCCCCCCTCCCCCTCCCACTATTTCTTTAATCTTATTTTTTGGTTCCCCTCAAGAGGTTTTTACCAAAAAGCTTATTCCAACATGTGCGTTTCTCATATTTTGACAATGGATATCGGTTAAATAAGGGGTTTTAATGATTATATTATACCTAATTCGTTGCCAACAACGCTAAAAAATTTATAGATCATTCTGCCGATGAGTGATTGGATCGAGTAGGATGGTAGAATCAGACGCAAGTTGTACAATTATCAAAGTCCTGAAGTACTGTTTATCCGGATTTCCTACTACTGTTTAAAATGATATTGATACTTGTATAAAAAGTTTTATCTTTTAAATAAATTAGACACGAATTAAATCGTTTGAAATTAATTATACAAGTTGATTTTGCGAACCATCTATCAACTTACATCGATTTACAGATATTTGTTCACACACACACAGACACACTCTCATATATATATATATATATATATATATATATATATATATATATATATATATATATATATATATACTCACTACCTGGGCGATTTGGGTTCCCCTCCAAAACCACGGAACAACGCGACCAAACATACATTTGACGTGTTTACACTTATTGATTTTTTGCTAGCAGCGGCTCAAGGGTTGCGTGGTCATATATGTCCAGAAATGTGTGTACAGAATTGCCTATCAGCATTTGTAACCTCTATTAAGGCTTGGTTACTGGTGGTTACAAGGTTACATAAAAGTCTGCACAGGGCCCCTTATAATTTCATACATGGTCAATATAATCTCTTGAAGGCTACTTCATGGAAGTAGCTGGGTGACATAGAATTTAGAAATATTTTAAATGCCAGGTTACAATGGTTACAATGGTAACATGCAGTCAAATTGTGAATTGATCCCTTATAGGAGCTTTTGCCCTTGAAAGATTACATGTAAACAGTAATTATCAATGGTTACAATGGTAACATGCAGTCACCAAGAAATTGTTTTGTCAATCTGTCCGGAAACTGGCTTCATTTATATCAAGTTACAAGGTTACATAGGTTACTCTTTGGTAACATGAGGTTACATAGAATTGGGAAATATTTTAAATGCACAGGTTACAGTGGTTACAATGGTTACAATGGTTACATGCAGTCACAAAGAATTTTTTTCTGCCAAGTCTGGTTCCAATTGGCCATGTAGTTTCATAGAAGATTTTTGAAATTCACCCCCTCCCCTTTTCTATTTTTAGAAACAGCAGCCATGTCGGTTGGCAGTCGGGGATGCCGGATATAACTTGGAAGGATGCTACCCAAGGACCATTCCACCAAAGTTTGCGCCCAATTGACCACGTGATTTCAGAGGAGAAGGTTTTTGGATAAATTTTCCAATAGGGCCATATATGCTAAACTACGTTCGGCTGTGGCGGTCATCTGACATAATTATGAAAAAGAACCTACTGAGGACCATCACTGCCAAGTCTGGTTCCAATTGGCCATGTAGTTTCATAGAAGATGTTTTAAATTCACCCCCCTTTTTCTATTTTTAGTAACAGCAACCATGTCGGTTGGAAGTCGGGGATGCCAGACATACCTTTGGAAGGGGGCCACCCAAGGACCATTCAACCAAAGTTTGCTCGCAACTGGGCAAGTGGTTTCAGAGGAGATTTTTCAATGAATTTTCCATAGGACCCTATGTTAAACTAAGTTTGGCTGTGGCGGCCATCTTTGTCAACAGTCCGGGTCATCGGATATAATTCTGAAAGATAACATCCTAAACACCATTACTGCCAAGTCTGGTTCCAATTGGTCATGTAGTTTTATAGAAGAAGATTGTTTCAATTCACCCCTCTTTTTTCTATTTTTAGCTCACCTGTCATAAAAGCATATGTCAGCTTTTGCAATCAGTTGGCGTCCGTCTCCGTCGTAAACTTTTTCAAAGATCTCCTCTGAGACCACTGAACCAATTATAGCCATACTTAGTTTGAATGATCCTTAGGATATCTAGAATAAAGTTTTTGTTTTATTTTATTGTCCGTCGAGAAACATGACCACCATGGCTAAAAATAGAACATAGGGGGTAAACTGAACCATTAAGAGTAAAACTGACGGGATAAAAATGTTCATCAGGTCAAGATCTACCTGCCAAGGAATTTTCGGACAAATCGGTCAACCCTTTGTTGGGTTATTGCCCCTGAATTGTTAATTTTTCAGGAAAATTTGAAGTTTTAGGTTATTATCTTGAATATAATTTTAGATAAAGACAAACTGTAAACAGTTAAAATGTTCAACAAAGTAAGATCTACAAATAAGTCAACATGACCTAAATTGTGAATTGATATGGCAAGCCAAAGTGGACAAAAATGAGGTATTTTCTAATATTAGAAAATGAATTTGTAATATTAGAAATTCATTTTCTAATATTACTTAATCATTTCTAATATTACTAATTTATTTATGAATATTAGAAATTCTTGATTTTCTAATATTAGAAAATAGCCCAGAATTTATAATATTAGAAAATGATTTTGTAATATTACAAATTCAATTTCTAATATTACTAATTCATTTTCTAATATTAGAAATTCATTTTGTAATATTCTTAATTGATTTTCTAATATTAGGAATTGAATAAGTAATATTAGAAATTATGCACCATTTTCTAATATTACAAATCGATTTATTAATATAACTAATTCAATTTCTAATATTACTAATTCAATTTCTAATATTACTAATTCAATTTCTAATATTACTAATTCAATTTCTAATATTACTAATTCAATTCCTAATATTACTAATTCAATTTCTAATATTACTTATTCATTTTCTAATATTAGAAATTCAATTTCTAATATTACAAATTAAAGGCATTTACGAATATTAGAAATTCAATTTCTAATATTACAAAAAGAAATTCTTATATTATAAAACAAAGCTTTTTTAAAACCATGATATGCTAGAAAAACTAATGATCCCTAGAGACGTTTCTATACTAGAAAAGGTTTCTTCGTCTAGTATAGTTTCACTTTCTCGAAGTTTTCTTTCCCCTTCAGCTAGACATCTTTCCAAGTCTTGGTGATTTTCGGCAATAGCAGCAGCCTCAATTCTTAAGAGTATTTGATTGAGGTCACTTTTGCACTGTGCTGACATTTTTAACAAAAATGTTTAGGGAGAAATCATTTATGAGTAATTCTTAAAACAGTCGCCATCTTTTCTAATATTACAAATTATCTTAAATTATAGAAAGAAGATTTTGTAATATTATGAATTCATTTTCTAATATTAGAAATTATCGAGGAATTTCTAATATTAGAAAATGAATTAGTAATATTAGAAATTGAATTAGTAATATTAGAAATTGAATTTCTAATATAAGAAATTGAATTTGTAATATTAGAAATTGAATAAGTAATATTAGAAAATGAATTTCTAATATTACAAAATCATTTAATAATATTACAAAATCCACCAAATATGTAAGATTAGAAAATGAATTAGTAATATTAGAAATTGAATTAGTAATATTAGAAATTAAATTAGTAATATTAGAAATTGAATAAGTAATATTAGAAATTGAATTTCTAATATTACAAATTCATTTTCTAATATTAGAAAATACCTATTTTTGTCCACTTCGGCTTGCCATAAATTGATCCCTTATAGGAGCTTTTGCCCTTGAAAGATTACATGTAAACAGTAATTATCAGTAAAAATAATGGTCTTACATATTGTCAATAATGTTAAGAGCATAACTTGAAATAAATTAAATGGTAGCTGTACAACTAAAATGGAGGGTCAAGGGTCAAGGTCATTGAAAAAGTGCATAGCAACCAATGAAAAGTCCATAGTAACCATATATATATATGGGTTAATATAATTTACCTGTACAAGTCAAAAAGAAAGGTCAAGAGTCAAGGTCATTGAAAAATGTCATAGCAACCGATGAAAAAGTCCATAGCAACCAGATATATTTGGTTCAGGACCCTACAATTTACTTGTTCAAGTCAAAATGGAAGGTCAAGAGTCAATGCCATTGACAAAGTCCATGGCAACTGATGAAAAAGTTCCTATCAACCATATATATTTGGGTTAAAGACCCTATAATTTACTGTACAAGTCAAAAAGAAAGGTCAAGTCAAGGTCATTGAAAAAGTTCATAGTAACCGATGAAAAAGTCCCTAGCAACCATATATATTTGGGTTAAGGACCTTATAATTCATAGTAAAATTTGTCCAAAATAGGAGTTGCACATCTTCAATAAACACTATGCAAAGTTTTAAAAATATTGGGTCAATAACAGTCCAAGTTACAGATTACACAAAGTATGTACCCCTAAGCATGACGGATGGACGGACAGAGTTGAGCAGCTGCTAGACCTGCTTTCACTGTTGGTGACGTATGTAATAATCAGTAGAGGATTTTTTCTACATGCATAACTTTTTTTCAAGTAGTCACTGAACCATGAAAATGAGGTCAAGGACAATGTACATATGACAGCAGACGGAAACTTCGTTACATAAGGCATCTATATACAAAGTATAAAGCATCCAGGTCTTCCACCTTCTAAAATATAAAGCTTTTAAAAGAAGTTAGTTAACGCCGCCGCCGCCGCTGCCTCCGGATAACTATACCTATGTCGAGCTTTCTGCAACTTAAGTCGCAGGCTCGACAAAAACTAATTCATGAAGGTATGTTTTTCTTTCCGTATTTGAAAAGTATACATAAACATCTGTAGAGGAACCTTATTGTATCTGTAACAGTAGAGCATGATTTGTCTCCCAAAATTACCTACCGCACCAACCGGGGATCGAACCCGGAACCTTTGGTTCAGTAGTCCACCGCTCTACCAACTGAGCTAAAGGAGTACTCCACTAGCGCAGCTAATGGAGGGTGGTTATAAACCTGTTACGGTTCTATAACTTCTATATTAATCAAGGGAAGTCCGTTACACTTCCCCCACCTCAAGAGTCATCGTCCTACGATGACGATATCCAACTTCAACCCTTTTGCCAACTAGCCCTTTTTGACAACCGTGGATTTTTTAGTTGGGCGCCAATGTAAAATGACCGAAATTACAATCACAAACCACTAGAAATTGAAAGAGTGTAGCGGAGGCCACCTGTAGTGTCTGTTTCTTGGGGTACTTTGGGTATGGTTAACGTTTTTATATTCTATTCCACCCTTTGGCTTTAACTTTAATGAGCCGGTATTTGTAAATACTCCCTCCGGGTAACTTCCGGTCGGAAGTTACCCGGTTGCCCGGCCGGGCTCATGACGTCATCGGGAATAGGATATTACGTCACATTCCGGGTGCTGGTTCCCAACTGAAAACAGACGCCAACGGCAGATTTTACAAAACACCTTCACAACTTATTACTCTTACAATTAGGTAAGAAACAGATCGTACAGGAGGCTTCCTTCTTTAATATTATCTAGATTTGTAGATATTTGAAAAGGTATAATAAACATATTAAACTAACAGGATCAGTTTATCTGTGGAACTCAGGGGAAATTCAAACGGGACAACAATACATGAAACAGGCGAGAGGTCCCGGTTACATAATGGGGGCTCGTCCGACACGATAAAACTGATCAAAACATATCATATAAATATTTCGATTTGGAAATAATCTTCCGATTCCAAATACTTTGAATTGGTAGTAAAAATCTGCCGAAAATACAGAGCTCAGATACACAGTAATGGCGTCCGCCAGGAAAGTTTTTGAAATGGTTGGGTCGAGACTCCGACAATTCTTTACGCCAAGTTATGTCGAGTCAACATCTACGGTTGACAAAGACATGAAAGATTCACCAGACAAAACATTAGAAAAACAAAAAGATGAAATAAACAAAGACCTACCTTGTCAACAAGAATCTGTCGTTTTCCCAGTAATCCCACACAAAGACGAACATTTTGTTCATGCAAACGGCACAAGTGACACTCTGTACGCACATGAAATAAATCAGAATAATCCTTCAATCATGCCAGCATCTATAAATAAAACTGAGAGGTGTCTCCCTGAACAAAATTACACCCATTTGTCTGGCACAACAACACATACACAACACGGAAATCACCGTCTAAACGATTCCTCGTCGAAAATAAACACAAAATCCATGGAAATACACGCTCTTGAACAGAATATGTTTGATTCTGAGAGGAATATGTCACAGCAACACTTCAAATCCGAGGAAAACGTGCTCGTTTCTTCCGTGGCCAACGTTAAAAATGACGTCCACATATCAAAACAAAATCACAATCAGGTGACGTCAAAATACAGGGGTGAAAGAAGGGAAATTCCCGAGAATAATGCGTTCAATTTTGTGAACGGGGCATCTTTCACAAGCCCAGAGCTGGAATTTTATAATAGGTGTAACCAAAATAAAATACAAATGAATAAAATACCAGAAACTACCACCTTTTCAGCTATTAATTGTGCTGAACCCAATTGTACGCAAAGGGAGATAATTCCCAACGTGGCGTCTAAAAATCAAAGCACTGAAAGCACTAAAAATGCATCTTTTCCATTTCAAAACACAACATCCCAGAATCTGATAAATAACGAAATGGATTGTTACAAAATGGATCAACAATGTAATGGCTATGGTTACAAATACCAAAATGAAAATAACCAACCTGGTCATAAAAGTGAAAGGGGTCAAAATCATTACAACTTTTCAAACCAAGCTGAAAATAACCAACATGATTATATAAACTGTCATGAAAGCAGCTATGGTAAAAATGAAATTCACAATCAGAATAACCATCCTGGTAATTCAAATCAGTCACATGGTCAAAATGGTTGGTTATATTTGACTCAAAATAAGGGTTATACCAACGCAAATATATATAACCCAAATAGTTATCCGGAAAGGGTTGAATACAACCAAAATGGTCATACGATTCAACCTAACAGTGTGAATAGCACAAATCAGAGTCTTAACAACTCTTGTTATGAAAATCAACGATATAACCGTCAGGGTTACCCAGATGATAGGCAATGTAGCCAGAGTTCTGCTAAATATAACCATTATGGTTATTCACAAAGTAGAGATATTCTTAGAAATGATTCATCATGTGATGACTGTGAAGGTAACAGGCATAATAACCAAAATGGTTATGCCAACAACACCCCATACGGCACCACCAGCACGCCACAGGAGACAATGTACATACATAACTGTAACATATGTACCAATAGCCAATATGGCTTTCAAAATGAGTTAAATGGTTATAAAACCTCACCAAAAACAAACACAAGAGAAAACTATGGTCCTTTCAATACCAATCCAAATAACCAGTATGGTTATTCAAACAGAAGTCCTCAAGAAAATGACCGGTTTTCTCACGCAAATTCAAATAACACATATGAAGACATGTACAAAAATAACCATTCTGGTTATAATCCCATGAGCACAGACGATAAACACTGTTTGCCACCTAGAATGACAAATAACCATCATGGTTATGGATCGCCAATGGAAAATGACCGAAATTACAATCACAAACCACTAGAAATTGAAAGAGGGCATTGCATGCCAGACAGAGTTCCTTATGGAGACAGTACCCGTGACACTGGATTCAAGAACAGACGAAAAGAAAAAGAACCTGATACCTACTGTGGAACCAAAACTGAATGGCAAGACCACATTTGTCACTTTGAACAAGTGGCATTGTGGAATGGCTGGACCGAGAGTGAAAAAGCATCACAACTTGCCATATGTCTTCGAGGAAACGCACAGAGAGTACTGAGTGAATTGACACCTGCAGAGCTCTCTGATTATCAGAGGCTGAAATCTGCACTGGCTCAGCGATTTAATCCACCTGAAAGAGAGACAGCGCATCGCTGTGAATTCCGTAGTCGCAGACGAAACCGGGGGGAATCTGCAGCTGACTATGGATATGCACTGAAAAGGCTAGCTAGTTTAGCCTTTCCACAAATACCGATGGACACGCGTGAGTCCTTAGTCATTGAGCAGTATGTTTCAGGGTTAGGTGACCAAGAACTGAAACGATATGTTCAATTCTCACACCCATCAACACTCAACAAAGCCATCTCGTTAGCAGTGGAGTTTGAGGCCTTTGAAGGTTCACAAAACACCAACTTCCGCAAACCAAAACCTGACGAGACTGCCAGTGTGCAAGCAGTCAACCGTGTACAGGATATGAACTTAAAACAAGATCCTAGTCTCCACGAACTTGCCGAAACAGTGAAATCTATACAACAAACAATACGCAACATGAACAAACCTACACCCACGATGACAAAAGAAAATCACAGAGCAACCCATCCTGGGATGCAAAGAGACATGAAAAACACCCAGTGTTACACATGTAAAAACTTTGGACATTTACGTCGGGATTGCCCGACAAAAGACAATGTCGGACAAGACAGACATTTCCAGAATAGGAAGTCTGGACAAAACAAACCAGATACAACAGTTACTTTAAAATAGGACGGGCTGAACGTACGGCCAACAGTCCAGCCCACAATGAAAATAAACAGATATATGAAAGGCCTTCAATAATGAGACTATCAGCGGTCTCTAACAATTGTTATTTTGCAAACATTAGAATTGATAATGATTTGAATATGAGCATGCTTATTGACACTGGATCTGCAGTGACACTATTATCAAAAGATTATTTTGATGAGTTGAACCACAAACAGACAATTTTGTCTGACGTTCAGGCTACTTTAACTACTGCAGACGGGGAACCATTAAAAGTTTATGGCAAAACAAATCTTTCTTTTGCACTAGGGGGTAAAACATTTTCAAACACAATTATTGTAGCAGAGCTAGGCGGAATGCCAGGCATTTTAGGGCTTGACTTCATGTCAAAACACAATTTTATTATTGACACAGGAAAGGGGAGGCTTTGCTCTCCAGATGTTGTAGTAGAACTCACAAGAGAGGCCAATTTGGGTCTTCGATGTGCACGTGTACACTTGGTGGAAACTGTCCACATTCCCGCATACACTGAGGTATATGCGACAGGGGAATTAAGAGGACATTTTGGGGGCGAAAACGGCTGTTTAGAGCCACTAGACAAATTCCGTGGTGGTGACCATGTTGTTCTACCTAAAGCAGTAGCCGACACAACAAAAGAAAACATAACAATATCGCTAATGAACCCCACTCCGAACCCTAAAATTGTCAAGAAAAATGTACAGGTCGCAGTTGTCCACCCTGTCGAACAGATACTGCCATATGAAATAAAAACTAAGACATCTGAAAAGAACAAACGAGACATATTTGGTCTCAAAAACAGAATTTCATCAATTACTACCGAAAGAAAACAAGAACTACCATCACATTTACAACCACTTGTCGAAAATACATCTAAGAAACTGACTCGCGATCAGCGAAATTCACTAACAGATGTTATACAAGATTTCTCCGATATCTTTGTCGGACCTGATGGAAAACTGGGACAAACGTCGATTTTTGAACATATTATAGATACCGGAGACTCTAAGCCTATAAAACTTCCACCTCGTCGGCTACCAATTCACATGAGAGAAACAGCAGAGAAAGAGATCACAAAAATGTTAGAACAGGATGTTATTGAGAAGAGTAACTCTCCATGGGCGGCACCAATTGTCTTAGTAAAGAAAAAAGATGGGTCCACAAGATTCTGTGTGGACTATCGCCGTCTCAACTTAGTCACACGTAAAGATGCCTATCCACTCCCAAGAATTGACGAGTCGTTGGACTCGCTTGCAGGAGCAAGATTCTTCTGCGTAATGGACTTGGCGAGCGGATATTGGCAGATGAGAGTTACTGAAAGAGATCGTCCGAAGACAGCTTTCGCAACCCACAAGGGGTTATTTCAGTTTAAAAGCATGCCTTTTGGACTTGCAAACAGTCCTGCCAGCTTCGAAAGATTGATGGAGATTGCATTAAGCGGTTTACAGTGGGAACGGTGTCTAGTTTATCTAGACGACGTTATAGTGTTCGGAAAATCTTTCCAGGAAACACTTGACAATCTCACGACTGTATTTGAGAGATTCCGATCTGCCAATCTCAAACTAAAGCCTAAGAAGTGCTCCTTGTTTGCAGATGAGGTGTCTTATTTGGGACATATCGTGTCATCGGAAGGTGTAAAATGTGACCCTGGAAAAATCGAAACTGTAAAGAACTGGCCAACTCCAGCCAACATCTCAGCTGTTCGCTCCTTCCTTGGACTGGCATCCTACTATAGGAAATTTATAGCTGACTTTTCTACGACATCGTTTCCTCTCGTACAGCTGACGAGGAAAGACCAAAGATTTGTTTGGTCGCAAGATTGTGATACTGCTTTTCATGCACTGAAGGATGCTCTTTTGTCAGCACCGGTACTTGCCTATCCCACTAGGGATGAACCGTTCATCCTAGACACAGACGCGAGTGCCTATGGAATAGGCGCAGTCCTCTCACAAGTACAGGACGGAGAGGAGAAGGTGATCGCCTATGGCAGCAAGACACTTTCCAGGTCACAGATGCGCTACTGCACAACATACCGAGAACTCCTGGCAGTCGTTGTGTTCGTGAAACAATTCAAACACTTCCTGTATGGCAGACAGTTTCTCATTCGTACCGACCACTCATCCCTTACATGGCTCAAGAACTTCAAGGAACCCGAAGGGATGGTGGCACGCTGGATATCCGCCTTGGAAACATACGATTTCGAGATCAAGCATAGAAAAGGAGCACTACATGGAAATGCAGATGGGCTTTCCCGTCGTCCTCGTAGAAGATGCAAAAGAGACGATTGCCCACAATGTTGCTCAGAAACTCCATCAGGGGATTGCACTGTTAGTGCTTTATCGGCCAGAAACAACAACAATGTCAACACTTTGGTTGACACTCATCCGCCACACAAACAAACAAAACAAGATGAACACCCAGACAGTGTCAACACTTTGGTTGGCGAAAATCACACCTTAACACACCGAGATTCGAACTGGACTTCTCAATGGAGTGAGCACCAATTAAAACAATTACAACACAATGACGCTACAATCACTGAAGCAATGGAGTTGCTTAAAACTCATGGTAACAACAAACCCAGAGTGGGAACGCAAAACCATGAACTTGGTACCTTAATCAGACAATGGGAGTCACTTGTAGTGAAGGACGACATCCTCTATCGTCGGTTTGAAGACAGCGAAAATGGACCTTATCTTCAAGTGATAGTTCCAAAAGAGCTTCGGACAGATATATTTAAGCAACTTCATGATTGTAAAACTGCAGCTCACTTTGGCAGAGATAAAACCCTTGCTAAAGTTAGAACCAGGTTTTATTGGCCAGGTATGACGTCCGATGTAAACAGATGGTGTCAAACGTGCATGCTTTGCCAAAAACGTAAACCAGGACCAGGAGTTGGCAAAGCGGAGATGCATCACAACACAATTTTTGGACCAATGGAATGTATCGCCATTGACTTGATGGGTCCACTCCCAACAACAAGCCAGGGGAACAGATATATAATGGTCGTTTCCGACTATTTTACTAAGTGGACCGAGGCTTATCCTCTGGAAGAACACTGTGCCCAGACAGTTGCAGACACTCTCGTGATAGAGTTCATCAGTCGGTTCGGAACACCACATAGAATACACACTGATCAGGGTCGAGAGTTTGAGTCTCAGTTATTCAGTAGTTTGTGTGAACTCTTGGAGATATCAAAATCTCGCACTACACCATATCGGCCACAATCAGATGGAATGGTTGAGCGATACAACCGAACGCTACAACAAACATTATCTATGTTCGTCAACGACAACAAGGATGATTGGGATGAACATCTCCCTTATGTCACCATGGCTTACCGGAGCAGCATCCAAGATAGTACAAAATGCACTCCAAACCTTCTCATGCTTGGTCGGGAGGTTTCATTGCCAATAGACGTCATGTCAGGGTCTCATCATGACAAAAAAAAACACGAATGTCCAAGTCAATACGTAGAATGGCTACGTGAATCGATGCAACGATCATTCGACATTGCACATGAAACATTAAATACAAGCTTTCAGAGACAAAAGAAATATTATGATCTCAAACTTAAACCGAGAAAGTTTGAAATAGGAAGTCAGGTTCTGCGGTGGTATCCACCAACAGCAAACCAGAAACTTGGTTTAGGGTGGAGAGGCCCTTACAAAATAAAAAGACAAATTTCTGACATCACATATGAAATAGAAGACATTGCAACATCAAAACTTATAGTTGTCCATGTGGATCATCTCAAACCACTAAAAACAAGAGACGAGCAAAATAGCGAAAATACCGATCAGCAAAACGTCTCAATTGGTGATGAGTCACCAGAGACATTATCAGATGAAGAGGACCATGTTGTGGTCCTAAATGAAAACTCTGATACCCAAAGAAGGGAAGATCTTACCCTTACACCAACATTTAGCAGACGGGGGAGACAGATTAAACCCCCTACTAAATATTCTCCTTAAACATTTTTTTTAAGAGGGGAGGGGATAATAATTGATTTTGTACTGATTTGAGTACTCTCACAACACCCTCTTTCTAAAAAGAGTATATCTTTGCAAATTTTACTCAAATATATATCTTTTACAGACAAAACTTTACTTTACCAGAAGGTAAAACAATACACAGTCAATCAATTTGGTTGATTTTAAAATGAAATATAAATACATTTTGTCCAATGGACTTAACAACAAATTGTCAACACTTGATCTACCAAGGAAACCGGATTTGTATTGGAAAGAGAGATGTATCAAAGAGGGAATGTAGAATCTTGCAAACAAAAATTGTTGCCATGGGCATTTACGAAGAAATGTTTCCGGTAAAGCAAGCCTACAGACGTCTTGCCGTGTGAGATTATAGAAAAAAAATTTACAAATTGTTGATGTTGATCGATGTGGATCAACGGGAATATTTATGTTGATCTCAGTACGTCTTATTGTGGACCATGGGTTATAGATAACTTTCGGTTGCGTGGGGAGGTCATATATATATGGCACTTTTCAGATTAAAGGAATTTTGGCTAAAGATTGGCCATGATTATATAAGAATTGACTACTATGGTCAAATTGTTGCCCTTGGTTTCAAGTTTGATAACTGTTGTAGGCCTATTGGTCAGGATTTGCTGACTTGAAAATTCATACAGATATATATTCTTTTTCAGCATGGCTGAGCTTGAACTCCATGCAGATGGAGATTTCGAAGATGAAAAAGAGGATGAAAACAAAGTTGAGTTTTTCTACCATCCTGGAAAGATGGAATGCCCGATAGAAGGATGTGACGCCACACACTTTGCAGCAAAGCAAAAGTACCAACGCCACTGGGATGCAAAACATCTGTTCTATATAATTACGTATTTCTGTTCCATGCCTCTGTGTAAAGGAGCCTGCCGTAGAAAAACCGACATGAAATTTCACCTGAAGAAAGTACATGAGATTAGGAATGAGGATACACTGAAATCTAAACTAGCCGAATGTAGGAAGGAGACGCGACAGAACCCATTGTATATTGACCCAGGATTTCTTATTTACAAGGGTCGTACCAAGGTACTGACAACTTCCACCTCAACTGTAACTACCACTGCTGTCAGATCGTCATCCACCACTCCAACACTACAAGAACCTGAATTCATTGTCAGTATTCCACCGAAAGCTCCGTCTACTAATTCCACAACCAAAAGACCACCACTACTACCTCTTCCAGGGATTACCAACTATGTACCAGATACTACTCCATTCACTCTGACTTCAAGGATTTCTCTTACCGAATACAAGTCTCGATGCAACCAGGAAACATCAGTCACCGCAACCAGTTCGACTGCTACTTCATATGCCCAATCTGGCCATTCTCTTCTTGGAACTCCGGCTAGTACCAGTACTACCGTTTGTCCTGTGGCTAATGTGTCATATGCCCATTCTGGGCATCCACCTCCTACTAATACGACTATCGCCAGCACCACAGTAAATACGCTTGATGACTCATATGCTCATTCTGGGCATTCTCTTCTGACTCTGTCTGGCGCAAGCCCTGTCGTCTCTTCAGTTGGTAATGTTTCATATGCCCATTCTGGGCATTCTGTACTTGCTATGCCGCCTATTCCAAGTACTGCCGTTCGTCCAGTTGACAACTCAGCTTCCAATACTTTCCTAGGAATTCCAATCGAACAGACTTCTTCTTCCGGATGTAACGTAGAACTAATGGATCTCGACCTTTCGTCTCATCATGATAGGAAAACTACTTCAGACAGTAACAGCCAGTCAACTTCTCAGGAACTTCCTCCTATTACATTACCGCCGATACCTACTGGACGTCACGAACTGGAAAACTATATACTCTGGCTGTGCAACACTATGGACCAAGTAGGAAGGACTCGCGAGCTAGCTAAGCAGCGACTGGAAGAAATACGCTCTACATCCATCACTGACAAGGAGGCGATACGTAGGCTAGAAACTGAGAACCGGGAGCTACAACGTCAGATCGCCGAATATAAATGGAAGCAACGATTCCGGTCCAGGGATAAATGAAGTTTCCTTATGAATTACTGTGAATTACCGTGTGAAAAAAAAAAAAAAAAAAAAACAAATGGACATTTTGGACTGTTGTCTATCTTTGACACTGTATTGTAATGTTTTATTTATTGAGATACCATTTCATGAATTCTATTTCAGGGAATCAGACTTTAATTGATATTCAATTGTTTTCAGATATTGAACTGTTGCATGTATTGTATATTGTTAATTTTGTATTTATTATATTGTAGGTTCGAACTCTCTTTTTGGAGTTAGTTGCTTCTTAGCAACTAACGTCTTAAGAGGGAGGGAGTGTAGCGGAGGCCACCTGTAGTGTCTGTTTCTTGGGGTACTTTGGGGTATGGTTAACGTTTTTATATTCTATTCCACCCTTTGGCTTTAACTTTAATGAGCCGGTATTTGTAAATACTCCCTCCGGGTAACTTCCGGTCGGAAGTTACCCGGTTGCCCGGCCGGGCTCATGACGTCATCGGGAATAGGATATTACGTCACATTCCGGGTGCTGGTTCCCAACTGAAAACAGACGCCAACGGCAGATTTTACAAAACACCTTCACAACTTATTACTCTTACAATTAGGTAAGAAACAGATCGTACAGGAGGCTTCCTTCTTTAATATTATCTAGATTTGTAGATATTTGAAAAGGTATAATAAACATATTAAACTAACAGGATCAGTTTATCTGTGGAACTCAGGGGAAATTCAAACGGGACAACAATACATGAAACAGGCGAGAGGTCCCGGTTACATATCATATTCCCCTCAGGTTTTAAAAAGTTTAAGCTGCCCCCATTCCTATATTGGAAGCAAGATAAAAACCACGACTTCTAGGATGGCATAAGGGATTTTCTTGAAGGATCAGGGTTTATTTTTAAATTTACTGCTACAAAAATGCTAAATTTGTTCCTTGTGCCCTTTCTGATCATTTTGGCATTTTTGAATTTGCTCTTCAACTTCTTGCAATGGATTGTTTTGGTTTTCAACATTTTAGGCTTGAGCACAACTCACGAGTCGTTAATTGACGAAATTTGCATATCTTCTGTTTCAAAATTGGTATCAAAGTATTTATTACCCTTTATAGACCTCATTATCCCCTACAGACCACAGGTTATTGTATCGAATATCCTTTAAATTGCTGTTTGTTTTGTGTGTGCAGCTATACAATATTCATGTGATAACTGAGCTTTTATTTTGGTAACTGTCTAATTGGTGCTAGTATGTATTTTTGCATGATTTGATATTTGAAACTCGGCAAAAAGCTCAAGTTATTTTGGTACAGACATAAGAAGTCTGCACATCCTACTGTTCACAAGTTTCTACATACATGTATATTTGACCACTGCACCAAACCATTAGTGTTATATAATAACTGTGATAACTGGGTAGTTATCAACAGTAGTTATCAATAATAACCCAAAAGAGAAAAATCCTGACTCCGTTTGACATTTTCAAAGATTGGCAAATCGAAAAACTTTAAATTTCAATTTTTGTAAACACATTCCTCGTGTAACGAAACTATGCACCAACATAATTATTTTCTAAAATTGGGCGATTCCCATTATACAGTCACTTTTACTGAGAGACATTTTTGTGTGTCAACTCTTGTTCAAAAGAATGATAATGTAACATGTTTTCTTTTAGAAAAAAAATTGTAAAGGGTTTTGCCTTTTTAACCAAGTGGTGAAAATTTCAGAAGGTAAAATGTTTATATTGAAGTCAGTAGCATTCACTTAAATAGAAATTTTGTTTCTTTTCATATTTAAATTACCACTTGGTTAAAAATGAAAAATTCTATGAAAAAAAGAAAAAGAAAAAAAATTGTAACATTTTTTTTAGAAAGGAAATATATATGTAAGTAAAGATACAATGTAATATTTAAAAAAAATATTGTAAAGGGTTTTGCATCTTCAACCAAGAAGCCAGGAAGTAATTATCTTCTATGGCAAAAGGTTCAAATGAGGTCAATAGCTTTCACTCAGATAAAAGTATTCATTATTTTTTTAGCTGGAGACAGCTAGTTTCGTTTGATTCACATGCTCTGTTTATACTGTTTGTTATATTGATTTATTGCTTAATGTTTTATCTTGTTTGATGAATGTATATACATGTAGCCATAAGTCCTTAATTGGACATAACAGTTGCTAAATACTAGTACAATTTAAAAAAAAAAAAAAGTTCAATTTTTATATAGAATTACTAAAACAATTATTTCTGTATTGGTATAGATTGGAGAAATCTCCAACAGAGCTTTTATAATCTAAACAATACAGATAAGAATAATACAAATTTTAAAGGCCCATCAACGCCTATAGAATGGTCATTAGAACTGAGGAAAGAAGACCCAACCCAGTCTTATTTTTATTGTATACACGTTATGTTTAAGTTGTATTATTCTGCATTGTATGTATTTAGAATAGAGAATGGAAACGGGGAATGTGTCAAAGAGACAACAACCCGGCCAAAGAGCACAAAACAGCCAAAGGCTACCAATGGGTCTTCAACGCAGCAAGAAAATCCCACAGCTGGAGGTGGGTTTCAGCTGGCCCCTGAACAATAATGTACACTAGTTCAGCAAAATGGACAGCACACTATAAAGTCCGAAATATAAAAATGGACCAAAATTATAAAAACACACAAGACTAACTTGTATGTATTAATGACTGTATTGTTTTGTACTGTATTGTAATGCCATGACTGTAATGGTCTTCAGTTTGCATTAATAAACATAGAATGGTTAGATATATCTTTATTTCCATTATAAACCCAAGTGGCTAGGCAAAAATTAACAAACAACCAATTATATTTATAAAAAACAATATTACAGATCAGAATTAATATGTCCATTATTAACATGACAAACCTTATCTTCACTCTTCTAAAGACTATACTTTATAAAAATCGAAAACATTCTGCAAACATCAGGGTCGATAAAAAGTTTTAATCTGTCAATACAGCCAAGCTAGTTTAAATCTGGGTATTTATCTATAAACGTATTTAAAAAATCTGTTCTTATATTATCATTAATTTGACAATAGAGGAAGAAATGAATGAATACACATCTACTTCAAATAGATCTGATAATTCTTGGTACTCAGATCTACATTTTTTTTCACTATGAAAAGCTAAATACTCATTTATCAACATGTAATAAGTTATATTAAAATTAGGATGTATTTGAAGAATGTTTACAAAATAATTTTTTCACAAACACATGCATAGTGATTTTACATTTAACTGGCTTTTGCAGAACTGACCAACATTACGGGTATGTAGATTTAGAGCAATCTGTATTGGTCCCAAGACTCAGATGGCAAAGGGCAAATATAGAAAACAAGTAACTTATATAAAAGGCTTTTGCCAAGCAAAGTATGATATATCCAAGCTTGTTGACATAGTGGATTCACTTTTATGCTTGACACAGTAAAGTGTTTGATATTATTGTTTATCACATATTTAGTAGTTAAACGTTTGACTTTGAATGGCAAATATGACCGTAAAGGGTCAAGAGGTACTTATATTTGCCTTAAATCATTAAAAATCAATATTTGCCCTCTAAAACCCATATCTGCCTTCTTAAACAAGTACCCAAATATTAAAATTTAATAGAGTGACTCAGGGATGAAATGTAGGTCATACGGATTTATTTGTTGGTGATCTCTGTTGAACTAAAGAGGATGACTGAAGTAAAATATAATTGATAGGACTTAAATGCAAAAATTTAATCAGTCACATTACAATAATATGTTGGTCATAGTGACTCAAATGTAGCTGAACTGTGTTGTACAAATGTAATATATAAGACTAATGTAATTTTGAAATATCATCAATACATTACCAGAGGTTCTTTAATACATGTAATACACCTAAATACCAAAATTTAATCAAAGTTACTCAAGCATAAAAGGTTGTTTGATTGTTTGCTTGATTGCAAGTTCATTTTTGTTCAATTTTTCAGGAAAAAAATTAACATTAAAGGGAAGTAACTTTGCCTTTTGAAAATATTAACCACTTGATTGAAAATGCAAAACCCTTTTCATTTTTTTTCTAAATGTTACATTATTATATATATTTTCTATCTTATAAAAGCTTTACAATTTTTTTTTTAATAGAATTTTTCATCTTTAACAAGAGGTAATTTAAAAAAGAAAACCATAAGCTCAAATGAGCCTGTATTGCTCCCCGACTTCTTTTACCCCATTTGAAAATGTAAGCCACATTGTATCCACAAGGCTATTAAAGAAATGCAAAATGTAATAGTGACTTTGACATTTGACCTTTGACCTAATCAAGGGTGAATCATTTGCATATGTCCTTCCATGAGACTACAGCCAACATCAGTTACTTCTTGAGCAAATGACGGATCATTTGTAGAGGGTATTGCTGTCATCAGTCCTGCAAAGTTTCAAAACATTTCAGAGAAGATTTAAATTTGGCCAATAAAAATCAAAGATGGCCTCTGGTGGCCATGTTGTTCCCCAAACGGAACCAAACGTGGATCTTTTGTAGAGGTCCTTCCATACATTCCTTCTAAGTTTGGTTACAATCCACCAAGCAGTTTCAGAGGAAAAGATCAAAAAGTGAAAATTTTACAGGCAATGGATGACAGACGCAAAGTGATGACAGGTTAGCTAAAACATGAATATTTTTATGCAAGTGAAAGTTATTGACCTCAGTTAAACTTTATGCCTTAGAATATATAACCTCTTGGTTGAAAATGCAAAACCATGTACAATTTTTTTTTCATTTTACAAATGTTTCCTTAAAAAGAAACTTACTTTGTTATATACATTTCCCTTCTCAAAATAGTGATACAATATTGGCTTTTTTTTTTTTTCTTTTTTTTTAGAATTTTTCATCTTTAACCAAGAGGTCCTTTAATAAAGAAAAAAATAATGAATACTTTTATCTGAGTGAAAGCTATTGACCTCATTTGAACCTTTTGCCATAGAAGATAATTACTTCCTGGCTTCTTGGTTGAAGATGCAAAACCCTTTACAATATTTTTTTTAAATATTACATTGTATCTTTACTTACATATATATTTCCTTTCTAAAAAAAATGTTACAATTTTTTTTCTTTTTCTTTTTTTCATAGAATTTTTCATTTTTAACCAAGTGGTAATTTAAATATGAAAAGAAACAAAATTTCTATTTAAGTGAATGCTACTGACTTCAATATAAACATTTTACCTTCTGAAATTTTCACCACTTGGTTAAAAAGGCAAAACCCTTTACAATTTTTTTTCTAAAAGAAAACATGTTACATTATCATTCTTTTGAACAAGAGTTGACACACAAAAATGTCTCGCCTGTCGTGCATTTCTAATGAAAGTAAATGCTATCAGACATATTGCATACAGTATTCGAAAAACAGGCCAAAACACAAAAACTTAACTATATCCACTGAACCATGAAAATGAAGTCAAGGTCAGATGACACCTGCCAGTTGGACATGTACACCTTACAATCCTTCCATACACCAAATATAGTAGACCTATTGCTTATAGTATCTGAGATATGGACATCACCACCAAAACTTAACCTTGTTCACTGATCCTTGAAATGGGGTCGAGGTCAATTGAAAACTGTCTGACAGGGATGAGGACCTTGTAAGGTACGCACATACCAAATATAGTCATCCTATTACTCATAATAAGAGAGAAATTAACATTACAAAAAATCTTAACTTTTTTTTCAAGTAGTCACTGAACCATGAAAATGAAGTCAAGGACAATGTACATATGACAGATGGAAACTTCGTAACATAAGGCATCTATATACAAAGTATAAAGCATCTAGGTCTTCCACCTTCTAAAATATAAAGCTTTTAAGAAGTGAGTTAACGCCGCCGCCGGATCACCATCCCTATGTCGAGCTTTCTGCGACTAAAGTCGCAGGCTCGACAAAAAAGTGTTACAATGTCTTTTTTTTTTTTTTTTTTTAGAATTTTTCATCTTCAACCAAGTGATAATTTAAAAAGAAAAAAACTTATACTCAAGTGTAAGTTACTGACTTCAATTAAATCTAGACCTTTCTGAAGATTTTACCACTTGGTTGAAAATGCAAAACCCTTTACAATTTATTTTTTAAATATTACATTGTATCTTTACTTACATATATATTTTTTTTCTAAAAAAAGTTACAATTTTTTATATTTTTTTATTTTATTTTTTGTTGAGAATTTTTCATCTTTAACAAAAAGATAATTTAAGCTAGAGGCTCAGAGGTCTGAGCCTGTATCATTCACCTGGCATGAAAGCTGTTTTTATTGATATACCTCAGAGAGGTCACTTCTCCCTATCATTATGAAGTGTGGTAAGCCTTGTAGGGACCAAATATTTTTTTCTGCATCAAAGTCCTACTTACAGGTCAGCATATTCTAAAATTCAGATGTTCTCTAGATTTTTGCATGTATTTCCCATAGGTCTTATGTTAACCTAAGTCCTCTGCTGGTGGCCATCTTGAATGAGGGATTGGCACCAAAGTAACCACACTTGGACAGCACCTTATTAGGAACACTCTGGCCATGTTTGGTTTCAAGCAATTTAGCGGTTTAGATTTTTGTTATAAGACAGACACTTTATGTCAAGATTGGTTCAATTTGGTTCAGCAGTTTCAGAGTAATTTTTAGCTCACCTGGCCATAGGCCATGTGAGCTATTGCCATCACTTGGCGTCCGTCGTCGTCGTCGTCTGTCGTCGTCTGTAAACGTTTTCAAACGTTAACTCGTCCTAAACTACTGGACCGACTTCAACCTAACTTTGCAGAATTGTTCTTTAGGGCATCTGGAAAATTTCTATCGTTTAAAATTTTTGAAATGTCGAAAAACATGGCTGTCGTTACTATAAATAGAACATAGGGGTAAATTGCTGTTTTTTGCTAATAACTCAAAAACCGTTACAGATATCGAAAATCTGACATGAGGTAAAATTGATCAGCATGACAAGATCTACCTACCCTGAAATTTTGAAGGAAATTCCAAAACCCATTTAGGAGTTATTGCCCTTTTTTCACATTTTTGGCTTTTTTTTATGTTATTATTTCAAAAATCTTCTCTGAAACTACTATTCAAAATCATATGAAACTTGGTAAGATTGTTGCTTAGGGCACCCTGCATAGAACTGATGTGGGGATTTTTGATTCGTCGAAAAACATGGCCGCTGTTACTAAAAATAGAACATAGGGGTAAATTGCTATTTTTTGCTAATAACTCAAAAACCGTTACAGATATCGAAAATCTGACATGGGGTAAATTTGATCAGCATGACAAGATCTACCTACCCTGAAATTTTGAAGGAAATTCCAAAACCCATTTAGGAGTTATTGTCCTTTTTTCGTCAAATTTTCATAATTTAACATTTTTCGTCATTTATCTCCAAAACTATTTGAGATAGAAGTGAAATGTAAATTTGAAAAATGTTTGCCATGTTGAGATCTACATACCCTGAAATTTTAAAGGAAATCCCAAAACCCATTTAGGAGTTATTGCCCTTTTTTGTCAAATTTTTAAAATTTTAACATTTTTGCATTTATCTCCAAAACTATTTGAGATAGAAGTGAAATGTAAATTGAAAAATGTTTGCCATGTTGAGATCTACCTACCCCGAAATTTTGAAGGGAATCCCAAATTCTATTTAGGAGTTATTGGTTTGTGTAATTTGAGGTCGGGTTCTGTTACATTTATTTAAGGTTCACCCTTATTCCTGGTCAATTTTGTCAACTTCCTGCCAGGACTACCACCATCAGGGAACATATTTTAACATTAAACCTTATGAAAAATAAATCTTCAACAAATTTTCCCTGAACAATTGAACCAATTGCAACAAACTTGGTCAAATAGTTGATTAATTGTCCAATGAAAACCAGACTCCAGGTGAGCGATACAGGCTCTGGTGAGCCTCTTGTTTTTTAATCAACCAATGAGAAACAAGTATTGCCCATGACAGCCATGTTTGTTGCCCGATCATGACGAAATGAGGAAACGTTGTGAATAACCTCCTATAGATGCTTCCTGTCAAGTTTCGTTCCATTTGGCCAAGCGATTTCAGAGGAGAAGACTTTATATCAGCCAATCAGAAACAAGAATTGCCCATGGCGTCAATGTTTTTGGCCTCATCAGGACGAAATGAGGAACCTTTGTAAAGGACCTCATAAACCTCATTTGAACGTTTTCAACCCATCTGAATCAAGAATTGCCCATGGTGGCCATGTTTTCTGCCCAATCAAGATGAAATGAGGACATCACAAACATCATTCCTGCAAAGTTAAGTTACAATTGGCCCAGTTGTTTCTGAGATGATCAAAATGTAAAATGTTAACGATGACAGATGGATGGACGCCAAGTGATGGCAATAGCTCACATGGCCTTTAGCCAAGTGAGCTAAAAAGAAAAAGAAATGAATATTTTTAAATGAGTTTTTTTTTTTTTGAGAATTTTTCATCTTAAACCAAGTGGTAATTTAAAAACAAAAAGAAACAAAATTTCAATTTGAATGAAAGTTACTGACTTCAACTACACCTTTTGCCATCTGAAGTTTTCACCACTTGTTTAAAAATGCAAAACCATTTACAAATTTTTTTTCTAAAAAAAGTGTTACATTGCAGTTTTACATATATTCCCTTTTTACAAATATTGTTATAATTTTTTTAATTTTTTTTGCTTTTTTTATAAAATTTTTCATCTTCAACCAAGTGGTAATTTAAAAAAGAAAAAGGAAAAGAAACAACTTCTATTCTATTGAAAGTTACTGACTTCAACTAAAACCTTTTAAAATCAATGTTTTTACCACTTGGTTGAAAATGTAAAACCTTTACAATATATATTTTTTTCAATTATATCTATAATAAATGTAAAAATGCCTTTTCATCTACTAAATAAATTCAACTATATTTGCCATATGCCAGCCCCTCCAAAAAAAGGGTGTGTTTGTGTGTGTTGAGACGGTTAGAGTTAATACCTGCCTTTAAAATCATGATTATTTTATTGTGAACTTTCATACATTAATTACATGTATGTCAACTTCTACATATGCCCAGATATTGTTTCTCTATGGTAGACAACATATATAATGTTATCTCACTAACAGAAAAAGATGTCTTTATATGCACATATAAATTCAAAATATACTTAGAAAACATGAAACTTATAAAGTTGACTTTTAAAAATATTAAATTTAAAGAAAAACAGAAAACATACAAAAAGTTATCAATAAAAGCATAAAAACATAAAAACTGAATAAAATTGATAAAAACCAGTAAAATACAAAAATGACTATCTGTATGTTTTCTAATATATTTACCATAACTCATAATATTAGTCAATTCTTTAGTTCAGTTTTCTTGGTATTTTTTGGATTTAATGCATATTTATTAATTAGTGTTAGGCCTTGAGCAAAACTGACGAGTCATAAATGAACGAAATGTGCACATCTTGTGCAGCAAAATTGGTATCAAAGAATTTATTATCCTTTATCAACGTCATGAACAATCTTCCTTTACAAAAAATTACAGTGAACAAAAATAAATGGAAGTTGCCTGAAAACTTAATAAAACAAAAAAGGAAATAAAAATCATTGCAAAATTTGGGATTTTCATTATAAAACTTATCCAATCAAATTTTTGTTTGCAAACTGTCAAAATATGGCAAAAATAGTAAACATATGTAATACACTGAAGAAAATTACAAAATTATATTTTATACAATCAGACAACAAAATACTGAGGAACTCTTCAGGTGTCGTCTGCAGGTGTCCATTTAATAGTCACATGATCTCAATAACTGAACATAAATCCATAGTATTTCTATGAAGTGTCCTTATCAACAGTCAAATGTTAAATGTGTGATTATATTCAGTTGTGGAATATGAATCAAATGCTTTTTCAACATAATGTCCTCGGTTCCATCTGAAAAAGAATCCAATATTTTTGTTATTTTAGAAAAAAAATTATTTGATCTAAGAACAGATCTCCAGAGTATTTTATAAATATTTATATACTGATAAACAGTTTTATATGTAGACATAAGAATTCTCGTCTTTCTAATGGAAAGATAACTCTGGAAATTTATGCTTCTAATTAAAACAAGAGTGGACACACAAAAATGTCTCGCCTGTCGTGTATTTCTAATGAAAGTAAATGCTATCAGACACATTGCATACAGTATTCGAAAAACAGGCCAAAACACAAAAACTTAACTATAACCACTGAACCATGAAAATGAGGTCAAGGTCAGATGACACCTGCCAGTTGGACATGTACACCTTACAATCCTTCCATACACCAAATATAGTAGACCTATTGCATACAGTATTCAAAAAACAGGTCAAAACACAAAAACTTAACTATAACCACTGAACCATGAAAATGAGGTCAAGGTCAGATGACACCTGCCAGTTGAACATGTACACCTTACAATCCTTCCATACACCAAATATAGTAGACCTATTGCATACAGTATTCGAAAAACAGGCCAAAACACAAAAAGTTAACAATAACCACTGAACCATGAAAATGAGGTCAAGGTCAGATGACACCTGCCAGTTGGACATGTACACCTTACAATCCTTCCATACACTAAATATACTAGAACTATTGCATACAGTATTCGAAAAACAGGCCAAAACACAAAAACTTAACTATAACCACTGAACCATGAAAATGAGGTCAAGGTCAGATGACACCTACCAGTTGGACATGTACACCTTACAATCCTTCCATACACCAAATATAGTAGACCTATTGCTTATAGTATCTGAGATATGGACTTGACCACCAAAACTTAACCTTGTTCACTGATCCTTGAAATTGGGTCGAGGTCAATTGAAAACTGTCTGACGGGGATGAGGACCTTGTAAGGTACGCACATACCAAATATAGTTATCCTATTACTCATAATAAGAGAGAAATTAACATTACAAAAAATCTGAATTTTTTTTTCAAGTAGTCACTGAACCATGAAAATGAGGTCAAGGACAATGTACATATGACAGACGGAAACTTCGTAACATAAGGCATCTATATACAAAGTATAAAGCATCCAGGTCTTCTACCTTCTAAAATATAAAGCTTTTAAGAAGTGAGTTAACGCCGCCGCCGCCGCCGCCGCCGCCGCCGCCGGATCACTATCCCTATGTCGAGCTTTCTGCGACTAAAGTCGCAGGCTCGACAAAAATAATATAATGGGCCCGAGACCACAATTAATCTGCATCAACTTGTTGTCCACGAATATAGTTCCCCATATTTTATAGTGTATTTTTTCCATTTTAATTTTCCCCACTTTCTGTTTGCCTTTAAGTATTCTTGTTAAAATATAAAACAAAAGGGTCAAATTACTTAATTTAAAACAGTTTTTTAATCAGAAGTATACAAGACTGTCAAAATGACCTAATTTCAGGATGTTAGATGCTATGTAAATGATAACTATACCCCTTAAAGACATTTTGAGGTTTTTCTTGAATTTGCATTGGTAGAATTTTGATATATTTTCCAGTTAGGAGTGTACATTGAATAAAACAGATTATAAAGTTTGAGCTGGAGCAATTTTTTTAAATTGACTTAATGCTAATATGAAAATGCACTATGAAATAATTGTGGTCTCGGTCACAGTTTAAAGTAAAATAAAGAAAGGACATTATCTATGAATAACAAATAATATTTAGTCTCCAAAAAGTTTAAGTTGACCTAGAAAATTATTCTGATTATCTCCCTTTAAGCGCATTATACATGTACACATGTTCTATTCAATTATTAAATTGTTTCCCCAATTTTTACAATAGTTTGGAAAACCAATGTTATAATGAAAGAACCTTTAGAGAGCAAACTTACATACCAATGCTCTCACATAAATTGGATCAGTCTACAGTGACTTGGTGCCATGGAGCCTTTTGTGTAAACTTTTTTCAATAATTCTCAGTTTCTTTGTGCAGGATATAAAATTTAATATTTTTGAAATTTCCCCTCCCAAAAGAAACGTTTCCAATTTCAAAATTTTCCCAAGAAGTCATCCATGGCATTGACGAGTGGAAATCTTTATTCAAATTTGAAAGATGATACAACAAAACATTAAGATTCTATCCAGCCAAATGATGGACGGATTGACTGATGTGTCATTACCATTATACACCAAGCAACTTCATTGGATTGGGTATATTAAATTATTTTACTTACCATAAAGCTATGGAAGTCTCTCTATCCAAGTCTTCAACCTCTATAAAGTTCTGGTTTTTACCATAAAAAGCAACCTACAATAAATTTTTATATCATTTCAAAATTTTGCACCAAACTAATTAAAATAGGCCCACTTGTTCATTACATTTAATCGAGGGTTAAATTTAACAGGTTAAACATAGTAAAACATTTATGGTCAAGAACAAATTGATCTACCATTTCCATTGTGCTCCATCATAGTGTGTGTTTGTTGTATGTGTAAAGCTTTAATTGCACATATATGAAATGATTGACCCTTATGGGGGTAAATTCAGTTAAAAAATTCTACTTGTCACACATTTTCTTCTGCTGGTATTAAAAAATGTAGACTTATGATTTAGGAGTTATGTGATTTAGAAATTATGCTGGACTGCATGAAAATCAATTAAATGTTATAATGTTCATTTTTGGATTCCCAAATGATGTCGAATAACTTGCTTACTTTTATATCGATGATATAATTGCAGGTCAGAGAAATATGAATACAATTTATATGAAATGAATTCAGAGGAGAACATTTTTTAAGGAAAGTATATGCCAGACAATGAGGACATAATTGAAGTGATGGTAACAGCTCACATAGCACCATTGGGCCAATTGAGATAAATACAGTGACAGAGCATTTGTTGCCTCGGTGGACAATGAATTTCAACAGTCCACTCTGTAATCATCTTTAAATATATTTTATTTATATGTATTCTAAAGAAGAGAATCAACTTACCAGATTAATAACATTCAAACATCCCAACACATGCACTTGAACAGCTTCAATCTTGCAGTGATTAACTCTACCTACAATAATTAGGCATTTTAAAATTGCTTGTTAACGTGATACACCATATTCCTTCTAATTGAAGGCCTCTGCCTTAATGTAAATTAATCCAGTCCTTAAGGAAAATCAGATAAAAACTAATAATGTCCATGCTTTATTTTGACAATTCAATACACTTGGAACATTTGGTCCAGGTAAGCTCAATAAGAAAATAATAACACCTGCTAAATAGCATTATTGAATGATTCTTACCTTTGGCCTAGTTAGGTGATGCTTCAGACTTGGTCACATGGTGGACATTGTTTTTTTTCCCCAATGTATTCCACTCTCGACTCAATCATTATTGTGTAAACATTTAACTGTTCTAATGGAATCCTGGTCTTCAAAATGTTATTATCAGATGATTGTCTAGAATCATTAAAATGTCAACTGATCATCAACTAAACTCATTAGATTTTCAACACTGAAAGGTTCCTCAAATTCTACACATTACACAGTAAAATGGAATTTTTTTTATCAGGTATCAAAAATACAACTATTTTTAAATCAATATTGTCTACAAAAAATAAAAAGGGAATTTATACAATTATAATTCATAGCTGCTTTGAAAAAAAACACTGAATTTACATCCCTTGTATTTAATCTTTGCAAGAAAATCAATCAGTTTCACTCAATTTTTGTATGTTTTTTCTTTATTTACTTTTTTAGATGTATACTGTGAGTGAGTGTTCCATAACAGATGCTTACTGTTCAAACATCCTTTCTATTTTCATCATTTTTTGTTATCGTCCTTAAATGCATGTACTAATGGCCACTAGAAATCATCCATCCATTTTTTTTTTGGCCAATAGATTTTTTTAAATTTGATCTTTTGTTCACAGTACTAACTTTTTTTTATTCAATACGATTTCAAGTCTCATTGATGCATACACCATATCCTTTCATTTTTCACATTCATAACCTACAGAAAAGAATTTCTTTTCAAATCTGTCACTGAGAATAATGAATTCCCAAAATTTGAAAATATATTATTTCCCTCTGTTTTGGTTGCTTGTATTGTATGAGTTATCCCCATTTGAGCAGGCACGTTAATAAATGAATAGAAAAATGAATATCATCGTCCAAAATATATGAAAATGTAGATTTTATTATGCATTTCTGTTTTCATGAAATGATTTTTTGAGATACCTGCTCATTCAAATACATATAATAAAACACTTTTCCTCTCAACGAATTAATTGAAAAAATTTTGCCAAATTAATTTCATCAACTGCAAAAATATTATTTGAAAAATGCATCTTTCTACCATCTCTGAAAATGAACTTTTTGTTCAAGGTAACAAACACACCATCAATTATTGCAAATTCTGTTCAATTAAATAGGATTCCAAGTCTCATTGATGTACACATCATATCCTTTCATTTTCATTTACCTACAGAATTTTTTTTCCCAATGCAGATCTGCTACTGTTTGCAAAAAATTTCTCAATGACTAACAATGATTTAATAATTCCTTTTCAAAAAGAAGTAAAAATGAAGAAAAGATAAATATTTGAAAAAAAATTTGTTGAAGGTTACAAAGAAGTACCACCAGATGTCGCAATTTCTATTTATTTTATTCAATTAAATAGGATCCTTTTTTATTTTTCAAAAAAAAAAATAACTTAAAGGAAAGTTACTGACTTTAGCCAAAACTTCAACCTTATAACGTTTCAACCACTTGCTTGATATAACAAAAACTGTTATAATTAGTTTACCTAGTTTCCTTTTTCTCTACGTGCTACAATTTTTTTTTTTTTTTTTTTTTTTTTTTTTTAGAATTTTTCATCTTAAACCAAGTAGTAATTTTTACAAAAATAAATTATGTTCATACCAGTAGAGGCCAATGGGTCCAGCCACACTGTTTACTTTCACAATTATTCTTTTCAAATAAAGTTTCTTATATATATATATATAATACAATTTTTTTTTCAATAGAATTTTCCAGTTAAAACCTTTTGCCGTCTTAAAAGTTATACCACCTGGTTGAAAATGCAAAAACTTTTTTTTCTATATTTTACCTACTGTATATTTTGCTCTTTTTCCCAGAATTTTGTATCTTACCAAGTGGTAATTTAAAAAAGAAAAAGATAACAATTAATTTTCATATGTTAAAGTTACTGACTTCAACCAAACCTTTTGCCATCTACATTTTCTTACCACTTGGCTGAAAATGCAAAAGCCTTTACACATTTGTTTTTCTGGAAATTACTGACTTCATTAAAGATAAAAAGGATTTTCCATACAAGTTACTGACTTCAGTAAAGCTTTTGCCATCTAAAATTTTTACCACTTGGTTGAAAATGCAAAACCCTTTACACAATTTTTTTCTCTATATTTTACCTATATTTTGTTTCTCAAAAAAAAAGTTACAATATTTTTCTCTTTTTTCTTTTTTTTTTCTTTTTTAGAATTTTTCATCTATAACCAAGTGGTAATTAAAACAAGAATAAAGAAAAGAAAAAATTAATTTTTATTCAAATAAAAGTTTTTGAAGTTTTTACCACTTGGTTGAAAATGCAAAATCTTTACATTTTTTTTACAAAAAAAAAGAATTTTGATCTATAAAACATATAAATATACCATTTCATTTAGTGAATAAATGATTATTTCAAATACATTTACCACCATATTGAAGAAAATGCAATTAATGACCAATTCCCAAACAGTATACTTCTTTTTCAGAAAACTACAATGGACAAAAAAAATGTAGATTAAAATAAAGTTAATAAAAAAAAAAATCAAAGAAAAATTTGGAATTTCCAATGAAAATCTTGTTTGCAAACTCTCAAAATTTGGCAAAAATTGTAAACATATGTAATACACTGAAGAAAATTAAAAATTATCTTATACAATCATACAAAAAAAAAATACTAAGAACATGAAGAAGCTCTTGAGGCTAAGGTCTACAGTTGTCCATTTAAATGTCACATAATCTCAATTGTTTATGATAAATCCATAGTATTTCTATAAACAGTAAACAGCCAAATGCAATTGCAATTTTCATTAAATCCTGGAATATGAATCCAATGCTTTTCTACATAATGTCCATGCATGGTTCCATCTGAAAAAGAATCCAAAATCTTTATTAAATGAAAAAACTCTTAATATATATAGTAGGAACAGCATCACTTTTCACCAAAAATCTTAACACTAAAATTACTCTTAAGTCATGTATATTCTAATGTAATTTAAGAGTGACTTTACATTTTCAATATATTGTTAGAAAAGGGCTTCTGGTCTTTAGATGTATTATGTAAGGAAGACATTATTTATGAATAATAATTAATCTCCAAAAGCTAATGATGTTGACCAAGAAAATTATTCTGATTATCTCCCTTTATGTGCATTATTATAATTATTTAGTTCTAAGTTGTTTCCCCAATTTTTACAATAGTTTGAAAATGTGTTATAAGGAAAGAACCTTTGAAGAGTTGACAAAAAATGGTTTTATCCATATGACAACTCAGGAGATGGACGGACTGACATATACTGTATTTTCTGGACAATAGGTCTAATTGATACTTTCTCCGTAGACTTATAATGGTAAAATGGTCATTTTAATGTAAAAAAGTCTCGACCTATAGGCAGGAAAATACAGTAAACATTACTACCTAAGCAATTTCATTTGGTGGCGTATGATAAATAATTTTACCTACCATGAAGCTATGGAGGTCCCTCTATCCAAGTCTTCAACTTCTAATGTTTTAGATTGTGTCATAAAAGGCAATCTAAAATTTAAATTTTAAATCACCATTTCAAAATTATCAGAATATCAGTTCTATGTGCAAAATCCATATCAGCCCTCTTCTGGTGTAAAAAAATGTACTTTATGATTCAGGACTTGATTTGGAAATTATGCTGCACTAGATAACTAGAGGCTCAGAGGGCTGAGCCTGTATCGCTCACCTGGCATAAAGGCCATTTTTATTGATGTACCTCAGAGAGGAGTCACTTCTCCCTATCATTATGAAGTGTGGTAAGCCTTGTAGAAACCAAATTTTTCTTCAAGGTCTTTATGCAAGATTTTTGCATGTATTTCCCATAGGGACTCTTATGTTAACCTAAGTCATCTGCTGAAGGCCATCAACCAATAGAAACAAGAATTGCCCATGGCGGCCATGTTTGTCACCCTAATTCTGTGAAACCTCAGACAGATGCTTCCTGCCCATGATTGGCCATGTTTGTTGTCCGTTCGGGAGGAAATTAGCATTCTTTATAAAGGACCTTACATAGATGCTTCCTGCCAAATTTAATTCCATTTGGCCTGGTGGTTTCATAGGAGAAGATTAAAATGTGAACAGTTAACAGACGACAGACGATGAACGCCAATTGATGACAAAAGCTCACATGGCCTTTGGCCAGGTGAGCTAAAAATCTATCAAATGTTACAGATCTAAGAATTCATTTTTTGTTTCCCAAATTATGTCAAATATTTTGAACTCGCTGGCTTCTAGATCTATGATATCCCAGAAGTTGGAAAAACCTGAATGAAATTATGGAACGGAAAGATTGCATGAGTTAAAACATTCCACTCAAATTCTCTTTGATAATAATCATGTCATTTTCCATGATATCAGCCCCTGTATCATCCTGAGACTTCCATATCTGACCATGGGCTTTAGCCAAGGTACAAAAAGGGTTAAAACAAATTGCATTTTTTTCTCCATGATTAAGGCCTTACTGTAACCATAAGATGAACAAAAAAAAAACACCTTCTTTGCTTGAATACTAATAACACCTGATAAATAACTTTGTTGAATGATTCATACCTTTGGCACTTTTAAAGCTCCAGTGTTCGGGTCACATAGCGAACATTAGTTTTTCCAACCAGATTCCACTTGGTCTGAATCGTCACTTATTCTCAGATGATAGGTCTCGAATAATCTATAGAAAAATAGAATCAAGTACATGTACAGTGGATTGTCTCAAATTAAATTTTTCTCCATGATCAAGGCCTAAATGTGACCTTAAGATGACGAACAGGAATAGAGTTCATGTAAAGTGCATGTATCCATGGATTTTTAGTTAACAATTGATTGACCATATCCTTTCATACCAATAAAAGACCGATGTAAATTTAGGTCCACAATAAATGAGTGGACACAGAATAAATTACCTGATACCCAACACTGTAACTCAAAGGAATGCGTAGTCATGCGACATTGTCTTGAAACATCTGATGCAAGTCACTCAAGGCTAAAATTTTGTCCAAGGTCAGCTAACAGGTCTTAAAGACTGTATAGACCAAATTCAATTAGTCTAAGTATTTAATTTGCTGAAAAATGGAATTATTTTTGAAAATGCGATGCAAATCATTCAAGCATGAAATGTCAGGTCAGGTGACAGGTGTCAGACAGGGATGTACCCAACAAGAACTATCTATAGACCAAATATAGTGGGTCTATGTATTACAGTTGCTGACTTAAATCTCAAAAATCTAATACAAGTTACTCAAGCATGAAATGGATGTGAAGGTGGGTAATCAGGTGTCAGACTGGCATGTACCCACCAAGTACCTGTAGACCAAATATAGTGGGTCAAGGTATTACAGTTGCTGAGAAATGTGATGTGTCACTTAAGCATGAATTGAGGTCAAGGTCAAGAGACAGGCGTCAGACTAAGCCACTAAGTACACTGCTGCAAAGTTTATATCAATGTATTTGTGGACCAATGACCTTGGATTTGGATTTGTTTCTTGAAATAGATGAGGGACTTTTGAAGACAAAACTTTGACAAATGTGATGACCAACTTTCCTATAGTTAAACTTTCCCTTCTTGATAGCATCGCCTGCATATGGCATCTACGTTACCATGGTTTTATCAGGGATAAGTTAATATCATCATTTATGAAATTTTACCTTTTTTTTTACCATGAATTGATTGACCTCATTACGGTGTTCCAATATCGAACAGTAACATTTCATGTACCTCCACCGATTTGTGACTACTACCAGATTTACTTTGTTGAACTTCACGACGGGTGCCGTATACAGAGCAGGAACTGCTTACCCTACTGGAGCAGCTGAGTTAACTCCTGGTTTTTATAGGAGTTCGTATCATTCATTGTTTTTTAGTTTTCAGTGTTTGTTTTACTTGTGGTTCGTCTTCCCTGGTTTGTCTAATGGATTGCATTTTTTGGTTTGCTCCTTACATATATTAAATTATTTGTCCTCTTTACATTTATGTTATTAGCATGTGCATTTAAAAAGAATCAACTTACCAGAATAATTTTGTTTAAAACATCCCAACACATACACTTGAACATATTGAATCATTTAGTCTGATTAACTACCTACAATAATTAGGCATTTTAAAAATGCTTGTTTGTGCAATTTAAACCTACATTCCAGATCTTAAGACATTTCGACTTCTAATTAATGCCCATTTTTGGGTAAAAAAATTAATCTACACTCACTTGAGTGAACCTTGCAAAGAAATTAATCTAGTCCTGGTAGACCCTTAAAAGGATGCAAAGTTTTCATATTTTTAAATAATTAAATTTGGACTAAGCGTTGTAGTCTCTGACAATAATTCAAATGCAGTTTTCATCCTCAGATAGGATAGTGTAACCTTCTAAAACTCACTCGTCAGTTTTGGACCTGTAGCATTTATATCAGATTTATGAATGTGATCGTACCTGAACCAATGAATTTATAGAATTTTTTTTATATACACTAACAATGCAGCAGAGTTAACAAGGTGTACACCATACAATGTCAAGGTCAAAAATTTTAAAGTCCAAAGGGCCATAACTTGGGCAAAACTCATTGGACTTCCACATCTGCACACTAGGATGTAACGGTGTCAGACAAAAATATTTTTTTAATGAATGTTCCTGTGTTAAACTGTAGCAGGCATCTTTGTTGACCAGCCAGGTCATCAGTCATAATTCGGAAAGAGGACCAAATAAGAACCATTGCTGCCAAGTTTGGATCCAATTATCTCAGTGGTTTCAGTTAAGATTTTTCAATAAATTTTCCCAGAGTGTCATAATTGTTAAACTAATTTTGGCTGTGGTAGCCATCTTGATTTGTAGTCCAGGTTATCAGACATTGTAACTTTTGAAAGTTGACCTCACAGTGACCATTTCAGCAATTCAGTCTGGTTCCATCTGGCCATGTAGTTAAAAATTCATAACCAATTTTTTCTACTTTTAATAACAGAAGCCATATTCAGGTAGGAAGTCCTGGCACTGGACAAGTTTGGAAGGGGGCCACCTAAGAACAATTCCACCAAAGTTTAATCCCAATAGGCCTAATAGTCCAGTCAATCTATCATAAATTTGACCCTAACCTTAAAGTAATTGCAAAAGAAGATTTTTAAGTTTTAATCTTTAGCATTATACCCCAAATATACACAAAAAAAAGTCTAAAAAAATCTAACTTGAGGAAGACTAAAAAATCACGATTTTAAAATTCCTATGGAGATTTGCATTGAAAATGGGAGATAACTCTGCAAAAAAAGGCAGAAATATCAATAAAAATTGATACAAAATTATAACTTTACCGCTTCTATTCAGCACAATGTATTTATTCTTGATGTCTTATCCATCTTTAGAGTATAACAAACAACTCTAAAGGTGTTTCCATATCTTTTATCAAGCTACAACCAAGATTTCGTAATTCATTAGTTGACCATTTATTAAATTTTTCAACATGTCAAGGTAAAGAATCTCAAATTTAATAAAAATGATTAAGCACATATTCTTCTTTTTGTGGTTTAAAGTTTCTTTAAACAAGGAAGATGCTGAACAAATATAATTTACAGATATAAACAATACCAAATTTTCACATTATTTTTTCAAAATCGTCACAAAGCCACAAATTTGCAATTTCCTTAATGAAAAATGTGCAAAAAAAAATAAAAATACCCATAACACTTCGGTTTTGTACATTTCAAGAGCAGAAGATTATATAATATAGTCAAATACGAACTTATAACCCCATCAAAGTATCATACTTTACATGAATTTTAAAAAAATCAACAAAAAACTGACAAAAGACTAATTTTTGCGGAGTTATCTCCCCTTTCCAATGTTAATTTCCATAGGAAATTAAAAATGCTGATTTTGAGTTTTCCTCAAGTTAGATTTTATGTGACTTTTTTCTGTGTACATTTGGGGAATAATGCTATAGATTAGAACTAAAACATTTTCTGTTGCAATTAGCTTGAGGTTAAAACTTAGTTTGACTGGACTATAATGGTTTCAGAGGAATTGTCATGAAGCTTTTTGAAGTCCAAAGGGTGATAACTTGAGAAAAATGGATTGGTTAATTCTACCCAAATGCACATTTGCACAGTATGATCTAACAATGTACCTAGTTTCATATGTATATAACAAATATGTCACGAGTTATGGTGATAAGGTGTGTACCATAGTCAAAAAGATTATGAGGGTTGGGTATAGAAATGCTCATATATACTCCTAGTGCAATGTACTGGTATAGAACCAGATCTGACTACTTACTTCCCAAAAATACAAGGGGGACAACCCTGATTAATTTCAAAGAAACCCAAATAGCATTGTTGAATGACTTACCTTTTGCCTAATAAGGTGATGCTTCTGACTTGGTCACATGGTGGACATTGCTTTTTTCTACAGGATTCCTCTCAGGCTTAATTACTATGTGCAAACATCTGACTGTTCTAATGGAAACTTGGTCTTCAAAATGTTATTGTCATTGACTGTTCATTGATTAAACTCACTAGATGTTCAATGTTGAAATGTTCCTCAAATTTACTAAATACGACGTATTCAACTGTTCCTCAAATAAACTACACTCCTTAGTAAAAATTAGGAATCTATACATTCAAATAAACATACATTAAATTTGTACTTTAAGCTCACAAAACTTCTTTTAGAAAAGAAAATTTTATTGTCTAAATGACAAATTTTTGCCATAAACTGATTTTCACCAACTGTCAAAAAATCATTTCAAATAAATTCTTTGATCCCAATTTTGATGTACAAGATGTACACTTTTCAGCAATTTATGACTCATCAGTTATGCTCAAGGTAAAAAAAGATGAAAACCAAAACAATAATCCAAAAATTTGAAGCCTAATTCCAAAATGCAAAAATGACAAAGGCTGAAGCCGACAGTACTATATGCACGAGGGAGATACTCGTTTTAATTTAACAGTTTTTTTACCAAATGAGAATCAGCTACCAATTACAAAACAATTCTCAATAACTAGCATTATATGATTTCAAAATTACTTTCCAAAACTATGGAAGTCATTAAATGAATAGAGAAAAAATCTTTTAAAGTGTTCTCTTTGCTGAAGAAAATAACCCAACAACCCTTGATCACCACTAGTCACTAGTTGTTGCAAAATCTTTTTACATAATTCAAGCCTAATTGATGCATACACCATATCCTTACATTTTCATATCCATAACATACAGAAAACTTTTTTCAAATCTGCTACTGATAAAATAACCTTTCAAAATAAGATTATTTCTCTTTTTTGATTCCTTCTATTGTATGTGTTTTCCCCATTTTAGCAGGCATGTTAATAAGCAAATAGATTTTTTTTTGTCTGAAATAAAATGAAAATGTAGTTTTATGGATTTCATGAATGCTGATTAATGAGATGCCTGCTCATTTGGGCAATAACTGATGCAAATACTACTTGTAAACAAATAATGAAATACCTTTGGCCTAAAAAAATTCTCAAATTTTGCTGTAAACTTATTTTCATCAACTGTCAAACTAGAGGCTACCAGAAGTGTGTATCGGCCACCTGGAAATAATTTGCAGAATA
Organism: Mytilisepta virgata; assembly: GCA_028015205.1. Classification (NCBI taxonomy): domain Eukaryota; kingdom Metazoa; phylum Mollusca; class Bivalvia; order Mytilida; family Mytilidae; genus Mytilisepta; species Mytilisepta virgata. Next base: position 67,043,988 of record CM051517.1, on the reverse strand, counting down.
AATTGTTTGACTATGTCCATCTTGACTGGTATTCTGGAAAATTGCTGTCAAGTCCGAATTGGCTGACTGGTTTTGACAAATTGTTCACTGGTTTCAAATGAAATGTTTCAGTGAATTTTCCCTTAAGGTCCTATGTTAAAATATGTTTGGTTCTGGTGGCCACCCTTGATGGCAGGTGGGGTCCTCAGATATAATTCTGAAAGAGGATCACTTAAGGACTATTGCTGCAAAGTTATTTCTCAATTGGCCCAGCGGTTTCAGACAAGTACATATCTTTAAGTAAATTTTCCATAGGGTCCTATGTTAAACTATATTCGGCTCTGGTGGCCATCTTGGTCATCGGATATAATTCTGAAAGAGGGCCACCAATTTTTGTTCCAATTGGCCAAGTGGTTTCAGTGAAGATTTTTTTTTAAAGTTTACCATCAATGCAAAATTTTATTCCAACTTGCAATGTGATTTCAGACAAGATACTAGAGGATTTTTCCATAGGTCTTATGAACTAAGTTTGACTGTAGAACATCTTTGTTTAAGGTCCAGAACATCTTAGGACCACTTTTGTCCCAATGAGGAACCAGAGTGAGTTATCTTTTCCTAACCAATGTAGGTAAGGGAAATAATTAAATTCTCTCCCTTTTGTCCTCAGGCTAAAAGGGAGACAAATTTATTATCTCCCTTACCTACATTGGTTATGAAAAGATAACTCACTCTGGTTCCTCATTGGCTCAGTGGTTTCAGAGAAGATGATAAAAATACTTGAGGCTCCCAGGAACCTTTATCGCTTACATGCCATCTTGATATACTTTATAAGATATAATCTTATAGATTATACAAGACAGCTTTATAAGATATCTAATAAACTTTATATCTTATAAACTAAATTTCAAACAACAATGATCGGTCCCTTCCAACATGAATAAATAATATCAAATTGTAAATTCTCTTTATTCGCTGTGGTATTATTTACAAAAATTTCTCAACCTGGCTGGCGAGGTAATATCGCTTAAGTTGTTGAAGCACTACATGTGGTTTTTGGTCAGAGTTACAGCAAAGTTAGAATTTTCTATTGTTTCAAGAACAACATTTAACAACCTTGGTTTTTCATCAGCCATTTTGTATGCCTCACATGTTCTCTTTTCTGCTGTCCTAACTTATCCACTATTAATTCATATATACAGGAAGTTCTCAACTTAATAAGATATCTGATATATTTTATAAGATATTTCATAAAATTTTAAAAGTATATCAGATATCTTGTATGATATATAAGATATCATATTTTTTATGAGATATCTTATAAAGAAAAGTTTAGAAGATATCTTATAAACTTTATCAGATATCTTATTTGTTTGTAAGATGTATGATTCAAATCTAATAAAGTTTATAAGATATCTTATAAGATAAATTTATGAGATATCTTATACAGTTTATCATAAAGTAATAAGATATCTTGAATCTGGAATAAATATAAATATGACGTGCCATATTGATTCTCATCTCCATATAATTCTCATATTTTTCCTTTAAATAATTAATGCAAAAAAGCCAAATAATTTTCTGCTTCGATATGCTGCAGCAAAACATTTAAGGCTGACTCAAATTCAAATAAATATCTGCCTTGAAATGATCACCATATTTTAAGGTTTAACATTTTATTCGTTATCATTCCATGTTACCCCAAAAAAATTTCTTTAATTTACAGCCAATCTACAAAAATAGATGCTCCCAGTAGCCTGTATCATTCACCCACCACGAAAGCCCCAAATTGAGATAAAAATATTCAGGTACTGATATGTAAGAATTCCACCAAGATTGGTATCAATCTATTCAACTGTTCTCAGAGGAAGAATTTTAAATTCCTTTTCCCATAGGGTCCAATGTCAACTAAACTGTATGCCTGCAGCTATCTTGGACTTCGGACTGGTAAGGTACCTTGCAATAATACTTCATAACAAATTTCAAATCCATGGTTAAAAATACTCTCAGATTTTTTAATTTCCAAAATTTCCAAAAAGGCCCTTTTGGGGCCTGGCTGCCAGATTTATTGGTAGAACAGTTCCACGGTGTAACCAACAATTATTTGTATCTTCATCAAAGAAAAATCAAAATATGAAAAGTTAATTCGTGGATGAAGGATGCTAATAGCTCACACTGGCCTTTGTACTGGGCAGGTGATCTAACTAGATGTACTGTGAGCAAAGCTCACAAAGGATACCCCCTGCTTTGCCTTGCCCGGGGTAAAGTTTCATAAGATATTTGCATCAATTTAAGCATACTCATGGTTGCCTTTACTACTCCAAAACATGATATATCTGTTCATGTTTCGAATGGCTGATGTAACTTTGGAAGTATAGGTACAGCAAAAATTGTTATTTTTTTTTCAAATTGATCCTGAAACATATACCAATACAATGTAGAATTAAGAGTATTAGTTATAAAATAGAAGTCCAATTATCTCCCTTGTGTAATATCGGAAAGCAAAAATTTTCCTTCATGCACATCTTTGGATGATGTACTTCCTTTCTGTAAAGTTTCGTCGAAATCCATTGAGCGGTCTAGGAGGAGTTCCGCTTACAAGATATGGACAGACAGACGGACGGCGCGACTGACAGACGGACAAGGTGATTCCTATATACCCCCCCCAAACTTTTTGCGGGGGGTAAAAAAAAAAATTAAGCAATACAGTGCATATGAAATATTTATAACAACTTTATTTCCTACCAAATTTTTTACTAACTGCCATCAAAAAATGAAATATGTATAGTTTTCATGAAAATCTATATATGTACTTTTGACAATTGATTGTAATAATTTCTTATAAAAATAGATTTTTGATGCATGTTTTATATAATTTTTAGAAGTTTATGATATTTGAATTCCTGAGAAATTTTGAAATTATAAAACAAAACAAAATTGACAACCAATCAGGCCTCTATGTACAGTTTTGGTTCAAGCATCATTGGCTCCTAGACTAAAAATTCCAGGTGCCAATCAAAATTTTAGGCACCTGAGGCATTTCTAAGTGCCAATTACTGACAAACAGATAGGAAAATTGGCAAAAATACTACACTTTTTGAAAACACTGTCAAGAAGACATGCACGACAAGATCAATTTTCTCTTAACATTGAAATGAATGTGGGACCAAAGTAAAAAACAAACTAAAATTGGCATTTAACTGCTCACCAATGTTAAAAAATTTAATCACCAATTTGGCAACTTGTTGAATAACAACTAAATTAGGTGCCATTTTAAAGACATGTACTTTTCAACTTTTCTGAAACCACTATTTTTCTGATCGATCTTCCCTGATAACTATATATCCTCACCTTTGGATGAAACACTAGATTTTGTTACCCAGAATAACTTTTCTAAGTTACTGTGACCTACACGTTATACAACAGGATATGGATTATTGGATTTTACACTCGTTTCAGCATACCGGTAAATAATTTTCTTTCCAACTAGTTTTGATTGGTAGAGGAAGGCATAGAAAACCACATCAGGAAAAATATTAATCTATTAGAAATATTGGAGCTTAAAATATCACAAATTAGTACTCAAAATCTAAAAATTAACTGTCACTACTAGTTACAATGTTAACGAACTATCAAGATCACTGTGCCAATGTGGCCCGCTACACAGATTTTTTTCCCACAAGAGATATGTAATCAGTTTCCATGGGAATAGTTTAGTTGCAGTTTTATGCCATTTTCAGCACATTTGGCTATTTTGCAGTGTCCAATGTTTATAAATTGGTGGAGGAAGCCGGTGTGATTGGAGAGAACTACCACCGACCTTCGGTAGGAAGATTGGCAATCCCTGTCAAGATTGGATTTGAACACACCCCTCCACAGGTGAGATTAGAACTCACAACCTCAGTGTTGAAAGGATAGTGATCATTAGAAGTCATGACGAACTACCTAGACCACCCAGACACCAAGGACCCCTGTTGAAATAAATTTCAAAACATCTTTACCCACCTTTTTGACATGAAACATTTCATCCTTTCATTAGTCCCCAATAGAAGGGGGCTGAAAAATGAATGGGAAAGAAGATACTACTCAAAATTTTTAGACAAAAAAATTACTCAAAAATAATAGAAAGTAAATACTAAATTAAAAAAATTTCTTTTTTCTGTCGATATCAAACTTTTTAATATTCTTGTTTCAAACTTTTGTTTCAGGAGAGAAGAAGTTTTCCAAAAAACATGGCTCACTTACTTACTAAAGGAAACTGAGACAGTTAACTGAGTTGGAAATTTAGATTATGATGACAAACAAATTAATGAGTTACAAATTCAATTGTCATTTTTTGTTTGTATGAGAAATTATTTGGACACATGATAATATTAACAAGAGGCCCAGTGGGCTGAGGCTGTATCGCTCACTGGCAGTCACAAACTTTTGATTTGATTTGACAGACTAGACTGATTTCTGTAAACTTCGTAAATGATCTTCTATAAATGCTTTATACCAAGTATAAGTTCATTGGCCAAACAGTTTCAGAGGAGAAGTTTTAAATTTCAACCAATCAGAACATCTAAAGGTTTCTGGCGGCCATTTTGTTTCACCGACTAGAAAGATTTATGCAAATTTGGTAAAGAACCTTCCATAGATGCTCCATACCAAAAATCAGTTCATTTGGCTTTACTGTTTCAGAGGAGAAGAAGTTTAAATTTCGACCAATCAGAACATGTAAATGCTCATGATGGCCATTTTGTTTCAAGGACCAAGATGATTATGCAAACTTTGTAAATGACCTACCATAGATGCTCCATACCAAAAATCAGTTCATTTGGCTTTACGGTTTCAGAGAAGAAAAAGTTGTTAAATTTCGACCAATCAGAACATGTAAATGATCATGGCAGCCATTTTGTTTAACGAACCGGGATGATTTATGCAAACTTTGTAAAGGACCTTCCATAGAAGCTACAGGCCAAGTTTCAGTTCAATAGGTCCAGGGGTTTCAGAGGAGAAGATGAAAATGTAAAAGTTTACAGATGCACAGTGTGGGAACGGAACTGTACGGTTTTTTAATGTTTTGGTCATTTGGGAGACTGTCAAGCGGAGCTCCGACATTCGAAATAATTTACAGCTACGGAGGAGGTAAGTGTTTTTTATCACTATTATCTCTGGGGCTTACTTGTAATGCATATGAGTAAATGTTTATATCTGTCATTAATATTCTAACATTCAGGGGTGCAGAAAACATTCTTAAGGCAAGAAAACAGGGAAAACATTGAAATGAAACTAAGAGCTCCGACCCAAATTATGCAAATGGTTGTGTTCATTCAGCTGGAAATTTTACTTTAAAAGAATTTTTTTCAAAAAATTTAACCTCTTTTATTAGAATTAATATATAGGTTTTCCTCAAATTTAACTTCAATATGTTTACACTCACTAATAGTTCTAAATCTTTACAAATACATGGCACTAAATAATTTTCACTGTACGGTCGCTTGTCGGTAAACAACTTTCGACTGTATTATCACTTGGAGCAGTTCTGTATTGTCGCTTGGGAGCAGTGTCATGATTTTGGCTAGACTATGCATGAAAAAACCCGATTTTAGTATTTCTAAATTCAAAATCTCCTTCAGAACTAAAAACAAGAGGCTCACCAGAGCCTGTATCGCTCACCTGGAGTCTGGTTTTCATTGGACAATTAATCAACTATTTGACCAACTTTGTTCAATTGTTCAGGGAAAATTTGTTGAAGATTTATTTTTCATAACTTAAAGGTTTAATGTTAAAATATGTTCCCTGATGGTGGTAGTCCTGGCAGGAAGTTGACAAAATTGACCAGGAATAAGGGTGAACCTTAAATAAACGTAACAGAACAAAACCTCAAATTACACAAACCAATAACTCCTAAATAGAATTTGGGATTCCCTTCAAAGGGTAGGTAGATCTCAACATGGCAAACATTTTTCAATTTATATTTCACTTCTATCTCAAATAGTTTTGGAGATAAATGCAAAAATGTTAAAATTTTGAAATTTGACAAAAAAAGGGCAATAACTCCTAAATGGGTTTTGGGATTTCCTTTAAAATTTCAGGGTATGTAGATCTCAACATGGCAAACATTTTTCAAATTTGCATTTCACTTCTATCTCAAATAGTTTTGGAGATAAATGACGAAAAATGTTAAATTATGAAAATTTGATGAAAAAGGGCAATAACTCCTAAATGGGTTTTAGGATTTCCTTCAAAATTTCAGGTTAGGTAGATCTTGTCATGCTGATCAATTTTACCCCGTCAGATTTTTGATATCTTTTACGGTTTTTAAGTTATAAGCCAAAAACAACACATGCACCCCTATATTCTATTTTTAGCTACGACAACCATGTTTTATGTCAGATCAAAATAAATTGAGGATCGTTTGTAGAGGACATGTCATAGATCATTCCTATTAAGTTTCAAACCAATCAGCCCAGCGGTTTCAGAAGAGAAGATTTTTTAATAAAAAAATTTTGAAAATTTGACAAAAAAAGGGCAACAACTCCTAAATGGGTTTTGGGATTTCCTTTAAAATTTCAGGGTAGGTAGATCTCAACATGGCAAACATTTTTCAAATTTACATTTCACTTCTGTCTCAAATAGTTTTGGAGATAAATGATGAAAAATGTTAAAATTTTGAAAATTTGACGAAAAAAAGGGCAATAACTCCTAAATGGGTTTTGGAATTTCCTTCAAAATTTCAGGGTAGGTAGATCTTGTCATGCTGATCAATTTTACCCCGTCAGATTTTCGATATCTGTAACGGTTTTTGAGTTATTAGCAAAAAACAGCAATTTACCCCTATGTTCTATTTTTAGTAACAGCGGCCACGTTTTTTGACGAATCAAAAATCCCCACATCAGTTCTATGCAGGGTACCCCAAGGAACATTCATACCAAGTTTGGTTCTAATTAGTCAAGTAGTTTCAGAGGAGAAGAATATTGAAATAATAACATAAAAAAAAGCCAAAAATGTCAAAAAAGGGCAATAACTCTAACATCAGTTGACAGATTTTCACGAAGATCAGCAAACACGTAGCTCTCATCATGCAGAACACTTTCAACCTGCCAGAATTTGCCATAACCTAATGATTTTTGAGATATTTGGGAAAAACTGTTGTCTGACCCCTACGTTCTATTTTTAGTAACAGCGGCCATGTTTTTCAACGGATCAAAAATCCCCACATCAGTTCTATGCAGAATACCCCAAAGAACATTCATACTAAGTATGGTTCCAATTGGTCAAGTAGTTTCAGAGGAGAAGAGTTTTGAAAAATTGTTAACGACGACGACGGACGACGACGGACGCCAAGTGATTGCAATAGCTCACATGGCCTTCGGCCAGGTGAGCTAAAAAGGAGATTAACAAATAAAATTTCTTTAAAACCAACACTGATTTTTTTTCACTATCACATTTATATATTTATACAACTGTCTACACAATTTCTTTTATATAAATATGCTTTCGTGTTTTCAAAAATCACTTTCCACTTCAAAGTACTAGTACTTGAGACGACCTTATCATTTACAGAAGTGTACACTCACAAACACGTAAGATTTATATTACTATTAACAAACGAGCTGACAAATACTAATACAAGATAATTGTAAGACTGTTTCTTATTTGGAAAACCTAAAATGAACTTATTCATTAAAACTTCGTTTTCAACTACACAATTATAGTGCGGTTTGCTCGACTTGTATAAAATTGTTATTCTTTTGATAAACGATGTTATGATAAATCCGATAATACAAAGCATGTAAAAGCACCTATCAATTTGGAGTTTCACTTTTATATAAGAAGATACAGAGACTTGTTCCCAAATTCATCAATAAAAAAGAACAGACAACCCATCGTAAAGAAGAAAACTGCAAGCTCCCCCTTTAAACTTTTTAAAAAATATATTTTTCACTTTGCATTTTATTTCGATCCCAATAATTTTGTGATTGTTTTCTGCTGAGCCTTGTTGGTCTCATACAGATAAAGAATTGTGGTTTTTAAATTCCAGCGCTGGAGATATGAAATCCAGCGCTGTAGATCTAAAATCCAGCGCTACAGATCTTAAGTCCACCGCTGAAGATCTAAAGTCTAGCGCTTGAGATCCAAAGTAGATATAAAGTCGAGCGCTGGAGATGTTACATCTCCAGCACTTGAATTTGAATCTGCAGCGCCTGGACTTTAGATCTATATTACACTAGACTTTTAGATCAACAGCGCTGGATTTTACATCTCCAGCGCTGGAATTTCAAAACCACAACTTTTTATTTGTGTGAGACAAACAGGGTTCAGTAGAAAAGCATCCCAAAATTATCGGGATCGAAATAAAATAAAAAGTGAAAAACACAATTTTTAAAAAAGTTTAAAGAGGGAGCTCGTCTTTCTTTTAAGTCCAGCGCTGCAATTCTAAAGTCTAGCGCTGAAGATGGTTGGTGTAAAATCTAGCGCTCGAGATGTTAAGTCGAGCGCTGTAGAAGTAACATCTCCAGCGCTCTACTTTATATCTACAGCACTGGACTTTAACATCTCTACCGCTGGACTTTATATCTACAGCGCTTGATTTTACATCTCCAATGCTTGACTTTAAATCTACCACGCTTGACTTTACATCTCCAGCGCTGGAGTTTCCTTCTTAAAAAAAGGACTTCAGAATTTCTTGTATACTTGTTGTTATATTGGATAAGGCATCTCCCGTCCACAACCATTAAAGGGACTGAAACTTTCCAGGAGTCTGCATGTACAGGCTATGTATAGTGCACCTACTATCTTTTTTTATCTGTTGTCTCTTTCGAATTACACAATGGACTAAGATTTTTATTTTATACAATTTGTTTTAAAGGGGGTATGAATCACGAAATTGTATTCCATGTAAAACATTATGAAATTTCTTTGTAAATAAGTCTTATTTGATTGACTGGTGCTTGATTAACGTCCAGTGGCAATTATTTCATGCATATTCAGGACGGAATATTTATAAGAACAAAGAACTAGCTGCCGCAGAAAACAGAGGGAATCTTGACCTTTTTTTTATTGTGCTTAAAAAGTTGAAATAAATGCAGAAAACTTAAAAGCTTAATTAAAAACTTTGATATAAAAGAATAATGGAATATTCAAAATAATGACTTTTTTATGTGCATTTTGTGCGAGCTTTTTTTTTTTATCAGTGATTTATTTTCATTTGTGGTGTACTTTTTTGTCTTGTATACTGATTTTCGATTTTTTGTCTCTCTGGTATAGAAAACTACGTGTACGTTAGAATGGTGTACTTGATAGAAGCTTAATCGGCAAAAAATGACTGAATATATGTTCACTCTTATTTAAATGTTTAATACATCGATATTATAGTGCAGAAATAGAAAACAATGAAATAAATATGCAATTTATTTTATTATTTTGGCCAAGTGATTGTACAGTAAAGCTCCAAGTGATTGTACAGTAAGCGAGCAAGCGATTGTACAGTCAATAAAATTTTCCAACATTAAGAAAATTAATCAATTTTATTTTCTACTGAGACGATGGTTATCAAACTTTCAGAGAGGTAAGACTATATATCAGAAAAGGGTCAATTGTAAAAATTGTTGTAGGGACGATTATTTTTTTGCATTCTTTTAGCATTTCTATTCGCTGTTGATGGAGAATTTTGATCGATTTACTCGGAGCTCAACCATTTTAGGGAAAACTTCTGGGTGCATATGTCGTTTTTAGTATTTCATTGGTCTATATATACATGTAGAATGTTTTCGTTACAAAATCTTGAAGCAGAAACTTAATATAGTAACTTGTGCGTTAATCAAACCTTTGGCCAGGTGAGCTAAAAATTATTTATATTTCTTCAAAAATCAACACACTTTCCATCAGAAACAAGCTAGATAAGATAAAAATGTGAATCTCTCAACTCTTATTGTTAACTGCTGATCAATATAAGCAATGGACTATATATATATGTAACTAAAAGCATATATAACCTGACCTAGTGATTTATATGAGTGCATAAGTATTTCGAATGTAATTTCAAAATCAAATCCTTAGAACTGTAAAACTAACATTTACCATACAATTTTTTCATATCTTTATTTCACAAATACTTTCCATCGACGATTTATATTTTATTTTATTTTTATTTTATCTTTTATTTTTTTTATTTTATTTTATTTTTTATTTTTTATTTTTTATTATTTTTATTTTTATTTTATTTTTTTATATATTTTATTCTATATTTTTTATAATTTATATTTTATTTTTCATTTTTTTATTTTATTTTATTTTTTACTATTTTTATTTTATTTTTTTTATATATTTTATTCTATATTTTTTATAATTTATATTTTATTTTTTATTATTTTATTTTTTTTATTTTATATTTTTTATTTTATTTTAATTTTATTTTATTTTATATTTTATTTTAAGTTTTTTCAATTTTTTTATATTTTTTATTTTATCTTTTATATTTTGTTTTATTTCATTTTATCTTATTTTTTTTTATTTTATTTTTTATTTTTTATTTATTTTTATTACTTCATATTTTTTATTATTTTTATTTAATTTTATTTTATATTATTTTATTTTATATTTTTTATACTTTATATTTTATTTTTAATTTTTTTATTTTTATTATTTTATATTTTATATTATTTTTATTTTATTTTATTTTATTTTATTTTATATTTTATTTTATATATTTTTTTTAAATTTTTTATTATTATATTTTATTTTTTATTTTATCTTTTATATTTTATTATATTTCATTTTATCTTTTATTTTATTTTTTATTATTTATTTTTATTATTTTATATTTTTTATTATTTTATCTTTATATTTTATTTTAATTTATTTTATCTTTTATTTTTTTATTTTATTTTTTATCATTTATTTTTATTATTTTATATTTTATTTTATTTTAAATTTTATTTTTATTTTTTTATTCCTTTATTTTATTTTTTATTTTTTATACTTTATTTTATTTTATTTTATCATATATTTTCGCAAATCCCACATCTTAAAATGAGTTTACCAGTTTTAAATTTATTTTTTATTTGTGTGTTTATTGTTTAATGTTAGTTGCATTGGATCATTGGGAAGGTAAGTATTGCGAGGTATTAGTGAGACAAATGTTAGTAAATGTTTATGGAAAGTACTTGTAAAACACATAACTTTAAAATGATGAAAAAAACATGTTGCTTTATCTGATGAAACAGAAAATTTTACTACAGACTTATCTGAAAAAAATTTTGTATACTGAAAGCCAAAATATTAAAATAGACAAAATAAAGATAGTCCATTGCTATTAATGACTTCATACTAAGTTTAAAAACTAAATTAATAAGTATTTATATTAAGACAAATACTTATTTTAAAAAATTTAAAAAGAAATGTCCTCAAAAAATTTTAAAAATTGGACCAGAAAATAATTATCATAGAGAGCAGATTCATGTTTTACACAATATTTGTACAGTTTCAGATCAATATTTTTGAAAATGAATTCAGTTGTATATTCAGGAAAATTCTTTGTCAAACCTATGGTATATTAATACAAGAGGCTCACAATAGTTTGAATTGCTCACCTGTTACTTTTTGTGTAGATCTTGCATCAATGATTATTTTTGCTATTTAATTATACTGTTGCATTTTTTGCCTATATATTGACTTTAACAGCTAAAATATAGACCCTGAACCCAAATATATAAGGTTGCCAGGCTTTCCCATTGGTTGCTATGGATTGCTTCAATGACCTTGACCCTTGGCCCTCCATATTGACATGTACAGCTAAATAGGGTCCTGAATCTAAATATATATGGATGCTATGAACTTTCATTGGTTGCTATTGACTTTAAATGACCTTTGACTCTACCTTTCTTTTTGACTTGTACAGGTAAATTATAGGGTCCTTAACCCAAATATATATGGTTGCAAGGGACTTTTTCATTGGTTGCTATGGACATTTTCAATGACCTTGAACCTTGACCCCCCATTTATTTCAAGCATTCTTTTTACTGATAATTACTGATTACATGAAAATAATCTTTCAAAGGCAAAAACTCCTATAAGGGGTCAATTGACAATTTTGGTCATGTGGACTTATTTGTAGATCTTACTTTGTTACACATTTTTCTGTTTACAGTTTATCTTTATATATAATAATATTCAAGATAATAACCTAAAACTACAAAATTTCCTTAAAATTAACAATTCAGGGGCAATAACCCAACAAAGGGTTGACCGATTCATCTGAAAATTTCATGGCAGGTAGATCTTGACCTGAAAAACATATTTACCCCATCTGTTTTACTCTAAATGCTTTAGTTTTTTTAGATATAAGCCAAAAACTGCAGTTTACTCCCTATGATCTATTTTTAGGCATGTTTCTCGACGGACAATAGAATAAAACAAATTTTATTCTAGATACCCTAACGATCATTCAGACTAATTACAGGAGTTTCAGAGGAGAAGATCTTTTGAACAAGAGGCTCACCAGAGCCTGTATCGCTCACCTGGAGTGTGGTTTTCATTGGACAATTAATCAACTATTTGACCAAGTTTGTTGCAATTGGTTCAATTGTCCAGGGAAAATTTGTTTAAGATTTATTTTTCATAAGGTTTAATGTTAAAATATGTTCCCTGATGGTGGTAGTCCTGGCAGGAAGTTGATAAAATTGACCAGGAATAAGGGTGAACCTTAAATAAATGTAACAGAACCCGACCTCAAATTACACAAACCAATAACTCCTAAATAGAATTTGGGAATCCCTTCAAAATTTCAGGGTATGTAGATCTCAACATGGCAAACATTTTTCAATTTACATTTCACTTCTATCTCAAATAGTTTTGGAGATAAATGCAAAAATGTTAAAATTTTGAAAATTTGACAAAAAAGGGCAATAACTCCTAAATGGGTTTTGAGATTTCCTTTAAAATTTCAGGGTATGTAGATCTCAACATGGCAAACATTTTTCAAATTTACATTTCACTTCTATCTCAAATAGTTTTGGAGATAAATGACGAAAAATGTGAAATTTTGAAAATTTGACGAAAAAAGGGCAATAACTCCTAAACGGGTTGTGGAATTTCCTTCAAAATTTCAGGGTAGGTAGATCTCGTCATGCTGAACAATTTTATCCCATGCCAGATTTTCGATATCTGTAACGGTTTTTAAGTTATAAGCCAAAAACAACACATCCACCCCTATATTCTATTTTTAGCTACGACAGCCATGTTTTACGTCAGATCAAAATAAATTGAGGATCGTTTGTAGAGGACATGTCATAGTTCATTCCTATTAAGTTTCAAACCAATCGGCCCAGCGGTTTCAGAGGAGAAGATTTTTGAATGTTAAAATTTTGAAAATTTGATGGAAAAAGGGCAATAACTCCTAAATAGGTTTTGGAATTTCCTTCAGAATTTCAGGGTAGGTAGATCTCGTCATGCTGATCAATTTTACCCCCATGTCAGATTTTCGATATCTGTAACGGTTTTAGAGTTATTAGCAAAAAACAGCAATTTACCCCTATGTTCTATTTTTAGCAACAGTGGCCATATTTTTCATCGGATCAATATAAATTGAGGATCGTTTGTAGAGGACATGTTATAGTTCATTCCAATTAAGTTTCAAACCAATCGGCCCAGCGGTTTCAGAGGAGAAGATTTTTTAATGTTAAAATTTTGAAAATTTGATGGAAAAAGGGCAATAACTCCTAAATGGGTTTTGGAAATTCCTTAAAAATTTCAGGGTAGGTAGATCTCGTCATGCTGATCAATTTTACCCCCTGTCAGATTTTCGATATCTAACGGTTTTTGAGTTATTAGCAAAAAACAGCAATTTACCCCTATGTTCTATTTTTAGCAACAGTGGCCATGTTTTTCATCGGATCAATATAAATTGAGGATCGTTTGTAGAGGACATGTCATAGATCATTCCTATTAAGTTTTAAACCAATCGGCCCAGCGGTTTCAGAGGAGAAGATTTTTGAATGTTAAAATTTTGAAAATTTGACGAAAAAAGGGCAATAACTCCTAAATGGGTTTTGGAATTTCCTTCAAAATTTCAGGGTAGGTAGATCTCGTCATGCTGATCAATTTTACCCCATGTCAGATTTTCGATATCTGTAACGGTTTTTGAGTTATTAGCAAAAAACAGCAATTTACCCCTATGTTCTATTTTTAGCAACAGTGGCCATGTTTTTCATCGGATCAATATAAAATGAGGATCGTTTGTGGAGGACATGTCATAGAACATTCCTATTAAGTTTCAAACCAATCGGCCCAGCGGTTTCAGAGGAGAAGATTTTTAAAGAAAAGTTTACGACGGACGGACGGACGGACGGACGACGGACGACGGACGAAGTGATGGCAAAACCTCACATGGCCTTTGGCCAGGTGAGCTAAAAAGTTTACGAGGGACGGACGGACACCATGAGCTAAAAAGATGTGAATCTATTAATTTAAGATGACATATTTCACTGTATCATTGGAAATTCTATGAATATTTAGATGTTCTTGATGAAAAAATATCAGTTGGACCAACCTTCAAGTATATCTCTCCCATTTAGACTTCAGATTGCCACTTCTTTCAGAGAGTACAAGTTCTACATATTAAAAATATTTCAACAAACATTTAATATACAATTCAGACTAATGGTTACTTATCTGACTGAATTTTTAAATACATTTAAGGGGCCTCAAATGGCCGAGGGGTCTAGGTAATTCATGATGACTACTAATGATCACCAGCCTGTCAACACTGAGTTCGAATCTGACACCTGTGGCGAGATGTGTTCGACCCCAATCTTAATTGACAAGGATTGCAAATTTTTCTACCAAAGGTCATGGTTCTCTCCGGGTACTCTGGCTTCCTCCACCAATAAAAACTGGCCGTCGCGAAATAGCCAAATGTGCTGAAAACGGTGTAAAACCCAAACCATACAATACATAGCGAGTGCAGCGAGCGCTATAGGAGCATATGCATTTTCTACATATGGGTCATTTAGAAAAGTCTTTGTTAAATGGGGGCAGCCATATTGTGCTACAAACTAAGGCTAGAAAAAGTTTCATTCACGGGAATTGGAAGTAAGGGAAATAACTTGCTTCAAATTATAATTTTAGAATCAGGATCATGATACCGGAAATGAGTTTCTGGAAAGGGCTATTGCTGTGGTCGCATCATAAGATACAATTC
Organism: Mytilisepta virgata; assembly: GCA_028015205.1. Classification (NCBI taxonomy): domain Eukaryota; kingdom Metazoa; phylum Mollusca; class Bivalvia; order Mytilida; family Mytilidae; genus Mytilisepta; species Mytilisepta virgata. The sequence continues at coordinate 67,028,825 of CM051517.1, read as the reverse complement.
TGAAAAGAGGACTGCCAATAAAAAAAAATGAAAATTGCTACCAAGGTTTGTTTCAATTGGCCCACTGGTTTCAGACAAGAAAATCTTTAATTAAATTGGCCATAGAGTCCTATGTTAAACTATGTTCAGCTCTGGCGGCCATCTTGGATGACAGGTTGGGTCATCGGATACATTTCTGAAAGAGGACCATTGCTGCTAAGTTTTGTTCCAAATGGCCAAGTGGTTTCAGAGGAGATCTTTAAAGGAAGGTTAAAACAGGCAGTAACTTAAAAAAAAATCTCACAGAAAGGAAATTGGTACATTACCTTGTAAGGCCTTGTAAGGCCTTGTAAGGCAATGTACAAATTTCTTTTTTGTGAGAAATTTTGAATAATTTGTGACCAATCAGAGCCCCAGATAATTTTTTGATATCAGAGGGTACATACATCCAGGTTTTTAAGACATAAGTATTTAACCTCCAACCAACAGGATGTAATGGGTAAAAAGAAAAATAAAAGACTAAAATGCATCTTGCATATTAGCAAATTGAATTATTAGTATTTATAGTCATTATGAATCCTGTTTTCAACCACATAAAAGTTTTCCATCCTGCCAATGCCGACTTCTGAAAACATGTTGTATTTTGGATACTGCATGTTCAAGGACAGAGGCAAGCAATTTTTATGAAAAGAATATCATGCCTTATGACATCAAAATAAGCAATAACGCTTTTATTTCCTAAACCTGTGCGTAGTTGTTTCAGACCGAGCATGACTTTGACAAGAAAATATTTCTGAAGCATATCTGCCATTTTTTAAAAGCGTAAATGACACTGGTGCGCACGTTATCTGGGGGCTCCCGCCAATAGTTGAGAAAATTTTCATAATCAATAAGGTGAAATATGTAATGCAGCATCATTACAGAGAAAGTGGCTGTGACATAGGTACAAATTCCGTACCCACCTTACAACTCATCACGGTCATAATTCACACTTTGAATTAGTTGTGCACTATCGTTGCTGAGAATTTTGTGACCAAACATTTTGACATATGTACAGACAGACAGGGGAGAAACCACTTAACCCCTATGATATAGTTATGGCAAATTTTGTGAACAAAACATTTTGAGACAATTAGGATGGATAAACATAAGCATGGCAGAAAATTATGCTTAAACCAGTATACATCCAATCCTTTGTATATTTTAAAAAAAAAAGTTCTATTCTACATACCTTATCTAAATTCTTCACCATTATTCAATCAAGTTTGTCTAATCTATTCAAAATATACCATACTTTGAACTGCATACGGCTTCCTTCTTACTCTGAAATTACTAACAAGAATCCTGAAAGTATTTCTGGGCAATACAATGTCCCCTACCGGCTTGAGCTATGAGAAAACACGCAAAAACTCCTTTAGTATGTGAATCGGACAAGACATATGGACAGAGTGACTTTTAAACATCCTGAAACTATGTTTGCAAGGGGTACACAATAATTACTTGAATAGATTGCTCTGTAGCTCATCATTATAAGCTCACATACCATTAAGATCACTTGGTAAAAGGGTTTGCAAAAATAGTCCGGCAAAACTATTATTTTGACAATAATTCCTATTTCCAAGGGTAATAACTCTCACAATAATAATATGATCAGTGCTATTTTTATTTAATTTCTTCAAGATTCAATGCTAAAACTGAGGTTCAAACTGCAAAAAATCATCCAAACAGAATGAAATTTGAACTTGGTCTGTAAACTGTCATGGTAAAACCATATACCAAATATCAAATCAATATTTTAAAGCATGATGAAAAAAAGTGCGGAAAACTTATTTGCATGAAATTTCTAAGTCCAAGGATCATAACTCTGCCAAAATAATCATCAGATTGGAACAAAATTCAAACTTGATCTGTAACTTATGGTAAAACTATAAACCAAATATCAAATCAATATTAAAAAGTGTGGAAAACTGATTTGCCGGACTGACGGATGGACAGACGGACAGAGTGCAAACCTACAGTCCCTTTCGGCTTTGCCGGTAGGGGACTAATAAGAATAAGTTATATTAAGGCAAGTAAGGTATTACATCGGCTAACAACTTACTGAACATCTACAGAAACTTAACAGCCACATTTTCCATTTGAGAATGACCTTTGTACTTCAAATTATCTAACAAGTGATTGCTAGCCATCTGTGTCAGGGTTCTGAAATGCACTAAAAATGATTAAATCTTATATGCTCAGATTAAACAGTTGAACAATATATCTCATCTAGAAAGTGGACAACTTCAGGACCTGGTTCCAACGGGCTGCGTGGTTTCACACAGGTGGATTTTCTCCACACAGTTAGGGTCCCATATTAAACTAAGTTCTCCTTTGGTGGCTTTCTTGGTTGGTGGTTCAAATCATCTGATGATATTTCAAAAGCAGGCCACCAGAGGACTATTACTGTCAATTTTGGTTCCCAATTTGCACCTCGCTAACATGCAATGCCTCTATTGATTATAAGAGGTTAGCACCTGGCCCACATGAAATGCCATCACCCTTGATTACAAAAAGTTTGCATGTGGCTCATATGCAATGCCATTTCTATTGTTTACAAAAAGGTTTCATATGGCCCACATGCAATGCCATCTCCATTGTTTACAAAAAGTTTGCACCTGGCAAACATGCAATGTCATCTCTATTTACAAAAAGTTTGCACCTGGCCCACATGCAATGTCATCTCTATTGTTTACAAAAAGTTTGCACCTGGCCCATATGCAATGCCATCTATTGTTTACAAAAGTTTTCACCTGGCCCACATGCAATGCCATCTCTATTGTTTACAAAAAGTTTGCACCTGGCCCACATACAATGCAATCTCTATTGTTTACAAAAAGTTCGCACCTGGCCCAAATACAATGGCATCTCTATTGTTTACAAGAGGTAAGCACCTGGCCCACATGCAATGCCATCTCTATTGTTAACAAAAAGTTAGCACCTGGCACACATACAATGCAATCTCCATTGTTTACAAAAAGTTTGCACCTGGCCCAAATACAATGCCATCTCTATTGTTTACAAGAGGTAAGCACCTGGCCCACATGCAATGCCATCTCTATTGTTTACAAAAAGTTAGCACCTGGCCCACATGCAATGCCATCTCTATTGTTTACAAAAAGTTAGCACCTGGCCCACATGCAATGCCATCTCTACTGTTTACAAAAAGTTCACACCTGGCCCACATGCAATGCCATCTCTGTTATTTACAAAAAGTTCACACCTGGCCCACATGCAATGCCATCTCTATTGTTTACAAAAAGTTTGCACCTGGCCCACATGCAATGCCATCTCTATTGTTTACAAAAAGTTCGCACCTGGCCCAAATACAATGCCATCTCTATTGTTTACAAGAGGTAACCACCTGGCCCACATGCAATGCCATCTCTATTGTTTACAAAAAGTTAGCACCTGGCCCACATGCAATGCCATCTCTATTGTTTACAAAAAGTTAGCACCTGGCCCACATGCAATGCCATCTCTATTGTTTACAAAAAGTTAGCACCTGGCCCACATACAATGCAATCTCTATTGTTTACAAAAGTTCGCACCTGGCCCACATGCAATGCCATCTCTGTTATTTACAAAAAGTTCACACCTGGTACACATGCAATGCCATCTCTATTGTTTACAAAAAGTTCGCACCTGGCCCACATGCAATGCCATCTCTATTGTTTACAAAAAGCTCGCACCTGGCCCACATGCAATGCCATCTCTATTGTTTACAAAAAGTTCGCACCTGGCCCAAATACAATGCCATCTCTATTGTTTACAAGAGGTAAGCACCTGGCCCACATGCAATGCCATCTCTATTGTTTACAAAAAGTTAGCACCTGGCCCACATGCAATGCCATCTCTGTTATTTACAAAAAGTTCACACCTGGCCCACATGCAATGCCATCTCTATTGTTTACAAAAAGTTCGCACCTGGCCCACATGCAATGCCATCTCTGTTGTTTACAAAAAGTTAGCACCTGGCCCACATGCAATGCCATCTCTATTGTTTACAAAAAGTTAGCACCTGGCCCACATGCAATGCCATCTCTATTGTTTACAAAAAGTTCGCACCTGGCCCACATGCAATGCCATCTCTATTGTTTACAAAAAGTTTCCACCTGGCCCACATGCAATGCCATCTCTATTGTTTACAAAAAGTTCGCACTTGGCCCAAATACAATGCCATCTCTATTGTTTACAAGAGGTAAGCACCTGGCGCACATGCAATGCCATCTCTATTGTTTACAAAAAGTTCGCACTTGGCCCAAATACAATGCCATCTCTATTGTTTACAAGAGGTAAGCACCTGGCCCACATGCAATGCAATCTCTATTGTTTACAAAAAGTTAGCACCTGGCCCACATGCAATGCCATCTCTGTTATTTACAAAAAGTTCACACCTGGCCCACATGCAATGCCATCTCTATTGTTTACAAAAAGTTCGCACCTGGCCCACATGCAATGCCATCTCTATTGTTTACAAAAAGCTCGCACCTGGCCCAAATACAATGCCATCTCTATTGTTTACAAGAGGTAAGCACCTGGCCCACATGCAATGCCATCTCTATTGTTTACAAAAAGTTAGCACCTGGCCCAAATACAATGCCATCTCTATTGTTTACAAGAGGTAAGCACCTGGCCCACATGCAATGCCATCTCTATTGTTTACAAAAAATTCGCACCTGGCCCAAATACAATGCCATCTCTATTGTTTACAAGAGGTAAGCACCTGGCCCACATGCAATGCCATCTCTATTGTTTACAAAAAGTTAGCACCTGGCCCACATACAATGCAATCTCTATTGTTTACAAAAGTTCGCACCTGGCCCACATGCAATGCCATCTCTATTGTTTACAAAAAGTTCGCACCTGGCCCAAATACAATACCATCTCTATTGTTTACAAGAGGTAAGCACCTGGCCCACATGCAATGCCATCTCTATTGTTTACAAAAAGTTCGCACCTGGCCCACATGCAATGCCATCTCTATTGTTTACAAAAAGTTCACACCTGGCCCAAATACAATGCCATCTCTATTGTTTACAAGAGGTAAGCACCTGGCCCACATGCAATGCCATCTCTATTGTTTACAAAAAGTTAGCACCTGGCCCACATGCAATGCCATCTCTATTGTTTACAAAAAGTTTGCACCTGGCCCACATGCAATGCCATCTCTATTGTTTACAAAAAGTTCGCACCTGGCCCACATACAATCCCATCTCTATTGTTTACAAAAAGTTTGCACCTGGCCCACATACAATCCCATCTCTACTGATTACAAGAGGTAATCCCTCCCCCCACATCCAATTTAATCTCTATTGATTGCAGAAGGTAAGCCTTTTCCTAAATTCTATATAATTTGTACCGATATTTTGCTGAAATACCTAAAGTGTATTTTTAAGTTAAAAAAATCCAATATTATTTCAACCAAAACATTTTAACATGTAGAATTTTAAAAAAGAATTTTATAAAATTAAATAAATATACCTTAAAAAGATGCAAAATTACTAAATGTTTGCTTCAAGATATTCTTTCACAATTCATATCAAGATCAAATGTATTGAACAATAATTTTTCAAAAAAGAAAAGAAATTCAAAGGTGCAGTAGTTTAACTTTCTTGAGAATTACAGTGATGTGGTAATGAATCATGATTTAAATTGGTATCAAAGAATTTTATTAATGCTTGATTTTACAAAAGTGTTATGATTAAGAGATGCCAAAATCAAAAACATCATATCATCATATGAGTTTACCAACACTAACACACATTTTACACAAAAAACTGTTTTTCAAAGAAAAAATTTATTTTTCAAAATATCTGTCATCTTTTAATATGTCCAGTGTCGTAAAACTGTTGGATGCAAGACAAATAAACAACTAAACAACTCAAGATTCTACAATAAAACTCCAAAAAACAAACCTAGAACAAACCACAACTGACAACATAGAAAACAATGGGTCAGGGAAGTGTAGTCTACAGGTCAAACATGTCTAATTTAGTTTTTAAGGAAAGTTTTACTCCAGTAAATTTTATCCTTTATCTATATTTTTTTATTATTTAGTTACTTTTTAATAAAAAGTGTTCTGTGTTGGATGAAAACTGAATGATCATTTAAGTTTGAGCATCACTTAATCAAAACACTGATATTTATGAAAACTGGATAAATAAATCAAATTGAATTGTTTCGTAGGTCACTTCTCTCATAAGTGACAGCAAAGACATTTTGTTAAAATAATGTTCTCAAAAATACTCCTACTTACATTTTTTCACTTTTCATTTAAAGATTTAAGGACTTTCTTTTTATACTTAAAAAGACAAGATTTTGATCAATGTAAAACGATGATTTGAAAATTAAAAAAATATATGTATTTTAAAACCAAAAGATAAATTCAAAAATATGTTACCAAAAGTTGCTAAGCTTCTGCAATCAACACAAATTAAACTGGATGGGAGAGAGGGGCTGGTCTTCTGCAATCAACACAGACCACATTGGATATGGGAGAGGGGCTGGCCTTCTGCAATCAACAAAGACCACATTGGATGTGGGGGAGGGGCTGGCCTTCTGCAATCAACACAGACCACATTGGATGTGGGAGAGGGGCTGGCTTTCTGCAATCAACAAAGACCACATTGGACATGGGAGAGGGGCTGGCCTTCTGCAATCAACAAAGACCACATTGGCCATGGGAGAGGCACTGACCTTCTGCAATCAACAAAGACCACATTGAACGTGGGAGAGGGGCTGGCCTTCTGCAATCAATACAGACCACATTGTATGTGGGAGAGGGGCTGGCCTTCTGCAATCAACATAGACCACATTGAATGTGGGAGAGGCACCGACTTTCTGCAATCAACAAAGACCACATTGGACATGGGAGAGGGGCTGGCCTTCTGCAATCAACAAAGACCACATTGGACGTGGGAGAGGGGCTGGCCTTCTGCAATCAACAAAGACCACATTGGATGTGGGAGAGGGGCTGGCCTTCTGCAATCAACATAGACCACATTGAACATGGGAGAGGGCTAGCCTTTTGCAATCAACAAAAACCACATTGGATATGGGAGAGGCACTGGCCTTCTGCAATCAACAAAGACCACATTGGACATGGGAGAGGGGCTGGCCTTCTGCAATCAACAAAGACCACATTGGATGTGGGAGAGGCACTGACTTTCTGCAATCAACAAAGACCACATTGGACGTGGGAGAGGGGCTGGCCTTCTGCAATCAACAAAGACCACATTGGATGTGGGAGAGGGGCTGGCCTTCTGCAATCAACAAAGACCACATTGGATATGGGAGAGGCACTAACTTTCTGCAATCAACAAAGACCACATTGGACATGGGAGAGGCACTGACCTTCTGCAATCAATAAAGATAACATTGAACGTGGGAGAGGGGTTGGCCTTCTGCAATCAACACAGACCACATTGGATGTGGAAGAGGGGCTGGTCTTCTGCAATCAACATAGACCACATTGGATGTGGGAGAGGGGCTGGCCTTCTGCAATCAACAAAGACCACATTGGATGTGGGAGAGGGCTGGCCTTCTGCAATCAACAAAGACCACATTGGATGTGGGAGAGGCACTAACTTTCTGCAATCAACAAAGACCACATTGGACATGGGAGAGGCACTGACCTTCTGCAATCAACAAAGACCACATTGAACGTGGGAGAGGGGTTGGCCTTCTGCAATCAACACAGACCACATTGGATGTGGGAGAGGCACCGACTTGCTGCAATCAACATAGACCACATTGGACATGGGAGAGGGGCTGGCCTTCTACAATCAACAAAGACCACATTGGATGGAAGAGAGGGGCCGGCCTTCTGCAATCAACAAAGACCACATTGGATGTGGGAGAGGGGCTGGCCTTCTGCAATCAACAAAGACCACATTGGATGGAGGAAAGGGGCTGGCCTTCTGCAATCAACAAAGACCACATTGGATGTGGGAGAGGGGCTGGCCTTCTGCAATCAACAAAGACCACATTGGATGTGGGAGAGGCACTGATTTTATGCAATCAACAAAGACCACATTGAACATGGGAGAGGGGCTGGCCTTCTGCAATCAACATAGACCACATTGGATGTGGGAGAGGGGCTGGCCTTCTGCAATCAACAAAGACCATATTGGACATGGGAGAGGCACTGGCCTTCTGCAATCAACAAAGACCACATTGGACGTGGGAGAGGGGCTGGCCTTCTGCAATCAACAAAGACCACATTGGATGTGGGAGAGGGGCTGGCCTTCTGCAATCAACAAAGACCACATTGGATGTGGGAGAGGCACTGACTTTCTGCAATCAACAAAGACCACATTGGACGTGGAAGAGGGGCTCGCCTTCTGCAATCAACAAAGACCAAATTGGATGTGGAAGAAGGGCTGGCCTTCTGCAATCAACATAGACCACATTGGATGTGGGAGAGGCACCGACTTTCTGCAATCAACAAAGACCACATTGGACATGGGGGAGGGGCTGGCCTTCTGCAATCAACACAGACCACATTGGATGTGGGAGAGGGGCTGGCCTTCTGCAATCAACAAAGACCACATTGAACATGGGAGAGGGGCTAGCCTTTTGCAATCAACAAAGACCACATTGGATGTGGGAGAGGGGCTGGCCTTCTGCAATCAACACAGACCGCATTGGATGTGGGAGAGGGGCTGGCCTTCTGCAATCAGCAAAGACCACATTGAATGTGGGAGAGGCACTGACTTTATGCAATCAACAAAGACCACATTGGACATGGGAGAGGCACTTGCTTTCTGCAAACAACAAAGACCACATTGGACGTGGGAGAGGGGCTGGCCTTCTGCAATCAACAAAGACCACATTGGATGTGGGAGAGGGGCTGGCCTTCTGCAATCAACACAGACCACATTGGATGTGGGAGAGGGGCTGGCCTTCTGCAATCAACAAAGACCACATTGGATGTGGGAGAGGCACTGACTTTATGCAATCAACAAAGACCACATTGAACATGGGAGAGGGGCTGGCCTTCTGCAATCAACATAGACCACATTGAACATGGGAGAGGGGCTAGCCCTTTGCAATCAAGAAAGACCACATTGGATGTGGGAGAGGGGCTGGCCTTCTGCAATCAACAAAGACCATATTGGACATGGGAGAGGCACTGGCCTTCTGCAATCAACAAAGACCACATTGGACGTGAGAGAGGGGCTGGCCTTCTGCAATCAACAAAGACCACATTGGATGTGGGAGAGGGGCTGGCCTTCTGCAATCAACATAGACCACATTGGATGTGGGAGAGGCACTGACTTTCTGCAATCAACAAAGACCACATTGGACGTGGAAGAAGGGCTCGCCTTCTGCAATCAACAAAGACCAAATTGGATGTGGAAGAAGGGCTGGCCTTCTGCAATCAACATAGACCACATTGGACATGGGGGAGGGGCTGGCCTTCTGCAATCAACACAGACCACATTGGATGTGGGAGAGGGGCTGGCCTTCTGCAATCAACAAAGACCACATTGAACATGGGAGAGGGGCTAGCCTTTTGCAATCAACAAAGACCACATTGGATGTGGGAGAGGGGCTGGCCTTCTGCAATCAACACAGACCACATTGGATGTGGGAGAGGGGCTGGCCTTCTGCAATCAACAAAGACCACATTGAATGTGGGAGAGGCACTGACTTTATGCAATCAACAAAGACCACATTGGACATGGGAGAGGCACTTGCTTTCTGCAAACAACAAAGACCACATCGGACATGGGAGAGGGGCTGGCCTTCTGCAATCAACAAAGACCACATTGGATGTGGGAGAGGGACTGGCCTTCTGCATACAACAAAGACCATATTGGATGTGGGAGAGGCACTAACCTTCTGCAATCAACAAAGCAAGACCATATTGGATGGGGGAGAGGGCTTGCCTTCTGCAAACAGCAGAGATTCACACACTGGATGTGGGAGAGGGACTGGCCTTCAGTCAACAAAGACCACATTCGATGTGGGAGAGGGGCTTGCCATCTACAATCAGCAAAGACCACATTGTATGTGGGAGAGGGGCTGGCCTTCTGCAATCAGCAAAGATCACATTGGATGTGGTAGTGTGCTGGCTTTCTGCAATCAACAAAGATCACATTGGATGTGGGAGAGGGGCTAGCCTTCTGCAATATTGGATGTGAGAGAGTGGCTTGCCTTCTACAAGCAGCAAAGATCACATTGGATATGGAAAAGGGGCTGGCCTTCTGCAATCAGCAAAGACCACATTGGATGTGGGAGAGGCGCTGACCTTCTGCAATCAACAAAGGAAGACCACATTGGATGTGGGAGAGGGGCTGGCCTTCTGCAATCAACACAGACCACATTGGATGTGGGAGAGGGGCTGGCCTTCTGCAATCAACAAAGACCACATTGAATGTGGGAGAGGCACTGACTTTATGCAATCAACAAAGACCACATTGGACATGGGAGAGGCACTTGCTTTCTGCAAACAACAAAGACCACATTGGACGTGGGAGAGGGGCTGGCCTTCTGCAATCAACAAAGACCACATTGGATGTGGGAGAGGGGCTGGCCTTCTGCATACAACAAAGACCATATTGGATGCGCGAGAGGGGCTGGCCTTCTGCAATCGGCAAAGACCACATTGGATGTGGGAGAGGCGCTGACCTTCTGCAATCAACAAAGGAAGACCACATTGGATGTGGGAGAGGGGCTGGCCTTCTGCAATCAGCAAAGATCACATTGGATATGGAAAAGGGGCTAGCCTTCTGCAATCAGCAAAGATCACATTGTATGTGGGAGAGGGCCTGGCCTTCTGCAATCAAGAAAGACCACATTGGGTGTAGGAGGGAGGCTTGCCTTTTGCAATCAGCAATGACTACATTAGATGGTGGGAGATGGCTTGCCTTATGCAATCAGCAGAGATCACATTGGATGTTGGAGAGGGGCTGGCCTTCTGCAATCAGCAGAGACCATACTGGATGGGGGAAAGGGGCTGACCTTCTGCAATCGGCAAAGACCACATTTGATGCTGGAGAGGGGCTAGCCTTCAGCAATCAACAAAGACCACATTGGATGTGGGAGAGGGCTGGTCTTCTGCAATCAACACAGATCACATTGGACATGGGAGAGAGGCTGGCCTTCTCCAATCAACAAAGACCACATTGGATGTGGGAGAGGGGCTGGCCTTTTGCAACAAAGACCACATTGGATGGGGGTGATTGGCTGGCCTTCTGCAATCAGCAAAGACCACATTGGATGCAGGAAAGTGGCTGGCTTTCTGCAATCAGCAAAGACCACATTGGATGCAGGAAAGTGGCTGGCCTTCTGCAATCACCAAAATATTAAAGCTAGAAAATAATAACTTGAGCACGTATCACTCACCTGGACTATGTCCATCTTGAATGGCAGGCTGTAAAATTGCTGTCAAGTTCCAACTGGCTCACTGGTTTCAAACAAGAAGATCTTTCAGTGATTTTTCCCATCAGGTCCAATGTTAAACTATGTTCCCCTCTGGCAGCCATCTTCAATGGCAGACAGTCATTGGATACAATTCTAAAATGACCAACAAAGGACCATTGCTGCCATGTTTTGTTCTATTTTGCCCGGTGTTTCAGACTAGTAAATTTCCCATTGGGTACTATTTTTAACTTTGTTCAGCTTTGGAGGCCATCTTGGACCTAAGGGGCTAACCTTCAGTAATCAAAACAGCTTACACTAGATTCTGGGAAAGATCTATCTTTCTGTAAAATCAACATAGATTACTTCAGATGTTGGAAAGGGGCTAACCTTCTGTAATCACAGATTACATCAGATGTGGGGAAGGAGTTAATCTTCAGTAATCAACAATAATTACATTAAGACTTAGGAAAGGGGCATGCAGAAAGAATTGGATTCTCCCAACATGTTACCCACTATGGTCCGCGGTCAGGCCAAGGCCTGACAAGCCCAACAAGAGGGCCTCCCCGATCCGCCACCTAGGGACGCCCTAGGTTGCTCTGTGGGTTGAGCTGCTGTGATACACAGACCTGATTTTGACAACTGGCCAAAAAGGGCAGAAATGGTACTGCTATGGACAAATCTGGACTTTGAAAAGCAGAATCAGGTCTGGATACCTGAAGATCAGTTACCTAGTCAAAGAGTTAAAAATATCAAGATCTACTTAATTTACAAAGAAAAGAAGCTCAAGGAGCTGAATTTAAACCTTTAATAATTGTACAATCATCCTGCAAAATGAAAGTTTCTTCCTTGAAAAAAAAGCTCCCAAGCGCCTGAATCGCCCACCTGATATTTTTTGTGTAGATCAATGATTATTTTTGCTATCTGATGTATACTCTCGCATTTTTCACCTTAATATTGACTTGTACAGCTACAATATAGAATCCTGAACCCAAACATACATGGTTGATCTTTCTTTTCAACTTTTACAGGTAAATTATGGCTACTAGAGACTTTTTCATCGGTTGCTACGGACGTTTCAATGACCTTAACCACTGACCTTCAATTTTACTTGTACAGCTACCATTTAATTTAATAAAGGAATGTTTCCAATTTTTTAACAGATTATACGATAAAATAACATGTTTTGGGTCAGTTTACGTATAATAAACCGCAAAGTTGAATGCCTTAAACTGACCAAAACCAGGTATTGAAGTAGTTTAGTAAGTAGTAAGTTATTGAGATATGAGCCAAAAAGTGCATTTTTCACCTATGTTCTATTTTTAGACATGGTAGCCATGTTTCTGGACAGTAAACAAAATAAAACACAACATACTAAATACCCTAAGGATTATTCCACTTAAGGTTGGTCCCAATTGGCCCAGTGGTTTCAGAGGTGAAGATGTTTAAAGGATAAGTTTACGCTGGAAGACGGAAGCCATGTGCTGGTTAATAAATACAGAATGTGTCCATGGGATCAATACTATATACTTACTGATAACAAATTATGTCTACATTAAAAAATAGTATACTAACAAGAGTGGACATGCTACATGTCTCGCCTGAGTATGCACATGGACACAGAATAACGATTAACTGATACCCGACATTTTGGTAGTCAAAGGAAAATGTGTTAAAAGAAATTGAGGTCAAGGCCAAAAGGGAGGTGTCATACCGACATGTATCCACTAAGAAATGCCGACATGTATCCACTAAGAACTTTGCAATTCTTCAATTCATTAGGGGCATAACTCTGGAATGGTTTTCATTTTACCCCTTTGATCCTGGTGTTTGGAAGTTAAATACTAATCTGTCTTATGAACCTGGAAGTACATACCCCCTGATACAAAAAAAAAAACTTATCTGGGGCTCGGTGTAGGTTTCAAAACATTTAACATAGGCAACTTTCTCAAGTGTGCAGAAAGTACAAATTTCACAATTTTTCCATTTATAAAGGTGCATGTAAAAAGCGTGATATCCAAATTCAAACTATACCTGCATTTTGTGGTAATTCGCATTTTGTTTAAGTTTCAAAACATTTGGCCGAGGTAAACTCATATTACAGTTTTGAAATTACAACATTCAAATTTTTTTTCCATTTAAAAGGGGCAAAACTCAATACCTTTAATTTTATTGTAGTAATAATCATTACATGTGTACAAGTTTCAAATTATTTGGGAAAGGCAACCAAAGTGTGTCGGATGGACTGACTTAATGCCTCCACAATGCCTGGACAGCAGGGGTACAAGAATAAAAATTTGAAAATTTACATAATGTTCTGATGGTTTGATGGATGTACATCAAGTGAGGCATTAACTCAAGTCAACCTTTGGTGGGGTGTGCTTAAATAAAAGTAAAAATTTCTTTTTCTTTTACTTTTTATCATAGTTTTATATTCTAGTAGTCTTTTTCTTATATGATTTAAAAAAAAAAAAATGTTTAGCCCTCTCGACAGCTCGATGACCCATAATTCATTTATGAAATTGTCAGGTTCTAAATATAAACTTTAACAGTTAAAATTTTACCAGGTATATAAAGTACATAAACAACTCACTGGACTGCAGACAATGTTCTTCTGACTGCTGATTCCATCTTAAGTTTCCATGATTATATAGCTTTGAATTCACTGGAAAAATTTTGCAACACTTTCTGAGCAAATCTAAAAAATGAAATGGGCATCAAAGATAACCAAGAGTGGAAACACTACATGTTTGCCTGAGTATGCACATGGACACAAAATAATGATTATCTGATACCCAACATTGCAAGTCAAAGGAAAATGTGTTAAAAGAAATAGTAATGGTCAGGCGATAATTTTCTGAAAAATCTCATGCATGTCATTCAAGCCTAAACTGTGTCCAAGGCGAGCTGACAGGTCTGAGACTGGTATGTACCACCAAAAAACTATAGACCAAAAATGGTGGGTCTACATATAATACAAATATAACATTTGTTGAGAAAATTGAGGTCAATTTGGATATAGGTATTTTATATCCATCAAGAACTATTTATTGACCAAATATGGTTGGTCTATGTATTGCAATTGCTGAGAAATGGATATTATCCCAAAACGTGAAACAAGTCAGTCACGCATGAAATAGAGGTCAAAAGTAAAATGTCAGATGTTAAAGTGGTATATACCCACTTAAAGAACTACTATCAACCAAATACTGTGGGTCTCATTACAAATGTAGTACAGTTGCTGAGAAATAGACTAAATCATGAAAATGTATATTAAGTCACTCAAGCATGAAATTCAGGTCAATGTTCAACTGACAGGTGTTAGACTGGCATGTATCCACTAAGAACTACCTACAGACCAAATATGATGGGCCTAGGTAATACAGTTGCTGAGAAATGGACTTAATCTATAAAATGTAACATAAGTCACTCAAGCATGAAATTTAGGTCAGGGTCCAGAGACAGGTGTCAGACTGGCATGTGTCTACTTTGGAACTATCTATTGACCAAATATGGTGGGTTTAGGTATTTAAGGTGCTGAGAAATGGACCTAATCTTGAAAATGTTACAAAGTCACTCAAGCATGAAATTGAAGTCAAAGTCCAGAGACAGGTGTCTTACTTGCATGAACCCACTAAGAACTATATACACCAAACACAGTGGGTCTAGGTATTACAGTTGAAGAGAAATGGACTTAACCACGAAAATATGACAAAGTCACTCAAGCATGAAATTGAGGTCAAGGTCAAAAGGCATGTGTTAGACTGACATGTACCCACCAAGAACTATCTATATGAAGATAAGCTCAGCTGTGACGTCCATCTTGGTTGACAATCCGGGTGATTGGACACAATTCTGTAAGAGGACCATCTAAGGACCAATGCTGCCAACTTTAGTTTCAATTGTCTCAGTTGTTTCAGACAAAGACTTTTGAGTGAATTTCCCATAGGATACAATGATAAACAAAGCTCGGCTGTGAGGGCCATCTTGTTCCACCGTCCATGAAATCGGACACATTTCTGAAAGAGGACCTAGTCTAAGGACCATTGCTCCCAAGTCTGGTTCCAATTGGTCCAGCGGTTTCAGACAAGAAGATTTTTCAATGAATTTTCCCATAGGGCCCTATGTTAAACTAAGTTTGGCTGTGGTGGCCATCTTGGTAAACAGTCCGGGTCATAGGAGATTATCCTACAAAAGAACATCCTAAGGACCAATACTGCCAAGTTTCGTTACAATTGGCATTGTAGTTTCACAGAAGATTTTTGAAATTCATCCCCCTATTTCTATTTTTAGCAACAGCAGCCATGTCAGTTGGTAGTCAGGTATGTCGGACATAATTTGGGAAGGGAGCCATCCAAGGACCATTCCACCAAAGTTTGGCCCAGTAGTTTCAGAGGAGAAGATCTGTAAAGGAAAGTTTACGCCGGACACCGTCTTTAAAGGGCGAAAACTCCTATAAGGGGTCAATCAATGATTTTGGTCATGTTGACTTATTTGTAGATCTTACTTTGTTGAACTTTTTTTCTGTTTACAGTTTGTCTTTATCTGTAATAATATTCAAGGTAATAACTTAAACTGCAAAATGTCCTTAAAATTAACAATTCAGGGGCAATAACCCAACCATGGTTGACCAATTTGTCTGAAAATATCATGGCAGGTAGATCTTGACCTGATGAACATTTTTACCCCATGTCAGTTTTGCTCTCAATGCTTTAGTTTTTGAGATATAAGATAACAAGAGTGGACACACTACATAATGAGTATGCACATGGACACAAAATAATGATTATCTGAACATTGCAAGTCAAAGGAAAATGTGTTAAAAGAAATAGTAATGGTCAGGTGATAATTTGCCTGAAAAATCCAAGCCTAAAACTATGTAGCTCAACAAAATTCATTACCGGTACACACATAGTAGTGCTGAACAATCACTCAAAGAATAATCATTGAACTCCAAATTGTTCTCGTTAAAAAGACCATACGTACAATTATAAAACATGGACCTATAGCTATGATCTGCAAAGTTAAACTAAGATTGTTACCTTGACCTTCAATGTATTTATTTCAACTCATGAAACAATCATAACTAGAACTGTCCTGAAAGGGACTAATACCCCCCCGCAGCAACATGTATGTTTTGAAGCCTACACAAAGTTCAAATCATCATAATTTCATATTTTTTCAAACTACTCGCCCAAACAGAAAACCCTGACAATATGCACATCTCCATAATGTGATCTAACACTCCATAATTGATAACTATCTCGCATTAGAAACTATAGATATCTTCAGTTAGAACTCACGTCTGAGTGAAATGTAACATCACTATGATCAGCGAACCGGTACGGCAAGACATGTGTCTTTATTGTATTCAGTATTTTGTGGACATTATTTGAAATAAATCATGATAAAATACTACAGTATTGGACCAGAACAGAATTTCTAAGTCCAAAAGAGTATAAATATGGAAAAAAGTATTGGACCAGGACATACTTCGCATGCGCACATCTACGTACTAGGAACTAACAGTATGCAAAGTTTCATTAACCTCTGATAAGGCATGTTTGAGAAACTGCGGGTACAAAAAAAATTGGGGGATAGACAGAATTTCTAAGTCTAAAAGGGTATAAAATTATGGGAAAAAGTATTGGACAAGGACATACTTCGCATGCGCACATCTACGTACTAGGATCTAACAGTATGCAAAGTTTCATTAACCTCTGATAAGGCATGTTTGAGAAACTGCGGGTACAAAAAAATTCTGGACAGACAGACAGACAGGCGGATTCCTATATACCCCCCCCCCCCCCCCCCCCCCCCCCCCCGAACTATGTTTGCAGGGGGTATAAAAGCATCATCTGACTGATCTCCAAATCATTCTCAAAGTAAAGATCAGACACCATTTTTGCAAAATGAAGAATGACCTATCATAGACAAGGTAAAACTTAAATTGTGACATTTACCTTCAAAGTAGAGATTTCGACATGATTCTTGGCATCTTCTAGTAGTAGTAAACAATCATGCAAAGTACCCGCCATTGAACTCCCAAGCAGTGGCCTAAAAAGTGAAGAATCGAGAATAATGATTTTTTACAATGTAAAGGATTTTAAAATATGGACGAAGAATTTGTGGGAAAAACTTTACAGAATAAAGAAATTGCTCTACAGTATCTATTATTTGATACAGATTGCATTAAAATAGATTAAGCAACATTTTCAAATTTAAAAGACCTGTATAGTACCAGGTTATATAACCTTAACAAACCTACATTTTAACTAAGTTTATCCTTGCTGTTTTAAATTTCTGGTGTAATATAACTCACCCTCACAACATTTCTTGGAATAAGCATTTTTTTCTAACTCAATAGAGCAAAATTAATTGAATATAGAAGTGGAGACCCCCATCCAGACCCTCATCTGTATGAAATCAAGACAACCCAAGGGATGGGATGGGGCTACTCCTAATAATTATGGTTACCTTACCTGCCCTAGGCTAATTTTTTTTTAAAGTTACAGTTATAGATTTTTTTTACAATTTTCAATTGCACGGTTAAAGTCAGGAATGTGTCTCCCCTAGATTTAATGTAAAAATAAATTTTAAAATTTTTATTTTGATGTAACCAGAACCAAACTTATTTTTTGACTTGGCCTAATTTTGATATTCTTATTGTGTCGCAGTAAAGCTAGAGTCCTATTTTCATGATCTTAATGCTGTCTAGAACATGGTCATAATTTTTATCACAAAATTCAAGTATCTTTTATATATTCTGAACATACACAGGTAATTGATTGAAATTTTCCAAAGTCAGTGAGTAACTGTTTCCCAATTTTTAGTTGCACTGCTAATAATTAAGGATGATCGCTGGTCTAATAGGAAATAAATAGAATTTGAAATGGGCGTTTTAGTTTGAGAGAAACAAATAAGCAAGAAAAAAATATAGGTTCATGTGTTCATTTTAGAGCTATAAGGCCTTGAAAATTTACAGGAAATGGGTTTTCTCTGGATTTTTCATTGTCTTTGCACTGACATCTTCAGACTCTCAAAAATGTATGAAAAAATAAAAAGTATTTTATAAAATTTTGTCAAATACCATTTTAAGGTATATATGACTGAATTATAAAAGAAAAAGTAAGGGTTCATGGGCAAAAAATTGTCTGATTTAGTCTTGGATATGGTATGTTTTTTATTGTCGGTCATGAAAAGAGCATGCCTTGTCCTTGTTGCGAGGACCAATCTTTGAAGGAAAGTCAAAGATAATTTTAACCTTTTTATTATTTTTTTCCACTTATTTTAAATAAACATAACATCAAATTTATTTTGTGAAGGAAAGTTACTGATATTTGTTAAAGTGGCATATTTGGAATATATATATAAAATGCATATACAAAGGGGAATAATCCAATTTTATTCTGATTCCTCAGCTGTGGTATTACTACATATGACATCTATTCATTGTGTATGTATTGTTTGCTCCTTGTTATGTATTGATGATAGTCCACTGTTGGACTATTTCAACAAATAAATTTGAATTTGAGGACAATCAACACACAATACACCAAAATTATGGTCCAAGAACACCCCCATCCCCTATTGTTTAACATAGGCATTTTCACCATGGTGCTAGTACCCCTTTCTCTATGGGACCATACTGTACTCTGAATACTATTTTGAATGTGCCTTATGCTTTTGTGTATATATAATCTGCCTTCTTAAATTCCATTAATTTCTTGGGGCAGAATTTCTTTAAATTCACCTTTGGTACTTTATTAAATTTCATTGTCCCTGATGTTATTTAAATGGTAATTAAGGTTTATCATAACAAATATGGCTATGTCTACATCTAAAAAATTACTCTGAGCACAGACTCACATGTGCAGTTGAAAACATATAAAGGTCTACATGGCCTAGCACTAGCATCCCCTAGATATATTTTATATAAAGATAAAATCTTTTTGGGATTCCGGGCATTTTTTCGTAACTGCAGAAGGTGTAAAAATAAACAGGAGATATAAATGGTTAAACTGAGTTTAACAGTGTCTAAACTAAGTCAGGTGTTGTTTTTTTTTATCCGCTTCTGCATTATGTTGAAAAAATGCCCATCAAAATACAACAAATATTTTATCTGTCTGAAAAACCAATCTATAATCCCTGTGATGTGCCCCCAAAACATTTACGAGCAAAATGGCCCTCATTTGGAAAAATTACTATACCCTTAAATATATCAAATACAAATACTTTATTGGGGCCCTTTATTGGCAAAAATTCTTTAATGTGGGGACAAGGGGTCCAATAACAGCAAATAGATTTTACTTAAAACAGATAACAGGAAACTAGAATATTACTGTAAATCGATGTTAAACAGTAATGAAAATCAATGATCGATAAGATGGGGGGGAAGAAACGCACGTCACGTTTATGTGATGTGTATGTTACTGGAATCCTTCTCCGAATGAGGGAGCACCATAATACCAGTGGTGAGACCCTAATGTTCAATTTCAACTAAACATAGGCAGTCAAAATGTTAACATTGAAATTTTCATTACAGTTATATAACAGCAAATACAGACGGGGCCTCAGTGACCGAGTGGTTTAGGTAGTTCGTCATGACTACTAATGATCACTAGCATGTCAACGCCGAGGTTGTGAGTTCGAATCACACCTGTGGCGGGGTGTGTTCGACTCCGATCTTAATTGACAAATATTGCCAATTTTTCTACCGAAGGTCGGTGGTTCTCTCCGGGTACTCCGGCTTCCTCCACCAATAAAAACTGGCCGCCGCGAAATAGCCAAATGTGCTGAAAACGGCGAAAAACCCCAACTAAACAAACAAACAGAATAAGAGAATTAAATTGCTCCAAAACAGCATAATACTAAATTAAACCCCTTAATATTGCCACCCCCCCTCATTAATAATATATGGTTATGGCTAACATTAAAAACACAAGATGAAATGAACAACACGTTGAAGTTACTATGAAATCCTACTGTTCCTTATTTCTAGGGAAAACACTGACAACATTTACCTGGGCTAATTCTTTCTTAATTCACAACAACAGTGTTTCTTGTTTTATTCGATTCGATTCGATTCGAGTCTCAGCTAGGTCTATACCAACTGTCCATGCTGTTTACGGAAAAGAACAAACCTATGACCTTGCATGGCAAATTCTAACAAATGTGTGTGGAAATTAAGCGGGAAGATTGGGGCTACCTGAAATCTACTCACAAGGTCAATTAACCGCATTGTTTGTAAATTCATCCGCAGGTAATTAAGAGGGTACTATAGAGAGGAAAATAAAAATGTCATTAAACGAAGAATTAAAAATTGGTCTGTACGTTGCGAAAATGTGTATTACTAATATAAAACTGCAAATACATTAAAAAAAAATATAACCCGATATTACCCTCTTGATTTATATATCAGGTCAGATATATGTATATATCATAAATACACATATTTTTTCTATGCGCGCATTTTTTTTTCAAAATTAAGGTATCTCCGTTTTAATTGTAATGGTCATTTCAATATAACAACTGAATATATACGCAAATGTAAAAAAAACAATTAATGACAGCAGCACACACTCATGCATCAGCCGTTTGTCAACTCAGAATTTCCAAGAGTTACATTTTAAAATTAATTATATTCCAGCGCGCTTTTCATTAGCTTTTCCAGTGGATCGAAACTGCATATCTCTTTAGGGAGCAACCATTTGATTTTTATATGGGGGGGGGGGGCTAGGATCAAGACAGAGCCGGGATTTTAGGAAAAATAATAAAGACAGGATCCTTTAGGTGTGAAACAAATGCAGGACCTCAGAGTCAGTCAGGAATTTTTTATGGTTTAAATGATTTTATTTAGGCCGCAATAGCATACGAAAAATAGATCCAGATATTTGAGCCGGATTTCTAAAGTGCTAGCTCAGGAGGTAATAGAGAGTCCGCAAGAAGACACATCACACCACCCAGAAACATTATACTGACTCCGAACCGACCAGTCCAGACCCTTGCTTTTACTCCTAGATGCCGCGTGCTTCAGAGTAGTGGAGAAGCAGTAAATGCATGGCAGGTTTGACCCGGTCAGTGACCAAACAAACGACTTTCCACACTTGAGACGAGCACGCTAACACATGTAACACGAGACCATTGAGGCGGTGTTCATTTTAATTGAAATTACTCATGTTTATTTACACTTGTTACTAAAATTAATATTAAAATTCTCAGATTTCAATTGAGATTGAAATATTTGATCCTCTACAAGCATTTGACAAGAGCCTATAAAAGTTGCCATTATCGTTTTGGATCGGTTTAACTCCAATAAAAATATTTTTTAGTCTGTAATTTCTATATCGGACCTATCCTTTCCCCTCTAGATTTTAATGATTCACAAGCTTTCTTAGCTTAGTTTTTAAAGATATTAGTGAATTTTTCTGTAGCATCCGCTACACGAGAAGGCTTTTTTCAAATGTTTATGATTTCTAGAGTTTCTTTTTCAAGCAAAACTTGAAGAAATTCATTTTTGACACAGTATTCCATTTCTGATTATACTACATATCTCTGTCATTGGATGGTTTTGACTTTTGTGGCACTTTAGCGTTTTGGGTATTTTTTATGTATAAAGAGAGATAACTCTATTCCAATGCTAGAATGCTTTCGCGTTACAATGTTATAAGATAAGATCTTGCAGTCTCAAAGTTTCAAATTTATTTGAATAATCTTTATAGAAATACTAGCGCGATAACTGATCGTCAGATCACTTTGCCTAAAACTGACCTGTTATAAGTAAAAAAATACGAGGGTTGACTGGCTTAAACTGTAAACAAAACTAATGAAATGTCTATTTCACAAAATCATCATATAGATACAATCGACAGCACGATAAGTTTAGTTTTTACTATCAACAGCGATTTTTATTTCGACGAAAATTTACAAAAAAAACTCTTTCATATCTTGGGTCCATGTTGTTTACAAGTGTTTTGTGTTTTTGTGTTACTTGTACGTCTGTTACATTTTCTATACTCGTACTTAACTATTAAAGTCTTTGTCCCTGGATTATTAATTGTTTTTTTTTCCTTTTTATATTTCTCACGTTTTCATATTCAAATTCGATGTTACGTTCAATGATGAGCACAGAGTTCACTCCTTACCATAAAACTATTAAGCCATAGAACCAAAGTTTGGTGGATGGGTTTTAAGTTGTCACCTTCAGTCAAAATCATTTTCACAGGTCCAGACTTCATACGGCCATTAGTAAGCCACATATTTTTAATCAGTTAAATTAAAGTTTGGTGGTATGGTGCCTAAGTGACCCCTTTTCAAAATTTAGTTCTTGGACCAATACGACCACCATTACTAAAATGAAATAACCACCTAAAACTTTTTTAAAAGTAGCCTCGTTTGAAAGTAGGTTGGTTGAGGCTAGATTTTGGTTGAATTTTCCTAGGGTTTTTTCAGAATTAATGGTATGCAGAGCAAAAATGGCAATCCAATGGTGTAGCTACTCATGCGCATAGAAACACGTGCTTCCACATAAATGTTAAAGTTCAAAACCACTGAAGTCTTTTCCTGAACTCAGTGATACAAGTAACATCAGATAGATCAAATACTTACATAATAAGCATACTGTGTGCTATTCATGCATTACAAGTCAAGTGATTCCAAACTTTTTGTCAGGTGTAATTGTTATGACAAGGAACACAACAGACCAGTTTCGTATTGCAAGCCGTTTTACTATTTATTCTAACTTCAAGATATCTCATATAATATATAAGCTATCTTATATAATCTAGTTTTTATAAGATATCTTATAAATATTTTTTCTATAAGATATCTTATATACTTTATAAGATATCTCATAAATTTTATAAGATATCTTATATAGTTTATAAGATATCTCATATAATTTATAAGATATCTTATAAATAAAATTATGAGATATCTTATAAATTATATGAGACATCTTATAAACTATATAAGATATCTTATAAACTATATGAGATATCTTATAAAGTTTATTAGATATCTTGAAGTTAGAATAAATAGTCATTGAAAACGGCTTGCAACAAGAATGTATTCTGTGTACAGACTGTCATGCAAAAATATGCATGTCTCTAAGAAGTGGTATTGGTAAACTTACAATGTCCTGTCTAAAAGAATATTTGTTAATGGAATGGCCTCAACAGTTAAATAAATATGCAGATAATAAATTAGGTACTTAATTATGATGCTTATGTCGCTTGTAAAGGGCATTTTGGATTTGAAAAGCATTTGTGACTAATTGAAAATTTTGAACAGAGAAGAAAGGTGACAAGATTTCGTATATCAGCACATAACTAGCTATAGAAACTTTACTGGTTGCCGGAGTAAGTACTGAAAACACTAAGGTCTTTTAATCTCTGTGTGACTTAAAATTTGTACCTGGTAAGTAAAAACCTGACTTATTCTGAGAATCTTTGTACATTAAAGGATAGAGCTGTATCAGACGACTTGTCTCTTTTCAATATATATCAAACAGATAAATCATTATACTATATATATAGAACTGTTTAATTAAGTTGTTCAGTTTTTATTTATTATTAATATTTCTTCAATATATAATAAGTGAGCTTGTGCACATGGGATATTTGAGTGTCCTTTATGACCTTCCCTGATGATCTCTGCATTTGGATGCCTTGATAAACGATTTGTCCTTGTGCATTGATAATAAGGAGGACCATCGTAAGTGTACCTGTTTCTAACAAAATTATTGTATATCCATATTATTTTTCTTTTAAATGAAGATCTATAAACATATAGCCATGTGCCATTGACCCTTGGTGACCTTTACATCAGGGTGGCTTATCATCTTTATTGATCTATCAACCAAAAATACGATATATACCAATAAAGACAATTATATCACGAAAATACGCATTTTAAAGATTTCCACCTTGGCTCGAGTTCGGTCTCGACATACCCAGATTTTTTACTTCCGGCCTGCTGAAGGCCGAAATGACAAACTAGTTAATTATGGGCCGACTCGTCAATTTGTATGAATGGCTGCAGCTGAAACGATGAAAAATTCTTTAGGCCTACCGCAAGATTTTTTACAATTAACAGTATTTAAGATGCACAGTTATATTGTATCGCAAGACAATGCATTTTATACTTCATATGAATTATGCAATGTAAACTGTGAAAACCCATGATTCGCATGAACTCGGATAGGTCCTATATTTCTTGATCTTGCCAATCTTGGATAAAAACAAAGAAATGTATCTGACGTTATTTGCTTTTGTGCTGGTGTGGAACATAAACCAAGGCAAAGCAGGTAAATCAATGGACTTAATTGTTTTGTGCTATTTCACACATGAAAATTAGGATCACAGGCACCTCAGACATGGGTTTAGTTTATTGCACCCCCTTTTCTCTGCAAAATTTTTATTGTACCTCTGACCTTCAGTGCTTCACTGTCAAAAGACTTACATAAAAATATTGTTAACTTTTAATTGAGCTTCGTAAAGAGTTATTTTTGTACATAGGCTCTGTTCGTATATGGTTTTGGCTTTACAGTTTTAGTCTCTCCTGCGACGAAGAATCGCAAAGGCAAGATATATAGGTATTACTATCGTTCGGCGGCAGTGTAAACTTTTAAAATTTTAATAACTTTGCACACATAACACTTACAATTAAGATTTTTGGTCCACAGATACCTTATCGTATAAGTTTGCTGCAGTATACTTGTCTTGTGACCCTGACCTCGTTTTCATGGTTCACTGACTTCATAAACATGAATTTAAAATCTGCATCCAAGTTTTGTGGTTAAATCCATTTCTCAGAAACTGTAATACCTAGACCCACCATATTTGGTCAATAGATAGTTCTTGGTGTGTACATGTCAGTCTGACACCTGGCTTCTGACCTTGACCTCAGTTTCATGCTTGACTGACTTTGTCACTTTTTTGTGGTTAAGTCCATTTCTCAGAAACTGTAATACTTAGGCCAACCATATTTCCTCTATAGATATTTCTTGTTGGTTACATGCCAGTCTTATACCTGGCTTGGGACCTTGACCTCAATTTCATCTTTGAGTGACTTTGTCACTTTTTTATGGTTAAATCCATTTCTCAGCAACTAAAATACCTAGACCCATCCGTGTTTGGTCTATAGATATAGTTCTTAGTGGGTACATGCAAGTCTGACACCTGTCTCTGGACTTTGACCTCAATTGCATGCTTGAGTGACTTTGTCACATTTTCGAGATTAGGTCCATTTCTCAGCAACTTTAATACATAAACCCACCACATTTGGTCAATAGAAATTTCTTAGTGTATACATGTCGGTATGACACCTGCCTTTTGACCTTGACCTCAATTTAATTTAACACATTTTCCTTTGACTTGCAAAATGTCGGGTATCAGATAATCATTATTCTGTGTCCATGTGCATACTCAGGCGAGACATGCAGTGTGTCCACTCTTGTTTTGGTATTTGAATATGATTACGCTCAGGTAAATTTTTTACAAAAATAAAGGCATGCCCGTGGTAAAATCTCCCAAAAAACCACAGTATGCCATGAATTATTTCTTAATTTTAAATAACATTCAGGAGAAAGCAATGCAGAATCCTCAAGTTTAATTATAGACTCCATCATAAAAGTTAGAGTTTTAATGTCAATTTACATGTACATGTAATCATGACCTGCAAGATTTTAATTATATTTTTTCAGGATGAAGTTATATAACGCAGTTGGATGATTACTTTTAATTAAAATAAGGCCACACTAAATAGATCTTTCATTCTTTGGATTTTGCCCCTCCAATTTTTGGACTATGTAAATTTTAAGAAAAAATATTTTTGCCACTTCCTTTTGAAAAAATGATGAAAATACACCCCAAATTCTCCATTTTTCAAGAAATTAAAAATAAAAATTGTTCGCACACTTTTAAAATTTTGTAAAATTTTAGATTTTTTCTTATTTTTGAAATAGTTTAGTTAAAAAATGTGTGCCGCAAGTAAATTTGATTTTCGCCTGAAAAAAAAAGTTCTCGAGAAAAAAAATTAAAATTAAAACTTTGCCTGCTCGCACCTACATTTATTTTTATCATCCAAATGTCAAAAGAACTAAAAACTAATTTGGTATGGCCCAAGTTCCTAGGAAAAACCCTGAGGATATAATTTGTTTTCACCTCTGATTTTGTTGATATGGTTGATAAGGCATTGCACCACTGGATGCAGGGGCTTCTGATTGGTTACTATCATACATGTAGATGCTGTACAGTGTATGGATGATGCTTCAAAAATATTCCCTATAAGGATACTCTTAATAGAAATACAGGACTCTAAGTGGTACCTAATCTAGTTGCCATAGGGACTTAAAAATATGTTTAATCATAAGTTGCCTGATTGGCGATTAAATTTTTAAACTTTGGCTACCCGTGAAATCTTGATTTTTTGTCCGTCTCTTAGTTTTGTCCCGCATACGTTGGAAAATTAAGAGAAAAAGGATCGTGTCATGCATGTATATGACACAGATTAATGGCCACATGGCTTCAGGACAATGTCTGATTAAAAAGTTTTATTTTTGCCAATTTTCTAATCTGTTTGTCAGTAATTAGGGCCTAACATTTTTACTCTAGGAGCCAACGGAGCCTTTAACCAAAACTCTACATAGAATATGGGGTGTAAACTGTTCTAATATTGTCAAATTTTCCAGTAATTAGCGCCTAACATTTTTACTCTAGGAGCCAATGGAGCCTTGAGCCAAAACTCTACATAGTCATGATAGTCTTAGAGACTTGAAATATGGTGTGTAAACTGTTCTAATATTGTCAAATTTTGCAGGGCTAATTACATCTGTATATGTTTTCCTGAAGTTATTAGGTTCAAAACTGAGTCACTGCCTTCATTGTTTGGTCATGTAAATGTGTTGTCCACTCCTATTCAGGTCCTCTCTGACATAGTCAACACATGGCCCAAGACATGCAAAGATAAGGGACCTGTTCTTGAATTGTTACTATTTACCAAACCCAGTCGCAAATTTATAATAAGATTAATTTTTGTATTAATGTGTACATGTATAATCACTATTATTAAAGAACATATGATACATAGTACAATGTATTTAAAAAAATACCCAGTAGTCAAATTATAAAGTACATTTTTGTACTACACAACACAGCTACGTTAGAGACACTATGACCTGTTTTTTAGGATAGATTGTCTCCAATTAAATTTGTACATTTTAGTCTATTTCTCAAAAATCTGTGGTGATAAATCAATGATATTTTACAAGTACAATTTTAAAAAGAACCCTTTAATGGTTTCCAAATTACATTTTGCTTAATCTTTGACAGACTGCATATATATACAATGTAGAAATATATACATGATATAGGGGAGTGCAGGAATATTAATGGTCATATAGAAAATCTATTCAATTTTATTCTATCATTTTAGCTTCATTTTATGGAGATAGTTTTATCAGACTTCCATTCCAAGATGATTCTGACAAAACACAGATTCAGCTTAGATTTAGAACTACTCTACCAAATGGACTTCTTTTATTGGCCTCTGGGTCAACAGACTATCTCTTCATTGTCTTAAAGGATGGGAAATTGGAAGTTGGATTGGATTTAGGTTCTGGGATCATTTCTTTACAGACAATTAAAAATTCACAGCTTCATGACGGTAATTGGCATCAAGCGAAATTTCTTCAGAAAGGCTTGACTTTTACTCTTAATATAGATAATGATGAAGCTGTCATTGTAAAAGGATCGGGTTCATTGACAAAACTAAACATTGAGAATGGGTTATACCTAGGAAGGACACCGTCAGATGCAAATAATCCTACTGGAAGAATTTTTCACAATTTCAGAGGATGCTTACAAAATGTTCTATTTAATCAGTATAATATTCTAAATTTGGCACAGAAATTACAGGCAGCAGAAAGTTCCCATCATGTCTCATGGAACTGTGAACTTGAATTTGGAGCTAACACAACAAGTGAAATAAATTTTTATGCACCAGGTTCTTTTGCCACCTTTCCTACTTTGAAATTTACATTTTCTGGATCTTTGACTCTGGAATTTAAAACAGGACAGAAAAATGCTTTATTACTGTTAAATTCAGGATTTAAAGAGAAACGTCAATATATAGCTGTTGAATTGGTAAGTGGAAAGCTTAGACTTAGTGTAAATCGTGGTGGATCAACTCTGAATATTAATTCACAGGGAACATTTAATGATCAGACATGGCATCGTCTTGAAATAATATTCATTGAAGATAGAATTATTTTTAGTGTGGATGGGGAAAGATATCAGTCTAACTATGATTCAAAAGACGACAAAACTTTTAACCTACGGGGATATCTTTTTATAGGAGGATTGGATCATGCAAATTACAATACAACTGGATTGGAATTACAGACTATGGAGACATCTTTTCAAGGTTGTATTCGCAACATTGCTGTTGATAACAAACCTTTGGGCTTTCCAGATATCAAGATAAGTTATGGACTGCTTGTAGGATGTACAGTTGCACAGACATGTCTATCCAATCCATGTGAACAATACGAAACATGTATTGAAAGCGATAATGGCTTTAAATGTGTTTGCATGTTAGACGACTGTTCAAATATATTCAAAGAGACACCTAAAGGAGAAAGTGTTAACAATGATGAGGTTGCTTCTCTTGTGTCGGTGACTCCATTATCAGTAAAAGAAGGGAACAAAGTTGTTGTAACAACAAAAAATATTGAAGTATTATTTGACTTCAGGGAATATGGGATCCGAGAATCAGCTGTACAGTTTTATGTCATTGAAAAACCAAAATTTGGATCTTTTACCATTGATTTAGGTAGACGAAGGAATAGTGATGTTTTTACGCTTTTGGACTTACAAGGCAGGAAAGTATCTTACACTCACAATGGAGAAGAGGAGTTCAGCGATAGTGTTAGTATTGAGATGTTGATTATATCTAGTGAAAAAATTATTCCTGAGAGATTAACTCAAACATATGCATTTGTATTACCGGTTGTAATCATGTCTGTAAATGATCCACCTGTCTTAAAAACAACTGAAAGTGGTCAGATACAAATGGCCAAACTATCATCCCTTGTCCTTACAAACAAAATGTTGATTGTAGATGACCCTGATAGTAAATTTAATGACATAGTATTTTCATCAAGCTGTGATAATAAAGCTGACTACTTTCAGAAAGAAATGAATCCTAGGATCAGGGTCAATAAATTTACATACAAAGAAATTAACGATAATTCTGTAGAATTTGTAGACATGACAGGAAGGAGAGCAACATGTCATCTTGTGGCAGATGACAAGGGGGTAAAAAGCAATGCTTTAAACTTGACTTTCACACCAGTTGATCTAAGTATGAACACTTTCTTCAGATCTAGGTTCAGAGTTACAGTTGGTAGTGCTAAAAGTATGACCAAAGATAATATTTATGTTCAGACAAACGTTCCGATACGAAACACAGAAATTAATTTTAATGTCATTACGTCACCTGTTTTTGGTCACTTGGAATTGTTGCATACAAATGATGAATGGAAGAAAACATCAAACTTTACCCAGCAAAATATTTATGAAGGAAAACTTCATTACAGACATAGTGACATATCTTATAGAGCAAGAATAGATCAGTTCTCATTCATAGTCTCTGCTTTAAATGTTAGACTTCCAGAGCAAATGATGGCCATTGATCTTATTCCACTCAGAATTTCTGTTGGAACCTCAAACTTTGTTCGAGTTGATGTTCCAAATGGATATTTTGTCGTCACAAAAGATAAACTACAGGCTGAAACGAATGATGATTCGAACCCCACTGATATCAAGTTTGTTTTAATACGACCTCCAGCACGAGGTCAAATTCATCGAATGTTGACAAATGTATACTCGCATGATGCACTTCAAGACAAAACTTTAATAAATAAAGATGAAATGTTCAGCCAGAAAGATGTTAATGATGGTCTGATTGCATATAAACTTGATAGGAAGACTTTTGATATAATTACTGATTTCATTGACCTCAAGATTGAAGTTGCTGGTGCACAGGCTAAATTATTCCGATTAAGATTTCAGATGGTACCTCATCAAACAGATGTTAGATTTCTAAACCAAGAATTAAAAGATGTTTACGAAGGAGGACAGAAAGCAATTGAGAAAAATGTCCTCTATCTGGAAACTAGTGGACATAAAGAGTTTGAATACACTGTGACTAAGTTTCCTGAGCATGGTAGCTTGCTTTTGGTTGATCCAAGATCTATGGCTGTACTTGAACAAAATATATCAAAATTTACAAACAATGACATAAAATCTCTTAAACTTATCTACCAGCATGACGATTCTGAAAATTCAGCCGACTTGTTTACGTTTATAGCCAGGCCAGTATTACAACCTAATGGTGCACCAACTGAAGACAAAGAATACACTGGTACATTTCACATCAAAATTGTAATGAGAAATGATCATTATCCACAGAGATTGAACGAGAAAGTTTTTCATGTTGTTGCAAACAGTGATCATGTTTTGAGTCTGGATGACTTGGCATTCGAAGACCCAGACGTTGACTTTGATGATATGAACTTAGTCTATTCACAGCGAGGAGTGTCAAATGGGGAATTTATTTTCACAGATAATAAAACCTCAGCATATCAATTTAAGCAAAGTGACATTGCTAAGGGAGATATTACATTTAGGCATAAGGGGACTGTTTTATATGGGCGTGCAATTATTTGGGTAACAGATGGGCAATTTTATACAACCACTGTGTTCAAGATACAGGCTTCCAATCCTTACATAAAAATTATTAAGAACACAGGTATAAATGTATACAGAGGAAGCTCTGCCGTGATTTCTTCTCAAAATTTGAGTGTTGAAACAAATGTCAATGAAAATCCCGATAAACTTAGAATTGTTATGATTGAAAAACCAGTCCATGGCAAAATTGAAATTGATGATAATGATGTAGCAGAATTTACATTTCAACAAATACTTGATGGCAAAGTTAAGTACACGCACAGCAGTAGAACGGGGTATGAAGACAAATTATTATTTGTTGTTGTTGCAAAAAATGCTCAAGTTCAAGAAACATTTCAAATTAGGATCGTAAGTTTGAGTGACGAACACCCGCTAAAAGTTATTAACAATAACTTGATAGAAGTTCAAGAATTAGGAGTTGTTGAAATCAGTAAATCTTACTTGGAAATATTTCATCCCGATAGCTTGCCCTCAGGAATCAATTATTCAGTTAAACATCAGCCTCAGCATGGGCGCTTGTACATAAAAAGCAAAAGGGAAAAAATTGTTGATCATTTCTCGCAGGATGATATAAATCACGGTCTTCTTGAGTACCACAATACAGTTTCTGGAACAACAGATGATTTCTTTTCGTTTGATGTTTCAAATGGCATGAAGTCTTTAAAGAATTTGGAGTTTGTGTTTGAAATACTGCCATCTTATCTTGAGCTGGATTTACAGAATTTAACTGTACAAGAAGGTGGCAAAGCTTCTCTTACACCATCTCATATAAAACTAAAAAATCGTTATTATAGGAACAAACCTGTTGAGTATGAAATCGTTCGCTCACCAGGCTATGGATTTATAGAAAATATTCGAAAGAGAGGGAGTCCAATATCTTCCTTTACATCAGAATCAATCAAAAATGGAGAAATATTTTATGTCCATGACAACAGTGAACTGCCGAATGATAATTTTATTGTGAAAGCTATTGTTGAGAATGGCAAGAAAGAAAGCCAAATGACTCCCATGCACATTGCAATTAAGGCTGTAAATGATAAACCGCCAACAGTTGTCATAAACAAGAAGCTGGAAGTTTGGAAAGGATCAATGTCACTAATATCAGCCCTCCATTTAAAATCTGTTGATCCAGATTCTCCAGCTGAAGGTATAAAATATACCATCACTCATCCAACCAATGGTCATGTAGCTTACTTGAACAACACCTTTAGGAAAATATCAACATTTACTCAGGATTCAGTTGACCGTGGTCTAGTGGTATTTGTGCATCAAGGTTAGTCATTTTTTTACATGGTTTGAAGGTGTTAATAATATTGCATGTTAAATGCATGTACATATACTTCATGTGAAGAAAAAGTGGTTTATTATTGATCTTTCAAATTTAACATCGATTATCTCCCCTTATTTTTGACTGGGCAATGTCTCTATACAGCATCCAGTATCACGGCTGGTATACTGTTTCGCATTTACATTTCCATTTTGTAGGCCAGCTTTAAATTCAAGTGTTCATAAAAATTATTAAAAAGGGATATAACATTAAAAGACAATGTACATTACGCCTATACATGATTTAATCTGAAAAAGAAATTATTTGTAACAGCTACTAGATATAGATGAATTCAAGTAATTTTTCGAGATATTAATTAAAATGGTAAGGAATACATTTAGATGATGGCAAATGATTTTTTGAGATAAGGCCACAGCAAATTGATTTTTAGTTCTTTGGATTTTTTATGGCAAATATAGGTTCGAGCGAGCAAAATTTTAATTTTATTTTTACTCTCTTGAGGACTAGATTTTTTTCAGGCAAAGATCAAATTTATGTGTGGCATAATTTTGTTCTATTACAATATTGTAAAAAATCAAAGAAAACCCTATTTTTATCCAAATTTTTGGAGCAGGCAAACACTTTTTAGCTCAGCTTGCTAAAAGGCCATGTGAGCTTTTTTCATCACTTGGCTTCCATTGTCCGTCAACATTTCACTAAGATCTTCTCCTCTGAAACCACTGTGCCAATTTGAACAAAACCTGGCAGCAATGGTCCTTAGGTGGTCCTCTTTCAGAATTGTGTCTGATGACCCGGTTCATGATCCAAGATGACCGCCATACATGTAGCCAAACTTAGTTTAACATAGGACCATACATGTATGGGAAAATCACTAAAATTTCTTCTTGTCCAAAACCACTGAGCCAATTTGAACTAAACTTGGCAGCAATGGTCCTTAGGAGGTCCTCTTTCATAATTATGTCCGATGACTTGGTTCATGATCCAAGATGGCCGCCATAGCCGAACTTAGTTTAACATAGGACCCTATGGGAAAATCACTATAATTTCTTCTTGTCTGAAACCACCAAGCCAATTTGAAGAAAACTTAGCAGCAATGGTCCTAAGGTGGTACTCTTTCAGAAATGTGTCCGATTATCCAGTCCAAGATACAAGATGGCCGTCATAGCTGAACATAGTTTAACATAGGACCCTATGGGAAAATCACTAAAATTTCTTCTTGTCTGAAACCATTGATATTAAGTGTTGTTTGCAAAATTTTTCCAGTTTTGTATATGGAATGAACTCTGATGTCCTATGGCCACATGAAAAACAGGCCAATGAACTAAAAATACAAGTGACAAGTGAAAAATAAAGACTGTATTCTTGTCATTAATGTACTTGTACATGTATCCATATCACATTATTTGCATTTTTATGCCCCGCCCACGAATGTGGATTGGGCATATAGAGTTTCCCTTGTCCGTCCATATGTATGTCCGTCCGTCTGAACTATGGGGTTAAGTTAGGTTTATTTCTTTGGAACTAAGCATAGTGTATCAATGAAACTTCATCAGTGGATGTGCCTTGGGTAGTACTGAGCAGTCATACAATAATTTGGTCATTATTACCAGCAGTTTATGCTTGATATCTCTGGTTAAGGTTTGCATTTAGGTTAATTTCTTTAGAACTAAGCATAGTGTATCAACAAAACTTCATCAGTGGATGTTCCTTGGATAGTACTGATCATTCATACATGTACATGATGACCTACATTTTAGGCATGGCATTTCTTACAGACACAATTTCTAGTTTCATTTTTATTTGTATATTTCAGGAGCTGATAATGGAGAATTCAGCTTCCATGTTTCTGATGGTATAAACACTAATCGCCATTTGCACAGATTTTATGTATCTGCTAAGTCGTTATACATTTCAATAGTACGGAATAGTCCTTTGAAAGTTTTTCCAGGCAGGACACAAGCCTTAACTCTAAACCAGCTTTATGCAAAGACGAATAATCCTGAGCAAACCAGACCAATCATATATAATATTATATCTAAACCAAAAAAGGGGAAAATAATTACTCTTTATAATGGTCAAAAACTGGAACTGCAATCATTCAGACAGGATGACATTGAAAGTAAACTGATTTTTTATGAGCATAATTCCTATGATATAGAAATGGACGAAAGAGATGCTTTTACATTTGATGTGTCATCATTATATGCAGAACCAGTAAGAAATCAAGTTTTTAACATAGATATTTCGTATAATAACATGCCAAGTGGAGAGGAAAGTTTCAATAAAAGGAATTTAACTGTGAAGGAAGGCGGTCAGATAGTTCTTAGCAGAACTGATCTTGACATTACTGTTTTCATTCAAAGATTTCACACTGTTAGACAACACTTAGATATTTCTTTTGTTTTAACAGAAGCACCAAAACATGGGCAGCTGTTGTTCAGGAATACAGAAATGACATTGGGACAATCATTTGGACAGGTAGATATAAATATAGGAGCTGTTAGATATAAGCACGATGATTCAGAAACGACGAAGGACAGTTTTAGTATCAAAGTTGAAATTTCAGACAGTGAAAATGTGGAAGGAGATACAGATATTGACGAGCCTTTAAATTTTACAGTAAAAGTTATACCGGTTAATGACCAACCTTTCAGACTAATCACTACAAATCCACGTTTATACGTTGTGCAAGGATTAAGTGTTGACATAACTAGCGCCGATTTAAAAACTGAAGACGACGATACCCCACCTGATCATATAATTTATGAACTTACAATTCTACCAAATAATGGAATTATAACGTTAAAAGACAATCCCGATGAAAGGATAAACAGATTTTCGCAAAAGGATATAGACGAAAGAAAATTGCAATTCAAACACAATGGAAGGGAGCGATCAACCACTTTCCATTTCCGTGTCTCGGATGGTTATTTTCCACCAGTAGCAAGGTCTTGTTATATTACAGTTATTCCTGTTTCGTTGGAGTTGATAAATGACCCACATATTTCAATAATGCAATCTGATACATCAATTAGTATTACAAGCCAGGATGTAGCTGTTAAAACTAATGGCGAGCAAAGCAATGTTTTTTACAATATAACATCTCAACCAAAATACGGAGCTATTTATTTGGGAAATTCTATTGTGATGTCATTCAAACAGACCGATATTGACGAGGAAAGAATTTACTATGTCCAGCATAATTTGAACTCGTATGTTGATTATTTTATTGTTGATATTTTTTATCCTGGTGTTGAACCTCAACCAGTGATACACAATAGAAAAATCACAATTGCTGTAGAACCATTGATAGTGACAAATCCATTTACAGCAACAATTGGTGAAAATGTTGCATTGACCACTCACTATTTAGATGCCGGAAAACTTGCCAATATTACAGGCAGTATGCCACAATTTAAAATTATTGAAGCTCCAAAGTATGGCAGAATTGTAGGACCATCAAGAATAAAAAGGGCCTCTGATACAGAGAATGCTTATTATACAGACATATTAGATTTTTCGCATGATGATGTTGTACGTGGAAAAGTTATTTATTCTGCTGTAAACATTCCGTACCAAAAGGATCTGTGGGATAGCTTTGGATATGTACTTTCTGCTAAAAGTGTTCAGCCCGCAGCTGGACGATTCAGTATTAGAATAGCAATGCCAAATTCGACTCCAACAATGTTTAACGTGACCGACGGGAACGAAACAAATCCAAACAGGTCTGAAGTTTTGGAGACTGAAAATAGAGG
The DNA here is from genome assembly GCA_028015205.1 of Mytilisepta virgata. Lineage (NCBI taxonomy): Eukaryota > Metazoa > Mollusca > Bivalvia > Mytilida > Mytilidae > Mytilisepta > Mytilisepta virgata. The sequence goes on along the minus strand of CM051517.1, from coordinate 66,992,643 downwards.
TGATTTTATTATTGTGCTTGCTATACTTATTCCATTATTTATTTTAATTTTGTGTGTTGTTTTTCTCATTTACTTTTTGTGGAGAAGACGCCGCCATCGAAATTTTACACCACAATCTAATGAGAAAAGATTACATCCGTCAATATCTGGTCCTCTAATATTGGATCAGCCTCATGTTAATATTGAACCACAAGAGGATATCACTCCTAGTATGGACGATAAATCATTCTTTCATGATCATCAAAATTATTATAATATAACACCATCAATGTCAAAAAGAAATGATGAATATCAGCTTATAAGTCATTCCAACGGCAAATCAGAGATTGGTGTCAAGGTACCACCGTGTAAAGTGACTTTGTTAGCAGACAGTGCGGACACGGAAAGTGCAAGTCGTATGTCAGGATACAGCATAAAATCTGATACTAGCACAGAACTGTTTGAATGGTCGTCACTTATGGATCCTGAAATTTTACAGCACTGTCGGACAACACACCCAGTATTGCGTGATAACCAGTATTGGGTTTAATAGAAATATTTTCTCCAAACCTAAAACATTAAATGTTTTATATACCAGTATTTTAGTCAATTTCCAGATTCCCAAAAACAGTTCACTCTTTGTATAATTTTTAATAGACAGATTTGTCAAAGTTTTTCATGTAATTATATAATTAACTTTTACATGTAATTATATAATTAACTTTTACATGTAATTATATAATTAACTTTTAAATGTAATTAATTGATGCATTATTCACATTTAGTGAACACATCATCATAAACTTGATCTGAATAGATAATTCCATTCTAAATGGTTGTATACTATATTGTAATTGCATATTTATATAGGCATTATAGAAACATGTACCGAGTACATGTTATTTTCTTTGTGATAATGACCAAGAGGTTGTATTATTTAGTTTTATATAATGTATTTAATATTATTGACATTATGCCCACACTTCTGATACATATATTGAGATATGTGATATTGTTGTGTGGGTTCCATGGTCGTAGCTTCTATTTATACGTTTCCATTGAGGACATGTTCCATTTTCTCTATTTGGTTGACTCTTTCTGTCGGAATGAAATTTTTTAGATCTTGAATTTAAAATCAACAAATTTAAAGTAGCTGTAAGGACACAAGAGAGAAACCTAATCAAATATATTATTACTTGAATATATACATGTAACTCGTGTACAAATGTAGATCAAGCAAGGATGATTGTACACATGTATATAGAAGGGGTTCATACTCTTAAGGATTTAAATTTTCATCTATTTTTCACACAGAAATTACAATTTACGTGTTTGTGAGAGTAATCATGTTCTTGTTGAAATTAGCATTGGGAGTATATATACATGTGCATGTACATTTTGTACATGTAGTTAGTATTATAACTCCTCCTACATATTTAGCTCACCTGCAACAAAGGTCCATGTGAGCTGTTGCCATCACTTTGCATGGATTGTCGTAAACTTTACTTTGAAGATCTTCTCTGAAACCAATGAGCAAATTGGGACCAAAATTTGGTGGAATGGTCCTTGGGTGACTCTCTTCCAAACTTTTGTCTGGCATCCATGACTTCAAACCAACATGGCTGCTGTTACTAAAAATAGAAAAAATGGGGGGGGGGGGGGGTAAGTTTCAAAATCTTCTGTGCCTGTGTAACAACATTGTTATGGAAAAATTCTTTTAAAAATCTTCTTGTCTGAAAGTACTTGGCCAATTACAACCAGACTTGGCAGCCATGGTTATTACATGGTTCTCTTTCAGATTTACCAAGTTGACCACCACAGCCAAACTTAATTGAACATAAGCACTTGGCCAATGGGAACCAGAGTTGGCACGAATGGTCCTCTCAGAATTATGTTCAATAATCTGCACATTGTACACATATTGAAGGCAACATTTTCTGAAGACAAGTACATTTCACTTGAATCTTGTGTACCTGAACTGCACCAAATGTTTAACTGGGTATACTTGTAGTTTTGAAAATCTTGCCTAAATTATATCAACTTCATAAGATTGTATAGATCAGGCACATTTTGGATTGCATAGAGAGAAATGGCTAAAAATTAAGAACAATCTCCCGTCCAGACTCCCTTTTATTGTTTGGGCAAACCGGAGTAACTTTTCACAACGTCTTGAATTTTTTTTTAGTACAGATAGGAGTTGAACGACTCGTAACTAGTTTAGTTTGAACCCACAATCTCAGATTTTACAGGCTATTCATCAAATAATTCTTACTTCCTTGATTTTAATCATGCAGAAAATGGAAAAAAATGGGTCCAGTGGTTGATTGGCTCGGTCTATCCAAAATATAACCTTTTTATTTCATTTATGTCCTGTAGCTAATAAGTGTAAAAATTATGGGGGATAAAAATTGTCGTTTTCGGCAGTCAATAATTTTTTTGTGCCAAATTTGATATGTTGATATTTATTCATTACTGTATTGTTTGTATGCACCCTAGATATGTTTGTTTTGTTACGATGTTATTGAGATGGTCTATTAATTATTTTGCAATTTCACGCTTGAACTGTTAAGATTTTTGTGACCAATTTACTTCTTAAATAAACCTGCGTGCTTTTGTATCAAAATAAGTTTTATTTAATGCCTTTTAATTGATGGAAAATCTACCATTTTCTTTAGAAAATTAATCAATTTTGAAAACATAAGCCTGCAGAAACAGCAGATCAATTTTCCAGTAATTTATTATTAGATGTAATGCATCATCTGGTTGGTTACATTATGCCCATCTTTCCAGAGGGGGACAATGGTCATACTTAAATACGCCTGCAGGTTTAAATGGTTGAATTTACAATAAAATCAATAAAACTGACTGATCAGCATATCATAGCAATGTCAGTAAACACTAGTGGCGCCACTGGGCAGAAACAACTGTTTGTTTACAGTATACTGGTCCCAAAATAGGATGGAAAAAGTTGTAAAGAAGCGGAATCCAGTTCTCAAATAACTTCCCCCAAAACAGCTCCACTTGGCGTTTATTGACATTGCTACAAATCAGTTCCAAATTTTCTATTCAAATAGACACATCTGAATCATTTCAAATAGTGCTCCATATCTAAATAGTTTTGCTATTCCTTTAATGATCAATTGTATAAATACCATATGTAAATATTTTTATTGGATTTTTTTTTTTTAGATTTTTCATTTATAATTTTTGTTTAATTATGTCTTCGTATCCTTGTGGTACTTGCAGGCGTATTTAAGTAGGACACAGAGACTTTATTTTACCAATCAAGGGCCCACTGGTGTCATGTATTACAATATGTGTAATTTTTTTCCCTGTCCGTCTAAAAAGTTTATGACATAAAAATCTCCGAGTCTTTACGTTGCCTACCACGTGTAATAGTGAACAGTGAAAGACATTAAGGTTTTCGTAATCAGATTGATTTTTGGTGTTTTAATCTGGAGTTTGTCATAGCTATGTTCTGTGGGGAAGTTTGTGATTGGAATCTCCAGAAGTAAATATTGGAACGAAAATAAACTTAATACAAATTGCAACACACTTCAAGTAATATAAAGGTTTTGAGGAAGTTTGTGAAAGCAAAATCTCCTACGGTTTAGATCGGAATGAAACAAAAGTCTACAGAACTTCGAGTTTTCTGATCTAGTTTATTTTGGGTTTTTTCAATAGCAAGCCATTGTTAATTTCACACGTGTGTATTAAAGTTTGTGAATATAAAATCTCCAACATTTAAATTGCAACGAAACGAAACTTGACAGAATATATTGCAGCATACCACGTGTTGTTGTGCAAGACGGTGATTTTTTTCTCGTCAAATTGTTTCAGTAGCACGTTCAGTTAAGATATGCCTCATCTCATTTCAATATATTCAATTGTATGCATTCTTCTATTTAATGAAGAAAAGAGGATCTTTTAGTCATCCGTCTATTAAAATCCCCAGTGGCAGTGTTGTATAGACTTACTGTAGTTCTTCAACGAAAATCTTGATTCTCATAAACAAATAATGAAAAATTTAAGATTACAGGAAAGAGTTCAATAACGCACACCAACGCACCTACGTCCAAACTCCAACAAAAAATGGCACATAATATGCAACAACCCGGGGATAGACCAAGATTCCTCTGACGTCACGACTTCAGCCAATATTAGTCAGAAGTATAAGTCCAGAAATACCAAAGGATATTCGAAGGAGGGGAAAATCGAAACAACTGAAAAACTCCGGAGAACAACGACGGCAAGACCAAAACAGTAAAAGCACTACAATTAAAAACTAAAAACATATGAACAACATGGACCCCACCAAAAAGCCGGGCTAGACTTCGGGTGCTCCTGAAGAGTAAGTAATCCCTACTTCCTGCAGGACACCCGCCATGCTGCCCGTGTCAAATCCGGTATGAGGAAGGGACAACATCAATGGAACAAGTCCATTTTCATTTTGGAAACGTTTTTTTTTCATACCTGTCAACCAAGTCATGATGACGTCCATAAAACTTTAATAAGGATGACTCCAACTTAGGAGCAACATACCCTTGTCTGAGCAACTTTTCTGTCAGGAGTCGGGCTCGGTCCAGGTGGTAAATGGTGGTAAATGTATATGTCACAAGCTCTGGAAAAACGTTGTGAAATATACACTCCATACGCCGGCGCTTCTGGAATGTTGCCGCTCACAGGGTGTCAAGTGGTCCTATATTTCCAGGCAATTCCTATATCTCCTATATTTCACTGAAAATTCCTATATTTTCATCCTTTTTCCTATATTTTGAAAAAAAGTTGGAAAAAATATATAATAAGAAAAAGTATTAATAGTGGAATGAATCACATTATATTAGTGGAATGATTCACATTATGTATGTAGGCTTTAGTTGGTTTTAGTGCTTATACTTATTGATCATAGTATTAAGCTAACCTTATGCAGCAAAATTATTTGTTTTTATTAATGTATAGATTTTTATGCCCCCGCGACAAAATGGGGGGGGGGGGCATATTAATTTATCCCTGTCCGTCCGTCTTTCCGCCGGTCCGTCCAGATTAGGATACATTGTTTGTCCGGCTATCTCCTCCCAAAGTTTTGGAAATACAAGTTTAATATTTTGTAGGATGTTCGTATAAATAATGAAGGTGTGCATGACCAAAGGCTTTTGATTTTTTTTCAAATATTCTGAAAATGACAGGTAGTTGGACTTGTCATTTTTTGGAATTATCTGTATAAAGAGATCATGGTTTGTCGGGCTATCTCCTCTTACAGTTTTGGAAATACAGCTTTAATATTTTGTAGGATGTTCATATACATAATGAAGGTGTTCATGGCTAAAGGATTTTGATTTCTTTTAAATATTCTGAAAATGATAGGTAGTTGGACTTAGTCATTTTTTGGTACTAGCTGCATAAGTAGATCATGGTTTGTCCGGCTCTCTCCTTCTACAGTTTTGGAGGTACAACTTTAGTATTATGTAGGATGTTCATACACATAATGAAGGTGTGCATGGCAACAGGATTTTGATTATTTCCAAATATTCTGAAAATGACAGGTAGTTGGACTTAGTCATTTTTGCAAGCTGCTTAAAGAGATCATGGTTTGTCGGACTATCTCCTCCTACACTTTTGGAGATACAGCTTTAATATTTTGTAGAATGTCTCTTGAATGTTGAAAACTGTTGGCTAGTCACGCAGCCCTGCAAGTGTAGCCTTTAGCATAAGAATACATTTTTGTAACACATATATCATCATACATAGTGTTTAATTTATAATATCCTGTGGTCAGGCGGGGGCATCATTTGTGTCTTACAGACAGCGTAACAGTTTCAAGTTGTATGCCAACATCACTGTTTGTCAAATCTAAAAAATATGGAGCTATACTCATGCATGTGGCAGGGCAGAAAAAGGGGGGGGGGGCATTGTCCTTATCTAGTTTATGTAATTAATTAATATTTTGCATTTCAGTGAATCTCTAACCGAACACAGGTTACTTGACTGCAGAGCATTTGTACTATTTTTGCATTATATGTTTAAATGCAGAAACTTTTTAATAACATTGTTAAATGTTTTCCAATTATTGTTTTGTATTTCAACTGACAGTGACTGAGCACTGCTGATGATTATTTGTTAGATGAAATATGCATGAACCATGCATCCAAATTGTAATCTTAAGATTGTTTCTAAGTAGACTCAAAATGTAAAATAGTAAATTATACACAGATTCATTTTTTCCCTTTTTTACCTTGAAATTACTAAAAATAGTCAAACAATATTGGCACAAGTGCTCTGCAGTTGAGACGGATGGGAGGTACAATATATTGTAATTGAAGTCATTGTTTCAGATTGATATGAATTATTGAATAAGTTTAAAATGCCAAAATCGAAGACTAAGTTTCAGCAAAAGTGGTTTCATTTACTATTTAGTTTGGAACATTTAGTTTAGAACATTTTTTATAAAAATTGTGTTATTGACTTATTTTAAGTAAAAAGGAGATGAGGTATGGCTGTCGGGGAGGTGGAGGCCATAAATTAAGAGTGAAATTTGATAGCAATTGTATTTAACCTATATTTTCAACTTGAAATATCCTATTTTCCTATATAGTTTTGGTCCAAAATGGTTTGACACCCTGCGCTCAAAAATGGGAAGTTGGCGATTGGAAAGCTAAAGTCACCCCGTTTGTCGTAAAGTAAAAGTAAAGCAAAGAAGAATCTCGAACTATGACTGAAGAAGATAACTCGTGCATATATAAATATGTTACACGGCCACAAATATATATATATATATATATACATAGCACATCATCAACATAAAATAAATGAGCCACTTTGTTATACAACATTAATTTGAATATTTATGGCATTTTAAAAACGTAGATTTAAAACATTGCTGCGATGTTCTAATAAATTAAGCCGTTTATTGTCTTCTGTTAAACATGGTGAATTATTTCTTGACACACAATGTATGTTCTTCGTCTTAAATGTCCAGTAAGACCGCCAACAGGCATATATATCAAGTTTAAGACGAATCCTATTCACCGGTTTCAGTTTTTATTCCTTTGCTAAATGTACATGTCAAAGTCTGATTTTGTACAGTCACTATGATAAGAATTACATGTACTTGGTTTTAGTTTTGATATAATGATCGATCCCTAAGTTTTGCTGAAATCCACGAATTTCATATATGTTTGCATTATATTCATTAAGAATATCACAGGTCCCAGGTGAGATTTGTTTTTTATGTCACGGATATATTTAAACACCCAGGTTCAAGACTATTTTTTCATATGTATATGTATAATTAAACACCCAGGTGTTTGACTATATTAAAAAAAAACTCGTGCGCAGCTGTGCTTATTACAACACGCACAAAAAATGATTTATAGGATAGGTTTAAGTTTAATGCACATGAACAAAAAATCTAATTAAAAATAAAAAGGTAGGACCAGGATTTTGGCAAAATAAAAAGACGGGATCACTTTAGGTGTGAAGAAATGCAGGACCTCTGCCAATCAAGAAAATTTCTGGTTTAAATGAAAATAAAAATAAAAATTTAGGCCAAAATTTCGACGAAAAAAGATCAGTATCAAAAATTCCATCCTAGCCCTACCCCCCCCCCCCCCCCCTTCCCCTTTCCAAAAATCAAATGGTTGCTCCCTAACTGAAAGTCAGAGTGGATAACAAGGATGGTGTTTGTATTCATATGTGTGCTTGACTTCAATACGCATTTTTGTGCCCATGTATATGCTGTAAAAACAATAAAAATTGAAGGACATAGGAAATTGTTCGTCAGTGAGACATGACATATATTAAGCATGAATAATAGAGTTATTCCAGAGTTTGGTCCCAATTTGTAGCCCTGCTGGTCCAATGTTTGGACCTTCAAACGCAATGTTTAAAGAGGATAATTCCAACAAGGTTTGGTCACAATTGGTGTAGTAATTATAGACAGTTTTTTTTTCGACTTTAAGTAATTAACTACGGTCGTATTTGTCCAAACCCGGACACATTTTGAAAGATGACCACCCAAAGATCATTCCACAAAGTCCAAAAACAAGAAAGCTGTCAGAATGTAATGAAAATCACGTTTCAGTTATTATAAATGATAAATTGTATTAGCCTCTTACACCCCTAAGGAACAATATTCATAAAATTAAATGAAAAAAAAATAAACAAGAATTACTATAACTGAGAATTTATTAGCCTACTGTCCTCAGTGCTAGATAATATTTTTTAGAAATACACCGGCAACCTCACTTGATCCTTGTATTATAGTTTCGGATTCGGTTTTCTTTTATGACACTTACCAACATTTACAACAGTATTTTCAACACGGACAATATACTGACTCAACACTGATACCATTAATAAAATTGTCCTAGATAGATACTTCAGCGGATGTTGACTGGTACGACGATAACTAAAATTTCAGATGTCCCTTTTCTGGCATATTTATAATTTACGTAACAATTTATTAATTGTAGGTTTAGTTTAAGGCACAACAGAACATTTTTCAACTGTTTTTTTTTCCACTACTCTTCAAGTTCGTGACAATTTTTGCACTCAACGGGTTCTATATTTGACATTTTTGGTATTCTTCCTTGATAATAACTTGGTTACTACACTTGGAAATTGTTCGGAGGTGACATATGATAGAAACTTTCAACAAAGCCCTTGCGTGAGACTACTTAAACACATGTATAACTATATTTTAACAATGAACTGCATGTCTACCCGACATTAGTGTATTTCCTTTCTGTATCAATTTACACATGTAGTTTAGCGTGTGAAAAACAAAATATTGGACTAATGTTCGGAAAAGTAAAGTTCTCTAAAAAGATAAAACTTTATTTTCCATTTAGGAAGAGATCGCGATCCCATGGTTACTGAGAAAACATAGAGCCATAAAATCTTATGGCTCCGACAATTCATCTTTTGTGAGGTGGTATTTTTCACCAAGTACATGGAAGTACATTGCCAAGGGGTTATTTAATTCCTGTATGAAACTACTGTGCAGTAAAAGTTTGGACCAAGTTTTGAACAGAATGGTCTTTGGAAACCTCCAACTAATACATGTAATATGGCAGCTGTTCTTATAAAAAAAATATAAACATCAACAAACAAGAATTCCATAACAAATCCTTTTGGTATTTACATATAATTAGTCTTGAGAGATGTTCAAAAATTATAATTTGGTATTTATAAACGTGATTATATACGATGAATTACAAAAGTTTGCTCTTTAGCTCACCTGGCCAAAGCCATGTGAGCTTTTGTCATCACTTGGCGTCCGTCGTCCGTCCGTTAACTTTCAGTCTTCTCTGAAACCACCGGGCCAAATGAAATTAAATTTGGCAGGAAGCTTCTATGTAAGGTCCTTCACAAAGATTGCTCATTTCGTCCCGATCGAACTACAAACATGGCCTCCATGGGCAATTGTTGTTTCTGATTGGCGGAGTTTTCAAAAATCTTCTCTGAAACTGCTTGACCAAATGGAACGAAACTGACAGGAAGCATATATGGGAGGTCCTTTATAAAGTTTCCTCATTTCGTCCCGATCGGACTACAAATATGGCCGCCATTGGCAATTCTTGTTTCTCATTGGTTGATTAAAAAATATTTTCTCTGGAACTGCTTGGCCAAAATGGAACGAAACCTGACAGGAAGCATCTATGGGAGGTTCTTTACAAAATTTCTTTATTTCATCCCGATCGGAGAACATATATGGTCACCATTGGCAGTTCTTGTTTCTGATTGGCTTATATAAAAGAATCTTCTCCTCTGAAATAGCTTGCCTAAATGGAACGAAACCTTACAGGAAGCATATATGGGAGGTCCTTTATAAAGTTTCCTCATTTCGTCCTGATCGGAATAGAGATATGGCCGCCATGAGCAGTTCCTGTTTCTGATTGGCTGATATAAAAAGAACCTTCTCCTCTGAAGTCGCTTGGCCAAATAGAACGAAACTTGACAGAAAGCATCTTACTGGGAGGTTCTATACAAAGTTTCCTCATTTCGTCCTGATCAGGCAACAAACATTGGCGTCATGGCTAGTTATTGTCTTTCATCGGTTGAAAATTTTCTTCTTTGAAACTGCTTGGCCAAGGGGAACGAGACTTGACGGGAAGCATCTGTTGGAGATTTTTTACAAATATTTTCTCATTTTGTCCAGATAAGCCGACAAACATGGCCGCCATGGGCAATTCTTGTTTCTGATTGGTTGATTTAAAAAAAATTCTCTCAGTTAAACTGCTTGGCCAAATAGAGCCAAACTTGACAGACATTTAACAAAAATCAACAGAACCGCAGAATTGCTTGAAACCAAACATAGTCTAAATGTTCCTCTTAATGTGCTCACCATGTGTTGTTACTCTGGTGCTGCCGATCCCTAATTTAAAATGGCCTTCAGCAGAGGATTTAGGTTAACATAAGACCCTATGGGAAATACATGCGCTTCCGAGGCGTTAGGTTATACAGTTCCTTTGCCCAGCTTTGCAGAACACATCAGTGGAATCAATTGAAATGTGGAAATGATTTCAACTGGAGTCGGCTTACTTTGATGTATTCTGTTTGAAATACAATCCGTCTAACGTTAAATGTATAATATTTTGTCTCAATTTCTAAATGAACTTAATTAAAATTGATTAATAATCTGTAAATTGTATACATAAAGACCCATGGTAACTGCAATTAATTTAATTTGATGCGTAGTTAAACTGTCAATGTAAAATTCGGATTTATAGCACACATTTCGTTTTTTCTGGTTACACGTTTTACCCCATTATATTACGTTTTTCGTGATATAACAGGGCAAAAATATACAACATTAAACATGAAGATATGACAAACGTGATGACTTCAACTTTCCTATTGTAAATTTTCCCTTCTTGGGTAGCAATATACCAACACCGCCTGCATATGGCGTCCACGTTTTTCAGCTTATCTGATATCCAAGGCTATGCGTGAGTTACCATGACTTTCAAAAGAGGGTTACTGCTGTCATAAAAGCTGCTTAACCATACATTTCATGTTCCTCCACCGATTTGTGACTACCACCGCATTAACTTTGTTGACCTTCACGGCGGGTTTCGTACACGGAGCAGGAACTGCTTACCCTTACGGAGCACCTCAGTTCACTCCTGGTTTTTATAGGAGTTCGTGATATTCATTTTGTTTTAGTTTTCAGTGTTGATTCGTGTTGACTGTAGCGAATACAGTCGTATGAATGGCACTTTGATAGTAAACATGTGTATTATGAGTAAAAATATGGTATATTAGTATCCTTATGGTACAAATAAATGGTAAAAATTAGAAAACATATATTTATGCTAATAAGGGATGGGGCTATGTGGGCCACAAGACTAAGTCCTGTCCTCTAGCACCTGCGATTGTGGTTTGGTTTTTGTTTTGTTTTGTTTCGTTTTTTTTTTTTTTTTTTTTTTTGCTCCATAGATATATTTGTCCTCCTTATTCATCAGTAGTTAGTTTAATAATTATATTCATTACGAGAAATGATATAAATGTGGAATTAGCAATTATATTTAAAAAAAATGTATTTTGGATACTGGAGTTCTTGGTACGGAGTACGGGTTACACATTTTATCCCCATCCCTGTCAATTTCGACCAATTTGTGGCGAACATTTATGGGGCGAACCGACTCGTTACTTACAAAATATTTTTACAATCGGAATACACAATTAAATATTTATATTTTCTCTCGGACTTTTCCGTAGAAATTTTGGTAAATCTGGGAAAATGGCGTCCAGCACAAATACAGAAGCTTGTTATGTTGCTCTACTTGGTTTAGCAGAGAATTTCAGAACATCAAATCCCCCAAACATAAAACTTTGCATACACTGTTTACAAAGCATTTTAACTTTGCAACTTACGCCAAAATTGGAGGCCAGAACATGCGTACAATTAGGAAATATCCTGATAGCACACACCAAGAATTTCGATTTAGCTAAATCAAAACTAGAGAAAGCGGTATGGTTCTTCGCTTAATTAAATAAAAACTTTATTTATAATTAAGTGGAAATTATGCCTTTCACTCAAAGTACCTTACCATACTGTTTTAAGAGTTCAATGTTGAATATTGTCTTATTGATGTTTTCACAAATCTTGGTGGTTTTGTCTGGTTTTGCCCTAAAAATGGTTCAGACCCAATAATTGTATTTTCTCTGACATCATTTTGCATTGAATGTTTTAGCCTTATTTATTTTTTGCCCTGATATTAAGACAATAATAGATAACTGCCTTTAAATTTGATTCATGTCAAATCAGTATTTGAATATAATTTACCCATTTCTAATTAAATACATGTTACCTCCCCTGCTGTTGAACTACGTTAATATATTACAGTTGACCAAAATTATGTGCTATCTTTCAAGCTCTGCAATTGTACATGATGCATGTATAAAACATATTTATAGATGACATAATATGGTTAATTACTGAGCCATATTTACACATCTATGTCAATTAAATATGTATGTAATAGGATTTATGCTATTATACAGAAGGCATCTGCAAATATAAGTCCAATATACATTAACAGAGGCATAGCTGTTGTTAGAAATCAGGGGAAGTAATCAATGTTAAGTTGGAAAGTGGTCAATTGACCCAAAAGCTTAAAGTAGAGATTGGTGTAGACATATCTTGTCTTAAGTTGGTAGTTTGGAACTTCACTAAATTTGGAATAATCCTGTTGTCAGAAAATATTACCTTAAATAAAAAAAATCTGTGTGAGTTTTTGCAGAAAAAGACAGAATTTAAACTATAGAGAGAATATTTTATCATTTAATAACCTATGTGTATAGAAAACACGGTCAGAGTGACTTAAGTCAAGTATAAAGCCAAGTCATTTACAATCAGACAGTGTTGCTTTGGTTGTTTTTAATTAAAAATAAAGATTTTTTTTCTGGGGGGGGGGGGGGGGGGTGTCAGTAAAGCTACTTAAATATTTTTATAATTTGCAAGAAATCAAATATCCGTATTAACCTTCAAAATGTATTTCTTAGTATAATTATTAGATTATCATATTCTTACAAATCGTTGAACTAAATTTATTATGCCAAAAAAAATCTATATAATTTATCAGGGCAAAACTAGTCCAGTGAAATAATCAGGGGGAAACAGGTAGGTATGGCAAAACCACACATTTTAAATTTTAGTATTTTGTTATAAATTTGGATTCACAAAATTTGTTTTTTTTCTAATTTCATACTAATTTTTTTTGTTTTGTTTCAGTGGGAACTGGCATCCAGTGTATCCTTTTAATGTTGAAAATGAGGAAATACAAGACGTTATCCATCCGTGGTCTATTTATCATCATTTTCCCCCTGAAACTGTTATGGCTGTGTGAACCATGTAAGCTAATAAAGGTCAGAATAGATGGATGAATTATTAGGTATATATCATGACAATAACATGTTGATATGATATGAATATGATCCCTGCTTTATACCAGGCCGACACACTGAGCAGGATTTTTAATATGCTAGCTCACGAGGTAACTGTCTGCATGAAGACATATCACCCCACTCGGACACATTATACTGACTCTGATTGACCAGTCCTTTGCTCTTATTCCTAGATGCTGCGTGCTTGGCAGAGAGGCAGCAAATACCAAAATTAATGTCTTTGGTTTGACCTGGCTGGGGATTGAACCCACGACCTTCCACACTCAAGGCAAGCACGTTACCTTTACGAGACCAGTGAGGCGGTAGGTCATAATAGAGATTATAAACCTACTGAAGATGATGTGGTGACCACTAGATGTATATTTTTCTGTTCAATTTGGAGATGTGATGTTGTCTACTTTCTCATTATATTTCCAGATTTATTCTGGTTCTAATGAAAGGATATACCAGCAAAATAATAGTTTTTCGGATTTATTTTGCAAACCCTTGTACCAAGTGAAATTATTTTTGGTATATTAGCATATAATGATGAGATACAGATCACGTTTATGTTTCACGCTGAACGGATAATTATTGTGAGAGTTATGGCCCTTGGAAATAGGAATTATTGCCAAAATAATAGTTTTCAGGAATAAAGCTTTTTTTAGCAAAAGCTTTTACCAAATAATCTTTTTTTTGTTTTTGGTATTTGAGCTTATAATGATGAGCTTCAGATCAATTTCATTCTGATCGGATAATTATTGTGAGAGTTATAGCCCTTGGAAATAGGAATTATTGTCAAAATACTAGTTTTCTGGACTTTTTTGCAAACCCTTTTACTAAGTGATCTTATTATTGGTATGTGAGCTTATAATGATGAGCTAAAGAGCAAGCTGATCAGGTAATTATTGTGTACCCCTAGCAAACATAGTTTCAGGATTTTTTGGAGTCATTCTGTCAATACGTCTTCGGCTGATTCACATACTCAAGGAGATTTTGCATGTTTTCTCACAGCTCAAGCCAGTAGGGGACATTGTATTGCCCAGCAATACTTTCAGAATGCTTGTTAATTTAGAATTTGTTCCATTGTTACAACAAAATTGTTTTTTCACATATCAGTCTATAGTTGACTCTTGTTATCATGAACTCCCTTGAGTAAATTTTTTATGTGGTCCCAGCAAATAAATGTATTTTGACTTTTACAATGTAAATTACTTCCCCTTCTTAACTAGGAAAATTTGTCAACTCATTCATAGTCGAACTTGGATTATCTCAATCGTGTTTTTGGGGTGGACCGACTTTGAGATGAAAAGAGTCGACTGTATATCAGAAAGATGAGATGTTGTCTTCTTGAAATAACCTCCAAAATATTAAAACAGGATTTTTCAGTGTTTGCATAAATTTAAGTATTCAGTGAATATCAGAAGATTTGTCTGTATTTTCTTTAACAAAGTATCCAGTTGAGAGATGCGGATGACGTGAAATTTGAATCGGCCAGTATGCTAGCACAGATGTATGAACAGCAGGTATGAAATTTAGAAAAAATGTTCTAAGCGGAAAATAAATGTTCCATGTTTACAAATAGGTTTTGTCTGGTTGTATTTGGGTTCTACACTATCAGTGTAGTTGGCTGTATAGTGGCTGCCAGTTTTTAATGGTGGAGCCTCCGAGGAAGCGGAAGTAGCTTGAGAGAACCTGTTCCTTCCTTCAGAAGATAGGAGTTGAAAGCATATTACAATAAGATCACGATACTTACTTTCAGTACCAATATATCATGATACATTGATTATTTACTTTGTCACTCAAACTTTACTGTCAAATTGGCAGATAAACAAACATTCTACAACACGGAAATTTTACTCTGTAAAGGTACAATTAAAGCTTTTCATAGCTGTAATAAATAAAATGAAAGAAGTGTATTTATTCTCTTCCATTCCCATGTTGAAATTTGTAACACATATGGTACCCGAGACGAATGATGAATCCAAGTAAAATTTTCCCGCCAAAAACAAGAAACCAGTCTGGGGTTCTAAAATTAAACTGGAAACATTGCATCAAATCATGAAATGTATTGCGATTTTGAAGTGAAGATACGTATTGTTGGAATGCATGATCGAGACTGTCGATGCATCCCTATTGGCCACCGATTACAGATAGGAAAAATTATGAATCATTGCTTATGATACATGTACATGCATAAAAAAGTCCTGCCATGTTAGTACAATGGTTTATAAAGTTTTGGTGAAAATTTTAACTAGTCACAAGCTTCAGTTCACGGGAGATTGTACTAAAGTAAAATAAATCTTTTTTATTTTAATTTCTCCTGGAACAAAGGGTCTAGATACAAACTTCTGTCAACATTTTTACTATTCAGTTCCTTTAGATTTTTAATATGTAATTAATTGTATTTTCAGGGTGAATATGACATGTCAAAGCCATTATTACAGACTGCCTTAGACATGGCACAACAGTCACCATATTGGAATTGTAGACTTCTGTTTCAACTTACAGTAAGTCGTTATTTTGTATTGTGTTGTATATTTATACATGTATATGATTTGGTGAAATAGTCGGTCAGTAGGTAGTCTCTTTTTTAGGGGTCCTGTCATTAAGCCGTTGATGCTTCCATTGCTAAAAATAGCAAATTTATTTTTAAAAATTGAATAATTAAGACACAGTCCCTAGGCATCATGTTCTTTTTTCCATTCCTGAACTGGATAGATTAGAAAACGAAATTGGCACTGAACAAGACTGTAAGTCACTCACAGCTGAAAGTAATTTAACTTTTGTTGCATCTGTTTGGAATGTCTAAACTCAGAATTCAGCCTTTTTATGCTCCCGCAGAAAGGCATTGTCAGAATTAATTAGATTTTACCCTTTGCCTTACATGCCATAATCGGTTTCTGTTTAGTAGCTTTAGTTGCCTTGATGATATCAATTCAAATTTGGAATATATTACTAGGTACATGTACAATTGAACATATTTCACTTTTTATAATTTCTGAATTTCTCCACTTTTTAATGTGGAAAATAGCCAAAATTGAGGTTTTTGTATAATTTGATTATTGTGTCACCAACTCATATAAAAATTTGGAAATATTGCCTGGGATTTAAACTAAACACAGACTGAGTTCAAATTTGATATATTCAACTTTTGTTATATCTGAGTTATAATATCAAAAATATATCAAAATTAGCCAGTAATTTGAGTATTGTTTCATCAAATAATTTGAAATTTGGTAATGTTGTTTTTTGGACCACTTAACACAAGTTAAAATGGAATATGATGTATTTCACTTTTGTCATTTTCGAGTTATACTCTTTTACAATGCAGACTAATTTGGTAACAGTAAGCATTTAGTATTGTAGCTGCAAGGGAGACCATCTATGTCCCATGGACATGGACACATTCTCATTCCGTCTTTTTTTGTTTTTTTTGTTTTCTAGCAATTGCATGCAAAAGAAAGGGATTATGCATCAGCTGTACGATTATTGATGGTTGGAGCCGAGGTTGCTGGTAAATCACGGTCAGAATATACCAAACTACTGTTTTTACTCAGTAGAGGTATGGTAAGTACAAATGAACAGAAAGGGCTGCAGTGGATCAGTGGTCTAGGTAACTAAGGCTGCAGTGGATCAGTGGTCTAGGTAACTAAGGCTATTTCCCTCATGCATAGTAGGCTTTGTATTAACATTTGAATCTTCTCATCAGCATGTTGAGATATTGTTTAGCTTTCAAAATTTTTGGCCTTGAGCAAAATTGTTATTCTAATATGACTTCCTATATATCAAATGATATATTTGAAGAGAAAATAGAAACGGGAAATGTGTCAAAGAGACAGCAACCCGACTGAAGAGCAGAAAACAGCTCAAAGGCTACCAGTGGGTCTTCAACGCAGCGAGAAATCCAGCACCCAGGGGCAGACTTCAGCTGATATATCCACTTTTAGAACATGCTTATAGAGAATTTTATATAAACACGAATTGTTAACTTTAACAAGAGAAAGTATCTTTTTCCAAACGAAATTGTTTATCTTTAGAAAGAAATCATGCAATACAACAAGAATTATGACAGTGTTGTACATTGCAATACACATTTTGTAGGCCGTGCCATCTTAATTTTTTTAAGGACGTGGTGTTACAACGGTAAGTCTGTGAAACATGTTTTATTAATTTTTCTTGTGTAAATGATAAATTACATAATTTTACTGTGCAAATGGTTATCTTATAAAAAAGGACAGAATGCAACATATTAATCGCAAGAGAAATGGAAAGGCCAAACCAATATGAGATACATTTAGGACCACTCAGACGCGTATTTGTCCTATTAGAATAGAAATAATTCATGGGGTTATAGAATTGAAGTCATTTACACATGAGCTGGGTCTTGATATTTGTATTTCATCTCGCTATCGCTTGGTATAAAATATCCAAATATAAATTGAGCAAATTGTTGAATCATATTAATCCATGAAATATGCATTACTTGTGCATCAGAATTGGAATCATAGAATATTTATTTTAAATCTTATTTTTGTTTTTGTATTCAAGGATCTATGTAACATATAATGTTATTTAAAGACAGTTGGTAATTTCCAGCAAGTTCAGTCTTTGCCAAGCTTTTTTCATACACTGCACCTTCGGGTTATTTGGGGTATGACTGAAAATTATTAGAAGTACATAATGAATCTTTACTTTTCTCGAAACTTAAGTGCAAACTGCAAAATTCCTGGGTCTAATAATTATATAAAATTTACACCAAATGTCTGTATCTTACCCCGCACCACAAAAATATTTCATGGTACTGGAAATTCGATTAAGATAATACAGAAAACTAGCATTTTCATAGTTCTTTTTCATTTCTAACATTTTACTATGTTAATTAAATATCAATTCTGCTTCAGGTACGAGTGAGTTATGGAATTTGTCCACCCGAGATAGTTAAATTTCAACTGTTAAAATCTAAAATTTAACTATTGAGGGTGGGGAAATTCTATAACTCATGAGGAAATTGAAGGAGAATCTGTTTTTGTTTACATGAATGCCATTTCGGAACTTCTCTAGTTTATCTTTCCAATAAATGTAAAAAAACAGCAGGAAATTCCCATGCAGAAATTTAATCAGCATTTAACCCACCAATTAAACAAGTCAAGAATAGGAGAAAATAGTGTCACCACCTTGTCAGCAGGCTGATATCTTAGCAGAGTATTGTATTTTCTGTTTCAGTTGTTGTTAATTGAAAAGAAAACAGCAGAGGTCCACGAAACACTGACGACAGTTAGTGCACTGATAGAAACATATAATGGTCCAGGCATACAGAAAGAATCCCTCAAAGTTTTCTTTCTTATTCTACAAGTCTGCCATTACTTGATGGCAGGTCAGGTAGGTCAAGGATGTTGGTTCATTTCCTTATACAGTCAAACCGGCCCTAACAGTCACCTTAATTAAGCAGCCACCTGCCTTCAGCGGTCGTCCTGGAGTCCGCCCAGTTTTACGTGTTAATTTAATTTGAATAAGCGGTCACCTGTCTTACATGGCTAGCGGTCACAACAAATGGTATCCAAGCTTGACATTTACCTAGATTAAGCGGTCATTTACCTTTCTATACATGTTAAAATCATCGTCAATTGACTTTCAAATCATCATTAATTAATGGTAGAGCTTAATTATCATTCAAATTATCAACCTCATCGTTCATTTACAGTCCATTGTGGAAAAAAACATCGTTTCACCTCAGTCGAACCGCCATGTTTTGTATGTTAGACAACAATAATAACTTGATAGTTCCGGACAGGAAAGCAAAATCCGGATTTGCCGCTCAGTGTAAAACTTGATTAAACGGTCACCTGTCTTATGTGGCTGTTTTACCTTGTCCCAATTGTGGCCGTTAAAAGCAGGTTTGACTGTATTATCTGAAATGTTAAAATGCACATCAAAAATTTAAAAAAGATGCAGTGATTGAAATACTGTATGTGATATTTGGATTTAATCTTTTTAAAGAATGCATAATAGTCAGAAATATCTCAGAGGTTACTTTTATTGAAATCTTGTCATAATATAATGGCCTGTCATTGATATAGTGTATAAATATGTCTGCTGTGAACTTTGACCCGTAGGCAGGTTTTAATTTCCAACAGTGATGAAAAAAAATCTGGTTTAATTGCTGTCTTTCAGACAACTTCTTGTTTTCTGTTGAGTCCTCAAAAGGATGTCCTCTTCTACGAAGAACTGCAACATGGATATATACTTGAGGAAGCAATCGACATTTGTTCTTTTGTCTAGTTATTTTTAGTTCTCTTTTTAGGTAAAAAGTGTCAAGCCAGCTCTAAAGAATTTACAGCAGATTATACAGACTATAACACAACTACACACAGATGAAGGTTTGTCTTATATTTGTTTTTGTTTCTATTTGTTTTAATGCTGTTATACAGTCACTTTCATCACAACTGGCTTTATGGTGGCCATATTTTAATTGATACATCAAATTTACCCTTATAATGATGTTAAATTTAGATGAAAACGAAGGAGTATCTCCTTTGTGCACAGCTCCGTCTTTAGGTGGTTTGGGCTTTACCCCTTTGATCATTTGAATTTGCTAATTAATGTTTTGAGTAAATGTTTTGGCTTTCAACATTTTAGGCCTTGAACACAACTAGTGAGTCAATGAAAAAATGCACATCATACCGGTTTTTACATGGGCTGTATGGCAGGTGTCCTGCAGGAAGCAGAGACTGCTTACTCTTCCAGAGCACCTGAGTCTACCCCCTGGTTTTTTGGTGGGGTCCATGTTGTTCATATGTTTTTAGTTTTTAATTGTAGTGCTTGTATTGTTTTGGTCTTGTCTTTGTTGTTCTCCGGAACTTTGTCAGTCGTTTCGATTTTCCACTCCTTCGAATATCCCTTTGGTATTTCTTGACTTTACTTGCATCAAAATTATAAGCAATGTAGCTGTATTAGCCAAAGAGAACTACTGACCTTTGGCAGGAAATCTGGCAATCAGTGTCAAATTAGATTGTAGTTTAGTGCACCTTGAAACATGATATATTTGTACTCACAAAATATGCGGGGATAGGGTATATTCGTTGTTATGACGATAAATGCTGACCACTGGGCCATTGAGGCCCTCGTCTATCCTGAGATTTTTAACTATAAAGAAAAGGAATAATCTTCATTTGCCATATACACTGCCAATATCAGAAGTGTTTACTATTACGAAATTTGCGTAATTGTCCTGGATTTTAGATTCACAATACGGATTGCGGATTTACCTCCGGAAATAAGGCTTTCTGATTTTGTACCAAAATTATTATTTTTATTCCTGGTTGTGTAAATGCTTTGTGATTACTCTTGATTTCCCAGTTATGAAAAGCGTTTTAACGAGATTGATGATAAAAACTTGGATTGTTTCTAGACTTAACGCATTATAAGATGCTTTGATGGCGTTTCTATGGTAGTTTTCATGTTGAAATTTGAGATTACTGTCAAAGGGCCCAAATTACTGAGAAAAATCATCAACATTACTGAAAACACCAGAAAGGGGTTAAAACCTCTGCAATATTTGACATGAAATAATAAAAGTACAGTAATAGAAAATTATAATGATAAACTTAAAAAATCTTCACTTGTCAGTGTAAATTTAATTAGCTGTTTATTATATTTCATGATAGAACCAGATTCAACCAATCCAGTCGACTTGTTCCAGTGGTTACCTATAGAACATATGTGTGTTCTAGTCTACTTGGTGAGTCTTGAAAAAATTCTGTATAAAAAAACTTCTGTCTTATAGTATACTGGGTAAATCCAGGAAAAATTCTGTATAAAAGTTGTCTGTCTAGTATTCTGGGTAAGTCCGGAAACAATTCTGTATAAAGCTTTTCTGTCTTCTTGTATACTGGGTAAGTCCAGGAAAAATTTCTGTATATAACATGCCTCTTCTAATAATATATAACACTTGTTATTTGAATACAAAAAGAAAGAAGGGGCCTCGGTGGCCGAGTGGTCTAGGTAGTTCGTCATGACTACTAATGACCACCAGCCTGTCAACGCTGAGGTTGCGAGTTCGAATTTCACCTGTGGCAAGTTGTGTTCGATCTTAATTGACAAGGATTGCCAATTTTCCTACCGAAGGTCGCTGGTTCTCTCCGTGTACTCTGGCTTCCTCCACCAATAAAAACTGGCCACCGCGAAATAGCCAAAAACCCCAACTAAACAAACAAAACAAAAAGAAAGAACAAATACATACATTTATGACAGAAGAAAACAATTCATCAGAAAAACCAGTATTTAACCATCTAACTTGACAACAACAAAAATCTCACCCCTTTTCCTCTCAGTGTTATCATTGAACAAAGGTGTTTACTTTTACAGATTTTGCTTAATTTACACAGATGTTGAATACTAAATACGAAAAATGGATACGGGTGAAGAAATTAAGCTTCCCGTCATTGTGCCAAAATTTATTTTTGGTCCTTTGTGTCACTAGAATGTTTGTATGTAAGGATAGTTTGATCATGCTGTAAAGCAATTGGAAGACCAAAATTCATTTCTCTTTAGGAATTCCTCTTCATTATTTGTTTCCATAATAAGTCCAAGGAAAACCGAAAGAAAATTGAAACCATGCTTAATAAAAATTGTCTGCTATGAAAAGGACCTTTCAAATTTTGAATAATAGACAGCCTAAAATACTGCTAGAAAATACTATTAAACGTATATTGCAATTCTGATTTCTTAATCAGTGTTTTGATGTTCTGGTTATCTAAATAAGAATCTTAATAAATTAATAAGATTAGTTTCTTCATTAAGGCCAACCTCCTCGGAAATGCTTTCTGCCATGTATGTGACGTAATAATTTCATCTAACCATGCTCTCCACTGTGGGTAGGATCGGCAACCTATGGGTAGTAAATGAACAAAAACTTTGGGTGAAATTTGGGTACTCAAAATTTCTGTCCAAAGGGTACCCATGGGTAACCATAGGTCACCTTAGGTGTATATCCAACACACCCACAGATAGACCACAAAAAAGGTATAAAAAAGTCTGCTTTAAACAACCATAAATTTTTGTGAATTTTTAGGTAACAGTAATGCATTCAATGCAGGCAGGGTACATGGATAAAGTACAGAAATACACAGACAAAGCACTGATGCAGATAGAAAAACTTAAAAGTAAGAATTTTTGGCAAAAAAGATGATATAAGAGAAAGAAGAGTTATAATTTTCCAAAAGTTTGATTCACTTTTGGACAGACCGGTTTATTATTTGAAATTTACAGAATTTTAATAAAGTTTGATGTTTTTTATTAAAAAAAAATCCATTTCAGAGGTATGTACATGTACGTCACATAGTAGTTAATTTTAAAAATCCTTTAGAGTCTGAATTTAACAGTCAATCTGTGTCAGTCTGTAAATACCGGTACATAATTAATATTACGCTTTATTCAATTTGATTTGTTTTGGTAAGTTTTTGAAGGTAAACGCACAAGTATAGTTTCTATAATTAAATAACTTACGCAGTATGATGGCTTTATTTTGGTTTTTTTTGTTTTGTTTAAATGGCTGTTCAGTAGATAACTTTCCAGCTAAATTTTAACATAAAAATACCCTTGATTATAAAGTGTAGTGACATGATTTTTTCCTTATGACCTCAGGTCGAATGGGATCATATTTTCATAAATGGAAAGAGAAAATTGTCTAAAGTACCTGTCAACCATTTATCAAGAAAGCTTATGATCAGTCATAGGATAAACCTCTTCCTTATTTTACAGTGTTGGATGCCCATCCCATTCTGTCGTCTTTCCAGTTAATGTTGTTAGAGCACATCATTATGTGTCGACTGATAATGGGAAACAAAACCGTAGCGATTCAAGAGGTGAGTAGTCATACTATCAATTTAGAAATTATTGCCTGCATTTATAATATATATACAAATACACACCGTAACACAGTGGATTGAACATTAGCTAGTTATCATTGAACGCAAGAAAGCATACATAAACAGATTTCAGATTTATATTTTACCAGTCTTCGTCAACATCAGTATTGTAAGATTAATTAATGTGATTGATGGTATGTCTTGTAATGCAACATGTAGAAAAGGATTTTGATAGAGTTTATAGAAGAAAGGATAACGGTTAAAAAGTTCATGTAGAGAGATTAAGGGGGTACAGAATACCTAAGGGAGTTAACTCTTTAAAAATCAGCTGAACGTTTTAATCACATATTATTAGTAAAGAGAAACCAAGCTTCTCAATGATCAAACTTAGTGTTTGTCAAACTGCTATATATCCAATGAAATTATTCCCGTAAATTGTGTGGTTGAAATTTATTGAAAATTTTTATATTTTTGTCAACCGTTCAAAGTAAATATTTCATCAAAATTTTATGAAAATTAAACCAGCCAATTCTATTTAAGTCAAAGTGTTGGGTACCCCCTTAATAGCCTAAAAAATAAAAAATTAGAAGGAAAAATACCAGATACAGAAAATAAAAATTGTAGAAAATAAAGGAAATTGCTAAAAAAAAGATCATATATTGCTTTAATATTTTGAGCAACATTTTATAAAGACATACATGTAATTGTCATTTTCACCTTATATCATGATGAACCTATTTTTTATCTCAGTTTATTTTTGCAGTTTTAATTTCTGATGTAAGAAAAGTAAGCCTCACAATATTTTACATAATAAGCAGTTTATTATTGAAAAGAGAAAAATGAAGAATAATTAACTTATTTTGTTGATTTAAGATTTAGTCTATACATATAAGGCCACATCAAATTGATTTTTAGTTCTTTGGATTTTTGGATGGCAAAAATAGGTGCGAGCGAGCAAAGTTTTAATTTCTTGAGGACTTCTTTTTTCAGGCGAAGATCAAATTTATGTGCGGCAAAGATTTTTTAACTGAAATATTGCAAAAAATGGAAAAAATATCCCAATTTTTACAAAATTTAAGGAGAGGGTGAACAATTTTTATTATTAAATTTCTTGAAAAATGAAGCATTTGGGGCGAAGTTCAGTATTTATTAAAATTACAGCAGTGAAAGCCAAAGAACTAAAGATCAATTTGCTGTGGCCTTACAAACTTATTTTGTTGATTTCAGATTTTTTCTATACATATAAGGCCACACCAAATTGATTTTTAGTTCTTTGGATTTTTGGATGGCAAAAATAGGTGCGAGCGAGCAAAGTTTTAATTTCTTTAGGACTACTTTTTTCAGGCAAACATCAAATTTATGTAAGGCAAAGATTTTTTAACTGAAATATTGCAAAAAATGAAAAAATATCCCAATTTTTACAACATTTAAGGAGAGGGTAACAATTTTTATTATTAAATTTCTTGAAAATGAAGAATTTTGGGCAAAGTTCAGTATTTTCTTAAAATTGCAGCAGTGGACCCAAAGAACAAAAGATCAATTTGGTGTGGCCTTACAAACTTATTTTGTTGATTTCAGATTTTTCAGATCTGTCATGTTAGTCAGCAGCAACCAAGGCTGTTCACAACTCACAGAGCTCAGATTCACACTTTACTGGTAAGTGTCTGTGAGACACAGATCTCGCACACAACAAATTCATCAAAATAAAAAAAGAAATGAATTTATTGAACCTGGATAGACTTTTGTGATAATTTTATTAAAACTATTGAAAATCCAACATTATTGTGCTGCCTGTGGAACGTACAGTCAACACACAGGGATTATCTGTCGTCTTGCATCGTCACACTTTTCTTCTATCCTCAACTACTCGTAAACCGTTCATAGGAATTTGATGAAAATTTCTCTGTGCATTAACCTTAATGCACAGGTGTGCAGATATATTTCATTTTTAGAAAAAATTTTATTTTTGTTTGTAAAAATCAACATTTTTGAAAAAAGGGGTGGTCAAAACTTCTATCCTCAACTACTCCATAACCACTCAAAGCAATTTGATGAAACTTTCTCTGCGCATTAACCTTAATGCAAAGGTGTGCATATCTATTTCATTTTCAGAAAATTTTAATATCTTTTGTAAACATTGACGTCCGCATGCGACACATGTCTTCCTTGGAAGACTCACACATTTTAGGTTTTATAGTTCTTTTCTCTCAATCTTGGAATGGATTCATAATGTGCTCATAATGAATTTGCCATCAGAGTGTCATCGATTGCACACATATAAGCTCACTTTTAATTAAACTGGGAAGTGCTGAGTTTTTAATTAAATGGAGATTGCATTGTTCACTCAAGGATCATCGTCCCATTTTATAAATATTTGTATACCTATGATTAGTCGTACATGTAAGAGTGATTTAATTTCCAGTTTTCGGTGTTTTGCTCTATTGACGTCATGGAACCAATCTCGATCATAGTCGTAGGAATGTTTGTGAAGCGGTCCCCCGGGAGCTGGTGCAATTTTGCAGTACTTTTAGAATAAATAAGATATTATTTCCAGTTAAATCATAATTACATGTATATTGAAACAAAAAGAAAGACCAGATAAGGAAACTTTGAATACAATAAACTTTTGCTATGATGTTCACAGATTCTGTTAAATGATAAGTCTATAGTTCATGAACCTAACAAATAGAATAGAATAGTTTATACTTATTGACTGTGTAAGAGGGGAATAGTAAGTTTATTGTCCCGAGGAACAACTATTGCCCCGAGGCAACGCCGAGGGGCAATAGTTGTTCAGAGGGACAATAAACTTACTATTCCCCGACTACTCAGTCAGTAAGTGTTTTATTATACCGAAAGAAACACAAGAGATAATTAAGGCAAAATTTAAGTCATGTGTACGTACCCGAGATGCATGATCGAGTGACAGAGTCCATTATTTTTTTTTAAATTCATGTTCTCACCATGACAGCAAACCGGCCACCCTCAGCCATGATTTTTGCAAAACTGTCGTCTGATGAAATGTACCGGAACATCTCGGGATTCAGCATTGACGATAACCTATAACGCGGGAGCTTCCGAACGGGTCGGCTAAAACCTCCCAGCCAATCCCGTGCCCGGGATTAAAAATCCGCGAAACAACGTAACTTGAAGAGGGAAAATAGTTTTTTGAGGGAAAATAGTTTGGAAACTATTGACCGGTGACCGGGGAAAATAGTTAAATCACTGAAAATGTTAAAAATAGTGAAATTATTGTGCATGTATTTATTATAGAAAAATATATCTAAGGTATAATAAAATACTTTATTAAATACCAATTCTGGGCTCGTTTTTCCAGGCATATAACATTACAATAATCGAAAGGAACAGCCTTCTAAATAGAAGGGAAAATATCACTATATACATATTAGTCATTAGAATGAAAGTTTCCCCTTATTTCAAAACAAGTGTATAGATATTTTGACATATTAACATTTTCTGATTCGCAAGACACCAGCCAAAGAAACTGATCAGATTTTGAAAAAAAAAACTAAATATTTTTGGTCTCAGTACCCACTTGTTCTAAAAGCACTTTTCTTTTCCTTTCATAAATAGGACATTCCATCAAAAAATGAAACTCATCTTCAACTTGACCTTTACCACAAAAAGAACAAAGTATTTTCTTTGGTCACATTATTATATGAAATTATCAGAACAGTCATAGTCACATGAGAGTGAGGAATATATCTTATGATGTTGGCGATGTTTATTGTTATCTCACTTCCTTTAGTGAAAGGATGGTTGTTATTTCACTTGAGTATTATCGTTTTTTTTTTCACTTTGAAATGATAGCATTTCATCACTCTCCATGTAAACGATCTAGAAATCTGTAAGTTACAAGTGCATTTATTGAATATAAGATTGATAATTTTAGTTGACCTGTTTCCATAAAGGTCGTAAGGCTACAGTCAGTTTTAACTTGTATACGTATATTCAAAGGATTTACAATCAGTCTTAATTCTTACAATTTCAGTGAAAAGATATCATGGACCATAGTTTTCTCCCATAACAACTGAACCAATAAAAAATTAACTTTGGTTGGTCCTTTGAGGGTTCTGTGTCAAAATGATATATTCAAGGAACTCGTCCTGCCAACCAAATGACCACACATTTAGCTTAACATAATACCCTTTAGGAAAATTTGAAGTGATAACACAGACATACCAATATACCAGCATAGTTAAGATTACATTAACTGATGGTTTTTGTGAGATATTTGGCATATGCACATTTTTTTTTCATTGCTTTGTTATACAATAACACTGGCAAAGCCTTAGTTAGAAGTAAGGGGAGGTAATAAATATTAAATTGGAAGGTGGCTTATTACAAATGTCCTAAAGTAATGGTGTTTGGACAGGAAAGATAAAAATTTATTTATCTGATATTTCCAGGGACTGTATGCTATGTCTATGAATTGTATGGAGGCTGCAGAGGCACAGTTTCATACAGCAATTAAGGTTAGTAAAAAATTTCTAAATTATTTCTTGTAAATCAGCACTGAACCATTTATTATCTTGTAGTATATCCCTTGCAACAGTAAATATATTGAAAATTGACTTTATAAACACTCTCACATCTACATGTCTCAACAGATTTTAATGAACTTTATGTCAAAGATTTTTATCAGCAATGTCTTGGATGACTTCAAAGTCAGCACTGAACAATTAATTTTCTTGTAATGGAAAATTCTGATTTGTTGTCAATTTGATAGTTTTATTTCTTGTTTTTCTGATTTCAGTTATCAAAAGGAACAGAATTGGCAACGTTTATAAATTTGAATTTAGCAATTATTTATATGAGGTCAAACAGACAAGACGAACTGTTACAGATTTTAGAAAAAGTCGATCCAGAAAAGTTACAGGCTCAGTGAGTATAATTTTGTTGAGGTGAAGCCAAAGGTCCCTGGTTCGATTCCTGTTCGGGATGAAAATTTCAGAGATCAAATTTGCGATGCCCTATCGACACCATTTGCCAGGATGGTCTCGGTAAAAGATGCTAGTCCATAGGATGGGGACGAAAAATGGCTCTCCTATGTTAAGGGAAAGCAACACCCTTAGCACGTTAAAGACTCCTCTGTAGATGTCGAAAAAGAGTAGGCTAAAATGCCACTACAGGGGCCGCTCTCGCACCGGCCAAGTGGAGAGGTATTAGTATAAGTTGGTATAACTTGTTTCCCAATCCACTATAAATAAATAAGTTTAAACTAAGTTCTGACGGTATTGTTGTTCAGGAGTATCTTTGAAAGATGTTTAATATTTGGCATGTGAATGAATCACTGTGCAACATGATGTCACTTACATCATCACTCAGATATAACCTTAACCTTTGACCTGGAGGTTAATAATTAATCTTTTTAATATATGCAATAAAACTGTCAAGAAGATTTTAAACTGTTCTGGAATTGATTCTTTGATGCCCATTACTTCTTTTGTGGCTGTGTTGATTTATTTGGTAAAGAAAAATTGACCTGTAAAAAAAAAAAAAAAAGAATTTGAGACGTGTGGATTTAATGTAATATCAAAAAGCAGATTGGTTGCCCAGAAAAAAAAAACATGCCATGGTGTTGTATTTACATTTCTCCTATTCTTGACATGTTTAATCGGTGGGATAAAAGTACATAATATTTTTAACCACTTCTGGATGATTAAATTTCTGCATGGGAATTCCCACCTTTTTTATCTTTATTTGAAAGTTCTGAAATGGCATTCATATAAACAAAATGCGTAGCATCAGCATTTTCTTGAGGTTTTTGCGGGGGTTTTTTGTTGAAAATCATAGGAGAAATAGATTCTCCTTCAAATGACTCATGAGTTATAGAATTTCTCCACCCTCGATAGTTAAATTTTAGATTTTAACATGCCCGCTAAAGCTCGCGTTTTGAAAATAAAAAAATTAACTTTCTCAGGTGGAGAAATTCCATAACTCACTTGTACCTGAAGCATAATCTATTTGTAAACCTAGCATGTTTCTTGTGAAACAAACAATTTAACTCACTTAAACTGAATAAAAAATCATTACTAGAATTGTGTATCTTTGTAATTAATTTTATTTTTCAAAAAACAAGTTTAAACTTAGATAGAAAGTTTAGAATTTGTGTGTTTTTCTGCTTCAGTTCTCATGGTTTGAAAGCATCAGCTAATTATGTAAGAGGACTGCAGTCTTTTTTTCAAGCAAGATATAACGAAGCTAAGTAAGT
Source organism: Mytilisepta virgata (assembly GCA_028015205.1). Classification (NCBI taxonomy): domain Eukaryota; kingdom Metazoa; phylum Mollusca; class Bivalvia; order Mytilida; family Mytilidae; genus Mytilisepta; species Mytilisepta virgata. The sequence continues at coordinate 66,963,171 of CM051517.1, read as the reverse complement.
ATATAGTTAAGGCAGTTTGAGGTTAGAGTTATGTAAATATGATAGATATGTGGGGTGATAATGCTTCTTAGCTTACCGGGCCCAAACCGGACCCAAACTTTCCTTTAAAAATCTTCTGTAAAACTGCTGGGTCATTTGAGACCAAACTTTCATGGGAATAAAATCGATTTTATGGCGTTACAGTATAGCTGTGTTGATAATGTCAACAAATTCTGTGATGTCATAATTTCAAATTGTCCAGGCCTAAAATAAAATTATGTTTGTTTGCTGTTGCCTCCCGGTCTGTTAAAGACATTGCGACCCAAAAAAAATTTGTGAAAAGAATTTTTTTTTTGGCAGAATTTATTGTATCTGTGCCAAACTCTGTCTTTTTAAAGCCTGTATCTTCAAAACGCTTGTAATGCAAGGAAAAACGATTACACGGTAAAGCATTTTAGTGACCGGAACATGCGCAAAGAGCATGGTTGACAATGAAATAAAATTTTCTGCTATTTCTTTGACACCAAAATTTACCTTATGCTGTTGAATTGTAGATACATTGGAAAAGTTAATGATAAAAAATATTAAACCAATATCATCATGTGATAATATGTGTACCTTCTTAAATACGATATTTTTAGATACATGTAACTATATTAAATGGAAAGTAAAATCAATTTGATGAAAAGACAGAATACTATTAAATATGAGATACCATGAATACAGTGTATTAAATGCATTAGCTGGAACCCCCATGTTATTTACAAATTACTCATTAGAGCCTGGTTAATAAACTTTATTCAATAAATGCACAATTATACCCATAAGGGTTGATGGAAAACATGTCAGTAAATCATAAACTAAACAAAGAACATTAGTTGATGTACTATAAACTATGCAGTAGCAGGGTCCACTCTCCTCAGTATTAAAGACTTTCTAATGAATGGAGCTGTAAATTGCATAATTTGATATGAAGAAAGTAGTGTTTCTGTTTTTGTGTTTTTATCAAAGATTTTAAATTCTGGACATATATTACCGACTTCTGTTTCTAAATTTTGCCGAAGAGATTTATATTTAGGACAAGTTAGGAAAAAATGATTCTCATCTTATAATTCTAAATTACATTGTTTGCATAACGGTTTTCCCGTTTTAATCTTGCATATCTTCCTCTTTCCTCTTTCAATTTCTATGAAGTGGTCACTAATTCTCATTTTGCACATTAGTCTCCTAGTCTCAAAATTACTCTCCAGAATAAATTTGTCTACAACATAATCAGTCTTAATTTGACAGTATATAAATATTTTACTGTTTTCTGGGAGTGATTTTAATTTTTTAAAGAATAAATGTTCATAATTATTTTTAAGCATTTGTTAGGTATTTTTACCAAATGATACCTTATTTGCAGTATAATCCACTTCCATAACATTATTTAGATCTAAATTATTTAATTCGATATATTTTTAACATATATGAAAGCCAATAAAATGTACCAATTGAATTCAGGTTTCTAGACAGGGAAAAGGCATCATATAATAATGGATTATTATCAGTACTGGATATTCTTGCTAAATACTTCAGGGATTGAAGTTTTATATAAATATCTATAGGGTATTGAGCTAGTTCTGCTCTAGCAGCTACAGTTACAGACTGCTTGCTTATTCCTAATACATATTTACAAAATTAAGATGTGGCTTAATGGTTTACACGGATAATGCACAAAACCGTTCACCATTCTTACATCTTACAAAGCCAACTAGCACAAAGCAGAGGGTGATTAAGGACCAAGAGGTGCATATACAAACATGCAAGAAAGTGCTATTACACAGAGAATAATACATGGTAAAATCTGTATCACATGCTGAATCAACCCGAGAAACCAATAAATATCAGCCAGAGGGCCTTGGCCCCAGGGCTGATACTGGTCGAGGTTGATACAGCATGTGATACAGATTTTAACATGTATTATACACTTTATCATATATTTAAACAGAGGACTTCAAATTTTCCAAATTAAAGTCTAATGCCACAAATGAAATGATTGGGTAAAATGTTTTGTGAAAAAAAAAAAAAAATATGGGGGGGGGGTTGCAGGCTTGTGTTTGAAAAAAATAATAATCGGGAAATGAAATTGAAAAAAAACGCTATGTGATAAAGGGTAAGCCAACATCATGGGCTTTGTCGTATATTCAAAACTCCTGTATTTACATGTAGTACCAAATATATGATAAAAAAAGTTTATAGTAGGAAAGCAAACATAAAGATAGATTTATAAAAAATTAATATTTTTGATATTATGGAAAGTTATGCCACAATAAATAGAAAGCAGTTAATAACAATTCAAGCAAGGGAATGTATACAGAACATGAACTATGACATGCAGAGATATTTTTAGAAATTCTTACCACTGAAACAAAAAAAAATCCATTTAAAAAAGAAAAAAAAAGCCTACCTACCTACCCACCAATTTTAATGACTGTCGGCAACAGCAAGCAAAGATATTATGAGGCTTAGCCCCGGGATGTAGTCATTTCCTCATAGAAAAGGCATTATAAAATTATGCAGTTTATTGAAGAAATAGATTCTTACACTCATTGTTATTGAAGATCTGAGATTTCTTCCACTGTTGTTCTCGTTCTGCTGCACCCCAGTCATTAAAAAAAAAAGACAAAATGTCTCATATTTATGGAATAAATTCAAGATGAGCGTAAGAACTTTTTAATCCAAAAGAAATTCTTTGTACGTAGAATCTTCAGTAAGTTAGGTAGATTTTTATATATACATAAAGAGTATTTGCAAATGTAATTGATCTAATTTCAGACATTACCTGAGAGAGACATTAAAAATGGCAAATGCAGAAGAGATAAATCGAATGACTTCCTGCTCGTTGGTGTTACTTGGTCATATCTTTTTATCCATGGGTAATAACACAGTAGGTATCACATCTTTAATTCCTGCACGTTCAGATGAAAATGTTTGATATTGCTGGTGTGCCCATGTCTTTTCTGTCTTTATGTATGTAATATTTTCTTTCGATGAACTCTTCAATTTTTGCCATACCTAAAAACACCAGACCAGCTATCATATCAGGAGCTGATCAAGTTACTGCAGCCGTTACACATCTGTGTTAATTGCACCCTTAAAGCTTGTAAGCACGTATGATTGGAATAATGGACATCAAAAATGGACTATTCATTCCACACTCGCCATCTTTGCCGAGCATCCCGTCTAAGGCGGTAACTTTGATAGTGGAGTCCTAGAAAGCTGTTGGTACCATCACCAATATTTTCAAAAAGTCGGAGGTCTTTCCATACACTGATGAACTGACTAAATTGTTATCTGAAGAAGAAGACAACATCTTAGTTTCCAACCTCCTGCCTTTGACTTTCTAAAAGTTGTTCATCTGTAATTCAGAAGTTGAAGACATTGATGGTTTTAATGATTAATTGACAATAAGATAAGAAAGAAGCATATATATTCTCAAAAAAAATCCTGAAATATACCTGACAAAAGTCAAAGGAAAAGAGATTACTGTTCATCTTAAGGATGCTTGCTGGTCATGTTTTGGTCTTTTTGTCAGATTTTGGGAATCCTCCAGTTTTATCCATTTCTTAAACATTAAATTTTTTGCCCATGAACCCCCACTTTTTCTTTTATATTCAAATCATATATACCTTAAAATGGTATATGATAAAATTTTATAAAATCCTTTTTATTTTTTTATACATTTTTGAAAGAGTGAAGTTGCCAATGCAAATACAATGAAAAATCCAGAGAAAACCCATTTCCTGCAAATTTTCAAGGCTTTATAGCTCTAAAATGAGCACATGAACCTATATTTTTTTCTTGCTTATTTGTTTACTATTCATATGTTCTCTCAAACTACAACACCTATTTCAAATCCTATATATTTCCTATTAGACTAGCGATCATCCTTAAATGTCACAGTCAGGTTTTCAACATGGAGTAAAAAACCTCACCTGACAGAAAGTTCTTCAATATCCCCATACATAATAATGGTTATCAGATTTTAAATTGAGACAGTTTATAATAATGTGCTTTTGTCATTCAGTTTAAGCAGGACCAGCCTAAAAAATATGTTTGTTTCCCCTTTCCAGCTCTGTTTATCAGGCAGTTTTCAGAAGCCATGCTTTTACATCATTCATTAAATCAGGACTATATATTTCTAAGTAATGATGACACACGGAATGTTTCGTAAAGAATGTTACTATGTACGAAATCAAAGTCGAAATCATCACGAAAAATTTCTGAAACTGCAAATCATAAAAAAAAAAAAAAAAATTCCTAGGAACAGGCTGTAAAATGTTGCAGCGCATTCAGTGAGTCACTAACAAAGTGGAAACAAACATCATTTTAAGTTAAGCCCAGTCTTGTGCTACGATACTTGGATAATGTTTCTTGTTGAACATTTTAAACCTAAGCATAGTAAATTTAAGAAATAATACTTGGCAGCCATACTTTTGTTGGAGATTTTAATATGACTAACATTATATGAGCAGAATTTTTTTTCAGAGTGTTAGCGAGTGATAAAATCAAGCAAATAATTTTACCGATGTTAAAATCTAACACAAGCATATGGCTGCCATGAATTTATTTCGATTCAAATTTTTATGATTTTTAATGAGATTTTCTATAGTACAATCTGGTTATTTGTTTGGCAATTTATGGCGGAAAGGCAACTGGGCAGGTGGGCAGGCAGGCAGCTCCAAATAGTGATGAGTTAAAATCAAGATTTATCTTAACTTGACTACTCAGTTTTTGTTCTATATTTGTTTATCGCATTGATTGGTTTTTTGAGGTCCCTTTACCAAGCCTCATACAGTGTACAGGTACATGGTAGTCATTCAGACCTCTCTAGTTTAATCATCCATTGACTGAAAAAGAATCTTTACCCAAATTAAAAATTAATGGAATACAACATGTTAAATAATGAAAAAGATTGAGTAAGTGCTTTTGTTTTGTATTATAAAGATTTAATATATGAAAAATAATATTATTTTAATGCTTTTCATAATGATCTTTATAGGAATCTTTAAACATGGTTACACCAGCAATGAAGTTAGCAGGAAAGATACCAGATGTACATGTACAGCTGTGGGCGTCATCATTACTTAAAGGTAGGAACAAAGTAAATCAATATTGTATGAATTTGTGGTTTTTATGTGTGTTGCTGACTTTCCAAGACTCTGTTTAAATTGCCAGTTTTCCAGTATTAAGGCCCGTTTCTGGCCTACAAATATGAACATTTGAGGACTGGATTCAAAATTAGCCTGGAGTTGGTAAAATATATAAGATGCTTGAACAATAATTCAGTTCAGTTTCCAGCATTGTGACGTCCAAATTATGTCATGATATTGCTTCGTTGATCAACTATCTTGAAAAAAGCTGATTTTTAGCAGTGTTCAATACACATTTTGCTTGGGAAAACATTGTGCACATTCGAGAAACACAAAAATATTTCTAAAGGAGATGTATACTATCCGAATACATATTCATGTAAAATATAAAGTTGTTTCTTGCATGCCCAGGCAATTTCACGTTGCAAAGTTTATATGAAAATTGGCCAAAATCATCTAAAATGTGAGATTTTATGAAATTGCTTCATTTTGATGACGGTTAATTCAATGTAAGAATATCATACTTGTCTTTATTTTTGGCAAAGTAGGTACTTAAAGGTTTTTCAAATAAATATTTTTGGGGTTTTATTTTTGTCCTTTATTAAAAACCTATGATAAAATATTAATGATATTTCTCAACTAAAGTCATTAATTATGTATATACGTAGTTCAATGTAGATAAGCAATATTTGAGTCACCATGACCACATTTCATGCTCGAGTGATTCCATTAAATTTTATCATTTAAGTTAATATGTCAGAAACTAAATTTAGTGATTATTCATAGTATACAAATTCTTATGGATTTTATTTGTATTAAATGTGCAACATGAATTTCAATACTCAATGAAATAAAATTATAACAAAAATATAATTATTTAGTAACTTTGATATAAGCAAATATTTATTTGTTTATTTGGTGTTTTATGCCGTTTTCACGACAATTGGCTATTTTGTGGCGGCCAATTTTTATTGGTGGAGGAAGCCTGAGTACCGACAGAGAACCACCAACATTCGGTAGGAAAATTGGCAATCCTTGTCAATTAAGATCTGAGTTGAACACACCCTGCCACATGTGAGATTCGAACTCACAACCTCAGTGTTGACAGGCCTTTGATTATTAGTAGTCGTGACGAACTACATTGACCACTCGGCCACCGAGTCCCCTTTAAGAAAATGAGGAAGCCATTGAAGTAATTATCCTCAGAATAGAACATCAAATGGTATGTGATGAGTTTTCATCAGATCAGATATTCACATTTGTATGTAATAATATCTCTGATCAAATTAATTCTTTGATACAAATTTTGATGCACAAGATGTGCACATTTAGTTTATTTACAACTCATCAGTTGTGTTGAAAACCAAAACAACAATCCAAAAAGTTGAAGAGCAAATTAAAAATTGCCAAAATGGCCGAACGGGTAAAGCCAAAACCATCTAAGGACAGATCTATGCACAAGGGAAATACGCCTTAGTTTTCACAATAACATTTTTGTAACAGTGAATTTTAGGGGCCTCGGTGGCCTAGTGGTCTAGGTAGTTCGTTATGACTACTAATGATCACTAGCCTCTCAACACTGAGGTTGTGAGTTCGAATCTCAGCTGTGGCTGGGTGTGTTCTAGTCCGACCTAAATTGACAAGGATTGCCAATTTTCCTACCGAAGGTCGGTGGTTCTCTCCGGGTACTCCGACTTTCTCCACCAATAAAAACTGGCCGCCGCGAAATAGCCAAATGTGCTGAAAACGGCGTAAAACCCCAACTAAACAAACAAACAAACAGTGAATTTAAAGTATCCATTTTTGGCTAGTACCATAATACCAGCAAATGATAGACTCATTGGTAAAAATAAAAAAAAAATTTCAGATATTATTTAAAGGATGATATAAAAGATTTCTTTTGCAGATTTATACAGAATAAGTGGAGATAAAGCACAAGAAGAAGAAGGGTATAGACTTCATACAAGTTTTTCACAGTCATTACTCAAAGACCATTTCCAATCATCACAGTTGTCAGAGCATGGTCTTATTCATGTAAGTGTTTTATCGAACACAAAATTTGTGAATGAAATTCTTACTAAATTTGAGTAATGCTTGTTTATTTTTATAAGTAATTTTAACTCACCTGAACGAAAGGTATCTGTCATAAAAGGGCAGATTCAAAATTACCAAAAGGGTATAGATAAAACCACCAAAGAACAGATCTATGCATTAGGAAGTTATCCGTAGTTTTCACAAAATTTAAAAAATTTTATAACAGTAATTTTTGTCGAGCCTGCGACTTTAGTCGCAGAAAGCTCGACATAGGGATGGTGATCCGGCGGCGGCGGCGGCGGCGTTAACTCACTTCTTAAAAGCTTTATATTTTAGAAGGTAGAAGACCTGGATGCTTTATACTTTGTATATAGATGCCTTATGTTACGAACTTTCCGTCTGTCATATGTACATTGTCCTTGACCTCATTTTCATGGTTCAGTGACTAATTGAAAAAAAATTTAAGATTTTTTGTAATTTTAATTTCTCTCTTATTATGAGTAATAGGATAACTATATTTGGTATGTGCGTACCTTACAAGGTCCTCATCCCCGTCAGACAGTTTTCAATTGACCTCGACCCAATTTCAAGGATCAGTGAACAAGGTTAAGTTTTGGTGGTCAAGTCCATATCTCAGATACTATAAGCAATAGGTCTAGTATATTTGGTGTATGGAAGGATTGTAAGGTGTACATGTCCAACTGGCAGGTGTCATCTGACCTTGACCTCATTTTCATGGTTCAGTGGTTGTAGTTAAGTTTTTGTGTTTTGGCCTGTTTTTCGAATACTGTATGCAATAGGTCTACTATATTTGGTGTATGGAAGGATTGTAAGGTGTACATGTCCAACTGGCAGGTGTCATCTGACCTTGACCTCATTTTCATGGTTCAGTGGTTATAGTTAAGTTTTTGTGTTTTGGCCTGTTTTTCGAATACTGTATGCAATAGGTCTACTATATTTGGTGTATGGAAGGATTGTAAGGTGTACATGTCCAACTGGCAGGTGTCATCTGACCTTGACCTCATTTTCATGGTTCAGTGGTTATAGTTAAGTTTTTGTGTTTTGGCCTGTTTTTCGAATACTATATGCAATAGGTCTACTATATTTGGTGTATGGAAGGATTGTAAGGTGTACATGTCCAACTGGCAGGTGTCATCTGACCTTGACCTCATTTTCATGGTTCAGTGGTGTGTTTTGGCCTGTTTTTCGAACACTGTATGCAATAGATCTACTATATTTGGTGTATGGAAGGATTGTAAGGTGTACATGTCCAACTGGCAGGTGTCATCTGACCTTGACTTCATTTTCATGGTTCAGTGGTTATAGTTAAGTTTTTGTGTTTTGGCCTGTTTTTCGAATACTGTTTGCAATATGTCTGATAGCATTTACTTTCATTAGAAATACACGACAGGCGAGACATTTTTGTGTGTCAACTCTTGTATAGTATTTATGCTAATACTGAAATATTAGGCAAATGAGCTGGTGATACCCTTGTGGGCTTTGAGTCCACCAGCAGAGGCATAGATTCATTGGTAATACTTAACACATATTCTTGAATAGCAGATCTGATGCACAGGATGTGTAAAGGGAGGTAATAGCCTATATTTGTACTTGTTTGTAATTGGTCAAGATTTAATTTAAATGAACATAACTTTCATAGGAAGTATCAGTGGAAGGAATTATATGAAGAATACACATCTTGCTCTGATCAGACTGATTTTGATTTCCAACTCAAAACAAGCTATTGTGTGTTTGCCTCCACTCATTTAAGTCTGCCTGCCAGAGCGTCTCCATCTTCTTCCATCAATAAAAACTGCCAATATGGCCATTTGTACTGAAAGAATTGTAAAACCACAATAAATAAACTGTAATCTCATTTTATTTTACAGTGGACTGAGGGACCGTGTCCTTTTCATCTGAATACGTCTGCTGATTCATCTAATTTGATATGATTTTAAAAAGTGTTCGACGATTAGTTGCTAAAACCTGGTTGAGGATCTGCATGTGGAGAAAGTAATCATGTCCTTCATCTGAAAGATGAAAAAATATTCAGTGGAACAAAGCAGACTGCAGGAAACATGACAAAATGATTCTGTATGTTTGTGCAATGTAGTTATCATTGAATGATATACCCAGCATGATACAGATGTTTTAGTAATAAAATATTTGTTCACCTGGAAAAGGGCTGTTTTCATCTGTTGGTGTCATTATACCCCCACTCTAAAAGTGGGCGCTATATTGCATTCACCTTGTCTGTTTGTTCGTCCATTCATCCGAAAAATATTTCCAACACACTTTTCTGAGAAACTATTGAATGAAATGAATTCATACTTGGTCAGCAGCTTGACAACAGTAAGTTGTAAAGTCTGAGAACTTTTCGGATCTGTCGGACACCTACTTCCTGTTTGCCGATACTTTGAGTTTTTCAATGAACATATAAATTTTTCGTCACACTTTTCTCAAGTACTAATGAACAGAATTACTTCATACTCAGTCAGCAGCTTGACAACGATAAATTGTAATGTTTGAGAACTTTTCGATACTATTGGACACCTACTTCCTGTTTGCGGATACTTTAAATAACGAATGGGCGTATTCTGAGCTTTTGATATCAGTAGATTATATAATTTCTTATGTTTTTGCTTACCTAACCGAAAACGTTATGTGATGTATCATTGCTCTCTTGTTTATCCATTGGGATATTTTGGTTCATTCCTTGTATTGCACATGGTATATCTCCTTAGCTGAAATTTGGCTTCCCATTTTGAGTTTTTTGGTTTTGAGTACTTCTTGTTTAAAATAAGTTTGGTTTTTGGTCTTCCAAATGTTTTGGTTTTAATGCTGCTGATGAGAGGTAACTCCTTGAAATGCGTCGTATACAGCATAGTATAAATTTACTATATCTAATATTAGTATCTTTGGATTGTTATTTTGGATGTGGTTGTATTTTGATTTATTTGGTGGCTATTGCATATCCGTCAAAAATAGTACTGAACACACCAAAATAAAACAAATCCATAAAGTAAACTTATAAAATAATTTCATATTTTTGTTATCTGGAAAAGTTATTAACATTGATTATAGTTGCAATATTTTGATTAATTTTGTTGAAGGTAAATTCCTGTAATCCTATTTGTATAATCAAAACAATTCATAAAGATTTTTTTTGTCTTGCCTAAAGGTGAGATATACATGTAGGTATTACTTTCCGGCAGCAGGAGCGGCATAACCTTTTTAAAAACCTTAATAACTCTGCACACATAATACCTACACTTAAGATCTTTGTTCCACAGATACATTATGACATAAACTTTACTTGGTATACTTGTCTTCTAACCTTAATGGTTCATTCACTTCATAAATATTCATAAAATCTGCATCAAATTTTTTTTTATTAAGTCCATTTCAAGGCATCTGTAATACCTAAACCAACCATAAAGTAGTCTTTCAGGAAATTTACTAAAATTGGAATCACATATTTGGAAATTCAACTAGATTATTCTTAAAGCTAATATGATCCAAAAAAATCTATAGTTGCTAAGTAAAATTCCAAAAATAATAGTCTTAGATACTTTCAGGCAATTTACCGAAATTGGAATCATGCACATATTTTTGAAATCCATACAATCCAAACTAGTGTTGCTGGTAAAGTGATTCCAAATATAAAGTCTTTGAGTCTTTCTGGAAATTTACCAATATTGGAATCACATATTTTTGACATCAAGATGATCCCAATATGTGTTAATGCTGATTTCATCCAGAAAATATACATGGTTTCTTGACAAAAATAAAAAAAATAATGGTCTTTGAGACTTCCGGGAAATTTACAAAGTTGGAACCGCATTTTAAAACAATTCCGAAACCTTTAGCACAATCTACATTAGTGGTATAATTACTGAGCAAACTTCAGGTCCGTATTCCAAATAACATGAGAGAAGTTGCATGACAAAGGAATAATGTATCCTAAGGCTACCTGTGTAGCCCTGCCCCCAGGTGCGCTATTCAAATTCTGAATTATTTGGCACAATCTACATTGGCAGTTCTGTATTCCAAATAACTTGAGAGGAGTTGCGTGACAAAGGAATAATTCAAATCAAATCAAATTCTTTATTAGCAACACTTACACCCAAATAGGGTCAAAGGCTACATACAAACAGTTTAATACATAAAAGATAAAATCAACTAATGAATCAGGTGCCCCTGTCCTCAGTTCTAGTGACTGTTTTATATAGGAGCTCAAAGATTTCACTTGTTGAGTCGTATTAGGATTTAATATATATTTGATTTTATCATTAGTAGTTATATCATTTTCTGTTTGGAAAGTGTCTAGAAGTTTAGTACAAATAAAAAAAACTAGCATATCACCACTGAAACTAAAATGTACTGAGAATTTCTTACTGCACTGAAAAATAGAGCTAGGACCTAATGCACCGATAGGGTAAGTTTGCCATAAAAAAAATATCAAATTGTCAGGGTCAAGAAAATCCGACACCAACAGAAGACCTAAGATCAATTTATTAAGACCTATGAACTAATTTTGCTTTTTTTTTCGACAACATTTTTGTGTATTTCATTGACCGGAAAGTTTTTGAAAAACACGTGGATGAATGTTTTGCACCTTTTACACGTGTTAAAAAAGTGCCGATCGACTTTCTTAAAATCTCTTTCACCTCATTTGCAAAAACGTATACATTTGTAAAATGGTATATCATATCAACTTCTTTTACTGTTTATCACTTTAGTATCTTTCCACAGATAAATTGGAAATGCTTTGCTGAAGTTGTGCGCTTGCGTAATTGTTAAGATTTTTAACTCCATTTTATTTAAAAAAAAATTGAAAATAGACGAGACTAACCTTTGAGTTTACAGTTGAACGAGATAGTGTTGTCCTATTCCTTTACGTTCTAATATCTATATCTATACACTTATATAATTACTAACTTGACTCGTTTAAAACTTTATTCGTGTGTTGTATGTTATTTGTGTACATATAGCTGTAATAAATGTAATGTTTGCATTTTTAACCCGTCAAGCTTTACTTTTTTGCAATAAATAAGTATCTAAAACATTACATGTCCATAGGAGATGGTTATATGGCTCTAACTGACAGTACTTAGTGTCTTACTACGAAGTGCGATTCTTACCACTACACAATAAATATCATTTTCGTCGATTTTTATTTTATATAAACTCTTAATGCCGGTATAAACTAAAATGACGAGACAGTCATTTGGTTGCGTTTTCCTTTAATAAACAGTAAAACATTAATAGTTATGAAATTTAGTTTTATTTTTCCGTTTCTTTGTATTTCGTTTCGTTCATTCATTGCGTTTATTTCGTTGCGTTTTTCGTTTCGTTTCGTTCATTTCGTTGCGTTTTTCGTTTTGTTTTCGTTTCTTATTTTAGCACAACCCCTGTCGTTAGGTTTGCGGTACTTTTCCTCCACTGGAAATATATGTTTTATGCTGAAAGTGGCATAAAATCCCAATGACCAAATCATACCAACTATTTTCATGATAATTCTAAATGAAACCGACCAGTATGATATCCAAATGGACGATACATTCCATCGTAATTCCCCCAAAAAAATAAATTCCCAGAAAATGATCTTGATGATAGTATTTTTAGCTGTCAAAAAGCATCTCAAACGTACAATCAAACGTGATATAAGTTGGATATTCAAGCAGCTATTTGTAGATAAAATTGATAGTTATGACATTAACAGTAAGGATTCCAACACTTGAGGGAGAGTTGTATCTGCAAACCCCGTTTATTCAATCAGAAACATCTTCACTAAGTTTCGTATTAGTGATCATAACCTGGAAATAGAAAGGGAGATATTATAAAAATTCCTCGAAACGATAGACTTTGTAAAGTTTGCAAAGTCTTAGAGGATGAATACCATTTTATCTTAAAATACAGAATAAAAAAATATATCAGAGATTCTTTATTTAATAATCTAAGTTCGGAAGATGACGAATTTCAAAATATGTCAGATGAACAAAAACTGGTCCAGTTACTTAATCCAACGAATTCTAAACATGTTAGAAGTTTTGGCTTCTTTCTATAGAAAATAAACAAATTTGACAATAGTTCAAAACTATACTTATATAGTAAATTGAAAGCAGGTTTAGTTCAAGCAGACTATTTCAAATTTAAATAACTTTAACAGCCCTATATTATTAACAAAATTTCGTATCAGTGATCATAATTTAGAGGTGGAGCTGGGACGCTTTAAAAAAAATACCCCCTCCCCCATGCAAAATATGTAATGTTCTTGATGATGAATATCATTTCTTTTTAAACTGCAAAATCAATAAGTAATTATGAATAAAGTTTCAAAATGATATTATAAATGTGCACCCTAATTATAACCAGCTTGGTTCTCTATAGATACATTACGAATTATTCTAAATCCAGATATGAATATTTTGTCTAGTGTTGTTGATTTTATAAAGCAGTCTTTGGAATTGCAAAAATGAGATCCATATTGCTCAAGTGCAAACATATTTGGAACTATAATAACTTTATTTATGTATTTCTCTTGTGTTATGTATTTTATATATTGTGTATAATATGTTAATGTTTGTATTTGCTCAACCCGTCAGGGTTTGATTTGCAATGATGACATATTCTCTGATTTAAAAAAATTGGAAGAACATTTTCAGAACCAAGGAAATTGTATAACTATTAATGAAGAATTTAAAAAACAAATAGTAAATGAATTGAAGAACATGGAAAGGAAAATTTTATACAATGAGGTAACTGACAAACCTTTCACAATATCAGAAGTAAAAAAGGTTATAAATAATTTAAAAACAGGCAAGTCTTGTGGGCCAGATAATATAATAAATGAAATTATTAAATTTAGTAGTCAAGTTACATTAAAGGCCTTTACCAAATTATTTAACATTATACTAAGAACAGGTTGCTATCCTAAAGTATGGGAACAGTCATATATAATACCTATACACAAATCTGGAGATAGATCAGATTTTAATAATTACAGAGGCATTTCCTTAATGAGTTGTCTTGCAAAAGTTTTTAGTGCATTGATTAACAACAGATTGACAGATTTCATGGATTCACAATACAATCATTCACAGTTTGGATTCAGGAAAAATCATCGGACTTCTGATAGTTTGTTTATCTTAAAATCAATTATTAACAAGTATCTTCATAAAAATAAACGAAAACTTTTCATATGTTTCGTAGATTTTCAAAAAGCCTTCGATTCCCTCTGGAGACTAGGCCTATTATATAAATTATGCAAGTCCGGCATTGGCAAAGGCATGTTCGATACAATTAAAAATCAGTTTAATAATACTCTATGTTCTTTTAAACACAAAGATATGTTTTCCACATTTTTCAATACAGATAAGGGCGTAAGACAGGGCGACGGAATTAGTCCTACTTTATTTAATATATTCATTAATGACATTAGTCAGATATTTGAACAGGAGAATTGTACTCCAGTAAAGCTTATAAATTCAAAATTAGGAAGTCTACTGTTTGCAGATGATTTGATCATATTATCTGAGACTCAAATAGGTTTACAAAAAAGTTTAGATAATCTGTCAGAATACTGTAATAATTGGCAGCTTACTGTAAATGTTAAGAAAACAAAAACAATGATAATTCAGAATAACCCCCCAAAAATCAAAAAATCTTTCATAAAATATAAAGGGCAATTTTTGGAAAATGTAGATACTTATAAATACTTAGGGTGTGTGGTAAATTGTAATGGTAGTCTTATAAGCTGTAGTCAGGATCTTGCAAACAAAGCTAGAAAAGTGTTATTTGCTATAAGATCATATACCTCAGAATTTTGTCAGGTTCCGGTTAGGATCTCTTGTAATTTGTTCAGTTCTCTAGTTAAACCTATATTGACATACAATTCTGAAATTTGTTATATGGATTCTTATCTAAAGTTACATAGAGCTAAACTTAGAGCAAAGAAAAATAACTCCGATATAAATGTACTATCTTTTATTGACAAAAGTCCATTAGAAAAAATTCAGTTACATTTTATTAAGCATACATTGGGCACCAAAAAAACTGCTACAAATCTTGCTGTTAGAGCAGAAATAGGGATGTTACCATTAGAAACTTTTATAATGACACAAACCATTTTGTACTTTTTGAGATTGAATAATGATAGTCTTAACCCACTTCTTAAAGAGGCATATGATCTTACAAAATCATTAGACAAAGATGGAATTTATTCATGGTACACATATGCAAAAAATATATCGGAAGAATCAAAAATTAACTTGGAATTAATTAATAATTGTAAAACCATAAAACAAGTAAAGAATATTAAACCAGTGATAAAAAAATCTGTTATTAACTACTATAAAAATATAGTTGATGACCAAATTAATAATTTAAATGACAGTAACAAAAATTATTTATATAAATTTCTAAAAATAAATAATAATGAAGAAGAATATTATTTATCTCACCCTAATAAAGATACTAGAAAAATATTAACAAAATTTAGTGTTAGTGATCATGAATTGCTTATAGAAACTGGTAGATACAAAAAAATCCCAAGAGAACAAAGAAAATGTCAAATGTGTAATAATATAGATGACGAATTTCACTTCTTTTTTAATTGTAAACTTAATAGAAATGCAAGAGAATCATTTATGAAATATTTAGAGGAAACTCATATTAATTTTAACAATCTTTCGGCCACAGAAAAATTAATAACTATATTAAATCCATCAACACCTTTGCAGATTAAAACAGTAGTCTCTTTTATTGTCCAGTCATTAGAACTGAGGAAAGGGGACCCATAAACTGTTAATACTGAATACATATGAATACTAAGTACTTTGTGTATCATCTATGTATATGTAATATGATTTATATGTTTGTATTGCTACAACCCTAATGGGTTTTTTTGTTTGCAATTAATAAATAAATTAAATTAAAATAATGTTCTCATATTATTTAAAACAGACGTTAGAACTGAGGGTAGAGTCTCATAACGCCTTAATATGTTGTAGTAAATAATCTTGTATTCTATTCTACATGTATTTTCTGTATTCATTTTGTCACTTTCATGGCAATAAAGTTAGTTCATAAATATATCTGATGACGTCAGATTATTTAAACAATCAGAACTAGAGGTACTGTTGTCACAGGAGTCCAGCATGCTGGACTGTTTTAGCACGCTAAAACTGATGTCTCCCCTTCCATACCCATAGTTTTTTTTAACATTTTTTAGGGATCATCAAGGTGGCAAATTAAGAGCTATGGTACATAATACATGTAGTTACCTACAGATATGTGCTTCAACAAGGAATGAATAAGGTAATATATAGTTTTGGGGAAGGGATCTGAACCATTTTTAAGATAAAATAAGGTTTCTGATTTTGAGGGGGTGGGGATGATCCCCAGGGCTAAGATGTATAGTACATTCAACTTGTCTTGTAACCATGAGTAGTACAATATATGGTTTAGGGGTGGGGATTCCAACCATTTTTAAGATAAAATAAGGTTTCTGATTTTGAGGGGGGTGGGGATGACCCCCAGGGCTAAGATGTATATTGCATTCAACTCGTCTTGTAACCATGAGTAGTACAATATATGGTTTAGGGGTGGGGATTCCAACCATTTTTAAGATAAAATAAGGTTTCTGATTTTGTGGGGGTGGGGATGACCCCCAAGGCTAAGATGTATATTGCATACAACTGGTCTTGTAACCATGAGTAGTACAGTATATGGTTTAGGGGTGGGGATTCCAACCATTTTTAAGATAAAATAAGGTTTCTGATTTTGAGGGGGTGGGGATGACCCCCAGGGCTAAGATGCATATTGCATTCAACTCGTCTTGTAACCATGAGTAGTACAATATATGGTTTAGGGGTGGGGATTTCAACCATTTTTAAGATAAATTAAGGTTTCTGGTCTTGAGGGGTAGGGGATGACCCCCGGGGCTCAGATGTATACTGCATTCAACTTGTCTTGTTATCATGAATAATAAAATATATGGATTAAGGGTGGTGATTTCAACCCTTTCCAAGATAATGTAGGCTAGGGGGTGGGGACTGACCCCCAGGGACCCAAATGTGGTACTCTGCACTCCGCCTTGACCTGATGCATATACCTTCCAAATATCATGAGGCTAGCTTAAGAAACAAAAAAGTTATGTTCCGGACAAAAAATTTGATTAGAAGAGGAAGAAGAACACTATTGGGTTGGGATCTCAATGGTTTTCAGAATATTTAGTATTTTATCATTTGAGGGGGTGGGACATGACCCCCCTCACACCCCCATATGGTACCAAATGATTTGTCTTATCATAAGGAGTAATAATATATATGGTTATAGGGTGGGGATCACAATGGTTTTCAAAATATTAAGTATTTTATCATTTAAGGGGGTGGGGCATGACCCCCCCCCCCCTCAGACCCCCTATGGTACCAAATGATTCGTCTTATCATAAGGAGTAATAATATATATGGTTATAGGGTGGGGATCTCAATGGTTTTCAGAATAATAAGTATTTTGTCATTTAAGGGGTGGGGCATGACCCCCCCCCCCTCAGACCCCCTATAGTACCAAATGATTCGTCTTATCATAAGGTGTAATAATATATATGGTTATAGGGTGGGGATCTCAATGGTTTTCAGAATAATAAGTATTTTGTCATTTGAGGGGGTGGGGCATGACCCCCCCCCCCCCCTCAGACCCCCTATGGTACCAAATGATTCGTCTTATCATAAAGAGTAATAATATATATGGTTATTGGTTGGGGATCTCAATGGTTTTCAGAATATTTAGTATTTTATCATTTGAAGGGGTGGGGCATGACCCCCCTCAGACCCCCCTATGGTACCAAATGATTCGTCTTATCATAAGGAGTAATAATATATATGGTTATAGGGTGGGGATCTCAATGGTTTTCAGAATATTTAGTATTTTATCATTTGAGGGGGTGGGGCATGACCCCCCTCAGACCCCCCTATGGTACCAAATGATTCGTCTTATCATAAGGAGTAATAATATATATGGTTATAGGGTGGGGATCTCAATGGTTTTCAGAATATTTAGTATTTTATCGTTTGAGGGGGTGGGGCATGACCCCCCTCAGACCCCCCTATGGTACCAAATGATTTGTCTTATCATAAGGAGTAATAATATATATGGTTATAGGGTGGGGATCACAATGGTTTTCAAAATATTAAGTATTTTGTTATTTTAGCCTACATTTTACAGGCTAGGGGGTGGGGACTGACCCCCAGGGACCCAAATGTGGTACTCTGCACTCCGCCATGACCTGATGCATATACCTTCCAAATATCATGAGGCTAGCTCAAGAAACAAAAAAGTTATGTTCCGGACAAAAAATTTGATTAGAAGAGGAAGAATAACTAGAATTGCAATTGCGAGCAATAGCAGATGTCGCCCCTGGCAGCCATCTTGAAAATGGCGGCCATTTCGAAAAAAAAAGTATTGATTGCACACCTTCACATAGTGATCTTACTTTCTGCCAAGTTTCATTCAATTCTATCCAGGCATCTCCGAGAACTAAGCCGGACAAAAATCATTGGAAAGAAAGAATAATAACTAGAATTGCAATTGCGAGCAATAGCAGATGTCGCCCCTGGCAGCCATCTAGAAAATGGCGGCCATTTCGAAAAAAAAGTATTGATTGCACACCTTCACATAGTGATCTTACTTTCTGCCAAGTTTCATTCAATTCTATCCATGTTAAGTTTTTCGCCATTTTAACATCATTTTTCAAAATGGCCGCCAAACGTCTCCAACCGATCGCCATTTTTTTTCATCAGTTTGTTCTTCTAATTGTACTTTACAAACCTACGAAGTTTAATGAAATTCTATGGTACAGTTTTTGAGATATAAACGTGTTAAATTACCGATCTATGAATGGCGGCCATCTTGAAAATGGCGGCCATTTTGAAAAAAAAAGTTTTGATTGCACACCTTCACATAGTGATCTAACTTTCTGCCAAGTTTCATTCAATTCTATCAAGGCATCTCCGAGAACTAAGCCGGACAAAAATCATTGGAAAGAAAGAATAATAACAAAGAAACGGAAGAATAACAATATGTCGTCCCGTGACTACGTTCGGGGCGACATAATAACTAGGTATGATTGTGATCGCCAGCGAGTCACAAGATGTCTCCCAAACAAACCCCCATTGCCACTATCTAGAGCTTATCAGAAACCCCCTAAATTCAAATTATTGCAATGTCCTATATAATGACCTTTGAAACGGCGGCCATTTTGAAAATTTTAAAAGTCGTTTGCAAAACTTCAGGTCACCCTTAACATATTCCCAAAGTTTCATATTGATTGGACATTGCATCTTTGAGAAACGTTGCGGACAACATTGAACGGAAAGAAAAAGGAAAGAAGAAGAAGAAGAAGAATAATAATAAGAAACCGGACAAAAACAATATGTCTCCCAAAACTTTGTTTGGGAGACATAAAAACTTTGTTTGGGAGACATAATAACAAAGAAACGGAAGAATAACTAGAATTGCAATTGCGAGCAATAGCAGATGTCGCCCCTGGCAGCCATCTTGAAAATGGCGGCCATTTTGAAAAAAAAAGTACTGATTGCACACCTTCACATAGTGATCTTACTTTCTGCCAAGTTTCATTCAATTCTATCGATGTTAAGTTTTTCGCCATTTTAACATCATTTTTCAAAATGGCCGCCAAACGTCTCCAACCGATCGCCATTTTTTTTCATCAGTTTGTTCTTCTAATTGTACTTTACAAACCTACGAAGTTTAATGAAATTCTATGGTACAGTTTTTGAGATATAAACGTTTTAAATTTTCGGAGGGTACCGATCTTTGAATGGCGGCCATCTTGAAAATGGCGGCCATTTTGAAAAAAAAAGTATTGATTGCACACCTTCACATAGTGATCTTACTTTCTGCCAAGTTTCATTCAATTCTATCCAGGCATCTCCGAGAACTAAGCCGGACAAAAATCATTGGAAAGAAAGAAAGAAAGAATAATAATAACTAGAATTGCAATTGCGAGCAATAGCAGATGTCGCCCCTGGCAGCCATCTTGAAAATGGCGGCCATTTCGAAAAAAAAGTATTGATTGCACACCTTCACATAGTGATCTTACTTTCTGCCAAGTTTCATTCAATTCTATCCATGTTAAGTTTTTCGCCATTTTAACATCATTTTTCAAAATGGCCGCCAAACGTCTCCAACCGATCGCCATTTTTTTTCATCAGTTTGTTCTTCTAATTGTACTTTACAAACCTACGAAGTTTAATGAAATTCTATGGTACAGTTTTTGAGATATAAACGTTTTAAATTTTCGGAGGGTACCGATCTTTGAATGGCGGCCATCTTGAAAATGGCGGCCATTTCGAAAAAAAAAGTATTGATTGCACATCTTCACATAGTGATCTTACTTTCTGCCAAGTTTCATTCAATTCTATCCAGGCATCTCCGAGAACTAAGCCGGACAAAAATCATTGGAAAGAAAGAAAGAAAGAAAGAAAGAATAATAATAATAACAAAGAAACGGAAGAATAACAATATGTCGTCCCGTGACTACGTTCGGGGCGACATAATAATAACTAGAATTGCAATTGCGAGCAATAGCAGATGTCGCCCCTGGCAGCCATCTTCAAAATGGCGGCCATTTTGAAAAAAAAAGTACTGATTGCACACCTTCACATAGTGATCTTACTTTCTGCCAAGTTTCATTCAATTCTATCGATGTTAAGTTTTTCGCCATTTTAACATCATTTTTCAAAATGGCGCCAAACGTCTCCAACCGATCGCCATTTTTTTTCATGAGTTTGTTCTTCTAATTGTACTTTACAAACATACGAAGTTTAATGAAATTCTATGGTACAGTTTTTGAGATATAAACGTTTTAAATTTTCGGAGGGTACCGATCTTTGAATGGCGGCCATCTTGAAAATGGCGGCCATTTCGAAAAAAAAAGTATTGATTGCACATCTTCACATAGTGATCTTACTTTCTGCCAAGTTTCATTCAATTCTATCCAGGCATCTCCGAGAACTAAGCCGGACAAAAATCATTGGAAAGAAAGAAAGAAAGAAAGAAAGAAAGAATAATAATAATAATAATAACAAAGAAACGGAAGAATAACAATATGTCGTCCCGTGACTACGTTCGGGGCGACATAATAATAATAATAACAAAGAAACGGAAGAATAACAATATGTCGTCCCGTGACTACGTTCGGGGCGACATAACAATATGTCGTCCCGTGACTACGTTCGGGGCGACATAATAATCACTAAAACAATATGTCTCCCTTCGAGAAGGGGAGACATAACAAGCCGCAATAGTCAAGGAAGTGAAGAGCTAATACACCGTGTTTAGGCGAATATTAGGTGGGGCAGACATGTCAACCACGGGGATGGGGGCTGTAATACGGCGGTTTTTAGTAGTCTCAGAGAAGAAAAGTAAGTATATCATTGAAGAAAAGTAAGTATATCATTGAAGAAAAGGGTTTTATCTGACAATATAATACATAATACCACGGAACTCGTTGAAAAACGGACTTTCTTCTGTGATGAAAAGCTTCCGTTTTGACAAACACTTCGACACTTTGTCTAATTTTCGCATATTCTAAATTATTTTATTACACGAAAAAGGGTGTCGAGAGGCAACTTTTACTTTTTCTCCTCTAAACAGTGAAAACCTTTACATTTAGCTGTGTTGGAATATTTTCTGTTAAATATGTTGTGTCTGTTGGTGGTATACCAATGTGTCTTTGCAGGGGGTGTCAGTTCTTTTTTCGTTAAAAAGAATTGGAATAACGGGACGACAAGGCATACGAAATTGTCTTTTTGATATTTGATTACACCCTGGGCATTTATATAGATTCATAAAGAGACGCAAGACAAAATAGTTGATAGTTTGCTATATATGCATGGACACTGTCTTGAAATATTTGACATCTTCTCAATCCAAATTTTAACTTTTTGCACCTTTTTAAAAGAATCGTGTATACAATTAAGATAGGGTCCACTCCGCTCAAATGATCAACCTAATTCCGTTTATGTTATTATGTTCTTAATCTGTTATTGTATTAAAATATTTCCATGTTTATGATCATTATTTTACATGGCATTTTCCCATGTATTTTTTTTCAAATTAAAGAAGTAATTCTATTTTTATAAAATATATCTGATAAAAAATAAAGTTTAGAAGATGTGAATTATGAGATATATATACAAATTTCATTACTATAGAATTTACTAGTTAATTTTGTATATTTCTATAAAAATGTTAAATTTTGTGGAAAAAAAGAGCACCTCCCTCGTGCATAGATCTCGATAATCAGTTGGTTTTGGTTTTTAGCTAGTATAGTTTGGCGTTTAGATGCATTGGGCACAAGCAGGTAAAATTTATAATCATCACACCTGTTACAATGTATTATATGAGGCTTTCAAGAATTTTTTTAATTAATCTGTATTAGAGATATGATGAGCAAACAGCCTATGCTTCAATAAATTGTACCATGCAAAAGATGTGCGGCTTTTAAAGAGCTACGAAAACCCTAACCAAAGACCACACACCAAACGTTTAATGTGAAATCTCAAGAGAAATTCTCAAAAATCCTAAGTGTAAATATATTTCACATTGAAATATCACAGACATACAACTACTAAAAAATAAACCAAATTTTCATGTGTTTTGCCGTTTAGGGATAGAACACAACGAATCGATGGTAAAAATTCAAACTGAAAATTATTTGTTGTGAAACTATCAATGAAATTCTTTTGCATTTTACCGTTGGCGTAAGAACCGCCTCGGTGGTCTCGTGGTAGCGTACTCGCCCCGAGTGCGGAAGGTCGCGGGTTCGATCCCCGGCCGGGTCAAACCAAGGACATAAAAATTGGTATTTGCTGCTTCTCCGTCAAGCACGCGGCATCTAGGAGTAAGAGCAAAGACTGGTCGGCTCGGAGTCAGTATAATGTGTCCGAGTGAGGTGATATGTCTTCCTGTGGACAGTTACCTCGTGAGCTAGCACATTAAAAATCCGACTTAGCGTGTCGGTCTAGTACAAAGCAGGGATCATATTCTTTGTCATATCAACATGTTCTCGTCCTGATATGCACCTGGTTGCCACTGGACGTTAAACAATAATTCATCCATCCATCCATCCGTTGGCGTAAGTTGTAAAGGTTTGGTTTTATTTATTTTTTATATGTTGTTTTTTAATTAAATTATAGATTTTTATCGGACTGGCGAACTTGCGGGTGTACACATTAAGCAACTGATTCTAAAGTAGGGATTGGATGTTTACAAATGCCCGAATATTTTCGCTCAGCCCGAATTACACCCCCCCCCCCCCCCTTTCAGATTGACTACAGTGTTAAATGACATTGAAGATGGGCAACATTTTTAGCTCTGTTGTAATAATATTGAGATATTCAAGGAAAAAGTTTTCCTTTAAAGTAAGAAAAAAGACATCAATTATCGAAAGCCGGGAAAAGGCTGGCAAAAAGTTTAAAAAATATTATAACTTTTTGGGAGTATTTCATGTATTGCGGGAAGTACTGAAGGAAATTTGAAGTAAAGTTCTAATTTTATTTCATTGTTCCCCAAAAAGATCTTGTGTGCATCAAGGAAAAATTAACTAAACACTTAATTGCACATCCGCCTTTCACTTGTTTCACCGGCTCTTGTCTTATCTATAAAAAAAGATTTCAATGAGTTCTTTAATTGTTTTATTTTAATTTATTTATTTTTAAAGAATGTCTTGTTAAATGCTTATTTAATCTATATTCATCATTAATTTGTGTTTTCTGACTATTATATCAAATTTATAGATGAGCTTAGTTCAACAAGAATTTGCATTTGAAAATATGATAAGTCGCCATTGTAATGTAACTGCGGATAAGATAAGTAATAACATAAATTGATCTAAAAATATCTCAATATTGATTTTTAAATGCAGGCTGATTTTTGCATAAAAAATATCATTTTGAACAATTAAAAATGACTAATTTCATGTTTTACTTTAATGGAAACAAAGTGATCGGTTTTACAGATTAGGATTATGACATGTTTTTAAAACAAGGTGTATTTCTATTTTTAACCTGGGGGTCACTGAAGTATTGCCACATAAAGCATGTTCGCAGGTTCCTCAAAGAATCACGTGACGTTTTCAATCCAATCATTAGGAGAGTGTTGTTTATCTGTCAACAATTTGTTTGTTTGCTCCTTGTTACGCTATCAGTAAACCCCATAGTGATTGGATGCCATCTTTGGAAAAAGAGGATGGAGTGAAAGTATTAGTGGACAAAAAAGACAATTATCGATCTTTATGTTTTACACGTCTTTCGTGTTATTTTTGTTATCTTAAGTAAGTTTCTTGGTATTAGTCGGAATTTTGAGTCATGTGGACAAATAAGTGAACGTAATAATCGAGATAAATTAAAAATATTTTAATAACGTGAAATCCTGAAACTGCGGTAGGCACTAGTGCATACCGCATTTACCCTGGTGCATGTAATCATATTTCGGAGTTTCTCATGTTTGTGAATAACGTTGATATTTAGGACATTTGTTTATGGTCGATTTAAACCGGGGTGTTTGGGGAAATTCAAATATTGCAGGAAGGTATGTTGACAAAATAATATTTAATGGCGGTCATTGAATGTTGAACCGGAAGTGCATCCCTGGAACTTTTATTCATAAAAAAGTTTCAGAATTACAAATCTTATAATAAGGGCAGCCGACTAGTTGTTGTATGAATTAAGTAACATGAATATGCACATTTACACTTGGTTACGATGTCCAAAAGTCATCAAATCATCTATTTGTTTGAAAAAAGGGGGAGGTGGTGGTAGCCACAAGGAAGAAATTTAATGAACAAGCCAGGCTCCAAAATTGCATGATTGACTAATACCAAAAATCAAATTAGTCCAGACTGAATATATATATATACCTTTTCTCTTCAGATATTTTAAATATCAACATTGTAATAATAGAAGTTACATTGTCATTAGGGTACCGGTACGGGACGCTTCGGCCATACTTCCACGTTGTCCATAGTCGTATCGGCCATACCTTGAAAAGACGTATCGACCATAGGACAACATCGGCCATACTTCGTGAAGACGCGTCGTCCGTGGTTTTCTGTCATAGTTAAAACAATAAGTTTAGTTTTGAAATATAAAAATAAGGAATCAGATAATGATTAATTTTCAAATTTAAGAAGATTGTTAATTGCTTATTATCATTTCTTTGATGAACTACAACAAAATCATATTTATATCTCTTTCAAACCGACAAACTTGTACATAATAAATACTACAAAATCATATTTATGTTACAACTATGAAACGATACTTCTTGTATTATTATATTTTATGTTATTACCACTGTGGTAGAATTGGATTTTACTATCTAGAGTTATCCTTCTTGAAACTCTAAATTTCTGTATTTTGGAAATTTCTTTAGTATTTCCTTTTCAGTTGTTATAAAATAGGTTTAATTTGATCAAATATCATAAAGTATTAGTCTCGGTATTGGAGTTTATTTAAATTTCATAGCTTAACTATTTTTGGGAATTTTATTCTAAACCGACAATACCTGAATTGTGATACAACTTAAATTTAACTATAGCTTTAGTGAAAGTTTTATTGTTTGTCTGAAGGTGACCGTGTCACCAAGAAGAGAGAACGTGTGTTACGTTCCACGGTTAGTGCTTTACCACTTTTGCTTCCTTATTAATTTATTGAATTTATAGGAAGTTTGCTCCATTTATTGTCGCGGCAAATATAATTTGTACTTTACATAATTAAGCATTTAACATATACTGAATTTCTTTCATTTCAAATTTCTACAGCTTTTGGCACATTTTGAGCACTTTGTCTCCCCCACAAGTCTAGTACACTGACTTCCACATCCCCGAACTACGGCAAGATCCCCGATCCTGCTACACCACAATGGAATAAATATTTAAAGTAGGGCCGATACGTCTTTTCAAGGTATGGCCGATATGTCCTAGGGACGATGTGGTAGTATGGCCAATGCGTCCTATGGACGACGTGGAAGTATGGCCGTCGCGTCTCGAAAGCTAGGGTACAAGAGTGAATGTAGGACATTTCGAACAACAGACGTTTTGGACTTCTGTCTGGACACCTCAGTTCATAAAATGGATTTATCGCATTTTGAAATTCTAAGAATTAAAAGACAATCTTTTGGAATACAGG
Organism: Mytilisepta virgata; assembly: GCA_028015205.1. Lineage (NCBI taxonomy): Eukaryota > Metazoa > Mollusca > Bivalvia > Mytilida > Mytilidae > Mytilisepta > Mytilisepta virgata. Next base: position 66,936,806 of record CM051517.1, on the reverse strand, counting down.
ACATCTCGGCACAGTACAAACTCGGCCCATTAATTGAAATGGTTCCTATTCATGTATTTTATATTTATTTGAAAAGCAATATTATATTATGATTATTATGAGAAAAAACCATAAAAATATTTGTGCCTGGTGGTTATTATATTATAACAGGTTAAAAAAAAAATTAACCGTACTGAGAACTGGGACATAATATATTTATATTATTCACAGGCGTCCAATCATCAATCTGATATTGTATGATGGGTAATCACCTGAAAGGACTCATCAGCGTATTTTAATTGGAGTAACAAGGAGTGAAATTTCTCTGGTGATTTTTCTTTCCATGATTGTTACTTGTCTTTGATAAAACTACAACACAATCATCTTACCGGAAATTTTATTTACAATGAAATTAAACAGATTATGCACATGATATATATATAAATATCTCTCTCTCATAAAGGCAATATATGAATAAATGAACAAAGAAAGAGAATATATATATAACCAAACTATCAATATAAGTTTTACCCCCAAAAAATCAATGAATATCTCTCATCAAATGTCACTTTCTGCATGAATATGTATTGTTGACAACAATGTTCAATCATCTGAAGGGCCGTACACTTTACTGCATTCCCTCAACAGTTGTGTTACAGTTTTTTCTCCACTATCGTAATCTTCCCAGAACTGGTGGAGCCTGCCTTCCAAATCCTTAAAACCTGTTCCTCAGATACCAATCTTAAAGTAAGATCAACGATCTCAGCTTCCCTCATGTCCTCTGGTACGAGGACATAGAAGCTTACATTCGCCTTTCCGGAATTTATGCGCGTGTGCCATCCTATAAAAAAATAAATAAATATACAAATGACTATAAATACATTAATATTTTTTAGGTTTTCATCTGGGGAATAATATAGTTAGTATATTAGGTCCCAGTGTACAGATACCATTAAAACAGATCAGATTAGTTAAATTGTGCCTAAATATTCTATAATTATGTTTGTATATGTAGCACTCTCTAACATGCCCATCCCCCAAGCGTATCCGTGCTACATATATATTGCTTATAGAGAACATAATGTATATACCAGTAAATAATTTTATAACGAATGCATATATAGTAATTTTATTATTTAATTGTGCATTCATAATTTATGTGGCTGATGGCTCTGGTTCTAACCGATGCTAATATACTTATAATATACATGTAAATTGTGATTCATCAATTATGTCAATCAATTGTAACTGATTTATATGCCCTTTGTGGGTCCTGTAACTTGGGAAATAAAAATATTCTATTCTATACCTTCTACATCATTATTTGTGCGAATGGAATGTTGGAAAACTTACCATGTCCTTGGAGACCCAATATCGACCTTCAAACCATGTTGTATTGATGTAGACAACAAGCTTTTTTAATTCCTGGGAATTTGCATGCTCTTTCAGTGTGTTGAATGCTGGTCTGATATCTGAGTGAGGCAGGAAAGGCAAAGCCATCAATGTACGAATGTACCGATATTCTACTCCTCTCGAACTGTAGGTTGTTTTCAGTCCCAAATCTTGAACTTTACGCCAAATGGCCTGACAAAAATGGAAAGCACAACCTTTGATCATTGCATATGGAAAGATATGTCGTATTGCTTTCCAAGCACCTGTTAAAAGAAAAAGTAAAGATAAAACAACATATTTAGTTACTAGAAAATCTAAATGGTGTTAATCGTATGCATAGAAGAAAATAAAATTTAAATTTAAATTCATAAAAATCAATAAATAAGATAAATACAAACAAAAATTATAATAGAAGACAACATTAAAAAATTTAAAGTTATATACAAATAAAAATAAAAATTATTTTATTGGCACAATAATTTTCATCCTCTATATCCGGAGATTTCAGTGCACAATGCATCTCCAATAGAATTTATCTTTACTCTCAATTTCAAGGCTATAGTTATAAATAAATTGTCAAACTTAAGCTTTGAAGGTTTAATTTTGAAGATTTTGTTCATTAATTCTTTGTTGAATACTTAATAAATGTTTAAATCCTAAATATATATATTATTATTAGTGGGCCAAGTTTGTATTATGCCGAGTTTGCACTATGCCGAGTTGACATGTGCCGAGATGTCTTGCTTCAATCTTTTGTTAGTTAATTAACCTTAGTGAGTCGTCCAGAGTTCGCGAATACCTCAGATTTTCTGTCAGTCATGAAAAACAATGATTCATGTAAAGTAATGTCTCTAAATAATTTTGAGGTAACTCCTACATTGTCAGTTAGAGAAGTCGTGACATTTTTCAGTGTTGGACAGTTTACTTTTACCTCTATGAATGAGCCTAATGAAGCTAACATTGTTGCAAACTCTATCTGGGTTGCTGCAGAAAAGGCAGACACGCAGGCAAAAAATGCCTTTCAATTAATGATGGCTGGTGGAAGGGGCTTCCCCCCCCTCCCCAAAAAAAAATCGACCTACCGACCCTAATTTTTTTCAGCATGTGACAGTAAACTCGCACATTTTTTTTTTTTTGGCCCTATCTTAACCTTACTTCCAGGTGCAAAAAATCGATTAAATTTGTTAAAAATTTTGTATGTATAACATTTTTTTCATGTTTTGGATGAATAATTATAAACTTGTTTTGAGGAATGGAAGACTTGATGATGACAAAAACTAATTTAGTTGATGAATAATTTTGGAAAATACATTTTTCCTCGGAAATTCTAGAGCTGTCGGACAATCAGGCCGCCACAAGACACTCAAATACCCGACCTTATGAAATTTTGGTAGTCGGGACCAATAGGACCGACGATTTTTGTGAACTCTGATTACTGTGTTAAATAATGATCCGATCAAAAGTATACCAACCCTGTGCAAAACTCCACATATTGTCCAGTCTTTTGATTATGTTATTGTTTCCTTGTCATTTATAGTATCTACCCTTGGTGACTTCTGCACAGGTGAGATTATGACTCTCTACTGTGCTTTAGCCACGAGGAGGTTCATTAAAGTGAATTGTATAATACTATATAATGCTCAAACACTGGAACCTTTAGTATCTACCCTTCGTGACTTCTGCACAGAAGAGACAATTGACTTTCGACTGTGCTTTAGTCACGAGGAGGTCCACTATGGTGTTTATATTTTATAGAATTATAGACGTGCACAGACAATTTATATGTAATATATGTGAAAACAAGATCCTTTTGCATCGGCCCTTGGTCTCTTCTCCTGCTGAACAACCTGTAAAGCTTGCTCATCTGGATAAGGGACGAGGTGGACATAATTTATATCTTCTTTACTTTCTTTTTAAACACGCCCGTGTGGGGAGAATCACATATATATATACTGTTATTAATCAGTATTATTGTTTAAAAAAGAAGTATTATCTGTATTTATGTATCCAATCAATGTGTTGTATTGTGTTGTCATTATATATGCCTCTTGAATGGGGCCCTTAATTGGTAATAAAAAACTTGAATTACTTGAATATGGTATGGCGACAATAAATTGAAAGATTAAAAATTATTATTTTTAGCTTCTTTTTGTCAATTTGAAAAAAATGGTTTCAGTTGCTATTATATATATTTTATGAATCTGTTTTTTTCTGAAATTTTTTTCAGAAAGAAATGTAAGTTATTTCTGCTTGTACATCTTCATGCCCACTTAACTCTCTAGTTCATAACAATTGATTATGGTTAGATTCTTACAAAATGCTGAGTAATTTCCAAATTTGGGAAATGTGATTTGACAAAATAGTTCCCGTTTGATGGGTGTGCATTAGGCAAAAAAAATGTTTTACGATTACCCGACTGACCCTCATTTTATCGTCGCGACCCCAACTTTTTATTGGCAATTTTCTGAAATTCCCGCCTTTTCCGTCACCAGTACCGGTATTTATCGTATTAAACAATAATAGTGGCCTCCAGTGCCAGCATTTTGGGCCATAAAAAAGAATATGTTTGTTTGCCCTAACCCGACCGACCCATAAAAAAGCGCCCGAGTCAAAATCTTTTTTTGTTCAAAATTTGCGATGTTTTTTTTTTTGCGGATTTTTTTCGTATCCGTATGCTTCTTGAGTCTGTTGCATAGAATAACCTGATCCGATCTGACAGCGCTTTATCACACGACAGTATTATGTATAAAAGCCTCCAACTGATACGGATGAAAGAGCCGATCGGTACAAATAAAAATTTGATTAAAGTCAAAACCTGTAGTTTCCAACAGTCTCTATCGTTTTGAAAACACAAAATCATGGAAAGAAGTGTTCGATGAAGTGTGTGATGACGATTTCATGCTGAGGAAAACTGATGAAATTTGTGTGACTGTCTCGGACCGATCGGGACACTCGTTTGAGCCCGATTTTGAAGAACAACAATAATAATAATAATAATAATAAATTCTTTATTTAACGAAGGTAACTCATTTAACATACAATTGTTAATCTCACATGAGGCCTTCGCACAGTAAAATGAACCAATCCAAGTTGTTCAGGAATTCGATTCGGCGCAATTTTCTACATTTGTTGTAAATAGATTCGTTACTAGTTCAGAAGAAAACAACAATGAATGTGAACCAGAAACATCAATCCTGAATTAAAAATCTTGAAATCCAGAAGTCCCGAGTTAAAATCAAAGTCAGTCCCTCCTCCCTGAAATTTAAAATAGGTATTCCCGGATCTCGAAAGTGTTGTTCCCGAATTCTGACTTAGAAATGAGCATTCCCGGTGTGCCTTTAAAGGTTTGTTTGTTTTTATACGCCCATCTTTTAAGACGGAACGTATTATGGTATACAAATGTATGTCCGTCAGTCTGTCCGTGTTAACATGTACTATAAATTGAGAACCTCTTATCCAAATTACTTCAAACTTTACACAATTTATTATGATGGTCTCACTGTCTGTATACTTTTTTCGGTGGATATTCGATTTTCCGTTCCGCAGTCATGGTACTCTTAACACTCCAAAAAAAGGGGTGTTTTCCACTTGTCACGTCTTATCTTAAAAACGCCTTATCAAAATTGCTTAAACCTTGACACAAGTGTTTGTTATGATGGTCTCCAGGTCTGTATACTTTTAAGTGAAAATTCGTTTTTTTGTTCCAGAGTTATTGAACTTTTCTTTAAAAAAAACAGGGGTGTTTTTTCACATGTCATGCCGTATCTCAAAAATATCTGATCTGAATTGCTTCAAACTTTATACAGCTGTTTATTATAATGGTCTTAAGGTCTGTATACTTTTTGGTGAAATTTTGATTTTTCATTCAAGAGTAATGGGACTTGATTCATCAAATTAAAAGGAATTTTTCATATACAGCCCTTCAACTTAAGAACCCCTTTGCCAATTCACTTCGACCTTAGCACTAGCAGAGTTATTGGATATGGTCTTATAGTCATTTTACATTTTGCTGAAATTTTTATTTCTAGAATTATGGGACTTTATTCATCAAATTGAAGGCAATTTTTCGTATTTCGTGCTCAAACTTGAGAACCCCTTGGCCAATTCACTTTAAACTTTGCAGAGTTGACAACGGGCGTATTATGCGCTTGGGCAGCTGATTTTTATATAATTAGTCGGCTGTCGTCCATGCAGAATTGCTTGTCTGGCTATTTTTTCCTCTTTACCTTGGTTGATCCATATTATATTTGTACACGATGTTTATATCAATGACAAAAGTCATCCTTGGTAAGTTTGATGTTGGGATTCATGCGGCCATTCTAGGGGAGGGGTAATTGAAACGGTGAATGATAAAAAAAAATTTCCGAAAAAACGTTCGAGAAATTAGATCCAAGATTTAAAAACAGAAATACCTTTCTGACAATGTTTTGTTCAAGTGTTCAAGTTTTTTGTATTTAAATTTTGTATTCTAATAACCCCAGTTAAACTGTTTGTCTGTATTTACAATGTAAACATTGAGAAAAAAAAAATGTGGACATTGAAGTGGAAAACTGAACAAATTGTTATTAGAAAAGATCTTAGTACAGATAGATCCTGGCATATATGTGTCTGACAATTACCAAACTTAGTCTTTCATTTTTAAAGTCGTTTACAAGGTAAAATAATTTTTACCCCTATTTTTCTTTTAAAGTAAAAAAAAAAAGAATTTCCCTACCTACCTACCCAGACCTGAGACTGATGGGTAGGGTTTGGGCAAACAGAAATATTTTTAAGTCTGGCCTTGTCGCTAACTTTTAAACATTGTCCGCATTTAAAAGCAGACAAAAATGTCATAGCTCCGTTTAACAATTCAAGAACTTTCATTGATATATTCAATGAATATCACAATACTGACGATTTTCATTTGAAAAACAATGATTCATTTAAAGTAATGTCTCCAAATAATTTTGAGGTTACTCCTACATTGTCAGTCGGAGAAGTAGGTGACATTTTTTAGTGTTAGACAGTTTACCTTTACCTGTTTGAATGAGCCTAATGAAGCTTACATTTTTACAAACTGTATCTGGGTTGCTGCAGAAAAAGCAGACACACAGGCTATAAATGCTTTTCAATTAATGATGGCTGGTGGAAGGGGCTTCCCCCCCCTCCCCCCCAAAAAAATCAACGTACCGACAATATTTTTTTCCAGCTTGTGACAGTAAACTTTTTTGGCCTTGACCCATTTACTCCGGCTTCTTACACCAATAAAAACTGGCTGCCGCAAAATAGCCAAATGTGCTGAAAATGGCGTAAAACCACAACTAAACAAACAATTTAGATATACTATTATATGCCAACTTCATTGTCTCTTTTACATTTTACCGTTTCATTGGTATGTGAGATTATAATAATCGGTCATGGTCTAAGATGGTGAGATTGGACAATTCCACCCAAGGGTTCACATTTTCAAGCCAGAAACTAGGCTTGCCGAGTTTCTGATGATAGAAAATGTGAACCCGTGTAATACAGAAAATTATTATGTAAAGAACCTTTTTGTGACCTAGTTGAGAGAAAATTGTGGGTTAAAAACTAAATTGTAAATTACTGAAACATTGTCTTTTTATTTACAGATGATGGAAACCATGGAAGATAATAGAATAGGTACAGAAGAATCTGGAATAAATGGTTATGATTCTGATAGTAAAAGGTATATAACTGTTGTAATTGACAAGCAGAGTTCTGTCATACAAGTTTCATGAATGTTGATGTTGAAATTTTTTTGCTATAATCAGTAGGTGAAAATTGAGATTCCTTTACAACTAAAATCCTATCTTATAACAATACAACTATTAAAACAGAGAGCTATTTCCTACAACTGGAAATTCTTAATTAGAATTTTAGCTGCTTCACTATGAATATCGTGTAGAGTTGTTTTGAATTACAAAATCTTTACCACAAGTTAGTTTCTTTATCCTGTATTTGGTCAGCAGGGAAAATTGGCCTCTTAGTATAAAAGGAATTGAACTTTACCTTCCATTTTCAGGGGTAAATTTTTAGAAGAAGACAACACAGACAGCCAAGATAAATATTCAGAAGACAGTGATCTCAGTTCAAAGAAGGACAGAGATGATGATTCTTTAACTGTAAAATCTGAGGACAGTGAAAAGGAAAATCATCAAAAAAATGGAGAGGTTCCAATGGATTTAAGTACTAAATCAAATTCTGAAAATTCAAATGGTGGGGATATAATAATGTTGTCCGATGAGGAAGAGGGGCCATTCATGAATGGTCATTCAGACGAAATAGCAATAAGTGAGGTCAGAATGAGGAAACGTTTTATAAAACAGCTTCAAGCGGAACTTCGTAATGAAGAGGCAAAATTAGTGCTTTTGAAAAAGCTAAGACAAAGTCAAACTACACATATAGCTGAGCAAAACTCTGTCAAACAGGTAAAACAAAGTACACAGCCACCTCCATTAGTCAGAGGTCCGCAACAGCAGGCACGCCCTGCTCACACTCAACCACCACAGCTGATGAGAAATAACCAACAAAATAACAACCGGGCACATCAACACGGTCCACCACCTTTAGTTAACATGGGCAGACAACCTGATGGATATATAAATGGTACTCAGAATTTCCGTTCTAGTCCATCAGCACAACAGTCTTCTCATGTCGATAATCAAAGTCCTGCACAACGACAGGCTGCTGCAAAAATGGCATTGCGTAAACAGCTTGAAAAGACTTTACTACAAATTCCACCTCCCAAACCCCCACCTCCAGAAATGAATTTTATACCAAGTTTGGCTAGTCCAGATTTTATATATCTGTTAGGTTTAGAGGAAGCTGTAAATTATATAATAGATGCTAGCTTAATTTCTAAAGGACAAAAGAACGCAGATGAAAAAATGATTTGTAATCCATTTACATGTGTACAGTGCAACACAGACTTTACTCCCGTATGGAAACGAGAAAAACCGGGTTCTAAGAATGTTATATGTGAACAGTGTGTCACAACTAATCAAAAGAAAGCTCTTAAACAAGAGCATACTAACAGACTGAAAAGTGCATTTGTTAAAGCTCTTCAGCAGGAACAAGAAATCGAACGAATGCAGTCAACTCAGAGTAGCAACACAACAACAACTCAGTCTTCTTCTAATAGATCGACTCCTAATAGCTCTCATGTAAATTCCAATCAATATGCGAACAATACCGAAGCTCTTAGACAACATCAAAACTTTATTCAAGCACATCAAGCTGCAGCTGCACATCAAACAGCCCTACGAATGGGTCAGCCACTTGGCATGGCAGGGTTCGCTGCTCGAGGAGGATTTCCTTACCAGATGCCGTTCGGTGGAAAACCATCAGACTTACAATTACAACGACAATATCTATTGGACATGATACGACCAAATCATGGGAGTTCACCATGGAAATCCTAGTCTTATTTATCTGTGTGCTGTGTTCATTTTAATTAATCTTATTCTTAAACTGCTAATTGACAAACTTGTACCTGTATGTAGTATTACAATTAATATAAAACAGGGTTGTAGAATTGTAATGAAGTCATCAGGAACTTGTTTATTTATGCCCCCAGTCCCCTTCTTTTGCAGGATTGTAAGGTGATTTAGTTTTCTACAGTTCTCCTCTGGCTTCAGATTAAAGTACTTTTCTATTAAAATGAATGGTAACATGAAACACTTGTAATTTATCTTAAATATTTTCAGAAAAACTGAACTGACTGGCTTTAGTCAAGGTCAATTAATAAATGTAAAGGGAGGCAAAAAAATGTATACCTGTACGTGACATGTATTTATAGAATCTAAAATGAAGGCAACTGACACCAATTTCATGGTTTTGTGGTGTCAGTTATGATTGTATAATGCCTTAATGGGAATATATCAGTCTCAAGATACAGCTGTAGTTCGGTGTGTTAGTCATAACAACATGAAACTTCAAAAAAAGACAATGTGAAGATGGAAATTTTAAAAATATGGCAAAAATTAATGGTTTAGAATATCTATTTTATGGTTAAACAAATTTAGGCTAAAATTATAAATATGATTCCATCTGAACTAGAAATCCAACCATATTTATAAATTCTGTGTTGAAATGGGATTCTGGTCAGATTTCTCTGGTACACTAGTTTAAAATTTTTATGCTGGATTATAGGATAAAGGTTCAGGGTTCCTAATTATTCTAAAAATAGATTCGTGGGGCACGAAGATAGTTCTATAAAATAAATGCACCCAAAGTTTGGACATAGTTAGCATTGTTATCTTTTTACATAGGATAAAGGGGTTTTTTATTCTGATAATTAGCCACATTTCCAATGTAGAAACACAAATTTTAAATTGCAAAAAGCTTAGTTGAAGCTGAGTAATGATACATTGTTTGGATTTGTCATCAAGGGGAAATCATTACAGGAAATCACTCTAAATTCATGGGTTCCAGTGAGGTCAAATTTAATCTGACATAGTACCCTGAAAATTCAGTCAGGGACTCTGTGATATTCACTTTAAAGGAAATATATTGCCATTAGAGCTAACGAAACATAGGGTTAGAGCTTTATGACATCAAGTTTGAGCCATTTTAGTTGAAATATTATAGAAGAAAAATTAGGAGCCCAGAACCAAAGGTTGAAGGTGATACGACAAAGAATACAAGGAGTAAGTTTCAAGTAGACCACATCCTTTAACAAAAATAGAATCTAGAGGTTTTCACTCTCTTCTGTAAAGTTGGAAACCCATTACCCTCCCCCGATGAAATTTTTTTACTTTGATGTTAAGCATTGTTCTGATCGACATGTTACACTAAAGAGTTGGTGCTTGTATTAGACATCCCATTTTGACATTACTTTGTACATGTATTTCATCCATTTTCTGAAGTACAGCTGTATCTGCAAAGAATGAGCTGACGAGTGGTATTTGAATTTTTCAACTTGTATAGAGGTGCACATTACAATTTTATCAAAAATAAGAATTTTATGTAATTCTGTTAAAATTCCTCTTTCTCCAAATTACTATAAAAAGACAAATGAACAACCACAAGCACAACAAATAAACACAGAAAAGTATAAAAACAATGAACAACACAAACTGCTATAAAAACCAGGAGTGAACCCAGGTGCTCCGGAAGGGTAAGCAGTTCTGCTCCGTATATAGTCTTACAAATATTGCTGATTCAATTGAGCTCCTAGAGTGAAATACTATTGAACTGACTTTCATGTAACACTACCCCACAAGCATTTGGTAATCACACTATATATCAGCTTTCATAATGCAATTTATACACGAGGCCATAAAACAAGTGTATACACACCCAAGAGTACGGAGTCCGACAATTTTGACTGTTTCATGCTTTTTAGTTCACTTGGCCCAAAGGACTTTAACCTTGTTTTCAGATAACAATAAGCATATTTCGTTCCAGTATGGTGGCCATGATGAATTCTTATTTCTGATTGGTCAAAATTTTAAAAATCTTTGAAATCACATAGCCAAATGCACTGGACATGTAGCTTGGTATGAAGCATATGAAAAGACCTTAATTTTTTTTGCATATTTTGTCCTGGTGAAAGAATTCCTTTATTTGATCAATATTGGATGGACAACTTGGATAGCTATGAAAGTGGACTAATCAGTTTTCTGGTTGGTCAAATTAAAACCTCGGGTCTTAAGTTTGTATATATACAATACATAGTCGTTGTCGGAAAATATATAATTTATTCGAGCGAGCCTTTTCCCCATGTTTCCCAGCGAGCCCAAATAAATTTTCTATATTAAGAAAATGTTTTGTTCTGCAGAAAAAAAAATGTATTAGAAATTGGCAAATTTTTAAAAACTTCTCTGAAACCGAACTAACTGATACTTGGTATGAAGTTTCTCCACTTATGAAATAAAATGGATTTATTATGGGACTGTCGGGTGAGCACTGCCGTAACTACATATAGGCAATTGAGGCAAATGCGTCGTGCCGAATTTGACCAAAACAAAAATAAAGTTTAAAAATATAAATATGATATCCGCTTCCCCCCAAAAAATAATGTATACTAGTTCAGCAAAATGGACGGCACACTAAACTCCGAAACATTAAAATGAACCAAAATTCAAAAAACGCACAAGACTATCAAAGGCCAGACTTTCCTGACTTGGGACAGGCGGGGTTAAACGTGTTTTGTGAGATCTCAACCTCCCCCCCCCCCCTTATACCCCTAGCCAATGTGGAATGAACAAACACACAGCGATACACACAGTAAAACTCGGTTCAAAAGATGTACGGGTCTGATGTTAAAAAAGGTAACAAAGAAACTAAGCAAAATGACAATGATCAATATATATTAAAAAAGGACTACAAGCAGTTACTGACATGCCAGCTCCAGACCTCATTTAAACTGATCGAAAGAGTATGTCTATATCAGATAGAAAATCAGCCACAATTATCCCCCCTCCCCTTGGAGGTTTAGTATCATGCCATCATAAATTTTACGAAAAGAACATACTACCCGTATCGTGCCAAAAACTGGTTTTATATCCCATTGCCTTATTCCGAAGAAAAACAGAAAATTGCATCGTAAAAATACTGAACTAGGAAAAAGATGTCAGGAAATGGCTAGAATCGAGGATTAAGCATTATTTAGGCCAAAGCTTCTGTGGGCTTTATCGAAAAAAAGACCCTTGTTACGGCCATGGTGAGATATACAGGCTCAATTCTCTTGAGCCTCTTGTTTTGTTTTTGTCTGAAGGTCTACCGATCTTTGCATGTAACCCATACTTTGGCTCACCTGGCCTATAGGTTCGTAATGTCTTCATATTTTGATCTCCACTGAAACTACCTGGCCTATTGTAACCAAACTAGGTGTATGACTGATGTGTGGAAGAATCTCTACAAACGATAAACCTTAGGTTCCGCTTGGATCAACAACATGGTTCCCAGAGGCCTTTTTTTGTCCCCCACCGCAACGCGACGGAGGGATTTAGTAATCTTCCGCGTACGTCCGTCCGACGCAACTCCTCTGAGACCGCCGATCGGATTTTGTTAAAATTTTGTAGGACTGCTAGTCACCATATGTACATGATCCTTTCGCACCGCCATTTTGATTCGACAAATTTTAGGGAGTTATGGGACTTTAACTTTTTCCTGAATTTGATACTATAGGAACACTTTGCGGACGCAACTCCTCTGAGACCGCTGATTAGATTTCATACACATTTTGTAAGATTGTTAGTCACCACATGTACTTGATCCTATGAACCGCGATTTTGATTAGACTATCTCCTGGGGCTTCGACTTTCCTCTGCGGCGGGGACATGTACATGATGTATGGCTACGTGTAGCAATCTTGTTGATTTTGATTGGCTAATTTAAAAAAAATATCTGAAAATAATTTATGAAATGTTTTGAAGCTGCAGGGATGATGACAGCAATAACCCCTACAAACGATCCACAGCGCAGTTTCCGTGGAAACCATACGAGAAAGGATTTTTTGACATTTTGCAATTCTTTAACAACCTTTTGGATAAAACAGCATACAATTTCAAATGAGCTAACAGAAGCCAGATGAGCCTGTAGTATTATTTATTGAAAATTTTGGCTCCATTTTACCTTGTGGCTATAGGCCATCTACCGGTAATCCGGCATTTGTTCTTTTTCGTATAGGGTTAAGATGTGCTAATTCTGAAATTCACAGATATTTGTTTAGCTTTATGATATCCCTCCAAACGAGACCGTTCTGTGTATTGGACTGAGAAATAAAGCTAAAAATGTCAGCCCCTCACACCCAGTAAGCGCTCTCACGTCTTCATGTCTCGACAGAGTTAATGAAATTTATGTAAAAGGTTTAGATCAGCATTCTGTTACGAGTTTGAAAATCAGCACCAACTCATTTAATTTCCGAGGTATTCCAAATGAAGCAGTAAACATATGGGAAAATGACTTTTTAAGCGCCCTCGCATCTAATTTCTCAAAGATTTTAATGAAATTTATGTCGAAGGTTTTAATCAGCATTAGTTCAATAGTTTTACAAGTTTGTCTTATTTTACTATTATCGACGGGCCACATTGGCTATTCTATTGTGTTTTAATGCTATATGGATTTTCTCCCATGTCCAAAGTCGCCATCCACGTTCACTGTAGGTATACATGAACGTGTTGGGGAATACACATTTGTTGATTTGGCGGTTGCCCCTAACTGAGTTAGCTCTCACTAAAGTGTGTTTAGTTACTTGTATAACATATATGTCCTGGGGACAAATGTTGCTTGTTGCTGTTTTTCATCTTTTACAGGAATGTGTGAAATGTTATAACCGTAGAGCGATTCTGCTTTCTAAAACCCACTAGAAGCTCGCATAAAAAATGGTCATGCGAGCTTTGGAGTCCATCGTCGTAAACTTTCCCTTCAGAATCTTCTCTTAAACCACTTCTAATTGATCTGAAACTTAGTGTAAAACCTTATTCATCTTCGTGGGGGTATGGGTTTTTTTTTATCGAGAAAGAGCAAACTTTTTTCTCATCTTATTTCAAAAACAAAATTTATTCTAATAAATTGTTGAAGACAATTATGCTAAAATTATATTGACAAAAACATTACAAATAAATTACTTCAACGAGATTTTGATACCTTTTGAAATTACTCTAAAATACTATAGGCTCCCAGGAGCCTATATCTCTCCCCTGGATTACATTGCAGACTTAAGGCAAAATAAATATTTGACCATCTGGGTCAAAGATACAACTCTGACAGATAACCACCTAAGGACCAATGGTTCCAAGTGGCTAAGTGGTTTCAAAGAAGAAGATTGAAATAATAAAATTTTACAGACGGTCGACTGACGCCAACTGATGGCAATAGGTCACATGGACCTTTGGTATAGGTGAGATAAAAATGACTTAGTTTTATCATCGTTATAAGAAATATTGTTGAATTTTTACACCACTTGCAGACCATGGGAAATTTTTGCAACCTAGCTTGGTTGTAATGGTAATATTGTCCATAAGGCATTTAAAGTTAAGACATGTTCGTCTTAGTATGTGCTGCCTTTGAAATAACATATTTGAAAAAGGCTATATCCCTTGTGGGGTCATTGAAATGCCATTAGGTAAATTTAGATTTTTTGTTGTCTATATGGACTGCGCTGGTCATTATTATTTAGTCTTTATATGATTGAAATGCCATTAGGTAAATTTAGATTTTTTGTTGTCTATATGAACTGCGCTGGTCATTATTATTTAGTCTTTATATGATTGAAATAAATTTTAAAGTCGTTCTCGGACCAGGCCTTGAACAATGTTGTCTTCATTGATAAAAATAGATAAACAACAAAAACATTTATTTCTCTTCTTTGAAACCTCTTGGCCTGTAGGGACCAAACTTTGATGCAATGGTCTTCGAATGTTGTCTATAAACTGATAATTTACATGTACATTTTCATATATACTAGTACCTATAATGTATAATAAATTAAAAAAGCACGCAAACTGAATATGTAGCACATACATGTAATATGTGTTGAGAAAAAATGCATGAGAACTTGGTTTTTACGTTCTCACTCGAAAATTTCTGAAAAAGTAGGGATACATAGTAAACTTTTAGAAGTCTCACTAATACTTTAACATTCTTTGTTAATTTTCAAGCTTTCACTATTAACTGGAGTAAATCTCATGAACATTTTGAACATGTCAATAAATCATAAACTAAACAAACAAGCAATAAATCAAAAACATGTGTTATAAACTATGCAGTAGCAGGGTCCACTCTCCTCAGTATCATACATATGCCAGTACTTGCACACGCACTGGAGAGGGCCGAAGTCCCCCTTTTCTGCATGATAAAAAATATTCAAAGCGGGAAATTGCAATACAAGCCTCCCCCTACGTTAAATTCATAATTAATAGCAGCTGAGCTGGATCTACATCATGGAAGTAGAATTTAACGTTATCTCTCCATTTGAAATATATATTTTATCAATTATGCAGAAATCCAGTGGTCGATTGATGGTAAATATTCGCTCATTTTCGTGTGTATTTTAGTTTTAAACAGTTAAACAAAATGTTATGATGCGATATTTTTTATTTGTTATACTAGTATATACTTGTGTATGGACCTGTATTAGACATTTTGTAAAAGAAAATTTAATCATAAATTTAATAATATGCATTTATTTACACAGTTTTTATGCCAAGAAATAATAACCTGAAAATACCTTAACAAATATATTTCTATTTTAGAAATGTTATTTATGACATAAAACATAGATTAAGTTCTATTTCAGTGTATTTAATTTTTGACACTTGTGAGTTACGCCTTAAGTGTTGTTTAACTTTTATTTTTTTTCATTTCTTTATCATGAAAACAAACTATTGAATTATAACCACAATCAAACAAATATTTCCCAAAAATCTGAATCACTTTCCAGAAACCCCATGCCCCCCCCCCCCCCCTTTCCCCACAAAAGATGAATAGTCTGTGCCGGACTTTATAATGGGGTTTCCTCATTTTACCAACGTAAGAAAATTATATGATATATAATAGTTTCTGACGTGTCTCATTCTAATAAATTTCCACTGAAAAAAAAGGACACATATACCTAAGGAGCAATCAAAAAAACGTAATCCATTGGACAGACAAACCCGGGAAGACAAACGAACAACCACAAGCACAACAAATAAACACAGAAAACTAAAAACAATGAACAACACGAACTCCTATAAAAACCAGGAGTGAACCCAGGTGCTCAGGAAGGGTAAGCAGTTTCTGCTCCGTATACGGCATCCGTCGTGAAGATCAACAAAGTCAATGGAAGTCACAAATCGGAGGAGGCACATGAAAGGTTACGACAGTGGGAACAGGTCCAACATCATCTTAGATATTGGAACACTGTAATGGTCAATCAATTCATGATGACGACCGTAAAATTTCTGAAGTGATGACATCAACTTATCCCTGATAAAACCCTGATTAAGAAGCTTTTGTGACAGCAGTAATCCTCTTTGTCGAAAGTCAGGGTAACTCACGCATGCCCTTGAAAATCGGATAAGCTGAGAAACGTAGACGCCATATGCAGGCGATGCTGGTACATTGCTACTTAAGAAGGGAAAATTAAAAATAGGAAAGTTGAAGTCATCACGTTTGTCATAAAGTTTTGTCTTCAAACGTCCCTCATAGTCTATTTCAAGAAACAAATC
The DNA here is from genome assembly GCA_028015205.1 of Mytilisepta virgata. NCBI lineage: Eukaryota > Metazoa > Mollusca > Bivalvia > Mytilida > Mytilidae > Mytilisepta > Mytilisepta virgata. The sequence goes on along the minus strand of CM051517.1, from coordinate 66,920,277 downwards.
CAAATATGAAGCGGACTTTGGTGTATCTGTAGTATCCTTAATTTCAGGCTCACAAGGGTAGGTAGATAAGATGTAGAAAGTCTTGGAATTTGTCGTTATTTAACGACAACACATCATCTATATAACGAAAAGTGAAATTAAAGGATTGGGCTAGTTTCTTTTTGTTTTCATGTAGTAACCCTTGAATGAAGTCCGCTTCATATGAGTACAGAAACAGACCGGCGAGGAGAGGGGCACAGTTGGTTCCCATTGGAATGCCGATTGTTTGTTGAAAAATTAGACCGCCAAATTCAACGAATATGTTGTCTATGAGAAAATCTAACATGTTTGTAATTTCATCTTCAGAATACTTTTTGTCAGAATCAGAGTGGTTATTCACGAAATAAGACTTTTCTCTACCTAGAACAAGGAATTTATACCTCCGTGTCCCATTTTTCTTGAAAAAACATTGATGAACCAGTTGCTTTAAGCGATCTTTTAATTGAGAATGTGGTATGGTAGTGTAGAGTGTAGAGAAGTTGAAAGTTTTTATGCAGTTGCATGCAGCCAAAGATTTTGATTTTAGATATTGAAGTAAATTTTTGGAGTTTTTAAGAATCCACATCTGATTGACGCCACTGGTGGAATATGATGTTTCACAGTAATTTTGAAGGCCCTCTTTAATACATGTCAATATGGATGTTAAAATCTTTGAAGGAGGTTTTGTAGAGCAATTAGCTGACCCAGCAATGTACCTTTGTTTAAACGGATTCTTATGTAGTTTAGGAATCCAATAAAGAGCAGGAAGGTCCATTTCTTCATCCTTTGTAGAAATGCCAAAGGAATGAAGAACGGTCTTGTGGTTATCAAGGACTTCCTGCTTAGTGAGTGTGGTCGGTGTATAAGTTGGGTTACCCGCAGTGTTATCTATTCCCAATTCGTTTCTAAGACACTCAAAATAATAGTTCTTACAAACAAAAACGATGTTATTGGGGGCCTTGTCCTTGAAACTAGGGCCAAATGTAGCAATTCTAGTTAACGCTAGTTGCAGTACTGGGCGGAAACATCGATTGTAAACGTTATATCTGGTACCAAATCGTCTATAGATAGGTGATTTATATTTTTAATCCAGTTTTAAAATAAATTCCGGAAAAACAGCTCCACCTGGTGTTAGGTGGAATGGCTACCAAATGATCTAAAATATCACCCGAAACATCCATTTGTAGGTATCCATGAAATGTTCTCACTTTGTCGTGCTAGCATAGTGGAACAAGCCTACACCTTTTCTCTGAACTTAATTATATGATTCATCTATGGGAGTGTCTCTATGAAATTTGCTGATTTTGCACAGATTGGCCGGGCCGCCAACATAGGAAGAATTCTGATTGGTCAAAATTTGAACAAAATTTCCCTTATAATGCTTAGTCAAATTGTGAGGACCGTTGTGAACTTTCCTCATATTGTCCCGGTAAAACAGCTGATACAGCTATAATAACCAACACTTCTTATGATCTGTGAAAATTTTAATAAAACCTTGGCTAAGGACAGCATACCCCATTGTGTTTAAAATTTGATGATTAGTAACGTGGACACACTATACTCTGCTTGACCCACTGAACTTTAGAATTATTTAAAGCTCACACGAGATCGTTATATGTTGGACCTACAACAAAAATAACTAGAGGCCCCAGAAGCCTGTATCGCCCACCTGGTTCCAATTTGCCAATCAATGGCCATAAAAGTATAATAATTAAAAGGATACTTGGTTGCATTGGTAATTAGGATCAATGGAAAATTTTTGATATTGGATCAAACGTGTAATTTACATGTAAATACAATTGCTGTCAAAATTTGCTTAAACTGGATCAAGTTCTACAAACGATTTTATGAAATGAACTTCTCCATCCGGTCCCATGTTTGGTGGCCATTCTTGTTGACAGTCATGTTCATACATTTAATTGGACAATGTTCTGTTCCATTTTGATCCGTAATTTCAGGGTAGATATTTAGGTGAATTGTCCATATGGGTCCGGGTTTAATATAAGTAAGTTCAGGTGTGGGAGCCATCTTGGTAGGTGTTCAGGGTCATCAGATCTAGATAATGAACTGATAACATACTGCATATTTAATATTTTTTCTCAAGGCTTAGCCAATCAGAACCTTCCACACACTATTCCTGTCCTAGGAACTTCATTTAATATTGGCTTCGTAGTTCTAGGGAAAATGTGATTTCCAGTAGATTTTTTTATGTAAAATTATGTGCCACTGTAGCTTCCATATATGCTATATACGATCATTTCCAAATACGGAATCTTTGTAGAACGTATCCCAATCGTCATTTCTATAAGGTTTGAAAACACATGGCATTGCAGTTTTAGAGAATTCGGACATTTGACAGAATCAAGAATTGCCTTTGCTGGCCATATTTTGCACCCGATCTAAATAAATGGAAGACTGCTATAAAGTACCTTCAATACAATATTCCTGTCAAGTTTGGTTATTACTGGCCTTATGGTTTCAGAGGAGATGATGAAATTTTGATTTCTCAAACATTTCAATGCAAACCTATGTACCATCGTAACCGCCATATATGCAACCCGATCAACACCAAATGAGGAATCTTTGAAGGTAGTTTCCCAGTCATCATTCCTATTTTACGGTGAAAATATTTTTTAGTTCTATATAGAGAAAAATTTGAAAATTGAACTGAATCAAGAATTGAAATGAAGACTTTTTATAATGGACAAGATTGTTTATTACTGACCTTGCAGTTTCAGAGATGATATTGTTATTTCCCACCATTCTTATAAAGTTTGACAATATTTGGCCTCGTATTTTCAGAGATTTTTAATACAGGCCAATTAGAAACAAGAAATGCCCCTGGCGACCAGTCGGCACGAAATGAGAACATCTTGTAGAAGAACTTTCACACGTCATTCATGGAAAGTTTGGTTGGCATCGGCTGAGCACTTTCACAGAAGATTAAAATGCAATTTGCCATAGAGTTCAATATAAAGATATGTGCCGCTGTAGCCACCCAATCAATACGAAATGAGTAATTTTTGTATAGGACCACCCAGTTATCATTCCTATGAAGTTTCTAGACATTTGGCTATGTAGTTTCAGAAAAGAAATTGTTTTTTAAATTGGCCAATCAGAAAAAAGAATTGCTTCTGGCAGCAATGTTACAAATGTAGTTCACCAATCAGCACCATACGAGGACCGTCCATACCTCATCCGTGAAAAGCATGGTTGAATTGGCTGAGAGGTTTCAGGGGAAAGATTAACGGCGGCAGATGGACTAAAAAGAATCATGGTTGGCAATCTGGTTTATCAGACAAGAAGACTTTTAAACGAATTTTCTAATTAGGAACTATGTAAAACTAAGTTTGGCGGTGGTGGCCTTCTATCGACCGTCCAGCCCATTGGATACAAGTTTTAAAGTGGACTATCTAAAGAGCCATGCTGCCATGTTAAGTCCTGTCAAAGTCAGACGGTGGTTTCAGACATGAAGATTTTTTTAGAGTATTTTTCCTTAAGGTGAATCTTGGATGACACACCATTCATTAGACGCAATTTTGAAAGGGGACCTGCTGCCAAATTTGGTTCAAATTGGCCAATTTGTTTCAGACAAGATTTTTAAATGAATTCCCCACAGTGTCCTATGTTAACGTAAGTTCGGCTGTGTTGGCCACCTCAGTCACGGTCCGGGTAATCAGACACAAGGAATGCCTTGTACCATATTTTGGTATGGCAATCATAATAAAGCTGTACCAAGCAATTGTAATTATCTCAACCCTCAATAATGAATGGATGAATTATTGTTTGTCTAGTGGCAACCATTAAGTGCACATCAGGACGAGAACAGGTTGATATATGATATAAATATGAATCCTGCCTTGTACTAGATCAACACGCTGAGCCAGATTTTTAATGTGCTAGATCACGAGATAACAGTCTGCAGGAAGACATATCACCCCACTCTGACACATTATACTGACTCCAAGCCGACAAGTCATTTGCTCTTACTCTTATATGCCCCGTGCTTGGCGGAGAATCAGCAAATACCAATTTTAAGTCTTTGGTTTGACCTGTGGGATAGAACCCGCGACCTTCCACACTCGAGTCGAGCGACCCTACCACGAGACCACTGAGGCGGTTACCCTCAATAATAAAGGGACACATCATAAAAGTAGGATCTTTATTTAAGAGACAAATAGATACAGAAATAAACCATACAATGATATCCTAGATGGAAAAAAAAGAAATTGCTTAAGCTATGATAAATGCCAGTTTGCTATAAAATTAACCAATTTCTCAGTTTTACATATGGCATGAGAAGAAACAAGCACATGCCATAAGGCAAGTTAGAGAGGCTGTTTGATGCTATAAGAATATATTTAAGGATGGTCACTGGTGAGAGTTTTAATATATAGATTTTCAAATATTTCATATTTAGAGGTTGAAATAAATAAAAAAAAAAAAAAGAAAAGAAAACTATATGTTGCTGAACTCATTTCGGAGGTATAAGGTGCATAATACTTGGTGGGAAAACAGATTTATCTAGACTTTTCATTTGGTTTGAATGGAAAATGTGATGAATCTTTAAAGTTGTATAAAAATTAAACTAATATATAGAATTTCATAAAAGTTTCTCATTTAGATCTTTTAGATGTGTATAATAAATAAATGAAAAGAAAATAGGGGTTTGCTGGTGAAAAAATATCCCATATTATAAATGGATTAACCCTAAGGAGTTCGCATAATCTGACCAAAATTGAAAAATCTTCCAAGTGACCATCCTTAAACAGTTCACGCTATAAAATAATTAAGTTAAATTTATGATAGAGTTGTATATTATATCATTTTCAGCTATTGTGGCCATCTTGGTTAGAATGGGACTTCTAATACATTTTTACAAAAATAATTAATACTGCCAAGACAGGCTACAAATTACCACATTTCCAACTACATAAATATTACCTCCCCTGATCTGTGTTACCATGCAATATAACTGCAGAATTTTTCCACTAAAATTTCGGTAAAATCTATAATACAAGTGAAATGATATGTCAATACTACCTGGGCAATTAATACTATGCAGGTGAACTGGTAAAAATGTTTATTGTATGAATAAACAACAGTATTTGGATTTATTGTCATACGTAAATTATTCGCCCCGATAGCCAAAGTTAAAAAAACAAGAGAGGTCATTCATTATAAATTGATTTCTGGAAAAAAGATTTTTTGCACAATATTCAAAGGGTCCAATTTTGTAAATCAAATTTGGTTGTGAAATCCACCTACCATAAATAAGGATATTTTGGTTTATTTGGCACATGTTGAAAATGTTAATCCTGTAGTGACATCCTTACCATTACAAAAGACACTGCTAATCAAACGGATTAGTAAAATATGCCCAGAGAACATAATTTTATTTGTTTACTTGTTTTGTCTGAAAAAGCCAAAATAATACAGTTCTGAGAAAACGTGTTTTATTTAAACACACCAAAATCTAACATCAATGTTTTTAGTAAAAACCACCGAATTATCCCTAGACCAAAATATTGTCATTCACAATAATATTTGTACCTGATAAACTAAGGAGAAAACTGTACGTATATTGTATTTTAATATTTGTCAACATCAATTTTGGATCTGATGGTTCCAAATGAGTTTACTTGTTATGCATTAGCGGTGTCAGTAAATAGATATTTGCAACAATCAAACCCAAAACTGAGAAAAATGGAAATGGTGAGCTGTAAAGAGGGGCATAAAACGACTAAAATGTACAAAATACAAAAGTGTTAAAAGCTAAAATTGCCCAAAATTTCGACCAATATGGCCTTGATCACAAGCATGAAAAACAAAAAGCTGTCTACTCTTAGAAACCCAGAGCAAGTCTTTTGCCCCTTTTTACAGCTCAACATTTCCATTTTCCTCGTATCCTTGTCGTATGAGGTGTTTCACAACATACTTACTTTATTAAACCAAAAATGGATGTCAACAAATATTAAAATACATCTACATTCTAATATTAATTGCAAATGTAAAGATTTAAAATCAAAAAAGAATTTTTTTTAAATCTGGAAGTGACATACTTCTAAGAAGGCATAAATTGCAGAATTGATGGCTTTGATTTCTCATCCAATGAAAATCGATGTTAAAACCAATGTTCAATTAGAATGGGTGGTTCTTAGGATCATTGAAAAAGGATAGGTTAAAAGAGATGTTTTGCTCTGTTTTGTGCACCCTATAAAATTTGTAATGGGTTCTCCCAACCTTGGATGTCTTGCCTGCTTCTTTAACTATTAATGTCGTTCTACACTCTACAAATTACCCTGATATTTAACTTGTCAAGACATAATTAAAGAATATGGATGTCAGCTGATCTTAAGATATTCGACAATACAGGATCTTAGGGGATGGGGCAAGCCTCTTACAAAATCTTGAAGTCAAAACCAGAATGAATTTCCTTTTAAAATGCAGAAAAATAAAATACTTTTTTAAATCCCTGGATGACTTGCCTTTTGATGCAGCAATCACTGTATTAATGTACAGTAAACACTATTTAGTAAAGGAATGGGGAGGTCAATGTAAGGCCACACCAAACTGATCTCAAGTTCTTTGGATTTCGCCGCTCCGATTTTTGAACTATGCAAATTTTGCCAAAATGCTAAAATTCAACCAAACAATGAATTTTCGAAGAAATTAAAAATAAATACTGTTCGCCCACTCCTAAAATTTTATAAAATTGGGATTTTTTTTCTCCAAATTTTCAATATTTATTTAAAAAAATGTGTGCCACATGTAAATTTGATCTGTGCCCAAAAAAAACAAGTCCTCAAGAAAAAAAAATTGAATTAAATTTTGCCCCCTCGCACCTATTTTTGCCATCCAAGAATCCAAAGAACGAAAAATTTTCAAGATTCACAAAAGAATCTTTCACACAAGTTTGATGTAAATCAATGCAATTCTATTAAAATCTTCAATGTGTCCTTGACGTTTTACCTCAAATGTTGACCTAGATGAGGATGATGGAATTACTATCGATATTCCTTACCTTCAGAGACTTTCGTCCCCATTAAGACAATAACACTGATGTTCACAGGTGATGGATTTATTGTTTGTTTGTTTAGTTGGGGTTTTACGCTGTTTTCAGCATATTTGGCTATTTCGCGGCGGCCAGTTTTTATTGGTGGAGGAAGCTGGAGTACCCGGAGAGAACCACTGACCTTCGGTAGGAAAATTGGCAATCCTTGTCAATTTAGATCGGAGTCGAACACACCCCGCCACAGGTGAGATTCAAACTAACAACCCCAGTGTTGACAGGCTAGTGATCATTAGTAGTCATGACGAACTACATAGACCACCGGCCACCGAGGCCCCTGGTGATGGATTTATGTTGCCTTTATCCTATAACCTAAAAGCTAATGTCTGTAAAATGATGCAAAAGAACAATATTTTGATTACAAACTATTGTTTTAACGAAATATCAACATTAAAGGATCATTCAATGATATAAACAAGATTATAATTTTTCATGTAAATAAAAATGCAACATATTGATATAAATATGAAGATAAAATGCATTTATAAATAAAAATTAGAAGGTCAACAATATCACATTAACTGACAACAAATATAAAAAAAAAATATACTATTATACAATTCTATATACAAACAACATATACATTTACATATGCATCAACAAAAATAAGTGATATATCTTCTGACATAATAAATGATTTCAAATCTTCAGACTATTTCTTTGAGAAACATAACTGAGATATAATTTTACTTTTTTCCAATCACAAGATTATTACTATCCTGAGTTTGTATGTGTTTCATCCCCATATGACACAGGTACAGACTGTACAGACGGCTGTGACCAAATCCACAATGTCCAAAGCCTTTGTTCAATAAATTATTCAATTAAATCAGAACCATCACGTCACAGGATTCTTGCGAAAGAAATAATTTTTATCACCGATTTAGGATAAATATCCTTTCATCTTTATGAATTTAGTAAAACTCTCACATTAAGATTTCCAAAAGTTGAAAGCTATGTTAATGCCCAAAGTTCGAATAATGTCTCAGATCATTCAAACTGGAAACACATTACATTATGTGATGAAAAAAATGATAAAAATTTTATTTTTATGTATCGTGCGTGTAGGTAACATGAATATCCCTTTATGAACATTTTGACAAATAATGGTTGATCTGTATGTGCGACTACTTAGATATACAGCTAATCACAAACTCATAAAATGTGTCCAGCCGTCATATGAATTATTGAAGAATACTGACTTAAAAAAAGGTTAATCTAAAAATTATTAGTCAACGAACAATTAAAATTAGGTCGAGTCATTTAATGGAGCATTTACCTTGGTAGTATATAATCATACTTTCTCCTATTCTTGACGTGTTTAATCGGTGGTATAAAAATACATAATATCTTTAACCACTTCCCAGTGATTAAATTTCTACGTGGGAATTACCGCCCTTTTTTCTACAGTTATTGGAACGATAAACTAGAGAAGTCCCGAAATGACGTCTATGTAAACAAACTACATAGCAACGACATTTTCTTGAGGTTTTTGTGGAAAATCATAGGAGAAACAGATTCTCCTTCAATTTACTCGTCAGTTATAGAATTTCTCCACCCTCAATAGTTAAATTTTAGATTTTAACACGCTCGCTAAAGGCTAGCGTGTTGAAAATTGAAAATTTAACTATCTCGGTTGGAGAAATTCCATAACTCACTCGTACCTGAAGAAGAATCTATATGTATATTAGCTTTAATAGTGTTTTTGCCTATTCTTGACGTGTTAAAATAAAAAATATTTTTAACCACTTCCCTGTGATTAAATTTCAGCATGGGAAATCCTACCCTTTTTTTTATGTTTATTGGAAAGATAAACTAGAGAAGTTCCGAAATGGCGTTCATGTAAACAAAATGCGTAGCAACGGCATTTTATTGAGGTTTTTGTTGAAAATCATAGGAAAAACAGATTCTCCTTCAATTTACTCATGAGTTATAGAATTTCTCCACCCTCGATAATTAAATTCTAGATTTTAACACGCTCGCTAAAGGTCTCGTGTTGAAAATAAAAAATTTAAATATCTCGGGTGGAGAAATTCTATAACTCACTTGTACTTGAAGAATCTATACATACATGTATGACATATCACATATGCAAGAGCTATTTCTTTGATGCACTTATCGTTACAAAAACCACCTAAAGATTTTTTCTCCAAAGACCAAGAAGTTTTGAGATGAGAAAATGTTTCAATGATTTATTGCTTTTTTTTTACTTTTAGGCAGTGTCAGCTAAAGGAGTTAGGGCACAATTCTCAAAATAGAACACTAAAGGAAAAAATACACTGACACAAATAGGGTCAATACAATAAACAGTTTCAGAAATAATGGTATTTACTAAATGCGAAAGTCATAAGAAAGGCCTTTGACCTTTTAAGCTTTTTTCAAGGAAATTTCAAGGATTTTTTTTTTCAATGATTTTCAAAGATGTTTTCAACTATCACAGAATCTTGCGTTTGTAATTCTATAGCCACAAACCTCAGTCGTATCATCAATTTACCCTGTTTAAATAAATGCAAATCTGAATCAGAAAATATAAAATTGATTCGACTTAAAATATCATCTCATCCCTACTCAATTGGCAATAACACACAATAACCAACAAAGGGGCGAAGGACAAAAATATTTGAAGAAGGGAGGTAACTTCAAAATTCAAAACAATTTCTTTTAGTAAGTAAACTGTGACTATAAATAAATTTTCATGGATATTTCCTGGATTTGTGCCATCTTTTAACATTTCAAGGATATTTCCTGAACGGAAACGTGCAAAATGAAATTCCTGGCTTTTTCCAATAAGTGGGAACTTTGTTATAAATTCTGCCAAAGTCAGTCTACATGTGATAAAATGTGCAATAATGATATGACTATTTTAACAATGTAAATATACATGTATGTACAAGTCCTGATGATTATGCTTTTCTTGGCAAGGAATATTCTTCTTCGTCCGAATCATTCAGTGGGTCAAATTCTGTATCGCTTTCTTCCATACTCAATCGATCGAATCCTTTGTGTGAACTGAGGAAGTTACCAAGGTTAAATTTTTTCCTGGATCTTGACCAATGTGGTCGGCAACAATTGTATTGGCCTAAAATATAAAAATTTCAGCGTGAATTTTTCTAATAATTTAGAAGAAGTATAAAGATATATATCTAATTTTTTGTTCTCTTTTTCTTTTTAAGTAAAAATAAAACTTAATGTGGGAAATACACAAAAAAATATTCAAGTTTTTCCTATTATCTACATTTAAATTCTTCTTTTCCGGTGTTGAAAAATACTTTTTTTCAACATTTTAAAAATAGTTTTTATTAGTTCCTATAAATTTTCATATAAAAATCATAAAAAAAGTATAAAAAAACTAAAATGAAAAAAAAATGCAAAATAAAGATTAAATGATTACCTTTCATATTAGTTATTCAGTTTGAATAAATATCTATTTTACCAAAAAAAAACAATACACCTGTGTTAAGTTCAGTTAGTAATATTTTCTCATGCATATGTTAGTATAACAGAACAAGCCTGATCCACGGAAAGTTATCCCTGAAAAAAAGCTACCTCTATTTGGTCAGCAGGATGAATACTATGATGTGCTTTCTTTTTTCCTGGATTTCGAAGAATACAAGGTTTGACAATGATAGTATAAATGATTAATGATCTGGACGGGTTAAAAAAAAACAAACTTAAACATCAGACCTGGGGTTGATTACCTTCAATGTAATTGATTAAATAAGTAATTACATTAAAAGATTAATGATTAAATTACAATTACATTTACATCAATTTGAAATGTAATTGATTACATGACAATTGCTTTTGAAATGTAATTGATTAAATTACTTATTACTTTTGAAAGCAAAGCTTAACACTGCTAAAATGTAACAACATTGCATTTCATTCTCTTATCAAGCAGTATACTGGCTTATAGCTACCAACCATACAGATCACATGTTTTAATATACATTTACGTTTTACACCAAAAGAATGATAGATGAACCAAACTTGACGGGTGGATTTCTGGTAGGGAATACCATTTGTACATGTATGTCCTGTAACAACAGAAGAACAAAATCTTGAAAGATTAATTTCTGGTATTTTATGGAATTGTCTTAATATGTAAATCCATGCCACACACTCTACTGAAACGATGTAAAAATGTTAAAAGTCCAAAAAACTAGACAAGATTGCTGCATGTAGCCATATGTCTACCATTGCAATAGATATATTTTTGTCTTCCCAATATGAAAATGGGGAGGGGGGGGGGGGGAACTAGCTGACCACCATGTCTATGTAAACTTTGTCTTCAATAATCAACAGAACAGATAACCTTCTAAGCAATAGTTACAACAATGAATTCTTACTGGCAAAAGAAAATGTCATTCAATTTAATTATAGATCAAAATTTATGAAAAAACTAGTCTCAAATATTAAATTTAACAAGAAGCTGTGCGATTCACAGTTAAATCGTTTCTCCTTCATCATTGTTTGGAGCTGCCCACCTACCCGCTATTCATTGTCAAACTAATAAAAAATTTTCCCATTGGAAAACTGGTTTTAAAATTGACAAATGTAATGCTTTTCAAGCTATTTCATACAAAATTTCTATCTTTTAGAGAAAATCTGGGTCTTAGTCTTTGTAGACTTTAAATTTTAATTTTGAAATTGACTGAAAATGTTACACACAATAAGATTGTCTACAAAATGTTAAACTATGTTATTTATACATTTATAAACCAAGAACTCATAACAGTTGGTTAGCGACAGTAAAAAAAAATTATTGAAAAAAACCTGAAATGGATTAATGTCATTTAGTTTTAACATCCTATTATATGTAAGTTCAGTTGCAATGAATATTGTTAGTAAAAACACATTAGAACTTATTAATGAAAAGTTAAATGATCAATTATTTTTAGTAAAGTTCAAATAAATCCCATTTTTATGAAAAAAAATCGAGAAACTATCAATACTTCACTAATGTCTACTGAGGTGCTATTTGTTTGGTTTAGTTTTACAGTCTTAAGTTGACGATTTTTTTTATGGGACACTACAGGATTTTCTCTAATTCTATGTCAAATGAGAAACCAGAGTGAGTTATCTTTTCCTAACCAATGTAGGTAAGGGAGATAATAAATTTGTCTCCCTTTTAGCCTCAGGACAAAAGGGAGAGAATTTAATTCCTATTGGTTAGGAAAAGATAACTCACTCTGGTTCCTCATTTAACCCTTTCTGAACCTGTTGTTTATCAAAAATTTAAATAAACGTGTAGTTGCCGACAATCTCAGTTAATGATTGGTTAAGACAAAGGGTCATAACCACTTTAACGTTTGGATTTCTAGGAATCAGCCAGTAACACCATAGCAAAGGATAATTACAGAAACATATTCTTACATCGTTGCTTGAGAATTTTGATCGTTAAATTATAGGATTTATGTGTCTTACATGGCAAGGACACTAAAATAGTGATGGACTTGACAGGTTTATGGCTACCTAAGCCTTTTCTTATCACTCCTGACACTTTTGTTAATTTAGAAAACATTTCTTGGCTGGGACTACACCTATTGTGGAAACAATGAATACATTATTTAAATAAAGATTCTACAATGATGACCAGTTGATTATGAAATTTATCGGCTCGAGATGATTAAATTTTCATTTTTAGAATGTGAGGCTTGTCTAAGCAGTTTAAAAAAATGAAAATTTAATTAATGAGAGTGGATAAATTTCATATTTAACGGGTCAAGAGTTTTAGAATCTTTTTCTCTAACGACAATGTAAAACTTCGAGAGGTCTTGAGAGGTTTTTTGGCAGGAAATGTCACGAGCATTTAACCAACATGTATTGATATCAGAATTCATCAAGCGGGTCAAGAGATGTATAAATGCGCACAGAATTAGAGAATTGGTTTTATCAACGAGAATAAGAACAGCATTCAGGATTGGAGTTCAAGAAAGTTATCTCTATATATGATCCAATTGGGTAGAACTTGATTCCTGTGAATAATATCCTATACTGGGTATAAAGGGGTTGAATAAACTTTAGCTTTAGTAGATCAGTAGCCTACTAAAGTCTCCTGGTACATTTGTCCTTACATTCAACAATAGTTTGTACAGCATACCAGTTCACAGTGTTTATGATGTCATCATGGTCTATCTATATTACTTGCCAAAGTAATTTCTAGAAATGGCAGTAATACTGTGCAGAGATCTAGACCCCAGACATAATTTTGAAATTGGACTGGTCACCTTAGATCATTTCCACCAAAATTTCATTTCATTTCAATGGAGTGATTTCAGTGGAGAAGATTTTTGAAGGAAAATTAAGAACAGAAGACGACAATGATGGGCAACAGAAACCAAGTGAAGGCAATAACTCACTCTGCACTTTTGGGCAAGGTTAACAAGTAATATATACTGTGGAACAATTTTTTCCAAGTTAAGTCCCAACTGATCCAACAATTTCAGAGAAAAAAATTTTAAATATTATTCTATTTTTAGTAATAGCTGTCTTAATTGGTTCAATGAAAGCAGACGTGATTTTGACAACAGGGAAAACAGAGTGGAAATGATACTTCAGCAGCCATTTTACTATGTATACTAAAGGAAAGGTAATGGATAAACCCGGACATCCAAAAGCGGAAGAAAATCATGCCTGGAAAGAAGACCACCCAAGGGGAATTCTATCAAAGTCTGGTTAAAATCAGTCTAATAATGAAGAGAAAAACTTTTGAAACAGATTTTTCCTGCATTTTTTTTTGTAACTTTAACATTTGTAATATACATTCTAAATCTGTTTCTGTTTATTTAATTTATGTCCTCTTTTTGGTATTTGTTTAATCTAAATGGACTTTAATATATAAAGTTGAATGCAATATGATATTGCTCTGCCAGTTTTGGCAGCAGGGAAGATAAAACAGTAGAACAAAAGTCAAAAAATGTAATAATGAATCATAAACCATACCTTTTCTCATTCTAACGATTATTATAACTATGATAATTATAATTAGAGGTATAATGAGAAGTCCTCCAATGATAAAAGCTGGCATTAAATCTTCTTCTGGAATAACTTTTTTCTGTGGTGACGGGGTAGATGTTGGAACAGTTGTAGTGGACGAAAGAGTAGTTGTTGATGATCTTGTTGATGTTGTTGTTGATGAGGTAGAACCTATAAATAAATCAGTATTATAAAATATTATACTTTATGCAAAAATCTTGATGTCCCATTGGTTGACAGAGTCGTGGTATTTCAATCAACCTTAACCTTAAACTAGGCTCCACCTCTCTTCACGACAGATGGTATTTCATCCTTAGCGACAGGACTACCACATTCAAAACAAAATATCAACCTCAACTACGTCTCAGGCAATATTTTGCCTTTGTGTGGTAATATGGCACACCACCCTCAATTGAAGGCAGTATGCGAATATTTCCTGTTATTATCAAGAAATGTCAAATGTTCATTTGTTATTTACTGTTTTTTATAGTATCAGTTTATTGACCGCTTTTATGGTATCTGTTTATTGTTCAGTTTTGGGTATCTGTCTATTGTACAGTTTTGGCATCTGTTTATTGTACAATTTTATGGAATCTGTTTGTTCTGGCTTTAAGGTACATGTACAGTTTTGATATCTGTTTATTTCTGTACTGTCTTTGATATTTGCTTTATTGTACAGTTTTACAGTATCTTTTTAATGTAGGTATTTTTTGTACATACATTCATTGTATGTTCTTTAATATCTGATATAGAATATTTTTTTTATCTGTTTATTTAATCACAAGCAGGTTTGGATTTCGGCAGAGAAACTGAAAATCCTTGTCAATTAACAAGAAAGTTTGATTCAACCTTAATATCTATAATAACAGGCTATAATCATTTGCAGTTTCGCAGTGAAATGCCCAAAATAATCCCAACACACTGAAAAACACTAATCAAGCAATCAATCAATCAATCGTTTACTGTTACAATGAACCACCAACCACACCTGACCCCCAAGGCCCCTTATTATAAAATAATTTTCTATACATACTGGTTGATATAGATCTAGTATATTCTGGATTCATGTCAAATTTCCACATTTTGTATGGATTTAATTCCACAATGTAAGACCTTAAGTTTACTGGATCCACTGCTATGTCATGTGGATTCTGTAAACCCTGTAAATAAATAATAGTTCACTTAAGTATTGATCCACTGCTATGTCATGTGGATTCTGTAAACCGTGTAAATAAATAATAGTTTAATTAAATATTGATCCACTGCTATGTCATGTGGATTCTGTAAACCATGTAAACCCTTGTGGCCCAAGGGTTGATATAGCATGTGATATACGTTTGACCTTGAATTATTCTTTATATCATACATCTCAACAATAGACCATTGATTTGCATCTGAAGAACTCAGAACAGAATAAAAGTGTGTTCCGGGTAGGGGTGCAATTTAGGGTATGCGATATAGGTTTAGGGGTGTGATATAGGGAATGCAATATAGGGTAGGTGATACAGGTCTTGCATAATGCATATTAAAAATGTATGTATTTTACTCTGAATATATATTATATACATGTATAACTGTATATAACTTGCTGACACAATTACTGATAGCTCAAACTATACAACTTTCAGCAGGGATACAGTATGGTACATTCAGAGCTTACAAAATATTATGAAACTATGAATTTGACAGTAAAGACATTTTCAGACATTCAAGCCTAACACCAAAGATGCTTTGTGAGGAGTAAAACTCCTCCAGGTCCAAATGAAGCTTACAATGTAATTCATCTGGCTGGAAGTAAAACTGAAAAACTGAAAATGGTTGTTCAGTGTGTGTAACATTAAAATAAGGATTAACTCTTCCATGGAAGATATTTGTCGTGTTACCAGCTCAGTACAATGGTACCAGGACATTGAAATTTATGAAACTGTGAATTGTTTTGAAACTGAGGAGTGTCTTCTCATCCAAAATTCAATATTATTACAAAAATGATCTATATTGTCCTATTAGATTCATTGATGCCATACTCTATGCTTATTTTACAATGGGTCGGCATTATATTCTAAAATATTTTAAGCTTGCTTTCGCTGGGTGATAAATATAAACAAATATTTCTACCAGTGCTAAAATAAGCTCAATGAATTATTTCTTAATTAAACATACTTGTCTATTATTGAACGTTTCCAAAGTCTTTCCCGTTTCCATATCAACTATAATACCTTGGACGGTCACGCCTGCTGGACCTGACGGACCATTGACAGCAAATAAAAGCCCACCTATAAAGTATTAATAGTATATAAAATGCTCCGCTGGGCGCAGCTAGATACGACCGCAGATGTCGAACCCTGAATAGTTGGGGCAATTATGAACACAACATTCAAGCTTGATACAATACTGAATTTGGATTGTGAATAAATATTTGACACAGCATAGGTTTCTGACACAGAATGAATGTTGTCTAAGAACTTAAAAATTTTTAATTTACCTATTCAAACCATATCAGTATTTTTTGTTTTTATATATAAATCAGAAATAACCAATTTAAAATTGGGCACACATATCAATTTCTTGCTATTGCGCAATACTGTGCAATTGAAAATTTCTTCAAATATTTGACACATAATAGGTTTCTGACACAGAATAACTGAAACCAAAGAACTTAGAATTGGTCATATGATTTCAATTTATATTCAATTTTTTGCTTCTTGTGCAATACAATATGCTGTGGAGAATTGCCCCCCCCCCCCCCCAAAAAAAAAAAAAATTTACCCCTTTTTTAGCTTTTGTGCAATACACTATGAAGTTGCACATTGACTCCCCCTCCCAAAAAAATTATGAAATGAGAAAAAAATTGCCCCCTCCCCAATTTCTCATTCCCCCCCCCCCCCTAAATTTTGTTTTCACCCCCCCCCCCCATTTCTCTTGATACTTTGCAACCATAACAGCCCATTTAAATACACCATAACGTATTAAAATAGAAAATGACATCATAGTCATGGATGGCAAATTTTAAATATGCATAATTTAAAAGCAGTTTAGATGAGATAAACAAAAAAGCTTCATCAGCACATATTCAAAATTTGAGATAAAAAAAAGAGTTATCCCTCTTTGTACATATTTTTATAATCATGTTGTCATATTTGCTCTAAGTCATATTTAATTGTTAGCAGTAGTATGTATGTTAGTATCATATAATTTTAAAATTTCTGATTTGTAAGTTTATTCAATATATATGTTTGGATTGAAGTCATTGTTGGGTGTTACTGAAGTTATCCTTTAATTGTAATGTAAATAATGTAAATTGGTTTAAATTATACTGATTCTTGCTATTGCACAATACTGTGTAATTGAAAATTTCTTGAAATATTTGACACATAATAGGTTTCTAAAACAGAATAACTGAAATAAAGAACTTAGAATTGGTCATATGATTTGAATTTATATTCAATTTTTGAATTCTTGTGCGATACAATATGCTGTGGAGAATTGCCCCCACCCCCCAAAAAAAATAATTTACCCCTTTTTTAGCTTTAATTTTGGACCCCGATTTGGACCAACTTGAAAACTGGGCCCATAATAAAAAAACTAAGTACATGTTTAGATTCAGCATATCAAAGAACCCCAAGAATTCAATTTTTGTTAAAATCAAACTAAGTTTAATTTTGGACACTTTGGACCTTAATGTAGACCAATTTGAAAACGGGACCAAAAATTAAGAATCTAAATGCACGGTTAGATTCGGCATATCAAAGAACCCCAATAGTTCAATTTTCGATGAAATCAAACAAAGTTTAATTTTGGACCCCGATTTGGACCAACTTGAAAACTGGGCCCATAATAAAAAAAACTAAGTACATGTTTAGATTCAGCATATCAAAGAACCCCAAGAATTCAATTTTTGTTAAAATCAAACTAAGTTTAATTTTGGACCCTTTGGACCTTAATGTAGACCAATTTGAAAACGGGACCAAAAATTAAGAATCTAAATGCACGGTTAGATTCGGCATATCAAAGAACCCCAATAGTTCAATTTTCGATGAAATCAAACAAAGTTTAATTTTGGACCCCGATTTGGACCAACTTGAAAACTGGGCCCATAATAAAAAAAACTAAGTACATGTTTAGATTCAGCATATCAAAGAACCCCAAGAATTCAATTTTTGTTAAAATCAAACTAAGTTTAATTTTGGACCCTTTGGACCTTAATGTAGACCAATTTGAAAACGGGACCAAAAATTAAGAATCTAAATGCACGGTTAGATTCGGCATATCAAAGAACCCCAATAGTTCAATTTTCGATGAAATCAAACAAAGTTTAATTTTGGACCCTTTTGGCCCCTAATTCCTAAACTGTTGGGACCAAAACTCCAAAAATCAATCCCAACCTTCCTTTTGTGGTCATAAACCTTGTGTTTAAATTTCATAGATTTCTATTTACTTATACTAAAGTTATTGTGCAAAAACCAAGACAAATGCTTATTTGGGCCTTTTTTAGCCCCTAATTCCTAAACTGTTGGGACCAAAACTCCCAAAAACAATCCCAACCTTCCTTTTGTGGTCATAAACCTTGTGTTAAAATTTCATAGATTTCTATTTACTTATACTAGAGTTATTGTGCGAAAACCAAGAAAAATGCTTATTGGGCCCTTTTTTGGCCCCTGATTCTTAAACTGTTGGGACCAAAACTCCCAAAATCAATCCCAACCTTCCTTTTGTGGTCATAAACCTTGTGTTTAAATTTCATAGATTTCTATTAACTTATACTAAAGTTATAGTGCGAAAACCAAATGTCTACAGACTCCGACGGACGACGGACGACGACAACGACGACGACGACGACGACGCCAACGTCATACCAATATACGACCGCAAAAATTTTGCGGTCGTATAATAAAAGCTCATCTGCAAAGTATTAACAATAAATTTTAAAAGGAAATAATAATTTTCTCACGAAATACTGATCTGAACTTAATAATCGACCTTAAGAGGTCACCCAAAAATAGTGACAGCATGTTAGATCTACCTATGAAATACAGGCTTCCAGAAAAAAAAACCCCAAAAACTTCGATTCTGAACAAAACATTATTTACACAACACAAAAATGACAGAAAACCATAATACCCTTCAAACAGTAATTACAAATAAATTATAACATAATTTAAACTACAGTTGAATCTCATTGGATCTAACTTTGCTCTTTCAATAATCCTGAATTTCTTCAAACCTGTTTTGAAACTTGGGTAACTTTTGCCATTATTTCTATGTATTTTAACTTTTGGTTTTTCAAACTACTGATGCCTCTAAATAATAATGAAGGCCCTTTTGGAATTTTGAAATGAAAGAACATAGTAAAAGTTATTCTTTTTCAGTTAACTCCACATTGGCAATAACTGCTAATGCTAAATATACTTGAAAATTATGATCGTATGTGGATCTCCCATGAAAAATTTTAGTGAAGAAAACCAAATACTTTTTTTATATGTTATTTTGATCAATTAAATGAAATTATTGTTTAGTTTGTTTAGTTGGGGTTTTACGGCGTTTTCAGCACATTTGGCTATTTCGCGGCGGCCATTTTTTATTGGTGGAGGAAGCCGGAGTACCCGAAGAGAACCACCGACCTTCCATAGGAAAATTGGCAATCCTTATCATTTTAGATCGGAGTCAAACACACCCTGCCACAGGCGATATTCGAAATCTCAACCTCAGTGTCGACAGGCTAGTGATCATTAGTAGTCATGACAAACTACCTAGACCAATTGGCCACCGAGGCCCCTAAATGAAATTAAGAAAAGTGGAGATTGAATATTTTCTTCCTTTGAACTGAAAATATCTTCCTTTGAAGTGAAAATAGACTTAAAAAGACACAAGAATTCAACAGTAACTGAAACATAATAACACTTGCCATGTAAGGGACAATATTCCACTGCAAACAACCTAGACCCAAATTCTTTGGGGTGATACTGTTTTTGGAAATTTCCTTCAAAGTCAAAACACTGGATCCTGCCATTTTCTCTGTCAGCAACACATATCCATCCTCTGTCCTCTACCAAAGTCATACTATGTGGAATATTGAAATGGCCTGGAAGAGGATATCCATCTTTTCCTGGAAAAAAAACCAAAATCATTTCATTTGTTGGTCTCATTTATTGAATATTTATATAATCTTTATGCATGATATTTTCACCAATTCAATTTGACTATTATATTACCATTATACTCGTCATTTATGTGACAATATGCATATAAAAAAAGTTAGACAAGATGGACTTTGAACTCACTAGTGATACCCCTGCTTTTCAATAAGGTCGTCAAATAGGAAGTTGATGTTGCCTTGGTCCGAAAATGTATTCCACAAAATATCAAGTGGCTGTGACAACAAATTTTGTTACAGACAGATGCATGCACGGATGCACGGACGAAACCACAAGGGTAAAACAGTATACCCCCTCTCTTTTATCCATAGTAAACAAATCTTAACCCAAACACAATATTCATAGGTTTCATAATGATTCAGAATTAGATATCACTTGATATCAACACGAGTTATTTAATTTGGACATGATAATAAACCTTTGGTGAATTTATTATTAAATCCAAATTAAATAACAACAGTTAATATCAAGTGATATCTAATTCTTATGAGTTGTTTATCCAATTTCTGTTATGATTCTTCAGGAATATTTGTTTGTTTGTAATTCAGGGTCTGGGCTGCAGGAAATCTTGGCTTTCAAATATGACACCATTGTGTAGCAAATTGTTGACCAATCAAAAAGTACAAAATTTCATACACAACCATGCACTGATCAATCATATAGGCACATTTTTATATCAAACTGTACACGATGTGATCAAAATTTCCCTAATCGTTGGAGATTTCAATAAATACCGGTCAATCAGTGATTACTGAGATTTGGAAGGGAGACAAAGCATACCACTAAGTGTTCTTCAAATCTTTTGAGAAAAACTAGAAAGGCCTGCATAAAATTTCTCAACCTATCACTAATGCTTGTATTTCTGACCTTTTTCATATGTATTTCTGGTACCAAATGTTTTAATCACATTTCCATCCTTATCATACTTAATTATCCTGGCATTACAATATCTAAAATAAAACAAAATAAATCATCAGATATTAAAATTAATTAATTAAAAAAATTTAATCACTGCAAGTCTCTTTCAAATCTTGTAAATATATTTTGTTTTAATGTTACTTTTTAAAAATAAATAGGTGAAATGTAATGAAACTTTTCAAATGTAAAAAAAGTAAAATTTCATAATTTGTGGAATTTGATGAGATTGTTTTAGAAATGACTAAATACCAGAACATCTCACAAATGATTTTTAAGATCTGGATTTGGAGCATCTTACAGATGATTTTACAACAAATGTTCAAAGTTTGTTGTCTCGTCGTCTTTTGAGAACATATTATAACTATAACATTTAAATGTCTAATAAACAATAATAAGAGGATTTGTTTTCTAAAAACATTATCCATTTCATTTTAAAATTTATTTCTCTGAGAAACACAAATATGCAATTCCGTTCCGAACTCGTTTCAGATTTCTTTTCAAAAGTAAACTTCCAGGTAGGAAAAATTCAATAAAATTTACTTAAAAATTGATCTTGTTTCAATCAAATTTAAGATAGATAGTTTAAATGGTTTGGAAAGACGAAAATAAACACTTGATAAGGACTGAAAGTAATTAACTTACCTAAGAAGTTAAAATTACTGACTGTCACTGCCTGAGAACAATGATTGTAACTTTGACAATTTTGAAATCGTCGAAAAAACAGAGATAAAAAAATTCAATTTTCCTCGAAATTTCAAAAGTGTCGAATAATTAGGCCGTGTAATAATTATGGTTATTACGGAATTCAAAATACTGACTTTTGAATGAAACGAAACATATTCAATGCGAGACAAAAATCGGAGAAAAATGAGAAAATCATAACGTCAGATTTACTGGTTGAAAATCAGGAAGATTCCGTAAAAAATAAACAGGTTGGCAGCTCTGTATATGAAAGGATAGAATGAAGAATAATTACCCATCACTAACAAAAAACTCTCCAGTTTTTAACACTATAACATCAGTTGGTTTACAGAAATGTTTCAAGTCTTTGCCTGGAATAAACTTTTCTCCTAATATAATGTCTGGTTTATCTTTACCAGCTGGTATACGCAATACCTATAAATAAATTCTAAATCATGTAAATATTCGAAAATAAGTTGGGTTAAGTAAGAGGTTTAAAAGCACGTATTTTAACCTAAAACATTTTATGTGACAAAAAATTTTAAGGTATCCGGACCATAAATGACCACCTGATTATTCAAAAGTTCCCAGATGTTCCACACAACGCAATTGAAATGACCTTGGTAATTATCGGCAAACTTCAGAAATTCCAATGTAACTAACTTATTTTTACAGACTCTGCATATAAGCAACAAAGTGTGTTTCAACTTGAGAAAAATATATATACAAAATTCCAGCTTTAAATTGTTTGGTTCAGCCATTCACGGTCAAAAAGAGATACAATTTTCGATCATGATCTATTATGGTCCGGATACCTTAAGATATACTTTTCATGTAACTATAAAATTAGGCGAAAATTCGGCTATAGGTTCCATGTGAAGAAAGATTAGCACAAGTTAGTATAAATATAAATAAATAAGTTTAAACTAAAGAAATCATTTACGGATATTTAAAATAGCACAAATTTTTTCATTCAGCTCAGTTTGGGTATATTCCTAAAAAAGAAATTCTAGAGAATACTTTTGTAGTTAATAAATTGGTCAGAAATTATATGAATCAGTTAATAAACAAAATTCTACAGTGAACCCTTTATACTAGATTTACATTAAGGTCTTTGGTTTTACCTGATGAAGTCCAACATCTGTCAGCCATATATTATCATCAGCATCGACTTCAATTCCATGAGGCATATAAAATCTAAAAAATAAAGTATATGTACCTATTATAATGCACTTTAGTAAAGTGATGAGGGCACCAAATCAAAAACCATCATAGTTTCTTTAGTTCACCTTAATGGATTTCTACCAAACTTAATATTTTGTTAAACTATATGAAGCTTTGAAATCTATTAGTTTTGGAGTCAATCAATGACATATATGTAGTTTTTGAGAACAGATTTTGAGAATCATTATATCATTAGTTTGTCCATGCTGATCTTTTCGAAACTTTTAAAATATATCATAAAAAAATATGAATCCATTTCTTTTTGTTTTAAATTCTGATGTTCTTTTCAGATGTTTTCAGTTACTATAAATAAGTTTACTTCGGCTTCACACATCTTCCCAGTTAATTTATAAATAACAAAATCAAAACATTTGTGCATTTTTTTCCATATTTTATTGTGCGTTTGACTGGTGTTGTCATATTTATAGCCAGCGCTTCCAAACTGCCTATCAACCTGACCAACTTTATTACATATTACAATAATTTATAAAATGTACACTTACATATTACTTTCTAACTTCCTTTCAATATGACCATCTTTATTACATATTACAATAATATATATATGTAGACTTACATATTACTTCCTAACTGCCTAACAACCTGTCCATCTTTATTATATATTACAATGGTATTAGTAGGAATAGGTTGGTCTCTGTTGTTTATTTTACCATTCATGTCAAAGGCACTGAAATAAACAAACATTTCTTATTCTAGTATAATTATCAGTTAAGGATGCTCGCTGGTCATGTTTTAGTACTTTTGTCAGATTTTCGGAATCCTCGGGTTTTATCCATTTCTTAAACATTAAATTTTCTTGCCCACGAACCCCCACTTTTTATTTTATAATTCAATCATACATACCTTAAAATGGTATTTGACAAAATTTTATGAAATTCTTTTTATTTTTTTATAAATTTTTGAGAGACTGAAGTTGCCAATGCAAAGACAATGAAAAATCTAGAGAAAACCTATTTCCTGCAAATTTTCAAGGCTTTATAGCTGTATAATGAATGAGCACATGAACCTATATTTTTTTCTTGCTTATTTGTTTACTATTCATATGTTCTCTCAAACTAAAACACCTATTTCAAATCCTATTTATTTCCTATCAGACCAGCGATCATCCTTAATAAAGATTATAAGAGAACAGTTTTGTCTTTTATAAATTTTAGAGCGTTTCTTTTTAACTAAAAAGAAAGAAAAACATGGGCTAACACTACGTCAATCTGTAAAAGCAGAATGCAATTTTTTGTGGTTCAAAATATTTGTTACTTTTAACAGGATTTATAGTGATACATTCAAATCTAGTGGTATTACTTTTCTACAAGAGACTTTCATGTTTATGAGGGGGCCTCGGTAGCCGAGTGGTCTAGGTAGTTCGTCATGACTACTAATGATCACTAGCCTGTCAACACTGGGGTTGTGAGTTCGAATCTCACCTGTGGTGGGGTGTGTTCGACTCTGATCTAAATTGAAAAGGATTGCCAATTTTCCTACCGAAGGTCAGTGGTTCTCTCCGGGAACTCGGGCTTCCCCCACCAATAAAAACTGGCTGCCGCGAAATAGCCAAATGTGCTGAAAACGGCGTAAAACCCCAACTAAAAAAACAAACATGTTTATGAGAAATCCTAACATTTTTTCAAACATTAAAAGTTTTCAAAAATACCGGCAGTTTGTTTGTGTGTTTTGGAAAAAATGCTCCTATTTCAAATCGGCTAAAAATTCTCTAAAACAGATTACAAGTTAGTGTTGCAGGATAAACATAATATGAAAATAATGTCAGGAAATATAAAGTTTACTTGTACTTCCGCGAAACCGGTGAGAAATGCTCTGTAAACATCGCATTTCTACAAGTTACTAAGGCTTGTACAAATAAACTTTATATTTTCTGACAATGTACATGTACTTATATTGCATATTTACTTTAACCACTTTCAGCAAAACTTGCTATATCGTAATGGCAAGCATGGATGTCCATTTTTTATTTTTCAATCATTGTAAATGATGTTTTTATTTATTCTGCAACTCTGCTATATGAGCAGCCAAAATGCATTGACTGTATAGCACTTTTACTGAGACGTCACAGTAAATGTTACTTACATGTATGACGTCGTGGAAATGTGACGGTTTTGTGGTCTTTGACGTTTCTCGCTTAATGCAGAAATTGGCTGTTTTCTGTCGATTTTGGACAGATTTTATGTTGTAGGATAAAAAGAATATGTGTACATTGTCTCTTAATATAAAATTTATTCGAAATTGGCACGAAACAGCTGAGAAAAAATTGGAAAGCCTTGCATTTCTACATGTTTCTAAGCCTCGTCCGAATAAATTTCATATTCCGAAACAATGTACACATCTTCTATATTTCTTAATCATTTGTGTTCATATACCCCCTGTACAATGTTCAAAAGTTGGCACAGCTATAAATACATGTAAGCTCAAAATGTGATGGAAAGATATCTGGGAAACACTTCATAGATATAGATAAGGTGATTAACCATTCTGTGCCAATAACCTTTCCATGCAGTAGATCAGCAGACTTATTCAGGTACCACTTTATCCAGATTGAACTGAAAATTATTGGACTAAAACAATTTAAGAGTTTGTCAAATAGGTAAATTTTTACAAGATCGGTGGGACTAGTGATATTATTACTTAAACAAGCCCAAAGGAGATTTAACTGGACTTGACCTTTGGGATAGTGGCTAAATGTACAACATGTACAACTTTATGTCCTGTGCACTCAGTGGCAGGAAATAAAAAAATAATGTGTGAGTCTTCCAAGGAAGACATGTGTCGCCTGCGGACGTCAGTTTTTACAAAAGATATTAAAATTTTCTAAAAAGGAAATATATATGCATACCTGTGCATTAAGGTTAATGCACAGAGAAAGTTTCATGAAATTCCTTTGAGCGGTTATGGAGTAGTTGAGGATAGAGCCTCCTCCTTTTTTTCAAAAATGTCAATTTTTACAACAACAAAAAAATTAAATTTTCTAAAAATGAAATATAGATGCACACCTGTGCATTAAGGTTAATGTACAGAGAAAGTTTCATCAAATTCCTTTGAGCGGTTTACGAGTAGTTGAGGATAGAAGAAAAGTGTGACAATGCAAGACAACACAAGACAACAGATAGTGATCCCTATGTGTCGACCATGCATTCAGCAGGCGACACAAAAATAAAAAATAAACTCACTACTGATCCCAAACTCTGTCAGCTCTGTGGAAAACATAAATATTTCCCAGTTTATCGACTGTCACTCCAGCTATCTGTCCCATCAAACTATCACTGTTTAATCCTTTTACAGACGGTAAAGGTAATCCAAACTCCGATGACTGACCAACGTAGTGTGTAGCTAATCATAAAATAAAAAAAATCTATTACTGCAATAATGATAAAGACTAAAAAGTTTTGTGTTTCTGTTAAGCTGACTGACACTATTTTTCAGATGCCAACCTTACCGGGTACTTTTTTTTTATTTATAGAAAAAATGAAATTTAATGCAATTTACATCTTCATCAAGATACTTTTTTGGCACTGTTACCAGAAACACAGGATTTTTTTTTAGGCCTGAATAGAATTCAAAGACAATATTCAGATACTGAACATTTTAGCTTGGAATGAACGTTTGAAAGTTACATAGATATTTACATAAAATATGTCAGCACAATCAATCTCTACACCAAATATTTCATTCCTTAAATCATAGGCCAAGAAATACAACATTTATATAACGAAATATTTCAGTAAATTAACGATCAAACAAAACAATAAACAACAGACATTTTATAAGCCATATTGTCGAAACAGAAACAGTACCAATATTTGTAACCAATGAAAAACAATTCTTTTCCTGCATACAGTCTACTGTGATACAGCATTACTGTGTTCATGAACATGTAGCAACAGTCGTCCAAAAATGTTTATGTCAATTTTTGTAAAAATATTGTATAGCACATGCTTCCTTTATGATGCTGCAATGCAGCGCAGTAATATTTCTAGACATATTTTTAAATTTGTCATTTTTTTCATTGTCATATTCAATGTAATTATAAGAATTGAATGCTTCATTGTTATAGTTTTATTTGTTTGTAAAAGCCTTGAAATAAGCACTTTTTGTATGAAGCACCCGGTCAATGGATCTTTATTTGTGGCATGAACTTTTACCAGAATTATAATTTTTTCATTATTTTTCAGTCAAACAGAAAAAATTAAAATGTCCTGCCAAACAACTGAAAAAGTCTATGTAAAATACAAAAATAGGCAAGATATAAACAAAGGAAGGAACTTTACAAAAACAAAATTTCAATTAAACCAAAACTATGAACAACAAAGTTCACAACATCTGAACTTACGATACTTGTTCAGTACGGAACTACTTGTTGGTTCACCATTGTTTGAACCATATTGATGAAAATGAGCCCCTTTTTTTCCACTGATTCGATGGACATTATTGTTGTTATAGTAACCAATATCATCAGCCTCTTCTTGAGTTTGATAAGGTGGTCTGTGATACTGACGATTTCTATTTTTGATCGATGATATAGGCATATCATTGTTACCGAAGTACGAATACCCATCATTATCACGATCATCATCATTGTCATAGTAATTAAATGAAGGCCGATTACGATTTCGTAACATTTCGACATTGTCATAATAATCATTTATGTCGTAATCTGGGTGATATTCACGAGGATAAACATTCTGACCATTTCCGCGATAATGATTTTTTCTCTTATCACTAATACCATCTTTTTCACTTAATTCGTTTCTGATTTGATAAAAGCCATGTCTATTACCTAATTTTGCCGTAGGCATCATGGTCGTAGTTGTTGTTGTAGTTGACGTAGAAGTAGTCGTACTTGGCCCATCGTGACCTCTTGGATCACCCATATGACCATGGTGACCATGTGCAACTGCCTCAAGTTTAGGATTAGGTGGTAGTTCAACATCGGAATCCCTTGGAATGCTGCCTAAAAGACTTGGAATGTTGTTTCCGGCACAGGTATGAGAAGGAACATTCGTACCAACAGGTGTGTAGTACATAATGTAAAAATTACACATTTCATCATCGGCCGTTGCCCTTTAATATGAAATAAAATTTAAAACTTTTACACATACATTACTAATTCAACTTTGAAAAAGATCGTGATCCAAAATCAAATCTGACACAAAAATATAACATAACTTAAATTTCTATAAGAACTATACACATTTCTGGTTTATTCTAAGCGTGTCTCTATTGGTGTTTTTATTTTTGTCTTTGAAATTCTAGGATCCAACAGAACTAGTTAAACCCTGCCCATATTACATTTATTTGAGTCTATTGATCTTCCAAATCAGGAATATTTTGGCATGTGATTGTGTCTTTACACTCTGTAGTTTTCTCAACTATATTTGATGATTTGATAAAGTGTTGTACCCACTGATTATTCAACTTGGTAAATTTGATAGTACCACATTGTTGTTTGTATTCACTGTATTGAAGGTCGTGCAGTGACCTATAGAAGTCTATTTTTGGTCAGTTCAGTTTGGAAATGAGACCACATTTCCTTCACAATTATCCAACATATGTTTTTTTTTTAATATAAAACATGGGTTAATGAAACATTATCTGATAAAATAAGTATTTTGTTTCTTTAACAATAAGAAATTTCAAATTTACAAACCCAATGTATGTTGTTCTATCTCGAGATGAGGAATCATAAGTACATCTGCCAACCTAAGGTAAACAAATCAACAATTATCAACAGAAAATGTTAGTGTTTCTCCAGAAATTGGTGAAGGAATCGAAATTGGCACAATTTAGTGTTAGTGTTTATAATGCTTCTTCTGGGGTCACAGCGTTAGGTAAAGTCTTAATAGATAAATTTTGTTTAGTTGTTTAGTTGGGAGTTTTATGCCGTTTCAGCACATTTGGCCATTTTGCGGTGGCCAGTTTTTATTGGTGGAGGAAGCTGGAGTACCTGCAGAGAACCACCGACCTTGGGTAGGAAAATTGGCAATCCTTGTCAATTAAGATCGGAGTCAAAAATACCCCGCCACAGGTGAGATTAGAACTCACAACCTCAGTGTTGACAGACTAGTGATCATTAGTAGTCATGACGAACTACCTAGACCACTCGGCCACCGAGGCCCCTCTTAATAGATAAAACATTTGCTATAATTATCAATTACCATGTACACACAATAAAAACAAACAAAAGAGAAGACATAAATATCATACAACTGTAGTCTATCTGGCAGATTCATTATATTAGGAACTTTTACTGGTATTGGTTTTTATGTCTTTTCACTCATTAATATATCTATGACATCTGATTAAAAGCTGTTGGCTTCATGTATTAGAACATTGAACTTATCCCGAAACTTTGGAAAAAATATTCATGAGATAGCCTCTCTATGGAGGCACTCACGATAGCATAGGAAGAAATATCGCCCCATCTGTACACATTATACTGACTCCAGCCGACCATGGTACTGTTTCACTAAAGGTCGTAAGAGTTACAATCAGTTGTAACTTGTATATACTGAAACAGTACCCAGTCCCTTGCTCTTCTCCTTGATGCAGTGTGTTTGGTGGAGAAGCAGCAAATACCAATTTTAATGTCTTTGGTTTGACCCAGTTCACTCTCACTGTAAAATAAATTCTAAATATATTTTTACATACCAAATGGTCTCCAGGTTTTATAACAATTTTATCTTTTACTGGATAAAAAGCCTGAAAATAGAAAAAGCAACGACTACAAAGTGATTTCTATGCGATAAAAAATTTTCTTGTAGATATCTGTTCGTTTACTGCAAAAACTTATTTACATGTACAGTAGATTTAGAAACCAGTTATATTGTACTTATAAATTCCTCTCTACTTGGAGGGTGCAATAGTCACTCTTTGTAGTAGCATTTTATCTTATTATTTTCCACCACCTTCTGTTGCTAAGGGTGTTACTCTCCATTCACACAGAACATGTTTTTCGTCAGGCTTTTTGTACAGACTACATGTAACAATGGTTATTGACACCATCCTGCCATACACAATCCCTAAAATTTTCATTAAAGATAAAAATTGACCTGAGACACTTGCTTCATATTCAATTCCCTAGCTAGTGTATCACAACACCCCTCTTTTTTTGTCAATTTATCCAATTATAATAATGTAGATTACCTGTGGCCACTGTGGATTCCCTTTGCCAATCAAATTAAATGTATTGTATGTTTTGTTGACCTGGTATCCTGTTATCACACGACCTAAAAATAAGATCAAATAAGATTTGACATATATGACTGTTACCGGGTATTAGAAAACATTTTCCAAAGTTTTCCAAAAAGGAAGAGTAAACTGTAGAGACAATGTGAGTTGCCCAATCACAATTACATGTAGAAACCCACCAATAGATACCGTGTCTAACATTTGGTTCAGAATTACTTATTCTCAAGTTAAGAAGATATTAAAATGCATCAATGATTTTGCCAAGTCAAATTACGCATGTACAATACTTTATTTTGGGATATTGTCGCTGTGGTTTATTAGACACCTGCCAAAATTAAACACACCAAAATAAAACAAATCCAAAAAAAAAATTAGAACAGCGTTCCGAAGTCCCCCGCCGCTAGAGCATCAGAAACCCTTGGACAAGTGAAACATAACAAAATTTTCTCAAAGAGAGAGAATAGAAGGACAAACAATTTGTGGTTATTGCTAAAGTTTTTACAAGTTAATGAGTGGTATGAAGACATTTAAACAATATGGGTATAGTGTTGAAATCTTATTTTACCATGTGTATTGAGAAATTATACAAATGTACATTTACTCCTTTTCAATAAACAGAAATGCTTTGATCAAAAGTATTCCGCCGAACAATTTCTTAAAGACAGTATTTTTCAATTTTATAAGTTTCGATAGGAGTTTATGTATAAAACCTCCCTTTAGGTCCAAGTGTATAAATATTATTCCAATGCAAGGAGAATATAAATTTTCTAGAACACTTTTGTCAATTTTCAAAGTTATTAAGGGGCATAACTCCTACAAAAATATTTCGACATGACTCATCTTCGAACTCCCTTGAGGTATCATTGAGTTAAAGCTACTGTATAAATATTATCCAAATCGGTCAAGAAATAAATTTGCTAGAGCGCTTACATGAAAATTTTGTCAATTTTCTAAGTTATTAAGGGGCATAACGCCTACAAAAATATTTCGACACGACTCATCTTCGAACTCCCTTGAGGTATCATTGAGTTAAAGCTACTGTATAAATATTATCCAAATCGGTCAAGAAATAAATTTGCTAGAGCGCTTACAAGGTGGACGGACGGACGGACGGACGGAAGCACGGACGGACGGACGCCCGGCATTACCATATCCCCCGCATCGCGTTGCGGAGGGGGATAAAATTATAAACTTCCAAAATAATTTCACATTGTAATCTGGAAAATTTATGAAATTTAATTATGGTTGCTATTTTTTGATTAATTTTGTTGAAGGTAAATTACTGAAATCATATTTGTATAATCAAAACAGTTCAATTCACAAAGATTTTTAAATGAACAATTTTATCAGTTGTCAATCATGGCAGCTTGTAGTGACGACATTATTACCATTACTCAAGACACTGCTAATCATACAGATTACTAAATCATACTCTAATTTTATTTAAGTTTTATTTTTATTTTAATTTATTTTTAATTTTTTTTCTGAAAGTGACAAAATTAAACACAGTACTGACACAAAGTGCCAACTTTTAACACACCAAAATTTCACATTGATGTTTTTAGCACAAAGTGCCAAAATATCACTACATCAAAATATCCTGATTTATAGTATGGGCCAGGTTAGCTAAAGATATGTACTGCTTTAATCAAATATAGAAAAACAATGAATGCTGAATGACCTGTCATCTGAATAAGCAGGATAACACTAGGTGGAGTTTATTTGAGGGATTTCACTTTAAAACTGGTTTACCAATTGTATATCTCTGACTGAGCTATCCAAGCATCAGTTCAATCATTACAACATGGTAGTGAATCTATGGCTGCTGATATTGCCATATAATAATTTTAAGAAATTCATCCTAATAGAAATGGAAGGAGATATTCACTACTTGCAGATATTGGAGTTGTCTCCCATATGCATGAGTTATCTTTCCTAATAGAACGTGTCTTGTATTTAACATATAGGGCAAACATTACTTTATTTTTTTTCCCCTGAAAATATTGAATTGGGGAAGGCCTTCATCAGACATTAAAAATGGGTCAAAGTCACAAATGGCTGGGTTGCAAAGAATGGGTTATGTTCACTTTTATGGATATCTGAATTCTGATCCGTGGCACCGTGTCAACTCACACTTCCACGATGATCGAAGAGTTTAAGATAAGACCAGATTAGTATCAATTTTACTGTGTGAACTACCAACAAACTTTTAAATTTTGTTTACGGACAAAAATTCTTCAAATAATTCAACAATATTATGAAGGAAATTATAAACACAGGTCAACAATATTATGGAGGAAATTATAAACACAGGTGAACATCTTTAATATATATGCACATTTTGATGGAAAAATGACTAGGTTCCCAAGTCTGAAAAATGGGAAGAAAGTATTCAAACAATTCCATAATAGTAGGTGCACAACTTCAATATGTGTACCATCTTCCTGTGAAGTTTGATAAATCTGGATTGAAAACTGTAGGAGGAGTTGATGGCACAAAATGGGTACTGTGTTTTCACATTTTGATGGAAAAATTGGAAAAAAATTATTCAAACAATTCCATAATAGCAGGTGCACACTTCAATATGTGTACAATCTTCCTGTGAAGTTTGATAAATCTGGGTCCAAAACTGTAGGAGCAGTTGTTGACACAAGATTGGTACCCTATTATCCCCACCTGCCCAAACGCCCAACATAACCATTCTATAACACCAATTTGCACTTTGGGCAACCCCGCCAAAAAAAAAAATGTGGGAAAAAAAATTCATTACTTTCTATGGATCACATATTCTCCAAAGAGCTGATAACTCCACAAATGGGACGCAACTCACATGTACCAAAACTGGGGAATAGGGTAAAGGTCAATGATTAAAAACTCAGAAACAGACCAGGTAATAAACCAATACAAATCCTATTAACAGGTATAATTTGTACCAAATCTTAAGAGTCAAAATCCTATGCTATTTACTTGAAGCTGAATGCACTAAAATCAGGCAAGCCTATAAATTGTAAAAAACAACACAAAATTGATGATGTTTGCAATTTGTAAAATGTTAAACCATACCTGTGATTGAGATAAACATTTCTGGTATACTGTAATGAGTTATTTACAAGTACTTAACAACTTACTCAGACTATGGGCATGTGTTCTGTATCCAAATGGGTAAATATTTCCTGATGCTTTAAATTCACATGACATATCCGAATGAACCTCTGAAAATCACACAAAAAAACACATTGTAATTCCAATTCCATTATTGAAACATAGTATTGTTTGCTTGTTTAGTTGGGGTTTTACACCATTTTCAGCACATTTCGCTATTTCACGGCAGCCAGTTTTTATTGGTGGAGGAAGCCGGAGTACCCGGAGACAACCACCGACCTTCGGTAATAAAATTGGCAATCCATGTCAATTAAGATCGGAGTCAAACACACCCCTCCACAGGTGAAATTCAAACTCACAACCTCAGCGTTGACAGGCTAGTGATCATTAGTAGTCATGACAAACTACCTAGACTACTCGGCCACCGAGACCCCCGAAAAATAGTATTAATGGTGTCATACTACAATAACAATGCCTATAGAAACATACAAAAGAGAATACATTTGCAAACCTTATTTTTTATTTCTGAAACGACTGTTGGCTTTAATATATTTGGAAATTTAGGTCAACACACACACTTCGATTATCAAGCATTATTCTTTATAAAACATGCATTTACTAACATTTTTAAAACTAATATTTTAAAAGGACATGCATCAGTTGCTTTGCGAACAAAACAACAATTACGATCGTCACAAAAATTGACATCACAGTGGAAAGTGCAATGTCACATCCAAAGTATAACGCCATAAATTCAAATGACACAGTTGTACAGGATAGTTGTCTTACAAAATGTGGTTTTATATGAATTGTATATGAGAATTTACATGTAGGAACTCATTTATGGCCTTTGAGTGCATATATTTGTATCATATCGGTAATCATTTATAAACAATAACTTACTTTTCTGATGAGGTCTTATCACAGTTGAATAAGATAACAATAAAAATATTCCTGCTTGGAAAATTTGTCTGAAAAAAAAAATGGACAAATTAGTGTCACCTGCCTCAACCTGGTGTATATGTAAAGTCATTGAACCATAAAAATGAGGTCAAAGTTTTAAATTAGTAGTTTTTGAGGAGAATTTATTTTTAAGTTATACAAGATGAAGGACAGCAATAAAAAAACTGTTCAGTTGATTTTCATAATATGTTAAGTATTGCATGGATTAATTTCTTGTGCAGATTAACCAACATCTGTCTTTTATCATATCTATACCCAATTACAATTTATTTGGCCCTTAGAGTGAGTTTTCAGAGGAGAAGTCTGAAATGTTATTAATTTTTATAAAAATAAAAATCACATCCTAAACAGAGTCGATGGCTACTAAAAGAAAACAAACAAAGTTATCAACAAAATTCAAAAAAAAAAAAACCACAAACACATGAACTCAAGTGGCTCCCTTCCTAAGGTCTTATGACTGTTCGATAAAAGAACATAAAGGTTTGAACATGATGTATACAGTAGGATCAGCTTCTTTTAGCTTATAAATTCTGTAGAAAAATTTTCCTTAAATTACCGATTTTACTATATAAAAAGAAATTAGATTCATCTTCCAGAATTATAACAGAATTATAATAATTTCAAGTCATGAGTCTAATACTATCTCACAGTAGTAAAATATCAAATGCTGTTAAACATTTCTTACATAATTAGAGAAAGGGAGATAACTACACCAATTTATCTCCCTTTATAATGGACTTATAATATTTTAAGGTTTTTGAATAAATTTTCCATGACAACCCTTTAACAGAATTTTCTGGTTAGCATCTACACAAGGATATCTAGACGAGCTATCCTTATTTAGGGCTATCTCATTAAAATGAATGTGGGAGGGTAGGAAGGGAACTTCAAAATACCTCCACAACCAACGAACTTTTTTTTCATAACTTTACATACATGTGATAGGCACACCCAGGACCCCATGTACTATAATAGAACTTCCCTTCCTACTTTCCCACATCAATTTTAATGCAATAGCCCTTACTTACTTTTGAGATGTCACATGTAATCGTATCCCTGAATGATCTGCTTTTTGCGAATCTTCTACAATTACAATAAAATTTTATTCTGAATTATTAAACAAATTGGTGTTATACACCAAAACATTTTTCCTATAGGTAGCACCTGTTTTTATAATAATTTTGACAAAATCAGAGATGATTACCCTTTTCTGGTCTATCAGCATTTTGTATATTTACGCTGACGATCAGTAGGATTAATCGGTAAGATTAAGCACGCTTTCAATTTTCATCTGGTTTTCATTGGACTAATCATGGAAATAAATGATTATGAAGATTAATTCTAAAAGTGAAATAAATTTATCTCTTCTAAATACTGAGCATGATCAAACTTTTAATAAACACAAATGTTCTAGTGACATAAAGAGTTTAAAATAAATTTCATCTAGATTTTGGACCTTAATCTATCATACCAACTGATTTTATTCTAACCACAGTAATTAATCTGTCGTGAGAATTAAATTATTTTTTTCCCCATTCTAGTGGAATTTCCACAAAACACCAACCGAATGAATAAAAAATATGAATCCCCACAGGAGATTAAATTGTTTTGTAATTTTGTTTCCCTTCTGTGTCATCAAAATTAAGTGATTCTATTGGTCTGACTCGTTTATGACATCGTTGTTAGTAATGGCACCATCTGCTTAACCAAAATGTCTGTTGCAATGGAATGGAATATATACACTTCAAAATTGAAAATTACGGGAGAAACAAATTCGTATTCAGTTTACCATTTATTCTATTCTCTCGACTTGATAGTTAAATTTGCTATTTAAACATGCATTCCAAGGTTCACATATTGAAAATCAAAAATTTAACTCTCTTGAGTTCAGAAATATAAAAAATCCACTCTATACTTATCCACATCAACAAAGGGTGTAGAAATAGCCTCATAATTGGAGAAACAGAAATCATCACAATCTGACAGGACGACGCTAAGGTGACTCGTTTTTATCCACCTTTATAATAAAATGTACTTACTTGGTAGAGGTTTAGCATAATGAACCTGTACAACAATATAATTTATACCAGAACTGCCTGAGACATGGAATCCTACACCTAAAAATATAAGTTGTCTTCATGTAATTATAATTACAAATAAAATAAAGTTTCACGAAGCCAGCATGACTTGAACACAGAATACTGACATGTGAAAAAAAATTCTTTGATACCAATTTCGATGCACAAGATGCGCACATTTCGTCAATTTACGACTCATCGGTTGTGCTCACAGCCTAAAAAGTTGAAAACCAAAACAAAATAATCCAGAAGTTTGAAGACCAAATTCTAAAAATGCCAAAATGATCAAAATGGGTTATGCCAAAACCATCTAAGGACAGAGCTATGTAAGAGGGAGATACTAATTAGTTTTCGCAAATTTCACATGTTGTAACAGTTAATTTAAAGTATCAATGTCGGGCTAGTTTGGAAATATTAGCAACTGAGCTGGAGATACCTTCGGGGACTTGGAGTCCATCAACAGTGATATCGACTTTGATACCAATTTTGATGCACAAGATGTGCACATTTTCGAAAAGTATAATTAAGTGCAGAAACTCTATTATCACTGATTTAACTAGGACTTTGAGACAATTAGTTACTTTGGTGGATTGTTCTTGACATACAAAACTTTGGAAATACATGAGTAAACCAAGGTTCTCTTAAAAGGAAACAAATTCCTGATCCTTATACGGCACCCTCAATGAGGCCAAGAAAAGTCAATCTTGCAGTAGTTGTAATCTGTAGTGGAAGATGATGTGACCGCAGATATTATCCATACATGTGCAATATCATTTGTAATATTGAAATATTTTAACAATGAATCAATTTGTGATGATAACTGTAAAATTCCTGTAGTGATGATAACTCTAAAATTCCTGTAGTGATGATAACTGTAAAATTCCTGTAGTGATGATAACAATCCCTAATATAGTCCTTGCTGAGTAGGTATTGTGACTTCAGTACATATCTCCTGTCAGACTTGAAGTTCAAGCAAAGTGTTTACTCTTACACAATATGATTATTTTGGGTTTTTTTTGTCGTTTATTCAGGACTCTGTGTCAAAATCTTAAAAAATTTAATAATTTTTTGTTGGTTCTGGAATTTATTATGTATATCTGCTTTCTGTCTATCAAAGCAACTTTTTTTTATCAAAATAAACACTATTATTTCAAACAAAAAGCTAAGTTTTACTAAGTGTGAAGGCCTCCGCTATAAGACAATTAACTGCAACGAAAGTACTATTCCTTTGCTTAATTTGTTGTTAAATGCATTTGGGGGTTTTGTGTCAAAAATTTATCCCCCAAAATTCTTTTCTATCATCTTTTACACACTAATCAGGCACACTGTACTAAGATGCAATATCTACATAGCATTTTTTTTAAATAATATTTTTTTAAAAAGAATGAAGTCCTTCACAAACCTTTTGGTAGTTTAAGAGGTGGTGCATTCTTAGCCCATGCAAATATAATCTGTTCTGTTGATTTACATATTCTCCCACAATGCCTAAAATATGCAATTTTTATAATTTATAAGTCATATACATGTAAAAATGTATCTAAATGAAAAACAAACCATTTAAAATTCAAGGTTTTCCCCCATTTTCAAGGTAATGTGTGAAAATCTGTATTAATCCAATTTTAGGATCCTTTGACACAATTGTGAAAAGTCCAAATGTCTGAGTGGTTATAGGGGAGACATGAGAGAGCACCTTATAACATGTATGTAAACTTAAAAATTCTTCAATGTTTTTTCAATTTTCAAATTAATTTTCTGCTGATGAAACCTTAGATGTTTTGCTTCTGTCACCATTTGAATAATTATTTTCAAACATATTGTTTCTCATTAAAATTGTCGTTTCCCCGTCAGGCAAAAAAAGAAATACGCGCAAATATCATACATACATATACATTATCCAAACCATGAGATTTTTACCTATTAAGCTCTTTTTATCATTTTTATAATCAGAATCATTTCATAAAACTATATTTGTTTGTTTAGTTGGGGTTTTACGCCTTTTTCAGCACATTTGGCTATTTCACAGCAGCCAGTTTTTAATGGTGGAGGAATTAGAAGTACCCGGAGAGAACCACCGATATTTGGTAGGAATATTGGTAATCCTTGTCAATTAAGATCAGAGTCGAACACACCCTGCCACAGTTGAGATTCGAACTCACAACCTCAGTGTCGACAGGCTAGTGATCATTAGTAGTCATGACGAACTACCTATACCACTCGGCCACCAAGGCCCCTTTTGAGGAGGTAAATTGTTCTAGAAGGAAAGTGTAAGTAAACAAATTGTGCTATTACTGCTAATTTCTCCTTCATGATTGGCTTATTGGTTCCCATTGCTATTAAAAAACATTGTCTAATGGATTTTGAAAAATTCTTTAATAATTCCAGTTCAAAATGACAAGGCCATTATTTTGAATTATCTGGTCAAAGTTCATTATGAATGTGTTTACAACGATACACTATAATATACTCAAATGAAATAATAGAAAACTATTACCAAGTTAAGTCATTGCTGGCCGGTCGTTTACAACCAAATAGTAAAACATGATGGGCTTGTCCTATATCTTCTATTGCATCAAATTGCACTGAAAAAAAACAAATCAACAATATCAATTAGAATGTATACAAATTAAAATTCTCAAAAGAGAAAAATGTATGTCGAATACTTGATTTCCGATTTTGTCCGGAATTACCGCATCCGGGGCAAAAATTATTATTCCGATCACGTGACTTGTTTTGTTAGGCATGAAATTGGCACTTTCCAGGTTACGAAAGTGAAGGGAAATTTTAAGGATAATGCAAGTCGGGCAAGTTTTAGCTTTATGCATTCATGGCATGATATACCCTTCTGGGACAGAAATTGTCGCAACTCTGGTTGCTAAAATGCAACATTTATATATGAAGAATTTTAATACCTACGTATCTCCTATTGTTTATCAATGTCAATAACCTACCTATATATATAAGTACATTGTGTACCATAAATTGGGACATTTTGAGTATGGTTATATTCTGGTTTATTTGGCATCTGTAAATGTGCCAAATTTAAAAACACCAAAATAAAAAAAAATATATAAAAAAAATTCCAAAATAAATTCAATTTATTTTGAAGTTGTTTGATTCATATAAATTGTATTAAAGCTTAACTTCTATTATCAATATTTGTCTAATCAGGAAAATTCAAATTATTAAGATTTTTAAAATAAAATTAATCAATTCAATTTTCAATAATGAGAGCTCATAGTAACAATATTATCACCATTACACAAGACACTACTAACTGCTAATCGGACAGACTAGTAAATTATAACATCGATTTTTATTTAATTTTTTTTTTCATTTCTGAAAGTGAAAAAATCCAACACAGTTCTGAAATTAAGTGCCAAATTTTAACATGCAAAAATT
The DNA here is from genome assembly GCA_028015205.1 of Mytilisepta virgata. Taxonomy (NCBI): domain Eukaryota; kingdom Metazoa; phylum Mollusca; class Bivalvia; order Mytilida; family Mytilidae; genus Mytilisepta; species Mytilisepta virgata. The sequence goes on along the minus strand of CM051517.1, from coordinate 66,880,474 downwards.
TAAAATCCATGATTTAGTTTGTTTGTTTATTTAGTTGGGGTTTAACGCCGTTTTCAGCACATTTGGCCATTTCGCGGCGGCCAGTTTTTATTGGTGGAGGAAGCCGGAGTGCCCGGAGAGAACCACTGACCTTCAGTAGGAAAATTGGCAATCCTTGTCAATTAAGATAGGAGTCGAACACACCTCGCCACAGGTGAGATTTGAACTCACAACCCCAGCGTTAACAGGCTAGTGATCATTAGTAGTCATGACGAACTACCTAGACCACTCGGCCACCGAGGCCCCCTCCATGATTTAGCAAAATCCACCAAAATATCCCTATTTACGGTACATGTATCGTCCATTTGTAATCAAAGTCACCAACTTACCTATATAAGTATCTCCCAACGGTAATCGATGAGCGCTACATAGATATTCATCATGCTGAAACAAAATATTAATCAAATATCAGAAATATTTTATAAATTTATATTAACTAACTAAACTGTAAATGTCTGTTAGTCTTAAAACTGAGTCCATGACTTATAGAAAATGAATTGTTAAGAAAATGATGAACCAGAGTGAGTTATCTTTTCCTAACCAATGAACGTAAGGGAGATAATTAAATTAAAGACAAATTTATATCTCCCTTACCTACATTGGTTAGGAAAATATAACTCACTCTGGTTTCTCATTAAATTGACATTAGATTATCTGGTTATCAAAATAGAGCATGGACATTTTACATGTATGGACATGTATAAAAATAGAGATACTCTGAAGTGATCAAACTGTAGTAGTGCTCAAAGTAGTGGGATCCAACCCTGACCAGTTGACTCAAAGACTTTAATATTGGCATTTGCCGCTTCTCTGCCAAGCACGTGAATTTAGGAGTGATAGCAAAGATCAGTTGGCTCAAAGTCAGAATATTGTGTCCATGTATGTTGAGATGTCTTCCAGCAAACTGTTACATTGTACCTTGCGAACAAGCTAAATAAAAAATCTGGCTCAGAGGGTGCATATCCATATCGCATCAACATATTCTCATCCTGATATGCATGTAATAACCATATTAATATATATATAAATAACTGTCCTGCAGTATACAACTTGTTTACAATATCATGCGGTACATTTACCATATCTTTTTCTAAAAAACATCCTAGGGGCATAGACAATTTTGAATAGTGAGAAAGGAATTTCCTGTTTCTTCACTGACCTAAAGCAGTTGAAACAAACTATACCTATAAAGGAATTATCAAAATGAAGCATGCACATTATTGGTTTTCATCAGATTTTCCTTAAGGAGTGGATTAATTTCTTTGCAAGGTTCTTTGAATATCGGCAAAGGAATAATGAAGCCACAAAACAGTGGGAAAAGTCCACAAATTTTAAGTCCAAGGAAAAGACAAAGTCAGGAGCATGGAACACAACAAACAAATGCGATAAGAATACATGTATAGCTAAAAGAATAAAAAACGTATAATAAACTAAACACAAGAGTGGACACACAAAAATGTCTCGCCTGTCGTGTATTTCAATGAAAGTAAATGCTATCAGACATACACTATAAATTACCTATTACATATATTTTTATAAAAAATACAAAAACACAAAAACTTAACTTTACCCACAGAACCTTATAAATGATGTCAAGGTCAGATGACACCTGTCAGTTGGACATGTACACCTTACAATCAATCCATACACTAAAATATAGCAGACCTATTGCAAACAATATTCGAAAAACAGAGCAAAACACAAAAACTTAACTATAACCACTGAACCATGAAAATGAGGTCAAGGTCAGATGACAGGGTAGTTGGACATGCACACCTTACAATCCTTCCATACACCAAATATAGTAGACCTATTGCATACAGTATTCGAAAAACAGGTCAAAACACAAAAACTTAACTATAAACACTGAACCATAAAAATGAGGTCAAGGTCAGATGACACCTGCCAGTTGGACATGTACACCTTACAATCCTTCCATACACCAAATATAATAGACCTATGCTTATAGTATCTGAGATATGGACTTGACCACCAAAACTTAACCTTGTTCACTGATCCTTGAAATGGGGTCGAGGTCAATTGAAAACTGTCTGACGGGGATGAGGACCTCGTAATGTACGCACATACCAAATATAGTTATCCTATTACTCGTAATAAGAGAGAAATTAACATTACAAAAAATCTTAACTTTTTTTTCAAGTAGTCACTGAACCATGAAAATGAGGTCAAGGACAATGTACATATGACAGACGGAAACTTCATAACATAAGGCATCTATATACAAAGTATAAAGCATCCAGGTCTTCCACCTTTTAAAATATAAAGCTTTTAAGAAGTTAGTTAACGCCACCACCGCCGCCGGATCACTATCCCTGTCGAGCTTTCTGCGACTTAAGTCGCAGGCTCGACAAAAACTAAAACAAGACAGCACAGAAAATAAAGTTAGTGTTTTGGTAAAATATGTGGTGTTTATTAGAAGTCAAAATGTCTAAAGATCTACAGTTTAGGTAGGTGGGGCTTCATTTAGAAGATATCAGCAATATTATAAATATGAATCTGTTTTGTAATTTTTTTTTAAATATGAAGAAACAAAATTTGTTTAGATTAATCTGAGTTGAAACTAACCTTTGTTATGTTGGCTCCTTTCATCGTTATATCCAATGATTGCGATATCACAGCTTGTGTTAATCCAAGGTCAAAAATAAAGTTTAACACGATACAAATGTACGCTAACAATTTCAAATCCATGGAGACCATTGTTCCTTTCTCTTTGGTAATAGACGATATAAAATTAAGTACAAATAAAAAGATATACACTTCACTATATTGGAAATTTATTCCTTCTGTCTGAGATCAAATTTCTTCAGGATCCATTCTGCAATTTAGTAAGATCAAACATTAAATTGAAATGGATAATTATTTCAAATTAAGTGTAACAACATAAAAAAAAATGTCTTCTTGATAAACAAGTACATCTGTCAAGAAGGGGTATATATAACATGTTAAATGATCTTGTTTAAAATCCAATGACATATTACATAAGAGTCTACTTAAAAATGGGGGAAGCAACATGAACTATGTTACAGGATGTCTCCATGGCTCAAAATTAACCAATCAAACAACAAATTTTTATATTATTGACATCTAAATTAATCTAAATTTCTTTCTATCATAAGTAATAGATATATACATTGATTGGTATAAAACAAACAGGCAAAAAGAAAGAAATAAACATTTTAAGTTGCAAAGGAATTATTTTAAAATCATAAAAATGTTACCAAACACCAATTAGTTTGTTTAAAATGCAACAGTATGTTGTTTCTTAACTTTAGTTATATGAATAGATCTCAATAAAGGATAATTCATCTTTTACATTTTTCTTTCTGAAAATGTTAGAATTCTTCTTATTTTTCATTTAGTCACCTTAATACTGATATGTGATTTTTGGGTGTTTCATTGGGCCAGTGTTAATCTTGATAAATTTTTATTAATGGATATATATATTTTATCTTTCTTTGAGTTTCAATCATTGTCAAACTTCATCATGTTCATGATAAAGTGAACATGGTTTCCCCACCCTTGATTTTAATTCCTGAGATAATCTCTGATTTGAACCATTATTTCTACAGCAAAATGAATTCATATGATAAATTGTTTAAAAAGAATAAAACTGCTTTGATATCTGTGTCGTTTGTTGTATCATGTGATAAATGTACAGAATGATACAAACAACGATATTAATCTTTTAACTTTTAATTTTCATGCACACATGTGATATTGTCATATTATTGATCACACATTAAGACAATTGAAATCGATCATTTTGTATATTATTGTTACATTTATATCTCCTCTGTCAACATCTGTTGAGTGTTTATGTAAAGGATAATTAACAGGAAACTTATTAAATGTAACTAAAATAAAGGGCTTCACTAAGTGCAGCATGATATGACTGCAACATACATGTATACATGTAAACAATTTAAGTAAGTGTAAACACACTATTAGGCTTGACCCAGGAAAGTATTTGATATTATAATATACATTACAAAGAAATATTGACACAAGATAAAACAATATGAAAAACACCAAAAATTTTGAATTCCAGCCACATTGCTTTTTTGGCCCTTTTTGGCTCTTTTAATACAAATGTACCTTATGTCTCAAAAATATAGAAGAAATAATAATCATATACTACTTTAAATTACTCATCAAGATAATTTGATAGAAAAAAATGACCATTCAAACCCGATGATAAATAAAAATTTTAGGTGTCCTTCAAAGTGATAATTTTGTCCCCTTTAATCTCCTTTATCTCTGCAACAACAAAAGTTACACAAAAATGCCAGGAATAACTTTTATTACATTACTTATGATGAACCACTGTACAAAAAAATCATTAAAATGTGATAAGAAATAAGTTTCGAAAATTAAGGTGTGTCCCTTTTTTGGCCCCTTTTATCTCTAAAACGGTAGTGAAAAAGGGATCTTAAGAAGTTTTTACAATTTCATCAAGTAACATTAAAAACCAAAAATCATTCTATCAGATAAAAATTTTAAAAGTTACATAAAAAACCCTAAATGACCCCCTGAAAAAAATCCAGTACAGACTAGATTTCCCAAAATCAATCCCAACCTGTATTTCTTATCCGTGAACAAGATATTGAAAAACGGATCTTAAGAAGTTTTTACAATTTCATCAAGTAACATTAAAAACCAAAAATCATTCTATCAGATAAAAATTTTAAAAGTTACATAAAAAAAAACCTAAATGACCCCCTGAAAAAAATCCAGTACGGACCAGATTTCACAAAATCAATCCCAACCTGTATTTCTTATCTGTGAACATTGAGGTAAAATCTTTTAAGGATACATTAATCATGTAAATAGAACAAAAGTAAATGAGTGGGAAACATATCTGTCTACTGGCGCTGATGACAATGAAAACAGGCTCATACCATAATACATCTGCAAATGTTTGCGGTCGTGTAAAAATAAAACAGACCACTTTGGTCCTTCCATCTATTTTTGTATATGACTCAATTCAAATTTAGTAAGAATTACCTCCCCTACTGTTTAAGATTATATTGTTTATTCACTTTACCTGCATGGGGTTAATTATCTAGGTGTATATACATATCATGTCACTTAAATATTGGTTTTACAACTTTTACAGGTAAAATTCTGCATATATATTACACAGTCCAATATAAATTAAAGATAACATGGCTGTACATAAAAATCAAGGGAGGTAATAAATTTTAAACTGGAAATTAGTCAATTTCAATGAACTACATTCCCATTTAAGCAGCACATTTCATACATTTTTATGCACTCTGGCAAATTTGAAATAAAGGTACCCCTCTTTTAGAAAAGTTCCATGATTTTTTCATAAAAATGTCCCATTTTGAATAAGAAATCAAACTCGAAAATTAAATCTGCCTATTGTAAGTTATCATGTCGCTAAATGGGAAGTAAACTGATTACGGCCATCAAAGCCATAGTCGTCCATAGGAATGAACAGACCTTATCTGTAGTAATGTAATAAAATGATCTGCATTTAATTAAAATTAATACCATTTTACCTATAAAGGAAGTTAAGGACCACCCAGTGTTTCCTGATCGATAACTACTAGAGTATTGCAATTAAATGTATGTTGTATATTACAGGTAAAAAATACAATAAACAATGAAGAGGACAAATGCAGGGGGAGCACTTCTGAGTGGATTCTAAACACCACAGTATGATAATATCAAATATATAACAGCATAAATAAATTTTATCCTGCAATAAAGCTATTTCCGGTCTAATAACAGGGGTAGAATAAACTTTAGTTGTATTAGGTCAATGACCTAATAAAGTCTACTGGTGCTTGTTTACATGAAGAGCGCGAGGAGCATCATGAATGTACTAGATGACGTCGTGGCATTTCCCACGTTTTCTCGGGAGTTGGATTTCAACTTCAAATGTAATTTTAAGGCATTTTACGAATTGAAAGGGGATTGCAGGATAAAGAAAATACAAAGTCATTGTCGGAAAATATAAAATTTCTTTGGGTTCGCTGCGAAACATGGGAAAAAGGCTTGGTAAAACTCAACTTTTTTCATGTTTCTAAAGCTCGCCCAAATAAATTTTATATTTTCTGACAATGACTACGTATTGTATATTTATAAGAAAATACAGAATTTTAAAAAGTCTATTGTACACCAATATAAGATGAAAAGAAATGTGGTAAATTAATACATTTTAAGCATTTTTTAAATAATATAAAGTTTTAAAAGCCAAAATTTAACTCTTTGTGTTCGCATGTTTTTGACTAATTGTAATATAACCTATGAGGTAATAAAATTTAAGAGTAACAATGTGAATATACATGTACACCTTGATTGTGTATTTTTATTATATTTATTATTATATTTATTATATTTTACCTTATCCCTATCATGTACACATGTAGCATGTTGTTTTTGGTCGATACATAATTTTAACGCACTGACCAAGAACAATATTGACCGAGGACAAAGTCTGAGGTTGATATTGTTATTCTTGGTCAGTGGGATAAAATCTTGTATCGACCGAAAACAACATGCTACAAGTGCTTTATTATTTTTCAAATTTCAATATCAAATCATCACTTTTGGAAGGGCTGAATATTCCAACTTAACAATATTGAATAACAATTAATTTTTTTTTAAATGATGTTGACTTTTTTTGCTCTTTTTTCTTTCAGATAAAATTTATTATAATGTTAAAAATTACGTTTTGTATTAAGGCCAATTAAAATTAATTGATAGATTTTCATCCCCGCCCGCCCCTCGAAAATCGTGCCGCCCCGATTTTTTTTATTTTCTAAAATTTACGATTTCCGGATTTTGTTCATCTTCGTTACCGATATCCGTGTCAATAATTTCGTTTTTTGTTAACTTCCTGTAACAATTCAACATGGTTTTCGTGATTCGACTATTTTTGTGACCTTTAGATGTCTTTTGGTCAGCTTAAGTCTGCAGAGATTGGAGTTGAAATTTCTATTGCACATGTTTCTGGAATAAAAACATATATAAGCCATTTTATAACGTTTACATATTAATAAAACCTTACAAAATAGTTTCATATGAAATAAAAAATAAAATCCTCCCACCCGCCCCATTTTTTTCAAAAAGTTGGATGAAAATCTACTAATTAATTTTAGTTGGCCTAATACAAAAACCCCACAGGCTTACTGTCAGTGGGACATTCAATTATGGTTATTTTTGGAAACCCCCAGTCCGTAAAAACTGTGTAGCACGCAACACATTTTTTAAAATATGGTTATTTTTGGAAATCACGAGTCCGCAAAAACTGTATATTAAACATGCTACACAGGTTTTTCTAGTTTGTCACGAGTCATGTGCTATTTCAATAGAAAAATATGTATTGTCAACAGCAAAATATATGAAAAATACATTTTTTAATTTCAAAATATGTTATGACATGTACATGTATGATGAAATAATTTTTTTTAGTTTAAAAAAATATTTTAAATTTTATACTAATCTTGAAATTTGGATATACAAAAAAATATACAATGAGTGGCCAAACACATTTATTCATGAATGTGTGTAGCGCATGAGTGAATTATAAAGGTTTTTTGGTCACAAATTGTATATTTTTGGTATTTGAACGTCAAAATAAGTTATACTGTTTATTACATTGACATATTTCAAATATTCAGAAGATTTAACAAAATAATATGATGGATTATGTTTTTATGTGAACATGTATAGTATTGTCATTGGTGACAGCTATTGTTATGTCACTTCCTAGACTGAAATATGACTTTTTAGTTTTCTAAGTGAAATATCTGATTTTAATTCACTCGGAAATCTAGGTATTTCACCACATACAATGTAATAGCTTCATTTATTCATTCTTTAATTTTTGTATCAGTGCATTATTATTTTTTAAATTAGGCCAAAAATAATATAATACCTGTGTTTCTGTTAAAATGGTAATAAAAATTAGGGTTGGTAGGTAGGCAAATAATTTCATTTTTACAAAAAGTTTTTGACTGGTTTCTACAGGCTTTAACAGTGCTTGATGAAAAATGGCAAAAAAAACTTTAGGCTGGCTCTAAAAATTATGGTCGGTCAGGTCAGCGGAAACACATATTTTTTGGCCTCATTGAAAAATTGTCCAAGCAACCTTGCATATTGAAAGCTTGGTTAATTAGTCTTGTTGAGTCGTCCAAGAAAACATAAACATTTTACAACTATTTATAAAGATTATATTTGTATACCTCAAAATTCATTCTGAATGTGAATTTCAAATAGAAAAATTAAGTCACATGAAAGATTGAATTGACTAACACAGACCTATCCTAACATTTGTAAAAAAAATTATTTCAAATATATTTAATGCACTTTGTATACAAATTTCATACAACACAGGGATGCAATACTTAATTTAATAAATCTCAAAGTAAAAGTTATCTCCCCTTTACATTTAAAATTCCTTCAGCAAAATGTTTTTGTGTCTCTTGAAGACATGACTGAACAAAATCAAGTAAGTTCAACTGTTTTAGTTACGACTTAGCTAATTGCATCTTTCATCAAGTGTGAAGTGATTGATTAAGATACTAAAATTTTGAAAAATCCATTTTTTGGACTTAGGTTTACAGACAGTACACAACAGCCACAGGCACTTGTTTTATAAAAAACAACCCCATACACAACACATTTATTAGTGTATGGGGTTGTTTTTTTTTTTTTTATATAAAACAAGTGCCTGTGACAGGCAGAGCACTAGAATGGGTCAATTTTGTTTCCCAAACTGTTACTTATTTTAGCATTTAGGGATAGTTGCTTGATCATGTCAATCCTTTAGGGTATTGTCTTTCAGAGAGTGACGATTAAACATAATACACCAGCATTGATTTCCATGTTAAGAAAATTATCTATACCGGTCACCGGCTATGGCGATCTGAAACCGTGCCATATGACCCTTTGTTTTGATGTACGTACCACTGTTTGATCCTTTATTATTGGTGAGATTAAAAAATCATCGTCTGAATGTTCTACATTTTACAAACTTGTATCCAAATCTGTTTATATCACACATAAAGATCTTTAATCCTTTTCGACTTCGTTTCTGTAAACATTTTGGTCAATACTACTTCCGGTCTAGAAAAGAAATACCGACATCTCGGACCACAGATAACTCGGACCATCGAAAATTCTATCTATGATCACGGATAACTCGAACCCACGACAATTCTAAGCACTTAGCACTTCATTTTAGGGGAAGCGGAAATGTATGGGGGATTTCCATATAATATTTGAAAAAAATCCACAGAACATATTAACAAAATAACAATCCAAAGATACTAATATTAGATAGTAAATTTATGCTGTATACGACGCATTTCAAGGAGTTATCTCTCATCAGCAGCATTAAAACCGAAACTAGTTTCAAAAATTTCGTCTCGGCTTGGACTGATGTGCAGAATAAAATCTTGTCTTCCATCAGAAGGTTTAATTTTGTAATATAATGGTTATATCTTACCATTGTTTGATTATTGTTGTGCATTATGGGGCCAAGCCAGTTTAGCAAATTTAGAAAAGTTGTATAAGTTACCAAAAGGGCTGCAAGAATTATACTTAATGTAACAAGAGATATACCTACCAATATACTATTAAAAAACTTGGATGGCTAACTATTTTTAAAAGAATTGATTGTCACAAAGGTGTTTTTATTATGTTTAAATGAGTCAACAATCTTGCTCCAGAATATTTATGTGATGTCTTTAATACTGCTAATAATGCTTCAACTTATTCTTTACGATCAACAAAAAGAAGAAACTTGTTTGTACCTGGTCCAAATACAAATTTTATGAAGAAAAGTGTTTACTATTCTTGAATCATTTTATGGAATGCTTTACTAACAGACCTAAAATTGAATAAAAATATAGAAACCTTCAAAAGAAATTATACAGATTACTTAAAGCTCCGTGAAGCTTTCTAAATTTGTTAAATTATAGTCACAGTATTGGAAGGCGATATATTCTATTGTTTCAATGTTTATATTAAATGTAACAATTTTATTGATTATATATATATGTATATAGGTGGTCTATATGGTGTGAATCTTTGTTGAAATTGGATCAATGTTAGATTAATTTATTGTTTGTGTTTTATTAATTTAATATTTTAATTGAGGGCCTCAGGAAAGATTAGTATTTTAATGCTAACTGTGTTACCCTCTATATACAAATACATGAAATATGAACAATTTTTGTAGATTTCCTAAAAAAATATTCGTTAATTTGTCCTGCAGCCGATGTTAGTTTTTTCATAATTGTACAATATTCATAATTGCACAATATTCACAACTGTTTTTAAAACCATAAATTAATATTTATTAGATATAAAATATATGTTTTATCAGAGATGAAGTTTTATTAAATGATCTAAAATGTGTTGCTGATAAAAAAAAAATCTTTTGAAATCATTTTATTAATTTTTCTGTGTTGTGAATATTTGTTTCCGGTTAATAGATATTAATCTTTTGTAAATATGTTAGTGAGAATGTGGTCTAGATGCTGCAATAAAGATAAACAGCTGTTTTTTTTTTATTATACAAAGAGTGTAGAGTCTCAGTTCTCTCATTTATATAAATGGTCTAGATGCTTCAATAAAGATAAACAGATGTTTTTGATTATACAAGGAGTGTAGAGTGTCAGTTCTCTCATTTAAAAATTTCGCGCCTTTCATTAGTGTCTGTTTCTGGAACCCAGTAACAACAAGATCGACATAATCACCTGGTGATTTCAATACACAGAATACACCAAACTGATCAGCTTTATCATCTTTTTAAAACACAATGTAAGTAAATTTGTATTTTATACTTTTATTTGTTTTTTGAAAAAGTTAATTCAAGGATTTGTAGGTTAATCATAATTCTTGGTTTGTTTAAATCGTCTGTAATCCTGGTGATTTTTTTATGATAGGCGGTCGATAGGAGACATATACTAAATATAAGAATGGTTATTTGTTTAGACAAGTTAAATAAATATAAAAGGATTGAAACATGCAACATATTAAATTGTCTGAAAGGCGGAAAGAATATGTTGCTGATAAAAAAGATCGTTAAAATTTTCTTTCTGTGTTTGGAATATTGATGTGAAAGTTAAATTTGACTGTATTTGATGTTGATATGGGCAAAAATAGTCTAGCTTTTCTAATGTATAAGATTCGCCTAGCTGGTTATCTTAATTTTAGTACCTTCAGTATGATAAAGTTTTCATTTTTTTTAACAATCTTTTGGAACTTATATTTTGTAAGTCAAGAAATGTTCTTTAAATACATAAAACTAGCCTGTTTCGATTTCTATTTGATTTCTTTTTTGGTTTAAAAGAAAATGTACATTTAATGATTTTGTCTTTTAATAAGTTAGATTAACAATCAGAGTTCATTTTTAATAAATATTTTTTTTTTGTAGTTTTCTGGACAAAAAGCTAATTTCATAATTTTATATTGACTTTTTAATTAAGCTAGTTTATACTGTGAGAAAACCAAGCAACATATTTGAAAAAAAATAAGCATATGTAATAAAACAAAGATATCAAGTTAACATAAATGACTTCTATTACTTCTTCTAGGTCGATCATCTTGGCACCATAGGAGGCAATAGTTCCACAGAATGCACAAGACACACGTTAAAATACTGTTTCTCTAACCATCTAGATATATAACGAGCAGAAATGAAAAAACAGGCAGAACAGGAAGAGCAGACGGAAAATAAATAAATCTGTCTCAGATATCATGTTTTTTTATTCCCTATTTTAAGGTCATTAGATCAGAAGTATTCAGGTTCAACTTAAGTTGGTATTTTTTATTTCCTAACCATGTTGGCACACCTGTGGCAGGTTGTTGGTAGAAAAGTAAAATGGTTGGCAGTTTGTAGAATTTGTTGGAAAATTATTGTTGGTCCAACGTTGGCCCAACGTAATTCCCTACTGAAATAGGTTGGCAGATTGTTGGCAAATTGTTCACTTTGTTGGCAAACTGTTGTTTGGCCAACGGAGGGCCAATGAGCAAAATTACGTTGGCCCAACAATGTTGCCAACGAGATGCCAACGTTGGCCCAACACATGATTGCTATGTGGGTACTTACTTACTTATCTGATATTATTAAAAGATTTCTTATTATGACATTTGTGTTGGTACACATTTTTACTTTATATGAGAGGTATGTTTGGGGAGGGTGAACCCGGGGTTTGGCCGGGGGGGGGGGGGGGGGGGCTGAAAAAGGAAACGCTATTTTTTTTATTGTCATAAAAATTATTTCCGATCATAATATGTTTTCAGATGTCGAGTAAACACGGCTTTGTGTTTTGTCATACATTATCGCTAACAAATATATCTAGTATAAAGCCCTGTTTCTGTATTTTGGGCCATACAAAATTAATTTTTAGTTCTTTTGGTTTTTTATTAACTTTAATTTTTTTCCTTGAGGACTTTTTTTATTCAGGTGGAGATCAAATTTACGTGCGGCACACATTTTTTTAACTAAAATATTACAAAAAATGGAAAACAATATCCCTATTTATTACCAAATTTTTAGAGCGGGCGAACAATATTTATTTTTAATAACTTGAAAACATTTAGCATTTTTGCAAAACAAAGCGGCAAACATTTATTTTCTTAAAATGAACGGCGAAATCCAAAACTAAAAATCAATTGGTGTAGCCTTTCCGTCAGTGTAAAACATTTCAAATGTATATCTATGGACTGCATTGTGTCCAAATCATCCCGGTATGTTTTCAGTCGCGGGTTTAGTTATCCAGAGCTGACCATTTCCATGATTTCTTCTTCCTCTCTGTTAAATGTGGTTTTAAGGGGCCTTATTATTGATTTTTTGCCATTCGAATATACCATTCCAAAAGGAAATAATAAATAAATTAACAGATAAAATTAAATGAATAAATAAAAATAAGTAAATAAATAGAAATAAAAAAATAGTAAATAAATCATTTTACTTACAAACGTTTTAGTAAATTTCCAAAGTCTCTATTCTCAGTCTCTATTATGTAATCCAACAATATAAAAATAGATAGCACTATATTTTTCAGGAAATGTGAAAATTTGTTGTAATACACGTAGCTTCCTGTTAAATCTGTGTGGTATGCATGTTCGTTCTTATCCAGGAAGACGACCAGAACATAAACAGCTTCTAGCAATATAAATAAATGTTTTCAAGGATTAACCATGTTTATAGTAAACATCCAAGTCGCACATATATGGCGGTATAAATAAACTGTCTTATTATTATCATTAAAATTGGATGTATATTATTTATAAACTTTAACATACATGCAAGTAGATTGCAGTAAACATGCGTATCTATTGGTACCGTTGACACTTATTGCTGACTAATTATGATTTCTTCATTCAAGTTAATTATATATAATTACTTTTTTTTCCAATTTCCCACCTACCTGTTGGCTCTATCCTATATATATATATATATATACCATCGAATATTGATGATTTTTCCGCTTCATTATCTATGGCAAGCCGTTTTACTATTTATTCTAACTTCAAGATATCTTATATACTTTATAAGATATCTTATATATTTTATAAGACATCTTATATATTTATTAAGATATCTCATATATTTTATAATATATCTAAAGAAAGTTATATGAGATATCTTTAAATTATATGAGATATCTTATAAATTATATGAGATATCTAATAAACTATATAAGATATCTTATAAACTATATGAGATATCTTATACAGTTTATTAGATATCTTGAAGTTCGAATAAATAGTAAAACGGCTTGCCATACACATCGATTAGTTTTGATAATTATCTTTATTTGCAAATCCAAATAAAACATTAAACAATGAAGAAGACACATATTACAGTTTATATAAAACATTCGGTCGACTCTTATTGACCGATGCGGACCCTATTTCAATTCTAATGATTGTTTAATAAAGGTGCAAAATGCTGATAAAAGGGTTGAGTTAGGAGTTAGAATATATTTCAGTTTATCTATGGGCGACACATTTTCAAAATCAGGAAATAAATTTTTGATGGTTTCAAAGAGTTTATTTCGATGTTGTTCATTTTGTCGACAGTGTGTAAAGAAATGGTATTCGTCTTCCACTATATTACAATTTTTACAAATTTGTCATTTATCTTTTTCGTATAAACATTAGTTACTATTTTATTAAGGTGTACTTTTGTTAAAAATGCTATTTTATCAAAAGATTTATCTCAATGTGTGTACTTTTGAAAGTCTAAGTCAAATTCATGAAAAATATTTAAGGCAAATGTATACAATGTAACTTTGAAGGATTCTTTAACCAATGTTATCCAAGTTTATTCTAGTAAAATACATCCTAGTTTGACTTTTAATAAAGGTTGATAATGGGAAACGTCCCAATTCTGCAGGTTAACTCTTAATATAATTCTACAATATCACGAATATTTGGTATGAATTTTTTCAAATAAAGTTTTATAATCAAATGATAATGAATCACATATTTTTTTACTTTTCTCTGCTCTTTGCATAGCTCTATACAAGGGCAGGTATGCGTCCATAAAACCATATCTCCGAGTTGTAGAAAAGAATATGTCTTATAAGAGTGTCAAACAGTTTACATGAGAGATTAATAGATAATTGTTCAAAATTAGAAAAAAGCTTTCTTAAGGAGAAAAGTACGTTAAGTCCTTTTTTTGAAAGTTCTCGAGTGCATATCTTTTAAAATTGCCTTTACTATCAATGATAGTTCCTAAGAAATTATATTATTTTACTTCCATTAAGGGGTTATTATCATACAATATAGTTGGGGGTGATAGTAGAACTTTTCTGGAATGTCATTATTTTTGTTTTATTAGTAGATAGATAGATAGATAGATTGTTTATTATAGTGACATGTGTTACAAACATATTAATACAATTACAATAATTATTTACATAATAATAAAGTACACCCGGCCCATTGGACCTATAAGTCACTTCAAACCCTTAAAAACTAGTAAATTATCAAGAAGAGAAAAACATGGTATGTAGTTACTTAGAGAAAAGTGATATTACTTTGACATTTACCTGAAATTAGATAAAAACTAAAATTAAACCACATTGAATAAATGGAGTTACTTTTAGATATTTCAATGAAAATACTGAGGAGACTTGAATTACATAAAGAAAATTGAAAAAAGAAACCTGAGAAATGGGAAAAAGGAAATTCCACTTATAAAAAATACTTTAACATTGAAAAACTAAAAAAAGAAACATGACAAATGACAAGTATATGAAATTTCAAAGAATGTACTGAGAAAACTGGGGTTACATAAAAAATATAATGAGAGAACTGGAATTACATTACTAATATACTGAGAAAACTGGTATTACATTACTAATATACTGAGAAAAGTGGAATTACATTAAGAGTATACTGAGAAAACTGGAATTACATTGAGAATTTACTGAGAAAACTGGAATTACATTAAGAGTATACTGAGAAAACGTGTAATAATATACTGAGAAAAATGGAGTTACCTGAAGAAAACTAACAAAAATTTGACACATACGAAAACTGGAATTACATTGAAAGATAAATTACATCAATAAGCTTAGAATTACTTTGAGAAAATATACTGTCTACGTTTTAAGTACGCTGCATGAATAAATTTAGCAGTTTGTCTAGGGAAATATTTGAGTAGCTGATTCAATTGTTCACATTTTGGTAGACTAATAAAAATATCCTTTCCTGGAACAATCGATATGAGATTTTCCCGTAATTCTCTATAAAAGTCACATTCAGTTAAGAAATGTACTTCATCTTCGATTTTATTAGAGTCACACATAATGCATATTCTTGCATCAACTGTTTCACCAACATAACGGCCGGTTTCTATACGAAGTGGTAATATTCCACATCTAAATTGGGCAAGTGTCGATCTTTCAGATTTTGGTAGATTCATTTGCACATAAGCCTCGGTTTGAAAATCCGTTTTGAAAGTTTTATAAGTTCTAAGTTTAGCAGATTTATCAACTTGTTCTATCCATTCTCTCGTGAAATTAGCGTTCAGCGTAACATTAACATCTGTAAGTTCACATTTGCTTTTGTTGTCATACTTTTCATTTAATCCAATACCATTTAATATCGTTTTGATTGTAGATGACCAATTATTTTCACATATTCCAAAGTCCCAAAGGAAAACTTTCTTGCATATTCTAGTTTCATCCATGTCAATGAGTCTGTTCCAATATCGAATCATGTTGTAATGTCGTCTAACTTGAGCGGGTAACCAACCAATATCACCAACAATCGCTATTTTCGGAGCGAACTTATGTACTCCTAGGAAGTACCTTATAGCTTTATTTTGGACGTTATCGATACTTGCAAAGTCGTTGAATCCCCATACGGAAGAATTATAGTCCATTATTGGTACAATACAAGAGTTGAAAAGTTTTTGGTAAGTCTTAATTCCACAATCTCTCATACTGTGAATTTTCGATATTAATGCACCAAGAGCGCGGCCTGCTCCTTTTGACAGATTTTCTGCATTCAAGTCAAATTTCTTCTTTTCATGGAATATAACACCAGGATATTTGTATTGATCAATAATGTCTAACTTATTTTCGCCAATTTTAAACTCAAATCGTGTTCGTTGTCTACGTCCAGAACGGAAATGCACTACTTTAGATTTGTTAGTGTTTATAAGTACTCTCCACTTTTGGCACCATTCATGAAGTTTATCAAGCATTTTTTGCATATCCGGCTCGTTTTTGGCAAACATCACTATATCATCTGCATACAGCAATAAAGACAGTTTTGAAGAACCAATATTTATTCCGATGTCCAAATTGTTTACCTCTTGAACTAAATCGTTTATAAAAATTGAAAATAAAGTAGGCGACAGGTTATCAGTATTGGCTGTTAGTTACCAATCAAAACAATATTTTCAAATTCATTAATTGCATTCTGTAATCCTGTATGTGAATCTACAAAAAAGATTAAATCATCAGCAAAACTCAAACTTGATATAATAAAACTATCTTCCACCTTTTCTTTATTTGCGCTATTATATTTATCATATTTACCCTGTGTTTTTGAAATGCTCCATTAAGTTGAGAAATTTTTCCTTAATTTCTATATTATTTTTTAACTTGTCATCCTTTTTGAAAGTATTTATAACTTCCCAGTATTGATCCGGGTCTGTTTCTTTTCATTTAAATAATTTATCATAAAGTTATATGAAGATATGTTTTACGTTTCACTAGCTTTTTCAAATCTTTATAGAGTATTTATAAAATTTTGCCTTCAGTGGTAAATTGAAGGGTTGATTTCTTCTGTTTTAATTTAATATTTCTACAAGATTTTCCTAAAATATTTTGAAAAAATTTATTCACATCTTCAGATGTTTTCTTTTTCTATTTCTTTTTTATTCTGACTGTATTTAGCACTTTCGAAAGATATAACTTGATCTAGTGTTGATTTATCTGAAATGATATCAGTTAGTTTGGCTGGAGCGTTGATCCCATTTTTAAGAACATTTAACAAATAGTTCATGACACTGAGGGTCATATGGCAGTATATGGACCGGTTGGTCGCCTTCCAAAAATTAT
This sequence comes from Mytilisepta virgata, assembly GCA_028015205.1. Classification (NCBI taxonomy): domain Eukaryota; kingdom Metazoa; phylum Mollusca; class Bivalvia; order Mytilida; family Mytilidae; genus Mytilisepta; species Mytilisepta virgata. The sequence continues at coordinate 66,862,844 of CM051517.1, read as the reverse complement.
ATGGACCTCATCGAACGAAGCGAATCTGAGGCCCATATAATTTTTGGAAGGTGACCAACCGGTCCATATAGTGACATTTGACCCGAAGTGTCATGAACTATTTGTTATATTATACTTTTCTGGGATTTAATCGAATTTAATCGATCTCGCCAAAACGAGGCGGTCCATATCTCATTATATTGACCGGCTTAGATAACACAATCTAACTCGAATAATTTACGCCGTTTCCGTATCCGATTTAGATGTATAAAGGTCCTAAGTAAGAAGACGCAAGTGTAAATTCATATTTAAAACCCAAATTATTCTCCAAATAAATTGCACTAAAGGGGTATATCCTAAAGGCCCTGCGTTCTAGTATTTAAAGATGGATGTCGTTATTGTCGTACATTTGTAAAATTAATCCATGACCTTCCAATTTGAGTGTGATCAAATCATTTTTCAAGCGAGACATCGCTCACTGTATCGGGTTTTTTATCAGATTGATCTGAGTGACACAAAATCATTTTGTGTCCATAAATTCTGAACTTTTTGTCCACCAGTTGAAATAAAACTTCTTTTATTTGCAGCATTCGATAGATTAATGCGCATATGGGTACTATTTTCAAGTGACTCCTGGTCACCGGCAGCGTAACTAATAACCCAGTGCCTTCTCACCCCGCGAATTTTGGTCGTACAGTCAGTGCTCAGATCGATCGGTCAGCAAAAATGTAGATTTATCGAACATTTATTAGAAAGGAACAAATGCATTTAAAGAAATGAATGAAGAACACCAAGAGGTATGCATAATGTCACTGACACAGTTTTGGTTCAGGTAAAAATGTAACGAATATAACATTCACAGGAAACTTCCAGATGAGGGTCCTGTAATCCCTTACAAACATGTAAAAAGAAATCAGCAGATGAGCAGAACCATCACCAGATTGCAGACAGTATCATACCATCTGCAATATAGTGTCTCAGATTTTGTTTTATTAAAAATACATATACGGTACAAATATTTTATTTGACTTTTGTGCAAACACAATAACAATTAGAAATAAATAGATGGGAGTATTCTACTGAATACAAATTCGCCTCTCCCGTGAAGCTGTTGAAAACCTATTGCACCTATTAATGCAAATAATTCCAATTAATCCCTTTAAAATTATTATTTCAAAATCTATAGAAGACATTTTTTGCTTGAATCATGTGCTCGGCTATACTATGCAGCGTTCTCCCCAGCCCCATATGGCGCTGCGGTCCCGCAGCGCCTTTTCTTTGAAGTTGTCATTCACCGCAGTGCCTTCAATGACCGCAGCGCCTGGATTAGTAACACCGCAGCGTCATCGTAATTAAAAGTCAATTTGCAATAAAGAAGTTTTCGACAACATTCAAGCACGTGTGTTTGCATTGTAATTAATAGATATTTAAATTTACTTGTCAATAGAAATTGTAGAATCGGTAATTATCTATTATGGATAGCCGAAATATTAAAATCAAGATGTGTATTTCCACTGAAGTAAAAATAGATCGACGTTTTCTATTGGTTGGAAGTGACGACATTTGACCTTTACATTTCTATTTTTATACAGACTGTTTTAAATACAAAAAAGCATGCAAAAAACGTGTTTACTTCTAGAAAATATGGATTTTATGAAATAATTGCGGTTGTGTAAGTTTTTGGGATTAAGAAATAAAACGATCGTGAATGGCTGTTGTCAAAAATATATACAAGCGATCGGAAATGGGAAATCACCCTTTTACATGTCAAAACGATTGGAAGGACTGTAAATAAACACGCAATCATACCTAAATATCTGCATACTGTCATCCAGAATAAAATAATTTCAAAGGTTAAAACTTATGTTGACATTTGACAGGAAAAGCCCTGCCGTTGTTTATACGTGAACACAAGTTGATAAAATTCACCCATCATGAAAATCCGTTTTTTTTTTAAACATAGAAGATCATGGAATATTTGCGAATTTTGTCTTGGCATTTGTGACAAGTGAGGAAAACTGGATTCTAAATACAAGACGCAGAACCATTCTTGACATTCAAAAATGTTGTAGTCGCAATGAATAAAAAAGGATTTAAATGTTTAATTGGAGGGGGACAGGGATGATTTTAATGAGCAGAAGCAATAACTGAAATAGGGGGATTAGGTGTGCAAAAATTTAGTTTTCTGGCAGGTTCTGTTTGACAAATTTTCAAATAAATTTAGCAACACCAAATAACAGAAATCAGTTTTAAATAACTGACTAAAATCATCCCTTGGAGGGGGGGGGATTTTTCAGTTTTGCATTCAAACAAGGAGAGTTCCAAGCATTTGATAAAAGGGATTGTTCACACATTTAACCAGGATACTATCCAAAATAACAAATGCCCTGATGATCATTTCTATAAAGGGAAAATTAAAAGATAGACATGAAGATTGCAGGCACATAAAAATAGAAGAATATTTAACTGATTTATTTTATATTGTTCCCTTCCTTACCTCTATGTATACATATTGTATAATACTATTCATTTAGTTATAAACATTTTAATACACAGAAAAAATATTTTCTGTTTGTCAATACATGTTTTTTATATACACAATATTCGCGCTAAGTTTATTTCAATAAAAAATGTCGTTCGCGCGCTATGATTTTTGCGCCTTCAGAATTTTCTGGGGAGAACACTGCTATGTTGTCGGGTAATTAGGCGCATTCAAATTATTTTCATGTTAATGCACCGAATAGGACGATGCGTAGAATTACCTGAAATGGCTGTATATAAGTTTGGAGGGGAATTAATGAACTATATTTATAAACCGGCAGTAGTATGTATTTACATGTACCCCATTTATTTGCAATCAAAATAACTACATGCCCAAAATCAGCATGTGATTCAATTTGGGTAAATTTTTAAGTTAACAAAACCTTTTTGACTGTTATTTGATAAAATAAGAAAATAAATAGTGCACAACATTTCAGAGAAATTTGTTAATTCATAGACTGTATTTATTTATAACACAATTAATTATAGTATAACTAATCTTGAAATGCGAATACCTAAAAATCTTCAACGAGTTACCGAACAACACATTAACTCATGAGTGCGCATACTGCACAAGCGAATTATTAGCGTTTTTCGGTCACAAGTTGTAGATCTTTGGTATTCAAATTTTGAGATTATTCTGTTTAATACATTGACATATTCTGTGTATTAATAAAATTTAACGAGAAAATACAAGGGATTATGTTTTTATGCGACTACGTGACGACGTTTGTATAGCAACATTGTTGGGGATGGCTATTGTTGTCACTTCCTGGAGTGAAATATGATTTTCGATTTCACTGGTTGAATTATCGGATTTGATTTCACTTGGAAATCCCGGTATTTCACCACACTCAATGTAATAAGCAGCCTCGATCTCAATTTAAAATCTATAAATAGCACGTACTGCATTTCATACAGTAAATTAACAGGCTTATTGAGCACATTTCCCCTTCATGCATCAAAAAACATATACCGAGGTGTACTTCCACATTAAAATCTATTCACATGTAAATTTTCACGGCTAAATATATAGCAGTTTTGCCAAACGACCGCAACAAATTTAGTGACAGAAAACATGGTACAATTAAAATACTTCGCCTTTCCAAACACAGTTTGGAGGCGAATTAATAATTGGTTACGACCGATACTGCCATAGATAAATTGATATAGTAAATCACAAGCAAATTTATTTATGGATACCTCCAACAGATATTTGGATAGAGATAGATATTTCAGCCACATCGGCGTTCGGACACCTCTAATTAATCGTCTGTTTTATTGATCTTTCAAAATATGTAACGAAAGGTAGTTTTAAACGTGCTTGAAGAAATTATAAAAAGATGTCAACTGTGTGGCACTCATTGGTGATACTACTGAAAAATACTGAGAAAATGGTAATTACTACTGATAGACAGAAAAAGGGTAAACACCTCTGGTTGAATCAGGCACACATCAGTGCTGTGTCCTTGGTCCAAGTGCCATCATGCAGGACAGAAGTCTTTAAAATGTCATTCTATCCAAGAACTGTGACAGTGAATGGAATGCTTTGCCACTTTATCAACTCCGAGTCTTGAATGCTTCAAGGCTTGGCTAGAAAAAATAGACTGAAATACCTGTTTTTATTGTGATTACATTTCAACTTGTCAGACCACCATCTGCCACACCAAATATGGGACCGTTGATGTCTGCAGTTACAGCTATCTGTGCTGCAACCACACAGCTGCAGAAAACTTCAGCAGAGATAAACAAAAAGCTGGACGCAACTATTAATCGATTGTCCGAGGTAGAAAAAAACCAAAGCAGATTGGAGGCAAAGATTGACTTAATGGTAACAAATGCCCAGCCAACACCAGAGCCAAATGACCAGCAGCTACACGTAGAAGATGACCTCTATATACCAGAAGAATTTTTGAACTCAATTAACACTACTAGCAGAGGTCCAGGTAATTTTGCTGCCCGACTGACAAAACATTTTTTTCCCCGAGTTGTTTGGGCCAGATAATTTACGGTTCTGGTACAGTTGGTATGGTAGTGGCAAACACAACAAAAGGCGGCAGTCGCCAAATAGATGCGAGTTCATAAGGGGCTATACCAACCAGTACCACCCAGAGGTTCGACCAGATGATGTATGGAGTGAGAGGGTGGTACCCGAGATAAACAAGATCTTAAGACGGCCAGTCGAAAAGAAAAACAGAAGGCAAGGTGACCGCGACCAGACCTGGCAGGTCATTGAAAACCAAACAACCTACATGTACGACGAGTATGATAGGGAGCTTGGTTTTTAAGACCTGTAAACCAGTTATGCTGGCTATAACGGCCCTTTTAAGGGCCACCAAAATATTTTGAAAAGTGATCTTAAATTGTTGTGAATAAATACCTTTACTTAATTTGACTTTTTTCAGCGTTTAAATTTTATTTTTCGATTCCAAGGTGAAAATCACTTAACTTCTTAATATTCCATGCCAACAAGGCAACAATGGTTAAAGTACATTTGTAGTAAAAAATATCTACCCTAATTTTTATAAACAAGAAACCCTAAACACACTCACAGATTTTTATTTTGCTCTGGTTATTCTAAAATTTGGTAATTAAAAAAAAACGATCTATCTTTTAGTATGTTTTGCTTTCTCCACAATAATCAATTGTCAATTATTACGACTGCAAAGCAAATCAATTATTGCCAGATTTTTTTTCTAAATATATTACAATAAATAAATCAAAGATGATATTCAATCCCGACATTTACAAACTTTTTGCTTCTTTCGGCAAATTTTGGGGTCCATTTTCCAAATACAATTCCTAAATATCAAATATTTTATTTACTCTATTTATTGTGTTACGATATTGCAAAGTTTCCCCGACTCCATATTTACGGCACGAGAATTTTATGGTCTTGTTGCAGCTACATAATTTTACACCTACAAATCACATGTACATGTACCACGCCTTCCTTGGTAAAAGTATAAACAATCAAGTTTGTAACACCTCGACCTAATCAATCATTCTCTGCAGGACGACCCATATATTTTATAATGACATCGATGTTGGAAAAATATGTTTTTATACAATGTACATTGTAGTTGCAGACTTAAAAATTCTCGATTTCAAATGAAATAAATACCTATGATAAAGATTGGAATTAAATTAATAACCATGAAAAAGATTGGAAATAAATTAATAACTACGAGAAAGACTGGAATTAAATTAATAACTATCAGAAGGATTGGAATTAAAGAAATCATAACATTAACTTTTAACACGATTAATCATATCGATTTTCTAACCATCCACCGCGTTTTTCCATAGTCAAAACGAACTTTCACCTGATAAGGGATGCCCACGTTCAACGTGGACAATAACCAGTCAACGTGGATCGGACAGTTGGTGGGCATCCGTCAAAAAACGTGGGCATTGCGCAATCCATTATACTTGTTGTGTATGTATATAGGATTTCAGTGTTCACATTGTACATTTTTAATAAATTTCTGAATTGCATGCATAAAGTGTTATAATAATCAGCAAATTGATTGTGGCAGCATTTCTGGAAGAAGAAGAATGTAACATTGTTGAATGATGAATTTCAGTAGATCTTTTTATGTCTGATCATTTAGTTTAAAACACCGCTAATGGCTCTAAGGGTTTTAGAAAAATTTCTTCTTCATTCGACATTTCAGAGACGATTTCATTGCATTATACAAACTTTCTATTTTGTTTTTGTACTCTGCATGAAGGGAAAGTTGATTGGAAGCTAACAAATGATGCCTATTTGCATTTTTAACAATAATTTATAATAAAGAAGAAAGCCGGATTACCTGTCCGTAAATTTTTGTTTTATTTTTAGTAAAAACACAAATTCCAAGTCTTGTAATAGTTATTATGTAACATATGAAAACAGATATATAATAAAACACATTCTAATATGACGCCCTGCATTCGCTATATAAATAAAACTATACGTAAACAACAATAACATATAGTTAACACTTGCGCAATGATGCCATTCAACATTTCCTACATAACTTTCATTTGAGCAATATTCTTATGAAAATTTAAGCGTTAGCGTCGAATAAAAGCCTAATCTTATAATCTTAAAGCTAAAAACATAAATGTGTAATATTAAAATGTAATATTTTCAATGTCCGTGACCTTTTCCACAACATTGTTGTGGCTGTTCCAGCATACCCCCACGTAAAAGCACATTAGAATTGTCGTCTGCAATGGCCGCTGTAGGGAATACCCCGTTGAAAATTGGACTTAAAGTTGAACATGAGGGCAGTTACTACAAAATTATCAATTACTATAGACCCTGTGCCCTTTATTCATTATACACTTTGTAGGGAGGAAGTTGGAACAGCCACTTGATAATCACACATCTATACCGTATTTACCAGTATAAAAATTACCGTAATGTCCTATTAGAATCGAAATAATTTATTTCTGTCATATTTTATTGTTATTTACATATGGGTAGGCATTATATTCATGAGATTTAACCCCTCGCTATCGCTCGGGGTTAAATATTCATGAATATAATGCCTACCCATATGTAAATGTCATATTTTATTGTTATTTACATATGGGTAGGCATTATATTCATGAATAAATATTCATGAATATAATGCCTACCCATATGTAAATAACAATAAAATATGACAGAAATAAATTATTTCTTAAATAAAATCAAAAGAAAACAACACAGATTTTGTTAGGAAAATTTAAGAGTGGCGACGTACACGCTTAAATAGGTCATGGTGATCCCTGTAATTACAACAGTTTAGCTTTGAATCAAAGAATTATAATCAATGTTAACAACTTTTCAAGATTAAAAGAAATTGAAATTATTTTGGAAAATTATTTTTGGCACATTTTGAACAAGTGCCAAATAAACCAAAATATCAAAATTTACAGAATAGGAACTGCCTTTAAGCAACAAACAAACATAATTTTTTTTTGCCTAAATAAGACTTGTTCAAACATTCTATAAATTGTAATTTCAGATACAGGTATGGCTAGAAAAAGTATTTGGAGGAGAGTCTGTGCCGTCATATGAATTAAATACAAAAACAGTTGGAACATTATATAAGTTGATGGTATTGAATGAGAAACGAGACAAGGATACTCAAATAGTCATTAACGACCTTCGTCAGAAGACGGATGAATACAATTCTGAAGGTATAAAAGCATTCATACCTAGATGAAATCTTCATATCTGTTAAATGCGGCTAGAAATCAATGGTAAAGTTTGAGCCAACAAAAGACGAAATCGGTTACAATTTAATAATGAATATTTACAAATCAACATGTATTCTTACAATAGTTACTTATTTGTACAATGTTCACAAAATTTTCTGGGGCCTCGGTGGCCGAGTTCGTCATGACTACTAATGATCACTATCCTGTCAACACTGCTGTTGTGAGTTCGAATCTCAGCTGTGGCGGGGTGGTTTAGACTCCGATCTAAATTGACAAGGATTGCCAATTTTCCGTCCGAAGGTCCGTGGTTCTCTCCGGGTACTCCAGCTTCCTCCACCAATAAAAACTGGCCGTCTCGAAATATCCAAATGTGCTGAAAACGGCGTAAAACCCCAACTAAACAAACAAAATATTCTTTTAAAAATGAATTATAATTACCATTTACTAAACAATCCATAAAGAAGTAAATTACATGTATCTTCAGTGGAAGAATATTGTCGTGATCAGTATTGTCAATGACACCCTGTGGTTAAAGTTTTTTAAACATTAATAACTTTCTTAAACCATCCTGGATTTTTACCAAACTTTGACAGAAACTTGTTCATTGTCAAAAGATAGTATCCAGAGGAAAATTTTGTCATAATAATTGTTTTCCATTTTTCTGTATTTTACTTATAAATGGACTAATATCTAATATTTTCGTCCCAGTTAACATTACATTTTTCTACTCTGTAAATTTTGAGAAAAAATGCTGAAAATTCTCTCCAAATTCTTCATTTTTGAAGAAATTTAAAAAAAAATGGTTCGCCCACTCCTAAAATTGTGTAACAACTGGGATTTTTTGCAGTATTTTAAGTTAGAAAAAATGTGTGCCACACGTTAATTTGATCTTCGCCCAAAAAAAAATGTCATCATGCTAAGCTTAGGGAAACAGTCAATCCTATTATTATAACTGTTTTAACTTTTAAAATTTATATGAATGAAAATAATTACAAACTATTGAAACACCTTGCCAATAATATTATTGTATTGGAATAATATGTACAGCACCTCTTCATGGTGGATCCTAGGTCCCCGAGGGTATTAGCCAACCCAGTTGTCAGACAAGTCTGACATGATTATTCATTGACTTGTTACAGAAATAACCAATATCTAGCAAAATTAAAAAATAATAGAAATACTAAGGGTTCTATTCCTTGTATTGCACAAGGTAGATCTCCTTAGCTGAAATTTGGCTTCCTATTTCGGTATTTTTGGTTATGTGTACTTCTTGTTTAAAATAAGTTTGGTTTTTGGTCTTCAAAATGTTTCAGTTTTAATGCTGCTGATGAGAGGTAACTCCTTGAAATGCGTCGTATACAGCATAGAATAAATTTACTATATCTAATATTAATATATTTGGATTGTTATTTTAAATTTACATTGTTTATAATAATCATTCTTATGACATAGAAAGCCACATTTAAGTAAAACATACCAACAACTTGACTAGAAAAAAATTATTTTCCAGCACAAAGACTAGAAAATGTGTTGAAAAATATTAATTTAACTGTGGCCAGCTTGTCCCAGTCTGGAGTCATGAGCTTAAGGACATTGGCCAATGTGGCATTGCTTCTTCAGACAAAAGATGTCACAGAAACAAGGTAATGAGGATTACTGACTGAATAAATTTCTTGTCTGAATTTTTATGTCCTGGTGATAGGTTTTTTTTTTGTGGGGGCCATTAAGTTTTACCCTTGTCAAATACACTCACTATTAAAGCCTTGACCTCCTTTTCATATTGATGCTAATACAATTGACCTTGAAAAATCTGCATTCAAGTTTCATGATTAGGTTTGTTTCCAATTAACTACATGTACCAGTTATAACTGAACTAGAGGTTTGTATCCAGTTTTTGTGATTTGGTCTGTTTATCAGTAACTATAGATTTTCTTTGGTGTCATAAATTGTTCAATACCAGGAGTTATTAACTAATGTGTTGAAATACAGTAAAAACTGTCCAGTTAATACAAAACCGGAACTGGTCATTAATACAGGATTTTCTGTATTAGACCTGTATTAATGACCAGTTCCGGTTTTTCTGTATAAAACCTGTATTAATGACCTGTTTCAGACACTTAGGGATTGTATTTAAAAATAGATAATAGTCATTGGTTAATAAAAATACTGTAATATTAAGTCATTATTTAATAAAGGTGTCATAAAATGGGTATTTTTATATAAAGCCTGTATAATGTCCTCGTACAGTTGTATTGACTCTGTATTCTAGCAAAGCTTTAAAATTAAATTGTTCAGGTGAGAGGAAACTTTTCCTCTATATATATACAATGTACAAAAAAATCTCCCACCTTAATATAATATGTTGCAAAACAACTTGTTATACTTAATAAACAAATGAGAAAGAGTCTGTGAGCTTTTGAATAGACGAGGTTAATAAACCAAACATGAACTTGAAAGAAAAAAAAATGAATACAACATTAAACAGTTAAAGATAAAAGGCTCAGTCTTTGGCTACCTAGCATTGATTGCAAGCATATGGAAAAAAATGCTAACTGTTTGAAATCTCATCAAAGAATATGATTTTTAAACTTGTTTTATCTTGTACAGTTTCATGTTGGCATTGCAACATCTTCAAGATGAAATCTACAACACGGCTGAAGAAATGAAGCACGAAGAAAGAACTACACAGACTCTGATAGAGAAAACAAAAATGGCAATTCACAAATACAACTCATTGAAAAAGTAAGCTATTTACAGTGTCGTGAAATGCTTACCAGATGCATTTAGCTGATGACTGTAGCTATATAACTAGACTGAATGAAGATATTTGTATTGCCCATGTATCAGTGTGACTATTTAGTTTTCATCTACAATGTAATCACAGTTTCTCATATTTGCAAATGCTTTAAAACTTGTGAATGGAATGGATTCCCATGAGAATTTAGGAAATCGTCAGTAACTTGTGTCATCTTGCATCTCCTGAACTTCTAATTGACTTTGAAAATTAGATAATAAAATCAGTTCAACCTTTGATTGAAAACTGAAAACAAAAATTGAAGGTGGACAAATTGAGTTACCGTAATAACCCTAATTATTGGATGCCCTAATTATTCGACACTTTTGAAAATTCAAAGAAAATTGAATTTTTTTATAACTATTTTTCCGACGATTTAAAAATTGTCAAAGTTACGATCTTTGTTCTCAGGTGGTGACAGTCAGTAATGTTAACTTCTTAGGTAAGTTAATTACTTTCAGCCCTCATCGAGTGTTTATTTCGTCTTTCTAAATCATTTAAACTATCTATCTTAATAAATTTGATTGAAACAAGATCAATTTTTAAGTAAATTTTATTGAATTTTTCCTACCTGGAAGTTTACTTTTGAAAAGAAATCGAAACAAGTTCGGAACGGAATTGCGTAGTCGCATTTCTTAGAGAAATAAATTTTAAAAAATTGAAATGAAATGAACAATGTTTTTACAAAACAAATCCTGAGCATCGTTTATAAGACATTTAAATATAATCGTTTTAATATGTTTTAAAAAGACGATGAGACTACAAAGGTAACGTGTTGTAAAAATCATTTGTGAGATGCTCCAAATCCAGATCGTAAAAATAATTTGTGAGATGTCCACATATCAGTCAACAACATGGCGGGTCACTGTTTTCGTCTTCAACATTCAATTAACTTAATTTGAAGGTACAAAAAGATAAATCATGAAAGCAAAATCAAATAACAATACCGCAAGTATGAACCATTATTTTGATTGCACATTCTTAAAGTACATTGACCAGGTCGATCATATAGAGTCAAAAAATGACAACAATGTGGACAGAAATACCAAAACTCTATTTTTTTGACGATTTTCCAATTTTCCTAAGAAATAGGTGTATTTTAGTGTCCAATAAATAGAGTAATTACGGTAAAAGGATCTAAAATCTAATGGTTTCCCATAGTCTAAATGAACGGTATAGTCTGTATTTTACACACGGGCTTATAGCTTTTTTGCATAACAGTTAATAATGTTAAATGTTCATATTATTCTTCAATACATTAAATCCATGAATGTGATTCGGTGGTATATTGTACATAATTCTTTAGTGTTGCTATTTCTATAGAGCAGCTGAAGAGTTACAGGAACAGAAGAGTAAACAGATTCCTGAGATGGAGAAGAGATCAAAGGAATCAGGCTTTCTACACAGTAAAGCTAAGGAATATAAAGAAAAGATTCACCAATTCCAGGTCAGATTCAGTGATATATATATATATATACTGGAAAATATGACAGAATTTATAAATCAGATAAAAAAAGTATCACACATATTCTTGCAACGCCACGTGGAGCTGTTTTGAAGGAAGTTATTTGAAAACTGGATTCCGCTTATTTACAACCTTTTCCAGCCTATTTTGGGACCAGTAAACTGTAAACAAACTCTGGTTTCCGCCCAGTGGCACCCCATGTGTTTACTGACATTGCTACATATTCATAAACATAACAATTTTAAGTACATCACTTCACATTATTCTTGAATTTTGACACCGTAATGATACTTGTAACCATTGACAAACAAGATTTTACTGTACACAGTCTTATATGAAATTTTACAGATGTACAATTGTTTTCTTACTTTATGGGTTACTGTCAGCCCAGAGCAGGGTTCTCGCTAAGGCACGTACATGCGTCATCCTTCAAACTCATGCGTCCCTGTTATTTTCATTAAAAATCTTGAGCCGCCATTTTTTTGTTTTCTTGGAGATCAAAGGGGGGAAGGGAAAGAAACGACAAAAAGTAAGCTAAAAATGGCGGCAATCAGAATTCTCGTGATTTTTCATTGGCCACAGTGCTTATTACAACCGGTAACAATATGTAGACCTCATTTAAAAATAAATTTAGCGGATTTTGACTTATCTATGCACAAATGGAAATTTTGTCAATATTGATTATTAAGGTGTTCAAACAATGTCAGTTGGAGGATTTTAAGAGTATGTTTGAGAAAAAATAATAGTAAAGATTATAGATAAATAAATATTACAAAATAAAATGGCAATAATAAATCAGTTGTGTCAAAAGGTGCAAAGATTTTTGCTCATATTTGTAACAGAAATTTTCTTCCAAGTTCGGAGCACCACTGCATAAGTCCAATTATTTTTTTTTATTTTTTTGAAATTTCAAATTATATTCGTCAGTTTGTTATGGCAGCACATGATTTTAATTAAACTTTAAAAATAGTACAATAGGCCTACCATGGTCAAAATCATGCAGGAGTGTACGTTAAAAAAGTGGCGATGAGTCCTGGGACTCATCAAAATCAGCTGGGACTCATCATTCTCAAAAATGATGAGTCCCAGGACTCATCATGAAAAATTCTTAGTGAGAACCCTGCCAGAGGAACAATAGCTTAACATTGTAGTAGGCTGTGTGTACTAAAAACTTGTTTATTACTGGTATTTCAATTGGATATTGTGACTGTTTTTGTTTTGATTTTAAATACATATAGAATGTTAGTTGGGTGTGTCTGCACAGTAAGTAAAACATTTCTCAGTTTTTGTGTCACCTGCAAAACGCATGGTCGACACATAAGGATCACTATCTGTCGTCTTGCGTCGTCACACTTTTCTTCTATCCTCAACTACTAGTAAAACACTCTAAGGAATTTGATGAAACTTTCTCTGTGCATTAACCTTAATGCACAGGTGTGCATATATATTTCATTTTTAGAAAATTTTAATTTTTTTTTTGTAAAAATTGACATTTTTGCAAAAAAAAGGGGGGGAGTCAAAACTTCTATCCTCAACTACTCCATAACCGCTCAAAGGAATTTGATGAAACTTTCTCTGTGCATTAACCTGAATGCACAGGTGTGCATATATTTTTCATTTTTAGAAAATTTAAAATAAAATTTTGTAAAAATTGAAATTTAAAAACAAAAAAGGGGGGGGGGGGGGTCAAAACTTCAATCCTCAACTACTCCATAACCGCTCAAAGCAGTTTTATGAAACTTTCTCTGTGCATTAACCTTAATGCAAAGGTGTGCATATATATTTCATTTTTAGAAAATTTTAATATCTTTTGTAAAAATTGACGTTCGCAGGCAACACGTCTTCCTTGGAAGACTCACACATTTTTTTTTTTTGATATGTGGATTAGAATAGGTGTAATAACCAATGTGTTTGAATTGGGATGAAATTACATATAGAGTAAAAGAAAAAAGTTCTGGACTGGCAGGCAAGCAATAATTTGCTGAACTTACATAATTAATTTATCCACTTAAATAACCCATGCAAAACTACAACACGGCAACTTTATTTTGTGAACATGACACTTGTAAAAATTGTTCATTTATTCATTATTAATGACAATACATGTAACCATTTGTAGAATGAGCTAATAAAAAGTAAAGCAGAGCCATCCACATATCATGGAGTCCTTGTCAAGACATCAGAGGTATTTAAAATTATGTCAGCGTTGTTTTTTTCTGTTTGTCCATCAGTATCAAAATGAGATGATAGAATAAAAATGAATTTATTACCCCCGTTTTTGGGGAAAGGGGAAGGAGGGTCATTGAAGGCAACAGGACAACCCCTTGATGTAATTAGTTTTCCTGTTTTCAGTTCTGTGGGATGCTGTCTCATTGACACTTACAGTATATGTATACGGCCATGATGAATGGATTATAATGCCTGACTTGGTATTGGCTAAAGCGTGTGCTAGTCATTGACCAAGACATGATAGCTTGTTATCTTCTCTCTGAGCTGTTACATATATTTTACCATGATAGTAAAAACACCTGTACTACTAATTCTGATGCAATTTATTACTCTACATGTATGCAAAAGGCCAGAAATTACTCAAAAACAGTTACTCAAAAGGGAAAGACCTTTTGCAGTAATTAAAATTTTTGATTTAAAAGACCAAAATGAATTATGCAGTATACTTGTGCTAGACATTTGATGATTTTCATTTAATTTTCAATAGGAACTCCAGTCGTTGAAGGTACAATTGGCTCCGTTGAAATCCAAGCTACAAACTTATCATAGTTTACCTCCAGTAAGTATGCAATTAACATGATTTTCCCACCAACGTTAAATATTTCATTATACCACGTTTGATTCACAAGAACTTTGAAGAGCAATTTCACATGCAAAATTACCATAAAAAGGGTTAAGCCAAAACCCTTCTAACAGGGTTCCCACATGACCTGGAAAATGGGAAAAGACCTGTAATTTCATTTTGAATTTTCCAGGCCTTGAAAAGACCTTGAAATTAGGGAAAATCGTGAAAATCCGGGAAAAACCCGGGATTTTACAGATTTCCTTTTTTTCCTCGTTAATCATTATTTCGATCCACTTCACATTGTTACTGTGACCAGCAGAAATCATTATTTTATTGCCTTACTGTTGCTTTATAAAGGGTAACACAAAATGCAATTTCGCATTGAATCCGACTATGTCTCCTATATGTAATCTTTTGAGCATTTTAAGTAACAGTATCTTCTAAGCATGTTTTGTTTTATGTTTAAACTGACAAAATGGCGGGACATTTGTTCACAAAAGGGACATTGAAAATCTTGAGAAAGCACTGGAAAACACCTTGAAAAGTCCTTGAATTTGAGATGATTTTTTTTGTGGGAACCCTAAAGACAGCTATGTACGAGTGAGATACTCCTTAGTTTCTGTTGTCTCGTCCAATAAGCTCAAAATAAATTTGTAAGATTATTATTACATTTTGCACCATATTTAACACTGTCATCTTAAATTTTGGACCTGTCTAGAATGTCTTTAAGGCAGGGTATTTGTAAGCATTATAGTCTTTGACTCTGCTGACATATAGTATCAACCTTAAGGATTTAACAGTAAGCTATATCCCATAGCATTTATAAGAAAAGGTAAAGGACAGAATTCTGTGAAGTGTGTACAGATGCCAGTGATTATTGTCCATAATATAAGATTGGATATTTTTTACTTTTAACTGCATTTACAACAGGAAAAAATCAAGTTATTAATTTGCAGAGTTCCTATGGGACCGTGAAATGGAAAATCCTTGAAATTTACAAAAATCTAAAAAATCTGGGGAAAAACAGAAATTTTGACTAGTACTTTGTTTATTCATTTGTTATTCACTAAAACTGGTACTAGTTTACAACTGGTCATACTAGACAGATTTGTATCATTTCACAGCATCCATCAAACCAGATGCATTCCACATTCAAACATAAATATCTGCTTCAAGTGGGCAAATCAAATCCAGTAAGCAATACAGTGTCCTGAAATTTTTCCAAGTGGAAATACATGTATATTCAGGATAGAATGTAATTATTCGCCAACCCAGTCGTCAGACTTGTCTGACATGATTATTCATTGATTTGTTACAGAAATTACCAGTATTTAGCAAAATTCAAAAATAATAGAAATACTAAGGGTTCATTCCTTGTATTGCACATGGTAGATCTCCTTAGCTGAAATTTGGCTTCCTATTTCGGTATTTTTGGTTGAGTACTTCTTATTTAATAAAAGTTTGGCTTTTGGTCTTCCAAATGTTTCGGTTTTAATGCTGCTGATGAGAGGTAACTCCTTGAAATGCGTCATATGTATACAGCATAGTATAAATTTACAATATCTAATATTAGTATCTTTGGATTGTTATTTTATTATTTTTTTTCTATATATTTTTCAGGATATATCTCTGACAAAGGTTAAAATAGAAGAGCTAAAACAGGAACTAGTAAGTATTTTTTTTAAAACCAATTTGAAATTGAATATTTATAAAGCAATTCAATGGTCATCTACAGTTTTTATATGGAAATTGTATCAAGAATTAATCCACTATGCCCTTTCTTCCATATCAGTTTCTACCTAGCTTAAAATAGAGGTGTGCAGCACTCTGCCCTCTGCAGTAATTAAAAAAAAAAAAAACATTATAAAAAATTGTTTAATACACATAAACAATACTGAATTAATTGAAATTGAATTAAAGCGCACAAAGACATTAATAGAACTCCTAAAAGGGCATTATTAGATTAGTGAATATTTGATACTTCTTAAAGTTGAATTGATCTTGTTTGACCTTTTCAGATCTGTAAGTGCCCCTTATCCTCAATGTATGCCACTCTGCCCTTAAATCATAGCTGGAGTACTGCATATTATTTACTTCTTACAAGGAAACCCTTTTCTTTACCTCTATAAAAATTTTTCTTCTAAAAAAAATTGATATTTTTATGCTAATTAGCAGTTAGGTATTGACAACTTTCTGATATATATGTGTAATCTGCTTTCATTTTGCCTGCTCAAAAATGGCAATCGTAAGTGGGAAAATAGACATTTTGTTATAGATGTTAAAGATATAGGGCTTTCTTGGCATTAGAAATTAATATGAATTCAAAAAGATTGATAATTGCCCCGTTTTATATATGGAGTGTGCTCTGATGTCCTCAAGGACCAAGCCGTAAAATGAATCTCGGGACTAAATATTTTGATACAGGCTTTTTTACAATTGAAGTGTTCTGGGCTAGCAGCAGAATTTGCTGTTACACCAGTGTTTTTTTGTAAAATATCCATTACAAAGGTCTTATTGTGTTAACCATAGGGAATGTCATTAAAATAGAATAAAAAATTTTTAATTTCAGGCACGGCTTGAGGCAGAACTTTCTAGGAAAATTGACTTGATGCACATGTGATAAGAAGATCAGGATAATAAATTGCACCCTGACAATTGTTGCTTTGATAGTCAACATACAAGACCAATTCCGTCATCGAGATGTGGGATTGCTTAAGTTATGAGAGCTAGACTACGGATAGTAAATATTGAAGATAGTACAACTGTACTATGAACTGTAACAATAAATTGTTTATAAATTCATTTTCACAGTTGTTGTAGCTATAATGTTTCCATCTTATCAAGATTTACATACCAAACCATGTTGATGATTTTTTTGCGGTCATCTTCAAAATATCACTTTGCTCGATTGTCTGCTGTTGTCTCTATAAATTTTCATTAACTCCTCTAACTACCTAGCTACCAGACTTTTGTGGTATCATCCTTGAATTGACTTTTTAAGGAAATTCTGTTTTGACATTCCAGATTTATCCAATAGGATATTTTGTTACACATAGTAAAATGGCTTCTGGTACAGCATTTTCAATTTTTCCTTGTTAACAAAACATGCATGACTTTTCCAAGGATCATTCTACTATACCATTTAGGGCTTCTAAGCGGCCCCAATATTTGGAGGAAAATTTATATTCCCAAAGAGACAAAACAATTTTTTCGCCAGATGTTACAATCTAAAAATGAGTACGTAATTGATTCTTGCAAAATTTTGTAAGTACTAGACATTAAACCCACGCGGGCGCGGGAAAATAACCATTTTTTTTTATGATGGCCATATTGACTATAAAAAGTTGTTGCGGCCATGTTATTCATGGAACAGGAATTCAATATGGATGTTGTGGTTGGCTTCCCATAAACTTTCTTGTCAAGTAGGTGGTATCAACTGATAGTTTCATGTCTATATATGATGTAGTATTCCAGAAATGGATGTTAATGCAAACTTTAACCAACGTCAATGAAGCGTGAAATGTAGGACAACACGACCCAATTGTCATATGCGGCTGTTCGTTACTACCGAAGATGTATCCACTGATGAAGTAGACTGTATGCCACGTAGAATTACCAAAATGAACCTTAAGGTTCCATCAAAGTCAAAATCTATGACGAAAACACAACCACATAAATTGTCAATATTTTTATTGTTAAAATTAATTCTGAACTGGAACTTGATGAAAAGTTCATTTAATACACATTTCATAGTGCATTACCTTTTTCCTTCAGAATAAATATGAAAGTAAACATTTCCTTAGTGGCGGATAAATTTTTCAAAAGATGCCGTGAGTTTGGTAGAGCAAAAATAATTGTTCCAATTGTTCCATTGCCATCGTGGGCAGGGCAAGTGAGGCTTAATTCACAAATATATCCAATAATCAGACGATAAAAACATTTTTAGTGTGTGGCTGCGTGTGCTGTCCACGTTTATATTTATCAAAGATGTCCGAGATAAATTTCGCCGTTAATGATAAAGATGACCATTTGTTAAAAATATTTTTATCTAGGGCTTACAGAAAATTGTGTGGTATAGATATATTTAGACAGGTCAAATGACAAATAATGTGAAAATAGTTAATGGTTGGTTTTATCACTTTGTGCAAGGTAAACATCCGAGCAATCCAATGGTTTTTAGGAATTCCTCTGAACTTTACCTTACTTCTTCATAATCTTCAAAGTTCATAACCTTTACAGTTAGGAGAAATTGGTTATTGTAGAAAAACAATCCTTGAAGCGGAAACAACAATACATGAAGCGGAAACATCCCACTCGAAGGAGAATGTTTTTAATTTGTTTTGTTCTTTTTCCGTAATTTCAAACAGAAAGACATTTAAAATATGTGCATACTTATTTATTTAAATCAATGTGTTAAAATGGTGCATTCGAGAACCTTCTAAAGGATATGTTGGGAGAATTCATATCGGAAAAGTCCATAAAAATTCCATTTGTACATAAATAAAACTGCAGTTTAAATTTATAAATGCAGATTGTCAAATCCGATAATAACCTTTATAATCTGAACCACACATCGTTTATTTTAAACCACGCATTTTGCCGCCTATTCGGCTAATTCGTAAATTTAGTATTATAGATAAGACTGTAGTCATTCTAATATATAGGTCACTGTGATCTGTGTTGTATTAGCAGTTAAATTAGATTGCACCTGAATAAGTAAATGCGTTCATAACGATGATCTCCATTACTTGAAAGTGACCAGGCAGAAATTTAGTGATATTGAAGTTGTTTTGATGAGGCAAAGTTCTGCTAGAAATTCCCATTTTTTGAGTTAACATTCCCCCTATTTACCATTCTAGATTTATGCCCCTTTATAACTTGGAAAATTGTTTTTTTGTGACTGCACTAACTTAAGTTTTCCTCATCCAAATTTTATGAAACTCATACACAATGCTAAGTACCACAACATGCAGACAGTTTGAATTTTGGTCAGAGAGCCATTTACCGTTCTAGAGTTATGTCCCTTTATAACTTGGAAAATTGCTGTATTTTCAACAATTATAAGCCAGCTTGAGCGGGGGCATTCGTGTCCTCAGACACATTCTTCTTTTATTGAGTAAGAGCAAAGTCTAGTAAGTTCAAAGTCAGAATAATGTGTCCTTTTGGGGTGACATGCTGGCACACACAAATCTGGCTGTGTGTCTGTAGTACAATGCAGGGTTAATATTCATATCAACTTGTTCTTGTCGTGATAGGCCTGTAACTGAAAGTTTCCGCATAATCAATTAACAATAATAAAAAGAAACTAGAATTGCAAGCAATAGCAGATGTCGGCCATGGCGGCCATTTTAATTTTTTTGTACATGTATTTCGATGATTGTATCATGGCTTGAAACCCCAAAAGTTGGGGAGACACTTGCACATCCATTTTATGCAGTTTGAAATACCTTTGGAGCAAATTTTAAAAAAAATCCCCCCTTTTTTGTTTCCATTGCAACAGTGAAAAAGTTTGTCCAACCGATTCCAATTTTTATGACAGAAATCAGTTTGACTTGATGCAAAGGATAATCCTTCAGTTTCAAAAAGATTGGCTGGGCAGATACTAAAAAAAATTTAAGTTTTCCAAAAATTTTCATACTTTTTCCGTTTTCATGGCAACAGCGACCGTTTTGAAATTTTTTAATGTTACATGCAGAACTAGACATGATGATCATCATTACTGTGAAGTTTCATAAAGATTGTTCCAGCCATCTCTGAGAACTTGTGCGGACAAAATTAGGTGGAAGAAGAAAACAAAAAACAAAAAAAGCAAAGAAACGGAACAATAACAATATGTCGTCCCGGCTACGTCTGGGGGCGACATAAATAATGAAAATATGAACCTGTTGAATTCAAGTCTTAGCAAACAACACTTGCAAGATTAACTTGTAAAAACACCTGGATTCAATGACGAAAAAATATACTCTAGGGATTAAGTTGTTAAAAAGGGGTTACTTTCAACACAAAGGAATGTCGAAACAAATGAAGTAGTCATCATTAACATCAATTTGTTCTATTTCGGATATCCAAAGAAAATCCAAGCAACCCGGGACCAGTTGCCCGACGTCACAACAACCAGGACCAAGCGAAGGCCGGGTTGACGTAGAATAACGCATGCGTGACAACATATTTTGAGGGGAGATTAGTAACTCTTTTCCAGCATTTTTTTTTCCATGTGAGGATAATTTGTACAGTCTAGGGAGATAAATCTTTGTTTGAATCGTTAAAGTCATAGTTCTTGGGTATCTGTAAAAATGACGATAAATTTTTTCAGCATTTATTGACAATCATATTTCAGATATGTACAACAATAATTTAAAAAATGTCATTCGTAAGTCTCTTTCAGCCTAGCATCGTTGGACTCCAAGTCTTTCATAATGTCTTCCATCGAAAAATTCCGATATCTCGACTTGTTACCCCATTCGAAAGTTGGCAAACATATCCACCATAGTGGTATATACACTGTTGGTATTAGAATTCACAATTTCATCCTCCACTCTGAAAATACAAGGCCAATAATAAACAAAACCGTCAGAAGGTCCTTCATAAATATTCCTCATTTTATTAGAATTGGATGAAAAACGTGGCTGCCACAGCCGATTCTTAATTCTGATTGGTCAAATTCCGAATTTCTTCCCTAAAATGAAAAGGAATGACGATTAGGAGACCCTCTACAAAGATTCCTCATTTTGGTGTTGATGGTGTCACAAAAATTTGCATTGGTGCCTATGGAAAATCTTTAGTCATCTCTTAAGCTACAATGCCAGTACTAACCAACATTAACAGGAATGTTGTATGGAAGGTTCTCTTATAAAAATTTGTCATTTCGTTCTGATCGGGTGGAAAACATCTGCCAAAGAGATGTTATTTCCTTATCCAGGTGCAGTGGCGGGTCCAGGTGAGGGCATAATAGGTGTACGACCCCCCCTTTTTCAAACTAAAAAAAAACCTATCGTAATCTGCTTATATTGTATTGAATATGGCAATTTATCATATTCATTAATTAAACACATACTCTAAAATATATCATTATCCAAGTCAGGAACCGTTACATTAGTGCATTTCACAATTATTTTATGTTTTTTTAGCAAAAAAAAGGTCAAAAATATTTTTCGCCTCGCCCCGCTCCGCGAATGTTTTATTATACGCCCCTTTCAAATATCATGGAAACGCCCCTGAGGTGAGTGTGGTTTGTGATTCAGGCTTACTTGAACCTCTAGTTGTCGAGCCTGCGACGGGCGAGACATTTTTGTGTGTCCACTGTTGTTTTAAATAAGAACTCAAGAAGTGGAATGATTTTTAGCTCACTAGACAAAGAAAAGTCTGAACTATTGCTATCACTTGTGTTATCTCCTTCATTATCCAGGTGGGTGATTCAGGCAAACTCCACACTGCATTTACTGATTACCTGTTACCTAGTCTGTATTATGCCACCTTGAACCACTTCTTCAGATAGCTCGTCCTCTATGGCGTGTGAAACTGATATATTCTCAAAAAACAAAATATATGTTCATAAAATTAAATAATTGTTCGTAAAAACAAAATATATATTCAATAAATCAAAATATGTGTTCATAGAATAAATTATATATACATAAAACACAAATATATGTTCATAAATGAGTTTTTGTTCATAAAAAAACATTGATATATGTTCATAAAAACATAATTGTTCATAACAATTAAATATGTATTCATAAAATCCAAATATTGATTCATAAAATCCAAATATTGATTCATGAAATCCAAATATTCATTCATAAAATAAAATATATGTTCTTAAAATTTATAATACGTTCAATAATTTGCATCATGGGATACGTCGTTTCTTTTGTCACAGTGTATTTGATTGGACAATCAAAAACGAAACTAGGGGTGCTTTCCATTATGCGGTTCGTACCGGCGTACCGACTTTCACTAATTCTTCTTCCGGTTCGTCTAGTTCGTCATTTCTAAAGAACCACTGTGGTACGGACCAACAATGGAACACGAATCTTTGGTTCAATTGGAACGTACCGCATAATGGAAAGCACCCTAGGATGACTGGTCGTATGGTCCATCTTCCGCTTACCCAAGATGGCATCGTACCGTAAAATACGGAAACAAATACGTTTTTTTGTACATTTCCGACTGTACAGTATGGAAAAGATATTGTATGGTCATGTGTCATGAATAAGGTTTTCTCATTGGATTATAAATATAGCCGTATAATAGTTTGTACTACTATAATTAAATAACTCATATGTTTTAGTAGACTATCAATAGCATCATACTCAACCAGGCAAACTACCGGAAGTAGAATATACATATTTAGCTTGTTCGTATTGGGCCTGTTTTTTTTCGTATAGAGCCTGTTTTTCCGTATTGAGCCTGTTTTTCCGTATTTGTCCAGTTATTGGTCTTTATTAGCTCTTGACATCTAGTATTGAATGGAAAATTTTAAACATACTTTACATAACTGGTCAATAATGATGAATACTGGCTTGAGATCATCCTTTTATTGTACCATGTGTATAGCAAGAAAATAAGTCGTCTACACCAATGACGTCATTTATTAAAGCATTATTGCAGGTTGTGCAATATCGTAGAATATTGCAAGATAAATTTTGGTTACGTTCTAAATGGAACATAATGCTGCTGATATCTTTCTTTTACCAGAATGTACAGTTGACCTTCTGTATCTCGAAATCAAACGTTCGATCAACACTACATAATTCGATATAACAGTAATTTTGAGATATAAGGAGTACATATAATGTAAAATGCAATCTTGGAAACAACAATTTATTTTGGCATATTTAGACTTCAGTCTGAGACAAAATAGTTTCAAATGACGATAGTCTACTCTGTGTATACTAACAATTATTCCTATATCGTGACAAACATTTTTTGTTTTAACATATGGAACATATGGTGACCATTACATGTATTATCAAATTTCAGTGCTGTATACGTATTGTGTGCTCGACATATCGATCAGTTTTTATTTCTGATGATGGCGTTATCGGAAATGTTCTTCATTTCTTTAAGTATTTTTATTTATGGTAAGTAATGTTTAGTTACTTTAAAGATTAATTTTTCATCATTAGATTTTCATATATATATTTATTTCCATCATTTTGTTCCTAAATGATAGCTAAAAAACAGTTACTCATTACACGTCGAACAATTAGATCTCGTAGATGTTATCCAAGAACAATTACGGGGAATTAAGGCCTAACCAAAGTGCTTTAAGGTAGAACTAATTGCAGAGAGGAATTTATTATAATAATTAGTGAAGAACCATTTGAGTTTATGGGTGAAAAAAGGTCAAGGATCCAAAAATTTTGTGAAAAAGAAAGGTTAAAAAAAATACAGAATTGAATAATGCCAGTTTTATGGGCACCAATAAAAATATTGCGTGGTCCCGGAAACTACATTCTCCCTTCAAAACATTTTTTTAAATAAATATTTGCACCCATCATAAATCTTTATGTACTAGTATTTGTTCATTGTAATTAATTAATTTATAATTTCAGGGACAGTCCCAGTTATAAATGGACACGATGATAGCTTTTGGGTGCAGTACAAAGACAAGCATTTTATGTTGGTTGAGGAACCGATGACTTGGATGGAAGCTCAGGTTTGTTTTTCTGATACAGACTGTTTTAATGTATTTCAGATATTTTCAAGGCTGTAAAATACTAGTATACTCTTTGATGTGGGGTTTTTCTCAATGATCAGATCCGCAAATTTATGTAGAGTTCTGTGACGGTACCTTTTCGTAAAGTGTATAACAACAATTATTGTTTGTAATCTATATGTATATATAAATGTAATGTTGATATTTAATCGAAATAAATCTATCTATCTATCTAACAACATTAGACATCTTAGTCTAATATCATTGTCATTTGAACAAAAAATATTGTTGCGATTTTTCTTTTAGAATCTAATAATTACTTTTTTATGCATATAATTAAATCATTAATTCAGTAGCATTAGTTAATTAAACGATAAATATTTTCCCTCATTAAATACACTTTTAATATGAAAAATTGACCGTTGATAAAAATTCAGTAGATGTCATGTTAAAATGTGTATTCAATCTTCCTTGCAGAGTGTTTGTAGATCGTTGGGAGGATTTCTCGCTACCGTTTCCAACTCTGGAGAAAGGAACTTCATCCAATCAATGACGCATGGTAAGTAATTTAAGATTTCGTTCTCCAGATTTCCTTCCAAAAAATATTAAATTGAATCTTTTATTTCAGTGTATACTTGACTGATTTTATAGAATAGAGAATGGAAACGGGGAATGTGTCAAAGAGACAACAATCCGACCAAAGATCAGAAAACAGCTCAAGGCTACCAATGAGACTTCAACGCAGCGAGAAAATCCCGCACCTGTATGCATACATACAGGCCAAATCATATCACGACCTTTGCCGATTCTGTAAATGAGCAGCATTCATCTGTGTTTTACTAGTAATGCCTTAATTTCTGCCGAGAACATTTTATAAGCTCCACTTCTACAATCATCTTTCTCCAAATAAAGTTTATAGTTTTATACATATTATGAAGTTAATGAATAACGAATGCTTTGTTTAGATGAATATTCATTTTATGTTGTCGAAAACGACAATCGCGGGTTAAAAAAAAAAGTATTTGGAGATAATTATCCAAATTGTGACAGATGAGAAACATACAAGGTGTCCTTGGAATAAAATTAACTTTTAAATTTCAAAAGAATAATTTGATAAATTTTGTTCCATATTATTCACGGAGTGCTCTATGACGTCAAATGACAGAAGCTAACTATAATATTTATATAAGATATTATTTTTATATCATAATTTGGTGTAAAAAGAATTGAAAAACAAGACCATTGTTGAATTTTTAACTATCGGCAACAGAAAGTGGCTGCACAACAGATCTGGAAATAGCTATATAACACGCTACAACTCAACATCATGAAGCTGCAGACAAAATATAAAATAATTCCCTTCTGTAGAAGCCAAGACAACTTTGACGAAGGTCTTTCGGACGGGCGGAGTCCAGCGGTTACTAGACCTGCTTTCGCCGGTGGCGACGCAGGTAAAAAAAAAATGAAAATATCACCAATATTCTTTAAATGATAACACTCCTTGCAAAGTAGTCAAAATTTTAATTCTTAGCAACTTTAGTCTAAGGAACTAATCACGTGTTTAAGTGAAATAATACTAAGAAGTTAATATAACATCAAATAATTATACAAGTTTTTATTTAAGTGTATCCCAATATCATTTGGTTAGGAGGAACAGATATGTTTTCTGAAGCAAAATGGGTTTGGATCGAGAACTTAGAGTCCATATCATACAATGTTTGGTATCATGGTGGAAGTCATGAACCAGCTGGCGGAACTGGTGAGAACTGTTTGATGTGGTATAACTATGGAGGAGGTTATTTCTGGCATGATGTGTCTTGCAAACATCGTTATAAATTTGTATGTCAACGGTTAGTACTATATTTCTTATCAGAATACTCATGCTACTTCGCAAGTACTTATATATAGATTCAAATTGTTCGACTTCTGTAAAATTGTCAGTTTGTATTGGATATGATGAGTATACAATTGTAAATGTTTATTAATATTTGTAACAAATGATACATACGTGTTTATTTTCATGGCGACTTATTTTATACATGTTTATTTTCCTGGCTACTTATTTTATCATATGTTATACTCGCATATTATATGACAATTACAACATGTCAATTCAATGGCTTTTTCCTTTTTCTCTTTTCCAGATCACATAAAAAGGGAAGATAGAAAAGAAATCACTGACGCTTTCTCCCGTTTCTTTCAATAAAACTATAAAACTACTATATAATATCATTTATATCGGTGACCCACCTGCCTGCCTGCCCACCCAGCCGCTCGACAAACCGGATTTTTCCACTGAAAAATATAGTTAATAAGAAGGTCATTTACATGAACATATGTAGCTAGAATGGTTGATTTTTATTGGTAAAAATTTATCTCATTGGACTTATATCCATTCTGTATTTGGAGATATATATATATAAGTTTTATGTATTTTAAAGTCTTTTTATCTTGACTGACATAAAATTGATACTGAATCCCTGAAACATTTTTATATTTATCAAAGTTGTACATATATCGATACAAGTGTTTATGGTATTTATAGATAGGTCTGTTTGGTTGGATATCAAGGTTAAATTAATACGAGTAGAATTTCATGCACGTGTAGTTTGTTAGTAGTTTAAGTCATTCGAGTCATTGCAGTCAAGTGTGCTAGAGGCTTTTTTCCAAATAAATAATTATAAAAAATTATTTATTTACAGGTTTATTGTCCAAGATGGGTCGCAAATTTTGGAGTGCTATTCCGAGACAGACATTTTTCATTGAGATAAAATGAAATACATGTATTAATTATCTAAGTAAAAATTGCACTTGACTTTTGCAAGTGGCTACTCCCGTGTGAGAGTTTTGTATTATATTGATAAATGTTTTATGTTCGGTTGAGTTTATGAATTAGAACATAACTCTCTTTTGTCGCTGGGTTTTTGTAACCAACTAAGTGTTTAGGATGCCATGATTTTATTCTGCAAAAATGTGTAGAAATACGGAGAATAAATAAACGTATAGTATATATTTAAAGATATAAAAGAAATAATTGAAAACGAATTGCCTGAAATAAATTAACAATTGAAACTAACCTGCAAAAATATGTAGCGAGTGGTTAAAGCCAGTACAACGTCTAATTTAGGAATGATTTATACGTACATGATTAATTTAGATTTGATTAGTAGGCATGCAAGGTGTGAACCAGTCTGTCAAGCGTCAATGAACATGAATGAAAATGAAAGAATATGGATGATATATATATAAAAATGAAACATATTGTATCTTGTAACTTGTATAACAAGGAACGTCTCTGTCAAGTCAGGCTAAATTCAGTTCACCTGTTCTTAAGAAAAAGATCAAAATGTAACATTAATCGACGGACCAAAGGACGATTGATGCAAACAGCTCAACGTGGCCTTTGGGCAGATGGTAAAAAAAGGGACACAACTTGTGTATAATGTTTATAAAAGGATTACATGTAATATCCAACCCATACCATGGATAGGTTTATATGATGATGACCAGTACCTAAATCAACATCAATGTAACGTACAAGACCAAACATTGTGTGTATGATTAAAATCGGGGGGGGGATACAAATTTTGTGAAAAATTACTAAGTTCCACAACATGAAAAAACTAGAAAATTTATTCAAAGGTTATATTCCTTGAAGCAAATTTTCAATATGACCTTAAACATTCTGCAAAGTTTCAAAGATCTGGATTAAAAGCTACAGGAAAATATTAATTATTACACACAATGGGTATTGTCCATACACAATTTTTGCAAAACATTCTAAGTTCCACAACATGGAAAATCTGGGAAAAGAATCTTCAAATGACATTTTACTATTTCATGCACATCTTCAATATTTCCATAAACAGTCTGCAATTTTCAAAAATTTGGGTTAAAAGCTGTAGGAGGAGTTGATCTCATAAAATTGGTACCTTATTGCGCATCTACGGGGGAGGGGAGGTACCTGGCTGGTCAGTCGTATGTACTGTATAGGAATGGGGTGTAAATAATTGTTAATAACACGTTTATTACTTAAGGTAGAATATGGCTTAAATGTGGAAATGAATCAACAAAAAAGACCGAGCGGAAAAGCAAAGAATATACAAATTATGTCTTACTGTAACACATATATAATTAGTATTTTGCAAAAGAATTGATAAAAATTGAAGAGAAATGGGATAAAAATGTGTATGTTTTAGTCAGGACAAAAAACAAAAAAAAACAATTAAAAATGAATCCCTAATACGTATTTTTAAGAATACATACTTTAAAAAAAATAATTGCTTTTTAATTTTATTCCCATTTTAATTGAAGATAAAGCTACAATTTGCGCTTTGTGAATTAATACATTTTCTTGTTCGGTTTTTTTTAGTTAAAAATTTGAAAGACAACTTTTTTTATCAACTTTACTTTGAAAATGGAACAAAAAACTGTATACTGAGGCGTAGTTTTATTCTGTTTTATTTATCCTTTTGAAAAATTTGAATTATAAGGCCACATAAAATTGATCTTTAGTTCTATGGATTTCGCCGCTCCGATTTTTGGACTATGTAAATTTTAAGAAAAAAAAATTTCCGCTTCATTTTGCAAAAATGCTGAAAATTCGCCCAAATTTTTCATTTTTCAAGAAATTAAAAATAAAAATTGTTCGCCCACTCAAAACATTTTGTAAAAATTGGGATTTTTTCCCATATTTGCAATATTTTATTTGTTTGCTGCACGTAAATTTGATCCGCCCCCCCCCCCCAAAAAAAAACAAGTCCTCAAGAAAAAAATTAGAATTTCGCTCGTTCGCACCTATTTTTGCCATCCAAGAATCCAAAGAACGAAAAATTAATTTGGTGTGGCCTAAAGGTAAAATCTTTTGAAAATGTATTTTCCTTTTCCTGCGAAAACGTGGGCGTTTGAAATCTTTCGAAAAACAAATATTTTATGGTATGAGAGCGGTAATAAAAATTAAAAGAAAAGGACCATTGGAAGAAACTTTGATTGTCCAATCAAATACACTGTGACAAAAGAAACGACGTATCCCATGATGCAAATTATTGAACGTATTTATAAATTTTAAGAACATATATTTTATTTTAGGAATCAATATTTTGATTTTTTGAATGAATATTTTGATTTTATGAATACATGTTTTGTTTTCATGAATACATGTTTTGTTTTCATGAATACATATTTAATTGTTATGAACAATTATTTGTTTTTATAAACAATTATTTGTTTTTTATAAACATATATCAATCTTCTTATGAACAAAAACTCATTTAAGAACATATATTTATGTTTTATGCATATATAATTTATTTTATGAACACATATTTTGATTTATTGAATATATATTTTGTTTTTTTATGAACAAATATTCGTTTTTACGATCAATTATTTAAGTTTATGAACATATATTTTGTTTTTTGTGAATATTGCAACGTTTCACACGCCATAGTCCTCCCGAAGTGTCAAGTATTCTCCTGGGGATGAAGCAAAACGAATGAATGTTGCAGAATGATATGGATTTTCCAAGTTTTTGAAGTAAATATACATCCTCGTTTGCATACAATAGTCAATAAAACTACTTTACAATGTTATAAACGATTAAAATCTAAAAACAACAACCACTGTACTGTCCATGCAGCCATAAAAATACAGTACACCACCACCACTCTCGAATTAATCACAATAGAACTATTCATAACATAATAAAACAAACTAAAATCATGAAATAATAAGTCTATTCAGTAGATTAAAATAATTGGGTGGATCATATAAAATACAGTTAACTTAATCATATAAAATTAAAAAAAAACAACAACATAAAAACACACCCTGCATACAGGTATGTTCGCGGAGCAAGTTATAGGACCAAACAAAAAAGTACGAGCTGCAATTTTCTTATTTTGTCAAATACAATGTATACTGTACCCTTTCATTCAAACGACTACAATATCATTTTCAGTAATAATTTCTCTTTCAAATGAGGTAAAAATTTAATTCAAATGTCAACTTAAATGTGGATTTATTGTCAATTTTTCGGCGAAATTCATCGTCATCTTCTGACATCAGCGAAGTATGACCGGGGAGTTTGTCCTCTCCCGAGCCACACAGACATTTCGAGCTCACCCGCTTGGCTATAACTTCAACTCAAAATCGTTGATAAACATTTCAATATTTTATTCACGTCCGTACTTTTTACGAATAAAAACAAGACTGAGTAACAAGAACAAAACAATAATGAAAGAAACATTATGAAATGATTGACATCTCGGATTAACTTTTCAATTATCCAATAAAATATATTTGTACATTTTCATCTATAATTAACGAATTTGGATAAAGTGGGAAACTTAAATGATAAGTCTTACTTTTATCTTTGACAGATTGACAATAGGCGATAATGATCATTCGGACTTATGACATAATCCGGATGTTTAACGTTGGGAAATATGTATGTACAAAAGGGGGATTATCTTAAGTGCGAAATACATGTATCTGCTTAATATTTTACATGGAAACAATTAAATACATCATAAACTAGAAATTAAATTTAAACTTTCAAACGTCAATTTTCGAACGGTTATATTACCCCGTCGACCCGAGCTGAGACTCCGACTCAGCTGACCTCTATAAATACAAACATTTCTGCATTATAAAATAAATGTCTAAAGATATTTACATATATACATGCGCGCTCTCTGCAATGTTTCAAATAATAATAATAAAAAAAAAAATCACATATTCACACGAAACTTCTAATCGTCGTACAATATTAGGTTTCTGAAGATTCTAGTTCAATCAAATATTTGCCATTTGCATAATAGAATGACCGTATCCGGCATTATAAATAAATAACTTTCACTTCGTCCGCATTAATTAATGTAAATGTGACCATATACATGTACTGATTCTCAATGTCATAAAAACTTTCGAAAAAAAAAAAAAAAAAGTTTTAAGGAACGTGTAGATCTGAAATATTCGGTTGAGAAGGCATTTGAACATGACAAAATATGAAGGGGTTTCATTGACAAAACACATAAAATAATGGAAATGTTGGATTTTACAAGAAGAATGGAAAATAACAAAAAAAAAATTAAGAGAAAAAAAAAATAAAAATATATGTCATGTAGAAAAAAAATAAACAGGTGCTTTCTGTTATCATTGTGCATATTGTTCATTTACTTTCAATATTCGGAATAACAATGGTTTAACAAACTCAGCATTCTCTGAGAAATTATGAAAAGAAAATTTTGATGAATTTTAATGTTTTAGTGTAAGGTCGTCACTCCTAACGCTAAAACAACTTGGAATGAAAGTTGGATGACGAGTCCACTTTTCACGCGCAAGTTACCAAATATCACTATTCCAAAATGTGTGTCTATTTATGAAGAAATTACACCATTGTTATTCTTTAAACTGATTTTGTAAAGAAAAATTTAATAACGACAATCTGTGACTTGTTTTTCAAAAAGTACCATTCTTTGTCCAAAGTTACGACCATTAACTTGTGTAAAACACCTGGTCCTGGGTTACGACTTAGAAATGGAAACAGTTTGAATATGTATTTCAATCTTTAATTTAAAAAAAAAAAAACATGTGGATACAGTGTAGTGTAAAAAAAAATGTGTTAGCTACGTGAGTTTGTTTGTTTTTGCATTGTACCTTTTCTCTGTGTTTTGTTTGTGTGAAAAGCTTGTATCAATTCTGGAGGAATATTTTCCTCTGGTTCTAGTGTATTGTCTCTATGACTGTAACCTAACCATTTAATCCAATAATGATTTTTACCGTTTATGCGTTTAGACCTTATAATACGATCAACTATGTATAAAGTGTCATCATTTTGTGTGTTTTGATTAGGACGGGGTTGTGAACTTTGATTATCGTCACTGGCTGTACTTTGTGCATCCTCGTCGTCGATATTATCGCCTTCTTCATCACTCTCATCTGCCTCTTGTTCAATTTGATTTGTAGGTCTGTCTTGCGGGTCATGGTACAGTTTAAGTCGATTCGCATTCATCGGAACTTTCACTGGTGCATTATCGGAACATCTCCGGAGTTTGTATGTATAATTCCCACGATCTTCGATGATATAATATGGTCCGTCCCATCTTTGGCAGAGCTTTGGTGATAATCCCACTGGATGCTTTTTGGTATCTAGCCATACCCTGTCTCCTACTTTGAATTCCGGTTCTTTAGCTCGTTTGTCGTGTTGACCTTTATATTTCTCCTGCGCTTTTAGAGTATTTTGTCTTGCCATGTCGCGTGCCATCTGTAACCTTTTATGCACCGATTCGATATATTGCTTTTGATCTTGTCCCACATTTGTGGGTTCTGTCAAAACTGTATCCATCGGTGTTCTACATTCGCGTCCGTATAAAATAAAGTATGGACTGTATTGTGTAGATTCCGTACATATTGTGGTATTCATTGAAAATGCAATACTCGGTAGAAATTCTGGCCAATCTGATTGTGTATCGTCGATGTATGAGCGGAGTTTTTCTACAATAACTTTATTGTTTCTCTCGCATGCACTGTTTGTTTGGGGTCTATAACTGCTGGTGTTTATTTTCTTGATTTCAAATATATTGCAGATCTCTTGTATAACTTTTGACATAAAATTCTGGCCTCGGTCTGTTAAGATCGCATCTGGTGCTGAATAGCGACAAATATATTGGTTATAGAATGTATCGGCTACTTGTTTTGCTGATGTTGATTTCAGTGGAAAAATTTCTACATGTTTCGAAAAGGAGTCGACAATCAATAAAATGTGAGTAAATCCTTCCGAACTTGTTCTAAGTGGACCTAATATGTCTAGGTGTACCCTTCGAAACACATCAAGAACTGGTAGTGGCTTTAACGGAGTTGGACGTTTGTGGTTATTTAGTTTAGCTTTTTGACAGTTCGTGCAGGTCTTCACATATTCTGTTATGTCGGTGTACATGCCTGGCCAAAAATATTTGTACCGCATCGTCTGATAGGTAATATCTTTTCCGTTATGTCCGCCTAATAACTGGTCATGATACGATTTCAATACATCGTCTCGGAGAGTTCGCGGTACTGCAAGTCGTTTAACTATTCTGTCTGCTCGGTGTCCTTTGCCTTTCGGATAATATAAATGGCAAAGTACATCATCCTCTATGACGTAGTCGTGCGCTTCCAGAATAATCTTTCTTGCTTGTTTGTTGTTCTCCGGCAATTCTTTGTTAGCTATGTAGTTAATAATATGTTTAAAGTCATCATCATTTCCCTGTTCGGTAATAAGCTGTTGTTTGGGTGTTTCTGTCAGTTCACATATGGATGCGCATGGATTGAAATCAATGAAGCACGATTCTGTCTGGGTAGATATCGTTGAGCTGGTTTTAACATTTACAGCTGAAATATGTGCGTTATATGTTCTTCGGCTTAATGCGTCTGCGTTTCCGTGACTGGATCCCTTTTTATAAATTATTTGGAAGTCGTATCCTTGTAGGAACATAAGCCATCTAACTATTCGTCCTGTGCGCTCAGCATTTGGTATTTTCTGTATGTGTTGAAGTGCCTCATGGTCGGTGTAAATTTTGAACGGACGACCCGCCAAGTATACATGGTACTGTTTAACGCCTTCCACTAATGCCAAAAATTCAAGGTCTCTGATACAATAGTTTTTTTCACATCCTCGCAAAGCACGACCGCCATACGCAACTACTTGTTCTCGTCCCTTCTCTCCTTTTTGACCAAGAACGTACCCCACTGCGACTTGGGATGCGTCTGTATACAGGATAAATGGTTTTGAAAAATCCGGATATGCTAAGATTGGCGGAGTTGTCAATAGCGTTTTCAGTTCATTGAAGGCAGCATCGCATTCCATAGTCCAAACAAATTTTGCCCCTTTCATAAGTAGTCGATTTAGTGGTGCTGCGACATGGGAAAATCCTTTAACAAACTTCCTATAATAATTTGCTAGGCCTAAAAATGAGCGAACATCTGTAATGTTTTGTGGTGTTGGAAAGCTTTTGACAGCACCTGTTTTTGACATGTCGACTGCAATACCATCCTTTGAAAGAACATGACCAAGAAACTGGACCTGTTTAGCTGCAAATCGGCATTTCGATGGTTTCAATCGTAGGTTTGCTTCTCGGAGTTTTTCAAATAAGGTGGCCAAATGTTGTAGGTGCTCATCAAAAGTCCGTGAAAATATTAGTATATCATCCATATATACTAATGCGATTTTCCAATTCAGTCCTCTTAAAACTTCAGACAATGCCAACTGGAATGAATGTGGACTATTGCTTAAACCAAACGGTAGTTTGTTAAACTCAAAAACTCCTTCGTGACAAGTAAACGCCGTTTTATGTTTAGTGTCTGGATGAAGTCGTTGTTGCCAATATCCCTGGAACATATCGACTACAGAATAGAATTTTGCTTTTGCTTCGCCTAAAGTGTCAAAAATATCGTCCATTTTGGGTAACGGGAAAACTTTCTTTTGGGTTAATGAGTTTAGCTTGCGATAGTCCACGGCAAACCTATATTCATTGTTCTTCTTTCGTACGAGAACGACTGGACTTTGCCATTCACTTTGAGAAGGTTGGATAATGTTATAGTCCCTCATTTCGTTGACCTTTCGAGTTATCTCGGCTTTTGATTCTGGTGACACACGATACGGTCGTCCTTGGACTGGTGCTGCATCTCCGGTTTCGATACGATGAGGATACAGTTCAGTACAACCAAGTTCAGATAAATTTGTTGCAAATATGTCCCTATTTTTACCAAGTAGTGTAAGAAGTGAATGTTTTTGTGTTTCAGATAAATCAGATTGAGAGAGATCAAAGTTAAGATGTTTTGCTATTTCAATAAATTTACTGTTTTCATCAGATATTTGTTGTTCAGTTTTTAAGCTAATATTGGCAATAGTTTTAGCTTTGTCATTTATTTCCTGTGTAATTGACTGTTCATTGATATCACAAAATTTTCCTATATTTATTTGTTTTGATAACCTCACTTTTGCATTAGTGGGATTTAAAATTTGTAAAAATGACTTGTTGTCTTTAATATGCACCAAACATGTAGCACCAATGACATTTTGTTTACCTAGTAAAGCGGGGTTAGCCTCAATTACGCCAACTTTGGACTTAATATTTCTATTAACAGTTTGGATGGGGACTAGTACTTCTGATCTAGGGGGAATATTTTCATCATGAACGAGAGAAATAAAACATATACTGCTATCATTATGGTTTGGGTTTATGAGGGGAACTTCTGTCATACCTGACTGTAAAATTAATGTTTTTCTCTCAAAATTTAAACTTGCTTTGTTATCTACGAGAAAATCTAACCCTAAAATAACATCATGTTTAAAGTTTTCTATTACATAAAAAGATTGTTGTAATGAAAGTTTACCAATTTCTATGGTGGAATTAATTTTTCCTAGTACATTTAACATTGCACCACTTACTCCCTTAACTGGTAAATATGCCTTCTCAAGTGGAATCTTGTTATTCAAATTTCTGTAGTAAAAATCTGCCGAAATTGCACTAATTTGTGCGCCAGAATCTGCCATGGCCACAGCCGAAATATTTGCAACCCGAATTTTGACTAAATTTTGTGATTTTGAATTTTGAATATTCGAGGCCGAAATTAATTTTGCTGGTTGTGTCGAAAAACGTTTTTGTTTTGATCTACACATTTTTGCTAGATGGCCAATAGCTTTGCATTTATTGCATTTAACCCTTAAAAAATGACATTGAGATG
This sequence comes from Mytilisepta virgata, assembly GCA_028015205.1. Lineage (NCBI taxonomy): Eukaryota > Metazoa > Mollusca > Bivalvia > Mytilida > Mytilidae > Mytilisepta > Mytilisepta virgata. The sequence goes on along the minus strand of CM051517.1, from coordinate 66,826,690 downwards.
GTAAATGGTCACACTCACCACATCTAGTGCACGGGGTTCGCCGACGCTTCCGTCTTTTGGGTTGTCTTGGTTTAACGTCCGAACGAATTTCCAAGGTTTCAATTTGATGACTTTGACTTGGTGTTGAGTTGGTCCCTTCATTCGCTATTTGCAGTTCCCTGATACGTTGTTGACTCTCTCTTAGTTCGCCAAGTTCTTGTTTGAGTTCACTGAATTGTTTTAAAGTTTGTTCCTGGTTGTCCTTCTCAGTTATTTCATTTATTGCTTCAGCCGATCGCAATCTCTGTTCTGCGTCGCACAAAGTTTTTGAGTCCTTTTCACACGGAAATATTAGTTCTGGCTTACATTTTAATCTCAATTTTACCATTTTCATTTCTTCGCTAATGTCAAGATTTTCACAAATTTCATATAAACGATTAATGTACTCAGTGGCTGTTTCTGATTCATTTTGCTTTAGTTCAAAATAATCGCAATTTTTCTTATAAAGTTCTCCGTATGATAAACTGTACCTTTTTAAAAATTCGCATTTCAACAATTCTTTATTTCCGGCTATTTCTGTTTTTAAGCTATGAAACCATCTGTTAGGATTTTCTTCTAGACACAATGAAAACACTTGAATGAATTTAAAATCGTCAAAACCGCATAAATTTGCAAAAATTTCAAAGTTTTTCCACCATCTCTCTGCATTTTCTTTAAAATCACCTTTGAATTTTATCGGAACAAATTTAGTAAAATCCATTTTGAAATTGTAGTTACATTCAATAAAAGGTTTAAAATGTACTTAATTTTCGTCTTCTACGTCGTCTCATCCTATACTTTAAGCATGTTTAGATCCATTGTCCATATATGGGGAAATTCCGTTTCTTTACGGGAGGTACGCATCTGAGAAGCCCGATTATGATCCACCACGTATGACCGGGGAGTTTGTCCTCTCCCGAGCCACACAGACATTTCGAGCTCACCCGCTTGGCTATAACTTCAACTCAAAATCGTTGATAAACATTTCAATATTTTATTCACGTCCGTACTTTTTACGAATAAAAACAAGACTGAGTAACAAGAACAAAACAATAATGAAAGAAACATTATGAAATGATTGACATCTCGGATTAACTTTTCAATTATCCAATAAAATATATTTGTACATTTTCATCTATAATTAACGAATTTGGATAAAGTGGGAAACTTAAATGATAAGTCTTACTTTTATCTTTGACAGATTGACAATAGGCGATAATGATCATTCGGACTTATGACATAATCCGGATGTTTAACGTTGGGAAATATGTATGTACAAAAGGGGGATTATCTTAAGTGCGAAATACATGTATCTGCTTAATATTTTACATGGAAACAATTAAATACATCATAAACTAGAAATTAAATTTAAACTTTCAAACGTCAATTTTCGAACGGTTATAGAAGTATTATCCCTTCAAACCTATCTGGTACGGGGTTACATGTTTTGTTTTATCTAAATATCATTCTATATCCTCTAATAAGCATATTCATTTCCCCATATTCTGTCTAAATTTTACCAATCTAATTAAAAACCGATCTCTCATCGCTCCCGTTTTCTGATATGTCGCGTGGGAGATCTAACGAAACCCGCTTTGAGGTCACATGTGAGTGACCTCGTAGGTGTGTCCTGTTCGACCAATGAAATTGCGGCTTAGGCGATCTTGTAAGTTGACGTGTGGTAAAGGGATGTAACTCATTTTATTAACGAAGAAATCGTCAGTCCCCAGAATTCATAAACTCTTTTGATTGGCTTATTGATAGGAAGTCAACTCTTTTGCATATCATTATAAATTCATAAGTTCCAGTTCACTCACATGTGACCTCAAAGCGGATTTCGTTAGATCTCCCACGCGACATATCAGAAAACGGGAGCGATGAGAGATCGGTTTTTAATTAGATTGAAATTTTACCATCCAAACATTTCTCTTCGGTGAGATATATCACTTGCAGATCGCTCCACGGACATGATACCTGTATGCAGGGTGTGAAAAATGAAAGTATAATTACAGGTACATGTACAATAAATCTTCTAATACATGTATTTGTAAAAATTTACTTCTTGGTTCTGCCAAGGCTTGTAATTTCAAGATAAAACGACAAAGATCTTCCGATTCTCTGAACATAAAGGGCACACTGCACTTGTTTTCTGTCCATTGAATCAGTCTGGCTCGATCATTTTGTAAAGTATATGTTCCATATACAATTTTAGACTTAACATAAGCTCGTTTTATGGCATGTAAAAATTTTGGGAATTCCTACTAACAGCCTACTAAATTTTTGTTTTTGAAGTCCTGCATGGAGAATCTGGAAATCCGATATGTTCTATAGGGTATTGGGGTAAAAAAACTTGTCTAAAAAACCAGTTTCTTCGGAAAAAAACCAATCTCAAAAGTTAATGATGGACGGCAGACGATATTTTTCCAAAGTTAAGCCTCAACTGGCCCTGTAGTTTTCAAAGGAGATTTTAAATTATTTTTATATCCACGTGGTTAGGTTTGACAGCAATTAACAATGATGTTCTAACTTGATAGTAATAAGGATGTTCCGGGGTTTTTCCTGAGTTATAACCCTTTGGACTTGATATTGTATAGTACACATCTTGTCATCGCAACTCCTCTGACATAGTTTGTTTTTATATATGAAACTTTGTCCATTGTTAGACTCTACTGTGCAGATGCGGCTCCAGATGTGCATATGGGTATGATTTTCCAGTCATGTGAACTACAGTTCAACACAGTTAACATTGTTTGTACCATAGAAGTTTCTTCATCGTAGCATGCATATGGCACACCGTTGTTATATTTATTCAATTTCGAGATATCTTATTTAGTTAAATAAGATATCTTATAAACTAATTGAGATATCTTAATAATAAAATGAGATATCTTATATATTAAATAAGATATCTGATTTATTAAATAAGATATCTTATTTATTAAATATGATATCTGATTTATTAAGGCCAATTAAAATTAATTGATAGATATTCATCCCCGCCCGCCCCTCGAAAATCGTGCCGCCCCGATTTTTTTTATTTTTTAAAATTTACAATTTCCGGATTTTGTTCATCTCCATTACCGTTATCCGTGTCAATAATTTCGTTTTTTGTTAACTTCCTGTAACAATTCAACATGGTTTTCGTTATTCTTAGAGTAGTAAGCGGTATAAGCCATTTTATAACGTTTACATATTAATGAAACCTTACAAAATAGTTTCATATGAAATAAAAAATAAAAAATAAAATCCTCCCACACGCCCCATTTTTTTCAAAAAGTTGGATGAAAATCTACTAATTAATTTTAGTTGGCCTAAATAAGATATCTTATATATTAAATAAGATATCTTATTAACTATATAAGATATCTTTTATATAGTTAATAATAGAGATATCTTATTTACTTAATAAGATATCTTATAAACTAATAGAGATATCTTATAAACTTATAAAGATATCTTATTAAATTATAGAGATATCTTATTTAACGGGTTAAAAAATATCTTATTAAATATATAAGATATCTCTATAAGTTAATAAGATATCTCTATTAGTTTATAAGATATCTTATAAACTTTATAAGATATCTAATAAAGTATGTGTTTTAAAAGATATCTTTATAAAGAAGTAAGATATCTTATATACTTTATAAGATATCTTATTAACTAATAGAGATATCTTATTAACTTATAGAGATATCTTATTTACTTTCAAATTAAATAAGATATCTTATAAAAATTAAATACATCTTAATACTTAATAAGATATCTTGTTAAATAAATAAGATATCTTGGAATTTTAATAAATATAAAAACGGCGTGCCATACATGCAGCTCTGTTCCACTCCGCAGATTACTTTCAAATCTACTGAAGATTGAACGTGTTGAATTTCCCTGGGATGATGAGGTATTAGTCCCGCTCTGCGGACAACTCTATTTTTTGCAACGGACTACATTCGTGCAAGGTATGGAACCCCCCCCCCCCCACACACACACACACACACAGCACATAAAACCATTTTACAGAACTTCTGCCTCAATTGGCCCAGCAGTTTCATAGGAGATTTTTAAGTATTTTTTAAAATAAAAATGCTCTTAAAGATGTAGTTCCGTGTATAAATTCAGCGTTTGCATAGAACTTCATCTTGGAGGGCATTTTTTAATACGCCTTCGGTTTAAGGAGTTCTCTCGGGTAACAAGTCAGCGACGCAAACTCAAATCTTATCGACCTAATATAATGAGTTACGTATACGCTCCCCTAAATTGTGGATCTCCTGAAATCCAAAACAAATTCCATTTGATCATTGGTAAATATTTATTATATTTATATGATTTAGGTCTTTAAAGGGGAACCGGGAAGGGGATTACCGAACAAAGGAACACGTGTATTGTAAGTAGAACACCAACTAACTTGACCTACTGTCTGGACACCTCAGTTATTGAAATGTTTTTTTTCCGCATTCTGAAAGTGTAAAATACTAAATGCTAGAATTATTTGACAATCTTTTGTTGGTTAATTACCATATCGAGTCATCCAAGAAAACATCAAAATAGTAAAGTTGTTTATAAAGGTTACCCCACAAATAAATCTGAATGGGAAATTTCCCCAGGAAAAGGGGGAGGGGCACTTACTATATACGAGGTGCTAGGTATGTTCTGACAAAATGGGATGGATTTTTTTTAGCAAAACGACTGTAAAGGTGTATACTTCTTTCTATTTTCTCCAAAGGGATAATATCTGTATCTGGTATGGGGTTACATGTATATGTCAAGAACATCTGGAAAGGGGTTATAATTTGAAGGAACCAACCTCAGCAGGATTGACTTGTAAATAATCACTTTTTAACAACTTAATTGCTCATTTATTTTGTTTATTGCATTGACATGAAGATAAATCCAATGAGTATCCACATGTCAGAAAAGGGGGTATTTTTTTAGACACAGACTGCTTGTAATGGGGTACATAACATGGTCAAATCTTGTCTGGAATGGGGTCAGGCTTCAAATGTGCTGGAAGAACCTGGGACTATTATACTAACGGGACTGGAAACCGTTACGCCTATCAGTATAGTTATACTCAACATCTCGGTCGTTAAAACGTGCGCAAGACTTGACAATACGCCATATTGTTTTGACAGTGATATAGACAGCGTGCTTTGATTGCATAATTTCTACAAGTTGTTTTTATAGTTATTTGAAAAGATAATCCTTTATGTAAACATGATTACTATTATGATAAAAGGTATTTCGATCTTTGACAGTTGTTATTAATCACCAAATCCCGCCTTAAATGTGAAAAACTGACATTTAAAGGTTGAAAATTTTCCGGATTATTACAGTTTGGGGACGCTGTGGGAAAAATGATTGACAAAATTTCTTATAACTGTTGATTGAAAAGAGATACGGGAGTTCTGTTTGTTGTTAAATCATATTTATTAATTACAGGTTGGATTGACCTATTTTTATTGTCACTTTTTAAAGTGAAAAGTGGAATATAAATCTCCTTCTCATTACAACTGGAAACCACATGCAGGGCTCAAATAAATTATACTGCTCCTATAAAATTGCCTACTCCTATTTATGTGTGCAATATTTGTAGTAAAATCAGGATTTTTGTTGCTTAGTAATGGTCTTCGGGTGGCATGAGCATTTGACATCGTGAAAATATGTACAATAGGCTCCACAATCAGAACTACAAAATTAGGCATTTCACAGCTATTGCTGCCGTATATAAGCATATTGAATAGGGGTAGATTTCTTTATAAATGGAGCTGAAAATGCTTTGCCAATGTTTTTTCGAAATCATATATATATTCAATTCATTAAAATAATTAAATAATTCGTATATTTTTAATTTTTTGTTCATTTAATTATATTTTTTTATTTTAAATCCACCTATTTTAATGGTATAAACATGCTGACATGTTCGCCGAAATCAATTGTTTACATGTATCGAAGGCTAATTAACCACGTGACACAATAAGCTGTCAATCAAAACAAAAAATCAATAATCCGCTATCGGGACAATGAAATCTGAACAGACCGATCAGTTTCCAGTCCCGTTAGTATAATAGTCCCAGGAAGAACCCTCCAACTTTTTGACAAGGTGCCACCCCTCCCCCTGGGGATATTTCCAATAGAAAAATTAATGCACAAGTTTGAAAATTTCAAAAAAATATAAGTTGAATTTATCAACTCAAAGCTATCCTAAACTTTTAAATATTTTTAATGCACTATGTGCATATTTCATGCAACATGGGGTTGCAGTACTTAATTTTATAAAATCTTACAGGAAGAGTTATCTCTCTTCTACATAGAAAATTCCATAGGTGGAATTTTTTTGTTTCTCTGGAAGACATGATTTATCAGTTCTATATCATGAGCAAGAAAACTTTGAAAAAAAGATACTGCAGCAATTGTATTTTTCAAATATCTCTTGGCTTTTGTAAAAAGCTTGTGTTCTGACCCCCTCCCCTACTATTTTCCCAGTCCCCTCTTGGAGATAATAATGACTGGTGCCTTAATTTTGCATGTGATCAAGTTCAATTGTTTTAGTTACGACTTAGCTCATTGCATCTTTCATCCAAGTGACTAGACAATTCGCATTGATTAAGGTATTCAAATTTTGAAAAATTCATTTCGCGAACTGACATGTCCCAAATTATGGCACTCAACTGATTTCTTGATGAAAAACCTTATCAAATTTCTGTACATTTCAGGTAATAATTGGGTATGTCCTAAAACTTTATTGTTTCAAACTTTTGGAAACAACACTTACACCAATTCAGCAATGTCATAGTTAGTGGTTTTGTCATGTCTTGTGCAAAAAATCAATGAAAACTGAAATGCACACAAAATTTGGAAAACCAGCTCACCTAATATGTTAGAACCATCTCAAATGAAAATTACAATAATTCATTACGACTAATAAAAACAAAAGGTAAATTGATCATTTCTTTTTACCGTAATAACCCTAATTATTGGACGTCCTTATTATTGGACACTTTTGAAAATTCAATGAAATTTGAATTTTTTGACAACTCTAATTTTTCGACAATTTCAAAATTGTCAAAGTTACGATCGTTGTTCTCAGGTGGTGGCAGTCAGTAATTTTAACTTCTTAGGTAAGTTAATTACTTTCAGTCCTCATCGAGTGTTACTTTCGGCTTTCTAAACCATTTAAACTATCTATATTAATAAATTTGATTGAAACAAGATCGATTTTTAAGTAACATTTATTGAATTTTTCCTACCTGGAAGTTTACTTTTGAAAAGAAATTCAAAACGAGTTTCAATTTAAAAGAAAAAATCCTAAAAACAAGTTGTAGTTAAAAAAGACACACATACTACCACCCCCCCCCCCCCCCCCCCCCCCCCAAAAAAAAAAAAAAAAAAAAAAAACCAAAAAAAAAAAAAAAATAAGATAGCAAAACAGGTCAGCTCTAATTTTCCAATATATTCAGAATTTTTTCATTTCTTAACTTTTCAAACTACATCATATTCAGTCATTATGAAATACTGTCTTGACCAAAGAAATGTCAGACAAAAATCCTGTCAGTCAGACAAAAATTTTCAGATTCTTTAGTTGAACATATAGGTGCAAAATACCAAATTTGGGTTTCGGTCGGACAAACCGTAAAACATGTTTGTATAGACTGCATATTGTACATGATTCTGTTGTTAAATGATTTACATTTGAAAAAAAACACACCCTAGAAACGTTCCAACAGCCCACTCACTGATATTGGCTTCCTTTTTCTGAAAATTTCTTGTCTTGTCTTGTTTAACAAGACTGCTGCTCTATTCAAAATATTAATAGATTTGTATCTAAAAATATATTTCTGGTACTAATAATTAGATCAAAATAATTAGGTATCTGATGACATTCATTTAAATAAGATATGCATGTTCTATAAATATCTTCAGTCAGATGTGTAGCCAATAAGAAAAGAGAAAACTGAAAGATGTGTTTGTTTGTTTAGTTGGGGTTTATGCTGTTTTCAGCACATTTGGCTATTTCCCGGCGGCCAATTTTTATTGGTGGAGGAAGCAGGAGTACCTAGAGAGAACCACCGACCTTCGGTAGGTAAATTGGCAATCCTTGTCAATTAAGATCGGAATCAAACACACCCTGCCACAGATGAGATTCGAACTCACAACCTCAGCATTGATAGGCTAGTGATCATTAGTAGTCATGACAAACTACCTAGACCACTCGGCCATCGAGGCCCAAAAACAAAGAGACTTTTCAATAAAGCGTTTAGTTAAATAGGACAAAAAAAATTCTCGCACATGATTGCTGCCAGCTCGGTTATCTAAAAATTAAAAAGTCAAAGAAAAGAAAAAATATCATTGAAAGTAGAAAAATGGGTATGCATTTTCTAAATCAGGTATCTTCAGAGTAGTCTTCTTTGTCCAGCAATTCCTCACAATAATGGAAATTGGTTTTTCTGAAATTCTCAAAAGTTTATATGTTTTTGGCAGTCATTATTTCAATTTATTTCATAGTAACAAGAAATTATGAGAAGACCTGGTACAGTTGATGAGGCTAAATATCACAAATTAAGTAGAAGCGGAGATGATTTCATTGACTTACAGGTATATATACCAGTACACATTGAAAAGAGAAAACTGTTAGATAAATTGATAAGATTTTCCGTTATTATAATCATTTTAATTAAACCATATTCAGTCTGTACAAGTAGTTGTAGTAATAGCTGTATGTTGTCTATAATTACAGCTTAAAAAAAACCCTGAATATTTACACATTACTACAAGTTCAAGACAACATTATTTGAATTGGGGGGGGGGATGAGGCAAATTAAGACATGCTAAAATTTGAGAAGAATACATGCAACAGTTTGAGCAAAATTCTTTGATTCATAATGACACCAACTTTGTAGTTGTCAAAGTCTTTGACATCAAACAATCTGTTTTGGTATTGGCTGGGGCCATGGCAAATTAGAGCACACTTTATATATAAAACTGAAATTTTATGAACAACATTTATCTTTTTTTTTTTTAAACTTCTGCAAAGAAAACCTTGTAACTTTTTGCCAGTCAAATTATTTGTATTTTGACATAAAACTAATAAATATTCATTTATTGTTTGCTGTTTAATAAACCACCACCAAAGAATCCATATAAAGCTATGGTACTAAATTTGATATTTTGACATAAAACTGTAATACATGTCATTTATTTATTGTTTGCAGTTTAAGAAACCACCACCAAAGATTCCATATAAAGCTATAATACTGGCTACAGTCCTGTTTGTCATCGGAAGTGTTCTAATCATCATTGGAGCTCTGTTACTCACGGGATATATTGATGCTAAGGTAGGTAATATCTGATTGGGGAGGAATGTGGTATAAAACATTGCTACAGTGCCATTTTTAATGGAGGTCAAGAGTGTTCACTGTTATTAACAGGTAATATTGGTGCCAGGATAGGGTATATTTGATTGGGAGGAATGTGGTAAAGTTGTACACCCACAAAGTTTAAAGGTTTGTAGGAATCACTCTTTTCGTAAGTCCGTCTTGTCTATGAATGAATTTAGTGGAACAAAGAAACAAAGTAAATCCAATATAATATTTCAAATGGGGGATAATTGGATATAAGCATAACAAATTTATTTGCTTCATCATATGATATTGACATTGTAATCACAACTCCTAAATGGTCTGACGGAACCCACTGAAACTTCACACAGTGATATTAACTTATATGAATATATGCATGAAGAAATATTGTAGTTAACATCTTGAAAGGGAGATATTATGACTTCTAATAAGCGAATTAATTCCAGAATGAAAATTTGGAACTGGAGGTACTATTTTTATTAATTCAATATTTGAGGTCGTTTTATGGTATCAGGTTGGTGGCATCTGTAGACAGTTAAGTTCTACTCATTTTCTTTTGTTCTATTGAATGTATCCTTATAATATTTTATCATAATGGTCCACCATAAGAAATACAGGTTGGGATTGATTTCGAGAAATCTGGACCCTCAATTTTTTTTCTGGGGGTCAGTAAGGGTTTTTTGTTATTTTGGTGCAACTTTTTGGATTTTATGCGATTTCTACAAAAATTTATTTAAATGTTCTTTGATTTATATAAGATCCATTTTTCACTATCTTGTACCATTTTAGAGATATAAGGGGCCGAAAAGGAGACACAATTTAATTTTAGAAACTTTTTTATTTCTAAATTTTTTTTTGTTGGTTCGTCATAAGAAATACAATAAAACTTACCCCGAACATTTTTGTGTAACTTTTTTAATGGAGATTTTTTCTTTTAATTCATCTTGATGAGTGCTTTCAGTAGTGCATCAACAGACTTTTCCTATCTTTTACAGTTTTATACGACCGCAAAATTTTTGCGGTCGTATATTGGTATGACGTTGGCGTCGGCGTCGTCGTCGTCATCCGAAGACATTTGGTTTTCGCACTATAACTTTAGTATAAGTTAATAGAATTCTATGAAATTTAAACACAAGGTTTATGACCACAAAAGGAAGGTTGGGATTGATTTTGGGAGTTTTGGTCCCAACAGTTTAAGAATTAGGTTCCAAAAAAGGGCCCAATAAGCATTTTTCTTGTTTGGTTATTATCTTGGTGTAAGGGAGGTAATCCAAACACATTTAAAGTAAAATGTTGTGTATGATTCAATTACCTCCCTCACACTGCTTGTAAATTATGTATAAAGAAATGTAGATTGTCTTGGGGTGATTTAAAGCTGTCAGTTTATTTTTAGAAGTTACTATTAATTAATATTAATTTTGTCCATATGCCATTTTCTATTTTAAGACTTTTATGATATATTTAAATGGGCAATTATGTTTGCAAACTCCATGAGAAATTTGAATAGGGATTATTACCATATCTTGAGGGAAAGAATTTTTTTTTTGGAAAAAGGGAAAGGGAGGGGGGGGGGGGGGTAAATAAGAAATTGTGGGGGGGAGGGGGGCAATTTTTTCTCATTTCAGATTTCAGAAAGTAAAAAGAAAATGTCTTCAGATTTTTATTTTGCAAAACAAAGGTCGGGGAGGGGGGTACAATGATTTTGGGGGGGGTGTCAGTACGCAACAGCATAGTGTATTGCAAAAAAGCAAAAAAAGGGGTTACATGTTATTTTTTTTGGGAGGGGGAGGGGTCACTTCGCAACAGCATATTGTATTGCACAAAAAGCAAAAAATTAAATATAAATTCAAATCATATGTCCAATTCTAAGTTCTTTGACTACAGTTATTCTGTGTCAGAAACCTATTATGTGTCAAATATTTAATTACAATCCAAATTCAGACCTGTATCAAGCGTGAATATTGTGTCCATTTTTGCCCCAACTGTTCAGGGTTGGACCTCTGCGGTCGTATCCAGCTGTGCTCAGCGAAGCAATTTATTGAGATATTGGTGGTTAAAGGGGTAAAAAAAGCAAGGTAGCTGGATTTCTAAATTTTTTTGGTTTTTCATCTGATTTGAAGGTCCAATATTTCTGTGTAATGTATATTATATTATCAAACACTTTATTTGGTAAAGCTTATTATATCTCCACATTTACTTTAATTCTTAACCTGTCGACGTATTGCATTTGTACAATGCTGCGCTGAGTGAAGCCCTTTATTTATATATATTATTTAATTGCTTGGGTTCCAGATATCATTAATTAAGAAACAGAACTTACCCCATTTTGTTCAGTATGTATTTCCAGAGAAACAAAAATATCTTAACATAGGAATTTTTTGTGTAAAGGGGAGATGACTCTTCTCATGAGATACTTTTGAATTGAGCATTACACCCAAGATTTGCTCCTAATATACTTTTACACAGCTAGTCATAGATTTCTGTTTAAAATTCATATTTTAGGTTTCAATTCAATTCAACTTTAAAAATTAATCAACAAAAAATTGTCTTCATCAAAAATTCATTACATGAACTGAAGTTTCTAAATAGTAAGTAATAATTCATTGGTAAGAAGTGCAGTGTTCGAGCTAGCTTAAAATAGAGGGGTGCAGCACCCTGCCCCTTTTTCAATGCACCCCTCTGCCCTTCCAGTGCTCCCATCTGCCCTCTACATTAAGTTTAATATAAAATACAACAAATCACTTTTTTAAATGCATATGATTTTGTTTGTTTGTTTATTTGGGGTTTAATGCCGTTTTCAGCACATTTGGCTATTTTGTGGCAGCCAGTTTTTATTGGTGGACAGAACCACGACCTTCGGTAGGAAAATTGGCAATCCTTGTCAATTAAGATCGGAGTCATACACACCCTGCCACAGGTGAGATTCGAACTCACAACCCCAGCGTTGACAGGCTAGTGATCATTAGTAGTCATGACGAACCACCTAGACCACACAGCCACCGAGGCCCCCTAAATGCATATGAACAAAACTGAATAAATTGAAACTGAATTAAAGGGTGCAGAGAAACTAATAGAACTCTTAAAAGGGTTTTAGATTAGTAAATAATTGATATTTCTTAAAAGTTGATTTGATCCTGTTGCCCTTTTCAGATCTGAAAATGTGTTATAGTGCCCCTTATCCTCAGTAAATGCCCCTCTGCCCTTAAATCCTAGCTGGAACACTGAAGTGTAGTACATTATCATATGGTTTATTTCTGAGTTTGGTGGCAAACAAAAGCAATACGTGTATAGCTATATAATTAAGTTTTTATAAATTTCATTTCTAGTGCTATTTTAGTGTTATTATATTACAGTATGGTGACAGAACCTGGCCTGTGCTGATTTTAGGAGCTATAATGTTCATTCCTGGTGCTTACCATGTTAGAATAGCATATTATGCCTTCAAAGGATATGAAGGATATTCTTTTGATGACATTCCAGAATTCGATGAATAATTTATTTATATATCATATTTTTCTAATGAAATTATAAACACAGTCAAGACAGTTTTCTGGACGATTTAATACAATTAAAATATTTTCTCTCAAAACAGCGCGAATAAAATGTCTAAAACGGAACCAAATGAGCAATTTGTCAATTTCTGCAAAATGTATTCACAATTAAAAGTCATGACAGAAGTATTTGAGGACATTGGTAATAAAGTGATTTCAGTTTTGAAAAATGTATTAACTCAATAAAAAAACAAATAAATTAAAGTCTTTTAAAGAACCATTTCAGAAAAATGTCAATCAAATGATTTCAGCTTCGAAAAATATATTCATTCCATACAACACAAAGAAAATGTTCAACGGAACCATGTAAGCACATTGTCTGTTCTTATTTAGTGTGGAAAGTTCTATTTTTAGCTCATATGACCCAAGGGGTCAAGTAAGCTATTCTCATCACTTGTCTCCATCGTCTGTTAAATTTTCTAAAATCTTCTCCTCTGAAACTACTGAGCCAAATAGAACCACAAGCATCATTAGGGTATTTAGTTTAAAAAATATGTCCGATGACCCCACCTGCAACCAACATGGCCGACATGGCTAAAAATAGAACATAGGGGTAAACTTCAGCTTTTGTCTTATATCTCAAAAACTAAAGCATTTAGAGCAAAACTGACATGGGGGTAAAAATGTTCATCAGGTAAAGGTCTACTTGAAATTTTCAGACGAATCAGTCAACCCTTTATTTGGTTATTGCCCCTGAATTGTTAATTTTAAGAACATTTTGCAGTTTCAGGTTATTATCTTGAATATTATTATAAAGACTAACTGTAAACAGCAAATTTTTTCAACAAAGTAAGATCTACAAATAAGTCCACATGACCAAAATCATTGGCCCCTTACAGGTGTTTTTGCCCTTTAAAGATGGCATCTGTCATAACATTTCCTTTCAAGATCTTCTCTGATGAAACACTGGGCCAATTGGGACCAAACTTTGATGGAATGGGCCTTTGGTGGCACTCTTTCAAATTATGTCTGGCATTGCTGCTTTCCAACCGACATGGCTGCTGTTACTAAAAATAGAAAAAAGGGGGGATGAATTTCAGAAATCTTCTTAACCAAGAGGGCCGCCACAGCCGAACTTAGTTTAACATAGGGCCTTATGGGAAAATTCATTGAAAAATCTTCTTGTCTAAAACCACTTGACCAATTGGAAGCAGACTTGGCAGCAATGGATATTAGATGGTCAACTTTCAGAAGTATGTCCTTTGACCTGGACTGTCAACCAAGATGGGTGCCACAACCAAACTTAGTTTAACATATGGGCCTATGGGAAAATTCATTGAAAAATCTTCCTGTCTGAAACAACTGGACCAATTGGAACCGCAGCAATGGTCCTAAGGAGGTCCTCTTTCAGAAATTTGTCCGATTTCGTGGACTGTGAACCAAGATGGCTGCCACAACCGAACTTAGTTTAACATTAGACCCTATGGGAAATTCACTCAAAAATCTTGTCTGAAACCAATAAGCCAATTAGAACTAGACTTGGTAGCAATGGTCCTTAGATGGTACTCTTTCAGAAGTGTGTCCAATGGCCCGGACTGTCGACCAAGATGACCGCCACAGCCGAACTTAGTTTAACATAAGGCCCTATGGGAAAATTCATTGAAAAATCTTCTTGGCCAGTTGGAACAAGACTTAGCAGTTATGGTCCTTAGATGGTTCTCTTTTAGAAATGTGTCCATTGTCCTGGACTGTCAACCAAGATGGCTGCCAGTGCTAAACTTAGTTTAACATAGAACCCTACAAAAAACCAGCCAAATTGACTGAGACACTTAAATTTTTAGTCCTGCTCAAGGTAAAAAGTTAAATTCAGGTGAGCGATACAGGAACTTGAGAGCCTCGTTTCTTTCTTTTTTTGAAAAATTTTGCATTCAATTTTCTTGATACAATGTACAGCCTATTTACATATTTTAATTCTTGATTTCAAATCTGCTGCAAATGTTCCAAGGAGAGGGGACATTTAGCTACTTAATTCAATTTTATCTGCACAATATATTCAGTAATAGTTCTTGAATCTCACCTTCACAGTACTGCTCTATACTGTTTAATTTTATACTCCATGCATTTAACTACAGTACTGTTGGGTCATTCAATATATTAATTCGTCCACAAAACATCATTTAAACTTGACTAACATGTCCTTATGCAGAAATGAAATGTCAAGGGGAAATTGAAAATTCTTTGTCGGTGGTGCCATGTGTATAAAAGTTACAGTTGTCATTTCAAATAAATGAATAAATGCAAGTGTATGTTTGGGTGCAAATTTATGCATGTGTATGTGTGTTATAATATTTTGATGTATTACTTATTTATTTCTTTATACTATCATATATGTGATTATCTAATTAAATAAAGATTAAAGTTAAATGTATGAATTGTTGTAAATCTTGAAAATAATGTTTAAATCGAATTGTTTCAAGTCATTCTACCGCCATAAAAATCTCTTAAGCCGTTTCCCAGGCACTGCCTAAATCTATCGAGCACCAGATTGGTTAATGTGTAGATAACTGTAATCCAAATAAATAATGTACCTACCCGACTTGACTCCTTATCATAGAGAGAAATTAGTTTTCAAGATATATTTTCATAAATTATATATTAATAAACTGCTGCACATGATATGAAGTAGGATAATATTTATTTTTTTTAGCAAATTAAGTGTAATTTTACTTTCTCAATGGCTTAACATATCTAAATTATAACACTGTAACAATAACATAAATATCATAAGTGTGTAAGCATGAAATTTAACAAGAGGCTCAGTCGGCTGAGCCTGTATCGCTCACCTTCCAGTCACAAACTTTTGATTTGATTTGACAGACTAGATTGATTTCTGGAAACTTTGTTAATGATCTTCTATAAATGCTTCATACCAAGTATAAGTTCTTTGGCCAAACGGTTTCAGAGGAGAAGTTTAAATTTCGACCAATCAGAACATATAAAGGTTTCTGGCGGCCGTTTTGTTTCACGGACTAGAAGGATTTATGCAAAGTTTGTAAAGGACCTTCCATAGATGCTCCATACCAAAAATCAGTTCATTTGGCTTTACGGTTTCAGAGGAGAAGTTTTAAGTTTCGACCAATCAGAACATGTAAATGCTCATGACGGCCATTTTGTTTCACGGACTGGGATGATTTATACAAACTTTGTAAATGACCTTCCATAGATGCTCCATACCAAAAATCAGTTCATTTGGCTTTACGGTTTCAGAGGAATAGAAGTTTTAAATTTCGACCAATCAGAACATTTAAATGCTCATGGCAGCCATTTTGTTTCATGGACCGTGATGATTTATGCAAACTTTGTAAAGGGCCTTCCATAGAAGCTACAGGCCAAGTTTCAGTTTAATAGGTCCATGGGTTTCAGAGGAAAAGATGAAAATGTAAAAGTTTACAGACTGACAGACGACGGATGCCAAGTGATGACAAAAGCTCACATTGCCTTTGGCAAGGTGAGCTAATAATAAAAATGAAACTTATATTAAGGTGCAAGTTATAAAAATCATTTAGTGATGCTGTTGTGACATTTTCGTTGAAAAGTATACAGACCCTCAGACCACCATTTGTAAGAATTTGTAAAAGTTTGAAAAAAAATTGAGCAAGGCGAACTGGAGTTAGTAAGCTTATATTTGGACAATCTAAGTCCCATAACTCTGGAATTACAAAAGTGAAAATTGTCAAAATGTATACAGACCTCCAGACCACCATTTGTGTTAAAGTTTGAAGAAAATCAGTCAAGGCATACTTTATATACTGCAATATTATTATTTGGCATCAAGTATTGATCCAGTTACATGTTAATATAATGAATATAGTATCTAAGATAATTTATAATCTGGGTCTTTTGTGTTTCAACGGGAAGAGCTGCATGTAATGAGAAACCAGAGTGAGTTATCTTTTCCTAACCAATGTAGGTAAGGGAGATAATAAATTTGTCTCCCTTTTAGCCTCAGGACAAAAGGGAGGGAATTTAATTATCTCCCTTTCCTACATTGGTTAGGAAAAGATAACTCACTCTGGTTCCTCATTCGTTGGATTCTTATGATTCTAGTTGTTGCCATGACTTGGTGTCCATTGTAATCTGTTGTCGTAAATTTTCCTATAAATTCTTCTATAAAACCTCTCGACCAAACTTTAGTGGAATGGTCTTGTGTTGTACCATTTCAAAAGCCTGTCGGGTTTCCAGAGCTCCGATAAATTTGGATGCCTTGTTTAACTTAGGCTAAATTTTCCATGGAACAGAATTACTTATTAGGGAGGCTTTTGGGGGGGGGGGTGGCCTCTTGACCACAAAATTCTGCACAGATTGCCCTTGAAATAACAGACCCTGTTGACAACAGGCAATTACAAAAAACAATTACAAAAAGACATGAAATAAAAAATATGCCCTGCATCAGACAAAATATAAGAATATTTAGAACAACTTGTGGATTACACATGCAACTAAAAATAGGGAAGAATTTACCAAATATTGAAAATGTAACGATTTTCTCAATAGTTTACAGCTGTATTTAAAGTATGAAAAAATTACGCATCTATGAAATCATGTCCCCTTTTCTAGACAACTCTACAGAAATTATGACCCTGCTCTAGACAGCAAAATTGTTAAAAATACGACTTTTTACACTCATACTATCAAATTATTGGGAGTAGCCCCCCTCCCCCCCTCCATCCCCTCTATTTGTCATCTGTATCTACAAAGAATATCTTTTTCACATTTAAAAATAACATTAACATTATGAATATAATAAATAGATTTATTTCTTTGGTTTAAATGGGTCAAATAGTTTAGGATCTTCTAGGTATTCACTCTTCTTGTATGTATAAGGCATAAAACCTATAACAGAAAAAGATAGTATTACTTATAATGTAAAAATACTTGATATACTATAGTGTTAATAAAATAAATAAAATGAGTATTTTCATATAAAGTCTGTATTAAGGCGAGTTGGTCGTATTAGGTCGAGGTCAACTGTATAGCTGATCGAGACCCAATACGAGTGTATGAGGACATAATACAGGCTTTATATAAAATACCCATTTTATGACACCTTTATTAACTAACGACTTAAAATTACAGCACTTTTATTAACCAATGACTTTTTACTGTATTTCAACACATTAGTTAATAAATACAATTATTATAAAACTTGAGACTGTGTCTATAAGACACGGATGCCCCTGGACATCATCGAATCATCCTCCTGCACATAGAATTCCCATGTATTATTTATGATGGTAAAGTTTCATTATATATCCTGTCTACATTAACTTTTACTCCATTAAAGATAATGAATCCAAAGTACTAAATTCTGTTTCTGACATAAGGACCCAAACGCTAAAATTGATACCTCTCAATAGGTTTCTAAACCGAAAAACTTAACTAAGTGACTCTTGCATGAAATGTGGGTCATAATAACCCAACTAATGCAATATATAATTTAAGAGGATTATAGTGGTGAAGTACCATTGAAGTAACACTGTGGATTCCTAGGACAGGAAGTTAAAGGCAAAACTTTATCAGAGCCACTTGTACACTTAATGTCAGTCAAAGTGACCCAAAAGTGCTCAACTATGTGTTGTAGTTTTATACCAATATATATATATGTACATCTTAATGGGAATCTGAGAATTGAACCTAAACTTAAAAACTTAATCAAGCCTGGTAGACATGCTAACAACTGTACGGGCGGACAAGGATAAATCTTTATGCCCCTCCACATTCGAGGAAAGGCATAAAAAATATTAAAATTTTTCATGACTAGCTGAAACCTATTTTAAAATTTCATCATTACATACAATCATTACCCCAGTATAAAAAATAAATTTTGAAAAGGAACAACTGGTCTGGTAGACAACATTTCGGACTACGAAGTTAAAAGTCCCCGTACTGGATGAAAAGTTCAGGGATCAAATTTGTAACGTCCTATCTACACTATTTGCAAGGATCGTCTATATAAAAGATTCTAGTCTGTCAGATGAGGGTAGCATGTTAAATTTTCCCATGTAGATGTTGAAAAATGTGGATACAGGAGCCACTCTCATACCAGTTCAGTAGAGAAGGATTAGCATAAGGTGGTATAACATGTTTCCAAATCCATTATAAATATTTAAGTTTAAACTAATAGATGAAAAAAAAAAAAGAACAAATATACCTAAGGAGCAATCAAAAAAACGTAATCCAGTAGACAGACAAACCCGGGAAGACAAATGAACAACCACAAGCACAACAAATAAACACAGAAAACTAAAAAACAACACGAACTCCTATAAAAACCAGGAGTGAATCCAGGTGCTCCGGAAGGGTAAGCAGTTCCTGCTCCATATACGGCACCCATCGTGAAGTTCAACAAAGTCAATCCGGTGGAAGTCACAAATCGGTGGAGGTACATGAAAGGTTACGACAGTAGAAACAGGTCCAACATCATCTTAGATATTGGAACACTGTAATGGTCAATCAATTCATGACGACCGTAAAATTTCTTAAGTGACGACATCAACTTATCCCTGATAAAACCCTGGTTAAGAAGCTTTTGTGACAGCAGTAATCCTCTTTGTCGAAAGTCAGGGTAACTCACACATGCCCTTGAAAATCGGATAAGCTGAGAAATGTAGACGCCATGTGCAGGCGATGCTGGTATATTGCTACACAAGAAGGGAAAATTAACAATAGGAAAGTTGGAGTCATCACATTTGTCATAAATTTTTGTCTTCAAACGTCCCTCATAGTCTATTTCAAGAAACAAATCCAAATATGAAGCGGACTTTGGTGTATCTGTAGTATCCTTAATTTCAAGCTCACTGGGGTAGATAAGATGTAGAAAGTCTTGGAATTTGTCGTTATTTAACGACAACACATCATCTATATAACGAAAAGTGAAATTAAAGGATTGGGCTAGTTTCTTTTTGTTTTCACGTAGTAACCCTTGAATGAAGTCCGCATCATATGAGTACAGAAACAGATCGGCGAGGAGACGAGCACAGTTGGTTCCCATTGGAATGCCGTTTGTTTGTTGAAAAATTAGACCGCCAAATTCAACGAATATGTTGTCTATGAGAAAATCTAACATGTTTGTAATTTCATCTTTAGAATACTTTTTGTCAGAATCAGAGTGGTTCTTCACGAAATAAAGACTTTTCTCTACCTAGAACAAGGAATTTATACCTGCGTGTCCCATTTTTCTTGAAAAAACATTGATGAACTAGTTGCTTTAAGCGATCTTTTAATTGAGAATGTGGTATGGTAGTGTAGAGTGTAGAGAAGTCGAAAGTTTTTATGCTGTTGCATGTAGCCAAAGATTTTGATTTTAAAATGCAATTAAAATCTGAATAAGTTTCACAACATGGAAAATCACGGCTTTATATTCTTAATACACATCCTCAATATTATACAATTAATGAACAGTGTTGAGGCATATAGCAATTTTATTAGTCCTGAGATACTGACTATTTTCCCGACACGTTAGCAGAGGAATAGTCAATATGTCGACGGACATAAAATTGTTATATTCCAAAACAGCTGTTCAATAATTGTTTCATTATACCGAAAACGGCATTCAAATTTCTCCGAAATGTCGAAAAACCTGTGTTTACTTACAGTAATGGACAAGATCGAAACCATTAACATGTTATTGACACGCCCACTATTGTGACATTGTCCAATTAAATTTTGTCTGCGAAAAGAACTATTGCCCTGGGTAATAGTTCTTCCAACTCAAACAGTGATGGAATAGTTACTTTACTGAATAAAGATTTACATATTAAAAACTTACTGAGGTATAATAAATTTGTTTATTATTTGGAAAGTTTTCAATATCTTGGTCAAAAGGTGCAGTATGAGTTCATTACACAAAACAGGTACCATACATAAACAATTTTTGCAAAAATGAACAACTTCAATGTGCTCAAAGAGTTTTAGTTTATTTCTAATTGCTACGGAAAAGTTTTACTTTCCCTTAATTAAGAGTAAACCTGGCACAACTCCCATTGTACTCTAAAAGATAGATTTTATAAAAATAATATCAGAAAAGACAGCAACCAAAGTCAGACATGATAATGTTCAATAAATTTTCTACAAAGCATTTTACTTGTCCATGGATAAGTAACCACTAAACATTCACTTTCTCCTGGGCTAAATTTTCAAAAAGGGTGAAAGAAAATGAGCATTTTAGAGACCTGTTCAAATAACATCATACTCATTCAGGTACATCTCCCTGCGAAGTTCTAAGATCTGGGTTAAAAGGAGGAATTATTACGCTAATGGGCTCTACAATTTCCCTGCAAATCCAACATTTACATATAATATAATTACAATTTGTACTACATATTCCCCATTTTCGATATATGTAAGTTGTCTCCCATTTACATAGTTATCTACTCTTTGAAGGAGGTGTCTTCCATAGATATCAATGGACAGATTGTCATTTTTCTGAAAAATATTTTTTATTTTTAACAATATCCTCCACAAACATTTAATGTTATTTGGTATGTTTCACCACATAATTTTTAAAATTATGTTGATAGATAAAGAGTTGAATAAATACACTCTTATTCAATATTTTTATAAAAAAAATTAAAAGATACCTGCTACGAGAAAAGATAACTCATGCATATGGGAGACAACTCCACTATCTATAAGTAAGGAAAAAATGCAACTCAGGGAAAGTATAAATTTGTTCCAATACATACCAAATGATCTAGACTTTTTTATTAATCTGGACATTTCTCTCTGCATAGGTATGCATAATCCTGTTATACTTCGACCATAAATTTTCCCTGTGTAGCGAGAAACAAACTGACTGAGGAGACGAGCATTCTGAAAAAAAAAAATTCAATGATGGAAAAGTAAGACACATGCTAATTTTTCTAAGAATTTAGTTTCAAGAATATATTGACGGAAAAAGTTTCAAAATATCACTTCTAATTCCACTGTGCTGTGATAACATTAACTGATCAAATTAACACAAATTATAATTGGACAATATTTCAAGGCATTGTGTCATTTGTGTAAAATTGATATAAATTCATAAAAAGAATTTACTATAGAGGTTGCTCATAAACAGCCTGACCCCTGAATTTTTAGGCTATAGTGATGCCTGCTCTATATGTCATAGTTAGCTATTTTTGAACTGTTTCAAGATTCTCCTTCATGTACGAGTGAGTTATGGAATTTATCCACCCGAGATAGTTAAATTTTCGATTTTCAACAAGCGAGCATTTTGGGACTTCTCTAGTTTATCGTTCCAATAACTGTAGAAAAAAGGGCGTTAATTCCCACGTAGAAATTTAATCACTGGGATTTTTATCCTACCAATTAAACACGTCAAGAATAGGAGAAATTATAATTATAAATTTTTTGAATTACAACTGTATGTTGATACAGATTTGAATAGACTTTTCAGAGGATGTACAGTCTAATCGGCTTGATACACACACATGTACCAGTATCAAACTGTTCTGAAACATGTTGCAAGATATTCTGTCCTTTCAATCAGTTTTCTGTATTATTCGGAATTTCTTCTTGGAAAAGATTTTTGGCAGTATCATCATACACGTGATCTCCAGCACCAGCTAAGCACAAGTCACAATTTTTATCTGAATGGAAATCTTTTTTTTTTTGCAAATAATAAAAAAAGCTAGTCAAACCTGCTTTAAAGGGCACCTTTATATACGTGCATCAAATCACTGTCTTAAAAGGGTACTGTAAACATGTACCCATCATGAATAAAGACCACTTTTTCTGTTTCTTGAGTGCCCTTTATATACAGGTTTGACTTTTATTATACAATCAAGTACTGCAGTTTTTTCCTTTCAATATCTAGTTGACAAATCATTCATGGTGGCTTAAAAATATCCTGATTTTGCTAAAATATCGGCATAAGGGGCCTACCTAAGGTAAAATCATGATATTTTCAAGCCACAGTGAATTATTTCTATTTTAATAGGACAGCATTTTGAAAAGCTGCAACATAGGTATTGAGACACGAAGATGCCATTACACAAAGCAAGTTATACTATGACGTCGTTAAAAGTTTTGTGGGGGAAACTTTACTATGACATTGCCAAACAAGCCGTCTGACATCTGTGATGTCCGAATCAAAATATCCATATTTTACCACGGATGTAGACTGAAATCCTTTGGAGCCGGTCATATTAAAATATAGATTTATATATCTTTTTATACCTTCATTTCTATATTTTAATTAATTTTTTATTAAAGTGACATTAAAAAATTACTAATTTGAGAATATAACCAGAGGCTCCATGGAGCCTGAATCGCTCACCTGGTATTTAGGTGACCATAACTGACAAAGCTCTTAAGGAATTGTTCTACAGTGCCCAGCACTTCTAGATAAGATATGTAAAGAATTCTTCCAGTGTCCAATGTTAAACTAAGTCAGGTTGTGGCACGAAAACATAACTTTTGTAGCAGACATTTATCTAAGGATCTTCATGCAACAAAAATATTTTGATTTGCTTAGTATTTTCTGACAAGAAGACCTTTCTACAAATTTCCCCATAGGGTCTAATGTAAAACTAATCCGGCTGTGGCGGCCATCTTGAATTTCCAATCAGCACAAAAAACATAACTTTTGTAGAGGTTCATCCAATGCTTGTTCATACATAAAATACATTTCAGTTGGCTTGGTAGTCTCTGACAAGAAGACCTTTGTACAAATTTCCCTATAGAATCCAATGTTCAACTAAGTCCGGTTATGGCAACCAACTTGAATTTCCGATCGGCACAAAAAAACATAAGTTTTGTAGAGGTTCATCCAAGGATCATTCATGCAACAAATCAATTCAATTGGCTCAGTAGTTTCTGACAAGAAGAGCTTTACAGATGAGTCCAATCAGAATGAATTATCTGTCCCTGGTAGCCATGTTGAATATCTGATCCAGGGCTTTCCATACAATTTGAAGTAGCAGGCTGAAATCTAAAAGTAGGCGGCTGTGACATGCGGTCGGCAAAGCCGGTCGCCGTGCAAAGCTGCAAGCTTGGCGCATTTACGGCAGGGGTCTGGGGTAAATAGAGCAAAATCCTGCATTCTTGCAATCTCCTGGCACCTAATTCCAACTTTCAAATTACCATCTTTTTATGTATGAAATTAAAAAAAAAAAAAATCTTGAAGAAATTTTGATTTTTTTTGTGTGCAGGATTGTGTAACCTTCAATTCTTCATTATTTTCTTTCCGTTATCCTGATAATTCATTCTTTTTTGATAATAATAACAAATATTTTTGTTATAAAATTTAATTTTTAGCCTACTACTTAATTTTTTAAAAAATTTTGGTTATAGCCCTGAGAATGTGATGATGATCGTGGGACAGAGCCACATGAGCCAGGGTATTTGATCGGTTCATTGTTGTTGACCATCGGAACTTCTCTCTTATTATCCTTGCAAAAATATGATGCTTTCCGACTAGAGATGACGTAAATGTACACTTTTAATAGATGACCAATCAGTGACCGGAATTCACGTGAACTATATTTAGCTAAAGGTAAACACAGGATTTAAATCCTTGTTTATCGCGACTTCGCAACAATACGACTCTTGACGCTTGTCTATATATTTTAAAAAGATTTTTTTTCTTTTTGAATTAATTATTTTGTCAGTGAAGTAGCAGGCACTTGTAGCCACCGTAAACAGCGGATTTCCGCCATCTACCAGCTACTTTGGAAAGCCCAGCTGATCAGCACAAAAAACACAATTTTGTACAGAACCATCCAATTAATATTCCTGCCAAGTTTTGTTCAATTTGGACTGGTAGTTTCAGAGAAGAAGATGAAAATGTAAAATGTGGACGGACGATGGACGTGAAGTGATTGCAAAAGGTCACATGGACTTTTATGCCAGGCAAGCTAAAAATGTAAAGATATTGGGAAGAATCATGAAATGAGACAACATGCCATAGGATATCGGCAACGGAACACCTAACTGCGAAGCTACAAAACAGTGGGAAAAGTCCGTAAGATTGAAATCAAAAGGCAAGACAAACTCATGAGAATGGAACATAACAAACTCTAATTATACATGTAACTAAAAGAATAAAAACAAGAGCTTGAATCGCTCACCTATAATATTTTGTGTAGATCTGGCATCAATGATTACTTTTGCTATTAAATGTATACCCTCGCAATTTTCTCCTAAATATTGACTTGTAAGCTAAAATATAGATATGGTTGCTAGGGACTTTTCCATCGGTTACTACGGACTTTTTCAATGGCATTGACTTTTGACCTTCCATTTTGACTTGAACAAGTAAATTGTAGGGTTCTGAACCAAATATATCCGGTTTCTATGGACTTTTCCATTTGTTGCTATTGATTTTTTTCAATGACCTTGACCCTTGACCTTTCATTTCAGTTGTAAAGCTACAATTTAATTTATTTCAAGTTATGCTCTAAACATCTGTGACAATGTGTCAGACCATTATTTTAACTGATAATTACTGTTTAAATGTGAATAATTTTTCAAGGGCAAAAACTCCTATAAGGGGTCAACTGATGATTTTGGTCATGTTCACTTATTTGTAGATATTACTTTGGTGAACATTTCTGCTGTTTACAGTTTGTCTTTATCTATAATAATATTCAAGTTAATAACTGCAAAATTTCCTTAAAATTAACAATTCAGGGGCAATAACCAAAACATGGATTGACTGATTCGTCTGAAAATTTCACGGCAGGTAAATCATGACCCTATAAATAATTTTACTTCTTGTCAGTTTTGCTCTAATTGCTTTAGTTTTTGAGATATAAGCAATTGCCCCCCCCCCCCCCCCCCCAAAAAAAAATTACCCCTTTTTTAGCTTTAATTTTGGACCCCGATTTGGACCATCTTAAAAACTGGGCCCATAATAAAAAAAACTAAGTACATGTTTAGATTCAGCATATCAAAGAACCCCAAGAATTCAATTTTTGTTAAAATCAAACTATGTTTAATTTTGGACCCTTTGGACCTTAATGTAGACCAATTTGAAAACGGGACCAAAAATTAAGAATCTAAATACAAGGTTAGATTCGGCATATCAAAGATGAAATCAAACAAAGTTTAATTTTGGACCCTTTTGGCCCCTAATTCCTAAACTGTTTGGACCAAAACTCCCAAAATCAATCCCAACCTTCCTTTTGTGGTCATAAACCTTGCGTTTAAATTTCATAGATTTCTATTTACTTATACTAAAGTTATTGTGCAAAAACCAAGAAAAATGCTTATTTGGGCCCCTTTTTAGCCCCTAATTCCTAAACTGTAGGGACCAAAACTCCCCAAAACAATCCCAACCTTCCTTTTGTGGTCATAAACCTTGTGTTTAAATTTCATAGATTTCTATTAACTTATACTAAAGTTATAGTGCGAAAACCAAATGTCTTCGGACGACGACGACGCCAACGTCATACCAATATACGACCGCAAAAATTTTGCGGTCGTATAAAAACTGCAAAATTTCCTTAAAATTAACAATTTAGGGGCAATAACCCAACAAAGGGTTGATCCATTCATCTGAAAATTTCTGATATCTAGTCTCATATGTGAGATAGAATAAACAAGGGGAATTACTTATTTTCAAACTGTACTACCTCTTGTAAAAACTCCTGTTGAACTTTTTATTCAATCTGCTTGTAACATTACCTTATAATCCAGTTTTATATTATACTGACATATGATACATCTGTCTGGTTGTTCTATATATGGGTTTATCATGTTAGGTACTGGCTACAAAAAAGACGTTGATCTGAATTTATAACATTATAATGTACCTAAATTTCATTTAAATAAAATTACTTGTATTTAAAACAAATCTGGGAGATAATCCTGAAAAAAAACCTTGAAATAAGTCAGAATCCTCAAGCTGTACATGCAGTATGGAGATAAGCAAAATAATTAGTTTTTTAACTTATCCATTCCTTTTAACTGAATCGATAAAATATTTAAATCTTATGTAAAATAACAGACTACATGTATCTTTTAAATTAAATTCTTTATGTTTTGACCTGGCATTCTAATGACATGTACTGATAAAACCAAGATTAAAGTTTACACAAAAAACCCCAACAATAAATAAAATTTAAATTTACCATATCATTATCATAATCTATCTCTTCTGCTTCCATCTCTTTCAATATTTCTTCTACACGTTCCACTGAGAATTGGGATTTATCTTCTTGTCGTCTTCCTTTCGGCCATCGTTTTGATAAATAAGTGCCCTCTCGTGGTTTTACGTGTTCTGGTGGTTCTAATGGTGCTTGTATTATGTTTGTAGGATCTGAAGCTTTAGAGACGTATCTTTGTTGTGTTACACCTATAAAAAAACAGAAAATTAATATAAATCACTTGACAGGTACCGGTAATTGTTAATAATCTGATATATCCTGTAATCGAAGTTTTGAGATAAGTGTATAATCATCATTTTGTTCTATAGTATTATTAAATGAGGACTTAATACAGGCTTTATATGAAAATACCCATTTAATGACAATTTTATTAACTAATGACTTAAAATCAAATTTTAGGGGTTTTTCATTGCATGTTTTTCGTATTGATTTGTATTTGTATTGATTTTTATTAACTAATGTGTTGAAATACAGTAAAAACTGCCCAGTTAATACAAAACCGGAACTGGTCATTAATACAGGTCTAATACAGGATTTTCGGAATTAGTTATACATGTACCAGTTTTTGTAATTCGTAATTACGGATTAAATTCGTTATCACAATTTTTGTAGTTCGTAATAACGGATTAAAATCGTTATTACAGATTAAATTCTTTATAATAGATTTTATTAATTTGCGATAACGGATTAAACTTGTGATAACAAATTTATTAAATTCATTATCACGAATTTAATATGTCATCATGAATTGTACAATTTGTTATAACAATTTTAAATTGTGATCACGAATTAAAAAAATCTGTAATAACAAATTTAATCCGTAATCACAAATTACCAAAAAAAATGTGGTAACAAATTACACACATTTGTGATAACGAATTTTGTCCGTGAGAACGAATTATACAACTCGTAATGACGTTTTAAATCCGTTATCATGAATAACAAAAAAAATGTGATAACGAATTTAATCAGTTATAACGAATTACAAAAATTGTTATAACTAATTCCAGAAATCCGTGATCATGGATTTAATCTGTGATAACAAATTCTACAATTCGTGATAACGCTTTCAATTCATGATATCGAATTCAAATTATATTTTTGGGAGGTCCTGAATGGGTTTCCGTATGAGAGAAATAAGCATGTGTGGTAATGCTTGATTCTAGTGATGGGAATCGGAAGAAATTTCATAATCGATCATGGCTTACACACAACCAACTGATGATAAATTATTTATCTAAACAATATGAAACTGTTTTATTCATTTTTTAAAGTTAAATGTGCATCTTGGGTTATTACATGGATGTGTAATTTATACATTGGACAAAAAAGAATATCATCAATTAGTCAAAGTGTTTTAAAAATTGCTCTTATGCACATTTTCAATGAGAAACCAAACACTCAACTTAATGATGTCAGCAGAAACAGGCAACAAGTGAAACTGAAAATAGAATTTTCCGATTAATCGGATCATAACATTTTATAATCGATTGCATAGAATACGGCTGCAATCACCTGATTTTCGATTATAATCAATCATCAGTAAACCACTACTTGACTCCCTTCTATACTCCTGCAACAAAGAGCTTGATCTATTCACCTGCATAGGGTTAATTGCCTAGGGTTAATTACATATCATGTGACTTGCATAACAGGTTTTACACGATTACCAGTATACAGTTGTTATGCAGGTGAAATTCTGCATATATATTACATAGCCCAATAAACATTCACAGAAAAACAGCTATAGTTTGAAATCAAGGGAAGTAATAAACAATTAAATTGTTAAATTGGAACGGAAAAACCCAAAGGTTTAATATAGGAATATTATACAGTCGAGTCTGGTTAGTCCACCTGTCCGCTAAATTTGCCTCCTTTACATCTGTGAACGTGACTTCCGTATCCAATGTAAACTTTGTCTGCTACTTTGCAGCAGAGGATTTACTCACAATCAAAATGCTAATTTGAAGTGAACATCTATTTGGTAAGTAACAAAAAGCATTAAAAACATTGTATATTTTCATACAAATGTATGTCTTAATTACCTTTGTGTGGACTTACGTTACAATATATTGTTTTTCATAAATTTGAAACATATTCCTTATTAAAACACTATCAAATCATGAAAAACTAACTTTGTTGTCGTTGCCACCTACCAAACATTTATTATTTCGACCCACCTTAGAATGTTTTCAGGCATGGGCAGACTTAACTGATGTGATGGAACTGAATGTAAACACAGGTAAGCTTCATGTTTGATTGATTTGAATATTGTTTTTGTCGTTTTTTCCATTAAATTACTTAATTTGAAATGCAAAATTATACCCCGAAGGGTTGACAGCATGATTAGAAATTAACACAACATAAACAATGAACAATAGAAATAAATCAAACTAGAATACTGACAATGTCAGAAAGGGCTCCGCTGGCTTGTGTGATTGAACTCATGGGAATCAAAAACGCTTCACAATCGATATATTCCCCAAACAGTGTTTTCTGATTTTCCTAAAAATCAAAAGGGACCTTCCTCTGATCATGTCCAACACTGTGTATAAAATTTATTAAAATCTGTGAAGGCAATCTGAAGTTATCATACGACATAGTGTTAATTCTCAAAATATGAATTTTTTCATATAAAAACTAAAGTTTTTCCCAAAAATTGTTGTCCGATTTTCCTCAAAACCGAAAGGGACCTTCCTTTGGTCAAGTCCAATTTTGTGCATAAAAATCATAAAAATCTGTGAAGGCAATCTTAAGTTATCATACGACAAAGGAAGTGCTGATGGACAGATGGACAGATGGACAGACTGATTACTATAGGGCACCACCATGAAGAGTGCCACCATTTCATGGCGGGGCCATAATAATTTTGAAACAAATACATATATTATGCAGCTGGACAGTCTACTTTCCTCATTTCCATGGACTTTTTTATAAATGGAGCAACAAACCGCATAAGACCGTTAGAAGATAAAATAAGTTTTGGTTTTTCAAATGATGGGGATAATTATTTATACTTGGTCGTATTTCAATGATGTTATTGAAGCAATCCTGTCTTAACATGTCATATTTTGGACAACTGAAGAAGAAATGTATTTCATCTTCTATCTTATTTAAATTACATTTTTGACATATTCTGTTTTCTCTTCTGATGTTTTTATACTGTCCTCATGTGGTCAGCAGCGTAGCAGTGCATAGGCATGGAAGCACGTGCTTCCACTTCATTCTGGCGAAAATAAAAGTAATAGAGTAGATGAAGGATAGAAACTTGAAGTTCCTTTCTAAAACAAATTTAACATCCAAAATACTTTTGAAACAAGAGGCTCCCAGGAGCCTGAATCGCTCACCTGGTCCTTAAGCTTTAAGGGAGTCTTTCATGAGCTATTACCCCTATAATGGATCATCTGACAACTTTGACCCAATTCAGACTTTTGTAGAGCTCAATGAGCTGATTGTTTAAGCAAACAACAGCTTTTCTCTATTGACAACAACTTAATAAGTACAAATTTCAAAAAAAAATCAAGAAAAAGGGCAATAACTCCTACATGGGTGGTTACATCTTCAAAATTTCAAAGCAGGTAGATCTTGAGGTGTTGAACACTTTAGCTTCCCATCAGAATTTTGATATCTGTCACCATTTTTGAGTTATTTGCAAAAAACTGCAATTTACCCCTATGTTCTATTTTTAGCCATGGCAGCCATGTTTTTTTACAAATCAAAAATCCAAACGATAGTTTAGTAGCACTCATGCCAAGGAACAACTACACTAAGTTTGGTTGCAATTAAACTTATGGTGTAAGAGGAGTTAACGATTTTATTACAATGAATAAAGACTGCAAAAATGGTCAATTTTGATGATCTAAGGGGAATAACTCCTAAAAGGAATGAACCTACAACTTCGATCCTGTTACAAATTTTGTAGATCTTTGTGTGCCTAACAATATGAAATTTAAATTTTTCAAATTTCCTTTATAGTATCCAAGATATTGAGCTTAATAAGTGCAAAATTTGGAAAAAATGCAGAAAAAGGGCAATAACTCCTACATGGGTCGTTGGATCTTCTTCAAAATTTCAGGGCAGGTAGATCTTGAGGTGCTGAACACTTTTACCCTATGCCAGAATTTTGATATCTGTTATGGTTTTTGAGTTATTTGCAAAAAACTGCAATTTACCCCTATGTTCTATTTTTAGCCATGGCGGCCATGTTTTTTTACGAATCAAAAATCCGAACGATAGTTTTGTACACATAATGCCACTAAACAAATGTACCAAGTTTGGTTGCAATTGGACTTATGGTGTCGGACAAGTTAACGTTTGAAAAATTGTTAACAGACGACGACGACGACAGACGACGACGACGACGAACGCCAAGTGATGGTAAAAGCTCACATGGACCTTTGGTCCAGGTGAGCTAAAAAAGTTTATGGATATTATTGTGGCCATCCCCCCCTTTTTATGGCCTAAATTACAAATGTAAGCTTTTGTCATTACATGATATCTGTCTATTTTGAGTGTTTAAGGTTAAATATATCAGTCTTCTCTTTTGAAACACTTATTTCAAATAATATGGGGAAACAAATATCGGAAATCTTCTTAAAACCTGCATGATCACAGGAAATGAAACTTGATATGATGTATTCTACAGGGAAGACTGCAGAAACTTTGGTTATAATCAATTAAATCACCAAAACCTCGATAATCAATGTTAAAAACGTCATGTCATATCGTCTTTCGTTTCATCAAAATTAGAAGAACCTCATAACGTAAGTCCAACGAATGATCCGTCATTACAAGGTATGTTATTCAAATGTGCCAGTGTTGAATCAAAATTTCTGGTAATCATTGTATTATTATAACGTCCTGACAGAGTTTTATAATAAACACACCAAGGACCTTAATATCTGCCCTAGCCCTTTTCCCCACTTTTGTGCTTCCACCTCAATTCAGTCATTGCTATGCCGCTGGTGGTCACTAACTCTCATTTTTATAAGGTTTTTTCTATTTTCAAAGGTGGTTTTAAGTAAAAAAAAAATCAATTTGATATTGAGTTCTTATTTTACTATATAAGTATATTTTACTATCTTCTTTTACCGTTTGTAATTTTTTAAAGAACACACTTTCATAATTATCTCTATGTTTCTGTTTCAAAGTTTTAGTTAAATTAAATTTATCTTTTTGGTAAAATATAACTTTCAATGCCATTAGAAGTGCATATATACAAATGTATTATCAACAAAATGAAAACCAGGAGCAAGTTACTACCAGTGGAGTGAAGGGGCTTAGATAACAAGAATGCATCATCTAGTATAGAGTTATTGTTTCCATTTACACATCTACATATAAATATTTCAGGGATTGCAATTTAATATATGTATCAATGGGGTATTGTGCTAATTCAGCTCTGACTGCTATGTTTACAGATTGTTTACTTAACCCAAGGGTATATTTACAAGATTTTAAGTTGGTTTTCTCAAGGTAGCTAGCCTACTGTTTATCAAAGACATAATATCAAATTTAGAGTTATTGTTAGCTTTTTTGGATGCTTTTATTATTTTATGTCTTATGATAAAAATCCATATTACCAAATTTCTAAATTATACATCTGGTTTTATTAAGGATTTAAATAGTTTTATATGAACATTTATATTTATATTATCAATTGGGGTGAAATATTTAAACATGGAAAACATTATACAATTATTTCCCTGATAATAAATAAATACACAATAATGAAATAACATGAATAACAAATGGAAATGTTTCACATTGTCTTTTACTTCGGCTGTAGTGTTTAAAAAAATCGAGAGGGTGACACGATGATTTGTTACATGTCACATGGGCTGATCTAACCCTGTCGATTTTTTTAAACACTACAGCCGAAGTAAAAGAAAATGTGAAACATTTCCATGTGTTATTTGTGTTATTTCTTTATTATTACGATTTATTTATTATCAGAAATGAAAGGGAAATAATTGTATAATGTTTGCCATGTTTAAATATCTCATCCCAATTGATAATATAAATATAAATGTTCATATAAAACTATTTAAATCCTTAATAAAACCAGTTTAATTCAGAAATTTATAATATATGGATTTTTATCATAAAATAATAAAAGCATCCAAAAAATCTAACAATAACTCCAAATTTGATATTATGTCTTTGATAAACAGTAGCTACATTGTAGACCAATCAAATGATCTCATTACTAGATTTAAATTCATATAGTGGAATAATACTTTATATGCCTTTTCAGACAATTTTATATGTATGTGTGGAATGAAACATTATAGATGTTTCAATCGCATTTCAAAGATATTTATAGCTAGCAAAGCGAGTGCTATAGGAGCATATGCATTTTCTACATACATGAATGAGTCATTTAGAATAAACAGCTGTGCCACAAGCGCATGATACGCCCGTCGTCTTGTGAAAAAAACATAATAAATGTTTTTGGAATCCTCCTTTATTTAGTGGAGCTGCTGGTGGAATGTATATGGAAACCCAGCAAAACATAACCATGTAAACTTTTAAGCAATAGAGATACGGCGCGAAATGTGACAAAAAAAGACTACCTTTTTTACCAAAAAGCTCAATAAAAATTCAATAACTCAAAAATAAAATAATCATCACGAAAAAGTATAGAGATCTTCAGATTAATATAACTAAGAAGTGTGTAAAGTTTTATGCAATAATCATAAATCGTTTTTGAGATACGCCGTGGCATGTGAAAACACCCCCTTTTTATACAAAAAACTCAATAACTCTAAAATAAAATTTTGAATCATCACCAAAAAGTATACAGATCTTTAGATTAATATAACTAAGAAGTGTATAAAGTTTTAAGCAATAATCATAAATCGTTTTTGAGATACACAGCGACACGTGAACCCCCCCCCCCCCCCCCCTCTTTTTTTTTTTTACAAAAAACTCAATAACTCTGAAATAAAATTTTGAATCATCACCAAAAAGTATACAGATCTTTAGATTAATATAACTAAGAAGTGTGTAAAGTTTTATGCAATAATCATAAATCGTTTTTGAGATACGGCACGACATGTGAAACCCCCCCCCCCCCCCTTTTTTTTATACAAAAAACTCAAAAACTCTAAAATAAAATTTTGAATCATCACCAAAAAGTATAGAGATCTTTAGATTAATATAACTAAGAAGTGTGTAAAGTTTTAAGCAATAATCATAAATCGTTTTTGAGATACGGCGCGACATGTGAAACCCCCTCTTTTTTTTTTACAAAAAACTCTAAAATAAAATTTTGAATTATCACCAAAAAGTATACAGATCTTTAGATTAATATAACTAAGAAGTGTGTAAAGTTTTAAGCAATAATCATAAATTGTTTTTGAGATACGGCGCGACATGTGAAAACCCCCCCCCCTTTTTTTTACAAAAAACTCAAAAACTCTAAAATAAAATTTTGAATCATCACCAAAAAGTATACAGAACTTTAGATTAATATAACTAAGAAGTGGGTAAAGTTTTAAACAATAATCATAAATCGTTTTGGAGATACAGAGCGACATGTGAAAAAAACACACTTCTGTTTTAGTTACAAAGTCCTGTAACTCAAAAAGTTTTAATCTTATTTTCACCAAAAAGTATACAGATTGTTTGACCATCATAAGAAACAACTATGTTAAGTTTTGTGAAATTTTGACGAGTCGTTCTCAAGTTACGGCGCGACATGTTTACGACGGACAGACGGACGGCACGACAGACGGATGCCGGACATTTGAATACCATAATACGTCCCGTCAAAATTTTGACGGGCGTATAAAAATCTTTGTTTAATGGGGGCAGCCATATTGTGCCACAACCACCGCCTCTACTTGTCAGAAAAACCTCTTCTACGAGGGAGTACGCTTAGGCAAATGTAATACCTTGTCAACTGCGCTCGAATTGGAGTCAAGTACAGCAGTTTCACTTGTTGATAAATGAAACCCATCCTGACTAATGTATCTTTGCAAAGCCTCCCCCTTATAAATACTTAAATGACATATTACTGTTGTCACAAAATGACACTGTACTGTCTCCTTCCAGTTTATTTATACAATCTCAAAAACATAAAGACAACAAGAAAGCAACAAAACGTGCATTTATAATGTGTGTTGGGGTATGTTTAGATGTGTCTGGGTGAAAAGTCGCGCAATTTCTGTATGCAATGGGCTGTTCCAGAAATAGTCTGTACCCTCCCTATGGAAGAGGTCCAATTCCAAAATTTATTTCCATGGAAATTTTTAAATGAAGAAATAAAAAAAATCTGGAAATTCCAGGCAGTACTATGGAAGATAACGGTTATATTAAAAAAAATCCATGGAATATTTTTGAAGATTATTTAAAAATTAGCTGGATTTTTTTTCACCCAACCATTAAAATTTCTGGAAATTCCAGGCAAGATGAACATGCGAAAAAAACCTGGAATATTCCAGTTGCTGTCAAAAACAATTGGAAATGATTTGTTAACACTGAAAACTCCTGAGTTATATTCTTATAATATGAAGGAATCATTCTATGGTTTCTCCTCATCTTGAAGTCACTTTGGAACCCTTAATATGAAAAAGAAACTCTTCTCCCATAGGAAGTTCTGATTTTTAACAGAATTGTTCTTGTAAAAGTTTTTCTCTCTCTGATTTTTGTTTATTTGTGTTGATATGTTAATGTCAATGTTTTATTATATAACTAGATGATAAATGTACACTATTTGCCATACATCTTTATGTGACTTTTTTTCAACTGGAGATTGTGATTGATGTATCATTTGCGTTTACCCCATATCTCCTTATTTCACAGATATCAAGTGGCTTAAACTTTTAAGATGATAGAAGTACACAAATTGTCATACAGTGTGAACCTTCGTTCACATGTTGAACTTGGGTCGTATGGTGTGGTGGAGTCTTTATGTGACTTAATTTTGAATGGAGGTTGTGATTGATGTCTCATTTATCAAGTCTGCTAAGTCTTGCACCACACGTCTTTCCATGACAGCATAGCTTAAACTTTTAAGGAAATTAGATGTAACCAAAGATTTTGCACTATTATGTATAACAATACAAACTTTGAATTTAATGTCTATTTAATATGCAGAGATAGGCTGATAAAACTTTAATACATTTACACTGCTATAAACCACCAAAATAAATCTCATACTTATTGAAAGGTTTTGCTATATAAACATTCAACTTGGTGTGAAACCACAAGAATCTAATTGGTTAAATTAAACAAACATGTAAAACCAGTTGAGAGAAATAGTATGCATGAATGTCAGGTTCTCTCATCAATGGCTTAAAATATCAGTCTAGAGTAGCAAATTTTTTTTGGGATAAAATATTTGCAAAGAATCATGACAAAATAAAAAAAAAAGTTTTTATCTGCAAATTCAAGCCATAACCTTCACCTTCTGAAACTTATTTCACATTAAATCCATCTTTCAATTACTTTGTTAAGTACAAATAATATTTCCTATTAATTAGACAGTCTTCCTGTAAATCAAACATTCCAACAATTTTTTATAAAATTTTAAATGCACATCTCCCATTATTTAATAATCATTAAAGCATTTTAAGTGCTTATCTGAACCTGACCACAGAAAAAAAGAAAAAATTCAATAACATTTCTTTATATTTACATGGCCAATTAGTGTCATTCAAATTTTACTTTCAGGGATTATCAAATTTCAATTTTATCTACCTCAAGTGTGGCAATAGTATATGATATTCCAATGATAAGAACAAGGCCATTAATCTTATTTCATAACACAAGTGATCAAGCTAATTTACATAATACAGTTCAAACATTTGCAAATTTTTTACCCCCCAAAAAAAAACAACATGGCAAAAATGCATTTGATAATAATTTTTTTTTCATTCAGAGACATCATAAGGTACCGATTGTAAAAATCATATAACCCTTTTGTCAAAAGTAAGGGTTTTGATTTTGAGCAGTCACTAAAATAAAGTATTATATGTGTGTTCGAAGATCTGAAATATTCTCGATCACCTATAATTATGCGTTATGCTGTATTGTATATATGTTTGTTCTTAACTTGTAATTTAATCATGATTGTTACATGTCATTGCCCTTTGTGGGCTCTTAATAGTACTACAAAGTGCAAATACCCTATCTATTCATATATTTGATACCTTTTAGTAACCTATATATATAATCCTTAAAAAGAGTCTTTCATTTTTCAACAATTATTTATGAATTAATGAAATTATAAGATTTTTTCTCTTTGATTCAGTATGCACTGAATACCTTTAGAGCAAAAAGTGGTTGTCTAACAACATGTAAAACTTATAAAAGGATGCTGGGATCATAGTATAAAATGTAGCATTTCCTCTTTTTGACATAAATTTATCTTTGGCTTTGCAAATACAAACCTATTATCTAACTATTTAATGTGAAAGTTAATAGCTGGACCCATCCCTATGTACCATGTTTTTAAGATGAGATTAATGTATGAAGAACAAATAAATCTGTACCACTGACATCCAAAGGCAATATCAATGATACAGATCTTTTTTGTTATCAGTATATAACTAATTGGATCATAAATCAATGGCTAATCTTGAAAATTAGGACCAATCCATAAATTTTTCTGACAAATGTTGGTCTTTTAATATATTTTGAAGTGAGAAAACTTGCCCTTTTGGGCACACATATATATTAACCAATATAAAGGATGTTACCCCACCCCTTCTTTTGCACTTACACTATCTGTAAATTGACAGGAAAGAGAGAGTCTTAATAGTTTCAATTGATGTTTGTAATTTAGTGGACATAAAACAATTAATATTTTAGTTCAAAGGAATTAATCAGCCATAATTGATTAGCTAATGCAAGTACTATGGGTGGTCTTAGATAGACCTGCTGGTTAACATTCATGACCAATTCCTATCTGTATTTGGAAATGTGTTGTAAAAGAGAGTAACCTTTTGCAAGAACTCAATTTATATACTGAAGAAGAAAAAGTTATTCAGAAGAAAGAGCAAACTCAAGAAAGTAACAATGCAGGCTGAAGAAATAGAAGTTGTTCTGGTAAGTACAGTTTACTTTTTATGCGACCATTTAATTTTTAGGGTCATATTATATGATATGGCACTGTTGTCATCTGTGCACACCCCGAGGGAATCCTGAGATATAGAAATAGGACCTAGCCATCTCCGGCTTGTTGGATACAAACCTCCTAAACAGGGCGTCTGCCGGCTGCGGACGTATGTATTGGGGGGAGTGTCACTCTCTCTGCACCTTAAAGAACAAGCTCGATCTCTTTGAGTGACATTGAATCAGTTGTGTTGCAAGGTTAAATTTCCTGCCCTGGACGACTTCATCTTCCTTTTCCAGTGGCAATCAAAATTTCGCCCAATGGCCTATCCCATTTCCCCATTTTTTTATAAGTACTGATCAATTTTATTAACTTGTTCTCGTCCTGAAGAAAGCTGAAATATTGTTCACTGGATGTAAAACAACAATCAATCATCTGTGCACATTTTGTTTCCATTATCTAACTTAAGTTCAAGACCAAAAAGGAAGGTTGGTATTGAGTTTGGATTTTATGGCCCCAACTGTTTCAGAAGCTTCAGAATGCTTTTTATTAGCATAATTATGTTCTTGGTGTGGAAATTATATTTTTGAGGATCAATCTGGAAGGTCCTCCTAAAAATGTTTTATAATAATCAATAAAAATCAAAGGATAAGAAATTTTGATAGAAAAGGTGTGGATTTTTTTTTTATAAATATATGTATGATACAGTCAAAATCAAAGAAAGTTGTAATTTACAAATAAATTTTCTAGTGGGAAACAGATTAATATTGAAATGATCAGATTATTTATTTGTATAAAATATTAGCTGCTGAATAGGCTTTGGAGCAATTTACATGTCATCTCAGATGTCTGTATCTGAGGGGGGTTTCAACATTCCTGGGGAAATACATTATTTTAACAGCAAGGAGAGTCTGTGTCTTATATTGATTTGCATGTGGTTTAAATCACATACATTACCATAGAAATAGATGGGTCATTCTCAGAAAAGATACATATTTTGGAAGAATAATTTCAAAGGCGACAGTAAAATGCATGTCAGAAATTCAGCCAGTTGTTGTCTATACGTTTTGAAGGTTGTTTGTATACAATTGGAATTATACCCAGAATGTAAAATATGACAGTTTATGGACATGATGTTCATTGTTGTTCCTGGTGTAGCTGATAAAAAGAGCTGGTCTGCCATTCAAAAAATAACAAAATAATTACATATTATACTAGTTAGACTGACTGGTGGTTATAAATTACCCTTGATATTGTGGTACCTGTAAACATACCTTTTGTAAAACAAAAAGTGTCCTTCATCTTTTTTGTTATCAGTAATATAACTAATTGGATCATAAATCAATGGGTAATCTTGAAAATTAGGACCAATCCATAAATTTTTCAGACAAATGTTGGTCTTTTAATATAAGAAAACCCAGAGGACAATTCATATCATCCATTTATTTTTTTTCTTCCTCTGACCCTATCATAGGAACACTATTTTGTGTTACATAAACACCCAGTCTGCTACACATATACCCCATTCACCCTGAATCTGTGCCTAATATATTTTTTTTTAATTTGTACAAAAATAGCCACACTGTGTATAATATACAGTGATAATGTATACAAACGAAACTTAAAATAGAGATCTATTAACATAAAAAAGGTGTGTACCTATAGAAAAAAAAAACGAATTATTAGTAAGAGTATGCATGATTTTCCTAAAAAAAATATACTCCTCAAAAGAAGTTCGAACACATTTAAGATTCATTTAGTATGGAAATGAGGAGATGTCAATATTTGGGTAATCTGTAATTAGATAAAAGTCATGAATAAAATCTGTTAAAAAAATAATATTTTACTCAATCACAAATTTTATCCGCAAATCCTGAAAAGAATTTCAGTAACTATTTAAAATCCACAATATGTCTCTGAAAATATGAATTGTTGTCATTTGTTTAGTATTTTTATTATATGTATTTTGCATGCACAAAATAAAAATGCTTTGAACCCTCAGGTTGAAATTTGCAAATAAATGTATCTTATTTATATAATATAAATTTAACAGAAGTTGGAGAGGATATAGCACTGGTTACACCAGAAAAGATTCCTTGTAAACAAAGTCAAAGTAGTAGTCAAAGTCAATATAATCTTTGTTATCTTTCCCTGTTTTGTTTTCAGAATTAATCATTTATAATTTACAAATTCCACAGATATAAATCAACCAAATATATAAACAAATACAACATGCACAAAATAAACAATGGACAAATATAAAACCTATGCAAATATGAAAAGCTTTTCACTAAGACTTCATTTTTGCAAATGTTCCAACTTTAATCAATTTTTTTCGCTTAACGTTCTTCTTTGTCAATTTTCTAACAAAAAATAGTCATTTGAAAACCTTTTTATTTTTAAACTGACCAGCAATCATCCTTAATGTGCATTGTATATTTCAGATGGTGTATTATTTGTTCTGTTTGTTTTTATATACATGTATTTTGCATTTCAAACTTACTGTGCATGTTCCAATTAACAATCATTTACACATTTAGGTTATTACGATTTATAATGGACAATCAGTACAATCAATTTATCCCCTACAATTTTACTCCTCATGAATAGCTGACTCACAAGTATCAGACAGGTTCTTCTTTTTTTGGGGTACATATAACAGTGCCCACTGCCCACGATGAGCAGTGCCCGTTATATAAAATACAACATCATTTTCTTAAGGAGGAATTGAAACTGCCCATTATAAGCAGGTGCCTGTTATATAGAGGAGCCTGTTACTCCAGGTGTTACTGTAATAATTACTATTAATTTGTTTTAGAAATTCAACTATTATTTATAAGTTATTGTCGATAAATTATACTGTAATTTATCTTTTATAGGCCATTCAACTGGCTTAACTCACCATATGACTTCAACAAAGTTTTAAAGGCCAAGAAAATTCACTTCTATACAGATGTTGAAATACAAAAGGTATATGGATTACAAAGGAAGAAGATGGAATTCACTAATAAAAAACTAAAGGAACTGATGGCCAACCCATCAATTAGAATGAAAAACAAAAGCACTGTTATGGGACTTATAGAAGTTGCATGGGATCAGTATAATGCCAATGATGGCAAAATTGATGCCATTAAAGTTGATCATTTGATATCTAGCCTTGAAAGAAAAGGGCAGACTTATTCTGAAAAACAGTTAAAAACCATCCATCAACTTGTTGCTAGGGTAAATAAAGCCCAAAGTGATATTAAATGTCAGTTAAAGAGGATTCATGGTTTTAAAGAAAGTAAAGACACAAGAAATCAAGATGATGCTGAAATGGAGCTGACTGGCTTTCAACATTAGCTACAAAAGGCTACTGATGCCTTTAGAAAGGCTTGTGGAGTTAAAATTATGGAACTTCAAAAACTATTACAATGTACTAGATTGTAAAGATGAAGGAACGGATCATAATGATTATTGTGATGATGACCCTCCATCTGACAATAGTTTAATAGAGGAAATTAAAGACATAGTGGAAGAAAGTAGAGTTGGACAAAATGAAAACCAAGCAAGCATTAATAAGAGAAATGAAGAGAATGAAAACTGTAGTGATTGAAAAATGATAACATGTTTATAAGATCTTCTTGACTTCTTTTTCAAATTGTAAGACCATAGATAAAAATATATTTGCAGTATCTAATATGAATTCAAATTGACATAATGATCAAATAATTTTTATCATGCATTGTACTGTTTAAAAGGAACTATATTAAAAACAATATGTATTTATTGGCATTCTAATAATTGTTAACAGTATACTTTATATTGGGCAATCATTTGTTTCCTGATAAGTGGTGGGAATGAACAAATGCGCCTTCAAGCAAGGGGAGATTTTTTGGAACAGCCTTAATGAAAAGTTTGATCTTGGGAAATATGTCTGGATTTCCAGCAACTTGCGGGATCTTTTTTCCTGGAATGTTCTTTTACACAAATGTATCTGGACTTTTTTATTCCATTCAATAATTTATCTGGAAAAATTTAAAGTCAAGAAAAATTATTGTCTGGAAATTTATGCAACACAAATATTTTTGTGTGGAATTTTCTATTTTTGAAGACAATTTTTGTCTGGAATTCCGGCATCTTCCATAGGGGGGGTACAGACTATTTCTGGAACAGCCCAATGTCTGCCATATCTTTCATCTCTTTCTACCTTTTTTGTGGGTCAGAATGCTGTTGTTATTATTTTATGTTGTTATTTCTTCTTTTATTTTCTTTGGATGTCTGGATATTTTTTTTTATACATTCTGCTTTATATTACCTATTCGATACACTGTTCTTGAAAGTCTAAAACATTTCAACACAGAAGACGACATTTTGTCGTGGGTTGTCGTTTTTTACTAGAACCACAAAGTTGCGTTCGGTTTTACAGCAGTCGCAAGCTAATGTGACCTAATGTGCATATCAATAAATCTAAATATTAACACAGAATTAAAGCTTTTTAAATTAACTTGCATTTAAATGAAAAGCTGTTTCCAAGATTTCAAATGTTTTCATACGCTACATACCCACAGCACATGTAATTGACAAATATTATAGTATTATTGCGTAAGGTTTTCCATATTGGCTTAGTTATTGGTCCGAGGCAAGTCATATTGTACTGAGGCGAAGTCGAAGTCAAATATGGCTAGCCAAGGACCACTAACTAAGCCAATATGGAAAACCTTGTGCAATTATTCCTTTATTGACTAACCAGTCCAATATGTCGTATTGACTAGTCCAACATGATCCTTTAATGCCTAACCAGTCCAATGTGTCATATTGACTAGTCAATACGGCATATTGGACGGGTATGTGTCGTATTGGCGTTCTTTGACATTTTGTATTGTATTGATAGGTTTTATCACATTTAGGCTGATATATTCTATTGTTAGTCAATAATGTATTATATTAATGGATGAATTGTTGTTTAACGTCCAGTGGCAACCAGGTGCATATCAGGACGAGAACGTGTTGATATGATAATGAATATGATCCCTGCTTTGTACTAGACCGACACGCTAAGTCGGATTTTTAATGTGCTAGCTCACGAGATAACTGTCCGCAGGAAGACATATCACCTCACTCGGACACATTATACTGACTCCGAGCCGACCAGTCTTTGCTCTTACTCCAAGATGCCGCGTGCTTGGCGGAGAAGCAGCAAATACCAATTTTAATGTCTTTGGTTTGACCCGGCCGGGGATCGAACCCGCGACCTTCCGCACTCGGGGCGAGCACGCTACCACGAGAGCACCGAGGGGGTTTATTGTATTAAAGAAGGTAGATTAATATATAATAAAGAAATTTATTCGACGAAATACACCCATAGGAGTCAATGCAATACAAACATGACATATAAAATTGATAGCAATACGAACAAAAAGAACATGTAAGCAATTATAATTCAACATACACTTTGACCGATGTGGACCCTATTTTCGTAGTGCCAATGACTGCTTTATAAAGTCACAAACATGTGGTAAAAGTTCTAATTTAGGGTTTAATATTTGTTTGATATGTTCCAATTTATTGTCAATGTCAATATTTTGATTTAATTGAAGTTTTATGGAACAAAACTTGTCTAAGTTGTTTATTTATATTGCAGTAAATGAAAATTTTAAAGTGGTATTCGTCCTCAATTTCTCTACACACAGTACATAATCTATTTTCTCTAAAAATATGTTTATATCTCTCTATCTCTATATTTAAAGTATGTTTACTAACTCTAAATTTGGTTAAAAAAATGTTTTTTTTAATACTTGATTCTTTTAATAGATAGCTTTAGTAGTGTCAAAAGGCCGATTCTGCCCCACACATGCAGAATCCTGCATAGAAATCCCAATCCCGAGGGCAAAATGCAAACGGACGGCATCCCTATTGAGTATAGGGTAAATACAAGAATTATGGCTTTCGTACAGAGCATAAGTCAGATCACCCCACAGGAAAGTGGGACTAAGGACACCTTAAAGAGAGGTGTGTCACAGATTGAAATAAATAAAAATATGGCATCCGATAGAAATATCATGGATCGTTATCAGGATTTCTTTCTGGAGAATGAAGAAGATTTGGAGGATAGCACCCCAACCCCCCAAGAGCAGCAGCAGTGCTGCAATGCCCCCAACCTGACGCAGATGGATGAGCACACCCAGCAGTGCCAAAATTGTGGTGCACAGTCCACCAAGACGCGATTTGAGCATCAACCAGGGGAGCAAAAGACCAGCTGCAGCTACCCACTCAAGAGGAAGAAGGGGCAGTTTTGCAAGAGCAAGCCCGGAAAGGATGGTCTCTGCTGGAGGCATAGCAAGCAACCACGCCAACAGGAGGAGGAGGAGGTCATCCCAGTCGAGGGTAAGATGGTGGTGAAAGAGACCATGAAGACCCTCCGTCAAATAGCTAAGGATGAGGGTCTGAGGGGGGTCAGTAGGAAAAACAAAGAGGCCTTGGTGAAGCTCATCGAGGAGAAAACCACCCGTAAATTTACCCGCCAGGAAGTCTTCAGCAAGAAGCAGCTCAAAGCGCTGGCAAAGAATCGCGGTCTCACCAAGTACTCCCAGCTCAAGAGAGACGATCTGCTCCATCTGGTGGAAGAGAACATCAAAAATGCCACGGTCGAGGAGGAGATC
Source organism: Mytilisepta virgata (assembly GCA_028015205.1). Lineage (NCBI taxonomy): Eukaryota > Metazoa > Mollusca > Bivalvia > Mytilida > Mytilidae > Mytilisepta > Mytilisepta virgata. The sequence continues at coordinate 66,781,948 of CM051517.1, read as the reverse complement.
AAGGTCACTGATAGGCGTCAGGCACTGAATGGCGTATTTGGCACGGTCGTCATTGAACCTTTGAAGCCACACGACGTAGCAACTTTTCTTAAGATAAGCCAGGGTACCATCACCACAACAATCTCTGATGCGCTTGCCCAAAAGAAGGGATTGAAGGTAAACTTAGTGCTTCAAGCAGAGCTGGTGAAGACCAATCCCGCGACTGGGGAAAATACCTACGTCATTCCCTACTTTCGATCAGCCCTTGCTACCCTCACCCAATCATCTGACCTCGAATTGGAGATCATGTTCATGATGGGAAAGGTCAAGGAAAATATGGCAAATTACATGCGGGAAGGGAGTGGGTGGACTTTTGGACACATTGAGAATCTCGAAATCCACCTCAACCAATTTAAGCCTCTCAAGGGGGCTTCCTTCATACCAACCCCATCAGCACTCGCGAAAAAGAAGGCCATCATCAACGTGAAAAACGAGGATCAGGAGTGCTTCAAGTGGGCTATCCTCTCCGCGCTTCATCACGAGGAGGTGGATCAAAAACATACCAATCGCCCCAGTCAGTACGTAAAGTGGAGGGACGAGCTAAAATTTGAAGGCATCAACTTCCCGGTCTCGCTCAAGGCGATCGATAAATTTGAAAGGCAGAATCCCACCATCAACGTCAACGTCTATGGCTTCGATGGCGTAAAGAAGGGTGAAGATGAGGAAGAGGATCTTCAGATCTACCCCCTCAAGATATCTAAGAATACGGGCCCCACCCACGTAGATCTCCTCTTTCTGACCTGCGAAGGCAAGCAGCATTACTGCTGGATCAAGAGCCTGTCACGACTCTTGAGCTCTCAAATTTCAGAGCATGGCCACGAGCTCTTTTTCTGTCGTAGATGCTTCTCCCACTTTTCCAGACAGGATCTCCTTGACGATCACTTGGAATATTGCAGTCAGAAGGATGCCATCAGGATCGAGATGCCGGAGGAAGGATCCGCCATAGCCTTTCACAACCACAAGAAGCAGATGAGAGTCCCATTCGCGATCTATGCGGACTTTGAATGCTTCACGGAGAAGATCGATACTTGCCAGGCCGATCCGACCAAGTCCTATACGAAGCAGTATCAGCAGCACCGACCATCAGGTTTCTGCTATCGCGTGAAGTATGCCCACGGCGACTACAAGGAATCGGTCGTCTACTGCGGGGAAGATGCGGCTAAGAAATTCGTCCAGTGCATCGAAGAGGAAGTGCAGACGATCAGCAAGATATGCAAGGAGAAGAAGTCGATGGTGATGAGCGACGAGGATAAGGAGGGCTTCGAAGCAAGCACGCACTGCCACATTTGCGGGGGTGAATTGGAAGGGGATAAGGTCCGGGATCACGACCATCTCACCGGGAAGTATCGGGGCGCGGCACACAACCAATGCAATCTAGATTTTCAGCTTCCGAAGCACGTGCCCATCCTCTTGCACAATCTGAGTGGGTACGATGCCCATCTTTTCGTGAAGGAATTCAAGGGAGGGAAGATCACCTGCATCCCCAATACGGACGAAAAATATATCAGCTTCTCAAAGCAGCTAGACGATGGTCTGGAAATGAGATTCATCGACTCGTGCAGATTCATGCTCAGCTCCCTCGAAAATCTAGCGAAGAATCTCACACTCGATAAATTCAAGGCGGTTAGGGAATGCTTTGGCGACAGGTATGAGCTGATGATTAGGAAGGGGGTCTATCCCTACGATTACGCCGATGGGCCTGCCAAGCTTGAGGAGACCCAGCTCCCACCCAAGGAAGCTTTCTTCAGCACGCTCACCGGTGAGCATATCAGCGACGAGGACTATGCGCACGCTCAGAAGGTCTGGGAGGCCTTCGAGTGCAAGACCCTGCGAGATTATCACAATCTCTACCTAGAATCCGACGTGGCCATACTGGAGGATATCTTCGAGGATTTCAGGGATATCTGCATGGGAAACTATGGGCTCGATCCTGCCCACTACTTCACATCCCCAGGGCTAGCCTACGATGCCGCCCTCAAAACCACCGGCGTCAGATTGGAGCTGCTCTCCGATCCAGACATGCTCCTGATGTTCGAGAGGGCAACCAGAGGGGGCGTCGCCATGATCTCCCATCGCCACGGCAAGGCTAATAATCCCTACATGACCGACTACGATAGCTCCCAACCCACCAAATATCTCACGTCGCCGTCCGTCGTCGCTCGTGATCACGGCGCGATTATTCGTCTCCGTCTTCTTCTTGCATTTCAAACAATACATTCCCATTTTATATAGATAAATGGACGTTGAAGACCTTACCTATGATGAGCCTGCCACGAGTCGTCGGCAAAACCATTTTCTCCTCCCGCAGCGATCCATCCGAGAACTGATCATCGGGAAATCGGATTGTGGCAAGACGACTCTGCTGAATAATCTTCTCCTGCGCGATGGATGGCTCGATTACGATCGCCTCTACGTCTTCGGAAAATCGCTCCATCAGCCCATCTATCAGCTGCTGCGGCAGGCGCTGGGAAAAGGATTTTCGAAAGACGATATCTGCGACCTTCTCTCCGTCAAGGATCGCTATCCCCACTCTTTGATCGACGTCGTGCAGATGATGAAGCCACCATCCAAGCCTAGCGGCATCGAAGCTTTCTTCTTCGAGGAGGCGAGCGACGTGCCCGATCCCCGAGATCTCGATCCCACTCGCAAAAATCTCATGGTCTTCGACGATCTGATGCTGAGCAAGCAGAGCAAGTGCGAAGATTACTACGTGCGCGGTCGGCATAATAATGTGGATTGCTTCTACCTTTGCCAAAATTACTTCAAGCTCCCGCGGCAATCGATCCGAGAGAATGCCAATTTCATCTGCCTCTTCGAGCAGGATGCCAAGAATCGCGATCATATCCGCCGGGATCATTGCGGCGATCTCACCCCCGCCCAATTCGATGCCCTATGCGATCACTGCTGGGCCAAGCCTCACGGATTCATGACCATCGATCTCACGAGCCCCAAGACGGCTGGAAAATATCGATGCAATCTGGATGATTTCTATCGAGTCTAAGATGGATCATTTGACGGAATTTTTTCTGGAGAATCAGTTCGATCTGGAGAAAGGTCGATCTCCATCGATCACTGAGGCAAGGGTATACGGATACCTCTCGGGTATGCACTTCAAGCTTCCTCGATGGCTAGATAGGTGCGAGGGGTGCTCTGCGGATCACTATTTTGGTCGGTACGGGAAAGAGTGTGAGTGCAAATTTCCTAGCGATATTTATTACCCCTGCATCCGCCAGTATTTGTGCAAATTTCCTAGCGATATTTGTCACCCCTGCATCCGCCAGTATTTGGGCGAATTTGAAGAGTGCGAATGCCGCTGTTGCCATAGCCTTGAGGATGGCCTCTGCAATAAGTGTGGACTCACGCTCATTCGCCGCATCGATGATCAGGATTTCGAAGGAAGGAATTATAATTTCTACTCCCACCGCAAAGCTGAGCCGCCGCCCAGACCCCGTGCCTCATCATGACCGTCCGCGGCCATCAGTGCACGTATCCCTCCGTATCAGGCAGTGATAAGTGCAGGAGGCATTCGAAGCTTTTTTCCGAGGCATGCTATCGGTGTGGAGTCTCGATCGCCCGCGGTAAGGCTTTGCATCGTATCCACGAGGAGGCTAAATACGTACCCAAATTTGCCACTCTCTGGTCGGGCGTAAAAGTGAGGATGGCTGGTCAGTACGATCGCCTCAATGTCTTGCAAAGGGCCTCTCGCAAATCATTCTGCTCCCCCGAGTGCTGCATGGGCGGCTCATACGAACTTCCTCGACACTGGCAGGCAATATTCAGACGCTAAGGGGCGTTCACTCCAACGCTATGGGGCGTTCGATCCATCGCTTAGGGGCGTTCGATCCATCGCTTAGGGGCGTTGGGCGATGCTATAAATAAAATGACGTTTATCAAGATCACCGACCCCAAGCAGCGTGAGGCGCTTGCCAGGGATTTGCAAGAGACCAAGCGCAGCATCCAGGCCAGCGATATGCAGCGTCGCCTGGATAAGATCGGACTTAGCCGCGATCTCTCCAAGATTTTCAAGCCTGTGGTCGAGACGCAAAAGGAGACTGCCTCCCAGATCACCAAAAAGATCGACGATATCCCATTCGCTCTGCCCGCCCTTCCTCCTCCTCCTCTCCCTGCTGCCGAGGGCGACGACGATCCGCTTGCCATCGAGCAAGCTTTGAAAACCAACCTCGGTCCGCGAGCCACCCACTATCTTCAGCTCAGTATGACTCCCCAGGCCGACCATACCTTTGGATTGCGAGTGGAAGACGGCGGCATCATGATCGGGAGTCTGCCCATCACCTTCGATGGGGACGATATCCTCGTCGATGGCGAGCGCTATGAGGGCACTCCCGGCCTGTGGGAGCTCATGGTCCTGAAGAATCCCAAAGATTTCAACGTGGAGGATTTGCATACCTATGGCGAAATCCTGCGAGCATCCAATGCCATGTATCAAGGCAATTCTTCGCTCTCGCAGACCCCCAAGGCCAGCAAAAGCCGGAAATGGAAGGAGATCGTCTCCTACCTCTATAAGCAAGATAAGTATGGGAGTGGGGTTTCGACCGTCTTCCTCCCAACGTGCTTCGATCAGCTGCTGGATCGTCTCGATCTTTGCGCTGCCGCCTATCAGGCTGGAAATAATGGGGTGCGCAACGAAATCGTGGCCATCCTCGACGCCATGAGGAAGTCCGGTCATATCAGCAGGAATGAGTACGAGAAGCTGCATCGGAAGCTCCTCTAAATAAATTTACGATGCCTTTAGTAGTGAGTCACGGATATCGTCGAAAGTATGCAGTCGGCGGAAAAGGCCTTTTCGATACGATCGCCAATCTTGCGGGACGCGTGCTTTCCTCCTCCGCCGCCAAGACGTTGGGAAGCAAGGCCGTGAGCGCCGCCTCCAATGCAGCCCTGAAAGGTGTGGAGAAAGGCGCGAGCAAGGCGGTGGATCACGTCATCCATCGAATGAGTCGTAAGAAAAATCCTCCCCCGGCACCTACCCCCAAGATCAAGAGGACTTCGCAGCAGCAAGCCCGTCTCAATAATCTCATCTCGGGCGGGGGGATCGCCACCATCCACGACTTCGTCCAGCGCTATAGATAAATATATGATGGCCGATATGCTCTCTATCACCGAAGGACTGACTTTCGATGAAAGTCTCCAGGAATATCAGGTTCACGAATACGAACCTCAAGCCGGGGCGCAGCTGAATAATGCCGGCGCAGAGATACGCATCAATATCGAGACTCAGGATCTCTTCCTTCACCCTGCCGAAAGCTATCTCTTGATCGAAGGCCGACTTCAGAAGAATGATGGCACTGCGTATGCCGACGCCAATCTCGTATCGCTCGTCCATAACGGCGTCATGTTTCTCTTCCGAAGCATCAGCTACCGACTTTCCGGCCAGCAGATCGAGCATCTCAACGATCCGGGCATCGCCACCACCATGCTAGGGATGCTGACGTATCCCGACGACTTCTCCAAATCGCAAGGCCTCAACCAGCTTTGGTTCAAAGACTCCACGGCAGATGCTGAGGCAGAAAACGTCGGATTCGCGGCACGCCACGGATATATCATCACCAAGCCAGCCAATAAGGGATCCTTTTCCTTCTCCATCCCGCTCAAGCACGTCTTTGGCTTTGCCGAGGATTACGATAAGATCGTCTACGGATTCAAGCACGAACTCTCCATGGTGCGCGATTCGGATGCCAATGCCATCCTCCGAGCCGCCGCCGTCAACGACGTGGCTAAGATAGTCTTGAGCAAGATTTCCTGGTTCGTCCCCCACGTCATTCCCTCCGACGAAAAGAAGCTGCGGCTCTATAAGACCATCCAGAGAAAGACGAAGATCGATTGCGGATTTCGCATGAGGCAGTGCGACTCCATAGCCGTGCCCCAGACCTCGCAATTTCATTGGCGTCTGACCGCTAAAAGTGGACGTGAGAAACCGCGATGGATCATCGTCGCCTTCCAAACGGATAGGAGCAATGATCAGACGCATAATGCTGCCGTCTTCGACCACTGCCGATTGCGAAATATCAACGTGACCCTCAATGCGGAGCGCTATCCCGCCGTGGATTTCAATGCCGGCTTCTCTCAATGCAGGGTCGCCAGGGTCTATAAGGAGGCTGCCGAATTCCGCAAGAAATTCCATAGCGTGGAAAGTCTGCTCAGCAATGGTGGCATCAATCCCTCCGACTTCATCGATCTCTATCCCTTATTCGTCATCGACGTGAGCCATCAGTCCGAGCGATTGAAAGAGTCGACGGTGGATATCCAGATCCGTGCCGATTTCGAGCGCAACGTCCCTGCCAATACTCAAGCCTTCGCCCTGGTCATTTCCGATCGAATCCTCCAATTCGAATCCGACGGCCAGAAGATGAGCGTCGTCTTCTGAGGAGGCTTAAATAAATGGACGCTTCACTTTTGCGGAAAATCGCCACCAATACGGAGCCCAAGCATGGGTTCTCCTTCATCGTCTCTGGGAACGATAGTCAGATCTTGACTCGCTTCAATCCGCCCCTCCAGCTGCGCGAGGAAAAATCTTACGAGATGGCCCTCGTGAATCTGGAGACCTACTACTCCATCCCCAATATTCATGCAGGAAATAATTCCTTCCGCTACTCTCCCGATGACGGAGCTAGCTGGTTTCCCGTCGGACTGAGCACTGGCTCCTATGGAATCGACGATATCAATGATGAGATCCAGCGACTATTGCGGCTTAATAAGCATAAGGCAAAGGTCCTTCTCGATGCCAATCGCGCGACGCTGAGAGCGACCCTCACTCTCGCCAGAAATTATCAAGTGGATTTCGACGTGCCCAATAGCATCAGTCCGGTGCTTGGATTCGAGCGACGGACGTATGCCTACGATCGAAGCACTAATGGCTACGCGGAAGGCGAGAATATCGTCAACATCATCAGCATCAATAGCATCCTCGTGAATAGCAATATCATCAACGGAAGCTACGTCAACGGCACGCAGCAGTCCACGATCTATAGCTTCTTTCCCGCAGTCGATCCCGGCATGAAGATCATCCAGACTCCCAAGAATCTTGTCTACTTACCCGTGACTCTGAGGACCATCGGTCGCATGCAGACGTATCTGGCCGATCAAGACGCTCGTCCCATCGATCTGCGAGGGGAGAATCTCACCATCCGCTTCCATCTGCGTGAGGTATAAATAAATGGATTATCAAGAGTATGGTCTGAATTTGACGAAAGGTCAGGCAGAGAAGATTCAGCGTGCGGCAAAGAACGGTTGCCCCGTGAGCGTCCGATTGTCGCATTCCAACCTATCCGGCGAGCATAAGATGCTTCTCACTCGCCGCCAGATCCAACGCATCGCCAAGCTCTTGCAGAGCGGAAAGGGTGTAATGGTCTTGGAGATGAGTCCGAAGCAGGTAAGACATAACGTACAGAAAGAAGGTGGATTCCTCCCCATGCTGGCAGGTCTCGCCTCTGCCGCGCTACCCATGCTGGCTAAAACCGTGCTGCCCGCTTTGGGCGTGGGAGCATTGAGCGGTTTGGGAAGCGCAGCCATCCAAAAGGCCGTGGGATCTGGATTATTTCTCAAGAAGGGAGGGAAAGTATGCTGCGTGAAACCTCATGGTCGTGGTCTGTATCTAAGCCCGGGCACTTTGCCCAATACGTACGGCGATGGCTTATATTTGAAGAGCGGACGTCAGATCTACGACGGAAGTGGGCTGATCCTCGGTCCCAATAGTCCCTTCAAAAGCATCCCCATCTTGGGCATGCTCTTATAGATATAGATAAATGAGTGATGAAGTGGATGCTACGATCGAGGATTTTCTGGAAGCTGAGATCCGCAAATACGCCCGCATGCTGCGGATCTATAAGCGACTGGATAAGGCGGTTTCCATCGGACTAGGTGCGTGCTCAGTCGGTAGTCTTTTGCTGACAAGCGGTACCATGGGATCCGCTTTGACTGGTGTAGGCATCCCTGCCTCTCTCCCATTGGGTTCCCTCGCTTGCCTGAGTGCCATCTTGACGCTCGTGCTTTCGCTGACCTCCAAGCGCATCACCAAGAAGGTGAAAAAGCATCGCGATACTTTGCGATTGGCGAGATCTTATCGGTCCCAGATCGATGATGATGATGCCCCCATCCCAGTCATCTGCCTGAAGAATTATTACGATGAGAAAGATCAGCTACGTCAGCCCTGTCAGCCCTCAACCCCTTTCAGTGAAGATCTCGCAAAGCATAATGCGCATGCGCCGTAAACACGCCTTATCGCTACGCTACGCTGCGCTGCGCTTCGCTCGAGGCGTCGAGTGATCAAAAAAAAAAAAAAAATTTCCCAATCCAGTCGTTTCTGGATTGGGAAATTTTTACGCTCCTAGCATTTTTTTTTCATCCTCACATCCTCACCAGATCGTATGAGAGGTATTGCTGTTGAGATTTCTTGCTCAGCTTGAATCCCGTGCTCCGGACGAAAGCTCCTTGCAAGGAACCCTTCTCTTTGTTGAGAATGGGGCAGGCCCATACCTTGGTAGTCTCCCCTCCTCGATTTTTCAGAGTGAGAATTTTTGCTTTTTTGTCAAAATTTCCATCCACTTCCACCACCTCCAAGATCTTATAAAACACCTCGGTGGGCAAGTCCCTCCATCTGAGGACTTCCTGATTCTGCTCCTGTACTTTCTCCTGAAGGGCGTCCTCGCTGGGAAAATCCTCCATGTTGACGAATCCATTATGTACGAAAGTCATGATTTACTATATGCTCAATAGGAATGCCGTCCGTTTGCATTTTGCCGTCGGGATTGGGATTTCTATGCAGGATTCTGCATGTGTGGGGCAGAATCGGCCTTTTGACACTACTAGCTTTCCAGTTCAAATTTGGTCTTTATCAGTTTATATAAAAACAATTTGAATTCATTGGTTAGGTTTGATAGCTTTAACATTATTTGTTCTTTATATTTATCTTCTACAATTTGTCTAATAGAAGTTTTTTTTTATATTATGAAAAGGTTTATCAAAATTTTCATAATCTGTTAGGTCTAGATCAAATTCTTCTAAAATTTTTATGGCATGTGTATACCAGATATACGTCACATGCCTTCATTATCTAAATTTTTGTTTACATGATATGCTTCTTCAGCAAAGGATTAATTTTGTCAGAATTAAGTCTACAAAAATACATCATCACTTGAATTTTAATAAAAGATCCAATATAGGGAACCTTCCAAGTATCAGTTTTGGCAGCAATATTGCATGCTGTTTCCTTCAGTCCTAAGATGGATTTACAATATCTGTAATGTTAATTGTTTTATATGAAGATTTATCCGCCAGAGTTAAAGTATCATAGATACTTCCATTTCTGTTGGCTCTATCGTTCGCTCGAACTATGGGAAGATAATTCTCCATAAACCAAACTTCACAGTTATATCAAATAATTTGTCTTATCAAAATATCAAAAAGTTTACATGACAAATTAACAGGAAGAGATTGAAAGTTTGAGAAACGACTACTAAGAGCAAAAGGATCGTCTTTAAGCTTTTCATTGACAACTCTTGTATAGATCTTTTAAAAGTACCTTTAAAATATATTATATTGCCTAAAAAATTATATTCTTTTGTTTCCTTCATTCATTGTTTTTTTTTATAGAATAGGGGTGGAGAATTCTTATATCTGTTTTGAAATGTCAAGACTTTAGTTTTTGTAACATTACAGTTAATTGCCAATTATTGCAATAATGTTTCTAATTTGTCTAAAGCAGTTTGAAGACCCCTATGTGTGTTTGACACCATAGAACAAGATCATCTGCAAAACTTAAGCTAGATATATAAGATTCTTCTAGTATCAGTGGATCACATGTACTATCAAAGATACCATGTAGATCATTGATGAAGCAATTAAAAAGAGTAGGACCCAAACTGTCCCCTTGTTTTATCCCTCTCTCCAAGTTGAAAAAATTGGGAGTACTGATTTTCAATTTTGATAGCAGACTGACATGATCTATACATGTTGTCAAAAACTTCATAAAATTTGCAAACGACATCATTTTTCATAAGTTTATACATAAATCCAGTGTGCGATAGAGAATCAAATATACGCCCGTTTCATAGATCTTAGAAAGGCATTTGACAGTGATATCCGAACTATCAAACCTAAATATTGGTAGTAAATTTTATGATATCATTACAAATATGTATATGAAAAGCTGAGCGAAGCATGTGTTAAAAGTACGAATAAATTAACCAACCTAGCTATTTTCAATTTCGTTAGGAGTGCGTAAATGAGGTTAAAAATTTATTCACAATCTTTTTAAATGCATGATTTCTCATCACATCTACAATTGTTGTCCTAAAATCGAATGAATGTTTAATAAACGCAGATGATATTGTGTCGTTTCCTACCTCAGCCGAGAGCTAAAAAAAGCTCAATAAATACCGCGATGATGGGTTCAAATATTGGAATGACAAGAAGACTAAATTTATCATTTTCAATAAAGCAGATAGAACCTTAAAGAAAAGTTAAATTATAAAAACGCTGAAATTGAATCTGTTGCTAATTACAAATATTTAGGAATTATTTTTCATCCTCGGGAACATTCTCATTTTCAAAATAATGATATCTATAATAAAGTACTCAAGGCTTACTTCAAATTACAAAAAAGATTATTTTAGTTTAAATCCAAGTATAAAAACCTATATCAAACAATCAAGCCAGTGCCTCTTTTATGGGGCAGAAATCTGGGGTATTCTTAACATAAACAACAAAATATTAAATCATCAAGATATATAATTTGATCTTTGTTTCAAAAACGTAAAATGTAAAAATCTGCACCTCAAACTTTGCAAGTATATACTTTAGGGGCAAGCTGAAGCCCGCCTTCGGGTGCGGGATTGTATCGGTGCGTTGAAGACCCATTGGTATTCTTGACCTGTTTTCTGCTCATTAGTCGGGTTGTTGTCTCTTTGACACATTCCCCGTTTCCATTCTCTATTCTATTGTAGATATCCACTATATTATGATATTATTGAAGTAGTGTTAAAATATTGTTACAGACTGAAAAATTTGGAAACAGAGTTTCCTATATTGAAAAATGCATATCTTTGTTGCAAAGAGTTAATAGATACTTTAAACAGAAAATTGTGATTCGCTTTCGAATTTAGTTAAGAGTAAGAGTAAATCTGTTTTTTATTTTGTTAAGAAAAAATCTGAAAAGTATATTCATGACAGATTGGGTAAAGACAAATGAATTATATAAAGATGGCAAATCTAATTAGCCACTTATGTTAGTATCAAAACAGATTTTAGATTTGAAAATGATCTTTCTGTCATACAAATTTGAACTAGAAAGTCACTTTGAACATTTAGAATATCTGCTCATATAGACTTCTTGTTGAAACTGGGCGCTACAACAAAAATACCACACCATGAAAGAATGTGTAAAAAAATGCTCTTATAACGAAGTTGAAGATGAGACACATCTTCTTTTCAAGTGCAGCAAGCATAATGACGAGAGAAAAATATTAAAGATGAAATTTTTTATAATGTATCTGATTGGCAAGATGTTTTTTGAATTCTAAACCGTGAGGATCAAGAAATTTTATTCTCTGTTGCTCAATTCTTGCATAATAATTTGTCCTAATTCCCATACCATCATTTAATATTACATTTTTTGTATAATCTTCGTGTAGCATATGTAATATGTGGCATTGACTTAATCTGTTTATTGTGAATTCTATCAACCAATTCTTCTTGCCCCTTTTTGCCATATTGATTGCTATATTGCTATGTTACGTTACGCTACGCTATGCTATGCTATGTCTCTGTTCGGTTAGAAAATGCTTTTCCCAGTAAAATCTTATCAGGTAGAAAATTTTAGTCCCAACACCAATCAAATCTTGAAATGTCCTGCCGAACCATGACATGCAGCCTCTTGTCTTATAGTGGCCTAGGCGGCAATCGATCTTATTTTTAAATTTATACCATGCATTTCCGATATTAATAATTTAAAAAAATATATATACTGTATTTAAAAAAAAATGGCTACATATATGAAAGAATATGTTTAGATTTTATCATTCGACATGATAACAAGTCCCCAACGATAACAAAAGGGTTCAAATTCAACTGTCGTCCTCACCGGGACAGGGCGATTCGGGATGTAGACATAGAACAGATAATAAATATGATATTTACCAATAAAAACAATGACATCACGAATATAATAATTTTAAAGATTGTCGCTTCGGGAATTCTGGCTCGGGTTCGGTCTCGGCTTACCCGAATTACCAACCATCTTCTGAGCTTGATGAGTAAATGTTTACAATGTACTTAGATCTGCATGTATACTTGTCCGCTACTTGTAGATGTTTTCAATATAACGTGAAATTAAGAAATTTGTCCAGGTTTTCTTTTGCTAAATAACTTAACTTCATAGACCACAATATGATTGAAAAATCTTTAAGTGAATTTTGCATACTTGTTGTCTCTGAACTAATCGGAAAGGGTTGCCAACAGGAGAGGTTTACGGAAGGTGAATGTTGCGCAGTCCTCGCCGGGTTAGATTACTTGATAGTAGTTTTACGAACTCAATTAAGAACTTGGAATCTCTCGAGCGTTTTCATAAACCACCTTGATTCCGATATTATTATTTACAAATGGCAACTGGTTAACAACTTAATTAGTTTTCTTAATCAATGTGTATTGTATTGTAGTTTTTTAAAAATGTTCCTGTAAACAGTCTACTAATTATAGTAGTTTTTGATCCATTCTCATAAAACAAAACAAAAAACATAAAAATTGCATTTGTCATTTGTGCTCTTAATTTCACTTCTGCACAACGTTCTCTTTGGTTAAAATAAATCTCTCTTTGATTTAAAAGTTATCCATTAGTCCCTATATAAAATTTATTGAAATGAAGTAGAAAAATAAAATTTTATTCTACAGTTTACAAATTCATAGGTTTTTTTCAGAACTGAGTTCTAAAGGAATTCTTAAAAGCTTAACCATTAAATTATTTCATGCTAAATATAACACTATTTGGAGTAATTTTGATGATAGAAAAGAACTTTATCATGGCAACAAGTTATATTTTATTAAACGATCTGTACACCTTAAGAAATTCAAAATTTGAATTTAAATTCATATCTGTTATTATCTAGTAGTTTGGTGCTCTGCCACTTGGATCCACACTCATTCATTGCGAATTTGGTCACTGTATATGTCCCACTTGACTTTTGCAGTTAAAAGTTTTTTTTGTTTTTTTTTACAAACTGTTTTTTATTAATATTATTTTATTTATCCAGACCTGTAATTCTTCAGCCTCACTCACGACATCTTGATTGACATAAGACATCTGTTCTTGTATTAATCAAGACAATGAGCACTCATTTGTACATTCATAAAATACACAGGCTACTCATAATAATTATGATTAACTATAAGAAAGAAAACCATTTAATTTACCAAGGGAGTTAATTCAAATAAACCTCAGTGTAGTTAATTATAATATACAGTAGTTTGCCATAATTATTTCATCACTTCATTTTTTCTCATAGATTTCTATAATGTTCTTTCTCAGCAAAAGACTGAGAAACATTTGAAGATTATAATTGTTTATTTGTAAATAGTTTTGTAATTTAACATTTCAAAGTTACAATAATTCAATTACAAATAAAAATTTTGGCATCATAAATTTGGTTGAATATATATCGACGTCATAATTTTTATGCATAATTAAACCTCTGTAAATTTGTTACAAGATTTCAGATCTATAGAAACAATTCAATTTCTAGTTTTCTTCTTTATTAAGGTGAAAATTTCATTAAAATCGATATAGAAATAACTTCACAAATTAAAAAAAAAATGTGAATTCATATAGAAATCGATGGGAAAAAATGAAGTGATGAAATAATTATGGCCAACTACTCTATGTTTAAAATAAATTGAATAGTAATAAGATATTATTACACTGAGTATGTTGAAATACCGGGATTTCCGAGTGAAATCAAATCCCATAATTCACCCAGTGAGATCAAAGTCATATTTCAGTCTAGGAAGTGACGTAAGAATAGCGGTCGCCAATGATGTTGCTTTACAAAGGTCGACGCATAGTCATATAAAAACATTATGCCTTGTATTTTCTCGTTCAGTCTTCCGAATACATGTAATATTTCAATGTAATAAATAGAATAACTAATCTCGAAATTCAAATACCAAAGATCTTATTAGGCATTTTCAAGGAATAAGTTGATAGCAAATAATCAGAGAATCTAAAATTCCATATATACACCAACATCGAACGAAACTTTTCTTATTTTGACAGATTATGACGATACAACACATTTCTGTACCTTATGTACAGATTTCTATAGATGTACTACTAAAACTGAAACTTTACTGTTAAATACAGGACATAAAGATCTAAACATTATATTTAATAGCATGGATTTGCTTTGAATAATAAAATGGCATTGGTTTTTTCTACACAAGACATAGTCATAGGATCAAATATACACGCCTCATCCCCCCCAAAATGCTGTTTCTCCCCATTCTTTTTTTTTAATCAACCATCTGAGTGTCAAAATGTCATTTTTACTTGTAACATTTGTTAAAACTTCAGTGTTTTTTATATGCCAAAATACATATAGCAATTAAAATATAAGATTCAGACTATGATTCGACATCTGATAAGGTAAATGTCATTTAATAAAACAGTTGATGACTCTTGATATCGGTTGATAACGAAGTTTATCAACCCAAGAAAAGTGATATCATCTCGGCCGATGACCTAGGTAAATATCACTTCATTGGGGTTGATAAATTATTGAATCAACCTCATCAAAAGTCATTAATTGTATAATGTTATGAAGTAGCAAATTACATTTTTTTGTGAAAATAAAAAATGATTCAGGCACACAGGAACCCTTAATTATTGATTTAGTTGCTATAATTTATTGTTGAACCTACACTTAACACTGAATACAATCTCCCTTATTTTTATTTTTTTACTTGGTCATATATACTGGGAGGGTTTGAATCCAACAGATAAATTTGTGTAACTCCACTGCATATTATTTGATCCTGTCCCACTAGATGTCAGAATATTTTGGTATGTTGAGTTTGCAGATGGATTGGGGTTAGGTTTGGGATGGCAAAGCAATTGAAAAAAATTAAATCATTTTCTATTGACAAGAGCCTGTTTTCAACAATTGACTATGTAGGGTACTAGAAACACCGAAGTAAAGAGGTATTATTCTGTTAAAAGAAATTTTGAATTGTTAGTCAGGCAATTGTCTCCCTTTCCTCAGTGGTTATAATGACCTTGTATTGATATGTTTCAGGTTTTTAATTAATTAAACATGGATCCTGTTTCCCTAGACAGTATTATTATTACAGAGGGTACAGATAATGGATTTGATTTAAATCTTGTTGATCTGCCTGAAGATTCCAGGGCACAAAATGGTGAAAATGGGAAGCAAGAACATACAGACTTATCACAGAATTCAAAAGTTGCAAATATCGACTTGTTTCAAGGACCAAACAATGGGGATGATTCACTGTCCAATCAGGAAACAGATTCTGCTAGCAAATGTGGTAACATATATCTGCAAAATAAGGACATTGAAATTAATTTTATAGATGATGAAGTAGGTCACAGTGAACCTGTCAACATATTTGCGTTTAGTGAAGAGATAGCAACTCAAGTTTCAGAAGACAGTGAATTAAATGCTGATTTGACAAAAACTTCTGGTGAAGTTCATATTACTGATGAAAAGTTATATTTTTCAGAGAACTCTAGTGAAAAAATTAATGAAAATTTAAATCTAATAATTAACACTAGTGAAAATATTGATCAGAATGTAGTTTTGTCAGAGAACACTAGTGAAATGACCACTGATCAGAGTGATGGCAAAACAGTCACTACATCTGATCAGTCAGCCCCAGAAGAGATACCTAACAATACAGACAATTTAAAGTTGACTTTACAGAATACAGATCGAGAGAACACAGTAGCAGATAATGTGTTGCCAAAGAAACAAATTATATCCGTTGATACAAAAGCTGTCTATGATTCAGTGAGTTACATTGTATTTTGTGTTAACATGAGGATAAAATTTCATTATTTTAAAAGAATATTATATGAGGGTGATATATGGTTATTTTCATGCAACATGTTTTCGTGCATGGAAGATTGTTATTTGTCGTTTTTTGCAGAAACTGAATATGCAATATGCAGGCCAAATTCTTAATTTTTGTATATCATGAATGACGTTTTTATTTCTTGCTAGCCCATGTCCATATCTCCCATGTACAACCCTCATACATGTGCCCCCCCCCCCCCCCCCCCCAAAAAAAAAAAAAAGAAAAAAAAAAAAGAAAAGATTGTTCATAAATATAAACTTGTCTCTGATAATAAGTTATCCTATTATTTATTAAAACTTTTAAGAAAAATATTTACAGGAGAAAAAGTGTGTACATGTACATGAAAATTTGATTCAATGATTGTTTAAGCTAAGTGGAAAAGAATTGAATTTAAATCTTTTGAAAAGTTTTAAAATTTTCATAATTCATGTACCAACAAGCCATTTACAAAGTTCAACTGTATGAATGACTATGACAAAGCTTTCATTTTATGTAATTCCTTACAAATTTTATCATTACTAGTGTAGTTTTGTGTAATCTTGCATTCATTTTGTTGTTTTAGGGGGGTGGCATCAATGAATCATCTCCTGATATGCCAATGCAAAGAGTACGACAGGACAGCTCCTCCGGCTCAGAATTTGATTTTGAACTACCCCCAGTTAAGAAGAAGACCGATGAATCAGGGACAAGTACCAGTATTCCTTCACAATCAGAACCAGCTACACCATCTATAAATATGGCTGTTGAAGAAACAACTGTTATCAAACAATCGCAAATGGACACACATATAACATCAACACAGACACAATCTACTTATTTATTTGATAGCGATGTAACAGTCACAACAAAGAAGATTATAAAATATGAAGAAACTTTTGAGGTATTTATTATTTATTTATAGATAAATTAAGGATGAAATAGGTGTTTTAGTTTGAGAGACATATGAATAGTAAACAAATAAGCAAGAAAAAAATATAGGTTCATGTGCTCATTTTAGAGCTATAAGGCCTTGAAAATTTGCAGGAAATGGGTTTTCTCTGGATTTTTCATTGTCTTTGCATTGACAACTTCAGTCTCTCAAAAATGTATGAAAAAATATAAAGGATTTCATAAAATTTTGTCAAATACTCTTTTAAGCTATATATGATTGAATTATAAAAGAAAAAATGGGGGTTCATGGGCAAAAAATTCCATGTTTTAAGAATTAGATAAAACCTGAGGATTCCGAAAATCTGACAAAAAGACCAAAACATGACCAGCGAGCATCCTTAAGATTTTTCAGTTATCTCCATTAACAAAGCTTACACAAGGGGAGATAATAAGGTAACCCCATAAAACCAAAGGAAGAAACTTATAGTTTTTTTATTTATTCTATTTGAAATCCCCATCTTACTAAAAGACACTATCTAAGGCTGTGTTTGATTACAAAGAATCTGCAACCGGATTTAAAAACTAATACGGTTTTTTACACGAAACCAAAACCGGATTGTCCCGGATTCAAGAAACCGTGAAACCTGCCCAGTGGCTAAATTTATCGGATTTAAGTTTCGAAAACCAGATTTCAAAACCGTATCTGGATCTGTTGAAATCAAACACGACCTAAATTCTAGTCCTTATGACATTTTGCCATCTGTATAAAACCACACATTTTCTGTATAAAAAATAAATTCACAATTACATGTATGAATCATGCAAATAAACATCCAATCATTCATTAAAATCAAATGAAAGTTAATAATGTCATGAAGGTCACAGCATAATTTTGATGATACCATATACTTAGGTAATTATATATCTAGTCTGAATCAACAGCTACAGATCAGTCACGAAAGTCTCAAATTTATTTCTATAATTAAAGCACCTTATAGAAATTGTTTCAGTCCCTTGAGTATTTATTAGAAGAGTTATAGTACTTGCTTAAGGGAGATACTGCAAAGTACATGTAATTTTTATTTGTGTTTTACCAGTTTTTGTTGTTTTGCAAAACCATGATTTTAAATGTTCAACAAAAAAAAGTATCTAATTACCATTTTAAATGTGTACTTTAACAGAAGTGGGAATGATTTACTTCTGTCGAAGATTTTGACAAAGGAAGGTTTGTACAAGTTGAATATTTTGAATCACTTCTAGTCCATTAGACAGCCTCGGTGGTCGTGTGGAAGTGTGCTCACCCCAAGTGTGGAAGGTCGCGGGTTTGATCCCTGGCCGGGTCAAACCAAAGACATTAAAATTGGTATTTGCTTGTCCGCCAAGCAAGCGGCATCTAGGAGTAAGAGCAAAGACTGGTCAGCTCGGAGTCAGTATAATGTGTTCGAGTGAGGTGATATGTCTTCCTGTGGAAAGTAACCTCATGAGCTAGCACATTAAAAATCTGACTTAGCGTGTCGGTCTAGTACAAAGCAGGGATCATATTCATTATCATATCAACATGTTCTCATCCTGATATGCACCTGGTTGCCACTGGACGTTAAACAATAATTCATCCATCATCCATCTGCTCCATTATATATTTAGACACATTATTTATGCAGTTGATAAATAATACAAAATCCAAATTGTTTGAAAATGAATGAATTCAAAGTAACTGAATAATATTTTTCACCTACATATAAAAGTATCCATCAACCCTATGTCCACTGAAGCTATCAGTGCCGTCTATCAACCAAAATTGCCACCACAGTTGAATTGATTCAGATTTGGGTACTGAGTTATATTGGCATCGTAGTCATTAGATTTGTATCAGCCAAGATGGCCACCATGTTCAAACTTATTTTAAAATTGTACCTTTTGAGTTCATTTTGTCTTTTTTTTTTTTTTTTAGATAAACAGCAATATTCAAACAGACTCACAGAAGAAGGCAGCAGATGATTGGGAAAATGTACAGACTATTGAAGCTGGTAAGATTTAATCTAGGGGTTTTTGTCTTGCCTGCAGTCAGTTGTAGAAGTCGAGTCACCCATGAATTTTCTGGCAGCTTGCAGTGTAAACTTATTTTGAAAGTGATAACCTTTTGGTCTAGGACAACTGAGTTTGGTCACAATGTTGTCAGTCAGAAAACAAATATATCACCTGACCTTAGCCTCATTTGTATGGTTGATTGACTTTATAAAATTAGACAACAAATTTGCCACAAGTTTTTGTGATTAGCTCAATTTCTTAGTAACTTTACATGGTAAGACAACAATATTTAATGTTTTGAATCATTGTTAGGTGGACTTATCGGTTTGACAAAGGTCCCTTGATTGGTACTTTACTGACTTAGGTCAAGTTTTTGTGATTAATTTAATGTCTCAGTCATTATACATGTTAGATAAAAAAATTGTGTGTTGTGTCTATGTCCGTCTGCTGTATTCACCTGACCTTGACCTCAATTTTTGGCTTCACTGACTTAGGTAAATTTTTGTGAATCTTTTCTGAAAATACTTGGTCAATAGAGACCAAACTTCGATGAAATGGACCATAGGTGGTTCCCCTTCAAAAATAAGTTCAGGGGTCTGAGTTGTAGATTGATATGGCTACTGTTACTGAAATAAAAAAATGAAAAATCGGCAAACAGCACTATTGAAGCATTGCTGTTAATGATCGTGGTTTATTTCTTTTTATAGGCTTTGAAAAGTGTAAATCCACATAACAAGGAATTGGCCCAGTATAAACAACTAATTTTTATTTCATTCATACTTTTTTTTTCACCTTCAGTATTGTGTTTATTTATACATGTATTACAGTGCAAGTTTTTCATTCGTTTTCAGGTTTAATGAAGGAAGGTGAAAAGGTAAAACGTAAGTCTACAATATATTTATTTTTCATAAACCTTCAAACAAGTTTGGGATAAAAAGAAATCATTTAGTATGTCAGTGTGTCTGTCTGTCTGTCTGTCTGTCTGTCCATGAATATTGTAATGCAACATCTGGAAGGAACATGTAGATATAGTACTCCATATGAATGTGCATGAAACAGTATAATCCCACCAAATTCCATCAAAGATGGCTAATTTTGAAGAAATCAATGAAAAACTCCAAATGTCACTCATTTGTGGACCTTTTAATTACAATTTTGATATGAGCAACAGCCTTGCCTAAAAAGATATTTCACTGAAATGTATCTTTATGTAAGAAACACATTATATTAAAAAATCTTTTTGGACAAGGCTGTTGCTCATAGTTGTTTTGACTAAAATCTACTGTGAAAACACTCAATTTTCTTCAATCCCTCGATTTAGCAGACGTTCATGACGTCACTGTTGCTTCATGGGAAGGAATGTTTTTACAATGATTGATAAATTATGAAAGTTCGATCATTATATGATAAAAATAGAACAATTTCTAATCTGAAATCTTGATTTTAATTTTTCATGTCCATTGGGCCAGATAAAGGCTAAAATCATACCTTCTCCTTTATATTTGCTGCTTTTCTACTAAGCATGTGTTATTTACTGGTAGATGTAACAGGAAAGAATGATATGAGTGATGTAGAATAATTTGTTTAATTGGTGTGACATGTATTCATGCAGAGTGCTACCTTTTGAAATAGTACATCAAATATTTGGCTCAGTATCTCAGTATAATAGAGTTCAAATTCTTACCACTGAATGTTTACCAATAATCTATCAATCCATTTATCCTCATAGGAAATTTTGAAAGGTAGTTTCAGCCTCAGAAACTTTTGATTTTAATGAGACACAACCAGAGTAAGGCAAGTTTAAGACTGAATTCTGAGTATCCTTTGAGAATCGCTGAAGACCAAGAATTTGACATGCAAATTTATGTTTGTCAACTTTACATTGACATTTTTGACTTGATGAAATGAAACTAAATGACCCAAATTCATTATCTATGTTTACCTGGAAGTTGCTATTGATTACATTCTTAATAATTAGTAGACATTACTTAAAACTATAAAAATTTTTGAAGAGAAAAATGGTTAGAGAATGAAGCATACAAGGTTTTCTTGGCATAAAATAAATGTATCACATGATAAATGCCGATTCTGGACAGTATCCCAAACTTTCCAAGTTATAAACATATATGTATATTTAATGCTCTTTGACATCCCATGACCCCAGACAATTCTAAAACATTCTGTTTGAGATTAGAGGAATCTCGGATTAAGGACAGGGCTATGAGTAATGTGTCATTACAATACACATTTTGTTTACACTGTTTATAGACATAATTAAGTAATGATTTATAAATTATATTTCCAGCCACCATACCAGATAATACTCCAATGTTGTCTTACTATGAGATGCAGGAAGAACTACTTAGAGCTGATTTTTCAACTGTAAAGGTAAGGATAAGATTGTTTTAAGTAATAGTTTTTAGCTTACCTTCAGAAATTTTTGTATTTTTCTTAACTACCTGGTTAGGATTTACAAAAAAATTGTACAACTGTGATTTTAGCAAACATGATGTATCACTTTCACTTATTGCAAATGTCGTTAAAATATTTTGTAGGAAACAAGCCAGAATTTTTAGTATGTAGTGTTGTATTGCATATCATATTTTTAATTTCCAGTGAAAGTTTTCTTTAAAAATAGCTACTGTTTATAAAGAGGGGACTCCAAAAATAACAAATTAAATTTTTTTTTCTCAATCCCTATTGGCAGAATGGTCTAGGTAGTTTATTATAACTACTAAGTAAAGTCAAGAAATACCAAACAGATATTTGAAGGAGGGAAATGTTGAAACAACTGACAAAGTCCGGAAACAACGAAGACAAGACCAAAACAATACATGCACTACAATTAAAAACTAAAAACATATGAACAACATGGACCCCATCAAAAAACTGGTGTAGACTCAGGTGCTCCGGAAGAGTAAGCATTCTTTGCTTCCTTCAGGACACCTGCCATGCTGCCCATGTCAAATCCGGTATGAGGATGGGATAACATCAATGAAACAGGTCCATTTTCATTTTGGAAACAGATTTTTCATACCTGTCAACCAAGTCATGATGACGTCCATAAATAAGGATGACTCCAACTTAGGAGCAACATTCCTGTCAGGAGGCGGGCTCTGTCCAGGAAGTCAATGTATATGTCACAAGCTCTGGAATAACGTATGAGTTGTGAAATATATACTCCATACGCCAGCGCTTCTGGAATATTGCTGCTCAAAAATGGGAAGTTGACGATTGGAAAGTCAAAGTCATCCCGTTTGTCATAAAGTTTTGTATTCAAACTTCCTATGATGTCAAAGTGAAGGTCAAGATAAGATGCAGACTTGGCAGTGTCTGTGGTATGCTTAATTTTGAGCTCATTGGGATAGATGAGATGTAAGAAATTCCCAAAATGTGAATTGTTGAGTGATAAAACATCGTCTGTGTAGCGGAAGCTGAAATTAAAGGTACGGGCTAACATCGTCTGTTTTTCCTTGAAGAAGCCCGTTAAGGAAGTCTGATCACTAGCCTGTGAAGAATGAGGTTGACAGTTCTAATCCAGTTTGTGAACAATGAGGTTGACAGTTCTAATCCAGCTTGCAAACAACGAGGTTACAACTTCTAATCCATCTTGCGAACAATGAGGTTGACAGTTTTAATCCAGCTTGCTAACAATGAGGTTAACAGTTCTAATCCAGCTTGCAAACAATGAGGTTAACAGTTCTAATCCAGCTTGCGAACAATGAGGTTGACAGTTTTAATCCAGCTTGCTAACAATGAGGTTAACAGTTCTAATCCAGCTTGCAAACAATGAGGTTAACAGTTCTAATCCAGCTTGCGAACAATGAGGTTGACAGTTCTAATCCAGCTTGTGAACAATGAGGTTGACAGTTCTAATCCAGCTTGTGAAAAATGAGGTTGACAATTCTAATCCAGCTTGCAAACAATGAGGTTGACAGTTCTAATCCAGCCTGTGAAAAATGAGGTTGACAGTTCTAATTCAGCTTGTGAACAATGAGGTTGACAGTTCTAATCAAGCTTGTGAAAAATGAGGTTGACAGTTCTAATCCAGCTTGCTAACAATGAGTAACAGTTCTAATCCAGCTTGCAAACAATGAGGTTAACAGTTCTAATCCAGCTTGTGAAAAATGAGGTTGAGAATTTTAATCCAACATTTGGCTAGGTGCATTTGAATTCAACCTAAATTTACTAGGTTTTCCACTTTACCTGCCTGGTGGTTCTCTCAGTGTACTCCTGCTTCATCCACCAATAAAACTTCCTCCGGTGATACAACCAATTGCTGTGAAATTGACGTAAACTGCAATTAACCAATCAATCCACTTATTGATTTCAATCAATTTTTTTAACACATACTCGATTCAACCAGATAAGATTAATACTTCATAGATTACATAAGGGACTTAAATTATTCTGAGATACCCATAGTTTTGGAGCTATTTAGGCAAGAGAGGTTCTGCAGCAAATGATATTAAAAACTTGATGTAGATATGATAGTAATACTTCAGTGTAGTGTGTTCAAAGGTATGTTAAGAGTATAATCCAGTATACCGTATATACTCAAGCAAAAGTCGGTTATTGTAAAGTCGGAGGGACTTTTCATGTAAGTAATCTAAGAATTAAGCATTGACCCTCTTATAAGTCAGATGGGATTTTGCCACGTTGAAAAGTTAAAAAAAATTATGTTCAGAATTATGTTACTTTATGTCTTGTATGTTAACTGAATGTGTATTGTGTTTGTATCAAAATAATTCTTGTTAAAGTATTAAATATTACTATATCTCTTGTGTTATTTTATTTCTCTGACCATGTGTTTTGCCGACGTTGTGAATGTAATGCATCATTGATTTTGTGTTTTTTTTATGCCAATTTCTTTTGTCTCCTCTTGACACGAGTATGCATCAGTTTTCTGAAAATGAATATTTAATGATAGATGACATCTTAAATCACCAGTATGAAATGTTCTACAAAATTGTCAAAAATTCAAGTACACCGAAAATTTCTGTTAGTTGTATATCAGTATGTGAATTTTTATTATGAAGTAGTCGCTGTATATTTATATACTAATGAGTCTGTCAAGAGGAGACATATATTGTTTTGTCATGTGTGTCCGTTGCTTAAAATTTGTGAGTGCAAAATCAGGTGTACATGATTAAGTTATTAGGAATATAGAAGATTACCAGTATGTTTAAACCAATACAAAATATTTCCAAGTCATATAATATTAATGATCTTTATGCACGCCGCAAACAAAGTTTGGGGGTTATATAGGAATCACCTTGTCCGTCCGTTCGTCCATGTAGCTTGTAGTGCAAGTTCTCCTAAACCGTTTAATGGATTTTGATGAAACTTTGTATGAAGGTTGGGCATCATATGTAGATGGGCATGAAGCAAGATAATTATCATTGGATGCTTGCAAAGGGAGATAATCCAACTTAATGGTCTAACATGTTTAAAGCTCCTCCTAAACTGTTTAATGCATTTTGATTAAACTTTATGTGAAAGTTGGGCATCATATGTAGATGTACATGAAGCAATATAATTATCACTGGATGCTTGCAAAGGGAGATAATCCAACTTAAGGGTTTTAAATCTTTAAAGGTTGTAAGCGCAACTCCTCCTAAACTCTTCAATGGATTTTGATGAAAATTTATATAAAGGTTGGTCATCATATTTGGATGTGCATGAAGCAAAATAATTGTTGGTAAATGCTTTCAAAGGGAGATAATCCAACTTAAGGGTTTTACATGTTTTATGCTTGTAAGGATTTTTATTACACTTTACACAGTTGTAGTTTACTACCTGCAGATGTGCATTAACAATTGTGGTTGCTGTCCAAAATTTGGAACGGGTGATAATTCAACTTATCCTGACAAGCATGGATCAGAATGAACCTTTACAAAGCATTTTGTGGGACCTCTGTAACCTCTTGTAAAAAAGTCATTACAATGTTGTAATTCTCATATATACTTATTAAACAATACATAGGTAACTTGATATACCAGTATTCCGAAGTTTGAACATTCATAGTATTGCAAAGGGAGTGGGAAGGGAGGGATAATCACTCAGTGATGTCACTCACAGTTCTAAGTTTTGTCGGTAATGATGGAAAAAGACATAAAATACAATGTATTTCAGAAAAAGTTAATATGAATTGTATATGATACTGTAATGTTTGAACTTTTTAGGCAAATATTCATACCTCGCTGGATAGACATGGATTTTCAGCATTAAAACATTTTCTGTTTGGGCCACCCAAGATTCACCGGAATTTATTACAAAATAGAGAGAAGATTTTCTGTATAGCAGCATGTAAGATAATAAGGCCAGAAAATCAAAATATTTGTTTTGTGTTATCATGGTATTAAAATCTAGGGTCAGTAGAAGCACAAAACTTTTTACAAGTTCTTACAGGGGAGACATTTTTAGTTTAATAGTGCTTACTGAAAAATGTCCAAATATCAATTGGCCAAGTTTTTGTCTTGGCCTTAGATAGCAAATTCTTCAGAGATTCATGTAATGGCGGGGGCTATGGGCCTCAACACAGATATATATATAAAACATTGGAATTTGGCAACAGGAATTTTTAATTTTTATGTCCATCTGACAACAATAGTTGTGGGACGTACAGATTATTTGTGTGTGCATCAATCTGTTCTTCCTGCCTCAGGTTAAGGTTTGCATTGACCTTTTTTTTTCTATGAAGATGGGGTCACATCATTATGAAACTATAATATGCTGTTTATTCATTATATGAACTTTCGAAAATATGTGTTGTTTTAAGGTCTTGAAATAAATTTCAAGGTTCATTGAACATGGGAAATGTATGAAATATTGAAAATGTGCAAAGCCATTTGAAGATTTTTTTCTAGATTTTCTATGTTGTGGAACTTACTAATTATTTTTCCAAAAAATTTTTTATGGAGGATATCTCCTTTAGCTTTAATGCAGATCTTTAAATCTTTGCAGAATGTTTATGAACATATTGAGGATATACATGAAGGAATGTGATGACATTTGAAGAATTTTTTAAGATTTTCCATGTTGTTAAACTTATTATTTTGACAAAAATTGTCTGTAGAGTGTTCTGTTTTCTCTAATTTTCTCCTAAAGCTTTTAACCAAGATCTTTGAAACTTTGCAATTGTGCAATTCGATCTGACCGTATGTTTGACTTCTGTATGTCCATCCTTAATTTCGTATCTTAGGAATCCATTCCCATTTATCAGTAATATGTCATCACTGTAATTCTTTCAAATTATATAATGTTTTTCTCCAATAATTTGATCACTATGACCTGTTTCATGCTTGAGTGACTCAGTTGAAAGTTTTTGCATTTAGGTCTACCAGTATTTATCAGAAACCTATTGAGATATCTCAATGATAATACACCACTTCAGCCATCTTGTATAGTGCAAGACCACCAACATTTTAGCCACCCTCACTTACATTTTATGCTTGAGTAATTTGGGTTAAATTTTTGCATTTAGTTGTGTTTTAATGGAAACTATGGTAACATTTCAATGATCTTATATAATACAAAGCAACCCTGCAACATCTGAGTTTTGCTAATAGTCATTAAGTCGGAAATCAGTGACCAGAGTTTAGTGGAATGGTCTTCAAGTGGACCCTTTTTAAAGTTATGTCTAGAGGTCTGGACTTTCAAGCAATTAGCCACTGTAACAATATATAGAGAAGTTAACAAAAGATCCCCCATCCTTTCAAAAATCATGTCCAGGGGTCTACTGAACTGAGACCAATATAGCCAGTATCAAAAATTGAAAAAAATCAAATTTTGTTTTCAGTATTCTCAGAAATTAATGACCATCATTTGGTCAAACTGTTTAAAGAAGGTCTTCTTTCAAAAATGTGTTAGATATACAGACCCTCTATAAATAACTGGCCATCATTACTAAAGTATTGAGAAATAAATAAATAAACTAGAAAGATGCTGTCAGGAATGACAGTAATTTTTTTATACGACTGCAAATATTTGTGGTCATATTATGGTTAGGTGTCCGCTCATTTACTTTTGTTCTATTGAACGTATCCTTATAATATTTTACCACAGTGGTTCCAGGTTGGGATTGATTTTGGGAAATCTGAACCTGTCCATCTTTTTTCTGGGGGTCATTTAGGGTTTTTTTGATAATTTTGGTGTAAATTTTAAAATTTTTTTCCTTGATAAAAGTGGGATCCTTTTCAGATACGTTTTTCATCATCCTTTACTGTTTTAGAGATGTAAGTGGCCAAAAAAGGGAAACACCTTAATTTTCAAAACTTTTTTTTATTTCTTATCCAATTTTGATGATCTTTTTTAAATGGTTTTCCATAAGAAATACAATAAAAGTTACTCAACGTATATTTGTGTTACTTTTGTTGTTGCAGAGATAAAAGGGATTAAAGGGCCAAAATTAAGCATTTTGCAGGATACCTAAAATTTTTATTTTTCGTCCAATTTTAATGGGGATCTTTTTTAAATGGTTTTCCATAAGAAATACCAGAAAAGTTACTCAACGTATTTTTGTGTTACTTTTGTTGTTGCAGAGATAAAAGGGATTAAAGGGCCAAAATTAAGCATTTTGCAGGATACCTAAAATTTTTATTTTTCGTCCAATTTTAATGGGGATCTTTTTTAAATGGTTTTCCATAAGAAATACCAGAAAAGTTACTCAACGTATTTTTGTGTTACCTTTGTTGTTGCAGAGATAAAAGGGATTAAAGGGGCCAAAATTAAGCATTTTGCAGGATGCCTAAAATTTTTATTTTTCAGGATGCCTAAAATTTGTATTTTTCATCCAATTTTAATGGGGATCTTTTTTAAATGGTTTTCCATAAGAAATCAATAAAAGTTACTCAACATATTTTTGTGTTATTTTTGTTGTTGCAGAGATAAAAGGGATTAAAGGGGCCAAAATTAAGCATTTTGCAGGATTCCTAATATTTTTATTTTTAGTCAAATTTTAATGGAGATTTTTTTCAATAATTCATCTTGATGAGTGTTTCCAGTGGTATGCCCCACAGATTTCTTCTATCTTTTACAGTTTTTAAGATAGAAGGGTTAAAAGGGCCAAAAAAGCAATGTGCCTTGATATGTAATTTTTTTTTTTGATTTCTCTGAAACTGCTTGGCCAAATAGAGCCAAACTTGACAGAAAATGTTTATGGCATATAACAAAAATCTACTGAACTGCAGTATTGATTGAAACCAAACATGACGTGAATGTTCCTCATAAGTGTTGTTACTTTGGTGCCAATTCCTCATTCAAGATGGCCACCAGCAGAGGACTTAGATTAACATAAGACCCTTTGGGAAATACATGAAAAATCTTCTGGAGAACCGCCAAATTTTTGAATATGCTGACCTGTAATTAGAAGGACCTTGATGTAAAATTTGGTTCCTACAAGGCTTATCACACTTCATAATGATAGGGAGAACTGACTTCTCTCTTTGAGGTACATCAATAAAAACGGCTTTCATGCCAGGTGAGCGATACAGGCTCAGCCCTCTGAGCCTCTAGTTTTATTTTTTATCTAATTTTTGTGGGTTTTTTCTTTTAATTCACCTTGGTGAATGCTTTCATTGGTATGTCAACTATTTTTTCCTATTTTTTACAAGGGTCCAAAGTTAGCAATTTTGAAGGAAATATAAAAGTTTTATTTTTCAGCCAATTTCAATGGAGATTTCTATTCTTTTAATTGATTTTGATGAGTACTTTCAATAGTATGTCAACAAATTTTTGCTATCTTTTACATTTAGCGAAGCCCTTTTTGTATTTGATTATCCCCCCAACTCTAGATGAAGTTGGAACACTTACTCAAAGTCAAAAACTAAAACAGTGGTAGGAAATAATTCTGTTAAGAATTCTGTAACTAAACCCAGTTAAAAACAAAAAACGAATTTTAGGTTGCAAATTTTCAAAATTCAACCCCTGTTGGTTGATTATGAGTTCAGTGTATTAGACTGTCAATGCAATATGACCATGACATCATTTTCACACTCCAGTTGCCAGATTGAAGATTTTTTATTAGATTTGTTTCTCAGTAATAGTACCAGCTATATTTGGTATGTAAATTCGTTGTGAGGAGTGTATGTCCATTCAACAGTTGCAGGATGTGTTTGACCTCATTTTCACTCTCCAGCGGTCAGGTTAAATTTTTTTTGTTCAGTCAGTTCAAGTTACATTGTAATTGATATACATGTATTATCCACCCCGTCTAAAAGATAAGGAGCAGCTGGGAGGATTTTATTCTTGATTTACATGGATCTAATTCTGTCATCAACTCGTGTTTGGCAAGGTCAATGTGTGCAAAAATGTTTGCTGTCTACAGGTCTGGGATATGGGACTTGTGGTCAGTTTGGCTACTGACAAAGTAAATATGTCAGATTAAATATTTTAGAGCAAATAGATTCGGCAAAATTTCCAAAAATGGCATTCCAGAATAATGAAAAAATATGAGGCGGGGGTGGTAATCTATCAAATAACTAATTAGTCTTAGGTCTGTTTCTCAGTAACTATACAGATTTGATGCTTGGACTAATGTCCACCTGACAGGTGTTGCATGACTTTGACCTCATTTTCACACTCCAGTGATCATGCAGGTTAAAGTTTTTGGATTATTTCTGTTTCTTAGCTACTATAAATAGTAGGTCAACTATATAGTAAATTCCTCTAGAGAAATGTATGTTTGTCCTACATCTTTTGCAGGTCCTTGACCTCATTTTCACACTCCAGTAATTTACATCATTTCTTTGATTAGGTTCCTTTCTCAGTTACTGTCAGTGATAGCTCAACTGTATTTGGTCTATATATTCGTTGCAAGGAATACATGAGTGTCTGATCTATGTGACCTGACATTGACCTTATTCTCACACTTCACCGACTTAAGGAGTTTGTGATTTGCCATGCAGTTTTTCAGTACTGATACATATCAGAATCAGACCAGTGATATTTAGTGTAAAGAATCATTGTTGGGTGTACAAGTCTGTCTGAAATATGTCACTTGACTTTAACTTCAGGTTTATGCTTCACAGACTTACGCTTAGGTAAGTTTTTGTGATTAGCTCGCTTTCTCATACATGGTATGTCAAAAATATTTTGTATGTGGAGTTGTTTGATGTACATGTCAGTCTAATTTATGTCAATGATATCTTCAAACTATCTTCAAAAGTGCAGGAATATATATCTTTGCTAATGGTGTCCCACTTTGATGTTATTGTCAATTGGGAATCTTTTACCTTCAAACTTTAACAAAACTACAAAAAATAGTACTGAAATCAGAGAGATGGTCTTTCTTTATATTAGTGATAATGATAAATCAGATTTTCAGAGGTTCAGGTTGAGCAGTACAGGCTCCTGAGAGCCTCTAGTGTAAATCAGTTATGGAATTTACAGCAGTGCTAACATTCTAGACTTTTTAATAATCTTAGTTATATTGGAAATCAATAATACCTTTTCATGCAAAATTCTTTTGCCATTTTTTAAACTATTTTATATTATGATTGATTTGTCCTTCAGCTGGATCAAGCATATCCAAATGACCATTGCTTAATACATTAAGTCCTAGGAACTAACAGCAAACTGAAAAAATAAATCAGACATGAAATGTGTCCATCACTGTCCACTTAAACGTGGAATTAAATCAGAAGTGATATAGACAACCACTTCTAAAATTGGTATTCTGGCCTGTCATTTATAACCGGTCTTTATATGACATAAACATCAATTTAGTATCACAAAATAACCCTTGATTGACATTGTTTTGACAGCGTCCGTAAAGTTTGGATTTTTTATGAAAGAGATGTTTACGAACACTAATCTAATCTTCTATTTCTTACACATTAGCAGATGCCTTTAAACGAGATCATTGATTCTTGTCAATATTCTTTTTATTGTCCATAAAATGAGATTCCATCATTGAAAGCTTTGATGCATGAGAATTCTGTGATTTTGGTTATATATTAGAAAAATGAGTTCATTTAGTTTTATATAGCCCAATGCATCCAATGTTCTCAGTGTGTTTTATTGGCAAATTCATCTGAATATTTTTATCAGTGGATTCTTATTATTGCAATAGATTGATCTATGTATAGCAGTGGATTCATATTATTGCAATAGATTGATCTATGTATAGCAGTTGGTTCGTATTCTTGCAATAGATTGATCTATGTATAGCAGTGGATTCGAAGTATTGCAATATATATCGATCTATGTATAGCAGTGGATTCATATTATTGCAATAGATCGATCTATGTATTGCAGTGGATTCATATTATTGCAGTATATCGATCTATGTATAGCAGTGGATTCGTATTATTGCAATAGATCGATCTATGTATAGCAGTGGATTCGTATTATTGCAATACATTGATCTATGTATAGCAGTGGATTCGTATTATTGCAATAGATGTATCTATGTATAGCAGTGGATTCGTATTATTGCAATAGATCGATCTATGTATAGCAGTGGATTCGTATTATTGCAATAGATCGATCTATGTATAGCAGTGGATTCGTATTATTGCAATAGATGTTTAGCATTAGAACCATAGACAGTTGTTGGGTTTGAATTATAGGAAGTATAACCTGTAGAGTTGAACTGTTTGCCCTTAGGCCAAATAAAAAATATCAAATTATGTTTGTTTAGAGCTTTGCTGATTAGCATTTGGTAAGTAGGTTTATTCCCTTTGATCTTCTTTAATTTTTTTACCTTTTACCTTGTCCGTATGGGAGAAATTTTTGGTTTGTAACAGTCATTGTACAAAAACTTTAGGGTAGGCACAAAAAATAATGGTTTGGTAGACATATATTTTAAAATTTATTTTGCCTTAGCGAAAAATAAAACAAACAGTCAGTGTATAATTAGGTATGAATAAATCTGAAAATGTTTCAGTATTTTGTAAAGTTATGAAATCTTATTCAATTATAAAAATTACTTAACAATTTTTGCTAATTTTCAAAATCTATAGCAGTGCCCACTATGAGTAATATTAGGCCAGGCTTAATATATTCTTTGTTTGCTGTAACCCATATTTAGGAGGTTAGGGTAGGTAGGTTGATAGGCATTGTTTTTTTTATTTTGGAAATCACATTGACGTTTGAATTCATGAACTCAATTGAACACCAATCATTTATTCAGTGACTCTACTGAAATTGGAAATTAAAAAAAAAAAAAAGAAAAAAAGTCGCTCACAAGGTCAATAATTTTTTTGGGATTGGCCAATTTTTGAAGGGCATGCGGGCTACAGAAAACACAACCTAATTTTAATTTAGGCCTAAGAGGACATGTATTTCAAATTCCCAAATCAAAACATATCTTAATAAATTCATTGCAGGAAAATATTTATATTTTAGTACTTAAGGATGCTCGCTGGTCATGTTTTGGTCTTTTTATAAGATTTTCTGAATCCTTGGGTTTTATCCATTTCTTAAACATTAAATTTTTTGTCCATGAACCCCCACTGTTTCTTTTATAATTCAATCATAGATACTTTAAAATGGTATTCGATAAAATTTTATGAAATCCTTTTTATTTTTTCATACATTTTTGAGAGACTGAAGTTGCCAATGCAAAGACAATGAAAAATCCAGTGAAAAACCTATTTCCAGCAAATTTTCAAGGCTTTATAGCTCAAGAATGAGCACATGAACCTATATTTTTTACTTGCTTATTTGTTTACTATCATATGTTCTCTCAAACTAAAACACCTCTATTTATTTCCTATTAGACCAGCGATCATCCTTAATCATGTATATTTCTTTAATAGGTAGTTTTCAAAATGATAATACAGTACATACAAGAGCTTTACAGACAGTGTATAAATGTTTGACTGGGTCTCGGTTTGATTGTAGCAGATTCGGAGGTCACTGGGAGGAAATAGGTTTTCAGGGTGAGTGATTTCATTCAGAATTCTGTTGAACAAGAATAATTTTCTTTCAGTTAGATATCTGATTTCACTGTTTTAAGGTAAAACACTACATGTATTACAGAACTAATTGTCTGAATTTCAAGAAAATACAGACAGGGTGGAAATGGGATCTTTCCTGAATTTTGCAGAGAAGTGGAAACCTGTGGACAATCAGAACAATCCACTCAAAATGCAGGATGCCCACTCAAAATTAGTGGAATCCACTCAAAATCTCAGTGGACACTACTCAAATTGCATAATGCCCACTCTACTGGACATTTAGTTGACAGTCAGTATATTTTTTAAAAAAAAGAAGCAAATTGAAAATAAAATATTTCTGTACAATTTCATAAAAAATGCACGATACATACATTGGTTATTAAGAAAACAGACATGTTTATTAGAATCATATAATATGGTTCAGTGGGTAAATCCTTTCCACAGGTTTTGACTAAAATTGGTGGATTTTGAGACGAAAGAAAAATCGATCATCTAATGGTTTCCATGGATTTGAGTGGGTACCACCAAATTTGAGAGGGCAAGGAAACCTAAGGAATTTGAGTGGTGTCAACTTGTGGAATGTCGAAAATCACAGCGTCACACTGACCTTTCTGTAATACTTTTTAGGTGTCGTTTGGGTATTGTCTTGAATGCAATGAAAGTTCTCCAATATATTAATTTTCTAGCAATGGCAGATGATTAACATGAACAAATATCATAATTCAGTCAATTCTCGTTATGTCGAATCCATTGGGACCTGAAATTCTAGTTCGACTTATGCAAAAATTCGAGGTATCAGGAGTAAATCTGTATAGTTACTGCTGTTGAGGGTCCAAACAGATAATTTGAGTTACC
Organism: Mytilisepta virgata; assembly: GCA_028015205.1. NCBI lineage: Eukaryota > Metazoa > Mollusca > Bivalvia > Mytilida > Mytilidae > Mytilisepta > Mytilisepta virgata. The sequence goes on along the minus strand of CM051517.1, from coordinate 66,748,151 downwards.
CGGAATTTCGACTTAAATGTGTCTGAGATAACGAGAGTCAACTGTATGTTTAAATTATGATATCAAAATATGTATGTAGGTTGCTAATAAAAAGGCCTTTTCTACCAAACATTGTCATACCTGGTCATCAAGTTAAGTTTTCAATTCCACGGTAAACACACACACACAAAAAAATGACACCACATTCAAAATTTAACATAGGACCCTACAGGAAAGTTCATTTAAAGATCTTGTGTGGAAGTACTTAAGTTTTTGTTTGAGTCAATAATGGAACCAAAATTGGCAGCAATGGTCCTTAGGTTGTCATTTTCAATGACCCAGACAGCAAATAAAATTGGCTACAATAATCGAACTTTGTTAAAAAAAACATAGGGCTCTGGTAAAATTCCCTGCAATTTCTTACCACCAATTGTTTTGAAATACAAAGTACATATTATAATTAAAGTAAAGTTAATATAATAAACGGATTATTTCACAGCAAATTATTATTGTTTAACAAAATCTAATACTGTAAATTCGGAAATTTTCGTGTGCACTTATTATTGTGATTTTTCTACCAAACGCAAAATTCCGAGGTTAAATTATTGCGATCGCCACCCGTGTGAAAAAAAGTTTTATTATTGCGATTGGATATCGAGTAAAAATTGAAAATGGAAGTTTTATATAAAGTAATCGTTTTAATTAATGGGATTAAAAATATTAGAATTAAAAATGTTATTATATATATATAATAGCTGTGAAAACAATACCTATACAACAAAGTGTCTACCAATTAACCTGTCTCCTGATGTCGGAAATCAATGACCAGATGCTTACCCGAGTAAATGAAAACAAAGGGGAACAAATCTAGAATAAATCGGACATGAAAATATGCATTAAAAATGTGAGTTTATAATATTGCGATGCTAAACCGATCGCAATTTTCGCAATAATAAAAACATCGCAATAATTTCCATATTTTCAGTAGTTTGGTCAAATCTGAAAACGTTCTCAATTCATGAAAAATATTAATTGAACTGTATCTATTTTTCAGCAATGTGAATATATATAAATGTTGGGGATTAATTTTTTCATTTATTTTTTATGTTATATAGGGAAAGATCCCTCTACAGATTTACGGGGAGCTGGAATGTTAGGATTATTAAATCTCATTTACTTATTACGAGATCCAAAATATCACTTGATAGCGAAGGATATATATAAGTTATCGTTACACCCAACACAGGTAAGATTTTGTTTTTTAAATTACTTTTTAGCTCACCTGGGCCTATGACCCGGATCGTCACTCAAGATGGCTGCCAGAGCCGAACATAGTTTAACATAGGACCTAATGGGAAAGTTCACTGAAAGATTTTCTTGTTAGAAACCAGTGAGCCAATTGGAACTTGACAGCAATGTTCCAGGCTGCCAGTCAAGATGGACATAGCCCAGGTGAGTGATACAGGCTCCTGGGAGCCCCTGTTTACTCATATTTACTGCTGGTTCAAGTCATTTTAAGGGAAAAAAGTGTACAGGGGCCATTTGTTAGGTTTTTACCAAATTTTGCATTTAGCTAGAATGATTTATTATATTCATGGAAACCATAGTGCCAAAATGGTTTTCAAATGTGAAAAAAATGTGTTGAGTTCAGAGTTCAAAGTGCAATACCATAGTGGTTTAGGACTTAATTGAATTTAAGTTAAAAAATGCCATGATGAACTGTTACATTCAAAGACCTACAATACCTCCTTCGAAGACCTACACTGTACCTCTTTTAAATTAAAAAAATCGAACAGCGTTCCGAAGTCCCCCGCCGCTAGAGCATCAGAAACCCTTGGACAAGTGAAACATAACAAAATTTTCTCAAAGAGAGAATAGAAGGACAAACAATTTGTGGTTATTGCTAAAGTTTTTTACAAGTTAATGAGTGGTATGAAGACATTTATACAATATGGGTATAGTGTTGAAATCTTATTTTACCATGTGTATTGAGAATTTATACAAATGTACATTTACTCCTTTTCAATAAACAAAAATGCTTTGATCAAAAGTATTCCGCCTAACAAACTCTTAAAGACAGTATTTTTCAATTTTATAAGTTTCGATAGGAGTTTATGTATAAAACCTCCCTTTAGGTCCAAGTGTATAAATATTATTCCAATGCAAGGAGAATATAAATTTTCTAGAACACTTAGATGAACATTTTGTCAATTTTCAAAGTTATTAAGGGGCATAACTCCTACAAAAATATTTCGACATGACTCATCTTCGAACTCCCTTGAGATATCATTGAGTTAAAGCTACTGTATAAGTATTATCCAAATCGGTCAAGAAATAAATTTGCTAGAGCGCTTACATGAAAATTTTGTCAATTTTCTAAGTTATTAAGGCGCATAACTCCTACAAAAATATTTCGACATGACTCATCTTCGAACTCCCTTGAGGTATCATTGAGTTAAAGCTACTGTATAAATATTATCCAAATCGGTCAAGAAATAAATTTGCTAGAGCGCTTACATGAAAATTTTGTCAATTTTCTAAGTTATTAAGGGGCATAACTCCTACAAAAATATTTTGACATGACTCATCTTCGAACTCCCTTAAAGTATCATTGAGTTAAAGCTACTGTATAAATATTATCCAAATGGTCAAGAAATAAATTTGCTAGAGCGCTTACAAGGTGGACGGACGGACGCCCGGCATTACCATATCCCCCGCATCGCGTTGCGGCGGGGGACAAAAAACTGATAATTTATGTTTTTATGTCAAAAAAGCAAAAAAATGAATTAAAAGGGGTTAAATAACAGAATGTTTTGCATTTATAAACTCTATGATACCAATTTTGATTCACAAGATGTGCACATTTGTCCATTTACTACTCATCATTTGTGCTTAAGACCAGAATAGTTGAAAAGCCAAAACAGTGTTTTTGAAGACATTTGTAGAGCAAATTAAAAAAAATGTCAAAATGGTCAAAACCATCTACAGACAGAACTACAGTCGACTCTCGTTATCTCGAAGTTGTTTGGACCGTCAAAATTTGTTCGAGATAGGCGAAATTCGACTTAACAGAAGCTCCTTAAGTGCATTGTATAACAGTTGGAACTTCAAGCAAAATTTGACTCATCCGGAAATGCGACTTAAGTCTGTTCGAGATAATGAGAGTCAACTGTATGTACAAAGGAGATATTCCAGTTTTCACAAAATTTTAACATTCGGGTTAGTACCGAAATACTAGCAGCTAACTTGGTGATACCATCATGGACTTGGTGTTCACCAGCAGCAATATCTACTCAGTGGTAATAAACTCTATGATTCCAATTTAGATACACAAGATGTGCATTTGTTTATATACACGACTCATCAGTTGTGATCAAGGCCTAAAACCAAAACATAATCCAGAAGAGACAATTCAAAAATTGCCAAAATAACTAAAAGGTAAGTTGAATTCAATAAGTAAAATTGTTCTGATTTTGTTAGCTCACCTTGCCTATAGGCCATTGAGCTTATGACATTATCTTATGTCGTCAAATTGTATCCGTTGTCGGCAGCTGTCATACGTAAACTTTTCACATTTTGATCTTCTCCTCTGAAACTACTGGGTGGATTGAAACAAAACTAGGAAGCAATGATATATGGAAGGACTTCTACAAACTTGCCACCTTTGGTTCTGGTTGGAAGGACAACATGGCCATCAGAGGCCATCTTTGATTTTGATTGGCTAATTTTCAAAATCATCTCCATTTAACCAATGTATGGTGACATCAAATGGGTCAAGAGATGTATAAATGCATACAGAATTAGAGAAAATTTATTATCAAGAGTTTGATTTCATAATCTGTATGATGTATAATATGAGGTTAATGGATGGAAAAGAGTTTCAGATTTTGTATTCCTTTAATTTTGTTCCATTTTTAACCAGGTTTTGCAACGGAAAATTTGGTTATTAATTTGGTGAAGTATGGTGGGCGGGCGGCTGCCAACAGTTTCCGTGCAATAAGTGATGAACCCCAACCAAACTTTTCAAATTATAATATGTTGTTCCTGATGATAAAATGGAGGTCAGTTTGATATTGACCATTTTCACTTTTACCGCTAGTGAGTTACAGTCCTTGATCAATTGGAAAATGGCACTTTTTGTCTGTACAATAACAGATGATTCGATCAATCTATGCTTTTCAAATTATAATTTGCTGTTCCTGATGATCTAGTTTGATATTGACCATTTTCACTTTTTACCACTCCAGAGTTACAGTCCTTGATTAATTTCAGAAAACCAGGTTTGCTGTCATTTTGACAGCTTTTCCTGTAAAGACACAAAATACTTTTAGCACAAACTGAGTTAAAACATGTACGTCTTTTGAAAAGTTCGTAAGTATATTTTGTGAATTTTGTACATGTATACAAGATTTTTAGAGCAATTTTCTTTATTCCGTAATTCTTCAAATTCTTTACCCATTTTGAAATTATTCTTAATATAGCGGAACATCATTATTCTCTTTTTCATTATTTTTTTAACTCGTTATTCTTGGTTCATTAATTTTTTAGACCATTATTCTCTATTCAATAAACCCAATCAACATTCTCACTATATTGTTATACAGTTATGGCATAATTGGAAAGAAATCATATAATGAAGTATATAAAGAAATATATTGATGATTTCTCTTATTCAAGACGGAAATGAAGAGGGAAAAAGATGATCATTATTTAGACAATTTTAATGACCCCAAATTTGATAAAATTGTCAGTAAGGACAGTTATCTTAGGCAGAGATTGAGATCTTTTATACAAGCTTATATAAGAATTTTCCTGTGTAATGGATAAAAAAAGAATAATTTAGATAAATACAGAATCTTATAGTGATGTGACCATTGCTGGATTCTTGTAGCAACTTTTTATACGACCGCAACATTTTTGCGGTCGTATATTGGTATGACGTTGGCGTCGTCGTCGTCGTCCGAAGACATTTGGTTTTCGCACTATAACTTTAGTATAAGTTAATAGAAATCTATGAAATTTAAACACAAGGTTTATGACCACAAAAGGAAGGTTGGGATTAATTTTGGGAGTTTTGGTCCCAATAGTTTAAGAATTAGGGGCCAAAAAAGGGCCCAATAAGCATTTTTCTTGGTTTTTGCACAATAACTTTAGTATAAGTAAATAGAAATCTATGAAATTTTAACACAAGGTTTATGACCACAAAAGAAAGGTTGGGATTGTTTTTGGGAGTTTTGGTCCCAGCAGTTTAGGAATTAGGGGCTAAAAAAGGGCCCAAATAAACATTTTTCTTGGTATTTGCACAATAACTTTAGTATATGTAAATAGAAATCTATGAAATTTAAACACAAGGTTTATGACCACTAAAGGAAGGTTGGGATTGATTTTGGGAGTTTTGGTCCCAACAGTTTAGGAATTAGGGGCCAAAAGGGTCCAAAATTAAACTTTGTTTGATTTCATCGAAAATTGAACTATGGGGTTCTTTGATATGCTGAATCTAACCGTGTATTTAGATTCTTAATTTTTGGTCCCGTTTTCAAATTGGTCTACATTAAGGTCCAAAGGGTCCAAAATGAAACTTAGTTTGATTTTAACAAAAATTGAATTCTTGGGGTTCTTTGATATGCTGAATCTAAACATGTACTTAGTTTTTTTTATTATGGGCCCAGTTTTCAAGTTGGTCCAAATCGGGGTCCAAAATTAAAGGTAAAAAAGGGTTAAATTTTTTTTTGGGGGGGGGGGGCAATTCTCCACAGCATATTGTATTGCACAAGAAGCAAAAAATTGAATATAAATTCAAATCATATGACTAATTCTAAGTTCTTTGATTTCAGTTATTCTGTGTCAGAAACCTATTATGTGTCAAATATTTCAAGAAATTTTCAATTGCACAGTATTGTGCAATAGCAAGAAATCTTCAATTGCACAGTATTGTGCAATAGCAAGAAATTGATATGTGTGCCCTGTTATCAAAACTTTATTATTAACAAATTCCATTGGAAATTTGCCAATAACTTTAGTTTAATGAACTTCATTGGAAATTTGCCAATATAAAATGTGCTGATGAAGCTTTTTTGTTTATCTCATCTAAACTGCTTTTAAATTATGTATATTTAAAATTTGCCATCCATGACTATGATGTCATTTTCTATTTTAATACATTATGGTGTATTTAAATGGGCTGTTATGGTTGCAAAGTATAAAGAAATTGGGGGGGGGGGGGGGGTGAAAACAAAATTTAGGGTGGGGGTAAATGAGAAATTGGGGAGGGGGCAATTTTTTTCTCATTTCATATTCCATAAATTAAAAAGAAAATTTCAAATTTCCTTTAGCAAAAAAAGGGGGGGGGGGGGGTTACAATAAATTTTATTGTTTTTTGTTTTTTTTTTTTTGGGAGGGGGGAGGTCAATGTGCAACTTCATAGTGTATTGCACAAAAGCTAAAAAAGGGGTAAATTTTTTTTTTTTTGGAGGGGGGGGCAAAGGGGCAATTCTCCACAGCATATTGTATTGCACAAGAAGCAAAAAATTGAATATAAATTCAAATCATATGACCAATTCTAAGTTCTTTGAGGGCCTCAGTGGCCGAGTGGTCTAGGTAGTTCGTCATGACTACTAATGATCACTAGCCTGTCAACACTGTGGTTGTGAGTTCGAATCTCACCTGTGGCGGGGTGTGTTCGACTCCCACCTTAATTGACAAGGATTGCCAATTTTCCTACCGAAGGTCGGTGGTTCTCTCCGGGTACTCTGGCTTCCTCCACCAATAAAAAACTGGCTGCCGCGAAATAGTCAAATGTGCTGAAAACGGCGTTAAACCCCAACTAAACAAACTAAGTTCTTTGATTTCAGTTATTCTTTGTCAGAAACCTATTATGTGTCAAATATTTCAAGAAATTTTCAATTGCACAGTATTGCGCGATAGCAAGAAATTGATATGTGTGCCCAATTTTAAATTTTAAATTGGTTATTTCTGATTTATATATAAAAACAAATAATACTGATATGGTTTGAATAGGTAAATTAAAAATTTTTAAGTTCTTAGACAACATTCATTCTGTGTTAGAAACCTATGCTGTGTCAAATATTTATTCACAATCCAAATTCAGTATTGTATCAAGCTTGAATGTTGTGTTCATAATTGCCCAACTATTCAGGGTTTGACATCTGCGGTCGTATCTAGCTGCGCCCAGCGGAGCATTTTATTTTAACTGCAATTTGTTTTTTGGGAACATCTTCAGTGTTTCTTCAAAATGAAAGTGGAAGGTACACTGCCCTTTTGTTTTGCTAGACACCTGTGATGGATCACAGAAGTTCAACCACTGAACTTCTTAGCATGTCCCTAGGTGGCAGATAGGGGAGACCCTCTCGTTGGGGGTTATTATACGGAAAACCTGACCACGGACCATAGTGGGTAACGTGTTTGGAGAATGGCACATGCTCCTTGCACACTAAAGACCCCTTTTGTAGTTTTTGAAAAGAGAGTGGGCTGATATGGCTGCTACAGAAGGGCAAATTTCCTGACCCTAACCAGGCATTCACACTTTTATAGTGGCAGTCAAAACTGGTCTGCCTTTGTGTCACTTCCCACCCTGATTTGAATTGTGATTGATAAATTGTTGAACTGGTTCCCTGTCCTGAAGAAGCATGAAATATTTTCCAACTATCAATGAGCCTTTTGTTTCAAATAGTTTTAATTAATTATCGCTTTTTCCACCGGTCAAATAATTCAACGAGAGAGAATTATTTTTTTATTTGCAATTCATTGATTTTTTTGTAAAATATGACATCACCACAGAAGTGATGTTACTGAATATGTCCTAGTCTTGTTTCTAAAAGTTTAATCCATGTTAACTTTTAAGACATACCCAATTACTATTTGAAATGCCAAAAAACTGGAAAAAAAAAAACCAAAAAAAAAACGAACTGGAGTTTTTTTTTATCAAAAATCAGTTACCAAAGTATGTGGAAGACAGAGTACCGGTAATTGTATTTCTGATTTTGGTTTTGGTCAAATTATGGACTTTGTCCAGAGGTTACGTAAACGAATAATTATTGTTGTAGACATCTTAATGGGTTCCGTTCTGCCAATTACTACTATATTCAGACACAATGAAACTTCCTGGTAAACATACATTTAATTGATGACGAATTTATCTAAAGGATATTATATTCAGAGGAATATGTAATGAAGCATTAAAAGATGGATATTAACGATTTCTATTATCGACATTATTAAAGAATTAAATGATACAGGAAATGGTCAAGAAGTGACTATTATCAATGCCAATTTTGTTATTGTGCTATAAGAAGAATAATAACTATTTTAACGATCTCTCATCAAGTTTGTTAATAGATGCAAATTGTCCAAGCATATTACAAAACTAAAAGAGCTACAGTTCAAAGCTAGTTCATCCAATAAAGAGATAATTAGACAAAGATCAAGATTATGAAAATGAAAATACCAGTAAAGGAGCAACCATTTGATTTTTAGCTGGCAGGTTCAGGATTTTGGCAAAATAAAAAGAAAGGATCACTTTAGGTGTGAAAAAAATGACCTGTGTCAGTCAGGAAATTTTTTTGTTTAAATGAAAATAAAAAAATCCAGGACCAAAATTTCGACGAAAAAAAATTGGCAGGATCAAACTTTTGATTCTAGCACCCCCATAAAAATTGAATGGATGCTCCCTTAATTATGAAACAGAAATTTTTATAGAAGCAAAACTAGTTGTAAAACATTAAGTACCAATTTTATACAAAATGGACAATTCCCCACGTTTATATTCTCCTTTTTTGATACATGCAACTAGTCTCTTTTACAGAGTTATATGCCCTTAGAGAAGGTGTCTCCCATAGATATCAATGGACAAATTGTAATTTTTCTGCAAAATATATTTTCTTCCCATCAGTATCCTTCACTCACGTTAATAATATGTTCTTGGATATATTTCCCCACATTTTTCCATGTCTGATGAAGGCCTTCCCCAATTCAATATTTTTAGAAAAACTTAAAAGTACTTTTTGCCTTTTGTGTAAAATACAAGACACCTTCTGTCAGGAAAGATAACTCAGGCATATTTAAATGGGAGACAACTCCAAAATCCACAAGTAGGGAATACATAGTATGATCCCTAGCAAATACAAAAGGAAATAGAAAAGCTATCAGAGAAATCTTGCATTAGATATATGATATTATTATTATGATTCAGTATAAATGTATGAAAAATCTTTGTATGCCTTTAGTTTCCTGTATTTGTTTCAGTGAACACCTGAATCAATTGTTTTCAATATAAAAAAAACAATGTATAGTCACACATTGAGATGTTTACCATATAAGGGCCCTTCCATTGAGAGATATACCATATCAGGGCCCTTCCATTGAGATGTTTACCATATAAGGACCCTTCCATTGAGAGATATACCATATCAGGGCCCTTCCATTGAGATGTTTACCATATAAGGACCCTTCCATTGAGAGATATACCATATCAGGGCCCTTCCATTGAGAGGTATACCATATAAAGGCCCTTCCATTGAGAGGTATATGATAGTGATGACAATTTTCTTTGCCTCCCAGTTAGGTATTGGAAAGTTTCATTCAGTCTGTATTTGAAATTAATTGAAGGTTTTTTTTTTTTGCATATTTTTGCAAATACATTGCCCATGTGCAACATTTAAACTGCATGTTTTTATAATAAGAATGAGACGTCATTTTTATCATGTTTAAATGTTGTCTTTTTCAGAACTTTCCGTTTTGTTTAATGGGTATAAACATGTCAAGAATAACCCTGCAGTCATTGAGAGAGGACTGTCTGAATAAGTAAGTACCTGAATAAGTACATTTTGTAAGTGTCTGAATAAGTACATTTTGTAAGTGTCTGAATAAGTACATTTTGTAAGTGTCTGAATAAGTACATTTTGTAAGTGCAAGAGTAAGTTAGACATTGAATAAGTAAGTACCTGAATAAGTAAGTGTGTCTGAATAAGTAATTATCCAAATAAGTACATTTTGTAAGTACCGGTACCTGAATAAGCAAATACATGAACAAGTACATGTCTGATTAAGTATGCACCTGAATAAGTAAGTTCCTTAATATGCATGTGTAAGTGCCTGAGTAAGTGAGTACCTGAATGTGTAGGAATAAGTAAGTACTTGAATATGAAAAGCTCAAGAAAATCTTTAAACACCACACTTCAAAAGAACCCCCCCCCAAAAAAAAAAAAAAAAAAAAAAAAACCTAAAAAAAACAAGCCTCCCATTTAAGATACACTGCTACATATCTATCTGGAAATCTATTTTAAATGGTTCCTGCTAGTTTTTTGTCAGTAGCTCAAACAGATTTTTGTGAGAAAGTACTGCATTATAGGAGTGACATTATCTAGAAGACAACATCCTATCTCTGAACTGAACAGACGAAAAATGCTTGTTTTTTGGGGGGAATTTAGACAATGGAATGTTCTAAAACTTTGACAAAAGTTCTTATTTTAGTACCAGTTTAGTGCACTGATGCATATTTCACATTCTTGCATAATAAATGCAAGGATGTGAAGTATGCATCAATAAAACATCCTATCAAATTATCATAGTAATAGATTAATAGGACATCAAATCTTCATCTATATATATCTTTATAGCCATTTTATTTATCTTTTCAGGGAGTGCAATAAAAGACAAGATGTTCTTAGTGTTGTCAATGATTTCTACACTGGAATTTATTTACAAATGTATCAGATATGGAAATCTAAAGGAAAAACAATATCTGATTCGGGATTTGTTTTAAAACGTAAGTAGCCATCAAACCAATTTTGTGGGCCATCGTCTTGATTAAATTGTGGTGCGACATTTTTCTCTATGTTGAAAGTCATATCAACACTTTAAGGTGAAGAAAAGGTTGAACTTTTAGTATGTCTATGTGTAGATTTTCTGTCAAGAATTTGTGTGCTCAATACGATTACTGTTAACTTAAAACAGGATGAGTACAGAATGTTACCTATGTCAAAATAAATTTATTGTTGCAAGGTTTAAACAAGATAAGTATTAAATTTGTGTTTGTTCCCCGTCCAATCACAGACACCTGGGAGAAAATCACTCTGGATTAAATGACTTTGATGGCTTACAAGTTTCCTGTTATTGAACCCCGGGGGGGTTACTTCCTATATATTTAGTGGTACCAGTGTGCCGCAAAACAGGGTCGCTTTTTCATGCCCTGCTGGTTAGAACAGGGTCCCTTTTTCATGCCCTGCTGGTGAGAACAGGGTCTTTTTTTAAAAAAAGTATTTGTCTAGAACAGGATTGCTTATTTAACTGTTTAAGATACAGTCTAGAACCTGGGTCTAGAACAGCATCTATTTTATACGGTCTAGAACAGGGTATACACTTTCTGAGCATGTCTAGAACAGGGTATGTTTTTCAATATTTTTGTTTAGAACAGGGTATGTTTTTCAATGTTTTCTAGTTAGAACAGGGTATGATTTGGCGAGTGCTGTCGGCACAGTTATACCCGAAAAGATAGTCAGTAACCCCCACCCCGGGTATTGAACATGGTATTAATTCATGACATATTACCCAAGACATTTTTTTAAAAATGAATTAGAATTTGTCATATTATCATTTGATGATAAATATGATCAGTTGATAAGGAAGACTCTCAGGAATATCCTCAACTTATTCCTTGTTTGCAAAAACCCACTTCAGTTCTCTCATCAAGTCTGAATATGGCAGTAGTGAGTATTGCCTGTTAGAACACTTTTTAAAATGGACAATTAGTGATAATTATTGCGGTGGCAGTTTTTGAACGTAATCAATGGCTCCACAACAAATGATAACTGAAAACCTCCTATATTCTACTTAGGGGTGTCTCAGTATTTTTCTCTGTTCTGGACAAATTTGAAATAAAGAGTTGACAGTATTCTCTACACTAATACTCGTGAAAAATGTGATTTCTGTTATAAAACATTGAAATGTTGCAAAACAGATTGATGCATAGGAAATAAACAAATGATAAATTGTCAGTGAGCTGTTGAATGTTCTAAAGCTAAATTAACCAGACATAAAACTGATCTTGCACAAGATTCTTAACTATAAACTCTTTTTTTTTGCTGTGGTCAAGGCTATTTAGCCAAAATGTTTAGCCTTCTAATATTGTTTTTAATTTTTGGCCTGGTTTATTGACCTTTGGTCCATTTGATAGCACACTGACCTTTTACTTTCAGAAAGGGAGTTAAGGCCAAAGCAAGTTAATTCTATGTTTGGCGTCAGTGCCCGCATTGTATGTTCTTCATTTCTTTATAAAATAATTTTTGTGTATTTGCCGACAAAACCTGGAAATTCTTTGTGTATCATCAGTTTAATAACACCTCTTTTTTATGTCTAATATTGAAATGTCATTGAAAAGAATCTGCATATGATGGATGGAAATGAATGTTTAGTCAATTTCTACAACTTTACATTGATACCACTGAAGTCTCTTTGGTCTAGGTTTTATTGCCAGTTTTCATATTTGTTTTATTTTGTTTTTGTTTTTTTGTTTGCCTCCTACTCTCCTCCATTTGCAAAAAAAAATCTGATGCTAAACAAAATTATTTTGATTTGGCCTTCTCTAAATAAAAAATCAAAATTCTAATTTATTATATTTGAATCTTTACAGAAATTGAAACTGATGCCAAGAAAAACCCTCATCATGTTCTAAAAAATCTAGAAGACTATTTGAAAAACAAAAAGAGTGCAATGAACTTAGAAAATATGGATCCAGGGAGAGACAACTTTTTAAGTGTTTGTGACACTGAGGCTGGACAATATTGAAAAGCAGAAGATGAAATAGTCTGAATTTCAGTGTTCAAATTGGTAAAAAGTGAAAATCATTCACTTTTAACAGGGGACCAGATCTGTAGTGCTAAAATTTCTACCTTGAAAGTCAAGGTCACAAACTTATTTTGCATACTATCATATAATTAGTAGAAATGATATCTGTTCACAAATTGTGTCCACTTTTTATCATTAATAATAAGAGTTTAATGATGATAATTTGTAGGATGGTTCACAATCTCACACACTAAATGTGCAAACTAATAAGTTAAATTAATATGAATAGATGTTTGCAAGTGGGTCCCTAAAGAGATTGTACACAAAACAATGTATCAAGTTGAGTAAAGAATAATAGTGTGTTCAAACTTACTTCAACTCTTCAGCTGTCATATTAAGCTGCACTTAGGGAAGTCCTTGATCTGAGATGTGTGGCAGACAAATGATATCCACACCTATGTAATTGTGATAAAAGCCAATTTAGTGCTATATAATGCTATGAGTACTATGACTCCGTCCATTGATGTTCTCACTTAAATCTGTTTTCTATGGAATAATGCCTTCTGTCGTTTTTTGTATATTATATATCATGTCAAGTTTTATTTTTTTCTCTCTACAATTAGAAAAATAAATACATTTAGAAATGCACAGTAGATATGAGTATAAATTGCTGATCTAAAAATATCCTTTTATAAAATGTTTAAATTTTATGATTTTCTTTCTGGTGTTTATTTGATTGAAATTTTTTTCATATATGATGGCACAAAATTATTCAAAATGATTGGACTTCTTGATATATATGGACCTCATCAATTCGATTTTAGGACCGCCTGAAATATTTTACAACATCCAAAATTTGATTTCAGGAACATCTGATTAAAAATTATTTTCATATGTTTACAGATTTAGTCAAAATAAGATATTTATAGAACTCGCTAATTAAGTTTTAGGATCTGAAATATTTAAGAATCTCCAGAATTCGATTTCAGAAACTCCTGAAATATTTAAGCAGCTCAATAAATTTATTTTAGGGCCTCATGAAATATTTCAGGAGCTTCATATAAAATCAATTTTAGGACATGCTAAATTCAGTTTCTGGACCTCAGGGAGGTCCATTATAAATATTTCAGATAATGAGAAACCAGAGTGAGTTATATTTTCCCAACCAATGTAGGTAAGGAAGATAATAAATTTGTCTCCCTTTTAGCCTCAGGACAAAAGGGAGAGAATTTAATTATCTCCCTTACCTACATTGGTTATGAAAAATTTTCATTATTGCATAATTTTATGTACAGAGGTGATATGTAATGTTTTTCATATTATCTTTATAGAAAATACATGAAATAAACCTTGTGCTCACAACACCTTATTTTCATAGATGAAATTCCTCAATTTTAAAAGAGGGATGATTGGAAAATCATAATTTTAATTGTACCGGCAACTTCAGATGTGGCAAAAATTAGATTACCTAATATTTATCATGTTATATATATTTTTATTTATTTTTAAATACAATTATACATTTTTGTTGTGTTTGTTGTTCTTTTTCACACCTGGACAAAAGGTGGACCAAACCACCGAGGCAGTTGAGACAAATGTTTGTTTGAATAGTCTTTAAATGGTCCACCGGAGGTCTGGACCAAAAACGGAATAAATTAACAAAATATTCCATATGAAAACTTTGCATAATTGAAGCATAGCAGAAATACCTTCTTAAAGTACTAACAAGTAGCTTTAGACTGGTATTGGTTTTCATTTCGCCTTAACGAAGTTGAGGGGCACTAATGGAGTACCCCCAGTGTACACGTCTGCATCTGCGTCTGTGTCCGCGTCCACAACCAGTTCTCAGTTACTAGTTGACATATATTTTTGTGTGCAGGTGCACGTTGAAGAGACTGACCATGTGACATAAGATGAAGGTCACATGACCCAGATTACACAGTTGAATGGCTTTTAAGTTTTATGTCAAAAATCAGTTTTAACATACAAAGTGACCTACAATCATATTACATTGTGTGAGGTCGCATCTCGGGGAGTAACACAGACTCCCGGCAAAATTAAGTCACTCTGACCTACACCTGTGTGTGACATTTACCTCAATTTCATGCTTCAGTGACATGTGTTACATTTTTTAGATTAAGTCCATTTCTCACCAACTGTATTACCTGGGCCCATCATATTTGGTCTGTAAATAGTTCTTAGGGGATACATGCCAGACTAACACCTGTCACATGAACTTGACCTGAATTTCATGCTTGAGTGACTTAATATACATTTTCATGATTTAGTCTATTTCTCAGCAACTGTACTACATGTATATTTATAACTAGACCCACAGTATTTGGTTGACAGAAGTTCTTAGTATATACCACTTTAACATTTGACTTCTATTTCATACTTGACCATATTTGGTCTATAGATAGTGCTGTCCGAGACCTTGACTTGAATTTCAGACTAGTGTCACATTTTCCTGATAAGTCCATTTTTCTATAGATTTAATACCTATATCCAAATTGACCTCAATTTTAGGCTTGAGTGACTCGTGTCTCATTTTTACAATCAAGTCCATTTTTCAACAAATGTTATGAATGTATTATAAAGACCCACCAATGTGTGGTCTATAGATAGTTTTTGGTGGGAACATACAAGTCTGAGACCTGTCACCTGGCCTTGGACACAGTTCGAGGGTTGAATGACATGCATGAGATTTTTCAGACAAATTATCGCCTGACCATTACTACTTCTTCTAACACATTTTCCTTTGATATGCAATGTTGGGTATCAGATAATCATTATTTTGTGTCCATGTGCATACTCAGGCGAGACATATAGTGTGTCCACTCTTGTAGTTTTACTTTTTGCTACAAAAAATATATATGGTTTATTTTTTTTATTTGCGCCACTTTACAGGTAAACGTAGGTAAAGTACTCCGATAAAAAATGAAATTTTCTTACATAAGTGTCTAGCTATTTGATATACCGTGGTTTTATTTATTCATTCCCACGATAAAATTTCTCAGCATTAAGATAAGCAATACACAAACTTAATATAACGGATAAAACACTAAATATAAGTACTAAAACAAGATATTTGATCTTAAAAGAAGACATTAAAATCATGGTAAAGAATGCCTAACAAGTTCGCCCTAGCGGATATTTGTATGCAATACATCTGATGTAATAGTATTCTGTCCTTGTAATGGAATTCTTAATGTACAAATTGTATTTGTCAATTACAAATAGAATAGGGAATGGAAACGGGAAATGTGTCAAAGAGACAACAACCCGACCAAAAATCAGAAAACAGCTCAAGGTTACCAATGGGTCTTCAACGCAGCGAGAAAATCCCTCGCCCGGAGGTGGGCTTCAGCTGGCTCCTAAACAATAATGTATACTAGTTCAGCAAAATAAGTGGCACATAAAAATGAAACAAAATTAAAAAAACACACAAAACTAATAAAGGCTAGAGGTTCCTGACTTTGGACAGGCGCAAAAATATTTTGTGAGATCTCAACCCCAAAGTCCATCTTTTCCTTCTCTTGCTTTATGATTGCACAGGGTAAGTCAATGGCCCGAAGTCTGACATGGGTAGTCACCTGAATTTTTTTTTCAGCACGTCAATAAAAAGAAAGATGTTTGGATGATGACTGTAAAATTGTTCGATCATTAAAATGTGCATGAAAAGACTCAGGAACATCATCAGTCTTTTAATTTTCGACTGGTCCTGCCGCCCAAAAACGAGGTGAGGGGGATACATAATTTTCAATGATGTAATCATCTGATACATCACATTTAGGATCAGATGGTGCGTCATAATATCCTCTGCAAAACAACAAAATTGAATACTTTTTTACTCTATAAATTAATTTTTTTCTGAGTCAAATAATTTACCGGTAAAATGGCTCAAAAGTAATAGCTATTTTGTGGCGCAAATATCAAATTACTTTTGACGCAAAAGTAAATTTGGAAATTTAAAAAGTGGCGCAGAAGTCATACGCCCGATATGTCATTGTTTGCCTTTCCTCTTTTATCTATTTTATTGTTTACACAGACAATATTTTTCTGGATTTATAATTTTTATTTTTGATT
Organism: Mytilisepta virgata; assembly: GCA_028015205.1. Classification (NCBI taxonomy): domain Eukaryota; kingdom Metazoa; phylum Mollusca; class Bivalvia; order Mytilida; family Mytilidae; genus Mytilisepta; species Mytilisepta virgata. The sequence goes on along the minus strand of CM051517.1, from coordinate 66,731,282 downwards.
TAGAATCAAGCTGGTTAAATTTAGGATAGTGTAAATCGATATGAGTAAGAAGGCGATTTCATGCATTAATATTAGACTGACAATAAGGTAGCAAAGTCAGTAAACACTAGGGGCGCCACTGGGCAGAAACCACAGTTTGTTTACAGTATACTGGTCCCAAAATAGGCTGGAAAAGGTTGTGAAGAAGCGAAAACCAGTTTTCAAATAACTTTCCCCAAAACAGCTCCACCTGGCGTTTACTGACATTCATGACATTGCTAAATAAGGAATACATATTCTTCATCATCCAAGACTTTGAAAACATTACAAGTCTTTGATCTAGCTCTGAAATATTTCCGTAACGATCTCTTTCAAGTTCCAGATTATGGTAATTCACGCGAAATTTTAATACCAATATCCGTTGAAACGTTTGATTTTACTTTTTAATGAAATTATTGTACTTTTATACTATCTGAGAATGGAATAATTTACAGATCGATAAATAATTTTTAAAAAAGAACTAAGATTAGTAATAATGATAAATCTGTTCGAAAGAATTTCTCTTTTGATCGCCAAACCTTTATATTTTATTGAACCGAGGTGGTCTCGTGTTAGCGTGCTCGCCTCGAGTGCGGAAGGTCGCGGGTTCGATCCCCGGCCTGGTCAAACCAAAACCATTAAAATTGGTATTTGCTGCTTCTCCGCCATGCACGCGGCATCTAGGAGTGGGTGGGGTTAAATGTCTTACTGTGGACTGTTTCCTCGTGAGCTAGCACGTTAAAAATTCGGCTCAGCGTGTCGGTCTAGTACAAACCAGGGTTAAAAAGCATATTACATGCATTATGGACACTGTCAATTTGTTCACATGGTTCCGTTTAACTTATTATTCGTGGACATGAAGTGAGTATATTTTACTTTGATTTCATTATAATTATTGTCGTACATCTTTAAACGAAAAACTGCTCTGTTTGTATTAAAATAATACATAGGTACTTAATGTTTAAGACTTTATTGTTTAGGGGCCAGCTGAAGCCCGTTCCGGGTGTAGGATTTTCTCGCTGCGTTGAGGACCCATTGGTGGCCTTGGCCTTTCACGTCTCTCGATTGGTATTTTTCGCAAATACCCCTTCAGAGCATGATGTATCTGTATAAGATTCTTTATTTATTTTTGAATTATTCTTAAAATTGTAGACCTTATTATTATCTTTTCATTAATTATTTTGGCGATTAATCTCTATTCTATAAACTCCAACCAAACCCTCCCATATTCCATACATGTACAATATATTTAAATTAAATTCTTTCTTTAATTTGCAAGATGTACATATTAAAAAAATGTCTGTATATTATAAATATTTGTAGAGATTCATGTCAAGACAACTTAATAGATTATTCAATAAAAAATAGGTCGGCTTGATTTAATATAATCTTAACACCATACCATTTTATTGGTATAAATATTTTATACCAAATACCGACCCAACACGCTATGTCATGTAAATGTCAAGATGTCCTTGTAATGTTTCTGTATTTGTAAGGTATAAATTTAGATCAATATCGGCGATGTTTTGGGGATGCCTATTTTGTTTTTCAGGATTAACAGATATAATTGAAATACTGGTCATGGAAATAAAGAAATGAATGGATTCTTCATGACAGAATTTGCATGCGAGAGCTCTAACATACGGATTTACATTAATCAGCGAAGGATTGTCTGGTTTAAGAAGGACAAAAGGCTATTTTTTTAAAAACAACAAAAATGGCCACAGCCATATGACCTCTAAGAACCTCTTTTCGTACGATATCTTTCTCTTATCCTTTTTACTCTATTCCAAGTTGTTTTCCCCTCTACAGTGGTAAAATTCACATAATGAACAAAATAAAAATTAATATGGCTGGCTCTTGTTTTATTCAAGTGATTTTTTGTCATCACTTGGCGTCCGTCTGTTAACTTTTCACATTTTAATCTTCTCCTCTGAAACCACTGGGCCAAATGGAATTAAACTTTGCAGGAAGCATCTATGTAAGGTCCTTTATAAAGTTTGCTCATTTCGTCCCGATCGGACAACAAAACATGGCTGCCATGTGCATTGTTGTTTCTGATTGGCTGAGTTTTCAAAAATCTTCTCCTCTGAAACTGCTTGGCCAAATAGAACAAAACTTGAAGGAAGCATATATGGGGGTAGGGGGTGGTGGGGGGGGGGGGGGTGTGGGCCTTTCTAAATTTTATTCCTTCCGTTCCGATCGGACTAAAATTATGGCCGCAATGGGCAGTTCTTGTTTCTGATTGGCTGATATAAAAAAAAAACCTTCTACTCTGAAATCGCTTGGCCAAATAGAATGAAACTTTACAGGAAGCATCTATGGGAGGTTCTTTACAAAGTTTCCTCGTTTCGTCCAAATCGGGCAACAAACATGGCCGCCATCGGAAATTCTTGTTTCTCATTGGTTGATTAAACATTTTTTTCTCTGGAACTGCTTGGCCAAATGGAACGAAAAGGGACATGAAGAATCTGTAGGAGGTTCTTTAAAATGTCTTCTCATTTTGTCCCGATTGGACTAAAAATATGGCCACCATGCGCAGTTCTTGTTTCTTATTGGCTGATATAAAAATATATATAAATATAAAATGACATTTGGTCCCAATGGAACTACAAATATGGCTGCAATGGGGCAGTGTCTCTCTGAAATCGCTTAGCCAAATGGAATATAACTTGACATGAAGCATCTATGGGAGGTTTTTTACAAACTTTCCTTATTTTGTCCAGATCAGGGGACAAAAATGGCCACCATGGGCAATTCTTGTTTCTGATTGGTTGATTTAAAAAAAAAAAAAAAACTGCTGGGCCAAATAGAGCCAAACTTGACAGAAAGTGTCTATGGCATATAACAAAAATCTACAGAATTTCAGTATTGCTTGAAACCAAACATGGCCTGAATGTTCCTCATAAGGTGCTGACCAAGCAAGTGTAAATCCCTCATTCAAGATGGTCACCAGCAGAGGACTTAGGTAAAAATAAGACCCTATTGGAAATACATGCACAAATTTTATGGAGAACTGCCAAATTTTAGAATATCCTGACCTGTATGTAGAAGGACCTTGATGTAGAAAAAATTGGTTCTTCAATAAAGAAAGGCTTTCATGCCAGGTGAACGATACGATCATTTGAGATATTATCGTAATATGGCGTCCGTCGTCGTTCGTTGACGTCAGGCGTAACATTTCCTTTGAAGGTCGTCTCCCCTGACTCCACTGGAGCAATTAGGACCAAACCTTGGTGGAATGGTCCTTGGGTGTCCCCCTATGTCCGACTCAGGGTTCAGGATTCTATTTTTTAGCTGTACAGATCATTATTGCAGATACACACAAAAGATAACAGGTGAGCGATTCAGGCTCTTGGGAGCCTCTTGTTTTTTACTAATGACCCTAAAAATATTAACCTCATAAGATTTTAAGAAATATATTTTGAATTCAACAGAAAAGAATGCGTTAAAATCTAAAAAATACAAAATCTGAAACCCCCCCATCCGGACCCTCATATTTTTTCATCTAATAATATAAAAAAGAACGGACATGGGTAAAATGCCGAGAAGACAACATCACATCTCCGTACTGAACGACTCTTTATGATACATTAATCAAAGTATCCTGTGTTCTAAAAGTCTAGAGAATTGTTCTAGTTTAACCTTTTCAAAGCGCATACTAGCCTTTTTATTAGACAGTGACGACCTGACTTCATTTACGTTTTATTCTTAAATGGTACATCAACCACCGAGTCAAGAAATCAAACAAAGACGTCTAGACGCCTAATAATCTTATTATGAAACACTTTTTACAATTAAGTCACGAACCAACTACTTAACAAAACTGTAAATATCCGGTTTTTTTTACATATTTTAAAAACAGACATTAATTGAAAGAAAAAAACATAAATATAAAATGTAAATGATAGAAAGAGTGGATAATATATCATAAAACAAACACAAGATATAAGAGAGGGAAAAAATTTTATTTAGCAGGATTTAAAAGCAGACGCACATGTAACAATATCAAAATGAAATTTGACGAAAATTTAAAATTCATACTTAAATTTGGTATAAATTAGCTTCATGGTTTGACGAAAATTTGGTTATTTTTATGTTCGAAAAAATGCCGTTGGTTAATATGTTGCTATCTGTATGTTTGGTACGTGAAAATTAAGATTCATATATGACTAAAAGTAAATCTTGTAAGCTATATTAAGATAATTACTGCATATAGACAATTACAATTTTTAAATGCGTGTTTTAACCTAAACTATTTTGTAAACTATCAAGGGAGATGTACATGTATACACCGTCACGAGTCCGGGTCACGAGTGCGCTCAGTTAAGTTAATCAATGCGAGACTTTCACAGAGGTTTTAAAGTGACAAACAAGTGAACGAGAAGATGCGTCAAATATCTTTTTTAGCTCTCCTGACCCAAAGGGTCAAGTGAGCTATTTTCATTACTTAATTGGCGTCCGTAGTCCGTTAACTTTTACAAAAATCTTCTCCTCTGAAACTACTGGGCCAAATGGAACCAAACTTGGCCACAAGCGTTATGAGGGTATCTAGTTTAAAATATATATCCGATTACCCCGCCTGCCAACTAACATGGCCGACATGGCTAAAAATAGAATGTAGAGGTAAACTTATATCTCAAAAACTAAAGCATTTCGAGCAAAACTGACATGGGGTAAAAATGTTCATCAGATCAAGATCTACCTGCCATGAAATTTTCAGACGAATCGGTCAACCCTTTGTTGGGTCATTGCCCCTTAATTGTTAATTTTAAGGAAATTTTGCAGTGTTAGGTTATTATCTTGAATATTAGTAATAGATAAAGAAAACTATAAACAGCAAAACTGTTTAATAAAGTAAGATCTACAAATAAGTCAACATGACCAAAAATCATTGATTGATCCCTTATAGGAGTTTTTGCCCTTTACAGACGGCATCCAGCGTAAACTTTCCTTTAAAGATCTTCTCCTATGAAACCACTGTACCAATTGAGACCAAAATTTGGTGGAATGGTCCTTGGGTGTCTCCCTTCCAAAATTATGTCCGGCATCCCCGATTTCCAACAGAAATGGCCGCTGTTACTAAAAATAGAAAAAAGAGGGGGAGATCAATTTCAAAAATCTTCTTCTATGAAATAACAAGGCCGATTGGAACCAAAGTTGGCAGTAATGGTCTCTTTCAGAAATATGTCCGATGACCCGGACTGTTAACCTAAGGGCCACCAAAGTCGAATTTAGTTTAACATAGGACCATATGGGAAAATTCATTGAAAAATCTTCTTGTCTGAAACCACTTGACCAAATGGAACCAGACTTGGCAGCAATGGACCTTATATGGTCCTCTTTCAGAGGTGTGTCCCATGACTCGGACTATGAACCAAAATGGCCGCCTCAGCCGAACTCAGTTTAATATAGGACCCTATGGGAAATTCACTCAAAAAATCTGCTTGTCTGAAACCACTACGCCAATTAGAACTAGACTTGGTAGAAATGGTTCTTAGATGGTCCTCTTTTAGAATTTTGTCCGATGACCCAGACTGTCAACCAAGATGGCCGCCACAGCCGAACTTAGTTTAACATAGGACCCTATGGGAAAATTCATTGAAAAATCTTCTTGTCTGAAACTACTGAGCCAATTAGAACTAAACTCGGCAGAATTTTTCCTTAAATGGTATCTTTCAGAAATATGTCCGATCACCCGGATTGTCAACCAAGATGGCCACCAAGGCCGAACTTTGTTAAATATAGGACCCTATAGGAAAATTCATTTAAAAATCTTCTTGTCTGAAACCACTTAGCCAGTTGGAACAAGACTTAGCAGAAATGGCCCTTAGATGGTTCTCTTTTGGAAATGTGTCCTTTGACCTGGACTGTCAACCAAGATGACTGCCACAGCTGAACTTAGTTTAACATAGAACCCTACAGAAAAACCAGCCAAATTCACTGCAACACTTAAATGTTTAGTCCTGCTCAAGGTGGGCGATATAGACTCTTGAGAGCCTCTAGTTTAAAGATACTATTTGTTATTCATATGTATTTCCTTCTGTCGTTATCTTTTATGATATTGATGTTATTACTCCAAAACCACTTTGTCAATACCATTATCAACATGATCAAAGATTGCAACATCGATGGCAGTTTCGTCACAAGGAAGAAATAGAGTGTTAATTTCAGAGTTTGTAAACATATAATTGTGAAATGATTGATCTTCATATATATCAAATTTGACATTACTGTCTAGAAATATAGTTGCTATTATCGTTTAACGCTCTATTGTTTCTAAAATTAGATTTCTGCTAAGATATTTGGGTTAATTTTAAGTTACAGCGTTCGATACTAAATGTGTGAATTTAGGCTTCTTATGCGTCTAGAATTACACAGAAAACACATAAAGTAAATTTACGTTGAATGAATTTCTAAAAAACGTTAAACATAGGGCAAATCCAAGAGTACAATTGAACAAATGGAAACACATCAAAACAAACTACCTAAAAACTCTCTTGTATTTTGTGCTCTGTTATGTTATCTTTTGTCCGGGTTTCTGTATGTTTGGTGGCGTTGATTGATTGGTATGTCATTCGATATACATTTTGTTGTTTATTTAAGAGTATTTATAGGTGCTCTGGAAGGGTAGGTAGATTCTGCCCCTTATAATAAAGTCAGTATTCTAAAGTCATAGTGACATATCAGTGAAGGAAAGCATGTTTTGCAAAATTGGGTTTGTCATTAACCCCACGCACGACGAAGTGGCATGTATAATTTTTTGCCGTTTTTCGTACATATGTACGTACTACATTTGGAGATAATATCCAGGACTATTTCAGGAACCACAAATCACAAAATATTGAAACCTGGCACAATTTTAAGATTTTGAATTTAGATTGTGCCAAAGGTTTTGATATTTGGTGTAACGGCATAGCGTTGGAGAAAATTAATTGTATGATATCCGGTAAATTAATTAAAAGGGATAGAAAGTTGAAACTTGAAACACAACCCACATTATATATACCAATTTGATCAATTGGTGTTAGAATTTTCATGCGATATCCCCGAAATTAATTAATAGGGGTAGAAAGTTGAAACTTAAATCACAACTCACATTGAACAATGGTGTTAGAATTTTCATGCAATGTCCACGAAATTAGTTAATAGGGATAGAAAGTTGTTACTTGAAACACAACTCACATTGTATATGCCAACTTGAACAATTGTGTTAGAATTTTCATGCGATATCCACGGAATTAGTTGATAGTATATATCAAATTTGACATTGCTGTGTAGGAATATATTTGCTATTTAGAAATTTGAAACTTGAATCACATTACACATTATATATGCTAACTTGACCAATGGTGTTAGAATTTTCGTGCAACCCTTAGGAGAATATTCCTCATGTGGTCCAGAAAGCGAAAAATCGATTGTCCTCGAACTCATCTTGGATTGTCTGAGAAAGGATCATAAACATTGGCGGGGCCTCGATGGCCGAGTATTCTAGGTAGTTCGTCATGACTACTAATGGTCACTAGCCTGTCAACGCTGGGCTTGTGAGTTCGAATCTCACCTGTGGCAGGGTGTGTTCGACTCCGATCTTAATTGACAAGGATTGCCAATTTTCCTATCGAAGGTCGGTGGTTCTCTCCGGGTACCAATAAAAACTGGCCGCCGCGAAATAGCCAAATGTGCTGAAAACGGCGTTAAACCCCAACTAAACAAACAAACATCATGAACATTGGTATAAAATTAACACTATGAGAGTTGTATGTGTCAATTTTTTAAATTTGCCTTGAGAGCAGAATTATGAGTCAACAAGGATCTCGAGTTATACATTAAAAAGTGAAATCTTCTGAACGACTTATGATAGGAAGCTTTGACGTAAGTGATATGTCACACTATATTATATGCCGACTTGATCAAACAACAATAATTTTGTATGTTACAACAAATTCAAAATAGGTTTCTCTACCTGAAGAAAATACACCTTTATAACCTCTGATATTGGGGTATTTGATTTAATTTATATGAAAACTATATTTTCTACTATAACAGTTTAACTGTTAAAGTCGTTTCATTGGACATGCGACACAATAGATGTCCCTTCATAAGAAGCATGACTCTATCTATGAGCATAAGAATCTCATTCCCTTGGTATAACCTGTACGTTGTCCTCTGTCGATATATTTCAGGTCGATATAGCCTTGCATCGACTTTCAACAAAGACTATATTTGTCTAATATTTGTTCTTTGTTTTGCGTTTTCTGTTGATTATGTGTTCTCGTGCTTTGCTTTCTATCCCGTTAAGTATTAAACCTGTGTTTTGGTCTGTGGTTTAACAACTTGAGCTAGCTGTCAGTTATCAGTAAGCACTGATTACTTTGCATTTTCAGACCTTGTTTTTTTCTTGGCTTTCGTTTAAAGGATCATACTAATTGAGTTAGTTGTTCTTTAATAAGTTTTTGACCCGCCATAGAAGATTGGGGGAGGGGTGTAGGTACGCATGTAACTCCGCAAGATTTAATATGTCTGTACCAAGTCAGTAGCCTTTGTCAATTGTTGTGCGTTTCTTGTTTTTGTATATTTTTGAGTATGGGTTTCTTTATTTTAGACACATTTTTCGCTAAATTTCTTCATAACTTTTTTATATGAAATCACCTAGAGCTTGTTATACAGTACCCACATGCCCCACAATTAAAAGCTAGACTACGACCTCTTTTGTGCTCTTTTAGTTTCATTTACCAATTAATTAGCACCATCTAATCCATCAGAAATGTAAGATGGATTGCATGGCGTTAATTGATCGGTATGTCCGGATGTCATTGTTCACCTTTTCTGTAATCCGTTTTCTGTTTTGCAAACTTGTTTGACCGGATTTTACCGCCTTACCATCAATAATGGTATTTTACCCATATTTTCTGCAGTCGCCTGTGCGGGAAAGCAATAAAAAGAAAATTCAATAACAGAAAGAAAAAATAATGTCAAGTTTATATGTGTAGATAAATCAATTTCAAACGAAACAGCTGATTTTATAGTATATGGCATAGAAATAATTAATTTTCTTTTGTTTTTAAAAACTCAGATACACTGGGTTAGGAAATATCGATCTAATTTTTATTCCCAACCCTTTAAAAAATAAATGGGTATTATCAGTTTTGGGGTTCAGTAAAAATAACACATTAAATTGTGATATGAATATTTATAATAATTTTTTTGTAAGTTACAATGAATTTAATACTTGAAGAAACTACAATCCAATTATTAGAGAGAGTTTATAGTCAGAATTGTCTAAATTGTATTTATCACAGATAATAAAGACCTATAGTGAATTAACTTACACCAATTAGCGATCTCCATCAATCTTCAAAGAACGATATTGATGATTTGTTAGAAATTGATCTGGAAATAACATGAAAAGAATCACTAATGTTTATCAAAATTTTCATTTCCGAAAAGTAGAGTGACATTTCCGTCACAACCTTTTATAAATCCTGCCTCACACCTTCATTTAAACACAGCATTTCTTGAAAATAATTTTGCGAAAGGCATTTCTGAAATCTTGATTAAAAATAGTATAGATAATGGGATTCAGTGCTGAGTTACAATATCCGGCCCAGAATGCAATAGTAAATATAATTTCCGGAATGCAGAAATTGCACAATGACGTGACAATGTATATGGTGAAAAATGGAAACCAACAAAAGATGAAAGCAGCCATAACAAGCCCAAGTACAATTGTAGCACGGCGTTCTCTGGCCTTTGCTAACTTTCGTTTATGTTTTTCAATATCATTAAAATTTGGAATATCATAGAGGGAATTTTTCACAGGAAATTTTTTCTTGTTTTTTGCCTTTCTTATTTTCCTTTTACTTTTTAAGTTATCATTTTTATGGTAGGCACATGATGATAAATCATTGTTTACAGTTTTGGGGTTTTCGGTCAATTCATTGTTGATTTTTCCGTTTGTGCAATGCTGTAAGAGATACTTTTGTTCCATGATAACGTCTTGTCCAAGAGCATCGGTTGTTTCAATATGCTGATGAACTTTCATATTTGGTAATGGGGAAAAACTGCTATCGGATGCATTCTTTTCAATTAGCAGAGACGCGCTGCTGGTCTCATCCTTGTTCTCACAGATAGAAAGTTTCTTTGATTCCTTGGTTGTTTTATCATTTGGTGAACGGTTTCTTTTGGTCTGATTGTTTTTCTCTGCTTTCTGCTTCTCCAGAATTTTCTGTCTACCCGGAGAGTCAGTTTTAACTTTAGATAATTCACTGCTAGAATTTCCAACAGTTAACTCATCTGGTCTGACATTTTTATTTGCACGTCCTCGGCGTGCACGTTTTTTTGCGGCCTGGTAAATTTTGAAATATACAAATACCATTATGACGGCCGGAATATAAAACGAACCCATACAAGACGAAATAACGTAACCTATTTCCGAACTTAATAAACAAAGTGGATATTTTGAGATCGGAAGTGGATTTTTCCATCCAATTAGTGGTGGTACACAAACTATGGCGGACAAGACCCATACAGCGGTTATCATTAAAGCTGCCCGTTTAGGTGTCCTTTGTCTGGAATAAGTCAGTGCCCGCGTAATCGACCAGTATCTGTCTAAACTAATTAAACAAATGCTAAGAATTGAGGCCGTACACAACAGAACGTCTATAGCTTTCCAAAGGTCACACCATACTGATCCAAAATACCAGTAACGCATCAGTTCATTGGCTAATGAAAATGGCATAATAATTACACCAAGAAATAGATCAGCCACGGCTAAAGAAGCTATAAACCAGTTCTGTATCGACTTAAGATGTCTGTCCGTTGCGATAGCAACAACAATCAGTAAATTTCCAAACGCTATCACAATTATAATTATTATAACCAATATTGCAATTAGAACTGTATGAGCTAAACTATATCCGGGTGGAATTTCGGACGATTGGAAAAATTCAGGCCCAACTCCAATAGATGATGAATTAACCAAAACAGCATTCATTGTCACTAACTCACTGGTAAAACTCATCTTTCATAGAAAAATAGATGAAATATAAAGTACTTTAAAAAAAAAAAAAAAACTAAGAATGTGATATTTTGAATGTCTAAAACGGTGAAGAAGTTCAAAATGAAATGATATATTTACATTTCATTAATGTCAATACCATGATTTGTTGAACGAAATCTGTGAATAACTAACTTCGATATATTCATTAGATGTCAGAATGGAAAGCGTTATAATCAATCACAGATTTTTTTTCCACAATGATATTCTAGTTTCACAGTATAAATGCTTTTCAATAAAGGTAGCTAGCTTTCACTCTGTGCATCTGAAAAAAAATGAGTAAAGATTAAATAATACATATTTATATGAAGTGTTTTAATTTCAAGTTCACATAACTTACAGGCAAGATCTTTGAAAAATAAAATGGGTTTCAAGCATATAATTAGATACTAGTACAAATAGGAAAAAGATACATAAGAATCTACGTTTCTTAACCTTGTGAATTGATACAAGTAAGATCATGTTGGAGAACAAACGTCCATCCGTCTATAAGTGTAAAAATTGAAAACAAAAATTAGTAAACGTATCAGTCGTTCACAAGGTTCTTAAGGATGTTCGCTGGTCATGTTTTTGAATTTTTGTCAGATTTTCAGAATCTTCTTGTCTTTATCCATATGAATTCCATAAAATATTTTCCCCGCTAAAACCCATTTTTCTTTTCATAAATCATTTACATGCAGTATAATAAGCCATTTGTAAAAATCTTATAAAATCCTTGTTATTTTTAATAGTTTTTGAGAAATCAAACTTGTCAATGATAAAACTATGAAAAATCAAGAGAGAATATTTTTCCTGGCAAATTTTAAATGGCTTATAACTCGAAAACAAGCACATTGACACTTAATGTTTTCGCTCTTTTAGTTGCTTTATTAACCCCCTATCGATTTTTACGAGAAAAACGTTTTATTTTGAAACTGAGCAGCAAACATCCTTAACAGTGAAACAAACAAGTAAGTACAGACGAACCCATAGACTCAATTTAAAATATGGGAGAGAAAATACTATACAGGTCTCCAGTTTCCCATTATATTATCAATACATTAGACTTGTTTTAGTGCACCGTAGAAAGTACAAGGATATGAAAATCCGGGTTCAATTGAGATTTAAATTTTTAATATTTGTTCTTCTTACATTGATATCATATTTTTTTTTTAATTTACGTACTTTGTCCCACTTAAACCGAAAAACATTTTTCGGGAAATAATTTACTCGCCCAATTATCTGTCTATTCCATAACAATGAGAAACCAGAGTGAGTTATATTTTCCTAACCAATGTAGGTAAGGGAGATAATAAATTTTTCTCCCTTTTAGCCTCAGGACAAAAGGGGTAGAATTTAATTATCTCCCTTACCTACATTGGTTAGGAAAAGATAACTCACTCTGGTTCCTCATTGGTTATTGTAAAAATTTTACAATATCAGAGTAATTTCAAAATTTGGGGATGTGATTCGATGACATATCTCCGTTTGATGTATGTGCATTACCTCATTTAATTACAAACAACTGTGGTTGACAAATCTATCCTGAATTATTATTGGCTATGAAATAGAATAGAGAATGGAAACGGGGAAGGTGTCAAAGAGACAACAACCCGACCAAAGAGCAGAAAACAGCTTGGCGTCTTCAAAATCCCGCACCCGGAGGCGGGCTTCAGCTTGCCCCTAAACAATAATGCATACTGGTTTAGCGAAATGGATGGCACACTAAACTCCGAAAAATACAATTGAATCAAAATTTGAAAAAAAAGATTTGTTGAGAACGGATTTTGGCGCTATCCTCGTATTTAATTAACAAGAATTATAAATTCACACCAAGGAAATAATATCACAACGAAGCACATTCTTGGATTCTTGAAATAAAACATAATTATTATAATATTTAACATTATTACACAATGATTTTATTGAGATAATCTAATTGGTCTGTATGCGGTCACAATATATTCCGTTCATTTTGATATTGTTTGATTAAAAACCATATTGACTGCTTCGGCGGCGGTCAATATTAATTTTTTAGGTCTATCAAAACTCATATCTACCTCTACAAAAGACTATAACTGTATATTATCGATTGTTATAATTGCTAGAGATAACGGGGTTTTGAATATAGAAAGCTAGGTCTACAACCTGATTTGGCCTTCAGATTTCAGCTCAAGCCTTTTCCGTTATTATCGGGCTAATATGTTTTTGACGGCTGTAATATCAGTTATTATTTTGAATTAAGGATATTTTGCCACTGGGCTGACTATTTCTGTTCACGGGAACCGTTATAGTGACGTATGTCATAACTTGAAACCGACAATCACATACACCAACAGATTTCTACTTTTTAAAGGCATTTAAAATAAAATGACATGGCTAAGGAGAACCAGTGTGTACAATCCCTTTTTACCGGAAATTCAAACACAATTGTCTGAAATCTAGAGTAATTGTTTTATCTTTTGGCAATGTCTTAAAATTCACGCACGGCGATGTAATAAACAGTTATTTGAAGTAATTTGAAACCCCAAGTCGCTTCCTGGGAAAACGAGACAACAACAACATGCTGAACCCCATCACCATGATCATGATTGCTCAAATAACACGAAGTCTTATGAATTGGGTCGTACAGGGTTATTTTAGTGGAACGGTTTTATAGTTTTTATTTCACTAATTTTTGTGTTGTTTGTCGTTATTCCGTGTATCGTGCCAATTGACAAAAATGCAACGTGCAGTTCATTATTTATTTGTTTGTTATTTGTTAATTGTGAATATCATTTTTATTTCCCATTCGCTCGTGTACATATTCCCCCTTTTTCGACCCTCTGTGAAGAAGACACAGGAAACTATTATATTATTTAACGTGGAAACCAATAAAGTGCTTCCAAACGTTTCCGTAATCGCCTTAAAAATACAAAAATTAGTAGGAAGCATTTGAATACGACGAATTAATTAGCATAGAAGTGTACATACAACGATTACGGCAATCATTTCCTAAAAGCTGCTGGCTTATTTAGAAAGTGTGGTGAATTTCTATAAAGTCAATCTTGATGTTCGTGTTTTGAAGAAATTATTTAATACACCAAATATATTGGTCTAGCCAGCAGTTTCATAGAAAAATTGTTTTTGAAATAGACCAATCAGAGACTAGAAAGACCTCATCATGTTAGCCATAGAACACCAGTTAAGAGAACAAACGTTTCCTTCCATGCAGTTCATTACAATTGAAAATCTAAAGGGGCTTGTTTCCATGAGATATCATCATATTTTATTTAATATGACTTGATTTAAGATGAGAATGTTTCTGAAATTCGACTAATCAGAAATCAGGAATTATTCAAAAGGGACGGGGGCATATTGGTTTTCACAACTGGATAAGGGTTTCAGACGCAATACCATACAGTGACAAGATAACGAACAATGGAAGACCAAACGTCCAGTAAAGACCATTCGAGGTTTAAACAAAACATACAAACAAAAACCACAACACAAAAGACAAAAACAAGTAGAAAAAAACAAAATAAAAACAAAAATGATAAGAAAAAATTCCAACATATATGACAGAAATTGTTAATTATAAACAAATATTGACAATTTCCATAAAGAGCTTTAATCCAACATGTCAAGCATCATTAAGCTAGAATTAAGTTCTTGACCATTTTGCTCCAAAGCTTTCAAAAATAGTCTGATTTCCAAATTATCGAATTCTATACGCAGGGATTGGTTGTGTGAAACGACAGTTTTAAACATCAATGCCATTCAATGACATACATTTTCTCATTTATGTGGCTTTAAGGTCACCCTACTAGAAAAATAATCATCAAGTAAGAACTACAGAAATGTTCTGTTAATGCCAATAAATTGGGAGTTAGAAGTCGTAATACTTTCGCTATAATGCCAGTTATTCTCTAAATACGTCTTTATAGGATCCATAAACCAAATGAAAACTGTTCTGAGAGCTTATCCTGTATAACAGAACTTTACATGACAAAGTATAATTTAAATCGAATTTTATAGAAAATGCCATTAGGTAAAACTCGCATAGGAATCAAAGTCATTCACTCACCCTAACCTTTACGAAATTGAGGTGAAAATAAAATAAAATCTTCTATTAGGAATTTTTGTTACGCCTGCACTCTTCATAAAGGTCTTGCACTTTAATTTGACTAAAATCTGTCAGCAGTCATAAATCTTCATACTCACATGTAATTTATTCCAAGTAGTGAGATATGCTCTTTAATCTTTGGATTTGGATATTTGATATTTAATATCATGAATTTTCAGTAATTATGTTTTTTGGATGGCTTTTATATCTGGCAAAATACAAATATGAGGATAATTTAAATTTACTGACTATGCCTTTTAACACACCGAATGATTCTTTTCTTTCTGACTTTTCAATGTATTATTAAACCGTAGTATTTTGTCAAAGCTGAATCCTAATATATGCTATGGTTATTCATAGCCTTTCTTAAGCAATTTTCTCGACATTTTAAGGGAATAACATCGCCAAGAGCTGCACATTACCCAAGGAAATACCTTGGAACATTTTAATATTTGAGGTTTTTCTTGAATTTTACCATCAACTATTTATCATAGATCATTTTACAAAAACCCTGGTCAAATTATCTTTTTTTACATTAAAAAATCTTGTATTTTTTAAAGAAGGCCTTAAAATATATATGTATATGGAAAGAACACAAAAAATGACCTTATGTTAAAATTTCAGCAAAACAATATAGAGAAAACGTATTGTATTTGTGTAAAATATGTTAAATTCGTATGCTTAAATTCGTATGCTTAAATTCGCAACTTTAAGTTTGTAACAAGAATTTCCAATAGACATTAGTTAAATGAGTGAACTGCGAGTGTTCGTTTCTAAAAAAAGTAATGATGGGAAATCCGAGTTGCTTTCAAATCGACACCCCATATCTTGTAGTTTTGAAATATCAATCGACTAATATATTGAAAACAACACATATTTGAAAGCATTATAGAGCGAATTGATACCCAGAGAAATTTTCGAGGGGTAACAGACTCTCAGGTACCCTCACAGATATATGTATACTGAATAATGCTACTTTCATGGTTGTCTTTGGAAATTATATTTATCTCCCTTAGCACTTTCCTTAAATGGTTTTGGCTTTACCATTCCGGTAATTTTGGCATTTTGAATTTGCTCTTCAACTTTTGGGATTTTTGTTTTGGTTTTCAACATTTAAGGCCTCGAAAACAACCGATGAATCGTAAATCGACGAAATGTCTTGTACCTCAAAATTGATACCAAATATTTTATTGATTCTTCTACATTAAACAAAGTAAAAGATCTAGAGATTTTATAAAGTCATACGATTTATACGGAAATCTTTTTATGACAGTCCGACAAAGTTCAGCTTATTATACAAAACTGTGTAATGCAGTGTATTAACATTGAAATAGAAGCATGTTGAATTTTTTTTTGCATTTTGGCGGCCATTTTGAAAATTTGAATATTTTTCGATGACGGAAATCACTTTGCAATAACATAATCTACTTGGAAACCAAATTTCGTCCAAATAAGGGCATGTTGAATTTTCAACATTGTGGCGGCCATTTTGAAAATTCCGAAACTTTTAGCATGGTCACCTATGTTTGTAATTTCATTAAGTTCGTATGAATGCTTTTTGGGACCCGCTTTGGAAAAGTTCATGGCTCAGAATAAGAAGAAAAATAAGAAAGGAAA
The DNA here is from genome assembly GCA_028015205.1 of Mytilisepta virgata. Taxonomy (NCBI): domain Eukaryota; kingdom Metazoa; phylum Mollusca; class Bivalvia; order Mytilida; family Mytilidae; genus Mytilisepta; species Mytilisepta virgata. The sequence continues at coordinate 66,714,504 of CM051517.1, read as the reverse complement.
AGAATAATAATAAAAAAAATAAGAAGAAACGGAGCAAAAACAATAAGTCCCTCAAACGTTGTTTTGGGGACTTAATAAGAGTGTGGATGAGGTTTATAGAATAGAGAATAATGGCTTAAGAATAGAGAAAAAAAACCAATTATGTTCTGCTGCTAATTGAAGAAGGAATAAATATTGATTACGAAAAATAACAAACTGTACAGAATGAACAAAATAATGCGAAAAATCTTTTATTTCATATGACTTTATATTAAATTACTTTAAAAAACCTTTTCAAAGACATGCTTATTACTTTCACCATGTAACACAACTCTGTTTTGACTAAGTTTATTTTTGCACTTAAAAAATCCTGTTTTCACAGAATAGACATTGTTTAACTGAAAACAGAATGAGAAGTCCCCAGCCAATTCTACAACGGGCTGTTTGACATGACGGCCCCAGCAAATTCTACAACAGGCTGATTGACGTCAGCGGAATTTTGAACTATATCCAAAATTAGAAAAACAAAGAATCACACATCACCAACAAACGCTCCAGAACTGAACAAAGGAAAATAAAATCGTGGCAGGTAAATCTAGTTTACTTAGCATATGGTTTTATGCCGAGGCAATGGAGAGTTCCTCGTTTATCTGAAAACGAGTTTGTTGTGGTGTCTAAATGACTTTTGACCTTGATGTATATCATCTACAATATTTTGCTGCACTTACAAAATAAGCAATGTGGAACCGGGTTCTTATTCTGTCTTTGAAGCACCTCGGTGTTATTATTCTCATTTATTTGCTCCATGACCACTGATGATTTCTTTATCTCATGAACAAGCAATGCAAGCTTATTTCTATTACAAGCGCTTTACGTTGGTTGCTAGCAAGGACAAATGAGATTGATACCAAAAGTGAAATATATTTAATTATTGTTCTAAAATAGTATAATTTGGGATTTTATAACGCAAACTGCATAGAAACGAACTTCTTTCACGCTAAGAATGCGGCGCGGTAACCTTTAATTTTGAAAGCAAGCTTTTTGGTTCATTGTGAAATATTGCGATGGTCCAAATTGGACAAAATTGACGATGAAAGTCAGAATTACGCACTTTGTTTGTGACAGCTACACCAAAACATTATTTGGGCTAACTTTAACCATACAACACAATATTATTCATAATACAAAGATCGAAAAATATACAGCGTTTATCAATTATGGACTTGTGACCAGATAAAAGCATTTTATACGGATCTGGATGGATGGTATCGACCGATTACAAAGCCTTGTTATCATTTTATCATGCCCATATAAAACGTTTTGAACGAATAATTAGAGGCTCTCAAGAGCATGCATCGCTCACTTGGATTTAACGTGTCCACCTAAAGCAGGACTAAACATTTAGGTGTAGCAGTCATATCGGCTATTTTTTCCCTTAGGGTCCTATATTACAATGTAAACTATGTTCAGCTAAAGCGGACATCTATGTTGACAGTCTTGGTCATTAAACACAATTCTGACAGAGAATCACTATTGTGAAGTCTGGTTCATAATTGCCATGTGGTTTCAGACATGTAGATTTGCAAATTAAAGTTTCCCAAAGTGTCCTATGTTAAACTAAATTCGGCTTTTGCGGCCACCTTCGTCGACAGTCAGGGTTATTGGACACAATTCTGAAGGAGGACCATTGCTGTCAAGTGTGGTTCGAATTGGCCAAATGATTTCGAACAAAACGATTTAAAAAAAAATGCATCCTATTTTAGTAACAGTAACCATGTCGCTTGGATGTCTTGGATGAAGGACACAATTTTAGAAGGGGCCAAACAAGGCCCATTCCACTAAAGTTTGGTCCCAAATGGCCCAGTGGTTTCTGTGGAGATCTTCAAAGAAAGATTTACGACGGACGTATTGAGATAACAATAGCTCGCATGGCCTATAGGGCAGGTGAGCTAAAAAAGTACCTAATTGTTATATTACATGGGTAAAGTACTTAACATAAGCTAGAAAACCTTAATAACAACTAATATAAAAGAAGTTACAAAATAACATATCAATTATGCATGACTTTGCATAGAAACAGTGATGTTGTCTTGATTTTTTCCCCTAAAAATGCACCTCGTGATTCAAAAGAATTATCGTGTCATTTCAAAAATGTGAACCAAAGGTATTTCAGTCCACGATAAACGCATAATATGTAACAATGAAACAATCAAAACAATGGAAATGTAGATCCAAAAATCTCGGATCCATATATTCAGGGCAAGCAACAATAAACGTTACACCACCAACGACAATGACAAAACAATTTAAATCCAAATTAGTTTTAAAAATGACACCGGATAAAAAAACCAAAAAAAAAAACAAAAGTAAGAATTAATAAATATTAGACTATTAAGTAAAGTCAAGAAATACCAAAGGGATATTCGAAGGAGACAAAAATCGTAACAACTGACAAACTCCGGAGAACAACGAAGACAAGACCAAAACAATACATGCACTACAATTAAAAACTAAAAACATATGAACAATTAAACTTCTCGATAACAGTTTGGATGTCAAAAAGTTTCAGAAACAAAAGAAAAGAGTGGATAAAGTCTTTAGCTATAATGCACAATTAAATGTACAATAAGCTCCAATGTTCTACATAAAACAACCGCCAGTATTATTAAAGCACCATTACAAAGTAATTTCTATATCATTTTTTACATACTCTTATCTTCAACTCAGACAGCACTTAATAAACCAATAGCTGGACACTTTAGCCATCTACATATGATCATAATGTTGCATCTTAAACCAGTTTACTCCAATCGTTTGGGGTAATTATTTCGACTTATATGACTAAAACCTGGTTAATATTTCATTTGGATGTTAATCAGGTTATGTTTTACGATAAGATGCTTCGTTTTTAGTATACAATCTGGTAAATCAAAATGTTCTGTTATGTCGTACATAACTAATATTTGTTATTACATTTTTGTCCACTCCATCACGTTTTTATAGTTATCTTGTCTGATAAGAATTTTATTGTTCTTTACAAACTGAATTGATAACAGTTTCTTGTTTTTTCATGCAATCAAGCCATTTTCGGTCTAATAACAGGGAATGGCCTAATAAAGTCTACTGGTACTTGTTTACATGAAGATCGCGGGTAGTAAATGTACCAGATTATGTCATGGCGTTTCTGCTTCAGCTGGATTTAACTTCAAACATAAATTTACTTAGGCTTTTAGGCAATTTTATGATCGCAAGATAAATACAATACAAAGCCATTGTCGAAAATATAAAATTTATATGGGCTCGCTGCCAAACATGCAAACATGGCGAAAAAGGTCCGATAAAGCTTGCCTTTTCTCAAGTTTCTATAGTTAGCCCAGATAAATTTTATATTTTCCGACAATGACTATGTATTGAATATTTCTACATTTTTCTTGAACAACACTGCGAAAAAACCTTGTTATTAATTAAAGTAAGCTTCAATGCAAATATGTTCAATAAAACAAATAAATAGAATAGAGAACGGAAACGGGGAATGTGTCAAAGAGGCAACAACCCGACCAAAGAGCAGAAAACAGCTCAAGGCTACCAATGGGTCTTCAACGCAGCGAGAAAATCCCACACCCGGAGGCGGGCTTCTGCTGGCCCTTAAACAATAAAGCAAAATGGACGGCACACTAAACTCCGAAACATACAAAATTCAAAAACACAAAAAACTAACAAAGGCTAGACGTTCCTGACTTGGGACAGGCGCAAAAATACGGCGGGGTTAAACATGTTTTGTGAGATCTCAACCCCCTCTTTACATCTAGCGAATGTGGAGTAAACAAACACACAGCGATACACACAGTAAAACTCAGTTCAAAAGATGTCCGAGTCTGATGTCATGCTATCATAAATTATACGAGAAGAACATAACCCTAATCTGGCCAACAATTGATATTAGAATAAATGTGTTTATTTACGATGCAAAGAGTGAATCAATATTAATTCCAAAAATGCTACCTTTAAAGACTTGACAACAGTATCGTAACCATATCCCTAGTGGATAAGTCTGTTTAAAGGTTTGGTTAGCTTTTCAGGTAAATGACGACATTGTTGTGCTGTGTATCACCATAAAAAAATAGTATGTGAAATACCTGAATATGTAAGATGTTTGCATGTTGATTTATATTTACAAATGCTTTCATTGTACCGATGATAGAATTTATTAAAATTTGTGATATCGAAACCCCTGGTGTAATAATATTTCCGTAATACAGATATTTTTTTTGTTAAAATCAAATACGTTTTTGAATACACGAGCGAATGGAACAAGTTGAGTTATTTAAACACCAAATGATGGTGCCAAGGGAACGTCACCATCTAAAAACGGATAATTATAAATAGGAAATAAAAAATCATCTTTCGTATCGTAAATTTTAGTATTTGACAAATAAACATAATAGCGAGCGCAGCGAGCGCTATTGACGCATATGCATTTTCTACACATGGTTCATTTAAAAAAGTCTTTGTTTAACGGGGGCAGCCATTATGCAATCCGAAGTGAATTTATTAGTTAAAGCGGATATGGCCATATTGTGCTATATTCTAAGGCTGGAAAAAGGTTTCGATCGTAGGAAACGGAAGTAAGTAAAATAAGGGAAATAACTTGCTTCAAATTATAATTTTAGGTCAGAAACGTGATACCGGAAATGAGTTTCTAGAAAGGTCTACTGCGCTCGCATCATTGGCCACGCCAACAGCATATTAAACAAACGAAGAGATGTAAATCATACCAACAATCATGTAAAACGAAAAACAAATGTCTGGAGCTGCTCACAGAGCATCGCCATACTACATTGTATTAACCGGATTTTGTCCGTTGAAAAATTTGGTCAAAAACCAAATGGCCAGTCAGCAATCGTCGATAACGAGACAAAACAAACGAAAGCAAAAGAGAAAAAACACAAAGAAAAGTAAATAATATATAGACGAACAATAAGAGAACTCAGGTGTCCAGTAAGAAGAATTAACGACTATTGTCTAGTTAAAGACGGCTGCCATATCGTTCACTATCCAAAACGGCAATATGATAGAACTACAATTTCTATATCGCGAAAGCTATAAGTAAAAAAATCTTTTTTTTTATCCTTTTTTTCGAACCTGATTCTTGTAGAACTTCTGTTTCAGAAATAAGAAATAAGTCAGTGTGGAGAGGAGTACACCGGAATACCGAAGGGTGGTCATTAACAAAATTAACATTGTAATTATCTTGTCTTCTAAGTATATATTGTAAGGTTCTAACTGACTTTTGAAAAAAAATCTCAACCAAACAACATGATGATGTTTATTTTTTTCGAGATTTACATAAATGTAGAAATTTCAATGAATACAATATTAAAAAGAAATGAAAATTAAAAACCAAGGCCCAAATCAAGTCATAATTTTTGTGCCAAAACTGAAAAGTCACATATTCCAATTTTATAGACATAGAATAGAGAATGGAAACGGGGAATGTATCAAAGAGACAACAACATGTTTACTTTTGCTATCTATAATCAATGGACAAGAACATATATAACTTATTTAGCTAATGTGTATGATTAGCGTTCATCAATTGACATGAATTAGTTATATATTGGCTAGGTTAATTGCATACAGCAAGTCTTGCTTTATGATCTAATGACTAGTTAGCTTTAGGTTGTTCACAAATGCAAGTTTTGGTATCTATATTGCAACTTGATTATTTACTAACCAATTAAAAGGTGGTGAATCTTTTTTTTTAAAGATATTCTGGTAGCAGCATAATATCATTTTCTGGTAAAGGTGTATGGCAAGCCAAAGTGGACAAAAATGAGGTATTTTCTAATGTTAGAAAATGAATTTGTAATATTAGAAATTCATTTTCTAATATTACTTAATCATTTCTAATATTACTAATTTATTTATGAATATTAGGAATTCTTGATTTTCTAATATTAGAAAATAGCCCAGAATTTATAATATTAGAAAATGATTTTGTAATATTACAAATTCAATTTCTAATATTACTAATTCATTTTCTAATATTAGAAATTCATTTTGTAATATTCTTAATTGATTTTCTAATATTAGGAATTGAATAAGTAATATTAGAAATTATGCACCATTTTCTAATATTACAAATCGATTTATTAATATAACTAATTCAATTTCTAATATTACTAATTCAATTTCTAATATTACTAATTCAATTCCTGATATTACTAATTCAATTTCTAATATTACTTATTCATTTTCTAATATTAGAAATTCAATTTCTAATATTACAAATTAAAGGCATTTACGAATATTAGAAATTCAATTTAGTCGCCATCTTTTCTAATATTACAAATTATCTTAAATTATAGAAAGAAGATTTTGTAATATTATGAATTCATTTTCTAATATTAGAAATTATCGAGGAATTTCTAATATTAGATAATGAATTAGTAGTATTTGAAATTGAATTAGTAATATTAGAAATTGAATTTCTAATATAAGAAATTGAATTTATAATATTAGAAATTGAATAAGTAATATTAGAAAATGAATTTCTAATATTACAAAATCATTTAATAATATTACAAAATCCACCAAATATGTAATATTAGAAAATAAATTAATAATATTAGAAATTGAATTAGTAATATTAGAAATTAAATTAGTAATATTAGAAATTGAATAAGTAATATTAGAAATTAAATTTCTAATATTACAAATTCATTTTCTAATATTAGAAAATACCTATTTTTGTCCACTTCGGCTTGCCATAATATAGGTGTCATTACTTGCAGTGATGTTACTGGTGGAAGACACGTTAAGGGGTACCAAACACTTTGACTGAAATAGATTTGGCTTGTTTAATTTCATAAAATTTTGAAGAAATATTTACTTTGACCTGTTGACAAAAATATAAACATTTAAGAAATTTGAACCACACAATTTACGGGAATAATCTCATTGGATATATAACAAACACTAATTTTGATCATTGAGAAGTTTGATCGCTCTTTACTAATGTATGATTTTTAAAGAGTTAACCCCTTTAACTATTTGAAAAAAAGAAATAAAGATTGAAAGTACGATGATTTTAGATTTCTGACTCCATTGTATTCTTCTGAATTGTCCTTCCAGAAGTATCCGCCTCTTGAATAACATTGAAATCTTGAAAATTAAGAGTACAAAGCTAAATGCATTGTACTTTCATTTCATTTATTGCATTTTTCTTGCTGTCAGGTGGTCGATTTTTCTGTATAACAATCCATTAGATGCAATTATAAGACATATAGTTTAAATCAGAATAGATTTTTCCATTGTCTGGCTTCAAAATCAAGTGTCTTTAGTTATAAATGTATGAATGTTACTTAATCGGGATAATTCCAGACTTTTATCTTAGATGTTCTATTTTTACTGGATAATTTTCTAGCATATTTTGATTAAAATAGTCGTTTATTTCTTTTGTTTAATGTAGTCTTGCCCTGCATGTTTTCCAGAAAAATATTAAGATATGTTTTTAAATGCTTTTGTTACACGACTGTAAAATACTGACATCACTTGGCATCGTCTGATTCGGTATACGACGGACTCCAAGTGATGTCAATAACTCACATGGCCTTTTGGGATCTATTAAAGTAAAAAGGTATTTTGAAATACTAGTGTACCCCTTCCATCACAGCCTAATATAGTCAACGGAACGTCCTCGTTTAAAATTAGCCTATCAATATTGTTTTTTTCTTTTCTTATGTAACAGTAGAGCGTGATGTGTCTCCTAAAATAACCTTAACTCACAAACCGGTGATGAAACCCCAACCTTTGATTCAGTAGTTTACCACTCTACCAACTGAGCTACGCTCCTTTCAATGCCTTCTGATACTACTAATAATTTATTAAAACAATAGCTGAATGATATTTAATAACAAGATAGCACAGAAAATTAACCGGGTACTCGACTTCATCTTTTTTTTTTTAATGCCATATAATAAGATCAACAAGAAATTGTTTTTTAACTTTTCCCTAGTGAAAGTCAAAAGTTGGCAAAAACATAAAAATTAATATATCTCTATACCATTTCTTATACATATTTGGTTTTTAACAGAAAACCTACCACATACATATAGAATAATAGTTAGTTGCACCTATGATTTTGTCACGGTATTTCATTTTCTTTCTGAAATATATAACTTTTTCAACTAATTTTAATTTATAAATTTTTTATAGCGGAAGAAGTTTGTAATGCGGTTGACCAATCATTGGCGCCTGACATCATTTTCAAACACAGTCTTGACAGTGAATGGGAAAGGAAAATATTGACTATTTGTATGACTTGACGACTTGTCATCGATAATTTCCGTTTATCATTTTCATTGGACGACCAGATAAGTAGATCCTTCCGCATTACGTCACACAATGTATTGCCTAATATTTTCAGCGATACAGCCTGTATGTGATACTCGAAAATATTAGGCAAAAAGATCAAATGAAATATGTACGAATTGCCGATGAAAACACATATTAATTAAAACAAAATATTTATATATGTTGTGTACAGGTTGCAATTGTGTACAAGTTACAAACATGTGCAAAATATTTGTACACGTTTCAAATGTACAGTGACTGATATATGTATGTCACAAAATTGACATCAACTGTGTGATTAAACAAGTTATATATATTTATTGCAATATGAAATTTCCAGTATACTGTTCTGAACATTTTGGATGCAACGCTTCAAGACCTTCCCATCCTAAGCGTTCATTTGGCTCAAAGAATAAAATCGACATTTGGTTTTAGTAATCTAATTTCAAATGATAAATGTTTCTAAAGTCATGGAAAACACATCTAACCAATTCTAAAGAAATAAAATTATGTTCACAAGTTAACAAAATTCTTGGAATAAATGAAAATTTAAAGCATCATTATATGACAATTCGTGGGAGTAGAGAGATTAAACAGATGTTTTAGTCAAATTTACGACATGCGAGATTTTTTTTATGGCATTTTGATTACATACAGTAGCTATTTATTTCAGCTAACTCCAGGCAGGGAGCTATTTTTTGACGGAAGTTATTAAAGAACTGGTTACTTAATATTCATCTATTTAAAATTTGAATACCAAACACAAATCGATGTTTGCGCTAAGTAGCGTTAACTTAATTTGCTATATATAAAATAAATATAGGTATACTGTTATTTAAGGACACCTCCGAGAAGCCAAAAAATTCTAGAAAGAAAAAATCATATGGTGGTGCACTTATTTTTTGCTACGGTCATATGATTTTTCCCATATTTCATCAATTTTTAGTCATTTTTGGGCTATTATCATAAAAAAATTACAGTTCCACAATTAATTTTTTTTTCATACTTTCCCTAAAGATGAAGTGGACCAATCTGAATAAATTTAACTTAAAAAAACTATAGGTAGGTGTTAATATAAGGAAGTTTTATAAAATTTTGTTGTTTTTTTTCGGGTGAAAATGACCATGCAGTCAATTTAGTAAATTCGGGGATTTTCTCATTTTTTTAGAACAAAAAGTATATAATTTAAACTTCTTTGTTATAAATGATTGAAAAAATACATATTAAAGAATCTTAAAAAGAAAAAAATGATATGGAATGTACATATTTTTGGTAAAATCATTTCATTGTACCCCTCACCCATTTTCTCAATATTTTAGCTGATGACACTGACCAGATTTGTTATAGAATTTGAACATTTTATCACCCCAAAACTACTATATATATATATACTCCAGTTTTTAACAACAAACAATTTCTATTGAAGTTTAAATGTGAATTTAAATTTGTGACCTAAACTCTTCTTTCATTTTTCATTGGGTTTAATAGCGATTTAATTTCTTAACAAAATGGTACATGCCATGAGTAGATGTGCAATTAGGTTTCTGATTTTTTACTTTCGAATTCTGATGAGCCCGGATCACTATCAATTTCTAGTACAACTTTTATAATATTATTTTTTCAAATTTTTCTGTTGTGTTTTTCAATGTTACTATTTTTATTTTGTGTTTTCAGATTTTTCAATCTTGCTATTTTCTTTAAACTGGATTAACTTTTGTTCAGGACTTGATTGAATTAGCAATCTTCTGTATGTTCGGGGAATACTAGAATTAATAAATGTACGGCACAAGAAACATTTTGCAGAAAATAATTTGACTTAAATACAGAGATCATTGGCAAGTTTAAAATTTGAAGAATACCAAATACTTCCAGATCGCATTCATCGATTTTCATATTAAAAACAAATTGAATGTAAGACGAATTCTATTGACATTTTGCTCAAGTTTTGTATAAACTGATTAAATTACTGCCATTCAGTTGATGTTTTACACTTTAGTAGAAATAACTAAAACATGTTTATTATATTATTTCATTTTTTAATCAGTTGAAGTATTGTTGTGTAAATGTCAGCAAAAGAACCAAACAACAAGATAAGAGGAAAAGTAAGACAAAAAATGCAAAGACAATGTCAATCTGTGAGTAAAATAAACTTAAATACCTACATGTTAACTTTGGAAAGCCAAAAAATAAGCACCAAAACATTGTGAACAGTAGAACCAAAATGGTCAATAAGGTTCTTCGAACATCATCGAGAAAATCGAAGGAGAATTTCTTCGACCAATTAGCAATCAAGAACAAAAAAATCACAAGTGCATTATCATTTTCCCCAAAAATCGATTGAATACCCTTAAAACAACCGAAGAATTGGAGAAATGATAGTAACACCGATTACATTTTTAGCATATTGTTAACGATACCTTCTATTTTTGTTTATACTACCTTTTACTAGATCCGATGATTTTGTCAAGCATTTGAATTGGTTTCTATAAAACATTTCCCTGGAACTAAATAAAGTCGCTATGACAAGTTTCAATACCTGCATTATATTACAAAAATATTGTACACTTATAAGTAATAGAGTAAAAGCTGAAACCAATAAATGTCAGGTGAGTTACTGGTGTCCCAGGAAGTTCGAGGTCCGTAGTGGCAGTTCAAGGTCTTTTTCCTAAAATGACGGTATCGCCTCTTTGATAATGTAAATATCGTATTACACAAGGCCAATATTAATAGCTTCTTTCTGAATTGTTCATTGGTTAATGAAGGTAACATTAAATGGGTGCCAATACCAATAGACTGGACCTTATAATATTTCCTATTTAATATCACTATATCATATATTTAGTGTAAAATACATGCATTTGTAATATGAATTATACATGCCTTTGCAAGATCGGTATCGCCTACCCTATATAGCCCCCAACTCGGAACACACGTTTATCCTGTTCGGAGTTCTTCGGGTGTGTTATTTTTTCTAGTCATAGACTAGAAAATACAATGTGTTACATATTCACTTCATTTGTAATCATAAAAAGGCTATAATTTTACAGATCATGTGATGTTTTGGTATTTACAGCAATATTCAAATTTCTTACTGGGAACAAAGCAATGGTCAATTGTTGAAATATATGATATAAAGAATAATACATGGTGAAACTTATATCACATGCTATATCAACCCTCGACGAACAACACACCTCGGAGTGATATTGTGTACTCGGGTTGATATAACATTTGAGATAGGTTTGGCCATGTATTGTTCTCCATATAATGGAATGTTCTACGGATAATGCATACTTACTTTCTAACTACAGATCTTGCACAGACTGATCAAAGTTCTGAATTTTGAAAATTAAGGTTACCTAAGAACCCTGAATCTGTTAAAGTAACGCATGTAATGCTTAATTAAAGTGGGATTCATATGGTGATCAAATTGATATCATCGTTGTATTAGGAACTACTTACAGCAATCGGATCTCATATTGATATCTATGTCCTGCATGCATGCTCCCAATCTTTATTTATCTGATAGAAAGATAGATGTCATTGGATTGGTTAATTGATTAATTTGTCATTGTTGACCTTTCCATTTTACTATGATAAGACGACCATGCAATTCTACACGCCCTTTACAAATAGATTTTGATGATTTTATCAAAACAATTCTGATTGAAAGATACTAAATTTTTGCTGAGAAGTTGAAATCCTATTTAAAAAAATGTGAAAATCACATTTCAAAATGGCTTAATGAGAGAATAAGTGCAGTATATATCTGTTAGTGTCCCTATGAAGAAAAAAAAACGCTACCAAAAATGCTTGTGTCTGAACAAACTATGTCAATTCAACATTAGCAATATTGGTAAATGAAGAACTCTCATACACCTATTGACAGCAATGTCCAATCCGGATTTGTCCGGATATTAAACAACTTCCACTTGGGGTCATGTGGAGTTAGAATTAAAGGTCACAATAAAGAGCTGAGGGAAAGGATAACTTTCTAAGGAAAATGCTTTAGGTTGATGATTGTTTTGAGCCATCATGTTGACGCCTAGTTACTAATTATATAAAAACATTATTTGAAGTGTTTAAATTTAAATAGGCCTCCTTGTAAAGTTTCTTTCACAATGCCATGTTACATTATAATTCCGGATTGGACATGTACTGTCAATAGGTGTATTGCAAGATGGTCTTGTTTGTTTCGAATAATGCTGCTATTTCTGTTTTGATTCTATATAGATTAAAGATTATCCATATTAGCTGGACAGAGAGATGCTTAACCGAAATGAAATTGCAACATTGTGAAAGATTTGTAAATAATTTAGATAACATTGGATATATGCCTCTTTTGGAGGATATAACCAGCCCATTCTGGTAGTTTTTCGATGCCTCCTAAAATTGATACTTAAAATTTATACTATTAAAACTAGTGACCAATTTCACGTCCTACACACATTCGTTCTAGTGGTAGTATAAATGCATCTAAGGTTTCATAATGCAGTTCTTTTTTCTTGTTTCTGTTGTTTTGTGTGTTTTTTTCAATACTTTTATACCGAATTGACAATAATTCGGTCTTGAAAAGGAAAATCCTATTCCATATCCAAACAGATTTCAATGTCTTACAATAAATATGTATTATCGGCATTTCGTACATATTTCCTTTGATCTTTTTGCCTAATATTTTCGAGTACAAATGTATCACATATTAGGCATACATTGTGTGACGCAATGCGGAAGGATCTACTTATCTGATCGTCCAATGAAAATGAATAACGGAAATTATCGATGACAAGTCGTCAATTCACGCAAATGATCAATATTTTACTTTCCACTGTCAAGAATGTGGTTCAAATGATGTCCCCCCGCCAATGATTGGTCAACCGCATTACAAACTTCTTCCGCTATGAAAAATAGTGCACATTAAAATTATTTGAAAAAGTGATATTTTTTAGAAAGAAAATGAATTACCGATAAAAAGAATTCTAGGTAGTTTCGGGCTCGTCTAGATATTCCACATGATATTGTCAGTGTCAAAAAACGAAACTACATATTATTCTATATAAATAGTCTAGTAACTATATTAGAATAAAATGATAGCCATTGAAGGCTTTTTCTCAAGCGATAAAATGCTGTAGAATTCACTGCAATCTTACGGCAGTGTTGAATAGTTCAACAAAAATTTTAACCCCCATTGCAATAATAGCTACGAGAAAAAAAAATTTCATAATATCTTATTTCTTATCATCTGTAAATTTATTTTAACCTCTCCTTAAATCTAAGCTAAAATAAATATTTCAATAAGTACACTGTTTGTTAAGGATAAATAAATAAAATAAATAATAAGAAAAACTAAATAAATTATTCAATGGTCCTTACATACGTAGGTTGGAAGCTCGATATTGTTAAAAAAAAATCCCAATAAATCAAGCTTGTTTTTACCTTCTACTGAATTCTCTATTTTATTTATCACCAAAGGTCCTAATCTTGATTTGTGAAAGAAAGTATTACGACTCCCACATTAAACTTAATTACGCAAACTTTGGAATGGTAAATGATGCAAAGGAGATAATTGTCGACATTTTTCACACATGAATTTATTTTTCACTTGTGATGCCTAAGTCTTAAAAGAAAAATTAAGGTTTGAATTCACAATTTTCGAAGTTTAATCGCTGTGGGCCTGTAGTTTAGAAAATAAAAATTTTAAAACCTTATTTTGCATCTATAGATAGTATGCAAGCATTCTATATAGAAATTAAATTCCTAAATTCAAAAGTGAAGAAGTGTTGATGTTACCAGAAAGGGTGACTGACTGACTGACGGACGGAGGGAGACAATTGAAAGTGTGGGGCTAATGAAATGAATGTTTGTGAAATTTTTATCAAACAGCAGTAACATCTAAAAAAAAAAGAATTTCACAAAACGAAATTCAAGTCCACCATAGAATATTCTTGTTTTCCAATATGATGTGTTCTTCTGGATCATAGTTGAGACCTTACAGCGACTTTCAATCAAGAGGAAGACCAGCCGCAACATGTTAAAAACTGTTTAGCTTTTTCTGTTTCAGTAAAAATGAGTTTGATTCTCGTTTACATTAACTCCAAAACTGTTTCGTCATTATCCTCGCACTCTCGAAGAAAGTTCAGGGATATTGCGATTGTCTCCGTCCTTCTGTCCGGCATACTATCTTGTGACACAAACACTTCCTTCACTTGTAGATACGCACATAAGGTTTTAGAATTTTAAATTTCTAAACTTGGGGCTCAAAGGGGTCGAACTTTGAAAAATTTGAATTTAGGTTTTAGACGCAAACTCCTCTTTCATTTTTCAAATTTAGTAGTTTATTTCCATACAGTATTGTCATGCACAATACGGTTTTAGAATTTTGAATTTCTTGACATGGGGCCCACAGGAGGCGAACTTTGAAAATTGTGAATTTAACATGTGACCTGAACCCTTTCTATGTTTTTCAATTTATGCATTTTATATCTTTACATTATCGCAATAGACCAATTTAGATTTGCAATAAGGTTTTAGAATTTTGATTTTCAAAACTTGGATCATAGGGATCGAATGTCTCTTTTTTATTACATTTTTCAATTTATGCATTTTATATCTGTATAGTATTGCCATAGACCAAAGTAGAATCGCAATAAGGGTTTAGAATTTTAAAAGTTGGCTCACAGGGGTCGAATTTTTCAAAATGTTTAGTTAAAGTATCGCAATAGACCAATTTAGATTCGCAATAAGGTTTAAGAATTTTGATTTTCAAAACTTGGATCACAGGGATCGAATGTCTTTTTTTTATTAAATTTTTTAATTTATGCGTTTTATATCTTTACAGTATTGCCATAGACCACAGTAGAATCGCAATAAGGGTTTAGAATTTTCAAAAATTGGCTCACAGGGGTCGTATTTTCAAAATTTTGTGACTTAAACTTTTAGAATTTTTCATTGGGGTTATTGATATAATTTCTTAATAGAATACATCTAAATATATAATTGCATATAATTTTTAGATGGGCAATAAGGCTTTATATTTTTGACTTTGGTAAGTGCCCCAATCACTTGCAGAGGGTGCGGGGATTTGATCACTGTCGATTCCGGAAGTAGCTTTCTGGTTTATTTGTAATTTCCAACGAAAGAATGAAAATGTTTCGAAAATGACATTGTCTTTTTTTAACTTTGTCAGTCCAATTGTCCTTGTCGGCATTTTCCGATAGTGATTAAAAAGGTTTTTTATGCCAACGAGAGCTAACACGGGATTTTGATTAAATTTTCTACGGTAGATTGAATTGTTTATCCTTGTTTGCCTTGTAAGAATTAATCTAAGCGTTATAAAAAAAATCCTCGTCAGGCTTTTATTTTTACACAAATGGATGGACGAAGCATTGTTTAACGTCCAGTGGCAACCATTAGGAGCATATCAGGACGAGAACATGTTGATATGATATGAATATGATCCCTGCTTTGTACTAAACCGACACGTGAGCCGGATTTTTAATGTGCTAGCTCACGAGGTAACTGTCGCAGGAAGACATATCACCCACTCGAACACATTATACTGAATCCCAGCCGACAAGTCCTTTGCTCTTACTCCTAGAATCCGCACGCTTGTCGGAGAGCAGCAACTACTAATTTAAATATCTTTGATATCGGGGATCGAACCCACGACCTTTCGCACTCGAGTCGTGCACGCTACCATAACACCACCCAGACGGGTTTCTTGATGTCAATGTTATTTCGACATAAGAATAAGAAAATAGAAGAGATGCCATATTGCTTCATACATGATATATTTTTAAATCAATAACGGTTGGATGTGTTCTTCTATGCATTTTGCATTCATTTGTTATCCAGTTGTTACTTATAATCGGGACAATGCCACGAAAGTCAATATATATCCGTAAATGCACAGCGGATTCAAATATCAAAATTATATATAAAAAACTACAACAAAAGTTATGTCAAGACCCTATCAGTAAGCAGGTTTTCATTAGTTTCCAAAAAATGTAATTAAAAAAAAAAAACAACTGGCCATACTTCAAGGCCTTTACGACCACAGACATATAATGTATTTATCCATTTTTACTAAACCAGCGTGTAGACTATGATACAGTGAAAACTGAATGGACACAAGGGATAATTAGAAACATTCACAGTGGTAGTGACAATTAATAAAAATAGATTTGATCTCCCCATAGTCTGCCAAAAATGGAACAATGATAAGCGCATATTTCTCAACTGCTAGAAGGACCTTCCAGCACAGAAGTCATTCAAATGACATTACACGGCTAAGCTCTAAAATAGGCCGTCTGACTTCATCGAAATCAAAGGACTAGATCAGAACATTTTGATGTGTTATGTGTTTGCTCCTTAGGTATATTTGTCCTCCTTGTGAATATGAACCCTGTTTTGTATTCGACTCGACAATTTGAACGAATATAATTCTCGTCTTAAGGAAATTAAATATCAAATTCAGAGGACAGCAACGATAAATGTTTGCCATGACAATACACGGCCCAAGACAACTCTATAATACGCCGTTTGACGTCAGCGAAATAAAAGGACTATATTAGAACAGGTTGATGTGTTGTGAATATGAATATGCTTTGTACTCGACTCGAAAATTTAAAAGAATACAAGTCTCGTCTTAAGGACATCGAATATAAAATTCGGAGGACAACAATGACAAACCAAACACAAGGGATCATATTAAACTCTTAGATCATTAAAATATATTAATTTGTTTTGCTTCTTGGTTATGAGAACATTTTAAGGTAATTTGTTCAACTTTATGGAGCTTTTGAGAATAATTTATAACTATGTAAATATGGTTTAATAAATACAGAGATAAGTTTCTTATTACATATTCGAACTAATTCAATACTTAATTACTCATTTGGATCTTTCCTTACATAATCTTGATTAATATATTTCTGCGTTTTGTTCCATTTATAAAAGAAAGAAACAAATTTAATGGAAAATATAATTTATCAATGTTTCTTCTCTACAGACATAACAAGTCAGATAAAAAAATCTAGAAAATGTTTCAACGTGACATTAAAAGAAATTCGGGAAAAAAAATGTCTTTGAACTCGTGCAATTAGCGTTAAACGAGGAAAATATCTTAAAAATATACTTTATTGATTATCGTCTACATGTTTTAAAAGCACCATTAATTTCATTTGCCATAACATTATTTGACTCCTATTTTTCATCATTTACCTTCCAGCTTTTTATGTAATTTGGGCTCAGTCTGCATTCATCAAGTTGTCATTTTGGCGCATTGTGCTTATCACGTTTTTTTTTTATATAATAAATGAAACAGTGGTACCAATGTGTATACTACAATTTGCTTTAGTGGGATCCCGATTCTTAGCAGATTTTATTTTGTTTTGGTTTTAGATGAGACTAGATTTCAGTGTCGTGTTTCCTTTGTTCCCCTTGTTGTATAATGAATATTTGATTTTTTTTTTACTTTTCTCGCCTTGTCTGTTAATCCACTCCGCGACTCGCCTAGTTATATAAATGATGCCGAAGTCTTTTAGTTGTTGCCTTGTTTTTTTGGTCAATCTTTATTCACATAATTAAGTCTTTAACTTTGTCAGTCCAATTGTCTTTGTCAGTATTACCCGATGGTGATTAAAAAGACGTCTTTATGACAACGAGAGCTAATACAGGATTTTGATTAAACTGTACGGTTGATTGCATTGTTTATCCTTGTTTATTTTGTAAGAATTAATCTAAGAATATCCTCATCAGGCTATTATTTGTACAGATATGGACTTAGAGTCTTGATGTCAAGGTTAATTTCGACATAAAAAATAAGCAAACAGAAGATCCCACGTTGCTTCATACATGATATATTTTTAACTCATTGACGATTGAATGCGTTATTCTAAGCATTATGCCTAATTTTTTTATCCAATTGTAACATGAGAGTGGGGCCAAAGCCACGAATGTGGAGAGATAAAATATATCTGTAAACGCATAGCACATTCATATGTCAAAATCATAAAAAAAAAACAAATGTTATGTCAAGACCCTGTAAAGGAAGGCGGTTCTTATTGGTTTCCCAAAATGTAACTTTTTAAAAAAAAAAACAGAGTTGGTCATACATCAAGTGATTTGCGTCCACAGACGTATTCATCCGATTACTGGTACTTTATCAGCGATTAGACTAAGATATATTCATTGGCAATTGAATGGACACAAGCGATAATTAGAAACATGCACTGTGGCAATGACAATTATTGAAAATATATTTGACCTCTCCATTGTCTGCCAAGTATGTAACAGTGATAAATCCATATTTCTCAACTGCTGGCAGGACGTTCCCGCACAGAAGTCATTCCAATGACATTACACGGCCCAGCTCTAAAATAGGCCGTTTGACCGCATCGAAACCAAAGGACTAGATTAGAACATGTCGATGTGTTATGTGTTTGCTCTTTAGGTACATTTGTCCTCTTTATGAATACGAATCCTGCTTTGTAGTCGACTTGAACGAAGATAATTCTCGTCTTAAGGAAATTATATATCAAATGCAGACAACAATGAAAATCCAAACACAAAGAATCATATTAAAGTCTTCGATCATTAAAATATATATTAATTTGTCTAGCTTCCTGGATATGAAAACATTTTAAGGTAATATGTTCAACTTAATGGATCTTTTTATAATATTTTATAAATATCAAAATATCGTTCAATAAATACAGAAAAAAGTTATTTGTTTGCTAATTACGTAATCCGAACCATTCCATTTTTTTAAAATTACTCATTTGGCGAGTTTTCTTACATAATTTGGAGCTTTCAATGGTTTTTTGATGATCTCTTCTTACATAATCTTGATGAATATATCGTCTGCGTTTGTTCCATTTATCAAAGGAAGAAACATTTTTAATGGAAAATATAATTTATCAATGTTTCTTCCCTATATACTTAACACGTCGGATAAAAAATGTATCTACGTAAAATTAACATAAATTCATGCAATTAGGGCTAAACTAGGAAATATTTTATAACATATGCTTCTTTATTGATTATCCTCTAAATATTTTAAAAAATTCCATTAATCTTATTTACTATAACATATTGAATCCTATGTTTCATCATTTTATTTTCAGCTTTTTCATGTAGAATGGGCTTCTGTATTCATTAAGTTGTCCTTTTGGCGTATTGAGCTTATTACGTTTTCTTCCCCGTAATGAAACTTTGGTTGAAAAAAATCCTACAATTTGCTTTTTGGGGTCCCGATAATCATCAGACACATGTATATTTGTTCTTGTTTTTGTTTTAGATTTCAGTGTAGTGTTTTCTTTATTTCCCTTGTTGTTTTGTGAATATTGATTGGTTTTTGAACTTTTCTCACTTGTCTTTTAATCCCCTCCAAGTTGTTGCTTTGAATACTTTGTCAATCTTTATTCATATAATTAAGTCTTCAAGATGACTTTAACATATAGATTACGGAAATTCCTTGTTTTAAGGTTTCCTCTGTAGTACTCAGCCTTCCTATACAGTAAAACTGGTAGATATAGCCAGTTGAAACGTTAGTCTATCCCAGTAAATAATAATAAAAAAACCCCGAAAAACTGTGTTTTTATTTATATCTTTTGCCCAGTTGGCATACTTATTAGATTTTATTATTTTTCTTAAAATTTAATGATAATTGCGATTAATGTGATATTGTTGAAAGTTGCTTGTTCAAATGTTTTCCTTCAGGTTATTGACCCCAAAACATTGAATGCTTTGATCACATGTATATATAGTACTCTTGTAAATAAAGAAATGAAATGTCTTTGCCTAAGTGCCAAGACTTAGAACCTGTCTGCAATTTTGTACTAAATTAATCTTTCAAAATACGTAAGTCTCACTTAAATGACTCGGTGAATTTTTTTTCAAGTATTTCAATGCACTGACATTCCTGAAATATTAATTTTCCAACTAAGATAGCTGTTTGCAACTTCTCTAATTAATTTAGACTTCAGTTAGTAGAGCTGATTAAATTGCTGTCATTTTCTTTCATTCTATGCAGGGTATAGCAACAAACAAGCGCGGATGAAAGAAAATAATAATAATAAAAATCAAAACAATAGTAGTTTAAAGAGGTGGTCAAATAACAGTAAGAAAAAAAATTAATTGATAGATGAATGGGTACGAAGTAATATATTTAAGGTTTTATGATAGATGATAAATCTAAAGCATAAAAAGGACAAACATATCTAAGGAGCAATCAAAAAACGTAATCCATTGGACAGACAAACCCGGAAGACAAATGAACAACCACAAGCACAACAAATAAACACAGAAAACTAAAAAAACAATGAACAACACGAACTCCTATAAAACCAGGAGTGAACCCAGGTGTTCCGGAAGGGTAAGCAGTTCCTGCTCCGTATACGGCACCCGTCGTGAAGTTCAACAAAGTCAATCTGGGGGAAGTCACAAATTGGTGGAGGCATATGAAAGGTTATGACAGTGGGAACAGGTCCAACATCATCTTAGATATTGGAACACTGTAATAACCTTTCAATTGATTTGGTTAAATTTAAGGGAATACCATACAATAGGTTCCTCCACTGAATATTTGCTGAACATTTACCAGATGGTCAATTTTTATGTATACTTTTCAAATATGTTAAAAAAATATATATATACCTTCATGACTTAGTTTTTAAGATCATCAACACTGATTTTGGTATATTTGAGCCAAAAACCCTAAATTTTTCCTTTATCAAGAATGTCACAAAAAGTCTAAAAAAAACGTTTTAACGAAAAAAGATAACTTCACCAGGTCTTTTGTAAAATATCCCCAACTATATAGACATTGTCTTCTAATAAATTACTGATGAAAAAGATTGATAAAATAATTAGGAAATTATGCAAATTTTAGTCAAATTAGGAATATTGATAATAATTTGGTAACTTTAGATGCATGTAGAAAAAAATCCTCTACTGATTTTTTTCTTTAAATTTTAGTATACTTAACTTTAAGTAATGAGCTTCTGTTTGAATAAAACATGTGAGTTTTTCTTCTTAAATTTTTTTCATAAAATGCAAGTTTTATATTAAATAAGTAACTAAATGTAAGTATCTGAAAAGAAGGATAATTTTGAAGTTTTAGGCATATTAGAATAAATATGAGATTACTAAAGATTTTTTTTACAGAAAGACCAATAAATATTTGATTTACAAATTTTGATGTGCTATAATGACGAACCTTATTATTTGGTTTTCCAATTTGAATTTTCTCTCTCCTACCTATAAACATCGAAAACATTGATTTAAAACAAAATTTGATGGTTTTAGCTTTCCAGTTGAGAAATTCCTCTTACGTAGAAGTAACATGCCAATTTAACCAGCCTATCCTTTCTATATTTCACAGTTCATACTATTTTATACTGCAGTTGTTCTATTTGAGCAGCCAAAATGCTTTGGCAGTATATTTACAAGTGATATACGTACTGACAGTATGTAACATTTTCGGCCACACCTACTTGACCTAAAATGAACAAACTTACTGACTTAAATCTTTAGAACAAAATTTCAATACTTATTCTCTTATTACTTATTTTGTATTATTGAAACAAATATTTGCAGTAAAACTGTCCTTTATTTCAAATAATCTTACGCGACTATCAATGGTCATCGATCTATGAAAAGGTGAGTTCTTCCGCAAATTCAATTTGGGCCTCTTGAGGGTAACAGAAGTTTTTTAATAATTTTGAAATTGGTAGAAATATAAACTAAAGTCACCTAAGATTCCACTATAAAGACAATACCAGAGCATTGATTTTTCATTAAATTCGACATACGAATTCGGCACGAATCGGGGAAAATGCTCGGGAAACCTTCGCATTTTCACTCGATTCTAGGCCTCATCCGTATACTGATTTTATGTCAAGTCAATGCATTATTGTCTATATGCATGTTATGTGTACCTTGAAATCTTTAAAAAGATCCAAATTACTGTCGCGTGGACTTCAGTGGCAAAGAAAAACATTCAATTGTTGATATAAATTCATAAACTATATTGTCATCACGATCCAGGGGAGCCTTTGATGTTGCAGGACATGTTTGCCCTTCCTGAGAACCTGTTGTCAATCCAGTTTTTTGTGGACTTCATATAACTAGTGCCTTATATTAGTTTTTGTGCTGTCTTGTTCTAATTATCTGTGGTTTGCTCTATATTTTTGCGTTTTTTAAAATGTTTTCAATTCTTTTCTTATTCATATATCTTTTTAGTAATTGCTCTCTTGTTTAATATTCATGCAAATTCGCCTTGTGTATTGATTTTGGAATTATTTGTTTTATTGTTTCCGGATTCTTTTTCTGATATATCTTTAAAAAACCTGATTAAACGGAAGTTGTTTTTTTTAAATTCTATTTAAATTTTAATCTTCCAGAACACCTATTATTTATATAACAAAGAACCAATAAGGATTAAAATGTCGAGAAAAAAAAACTTTCTATCTCCAAAATGAACAGACAAAAAATTGATATGAAGTGCTCACTACACGATCTCCAATGAGTGGGAAATCCCATATGGCGATCTCTAATGAGTGGGAAACCCCGTGTGGTGATCTCTAATGAAGGGGCAAGGGAAAAACATACTTACACAGTAAAAATAATATACATTGCTATATTGTCAATCATATTGTGTAAAAAGAGGCCACTTTGTACCTTAATCAAATAAACAGTTACTTAATTTCATTGACCGATATTGTTTCATCCTATACGGTGGAAATATCATATCAATGAAACTTAAACAAAGACAATTTACTGTATTGTCCCCAGAGAATATGCGTTCTTAATTTCAGGAAATTCTCACAATACATTATGTAAACATCATTAAGTCTATATTAGATTTGCCTTAGTACTTTTATTCGGTATTTCAAATAATCACGAACATCATTAAAAGATTTTTGTCTTTTGAATGTAAGAGTCTAGTATAAGGACAAAAATTCCAATGCATGGGTTTTTTTCAAGCGCTTTTAGAAATTTTACATTTGATCTTCAGCGTTTTGGAATATTGTTTTTTGGTTTTCAACATTTTTGGCCTTGAGCATAATTGATGAGTCGTAAATCGACGAAATTTGCACGTCTTGTGCATCAACATAGATATCAAAGAATTTTATTTTTAACCACTAAGTTGATACTGCTGGTGGTGCATGGACTGTCAGTTTCCGTGGTATCCCCAGCTCAGTTGCTAGTATTTCGATTCTAGCCCGAAAAAGATACTTTAAATTTACTGTTACAAAATTGTAAAATCTGCAAAAGCTAAGAAGTATCTCCCATATGCATAGCTATGTCCTTAGAAGGTTTTGGCTTTACCCCGTTTGTTTATTTTGGCATTTTTGAATTTGCTCTTCAACATTTTTTTTTATTATTCTTTTGGTTTTCAACATTTTAGGCCTTAAGCACAACTAACAGAGTCGTAAATTGACAAAATGTGCACATCTCGTGCATCACAATTGGTATCAAAGAATTTATTTTCAATGTTGGATATTTTGATATCAACCTAAACGGCTGTTTACCGTATTTGTCTTGCTAAAATAGGAATAATTTACGTGGGCATCGATTTCAATTGATTTTTAAACGAGTTTTCTCTTTATAATTATGTCAATATTTGTACCAATCACTATTGCTATCGCTTATGGTAAAATATTTGGGATAAAAATTAACCCATGATAAAATCAATACAAATGCAAGCACACAAGAATTATATCTTTATTACATTGCTGGCATATAATCTGAATATGGAAATGGTAGATAATATCACGCAAAATACAAATATAATGCCAAAAATGATCATTTTCTATTTTTTTTTATTGGGGGGGGGGGATTATCTGAAATAAATAGAACGTATCATTTAGAAAACAACTAGGACAATTTAATCAGTATTAAGAAAAAGATGAATTTACTTAATATTTTGTGTAAAGAGGGAGGTACTGCTTACCCATGCGGACCATCAGAGTTCAGCTCCGATTTTTTGAAGGGTCCATGTTTAGTTTTTTGTTTTTCTGTTGTTGGATTGTTCTTGTTCCTTTTTATCTCGGTTTTTGCCAGTGGATTTACGAATGTTGGATGGCACTTCAGCTTTTCTTTATTTGGAATATAATTTTACTTTATGGCACAAGACAAAATCTTGTGTAATTTTGTTACGAATTTTACGACAGTGGTCTCGATCATATGCTTAAATTATTTCAGACCCATGAATTATGGATTAATAGTTTAACTACATTTAGTAACGTCAGGCTGACTTGTATCTTGAATTAACTAAGTATAGATCCACAACCATGCATATGTTTTTTTTAATCAAATAACATTTAGGTCCAATTAAACTACATCTTTTACTAACCTATACTGCTATAACACGACATAAAAACATCCTTTCAGTCTTTTACGAGTCAGGTCAACGGTCTAATGAATGTATATTTCACTTAAGAAGAATTGACAGCGGAAATCATGTCATAAAATTAAAAGCTAGATATATAAGGTTCTTACTTAAGTTTGGGATTACTGTTAATATTGCTTAATCTATCTTTCTTTCAGTTAGAAGTAAAAAGTTTCAACTTTTTCATGTAAAGTTTACATCAAGGTGCTCTTAAAGAACCTTATGTTTTATATCGCCATTTTTTCCTTTCTGGGTTTTTCAAATTGATTAAACCGGTTTTCCAGTTTATTAACTCCCTTGATTTCTGACTAAGGCTGCTGTAATGTATATGGGACCGTGTAATATCTCTATGCAGATTTTATCTGTACAATTGTGTTAAAACTTATATATAATTTAAATGATATGTCAATACTCATAGGCAGGTAAAGTTTTTTTTTATTATGAAATAGTTTTGGTATTTTGTAATATATTTATAAATATTCTTAATTTTATACTGGCCTGTCATGAAAACTGCATGTAGTTTTACATTTTAAACGACCCTGCTACTTGTATCTAAATTATGTACCCTCCAACCAAAATTTATAAGTTAGAAAGAGATCACTTTGTTGGTAATCATACTTTATTGGCCTTTAAAGTATGCTTTATACACCAGAGTGTTAGGATGATAAGGGGGCTGTTTGGGTACCCATAAAACCGGTTTAAGTCATCACTGTTCGGTGTTTGTACCCAGTCAGATTATCCTGACTCTCTGTAGTGTTTATGTTTGTTCTCTTGTATGTTGTGTTTTGTCCGTAGTTCTGTCTTGTTGAGTGGTGTTGATTGATTGGTATATCATTGTTGACCTTTCCTATTATCCATTTTGTTGTTCATTACCCCTGATTACCGTAGTTAAAAATTAGGGGATGTTAATTTGAGTAAAATGGAAATTGGTGAATTAATGTTAGTCAAAAAGACCTTAAGGTGGTACCTAACACTACAGGGAGATAGCTCTGTAAAATCAGCTAAACGTTTTAATAACGTTGTGTTGTTAATGGAATATTAAGCTTTTCAATGATCAATATTAGTGTTTGTCAAACTGCTATACAATCAGTGTAATTTTTCTGATGAATTGGTTGGTTCAAATGTTTTGAAATTTAAAAATTTTTGTCAATGGGTCAAAGTAAATACTTTGTCAAAATTTTATGAAAATTAAACGAGCCAAATTAATTTTAGTGAAAGTGTTGGGTACCACCTTAACTAGATTTTGGGTACCATATTTTTAGCCTGATTTTATTGTTCACTTTGATTGGTGCCTTTTAAGGGTTTTGACTAATATCTGATTTAAGTTAATCTTGAGGTGGTCATTGCACGGAAAGCATTTGGTTTGCAAGTTTTCAAGACTATATACCTATAAAGTGTAGTCATGTAAAGGTCTCTGTACTGAATTTGTATTTATGCATATTACTTTCCTATAAAACGTAAATTGCTATGAAATTGTACGTTTCCGTGATAACAAGATTGGGGGCATTCAAAAGTGGAACCAATAAAGCAGGTTTTCACAAACATGTATCAGGGATAACATAGCTTGGTCAGTTTTTAATGTTTTAATACAAAAAGAAAAGATTAATGCAAAGGGTAAATTATGGATAAATCGCAGGATAAAATGAAAGGAAATGCTAGCTTCTCCTATATTCTTTATAGCAGTCAATGTCGAAACTTATCCATACACTTAAAAATGAGAGTAATTGTATTTGTCATAATATTAAACAGAACAACGAAACGCCTGTCAAACAGTTTCCGTATTATTAAAACTTAAATTAAGCTGAATTCATGAAAATCAAATCGATTTCCCACTATGAATATCATTACAAGAATCAGTCTGAAGCAACAGCATTTTTTTATTGACAAACTCTTACAATGTTTTTGATGATTTACTTTAAGGTTGCTCGCTGATCATGTTTTGGTCTTTGTGTCAAATTTTCAAGGTCTTATAGCTCTAAAATGAGCACATGAACCTATATTTTTTTCTTGCTTATTTGTTTACTATTCATATGTTCTCTCAGACTGAAACACCTATTTCAAATCCTATTTATTTCCTATTAGACCAGCATTCATCTTTAACACTTTTCCAAAATAAAAAATCAATTGATGCAAATTGATAATGCATAGAGAAAAACGATCGACCATTGAATTCTCTTAAACATGTATTTTTCTAGTTTCAATGTAGACTATGTAGCAGAAAAGGGGGTTCAGCAGAAAAACTATTGACAAAATCTCTAAATAAATGTTGTAATGTTCAATTGTTATTTCTGCACGGCAATTCGTAAGACAAAATAGGGTATTTTTAGTTTCCTAAGAAAAATAAGATAAAACTTTAGAATATAATCACCTCTCCTAATCTTCTTTTAATTCATCTGTTACGAAAAAGAAACGATGAATTCTAACACATTTCAAACAAGACTTTGTTGCTCATTAAGTCATTTGCCCCCAGACAGGCAACAGATTAAATTAATTCCTTTGTCCTAAAGATTGTTAACATACTAAATAACTGCAGACGCTCTGTTATCAAGACGTTTGTTTCTGCAAATATTTACCAAAATAGCAAATTAATATTTTAACTTTGACAATTTGCGGCAGCATTTTCATCACTTTTCCATCTTGTTAATGACTTTCTATCCTATCATTGCCAAGCTGACAGGTTCATTTGTTATGACTCTTATTGGATTTGTTGCTTTGTTTGAACATAAAACTATAATGAACCAGAATAGCTATGTTATTTAACATTGTTTATGTTCATTTTATTGCTAACAGTACGCATTATCATTTACTGTCTAGAACGGAATAATATATACTCGGTCACTAACCGTGTGGATAAAAACCCTCTCTTGATTAACAGCTGCAGCTGATTTTTAAACCCCCCAAATCATAAAAAAATTCCAGACATAATCAGTAGGACAGAAAAGGTCAACAACGACATACCAATCAATTAACACCACCCAGTCGACAGAGCTTCAGGCAAAAATAGCATAAAACACAGACATGGAAACAACAGAGTCATAATAGCGGATTTAAGCCGTTTTTTTGGGGTGTATCCAAACCACCCATTTATCTATAAACAAAGCAAAAAACAATCAAAGAAACAAACAGATAGCCAGGATAGTCAGATTTGGTACAGATAACGAGTATAGTACGGTAAGACCGATGTTATGGATACCAAACCTCCCTTATCTATCCTGACACGCTGGTGTATAAAACAGACTATAAAAGCCGATAACAGTATGATTACCAACAAAGCTGGTCGTTAGTTAGAAATGTTAAAATTGGTTGGACGGTACATTATTTAGATAGCAGGGGAGAACGTTCTCTTTTTAAATGTAAAACTAGCTAAGGCTATCATAGCTAATGGTATATAGTCGCTCTATTCAACGATATTGAGAGAAGTAGCACTCCAATAAAAGACAGCCATAATCCAGGTACTGTCACATGTAATGTAAAAAAAACTTATACTGAACTTTGACCCAACAGAACATTTGATGTCAAATTTAATCTATATCATTCAAAGAGTTTTAAGATAAATACGTTTATGAAGTATAGATGTTAAAACTACTAAAAAGATATGTTTTGCAACACTTACCTTTTGAAAAGATGAGTAACTATATCTTACGACACAAATTATGTTTTTATTTACTTTAAAGAAGCAGGACATGCTTCCCCTCCGCGACACTTGGTGTCAGTTCAGGGTTTTGTGGGAATTCATATTGAAATTGCTTCAGATTTTGAGCTGTCTTGTTCGGATTCTCTTTGGTTTTGTCTTTGTAGTATGTGGTCACTGTGTTAGTGTTCTCAGGAATTCACATTGTCTTTGGGTTCTGCTCTTGTCGAATTTTCTCATTGTCTTATTTGATCGGTATTCTTTATCCGATATTTCATTGTCGTGAAGATAAAAATATCAGCTATATTATTCTTTTATATCAATTTTGATAGTTGTGTACATTTCGTCGATTTACGACTCATCAGTTGTGCTCCCGGCCTATGTTGAAAACCAAAACAACAGTCCAAAGGAATTAAGAGCAAATTCAAAATATCAAAATGACCAAAAAAGAGTAAAGCCAAAACCATCTACGGACAGAGATATGAACAACGGAGATAATCCTTAGTATATATCATGCTTAAAATCTTGGTTCCATCTCCCCACTGATCATACAACAGGCTTGACTTTTGGCTAGCAGATAAGAGATCAATATCGAACATGTTTTCCATAAATTTGCTCAATCAAATAGGTTGCCTTTACAGAAATTTACCAAAAAGAGTTAAAAATTCACTCTAATGAGATATACCTCATATCTTGAACGTCTGTAGTTTTTAAGTTGTTTAGTTGTCAATTCGTAGCTTAAGGATGATCGCTGGTCTAATAGGAAATAAATAGGATTTGAAATAGGTGTTTTAGTTTGAGAGAACATATGAATAGTAAAAAAATAAGCAAGAAAAAAATATAGGTTCATGTCCTCATTTTAGAGCTATAAGGCCTTGAAAATTTGCAGGAAATGGGTTTTCTCTGGATTTGTCATTGTCATTTCATTGACAACTTCAGTCTCTCAAAGATGTATAAAAAATAAAAAGGATTTCATAAAATTTTGTCAAATACCATTTTAAGGTATGTATGATTGAATTATAAAAGAAAAAGTGGGGGTTCATGGGCAAAACAATTGCATGTTTAAGAAATGGATAAAACCCGAGGATTCCGAAAATCTGACAAAAATACCAAAACATGACTAGCGAGCATCCTTAAATTAAATCATCCAGACCACATCACAGTAAACATGATATCCAGTCTAATGTACGGATTTAAGATCTCGGAGATAATGATTTGAACACAAATTTCAATGACAAACGCAGACATACTTGTCAAATTTCTAATAATAAATGTATTTACCACTGACAAAGAACTTTTATAAAATTGCAAAGGACATTTACTGTTCCGATCATTACCGAAATCAAACAAATGTTCTTTAAAGATTACATGTGCCTTATAAATGTCAGTTTTACTTAGAGCAGAAATAAAGACACATTTATTTATAGAAGTCTTTGTCGCCTTACGTTAAATCAACTTATTCAAACGAATCCGCTTTTTCTCCCAAATTGCATGTTTTATCGACAAGACGGAGACCAAGATGCATATAGAGATGTCAGGAAAAAACACACAACAATCATAACTGCAATTCAATGAACAAAATGTGTTATTTTATTACACGTAGTAATCGAATCTTATGATGACCAAAAGGACTTACATGTGGGCAAACGGTATTTGCAATAACTTGAATAACGATTCTCAGTTAATAAATGCGATTAGGAAGTCTAGCATAATGCCTTCCTCAATTTGGAAAAAAAATCTGCCTAATTTTCCACGAAGCGACACTCTCATGCCACCATTTCTGGACAGTGGTATTGTTCTTCAAAGAAGTTTTAACAAATTATCTGATAGCGGGAAACAATAACAAATGACATTCTCACAAAATTTTACATTGTAACATACGAAAGCGTTGCTATTTACAAAGCACAAGAAATTTCTTACAGGCCATCTGCATTAACATAACATTCTTGAATTCATATTTTGAATATGTAATTTAGGTCAGAACATTTAAGTTTATGAGCAAGGAAGAATTTGTTGATCGTGTGTATTGTCCTTACTAATAATTAGTTATTTTCTAGGCAAAGCATTGATATCATTTCCCCAGAAGTTTTATGTTGGTCAGCGCAATAATTTTAACTTACCGTTTGACGGCATGATGTTTGTTAGGTGTTCTATATAGTTCTAAATTTTAACTTTTAAAAAAATGAGGTCTGTATAATGTTTCATGTTTTCACTATTCGCATAAATTTCGCTGAGTTATAACATGTTGTCCCTGTTCGCATGAATTAGGCATTTCTATTACATGTTTTCACTCTTCGAACGAGTTTGGATTTGATATTGAGTTTTCTTGCTCTCTGCACGAATTTCATTGTTATAACATATTCTTGCTCTTCGCATTACTTTTGCATTCTTATTGGCTTTTAGTATTTTTGGAGCCCCCTACTTTATATTGTAGTTTCGGTATTATTTTATCGATATTTGATATCGACATTTCATTTAATAAATAATTCACATCTAATAATGGAATCTTAATGGCTATCTTCAGAGCTTCCGTCTTACAGCAGTTAATCAAATTTGAACAAAGATTTAATATCCATCTTTGTAATATCTGTAAATACTCGGTAAAATATAGATAAATCTCAAATTCTTTTTCTAATGTGATGGTTTTGGCATTACTCTTTTGATCAATTTGGCAATTGATTCTGATCTTAAAGATTTGTGGCTTACTGTTTCGGCTTTAAACACTTTCAGCGAAATGTGCATTTTTAAATCTTGGAAACGGAGAAATATCATACAATTTATTCAAATGAATACTACACTAGCTATAAAAAAGACGACTCCTGGAATGATTCATTACAAAAAAATGCCTTTAAATTTTCCGTTCAACGAAATGACCCTACAATGCATCAAATTTATTTCGGTATTTTGTGATACGTTTTATTTTTATTCCTATTTTTGGTTATGAAGAATTGCGTTGCTTCAAAATAGAAAGAGAGTCTTACTATACATTTTATCTTGATGTAACGTGTTAGCTTTTAATATATAGTTGAAGACTTTACAAAACATCATTATTTGTTATTCTCATCAGCTTAAGATCTTAAAAGACATTATTATGTATTTTTCACATCAGATTAAGACAATGAAGACATTATAAAATCATTTCCTCCATCTGAGATAGACCTCAAAATTGTCCACCCGAAGTGTTTTCTCCACGAGGGCATTATCCCTGGGGTGACAATTATCAAACAAACACAATCCACTATGTGTATTCACTCAATTTTGTATCAGTTCTTCGGTGAATATTTTACAACGGGTGTATAAATTTGGAACAAATGACGGTTATTTCTGGACAGCCATGGGGCATCACATTTGTCGCCCGGAGGACATCACATTTGTCTCTCGGTGTCGCAAATTTTCAGTAAGAAATCAAAATTGTCTTATTACAATTATACTATGTAAGGCATAATAATATTTATTATTCTCATCAGTTTAAGACATTATTTATTATATACATCCGTTTAAGACCTTACGAGACGTCATTATTTTCCCAAATTTAGTAATGTTTTTACAAATTATAAACAACCAATGAACAATCAAGTCTGATTTAGCTATATTATTAGTCAACGTAATAAAAGGCGCAGTATTTGTTTAAAACAAAGTGTTATAATTAGACTTTCTTAGAATTGACTTCCTTAATTCGTTTATTAATGTAACAATGATCAGTAATTCCTGAAAATGTATAAACAATGAGATCAGTACATATTTGCTTCCCTCTTACCCTGCTAATAATGTTTATGAAAAAGATCTATGAATCGCATCTTTGAGAAGGAAGTATATTGTTTATTGCTGTAGGCGAGGTTTAATGGTGGTGTGTTCGGAACAAAACATTGTACAGCTGTAAATATTTTTTTTGTCAATGCCAATTTGTCTAAATAATGTTCTATAACGCAATGACCTTTGACGGAACCAATTACATAAAGTGACCAAAGAAACAGAACACAACCAAAACTGATGTTATCGATTTTTCACAGCAACGTCCAAACAAAACACGCGCTGTTCCTGGACGTGAAGAGATTTTGTCCACCAAATTTCTTCTTTCATTGTAAATTGTTTTTTTTTAGGCAAATTTGCTTTTCTATCTAAATACATAAAATAATGAGTCAATTTATCTTGGAGAGAAACATATTCTATCTATTTCATTAAATTGTAGATGCTTATCATGTTCGTGGTATAATATTTAAAACAAGTCAACTGATGAATACAAAATTATCCGAAATTCTAGCCGGTTTTCTAAAGTTTGTTTCAATCGCAGGTTATTCGGTAAGAAAACTGTCTGACATCCTCAAAAAATATCCGAAAAACAGGTCATTACTACAAGTTGAAATTCACGTTTTTTAATAAACCGTCACCTTCGCTGAATTCAAAGAATTCTAGAATAAAATTCTATATCCGTTTACAACTATGTCAGTAAGAATACCTCAAATCAAACATTGACCATTCAAAATAGTACTGGACTATAAAAAGAGATGGTGCTAAAATAAAATGTGCAATCGTAGAAAAAAATGAAATATTTTAATGAAGAAAAAACCACGATAAAGGTCGGAGTAAAATCATTGCCAACACAAAACTTAAAGTCTATTACATATATACACTTTCATGAAGTATAATGGTGGTTATATCACTAAAGGTCTTCAGAGTAAATTTTAAATAATCCAACACATTTTAAGGAAACTTCAACAAATTTGCCTCAATGGTGGTCGATGGCCACCATCAATTAATTGCTAGATAAATTCAAACCTGCTTTAAAGGGCACCTCTATACAGCAAATCACTGTACATAAAGGGCACCGTGAAAATGTTCCATTCATAAACAAAGTATATAAAATTAACCTCTGTATAATGGGCATCTGCTTATAGAGGGCAATTTTTTCTGGTCACTAGTGTGCCCTATTCTGGTTTGACTGTATTTCAGTACAATAAATTGATGCTAAACTATTTACTGTTGTAAAATTGCAAATATTGTTAGCACTGTTCCTTTATTTTTTTAATTATGCAATTGTTATAACATTATAATAATGGTTGTTTTTTCAAGAATACATGTTTTTATTAAGAGACCGAACTGTATTATCTGTCAATTGAAAATTGACCAAAAGAGTGATTTGAGTTGTTACAATTCATTTCAACATAAGGAAGATAAAGCAATTCCTCAATGTAAATTGAGACGTACTGACAATGAACAAATATAGACTGTAAATGGAACCTAAGAGATTTTAATTAAAGAATGACAACAGCTAATGCAGTTAATATCATGCGCATTAAAAAGTAAAAATAACAATACTTTCAGAGACAGAAACTGATTGATGGGGCAAAATCGCTGATTCTGTCTAATAATGGAATCTTTGAAAAATGAGTATCCTAGATTATAAGCTCAAAGTAGTCTGCTTAAGAGAGTATACCGACATGTTGTATAATATTTACCAACCGAAGTGTTATTCCAAACCAATCACTGCGATTAAGGAAAGTAAAAACGATTTTAACAGTAGTCAAAGAACAACGTAAATAATATAGAAATTGCTATTTACTTAAAAAGGGTTTGTGACATTAACTGACTGATTGACCCATTTTGTATTTGGTACAATATATTGTATAGTTTATGACCCTTAAACATCAAAATGATATTAATATCTAGAACACAAATAGACTTGCATGAATCAGCTGAACTTTCAGCAAAAATATTTCAATAAAAACCAAGGACCTGTGAAATACTTGTAAGTATTTTCTTCATAAAGCAATCTGATAAAAAAAAAAGAAAAAAAGGGTGGTAGCTAGTATTGCTTAGTACAAAAATGGTTACCAAAATTTCCAGGCATTATTTTCTTTTTAAAATAACTTATCTGTCATACGATTTGATTACTAAATATGTCATATAAAATCTAATCGTTCCCATAGTTATGTTGCTTTTTTTAACATTAAATGTATATACAAAATCTTGACCAATAAGATACAACAAAACGAAATCCATATGGGTTCTGTCCCATAATCTATACTGTATAACACATACTGACCAGTAAGAAGTGTTTTCATATCAATAGCATATTTTGTAAGTGACTGTACTACAAGATCAATAAAGAAAATATTATTAATTCTTATGCTGAGACCAATTAAAACCAATACTTTCTTTTTAATTACCGTCGAACAGAGAATGAAACGATAAACCCATGTCATGTTCATTATTTAACTTTATTACGGCATAACGACCATATAGGACTGCGTATTTTCTACATTTAAGCTAAGACGTCTCCATCTATCTTGAAATTTTTATTTTAGTAATCTAATTGTCAAATTTAAAACTTGACATATTGCTCACTAACTTGAAACGAAGTCCATTAAAAAATGTCGATGACACAATAAGAAATTTTAGAGTAGACTTTATGCAGTGAAATTCTTGAAATCGTTACTAATAATAGGTTCTTACACATGTCGTTATCGAAGATCGGAGATTTCTTCCACGAGTGTAATTTTTTGTTTGTTTAGTTGGGGTTTTACGCCGTTTTAAGCACGTTTGGCTATTTCGCGGCGGCCAGTTTTTATTGGTGGAGGAAGCCGGATTACCCGGAGAGAACCACCGACCTTCGTTAGGAAAATTGGGAATCCTTGTCAATTAAGATCGGTGTAGAACACACCCCGCCAGAGGTGAGATTCGAACTCACAACGTCAGCGTTGACAGACTAGTGATCAAAAGTAGTCATGACGAACTACCTAGACCACTCTGCCACCGAGGCCCCCCCCCACGAGTGTAAGAAATTACGTCTCTTTTCACAATTGGAGCACAGCAGATAAAGATATTCCTTTAATATAAATAGTGATGTATTGAAAATGAACAAATATTCACAACAGCGAGTAAATAGAACCTAAGACATCTTAATTAAAGAATAAGTACAGCTAATATCTTAAAATAAACAATACTTTCAAAGACAGAAACTAATCTATGACGCAAAACGTTAAGCCCTGGTTCTGTCGAATAATGCAGTCTTTGAAAACAGAGTATCCTAGATTATGAGCTCAGAGTAGATAGAGGTAAGAGCTTAATCATTGCTGAAAGAACAAAGCGATTTAAACAGAAGACTGACAACAGCAAGCAGAATTGTTTTATCGAATTTCTTTAAACTTAAAAAGGGCTTGTGGTATGAATTATTAGATGATTACGATTAATGAACACCTATTTTTTAAAATTAGTATAATATATTGTACAGCTTATGACCGTTAAACAACCAAAAGATATTAATATCTAAACAAAAATAGACTTGCAAGAATCAACTGAACTTGCCGCAGAATATTTGAATAAAAACCAATGACGTATGAAATACCTGTATTTCGTCATCAAGCAATCTGATAAAAAAGAAAAAAAAAATGTTATTATTGCTAACTACAAAAATTTTTCTTACCAGAAGAATTTTTGCGTTCCAGAATCCTTTTCTTTTTAAAATCATTTATCGCCTACATACGGAATACTTTGTCATCTGTAAGCCACGACGACTTGATTAATAAATATGTTAGATAAAATTTAATCGTTCCATACGTATGTTGTTTGTCCGCTAATAAATGATTAGGTACAGAATATTGACCAATAAAATACTCCATATCCGTTCTTTCTCATAATTTACAACAAAAAAGAGAAAGAGATAAAATTCCGACCAATTAGAAGTGTTTTCATACCAATAGCATATTTTGTAAGTGAATGTTCTAAAACATCAATAGAGGATATACCACAAGTTCTTATACTCTGAAACCAATTAAAATGTGATGTTCTCATGATTGAGAATGCTCGCTAGTCATGTTTTGGTCTTTTTGTCAGATTTTCGGAATCCTCGGGTTTTGTCCATTTCTTAAACATGAAATTTTTTGCCCATGAACCCCCACCTTTTCTTTTATAATTCAATCATATATACCTTAAAATGGTATTTGACAAAATTTTATGAAATCCTTTTTATTTCTTCATACATCTTTGAGAGACTGAAGTTGTCAATGCAAAGACAATGAAAAATCCAGAGAAAACCAATTTCCTGCAAATTTTCAAGGTCTTATAGCTGTAAAATGAGCACATGAACCTATATTTTTTTCTGGCTTATTTGTTTACTATTCATATGTTCTCTCAAACTAAAACAACTATTTCAAATCCTATTTATTTCCTATTAGACCAGCGACCATCCTTAAAGTCGAACTGAGAATGCAGGCAATAAAACCATGTCACTTTTAACATTTACAATGTAACTTCATTATTGAATAACGAACACATGGTATTGTGGATTTTCTACATTTCAATACTTGCACGCCTCTGTATGTCCTCAAATTTTCCTTTTAGAAACTAAATTATTATATCTATAATGAAACATGCCGTCGATTGCAGGGACAGATCGAATGAAAGCGGATTAAAACATTTTTATTGACACGAACCTATTATTCTTTAGTTTATATTACCTGTCTTACATTTTGTTTTTACAAAATATGGAAAACATGGAAAGAAAATAAGATTTTTATTGCGCACTAACTTGAAATTCAGGAAATTCAAAAATGCCGATGACACAATCAGAAATGTCAGAGTATACTTTATGCAGTGAAGTTCTCTAAATCGGTTACTAAAAATAAGAGGTTCTTCCACGTGTAAAAAATTCGGTATTTTTCACAATTGGGGTGCAGCAGATAAAGGCATTCCTTAACTATGAATAGTGGTGTATTGAAGATGAACAAATAGTGACAGCAACGACTAGATAGACCATGAAAG
Organism: Mytilisepta virgata; assembly: GCA_028015205.1. Lineage (NCBI taxonomy): Eukaryota > Metazoa > Mollusca > Bivalvia > Mytilida > Mytilidae > Mytilisepta > Mytilisepta virgata. The sequence continues at coordinate 66,677,386 of CM051517.1, read as the reverse complement.
ATTTTAATTTAAGAATAACTACAGATAATATCTTGTGCAATAAAAGTAAAATAAACAATATTTTCAGGGACAGAAACTGACCGTTGAACAACAACAAAAACAACAACTAAATATTTATATTCAGAACATATTTTGACTTACGTCAATCAGATGAACATTCACCGCAAAATATTTGAATAAAAACCAACGAACAAGGACAAATACTCATGAAATATGTAAGTCTACGTGTATCAATCAAAAAGCAATCTGACCAAAACAAGTTCATTGCTTATTACAAAAATGGTTCTTGCCAGAATTTTTGTGTTCCAGGCATCCTTTTCATTTTAAAACTAATTATCACCTACATGCGTAAAACTTTATAATCTTTAAGCCACGATCCGATTACTAAATATAATTTGATAAAATTTAATCGTTTCCATACGTAGGTTGTTTGTCCGCTAATAATGATATATGTACAGAATATTGACCAATAAAATATATCAAAACAAACTCCTTATCCGTTCTTTATCGTAGTGTACAAAAAATACTGACCAATTAGATACAACATTTTGTAAGTGAATGTCACAGAGATCAATAGAGGTATACCTAAATTTTTTATACTCTGTAACCAATTAAAACCACGATGTAATTAATTAAAATAGAATAGATAATGGGGCGATAAAACCATGTCATGTCACTTTATTATGGCATGATGAACACCATTGCAAAGCAATAATTTTACACTTAAACCTTGTACGCCATCGTATGACTTCAATTTTTTTTTATTTTAGAAATATATTTTTTAAATATAGAAATTAAACATCACGTCGATTGCTGCGACCTAATTGGCAGAATATTTTACTATATTCATAGGTAATTTAAACGGGTCACAACTCTTTACTGCACACCTTATAATTTTTAACTTTTGAATATTTTGGAATATAACCAATAACCTATTTATTTTGCTTGTGTTAGAATACACACACACGCACAAAATAGCAACATTCGTAATTGGTGACAAACAAGACTTTTAATGCGCTCTACGACGATTGTCCAAAAATATTTACATCACAATGCGAAAAGTAATGGTGCAATGAATATCATAAGTTTCGAATAATGTTTGTTTCTATTTATATGTTGAACCATTTATTCACAAAGATGATTAAATTAGGTTTCTGATCTTATAACGTAAAATTCCGTATGATATAAGAATACAACAATGAGTACAGATTTTAATTATTTCTGAATACAAGATCACTTGAACTCAAACTATTAAAATATTTACTATAAAGGTCAATTTCTGCTCACGAAATTCAGTGAGATAGAGGTTGGAAACATCTTGAACAACATCAAAATCATCAGATATACATATATTTATTTTTTTTTACAATAAATGGTGCCCGGATTCTCCACCATTTGTTGTAATAAAATAATATAAATATATATTATTGATGATTTTATTGATGGTGATTATGGTGATGTTGATGATTTTAACATCTATCTCTCTTAGTGCATGAACGTCGACAGCAGAACAGCTGTTGCGACGGGAAACTTCGTTTTCACATCACTAATCGGGGAACTTAGCTGCTGGTAGAGCATGGAGATGGAACACAAAGAATACACTAGGAACACCTATTGAAGACAGCAATACTATAACTTTATAAAGAGAAGAAACTAAAAAGGAGGAAAAATTGTACAAAGTATAAAAGTACAATTAAAAATAAAACTGTGAGATGAATTTTTATAGAATTCAAAAATAATTAGTTGAAAATATTTACTTAAGATAGTTACATTATTTTCATATTATAAGATTTTCAAACTGAACAATAATTATTAATGTTTAAATTTTGAATATTGAAGACAGCAATACTGTAACTAAAGTATGCTGCTTTATTTTATACCTTTTTTCATTTTACACGTGGTCAGTAATTTTGTATTGTGACAGATCAGGTCAAGATATCTGACCGCAACGGCCAAGATTAAGTGTTTGTTAAATATTTATCAATATAATTATATTCGACAAAGAGGATTACTGCTGGCACAAAAGCTTCTTAACCAGGATTTTATCAAGGAGAAATTGATGTCATCACTTAGGAAATGTTACGGTCGTCATCACGAATTGATTGACCGTTACGGTGTACCAATATCTAAGATGATGTTGGACCTGTCCCCATTGTCGTAACATTTCATGTACCTCCTTCGATTTGTGAATACCACTGGATTGACTTTGTTGAACTTCACGACGGGTGCCGTATAAGGAGCAGGAACTGATTACCCTTCCGGAACACCTAAGTTCACTCCTGGTTTTATAGGAGTTCGTGTTGTTCATAGTTTTTTTTCCAGTGTTTATTTGTTCTGCTTTTGAATGTTCATTTGTCTTCCCGGGTTTGTCTGTCTAAATCTTGTTTGTTATTAAATATTTATCAAGGGACATTATGTCCATATTTAACTTGCCCCTTGATAAATATTTAATAACAAACAAGCTTGATAGGGACCATATGGCCACTGATTTCTTTTCTTGAAATAAAGAATGTGATGTGAAATGGGTCAAGCACAAATGTCGTAAGCTTCGAAACAAGGATTAATTTCGAGAAAAACAATTTAGGAAAATATAATCTATAACAGCAATATCCGTTTAGGATTTACGCGTGTATATAACTTTTGAAAATTTGCAATGTCGGTATTTTATACCATAGTTTATTTTTTCATTGCTTAACAGATAATGAAAAACCAAATCAATAAAGGTAGGGCAGAACTAAATACAAAAAATTTTTTGATGCCCGTTTTGATGCACAATATCTGCACATTCCGTCGACTCATCAGTTGTACTCGAGGCCTAAAATGTTGAAAACCAAAAACAACAATCCAAAACCTTGAAGATCTTTAAATGCAAAATGACAAGAAAAAAGAAAAAAGAAAAAAGAAAAAAAAAAAGAAATAATAATAAAATAAATTTAAAGCAAAACATCATTTTAGGAAAGAGCTATGCTCGAGGGAGATATCCTTAATTTTCACAAAATTTAACCATATTTTATTTTTGTAACTGTAAATTAAAACTATCAGTTTTTCTCTATTATTGAAAGACTAGCAACTGAGCTTGTGATACCTTTCGGGAACTCGCAGTCCACCAGCAGACATATAGACTCTATGATCCAATCTATAACCAACACCTGTATATAGCCATACATGACAGAGCTGTTTCCAGTGGCGGATCCAGAACTTTTGCTGGGGGGGACTATTTGAGGGGGGGGGGTCTCTTTCCAAGAAATGTTTTGAAATTTTAGTGTAAATCCTACATTCTGAGATATTTCAAGCTAAATTACAGACATTTGTCTATGGTTTCGTAAGGGGGGTCCCATGGATCCGCCCCTGGTTTCCATATCTGTAGCAAAAATACCAGTTTCAAGCCAGTACTAGCATCTAGCAGATGAAGCAAAATTTTCTAGCTTTCAGTCATGTTAAGCCTTTATACTAAAGCTTAATTTTGTAGCATTTTCATTTACGAACCTGCATGGACCTGTTTCCTGTTTGGAACTATCATAAAAGAAAGCTGCTGATAGTTTTTATAGTGTACAGCAGCTTATATCAACATGATCTGGTTACATTAGGCCATTTATTCGAAATATTGCAAGAATTTAACAATACTTTTTTATATAATATAATATATATGTGATCTGAACTAATTTTAACCTAAAATATCGAATTAATATGCACAAAAAGTTGCCAGAACTGTCGTGAACTTATATAGAATACGATTGTCAGAAATTTAGTCTGAGATTTTTCTGTTATCAAACGGCCTGTTATAGAATTTGCTTGGGACTTGGGACAACAGAGCGCTCTCCATATATAAAACTTGAGAATATTGCAAACAACATTTATATTTTTTTCGAATTTCAAATTAATTTTCTTAAACTGTCAAAAACCGGCATATTTCATTTCTTTAACCATTCTAATAATTACTTCTGCTTCAGGTAAAAATAAATTTATTCAGCATCAGAATGCCATTTATGACCATCCAACATGAAAAGTAGACACTTTGTCATAATTACGAAAACAGTTGTTTTTAATTAAATTCATAATAATTAGGGACATTATTTCAAACTTCATTTGACCTTTTCTGAAGAGACAAATGGTTATATATAGTTTACTTGGTAGAAATGAAACATATTAGTCTTAAAACGCTCTTAAATGCCGATTCTGAACACAGGAATGTCCGATTATTAGAAATACTCTGATGTGGATCTGGTCTTTTCGAGGACCTGGCTGTCTGAAAGGCAGATATTGTACAGGCCTTAGGCTTTTATAACAAATTATGTTGAAGAGAGTGGGTGACAATCTGGTCGGAAATGAGGATAGAAATGACAAATGCTATACCGACAACACGGAATAATTTTACATAAACATGATAACATGCAACAAATAATTCAAAGTGGTCATGGTTTAGTCACCATTGTTAGAGGGTCATTATTCGGAATTTAAATATTTTTAACAGTTAGTTTCAAATAATTTTTTACGTAATAGTATAATAACTGTTTTTATACCATTCTAAATTTATTTTTATTTGCATAAAAATAAATTAAAATCATTTTTTGTTTTGTTATCCCCGCGAAGCGGCGGGGATAATGTTTTGCTGTTCGCCGTACGTACATACGTGTGTACGTAATGTCAAGGGTTATCTCAGGAATCATAAGAGATAGAAAACTGAAACTTTGATCATTGTTAGCATTGTTGATGTAGATTGTGCCGAAGGTTTCGGAATTTTGGAATTTGCCCTTAGGGCATAATTATGAGCAAAAAACGGATTTCGCGATGTCCAGTAAATAGTGAAATCTTCTAAACTATTTGGACTATAATGCTGAAACTGAAATCATGACTAGTATTACACATGGCAAATTCAAAAGTGGCATAAGAATTTTGTCTGAAACCCTTGGGGGCATAGCAACAAGAGAGTTAAGAAAAATCCAAAATCGATTGTCACAGAACTCCTCTTACACCATAAGCGGTAGAAACATAAAAAATTGTGCATTACTAGCACTTTACAAGTTGTCTGTGCCGAAGGTTTTGGAATTTTGAAATTTGCCCTTGGGGCAGAAAAAAATTTTCTGGAAGAGTCTCAGACTTATTAAATTTTGAAAATTACCAATCAACCATACTTTCAGATACTAGCAGAATAATAGCTTTTAAATGAATATTTTGATTTCAAAAATAAATAAATAAATAAATAAATAATTCCAACTTTGGTAAATTTCCTGAAAGACTCTAAGATTTTCATTTTTTGGAAATGCATCTAGCAACCATGCATATTTAGAACCATTAATATCATTAGAGTTAAGGTTACCATTCAATTCCAAAAATGGAATTCCAAATATGGTTACCTTCCTGAAAGACTCTAAGATCTGAATTTTTTGGAAATTTATCTAGCAACCATGCATATTAATAACCATTAATATCATTAGAGTTAAAGTTACCATTCAATTTCCAAAAATGGAATTCCAAATTTGGTTAATTTCCTGAAAGACTCTAAGATCTGAATGTGTTTTGAAAAGTTCCTAGCAACAATGCATATTAATAAATATTAATGTCACAAAACTTAGGCTAACCATTCAATTTCCAAAATTGATATTCCAACTTCGGCAAATTTACACTTAATTAGTAGAGCATATCATCATAAAAACAGTTCACTACCTGTATTTACATTATCAATGTATGATATCCTAATCAGTCACACTTCATTTAACATTATGACTACTATCTCACTTGTCCAATTCATTACTAAAGTTATTGTCACATCTGAGAATAATTTCTTTGGTCATTTGTGTTATTAATGGCAAAGATATTTAATAATCAAATATGTAATCAAATGAATATATTACTGTTCATGCTTTTTCATGTAAATTTTATAACTATATGTCCATTTCCTTTAGCGCATTTAATTTTGTGATTAACACAACAGTGGCGCAGGGATATGCAGCGTGGCTGCCGTGTTTCATTTTTGGTAGTACCTGTTCTTGAAATAAAAGAATTTCAAATTAAAAGGGTCACGAAATTGAAAGAAGCAATATAACTATTACAGAATGAAAGTCATAATGCATTAAAACATGACGGACATAAATTTATCTAAAAACATAAGAAATAAAATTAAAAAGTCTAAGAAAAAAAAAACATTCGCAAAAAGTAGTTACCTACTTTTAATCGTGTAAAAAAAATCTTACCCCATATGATTTTCTCAGCTTCCTTCTTCCTTGTTAATAATTTAAAGCAATTCATCAACGAGGAACTGTAAATTAATAAGTCCAATACACAATTTTCACTCATCCAATGTGCAATTATCAAAGTCATTCGGGAAATGAGGTTTTGTCAGCCTTTCATACAATACCAACCTGCCAATCTACGATCAATTATATATAGCTTTATCAACCAATATATATATAAGGAGACGTTAACCAATTAGGCGTTCCTTTTATGTCAACAAAAACATTTTAAGTCAGAACTTCGAAATAGATCGATAAAATATGGAATTGGAAAAGATTGGAATATTAGAATAAAAAATGTTTCGAAAAATACAACCTACTTAATGCACAAATGTGGTTCTATTAATTGATATACGAATGAGACAAATCCGAGTCGTTGCTGGTATTAAATGTAGCTAACGTCACAGCACTTAAATTGCCACCATTTTCACTGCTTTTTGCGTTAAAATTTAGAAATTGGCCTGTCTACCAAGAGATTGAAATGCAAAATTTCAAAAGCTGTTACAGACCCTTGTATCTGGGTATTTAGTTGTTTTCTCGTATAGTCTTTTGCAAATGACTGTATGTTGCAATGTTGCATATATGAGCAAATCGAAACGGATACCCAAAATCGCGAAGTTTCCGAATTATTTATAATACACTTCCAACCTGAGGGTGTAATTGAAAATACTTTATAATTTATCATTATCAAATTTGAAACTTTTAGATAAAATGTTGGTATTACATTATGCACGAGATTTTCTGAAACTGAATTCAAGGCCTTAAATAATTTCAAGGAATTTAGCTGACGTCGCATGTCAGCGACATTGTAGTGCCAGTTACAATAAAAAAAATAATTCATAGTGCGTAATAATGAACGTACATCTGTTTTTTTTAACTCTGTCAAATCGCCTGTAATTTTATAAAGTATATAAGAAAACACCAGTTTTCAAGATTAACTTTTCTCTTCTATTAAAAGATCACAGTAGAGTGGATGCAGTGGAGCATTTTTTGCACCGGGCACAATTTGGGTTCCATTGACCTTGACTTAAATAAGCATCTAAAAAAAATATGTTATTGTGTGCATACTAAATATAGAAAAAAAAGGATTGGTAAATAAATAGTTTTTTTCACTGAGTATAGACGTAAATTTTAAGTAGTTCAACGGTATCACCAGCTGAGATGGTAGTGTTTAAATACGACTGATACTTTAAAATTACTATTAGGAAAATATCAAAGGAGTAGGTTCACTAACTAGCAAAAAAATTTTTTAAATGTCACAATTTAATGATGAGAAAACGTGTTTAAATGATAAAATATACAATTGAACTGAATTTTTGGGATAAAAACAGCAAAGATGATGAAAAATCACGAATTTCCGGAATTTTTTTGTAAAACTATATTATCTAAATCCTATTTGAAATTTGATGTATGTTATTGGAATTATCAGTTCTTTATGATACAATTGATTAATTTGATATCATGGCTTAATTTTGGGTGAAAAATTCCAAAAAAAATCACTAAAAATCTCAGATTTCTGGAAAACGATTGTACATTTTTTTTAAGTAATGGTTAATTACCATTTGGCGATTGAAATTGCTCCCAAAAGGACCAATGTAGGTACTGAAGAAGGGAAATTAATATTTTTTTCAAGTTACTAGTCAACTTTTCGGGTTAAAATCAACAAATATCAATTTATGAAAAATAGGCGGGAAAACTGAAATCGTAAGGAAAATTGACCAAATTGAATAAACAAGCCCCCTTTCCAACGTGTTCTCACATGCTCTATGTTGTTTTTATGGATATTTTTACCGTAGTTTTTATGAATGTACATTCAAGGGTTCATAAACATCATATGTACTGAATGGACCCAACGTAACAAAATATCAGCTGACAGGGCCGTTTTAGTGGGTTCGTGCCTCTACTCCTTTGATGAAAACTAAGGAGCACCTGCCTCCTGCATAGCTGTGTCCTTAGATGGTTTTAACGTCATATACATCTATCAACACTTACTGGTATTTAGTTAGATCTTCCCCCAAAAACTGGAAAACTGGTTGCCATTACCATATAAAGGATACAATGAAATTTGTTGTAGAGTGATAAAGTGTAAATTTAAGTACTTGTACACCTTTTCCCCATCTTTAAATTTGGATTGAATCAATTATTTTACTTCAAAGCGCTCACTTTTGCAAATGTGACTTTAAAATAATTTGATCTCCCTTTGCTCGTCATTTGGAAACCCCTAGTTTTTTCCCTTTTGACCCGTTCTAATATTCGGAACTTTTTCGGAATTTCCACGAAAATATTTTGGGGAATATCTACCCGTTAGAAATTGCGTTGACATTAACCGATTTTAAGATGTAAGTTTGTCGTTGATATATTGAAAATCCAGCAAAAGAGAGATTTTAACATTTTAAACTCACTTCTTCAAAGTCACAGTGTCACACTGACCTTAATTTAAATTTGGATATCCCGTTTATATACTTTTTTGAATCTTAATACTCAACATTTTATTTTTTTCTGACGTAGTAAAGTTTCGATTTTTACCTTTTGACGTTACAGATGCTTGACATTGGTAACAGTTTGGACGTTTTATCAATTATTATCCCCTCCTCAACGAAGTTGCGAGGGAATATAGTAACGCCACCGTCCGTCCGTCATTTCGTCCGTAACATAGGTTAAAGGTCAATGTCACAGAAGAACTTGTGAACACCCTTCATGAGATTTTGACCAAACTTGACGCATATTTAGTCCTTATGAATATCTAGAACCCTTTTGATTTTCAAGGCCATACGTCAAAGGTCAAGGTCACAATGGAACTTGTAAATTCTTTACACCCTAGTGAACACTTATACATTTACAAATTTCAAGGTCAAATTTTTTCATAGCGAGGGGATGCCACGCTTAGCGTTGCCCTTGTTTGTTTTGTGATTGGATGATAATGATGTCATTTTTGATGTTCCAAAAAAAAACACCTTTGGTTAATAATATATTTTGCTTTGTTCAGCAGCTGAAAATTCAGATTCATGTTTTACTGTAACATTATCTTATAACAACATGAGCAATACAATTTTAAAAACTCAAATTTTGATAAATAGCTATTTCCTATAAGGGACGACAACCCTATCAAAAGTTCAATGTAGGATAAAAAAATTAATTCACATAGTTTTTTCACTGACCCCCCCTCCCCCTCTTAACTTAATTTGGGAAAAATTGATTGACCAACATGGGCATATGCTTTGAGAGTATGATGGGTCCTGTTTTTGCTCAAAAATGTATGTTTGTTCTAGATACTATGATTGATTTCGCCCCAATACTCTCGGCCAAAAATTTACTTTTGGTACGATTTGATGGATTTTATTTGCTTTAAAAGTCCAAACATATGTTAGGGCCGAACTTGACTTCGATTTTTTCAATCTATAAATCGTTGTCGGATAACAAAACTTGCAGCGATTTTTAATACCCCTCCACCACCCCCAAACTATTTGAATTAAGTTTTTTATCCGACATTGATCTTTTGATGTTGTCCCCTAACTAAAAAACGTACAATTATAATTTTTAACACCAAATATCCGGCATATGTGAGATGTTTATATGAATATGCTTGTTAATACAATTTCGCGTTGTTCTAAAGTAAACAAATGAATAAACGAAAAGATATTCATCGAAAAACTGCGTCGGATGTTTTTTTTTTTTTTAATTTTTTAATTTTTTATTTTTGTTTATTTTTTTTAAGATTGAACTTGTTTAATTGCTATTTATAAAAAGTGTATAAGATATAATGTCTTTTGGGTATTAAAAGATTTAATTCACTTCCACAGAATTGCTATTCTCGGCTTTGTACATGTGGTTAACTCTTAATTATGGAGTTAATGGTCCCATTGGTGTGCTTGAACAGTATGTGTTTAATGTCACAAATTTTAATTAACTCAGTGTTGTATTAAAACCATTTCTACAAGAATACGATATCGAATTACATAAAATGTTCACTTAAATCAAATTATATATCCATTTGTTGGAAAATATCGCAAAATACTGTTTATTAAAAATTTACAATGTTCCTTCAGGGTTCATATAATACTATCATATACAGTTCCTGGTTCCTTACAACATTTTCTTCATTTTCAAAGGATAATTTTCAATAACCTTTATAATTTTTCTAAATAAAAGAATTCATCCGTTTCTTGGCTATTTAAAGCAACAAGGCTTTTCAATTTACAATGCCGTTAGGCTTTGGTTTATATTTCCTGTTGTTATATTAGTTTTGACCTGGTGTAAAATTTGTATTTTTCTCAAATCAGCGTTATTATATTAATTTCTTTGATCTTCCATATAGTTTGAATTGCTTTGCTTTTATAGGGTTTTCAGCGCAACGAACTAGAAACTGATATTATATTAATATAATTTTTATAAAACACAACAAGAGAACGATTATCATAATGATCGATGTCAAAATACAAATTTGACAGTTCCAACTATATGTCTTTTCAAGAGTCTTTTCAGCTGTGTTTATTTTGTTAATAATGAATTCATCTAATAAAAATATAAAGAATTAGGACTAATTCTCCATGTGTTTGGTTCAAAAACTAAAATTTACCACTTTCCAAAATCTATCGTTAAAAACTTTATATAATGTATTTGAGTATTACCAAACAAAAATTTAATGCTTAATCGTTAATAATTTCATTTCGACTAGAAAACAGTCATGAAAAAAGGCCGTTTTAATCTGTTATCATTCACTTTGCGCATCATTTCTTGTAAATTGTGACGAAGGAACCAAAGCAATTGTTACATTTAGATAAAAGGAGATCATATATCTTTTAGTACTCGTTTGCAGTAAAACATTGGCTTTGGTTTTATGTGTCCTTAGCATCTAAAGATATAAAAATAGCAAATATGCGTTAAATCTGTCTCTCAAATCTATGTTTACTTATTAAATTTGACAATAGTTTCTGTTGAAACAAAGTCACAATCGTTGATAAACAACAATTAATCAGTGAAACATGACGTAAAAAACAAAAATGCAAACGAATAAAAATTGGAGACCTTTATTTGCCGATGCGAAACTACTATCTACATGCCTAAAACAAGAGACACTGCATGTATTTCTCAAAAGCGAAAGTATATATCTTCGTTCCGCGAGTTTATATAACATAAACTCTTATAACTGTTTAGTCTAACCATTTATTCATATTAGAGGAGTTTGACCTACATCACGGAAATAGATTGTCATATTTCGCCTTGGGATAAATTATTTTCACACACAGAAAAATAATAAAAAAAATAGGTCCTGTGTCTGTGCATTTGACGTCAAAGGAATCTCGGACTAATTATAGTTTAACGACACAATGCAACTTTACGTAGCCTTGATGCTTTTGACATTTTAATTCCTGTTTATTTGTGTGTGTCTAAAATCAATTGCCAGACTTAACAAAAAGGCAATTGCAACGTCCCGTCTTTTATGAAAAGAAAATACAATCGTCGGAAAATATACTGAACGCGTTGATTTAACTGTTGAATAACTTTTTATCATGAGCGTAATTAAAAATAATTGATGGGTATGAAAATAAATAATACAGTAGATAGATTCTGTCATTTAATTTAATGTTATGTCTCAACTCCCCCAGACAATGTAAGGCTTACCCAGATTTTTGCTATTTTTTATGTCGCCTTTGGTTCTTTTGTGTAGGCCCATTTGATTCTCTGCTCAAACATGTATCTTGCATGGAAAACTGAGTATGTTGCGACAATAGAAAACAAGGAAAATAAATAAAAATGTTGAGCTGTCAAAAGGGTCATAAAACGACTTAAATGTACAAATAACCCAAGCCGAACAAAACCAAATACAAAATCGTAAAAAAACAACAACCAAACTAAAAAGTTAAAATTACCCAACGTTTCGACCAATATGACCAAAGATTTGTTCTGGGATTCCAAGAGTCAACACCTTTTTATTTTTTCATGCTTGGATCAAGGCTATATTGGTCGAAACTTTGGGTAATTTTAACCCTTTAGTGAATACAGCTTCATAAAAAACATCAAATATTTGTTGCCTACTAGAAATTCAAGTGTGTGAAGAATAATATGCGAAAAAAAGTTTACTTATATTTGGAAGGGACTATAATTTTTTCTGACATGCTTTTCTTGGCAGATTTTGAACTGGTTAAATGAAAAGAGGAAATGAATGCCGAACGCCTTCTTACTGAACCTCTGTGTGTATTGAATTATGGTCACACTAAATCGGGTACTTAAGGTAACACTGAATACTAAATTAATTATTTTTTGTAATCTCAAGCACTGCTTTTTAGACTACTGTGTATCCCAAACTGATCTCTTAATGAAAAATTCAGGAGATTTGTACAATTCTTTTTAAATAACAATTTGGTATATCCCAAAAGTCAGCATGGAAACCAAACTTGCACATGTTCAGCAACGTGACATTGTTTTGTGGTGAAGTCATACTTTACGCGAAATCAACGAATTGCAGACACAAATGGGAACTCCACTCTTGTCAAATATTGGAGACATTGCAGCAGGGGAAAAGACAATAATTATTTATGACTATAAGAAACAAAAGGTAGAATAATTCTTTGTAATTTCGTTTTAATGAAACAGTAATTCATCCATTAATTTTAATGAAGTATTTGAGATATTCACGAAAACTACTTGCAGTTTTAAAAAAGACACACAATGTTGTAATTTTCGATATTAGCGTAAAACGTTACTACGATCATGAACAACATTCTGCTCGTCTTATAAGAGCCAGGAACTGTTTACAGTGCATAAAATTTATTTCGGTATTTTGTGATACGTTTTATTACACGTGCGGATCAACTGAGTTCCGCGACCCCTAGTTTTTTTTAGGCGAGTCCATACAGTATTGCTCATCATCTTTTAGTTTTTTGCGTTATGTTTCTACCTGGCCTAAAAGGCCATGTGAGCTTTTGACATCACTTTGCGTACATCGTCCGTCGTCCGTCCACATTTCATATTTTCATTTTCTTCTCTGAAACAACCATTCCAAATTGAACCAAACTTGGCAGGAATGTCAATTGGATGGTTCTGTACATAACTTATTTTTTTGTGCCGATTGGATATTCAACATGGCTACCAGGGGCAGATAATTCATTCTGATTGGACTTATTTTCAAACCTCTTCTTGTCAAAAACTACCGAGCCAATTGAATTGAATTTGTTGCATGAATGATCCTTAGATGAACCTCTACAAAATTTATAATTTTTGAGCCGATCAGAAATTCAAGATGGCCGCCACAGCCGGACTAAGTTTGACATTGGACCCTATGGGTGTGAATGATAATTTGATATACCACTTATGTTTTTTTTTGTGCCGATATGATATTCAACATGGCTACCGGGGGCAGACAATTCATTCTGATTGGACTTGTCTTTAGAGCTCTTCTTGTTAGAAGCTACTGAATCAATTGAATTGATTTGTTGCATGAATGATCCTTGGATGAACCTCTACAAAAGTTATGTTTTTCTGCCGTTTAGAAAATTCAAGATGGCCGCCACAGCCAGACTTGGTTAAACATTGAACCCTATGAGAAATTTGTACAAAGGTCCAATTGTCAGAAACTACCAAGCCAAATGAAATATTTTTATGTATGAACAAGCATTGGATGAACCTCTACAAAATTTATGTTTTTTGTGCCGACCGGAAATTCAAAATGGTTTTCACAACCGGACTTAGTTTAACATTGGATCCTATGGAGAAATTTGTACAAAGGTCTTCTTGCCAGAAACTACCAAACCAATTGAAATATTTTTATGTATGAACAAGCATTGTATGAGTCTCTACAATAGTTGTGTTTTTATGCCGATCTTAAATTCAAAGATGGTCGCCACAGCCTGATTAGTTTTACATTGGACCCCATGGGAACATTTGTACAAATGTCTTCTTTTCAGAAAATACTAAGCCAATTGAAATGTTTTTTGTTGCAAGAAGATCCTTGGATAAACCTCTGCTACAAAAGTTATGTTTTCGTGCCGATCGGAATCCAAGCTAGCTGCCACAGCTGGACTAAGTTTAACATTTTTAACATTGGACACTGGAATAATTCTTTATATATCTTCTATAAGTGCTGGACACTGTAGAACAATTCCTTACAGATCTTATCTAGAAGCGCTTTGTCAGTTGTGGTCACCTAAAATCCAGCAGAGCGATTCAGGCTCCATGGAGCCTCTGGTTTTTATGTTCCCATCTTTCCGCCTCTCAGTTTTGTCTTTGTTCCTGGATTTATGATTTGGATTTTCCTTGCGTTGTCTTCCAGGCAATGTTATTTATAAACACGAATTAACTTTACTGAACAGCATATAGAATATTCGATAATACGTTAATCTATTAGTTCAACGTTTAATTCTGTGAAAATTCGATCCTATAAATGTTTGATTATAGAACAGCACTATCACTTAATGGAAATAGCAATGTAATATTATTAGAACGGCAATGGGAATTCAAATGCACCTGTCTTCAACATTTAAGTATGATAATTGTAGCAGTTCATTGATTTCTGTTCGTGACGTTAAATATAATGTAATTTTAAACAAGTCTATATTTGTCCTGTCTTCGTCACAAAATAAGTTTAGATTTTACAACCAATTTTAAAGACTGACCTTTAAACTAACACAAATCTGGCTTCAGACGTTTATATGTTTACAATTAAATTAAATCTTAGACTACAGCTACTTCAAATTCTACAGAAATCGTAAACAAATTCTCAAAGCAAAGACAAGTCTTAAGTTAAACGTGCAATGCATTGCTAACCGTAATAGAAAGTCTTGTATTAAAACGCCGCTTGCACTGCGAAATGTGGAGCACTGAGGTGCACTTTCATAAGCCAACAATATATATCTGAATGGCGAAATAACTGTTAACATCAATCAAATTAACACATTCATTATGTCTTTAGATATACTCACCTCGTCCTTGATCTTCCCTCATTTATTTCGAAATAGTTAACGCCCTTCCAGATTACCCGATTCATACACTCCGTGTGTTTGTATGGGAATTCATATTGTGAGAGTTTTTATTTGTTTTACATTTCTTGTCGATTTGTCTTTAAATATACTCCAGGTTTTTCTTTATTTATTTTTATCTTTTAATTGCGAATGCTCCTGCAATACCCGAGTTGACATTATAGCGTCCGCCATTGCTAAAATTCGTACAAATTCCCGTAATTTCTGACATCCTTAAGAAAAAGTTTGACGTCACAATTAAAAAAGTAATTGTTCCACGACGTTATTGAGGTCAAGTGGAGCTGAATCTTGGGGACAAGTGGAGCTGACGTCTATACTGAGTAAAGTCAAGAAATAAATACCAAAGAGATATTCGAAGGACAAAAAAAAACGGGGTAGACTCAGGTGCTCCGGAAGAGTAAGCAGTCTCTGCTTCCTGTAGGACACCCGCCATGCTGCGTATGTCAAATCCGGTATGAGGAGTGAATAATATCAATGGAACAGGTCCATTTTCATTTGGGAAACGGTTTTTTCATACCTGTCAACCAAGTCATGACGACGCCCATAAACTTTAATAAGGATGACTTCAGCTTAGAAGCAACGTACCCCTGTCTGAGCAACTTTTCTGTCAGGAGCCGAGCTCTGTCCAGGAGGTCAATGTATATGTCACAAGCTCTGGAATAACGTATGAGTTGTGAAATATATACTCCCTACGCCGGCGCTTCTGGAATATTGCCGCTCAAAAATGGGAAGTTGACGATTGGAAAGTTAAAGTCATCCCGTTTGCCGTGAAGTTTTGTATACAACCTTCCTCTGGTGTCAGTTTCGATGTGAAGGTCAAGATAAGATACAGACTTGGCAGTGTCTGTGGTATTCTTAATCTCGAGCTCATTGGGATAGATGAGATGTAAGAAATTCCCAAAACATTAATTGTTGGGTGATAAAACATCATCTATGTAGCGGAAGCTGAAATTTAAGGTACGGGCTAACTTCTTCTGTTTTCCTTAAAAAGCCCGTCAAGGAAGTCTGCCTCATATGAGTAAAGGAACAGGTCGGCCAGTAGTGGCGCACATCTAGTACCCATAAGAATGCCAATTGTCTGTTGGAAAACTCGTCCACCAAATTGAACAAAGGTGTTCATCAGACAATTTCGTTCTCTGTATATTTTTTGTTAGATTTAGAGTGGCTTTTAACAAAGTATGATTTATCTTTACCAATGACAAGGTATGTGTATCTGTTGTTGCCATTTTTATTTTGAAAGCATCGATGGATTAGCTCTTTCAACTTCTCCTTCAGTTGTGAATAAGGAATGGTGGTATAGAGGGTAGAGAAATCAAATGTTTTTTATGCTGTTACAGACTGAAGTGGACCGAGATCGTAAAATATCCTTTAAGTCTTTGGAGTTCTTTAATATCCACATTTGATTAATACCACTTCTTGAATAGCTTGTCTCACAACAACTTTGGAGGCCCATTTTGACAGCTGTTAAAATAGAAGTTAGAATTGAAGTTGAGATAATGGTTTGGTGGAACACTTATCAGATCCAGCTATAAAGTATCATCAAGTCATTGGATACTAACTGAGTTAATTGATTTCTGAATTACATCTTTACAACTCAAATTAGATTTGATTGGTCCCCACAATTGTCAGATATTAAAGATGACGTTGTATTTATTTTCCTTATGCGACGAATACAGGATTCATATTTATACATACATGTACTAATATGTTGTTGGCGTTGCCAATGATGCGAGCACAGCAATAACCCACCCATTCCCGGTATCACGATTCTGACTCTAAAATTATAATTTGAAGCAAATTATTTCCCTTACTTTACTTACTTCCGTTTCCGGCGAACGAAATTTTTTTTCTAGCCTTAGTATGTAGCACACTATGGACATATTCGCGTTAACAAAATAAATTCACTTCGGATTGCATAATGGCTGCCTCCATTAAACAAGGACTTTTTTAAATTACCCATATGCTCCTATAGCGCTATAAGTTCGTGTTGGGGTACAGTTTTATATGTATGCTTAAACAACAAAACGGATGACAATGACACCAATCAATTAACACCATCCAGTGGACACAACTTCAGACAAAACATAACAAAACACAAACAACGAAACAACAGAGACAGGATAGTCTGACTTGATCCAGGTATTGAACAGTACCCAAAACTCCCCCTATTCTAATCTATCCTTACATTTGGGTGTCTAAAACACACTATAAATATCCATTTAATAACGGCTTAGGAAACTCATATGTATATAGCTTTTGTCTATAAAAGTAGTATGTTTTCATCATCTAAACTGAAAATATTACAAAACAACATTTCGGAATCAACTGATATAGGTTTCCAATTACTATAAGACGTCTCTTTTCGTGGAGAATTAATGGTTTTCTTAAGAAAATCGTCGGAACTCCATTATTTTTTCTAGTTATGAAAATGCTTTTCCATGTTAACAGCAAACAATGCATAGTATATCATTTATATAGAATTTAAAATACGAATATCAGGCTTAATCACAAATTGAATGAAAAACGGAAGCTTCGCTGCATATTTCCACACCACTGCGCAAATGTCAAAATTCTGAAATAATTGGCACAGACAACTATTATAGTATAAATTATAAACCAGCTTCTATAGTCCAATTAAAAATATTGAATGTGGAGTCTAAGAAAATATATTTTTCTTTTTGGGTCCCAAAGGAATATGCCTCGAGAGGTTGCATTATAAACAGGACACAGATGGTCAAGTTGGCCTTTATATACTAGTAATGAAAGGTGTAATTCAAGTTCCGAATTTCTAGCCATAGTAATTAAGATTTCTTTAATTACAGGATAACTGGAAACATATTTTCACCCTTTGGCATAGAAAACTATACATGCCTTTTTTTCATGGACATATCTCAAATAATGTAAGAGGAGTGCCAAAACAATCATTTTTGTCTTTTGAACCCCTAAGGAATATGCCAAGGGACGCATGAAAATTCCAACTCTACTGGTCAAGTTGGCATATATAATGTGAACTGTGATTCAAGTTTCTGCTTTCTATCCCCAGTAGTTCAGAAGATTTACTACTTGCTGGAAAACTCGAAATAAATTTTCGCTCATATAATGCTTGCCTTAGGGTAAATATCAAAATTCTGAAAACTTTAGCACAGACAACTTTTATACTTTTAGATTAATACATGACCTTTTTCATATTGCCCTTGTTATCAGACCGACCGAGACCTTAATATTGGTTCCGAGGGACGATATCAGTCAAGGGCTGATAACAAGGGCAATATGAAAAATTCCATATATTAATCTCCTAGTATTTATCATATATTTTGCCACTACCAAGAAATAATTGTATTGTTGAATTAGATTTTCACGTCTTAAAGCAAGTCTGTGAAGTTTTGAAAAACTCTGATGTGGTGAATGAATTGATGATGCACATCCACAGAGCTAAGGCTAGTAAACAGTGTTATTTTTTTCACTTTAAGTATCGAGTCAAACAAATGAATGCACCTTAGGTTTCTGTGCTGTTCCTCCATCATCAGACGATTATTTACAGTTGGGCGGAAGTGACGTCGGTGAGGCTAACGAGAAGGCAGATACTAAAAGTAACATGCTGCAAATTATGCTTTTATAATTCATGCAAAATCGGCGTTATTTCAAAAAAATATGTGATAATGCTAATTACATACCAGTTTTCATGGAAATATCGCAAACTGTGTAAGAAAAGTTCAAGGAAATTCGATTTTTAGCTTTCTGGTCCCCCTTATAAATATGTTCCCAGGGAAAATACCGACGCCTTTGGTCAAGTTTACCGGAAATTTCTATGGCTCTTCCCTTTGTTACAGAGGTAAGCTGAGTTTGGATACCTGTTTGTTTTATTTGTTTGGGTTTTTGATGGTTGTGCTTATTACTTCATCATTATATTTTTATATCCAACATTTTGATCTATAGCACTGCTAATGATTTGTCAGTGCATAAAATATTTGAGGTATTTTGTGATACATTTTATTAGTTGTGAATCAAGTTTTAGCTTTCTATATCTACATGTAGTAGTTTAGAAGATTTTACTCATGAAGTTCGTTTTCGCCCATCATTCTGGCCTAAGAACGAATATTTACATTTATAGTAATTAATATTGAGAAGATTTTTATAATTCGGTGATTTGTGGTTGCTGACATTATCCTGGACATGACAAGTAACGCGAACTGCAAAATTTCATCCCTGCCACTTCGTTGGGCAAGGGGTGGAAAACATCTGCAGAAATATGTGAGAAACTCTAAGATTAGGACAATGAAAATCATTAAAAGACCAACGATTGCAGTATTGATAATTGAGATATCCCGTCATGAGTCTTTTATATACTGGAAAGCACAGGTAGTGTACTTTACCGGAAAGTTCAGAAATCCACACTTGTTATATAAAATATGATGTTTGCATTATGTTACTTATATGTATAAAATTTTAATTTTGTGCAAAAATTCGATCGAAATCGAGATTTCAATATTTTGAGATCTCAAACAGCACAATTTTCACTAAAACATTTTAATTTTAGTAATGTTTTTAATCCTACCAATCGCTTGGTTAAAGGTTTAAGGTGAATCTAAGGTTTTTCCACAAAATCTATATATACCCTTTGTATTTTAAATTTAAAATCACGTGTTATGAATAGTTATGATTTTTGTGATTTTTTTTATTCTATTTTGACCCTTGTTAAATATGTCCATAATTTACCATTTTCCAAATTGCAGAAAAATAGTGTAATTTTACTTGGAAAATGAACAGACATTCATTGTCATATTAGAAAAAAACTTTTCTCCTTTTTTTCTACAATAGAATTTCAAAACTGTGTCGTTACGTTTGTTGTTCAGAATACATATATACCCAGGTTCTACATTACAGGTCCATTAAGGTATTTTCTTTTTATTAATTTCGTCAAAATATTTTGTGTGGAAATACATACTTACTAAACCTTTGATTGCACTTTGAGTCCACTGTTATCCATTCTTGTGAATTCCGGTTCCAGGTTACCATTTCCCGTCCAGATGCTGTTTTCCGGAAAAGTGTTAAGGAAGCGCAATGTCTTTAATCACGCATATAGTAGTATAAACGGAAATGTCTTTTAATTTATATGACAGGAATAAATTTGTAGTAGTTTTCATCACGGTGAAAAGGATATTATATCAAATTGAATTCTTCAGTCTGACCATTGCAATCTGTTATATGTAAAAGGATGGCTTCCTGCGGGAAATGAATGACAGAAATGGTTAACATAATTCCATTTAAATTTTCAAAGTTCGCACTGGGATGCTTTTGGTCGTAATAAACAAATTTCCGTGTTGTCATTGAGAGAAGTTTTTTTCTCGTATTAATCATAATAAAAAGCTTTTTGCGTCACACGTGTCATATTTAGACGGAATACATAAAATTTAAAATTTTAAATAGATTTTTGAGAGTACTAGTATTCCATAAGCGGAATTAAAAGTACATTGTATGTAATTACCACAATATTCAATAAATAACATTATGATCAGGTTAGGGACGAGATCAAAAGTTCAATGTAGGATAAAAAACTTAATGCAAATAGTTTGGGGGTGGGGGGGGGGGGGGGGGGGAAATCGGTGCAAGTTTTGTTATCCGACATCGATTTTCGGATTGATAAATACGGATTCAAGTGATATCCATGTCAGTATATAGAACAAACATACATTGTTGAGGAAAACAGGACCCATGATACAAAAAGTTTACTCTCAAAGCATATGCCAATATTGGTCAATCAATTTTTCTCAAATTAAGTTAAGAGGGGGTGGGGGGGGGGGGGGGCAATGAAAAAACTATGTGAATTAAGTTTGTTATCCTACATTGAACATTTGATCTCATCCCTAAGTGAACTGTGATAAATATAGATTCTACAACGATGACCAGGTGAATATGAGATTTATCAACTCGAGACAATTACATTTTCATTTTTGAATTACAAGGCTTGCCCGAGCAGTTCAAATAATGAAAATTTAATTATCGAGAGTAGTAAATTTCATGAATTTTAGAATCTTTTCCTCTAATAATAATGTAAAACTCCGAGAGGTTTTCCGAATGTTTTTGATGGGAAATTTCACGAGCCGTATTTATCCAACATGTGGTAATGTCACAATTTATCAAACGGGTCAAGAGATGTATAAATGCGCACAGAATTAGAGAAAGATGATTACGATGCATAAACCATGATGCTTTTTTTTTCTGGTATTTATATTATGCGGAAGGATAAATATCGGCATACCGCAAAGATTACTGAAGCGACAAAGAAGTGGGCGAGTTCGTAACATAGAAATCCAAAGGCAAGGCAAACTCATGAGAATGGAACATAAAAAACAAATTCCACAAGAAAACATGTATAACTGAAAGAATACAATACACATAATAAAATAAACATAATTAGAACAAGACAACATATAAACTAAAGAACTACAAATGTTACAATTTGAACTCTCACTAAAAACCGAGAGTGAAATCATTTGCTGCGGAATGATAAGTATGATCTGTTCCATCAACGGAACCCGTCACATTTGCCAGTGAGTAAAATCTACTGAAGTTTCAAGTCCGGTGAGGTGTCACAATTTATCAAACGGGTTAACAGATGTATAAATGCGCACAGAATTAGAGAAAGATTATTAAGATGCGTAAACCATGTTGCTTTTTTTCTGGTATTTATTTTATGCGGAAGGATAAATATCGGCATACCGCAAAGAATACTGAAGCGACAAACAAGTTCGTAACATCGAAATCCAAAGGCAAAACAAACTCATGAGAATGGAACATAAAAAACAAATTCTACAAGAAAAATGTATTCAGAAGGACGTGAAATCTAACTGAAGATATCTAGTCTCACACCCGAAACAGAAACATCGCATTAGCAAATCAATTCGCGACAACGATGACCTAGATTCTTTGGTACAAGCGTATTGGGAGAAACAAATTCTACTTCAATTTCTCGTGAATTTCAAGATTTCTACACTCTCGAGAGTTAAAATTAAGATTTAACATGCTCGCCTAGGCTCGCATGTTAAAATCTTAATTTTAACTCTCTCGAGTGTAGAAATCTTGTAATTCACTCGAAACTGAAATAGAATCTATATGTATTTATTTTTCTTATGCGACGAATACAGGATTCATATTTATAGATACATGTACATTGTACTAATGTGCTGTTTGTGTGGCCAATGATGCGAGCACAGCAATAGCCCACCCATTCCCGCTATCACAATTCTGAATCTAAAATTATAATTTGAAGCAAGTTATTTCCCTTACTTTACTTACTTCCGTTTCCGGCGAACGAAATGTTTTCTAGCCTTAGTATGTAGCACAGTATGGCCATATTCGCTTAAACAAATAAATTCACTTCGGATTGCGTAATGGCTGCCTACGTTAAACAAGGACTTTTTTAAATGACCCATATGCTCCCATAGCGCTCGCTATAAGTTCGTGTTGGGGTACAGTTTTATATGTATGCTTAAACAACAAAACGGATAACAATGATACCAATAAATAAACACCATCCATTGGACACAAATTCAGAAAAACATAACAAAACACAACAAAACACAAACAACGAAACAACAGAGACAGGATAGTCTGACTTGATCCAGGTATTGAACAGTACCCAAACCTCCCCTTATCCTAATCTATCCTGACACTGGGGTGTCTAAAACACACTATAAATATCCATTTAATAACGGCTTAGGAAACTCATAAATGTACATAGCTTTTGTCTATAAAAGTAGTATGTTTTCATCATATAAACTGAAAACATTACAAAACAACATTTCGATATCAACTGGTATTGGTTTCCAATTACTATTAGACATCTCTTTTCGTGGAGAATTAATGGTTTTCTTAAGAAAATCGTCGGAACTCCATTAATATTTCTAGTTATGAAAATGCTTTTCCACGTTAACAGCAAACAATGCATAGTATACCATTTATATAGCATTTAAAATACGAATATCAGGCTTAATCACAAATTGAATGAAAAACGGAAGCTTCGCTGCATATTTCCACACCACTGCGCAAATGTCAGAATTATGAAATAATTGGCACAGACAATTCTTATAGTATAAATTATAAACCAGTTTTCATAGTCCAATTAAAAATATTGAACGGGGAGTTTATATTTTTCTTTCTGGGGCCCAAAGGAATATGCCCCGAGAGGTTGCATTATAAACAGGACACAGATGGTCAAGTTGGCCTATATAATGAAAGTTGTAATCCAAGTTTCGAATTTCTAGCCATAGTAATTAAGATTTCCTTAATTACTGGATAACTGGAAACATATTTTCACCCTTTGGCACTGAAAACTATACATGCCTTTTTCATGGACATATCTCAAATAGTGTAAGAGGAGTGCGAAAACAATCATTTTTGTCTTCTGGACCCCTAAGGAATATGCCAAGGGTCGCATGAAAATTCCAACTCTACTGGTCAAGTTGGCATATATAATGTGAACTGTGATTCAAGTTTCAGCTTTCTATCCCCAGTAGTTCAGAAGATTTACTACTTGCTGGAAAACTCGAAATACATTTTCGCTCATATAATGGTTGCCTTAGGGTAAATATCAAAATTCTGAAACCTTTAGCACAGACAACTTTTATACTTATAGATTAATACATGACCTTTTTCATATTGCCCTTGTTATCAGACCGACCGAGACCTTAATATTGGTTCCGAGGGACGATATCAGTCAAGGGCTGATAACAAGGGCAATATGAAAAAGGCCATATATTAATCTACTAGTATTTATCATATATTTTGCCACTACCAAGAAATAATTGTATTGTTGAATTAGATTTTCACGTCTTAAAGCAAGTCTGTGTGGTGAATGAAGTGATGGTGCACATCCGCAGAGCTACGGCTAGTAAACAGTTTTTTTCACTTTATGTATAGAGTCAAACAAATGAATGCAGCATAGGTTTATGTGCTGTTCCTCCATGATCAGACGATTATTTACAGTTGGGCGGAAGTGACGTCGGTGAGGCTCACGAGAAGGCAGATAACATGCTGCAAATTATGCTTTTATAACACATGCAAAATCGGCGTTATTTCAATAAAATATGTGATAATTCTAATTACATACCAGTTTTCATGGAAATATCGCAAATTGTGTAAGAAAAGTTCAAGGTCAATCTAGCTTTCTGGGGCCCCTTATAAATATGTTCTCAGGGGTCTCATGAAAATACAGACGCCTTAGGTCAAGTTTACCAGAAATTTCTATGGCTCTTCCTTTTGTTGCAGAGGTAAGCTGAGTTTGGATACCTGTTTGGTTTATTTGTTTGGGTTTTTGATGGTTATGCTTATTAATTCCTCATTATATCTTTAAGCGGATTTCCAACATTTTATCTATAGCACTGCTAATGATTTGTCAGTGCATACAATTTATAGAGGTATTTTGTGGTACATTTTATTAGTTGTGAACGCACGTAACGCGAACAGCAAAATTTCAACCCTGCTACTTCGTTGGGCAAGGGGTAAAAAACATCTGCAGAAATATGTGAGAAACTCCAAGAGAAGGAAAACGAAAATCATTTAAAGACTAACGACTACAGCATTTATAAGTGAGATATCCTATCATCAGTCTTTTTTATATTAGAAACCACAGGTAGTGTAGTTTACCTGAAAGTTCAGGAATACACACTTGTTATATAAAATATGATGTTTGCATTATGTTACTTATATGTAGAAAATTTTCATTTTGTGCAAAAATTCGATCGAAATCGAGAATTCAATATTCTGAGATCTCAAACAGCACAATTTTCAGTAAAACATTGTAATCCTACCAATCGCTTGGTTAAAGGTTTAAGGTGAATCTAAGGTTTTTCCACAAAATCTATATGTACCCTTTGTATTTTAAATTTAAAATCACGTGTTATGAATAGTTATGATTTTTGTGATTTTTTTTATTCTATTTTGACCCTTGTTAAATATGTCCATAATTTACCATTTTCCAAATTGCAGAAAAATAGTGTAATTTTACTTGGAAAATGAACAGACATTCATTGTCATATTAGAAAAAAAACTATTCTCCTTTTTTTCTACAATAGAATTTCAAAACTGTTTCGTTACGTTTGTTGTTCAGTATAGATATATACCCAGGTTCTACATTACAAGTTCATTAAGGTATTTTCGTACAATTTGTTTTTATTAATTTCGTCAAAATATTTTGTGTTGAAATACATACTTACTAAACCTTTGATTGCACTTTGAGTCCACTGTTATCCTTTCTTGTGAATTCCGGTTCCAGGTTACCATTTCCCGTGCAGATGCTGTTTTCCGGAAAAGTGTTAAGGAAGCGCATTGTCTTTAATCACGCATATAGTAGTATAAACGGAAATGTCTTTTAATTTATATGACAGGAATAAATTTGTAGTAGTTTTCAATACGGTGAAAAGGATATTATGTCAAATTGAATTCTTCAGTCTGACCATTGCAATCTGTTATATGTAAAAGGATGACTTCCTGTGGGAAATGAATGACAAAAATGTTTAACATAATTCCATTTAAATTTTCAAAGTTCACACTGGGATGCTTTTGGTCGTAATAAACAAATTTTCGAGTTGTCATTGAGAGAAGTTTTTATCTCGTAAACATCATAATAAAAAGCTTTTTGCGTCACACGTGTCATATTTAGACGGATACATAAAATTTAAAATTTTAAATAGATTCTTGAGAGTACTAGTATTCCATAAGCTGAATTAAAAGTACATTGTATGTAATGAGAAACCAGGGTAAGTTATATTTTCCTAACCAATGTAGGTAAGGGAGATAATAAATTTGTCTCCCTTTTAGCCTCAGGACAAAAGGGAGAGAATTTAATTATCTCCCTTACCTACATTGGTTAGAAAAATATGACTCACTCTGGTTCCTCATTACCACAAT
The DNA here is from genome assembly GCA_028015205.1 of Mytilisepta virgata. Taxonomy (NCBI): domain Eukaryota; kingdom Metazoa; phylum Mollusca; class Bivalvia; order Mytilida; family Mytilidae; genus Mytilisepta; species Mytilisepta virgata. Next base: position 66,651,273 of record CM051517.1, on the reverse strand, counting down.
ATTCAATAAAAAACATTATGTTAGGTTAGTGAACTGTGATAAATATAGATTCTACAATTATGACCAGGTGAATATGAGATTTATTAACTCGAGACTAGATAATTAAATTTTCATTTTTAAATTGCATAGCTTGCCCGAGCAGTTTAAGAAAAATGACAATTCAATTATCGAGAGTGGTAAATTTAATGAGTTTTAGAATCTTTTCATCTAATGACAATATAAAACTCTGAGAGGTTTTCCGAACGTTTTTGGTGGGAAATTTCACGATCCATATTTATCCAACATGTGGTAATGTCACAATTTATGAAACGGGTCAAGAGATGTATAAATTAAGGCAGAATTAGAGAAAGATGATTAAGATGCATAAACCATGTTGCTTTTTTTCTGGTATTTATATGATGCGGAAGGATAAATATCGGCATACCGCAAAGAATACTGAAGCGACAAAAAAGTGGGCGAGTTCGTAACATCGAAATCCAAAACCAAGACAAAGTCATGAGAATGGAACATAAAAAACAAATTACAAAAGAAAACATGTATAACTGAAAGAATAAAATACACATAATAAAAAAAAACATAATTAGAACAAGACAACATATATACTAAAGAACTACAAATGTAACAATGTGAACTCTCACTCAAAACCGAGAGTGAAATCATGTGCTGCGGAATGTTAAGTATGTTCTGCTCCATCAACGGAACCCGTCACATTTGCCAGTCAGTAAAATCTACTGAAGTTTCAAGTCCGGTGAGGTGTCATTTTCAGAAGGACGTGAAATCTAACTGAAGATATCTAGTCTCAGATCCCAAACAGGAACATCGCATTAGCAAATCAATTCGCGACGACGAACGCAAAAGCCCTGGAGTGATAAAATTAAGAAAGACTGACCATAACCCTGTCTGAGAAGTCCATGTGATATTGTATAAACGTTAATGTTAAAAGTTCCGCCGTAGATTGGTGCACTAAAAGATTTAATCAACCAATCACCAAAAACTCACTAGTGAGAATATCAATTTTTACAACACCGGTCGAGAGACGTTAAATTGGCTGAAAATTAGAGAAAGTTGTCGTACACATCACATGCACGGCAACAACGAATCAACTACGAAACCCAACGTTGATAAATGGAGGAAATTGTTTCTCGAATTTCACAAATTGAATGAAAAACGGAAGCTTTGCTGCATATTTCCACACCACTGCGCAAATGTCAAAATTCTGAAATAATTGACACAGACAACTCTTATAGTATAAATTATAAACCAGTTTTCATAGTCCAATTAAAAATATTGAATTTGGAGTTTAAGGAAAATATATTTTTCTTTTTGGTCCCAAAGGAATATGCCCCGAGAGGTTGCAATATAAACATGACACAGATAAACGACAAAATGAAATTTTAAATTCTATTTTTTAATTACCTATTGCCTAAAGATCAGTTTCAAGTACGTTAATGACAGAAACTTTGGAAGGCCTTTGAACACAAGAATCTAATAGGTCTTACAAAGTAATCGAAATCACATAAGCTATGTTTCATCTGGAGATAATGAAACTATTTAAAACTTGAAGAATTAAAATAATGTCACAAGCGAAGCAAAGAATACCGAGCCAATGACAACATGTTACTGTCTTACTCAAATATATCAAAATATTTCAGAATTTTGAAATGACCTATTTCATTTAGTAAACAAACTAAGACACAAAATTATAGTAATTTCTCAGATGATACTGACTTTTAAAATATACTGATTCAGTAAGGAAGCAAGGAAAAAAATCAGTGACACTGTTAGTTATAAACCCCCAAGACAAAAAGATAGTTAGTATATTGTATCTGTCAGTGATCTGCTATGACGTTGTCCACGATTTAACTGGGAACCTGGTATATTTCTCCTATTCTTGGCGTGTTTAATCTATAGGATAAAAATACATGATATTGTTAACCATTTCCCGGTGATTAAATTTCTGCATGGGAATTCACGCCGGTTTTTTTTTTTTACGTTTGTTGGAAAGATAAACTAGAGTAGTTCCGAAATGGAGTTATGTAAACAAAATGCGTAGCAACTGCATTTTCTTGAGGTTTTTGTTGAAAATCATAGGAGAAAATGTACTCCTGAGTTATAAAATTTCTCCACCCTCGATAGTTAAATTTTAGGTTTTAACACGTGAGCTTGTTGAAAATCAAAAATTTGACTATCTCAGGCGGATAAATTCATTAACTCACTCGTACTTGAAGGAGAAACTATATATATCTCTGCGTATAGTAGAAAGAACGTTGGACCTATTGCTATGCTTTTACTGGATATAAAATATTAGGACATATTTGTTGCAATTTCATGACCTACATTCGCCAAACTAAGAATGAAATCCAAATTACCACTGTCGTCTTTAAGAAAGGAAATTTTAGATAAATTTTTACGACAAACAAAATTTACAAATGCACGTGACATGATAGAATAGAGAATGGAAACGGGGAATGTGTCAAAGAGACAACAACCCGATAGACCTATAAAACAAAATGTGAGGCAAAGTATCCATTTATTGTTGTTCTTCATCTGAAAGTCGAGGTAAAGCCTTCAACATAGAGGAAAATCTCGCACCTCATTGCAGGTTCGATACACAATTTTACGAGTTACAGGTGAAAGAAATCAACAATGAAAAGTTTGTAATCTAAAGATCGATTTCCAGTATTCAGTATGCATTTCTGAAAATTTATTTCAATTCGTCCATGATACATATCGGTATAATTTAGGTATAACTTAATTCTTATCATAGTTACGGAGCAACCATTTGATTTTTATGGGGTGGGGGGGGGGGCATAGAAGTTATCTCAAGTCCTGACTTTTTTCAGAAAAATTTTGAGACTGCCTTTTTTTAACTACCTGGTGTTGTCCTGCATTTTTTTTCTGGGTTCAAGCCTTTTTTTCAATACATTTTTCATCCTGTCTTTTTTCTGAGGATTTTTGGTCCTGCCTTTTTTCAAATTGCTTCCACCCCCAACTCCCCCCCCCCTAAAAATCAAGTGGTTGATCCCATATAATATTGTTTATTGCTATCATAATACATTGGTACTCAATAAATATTTCTTCGCTTGATAATAATATTGCTTCACTATATATTGGATAATAATCCAAAAATAAACATTTTGGTCATAAAAAAACATTTTTGACGATGAAAAAATAAAATCGGAAATGACATACAAACAGTCAAGGAAAACGATACATATATGTTTTGTTTACAATTTTCTAAACAAATTATGAAAGTAAGAATCTTGTTAGATAGAACAATTATTTTGTTCTAAACTAATCTCTGTAAACTATAGAAAGATAACTTTCTAGAAATGAGATATCCTGATTAATTATAGTAAGATAAATAAATAAGTCGTCAAAACATCAAAACGATTGTAAAGTCAGGGTCATTCAGCCATTAGTTTATGAAATTATGCTGTCGTTATCTTGGAGGGATAATGTTAAAAAAACATTGTGTCGTGATGATAAAAAAAATGAAAATAAAGAAAATATTAAAAAAAACATTACCATCATGTTTATAGTGGACCGGATACAAACTTCTACTAATCTCTTTCCAGTTGACGGGACAGCCATTTTTTTCGTCCCCATCCGATGAATAGCATCTTTAACCAAGACCATCCTCGCATATGACGCGGTATGTGCGTCATAAATATTTATTTATGCCTAAGCATAAATCGATTTATGCCTAGGCACAAATCGATTTAAGGCTAACCATAAGTATTTATGCCTAGGTATAAATATTTATGACGCACATACCGCGTCATACTCGCAAATGGTGTCTACAGGGGTAAAACCCTGACATTCATCCCGAACTTTGTTCTCGGCTTCCGAACGTATGTCATGCGATTGCAACATCTTTATTATTATTTTATATCTGAATAATCCTGGCATATTTTACTTAATATCAATTATATAGTTCCCAACATAACATAAGAGGATAGGAGAATATATATATCATTGAGCAAATGGATTTTATGGGTTCCAAATGTCTGCTAAAAATTAAAATGTGCTGTTACACGCACCGTGATAGATATTACCTTGCTTTTACAGCACAGATGTATCATATAATGTAATCATGTAAGACAAAATTGTCTGCAGTGTACAACTGAGAATTATTTTTCAAATATGGAAATTTTGCCATTAAATATCAGGGTTTAATTATGGTGACACATTCAAATGTTTATTTCCTCTTGACATGCTTGAGGAGAAATCTATGTTAGCCGTGTAGGTAACTGTAGTCCCTAGTTATTATTCTTCTAACTAATCAACTCAACCACTTCGATGGTTTCGTTGTAGCGTGCTTGCGTACGAAAGATCGCGGGTTCGATCCTCGGAAAAAGACTTTCAAATAGGTTTATCGTTTTTCCCCATGCCTATATCGACCTGCTGAGGCCTTTGCAATTTCCTGTATTTCGGCACTGTGACGTCATAAAGAGTTGACCTGACCTTAATATGAGCTGACCCGAATATATCTGCGACGTCATAATGTTTGACCCAAAGTTGACCCGAATATATCAGGAAAACATCCGGTTATAGGCGGATGACCATTGAAAAGTAAGAAATTCCATTAAGATTGCTTGTTAACAATACGATAAATTTATCATCAAGTTTTCTTCAAACAAATATTGTAAAATATAAGCCGTTCGACACAATATGAAGCTTTTTAGCTCGTTCGCTACGCTCACTCGCCGAAAAAGCTTCACATTGTGTCTCTCGGCTGATATTTTACGATATACATTTCCAGAAAACCTGATATGTACATCCGCTTCTAGGAGTAAAATCAAAGATTGCATGGTCTGCTCGGATAGGGTATATTTCTTCCTGTGGACTGTTGCCTTGTGATCTAGCACGTTAAAAATCCCGCTCAGAATGTAGGTCTAGTACACAGCAGGTTCATATTTCGTCCTGATAAGCATCTAATAATTGCCACTGGACATTAAACAACAATGCATCCACCCATCTAATCAACTCGGTAATTTGGGGTATGGCAGTATATCATCATGTATTAGTGTCCAAATTGATCTCATAGTGATAAAGAATGAAAAAAAAAAAAAAATGTCCATTTCTTCTTAGAACATTATACGGGGTCTGGGAGATAAATTAGAGGATTGTTTCGTCTCCAGTTTAAAACATGGCATTTTTTTTTGAAACATAGAAAAGCACAGATTCAAACTAAAATTAAAAAATGATTATGTCTAAACGTCACGAAGAAAAGACATAGTAGTGGCATCATTGTTTACTATAATAGTTTAGATAATTGTATATCTAAATTTTGCAATATTAGCGGCTTTGGAGAATATGGATACATTTTTGTGTGGCTTGAAAAAATACCACTATTTATGCTTGTTACAAATGTATATATTACAATTCTCCATCAAAACTTTACCCCAAAAGTTCATCTAAAGGTAATGTCTTTTTTTATGGGTGATTTGAACACACGAGTGTGCAATAATTAATCGGATTTTTATTGATGGTAAAATAACATAAATAATAATTCCTATTCTATTTCCACAAGATTTGCCTTAGAGATTCACAAAAGTTTAGGAACTAATTTAGATAAAACATTCAATTCTCAAAATAGACAACAAGTCTGTCTTTATATTGCCCTCCAGACAAAATTTTTCCTGATTCTTGTTCAGAGGATTACGCCTTTTCTGACATAGGTCTGATGTCCTCAATGGACCTTTTTTGACGCAAGTCAACCTTCGCATCTGTCGTATCAAATTTAACTTATCTGTTATAATGAAATTTATTCTAAGTCAAACCATTGAAAAAAGTTATTCCAAATATCTTAGTGAGGTACAAAATAATGGAAAATTAAAAAAGAATATTCAAAATAATCTATAGAAGTGTAGACTAATAATTCTGCACTTCAATGAATAAGAGAATTTGAAGATTCACGCTGATTAAACTTCCCTGCATGGCACAGGTCAACAAGCAACATATATATCACCTGTATTTTTTAAGTTTGGGTATCGAAATCTTGTAAAATCATCAACTATAGCAAAAAAAAAAAAAAAAAAAAAAAAAAAAAAAAAGGAGAGACCAAGAATAAAACCATCAACAGAGATACATCCATGCATACATCCGTTATGAACATGCAATTTATTTTAGTAAAAACGGCCGTATTGTTTGAGGTCAAGGCCCTCCTAAAGTTTGGCCATTGGTTCTGAGGAGAATATTTTTTCAAGAAAATTTTAAGCAGTACGACGAACGCAAAGTGATGACAAAAACTCGCATGGCTCTTTTGGTCAGATGATTTAAAAGTGAGCCTACGTTATTGATCTGTCTTATTGTATAATGGAATTGTAAAATTAAATACATTTGTAGTAATTTTACAGCTGAAATATTGTTAAACTTTTGAACCATCTTAAGAACTTTAGAAATCGATTAGACGATAACGACAAAATTTTAAGAAAAAGGTCGTAAGACTGTATATAGACAACCCTCTCATTTTTACCCGATTCTAAGCCTCATCCGTATGTCGATTTTATGTCCAGTTCAATGCACTGTTATTGTCTTTAAACTGCAATCTTTAGTGATATTAGTGAATATTACCAATTTCAAAATTATTTAAAACGTTCATTGCCCTCCCCGAATTAATTTGGCGGACTAAATAAATAGACGAAGAACTCAGGCTTTTCAAAGATCGATGAGCAGGTAAATATTCCTGACTTGCGGTTGACTATCCCGCCAAAATCTGTTGTTCTTTACAGCAGGTGTCTCACTAGGAACACACCGATTTATCTTTCAATCTGAATGATAAAACAGAAAGTCCCGAAAGGTGAAGGGAATTCCTCATTATATAGGATGTGCTGTCAATTTTATGTAGTTGGGATACATTTGAAAATTTTCAATGTCTCACCAGTGAAAAAAGTTCTCGCACAGTTAATATTATTTTTAAGGAATTCCGCTTTTCGTTTGATCTCCTCGATCTTTTGCCTTCAATTCTGTTGATATGCCACGAGCTCGGGGGGGGGGGGGGGGTCACTTCCAATATATGATGAGGTAGGTATGACAGTCAGGGGATCTACATGTTTAAGTCAGAAGGTTTCTTACTGATTTCAGTCAGGAAAAAAATCAAGGAGGAGTTACCTCTCTTTTATTAATGAGTAATTATTCTGACTTGTACAAGTAATTTTGTAAAAGTTTGGATGTTTCTTTTTATCAAATTCAAGACAGATTTTCACTTAGAGTTATTTCCCTTTTCTAAGCAGTAAACTGACTTTTTTCAGTCAGAACAAACAGACCTACTAAATTAATGATTTACTTTTGCCATGCCATCATTTGTTGGAACAATGTTATTTCTGGTTTCTTTTTTGTTTTTATCTTATTGACAGTTTTTGGCATTTCAAATTATATGTGATACTTGCATTCCTTACTTCCTTAGAAAAACTCTAAATATAAACATGATACACAGCCTTTCTTGTCGGAAAACGCCAACAAGAAAAGAGAACAACCAATAGGGTATTGCGGTTTTGGCAAATATAAAAATATTCAGAGGTTGAACTGTTACCGGTACATTTAAAAGGACCAGTTGTCATTCAGACAAATAGCAGATACTAAGATTGGTATGGTTAGAATTAATCTAAGGCACAAAACGCATAAAACTGTACGACAGTTAATACTTAAAATGTATCATATAATTCCGAAATAAATTTGATGCACTGTATGGCCATTTCGTTAATTGACAACTAATCAGCAGGGCTCGAGATCAAAATGTTGGAAATCCAGTTAAAGATATAATGATGAATTAATAAACACAACCATCAAAACCCAAAACAATTAGAACAAAAAGGAATCCAAACTCAGCTAAGGGTTACCTCTGCATAAAAAGGAAGAACCTTAGAAATTTCTGGTAAATTTTTAACGGAAAATTTAAAGGCATTCAAGTAAAGAATCACGCCAGGACAAAATCTTGGCTACAGGGCTGATAATGCCGTGACATATACCCAGTGGTACACATAAAATGTATCACACAATACCCAAATAAATTTGATGAAATGTGTGGCCATTTCGTTGATCGACAACTCATCAGCAGTGCTGGAGATCAAAATGTTGGAAATCCAGTTAAAGATATAATGATTATCTCGCAACAATCAAATAGATGATATAAAAATAACAATCCAAAGATACCAATATTAGATATAGTAAATTTATATTATGCTGTATACGACGCATTTCAAGGAGTTACCTCTCATCAGCAGCATTAAAACCGAAACATTTGGAAGACCAAAAAATATGAGGCCATGAGGATATGAAGATGATCAACAGGGGATTTTCCTCTATAAAGAGAGAAAATAAAGCTTTCCTCTCATATTCCGACAATTGAGATTTTCGGTCAGCAAAAAAGTACATAACTAAAAATCGTTATATTGTTATTTACATTTATTATATAAACTATAACAATGCATACATGAAATAAAACCATTATTTACGTAACAATACCTCATATGAAAGAAAACACACATTTATTTACAATAAGGCCAACTAAAATCAATTAGTAGATTTTCATCCAACTTTTTGAAAAAAAATGGGACGGGTGGGAGGATTTTATTTTTTATTTCATATGAAACTATTTTGTAAGGTGTTATTAATATGTAAAGTTATAAAATGGCTTATACCGCTTACTACTCTAAGAATCACGAAAACCATGTTGAATTGTTACAGGAAGTTAACAAAAAACGAAATTATTGACACGGATACCGGTAACGGAGATGAACAAAATCCGGAAATCGTAAATTTTAGAAAATAAAATAAATCGGGGCGGCACGATTTTCGAGGGGCGGGCGGGGATGAAAATCTATTAATTTTAATTGGCCTAAGCAATATATAACAACAAATATAAATTTAGATTTCAAAGACATATTCAATCCTCCTTCTGATTTTCTTTTGAATAGGTGGCCTTAATATTTTTTTAATTTGGCTTCTGTCAATAAGCGACTCATCATTCTTCTCTGGCCAGATGTATATATTTTTTGATTTCTTTTTAAAAAATTTTGCAAATACTTCATTCTGGTCATCAACATCCAATACCTGAAAAGAAAAAGAGAACAAACAATCAGGCATCATTTTTGGCATATTAAAAATTCAATGTATTGTACACATGTAAAGTATACAAAATCTAACCAACTCGCTATGGACGTCAAGTTGATTATCCGACATTAAATGGCTTTTTTGAAATAATTATGAAAATTAGTCTTTGGTTTAAAAATGTAAGAAGAAGGTCCGGGGTCATGGAAAAATTACTTGAGAAGGTCTTACATATCTATTAAGTATAGGCAAAAAATGCTTAACCAAATCATGATCATGATCTAAATATCTTGACATATGATCTAATAAATGAAAACTGCAAAATGACTTGAGAAAGTTAGGAAATTAAATCTGAGAGGTAACAACAAACTGACTTTCTGAAATCGGACAACATGTCATTTAACTTGAAATGAAACAGAGTAGCATAAATATCTTTACAGAATCAGAATCAGAATCTGATATATTCAAGTGTGATTAGGAAGCTGACTTATAAAAGTCAAAGAATCAAAGCTTTTCAGGCAGTTTTGAACTGACTTTATTCAATCAGAATGTATTCGTAATCTTACTTTAAAAAGTAAGAACAAAAACTCACTTGCGAAAGTCAGTTTAACCAATAAATTGGACAACAACAAAAAACACTTCATTAAGTCAGAATATATGAAGAAATGAAACTGACTGAGGAAAGTCAGAGATTCACTGAGTCGGGCAACAATCAAATAGATGATCCAAATATGAGGCCATGAAGATAATTTTTTTAAATCAGTTTATTAGCGACTTGTGAAATCATGGAAATGTATATATGTCAGGCAAAAACTGACTTTCAAACTATTATCTGTAATAATATTTTCAAGTATAATTTAGCAATTGATTTGAAAAAGTCAGAGAGACTAAATGTTGGATGGCATAAATCTGTACTCAATAAAAACGTTCGTAACGCATTAAATTAATTAGATTTGTAATTTCTTTAGATCAGAGTTTGACTTTCTATTTCGTTTGTTAGGGTCAGACTCTAATGAATCAGTTATATTATATTTAATTAGAATTAATTAGTATTACATATTTATACTTTAGAAATACAAAATTATTAAAGTATTCTCATTTTCATTTGCGTAGTTATCAGATAAGGTTTATTTAAAAAAAAAATATTAAATTCGGAATTGTTTGTATAAGTCAAGCTTAATTCAAATGCTTTAATTTTATTAATAAAAGTATCTTTTTCACGCCGACAAACTGTCTAAAAGACGTTAATGTGGCTACTTTGTGTCTCCCAAAGCGATATTTAGGTACGTACAAATGTTTTTAGAAACTTGCTTGTTAGTTATTATTAGAAAATCTTTAGGGACCAAATAACAGGCTATGCCTCCAGAGATCTTGAAAAATTTTAGCGGATCTTTTGAAAATGACCCTAGAAGTGAAATAAACGCGGGGGGGGGGGGGTCCTACTTCTTTTAGGGGCGGACGAACACTTTTTATCTTTAATTTTATGAAAAATAAAGAATGCGGGGCAAATTTTCATCATTTTTGTGTTGTCCCTTTTTTACACAATTGTGTCAGACAGACTTTGATACATTTTTCATGTAATTATTCATCAGAGTCTAATTTGTAATTTCTAAGTTGCTGTTTAAATTCTGACTTTTTGAAGAAATAGATACTATGAACTAACTTTCTTTACCATATTCAAAAGAGTTCTTGATATCTAATTACTATATGAAGGTATAAATCCTTACGTGTTAAAAATTTACTTACACTTTTGATTCACAAAATAAGTAAAATTTAACCGCGTTTAATTTTAAAACAGTAAATATTGTTGTAGGAATCTTAGTTAATTCAGCTTTCGACCTGTTGCATGTTGTGCTGCTTTTGTCCGTATTCAGCAAACTATTCTTCTAGTTGAAATAGAATTTTAGTTCTGGTTTATTTTTGCCTTGGTTTTGAATTATATAATCTTCAATTATACAGGGACCGCGGTGGCCGAGTGGTCTAGGCAGTTCGTCATGACTACTAAAGATCACTAGCCTGTCAACCCTGACGTTGTGAGTTCGAATCTCACCGGTTGCTGGGTGTGTTAGACTACAACCTTAATTGACAAGGATTGCCAATTTTCCTACCGAAGGTCAGTGGTTTTCTCCGGGTACTCCGACTTCCTCCACCAATAAAAACTGGCCGCCGCGAAATAGCCAAATATGCTGAAAACGGCGTAAAACCCCAACTAAACAAAATCAGTTATACAAATTAAAAAAAATCCTTATTTCTCGGAATATTTCACAATCCAACAGTTTCTATTGCTAGTCCATAATATGTGTGAGAATGATGAGAAATTATTTTCAATTATCAGTAATAAATTTCCATTTTTATTTTTTCTGTTTTCATATACACAATGTCTTAAAAATCTATATTTTCCTACGAACGATAAATTTTCAATTCCAGAATGATTTCTTTTTGCGGAGTTTGGTTTATTTCATTATATTGCAATAAACTTACTATTCCCCGACTACTCAGTCAGTAAGTGTTTTATTATACCGAAAGAAACACAAGAGATAATTAAGGCAAAATTTAAGTCATGTGTACGTACCCGAGATGCATGATCGAGTGACAGAGTCCATTATTTTTTTTAAATTCATGTTCTCACCATGACATATCCCTTTTTCTAAATACTTAATTACATCTCGGGATTCAGCATTGACGATAACCTATAACGCGGGAGCTTCCGAACGGGTCGGCTAAAACCTCCCAGCCAATCCCGTGCCCGGGATTAAAAATCCGCGAAACAACGTAACTTGAAGAGGGAAAATAGTTTTTTGAGGGAAAATAGTTTGGAAACTATTGACCGGTGACCGGGGAAAATAGTTAAATCACTGAAAATGTTAAAAATAGTGAAATTATTGTGCATGTATTTATTATAGAAAAATATATCTAAGGTATATTAAAGGTGAATATCTCAGTTTTTCCTGCTATAAGAAAATAATTAATATTCAATTGTATTCACATTAAACAATTTAATAAAACTACAGACTTACAAACAACCAAGTTGAGAGTTATATGGAAATAATAGATAAGCATATGACACAACTGCACAGCCTTGAATGAATTTATAAGTATCAGTTTCGAATTAACAAAATGATTAAGGGAGTAAACAATTTAACTCTTGTAGTGATTGATTGACACTAATTTGTGAGATTAGCTTGTATTAGCTGTTAATAGATATTAATGAGGTGAAACAGATCAGTACCGTGTTATGATAATGATGTGAGTAATCTACCATCACCATCACATGACCATACAGTACCTAAGTACGAATACACAGTACTATAGATGTTTTATATAAACGTATAATTCCTTTTATTCAGATGTTTTCCATTTAAAAAAAAATGAATAGTAATGCATTTTGGAAATATATCTAAAAATCTTTTTTATTAAAACATCATTTATTTGACATGTTTTTTTTTATGTTTCTATTTCATTTTGAGATTGGTGCTGATGCGTCTGTATAGAACCTTAATCACATGTTAATTGTAACTTTCTTTTATTTTGTTTTACTTTGAATGATATAGTTTTTAGGAAGGACACACGAACATTATGATCCTTCCCTAAATATAAAGTACTAATATTTCTTGAACCACAATTTCAAGTTGCATTAAAATATATCACAACAAAATTTCTGCATTAATGTGTTAAAAAACAATAAAAAACCGTAAAGTGTCCGATAACACACGTGTGTATATTAAAAGTCTTAAGATTAATTCGGAAAACATGTGAAAATTTGAAACATAAATATATTTGACTAATTATATTTACACAAGAAAATAAAATTTTATAAAATACTAATAATATTCCATCAAAACACATTTTTCACAATTCAAATTAAAAAAAAATCGGAAAAAAATATTGAGGGTCTATTACCAAAATCAAACTAAAAGGAATTTATTCATAAAATATGATATAAATAATTTTTGAAATATATCTACATATTTTTGTTTAATTTTCACCCAAAAAATATAAGGTAGTGTTTGTAATCTAAACACAATATTTTTTGTCTTGATCCAGGTCACTGTCAGAAACAGATAAAATCAATTTACGGTCTCCGAAACAAGAAAGATATAAGGCCGGCGGAGTTATTTCCCTTTTATATGATTTTCCGATGAAGTTACATGTACGCGTCAGAATGCAGTCAAAAGTATTTGACAGTGACCACCTTTGAACCCCGTGAACCCTGATTTATAGGTCGTGAACCTCCATCAAAATTCGCTGGTAAATGTAAAAATCTCTAAATATTGTGTAAAAATTATGAAATGTTTTGAAAAAAACCGATTTATGGCACTACAAGATGACAAAGTTACATTAAAAAATATCTAATTTTCGAGGAAAACATGGTATAAAACCTATAAAACACTTACCCATATTGACTTTTCCAATTGTTTTAAATGGCTACAATGTCCAGTGAAGTTTCAAATATCAAAACATCTTGGTGGAAGCAATAACAACGCGGAAATTCCGAAATATATTCGAACCGGCGAAAATCGACGAAATATTTTCTGACGCATACACGTTGGTCACTTCTGATTTATTAGCATCAGATCAATTCTGATTTAAACAAGTCGATCCCCTGACTGTATGAGCCGCTGGAATAGGTACCTTTTTCACGCTTCGTAATATATGATAAGGGTGTGTGCAATTGAGATGAAAATATGCGATAAGGATAGGAATTACTGATGGGATTATGTGATAAGGTCAATATGTTGCATCTGAATAAAATATCATTCAGTCTGACAGTTTATGTGTATAATCAATCATTGCAGTATAAATCAAACATTGTTTTTCTTGAAAATAAAGAATTTCTGTTCATTATAATCGTTTTGATCCAAATATATGAAAAGGTATACTTTTGAGATTTTTAATATATGATAAGGGTGGGGGTCCTGGTGGTCAGCTGCTCACCCCTACCAAAAAACATTTTGAGTGACCCCCCCCCCCCCCCCCCGAGGCCACGAGTGACCTCGAAATCACACCTGCTGTGAGGATCGATAACTCTGTCAAAATATGATAAAATACGTATGCATCCCGAGCTCTGCAAGTAGGGAATACCATTGATAGTTGGATAAGATAAGATTATTGAAAATACCCAACAGTTTCGCTGCAAAAATTATATTTATGGTGACGTCATATTTTACGCACAAGTCAACAAATTGCACGAAAAAAGGGGGAAAATCCGTGTTTGTAAGATATGTCAGCAGTGTAAAAGACAATAATTAATTTTGGAAACAATATGCTGAAGTTTTTTTTTTCATTTTCATTTTCAGGGGGCGGGTCCAGGTGAGGGCGTAATGGGCGTACGCCCCCCACCCCCTTAAAAAAAACTATCGTAATCTGCTTATATTGTATTGAATATGGCAATTTATCATATTCATTAATTAAACACATACTCTGGTTTCTTTAAAAGACTATTGAAATGTTAAGTAACCCTAGAATTTGGAATTTCTCGTTATTGGTCTACTGCTGTTAAGATCCATCCAATCATTTTAATATACCATAGACAATTAATGGAGAGAATTCGGCATAAAAATTATCAAACCCTGACACTTTAACTATAAAATATACATGCTCCAAGTCAGGAACCGTTACATTAGTGCATTTCACAGTTATTTTATGTTTTTTAGCAAAAAAGGTCCAAAACATTTTTCGCCTCGCTTCGCTCGGCCAAATTTTTATTATACGGCCCCTTTTCAAACATCCTGGAAACGCCCCTGATTTTAAAGAAATATTTTAATTATTCCAGAAAAACCACTTGCAGTTAAAAAAAAGACACACGGTAGTGCAAAATCAAGCCGGTCCTAAAATATGAAATTGTGTTTTAACTGTAAAAATGCATATCATAAGACAAAGTACTACTTGTCATATTATTTTAATAATTAATGGCGCATTGAAACGTTTTAAAGTAAAAAATGTTTAACTACTGTAACATCTCCCCTCTGATTATTTCTATTCATCAAACCCAATTGAATAGTTTCTTCAACTCCGATGAAATAGTATATGGGCCGTTATTTTGTACAATTTTCTCCTATTTATTATTCTCTGATTTGATATTTTTTTATTTACCAACCTATTATTATTTCTATTCAATTAAAATACTTTGTTCATAGACTCGTATTGCATAAATATTTATTTCATTTCGTGTACTTTAAATAGAATTGATAATAAGATATTGAATTATAAATCACGTTGTTTACTCTCAATGTATTTTTAATATATATCTTTCACAATATATATCATACCCCGGTTCGGTAAACTATTTTGCTTACTCGGCGATCCGTGAATATCGTCGAATATCATTTATAAAATATATAAAAAGAATCTACACATTTGAATAAAAAGCTCAATAATTGAAAGTAAATGTGTATTTGACATGTACAAAAGAAAATATTACCTATATGGACATTTTTCTAACTTAAAAGTAAGTGCATTGAAGAATATTTTCTGATGAATTTATTGTCCCATCTTTGTTTGATTTGATTTTCTGAATATATTCTGTAAGTATTATTATGTCAATTATTGCAAACAAATGTCTGTTTTCAAGAACAAAATCATTTTCAGATTACAAATTAAGGATGATCGCTGGTCTAATAGGAAATAAATAGGATTTGAAATAGGTGTTTTAGTTTGAGAGAACATATGAATAGTAAACAAATAAGCAAGAAAAAAAATTAGGTTCATGTGCACATTTTAGAGCTACAAGGCCTTGAAAATTTGTAGGAAATGGGTTTGCTCTGGATTTTTCATTGTCTTTGCATTGACAACTTCAGTCTCTCAAAAATGTATGAAAAAATAAAAAGGATTTCAAAAAATTTTGTCAAATACCATTTTAAGGTATATATATATATGATTGAATTATAAAAGAAAAAGTGGGGGTTCATGGGCAAAATATTTCATGTTTAAGAAATGGATCAAACCAGAGGATTCCGAAAATCTGACAAAAAGACCAAAACATGACCATCGAGCATCCTTAACTGTTTTACAGTCTATGCATACAGTTCATTCCGATTGTTAGCTGAATGATAGGAATGCTCTGGATTTGACTTAGAGTAAATATTGTTTTATTTTTATATGTAAGGCCAGACCAAATTGATGTTTAGTTTTTTTGGATTTTTGGATGGCAAAAAATAGGTGAGAGCGAGCAACATTTTAATTTCAATTTTTTTTCTTGATGACAAGTTTTTAACGCAAAGATCAAAGTTACATGCGACACACATTCTTTTACTAAAATATTGCAAAAATGGGAACAAAATTCCAGTTTTTACAAATTTTAAGAGTGGGCGAATAATTTTTATTTTTAATTTCTTGAAAACTGAATAATTTGGGGCGAATTTGTAAAATGAAGCTGTAGATATTTTTGGTCGTAAAACTTACATAGTCCAAAAATCGGAACTAAAGATCAATTTGGTGTGGACTAGTATATATTTGAATGAACGGAAATTGAGCGCCAAAAGCCAACATCTAGTGGTCACTACCGGATATTCAAACTCACACCATGTGGCAAGTACTAAATGGTTCCGACAAAATAACCAGTTGAAACAACATAACAACCAATCTAAGAAACTAAAGAATTCAAAAATGAAGTAAATTAAAAAAAAATAATATGAATAATATCATGAAAATTATATTATGATAGTGGATCTGTCAGATTACAGAATATTTTTTTTTTATGAACATTGAAAAAAAGGTCAAGTTAAATAATGGGCATTATATATTAACTTAGATATATTGAACTCAATAACTAAAAAACTGCCACTACAATAAAAGCACAAACTATGTCAATATGTCACGTGCTATACCAATATGAGATTTGGGCCATATTGGCCTGGGTACGATCAGTGCCAATATGAGTAACACGAAACTCTCTTGATTTATCCTATCCCTTTATGAAAAATTTCTGAGATCTGTTAATTAATAAAGGTATCAATGCGTATTATTTTTCATATTGGCATGGTAATAGCGAAGCCTCAGGCCAATATGGCTTACCGAGGACCTGTCTCTTTGATGCAACGTTCTTTAATCGTGTTGATGACTGCTTCAGCCTTCACTCTATTTAAATCACACTGTCATATAGATATTCTTTTTTAATTCCAGCAATATAGTTAACTTTATATTTTATGTTTTTCTTTTATCTTCAAACAAAACAAAAGAAAAAAAACCTTAATGTTCAATTACTTGCTAAAACTTATTCATTAATGATGCATTCAAAAATATTTATTTATATTTTTCTTTTTAGATAATGATACTTCTTTTTATTTGTATTTTATTAATTATTATTATTGGTCTTTTTACTATGGTATTGGTAATATTATATTTTATAATCTACAGCTGACAGGATCTACTGTACTTTGTCAATATAAACAACTTTAATTGCAATAAAAACAATATGTGGGAGAAACCTTAATTAGGTAATTAAAAGTGGGAGAAACGTGATAAAACCCCTCTAACTATGCCAATATGAAAAACGGAATAATATACAATTATCGCACTTTGACGAGATCAATATTGGTTTTATGGAGCTGAGGATAGCAATATTGAATGAGGCAACGCCGAGTTCCATAAAACATCATATTGATCGAGTTAAAGTGCGGTAATTGTTTTATTACATAATTTATCCAAACTTTTGGTTTTTTTTTCATAGCAAATACTCAACCAGTTTGATTATAATATTTCTTTCCCACCATTTATGGTCAATCGAAAAACCATATTCATATTACATCCGTACATTATACTCGTTCATATCTGATTGGTTCGTTCAGAATCAAACCTTAAATTTAATTTGTCTCTTCGATTTCACTCGTAAGTTCAATAAGACGCACGCGAGTGCAATACGAAAATTTATGGACTTCAAAAAGCAAAATCTCAGTGCAATCCATGGAAAAATGGGGAATCATGTGATCACCGAGTGACCAATAGAAAACTGACATTAATTACACAATACAATAATAATGTTCCAGTATTATTTGTGGCGCTTTTAAAAGTTTTGGACGAATTATTGTTTAACGTCCAATGGCGATTATTACATGCATATCAGGACGAGAATATGTTAATGTGGAACCAATATGAACCCTGCTTTGTAATAGACCTACACGATGAGCCGGGTTTTTAACGTGCTAGCTCACGAGGTAACAGACCACAGTAGGAAATTTCAACCAACTCGGACACATTATTCCTACTCCCAGCCGACCAGCCTTTGCTCTTACTTCCAAATGTAGCGTCTTCGGCGCTGAAGTAACAAAAAAAATTCAAATAGTCTTTGGGTTGACCAGACTGGAGATCGAACTCGCGACCTTCTGTACTCTAGGCGAGCACGCTACCACAAGACCACCGAGGGGTTCCAAAATTTGGACCACCAGAGTACCCGATAACAGTCCAAAAATCTGCATCGTACCAAAGAAGTTTAGTTCGTTCAGTTTGTTTTAATGCATTTCTATCAGAAATATTTGTTTTGGTCGATGTCGACATTGCCAAATAGAATATACCGAATATGCCCATATTTTGTATAAAAAAAGAAAATGGGAAAAGAGCCAAACATTTCTTGTTTTTAATATTTATGAACTACACTCGTATGTAAAAGATGGTTTCTGTTTACATTATTTCTAAATTTAAGGATGCTCGCTGGTCATATTTTGGTCTTTTTGTCAGATTTTCGGAATCGTCGGGTTTTATCCATTTCTTAAACATGAATTTTTTGCCCATGAACCCCCAATTTTTCTTTTATGATTCAATCATATATACGTTAAAATGGTAAAAAAAATTATGAAATCCTTTTTATTTTTTCATACATCTTTGAGATACTGAAGTTGTCAATGCAAAGACAATGAAAAATCCAGAGAAAATCCATTTCTTTAAATTTTCAAGGCCTTATAGCTCTAAAATGAGCACACGAACCTATATCTTTTTCTTGCTTATTTGGTTACTATTCATATGTTCTCTCAAACTAAAACACCTATTTCAAATCCTATTTATTTTCTATTAGACCAGCGGTCATCCTTAATTCTGATGTCAGAAAAAAAATAAAGCATATACTGAAATGATATATTTCAAACTAACATGGAACTGAATAATAATTTGATGATTTATAAAAATAAAAAAAACATCGACACTGAAAAATACATTTAGTTTATGACAGAAGGTCATTGTCTTCTTCCTCTTCTAAATTTTAAATGGATTATTAATTTACTATAAATCATAAATTTATCATGACACATGTGTTTTATCACTTTTTAGTTTCTATTTCTAACAATGATTAAAAGAAAATCCATGAATTTTACACCCATCCTCATGTTTTACATGTCATTTTCATAACATAAATAAAAATAAATGTTCATTTGCACACTTTTAGTAACAAAAGGCATCCGCATAAATAAAATATATTAAAAAATAAAAAAAGAGAGTGTTCGTGTAAAAGGATAGAAATTTTTTTAATAACTATTGAATCGTTCTGCCATGAAGGAATGGTGAAATTTTAATGGGGATAAACTCCGAAACCTATCCGTACGATTTGCATTTCTGGATCTACGTCCATCAGGTACGCTTGTGACCCAATTTTTAGAAAATAAAAAAATTAGGCCACACCAATTTGATTTTTAGTTATTTGGATGGCAAAAATAGGTAATAAAGAGGGAGCGAAATTCTAATTTTAATTTGTTTTCTTGAGGACTAGATTTTGTCGTGGGAAGATAAAATTTACACATTTTTTTAACTAAAATATTGCAAAAAAAAACAAATTTTTACCAAATTTTAGGAGCAGGCGAATAATTTTTATTTTGTATTTCTTGTAAAATGAAGAGTTTTGGGCGAATTTTCATCATTTTTGCAAAATAATTTTTTCTCAAAATCTACATAGTTAAGGTAAGTATTGGATTTTATGCAGTGTGCTTTGAAATGAATACAAATGGCTGAATGAATAATAAATATCTATAGATACACTATATAACATATCTTTTTATTATCTTTTACTAGTATCACCCGAAGCCATAATCATAAGGTTGATATATGAGAAAAAACTGATAATGGATCTGTTATGAATTCGTCACGTTGATGTTTTTGTCATGCCTATTCTGGAAATCGCAGAACGCTATCGAAGTGCCTTATGCAAAAATTGGCTAATATCTTCATATCTGGTCATCTTTGCAAAAAATATTATTTACCAACATTTAACGCAATTAATTCATTTAATTCACTATTTACCAACTGTCAATATATAATTATAATAATAACAAAATGAAGAATTTGCCAAGACAACATAATTATTCGGTATTCTCACGGTTTTACAGCGAGTTGCATGAAGAGGCATCATGTCTGGGTTGATGACTAACAATATTGACCAAATATTTAAAGCACTTACTGAAAACCTACCCATAACAAAGGATCAGATTTCTGCAGCAAAACAAGAATATGCCAATTTGAGGGTAAGTGTTAAAGACTTTTTAATTCTTCAGTTTTTTGGGCATTTTCTATGACAGACAGTCCTTGACAAACAGGTGCACGTGAGTTCGACCAATCAGAATTCTGTTGTCAAACCTTTTGACCAATCAGGTGTAACGTTATTTAACTTATTCGACTGTGCTAGCTCAATGAATTTACCTAGGTACAGGAAACTTAAAAATCTAGGATTTACGGAAGAAAAAGGTACTTATACTCGTTCAAATGAGAAGAAATAGAGAATCTTCAACTAGCTTTTAAAATTCAGCGTCTTTCCTCTCGTCCCGACGCGCCCCACTCGGGAAATCGTGAATTTTAAAACTCGTTGAGGATTTTCCAGTCTTCACCTTGAACTTGTGTAAGAACGTATTTTTCTATGAATGGCTTATATTCTGTATATTTTATATTGTGATAACATATAAACAAAAAATGAAAATTGTTCGAACTTTTAGATACAAAACTTGTATTTTTTATTAATTTTTTCAGATTTTTTTTTTTTGCTTGAAATTTAGATCTCCGGGTAAAGTTAAAGATATATTGTATTCAGTAAAGGCTACGGCGATGACCCGGTTTGCTGAATTTCCGCCCGATATATTACCAAATTATTCTGGTACTTGAGCTCTGTTTGATCATTAATCGATTGTAAAGTAACTATGGTAACGTTATACTCGATAATTAAACTTTAGATTATTAAAGCCTTTGTTTGTGAACTGTTAAAATAAATAATCCTTCAACTTTTCTTGCGACAATGTTTATCATACATGTACAAGCTTTAGCAGAAAGACAAGCCTATTATCACCAGACACAATTTTCCAGATGTGTATCTCCTTGTTAAAGTGTGATTCGCATGTTTTGTTGGAATCCATGCTTTATAAAAAAGAACAAACATATTTGTCTCTAATAATAAAGACGGCAGGTAATTTAAAAAAAAACATTGTCCAAAAATACTGATTTAAGGTGAAGGCGAAGAAATTGGACGCCATCTAGTATTCATTTGTTGTCGAAAAATTGACGTTTTCCCTATATATCCTATGTTAAAAGTTAATTTCAGAACGCATTTCCAAGGGTTATAGCAAAAAAATAAGCATGGGTACCCCCTTTTTTATTTCATATTCAAATGTATTTCGATTAGCTTTACATACTGACAAAAAATTAGAAAACTGTAGGATACTTTCAATTTCTTCGCCTTGACCTTAATATATATAGTTATGAATTTTAAGAACAAATAT
Organism: Mytilisepta virgata; assembly: GCA_028015205.1. Taxonomy (NCBI): domain Eukaryota; kingdom Metazoa; phylum Mollusca; class Bivalvia; order Mytilida; family Mytilidae; genus Mytilisepta; species Mytilisepta virgata. The sequence continues at coordinate 66,629,536 of CM051517.1, read as the reverse complement.
TGCGCGAGCAACACATGAATACTTGCATCCCCGATTCCCTTATTATATATCTCTTAGAACATTACTTAATTGTAGTTTATTGACTTGATTTATAGAGAAATTAAGCGCTAAATTGGACTGTTCACTATTTATATACGTCTGAGACAAAACAATCACTTTAACGAGATCTATAAAATGTCGGTTATTAAAGATTCTTCGGTTATTTCGTTGGATGAAATGCTGATGGTTTTCTTATAGTTATAAATATCGATAGATAGAAGGAAATTTACATTGGAAAATTTCTAGCAGCAATTTTGGACTAACGAGTTTAAAGACGATGCTATATGGGGGACTGGACAGGAGGTGGGTCTCAGATTCTGTTTTTCGGTTTATTTTTGTATCATTTTTACTGTATTCAGTTGAACTGCTTTTTTTTTAGTAAATTCTTGAAATACTGTAATTTTTTTGGTCAGAAATTTATAATAATAAAGATAAGGCCACATCAAATTGATCTTTAGGTCTTTGGATTTCGCCACTCCGTTTTTTGGACTATGCAAACTTTAAAAAATGCTGAAAAATCTCCACAATGTTTTTCATTTTTCAAGAAATTAAAAATAAAAATTGTTCGGCCGCTCATAAGATTTTGTAAAAATTGGGATTTTTTTCCCATTTTTCCAAAAAAATTAAACATTCCCATTTTCCCCCAAAAAATCCCCATTTTCCCCCAAAAAATTAAATTAAAATTTCGCTCGCTCGCACCTATTTTTGCCCTCCAAGAATAAAAAAACCGAAAAATTAATTTGGTGTGGCCTAAACTAAATTAAATCATACATGTCTGTATGTTTCTTAAGGTTGTAAGGTGCATGTGAAATGAAAGTTGTTTAAAGTAATTTAAAGTCAATATTTAATTCTGAAATAATATTTTTTAAAAGCAATTTTGTTTATTCTGTTGAGGTGTTATTTTCCTGCAATCAGTATTTTTGCACCAAATTCTTTTTATCCATTTTTGAATTATTGTTTAGTTTGAAGAACAATTTATTCTTTATCCCCCCTTTTTTAACGATTATTTGCAATTCATTAAATTTTTGTCATTATTTTCAATTCCATCATCTTCATCCACAACCTCATATATGGAGTACTGATCATAGTGAATGTTGGACATTTAAATACACTTTCAAGACTTTACAGCCACTTTCCAGATAACTTATTCGACTGTGCTCAATGAATTTACCTAGGTACAGGAAACAAAAATTCCATCAATTTTTATTAAAATAACAATCCAGAGATACTAATATTAGATATAGTAAATTTATACTATGCTGTATACGACGCATTTCAAGAAGTTACTTCTCATCAGCAGAATTAAAACCGAAACATTTGGAAGACCAAAAAACCAAACTTATTTTAAACAAGAAGTACCCATAACCAAAAATACCGAAATAGACAGCCAAATTTCAGCTAATTTATTTATTTATTTATTTATTTATTTATTTATTTATTTATTTTATTCATATAATCTTCATCCACAACCATTTTTAATAAATAAATAAATGATCTTATTTTTTTAGTTATACATGTATCCCTGTCGCGTTTGTCTGTTGTATTCCATTCCCCTGACTTTGTCTTTTCCTTGGACTTCGAGTTTGTGGACTTTTCCCGCTGTTTTGTCGCTTAAGTGTTATTTTGCTGATAAATAAATAAATAAATAAATAAATAAATAAATAAATAAATAGATAAACAGCAGCGAAAGCGTTGGTTTCTACCTTTTGTACTTTTTTATTATTCATTTTTTGAAGGTTAATGTTCGTACGGAGCCCTGCAGGGGACACGACAAGAAAAAAAATTATATCGTTATCTCAATTTATGTTAGCGTTATCACGATTTATTATATCTTTTTCTCGATTTATCATATCGTTATCTCGATTTATTATATCGTTTTATCGATTTACGAACGATATAACTTTTTTTTTGTCGTGTCCCCTGCGGGGCTCAGTATGTTCATGTACGTGTTTGCATTATTAAAAGTAATCCTTGGTCGGATCTATATCAACATTTTTCGCCTGTATAAACATTTCACAAAAGTAAATCGAAACTCTCATGAACCCTTTTAGAATTATTAACAGATTTAAAACAATTATTCTAACACATATGAATTTATCATATATGTATTCATGACTTTAAAAACATAAAAGCAATCAATAATAGGCTTTGCCCGATAGTAATTCGAATAGCAAAGAACAGCCTTCAACCACACTAAGAATGGAAACATAAGAAGACTTCCGCATGGCCTCAGGATAGGAAAAAACAAATTCACATAATAGCCTTGATGAGTTCGACCTAATATAATTAAAGGAAAAAGAGTCCGTAGAAATAACACAATCATGGGTAATATATAGATGTATTATAAATATATTAAGCATTAATTTTTATGAAAGGGACATATATAAATTGTCTTAACATGCTTAATGAGCTTCAATATATGAATGATAAATGAAATATTGTGTAGCACTACTCTGAAATTAAATAAACGTATATAAATACAACTAGATAGATTTAGGTCACTTCATTTTATTTTTGTCGTAAAAGGTTTTAGTGTCGTATAGGGTGTTTTGGTGTTGGCTATCTCTTTTATTTGGGGCGTAATACCAGTGTCTTACTGACTTCTTGTCATTAAAAAGATTTTATAGATACATTTTGAAATTTATAACTTACAAATTGGGAAATATAACTTTTTTAAAGGCCGCAGAATTTCTTTCACGTTCCTTGCACTGTACAAAAGGATTCTACCAATCTTATTGCACAATTTTTAACATATGCTTCTTCACTGCATCAATATTGTTAACACGGAATATTTACATGTATTAATTACCACTGATTAACTCCGAGTCCCTGAGAGTATCACAAGCTCAGTTGTTAGTATTGACTACTGTGAAATTGATATTTTAAATTTACTGTAAAAAGTACCTTGTACCTCTGCTGGGGTGGACTCTGAAACCCCAAGAGTATCACAAGCTCAGTTGTTAGTATTCCGAGACTACCATGAAATTGATATTTTAAATTAATTGTAAAAAGTAGATACACTTTTTCCTCTGCTGCGGTGGACTCCGAAACCCTGAGAGTATCACAAGCTCAGTTACTAGTGTACGATACAACCGTGAAATTGATATTTTAAATTAATTGTAAAAAGTAGATACACTTTTTCCTCTGCTGCGGTGGACTCCGAAACCCTGAGAGTATCACAAGCTCAGTTACTGGTGTACGATACAACCGTGAAATTGATATTTTAAATTAATTGTAAAAAGTAGATACACTTTTTCCTCTGCTGCGGTGGACTCCGAAACCCTGAAAGTATCACAAGCTCAGTTACTAGTGTTTCCATACAACCGTGAAATTGATATTTTAAATTAACTGTTATAGAAATGTTAAATTTTGTCAACATTTTTGAGTATCTCACTCTTACATAGCTCTGGTTTTGGTGTTACCATGTTTGGTCATTTTAGTATTTGAAATTGCTCTTCAATGTTTAGGTCATTGCTTCGTCTTTGAAAATTGTTGGTCTTGGGCACAACTGGTGGCTAGAAAATGTACACATATTGTGCATCAGAATTAGTATTCTGGAATACCCAAGTATTCAGTAGTGCTCATGGCCAACATGTCAGAACTTTTATATGCCACAGGCAAAGCATTTAAGGTCAGAGCTTTATTCCAGGAATATACAGTTCTACTTTCAAAAACTGTTACAGGATTTTTTTACCATATGATATGTTAATTGGGCATCTTTTAAGGAAATTATATTTTATAGCATGAACTTAACGGTGTAATGTTATTTTCATAACGATCTAGTGCATTCATGTTACATCCGATTAAGTTTCTCTTGTGATTGATTGATTAACGTCCAGTGGCAAATATTTCATGCTTCTTCAGGACGAGAACCAGTTCAACAATTTATCAAACACATTAAAATAGGAGTGGGACGGGACACAAAGGGGAAATGATTTTGAGCGCCACTGAAAAAGGGGGATGGTTGGATAGGATCGGATATTTTACCCTTCTGTAGCGGCCATCAACTTACTCTTTTTCGAAAAGTACAGAAGGGTTTTTTATCGGACAGAGAGTATGGCATTCTCCAAACAGGTCACGCACTATGGTCTGTGGTCAGGCTTTCTGTATCATGACACGACAATAACATATCCGCCACCTGGAGACGCTAGGCAGGTCTGTGGGTGGCGCTCACAGGTGCCTCTTTTTGGAATTGTTTAGTCAATGGTTTTTTCTGCACTGACTCTTTACGATTTCAGAGTAATGAAATGGGCAATTTCTATGAAACATTTTGACTTGAAAAATCCTTGAATTGAGTTTTAAAATTGATCAGATAGTTAGTTCCTGTCGAAATGTTTTATAGCATGGGCATGCAGGGCTTAATTTTAAGAACAATACCTCAGTAACAGATGTTTGTATCCAAGAATGAACAGCATGTGCTTCCGTTTTGGTTCACTTCTTTAGTAAAAATTTGTTTTCCGAAAAACAATTTCCCGATCTGATAACGCCACATTTACTGTTGCAGAGTGGAAATATTCTTTGTCATCAATTACGAATATTGGCACTATTTCCGTTTAGATTCCGTATAACATTATTTGATTTTCAAAGCAACAACCAACGCCATATCGGATTGTTTCTTTTTCAATAAATGCTCGAGGTGTTATATTTCACGTAAACATCATACGTAACGCTGATTATTTAAGGTAAACAACAACCCTTAGGCTAATGAGAATACTATATAGTTCAACTCATGAAGCCTTTCTGTTTCCTGCGTAGAATGATGAACACATAAGAATTCACAAAAAGCGACCATATTAAAAATATTATCAGAATTTTTATCTTTGTTTCATATCAATTTCTTGATATGATAAAGTGATAAAGTGTGTGTGATAAAGTACAATTTGTGACTCATTAAAGTCCCTTCTGTTTTAATTATTAATATTCCACATTTTGCTATCGAATATTCTATTCATAAATATCGCCGTCGTGCAATGCTCTGTGCTTAGATGGGGTGCTTTCCATTATGCAGGTTCAGCTGGTTCGTACCGAAAACTGGTACTTTTCATCTGTTTGCTCATGATTGGCAGTGCACCAGTAACGTACCGATTTTCAAGGTTCGAACCGGATAATGGAAAACATCCCATGGTTTCGGCTTTACCCTTTTGGTCATGTTTGGCACTTTTTTAATTGCTCTTCAACTTTTCGGATTATTGCTCTAAACTTTTCAACATTTTTTGCTTTGAGCAAAATTGACGAATCGTAAAAAGACGAAATGTTGCACATATTGAGCTTCAAAATCGATAAAACAGAAATAATTATACATTTGTTTTTACGCAGGATAGAGCTTTAATACATTACATAGAGAATAATAAATGACAAAATCCGTGTCACATGCCGTATCACCCCGACATTTCAATATCAGCTCGAGGGCCTCTCGCCCGAGGGATGATTTTGATCGAGGGGCGATACGGCATTTGATACGGATTTTGGCATATTTTATACGCTTTATATATTTTAACAGTGGTGAAGATTTTTTTCTGGTCACGTGACCAATGTCATTTTATGGGGTATGATAAAGGGTGATGATATCGATATCTATTCCCGTAAATCGGGTAAATTTGGTGAAAGGTATTTTTGCGATTTTTGCTAAAACATGGGTTCTAAATTTTTGTGTGTTAAAATTTGGCACTTTGTCTCAGTACTGTGTTTAATTTCAAAAGAAAAAAAAATAAAGAATTAAATAAAATTAATGTATGATTTACATGTATAGCAGTGTCTTGAGTTATGATAATAATGAAATTACTGCATTTGATGTTTTGAAAACAACATTGGAATTATTGTGGTGTGTTTAATTTTGGCGGATTTGCAAAGGGCTCCCAATTAATCAAAATATGAACACAACCAATATATATCCATCAGATAAGTATTAAAAAAGGGCTTTGCACGCTTTTGTTGGAGCAGTCTGATATTAAGATGCTATCCAAGGGTATTTTGTCGATTGAAAAGGTACGTGTAATACACCGGTATCGCACTTTTGATGTTGAACGGCCATTTCAGTCTTGTTTAATCAAGTTTGTTTTGATTTTTTTTCATTTTTTCGTGTAAGAAGTACGTGTTATACGCTAGTAACGCACTTTTGATGTTGAACGGCCATTTCAATCTTGTTTAATCAAGATTGTCTTGATTGTTTCATTTTCCCAAATTTCAGAAAAAATCAAGACAATAAGATCAAAACAAGATATTTTGCCTTCACGTCAGTGAAAACTGCCTAAGTCCAATTCATAAAAAGTCAGAATGAATTGTGCAACGTTTAATTTTATCTTTGTTGTCATCTAAGGGAGGAACAATTTGATTTTAGGGGGTAGGGGCTAGGGTGGAATTTAAAATAAAAAGACAGAACCAGGATTTTGGCACTTTATGCAGGACCTGTGTCAATCAGGAATGTTTATTGGTTTAATAAATAATACAAATTTAGGCCACGATAGCAACCGAAAAAAAAATCCAGAACTAAAATTTCGGCGACAAAAATAGGCAGGATCAAACATTTCAACCTAGACACCCCATAAAAAATCAAATGTTTGGTCCCTTAACTTGTCTTGATCGATCGCAAACAACATGTCTTGACTTTACAGTCTTTTATCTTGTTTTTGCCTGAAAATGTAATATTACAAAAAATCAAGGACAAGTAAGAATAGACTATATTAGAATGACCGTTATAGATTAATACATTCTTACACGAGTTCAAAGTAAAGACGGGAAAATCTTCCTAGAGTTTTTTTTAAAAAATTCACGTCTCTCGAGTGGAGAGCAGCGAAAAGAGGGGAAAGACGCTGAACGAGTTGAAGATTTTCCAGTTCTCCGCTTTTGAACGCGTATAAGTATCTATTTCTTCCGTAAATACTCAATGTTTAGGTTTCCCAAACCTAGGTAAATTCATTGAGCTAATACGTTACGACTGATTGGTTAAAACGTATGACAAAAGAATTCTGACTGGATGAGCGTGAGATCGATGCGGGTGCAACTATCTTCCATGGGTCATCTCCCACTGAAAACAGCCATTTACGGAAGAATACAAGCGTGTTACCAGTGTTATTTAATACTTTTAAGCTCCATTTTGCTGTTTGTCTCAGTTTCAGATAAAAAGTGAGTATAAATGTTGTCGAGGTTTTCACTTTATTTACACTGCCTAACACTAGGTGCAGAACTGGGCGGAAACATCGATTGTAAACATTATATCTGGTACCCAGATCGTCTGTAGATAGGTTATAAATATTTTTTAACCCAATTTGCAAATTATTTCATGAAAAACAGCTCCGCCTGGCGTTAAGTGAAATTGCTGCACTGTTCAGACTGTCTGCTGTTGCTCTTTTTGTGTTTTGTGCTCTTTCTTGTTTTTTTTTTGTCTGAAAGTCTTTCAATTTTCGACATTAATTGATTGGTTTCTTATTGTTGACCTTTCTTGTTATCCATATTATTATTCACTGAACTCAAAGAAATTAATGTTTAAAGCAATATTAGCTAATTAAAAGTAATTATAATTTGCAACGGATTTTTATTCTTAACATATTTCAGTTGACTGCTCAAGTTGGCGAAAAACTTAATGACAGAGGAAGGAAAAAGGGAGATAAGCCAGTAAATGACGATGAGGTCTGCCCAACTTGTAATAGCAATCAAACGCTACAGAAGGAATTGGTAGCAAAAGTTCGACAACTACAGACAGAACTGAACTTGAAGTCACAAATGTGTTTAGATTTACAAGAGCAACTACAGCATCGACAAACTGAAAATATGCATGGGTTTGTTAATTTACACAATCGTTTCAATTAAAGTAAATATGTTTTCGATAAAGCATTTCTGTATCTACTGGACTTGACATGCACAACAAGGCAAGTGTCTTATCAGAGACGAGAACTGCTTAATCATCCTTACCATGTGAGTTCATCCCTTGTTTTTGTTTGGTATAGTCCATGTTTTCATCATTTTTTAAAATAAAATAACAATCCAAAGATACTAATATTAGATATAGTAAATTTATACTATGCTGTATACGACGCATTTCAAGGAGTTACCTCTCATCAGCAGCATTAAAACCGAAACAATTGGAATATCAAAACCCAAACTTATTTTAAAAACAAGAAGTACTCATAACCAAAAATACCGAAATAGGAAGCCAAATTTCAAAGTTTTTTGTATGGTGTTCATGTTTGTCCCCGTCTCTGGACTTATGATTGTTGGGTGACCTTTCGATTTTACTTACAATGTCCTACAGAATATTAAAATAAGTAACTAATTATTTTTGGCCCCCATAGTTTACGGAGATACAAGATCTGCATTTTTATGGATATTAATTTAGTAAAATTGTAATTCTGTAATTTAGAATCTAGCCAAAAATGGACAAAGACCAAAATAAACCAAAAAAAAAAAAATCACATATGAATCTAAACAAAGACGAACAATGTAAAACCTGCCTAAGATACAGGCGTTCCGGATTTCGAACAATTTATGTTTTTTCGAAGACAACAACTAGTTTTCGAATGGAAAACGATCTAAATTTGGGTAAACAATACCGAAGTTATAATACAGTGAATAAATTGCACAAGACCAAAATCAAAAGGTAAGGCGAATTCTTGGTAACACCAACACAGCAAACATATACTTCAAGACGCAACAAAGAGAATAAAACACATAGCGAACCAAAGAGAATAAGAACAACAAAACATAAAAACTAGAGCGCTAGCAATGTGAACTCCTACAGAAAATCAGAATCCTTGTTGCATTTGACAAAATTATCTTTTACCTTCCCTAAAATAGGCCTATCCTTTGTTCAGTCCAGAAAAAATTGTCAATGATCAATTAGATCACGCAAAACAATCTAATTAAAATTAGTTCTCCGCACTTGCGAACAATCAGCAATGAGGCTATTAAAGAATTTATTCTAACACCTAGAGTAATTCCGAATGTAAAATAACATTGACCCTAGACATGACCCTCAAGCGGCTGTAGTTAGATCTCCCACGCGCGATATATAAACAACCGAACGAAATTAAGGAGCAAATGCGGAGATCTAATTTTAATGATGTTGTCGTTTCAACGGTAGGGTGTATCCTCGGGGGGAAGGGGGGGCCGAACTTGACCATTTTATGACGGGGGTACGTCGGTGATCTTGAAACCCCTACCGAAATTATCCACGTTATATCGGATTTTTGACCCGAAAATATCCAGCTAACGTAAAATTACATATTACCCGAAATTATTCAAAAATAATAAAAGGCAGTTATCACGATGAGACATATTTATACATTTTACATTTATATATTGAAATATTTGTCATGATATCAACCTGAAGTCAGCCTTGATTCGCCTCAGTGCTTTATAAAAATCTGCAGACATTTTTAAAATCATGACCGGAATTCTCCGGAGTGTTAAAAAATCCACACCTGAAATCTCGCCGGCTTTGTAAAATCTTGACTCGAATTTGCCACACGGCCCGTATCTAAATATCATTGAGTTACCCACTTGCAAAAAAAAATATAGTTCCGAAAATTTAATCCCAACAATCATGACAATGGCTTTTTTTTTTAATTTTAGTAAAAGGACTGAATCTGCGAAGAAGAACGATAGGGAACGAGCTAAAACAGTTGGAGAGATGTATTCCCAAATATATGATAATCAATGGATGGAGGCATATCAATACCTTGACAATATCATGAATCTACGAGAAGATAGAATATTAGAGATTTTACAAAGAATAATTCGGGTAACATATATATTTTACAGATTTGTAAGGCGTGATATGAAAACGATGTCATGATATTATTTTTCATATCACGCCTTACAAATATATCATTAAGTCCCTAAAACGAAGTTTGGGGGACTTAATGTTTCTGCCCCGTTTTTTTTCTTCTTAGCCATGAAATTGTCCGAAGCGGATCTCAAAACTTAATAAAACTTGGTACAAAAATAGGTGGCCATGCCTAGTTGTACAAAAATGTTTTGGAATTTTCAAACTGGCCGCCATTTCAAAATGGTTGCAGTTTTGGGGACTTTTGTGTTGACATCCCAACACAGTATTACTTGTAAAAAGTTGTTGTTTTCTTTAAATATTTAAAGATTTCAAATAAATTCCGTGCATTAAAACTTGCACCTCTTTTGGTTCAGAGTCCATTTGCTTCGAAAATATCGCGAAAAAAAATGTACGTTGGATCTTCCCTTTGAAACCCCTCTAACTTTAATAACAATAAGCATTTCGAACATATTTGTTGTGTACAACATACATGTATATACACCACATGACGCTTAGAATAGTTTTTTTTTATTCACTTATCTGCCTTAATTAAAGTTAACTGTATATGTGACATATAATATTATACCGATTATAATTTTTGGGCATTAAAATAAATGCACGTCATTGTCCAAAACATCTCTTTGTTATTGCCAAATTCTTATGTTCATTATTTCAAGGATTTAAATATTAGACTATTCAAATCCCTGATTATTTTCTGAAATTTCAATACATTATCGAAGGGAAATACATTTATATGAAAATCTACTATCAATCTTTTCAAAATATTTCATTTCATTGTTTTCTCAAATTTCAATACATAATTGAAGGGAAATAAATTTATATAGATATCTACCATGAATCTTTTCAAAACATTCGCAGTTGCATTGATACTAGCAAATAGCAGTGGGAACTCACATTTGATCTTAAACGGTCATAAATAGTTAGGTTTGAGTAACTAAGAAAACTAATTTCATAGATTATTTAATACTTGACTTTTGCAGGGATCTTTTGTGTTTTGCCAGGACATTGCAGAGGCCCAGATTCATAATCTTGGCGGAGAAATAACATGTCCGCTATCGACTGTAAGTTGACCTAGATAACTAAAAAACACGCCTGCTATATATAATCTCTCTCAAGCATAAAAACGGATAATGTTAAATTTTAACATTATTCGGTTTTATTTTTTTTAAAATCCAGGAATTCGTTTTGGTGTAAAATTATTTCCTTAAAGTGTGCATTCAATTGTAGTCTGTGATTCATATGAGTGTAGTTACAAAATTCATTCTGAACTGTTTTCAATCTCTTTCATAGACAGTAGTACATACACATAAAACGGGCACTATTTCATCAAACCATATTCCAAAATTTTTAAATTGTTGAGCATATTGATATGGATTGGAGAGATAAGAGGGTGTACACACTTTTTATTTAATTTTTTAAAGCTGTTCAGAACCTATATGTTTCAAAATTTTGAGGATATAAAAATATCAATTAGACCAAATATCTTATACTTACATGACTTAGTATACAAGTTTATACACTAACTTTATCAACATGAAGTCTTTATTAAAGCACCTTACCGGTATCAAGGAGAATTTTCCGAATTCAAGTACAAGTTTTTTTTTTAAATATTTTTTTAGATTAATAATATCTAAAAAACTATCCTCAAATAATAAGGAAGCTTGCTTTTAATATGGGCAAGATGAAATGTTGTATTATGAATGACATTATCATTCCCATATGTATTCAGTTTTAAATAGAATTTGTAATTAAATCATTGTGCAATTTCAAATAAATAGGTTACTATGCCGTTGAATAACATGACAATTTAAAATTTCAAACGCTAGTATTTTGAGCATTTTTTGAGTTCAGAAATAAATCTGATGTTTTATACACGCGAAATGGTGAAAATCGCAGTAGGTAAGTCATACATGTACGCCTTGCATTATATTTTGTTGAAACATCGAGTGCTTTCCCCAGAAATTTGTGAAGGCATGGTAAATTTCGTATTTTGATGGCACTCAAAGGTTAAAAAAGATAATATTGGGGGCACCCAACCTTGACACGAGGGCAGTATATTTATCAAAATCAGCAATAAACAGCCTTCACCCTCTTGTGATGGTGCAAAAGTGTCATAAAAGTGTGCCAACACAACAGGGGTACATGATTTAATGCAAATCAGTTTCAAAAAGATAAGATTAAACTAAAAATTGAAAGTTAGATTTGGCTACCTGGGGGCACATTGTAAAATTCATGATGAGGGCAGCATGGTGCTTGAAGATGGAGGCATGGTGGAGCACCATGCTAAATTGGTCTGGGGAAACCTCTAACATCTTATTGCAACATGTACATGAATGCCATTAATTACCGTAGTATGTGCACTATTCCTGATTGTTGGAGAATCGCCATAATAATATGAGTTCATTAAAGTAACTTTATTGGCATGAAAAAACCCTGTTGGGTTAAGCAATACACATATACACATATTACAGAATAAACAACAAACACAAATTAAATGGAAGGCAACATATCTTACACTAACAAATATAGAACTATGTTTTTGGCCAATGAGAACCTCATACTCGCGCTTCTAATGATCGCTTTATAAAGTTACAAACATTGGGCAAAAATTCTGTATCAGGATTAAGAATAATTTTCAATTTTTCAACGAGTGCGGAAGGTCGCGGGTTCGATCCCCGGCCGGGTTAAACCAAATACATTAAAATTGGTATGTGCTGCTTCTCCGCCAAATAGTAAGGACAAAGATCGACTGGTCGGCTCGGAGTCAGTATAATGTGTCCGAGTGGGGTGATATTTCTTCCTGCGGACAGTTACCTCGTGGACTAGCAGATTAAAAGTCGGTCTAGTACAAAGCAGGGATCATATTCATTATCCTAATAACATGTTCTCCTCCTGATAGTCCCCTAGTTGCCACTGGATGTTAAACAACCATCAGTTTTTCAATAGAGTCGAATTGATCAAATTGAGGAAACATAGTTTTCATAAAATCGATAAAAGGAGAACGGAAATTATCATTAGATAATAATATGAATAAGCGGATGCAATAATTTCCGAATTTATTGTATTATACGGTTACCATGGTTACAGTGCAATAAGTATTTAAAGGAGATCAGTATATTGTATTTTAATATTTGAATGCATCAGTTGTGTTGAAATCATCTCTTCAAAAGAGATTTTAAGTATCTTAGTTCGGTGTTTCAAAATATAAGTTGGATTTGACTGAAAATTCCAGTCTTTTCGTAATAGATTTTAAAAATGGCACAAAAAGTCCAAGTCTTGAATTATTATTTTTAATTTTTTTATCTTAGTGGACTGAAAGAAAACGATTTGAGTTAATGGAAAATGGATCAGATGTGACCAGTCAGCTGGTTGAAATTACCAAAACATACCGCAAAACATCATCAACGGAATGTGTACCAAATCTTCAGAAGGTAATTTTTCTCCTGAGGATTTATTTTAATAAACAATAAAACAGAGAACAGTGAAGGTCAACAATAACATACCAAAACAATATAAACGTCATCCAATCAACAAAACCCAAGACAAATGAAAAAGCACACGTTTTTGTGCTACCTCATGTACCCCAACCCCCACCCCCTCCCCATTCACTACCCATCAGTCAAAATGTTAAGAAAGTCCACCAAAATAAAAATGACTAGTTGCATACACAAGATGTAGGTATAGAAAAGCAAAAGGCTGATTAGAAAAGGGCTTGCAAATGGACAGGAAATTAGAATAATACGACTCCCATGATACATGTACTAAATATAAACAGAATCATGCAAAAGATAAACGACTTCTTGCTTAAAAAAGGTGTTCAGTCAACAGATATGAAAGGGGCTATAACTTTTGCAAAAATCAATCAACCGTAAAATCGGTAAAAGGACACGCCAAACCTTGATTCCAAAGATGAACAAAATCTGCCAACGATGTCTGACTTGTTGCTCTAATAAGATATTCAGTAAAAAAATGTTAACACGACAATATCTCGGCACTCAAAATATTAATCAAACGTGAAATCGATGTAATATGTGCATTGCTGTAGCATGCTAACCAAGACACTAAATACGAAAAAATCCACCAAAAGATGAATGACTTGTTGCTCACACAAGATCTTCAGACAACATATATCAAAGGCTAATAACTCTTGCAAAAAAATTATCAACTGTAAAATTGGTATAATATACTGTATATTCTGGACTATAGGTCTAATAAATATTTTCTCCATAGACTTATAATGGTAAAATGGTCATTTTAAAGTAAAAAAAGTAAAAAAGTCTCGACCTATAGGCAGGAAAATACGGTATACATTTTCAGGTAAGGCCCAACCAAGATACCAAATATGAACAGAATCAGTTAAAAATGAATTAGTTGAGCACCCAAAATTTTCAGACGAAGATATCAAAATGGCAATAACGCTTAGCTGAGTTTGGATGCCCGTTTGTTTTAATAGTTTTGGTTTTTGATGGTTGTGCTTATTAATTCATCATTATATCTTCAACCAGTTTTCCAACATTTTGATCTCGACCACTGCTGATGGGTTGTCAGTCAACGAAATAGCCACACAGTGCATCAATTTATTTCGGTATTTTGTGACACAGTTTAATACTACCACTGGGTCGATGTCACTGATGGTGGACTGTAAGTCTCATCCCAGTATCTAGAATTTTTGTCCTAGCATGATTCATTACTTAAATGCCTTTAAATTTTCCGTTCACAATTGGACAAAAATTTCTAAGGCTCTTCATTTTGATGCAGAGGTAACCGCTAGCTGAGTTTGGATTCCTGTTTGTTTTAATTGTTTTGGTTTTTGATGGTTGTGCTTATTAATTCATCATTTGATCTTCAACCGGTTTTCCAACATTTTGATCTCGACCACTGCTCAGTAGTCAGTCAACGAAATGGCCATACAGTGCATCAATTTATTTCGTATTTTGTGATACAGTTTAATACTAATTTCTTCAATTAATATATTTCAGCTCATTATATACCTAGTACTAAATATAATGGATTTTGCACCCCTTGACCCATATCAGACCTCGGGCAAGCCCTCGGTGATACCCGGTCCGATATGAATTATCATGTATAGTTATTAATTAAGGTAGGCCCTGTTGCGGGGAAGGGGGTAACTTGGCCTAGGTTTGGGTACAGACTTGCAGCCAGAAATTTTATTACCCTACCCATTTATATACTAGAATTTAAAAAAAAAACAGACCCGTTTTTAATATATAGTAGATGCTTCAAAACCAGACCTTTTCATATACTAGATGCTTCAAAATCAGATCCATTCATATATTAAGGATTCTGTACACAATATAACATTTATCTTTGTAAGTAATTTGTGTATACTACGATGCATGCTATTATATTGTGCATTCCTCCTGCTATGAAATTTAAAGCCATATTTGGGACCCAGAATGAAAGCAGCTGCAAATATATAAGCAAAATTATAATCCATTGATATACTATTTATTCAAATTACCACCCATTGATATACATCTAAGGCTTTATATCCTACCCAGTCATATACTTTATGGCTCAAAAAGTAGACCCATTCCAGCCGCACGTCCATATATACTGCTGTATAGGAAGTTAAGGCCCTGGGCCCAGTTTGGCCTCAGATGATATTTGTTTTTGTTTCCTATCCGAATCTGCTACTGTAAATCGAATGGATAATTTATTGGATTTTGCTAAAACATCTGCATAAATTTTTGCGGAGGGATAATTTGTTGGTATTTGCTAAAACATCTATTTTAAATTTTTGCAGGTTAAAATTTGGCACTTTGTGTTAGTACAGTGTTTAATTTTGGCACTTCTGAAAAAAAAACTTCCGTTAGGAGAGTATGATTTACTAATCTCAGTTTTTATTAGCATTGTCTTATGTAATATACTAGTTAACAAAAGAAACGATACAGGGTACTGCATTTTTCATATATTAATAATTTCAAATAGCTATACTAAGCAGAAAAATAGACCCACACGTCTGATTTTCATAGTAGATTGTTTTCTCATCAAAAGCATGGATTTTGTGCAAAAAAATTGAAATAAAAAATTCCCAATTTTTGAGATTTCAAAATTCACATTTTCGATCCCAAATTAAAAAATCAGTATTTTTACCCCGTTATGTGAATCATAATGTCCATGTGACAAAAGATTTGAGTTTTTGATAATGATTTCAGCCACTGGATTTTCATTTTACAAAATTTGTGTCGATTTTCTTCTTGATTTTCCGCAAATTTAATTTAACCCTCTTTTAGAAATTTCCATTTTCCACCATTTCAAGTTTTTTCCAAATTTCAAAATGCGACGTATTAGATCAAGAAATGAAGTAGCAAACCACTGTTGCCCTCATACTTAAGTCTTTTTTAAGGAATTACCAAGATATTTGGTTCCGAACTCGTGTATCGTTACTTTTGTTGACTTGTATTATAATAATCTTGTCACTTTAAGATAATTGATGTTAAAAATCTTAATGAATTGTTTGAATTAGATAAATATAAAAGTTCAGCTTTAACAAAATTTATTCCAATCAAACCATTATAATCAATGTAACTTTTCAAAATTACAGTTCCTAAGTTATTTTAGATTTTTAAAAAAAAAAAATTATCTATTTTATTTTGGCACATTTGCAACAGGCGCCAAATAAACCAAAATATTCCAATTAACTTCTGGTTTTATACTGATGCTAAATTTATTTTTAAATGTTTGGATTCCAAGTACAGGTTCATATACCCTCGTGGTACACCTGGTCTCATTCTCTTCGGAATTTATGATTCATCACAAGGATTAGTGTGTGATGACGGACCCGTGAGGCTTCGCCAGACATTAATACATGATTTTGTTAATATTGGCCATGTAACAGGTCCGAAGTTTTCTTTAGTGCCCGAGGTGCAACCGGAAAAAATCCATATTCATTCGTCAAGTGTCAAATTTCTTATTTTATTGACATGAGAAAGAATGTTTCTAAGGCAAAAATATTAAATTAAAACAGTAATAGTAATATTTTGTATTATCTGAGAGGCTGTTGAACTCATCACATTGTTCATTCTCAAAGTATAAATTGGGGGTGTTTTTTTATTTTGTGTCATTTGTCTTTGTTTATGCATTTTTATTATATAAGATACTGCTCTCAAAAAAACAGAATAATTAGCGAAAATAGTATCCTTTGGCAGTAAAAAACCTTGAACGGAATGAATTTCTATTTTTCATAAACAAGAAACAACTGTGAATGGTCAACAATAAATATGTAGCTCAGGGAAAGAAGTTTATTTTTTCTATAAAAATGATACATTTGTTGATTTCCCATATACTGGTATTTGTAAGCCAAATTTGTTCTTGGGATAAGCAAAATATTAGTGTATGTAGAAATCTGAATACTAGTACGCTGTGTTTGATGTAATCAAAATTGTAATGCTCACTGTTTAAGACGCTTACAACTATCATATAATCGTATACAAGAATGCATTGGTGAATCCATGTGGGAATTTCGCAAAGTTTAAAAAAAAACAAATGAACGAGAAAATTTATATATAAAAAAGTAATAAAATCGATTTTCAATTATGAAAAAGTCTTTTATGTACGTTGGCAAAAGAAATGTTTTTCCTGATCTGTTCTTCTAAACATTTACAAATACTAACTTTGATGTATTGTACGTCCACGTTTCAACAACTTATGTCTCACGGGTGGTGCACAAGACCAAAAATATGAAAATTCGAAACAAAAAACACGAATAAGCCAAATCGTTCAGTTGTTTTAATGATTTTGAACTTTTTTTTTGGTCTTGTTTACACCTAATTTGACTACAATACCATATTTTTAAGCAAGTTCGCATAATCTGACCAAAATTTAAAAATCTGACAAGTGACCATCCTTAACCAGTCTTGCCTCATGGTTGACTGCAAGGCAATACATCTTTGTTTTGAACTTGTTATCTTGACTTTGGAATCAAGACAGTAAAAATTAAACAAGACAGAAAAGATCAAACGTATGGTACTAGTGGTAAGAGAACACTTCAAATACCAAAAACTATCTTAGGACATAGGTATGAACAAGGGAGATACTCCTTAGTGTACGGAATTTACTAATTTTACTACAGTATAACATGGAGTAAAAAACTGAATTTAATAATATTTTTTCTGTACAAAGTCTTTTTCAGAGGTAATCTTACCAACTTTCTTTGAAGGAAAAGAATATAGAAATGAGTATGTTATTAGATATGCAGAACGATGTGTGGCAGTCTCATGGTACATGACAGTGCAGGATCCCCCCATGTTTTTATTTTCGAAAATCATACGGAAGTCTGATTTCGATTCGGAACTTTTCCGTCCTTATACTAAATCAGGTGATAAATATGATTATCTCGTCTGGCCTGCATTATTGCTCTATGAGAATGGACCTGTTATTGAAAAGGGCATAGCTCAACCGTTAGATAGTGGAGTTTCGCCATTATCACTCAGGAGCCATAAAACGCCTGTAGTGCCAACATCCGGGACAAAGAAGTCAGGAATGAAAAGACAAGAAAGTAACAACGCAGCATTGAAGGGTACACCATGGGGTTCGCAAGTGTTTGTTTCAAATGACCCAAATGCACCCTCTCCATCTATCGATCTTCCAAAAACACCCACATCAGTAAAAACACCACGAGATTCAGCCAGGGGAGACCCTCCAATAATTTCTTATCCAGCTTCTCCCAAGAAAACACCTGAAAACAAGGAAAATTTGACAGCAACTTGGAAACCATGAATTTCTTTTGTTTTTTAAATAGATCAGACATATAATCCAGGTCATTTTTGTTTTGAGCATAAACGTTCCAATTTTTTACCTGTATATTTTATTTACTTTGAATTGTGAACAACAATTAGAATACAAAGTTAACAGAACTATGTTATAAAAATAAACGACTTTTTTAAGAAGACATTTCAACTAGATCTATAGTGCACCGTTTTGAAATGCAGGTAATATTGAAAACGGAATGAGAGAATCGTGAAATTTCAATCCACATTTGAAGGCGGAACTAATATGAATTTTGTTAATCCAAGGGTCGGTATGACTATCCAAAAGTGCAAAAACATATTTTTAATCAAAGATGTCGGAGCAATTATTTTTAAATGACATTTAAATGACACTGAAATTACTTTCCTTTCATTGTTCAAGAAATGATTGTCATGAGAACGTGACAAAAAGTTGCGATATTGAGCGGGTGAAGTGCCTTAAAAACATTTCTTTGTATAGAAAATTGAGATGAAACCTGTAATGCTAATATGGTTGTGTTTATGTTGATGGGAAAATAATACTTTTCCGCCGTTTGCCTTTTGTCTACTTTAAACAAATTTTATTGTCAAAAGTAACAATACTGACAATGGATTAGACACAAGTTATAAATTTCTTCTCTGCATTTTGTCTTTCAGTGAATGTTTTGCGAATTGTATTTTATTTCTACTGCATGTCTAATCACCGTTAAATAAGTCATGCAATAATATTGTTTTGCAATAAAACTTTTAAAATAGATATGTTAATCATTTCGCATCCTGCCAAGTCAGCCGAGGGTTTTGTATCCACGTTTGTTCCTACAAACCCACATTCATATTTTGCGGGTCGGAAGTGAACGATTTTCATTGGTTCTTCTCAAGGTTACAAGAGAATCTATTTGCGACGTCGTAGGTAGAATTTCTAGGTCACACTCCAGGGGTGCTTTCCATTATGCGGTTCGTTCCGGTACATACCGACTTTCACTAATTCTTCTTCCGGTTCGTCTGGTTCGTCATTTCTAAAGAACCACTGTGGTACGGACCAATAATGGAACACGAATCTTTGGTTCAATTGGAAATGACGTACCAGACGAACCGGGAGAAGAATTAGTAAAAGTCGTTACGTACCGCATAATGGTACCCCAGGCGGCGATATGTTCGACCGGTAAAATATGAATGTGTGATGTCAGGGGTTTGTAGGAAAGAACGTGGATACAAAACCCTGACTTGGTAGGATGATCATTTCGTGAATAACATGAATAAAGAAAGTCTTTGTAATAAAATGATACGGACAACAGGAAAAGTCAACAAAAACAAACCAATCAATTAACGCCATCCAACTGACGGACGTTCAGATGAAAACTACATAAAAAAACATAAAACACACTAACACTGAAACAAAAAGGCCAGGATAGTCCGACTTGATTCGGAGACTAATTTTAGATAAACTACACTCTAAGAAACCATCCCACCGAAAAAAAATAAAAAATTGTACTATTAAGTCATTTTATCAATACCCATTGTAGGTACTTGAATTTAAGTAATTTGTAACTAAAATCCTCTATTTTTTATATTATAGAAGATTTTGAACGTAAAAAAACTTTTTCTAAAAAATGAACTTAAAACATTTAGTTCTTGCCGCCAGAGTGTATAGAGCACTTTAGTTGAAGGTGAGAACAATACATAATACATACCTGTTGATGTACGACTCAATACTTTATTTGAAAAGACATGATCCGTGTATTGACTGACTGAAAGAAGTGATGAGGTGAATACACGTAACATGTCAATAACATTTCTATGTTGATGGATCACAGAAATGAAAAAAGGAGAAAAGCTATTTCCTTAAAAAAGAAAAATTCATAACACAAGGTTTCCTCGGGTTAAATTCATGTGACGTATAGATTATTTTTTAACGTACAATGACAATTATTACAGGCATATCAGTACGAGAACATGACAGTATTGATATGGTATGAATATAAACACAATATTGGGAAATTTTTTATCAGTTCATACAATGTAATTGCTTTAAAATTGAACAATTAATGACTGAAAAATAATATGCTAGTACCACATTAACTTATTCCGTATTGCTCCAACCACTACAGAGAATAGGAATCCCATATGTCTTCATACAATGTAAAGGAAGCCGGAAAAAAATGGTACAAATAGTATAGAAACAATGTAGTCTCTGAATGATGATGCTTTCGATGATGAAGGCCCACGTGTAATATTAACAGTAATACAATTTATTTCTCACTTTACGCTTGAAGAACCACAAGTTTTTATTTATAAGCGTACCATGTCAGATATTTCAGTAGCTAATCAAGAACACCATTTAAGGTTACAAAAGATGGCTCAGGTTGCAAAGAAAAATGAGGTGATATTTAAAACTCTGACAGAACCATTGCTCTCAGGTGACATCCAATTACAATCCGTGTGGTCAGATGTCAATGCAATTATTTTTGTTATTTGTTTTAAAAGGGTTAAGATGGTACCGAACACCTGGACTAAAATAAATTTGGCTCGATCGTTTAATTTTCATACAACATATGTACAATGTTAAGGAAATATTTACTTTGACCACAGTCTTTTGAATTTTATACATATATTACAAATTTTTTTTCATTGTTTTTTAATATTTTTATCACTAAAATTCAAACGACTGTGATAGCAGTTTGGCAAACATCAATTTTGACCATAGAGAAGCTTAATTCCTCTATACTTATTAAATTTGATTAAAACGCTCTGGTGATTTTTAAGAGTTATCTCCCTGTAATGGTGATACTTATTTTTCAAAGTTCGAAAAATGGCTACAGCAATGTTTATATAACAAGAAGTTTCTCAAGTGAAATCACAAACAATGCCTTCATTTATTTATAATCAACAAAAATATACGCTTATGGACGCTGAGTCAAACTCAAATGTTTTGGATTTTATTTGAAACGAATTTTCATGGATTCATGCATCTGTAATACTTAGAATCATTGTGTTTATTAGTTTATGTATAATTATTGTCATTATTTACAAAAAGAGATGAAGCCGGAGGCAAGAAACATTTGTTGCCTTGGAGATAACACCGGGGGATGTTGTGTTTTTGCACCCGTTGTATCCGTGTCTTTGTGTCCATCCTACTGGGATATTTATTCAAACCATTGTAGATTATTGGTGCTCATAGAAAATTATGAGGAAAGAAGTAGGGCCATCCCCCCTGCATTTATTTCACTTTTAGGACCATTTAAAAAAAAGTCGCCTAAAACCTTCAAAAACTCCGGAGACATAGCCTGGTATATGGTCTCTAAAGATTTGCTATTAATAAGTAACAGGTATGTTACTCAAAATTTTTCTACATACATGATGTACCTGAATATCGCTTTTTGGGAATTTTTGACTGTAAGTGAGTTTATGTATCTCCTTTGATAGGACAGTAGAATGGTTTTGGTTCTGAATGTCCTTCTTGGCAATATTCCAAAAAGTTATATGAATTGACTCAAGTCGCTTATTTACAAGACCTTTGACGGTAAAACCTCTAGTCTTTGTTAATCTTGTGTGTTTTTTTTTTGGAAGTTTGGTTCATTTCTATTTTTTTTGAGTTTAGTGTGCCGTCCATATCGCTGATCTAGTATGCATTACTGTTTAGGGGCCAGCTGAAGCCCGCCTCCAAGTGCGGGATTTTCTGGTTGCGTTGAAGACCCATTGGTAGCCTTGAACTGTTTTCTACTCTCTGGTTGGGTTGTTGCCTCTTTGACACATTCCCCGTTTCCATTCTATATTCTATTGAACTTATTAATGATTAAGCATAAAATTTGTGTTTGTTTACATAAAAATGCATTGCATACAATCGTTTACGATGAAAAGTAGGTAAATATCCAAATTTAAAAAAAATCAATTGTTATGAGAGAAACACAGGGGAAATTGGCCCTACTCCGTTTGAGAAAGCTAAGGTGTATCCCCATTACGTGTACATTATGTAGCTCTGTCCTTCAATGGTTTTTGGCTTTACCCTTTTGTTGTTTTTGGTATTTTTTAATTTGCTCTTTAGTTTTTGGGGTTATTCTTTTGATTTTCAAATTTTAGGCCTTGGGCACAGCTGATGGGTCGTATATTAAAGAAATTTTCACATCTTGTGCATTTAATGTGGTTATCATAGAATTTATTATAAAAAAATATCATCCTTAACTTATCAACAAAAAAAAATACAAGACATTTTTGTTTTTTCTTTGATAAATAACTTTACTATTTTGTTTTTTTTCTCATTATTTGTTTAAAAAATATCTTCAAAAGTTGGACGGTAGATTGCAAAGATGATTCGATGAACCAGATGGGTTAAGTAGTTTCTAAAAGCTCTGAAATCAAATCGATCATGATCAGGAAACACCTATATCCTCAGCGGAATGGAAGCAGTAGCGATAATTAGTTTGGTCCTCATAAGGATGAGTTCTTCCAACTTTGGTTTCTATATATTTAATTGTTCTTCTGAAAAAAAATAAATACATATCCCATATGCCCAACGTTATGAACGTTAACGAAATCTTTCGCAATAGAGACCATCTTGGATTTTGATCAACACTTGGCGGCGGCGGATGCAGGTTTTCCAGAAGTGGGGAGGGGGGTCTGGGACCGCCTAAGGCCTCAAGACAAGATGCTCTTAGGTAAATGCTGCGAAATCTTGCATTCTGAGCAATTTCGTGGGTGTTTTGTTCACGTTCGGATAATTTCAGAGGAAATGGCAATTTTTGCACTAGTATAAAATTGTTTCCAGGGACATTTTCTAATATGTCTTGTCCTTTAAATATAATTCAATATCTAAAAGACAAGAGATGTCAGGGAAAATGGCAGTTCGAACTATACAATTGTATCCAAAACGAAAGTCCAGCGAAAAAGGCAAGACAAAAAAAAAAAAACAAGGACAACACGACATAAAACATCCAAAAACTTAAAAACAACAAAACAAAACTAGAATATAATGAGTAACTCGGAATCTTCCAAAACTGGGAGTTGAGACCAGGTAGGCATCCTCTGCATTGTTTCAATACGTCATATCCACCAAAATACGAGAATACATGATGGCCACTACTAAATGGTGTAAAACCATTTAAATAGTAGTCTAAAACTGCACTGGCGTGAACGTACTGCTAAACGGACCCATGGACCAAAATTTCTACAGGTAGAGGAAGAAAAACGCATGTCATGGTTACTTGTTGTGTTCCACTGCATGAACTTATGACGCAGTGCAGTAATCTCGCGTGATAAAACGCACTAAATAGAGATGAGTTAACGTAATATATAAAGCTGGCCTATCGCAATCGGAAAGTTGGAACACCACACCATGCTGGAAGCACCGAATGACCAACTGATACATGAACTAGACTATTATATACATAACAGTTGAACTGGGATAAAGGCAGATAGGTAGCCACTGTGATTATTTCATATATGGGTCATTTTCCAAAAAAGTCCATTTTCCTGTCCACCTATGTTAAAAAAATATTCAGACACAATGGCATTATTTTTTTGTGCTTAAACAAAAGTTTGCAATTTTTTCAAATCGGCACATCTAGAATGAGAACGATTTACTCCTTGCGATCCAAAATAAATTGATTTTGAAGCTCAATATTGAGCAATTTGCGTGTGTCCGGACTGAGAGAACCATGTTTGCACATTATTTTTCAATGATTTTTTGTATGTTTTCAAATCGGCAACATTATTTTTTTGAATAGCATATAATTGAATTTTAACAAGAAAGTAAAGTCTTGAAGATATATATATATATCTGCTCATAAAAAAGTAAATTATGTTGGCGTCCATGAAATGCATGTCTGTCCTGTTACCGGTGCTAAATTTGCAGAGCAATAATTTTTGCCTGCAAATACGAATATCTTCTATGTTGAAATCAAAAGTACAAATATTTTCCAAATTACAACCAAAACAATAGAACGTTAGAAGAAACAGAAGCGAAGTTATACCCAGAAAAGTAAGCCAAACTGATAGCGTACCCTTTTAAAATGTCTATCATGTTACCAACAAATTTATACTTTACTACACCCATACGTTCTCAAAAGGGTCACTAACTGTTTGAAAACAAAGAACGCTAACTGAAAAAACCATACACCGATGTAAGGGGAGCTGTTATTTCGAAATATAATTAATAAACATATAATTTTGTCCATCCTGTTACTGTCTATCCTGTTACCTTGAATAAAGTAACAGGATAGACAGATTAAGTATAAGAATAAACAACTATGTATCTGTAGACATTATGAAATATTTGAAAATGAAATGAAACATTTGATAGTCTACATATCTTTAAGAAAAAACAAACAACTATGCAAGGGGAGCTGTTGGTTTGCAATAGAATCAATAAACATATAATTTTGTCTATCCTGTTACTGTCTGCTCTGTTACCCCAACTTGGTAACAGGATAGACAAATATGTATATGTAAACCTTCGATGTCCGTTCCTGTTACCATATAAAATAGCGTTTTACTAAAATTATATGTAACCAAATAACTAAGTCATGGATTGATTCAAAAGTCCAATATAAGCCGAATATAAGGAAGTGCTTCAGTTGGTTTTGCGTTGATTGTAGCAATTTTTGCAGCATTTGAAAATCTATTTTTAGATAGTTTTTTCAGGACACAATATTAAGTGATATTTTTATCCCGTTAATGCAAAGAAATTAAATATTCTGTTATTGTTTTCTGAAGCACCACTAACGTACCTTTGAGAAATAATCAATACGTTTTTCACATTTTTCCTGTTGATAGTAAAAATATTCTCACAAATGTGGTACAGGATAGACAAAATTTGCAGCATCTGTCGAAAATGTGTCAATAATATTTTTATCTTATGTCATTAAGATTGCATATTTCAGTATTTTGTTCAAGAAGTATCATATATTTTGAAAGTTTAATAAATATGATGATTCAAGCAAATTGTTTTTTCTCAATTTTGCAATGTTAAAAATGCACATTTTTTGAAAATGACCCATATATTAGCTCAAAAGGCGAACTACCAGGTCAGTCAGAGAAGTTTCAGATATAAATTTTACCGTATGTATCCAAAAGAGGACAAATACACCTAAGGAGCAAATAAAAATAAACGTAATCCACTGGACAAACTCAGGAAGACAAATGAACAAATACACCTGAGAAGCAAATAAAAATAAACCTAATCCATTGGACAGACAAACCCAGGAAGATAAATGAACAACCACAAGCACAACAAATAAAAACTCCTATAAAATCCAGGAATGGACCCTGGTGCTCCGGAAGGGTAAGCAGTTCCTGCTCCGTATACGGCACCCGTCTTGAAGTTTAGCAAAGTAAATCCGGTGGAAGTCACAAATCGGTGGAGGCACATTGGATCTTGCTCTTTGGTTGAGATTAATGCATTCAAGACAAAGACTTTACCTTTTTTGGTCATTTTGACATTTGGATTAATTGCTCAACATTCTGGGTTATCATTCCTGCTTTCAATATTAAAATTTTTGGCTCTGATCACAACTGATGAGTTGTAAATCTTGTGCAGATAAATTAGTATCATTATATATGTAACAAAAAAAGATAAATAATACAATTTTGTAAAATTGACTTTTTAATATTTAAAACACATTCAAATATGTCAGAAAAAAATATGCACACAAATTCAAAAAATAAAAAAAACTGAGATTCTCATTAAAGCAAATAAAACAAATAAAATAAATAACAGTACAAAATGTACCATATTTCACCACAGAGCTGATATTTTCAATATTCGGAGGTGATGTGACACACACTGAACTAGAAGCTCCTAGAAGCCTGCATAGTTTATCTAGTTTTAATTTGTCATTTAAAGAGGAATAATAAAACATTACAAAAATCAAAGCCTTACCACTGACTTTTTCCTGTTTTTTTTTTTTTTACCATACTCGTGTACGTTAAAGATAATTTTATATTTATAATATTCTCACCACATTTTAAGACCTCAGACTTCGTCCTTGGTCAGTATACTTTCATTGTTTTTAATTTAGATAATGAATACCTTTCCAATTTTATAAATTTTAATGTTTAACTCAGAAATATTTTTTGGCATTTACAAATGGAAAAGTTGAGATCAATATGAAGTATTTAAGTACCCTAATTAAAAAAAAATCTATTTGAAAACTAATTACAACACAGCAAATAATACATTTCTCTTTGTCAAAAAGGTTAAATTTACATTTACATACTTTTCCTTTGATAAGTGTACACTAGGAAACTAATGTCACGTTATGAATCTAAAATTCCTTTGTTTTGGACTTAGAAATACCTTTAGAAAAAACATTAACTTTCAACCTTTTTCAAATCAAAAGACGGAATCATTACACAATATTGACAAACTTGTATATAACAAACAATAAAATGTTTCATTGTAAAGGTGAACTTTTCATTTCAAATAATGAAAAAAATAATGCTACATGCTACGTTTAAAGCAAAATAAATCAATGAGATTCTATAGAAACAAACAAAATCATCTTTAACTTAAGGATGCTTGCTGGTCATGTTTTGGTCTTTTTGTCCGATATTTGGAATCCTCGGGTTTTATCCATCCCTAAACATGAAATTTTTTGCCCATGAACCCCCACTTTTTCTTTTATAATTCAATCATATATACCTTAAAATGGTATTTGACAAAATTTTATGAAATCCTTTTTATTTTTTCATACATTTTTGACAGACTGAAGTTGTCAATGCAAAGACAATGAAAAATCCAGAGAAAACCCATTTCCTGCAAATTTTCAAGGCCTTATAGTTCTAAAATGAGCACATGAACCTATATTTTTTTTCTTGCTTATTTGTTTACTATTCATATGTTCTCTCAAACTAAAACACCTATTTCAAATCCTATTTATTTCCTATTAGACCAGCGATCATCCTTAAGCTTTTAAAGCTCATGTCTTTTTTTGTCTACTGAAAACACAAAAAACCATTTACATTTTAATGAAGAGTTGACAGCTAATGTCTACAATCAACTGACATTAAAAATTTTCCTGTTCAGTAATTGTTTATGCAAAGGTATTTTTGTCATTTCTTGTCTATTACTGAGTCTGTGGTTGGTCTAATTCTTGTATCAAATGAAACAATGTCAGATTGAAATATTGATGTGTACGTTATGTGTATGAAATAATGTTTTAAAGATTGATTCTGATTATGGATTTAAGCAGCAATAATTTTCAAGCAATCACACACTTCAACAAATTTATATGCATTTCCCATCTCTATTCTTCATGAAATAATATGGAAAGTGGTTTCCAGGTTAGATTTTTTTTTTAATTCAAAATAATATGACATTTGAAAAGAGTTCCTTTCATTTCTACATTTCCATGTAAGATTAAAACACAACACATTACAAAAGCACCAAATTTTCAGTATAGATGGATTTAATAGTGCTGTCTGTCTGAAACATTATTTAAGTGAAAATAAAAAGATTATGGGCCACTTGATATACAATAATTTTGTAATACAAGCATTGGTCGATGCTACTGGCATAAACTATTAGCTCCTTTTAATGTCTTTAGGTTAAAAATAAATTGATGCTACTTGCATAAACTATTAGCTCCTTTGAATGTCTTTAGGTTAAAAATAAATTGATGCTACTTGCATAAACTATTAGCTCCTTTGAATGTCTTTAGGTTAAAAATAAATTGATGCTACTTGCATAAACTATTAGTTCCTTTTAATGTTTATAGGTTAAAAATAAATTTTTCAGTACTGAGCAGTTAAGTTGGGGCTTAGCTTCCAAGGATGTCCTACATAAGCTTTGCAGGTTACACTCAAGACCTGTTGTCATGGAGCTACTATCACATAAGAACTATCTACACTGCTGATACAAAAAGACAATAAAAGGTTCAATCTATGACTCACACTTCAAATAGAATATATTTCACAAAAATCAAAATAGTACAATTTTTGGAAATATACAAATAACTTAGTGCCAAATATATTCAATACAAAAAAAAACACCACATAAAGAGTTGTAAACTTTTAACCTTGGTATTCACACCATTCCGAAAATTATATTATATAATAAAATATAATGCCAACTGAAATTGCACAACCTAATTTTTTATAGTTACCCTGTGGATTTAAACATATTACAACCTGGTAGATAAATGCTTAGAAGTTTGTTTTTTTTAAACTGCATAATAAAGGTGCATTTATTATAAATGATATCATTGATATCAATTACACATATCAACAAAAGGTAAATAAATAAAAATTTGTATAAACCTTTGGTATATGATATTACAATGAAATTTTATACCCTTGAAAAATATTCTACATAAAACACAAAACAATGTATTAAAAAAAAAAAAATAGGATCAAAATTGTTTTACTTGAAAATGTTTTGTACTTCAATGATTTTACAGAAAACAACATAGCTATAATCAATACACTTATGGAATCATTCACACCGTAAACATAATAACATAAAAGGTTGTTCTTTACACACAAAACAAAATTAAAATTAAGCACTAATGACTGAATTATGTATAAAAGAGCGGATGTCATGAGCCTGTATGACTCACCTGGAACCTACAAGTCTGATTAACACAATTACAATAATATTCACAACCTACAGGCAACTTACAAATGTTTCACATGAAGTATTGTTTCATATGGCTAAGCATGTATTATCGAGATACAAATAGCAGCAAAATGTCAGTCTGCGTTCCAAAGTTTAATTTTTATTGGCGTTTACCATAAAATGTTTGTTTTAGCATGTCCCTTAAAGTTGTACAACGTAATGCCTTCTCGTAGTAAAATACTTCACCGGTGAGTAGCCAAATCTTGACGAAAGTGTTGATAGCAAAAACTATAAAGCATACCTTTTATGGTAATTGTCACAGCCCTTTATCAACTTCGGATACATCACTCATCTTCAGTTTTGCGGGTATTTTTTTTCTCACCATTAAATTTGCAGTGAATATTTTTCGTATTTTGACCAATACAAAACAATTATTGAGTATATCTGACTGGGACAAAATCAACATTTAAAAAATTTTGGACTTATCAGAAACAATTGGTGGCAATTGGCGACTGAGAAAAATGAGCAGCTTAGTAGAGAACTCGCTATAGACAAAATGAGGCAATTTCGTAACGGAATCTTCCATAAATAGTACATACCGAATTTCAGATGAATTGGCCAGGTGGTTCAGAGTAGTAGTCTTTTAGAAGAAAATTTATAAAGCTGGCTGACACAAGATGACAGAAGCCAGTGACAACAATAGTTCACAAGGCTTTTTGGCTCAGGCAAGCTAAAACTCATAGTATCTCAATTAATTTTGATAGATACATCTATGTACAAATACTTTTGATTTGTTTGTTTAGTTGGGGTTTTACTTCGTTTTCAGCACATTTGGCTATGTCAAGGCGGCCAGTTTTTATTGGTGGAGGAAGCTGGAGTACTCGGAAAGAACCAACGACCTTCAGTAGGACACATACTTTTGAGGACAATAAAAAATATGCCTAGCATAGCCAGCACAACATTACCAAGCTATTTTTTAGTTGTTAAACTAACAAGTTCGCATATTTGGTTCACTTACAAATCAATGAAAAATTTCATGTGAAAAACAAAATAAATAGAAGTAATAATAAAAATAAAATCACAGTTTATCAAACTTTTTCTCACAACATGGTTAATCTAGATTGAACATAAAGCAAATAGAACCATCCATGGAAAATACTTGTTAATTCCAGTTAAGTGATAAATTTCAGACTAGATGATATCTAAGTGAAATTTTCCCATAGGGGTTGATGATAAACAAAGTTCAGCTGTGGTGGTCATCTTGGTTGGTAGTCTAAGTCCACCTAAGGACCTTTGGTACCAAGAACGGTAACAACTGTGCAGGTGGTTTCAGACAAAAAGATCTTCATGCAAATTTACCTGCTAAAACTAAGTTTGGCTATGGTTGCCGTCATCAAATATACCCAATAATTCTGAAAGCGGACCACATAATGACGATATCTGCAAATTTTGGTTAAAAGGGGTTGAGTGGTTTATGAGAAGATTAAAATATAAAAGTTTAGGGAAGAATGGATGGATAATAAACACTCCAGGTGAGAGAATGAAGTGATGACAATAGGTCACCAACACCTTTGATCTAGATGAACTAAAAATCATCGAAAATAACAATTTTGATACACCAAAGCCACATAAAATGTTAATTTCAATGAATTTTCATCAGCAAGATTCCAAAAATATGCAAAAGCAAATCAATAAAAGAAAAAAAAAGCAATAATAAGGAGCTATAAATATCACATTCAGTTCTCATTCGATTTGTTGTAATGCTCATAACAAAACAAAAAAGTCAGTACTGTGTACTCACTGAGTACAGTGTACTCACTGAATACTGTGTACTGACTGCAACACAACCCAAATACTACACATAAAACTTAAGCTGAAAAACAATAACAATTAAAGGCACCAATATCTATAACAATTAAAGTACTAAAACTAAACGGTCATCAACAGTTCACAGGGTCATTTGAACTTCTTGTTCCAAAACTCATAAATTCTAAAGATGGTTGAAAATCTGAAAAATCTGAAATAGACAAATAGAAATTTTGACAATTACACCATTGGTGGACATTCTGAATTTTTGCTAGTGTTTTGCTGAGTACTTTGCTAAATTTCTACTCATCAGCAAAAAAAATGAGACTAAAGTTAGTTGTGAGATGTTAATTTATTTTATGAATGTTTCTGTCAATTTTGATTCAGGTGATTTTTGAAAATTCTTGCCAGGGTTATGTCCCTTTCTGAAGTTAGAATTTTTAGCGAATTTTAGGTTTCACCTGATATTTTTTCACTGAAATGTCAGTGCACAAATGGTATCTTGTAAATATAAGATCAGCCTGAGATTTGCTGTGTCTATTGATTTTTTTGCATGTGTGACTTTTCAACAAATTTTTATATGAAGTTTTTTCAAAGAAGCCTCAATATATGACATTTCATTAAAATTTTTGGATCAAAATAGACCAGTGGCCAAGAGAATTTTTGTCTTGCCAATAAACCAAACATTATGCTGGACCCAAACCTTGACATTAACCCCTTACACTGTGTTACCCTAAACCAAATCAAATGCCTGAAAGTTAAAATTTGAGGAAAAATTAATAGAGGGAAATGTCAATTTGAGAAGTTATTTAACCAGGCTCTGGTCTCACTACATTTGGAGTTTTTTGACATTTCTACTTTCATATCTTTATGTCCCACTAGCCTAAAAAGCCATAAACCTATGACATAACCTACAAGCTATAGTTTTATGACTTGACTTGACTTATAAGCTATAGATTTATGACTTGACTTACAAGCTATAGACTTACGACTTAAAATACAAGCTATAGTTTTATGATGACTTATAAGCTATAGATTTATGACTTGAGCTACAAACTATAGACTTACGACTTAACATACAAGCTATAGACTTATGACTTGACTTATAAGCTATAGACTTATGACTTGACTTATAAGCTATAGACTTATGACTTGACTTACATGCTATATACTTACGACTTGACTTATAAGCTATAGACTTATGACTTGACTAACAAGCTACAGACTTATGACCTGACTAGAAGGGTATGGACTTATGACTTGACCAGCAGGCTATGGACCTATGACTTGATTAGCAAGCTATGGAGTTATGACTTGACTAACGATCTAGACTGATGAATTGACGTTGTATCCTTACTTAATGTTTACCTGGATTTATAACTATATTAGCATCACCATC
This sequence comes from Mytilisepta virgata, assembly GCA_028015205.1. Taxonomy (NCBI): domain Eukaryota; kingdom Metazoa; phylum Mollusca; class Bivalvia; order Mytilida; family Mytilidae; genus Mytilisepta; species Mytilisepta virgata. Next base: position 66,597,209 of record CM051517.1, on the reverse strand, counting down.
TTGTATATCATAATCTTCCACTGTTAAATTTCGGTCATCGTCTTCAAGACAGGAAGTGTCTGAGGGGTGTCTATTTCTATTTAATATCCGCGAGTATTGTCTGTCTTTTTTTTTATTCCTGTAAAGACACAGAAAGTTATTTTCCATTATGATGGGTGATTTTTTAATTTTTCAACTGAATCTGTGTATTATTAATGGGGTACAAAACACTTAAGGGAGTTAACTCTTTAAAAATCAACTGAACGTTTTAATCACATACTATTATAGAGAAATCAAGCTTCTCAATGATCAAAATAAGTGTTTGTCAAACTGCTATATACCCAATGAAATTATTCCCGTAAATTGTGTGGTTCAAATTTCTTGAAATTTTTATATTTTTGTCAACAGGTCGAAATAAATATTTCATCAAAATTTTATGAAAATTAAGCGAGCCAAATCTATTTTAGTCACAGTGTTGGGTACCCCCTTAAGAAATTAAATCAACCACTTTATATGTTGTACTTTAATACTAAAAATCTGTACCATTTGTACATAATATGCCCATCGACAAGCCAGAATGAAATGTCATACTAAAATGTCATTATAATTCAAACAAATGAGAGCTTACATTTAGCTTACTGATACTGAATCAATGATTACGTAAAACCTTTACATATTTTGGAAAACTAGAAATTTTCATGAACAAAATCATTTTTGAATTGAAGAATGTTTCAGATAACCATGAATTTTTATGACAATCAAGATTATAATGGACAATTAGAACATCACAAATGTACAGTAATCACATTATTAAATATTTGCATTATTGTAGGTTGTTGACGATTTGCAATTACAGGTAGATGGCATAATTAATTTCCAAATTTACAGTTCACTGAATATTATACAGTCGAAATTTGGTAGCTCGAAAGTAGATTATTCAAACACCTTCGATGGCTCGAACAGTTTTCCCTTGAGTTGAACACCGATTTCTCAAAAAGCCGAGCAAAAAGTCTGGTCCCAATAATGATAAGACTGTGTATTTTACCACAGTAATAAAATGAGTAAGTGTGTTACCTGATAATTACTTGTGTTTTAAACTAGATTAGTCTGTTAGGTAATTGTTTGTGTACCGGCATCATTTATGCATTAAAAAATGGCAGATACGATTGAGAAATATTTTCTGGCCATCAAATCCATATTGACAACTCCAGTATTGATTGTAAAGACAATTTTCATTGGCAAACATTGACTTCCATGGGCATTCATTTTTCAATGAACAATGTTAGCATTGGAATACATGAACTGGTGAAACAGTGCTGTTTTCACAGGCTAAAACTTATTTTGTATATTCATTGAATTTTTTGGAATTGTAAGTAATAAAAGTTGTTATGGAATCATTGGTATGTAAACTCAACCAACTCACTAAGTAAAGTCAAGAAATACCAAAGGGATATTCGAAGGAGAAAAATACCAAAGGGATATTCGAAGGAGAGAAAACTCCGGAGAACAATGAAGACAAGACCAAAACAATACATGCACTACACTTAAAAACTAAAAACATATGAACAACATGGACCCCACCAAAAAACCGGGGGTAGACTCAGATGCTCCGGAAGAGTAAGCAGTCTCTGCTTCCTGCAGGACACCCGCCATACTGTTCATGTCAAATCTGATATGAGGAAGGGATATCAATGGAACAGGTCCATTTTCATTTGGGAAACGGTTTTTTCATACCTGTCAACCAAGTCATGATGACGCCCATAAAACTTTAATAAGGATGACTTCAGCTTAGGAGCAATGAACCCCTGTCTGAGCAACTTTTCTGTCAGAAGCCGGGCTCTGTCCAGGAAGTCAATTTATATGTCACAAGCTCTGGAATAACGTATGAGTTGTGAAATATATACTCCATACGCTTCTGAAATATTGCCGTTCAAAAATGGGAAACAAACTTTACAGGAAGCCTCAGACTTAATTTAATGTCTTTAAACCTAAGTTCGTGGAATGGCTTTTTGGCATTATGTTAGAATTATAGAATGGTTTTTTGTTGGTTTATTAACCTTTTTGAGTCGTTCAAGAAAACAAAAAATTTGCAATTATTCGTAAAGGCTATATTTGTACACCTCAAAAATGATTCTGAATAGGGAATTTCCAAGAAAATTTTTAAAAAAATTTAAAACTCAGACCTATCCTAAAATTTGTAAAACCATTATTTCAAATATTTTTTATACATATTGTGCAAAGTTCATGCAACATTGGGGTGTAATACTACTTAATTTAATAAAATCTCATAAAAGAGTTATCTCTCTTTTACATTGAAAATTTCATTGGCCAAATGTTCTTGTTTCTCTTAAAGACAGGACTGAACAATAAAAGTAATTGTTTTAGGTATGACTTAGCTGTCAGCCAATTGATTAGACAATTCACATTGATAAAGATCATTAAAGTTTAAAAAATCCATTCTGTGGATGCGGCCTTAAAGACAGTAGTTTGTGAGTGAGTTGGTCTCATTGACACCACAAATGAATTCCTTCCAAACATCTTTTATTACTCAATAATAAGTTTTGGCAAAAGAATACCGAAGCGACAAAACAGTGGGAAAATTCCACAAATTTGAAGTCCAAGGAAAAGACAAAGTCAGGAGCATGGAACACAACAAACAAACACCACAAGGATATATGTATAACTAAAAGAATAAAAAACGTATACAGTGGAACCTCTGTAAATCGAAAAGCTTTGGGACCGGAGAAATCGGCCGGTTTTCAGAGGGTCCGGTTTTAGGTCCCAGAAAAGTCGTATCTGATACGGAGAGTGAAACCGGAAGTGTATTACAATGTATTATAACGATGTTGTAAACTTGTGCCATGTGCTTACATATGTACATGTACCACGCGCACATTATTTTAATACAATTAATTGTTTTTAATTTCAATCCGATGTTTTTATTGATGCCTAATTATTGTTTGATAAACGACTTTCACACCTTTTTTAAAAATGGTTATTTAATGATGTCAATCATCGATTGATTAAGGATGACCTGTATTACCGTTCACTGATTTTCATGGGAATACATTGTTTCGGCTGATTTCTGGAGGTTAATTTGACAAGAACATATATGTTTTGTACCAGAAAGTACGGCTGGTGTTCGGAATTCAGAGGGTCCAGTTTTCAGAGGATTTTTTTACTTGAATATATAGGCAAAAATTCCGGAACGAAAGTAAAAGTTCGGTTTTCAGAGGGGCCGGTTTTAGGAGGTTCCACTGTAATAAACTAAACAAGCCTAGAAAGAGACAGCACAGAGACTAAAGCACTAGCGATGTGAACTCTTTATAACTCTATAATATCTTACCTTTTATGTCTTTTACAGAAGCAGCAACCCACAGTGACTATTATCACAAACACAACAATTATTAAAGGTACCGCTATCAGTATCGGTGACGTACTCCGACTGTGCTCTAACTCTGCAGTAATATTACTGTTTACATCTGTAGTGACTACTGACTGATTAACCGAACTAGTTTCTGGACTGACTGTAGGACTACCATTGTTGTTATTATTATTGTTATCTAAAAGATGAAATATACACAATAGATTTATAGGCAAAAAAAAAAATGTGTGAGTCTTCCAAGAAAGACATGTCGCCTGCGGACGTCAATTTTTACAAAAGATATTAAAATTTTCTAAAAATGAAATATATATGCACACCTTTGCATTAAGGTTAATGCACAGAGAAAGTTTCATCAAACTGCTTTGAACGGTTATGGAGTAGTTGAGGATAGAAGTTTTGACCCCCCCCCTTTTTCAAAAATGTCAACTTTTACAAAAAAAAATTTAAAATTTTCTAAAAATGAAATATGTATGCATAGCTGTGCATTAAGGTTAATGCACAGAGAAAGTTTCATCAAATTCCCTTGGGCAGTTTACGAGTAGTTGAGGATAGAAGAAAAATGTGACGACGCAAGACGCAAGATAGTGATTCCTACGTGTCGACCATGCTTTCCGCAGGCGACACAATTACAGTAAAGGGGACCTCTATATAGTGAATCACTGCTATAACCTTTTAAAAGTAAATAGAACATGCCAATAAAGGGACTATTTTTTTCTGGTGTCTTGAGTGACCCCTTTAAAACAGACACCATGATGTACATTGTATTAACCATTTACACATAACACAAATTTTTAAAATAAACTTTTTTGAAACATTAATGTAAAATTTCCATGGACCCTAAGTATGAAATGGTACATAATTTGTTTTAAAAATGAAATGCATATTACTCAGGTTTGTTGATCGAAGGCAGACAATTTTTTTTCAATTCAGTCTGCTTTTTGGGACTAATCAATGAGTTATGACTCAGCTGTTTTTTTCTTTTTTAAATAAAGAGATAAAAAATCTAATTACAGAAAATACTTTACTATTTCATTGGACAAAAAATGGCAATGTTTTGTAGAAGGTTGGAAACAAAGCATCATGATTTTTTTTTTTAAATATACATGTATAATATTAACAAAAAAATAATGATTACTAAATTTTTTCCTTAAAAACATTGTTTCCAATGTTTTCTAATTTCAAAACAATTGCTTATATTGTCTTATTAGTAAAGACTGTAGTCATAATGAGTTATGAAAAGTCTAATGTTAACTGTAGCCATGATAAAATTTGCCACTGTGACTTCAGTATATTCAAAAATCAGAAATAATGTCTTGACTATAAATTTGTTTCACCAGTTAATATGATTCAAAAATTTGGGAACATTTCAATCATATGTCCTCAAAATCACATTCATTTTTGGTCAATGCGTTATATTTTAATTTGATCTGAATACTGCATTTTGATTGGCTGAACAGCATAAAGCAACATTAGCTATACTGTATAACATGGTTTGGTCTTGTGACATCACCAATGGATGTATCCACCACTTGTAAATTCAAATAGTCCCATGTCATTATTGATGCTTGAATCGAGGAATCATTGTACTTCTCTTTGTGAATTAAATTATAAGGAATGTTTCCAATTTTTGAACAGGTTAGACTTCAATAACCTGGTTTGGGTCAGTTTACGGTATTCGCTTCATGGTTTATTATGCTTAAACTGACCCAAACCAGGTTATATCGTATAACCTGTTCAAAAATTGGAAACATTCCTTAAATATTTAATGCAACAAAAAAACAAAAAAAATATCCACCAAAAAATATTGGAAAATCAGTTATGATAGAAAACTGGGAGCATCTAAATTTTGGTAAAGGCATGATTCATTTTACTCAAAGAAATTAAAAGAGTAAAAAAAAAAAAACAGAATTTTTTGAGATTCTGGTAGATGGAGTTTCACTTTTAAGACATCAAGCCATGATATTAGAAATCAGGGTCAATTATTTCTATTTCCTTAATTTACTAATTTCAGAAGGCATTTTGAGAATTTTTTCTGAAACAACTTTTTGATGTTATAATTAGTCCTGTGAAAAGGTGTTGCAATTCAAAAAGTTTTATTAATATACCTGATAAAATGTCTATTTCTGTAACTGTTACAGGATCTTCGTTTGGCATCCATATAAATTTCAGTTTTCCCATGTTCAATTTGTCTTGTAGCTCAAATACAATCTGTAAAAGAATGGTTTAGACAAATTCTGTCAATATCCTCAATTTCTAGAATTGGTTATCATTATTTGTTAATACTTTCAAACCGCAGGCATGATGTTTTTTTTTTTTAAAGAATTCATGTACTTAAGGATGCTCGCTGGTCATGTTTTGGTCTTTTTGTCAGATTTTCGGATTCCTCTGGTTTTATCCATTTCTTAAACATGAAATTTTTTGCCCGTGAACCCCCACTTTTTCTTTTATAATGCAATCATATATACTTTAAAATGGTATTTGACAAAATTTTATGAAATCCTTTTTATTTTTTCATACATGTTTGGGAGACTGAAGTTGTCAATGCAAAGACAATGAAAAATCCAGAGAAAACCTATTTCCTGCAAATTTTCAAGGTTTTATAGCTCTAAAATGAGCAAATGAACCTATATTTTTTTCTTGCTTATTTGTTTACTATTCATATGTTCTCTCAAACTAAAACATCTATTTCAAATCCTATTTATTTCCTTTTAGACCAGCGATCATCCTTAAAGTAAAAATAAATAAACAAAATGAAATCATGAAGAATCCAGTATTTCTGTGACAACACTGCTAAATTTTGATACTATTTCTAAGTCAGATATCCACTACATTTAAAAGAAAAAAATTACAACCCTTAGACTAAGCATTTACCCCTCCACCAAAAAAAAAGTTAAAAAAATGAATTGCCCAAGAGTATACTGACCTGATCAATAGTAATTCCACCCCCATTATATGAGGGCAAAATAGTAACATCAGCTGTAGTGGGTTTTTCAGTTGGTATAAATACATTCATTCGATTTCTGTCAATGTATAAAAGCTGAAAGATAAAATACATCACAATATCAGTATTATCTATGCAAATATTACAGATTTCATGATGACATGATTTTCTAATCAACAGACTGATAAAATGGTTTTGAATGAATCAAAGAAATTACTACTGTGAAACGCTTATTATTCCTTGTATACCAATTTTTGTGGATTTCGTGGACAACCCAATCCATGAATTTAAAAACCCAATGAAATATTTATGTCATCACTTTTATTATGAAGAGATATCGAAATGTTCAGGGTCATTGCCAAGACTGCTAGTTCTTTGTTTGACCGTTGTACGTTCAAACGGATGAGAAAGTTAGAATGACCATGTTTTCAGTATAGAATAAGCTAGTTTATGAAACAGGACAAAATATGGGCTTAGAGCGTTATGTTTATTTTTTAATAGTTCGTCTCCTCCTTAGTGAGCCGTAGTAAAGTCTTCATTTAAGGTCAGATTTGCCGTGATTATTATACGGTTTAATAACTCAATTAAATTCTTAATTAGTAATTTCTTTGGTTTTGTTGGTCGGTGCGGTAGGTAATTTTGGGAGACAAATCATGCTCTACTGTTACACCAGTATTTAGCAAAATTAAAAAATAACAGAAATACTAAGGGTTCTATTCCTTGTATGGCACATGGTAGATCTCCTTAGCTGAAATTTGGCTTCCTATTTCAGTATTTTTGGTTATGAGTACTTCTTGTTTAAAATAAGTTTGGTTTTTGGTCTTCCAAATGTTTCGGTTTTAATGCTGCTGATGAGAGGTAACTCCTTGAAATGCGTCTTATACAGCATAGTATAAATTTACTATATCTAATATTAGTATCTTTGGATTGTTATTTTGTAAATAGTAACCAAATCTGAGACAAACGATATCAATAACCATGTTGATTACACTTCAAAGAACATCTGTTGCATAAACATGTTTTATCTTTAACTTTCGAGTTTGAACGCTTTTCACCGACATTAACTCAATAACTGTCGTACTTTTAGTTTATTTTATTTTTATTATTTATCAATATTATTACAAGTACATGTATTATTTTTTTTGGAGAAATTTGAAATCCACAAAATTAAGAATCCACAAATCTGTCTTTTTTCTCGAACTGATGTCAACGAAAATAACGGAATTCACAGTATATCAAATCTTTCATCAAAATATCTTTAGCATCTACGTAGCTAAACCAATTACTTTAAAATTAATCCAAATTACACATTTTTAGGGACACCCAAAATTATTCTGCCTAAATTATTTCTTACAAAAATCAATATATCAAATTTTGCTGATCTGTCACACATAGTTGCTGAGGAATAGCCCCAATCAGGAATTTAAATCTGACCACTGGAGAATGACAGTGATTTCAAGTGCATATGACATGTCAGATGGATATATACTCCTTACAATTCACGTATCAAACTTTATTGACCTAAATTGTGTTTTCATCTTTGAAACTTTGAAACTGATTCAACATTTCTATTTTTAAAGAAAACTGTGTCTAAATATAGTTCTGTTACTATTTATGCATAAATTTAATAAAATATACAATTAAAAATTTTTTTACAATTCCAATTACAATTTAGACATATTACAATTATACAATTTTGAATACTTTTTTACATTAATTTACATTCAGTACACTTGATATTGACCTGATATAGATCAACCTCAGGCTTTGTCCTTGGTATATATATACATGTATAATTTTTTCAGGTCCATATAAAATGTACTTAGTAATACCTGGTCAGAAATACCGGTCAATAATTGATAAACCTTTACCTCTGCTAAGTTCATGCATACAATATTGGCAAATGAGATCCTCCATAATAAGGTCTGTGTATTAAAATGATCGATGTTGCTGGAAAAATGAAGGCGTATGGTTGTTATGTTTTCTGGAAGAAGAAATTTTTATCATATTTATGATGTATATCTATACAATTATGATTCAGAGGCATAAAGTTCAGCAGTATAATTTTTAAAAGTTCTTTGATTTGCAAAAAGTTTGTTTGTTTGGTAGGGGTTTTACAACGTTTTTGAGCATATTTAGCCATTTCGCGGTGGCCAGTATTTATTGGTGGAAGAAGCCAGAGTACCCAAAGAGAACCACCGTTCTTAGGTAGGAAAAGTGGCAATCCTTGTCAATTAATGATAGGAGTCGAACACACCCTGCCACAGGTGAGATTTGAACTCACAACCTCAGTGTTGACAGGCTAGTGATCATTAGTAGTCATGACGAACTACCTAGACGACTCGGCCACCGACGCCCCTTTGCAAAAAGTATATGCTGATTTCTGTGTCATACCTGTATCTTTATCAAATACTGTGAAACATTTATTAATCGCTGTACACCAGTTTTAATGGTTCATTTCACGGACAGATCAATCCACGAATTTAAGAACCCAATGAAATGTGAATAAACAGATCATTTTAAGTTATTAAGAGGAAGTATTGAAATGTTCGGGTCATAACATGAATCATGATACGTGTTTGTCATTTGACAAATATGCACCTTTAATCTGATGCAGTAACATGTAGAAGTTGAATCAATCAAATATAATGAAATACTTCAAAGTTCGTCCATCTGTTTTCTTATTTTCATTACTGAGATTATTAAATTTTAACTGGCTCTTTATAGTGGATGATAACAAAATTAAATTTATGTGCGGCACACATTTTCTTAACTAAAATATTGCATAAAAAGGAATTTTTCGCAGTATTTTCATGATATTTGATGTGCCAAACAACTTTAAAAAATTGTTTCTAAGCCAGCAATCCGTGAATTTACATATCCCACGAAATGCCCCTCAGACACATTATACGGATTCCGAGCCAATCATTCCTTTGCTCTTTCTCCTAGATGCCGCAATCTTGGTGGAGAAGCAGCAGATATCAATTTTAATCTCTTTGGTTTGACCCGGCCAGGGATCAAATCTGTAATTTTCCACACCCGAGGTGAGCAAGCTATCATGAGACCACCCAGGCAGTTCCACACCCACAAAAATTGAAAATAAAATCAAATTACTTACTATGTACTTGTAGAATGTAGTGCTTACTGACAGAACTCACAGAGTTTACAGCCTCTACACTTATGTTGTATTTACTAACTCTTGTGTATGTGTGAGTGACTGTGTTACTCCAGGTCAAATATGGCTTTGAGCCATTTGCCTGAAACTACCAAATTTCTTTTATAATCAGACAATATTTTATATAACATAATTCAACATGATATTTTGTTGTTTATAACACAATTACACACAGTCACAATAACTTCATAAAGACAGGAATTAAAAACTTAAGAGGAGTTAATATTCCAACAAACAATTAAAAAAAAATTGCCATGCCCGCGTCTGTGAATCTGTTGTGCGTCGGATTTTTTTCCACCTTAATTTCAAAACAAAGTTTTTTTTTCTTGTTTCATTCAAAAATCTGTAAAACGTATTACTGTGATCAATTATAGTTATCTCCTCTTATCTTCTTTGAAAAAAAAAAATGCCCAATAAAGTTGTTATGAGTGTGCAAGTACATTTGCATGACAAAATCAAAACATGGTAATTAACAACAAACATTTTTTTCAAGGTAAATATCACATGTAATAACAATGAATAAGGAATTTACAGATCTTGCATACATCCAAGTCAAAACAAAAAACCAAAAAAAACCTGCCCGCACCAAATTTAAAACTAGAGGCTCTCAAGAGCCTGTATCGCTCACCTGGATTTAACTTTTCACCTTGAGCAGACCTAAAAATTTAAGTGTTGCAGTCAATTTGGCTGTTTTTTTCTATAGGATTCTATGTTAAACTAATTTCAGCTGTGGCAGTCATCTTGGTTTAGTCCAGGTCAATGGATACATTTCTAAAAGAGAACCATCTAAGGATCATTTCTGCTAAGTCTTGTTCCAACTGGCTAAGCGGTTTCAGACGAAGATTTTTAAAGGAATTTTCCTATAGGTTCCAATATTTAACAAAGTTCGGTGTGGCAGCCATCTTGGTTGACAATCCGGGTGATCGGACATATTTCTGAAAGAGGAACTCCTAAGGACCAATGCTGCCACGTCTGGCTCCAATATGTCAAGTGGTTTCAGACAAGAAGATTTTTCAATGAATTTTTCCATAGGACCCTATGTTAAACTAAGTTCGGATGTGGCGGCAATCTTGGTTGAGAGTCTGAGTCATCGCATAAAATTCTGAAAGAGGACCATCTAAGGACCATTGCTGCCAAGTCTGGTTCCTATTGGTCAAGTGGTTTCAGACAAGAAGATTTTTGAGTGATTTTCCCATAGGGTCCTATGTTAAACTAACTTCAGCTGTGGCGGCCATCTTGGTTCACAGTCCACGAAATCAGACATATTTCTGAAAAAGGACCTCCTAAGGACCAATGCCGCCAAGTCTGGTTCCAATATGTCAAGTGGTTTCAGACAAGAAGATTTTTCAATGAATTTTTCCATAGGGCCCTATGTTAAACTAAGTTCGGGTGTGGCGGCCATCTTGGTTGACAGTCTGGGTCATCGCACAAAATTCTGAAAGAGGACCATCTAAGGACCATTGCTTCCAAGTCTAATTCTAATTGACTTAGTGTTTTCAGATGAGAAGATTTTTGAGTGATTTTCCCATAGGGTCCTATGTTAAACTAACTTCAGCTGTGGCGGCCATCTTGGTTCACAGTCCACGAAATCAGACATATTTCTGAAAAAGGACCTCCTAAGGACCATTGCTGCCAAGTCTGGATCCAATTGGTCAAGTGGTTTAAGACAAGAAGATTTTTCAATGAATTTTCCCATTGGGCCCTATGTTAAACTAAGTTCGGCTGTGGCGGCCATCTTGGTTAACATTCCGGGTCATTGGACACATTTCTGAAAGAGAACCTCCTAAGAACTATTACTGCCAACTTTGGTTCCAACTGGACTTGTAGTTTCATATAAGAAGATTTTTGAAAGTCACCCCCCCCCCCCCTTTTTTCTACTTTTAGTAACAGCAGCCATCTCGGTTGGAAGTCGGGGATGCCAGACATAATTTTGGAAGGGGGCCACCCAAGGCCCATTCCACCAAAGTTTGGTATCAATTGGCCCAGTGATTTGAGAGGAAAAGATCTTTAAAGGAAAGTTTACGCTGGATGCCGTCTTTAAAGGGCAAAAACTCCTATTAGGGGTCAATCAATGATTTTGGTCATGTTGACTTATTTGTAGATCTTACTTTCTTGAACATTTTTGCTGTTTACAATTTGTCTTTATCTATAATAATATTCAAGATAATAACCTCAAACTGCAAAATTTCCTTAAAATTAACAATTCAGGGGCAATAACCCAACAAAGGGTTGACCGATTCGTCTGAAAATTTCATGACAGATAGATCTTGACCTGATGAACATTTTTACACTATGTCAGTTTTGCTCTAATTGCTTTAGTTTTTGAGATATAAGACAAAAACTGCAGTTTACCCCTATGTTCTATTTTTAGCCACGTCGGCCATGTTGGTTGGCAGGCGGGGTCATCGGACATATTTTTTAAACTAGATACCCTAATGATGCTTGTGGCCAAGTTTGGTTCAATTTGGCCCAGTAGTTTCAGAGGAGAAGATTTTTGTAAAAGTTAACGAACGACGACGGACGAACTTCAGAACACACAATTTTTTTCGTGGCCTTATGGACTACAAATTGCAGTAGTGAAACTACTGCTTATGGTCATTGTAAATCTTTTTAAATTATTTTTGGTAACTCTAGAAATTAATGTATCCAATCAGTATCATATGAAAGCCAGTTAAGGTAAGCATCTGAAGACTTCAACTGTTTAAGCTCATTGTTTGTTTGTTTAGTTGGGGTTTTATGCCGTTTTCAGCACATTTGGCTATTTCATGGCGGCCAGTTATTGGTGGAGGAAGCCGGAGTACCCAGAGAGAACCACCGACCTTCGGTAGGAAAATTGGCAATCCACAGGTGAGATTTGAACTCACAACCCCAGTGTTGACAGGCTAGTGATCATTAGTAGTCACGACGAACTACCTAGACCACTCGGCCACCGAGGCCCCGACTACAAATTGCAGTAGTGAAACTACTGCTTATGGTTATTGTAAATTTTTTAAGAAAATATTTGGTAACTCTAGAAATTAATGTATCCAATCACTGTCATATGAAAGCCAGTTAAGGTAAGCCTCTGAAGACTTAATTGTTTAAGCTCATTGAGAATTTACTATCAAAATGGCAACTTATTACGTATTTTATAGTTGCATGTATTAAGCTTTCCGTTAAAAGTTACGGACAATGATGCAAAACTACTGAAAACTTGGTAGATGGACTATTGATTACATCATAATGGTGTAATCAGGTCTGAAATAACCAGAAAATATATAACAAGTCAGCCAAAATGGTCTTCCATCAGGGACCAAAAGAAAAATCTAACAGATTAAAAACTCTTGACAATATCCACTCTAGGACATAACTCAGAGATAATTTTCCTGGGCCAACAAAAAAAAATGGAAACGCTGTACCAGAAGCCATGTTGCTATGTATAATCGGGAAACCATTACGGAAAAATCTGAACTACAAAAAGCGGAAATCCGTTAAAAAAAGAATAAAATCATCCCTAATAACTCCTCTTTGTTCGGTCACTTGTATAATTTAGGTTCTCGAATTTCAAGGTTAGTTATATATAGATTCTCTTTCAGGTACGAGTGAGTTATGGAATTTCTCCACCCGACATAGTTAAATTTTCGATTTTAACACACTCGCAAAAGCTTGCGTGTTGAAAATAAAAAATTTAACTGTCTCAGGTGGAAAATTCCATAACTCACGAGTAAATTGAAGAAGAATCTGTTTCTCCTATGATTTTCGACAAAAACATCAAGAAAATGTTGTTGCTAAGTAGTTTGTTTACATAGACGTCATTTCGGAACTTCTCTAGTTTATCGTTCCAATAACTGTAGAAAAAAACGGCGGGAATTCCCATGCAGAAATTTAATCACCCACAAGTGGTTAAAAATATCATGTATTTTTATCCCCACGATTAAACACATCAAGAATAGGAGAAATAAAGATTCTCCTTCAGGTATGAGTGAGTTATGGAATTTCTCCACTCGAGATGGTTAAATTTTCGATTTTCAACACGCGAGCTTTTGCAAGCATGTTAAAATCTAAAATTTAACTATTGAGGGTGAATTCCCACGTAGAAATTTAATCACTAGGAAGTATTTAGAAATATTATGTATTTTTATCCCAACGATTAAACACGTCAAGAGTAGGAGAAACTATAGTTATTTAATTAATAATCCTATCAAACATATAATAACAGAATCCTTATGCACAAAGATACTACGTACCTGGTCACCAAAGTTCCACACATAATGTACTAAACCAAAATTTGATGTATGATTACTGCCCAAGGTATTCACTATAAGGACAGCAGGTATATTTATTTGAGCTCCTCTGGGAATCTGTATATTCAAATCTGTGATTTTATCTAAAACAAATATATATCAAACATTTCAAAAACTTATTAAATTTGAGAGACATGAGCAACAGAAATGGTCTTCAACCCCATACTATTTTAATTAGCAGCAATTGAAAAAAAAAAATTCAGTTTCATATTTACGTATGCTTTTGTTGTTTTTGTTTTGTTTTTCTTTATCTTGCTATTTATTCTAATATTTTGGTTAACACTTTTACTGTGTCTGATCCTGACCAATGAACTTCCAGTAAATTCAAGATGGCTGAACGGAGTGAACCACTGTGCGGAGTTTTGAAGATGGCTGGAAATATCTAAACTCCAACTTACATAATCATGTCAATCATAAAAACAAACTTTGGAATCTGACAGGGTTTTCCATCACGATAAGTAATATGATTTTTATGCTGAAGATGTTAAGATAAATTCTAAGAAAAATTAATTTTGCATATGATGTTTATGATTTTTGTTTATGAATGACAATAATTTATGAACTCTGACATTTTTATTGCCTTCAATGATATGTTTAATTGTTTGTGCAAGAAAAATCAGAAATTATGTTTTTCACTTTTCAAAACAATGAAAACAAAACTTTTATTTCAGTAATGGCAGCCATCTTGAATGATAAAATTACCTTCGACTTTGATAGTAATTGTACATGAGGTTACACCAACGCTATTTTTAGCCACAACCATAACTTTGAAAGTTCCCGCTTTTTTGTATATATGTTTCTTCAGCTTTGTTTTGTCAAATCCAAAATCTATTAATGGCTGTTCGTCATCACCAAAGTCCCAGGTATATATTGTGCTATGTGTAGATCCCTGAAAAATAAATTTGAATTATATAATGATTTGAAACAAGCAATTTGATTGGTCAAGGAAGTTAGTAGATAATGTATATCAGTAATTTCCTTTGGATACTGTGACATTACCAACAATTTAAATATTTCTGAGATAAATACATTATTCAAATAATTCTACCTATAATTTTGTATAAGAAACTCCTGAAAATTAAATTATAAGGACTGTTTTAAATTTTGGAACAGGTTATGCATTTCTTATATGTTTGATTTGTTTGTTTAGTTGGGGTTTATGCCGTTTTCAGCACATTTAGCTATTTCGCGGTGGTCCGTTTTTATTGGTGGAGGAAGCCAGAATACCCGCAGAGAACCACCAATCTTCGGTAGGAAAATTGGCAATCCTTGTAAATTAAGATCGGAGTCAAACACACCACGCCACAGGTGAGATTGGAACTCCATTTCTTATATGATTTGCATAATTTAAAATCCTTTATAACTTTTTTTTATGAACTTATTTTTCGATAGACAATGTTAACCAAACCACTTTTGAAACCAATATTTACAACATGGCCACTTGAATCATATGAAACATCTAAAAGTGCAAAATATATAACAACAAATATTTATTTTTTCATAATTTATATGCATTTCTTATCATTCTTCAACATTACATTTTACCTGTGTTGATTTCTTATCAACTGTTAAGTCTGCTACATATTCATCGAAATATAAATCAATGGAATTAGTGCAGACTGGAGGCCCACAAAGGTATATTTTTAAAACAAACGATCAGTTAGTAAAAGAATTATAAGAATTAAACAAATTTTTTCTGAAGTTTATTGATGTATAAACTCAAACAACCGGAACAATTCACTAACAAAAAAGTAACAGTCCGTACTTTTATTTGTTAGTCAGTGAATTGGTCCAGTTTACTCAAAGGCCTTTTATTTGTATGTGAGTGAACTGGTCCAGTTTATACATTAATAAACACCGGACAAATGTGTTTAAATCTATATTGCCTTGATTTTCACAATTTTTCAAATTTCAGACAAAATCAAGACATACTGCCTTGCAGTCAATCAAGACTGGTTTAAGGACTAATTCATAAAAGTTCAGAATGAATTATGTCATGTTTAATTTTAGTTGTGATGAATGGAACTGAACATGTCTTGACCAACCTTGACTAACTGTGAGACGACATATCTGGATTTGATCTTGTTTGTCTTGATTTTGTTTGAAAATATATAGAGACACAGAAAATCAAGACAAAGTAAGAATAAACAAGACAAGAAAGGCCGTTTAAGACAAAATATGGTTTACATGTAATTTCTACTATCAATACCTTAACTTGTGACAGTCTGAACTCTACAGGAGTTCCTGTCGGCACAACTGTTTTTTCTGTTTTCAATGACAAGCCCTCAGGTCGATAAACAGGACAACTTATATTTAATAGTTTATATTTCCCAGAATTTTCCACACCTCCAACACACTTGTTTGATGCTATTTTTCTGTACCTGAAAAAAAGAAAGGAATCTATTAGGATCGGGAATGTTTGTTTGTTGGGATTTTATACTGGCATCCAGATTTTGTTGGTAGTTGAAACCAGAATACCAACACAAGATGTACATGTACTGTGAGCCATTGCTTAATAGTGATACCACTGCTTTTCGATAAGGTAATAAATAAAGGAAGTGGTCAAACAGGAAGTTGATGTGGTCTTGGCCCAAAAACTTATCCCACAATGGCGTAATAGAAGGCTTGTGACAAAATATCAAGCGGCTGTGATGAGTAGTTGCAGAGAAAAGTATGACAAAAAATTTTGTTATGGACAGACGGACAGACGTCGCACGCAGGCACAGAACCACAACAGTATATCCCCCTCTCCATTGAGGGTATTATAATATCTATAACAAACCATCTACTGTGTCTCTGTTTAAAACTACAACTTGTCATAACTTTGATTTTATTGTAACAATCTATATCCTGGTAGATTTATTCATAATTGTACAATTCTATGTGAGATGTGGGTCTAACAACAACGCAACAAAGTAAAAACTGAAAAGTACATTAAAATAAATACACAAGAATTTTTGAAATTGAGGCCTCAGATTTGTCAGATACTAGGTTTGCCAACTGACTGACAGTATAAATGTAATCCTGAAGGTAGAGTTCCCTTATTAGCAGGTGTGATTTTGACAACAGGGAAAAAAGAGCGGAAATGATACTTCAGCAGCCATTTTACTATATATAAAAAAGGAACCATAACAGAAAAATTCGGACTTCCAAAAGTGGAATTCCACTTAAAGGCAGAAGAAAAGTCATACCTGTATACTACATCTTTCTACTTAAATCATTTATTGTTTTAATATTACGTATAATTCTGAGTATTCAAAGAAATGGGTCATAAGTGAATCGTCCCTTTATAAAAGTAAAATTTGAAATCGTTTTTCAACATGGTTGTCTCGCACCCCTGTAAACCTCCTGTAATTTTAAAATAACTCCTATACCACAAAGGTCAATGACACTTAGTTATTAGTTATGTGATTTTCTTTTGACCATGTTCTTATTTGGTAGTTCACATACTTACTTACCCTTGACTCTTTATATAGAATTCTCCTTCCACACAGCGATGATTGATCTTTGAGGCATCGTACCATGACGCTTGTTGACAGATGTCATGGTTGATATCCATTGGTACATAACCATAATCACTGCAAGAATGTTTATAAAATATCATTTTTGTGAAAATTTTACCTTGGGTTAAAAAAGCATGTCTGAGCCATGAAAAATTCTATATAGAAATAAATACCAAGACAAGTGCAATTTGATTTGTCGAAACTTTAATAACTGAATGGGGGGCCTCGGTGGCCGAGTGGTCTAGGTAGTTCGTCATGACTACTAATGACCACTAGCCTGTCAACTCTGAGGTTGTGAGTTCGAATCTCACCTGTGGTGGGGTGTGTTCGACTCCGATCTTAATTGACAAGGATTGCCAATTTTCCTACCGAAGGTTGGTGGTTCTCTCCGGGTACTCCGGCTTCCTCCACCAATAAAAACTGGGCACCGCAAAATAGCCAAATGTGCTGAAAACGGTGTAAAACCCAAACTAAACAAACAAACAATAATAACTGAATGTATTACAAAGTGTGTTGTGTATCAGTTCATTACTGTTGCGGATGTGATTTATACGTTGACTTTCTTGATAGAATGAATTAAGTTTCATAGGCTATATTCAGACTACCGGGTATGTTAATATCATCACTCTAGAAATTTTACTTTTGTCAATCACGACTTGATTGACTGATATGAGATTTCTATCTCACAAATGACAATAGATACATTCATCTTCGGTTAGATTTCATGACTTACTGGAAGACTTAAAACACTCATCGGAATATCTCACTTGAAATCTGACGAGTGCCGTTAACGGAGCAGGATGTGCTTACCCTTCCACAGCACCTGACGTTCTAATGAATTTGCCTTACTATGGGATTGTTACCAATAAGAATAGCTTTCTGATGCAATTGCAGGGATAAAACATTTGACATTTTTCCTCCAGGGGCTAGCTGTGCCCCCGAAATTTTTTTTTCAGGCCTGACTGGTCGTCACTGATGAATGACCTCGATTGAACTTTTGGAAATTGTTAACAGGTGTATATTAATTATAATTAAGAGTCATAAAAACACAAACACCTTTGTAAATTATCGTATTGACAATAGTAATTGCTGTAAAATGATCACTCAACTATCGAGACGAAATGACCCATATGAGGTAACCGTTCTGTTGAACATCGAAATTTTGGCGTCACGACTTTTCAGTACATCTCTTTATCAAATAAAATGCTCCGCTGGGCGCAGCTAGATACGACCGCAGATGTCGAACCCTGAATAGTTGGGGCAATTATGAACACAACATTCAAGCTTGATACAATACTGAATTTGGATTGTGAATAAATATTTGACACAGTATAGGTTTCTGACACAGAATGAATGTTGTCTAAGAACTTAAAAATTTTTAATTTACCTATTCAAACCATATCAGTATTATTTGTTTTTATATATAAATCAGAAATAACCAATTTAAAATTTAAAATTGGGCACACATATCAATTTCTTGCTATTGCGCAATACTGTGCAATTGAAAATTTCTTGAAATATTTGACACATAATAGGTTTCTGACACAGAATAACTGAAATCAAAGAACTTAGAATTGGTCATATGATTTGAATTTATATTCAATTTTTTGCTTCTTGTGCAATACAATATGCTGTGGAGAATTGCCCCCTCCCCAAAAAAAAATAATAATTTACCCCTTTTTTTAGCTTTTGTGCAATACACTATGAAGTTGCACATTGACCCCCCTCAAAAAAAACCAAAAAACAATAAAATTTATTGTAACCCCCCCTTTTTTTGCTAAAAAAAATTTGAAATTTTCTTTTTAATTTATGAAATATGAAATGAGAAAAAAATTGCCCCCTCCCCAACTTCTCATTTATCCCCCCTAAATTTTGCTTTCAACCCCCCCCCCCATTTAATTATACTTTGCAACCATAACAGCCCATTTAAATACACCATAACTTATTAAAATACAAAATGACATCATAGTCATGGATGGCAAATTTTAAATATACATAATTTAAAAGCAGTTTAGATGAGATAAACAAAAAAGCTTCATCAGCACATTTTATATTGGCAAATTTCCAATAAAGTTCATTAAACTAAAGTTATTGGCAAATTTCCAATGGAATTTGTTAATAATAAAGTTTTGATAACAGGACACATATCAATTTCTTGCTATTGTGCAATACTGTGCAATTGAAGATTTCTTGCTATTGCGCAATACTATGCAATTGAAAATTTCTTGAAATATTTGACACATAATAGGTTTCTGACACAGAATAACTGAAATCAAAGAACTTAGAATTGGTCATATGATTTGAATTGCCCCACCCCCCCAAAAAAAAATCATTTACCCCTTTTTTAGCTTCAATTTTGGACCCCGATTTGGAACAACTTGAAAACTGGGCCCATAATAAAAAAACTAAGTACATGTTTAGATTCAGCATATCAAAGAACCCCAAGAATTCAATTTTTGTTAAAATCAAACTAAGTTTAATTTTGGACCCTTTGGACCTTAATGTAGACCAATTTGAAAACGGGACCAAAAATTAAGAATCTAAATGCACGGTTAGATTCGGCATATCAAAGAACCCCAATAGTTCAATTTTCGATGAAATCAAACAAAGTTTAATTTTGGACCCCGATTTGGAACAACTTGAAAACTGGGCCCATAATAAAAAAACTAAGTATATGTTTAGATTCAGTATATCAAAGAACCCAAAGAATTCAATTTTTGTTAAAATCAAACTAAGTTTAATTTTGGACCCTTTGGACCTTAATGTAGACCAATTTGAAAATGGGACCAAAAATTAAGAATCTAAATGCACGGTTAGATTCGGCATATCAAAGAACCCCAATAGTTCAATTTTCGATGAAATCAAACAAAGTTTAATTTTGGACCCCGATTTGGAACAACTTGAAAACTGGGCCCATAATAAAAAAACTAAGTATATGTTTAGATTCAGCATATCAAAGAACCCCAAGAATTCAATTTTTGTTAAAATCAAACTAAGTTTAATTTTGGACCCTTTGGACCTTAATGTAGACCAATTTGAAAACGGGACCAAAAATTAAGAATCTAAATGCACGGTTAGATTCGGCATATCAAAGAACCCCAATAGTTCAATTTTCGATGAAATCAAACAAAGTTTAATTTTGGACCCCGATTTGGACCAACTTGAAAACTGGGCCCAAAATAAAAAAACTAAGTAAATGTTTAGATTCAGCATATCAAAGAACCCCAAGAATTCAATTTTTGTTAAAATCAAACTAAGTTTAATTTTGGACCCTTTGGACCTTAATGTAGACCAATTTGAAAACGGGACCAAAAATTAAGAATCTAAATGCACGGTTAGATTCGGCATATTAAAGAACCCCTCAATGAAATCAAACAAAGTTTAATTTTGGACCCTTTTGGCCCCTAATTCCTAAACTGTTGGGACCAAAACTCCCAAAATCAATCCCAACCTTCCTTTTGTGGTCATAAACCTTGTGTTTAAATTTCATAAATTTCTATTTACTTATACTAAAGTTATTGTGCAAAAACCAAGAAAAATGCTTATTTGGGCCCTTTTTTAGCCCCTAATTCCTAAACTGTTGGGACCAAAACTCCCAAAAACAATCCCAACCTTCCTTTTGTGGTCATAAGCCTTGTGTTAAAATTTCATAGATTTCTGTTTACTTATACTAGAGTTATTGTGCGAAAACCAAGAAAAATGCTTATTGGGCCCTTTTTTGGCCCCTAATTCTTAAACTGTTGGGACCAAAACTCCCAAAATCAATCCCAACCTTCCTTTTGTGGTCATAAACCTTGTGTTTAAATTTCATAGATTTCTATTAACTTATACTAAAGTTATAGTGCGAAAACCAAATGTCTTCGGACGACGACACCAACGTCATACCAATATACGACCGCAAAAATTTTGCAGTCGTATAAAAATAGAAATTTTTTACGTCCGTTTGACCATTTTTATGACTAGACAAAAAAAAATTTCTCTGGTTATGTCAGGAAAATAGAAGGCTTTCCGGATCCTTGGTTAACTTTATATGGAACAAAAATGATATTTTATTCTTTTCAAATTTGTAATACTCAAACTGATGCTACAGTCTTGATCTACTGTAACCCCTTTTGGGATTCTGTGCCAAGTCAGAAAAATAGCTCCGTCTACAGAAATTATCCCAAAAGGGATTAACTCTAATGTGATATTTATTACAAATTTGTACAGAAGGAATGTGGCATGGGGACTCTCCATGACAAGTTTGAATATATATTTATCTGAGACAACTGGACAATCTCACAAAACACTGGAAAACCATTTATCAAGGGAACTATACTTTTATTTCTTTTCTTCATAGTCTTATTGCTGATTTTTTTTTTATTGTCACTGTAATATGTCTTATGTGTTACTTCTGTTTTCTTTTCCCACACTTAATGTTAAGGATGCTCGCTGGTCATGTTTTGGTCTTTTTGTCAGATTTTCGGAAAACTCAGATTTTATCCATTTCTTAAACATGAAATGTTTGGCCCATGAACCCCCACTTTTTCTTTTATAATTCAATCATATATACCTTAAAATGGTATTTGACAAAATCTTATGAAATCCTTTTTATTTTGTCATACAATTTTGAGAGACTGAAGTTGCCAATGCAAAGACAATGAAAAATCCAGAGAAAACCCATTTCCTGCAAAATTTTCAAGACCTAACAGCTCTAAAATGAGCACATGAACCTATATTTTTTTCTTTCTTATTTGTTTACTATTTATATGTTCTCTCAAACTAAAACACCTATTTCAAATTGTATTTATTTCCTATTAGACCAGCGATCATCCTTAATAGTTTAATATGATGAAGTATTCCAAAGCCTTTATTTGTTAAATAAAACATTTCTGTCGAGGTTAAATTTATTGTACCATTTATTTAACCAAATTGCATAAATCCATTAAATCCTTTGACACCAATTTCAATATAACTTACCATTCAAAATCGTCAACAGCACACAGACATATAGACTTGGGTGTCATTCGTTTAAAATCTGGCCCATTATAACATACAGAATTCTGTTTCCGTCTTTGATACTGTATGGTCTGACCTAAAATACAGTTTCTGTTATTCACCTACAAATATATCATATGGTACGTCAAATATAAATGTCTAGTTGAAGAATATTGTATTGTATCAAGAAAGTGTATCACTGTTACAATTTTGAAGATTTCCCCACACAGTAATCTAGTATATAAAATACAACTTAGAATAACAAAATACCATTTATTACTGTAAATTCAGAAATTATTGCATGCATTTATTATTGCGATTTTGTCAGTTTAGACCAAAATGACATTTTAATTTTTGCAATATTGAGAAAAATCCTGCTTCATTCATATAAAAAATTCCAAAATGTGAGTTTAAATTATTGCGACTACAACCCTGTCGCATTTTTCACAATAATAAAAACATCGCAATAATTCCGAATTTACAGTAAGTCTACCGTCTGGTAAAATCTTGAAATTTTACATATCCAATTTTTTTACCACCTACGTCCAAGAATCAAACAATATCAAGGAAACAATCTACGTATGCATTTACCTTATTCATTGGTTCCCATGAGATATAATCATCAGCCTGACATCTACTTGTTAAAATTGATGAGAAATTCAGTTTGACCATCTGTCTTCCTGATTTATCAGCGAGCCTTCCAAACACACTAAAAAAATATTTAACATCTTTTCAAACCATTAGCAAATGTCTCCTCAAAGAAAGTAGTGGCTATTAGGCGCCTGAATTGCTTACATGGGAAAAAACCATCCATAGATATGTACGTTAAAAATGAGTTTTTAATGTCCTATCCCATTTTAGAAATGAGGAACCAGAGTGAGTTATCTTTTCCTAACCAATGTAGGTAAGGGAGATAATTAAATTCTCTCCCTTTTGTCCTGAGGCTAAAAGGGAGATAAATCTATTATCTCCCTTACCTACATTGGTTAGGAAAATATAACTCACTCTGGTTTCTCGTTAAGTTTTCAGTTTCAATGTTTACCTAAATTTGTTTGAGTTGTCTACCTTATTACACCGATTAACAAAATATCAGTAGCGTAATGCCACTATTAACTAAATAATCCATGAAAGCAATTCACAGGTTTAGGAGATGCAGATATATATAGTGTGATGCCAAGTAGATACTGACAAGGACGCAAAATGACAGATTCGTTCTATATGGGTGATGCAATAAAAATAGAATGCAATTGAAATATACCACCCATTATTCCTTAGCACATACCTAACAATCAGAGTAGATATTCCTGGTTCAGTTAATACACCATCTACATGCATCAGGTCTGTAGAAAACTGATGAGTTTGCCAGGTAGCACCTTCATTACAAGAAAAACTGAAATATAAATCATCTAGATATGTCTCATTTTCATACCATTTCTATTCTCCATTTTTGGTACATGGGAGTTATCGCCCATTGATGGAGTTATCTGCTCTTTGGAGAAGGTGTATATATTTTCCCACATTTTTCGATTTCTAATGAAGGACTTCCCCTATTCAATATTTTTAGAAAAGATTCAAAGTAGTTTTTACCCCTTATGTTTAATACAGGACATCTTCTGTCAGGAACGATAACTCATACATATGGGAGACAACTCCAATATCCACAAGTATGTAATATTTTCTATACATAGACAACAATTTATTATGACAGGTTAAATACAATACACGTATATGTAAATTTTTGAATGAAATAAAATTTATCATTACTCATCACAAAACAGTAAAATGCTCAATAAACCTCGCATTTCTACCTGTTTCTAGGTTACAAAAATAAACTTTATATTTTCCGACAATGTACATATTGTATATTTAATATGCTTCAGTGGCTTATTTTGTTGTAATTTTTTAAAATCTATATCAAGGAAATAATTTTTTCATTTTTCTTTCAATTTTTCATTAAGTTTTTCTTATAAAAAAATACATGTATATATTTTCTTCTCTACTTCATTTTCCTGAAAATGGTATAAATCATAAACACATCGACTGACCTCATTGTATTTCTGAAATCAAATTTTGATCACATTTGATGAAACAGTCACAAAAATATCAAATATTAAACCTTATATAAGAAACCTGGATTCTGATTGGCCAATTGATTGGGTATTTTTCATGTACCTTTCATTTTCTCTGTATTTTCCCAGGTGCCGTTATATATGTAAAATGAATGTATATTTACTCATATTACCCTGTATACATTCTATCTATACAAATTTTACCCTTCAGCAGACTGCTTGTAACAATTTTATCAATGCCCACATTGCAGTAAATGATATCTGATGCAAATAAAGAAATATATCATAAGCATTCAGGATATTAGCAAAAAAACACTATTCTTGAGACTTGGGATATTTAACCATCCCTTGACTAGTATTTTTCTCAAAGATCCCTTCTGATCATGATATACTTATATAATAGTTACTTATGCAGTTGGCATTATCAAGAAATATAGACTTTCCAAGGAACAGCAGTATTGACTGAGTCACAGACGAGGTTATTATAGGTGTTAAAGTCAATAACTACTGTTCCGAGGGCTCTCTATGTTTCATGATAATGCCCTCTGTATAAGTAACGATTCTGTTTATTTCATTGAAGAAACAACAGATTTTTTGTGCAGACATTTATTCTGAAAATATAAAAAAAAAGAATTTTCAGACTTTGTCTTTTTATTCAAGACCATTTTCATTGTAAATTCTGGATATTGCTTAGTTACATAACTTCTGATTTTGTGCTTGAGTAAATCTGAATCACTTGTGTTTTAAAAAGGGGGCGAAGCACTAAAAGCTACAGCGGGCATTATCACTTGATAATGACCAGTCATTATTACATGGTATTGACCAGTACAATCATTATCGTTGAATAATGGATGACAAATGATCACCTTTTATCCAATAGGGATATAGAAATTTTATCTGATATGAAATAAATGTTTATAATAACTCCTAAGTGTTCATTTAGTTTAGTCATTATCACTTCAAAAATGATTAATGCTCCTGACAAACCCTTTCATAAAAGAATATCTTAGAATTTATTGGACAACAAATTTCTCAACTCTGAAGGATTCTGGGTAAAAATTATTGGTTGTTACCAATGTACATATATTGAAAAATTCTTGAAAAAAAAAATATTACCCATCACATTCGAAAACATTGCACTTGAGTTTTTTAAATCTGAAAACAAAGGGGAGACAACTATGCTAGAATTACCAGTAACTCACTGAACTACATTAGAAACTTCGGAACGGTTGTGTACTAAAGCTGTTACTGCTCCGCCTTGGTCCAATATATTTATTTTATACATTCCATCAAAAGGAGCCTGTATGAGAAAAATAATAATGATATAAAATTGTATTTCAGCAGTTCAAATACATGGCTGAAAGTAAAGTGTGTGCCAAAATGTGAATTTCATGTATTTTGTACAGGAATATTGGGAGAAAAAAATTGTCAAAATCCGAAATCCGATAAATTCCAGAAAATATTCATGCATGCAAATTTCACTACTATTTGTAATTTCTTTTCTTTTTTGTGGCAATTTCATTTTCAAACACATATGTAATAACATTAAATGCATATTTACTGGGAATCTGTCATTGTTACTAGCAGACTTAAATTCTGGTAATCTGAATAAAATACAACAGGCATGATTGCAAAAGATCTCCAAGACAAAATCTATGATGAAACAGCAGAGCATAAAATTTTTGCAAGACAAAATAAACAAAACTGTTATAGAATAGCCAATGACACATGCCTACAATAGTAAAATAACATAAAAATACATAACAGAAAGTTACTGAACTAAACTCATATGAGACAATGCTGATCTAAACCTTTGGCTTACATCTAATTAAAATTTGTTGAGAAAGTGCTTAAGAAGTCAATTTTCTGTATTTATTTTCTGTTCAAAAGGGATTAAATTACACTACAAGAAAGATAATTGGTCCATGCCGAATTCCAAACTTGTTCGTGAAAATGCTGATCTTAACTTTTAACAAAAATCTCATTAAAATCTGTTGAGGCATATAAATTTTTAACTAATGAAAAAAGAGAAAACAAATTATCTGACACAATTTGAAAAATTTAGATATGACAACAGCAATACAACACCCAATAATACCAAAATCAATTTCGTTCCAATTCCTAGTAGTTTACACAAAGTCACTTTTTAAGTGTTTCTTTGATGGCTAATATCTAAAATAAAAGTTTTAATCTTGGCAATCACAGCAAACATATCAAAGATCATAGCGAGTGCAGCAAGCGCTATAGGTGCATATGCATTTTCTACATACAGGTCATTTAGAAAAGTCTTTGTTTAATGGGGGAAGCCATATTGTGCTACATACTAAGGCTAGAAAAAGTTTTGTTCAACGGAAATGGTAAGTAAAGTAAGGGATTATAAACATAATCAAATTATAATTTTAGAGTCAGAATCATGATACCGGAAATGAGTTTCTTGAAAGGGCTATTGCTGTGCTCACATCTTTGGCCACATCAACAGCATATTATACTAATTGTTAAATTCGCAATCCTTGAAAAAATAGTTTTTATGAATGCATAATTTTTTGTATTTTGTCATGTTGTGCTTGTTTTGAGAGCTTCCTAATGTAATTAATGGGAACTCAAGCTTAAAAGGAGAAGTTCTTATTCATTTCTCTAGTTATATTAAAACTTTATAAGTTTTAGTTTTACCTAATACATGTGTATTTGATTTTTAGTTTTCAGGGATATAAATTTCTAAAAGCATCATCAATAAAATATGCCCTTAACTGTATTTTATTATGTAAATTACCTTGAACCAGTTGAGACCACCATCTCTACTAATAAATAAGTTGGCATTTTCTGACACTTGGTCTCCAATATATCCATGTGCAAATATCAGCCCTGGAGCTTCATCCTCGGACACTATGTCAGGAATATTAAATATGAGATTGCTATACCTCATATGAAGATGTAAATGACAACTCTGCAATAAGAACCATAGTTAAACTATTATATAGTACCATTCATGGGTGTAAGGTACAGTCTTACAGTTACTTCCAAATGAAGAACAGCAATAAAAATTATCTTCTCCTGCTTTTTGTCTTATTTGACTATTATATGGGCTAGTTAATTTTGTTAAACTCTATCTACGACATTACATGTGTATTCATTTAATTGCCAAATACAAAACAGAGGTGGGAGTACAAAACAAAATTGCAACTTTACTTAGACCAATTTGACATTACTAGCAAAAGAGTTGTTGTCGTCAAGAAAAATGCCAGAAAAGAAAGGAGTTCAACTACAGGAAAGTCCCCATTTGCATCTACCATATACATGTAATAATGTTATGATGTAATTTTTCTTATTCTTTTATGCATGTCATGTGCAGTTTTCAGGACTGTTACTTGAAGAGAACTGGTCACTTGTATAACGTCATACAGTGGTGCTTGTCATTTTCAGTTAAATGTTGAGTATAAGTTTTTGGGACAGAAAAGTATTTTTATTGATACATTCCTCCTCCTATATTAGTAAAACCACAAAATTTTATATTATGTCTCAAATGTAAGGTACTAGCAGATGTTATGTCAGGCCAACTTACCGAGGGAGCACTACAGGAAGATTTCAATTCTGACGGAACATCAATAACAGACCAAGATCGTCCTTTGTCAAAAGTTATCAAAGTTTTCTCCTTATTACTCCCATCCTCTACATATTTATTAGCTATATATGTTCCCTGTACACCTTTCACCTGAAAAACATACATAAAAACTTATATGTTCATATTATGCAACCGCCTCAGTGGTTTCGTGGTAGTGTGCTCGCCTCAAGTGCGGAAGGTGGCGGGTTTCGATCCCCGGACGGGTCAAATTGGTATTTGCTGCTTCTCCGCCAAGCACACGGCATCTAGGTGTAAGAGCAAAGATCGAATGGTCGTCTCGGAGTCAGTATAATGTGTCTGAGTGGGGTGATACGTCTTCCTGCTGACAGTTACCTATTGAGCTAGCACATTAAAAACACAGTTCAACATGTGGGTCTAGTACAAAGCGGGGATGATATTCATTATCATTACATGTTCTCGTCCTGATATGCACATAGTTGCCACTGGACGTTAAACAATAATTCATCCATCCATCCATCATATTACAGATATATATGTATACAAATAGACAACACATACATGTACATGTGTAGTTGACAATCTGCATATGTATAATAAAGTTTAACCTAAGAGTAAAACATTTTTATTGACTCGAATGTCTCATACCACATAATTTTGGAAACATTTTTAGGACAAACATTATTTAAACATTTTTCACTTCTGTAATTAAACATTTAAATAAACAGATGTCTTTTTATGCACTTTTATGCATTATCCAAATTACCTACTTGATATAAATCCACATCAAGCCACGGGTCTTCAATTGTACTGACAACATTATCTAAGGACGCCACATAAAACTGACCAAAGGTGTCCGACAGGTATAGGTTAACCATCCTTTCCTTGTGATCAGCCGCTATAAATACTTGTTGTTCACTAGTGTCAACTATATGGAAATCCTGTGAAAATTAAATGAAGACTTTATGGAAATCCTGTAAAGATTAAATGACGACTATACTGAAATCCTGTGAAATACAAATTCATGAAAAGGGAAACCAACTTTGGCTTAATCATATAGGAGAATAGCAGAATGGCCATTTACCTATTTTTTAAATATCTCTGTTTTTAGAGTTCTAGCAATCTACTTTATAGTAAAATTAAATAAAGTGAGAAAAATATAATAATTTCAATATTTATATTTCTACTTCAAAACTTTATTCAGTAAATACAACTCATAAAGTATATGTAAAACCCAAAGAAAACAATTTTGTTGACAGAGGGGTTTCATCTGTTTGGTACTTCCTGTCCAGGAAGCTTTTCTGTTAATTGCAAAATTTTATCTTACAAACAAACTTTGCAATTAAGAGGAATCCACTGTATATGGAAATCGTGTGAAAATTAAATGATGACTATACGGAAATCATTTGATAATTAAATGATGACTATACGGAAATCGTGTGAAAATTAAATGATGACTATACGGAAATCGTGTGATAATTAAATGATGACTATACGGAAATCGTGTGATAATTAAATGATGACTAAATAATATGGAAATTGTGTGAAAATTAAATGACGACTATACGGAAATCGTGTGAAAATTAAATCACGACTATATGGAAATTCTGTGAAAATTAAATGACGACTATATGGAAATCCTGTGAAAATTAAATGATGACTAAACAGAAATTGTGTGATAATTAAATGACGACTGTATGGAAATTCTGTGAAAATTAAATTACGACTATATGGAAATCGTGTGAAAATTAAATGACGACTATACGGAAATCCTGTGAAAATTAAATGACGACTATACGGAAATCCTGTGAAAATTAAATGACGACTAAACAGAAATTGTGTGATAATTAAATGATGACTATACGGAAATCGTGTGATAATTAAATGATGACTATTCGGAAATCGTGTGATAATTAAATGATGACTAAATAATATGGAAATTGTGTGAAAATTAAATGATGACTATATGGAAATCCTGTGAAAATTAAATGACGATTATACTGAAATCGTGTGATAATTAAATGACGACTATATGGAAATCCTCTGAAAATTAAATTACATCTATAAATACTGTACAGTAGAACCTTCATGGATCGAACTCCAAAAGACCGCCAAAATTTGTTCGAATTATCAGTAGTTCAAGTTACTGAAGTTTGTTCCAAGTATGTTAAATTGCCAATGCCATACTCTATACCTGTAGGAGTATTTACAAATTAGGACAAGTTCAAAAATAATATAAAGTAAGTTTCCTGTTACATCAAGATAAAAAATAGGTACTAGGTAGGTACAAATTTATGTAAAATACAGGTAGAATCTATAAAAGAGATGTTCAACTTTGACAGTGCTTATTGAAAAATGTCCAACAAACTTTTTTCATGTCATGCATTTAGATAAATTTAATGGCATCATGCGTAAATAACATACTGCCCTGATGGCATCTTCTATGGAGAATATGCAGCCATTTTGAAATCTTACAGCAATTTATGAAAAACAACTTACAGTGGGATGTACATTCAATGGAAAATATGCCTTTCTGAAGGGTCCTCTGTTGTAGGAGACAAATAAGTCACTGGTGTGTAATGTGGATTTCTGAAAAAAAAATAGAGAATGTCGAAATCCTTTTTTGTCTGCCAGAACAGTCTATTGCATTATGTGCAATTTAACAACATTTAATCTTTTATTTTGCAAATGTATGCCAATATTTCTACAATCTGTGTGTTCATTGATTCCCACGCTCTCAAAAATTTTTTCGTTTAAACATGTACTGAAAATCAAATGCCTGATAAGACTTGACTTAGCTTTATCTGTGACTTTTTTAATTTATTTTTTCATTTCATAATGATCTTTTAAAATTCAAAATTAACTTGTGTCTGAATCTCCACATGAATGTTCAAATAATCTTTCAAAAATGTGTGAGTGTTCCAAGGAAGACATGTGTCGCCTGCCACTCCCCCCCCCCCCCCCCTTTTTCAAAAAAAGTCAATTTTTACAAAAAAATTTTTTAAATTTCCTAGAGATGAAATATATATGCACACCTTTGCATTAAGGTTAATGCACAGAGAAAGTTTCATCAAATTCCTTTGAGCAGTTTACGAGAAGTTGGGGATAGAAGAAAAGTGTGACAAGGCGATGCAAGATGCAAGTCGCAAGACGACAGAAGACAGATAGTGATCCCCATATGTCGACAAGCGACACAATAATGATCTTTAATTTTAGAAGAACTAAAAAGTCAACCTAATAAAATCTAAATAACACAAATTTCAGAGGGTAATTGAGCTGATTGTTGCCCCAAGAAATTCATTGTCAACTGAGGCAAAGTCAAGGGCAACAAATGCTTGATCAACCTATCAAATAAGACTTATTTATTTCATTATACTGAATGCTTTATCTGCGATTGTTTACAGTTTACTCTAATGGGCGATACGTTACTGTATTAAAAACACCCTCATGTGTGGAGCCTACTATCATACTTGGTTTTTATGGTAGGCTCCTGTCACGAGGGTGACATAAAAAAAAATACACTGAGCCATGTGTTAGAGTAGACCCTCGTCTTATCTAATGATAAGACGGAAATTTTATATGAAGTAAAATAAATATTCGTCAGCATAAAAAATGTGTATTAACAAACCTGAACAAATACATATTCATTTCTGACTATCATAGAGAATGGATCTATGGCACCGATACCCTTGTCTGGAGTTACGTCTTCACAAGTCGGAGCAACACATGCAATGTATTCACTGGGTCCAAGCACTGCAATTTTGTCAAAAGATATAAAATGTAAATTAATTAATTAAATAAACTTTAATAAATATACTTAAAATTCTGTGATGAAACACTTAACAGATTTGAAAATTTCGTACAATTATGCAGTCTCCACAACAAACATTTTTGCCTATAGACCAAACCTTGAAATTGTCCATGACCCCTTTTTTACACTCTCTGAATGTCAGACCTGTAGTCATCCATGAAAAGAGAGTGTGTTGAAGTATAGGAGGAATAAAATAATTACTTCCATAAATGAAAAAAAAACTAATTCAGTTGAAAGGAGTGTAAAAGTTGAATGTGTACATTATTGTTCAATAAAAGTTTATAATATTCAAGAAGGGATACTCGTGATAAATTCTTGGCAAAAAAATCCATAAACATGTACATAAGTGTTTCTGTATCTTAAGCAAATGTTTTGTTTATCAATTGCCAAATATTTTCTGTTTAGAATACTTTATTTATTGGATTTTTTGTTTTCTTTTTTCTTTTTCCTTTTGTTTTTATGCTTCTTGTTTTATTTTTCATATACAGACAAACCTATAGATTATGTAAAGGTTTCACAATGAGTGAGAATTAGATATTAGATATTAATTTGGATATAATAATAAACGAGCCTCTGGTGAGTTTATTATTAAGTCCAAATTAAATAACGAGAATTGATATCAAGCAATATCTAATTTTTACGAGTTGTTAGACCTATTTCTCTCATGATTCTTCAGGAATATTTGTTTGTGATTCGGAGTCCAACCCACGGAAAATCTTAACGTTCATTTTCTGTGACGTCAAATGTTGCTATGCAATGGTGGCTTTCAACAATGACCGCGCAGATTTCAACCAATCAGAAAACAGCAACGTTTGGATCAAGGCCAATGAAAGAATTTCTCTTAACACTTGTTCATATCATATGATAGGGAATTAGTTATGACAAATAATTCATCGCACGAGAAATAGATAACAATGCACCATCAAAAGAGAAACAAATAAACAAAACAATGACTTACTATAAAGATCCTGTATTTCCATATGAACTGTTAAGTTATTTTTATCAACATTCTCTACAGCCCTACAATTACAACAAATTATTAAAAAAAATATAAAAATGTTATTGAAGTCTATGCTGGATGATGGCCATGCATGTAGTTCCACATGAACCTTTGGGTCAAGTGAACTTAAAATAACATTTTTAAGTTCATTTAATCCCGCACAATTAACATGGGGTGCTTTCCTTTATGCAGGTTCAGCTATATCGTACCGAAATCTGGTACTTTTCATGTTTGCTCATGATTAGCAATTTTTAAGTGGTGGGTTATACGTTTGTCTGGAGGATATATTAGATTTCATGTTTTTGTAAATTCCAATAACTCATCTTAGAAGTTTTATTTCATTAGATACACAACTTTGTGGTTTCACTTCATTCAGGAAAACAATGAAAAACCTTTCTATCAAATTTATAAACAATCATACATGTAACTCTGTGTGGTAAACAAAAAAATCCCCACAATTTTACTCTATCAGAAAATATCTGAACTAGTTTATTTTATGTGACATATTGTATACATATATATCTGTGTAGTAAACAAAATAAAACCAGATTATACTACATCAGAAAATATTAAAACTAGTTTACTTTATGTGACAATTTAACACATGACATTTATATCTAAATTCATTTATATAAACATTAGTCTACTGGGTTCACATGCACTTGAATTGGTGTTCAGAAAAAAATAGTTCTAAAGTTTGATAAAACTAGATGTACTGTGAGCAAAGCTCACAAAGGATACCCCCCGCTTGAAGTCCAATTATCTCCCTTGTGTGATATCGGAAAGCAAAGATTTTCTTCATGCAGATCTTTGGATGATGTACTTCCTTTCTGTAAAGTTTCGTTGAAATCCATTGAGCGGTCTAGGAGGAGTTGCGCTTACAAGATATATGGACACACGGACGGACAGACAAGGTGATTCCTATATACTTTGTTTGTGGGGGGTATAAAAAAGATCAGAAAAATAGATACAATAGATACAAGTAAGTAGCAAAATTGTATTTAACTAGTAAATAGTAAAGTTGAATGATAAAATCCCATGAAACATATTCCTCCTATTATATATTGGAAGAATCTTTGGCAAGGCCTATACACATGTGACTCAAATGAATGAAAAACACTGCTTTTAAAATTAGATTTACTGCCAAAAACTTTTGTGAAACACTATCAGGACAAATTAGTCATTAAAATTTACATTACATAGCTCGAATGGTAAAACGTACCATTTTAACACGAAAACATCGGTTTAGTGTTAAAAATTTAAGTGTCGTCCATAATTGTCAACAGTTTTCACCAGATTACAAAATGCACGCTAGGAGGAAGGGGCTTTCAGATTCAACATTTTTAGCGTACGCTTATAAAAAATCAGTATGCCACTTCCGGAAAATATAGAATACATACTGATGATATTGAAAATTTCATAATGATGACAAAGTTCTGAAAAGTATACAAGGTATCAAAAAGCCAACAAATGGCAAATCACTTGATGGATGGATGGATGATTATTGTTTAACGTCCAGTGGCAACCAGGTGCATATCAGGACGAGAACATGTTGATATGATAATAAATATGATCCCTGCTTTGTACTAGACAGACACGCTAAGTCGGATTTTTAATGTGCTAGCTCACGAGGTAACTGTCCGCAGGAAGACATATCACCCCACTCGGACACATTATACTGACTTCGAGCCGACGAGTCTTTGCTCTTACTCCTAGATGCCTCGTGCTTGGCGGAGAAGCAGCCAATACCAACCTGGCCGGGGATCAAACCCACAACCTTCCGCACTCGGGGCGAGCAAGCTACCACGAGACCACCAAGGCGGTCCAAATCACTTGAGCATGTCAACATATGACTCATGCTCTTGACTTAGCACATTGATTTTCAATGGATGTAACGATGTATGTAGATCCTCTGTCCAAGTAAGGAGTGATACCGGTTCACAGCAACAATGTTAAAAAATGATGTACACTTTTTGAGCGAGGGAGGAGGTTTCCAAAAAGAGTGCTCTTTTTAAACTCATGGAAAATGTTGACAATCATGGATCACCCCTTTAAATACCAGTAATATCTATGAGATACAGATTCATGTAGCAAAGTCCATGTCTTGCCAAAATCTCCACTTGAATATATCTGAAAGCAGAAAATTTAATGACATGGATATTCAGCTAAAAAGCTAAAACAATTAGATGAGAAAGCTCTACAGTAACCATATGTAATGATAGAATTTTTTTAAGATCCTAATCTAACATTAATTCTGAATCCATTAAAATTAAAAAAAACTTTTATGATTGTGGCATTCTTATATAAATTTTGTGACTTCATTGAATAATTCAGTATTTTAATTATCAAACATATCAAACATATTAAACAATTTTATTTTTTTTAAAAGTTTTACGAAATCTACAATGACAAAACCAAACAAAAAAGAAATCTCACCAGCTTTGAGATATTTTCACGTGACTTTGCAAAAGTCATAATCCTGACGTAATATATAAAAAAAACTGTTTTGATCACTAACTAATAATTTTGAAAAGGCAGCACCTAAGAACCATTCCATTGAATTTCTGTCTCAATTGCAAGATATTTTTCCTGATTTTCTATTTTATGTATTGAGGCCGTATCAGTCTGAGGTATAGACCGCCAAAAATAAAAACAGAAATATACACAGTAAAGTCAATCATAAACAAGAGGTACTGTGATCAAAGCTCACAAAATGATACCCCAAAAATGATTTTGAAAAATAAACAAAATAGGAGGTGCACAATGGCATTATACGGGTAAGAATCTGAGAAAGTTTCATTAAATTATGATAAGTAGTTATATATATATATATAAGTAGTTAATGAGTTTTGGATACAAAATATGTCTCCCTTTTGAGGGCAAAATTACTTCTCATGTAGCATGTATAGCAGAAATTAACCAAAACCATCTAAGGACAGATGTATGCATGAATATGTAACTGTTTACTTCATGGCACTGTTTTTGTTGAATTTTCTTTTAATGAAATCAATTATGACAGTATCCCTAGCTACCATAAGCACTTGTTTCTATCAATAGCCCGGCTATACTATCCACACGCTCCTGAACTATTTTGGGAATGTGTGGATAGTATAACCCAGTTATTGATAGAAACAAGGGTCTGTGATCCCCATAGCACATTTACCAAGTTTGGACCATTTTCACCAATATATTAAGT
Source organism: Mytilisepta virgata (assembly GCA_028015205.1). Taxonomy (NCBI): domain Eukaryota; kingdom Metazoa; phylum Mollusca; class Bivalvia; order Mytilida; family Mytilidae; genus Mytilisepta; species Mytilisepta virgata. Next base: position 66,561,313 of record CM051517.1, on the reverse strand, counting down.
TTGGATAGATCTATGTGGTTACCATGGTTACCTACAGCCATATCCATTACAGTATATCCCAAGATCCATTCACTGTCAAATGGATGCAAAAGTAAATTATCTGGTTCAAAAGCAACATGAGAAGGTGTCCAAGTCAGTCCCTCATCTTTGGAATGGTATATTCTCTTGTTTAGAACATCTGTTAAAAGTAACTGAAAAAAAGCAATATGAATTAAAACAATCAAATCTTCCAAATAAGGGGAGATAACTGTGTAGCCATCAAAAAGTTTGAACTATTGTTCCTTTCCTGGTCAACAATAATTTTTTCCTGCAAAGGCAGATACATATAATTAACTATGTTGTATGTATAACATGTATAAGAAAAAAACGTTTTTTAATTATCATGCACACTTTGACTGCAGATCACAACAGTATACCCCTGAACATTACACATAAATTACCAATTCAAAAAGAAACACTTTTTATGAATCGGCCTTTGTCCATTTTGATACGAAGTATTTAACTATTCCTAAAAAGCAACTCTTTATGAAACAAGAATGCTGGTTGGTGTCTCTTGTTATTACTCCTATATTAAGGGGCCTTATACAAAACAAATTTTTTCAAGAAAAAGATAAATGTATGCAAAGTGAAAAACGCGCTCGTGTGGAGAATCCCTCAGCATATTTAACATATTAGAGCCCATTCAGTCGAGTTAGTTAGCTAAGATCTTTTAAAAAATAGATTTAGATCTATACAAATCTGGAACAAATCAGGATTGTCATATTCTTTAAAATATCATGAATATAAATGATGATTAATAATTTTATAAAGGAAAATATATGAAATAAAAATAAAACCTCGCCAAAAAAAAAGAAAAAGAATAATAAAAAAAAAAAATACAAATGATTTAAACAGAGGATTTTTTTTATTGTCTCTGGATATTAAGGTTATCTGGCACAATACCATTACTGGTCAGCATCATCAAAACAAATGGGAAATAGGAAAATACAAAAAATCAATTAATTCAGCACTTAAATAGCTGTGCATAGTTGTTCAACGTAATACATGTATTGTTGTGTTTTCATAGAAATTACATAAAGGTATATGTATGATATGAGAGCAAAAAACAGAAGAAATGGAAATTTTGCGGAAAAAATTTGCACTTTTCGTTTATATATACATGTAAGGTACATAATATATGTAATGGAATATAAATTAGCTGGATAATTTCAGTCAAAAGTGTGATCAGTAGATTCAGTCAGTTGTTGGTCTTGTTTGTGTTATACATGTAAAACACAATATGTGACAATAACTTCTTTTGTCACTAATTATAAACATGTGTACTGTGAACTTTTGTAAACAATTTTGTTAAACAATTCAATCTAAAAAGCCATTAAAATATTTTTCATTAAATTTTGTAAATTATTTCAAACAAATTTATCCTTATTTTGTATAAAATTTTGGCAAAACATTCATGATTTAGAAAAAATTATGCAATTTCGAGGAGTTTCATAACAATTCAATATGCAGTTATAAGGAATACATGTAATTAGCATAGACTAAAGGGAACTAAATGGTTTGAAAAAATGGTTTGCTGTTTCGAAATCTTATGTAAATACAAAATGTACAAGGAATATCTTATAATTATTGAAAGATATCCAATTATGTCATGTATGTAGATTTGACTGTACAAAAATGGCCTAGTGCATGTAGAGTGCATGCTATTTCAGAGAAAATTTGAACTTAATACACATATAGAATTACTTGCATTTTGTAATCAATAAATAAAAATGATATGGTATCTTCCGATCTATAATTCACAAAACAACAAATCAATATCATTTATTAACTGACATTTTCTATAAAAATTTACAAAACAAACTTATTGTTGTTTATTTGACCAGACCTAAGCTGATTCTAGGACAAAAACGTCAACAATATAATGATAAATATTTTTAAAATTGTCACATTATCGACAGATGTTCAATTAGCCTCTAGCTGCTATAAAGCTGAAGGACAAACATGTATTTCATCCAACAATAAAACAGTTATTCTAAATGCGTTATATTTTTTGGTTGGATGCGATTGGATATCATGATGCATAAATGTCACACTCTAGAATTCATTAACTAGGGCACTATGTTAAAATAGTGAAGGTGATATTTTCAACAATTCACAATGACGCAATAAATAAAAGCCCTTCAAGTTAGATTTTATCCATATTGTGAGTAATATCTAAAGACTATGTTTCATGTTGAAAAAAATGTTCATATGATTTATAGCACCAAAGCAATTTCAAACTAGAAATTGTGTCTGCAAGACACAGATGCCCCACCTAAAATGTAGGTCATCATATATGAATGCTCAGTACTATCCAAGGCATATCCACTGATGAAGTTTCGTTGCTACACTATGCTTAGTTCTAAAGAAATGAACCTAGAGGCAAAACCTAACCATAGGTCATAGTCATAGTCATAGGGACCCAAGTGTTGCTGAACTTGTTTGTACTATACAAGAAGACTGTAGTGGTGAAATATCATTGATCTATTACTATAGGTTTCTGAGAAATGGAGCTAAACGCAAAACTTAACCGAATCAAGGGTAAATCTATATGCTCCAGCCACATTTGTGGTGGGGCATAAAAATGCAATGGAATGAAAATATTTCTGTAAAGTTGAGTTAAAGATTGCGTAAAACAGAGCAAGTTGAACAATTTCATGTATTTCAGCATTTTAGATGAATGTTAAAAATTTTGTCATAAAATTCGGAAAATTGTCTGATATTTAACAACAAATTCAGGGCAATGAAATTCTAAAGAAAAATTACTGTAGTTCTGCTTAATTCTAATAAATCCGATTTTTTTGTGTTTTCTTTTCCAAATATGTAATATCTGACAACAGATAAAAACATCATTTACAACATGATATACATATACACTGTGTAAAGGTCACAATTAGATGTGATAATTAAATTATAGTTAGTTGCCCTGAATAAATTTAGTAAGGGGAGATAATAAGTTTCCACAGCTGCAGGAATTTAAGGGAAGGTATGTAAGGCAAATGCCACGTCTTGATTAGTTTTTTCTTATGATATACTTGTCCTTTCGGTGCATCCAATATCAACGGAAGATGGCAATATTTCAAGTACCTTTCCTTTGACTAAGAAAGCAAAGGCGGATCCAGGATTTAATTTAATTTCGAGTGACAAGCTTATCATATTTCATGTTGATTTCTATACCTTATTATATATCATGATGTACAAAAATGTTACCTTTTCTAAAGTGGCATGTACCTATCCCTCAATACATACACTGAGGGAATTGTCCCTCCCTAACGCCGGGTTGTGAAAAAAACTTACAGTTATACCACCATGACCATGCATTGTACGAGACCAACCTGATTCCGCTTTACCGGTGATGAGTATATGTATTCCACAACTCCATCTGGTGGTAAATCTATTTCTTTAAATGTTGTTCCATAATCGTCTGACCTTTAAAGTTGAAAATATACTAATTTCACAATATTTGAACATGTTTTTTTTCTTTATTTTGTTACAAATAATTTTTACGGTGTAGAAGAAAAATTTATAATTTAAAATACAGTCAAACATGTCTATTAAGGGCACCCATTAGGGACCAGAAAAAAAGTGCCCTTTAGGGGCAGATGCCCTCTATACATAGGTTAATCCTACATGCTTTGTTTGTATGTAATTGGGACTTTTTCACTACGCTTTTTATATACAGTGAGTTGCTATATACATGTAACGGTCCCCTTTAAGGCAGGTTTGACTGTTGTACTAAAGTCCAGCTTGAAGTTTTGTTGAGGTGAAAGACTATTTTTCATATCTTACATTCAACTTTGCATCTTTAAGACAGTTTGACTTACCAGTAACAGGAAATGCGGGTCGACCTTAAATACAGTCGATTCCTGTTATCTTGCAGTCCTTTGGACTGCGAAAGAAATTCGAGATAGACGAAATTCAACTAAAGGGAGCTGACAAATTTTCCAAGTTACGAAGGGGAGGTAATGAACTACTTCAAGAAAACCTAAAATCTTTGTAGATGCCGAGTAAAACGATAGTTTGCATGTACAGTTACTATAGAGACATCGCTTTATCCTTGTTCAAATTCTTATTCAATTAATTTGTAACATTTTATATTTATACAAATAATAAAGATTTGAAAGAAAAATTAATTACAATAGATCAAAATTACTAATTGTTGTGCAAGGTGATGTTTTAATAAAGATTATTTGACATAACAAATAAAATTCGACTCATGCAAATTCAACTAAAAAGGAGTCAACAATATATATATTTGCACTGTAAAACTTTTTGGACCACATAAAAAAATCGACTCATCCGAAAATTCAACACAAGCGAGTTTGAGATAACGAGAGATAACTGTATATAAATCTCATGATTTTCATAAAAAAATCTTTGAATGTAAAAATTTTTAAGAGGTATGTGAGCTGGGTTCTTACACCCACCCTACTTTCTCCATCCCATTCTCTTCTGAATTTGCCCTTTCATTGAATGTGAAATGATAATGGACACAAGCAGTACATTGTAGAGAGTTCAGCCATTCTTGATACTGTATACAGTGTTTTCCGTAGAAATTTGTTGAAGCATAGGGTGATTGACTGAAAGGATGATTGTCAAGTTTTTAAAATTTCAAGCATGGGGGGCTTAAATTAATGCATGGGGTTACCACCATGCATAAACCCTCTGGGGAAAATACTGTGTATATATAAAAGTTCAGTTGTCATTAATTATCATTTTATCTCCATTATGAACATGTACTTACCTCCATAAGGCACTTGCAGTAACAAACCCATTCTCTGTCTGACGTGTTAGTATAAAAACTACCTGTAATTGAAAGAAAATTTACAGAGAATGGCCAGCAACTGCTGAAACTTTTTATCTCTAATAATAATTGGATATTAGTTAAAGCAACAATAGCATTTGTTCACTTCAGAAAATATATATAGGAAGTTAGACTCAAATGTAGGTTATATTTTAACACTTGTAACATGCCCACTTGTTTTGTATAAATTTTACTAAATTCTGACTAAAACCCAAATTTTGGGAATGTAATTTGCTCAAATAGTTCCCGCTTGAAGTGTACAATGTATGTATTACCATATTTAGATACATTTGTACAATCAGTTATGGTTTAAAGTATCTGTTTTGAACAAATATTGGCTATAAAAGAGATTAAAAATCAGAGTGGATTTTGTAGCTATACTTGTATGTAATTATGTATATATGTATACATAACTAAAATTGAATGCACACATTAAGGACATAATATACCCTTGAATCACATTCCTGGACTGTTTAAGTAAGTCATAATTATAATGTTAATATCTAACTTTATCAACTGTTATGCATGAGAGAAATAAGAACAGATATTTTAGGGTAACTAATGTTAATATCTAACGTTATCAACTGTTATGCATGAGACAAATAAAAATCTTTTAGCATAACTAATGTTAATGTCTAATGTTATCAACTGCTATCCATAAGACAAATAAGAATAATATTTTAGGGTAACTAATGTTAATATCTAACGTTATCAACTGTTATGCATGAGACAAATAAGAATAATATTTTAGGGTAACTAATGTTAATATCTAATGTTATCAACTGCAATGCATGAGACAAATAAGAATCTTTTAGGGTAACTAATGTTAATATCTAATGTTATCAACTACTATGCATGAGACAAATAAGAATAATATTTTAGGGTAACTTATGTTATGGCTTAGTCCTTGATTACTCTGACATCAATCTGCCTTTTTCAGAACTGGCTTTGGTCTTGGGATGTGAGAGCTCACTCCATATACAAAACTGGGAAATTTGCCAATTCTGTTCACTGTTTTATGACTAAAAGGTTTATTTTCTGTCATGAAAACATTATATGTACATGTACTACCGCAACAATTTAGCTCTTCAAAAATAATTGATAGTTTTATCAAATATTAACAAATTATTAAGAAGTTTATAAACAATAACTGCTTGGTAAGGTTAGTCACAGAAGTAAAATATATTTGGTTTTCTTGGTAGAGAATTAATTTGAAATTCAAATAATTTTGGCAAATCTTATACTTACCTACTTTAATGTAGTGAGTTCTGCCCCACTTACACATGTACATACAATGATTCACATCCCAAACCCAATTCTCAAAAAGGCCATTTTACGTGAAAGGAATGTTGAACTAGTTATTGTGCAGTGTAATTTATTGTCTTACTGATGCATACCCCATATCCTATAATTTTCAGAGTTAAATCAAAATCATTTAAAGATACATTTGTTTTTTCTTTGTGGACTAATCTAGAAATTATTAGATCTGAAAATATTGACAAAATTCCATCAAATGTTTAATAAAATCTACCCAATGACCCCCAACAGGAGAACTGAGTCACAAGATGAAGTTTTAAATCAAGCCTGGCCCTGTTGTATAAACTTTGACCTCCATTGCACTTATTCATATTTATGCATAAGGCATATATAATTCTCCTTTTATGAAAAAAAAAACACCAGTAATATCCCCAGAATATCTATTACCTCAATCATTTCAATTTGTTTTGCAGGTATTTTAAATAAATTTCCTTTTATCGAAGTTTTATTACAAAATGCAACTAATATAAAATTTTCAATTATGTAACTTGTTTATACCGGTAATGTTAAAATATCCCACAGACTATCACCTATTACATCTATATAGGACAAATCTATTACATAGAACAAATCCTACATACATTGTACAGTAAATCTACCTTCTGGCTTTTAATAAGAGTATATACTAATAGCTGATACACATACATTGTATATATGATAAATTCATATTTTCAATAAAATTTCTATGACAAATGACATCTGTTACAGAACTTTATTAGCAATTTATTTTTTTCTTCATATAATTGTGCTTACAAAAGTATTTCATTGACAATGAATTACTGTACTTTCTTGTATTATATATGGTGTACACAATGTACAATGTATGTCTTGTATTTCACATTGATTTCATGTACTATACATCCTGATACAAGGACACCAGCATTTGGTACATTATTCAAAAGTTTTACACGTACATGTACCATATTTGATATTATTAATCATGATAATGATTAAATTGTTTTAAATCACGTTCGCAATCGAATAAACTTGTCATTTGTGTTTCACTTTGTGACGTCGTTTACCAGTTTGTTAGCTGAGCCTATATTCAGCACTATCTAAATTCATTAAGCAGCATACATTTAAAGTGTGAATAACCATCATAAAATCACATAAGTATCTAACTACGAACCCTTCAACGTGAAGAGCAAGATGTGTATTTTTTGTATTCCTACACATTGTGTTAAAAACATATTATGTAAGCTCAGTGTTCAACAGGATGTTCTTATGCCTAACATATGCAGAAATGATACATGTATTTTATAATAAAAGATCTATGATTTGAAACATCATATTTAAATCAGTATTAAGGGAGTACCCAACACTTTGACTAAAATAGAATTGGCTCGTTTACTTTTCATAAAATTTTGATAAAATATTTACTTTGACCTGTTGACAAAAATATATAAATTTCAAGAAATTTGAACCACACAATTTATGGGAATAATTTCATTAGATATATATAGCAGTTTGACAAACACTAATTTGGATCATTGAGAAGCTTGTTTTCTCTTTACTAATAATATATGATTAAAAAATTCAGCTGATTTTTGAAGAGTTAGCTCCCTTAGGTGTTCTGTAACCCCCTTAAGACTGTATTATAATTCTATTTCTTATGTTTTCATTTTAAGACAGGGGCAGATAAGGGGAAATAACTCCAATGGTTGCTCATAGAGCTAACTGTTTATCTTAGTGTGCATTGTATTGCTCCTTATGATATTGGCTGTCAGTCGTAAAAAACATTAACTTAATGGACAGCATAACAAATATTGCTATAACAACCATTATTCGTTCTTCTTTAATTTTTCAAACTTATTTCCTTGTGTTGTCCATCTCACACGCCTGCTTATCTCTCTTTTGGAGTACAGCTGCAAAATGCGCTCTGAACTGATTTCAATCTCTTTCATAACCAATTTTTGTTCGAAACAGATTTTTAAATTATGATTATGTGTATATAAATGGGGTAATATACACACTTCAAACGGGAACTATTTCATCAAATCACATTCTCCAAATTTTGAAATTAATTAGCATATTGTAAAAATTTAAACATAACCAATTGTTATAATATTGGCGAGATAAGTGGGCATGTCTCCGAAGCAAAAATAATAATTTTATATACACATGGATAAAATTACAAAAGGTGCCAAAAACCGGAAATTGGGAAAATTCCAATATTTTAAAATATTTTATATAGGAATATATAGAGACTAAAATGGTCAAATTCCGGAAAACTTTCAGGCATATATATACATTGCATACAACAGAACATGTGTCGGGTTCACATCAGGGGAAATAGATGATGAGAAACCCTTTTTGTTTATGTGTAATAACAACAATCATTTAAGAAAATCAATGATTGAATTAATTAATACCTCATGTGCTAATTATAAATATCTGAGCATCAATGAAAAATTTATGGTTACTTAATAATGAAAATTTTAGTATATTGGTCACACTTTATGATTTAATAACAGCAAGTGGGGTCTGATTTTCCATACAGCTTTTTCTACCCGTCCTGTTGTTTTCTTTAATTCTTAATCATGTGTGCCTGAGACACTGTTCCAAACTGGTATTGTTATTATACTTATACAATTCACTTAACATGGTTATTTTATATACCATACATTTGTCATACATGTTTGTTTTATATATGTAACTCAATCATATTTGTTTTGTACTGTAACTATGCCCTCCATGGACCCATTAATTGGTTAATAATAAAATCTTCTTCTTCTCTATACAATTTGATATATGCATTACACTTAGACTTACTGGAAATAAATTTGTGGTACTGAAGAATGATAAAATTTTATTTTAATAAATATAGGTGCAAAAAAATATCATTACTATGCATTGTAGTTAGGTTATTTTGATTTTTAGTTTTTTTTAATTATTGATTGACTGTTTTACATGTACATACTGTAACTCCTATCAATTGATAATATTTTTTCAAATGAATAGTTATCCCTTTACATGCCTCCAAGGTTGTTCATTAATTATTTTTATTATCACATCTACACAACATTTTTATATGGAGCCTTAAGAGCTTGTATTGCAGAGTGGGCACATGCTTTCATCATAAGGATGTGCTGCCTATCTTTGAAAAAATGTTCCTAGCCACACCAGCTGCGACAAAAAAGATGTCTTTTAAATTTCTAGCAGCTTATAATGAGAGTAATTCTTTTCCAAGCTGGACAGCAAGTGACAGCCTTTGCTTGGGCCTGTGCTCTTGTCGAATGCTGAGAGATGACCTTTTTGTACTTTTAATATGTTGTCTGACTAACATTTTCATTTCCTTTCATCTCTATATATACAACATAGGTAGGTGTACATATGTGTCATCTTATTCTGCAAGGCAGAATTATCTTGAACTTCATTAGTAACTTATTTCCTTTAAGGATGATCGCTGGTCTAATAGGAAATAAATAGGATTTGAAATAGGTGTTTTAGTTTGAGAGAACATATGAATAGTAAACAAATAAGAAAGAAAAAAATATAGGTTCATGTGCTCATTTTAGAGCTATAAAGCCTTGAAAATTTGCAGGAAATATGTTTTCTTTGGATTTTTCATTGCCTTTGCATTGGCAACTTCAGTCTCTCAAAAATATATGAAAAAATAAAATGGATTTCATAAAATTTTGTCAAATACCATTTTAAGGTATATATGATTGAATTATAAAAGAAAAAGTAGGAGTTCATTTGCAAAAAACTTCATGTTTAAGAAATGGATAAAACCCGAGGATTCCGAAAATCTGACAAAAAGACCAAAACATGACCAGAGAGCATCCTTAATTATATGCACAGCAACTGTTCATTGTGTCAAAATAAAATCATTCTTCTCAAAAGTTATAAAATATAAAATATCATTTCAAATAATAACATACATGTTGTACATGCATATGAATATTCAAGACTATTACGTGCATGTATACATGTACAAATGTATGATATGAATCTAGCTACGGTTTATTACATGCATATATACATTTATCATATATTTGGTATTACAGGAGTTTTGAATATACGATAAAGCCCATGATGTTGGACCCTATCTGACATCTATGATGTCCTACCCTTTATCGCATGGCTTACCCTTTACCACATAGTTTTCAATTTTTTTCAATTTTATTTTTTTATAATTTTTTTTTTAGGGGGGGGGGGGCGAAATTTGTTTTGGGGGGTCAAATTTCAAAAAACAATTGCTGTTCAATTTTTTTCCGTCTTTTTTCCAAACCAATATCTGCCCTCGGGCCAAGGCCCTCTGGCTGATATTGGCTTTTCGGGTTGATACAGCATGTGATACAGATTTTACCATGTATTATTCTCTATGTATCTACCACATGTGCAGTTACATTTTGTACAATGTACCTTTAGGCCTTGAAAATGTTAGCCTACAAATTGCAGGAAAATCCACCTCTAAAGGAGATTTTTCAATAGTATGGGCATTGTTGACTTGATACATGTAATTAAGGCCTAAATTAAAATTACATGTAGGTTTGTGTCCTGTAGCCAGCCCCTGTAAAATTGGGCCAAGGCAAAAATAATTATTGACTTTGCGAGTTACAATTTTTTATTTTATTTCCAGTTTCAGTATAATTCATGAATTAAATCATCAATATGATTTTCAAAAAGAAAATATGCACCTACATTGTTCCTACCTACCTACCCCACAAGCAAACAAATAATATTTTAAAGCCTGTCCTAATAAATACTCATAATTTTAAAAATATTTCAAGACACATTAATTTTGGACTTATCCCTATTTTGGGGGCTTTAAAATATAATTTGTATTTGAAGCATGATATCTCAACAAACCCTCAACAGCTTCAATTTCTACCCTTCACTATTGTAGTCAGCTTTGAATTTAAAACCTCAGTCAGTATTCAAATTTTTTAACGACTGAATACCAATAATTGGTCTCTATCTACCTCACCTGTATATTTTGTTCTTATTGATAAATTGTTAATGTCTTAATCAACAAGCTTGTAAATCACAAATTGAAAGAGGTACATTTAATTTGTAATGACCTTAAATTTAAAGGTCGTAGCGTACTAAAATTTTGAATGTCAAACTTGAATTAGTAACAATTTGTCACCTGTGCATTAATTCCGTCATAAAATAATAGAGATATACATACTAGTAGAATCTTTTCACATCCTTAGTACTCCCAAAGGAAAATTCAAAATCAAATCTTTATTGTCATATAAATCAACTTATATGATTTGTGACAAAAATAAACAAAACATAGTATAACATATTGACAGGAAAAAAGTATGTATAATCATATTAATCAAACTATAAGTATAGTTCAAAATTCAACTATGAGTCCCCTACCCTTAGTAATAACGGTTATTTAATAAAGGAACCTATACTGTGCTTTCTACCTGTTTTTATTTTGATGGGCAGAGAATATCTCATTTTTTCATTATTATTAAGGTTATTACAATTGTCTATACTATAAGCCTTGACTAATTTTTCAATAAAAGCTGCTGGTCTTATGGTTGAGTTTTTCCTGCAATACAAAATAAAATGTTTTTCATCCTCAATTGTATTGCAGGATTGACACAACTGGTTTTCCTGGGAATTTTAGGTGTCTCCCTTTTTCAATAGGAAAATAATGTAAGGGTCACAAACTTTTTGAAAAAAAATAAATTTTTACCTACACATATATGTATACACATATATAAAAATTTAAAACCAGCAACGTTAAATATTCAAAAGTTTGGATGAATAAAAATACTTAGTCAATTTTTTAAATAAGAATACATGTATATTAAAAACTTTCCTTAAAGTTTTTGGAAACCATGGCAACTGTTATACATTCGTGAAATGAAGGATTGAAATGAAAAACAAATGTGACCATTTACATAGAATGGAGAATGGAAACGGGGAATGTGTCAAAGAGACCCGACCAAAGAGCAGAAAACAGTTCAAGGCTACCAATGGGTCTTCAACGCAGCAAGAAAATCCCACACCGGAGGCGTGGTTCAGCTGGCCCTTAAACAATAATGTATTCTGGTTCAGCAAAATGTACAGCACACTAAACTCAGAAACATAAAAATGAACCAAAAATAAAAAAAACACACAAGACTAACAAAGGCTAGAGGTTCCTGACTTGGGGGCAGGCGCAAAAATGTGGCGCGGTTAACATGTTTTGTGTGATCTCAACCCTCCCCCTATACCTCTAGCCAATGTGGAATAAACAAACACACACTGATACACACAGTAAAACTCCGTTCAAAAGATGTCCAAGTCTGATGTCAAAAAAAGGTAACAGAAGAAACTAAGCAAAATGACAATGATCAATATATATTAACAAAGGATTACTAGCAGTTACTGACATGCCAGCTTCAGACCTCAATTAAACTGATCGAAAGATTATGTCTATATCATATAGAAAATCAGCCACAATCCCTCCCGTTAAGGGTTCACTACCATGCCATCATAAAATATACGAGAAGAACATAACCCGTATCATGTCAACAACTGGTTTTAGAATAAATGTGTTTATTTCCAATGCAAATAGATGATAGTATGTTCCAAACTAATTTTAAGCCCATAAAATAAACACTTAAAATATAGTCAACTAAATGACAACAAATAATTTAAAACTTTTAAAACGAATTGTAAATTTAATAGTAATAAATCTAAAGTCATTATTTTGATTTCAATGATTAGGAATATGACAATAAATTAATTTATGAATTTTTAAAATGACAAACCTTCAGTTTTTCTTAAGAAAAAAAATGGATTTTAATACCCAAGTTCTAAACAGAGAGCAACACTTTTATTTAAGTTAGCAAAAACAGGAATTTGTAAAAAAAAAAAAAAAAAGAAGAAGTAAAACATTGTAATTTTATAAAAAAAGAATACTTCAATACAACATGTACTATGTCATGTCTTAATTAATTATCTAATTCTGATTATTTCAAGATTTAATGGGGTTGAATCAAGGGGATTCGAGAACCCTACATTATTCAATATTTTTTTTTATGATATTACTTTAAATTCTACATATATTGTATCAAATCTTGCAAATCTTGTATCTTCAGATAATAGATCTTTATTATATGCTGATGATTAATTGTCCTAATCCCCTGGAAGGCTTCAGAATAGTTTAATAAAACTTAGAAAAATATTGCAGGGATTAATTTGCAACTCGCTAATATACACTACATATGAACCTATATATAAAATACACGTAAAAAGTCAGTTGGATTATTTGTAAAATATCAAAACAAGCCATTTTGAGGAATTTTACTTAAAATTACGGGAACTTTTATTAGTGACGAAGGCTGGAAAAATGTTGCTTTCATTAAATATCTCTCGCCACCAAAGACTTTGTTCCTTTTGCAATATGGTGGAAGATGAGTCACATTTTCTACTTTATTGTCAAACTAATAACATTTTACGAGTTCATTTTTATGGGGAAATAGAATCATGTTCAGCATCTTTTACATCTCTGTGATCAATTGAAAAACTTAAATTTATCTTAAATCCGAAAATTGAACTTTTATTGACGTTATTACCTTTATTAAACAATCACTAGAATTGAGATAAAAAGGTTCACGTCGGTCAAAGTTATACTCTCAGACTTTTTGTTATATGTTTATAAATATAGTTAATGTCATGTAGTGTCATTTTTGTTATAATGTTGTGTTGTAATTTGTATGATTGTAATTTTGATTGACCCTTCTGGATGTAAATTCAAATAAAGATTATCATTAAAATGATATAAGAGTGTATGAACTGGAATGTTTCTACCCGAATTTTTTTTAAGCATATAATACAGGAGGATTGACTGAAAGGATAATGGTCATGAATTCTGAAGGATAGGGTTTAAAAAATAATTACATGTAGTAAAATTTCAAACAGGTGCCTTAAATGTGTGGGGGTACCACCATGAACAAGTATTAACCTACAAGCCAAGGGAAAACAGTGAACTTTCCAGTTAATTCAGCTAACAACTTGTTTCATCCATTAATCAAACCTATACCTAGATACAATTCAGAAATTACTTATCAAATATTACAGAGCCAAGCAGAGAATTAAATAAAAGAAGAATGTGTCTAAGGACACGTTCAATGCCCCCACTCAAGCTAGCTTATAATACTTAAAAATAATTTTTGAGAGCATGTTGATGTCACTGCTAGTTTGTAGTTTTTAAAGTGTTCTATTGTTCTAGTCTTAGGTATTCTTGTGCTGTGTGTTATTTTTATATTTTCACTGTTTTGTTTTTACTTCTTATGTAATAAGTTTTTTGATAATGTTTGTTGTGTCCAGCAAATTTCTCAGTTCTTCAGTAATGCTCTGGTTCTTTTACTTCTAATCTCTGTTAGTTTTAACATCATACTTGTTTATTTGTAAACTAAGCATTTGTGACAAGGGCAATAACTCTAGAACAGTACATTTTGTAAATGACTGACTGCCCAAAATTAAATTCTGTTTGCATGTTGTGGTTTTAAAAAATGTAGCATGAGTTTTATAAAATTTGGATGAGGCAAACTTAAGTTATACATGTAGTGTGGAAATGAAAAAAATTGCTATTTTCCAAGTTATAAAGGGGCATAACTCTAGAATAGTAAATGACTCACTGTCAAAATTCGTATTTGTCTGCGTGTTGTAGTTCTTATCATTGTGTATGAGTTTCATAAAATTTGGATGAGGCAAACTTGTTTGAGTACGGACAGGAAAAAATTTGCAATTTTCAGTTTTAAAGGGGCATAACTCTAGAATGGTTGAGCTCACTCTCAAAATTAAAACTTGTCTGTGTGTTGTGGTTCTTAGAATTGGGACTATGTATTAGTTTCATAAAATTTGGATGAGGCAAACTTATGTTAGAGTGCAGAAACAAAAAAATTTGCAATTTTTAAAGATATAAAGGGGCATAATATTAATTGTAGAATAAATGACTCGCTCATTTTTTAGGTAAGACATGAGATGCAAAAATAAATTAATAATTATTTCAATACTTTATACATTGTCATGACCCAATATCATGAATTCAAAATAGCACTATGTTGAATCAATTTGCGAAATTCAAAAAAAAAAAAAGACAACACCAACATTTCCTGTTTTATAGTATTGTTATATTAATAATTAAGGAATTTATAGTAAAAGAATTTCATTATTTTTTTTATTTTTGACTGTCAAATTAATACTAACCTAATAGGTTAGAATTAATAAAGAATTATTTTCACTATTTACTTTATTAAAAAAAAAGAGAAAAGTCTAGTATACCAATCATGTGCCAATTTTAATGCACAAGTCAATGAATTTAAAAATCTTCTTAAAATGAAAAACTAAAATTTAATAATATAAGTACCTTCTTGAAAAAGTCACTAAGCTGAGGACAGGGGACTTGTTTGCTCAAGTGCTTAAATATAACTATAAAGTGCTCTTTATATCCTTGATTTGTGATTTTTTTTTGTCACATACATTTGTAAAAGTATATTATAATTTATTTGCATCATGACAATAAAACTTTCAAGATTTAAGGATTGGTTTAAATCTTTATTCAGTTTTCTGAAAAAATAACTCCAATTACATTGTATATGATGCACATTAAATAACTTGTATATAGCAAGTTATTTTAAACTGCACACTATGTGCATTGAGGTTATTTTCAATAGGTTGAAAACAAAATTAGTCAATCCTTATAAGGCCAAAACCAAAAATATCTCTGTTTGAGGTTATATTGTGACAGAAAATAGGGTAGGTAGATAGGCAAAATCATTTTATTTTGAAAAATTATTTTACTTAGACCCCTATGGGAGAAAAAATGCTCAGCGGATGTTTTATTAGGGAATCAATTATATCAGCGACATTTTTGTCCTAAAATGGGAATAAAATGGGTTAGGGTAGGCAGAAAAAATAGGGAAGGTAGGGTAACCTTAAACACACATATATTTTTTTTGGCCTAATTTAATTCCAACAGTTGTTTTAACCTCCTAAGGGATTCCCCTTAAGCTTTATGACGTCATAATAGAATAAAAAATTTTAGTTTATGATATGATAGACGTAAAAAGTTAACCAACCAAGGGATATGTTATGTTCAATATTAAATTATTTGAATAGAAAAAAAAATAAGTATTGTCCAGGTATTTCTTTTCAGAAGGTCTTTACATTCTGAAGTGGGAAACATTAAGGTATACTAATATTTCATGTCCGCATCAAATTTTTTTTCTGATTGCAACTTGACAACTTCCTTGGCCTTGAATATAATTGGCTCCTTTTTAAAAAAGTCACTAAGACTGAGGGCAGGGAGTCCTTGAAAATATTTGAATCTCTCTCTCTCTCTCTCTCGATACACACACACACACACACACACACACACACACACACACATATATATATATATATATATATATATATACACACACACACACACACACAATTGTTTAGTTATATATAGATGTATATATATATAGAAAGAGAAAGATTGTGATAATTATAAGATTTAAATGTATTGTTTACTTTCTTTTTTTTTATATAAATGTATGTTTGTAAGCCATTGGCCCATATGGGCATAAAAGTGCTTTTCAATAAAGTTTATATTCCAATATCAAAACTAAATTTTAATTTCATGAAAAGCCTTTCCTAAAAAAAATATCCTACTGGCTATGTGTAGATATCTTAACCTACAACTGTATAAATAATCAGCCCAACTTTTTTTACTTGATTAAATTGCAGGACCTACATGTCTAAGTGCAAAAGTGATGTACATGTGTAATACTAGCAGTCTGTGAACTGGGTGATTGCATCATCAAAACAATTGTTTAGTTATTTCATCACCACCACAAACACGTGTTAAAAATTATTTTTTGGTTGGGTGCCAAATTATCTAACAATGTAATACACCTGCACTTTGTTTTTAAACCGACTCAACAGCACGAGTTTGGAAATTTTCCACTGAAGGATTAAAAGTTGCATTCAATTCGTAAATTAGAAATGTGTGTAATTTTGCTTAAATACTATTAATTCATCCAGAATAAGTCTGGTTAGAATTCCTGACGATTAAAACAGCATGTCTTGATTATAATAACAGAAATAATTATTGAAATACGGCGAACCCAGTAATACGCGCGCACCTGCTCAGCTGCTGTTGTGTAGAGTATGTAAAATAATAACAAAAAAATCTCACCTTGCCATTTTTACCTGACCAATGAACTACTGCCTGTGAATGTGACTTGTCTCGAATTTTAAACACACTTGACGACAACTTTGAAATATTCTTGGCGGTGTCCGATTCCTTCGGAACGGAGCCAAAGGGATCGTCCGATAAATCTCGCTTCTTCCTTAAAATTGTAAAAGAACTGTCATCATCTTTCAGGTCAATCAACACTGTTGTATCAGTTTGAAGTGATTCTCTTGCAAAAACTTTTCCATAACATGTCGTTGCACAGAAATTTAACAAAACATGCAGCGCCAAAAATAACACGAGAATGTTTTGATCGACCATGTTGTCCCTTGTTGTAGTAATCTGCAGTGAAGACATTTGCTATTTTCCATTGGCTTGTTGCCTTATGCAAATTTATATTTACGTCATGTGACCAGATTGCATCATACTCAATGTTCATTCATAAATTTTTTTTCGATGTCACAATTGGGAACAAATTTAAGCAGCTTACTATTTCAGTTGAACCACAAGTTTTAAAATTTCTTTTTAATTTATACGTAATCATAACAAAAATTGATTTTCAGCTAGTTGAAAGTTTCAGTCGTAATTGTCTGTGTAATTCATTTATTTTGGATTTCAATTTGAATTTGATTGTTTGCTAATATGAAAAATTCTGGAAAGAATTATTAAAAAACTTGAAGTATGATAAATAAATTTGCATGTATATTTTCATTTGTACACACTACCCTTTTATCACTTGCGTTAAATGATTCAAATTATCAATTCAATTCTATTCAATTTAAATCTTTATTGTCATAATAATACATTTCATAGCATGTGACAACATCAACATGAGCACTTATATTACGAGAGTAAATTTTCAAGAGTCCCCTGTCCTCAGTTCTATCGACTGTTTTAAAAAGGAACCAAGCTTATTTACCTGAATGTGTGATCTTGGGTTGAGGATATGTAATTTTATTTATATCATTTAAATCTATAATTGAGTGTTCTCGTTTATCAAAAAATCAAAATATACTTCTCTAATATGACTGTTAATATCGCAAGATAAAAAGTTTTCAATAAACTCGATCATTCATTCCAGACAAAAAGTTCTACATCTTCAAAATGAAATGAAAAGTTAGGAATTATTGAGGGCGGTACGTACAGGGTTAATTTCGTACAATTTTTGCATTTTTTATTTCCCGTGTGAGTGTGCTGAATATTCACCGTGTTTCGTGCAAATGAGAAAAATGCAGCGTGCAGGTTAAATTTTTTATTTTCCGTTCAAATTTTCATTATGAACCATAACCCAACCCCAATCCTAATCCTAATTCTAACCTCTAATCCCTAACCCTAACCCTTAACCCCTAACCATCTTTCCTACTTGGACCTTACATTCTTACGTATGTATATACACGGCCACCATCGCTCTAAGTCACAGCTAGCCAAATGCTGTGCTCCAAGTCACAACAGGTCTCTCTCAGTCACATCATTGCACTAAATGTCCGTATTTGTTGGCAATTCAAAGACTTTGGTTAATTAAAGCTGGCTTGAATGTTTGGTCGGCAAATAGAATCCTATTTTATAAAAAGAATGATCCAGAAACAACCATTTCGCTCCGGAAAACACGATTTGAAATTCCGTCTGCAGCATGAAATACCTCAACTTCTGTGCCAAAAGTTGTAGCGCCAACATAATATTACAGATTTAAAAACGCTGTTAATATGTGACAGGGAAATTATTAAAAGGGTATGATAACATTTTAGAATTTTCATATTCTCTTTAAAAACCTCATACGGGACCATAAATGTACGACATACCTGCAAAAGGTCACGTAAATGGTTTCCTCCAAGTCACAACTGGAAATTCCTCCAAACGTTTTTGGCTGTGACTTAGAGCGATTGGTGGCCGTGGTATATATACTTTCTCAAATTCAATAGAAAATTCAAATATGCTAAAATGACCG
Organism: Mytilisepta virgata; assembly: GCA_028015205.1. Lineage (NCBI taxonomy): Eukaryota > Metazoa > Mollusca > Bivalvia > Mytilida > Mytilidae > Mytilisepta > Mytilisepta virgata. The sequence continues at coordinate 66,542,068 of CM051517.1, read as the reverse complement.
ACCATATAAATTCAAACAGACATCCTATATATGTTTGACTTATATGACTAAATTTTCAGTGAATATAAGAATCGCATCAAGAAGAGTGAATGTATCTTGACAACGCATATGTGCAGAATACAATTGATGGATGATGGGTAAATTATTGTTTTTTTTAATGCATATCAGGACAAGAACATATGACCCATGCTTTACATTAGACCGAGGCGCTGAGCCGGTGTAACGTGGAATTTTGACCCCCGTAGAAAACTTACCCCGGGGTCAGTTTTCTACGGTAAAAAAAGTTGAAAACGTACCCTTAAGCCATAAAATTTTGAACCTTGTGTGGAATTTTGACCCAAAATAGGGTCAAAATTCCACGACTTTTTTTTTTGATACATCAATTTAGAATGTGTCGTATTTCATAAAATGAACAAATTAAATGTTATTTGTTAAAACTTACAACGTATTCAGGCTCATGGGCTATTTTACTATTGGGTCAGTTTTCAACGGTTATGCCGTTGAATTTCGACTCTTTTGTTGATGTGCATGTAACTTCTGAAATATCGTAGTTGTTATATTTATTTATTTAAATAATATACTTCCAAAACTGCTATCTGCCATTACAATATTAGGATAAAAACGCGGACTTCAAAGTCCTAAATTGGTCCCTTCCAATGGATCACGTTTCCCCAATCTCAATACGGATTATTGTCTTTATGTGAATAACAAGTGTTAATATATATATGATATATATGTATAAAGCAACTCACAACAGTATTAGTTTTTATGCACACGATGCGTTTCTCAGTTTACCCCCCCCCCCCCTCTTTTTTTACATCGGGTACGCCAAGTCGAAGGTTTGGAAGACCAATACTAAAATTATTTAATTTTGGAAGCTTGAATAAACCAAACAGCTAACTGAATGCCCCATTCACAAAGAAGCTCCAGGACCTGAAAACAATGTGTAACACTCTTTAGTTGAACCCTCTTACTTGTGAAATATGATTACTAAAATATACACAACTGTCTTGTTTAATAAATAAACTCGCATAAACAGAGTCAAAATTCAACGGCTAAAGGTGTAGAAAAATGCCCCATTCACAAAGAAGATGCAGGACCTAAAAACACTGTGTAACACTCTTTAGTTGAACCCTCATACTTGTGAAATATGATTACTAAAATATACACAACTGTCTTGTTAAATAAATAAACACACATAAACAGAGTCAAAATCCAACGGCTAAAGGTGTAGAAAAATGCCCCATTCACAAAGAAGCTCCAGGACCTGAAAACACTGCGTAACACTCTTTAGTTGAACCCTCTTACTTGTGAAATATGATTACTAAAATATACACAACTGTCTTGTTTAATAAATAAACACGCATAAACAGAGTCAAAATTCAACGGCTAAAGGTGTAGAAAAATGCCCCATTCACAAAGAAGCTCCAGGACCTGAAAACACTGTGTAACACTCTTTAGTTGAACCCTCTTACTTGTGAAATATGATTACTAAAATATACACAACTGTCTTGTTTAATAAATAAACACGCATATACACCCTGTATACCCCTTATATATCGAGCACACGCCATATACACCAAGTATACCCAATGTATCATCGGTTATATATCGTCAGATTTATACACCAAGTAGTGTACACCAAGTATACGCCCTATGCACCAAGTACAACAAGTATACACTATATCCAATGAAAGGCCTTCTTACAAAATCGTGATGAGAGAATTCAGTTGCAGATCCAAATTTGCATACAAAATTGACTTTTGTGACACAAAATTGACTTCTGTCACAAAAATCAATTTTGTGTTAAATTTTCACTTCTGTCTAACAAAACTCAATTTTGTCTACACAAAAAATAATTTTAATTACAAAATCACAGGATGCTAATTTAATCAACATGTTAATTGCGTACAAATTCAATTTTGTCTCACAAAATTGACTTTTGTGTTTTAATTTCCATATCAGGTAACAAAAGTCAATTTTGTATGCAAATAAGTTTATATTTGCATACCTATTTGACAAAATTGAATTTTGTCATGACAAAAATGAATTTTGTCTACAAAAATGAATTTTGTCATTACAAAATTGAAGTTCTCACAAAACAAGTCTGTATCACATAGTTTTGTAAGACAAAAATGATTTTGTTATGATAGAATTGAATTTTGTGTACACAAAATTGATTTTGATTACAAAAAGTTCAAGTCCCATTCGGCGCCCCGTACCTGGAGCTTCTTTGTGAATGGGACATTTTTCTACACCTTTAGCCGTTGAATTTTGACTCTGTTTATATGTGTTTATTTATTAAACAAGACAGTTGTCTGTACTGTAATTGGGTTAAAATAAAGGGTGTTGCACAGTTTAGATGGTTAACTTCTAAAGCATGGCAGTAATGAATCTGATCACGGAATAGTTTTCACTCAGTCACCAGTGTGTTGGTACTTGCCATGAAATTGTTATGCAAACTTGCTGAAAAATACTGGAAATTTCGAAACTTATGATACGGATGTATCTCCCTTGTGCATTCCAAGAATGATTATTTCTTGCTTTAAACGTTTTGGTCTTCAATTTATTATTAAATTATTATTTTTATTACAAAAGTTTTACCCTGGGCACGGCTGATGATTCTTATGCATATTCAGTGTATTTGTATTTTGTATAAAAAAGTTGCTAATGTTTTCCTTTAACACTATTGTTGAGACCATCAATAATTATAACTTGCATAGAAATCTAACAAATACCGTCATAACTTGCCTCACAATTTAATCTTGTTGTTTTCTTTCTTTGTAACATGTGTGCGTAGAAAATCATTCTGTGAAATATCATTTATTTTTGTAAATTTTACCGCCTACAAATGTTCATCTAGTATTCTCCTTTGGCGACCATACACACTTATAAAAGAGGACTACATAAGGACCATTGCTGCCAAGTCTGATTAAAAATTGCCAAGGGATTTCAGTGAAGAAGATATTTTCCCAATAGGATCCTATGTTAAACTAAGTTCGGTTATGGCGGCCATCTTGGATCACGGACTCTTCATCGGACACAATTACCTAAGGACTATTACTGCCACGTTTCGTTCAAATTTCAGACAAAAACATGTTATTGATTTTCCCAAAGCGTCCCTTGCCAATCTATTTCGCCTTTGGTGGCCATTTTGGATTTGCCGACTGGGGTCAAAACACACAATTCTAAAAGAGGACTACCTATAAAGCCCTATGTTAAACTAAGTACGGCTAACTGACCAGGTCATCGGACACAATTTTAACCAGACGCTCACAGGAGCCTGTATCGCTTACCTGAACACGAAATTATCTTTGACCAGAAAACTTTTGAATTGGATTTCCAAAAAGGATTCGTGATAGTTTGCTTCAAATTGGCAAGTGGGTTCAGAAAGAAGATTTAATTAAAATTATTACTTTCTCATTCAGTCCTATGATTAAACTGTTTTCAGCTATAATGGCTATGGTGGACATCTCCGATGGCAGTTCAGCTTATAGAAAATAATTCCAAAAGAGGACCACATAAGGACAATTTGTTCCAGACAAGAAGATCTTTCAGTATTATTTCCGAAGGGTCCTGCATGTATGTTAAACTATGTTCTGTTATGGTCGCCATCTTGGTTTCCTGATATAATTGACATAATTCTGAAAGAGGATCACGTAAGAACCATTCCTGCAAAGTTTGGTTCAAATTGGTTCAAGGGTTTCATGGAGAAGATCTTTTGGTGAATTGTTGACAGACGGACGACGAACGCCAAAAGATGAAAAAGGGAAGGCTATGTGGGCTAAAAAGTAATAAGATTTTTTTTTAGAATTGTTGCTTTCTTTTGAACAGGAATACATGACAAGTACGTGTTCATCGGTGCAGAAGGTAAAAAGAAACAAATCAAAACTAAATGTCTTAATCATACTTTGACCTTGGACAGACTTTGTCGGCTAAATCCTCAAAGTCGCACAAAAGATTGAAGATCCAAGGGTTAATTTGTTTTGCAATATTTTCTAGGCCTTCGATTTCGTAAGGCTTTTCTGGCATCTTTTTTAGGTAGACTGGATCAAATCCTGCCTTATGAAGAATGCGCTCATCGTGTTGATTATCAGCTAATGCGGCATTTTATGTCTCCTCTGAAATGTACTGGTGATATTCCTCTGGGATTTCTTGTCCAATAGAGAGACATGGTTGTTGGATGAACTCTTCGTCAGTAGGCTCATCGTACACTCCAAAAACTGGTTCAAAATGAGCACACAAGTTCTGCAAATAAACACACTTTGGTGAAACCGATTCTGTGTCTAAGGCCGAATAAAGGGACCATCCCCATTCAATTTTGTTACCTTGCTTACTTTGAGGACAATACACATAAACGTCTGTTTTGGTCATGGTGGCAAAGGCAAATATTTCCACCTCTGTCCCCCATGTGCCCACATCTCCCATACTTGAATCTCTTAAATACTTATCCACGGGCCTAGGTTGGACAGATCTTAATTTTCCTTCATTTCTTTTCATGAAATCCAGAATATAGTCCCTAATAATGACATGGTATGATTCTACACCAAATACTGAATAGCTTAATGCACGGAAAAGACAATTTCCATCTCCCCTCATTGGTATCACATTTCTGGGCTTTGCGTTGTACGCTACCTCACGAATGGTTGTTTCCTTTAACGAATTTTTAACGTGGATACCAAACATTTGTGAATTTCTTCTCTGCCATTTCTTATCGATTGGGCGAAATAGCATTGTTTGTTTATGGTAATCAGTCAACAAGTATTCGATGGTATCATCAGTGTCACTCTCCTGTTCAAATCTGTAGTCCCTTTTTTTAGGGGGGAGGTGTGATTGGTCTTTGAATACGTTACTCTGTGCTGCGTCTCTTCGAGTCTTCTCGCTAGTATTTGACTGTGACTTTTTTACTTTATCCTTTCGGTTACCCACCCTTTTGTTAGTTTCATCTTTACCTCTATATCGTTTAAGTCTGTTGCAGTTTACCTTTCCTCCTTTTCCATCTAGAGTATAGACATACACTCCTTTTCTTAGTTTTACTTCTTTGATTTTGTAGGGGCCACTCCAGTTTTCCTCTAACTTTCCACCCTTTCTTGTCCTTTTTCTGGTGTTATGAAGTAAGACACGATCTCCTTCCATGTATACATCGTCTGAAATGTAGATATCATGATAGTATTCTGCTTTTTTTGTGCAGATGTAATGTTCTGTTTGGCTTCTTTTCTTCTTTCAAAAATGTGTAAAAATTCTTCTGTTCGGCTTTCCAAATCATACTGATTTTCATTGTTAGTGTCAACAGGAATGTCTAGTTGAATAGGTAACCTAGCTTCCCTTCCAAATACCAAGTAAAATGGAGTCATCTTGGTTGATTCGTGAATAGAGGTTCTGTATGCGAACAGAAGAAACGGGAGTTGTTCATCCCAGTCATTGTGTTTGTCATTTACGATGCTGGTTAGCATTGTGCAGAGGGTTCTATTAAATCTTTCAGTGTACCCTCCTGTCTCGGGATGGTAAGGCGAGGCTACTCTGTGCTCAATCCCCATTGCCTTACAAAATGAATCGTTTAATTGATTACAAAACTCTTTTCCCTGGTCCGTGATCAAAATTTTCGGCATTCCATGTGTACATGTAAACTTGATAAGACATTGCAATATAGTCTCTGCTTTTTTGTCTTCCACGGCCTCTGCATCTACCCACTTAGAAAGATAGTCCGTAAATACCAAGATATACCGCTTTCCTATAAAATATTGGCATGTATTTATGAGTAATTAGCTATATATATATATAGAGCACAGTCTTATTTCAACATTTAAACATCCCCCAAAATTTAGACATAAACAACTTGAATTTATATATTAATTCTATTTTGAACCCAAAATTTGAACTTTTATCATTCATTTGTGACAATATAAAGCAGTCATTTGCATTGCGAAAATAGGGTCCACTTCGGTTAAAGTTGAATTCGAACGGTGCTTACAGTTACAGTACATAAAATTGTTTTATTTTGTCTGTATCGTCATATGCTATGTTGTTTAATTTGTATTTGTATTGAATTGTCTTTGTTGAATTGTGTATTTTGCTTTGATTCGTATGGATGTAATTTGCAAATAAAATATTATAGTAATTAGAGCTCTACAAAGTTTTTACTCTTTTTTTCATTAAAATGTTTGTATTGTATGCGTTTATTATTTGCATGGAAAATCAAGATCTCAAAATCACAAACCACTTGCATTAGTTTTACAGAAATCATAACAAATTTGAAGCTTCAAAGAAACTACTTTATGTTATTATTTATAGCCAAAAATTGTCATTACGCGTCTAACATGTCTAAAAGGGGCTTTACACACCCCCAAAAATCGTTACGCGCTATGACACGCATTTTCATTTTGGAATGAAGGTCAAGACCCGGGTTTTGGCGGTTTTAGATTGCAAATATGCAACTGTCTGGAGTGAAACAATAAAACGTAGAAAAATACAATCCCCTCATGTGAGATGGAACACTTCTTAAAAACCAGATAGAATTGATATTTAAAATTGTGTAAAAATCGAATAATCAACAGTACCTTAATGGTAGAATAGGGCAAACACAGAAAAATAACTTTAGAAAACCGTTTATGTCCTCTTTGTAAACTAGAATTTGACTGAGACAAATTTCACTTAGTTACTAAATGTTATTAACTTAAGAGCTACGTATTATTTTTTACGTATAAGACTTTCGGAGTATTATCCGTCATTTTACTACATGTACTAGTCTCGCAGATTTAGATAAAGCCCTAGTCTCACTGTCACGTATTGAGGGCCAGGTTTTACTACGTATCAATCTCCACGTTTTGAATAAATGTTGTTGCGTTTCTATTTTGTACACACGTTTCACTATGTTTGTGGTACGTTTCCGTTACGTTTCACTACGTTTCACTACGTTCTACTTCGTTTCCCTCACGTTTTCACAAGTTTCATCACGTTTCTCTACGTACTTTCTACACGTGTCAAAAATGCCTTCATACATAGCAAAATGTAGCAGAACGTGGCACATACGTAGCAAACCTGTCACATACATAGTGAAACGTACAAGATACTTACGGTTGAGCTACAGTTTGTTACGTATCTGTAGGTTTATGCTACATTTTACCACGTATCGACTACGCTTTTCTACGTTTTAGTACGGTTTGACTAGGTTTTAGTACGTATATGCCACGTATATCGGCACTCTAGGTATTATCCCGTTTTACTACATTTTGAACAACAAAACTACAATAGATTTGAAATATAAGTTTTTGTTTGAGAAACTGGTATTAAAGGACGGTCAATTGGTTTATGTCGACAATCGTAGTAGTATTTGAACATGTTTAAAACAATTTTAGGAGCAAAAGTAATTTCTATGTACTTAGCAGTATGTGATACGTTTCGCTACGTACAAATGTATATCACCGTTTTGCTACGTTTTGAAAACGTAGTGAAACGTAGCCCCTGAAATGTGACAGTGTGACTGGGGCTTAAATCCCATCTCATTTTTCTAAGTAATGATTATGATATTAATAAATGTATCGATCCACGAAATGTTTAAGTTCAGAAACTAATTGATTTAAACTATTTATTGTGTATCTAACTTTTTATTTCATTTTTACATTACATTTGTACCTTTATAACTAAAACATACCATACTTTTATTGTACGAAAAGGGTACTACAATATAACAGTACAATTTTATTACTATAAATTTTGGTTAAACTTTTATCCCAGGCAGCAATCAACCCTTCTCAGCATGTACAGAGGGTCCGAAATGCTACTTTGATATTAAAAAAGCTAACTTCGGGGTAATCAAATAGCCCATGGTGAAAAATCATGGTGAAAGAAAGTTCGTACCTTTTTTGCTGCGTTAAAAAATAAACAATAATAAAGTACCATGTGCGATTTTGGTACCCCTGAGTTATGTCCAAGACACGATGTAGTTACGATATCGTCAACATCGTAGCAGTGTTGCCCCTGACAACAACCTTTACATAGTGCTTCTAGTTTTTTTCTCTACCATGTCTCTCTTACAACGTCGATATCGACGATATCGTCGATGTCGAATCGATATCGATTGAGTTTTGTTTTTTTGTGATGAGCTGTCCAACATTCTGTCGATATCGATTCAGAAAATTAATGCTAGTTCAACCTTTACATATTGTTACTAAATTGTTCTTACTAAAACTACCCTCTCTAAAAACGATATCGATTGTTCTTTGCCAATGATAAGTTGTGAAAAATAATGTCCATATCGATTGACATTGGCAAGGTTGAGTTGTCTTGTATACTGTCGATATCGTCGATATCGTTACGATATCGACACAGTAAAAACTGTAATTCCACCAAATATTGGTCCCAATTAGCTAAGTGATTTCAGACAATAATATCTTTAATTGATTCCACATAGGTCCCTTTCCAAAACACTACTTGGTAATGGTGGCTATCTTAGATTAGGGATGAGGAAATCTAATACAAATGAGAGCACCGATTACCTTCTACTATACGCCTAAATTCTAAGTAGTTTCAGATCGATCAGAAGATATTCAACCGATTTTCGCTTAGGGTCTTAATGTTAAACAATGTGCTGGTATGGCGACCATAAGATTGAAGGGTTTCCCCGATCAGATACAATTTTGAAAGAGAACCATCTTAGTACCATTCCATCCAAGTTTGGTACTTCAAATAGGAAAGACTAATAATAATCAAAACAATTCCAAAGGATCTTTTCACAGAAAGGTTGAAAGACATAATGAATAACGTCTGCCGCAGGAAGGGGAAATACCTTTATGGTAATTATACACTAATTATGCACTTAATTTATGATTTTATAATCGTCCAGTAGGAATCAACTGTAATTGCACTATTGTACATGTACCTGTTTTTGTTTCCTCCAGTGGTCCAACCATATCCATTCCTATCTGTGCAAATGCCTCATCCGAAACTGGTATGGGTTTCAACGGTTTTTTGGCCTTCTTTATGGTCTCTTTTCGTTGACACTTGTCACATCTTTTTATGTACCTCTTTACGTCTGCATAAGACCCTTTCCAGAAATAGCGACTACGGATCTTTTTCCAACTGCAAGACAAATATTCATTTACAGTGCGTAGCATATGAATGATCCGTTTCGAATTTTGTCAACGTTTATAAATTAAACACTGGTTTAGATTCAGATACTCGGAACGCGGAGCAGACACTTGAACGCGGAGAATAAACAAGTTTTTTCAGGTAAAATCTATTGTTTTACGACACTATAATGTAGCAAATATTATCCATCGTCGGATGCGCACGGCCATTCGCGCTTCCGCTATGCTCTCCTACACGAGATGTAGTGTCATAAAACAATTCTACTCTAGCCAACTTGTTTATTCTCCGCGTACCAAATGTCCGTTCCGCGTACCAAGTATCTGAATACCTGGCTATGATACTTACGTCTTGTTAACACCAAGGTGGCCACCGTGTTTCTCAGTATGAACACTCTTTAAAACTGTCTCTCTCTCTTTTTCGGATATAACACGTAGTATTTTTTCTTTATGTCGATAAAAAAGTTTATTATCTTGCATAAAGTATTTCCTAGAAACTCTCCTAAAATTTTTCTTCTTTTCCACGTCTTTTCTTATTCTCTTTGGATAGGTTCCATCAAGTAGATATTTTTCTATTTCTCGCACTCGTTTCGCGTCCATGACTGCCAAATTCTTGTCACAGAATAACTTTTTGAGAAAAAAAAATCCGAATTATATTGAAATTTTGTCAAAAGCCGTCAACCCTTTGAAGTTTTATACTTCAAAAGACACTTTCGTAATATCAAAGGCATTGTGCAATTTTCAAAGTTTTTGATGGGAATATTTTGGGTTTATAACATACATGACTGATGTTTCTTTGATCTTTTTTCAAAAATAATTTGATTAAGCATTGTTAACAGGGAGCAAACATTTGTGAAGAAAAAAAGGGCAGGATGAAAATATGCCAGGATTCAAATATTATTTAATATTATTAAAAAATATTTAATAAAAAAATCTAGGCGCGCCGAGAAAAAAAGGCAGGATCGAAAATGTTGCGAAAAAAGACAGGATCCGAAGTAACTTACATGTGCCCCCTAAAATTAAATGGTTGCTCCCTTAATGTTATACAACTCTGGGAAAATACAGAATAGGCTATGGAACAACATAACTACAGAAACTAAAAAAATTGCACCTCTCTTCATTTAGCGCGGTACAACTTAAATTGTTGCGCGGTGTAATTGAATTGTTGCGCGGTGTAATTAAATTGTTGCGCGGTTCAAATGATTTAATGCGCGGTATAATTATTTTGAAGAGAGGTCTAATTCTTCCGAATTGAACCTAGCTTCAATTTAAATATACCGCGCAACAATTTAATTGCAACGCGCAACAATTCAATTGTACCGCGCAACAATTCAAATGCGCCGCGCAACAATTCAATTGCGCCGCGCAACAAATCAATTGCACCCACAACGATTATTTGATGCGCGCAATAATTGTTTAATGCGCGCAGTAATTTATTTGTTGCGAGGTACAAACAAAATAGTGGTTGCTCCCTTATAATGTTATACAACTATGGGAAAATACAGAATAGGCTATGCAACGCCATATCTACAGAAACTCAAAAAATTGCACCTCTCTTCATTTAGCGCGGTACAACTTAAATTGTTGCGCGGTGTAATTAAATTGTTGCGCTGAGTCTGCGCATTGTGATTGACGAGAACCTCCATCCGTGAAAAATCAATTGCATTTTAAGAAAAATCATATTCTGTTGCATTATAAGTATTTCAGGTTATAGGTCAATTTTCAACGGGTATCAATTTTCTACGGATGGGGTATTTTATGAACAAAAGTATCAAAATTCTACTATAAAATTTTGACCGAAAACCGTAGAAAATTGACCCCGGGGTAAGTTTTCTACGGGGGTCAAAATTCCACGTTACACCGGATTTTACATGCTATCTCACGAGATAACAGTCCTCATCAACATATATCACCCCACCCGGACACATTATAATGACTCCGGGCCGACCAGTCCTTTGCTCTTAATCCTGGATTGGCGTGTTTGGCCGAGAAGCAGCAAAAATACATTTTTTTTTAAATGTCTCTGGTTTGACCCAACCGGGGATCGAACCCGCGACCTTCCACACTCTAGGCGAACACGTTACCACGAGACCACCGAGACGGTTCACGATACAAGAAGAATTCTGTTGAAAAATGGGAAAAATCATCCGATGTTATGTTTTTCGCATCTGTGCTACAAAAATACACGTGGCCAAAAAGGATACGTAAGTTAGAACTCCAAGTTGTGGAGGGCAATGAAGCTCGACCCATTCACACTGTGGAGATAGGTAATAAAACTAATTATTTTTTGGAAGATAGAAATTTCACAAGAAAAAGGCGACCGGAGGAAATCAAGAGGAAACTTTCTGTCTTTCATATATAAAAATTGGCATCTTGGCTTTATCAATCATGACGTACAAAATAATCACTTAACATATCTATCATTCTTTATTTCACGATTCATTAGCAACCACATCTACAATATCAAAGAATCTGAGAATAAGATAATTACAATTCGTATCATATCATGTTTTTTTTATCAATGTGAAAATTAAAGAAATCGGGTCTGTATTTTTTTATCGCATACTTTATACGTACGTTTGACGTACTTGCTGTCCACGCAAACAGCTAGGTTTACTTTTTATTCAAATAAACATAAATAAACTACGTACATTATATACAAAAAATTATGAAGCAGAGTGTGCAAAGAAGGTCTTTTATGAGGCCCTTTTTTACGCATTCCGGTAAAAATACAAAATAAAATAAACAAAAAATAAAATCCAAAAATGAAGAGTCTAATCCAAGAAAGGACATAATTTATATAAAGGTAAACTGAATTGATCTGCATCACTCGATATACAAAGTACGACCCAGCCGTTTTACTATTTAATCTAATTTCAAGATATCTAATAAACTTTACAAGATATCTCATATAATTTATAAGATATCTCATACAATTTTCTTTATAAGATATCTTATAAATGATATGAGATATCTTATAAACTATATGAGATATCTTATAAAATATATGAGATATCTTATTAAGTATATAAGATATCTTATATAAAAAAAATATTTATAAGATATAAAGTTTATGAGATATCTTATATACTTTATAAGATATCTTATAAAAACTAGATTATGTGAGATATCTTGATCTTAGAATAAATAGTAAAACGGCTTGCCATACCCAGCTTTAACACATCAATCAGACTATACTAAGGCAAGCGTGCCTGCATTATTCGATTCCCATCCGGGGTAAAATTTCTGGGATCTAATTTGCGACACCCTATCTCGATAAAAGATCCTAGTCCGCTGAATGAGGATGTCTCTTGATAAGTGAGAACAACACCTTTGGAACGTTTAAAAGGACTGGAGGACACTGTAAATGTAAAAAAAGTAGACCAAAATGCCTTGACAGTGGGGGTGGGGGCGTCCTTGCACCTGCAAGAAGTGCAGAGGAATTAGCATAAGTTATGCTTTTTTATATTAAACATTTCGTAATCTACCGAAATGATATAAATTTATATACTTAATCAAACTTTTAACCTTCGATGAATAAGTTGTCTTTAGGTAAATTTTCCGCAAGCGTTTAATTCGAACGACACAAATGATAAAACCTCATTAAAATTTTCTTACAAATAAATGTTTAGATGCCTTGTAGATCAGTAAATAGTACCAGTTTATAGTATAGGTATAGTGTCAAGCAGCCCACAGCCAAGGAAGCCGACAAAAGGCCGTTTATCAAAGTAATGTACAAAGAATTAATTCACAAATAATTTATTTCAAGAAACCTTATTCAAATTAAGATAAGTTATTATATAAGGTCAAGGGTTCTGTGCATGTAGCGAACGCTGATCAACTGGCAAGTATTGATGTACATTACGTATAGTATTACGAATCCAATGTTTTTTCTCATATGCCGTTTTGTATCATTTTTTTACACAGCCTCTTGGTGTCAGGATTTATTTTTTGGGGATTTTTTCTCTGTTTTCCTTATCTGGACTATTCTCAACTTGTCTGATTTGTTTTCTTTTGGTTTTTATGAGTTTTATAGTATATCGTTCCGGTAGAGTTGGGCAATAGAACACACGAATGGCTCCTCCTGGTACCTTTGGAAATGTTTGGCCTAATATTCTGATCAATTGCCATGACACCCATTAAATAATTGTATAATATAGGATATTTGAAATACACGAAGTTCTTTTTTTAGAACTTTTATGGTATTTTCATGTTATTTATTTAATAAATATATAACCTAGAGATTGTGTGTCTGTAAGACACGGATGTCCCGTCCTCCTGCATAACGAATTCTCATCTATTATTTATGACAGGGGAAATCCTTTTGAGAATTATTTTAAATATTTGAAGGTTTCATAAAACAGCTGCCCATAGGACAGACTACCGATGCCAAGTGCTGGTACTAGCTCACCTGGCCCAAAGTTAATGTCACTATGACATCAAATTAATGCCTATATCTCACCTTTTGCAAAATTCATCATAGACGAAACAAAGACCAATTTAATAATAGGAAAAAAAACATTTAGAATTTCATTTTTTATTGCAATATTAGTGCTTCCTCACTCCATCCTTGTTTTTTACAGATTCTCTGAGAATGTTTCATCATATAAACAATATTCACATCCCTTCCTTTTGAAAAACCTCTATATTTCATACTATATTATGTTTCTACAGTGAAATCCCAAATTTTACAAGTCAAAATTTCCTTAGACTTTGTTTCTACAGATTATTAACATCAAAATAGGACTTAGTATAGATGTACAATACGTCTAGAATTAATAAATAGTTCTTATCCTTGCCAAATATATTTTTATATACAATTGTAATATAACAAAAATTTAGAAATAATCTCAGAAACAAGTCTCATATGAAATACAAAAAATAACATTTATCGAATGCTGCTGCATTTACTAGCACTTCAGCCCTTACTATAAAAGGAGAAAGATGTGAGAATGTCTCAATGATGGTTTATTAGTAATTACTTGTAGCAATTGGTTTCAAATACATTCAACTCTCGTTGTCTCAAACTCATTTGAGTTGAAATTTCTGATGAGTCGAAATTTTCTTATGGTCCTTAACTTTGTTCCAGATAATTACAAGTAAAATTGACTCCTGATGTGTCGAAATTCAATGAGTCTTTTGTCTCGAAATAAAATCACGGTCCCTATATTAACAAATACATTTAAGTTGTTTTCGTTTTCTCGATGTTATACACAAATTATTACGTTGGGAATGAAACAATCTAATTAAAAACCGATCTCTCATCGCTCCCGTTTTCTGATATTTCGCGTGGGAGATCTAACGAAACCCGCTTTGAGGTCACATGTGAGTGACCTCGTAGGTGTGTCCTGTTCGACCAATGAAATTGCGGCTTACGCGATCTTGTAAGTTGATTACAAAGAAATCGCCAGTCCCCAGAATTCATAAACTTTTTTGATTGGCTTACTGATAGGAAGTCAACTCATTTGCATGTCATTAGAAATTCATAAGTTCCAGTTCACTCACATGTGACCTCAAAGGGATTTCGTTAGATCTCCCACGCGACATATCAGAAAACGGGAGCGATGAGAGATCGGTTTTTAATTACATTGGGAATGAAACTGACTTCAATAGTTAATCCGAAATTCATTTATTTTCCAGTTATGAATCACTGAAATATGTATGACGGTTTTGTCTTCACCCGATGTTACCTTGAATTGTTATCTTAGATGATTAGTGAATTATTACACGTTTTAGTTCTGAATTCACGTTTAGTTACGTTTAGTTAGCATGATAATCACAAGCTAATGAGATTTGATGAAATATTAAATGAGCTACATTGGCGTTTTTTTTATGTTTAATAAAACCATAGGGTAAATGAAGATAAAAGATAAACCGAAATGTCTCAACTTAGAAAAAAATTTATTCTTTGACATAAAATACAATTTTATGAGGAAAAAAATACAAAATATATTGCTGGGAATGCAAAGAAACAAACACCAATCATCGAACCAGAATATGTCATACCGGTTTTAGGATTTCATTGCTTTATTCTGGAGTTGTGTCTCTTTGATCTAACACATTTTAAATACGGTCTATGATCGAGGCGAACTACGAATGTGTCGAACTTTTTCTGAGTTCCTTACAACTTTTGAGATAACGAGAGTTGACTGTATCACTCAAGTTTCGTTTTATTTGGCCAAGCAGTTTCAGAGAACAAGATTTCTTTATATCAGCCTATCAGAAACAAGAATTGTCCATGGCAGCCATGCTTGTCGTCCAAAAAGGACGAAAAAATTAATGTCATAAAAGACTTTCCATAGATGATTCCTGTCTGACAGTTTTGGCCAGGTAGTTCCAGATTTTATTTAATCAACCAATGAGAATCAAGAATTGCCCATGACGGCCATGTTTGTTGCCCGATCATGACGAAATGAGGGAACTTTGTAAAGAGTCTCCCATATATGTTTCCTGTCAAGTTTCGTTCCATTTGGCCAAAAGACTTCAGAGGAGAAGATTGTTTTATATCAGTCAATCAAATAAAAGAACTGCCCATGGCGGCCGTATTTGTAGTCCTATAGGTACGAAATGAAGAAATTTTATAAAGGACCTCCAATTTATACTTCTTGTCAAGTTTCGTTCCATCAGTTGGCCCCGTATTTTCATAGATTTTTTTTTTATATCAGCTAATCAGAAACAAGAACTACCCATGGTGGCCATATTTGTAGTCCGATCGGGACAAAATGAGGATACTTTATACAGAAACTCACATAGATGCTTCCTGTCAGGTTTCATTCCATTTGGCCAAGCAGTCCCAGAGAAAAAAAATTAATCAACCAATGAGAAACAAGATTTGCCCATGACGGCCATGTTTGTTGCCCGATCTGGACGAAACGAGGAAATTTTGTAAACGAACTCCCATATATGCTTCCTGTCAAATTTAGTTCCATTTGGCCAAGCGATTTCAGAGTAGAAGATTTTTTTTATATTAGCCAATCAGAAACAAGAACTGCCTATTGCGGCTATATTTGTAGTCCGATCGGAACGAAATGAGGATACTTTAGAAAGGACCCCCGCCATATATGGTACCTGTCAAGTTTTGTTTCATTTGGCCAAGCAGTTTCAGATGAGAAGATTTTTGAAAACTCGGCCAATCAGAAACAAGAACTGCCCATGGCGGCCATGTTGTCTGATCAACATATGCAACATAATTAAGTTAGGTAACTCTGTTTAGACTTATTAACTGGTTACCCAATATCGGGACTCTACTGGTCCCGTTCACGCCAGGCATTCATCGTACTTCGACAACTGTATTGATTATAGCACGTACTCCTCGTCTTCACTTTTAAAAAAAACTTTTTATTTGAAATATGTAGTAACATTTCACATGGATTATAATTCCAATATATGAGATTGTGACAATAATTAACAATATGAAATTTATCTCCAATTTATACAAACTGTAAAAAGTACATAATTAAACGTGATAAAGGTCGGTGGTTCTCTCCGGGTACTCCGGCTTCCCCCGCCAATAAAAACTGGCCGCCGCGAAATAGCCAAATGTGCTGAAAACGGCGTAAAACAAAACACGTGAAAGAGGGTTACGGTGCAATTTTTTTTTTTATTATTTTTTAAGCCGCGAGAAAAGCGAATTTTTTTTTTTTTTGGTAAAATTTATTTGAGTTTTATAAGAAGTAAATTTACATGTAAAGAAATTTGTTATGCGCAATTAACATGCTATGTGTTTCAGCTAATTATAACTAAATAATGATTTGACCTGTATATTGTACCTTGACTGTCCGGGTGTTTATTGTTCCAACCCTTAATTAAGGTACACAGGTACATGGTATGTATACAGGTAAACCGTTCGCTGACCAAAAACAGCGTGATTGCATTTTTAACGCTACTTTTTTTTATAATTAATGCAGTATTTTAATAAAGAGGTGTGTGTGTAAGGTGGGTCCACAAAGAATGCAGAGATGAAATATAATTTCAAATGTCAGATAAGTAACATTTTAATTTTCTTTTAAATTTATAATTTATCTTTTTGGTATTTATATATTAAACATTTGACATATTATATGATTAATTCTATTTACTCGTATATATATTTACTTTGTTATGGCAAAGTAGAAGCTGATTGGGATGGGCGCCATCTTGAATAATAATAGTAATAAATAAGCTAAGTTTTAAATCAATTTGGAAGGGATGTAATCAAAATTTAAACTATTGCAATTACGATATTTCGAAAAGTTATGAATGTATTAATTAGTATATAGCACCAAAATTTTTCCATCGGTTTTGGTTAAATCGCAATTCTATGTTTAAAAACGACAAAGAAGCCAATTTATTAGAGTTAGGTGATTTAACAGTAGGGACTTACCGAGAAAATAATACAAATTTTCAAAAGCATTTGGAAGGGGTAAGACCAAAATTTAAACTTTTCCAAATAGCATAAATATATTTCTAAATATATGAGAAAGTACTATATATTACCAAAATTTTTTGAGCACGAACTAAAAGTAGTTTATTTTCTCTATTCCAGATCGCCCCAGTGCATTTCTATACAATTTTCTTTGGCATGGTACAGGTGATGTGTGAGGTCACCAAAAGTCACGTGATGACATCTATAGTTGGATATGAGATGAAATGAGCAAATTTTATAAAGGACCTTACATAGATGCTTCCTGCCAAGTTTAATTCCATTTGGCCCAGTGGTTTCAGAGGAGAAGATTAAAATGTGAAAAGTTAACAGACGGACGGACAACGGACACCAAGTGATGAGAAAAGCTCACATGGCCTTTCGCTAGGTGAGCTAAAAAGGAAAATTGATTGCTTGGTTGTTCTTTGCTTAACGTCCAGATGTAAATACTTCATGCGCCCAGGACGAGAACCAGTTCAATAATTTTTTGTACTGCCTAATAATTTAGCCTTATATAACGGTCATTAGTCTACTCTTTTTCCAAAGCTACAGAAGGAAGGGGTCTTTATTGTTCATTTTCAGGCTTTTCGTTTGACATGGCGCTCCCAACCACAGGGTTTCCCCTGTTCGAAACCTATAGAATGGACACACTAGACAGCTCTGTGAGGAGCTCCCGTGACAATATATCTGAAACAATATAACTGACGAAACAGAGACATAAGAGAAAGAAAAGACAACAGTTGGACAACATAAACTGAAACCAACACCGGGAAGGAAGTGGTTCTCTTGAAAAATAGAGTTCCTGTTTATATCTAACATAATAAAATAGACAATTATTTCTTACTCTGAAGGTTTAACATTCGCATATAAAATCCTAAATTCGACGGTTAATGAAAATAACTATAACCAAACACTTTAGAATGGAACAAGCTAAATCAAATTAAAGAGTTATAGGAACCTTTAGCCCTGTGTGTTTTTTCAATTTTGGTTCATTTTTATGTTTGAAGTTTAGTGTGCAGTCCATTTTGCTGAACTAGTATGCATTATTGTTTAGGGGCCAGCTGAAGACCGCTTCCGCCGGATTTTCTCGCTGCTTTGAAGACCCATTGGTAGCCTTGAGCTGTTTTCTGCTCTTTGGTCGGGTTGTTGTCTCTTTGACACATTCCCCGTTTCCATTCTCTATTCTAAAGAGTTATAGCGAAAAATATTTTAGGATTGCATATAAAATTATAACGAATTAAAGAAAAATAATTTTATTTGGTGACTGTCGTATCTTCTGTTCTAATGTCTCCATGAAACTGTGGCACCAACAGGACTACCTTTACATTTGATCTTTGGTCTGTCAATATTCTTTCCCCAGGGAATTGTAGAAAAGAACTTTTTATTTGCGCATCCAATGCTCCTAAATCCAATTCCAGGGATGTGTCCTTGGCAGCAAACCAAGG
The DNA here is from genome assembly GCA_028015205.1 of Mytilisepta virgata. Taxonomy (NCBI): domain Eukaryota; kingdom Metazoa; phylum Mollusca; class Bivalvia; order Mytilida; family Mytilidae; genus Mytilisepta; species Mytilisepta virgata. The sequence continues at coordinate 66,523,139 of CM051517.1, read as the reverse complement.
TTCCAGTATTTCCGGTGACAGTTACAGAGTATCTTACTTTCAGGCCCGGCGAACCAATAATGGACGTAGATGAACTGTATAAAAAAGTGAGAAAAATATCCTAATCTCTTTCCCTCTCTTGAAATTTATATGCTAGCGTAAATAAACTATATATTAAAGGTATTAAAGAGAATATCCGGAAATACTTCGCGTTAAAAATAATCGTTAATCGTTCAAAATACTAGTAATAATATAGAGCGCTACATTAAATATAAGGTTATAATATATGCATTTCATTTTGTGAAAATGACGTTTGAAGGTTTTCTCGAGGCATTGTACAAGATTTATACATTTAATATATACAGGAGAATCCGAAAAATCTCGGAACCTTGTATGCAATTTTAATTGACAGAAAAGTTAATTTCACGTTGATCCAGATGAAATTTGCATACAATCTGAAAATCTAATACCAACCGACACTCAGATCCAAAAAACAATGGAGGGGCATAACACGATCCCCCGCCTCCAACAATGGAAGATACTTGCAAAACCATCACTATGGCAACCAGTGTCAGATTCCACATTTCCATTATTACCAGATCTGAAAGTAGAGTTTGTTGAATATAAATTTAAATTTTACAATAAGTTTGGAAACCTTTGCCAGAATCATTTTACTCTTGAAACCTATTTTTCATATTTTTTTCCCGTCAATGGCGGTTTTTTTTGATTTTTATCTCTATTATTGCCATTGATATGACAATAGATTTCAAATATTTTGTTTGTTAGTGTTATAATAAAGGATACTTAAAAACGGGTTAAACAGTAAAAAATTATCAAAGATAACTAAATAAATTAACAATGACATCCATAATTATTGAATGCTTTCAAGAAATTGAATCAACACGAACCGAAAAATGTCTTGGTTTTGAACCTTTTAATTAAACATATCTTTACTAAAAATAGATTTATGTACAAAGACAAATTTCTTTCTAGTCCCCGAGAATCAAATTAATGTGATTGTTTTTAACTCTTTCAGGGTGCACATTGTGCTGTAGTAGAACTAATAAAAAGAGTTAGGTCCATTTTCCCCTACATTTAATTCACTTCTAGGGCCATTTTCAAAAAGTCAGCTAAAGTTAGATTATGTATCTCCTTTCAAACGACATAAGAATGGTTTCAAAAAACTAAGTATATTGCGAAACAGCTCATGCGACAATAGATAACAAGAAAAATAAATGGAAATGGTGAGCTGTCAAAAGGGGCGTAAAACGACTAAAATGTATGAAATACACAAGTCGAACAAAACCAAATATAAAATCGTAAAAAAACAACAACAAACTAAAAAGTTAAAAATACTCAACGTTTCGACCAATATGGTCTTGATCACGAGTATGTAAAAAATAAAAATAAAAAGGTGTTGACTCTTTGAAACCCAGAGCAAGACTGGTTTCGGTTCTGGATTTCAATATTCCATAAAGTGATGGAAAATGGCCCAAATCGCCTATATAAACTATCTTTGTCCGTAGAAAACTTTGTACTTATTAATGATTAAGCTTAAAATTGTTGTTTTTTAATTTAAACATGTATTGCATACAATCGTTTACGATAAAAAGTAGATAAATATTTAAGATTAAAAATCAATGGGTAGGAGTGTAAAAATTACTGAGAAAAGTGGCCCAACTCCTTTATCAGAACGTTTACACATTTGTTAAATAAAGGATAGCTTCGTGTAACAGTATATGTACTTACAGTTTGATAGAATGCGGATTGGAATATCAAGTAAACATTCTTATTTATACTTAAATATTTCCCGGATTTTATACATATTTTCCGGATATGTAATAACACGATTTATTCATTTAAGGAATAAATCCGATTATCTGAGTGAATTGCTGTTAGTTGCCTTATGCATTATTTTCTATTTAGAAAATTAATTTAGTAAAAGAATGATGAAACATACCTTTCTATTTATAAAACTTATTAAGTAAAAGAATGATGAAACATAGCAACAGTTGTCAGGCATACCACGTGACTCTGTTGGTCATCGTTATATCTCACCATAACAAATAGAAGAAGGAATAAACTATTTCGTAACGTATTTTTGTATGTGGTGCTGTTCGGTTGAATGACACACGTACTTCAGCAGACCCTTATTTCATAAAGCGGTTTATTTTTTTTAAATTTTTTTACTTCATTAGATTTGTTTAAAATTTTACCGTCGAGCACATGTGCAATAAAATGATACCATGTTTTTAATTCTTGGCCTACTATGGACTGATACAACAGGCTGAAATAGCTGACTGGTGAAATACTTTGAAACAGTCTATTAACGCATAAATCTTCTTCGCCATAGTTAAAATGTTCATTGTTACTATTGATATTTTCTTCATTTAACTTTAGTTTCAATTTATTTAGATGATTAGTTTTACACTGTTATGGGAAAGACTTTAAGAGTGTCTCGGCGCAATTCCAAGAGCCCTTACGCCAGGAGAAGGCCCAATACATCTGGACCAGTGGACAACGAGGTTGGACCAGAACTGGTTGTCAGTCAGAAAGAGACTCGCCCGTCATCTGGTTCCAGTCCAAGTTTGAACCAGGAGGAGGTACAACGGGTTGCAAGTTCTGCTACAGCACAGCTTGTTCCTGAGGTGCGAGGGGAAATAATCGATGTTATCTATTCTCTAAGAAATTCTCCAGTGTCCAGGCAGAATGAGACACATACTGAGGATACAGGTATACCTCGAATTGACTTATGTAATAACAATGTTTCTAATCTAGTTATTTCAAGTATTAATGATGAGTTGGGGATTCGTATACCCAAGCCTATAAGAGACAAAATAATCAACGGCGAATATATTGATTTGGGTATTTTACTCGGTAAATCTGGTTCCTTTACTGATAATAATAATCCTTTTAGTAATAGATTCAAATGGCCACCTGTTCGTTAAACCCAAGTCAGGAAAAAATATCACTGATATTAACACCTGGGTCGACGCCTTTCTTATTTACACTAGTGTTTACTCATTGGCGCACCCAGACAGTATTCAGGGATTATTGAAGTATATGTTTACGGTTACACTGGGTGCGACCAGATGTGCTGGGCTAGATTGGCGGGATTATGACCAACAATTTAGACTTAAAAAAGCCAGAAATCCTTCTTGTTCTTGGGGAAATGTAGATCAAGAGCTTTGGCTTTTTTATATGCAGAACGCATCCCCCAAATAGACCATTGGTGGGCAAATGCTATGAATTTAATAATAGAGGTTACGTAAATTGGCCAAAACGCCAATTAAAGTTCATGCTCTAGAAAATTATTTGAAAATTTACCCTAATGAGAATGATAGGGCAATTTTGCGATATGGCTTTACATTTCGAGTTCAATATGAAGGTCCCCGAGTAGCAACGAATTGTAAAAATTTAGCGTCGGCTTATCAACATGAACCTGAACTTCATGAGACGATTTTGAAAGAAATATCCCTAGGTCGGATAGCTGGTCCATTTTCCAGCAAACCATTCGATAATTTACGGTTATCTCCCATTGGTCTTGTCAAGAAAAATCGGGTGGTTGGCGACTTATCCAACATTTATCTTATCCTCTTGGTACAAGTGTCAACAGTTATATCAATCCCCAAATTTGCACTGTACAGTACACATCATTTGATAGGGTTTTAGATACCATAAGCAAATTGGGACCGTCGGCTCTTCTGGCTAAATTAGACATACTCTCTGCTTTTCAACTATTAATCATTCATCCTGATGATTTTCCGCTCTTTGGCTTTAAATTTAAAGGAAACTTTTATTTTGATAAATGCTTGCCAATGGGTTGTTCTGCATCTTGTGCGCTTTTTGAAAAATTTTCCAGGTTTATTGAATGGGTAGTAAGATATAAATCGCAAACAGATTCAGTTGAGCACTATGTTGACGATTTTCTTTTGGCTGGAACTGCAGGTACTGACGAATGTATGAACCTTATGAAGGTTTTCCGAAGTCTTTGTAAAGAGTTGGGTGTGCCGATTGCTGAAGAAAAAACCGTAGGACCGTCATGCATTTTAGTTTTCCTAGGTTTAGAAATCGATAAAATCAAAATGGTAATCAAAATTCCTGAAACTAAACTAACAGAAGCCAGATGTAAATTAACTTCTGTTTTCAACAAAAAGAAGGTGACATTGCGGGAACTTCAGTCAATGGTGGGCCTATTAAATTTTTGTGCCAGGGCAATTCCCTCAGTGCGAGCATTCCATAGACGTTTTTGTGATGCAATGTGTGGCATTCAAAAACCAAACCATTTTATTAGGGTTTCTAATAGTATTAAGGATGATATTAAAATGTGGCTGGCATTTCTTTTAAAATTTAATAGTACATGCAAATTTGGAAGAAACGGTTGGCTTACCAATCATCAATTGAATCTTTACACTGATAGCGCAGGAAATTCTGAACTGGGATGTGGTGTCTATTTTGCTAGGCGTTGGTCATTTTTCCCATGGCCGACATTATGGAACAATATAATGTCTGACATCATTATTCTTGAACTAGTTCCAATAGTACTTTCCATATACTTATTTAAACAAGACCTTTGCAATAAACATATCATGTTTCATACAGACAATAAGGCCCTAGTCTCAATAATCAATAAAAAATCTTCAAAATCAAAACGCGTTATGCAGTTGATTAGGCCTTTGATTCTTCAGAATATGTTATGTGATATGCATATCAAAGCGTGTCACATCGAAGGCCGATTTAACTGCATAGCGGATGCAATTTCTCGTAAACAGTGGACCAGATTCCGAGCCTTAGAACCAAAAGCGAGTGTCAATACAGTAGAAATACCCCAGAATTTCCTGCAGTTGATATTGGACTTGAAATTGGACGACTTATAGATTCTTCTATGTTTACAAACACCAGGCATTCATATCTGAATGGGATAAATTGTTTCAATGCTTTTCGTAGGGAATATGGTTTAGCTGATATTTGGCCACCTCCTTTATCGCATATTACAATTTTTATTGCTCACCTTTCATTGAGTAATAAATCACCAAACACTGCAAGTGCCTATTTGTCAGCAATTAATTTTAGGTGTAAGGCAGCTAATTATCAAGATTTTTCTCAGAATTTTATCGTTCGCAAAATGTTAGCGGGAATGCGACAATCAAACAGTGTTACTGATACAAGATTACCTATTACATCTGAGCTCCTTTCCAGGATAATTGATATACTTCCATCTGTTTGTTTTTCGACTTTTGAAGCATCCTTGTTCTCCTCAGCGTTTTCATTAGCCTTTCATGGTTTCTTCAGGGTGGGTGAGTTAACAGTAAGCAAAAAACATCAGTTACATCAAGTTCTGTGTTTCGAAAATGTTAAGATTTTAGAAGTGAATGGAACACGCATTATTGATTTGTATTTAAAGTTTTCCAAAAACGGATCAATCTGGAAAAGGCTGTTCATTACAAGTGAATGAGAACAAAAGGAAAATATGCCCAGTTTTATTGCTTAGCCGCTACCTGTCTCAACGGTCATGTAAAAATGGGCCCTTGTACTGTCATTTTGGAGGAAATCCTGTTACTCGGTTTCAGTTTTCTTCTGTCCTGAACAAGGCGTTATATTCTTTGGGGATAAATCCCGCAAGTACATGCATTCGTACCCATTCCTTCCGAATTGAAGCGGCAACAAGGTATTTCGAAAAGGGTTTTTCCCAAGATGAAATTAAAAAGTTAGGCCGTTGGAAATCTGATGCATTTAAACGCTACGTTCGATAGCTTGTATGCATCATATGTTATAATACTAACACGTACTTATACATACATATTAAAATATAATCAATATTTTTTGCTATATTATATAATGTGTGTTCGATTGTTCATTTCAAATATTAATTACCTTTTAAATTCTGTGTATTAATATCATAGTCCACGAAGCTAGACAGAGACTTGTATGGGTAATTGGATCTTCCATAGTTAAAAGAGCATTTCTCCATGCCAGACAAACATGGGATGGTCCAAATTTAGGTCTTAGCCGACATAATGTCAGAATATGGTGGCAGGGTAAAGGGGGCATGAAGTGGTCCGACCTGCTCCCACGAATTAAGTATCTGCTAGAATTTGAATCTGCGGAACCAGATGTTCTAATTATCCACTGCGGGGGAAACATTATTGGGTATTCCACATTACATGTGCTGAGGCATTAAATCAAAGAGACAATCTCACAAATTCAGGAATTGTTACCATCTACACAGATTGCATGGTCACAAATTTTGCCTAGGCAAATCTGGAGATATACTCCTAATTCTAAAGCTATGAACCACCCAGCTGTTCGTATTAATAATTATGCAGGTTCGTGGTGCTACAAGATTGGTGGTTTTTATATTAAGTACCCTGAAATTAAGTGGAATCAGCCTGGTATGTTTTGTCCTGACGGAGTCCATTTAACGTCCATAGGAAATGACATATTTTTGCATCATATTCAGTCTAATTTGTTAAGTATATTCGATCATGCTAACAGGAGAGTGTGAGATGTGAGATGGATTCTTGAAATTAAGGCAGATTTAAAAATGTAAATATTACGTCATATGTTAACATTACATTTTTTTAGCAGCATTTTCAATCGTAATTTAAATTTTAGATGGTAATAACTTTTTGCATTTGCTTTAGTTAGATGTACACAATCTTTAAGGTGCATAAGGAAAGACAATTCGTTCTTATTTTGGCTATAAGGAGTATTTTATTTGAGCCTGTTGGAAGGCTCATTAAGGACATTAATGTATGCCGTTAAGGATGGCTATTTAGGTTGACTTATTTTAATATGCCGATAAGGAAGGCTATTTTTGTTTCGTTGTGTAAGGATGCAGTTATGGATGACTGGTAGTTCTGTACTTGTACGGTTGCGGGCTAGGGCGTGTCGCTTTCTTTATAGTGGCGGTGGTCGCTTCAGCAGTTGATTTAAGCGACCATTTGGCGGAAAGCTAGCGACACAACATATATATTATTATTATTATGGACAGTAATGTTGAATTATTAAATTGCCATCTGTATAACTATAAGTCAAATTTTAATGTTTAAGGTTTGAAATGTAATTTATAAAGTTAATGTTAATTCTGGGCTTGCCATTTGCTATTGTTTATATTTATATGCGGCAGCCCTGCAAAATGGTTTAAACCGTGGCCGTACAATGTACATTCGCCAATATATAAAACTGAAATAAATATTTAACTGTAAATTGCTAGTATGTTTTTCGCCAATGAATCTATGATAACACGATTTATTTATTTAATGAATAAATCCGATTATCTGAGTGAATTGCTGTTAGTTGCCTTATGCATTATTTTCTATTTAGAAAATTAATTTAGTAAAAGAATGATGAAACATACCTTTCTATTTATAAAACTTATTAAGTAAAAGAATAATGAAACATAGCAACAGTTGTCAGGCATACCACGTGACTCTGTTGGTCATCGTTACATCTCTCATTAAATGCTTGACCATAACAAAGAGAAGAGGGAATAAACTATTTCGTAACGTATTTCTTAAATAGTATACGGCATAGGAAAATATAATAACCCAAGAAAAATACTTCAAAATTAAAACCGCAAAATATGACCACATGTTAAACAACAACAACTGGATATTTATTGTTTTAGCTACGCAACATGAATTTTAAGCCACATTAAATATATTTAAAATGTTTGACATTGTCGTTGTTATTGAAGAATGAAGAAATTTTATACATTTATATGCGTCTATATTGATCGAAGACCTCAAGAACCAATATATCTTTGCCTGTTTTTAGTTATATAGCATTTTTTCTCATTGAGGGTTAAACTGTAGCCATTCCTTTTTTTCTACTCCCGTCAACGACGGACGTATTATGGTATACCGTTGTCCCTCTGTCCGTCCGTCCTACCGTCCGACGTAAATATATCGCACACTAACTCGAGTACGCCTTGTAAATCAAGTGGATGTTTTTTTATGACAGGGGAAATCCTTTTGAGAATTATTTTAAATATTTGAAGGTTTCATAAAACAGCTGTCCATAGGACAGACTACCGATGCCAAGTGCTGGTACTAGCTCACCTGGCCCAAAGTTAATGTCACTATGACTGCAAATTAATGCCTATATCTCACCTTTTGCAAAATTCATCATAGACGAAACAAAGACCAATTCAATAATAGGAAAAAAAACATTTAGAATTTCATTTTTTATTGCAATATTAGTGCTTCCTCATTTTATCCTTGTATTTTACAGATTCTCTGAGAATGTCTCATCATATAAACAATATTCACATCCCTTCCTTTTGAAAAACCTCTATATTTCATACTATATTATGTTTCTACAGTGAAATCACAAATTTTACAAGTTAAACTTTCCTTAGACTTTTTTTTCTACAGATTATTAAAATAGGACTTAGTATAGATGTACAATACGTCTAGAATTAATAAATAGTTCTTATCCTTGCCAAATATATTTTTATATACATTTGTAATATAACAAAAATTTAGAAATAATCTCAGAAACAGTCTCATATAAAATATAAAAAATAACATTTATCGAATGCTGCTGCATTTACTAGCACTTCAGCCCTAACTATAAAGGGAGAAAGATGTGAGAATGTCTCAATGATGGTTTATTAGTAATTACTTGTAGCAATTGGTTTCAAATACATTCAACTCTCGTTGCCTCAAACTCATTTGAGTTGAAATTTCTGACGAGTCGAACATTTCTTATGGTCCTTAACTTTGTTCCAGATAATTACAAGTAAAATTGACTCCTGATGTGTCGAAATTCAATGAGTCTTTTGTCTCGAAATAAAATCACGGTCCCTATATTAACAAATACATTTAAGTTGTTTTCGTTTTATCGAGGTTATACACAAATTATTACGTTGGAAATGAAACTGGCTTTAATAGTTAATCCGAAATTCATTTAATTTCCAGTCATTAATCACTGAATGATGTATGACGGTTTTGTCTTCACCCGATGTTACCTTGAATTGTTATCTTAGATGATTAAAGAATTATTACACGTTTTAATTCTGAAATCACTTGTAATTACGTTTAATTAGCATGATAATCACAAACTAATGAGATTTGATGAAATATTAAATGAGCTACATTGGCGTTTTTTTATGTTTAATAAAATCATTACGTAAATGAATATAAAAAATAAACCGAAATGTCTCAATTTATGGAAAATATTATTCTTTGACATAAAATACAATTTTATAAGGAAAAAAATGCAAAATATATTACTGTGAATGCAAAGAAGCAAACACCAATCATCGAACCAGAATATGTTTTAGGATTTCATTGCTTTATTCTGGAGTTGTGTCTCTTTGATCTAACACATTTACGGTCTCTGATCGAGTCGAACTACGAATGTGTCGAACTTTTTCTGTGTTCACGCAACTTTTGAGATAACGAGAGTTGACTGTATCACTCAAGTTTCGTTTCATTTGGCCAAGCAGTTTCAGAGAAGATTTCTTTATAACAACCTATCAGAAACAAGAATTGTCCATCACAGCCATGCTTGTCGTCCAAACAGATGAAAAAATTAATTTCATAAAAGACTTTCCATAGATGATTCCTGTCTGACAGTTTTGGCCAGGTAGTTCCAGAATTTTTTTTAATCAACCAATGAGAAACAAGAATTGCCCATGACGGCCATCTTTGTTGCCCGATCTTGACGAAATGGGGATACTTTGTAAAGAACCTCCCATAGATGTTTCCTGTCAAGTTTCGTTCCATTTGGCCAAGAGACTTCAGAGGAGAAGATTGCTTTATATCAGTCAATCAGATAAAAGAACCGCCCATGGCGTCCATATCTGTAGTCCAATAGGGACGAAATGAAGAAATTTGATAAAGGACCTCCAATTTATGCTTCTTGTCAAGTTTCGTTCCATTTGGCCCCGTATTTTCAGAGGAAAAGATTTTTTATATCAGCCAATCAGAAACAAGAACTACCCATGGTGGCCATATTTGTAGTCCCATCGGGACAAAACGAGTACCTCTTATAGATGCTTCCTGTCAGGTTTCATTCCATTTGGCCAAGCAGTTCCAGAGAAAAAAAATTTAAATCAGAAAAAAATTAAAAAAGAATTGCCCATGACGGCCATGTTTGTTGCCCGATCTGGACGAAACGAGGAAAATTTGTAAATAAACTCCCATATATGCTTCCTGTCAAGTTTAGTTCCATTTTGCCAAGCGATTTCAGAGAAGATTTGTTTTTATATCAGACAATCAGAAACAAGAACTGCCCATTGCGGCCATATTTGTAGTCCAATCGGAACGAAATGGGGAAACTTTATATAGGACCCCAATATATGGGTCCTGTCAAGTTTTTTTTTTCCATTTGGCCAAGCAGTTTCAGATGAGAAGATTTTTGAAAACTCAGTCAATCAGAAACAAGAACTGCCCATGGCGGCCATGTTTGTTATCCGATCAAGATAAAATGAGCAAACGTTATAAAAGACCTTACATAGATGTTTCCTCCCAAGTTTAATTCTATTTGGCACAGTGGTTTCAGATTAAAATGTGAAAAGTTAACAGACGGACGGACGACGGACGCCAAGCGATGACAAAAGCTCACATGGCCTTTCGCTAGGTGAGTTGAAAAGAAAAATTGATTGATTGATTGTTCTTTGCTTAAAATCCAGATGTATATACTTCATGCTTCTTCAGGACGAGAACCAGTTCAACAATTTTGGGCAGTGCCTAATAATTTAGCCTTCTATAACGGTCATGAGTCTACTCTTTTTCGAAAGCTACAGAAGGCAGGGGTCTTTATTGTTCACTTTCAGGCTTTCCGTTTGATCTGGCAACCTCAACCACAGGGTCTCCCCTGTTCGAAACCTATAGAATAGACTCACTAGACAGCTCTGTGAGTTGAGCTACCGTGACAATATAACTGACGAAACCGAGACATAAAAGAAAGAAAAGACGACAATTGGACAACATAAACTGAAACAAACACCGGGAAGGAAGTGGTTCTCTTGAAAAAGAGTTCCTGTTTTTGTCAAACATAATGAAAAAAAAAACAATAATTTCTTACTCTGAAGGTTTAACATTCGCATATAAAATCCTCAATTCGACAGTTAATGAAAATAACTATAACCAAACACTTTGGAATAGAACAAGTTAAAACAAATTAAAGAGTTATAGGAACCTTTAGCCTTTGTTAGTCTGTGTGTTTTTTGAATTTTGGTACATTTTTATGTTTCGGAGTTTAGTGTGCCGTCCATTTTGCTGAACTAGTATGCATTATTGTTTAGGAGGCAGCTGAAGACCGCTTCCGGGTGCGGGATTTTCTCGCTGCTTTGAAGACCCATTGGTAGCCTTGAGCTGTTTTCTGCTCTTTGGTCAGGTTGTTGTCTCTTTGACAGATTCTAAAGAGTTATAGCGAATAATATTTTAGGATTGCATATAAAATTATAACGAATTAAAGAAAAATCATTTTATTTAGTAAGATTGTCGTATATTCTGTTCTAATGACTCCATGAAACTGTGGCACCAAAAGGACTACCTTTACATTTGATCTTTGGTCTGTCAATATTGTTTCCCCAGGTAATTGTAGAACCGAACTTTTTATTTCCGCAGCCAATGCTCCTAAATCCACTTCCAGGGACGTGTCCTTGGCAGCACACCAAGGTTCCAGCATTTCCAGTGACAGTTACGGAGTATCTAACTTTCAGGCCCGGCGATCCAATAATGGAGCTAGATGAACTGTATAAAAAAGTGAGAAAAATATCCTAATCTCTTTCCCTCTCTTGAAATTTATACGCTAGCGTAAATAAACTATATACTAAAGGTATTAAAGAGAATATACGGGAAATACTTCGCGTTAAAAATAATCGTTAATAGTTCAAAATAATAATATAGAGCGCTACATTAAACAAGTAAAAATTACAAAGAAATTAATTTAATCCAATGATATATGGTTGAAATATATGCATTTCATTTTGTGAAAATCACGTTTGAAGGTTTTCTCGGGGCATTGTACAAGATTTATACATTTAATATATACAGGAGAATCCGAAAAATCTCGGAACCTTGTATGCAATTTTAATTGACAGAAATGTTAATTTCACGTTGATCCAGATGAAATTTGCATACAATCTGAAAATCTAATACCAACCGACACTCAGATCCAAAAAACAATGGAGGGGCATAACACGATCCCCCGCCTCCAACAATGGAAGATACTTGTAAAACCATCACTATGGCAACCAGTGTCAGATTCCACATTTCCATTATTACCAGATCTGAAAGTAGAGTTAGTTGAATATAAATTTAAATTTTACAATAAGTTTGGAAGCCTTTGCCAGAATCATTTTCCTCTTGAAACCCAACTTTCATTTTTTTCGTCAATGGTGGTTTTTATTGATTTTTATCTCTATTATTGCCATTGAAATGACAATAGATTTCAAATAGTTTGTGTGTTAGTGTTACAATAAAGGATACTTAAAAACGGGTTAAAAAGTAAAAAATTATCAAAGACAACTAAGTAAATTAACAATGACATCCATAATTATTGAATGCTTTTAAGAAATTGAATCAACATGAACCGAAAAATGTCTTGGTTTTGAACCTTTTAATTAAACATATCTTTAATAAAATAGATTTATATACACAGAAAAATTTCTTTCTGGTCCCGAGAATCAAATTAAAGTGATTGTTTTTAACTCTTTCAGGGTGGAACTAATATAAAGAGGTAGGCCCATTTTCTCCTACATTTATTTCACTTCAAGGGCCATTTTCAAAAAGTCGGCTAAAACCTTTCAAAATCTGTGGTGGCATAACCTGGTATGTGTTGTATCTTAAGATTTGCTTATAATAACTAACAAGCAAGTTATTAAAAAAATTGTACATACCTCAATATAGCTTTGGGAGACTGTTTTAACAAAAGTTGCCAAAATAACGTCTTTAAGACAGTTTTTCAACATGAAGAAAACTCAAAACCAAAACGAATTTTTGGCTGTAAGTTAGATTATGTATCTCCTTTCATTCGACATAAGAATCGTTTCGGTTCTGGATTTCAATATTCAAAAAAGTGATGCAAAATGACCCAAATTGCCTATATAAACGATCTTTGCACGTAGAAAACTTGTACTTATTAATGATTAAGCTTAAAATTGTTGTTTTTTAATTTAAAAATGTATTGCATACAATCGTTTACAATAAAAAGTAGATAAATATTTAAGATTAAAAATCTATGGTTATGAGTGAAAAAAATACTCAGAAAAGTGGCCCAACTCCTTTATCAGAACGTTTACACATTTGTTATATAAAGGATAGCGTCGTGTAACAGTATATGTACTTACAGTTTGATAGAATCCGTCTTGGAATATAAAGTAAACATTCTTATTTATATATAAATATTTCCCGGATATGTAAAAACCCAAGAAAAAACTTCAAAATTAAAACCGCAAAATATGACCACATGTTAAACAACAACTTGATATTTATTGTTTTAGCTACGCAACATGAATTTTAAGCCACATTAAAGATGATAGAGAATATATATAAAATGTTTGACATTTTCGTTGTTATTGAAGATTGAAGAATTTTATACATTTATATGCGTCTATATTGATCGAAGACCTCAAGAACCAATATATCTTTGCCTGTTTTTAGTTTTTTCTCATTGACGGTTAAACTGTAGCCATTCCTTTTTTTCTACTCCCGTCAACGACGGACGTATTATGGTATACCGTTGTCCCTCTGTCCGTCCGTCCGTCCGTCCGTCCTACCATCCGATGTAAACACTAACTTGAGTGCGCCTTGTAAATCAAGTGGATGTTCTTCAAACTTTAACACATTATTACAAATGGTAGTCTGAGGGTCTGTATAATTTTTGACGATTTTCACTTTTGTCGCTCCAGAGTTATGGGACTTAGATTGTCCACAAAAAAACCCCATTTTTTTACATGTCGCGCACTAACTTGATTACGCCTTGACTGATTTTATCCAAACTTTTAAACATTACTACAAATGGTGGTCTGAGGTCTATATACGTTTTGACGATTTTCACTTTTGTGGGTCTAGAGTTATGGGACTTAAATTGTCCAAAATTAAACAATTTTTTATATGTCGCACACTATCTCCAGTACGTCTTGACCTATTTTCTCCAAACTTTAACACATTATCTGAGGAAGGATATTTTTCAAATTAGGATTTTGAACTATATCAAATTCAAATATTATTATATAAATATACAGTAACCTTTAAGCAGTGTTCTTGTTTATAAATATGATCGTTAATTACATATATATCTGCAATACAACACCTACATTTGAAGAAACAACGTTAGAATAAGGTTTCAATACTAATCTAAATGACTTAATTTTTGTGGTACATCATCCATAGTCATTTGTGCACTGTTCGTACTGTGGTTGCATCAATGGTCTGTACAAGTGGTTAATGGCATACTAGTATTCCATTTAAAAAAATAAACTTCTTCGGTCCTGGACAAATCACTGGATTACGTAAGGGGAAATTAATTACGGAAACGAATAAATGATTAATAGAACAATAATTTATGTCGCATGGACCTATAGCTTGATAATAAAAACAAGAGTTGACGCACTAAATGTCTCGCCTGGGTATGAACATGGATGCAGAATAGAGATTATCTGATTCCCGATATTGTAACTCAAAGCAAAATGCATTAAAAGAAATAAATATAGTCAGGTGAAATTTATCTGAAAAAGTTGATTCATGTCTAAAATAGTGCCTAAGGTCATCTGACAGGTCTCAGACTGGTATGTACCCACCAAAAAGTATCTATACACCAACAATGGTAACATTTGTTGAAAAATCGACTTATTTGTGAGAGTCACTCAAGCATAACATTGAGGTCAGGTCAGGTGTCAGACTGACGCCTTCTTGCCAAGAATTATTTACAGACCGTATATGGTGGATATAGGTCTTAAATCTACAGAGAAAAGGACTTTATCATGAAAATGTGAGTCTCTCAAGCATGACATCCAGGTCAAGGTCAGGTGACATGTGTTAGATTGGCATGTACCAAATAACAACTATCCATAGACAAATGGAAATATGTATTGTAGTTGCTGCGAAATGTACTTAATCTCGAAAATGCTACGCTAGTCACTCAAGCATGAAATTGGGGTTAAGGTTGATTGACATGTACCAAGCTGGCATGAATGTACCGACCAAGAACAATCTATTGACAAAATGTGGTGGTCTTAGGTATAACTCTTGCTTAGAAATGGACTTAATCAGAAAAATGTAACGCAAGTCACTTAAGCATGAAAATTTGGGATCAAGGTCCGGAAACGTGTGTCAGACTGGTATGTTCCCACTAAAAATATCTATGGTTGGCCTAGGTATTACAAGTGCTGAGAACATCGACTTTATTATGAAACTTTAACAGAAATTTTACGAATGTTTATGAAGTCAATTAACCATGAAAACCAGGTCAAATTTACAAGACAAGTATACTGTTGCAAAGCGTTTATCATGATGTGTCTTTTGACCAAACATCTTAAGTTTAGGTATGAATGTATTAAGGTTTTAAAAATGTTTACCCTCTCTCCGGAAAATGAAACGTGTACCTATATCACCTTTCGTGACTTTCGTCGTAAACGAGACAAAAACCATACATTTCATTGTGTCTTACACTATTCCCCATCAGTATTATCAATATACATACGGAGGAGTGGCTTCGCTAAGCGTAAATGTCAAATGTTAATGATCGACAATAACATACAATATGTGGTTTATTTGACCAAACTCTGCACACGGCAAACTGATGTATCTGCAATTAAGCGTAGCATGCATGTCGACAATTTCGGAAAACGTTTAATTATAATCATCTTTAAAATGAAATTTAAAAGAAATCACAAAAATAAAGTTCAGAAAATAAATTGCCTGGCAAAAAGCTTTCAAAACATTTTATTCTAGTAATAATTAAGATTAAGAAAAAGGTTAAAATTACAAATTTGTGGAATAAATTGAGTTCTTAAATAACAAAAAGTTTTGGGATGTCGATTTCAACATTTTTGTATAAATGAATTTTTTCTACATATATGACATAAAAATAACAGAGTGCAAACATTAGACTGACAGGACAAGTTTTGAAATTGTGCAGTTCCTTGATCTTTATGTTTATGTAAAATGCACTCATGTGTATCGTTTTTGTTGATGTCTAAAATGAAGATCAACTCCTCTGAACTTGTAACGCACAGTAACATGTGGGTAAACAAGTACTTGAGCTGTCAAAATATCAGCAAACCGGATTTTCTATCATCATTGGTTTGGATCACAACACAAAACTAGTAAGGGAATTTTTCAGTTGGAAATTCCGGTAATAAGACTACAAATCGAATTATCTATGAAAAAGATGTTTAGTAATATATCATAAATTTAAACATCAAAGATGGTGCTTGTGATATCTATAAATTATTTATTTTATTATGACATACTTTCCCTTTAAACACGATTTTGATTTTTAAAGCCTATTTTTGTTTTTCATTTTGTTTGGAATATTTGGTAAGGTCAAGCATTAAATAAGACCAGATTTCAATAAAGGCTACAGTTTACAGAGAATAAAAATCAAAAGTTGATCTTGAAGAAAAGAAAGCTGGGTATTGGTGACTTTAGATTCATCAATGAAGAATTAAGTTTGTTTCATGGTCTTAAGGGTACAGAACACCTAGGGAACATTAAAACTCAGCTGAACGTTTTAATCACATACTATTAGTTAAGAGATATCATGCTTCTCAATTATCAAAATTGTGTTTGTCAAACTGCTATATATCCAATGAAATTAATCCAGTAAATTGTGTGGTTAAAATGTATTGAAATTTTTATACTTTTGTCAACAGGTCAAAGTAAATATTTCGTCCAAATTTTATGAAAATTAAACGATCCAAATCTATTTTAGTCAAAGTGTTGGGTACCCCATTAAAAACCTAATTGTTTGGTAAAATATAGTTGAATACAATAGCAACTTGAAAGAGTATGACAGTATAAACATTTATGTTTTAAAAAGAATAAATTCTTGGTCTTTTATAAATTTCCGACATCTAATTTTACAAAATTATGTTACTAAGTACTTAAATCGTTAGGATTCTTTTTTAATCAACTTTTACATAATGTTTTTACATGTACATACGTATATAAATAAAATATCAAAATTTCATTCTCTGGAAAGAATGATATTTGGTAAATTTAAACAAAATTTAAATGTCTGTACTTAATTTCAAGACCTTAAGCACCCCTTTGGGAAAATGGAATCTTGTGAAAAATTTAGTGATTAAGCTAATTTCAACATCGACAAAAAAACATAGATTTTAAATTCTTATCTTACAAAAAATATATATATATATATATATATATATATAAGGCCCCTTGTGTTATCCGAAAATTACTCCATTCCATACGATACATTATCCCATCGTATTTCGTGTAATTATTAAATACTGACAATTAAAAAGATCTGGATTCTATATGTATCCGATAGGGCTAAATATCATTTGTAACAAATCGAGGAAAGCACGGCCAACGACCATTCGGGTCCACCCTGAGCATTTGTCGTTTTCATGGTTCTATATTAATTAAAGTTTCTTTTGGCACACAAAAACGTACCCCCACCCCCGCATGTTATTAAGAGGGAACATAAAATAGTTGTATTACAAACTTGATATCAAATATGCAATTAATTGGATTTCATAATGATCGAGTCAGAGAGAAAGAGGTGTCAATATTTCTCTCTAAGCATGAATATTAATTTCTTCCATCCTGTCCTCAGGCAAAATGGCTAAGTCTATATTTTACCCTGGTCAACCCTCAGAAACTGATTTTTCACAAAGACCTGCAAATATGCATACCCTTACAAGTACTCTTGCCAAGTTTCATCCAAATCTGAAGTAGGACGGGTAAGAGTGATGACAAAATGTCTTCCATATAGTCCTAAGGCAAAATGGCTAAGTCCATTATTTACCCGGTCAACCCTAAAAAACTGATTTATCATAAAGTCAAGAACACAATCATGCACATCTACATACCCTAACCAGTATTCCTGCCAAGTTTCATCCATTTCATAAGTGTGATGCATAAGACAGAGTGATGACAAAAATTCTTCCATGTATATCTGTCAGAATTTACATGAAAAGTTCAAATAAACAGGGGTTAGCATAAAAAAACCAATTTCAATCATTCTAGTGAGCAGTTAGACATTCCAGAATCTTTCTGGTAAGTTAATGCTATTTGATTTAATGTATTAGATGTTGCATCAGTATATTTCATTTGTAAACAACTCAGACTCATGTGCTCAAATAATGTTTTCATTATTTTCAAACACTTCAACCAAACGTTGTTAAGGATGATCGCTGGTCTAATAGGAAATAAATAGGATTTGAAATAGGTGTTTTATTTTGAGAGAACATATGAAAAGTAAACAAATAAGCAAGAAAAAAATATAGGTTCATGTGCTCATTTTAGAGCTATAAAGCCTTGAAAATTTGCAGGAAATAGGTTTTCTCTGGATTTTTCATTGTCTTTGCATTGGCAGTTTCAGTCTCTCAAAAATGAATGAAAAAATAAAAAGGATTTCATAAAATTTTGTCAAATACCATTTTAATGTATATATGATTGAATTATAAAAGAAAAAGTGAGGGTTCATGGGCAAAAAATTTAATGTTTAAGAAATGGATAAAACCCGAGGATTCTGAAAATCTGACAAAAGACCAAAACATGACCAGCGAGCATCCTTAATGTTCAAATTTGTGGTTTGTGAATTTTACACACCAATATTTGTTACTTCATATGATAAAGTAGTCTAAGATGAGATTGATGTGTTCAGTTTATAATGGGTGTTATAGGTGAAGTTTTTAACAGTGTTTTGCCTTTTGGTGACATATAAATTGTTTTTAGGATAATGAACCCTGTCTCTCTTAGAATGTTCTTTGCCCCAGGGTATATTTTTATAAAAACTCTAACAAGTAAACATTTAACGTTGGTCCTTGATTTAACATTTTGAAACCAAATAAACTCATTTTAAATTAAAACAAATGTAAACAAATTTTGGATTTTTTATTTGAAAATATATCTCGAAGGCAGTCCAGTCTTTTCTAATCTTCCATGTTTAGTTGTATATTATGATGCACATATTTGTAAATCCATATGCAATTGTAATTCAAACACACTGAAATACCAGTATGTTACATATATAACATGATCATTTATTATCCCCGCACTTCGAAGAAGTTCGGGATATTGTTATCACCCCCGTTGGTCCGTCACACTTTCTTGTGACCTAAACTCCTCGTTCATTTTTAACTTCATGCATTTAATTTCTATACAGTATTGTCACATACTGAAAGTAGATGCGCAATAAGATTTTAGAATTTTCATTTTCAAAAACTGAGGCCCACAGGGGTCGAATTTCGAAAATTAGGAATTTAAGCTTGTGACCTAAACTACTCTTTTATTTTTCATTTAATGCATTTAAATTACTATACAGTATTATCAAAAACTGCATCTAGATGTGCAATAAGGTTTTAGAATTTTGATTTTAAAAATTGGGGCACACATGGGTCGATTTTCAGAAAAAAGGTGAATTTAAGCTTGTGACCTTAACTCCTCTTTCATTTTTCATTTTATGTATTTAATTTATATATAGGATTGTCACATACTATATTTAGATGCGCAGTAAGGTTTTAAATTTGGGCCTGTATTCAAAGGTATAATTGTGAAAAAGGTGCACAGGGATACAAAATGTGGGGAGTGCGTGAATAGCTGTCGTTTCCGACCGCCTCAGTCTAGTTTTGGAAAGCGTTTGCTCAAATTTCACACCACTTCTTCATGTCTTAATACAATGCTGAAAAGGAAAGAAAAAAACAAACAAACAGAAAGAACAAAAATTTCAACCTTTAATGACAAACACACAAGACTGGTTTTTAAATATGATTTCATTGCAACTGTATAAACATGTATGTATAATATTAGATGTGAATTTCAGTTAGATATTTACTTGTGCTTAAAGTGTATTAATCATCTAAGTTTCGTTTAGATTGAATTTTGTTTTTTATGTTAAAAACCTCTTTAAATAGTGTAGCCGCTGTTTATGTAAATTCTGACAGATATGGTCCCATATATAGCCTGCCCCTGTAGGTGTGCACTGCAATGTATATTAACTATATAACTTTTCTTTCTTTAATTTGTATTTGTGCAACAAACATGCCAAGTTTCCTTAAAATTGATTTGATTTTTTCCCCTCCTTATTTGATCTTTTCAACTAAATTCTGACAGATATGGTTCCCAATATATCCTGCCCCTGGAGGTGTCAACTATATCAACTACATAAATCTTCTTTGTTTGTATTTGTGCAAAAGACATGTTTGATTGTTATTTATTCAAATCCTTGTTTAATTAATACTACTTTGTTGGAACTGCCAATTAGAGAATATTTCAGATGATGTTGTCGTGGCGTCTGGAGAAGTGTTAAATGGAAAGAACCTTGAAAGCTGAACATTTATTAACCCCGCGTTTCAGCGAAGCGCGAGGATATCGTTTTGCTGTTCGGCGTACGTACGTTAATAATGTCCAGGATAATCTAGGTCACCAATGGATGAAGAAAAATGAAACTTGGGTCATTGATTACACTGTGAAAGGTTTCGGAATTTGAATAGCACCCCTAGAGGCCAGACTACACAGGTAGCCTAAGGGTACATTATTCCTTTGTAACGTAACTCCTATCAGGTTATCTGAAATACGGAACTGTAAGTTGGCTAAGTAATTGCCCTGCCAATGTAGATTGTACCAAAAGTTTCGGAATTTGAATACCGCACCTGGGTGCCGAGCTGTATACAAGGGTGGTCTAAGGGTACATTAATCCTTTGTGACGCAACTCCTCTCACGTTATTTGGAATATGGAACTGAAAGTTAGCTCAGTATTGCCCTGCCAATGTAGATTGTGCCAAAAGTTTCGGAATTTGAATACTCCCCTTTGGTGCAGAGCTACAAGGGTGACCTAAGGGTACATTATTCCTTTGTCGCGCAAGTTCTCTCACGTTATTTGGAATATAGAACTGAAATTAGCTCAGTATTGCCCTGCATGCCAATGTAGATTGTGCCAAAAGTTTCAGCATTTGAATAGCAATGTATTTGTTTCACTAAATTAAATGTTGATTGTTCTTAAGGTTTCGAAATTGTTTTAAGATGCGGTTCCAACTTAGTTAAATTGCCTGGAAGTCTCCAAGACCACTGGTTTTGATTTTTGATAAAAAAAAAAAACATGTATTTTCTGGATCGCATCAGCAGTAACACGTATTGGGATCATCTAGATGTCAAAAATATGTCAACTTTGGTAAATTTCCTGAAAGTGTCTCAGACTATTATTTCAGGAATTTTACTTAGCAACTATAGATTTTTTTGGATCATGTTAGCTTGATGACTTATCGGGATTATTTGGATTTCAAAAAATATCTTATTCCCATCCAAAAATGTATGCTATCATCCTATTAAGAAATTAAATCAACTAGAAATCTGTATTGTCGGAATCGACACTGATCCACGCACCCCCTGCAAGTAGTTGGGCCACTTACATATAGTCAAAAATATAAAACCTTATTCCAATCCAAAAATAGTATGCAGTCATTCTATAAAGAAAACCTAATGAAAAATGAAAAACCTTAATTCACAAGCTTAAACTGACAATTTTTGAAATTTGACCTGAGTGAGCCCCCTGTTTAAAAATCGATATTCTAAATCCTTATTGTGCAAATAATAATAGTGTAAGACAAAACTATATATAAGCAAAATGAATAAATTGCAAAATAAAAGAGAAGTTAAGGTCACAAGCTTAAATTGAAAATTTCAAATTTCGACCCCTGTGGACCCCAAGTTTAGAAAATTAAAATTCTAAAACCTTATTTCACATCTGCATATGGCGTTTGACAATACTGTATAGAAATAAAATGCATAAATTGAAAAAAAGAAGACGAGTTTATGTCACAAGCTTAAATTGATAGTTTTTCCAAATTCGACCATGTGTGCCCCAATTTTTGAAAATCTAAATTTTAAAACCTCATTGCGCATCTGCATACGGTGCATGACAATACTGTTGAGAAATAAAATGCAAAAAAATAAAAAAAATGAAAGACGGAGTTTAGGTCACAAGCTTGAATTCCAAATTTTCGAAGTTCAACTCATGTGGAAAATCAAAATTCTAAAACCTAATTGCGCATATACAGGTGGTATGCAACCATTCTATACAGAAATTAAATTCCTAAACCCAAAAGTGAAGTAGGATTTGATGTCACAAGAAAGTGTGACGGACGGACGGTACGACGGACAATCGTTATATCCCCGAAAGTTCGGGGATAACAAGTAGAACTCTTTAAGCATTGTAATTTGACTTTATTCCAGCAATTTTAGTTTATTTACATAACATGAACATATATAACACAATGCATGCACACATTTTATGTCTATGTATCAAAAATTGTTGCATGCAAAAAGAATCTACATGTATATATTATTAGAATTTTCCCCAGAAAATGATGAAATAGTCATGCTTAATGCCATAGTTATATTTAATGATTGCTTGCTTTTGAAAATATGCCATGTATACACTAAAGACACGTTGCATGTATAGACCTTAACATAGACACATGATAGAAGTTAACCAGACGTTAACCAGATATATAAAGTCAGTCATTTGTAATATGTAGGTGAAAGTGGTACACATATATACTTATGTTTCTGGGTGAACCGTACACACCGACAATACATGCATATCATTCCCCAATCATAAATATAAAGGTAAAGTACTTTGTTCCGAACTGCGTCTCTTAGTTTTCGATAAATAACAAGTGTTAGAATGCTTTATGTGAACTACATTTGTACCTTCAACTACATTTTCAATAAGAACAATAGTACTTTCCGAATTAAGTTTTATCCTAACTTTACAAATTTCTCCATTGTAAACATAGGTTAAAATGTTTTGACCTTTAGTCACCTTTCGAATAGTCCATTGTATTGTATGTGAAATGTTTAGTTAATTCAATTTATCGCAAGTTGGTCAGTTTATTCATTTTCATGCTAGTCTAAGTCTTGCCTGAGTTTATAAACCTTCAAGTATAGCACAATTATGTCTTATAGTTATTATAAAACATTTAGATACATCCAATTATTGTTGTAAAATTTGTTCCTATCTAATATTGGCTATGGAAGGGACTGAAAATTAGTTCAGGGCGGATTTGGCAGCAATATTCGTATACATGTATAATTAACTAGTCTAGAGTTAAGTAAACAAACTAAGGCAATAATATTATATCGAATGTCATTCTTTGATTCTTGAAATATCTGTAAGTAGTTGGGCCACTTACCTATAGTCAAAAATATAATAGTCAAACAATTTTTGAAATTTGGCCTGTGTGAGCCCCCGGATCAAATCGATATTCTAAATCCTTATTGTGCAACTAAATATAGTGTAGAACAATACTATATATAAGCAAACTGAAAAAGAAGTTAAGGTCACAAGCTTAAATTAAAATTTTCAAATAACGCCCCATGTGGACTCCAATTTTAAAAAAAATTAAAATTCTAAAACCTTATTGCACATCTGAATATGGTGTTTGACAATACTGTATAGAAATAAAATGCATAAATTGAATAAACAAAAGACAAGTTTATGTCATAAGCTTAAATTGATAATTTTTCAAAATTCGACATTATTGCGCATCTGCATAGTGTATGACAATACCGTATAGAAATAATATACATAAATTGTAAAATTAAAGAGGAGTTTAGGTCACAAGCTTGACTTCCAAATTTTCGAAGTTCAACCCATGTGGACGCCTTGTTTAGAAAATCAAAATTCTAAAACCTTATTGCGCATCTACAGGTGGTATGCAACCATTCTATATAGAAATTGAATGCTAAACCCAAAAGTGAAAGAGGAGTTGATGTCACAACAAACTGTGACGGACGGTCGGACGGACGGAGACAATCGCTATATCCCCGAATTTTCTTTGCGGGGATAATAAAAAACATAATAAATTTAAAAAAAGGAACAAGACAGAATAGAAACTAAAGTATTAGCAATGTGAACTCTCACTAAAAAACGGGTGTGACATCAGGTGCTCCGGAAGGGTAAGCATAGCTTACTTCGTTAACAGCACCCGTCACATTGCCAGTGAGTAAAAACCAGTTAAATGTCAAGTCCAGCGAGGTGTCAGTTCCAGAAAAAGGGCGATAAATCTACATGTTATTAATGATTTCTAGTCTCATACATGAGACAGAAACTTCGTATTGGCCAGTCAATTCGAGATGACGAGCGTAAAAGTTTTGGAGTGCAGTAATTAGACTGAACGTAACCCTGTCTTAGATTTCCATGTGAAAGCAATCTCGCTCATCCGACAAAGCCGTAGTCTGAATCACAAACACGACAGCAACGAATCAACTGTGAAATGTACAGCCCATAGGGTTGAGGCCCTGGTATGTCACTGTTACAGAAGTGGAAGTCCACAATCGGAAAATCATAATCATCACGTGTCATAAAGTTTTGATTTCAATCGCTCATTATTATCTAATTATGAAGCAGAAGTGGGTGAGTCTGTGGTCTCTTTAATTTCAAGTTCACTTGGATAGATGAAATGTAGGTTATCGATACAGTTAGGATTTTTAAGTGACAGAACATCATTTATATAGCAGAAACTAATATGAAAGGGCTGGGATAGTTTCGTTTCTTTCCTATTCAGAAGCCCCTGTTAAAACTTTAGCCTCATATGATAACAATTACAGATCGACTTCAAAAATTTAAAAGATTGTTTCCTTACATAACTTTTGAAGAAAGTTCGGGAATATAGCGATTGTCTCCGTCGTACCGTCCGTCCGCCACTCTGTATGTCGTACCGTCCGTCTGTCACACTTTCTTGTGACATCAACTCCTCCTTCACATTTAGGTTTAGGATATATTGTCTATATATAATGGTTGCATTTCGATTTTCTAAACAAGGGGCCCACAGGGGCCGAACTCCAAAAATTTTGAATTCAAGCTTGTGACCTAAAGTCATTTTTTTCATTTTAAATTTATGCACTTTATTTCTATAAAGTAATGTCACGCACCACATGCGGACGCGCAGTAAGGTTTTAGAATTTAGAATTTCTAAAATTGGGGTCCACGGGCTTGTGACCTAAACTCCTCTTTCATTTGTCAATTTATGCATTTAATTTCTATACATATTGTTATAAACCATATGCAGATGCGCAATAACGTTTTAGAATTTGATCTTTTAAAATTAGGACCCACAGGGGTCGAATCTAAAAAAACTATCAATTTAATCTTGTGACGCAAACTCGTCTTTTTCATTAGGTTTATTGATTTAATTTCTTTATAGAATGATTGCATACTATTTTTGGATGGGAATAAGGTTTTATATTTTTGACTATAGGTAAGTGGTCCGACTACTTACAGGGGATTACTGTCACTAATTTTGCCTTGTCACTGGTTATATGTTTATAATATTGTTCTTCCCAATGTGTAGAAGTGCATTAAGATTTTGAAGTTTGAAATTCATTTAAGGGGTCTAATTTTCGGACCGACAATGGTCAAATTGCTAATTTTGCCTCGTTTTTCATTTGTATTCAAAGATATGATTGTGAAAAAGGTGCACAGGGATATATTATGTGGGGAGTGCGGGGATAGCTGTCGTTTCCGACTGCCTTAATCTAGTTTCTTTTGTAATTAGAGCTATTGATTTAATTTCTTCATAGGATGATTGCATAACATCTTTAAATTGGTAAAAGGTTTTAGATTTTTGCATTTGTGTAAGTGTCCCAACTACTTGCAGGGGTGCGGGGATAACTGTCGATTCCGAAAGTAGCTTTCTAGTTTAAAAGAAATATTGGATGTGAAAAGAGCCCAGGTCATATGCGGGTCATGATGATAAGGAAAAAATATTGTTTGACAGTCCTCTTAAATAACTATTGTTGGAAGTACATAAAAGGTTTTGGCAAAACGAAATGTCTCGCGTTTGTTGAAGTAGATGCAATTTAATTTTATTAACCAGAAGGATAAAATATGTAAAAAATGCATTGCTTTTTATAATAAAATTAAGGCATTACAACTGGGCCATTCCGAGATTAGCAAGGCCATTACATAATCGCTATCAAGATGGATACACATACAGCTGCGGTCTTGATAGGGATTGTGTAATAAGCTCATAATGGCCCAGTTGTAATGCCTTAATTTTACTTATAAAAGCAATGCATTTTTTACACATTTTATCCTTCTGGATGGTTTTCATATTACTACATAGCGTCTTCTTAAAAAAAAAAAAAAAAAAAATAAAAAAAAAAAAAAAAAATAAAATGGTACACATTTTTTGGATAAAGTATACAATATAACCGCGATACTAATATTACTATTATTACAGACATTGGACATATAACAGGGCCTTTACGAAAATACCCATGTATTAATACTGTAAAAAAACATGAAAAATAATAATAATCATTTTACACAAGTTGGGCATAATCTTCTCAATAATAAAAGGAATATTTTTGCGCTGCGCAAATTCCTTTGCTTCTTTTGAAGCAATCTTTTACTTGTTTCTATTTTATTTTGGATTTACACATTTTTTCTTTGAAAACTGCTGATGAAACATAAATTGTTGGTAAGAACGCATGCATCGCATTAAAATGTTATCAGAAAAATTTGAGTCAACTATATTTCATGAATGTCATAACTCTATTATATTATCTTCTCTAGAAATAGTATGTAATATTGCTATACACATTAAGGATAAAATACTGCTCCGAATTGCAACTGGCATCACGTAAAAAAAATATTCACTTTGGAAGAAACAGTATAACTTCATTACAACAAATATAAACAAACAAATTACTGAAAAGATATTTGAACTTTGGAATCTTACCGAAGACATTAATTTCAAACGTGTTAAGGTTACTCAATTATCTGTCGGAAAATTGGAATCTTAAAGTCATTAGAATCAAATTTCCATTTTGTACATTTCTGGGCTCATTTAATCAATGTTTATTAAGGGAAATGAATTCGATTAGAGATGTTTAAGACTATTATGTCATACACTGGAATGTAAAATGTGCAAATATTTAAAAAATAAAAAAAAGCTGTATTAAGACTGAAATTAAAAAGCGAAGACGTATTCTATCTGAACGACAGTACAAATTTATGTACTTGAATTAATACAGAGTTATTGGACTTGAAAATGACCCAAAATAGTTGGATATGGTATAGTATGGAATAAGTATTCTTTGATGACTTGGGAATTGGGAAATTTGATCGGCAGGTGATTCTTTTACTAATAACGGTGCAATTAAAAATTGTTACATTCTGTCAAGGATTTAAATAGTAGGTAAATCCTACAGGGGGAGGGGGAGGGTAGTGGGTGTGGAGGGCAAAATCAAATCAAATTTGATTTGAAAAGGCAGGACCAGGATGTTGGCAAAATAAAAAGACAGGATCACTTTAGGTGTGAAAAAAATACAGGACCTGTATCAATCAGGAATTTTTTGGTTAAAATGAAAACAAAAATTAAGGCCGCTGAAAAAAAACACAGGACCAGAATTTCGACAAAAAAAATAGGCAGGATCTAACATTTGATCCTAATCCCCCTACCCCCTAAAAATCAAATGGTTGCTCCCTAATTTTGTTTCCACTGATTTAGTATACACTTGGTTATTTTGTCGGAGCCATTTAGGACTTGCAATAAGATGTGAGATTTATCATCCATTGGAGATCGTGTGGGGACCACTAGATGTCTATTTTTTTTTTTTTTTTTTTTGGTCTGTTTAATTCATGGATGAAGTATTGTTTTCTTGACATTTTACTCAATATCCGTCTTTTTCATATTGAATTTAGATACACTAAATTTGTAGACACTACAACTAATGTCTCATCAGTTGAGCCGAAAACCAAACAGATTGACGGCAACAACAACAACCACAATGTAGTGGAGTAGATTCAACAACCCTCCAAACAAAAATAAGGGCTGTTCCAACACTTGGCAAAAACCCTTATTTTCCAAAAGATATACAATTTTTAACGGTAATTTTATTTATAAATATCAGGTCTTTATGAAAATACAAGCAAGTGAGCAGTTGTAACCCTCGAGAACCTGAGAATAGTAATACATGTGTCTACCTTGCTCTGTCCTTAGATGGTTTTGACTTTGCCCTATTGGTCATTTTTGCGTTTTTTGACTTTGCTATTCAACATTTTGGATTATTTTTTGGTTTTCAACATTTTATGCCTAGAACAAAACTAAAGAGTGGTAAATCGACGACATGTGCACATCTTGTGCACAAATTTGGTATTACAGAATTTAATACGTGACACAGATGTGACGTGATCGAAATTTATCAAGGTAGTCCACTCAAACCAGTTTCAGTAAAGTTTCTCCGTGTTGCAGCACTTGCATTGACTGGTATGGAAAACAGCAATAAAGGATATATGCATTTTGGAATTTCGTATCAAGTATTTATCCACCACAGACTGTCTTATCCATATGTTTGGTACATGTAATATTTCATTTGAAATTTTAGTTTTCAATTCTTCTCAAATAGTGCTGGTATTCGATTTTTTTTATTGCACCAAGTATATTTGCAAAGCTAGACTTTTATCATTTAGTTAATTTTGTTAAAAAAGTCCCAAGCTTTATTCAACACTGTTTCAGGACATTTGGATTATTGTATTGGTTTTCAACATTTTAGGCACTGAGCACAACTGACGTAAATCGACGAAACGTTTTGTGCATCAAAATTTGTATTAAACAATTTTTTTTTTACATATTATAAAATTAATTGTTCAATTAACCGGGAAATGTACTTTATCTTTTAAGTGCTTAGTGTACAATTAATCAGCAGGGAAAGTGCATTTGATCAATAAATCATTTAGTGTTAAATCAGAAAGGACAGTGTTATTCTGATGATATCATTTAGTTTTAAATCAGAAAGGAAAGAGTGCTTTCCCATTAAATAACTTTATCTAGTGTTAAATTAGCACGAAAAGTTTAATTCTAATCAAATTACTCAATAACATCGGCAGGAAAAGTAAATTACACACTAAACATGGTTAATTAGCAGTAAACATGACTTTATATCAGAAGGAAAAGTGTACTTTTATCCATGTACTATATCAGAAAGGAAATATCTGAAATCTGATGTTAACCGACGGTTAAATTATATAGAAATTCACTAAGTTTAACTTGTGATTTAATTTAATATTCGGTTAAACGTGTTGAACCAGGCAGCTAATAAATAGTGGAATCCACAGACGTATCATATGGCCAAACTTTTGTGAACAGTACCCGTACATAGACACATCTCCCATCTTTGAAAAATCAAGTTGATCAAATTTATTATAACTATGGCAATTTGGTAAAAATATTCACCTTAAGGATGATTGCTGGTCTAATAGGAAATAAATAGGATTTGAAATAGGTGTTTTTGTTTGACATAACGTATGAATAGTAAACAATAAGCAAGAAAAAATATAGGTTCGTGTGCTCATTTTAGAGCTATAAAGCCTTGAAAATTTGCAGGAAATAGGTTTTCTCTGGATTTTTCAGTGTCTTTGCATTGGCAACTTTAGTCTCTCAAAAATGTATGAAAAAATAAAAAGGATTTCATAAAATTTTGTCAAAACCATTTTAAGGTATATAAGATTGAATTATAAAAGAAAAAGTGGGGGTTCATGGGCAAAACATTTAATGTTTAAGAAATGGATAAAATCCGAGGATTCCGAAAATCTGACAAAAAGACCAAAACATGACCAGCGAGCATCCTTAATAAAATAATAATTCAATAATTCACCTGAATCAGTGTACATTATTTTTGTATTTTACCTTTTCTCACAGTTGCGTTATATTCATTTATAATTAAAATATATATGTCTTTATAAATTAATTTTTAAGCTTTCACACCTAAAGAATATTTGTCACTAATACCTTTTTATCTCAGCAAAGTTTCAATAACGAGCATTAAAATATTAAATGTTTTATTATGTAAAATTACGACTTTTCACAGAAACTTTCCAAAATAATAATGCAGTTAAATAAAATACTTAAAATATAAAATTACAAAATAAACTTTTTGTCATAACATATGCCCATATTATGTCCAAAAATTAAATAAACAAAAGCCTGTGATATAACTACAGAGTCGATACCCCTGTTGGTGGACTCCTAGTCCTTAATCAGTTGCGACCAGTCATAACTTCTGGTCCAAGTTAACTTGCAGCAGTCAGGAAGAAGAATAGCTCTGATCAAGAACAATTCTGGTCAGGAAGTAGAACAGCTCTGGTCAGGAATTACAGCAGTCCTGGTCCACGACAGTTTTAAGAACAGCTTTATTGCAGTGCGGTATTTTTATTTATAGTGTTACAAAAAGACTTTACTGAAACTTTAAGTTGGGATTTCTTATTTATTCTAAATCCTGACTGTTACTAGAACTGTTCTAGACTATGACTGGTTATAGATATGTTCTAGACCATGACAGGTTAGAGCTGTTCTAGACCATGATAGGTTAGAGCTGTTCTTTACCATGACAGGTTAGAACTGTTCTTGACCATGACAGCTTAGAGCAGTCAGAATCGGTCAGGATTCTGTTCTAGAGCAGTCATGATTCTATTATAGAACAATCATGATTCTATTCTAAAGCAGTTCTAAAGCAGTGGGCAGAATTGTTCTAAGTTAACTTGGTGAGAGGTTAGGTCTGCACCTAACTGCAATTATATAAGAGTATCAGTTGATTGTATTTCAATACTTTGAATTTACTGGTCCTTCAATATATGTTAAATTTTGCCTTTTTTTCCACCAAATTTTGAATCATGCATTTTTTTTCAAATTACTTCCATGCCCCCCCCCCTTCATAAAAATCAAATGGTTGCTCCCTTAGATGGTTTTTGCTTTACCATTTTGGTCATTTTGACATTTTTTAATTTGACCTTCAACCTTTTGGAATATTGCTTTGCTGTTCAACATTTTAGGCCTTGAGCTCACCTGATAAAGTCATACATCGACGAAATGTACATCAAAATGTATATCATAACATTAAAAAAAAATGACTACCAATCGTCCGAGATGGACGAGAAAATAAAACAGAATAAACACAACCAAAGAAAATATGATTTGGCAACATGGACCCACAAAAAAAAAAAAAAAAACAAAACCAAAACCAAAAAACGGGATGAATTCAGGTGGTACGGATAAGCGGTTCCTGCCTCTTATAAGACATCTACCATTTTGTTCATGCCAAGTCCAATGAAATTTCACGTTCGTTGATCGAGAAAAAAAAACTAAAATTACGACAGATGGAAGAGATCAAATATCGCATGGAAAATAATTATAGAATACCTAAAAATCTACAAGAGTGAAATATGACTTTTGATTTCACTGGGTGAATTATCGAATTAGATTTCACTCGTAAATCCCGGTATTTCACCATAACAATAATATAATATATATACCATACCGAACTAAAAATTCGTTATGGCGACCGTAGAATTTTAGAAATGCTGGAGAAAATACGATGAAAAGTGAAAATGGTATCAAAGTGTCAGCGTCATATAAAGTATCAGAAAAGAACCCTCACGTGATCGTAGCGATTCTTATTAAAATAACGTTAAAACCTGATATAGCAATTATTTATTTACATGCTAAGATTCAAGACCCATTAAAGGATTTGTTAACAATTGGATAAGGTATTTATCAGTTTCGTAATTGGATCGAACTGATATTTACACGATTTTCATGATTTTAATTTATCTGAAATCCTAAAAAAGTAATGATTTACGAAATTATTCATTTGAACAACATAATGATAATGTATCTTGTAAAGTCTTAAGATAATTGGATATAACAGCAAAAAAAAACGAAAGAATGCACGATATCATCCTTGTAATATCTTTGATCTTGCAGATGAATAGTGAAAGGAAAAAAATAGATCGAAGTTGATGATAACGCATACTTCTTTCAATAACAAAGTTAAGGTAACGACCGCGACAGTGGTTATTACTTATTTTATAAGATGAAGAACTGGAACTAGTAACTACGCAGTGAGAAATAATTCATGTCAGTTGGATAACAAATTGATAATCCACGAGTGACCTATTGTTCTTGCTCGCTGATTGGTCGATGAAATTCCCCTTCGATTTTCTCCATGTTTTTCAAAGATTTAGTGACAGCGTAAAAATATGATTTAAAACTTTAGGTATTAAATCTCTTATCCGCAGTGATCGGGTTTGTGTTGTCTTTGTGTTATCTTAAAATCTTTGCGGTATTTAGGTGCCGCAATTGTAATCAAATTCACAGCGAGGCACTTCCTTTTTTTCTAGAACATTTGAAGAGAAAAGACGTGGTTGAAAGGCAAAGAATTATTTCATTTAACCCACCCCCCTTTTCCAAATTTAAATTTTCATGACTTCCAGTATTAGTTCAGTTTTCCTGATTTGGCAGCTTTGTTCATAAAAATAAAATTAAAATTAAAAATAAACGTAAATTGTAAATAGTTATTGAATTGCAAAGTTCGGTGTTTGATAGTTTGTTACTTGTATATTAAAGATATGTTATTCAATTTGAGCAAGATACTGCTGCTGTTTCTCGTATTTTTCAGAGGCAGATTGACATGTACATGATGTAGTGGTCTATGCGATTTTAATGATATTTACCTGATGTACATGGATACCTTGAGATATGTGAATAATGGCAGCAGCAAAGACTGGATACATATTAGCTATGGGCACATTTCGCTGCGCTCGGATAGCATTGTTATATATTATTCACAAACTCAGTTCAAATATTAGCCTCTGATTTCCAGGGTTAATTTCACTTTAGTCAGTTCAAATCGTTAGCCTCTGATTTCCAGGGTTAATGGATTTTCCTCAATTTCAATTTAGTAGATATGGTCTGCTATTTAAGAACAGTCGGCGACCATCATATATTATGTCTTGCCAGAATAATTAAATTGGACGTTAAAGTTGACAATTTACAGAAATTGTTTGAAGTTTATAGTTGTGATGTAAAATTAATATACATGTATTAAACTGTGGCCAATTACCGCCACTAAGCCTTAAATAATTTTTGTCTTTCTGATCATCAAGGATAAAAGACCAATTTGCTCTGTATTTGTATTTTTTAGTCTTAAATGTTTAGCTACTTTTTATTGTAAACGATTGTACGCAATGCATTTTTATGTTAGAAAACACAAATTTTATGCTTAATCATTAATAAGTTCAAGTTTTCTTCCGGCAAATGTCGTGTACATGTATATAGGCGATTTGGGTCAATTTGCATCACTTTTTAGAATATTGCCAAGAAGGACATTCAGAACCAAAACCGTTCTACTGTTATATGAAAAGAGATACATAATCTCAACTACAGCCAAAAATTCGTTTTGGTTCTTAGTGTCCTTCACGTTGAAAAACGTCTCAAAGACGTTAATTTGGCAAGTTTGTATTAAAACTGTCTCCTAAAGCAATTTTCGGGTAAGTAGAAATGTTTTTAGTA
The DNA here is from genome assembly GCA_028015205.1 of Mytilisepta virgata. Classification (NCBI taxonomy): domain Eukaryota; kingdom Metazoa; phylum Mollusca; class Bivalvia; order Mytilida; family Mytilidae; genus Mytilisepta; species Mytilisepta virgata. The sequence continues at coordinate 66,489,658 of CM051517.1, read as the reverse complement.
ACTTACTTGTAAGCTATTATAGCAAATCTTTAGAGACCACATACCAGACTATGCTTCCAGAGATTTTGAAAGGTTTTATGCGACTTTTTAAAATTGTCCTATAAGTGAAACAAGAAGCTTCCAAGAGCCTGAATCGCTCACCTGTTAGATCTTGCATCAATGATAATTTTTGCTATCTAATGTATACCGTCACATTTTCGCCTTAATATCGACTTGTATTGCTATATAATAGGACCCTGAATCTAAATAAGTATGATTGCTAGGGACTTTTTCATTGGTTGCTATGGACTTTTTCAATGACCTTGGCCCTTGATCCCTCCATTTTATTTGCACAGCTGCCATTTAATTTATTTCAAGTTATTCTCTAAACATCTGTGACGATATGTCAGACATTATTTTTACTGATAATTACTGTTTATATGTAAATAATCTTTCAAGGCAAAAACTCCTATAAGGGGTCAATTGATGATTATGGTCAGGTTGATTTATTTGTAGATCTTACTTTGCTGAATATTTCTGCTGTTTACAATTTGTCTTTATCCATAATAATATTCAAGTTAATAACCTAAAACGGCAAAATTTCCTTAAAATTAACAATTCAGGGGTAATCACCAGAAAATATTCGTCTGAAAATCTCATGGTAGGTAGATCTTGACCTCATTAAAATTTTACTTCTTGATAGTTATGCTCTAACTGCTTTAGTTTTTGAGATATGAGCTAAAAAGTGCATTTTTCACCTGTGTTCTATTCTTAGCCATGGCAGCCATGTCACTCGATGAACAAGAAAATAACAAACTTTATAATAGATACCCTAAGGATTTTTCAGCCTACAGTTAGTTGCAGACATTACCGCTCAACAAGTAAAACTAGAAATTTGTGCCATCATAAATGTCCATCCCCGCACTGCACAAGTAAAAAAAACAATTAACAGGTAAAATTTAGCAATTTTACAATCAGTCTGAAAATTGAAACCCTGAATCAAATTTCAAAATTGAAAACCTTATTGCACATCTACACATAGTGAAGAACAATATTACATGTATAAAGAAATGAAACCACTGAAACAAAACAAAAAATGAATGAGTATTTCCAGAGACAAGGCAAAATTAGAAATTTCACCATTTTCGGTCACAAAATTTGAACCCTTAATAGATTTTCAAAATTAAAAACCTTTTCGCACATCCTACATTCTGTCGTCGGCGTCGGCGGCGTCAACATTTACATTCTCCCTGTGGTTAAAGGTTTTTAAATATTAATAACTTTCTTAAACCATTCTGGATTTTTACCAAACTTTGATAGAAGCTTGTTCATGATAAAAACAATAGTATTCAGAGGAAAATTTTGTAATAAAATTTGACAGAAGCTTCTTTATGACCAATACATAACATGTGGAGAAAAAATAAGTACATTCAACTATTACACTGAAAACATAGACATCAGCGTAAATAGGCGAGATACTGGGTTCCGTGGAAGCCGTACGAATGTTTTATATAAAATTCAATAACAGTAAAAATTTACAAATAACTAACAAGTACTTACAATAATTTACAACTTATAATTGTCAATAACATCCAGCTTTTCCAAATTTCGGAATTCCAATAAAATAATCAAGCAGTCAAATTGTTTCTGTTCTCATAATAATGTTATGGACCTCGGTGGCCGAGTGGTCTAGGTAGTAAGTTGACTACTAATGATCACTAGCCTGTCAACACTGAGGTTGTAAGTTCGAATCTCACCTGTGGTGGAGTGTGTTCTACTCCGATCTTCATTGATAAGGATTGCCAATTTTTCTACCGAAGGTAGGTGGTTCTCTCCGGGTATCCCGGCTAAACTGGTCGCCGCATTTTCAGCCGATTCGAAGCCTCATTCGTATACCGAGTTTATGACAAGTCAATGCACTGTTGCTGTCTACACATCTAGTGGATGCCAGGCCTTAAAATGTTTTCATCTGCACAAGTATGTCTGTACTCAGAGTGATTTGTATGTACTCAGCCATATTTGTCCATTTGTTATGATGAACCTTAACAAAAACCAAATTAATATCTTTTACAATAAGCCAAAACCCCAACCCTTCATATCTGGGTTTACAATGGAAATAAAACCAGAAGAAAAAATAAAAATAACTAAATAACTGAAAAAAACCCAAACAATCAACAATATAAAAGATATGAAGGCAAGTCAAACAAACTTCAAAAAACAAACAGGTCAAATGTAACATCATAAATAAATAATCACACCAACCGGGAATCGAACCCGGAACCATTGGAATACTCCTTTAGCTCAGTTGGTACAGCGGTGGACTACTGTACCAAAGATTCCGGGTCCGATCACCGGTTTGTGCGGTAGGTAATTTTGGGAGACAAATCATGCTCTACTGTTACATAGCTATACCTAAACAAAAAACAAAAACAAAAAAAAAAATAGGTTTACTTTATTTTAAAATTCTATACGAAAACAATTTACTTGTTTTATATCAAAATTGACATCGGTGAACATTTCACAATGGTTAAATGTATGTTTTATAATGTTGATACTAGCTATAAAAATGTTACAATTTTCGAAAATTAACGAATATCTCCCTTGCTCATAGCTCAGTCCTTAGATGGTTTTGGCTTTACTTTTTCGGTCATTTTGGCATTTGAATTTGCTCTTCAATGCCTTTGGGTTATTGTTCAGCTTTTTTTTAGTCCAATAACAGAATGATCACTCATTGTGAGTTTGTTATACACCTGTAGACTTAAGTTCAATTACAGAATGATCACTCAGTATGAGTTTGCTATACACCTGTAGACTTAAGTTCAATTACAGAATGATCACCCAGTATGAGTTTGTTATGAGTTTGTTATACACATGTAGACTTAAGTTCAATTACAGAATGATCACTCAGTATGAGTTTGTTATACACCTGTAGACTTAAGTTCAATTACAGTATGGTCACTCAGTATGAGTTTGTTAGTCCTATAGCTCGGTCCTTACATGGTTTTGGCTTTACTTTTTCGGTCATGTTGGCGTTTGAATTTACTCTTCAACGCCTTTGGGTTATTGTTCAGATTTTAAAATTTTTAAGTCTTGATCACAACTAATGATCGAGTCGTAAATCGACAAAATGAGCACATATTTTGCATCAAACGTGGCATCGGGGATTATATAAGCCAACCAGCAATTACACAACAAAATCTATTTGTTATGATGAACCATAACAAAAGCCAGTATCTTTTACAATAAGCCAAAACCCCAACTCTTCATAACTGAGTTCACAATGGAAATAAAAACAGAAGAAAAGAATAAAAAATGAAAATAACTAAAGTACTGAAAAAACCAAACAATCAACAATATAACAGATATGAAGGCAAGGATTCACAAAAACAACACTTAGCTTACCAAGAATGATAAAAACGAATAGAATTATAAACCGATTTCATGACTTTTTAAGGTTCTGTGTTATGGCCTTGTTTACGATTCTGTACACTGATCAGGAAGGAAGCTTAAGGAAAATAATTATTCTAAGTAATATGTTTATATTATGTGGGAGGAAGATAACTGATTTATAATGCCATTCAATTCTCTATTCATAGGTACGCATGTAAAAGTGTTGTCATGAGTCTGACATTATCAATTTACAAACAAGAACTCGTTTAGTCACGTGTTAAAGCATGGGCGGCTTTCTAAATGTGGCGTTTTATGTCTCTGTACAGAAGATCTCTAATTCAACAAACCTTGGAATTTGTATATCAATGTTTTGGAATATTTTCAAGACACCCTTTTAAAATTACTAATAAATGTTCAAACACGTACTTAATTGGCTGTAAAAGTAATACAGCAAAATGACCATCATAGTTACAGTAATACAGCAAAATGACCATTATAGTTATTTGAATGTCAAAGAGACAACAACCCGACTATGAGTTTTAGATAAATGTGCTTAATGTAATGAACATAGAGAAGTTCTCGCCCGGACAAACCAGTATCTTGTATATTATAAGAGCATACATATGGCAAACCGTTTTACTATTTATTCTAACTTCAAGATATCTCATATAATATATAAGATATCTTATATAATCTAGTTTTTATATATATGATTCCTTGTTTTTTCGATTTGTAAATGACTTTATTGACTTTTTTATTCAATTGCTCAGCTACCAAAAATAGTACCAGATTCAAGATGGATGTCGCCTGAAAAGGGAAAAGTTTTTTTTATTTCGGTTAGGAACAACTCTTCGATGTTTGAAATGGAATTATAAGGATTAAATACGATTTTGTATGAGTTTATGGATGTGTAAACTCGGCCTTTTCACTCACAAACTCAACAAAAAGGCCTTCGGACTTTATTTAGTTTGTGAGTGAGTCGGCCGATTTTACACATCGATAAACTCATACAAAATCGTATTTATATAGATTCTCCTTCAGGTACGAGTGAGTTATGGAATTTCTCCACCCAAGATAGTTAAATTTTCGATTTTCAACAAACGAGCCTTCAGCAAGCGTATTAAAATATAAAATTTAACTATTGAGGGTGGAGAAATTCCATAACTCACGAGTAAATTAAAGGAGAATCTGTTCCTCCTATGATTTTCGACAAAAACCTCAAGAAAATATCGTTGCTGTGTAGTGTGTTTACATAGACGTCATTTCGGGACTTCTCTAGTTTATCGTTCCAGTAACTGTAGAAAAAAGGGCGGTAATTCCCACGTAGAAATTTAATCACTGGGAAGTGGTTAAAGATATTATGTATTTTTATCCCACCGATTAAACACGTCAAGAATAGGAGAAAAAATCCTATAATACACCTGCAGACTTAAGTCTCATAGAAGAAGGATCACACAGTAGTAGCTTGTTATATAATTGTAGACTTAAGTCCAATAACAGAACGATCACTCAAAAGAAGCTTGTTATTCACTTGTAGGCTTAAGTCCAATAATAGAAAGACCACTCAGTATTAGCGTGTTATATAATTGTAAACTTAAGTCCAATAACAGAACTATCACTCAATAGAAGCTTGTTATTCACATGTAGACTTAAGTCCAACGACAGAACAATCACTCAGTAGAAGTTTGTTATTCATCTGTAGACTTAAGTGAAACAACATAACAATCACTCAGTAGAAGCTTGTTATTCGCTTGAAGACTTTAGTCCAATAACAAAACGATCACTCAGTATTAATCGGTATAAGCTTGTTATACACTTGTAGACTTAAGTCCAACAACAGAACAATCACTCAGTAGAAGCTTGTTATTCGCTTGTAGACTAAAGTCCAATAACAAAACGATCACTCAGTATTGATCAGTATAAGCTTTGTATACACTTGTAGACTTAAGTCCAACAACAGAACAATCACTCAGTAGAAGCTTGTTATTCACTTTTAGACTTAAGTCCAACAACAGAACAATCACTCAGTAGAAGCTTGTTATTCACTTTTAGACTTAAGTCTTATAACAAAACGATCACTCAGTATTGATCAGTATAAGCTTTGTATACACTTGTAGACTTAAGTCCAACAACAGAACAATCACTCAGTAGAAGCTTGTTATTCACTTTTAGACTTAAGTCCAACAACAGAACAATCACTCAGTAGAAGCTTGTTATTCCTTGTAGACTTAAGTCCAATAAAGTGAGCATGTGGTTGTTGATTTAGTATTGAAATTGTGGTATTCTTAGATATTGATTGATATTAAATGTGTCTTAGACTTGCAATATCAATTTTTGTAAGCGTTCTGTTGACTAGTAAAATTTTCCGCTCGAAAACAACAAATAGACACGACTCTGGAAGTGTGCCTAGATTGGCATAATTTATAAAGTAGAGATCATGCATTTTTTGTTGTAAACATAGGATTATAGTGTATACGATTAAGCAAAACAAACCGTGTGTATTGCAGATTAGCAAAGCAAATATACACGTATTAATAATTGATTTCAATAATGAATTTCAGAATATATGAATATTACAAAAACATGTTGATCGGAACTGATACACATAGTTAATTTTCCGGCTTTTGATGACTTATCCTGAACGAGTAAAGTCTGTAATTCTTTATCTCATTTAAACCAATTGCTGTTGCTGTATCTCAGCCGCACCATAAAGTAACCAATCAGCGACCAGTAAATATTTCAAGATGGCGTGTATGTCTATTGAAACTAATAGCTCCGCACCGTGATGCGAAGCAATAAAACCCCCAATAAACCAGTCTGCAGGTAGTTTTTCACGAATAACTCGAATATTTCATTAACATGAAATTAAAAAGCCTTACTGTACCTTTTGTTTCCAATGGTCATGATCAATTATAGTCTATTCCACTGGTGAATTACCTAAAAATATTTCAAAAGAGCGGATTTTTTGTTTTTTTGTGTGCTATTCCTTGATTTTTGCGTAAAATATGACGTCACCGCAAACAAACGTGACGTTGCTGAATATGTGCAAGTTTTATTTTCAAAAGTTTGAACCATGTTAAGTTTTGTGAAATAAGAAATTGTTATTTGAAATATACAGGATTGTTATAATCTCCAGAGTTTTTCATAAAGAAATCAGATGCAAATTATGTGGGACACGCAGTAAATGTTAAATAAATGTACAAATGTAGTAAGCAAATCAAATATCTAAATAACAAAACCTTATTAAGGTCAGATATGTATTTGGGAAAAAGTCCCCTTTTCAATTACTTTCATGGCAAAGATAATACCTTCCAAGATTTAAAATTCAATAAATGTGAAAATAAAATGCGTAAATAGAAAAAAAAATTGTATTTCAAACCGTAATATCGGTACTTTTACCAAACGTAGTGCTGCGCAGACGACAACAGTTAACAAAATAAATTCATAAGACTTAATCAGTGCATAAAGATTGAAGGCTTCCGCGATCCATATTTAATAACCATACACTGAAATCCGTCTTTATTGTTTTTGTATGAGATTTGAGAGAATTATTGTACAATAACTATACCATTTTCCAACAGTAATTGTGTTGGAATTTTATTACTATTTTCTGACGTCAATAGAATTCAATGTGCGTATGAAATTAATGTTACGAAAATATACTGCTGGTTCGAGTTTCTTAGATTTCTGTGTAAATCAAATTTTTATTGGGATTTCATGAACAGTTACAATTACGAAAACATTGTGTTGTTGTAAAACGGAGTCCAGTTAAAAAAATAGAATCTGAAAACTGTTTCCTGCTTGTTTCTAACTGCTAATCTGGATTTCTGCTTGTAAGCTTTTATCACTTGTTTGTCATACTATAATTGGTCGTAAATCGCCTCAATGGATGGATTTTGAAGATGTTACCAATTTTGATGCACATTATGTGCACATTTCGTCGATTTACGACTCACTATTTGTGCACAAGGCCCAGAATGTTGAAAATAAGCCCTGAACGTTATGCAATCCTCTTTGTAGGAGTATTGAAAACAGGCGATAGAGTAGATATAACACTGGCAGATAATGTCTTAACTATTACTGTGCAAAAAAACTAAGTATGTTGCGAAACAGCTCATGCGACAATAGATAATAAGAAAAAAATGAATGGAAATGGTGAGCTGTCAAAAGGGGCATAAAACGACATAAAACGACTAATACACAAGTCGAACAAAACCAAATATAAAATCGTAAAAAAACAACAACAATTTAAATAGTTAAAAATACCCAACGTTTCGATCAATATGTACGGACTCAGTCTCGCTCTGGGTTTCAAAGAGTCAACACCTTTTTATTTTTATTTTTTACATGCTCGTGATCAAGACCATATTGGTCGAAACGTTGGGTATTTTTAACTTTTTAGTTTGTTGTTTTTTTTACGATTTTATATTTGGTTTTGTTCGACTTGTGTGTTTCATACATTTTAGTCGTTTTATGCCCCTTTTGACAGCTCACCATTTCCATTCATTTTTCTTGTTATCTATTACTATGCAAGACTTGCTTCTGCAAAAAAAAATTAAATAAAAAAATCAAATCAAATATCACGATACAGGTACGGCAACTCATTTATTCTTTATTAATTAAGCACACTCTTTTACACATAATTTCCGTAGTCATGGAGATCTAATTATCTTTACATGACAAATGCGTCTATCATGATTCCCATTTTTTGAAGAGATTGGAACGATCCTTATCTATAATAAGAAACTATTTCCATACACAGCTATAGCCTCTGGTTAATTTTTAAGAAGTAACACTATTTTCGGTTATTATTCTTCCGTTCTATGATCAAATTATGACTTTTACTAGCCAACTCTCCAAACGATGCTTATAGGAGAAAACCATTGAAATATAGATGTATTGACCATTTTCTTTCGAGAAAATATATACTGAAGGTTATTTAAGCAAGCAGATATGTATATCATCTTATCGTATATTGAAATGGAAGTCTGTACTGTTTGATCGAACAAGAACTGCCAGATTTTGAAATAAAATAAAAAATTAACGTAAATTTAAATAATCCTCAGTCGAAACGTATTTATTAATGGGTTTTATTCACTAACAATACAATATAAGCCTAAATATGATAAAACCTGTCAACACAAAACAAAATGTCAAAGTACGCCAATACAGCACATACCCGTCCAATATGCCGTATTGACTAGTCAATATGACATATTGCACAGGTTAGGCATTAAAGGATCATATTGGACTAGTCAATAAGACATATTGGACTGGTTAGTCAATAAAGGTATAATTACGCAAGGTTTTCCATATTGGCTTAGTTATTGGTCCGAGGCAAGCCATATTGGACTGAGGCGAAAACATTGCGCAATAATACTATAATATTTTGTGATGTAATAATACATATCTTTTTTTCACGCACTATTTTTAGGAAATGCTAATTTTTATGTTTCTTTAATCAATAACGTACAAAAACATATACTTTGGATAAATAAAAAAATTGAAATATTCCCCCTGTTTGGCAATGTATATGAATGAAAGCATTGAAACCGTCCGCTGTAGTTTTGTTAAGGCTCATTTCTCATGATGTCCTTCTGTGTAGTCTTCCTAGAGTTATCTTGATTGTGCCTTGCCGGTAATTGTTTTAAGTTTCTAGTACTGTCGAACAGTATCAGTATTTGCAGGAACACTTTAACCATTAGTTGTTATTTTTTATAAACACCCGCATCAAACTCCTCGACAGTTCCAGTTCTGTCCGTATTCCTCCTGGTAGTAGAGGTATGTACAACCGCAACGGACGTAGACACCGCACCGGAGTGTGTACCCGTATGTGTTAAAATGAAACTGTGGCGGATATTGTTAAATGTAACGATATCCCGGTGTATCCTTAAGGGACAACATAAAAATTTTAACTTTAAAATTCTAACTTAGGATAAAAAAAAATCACTTTGTTTTTTTATGTCGTCCCTAAAAAGAAACATTTTTGGATACAGACTTTACTTCTATTATGTCTATTAATCTTTTTCTATAACTTTCTGTGTTGTAAAACTTGAACAGGTTTTTTCTTATTTCACTAGAATCCGTTAAAAATTAATATCATAAATTGTCTAAATGCATTCTTATTCAAAACAAATTTTATCGTCACTTTTGGGAATCTATTTACGTATAATATTATTTGCCTTTCTAAATTGTGACAGTCCTTTCAAATAAATCTGTCATTTTTGCCATTAAAGGCATTGCATTTATTTTATGATAACATTTTATTGTGAAGGTATCTAAAAGTCACAGACTCAGCAATGAATACTTTAAGATTTTTTCCTTTTTAATTGTGTCATACATCAAAAATTATTTCATAAGCTAGCTTCACGATTTTAATGAAAAGTCAAACGCTGATTCTTGAAACTATTATACGACGCCCTTGACAATGATATTGAGTTAATAAAAAAACATTTACATTTATCTATAAACGGATATCTTGAAAATTCCCATTTAAATGATTTACTGATGCAATAGGAATTCTTGTAATACGTAAATTTGTTTGACATTGTGGAGTATTATAAAATGTCCATATTTGATGTTTGTTTGTTTGTTTAGTTTGGGGATTAATGACGTTTTCAGCACATTTGGCCATTTTTATGGGCTAATAAGAGCTGAACATTTTGGGGTCATGATACTCGCTATTGAAGGCTGAATGGTTCACTCATCTTGTGAATTTTGGTATCTGTTGATTTTTTTTTTGTCTTATAAGAGTGATAGGCATAAGCCAAAGCGAGATTTTGCACTTTAACGCCATATAATATTCATCACGAATTGATTGACAGAATTGGTTACAATATCAAGTGAGCAATCGTATAAAAATGTAAAATAAACATCTAAATTCAACGGAAAATACAAAGAATAAAATAACTAAAAAGTACAATTTGTGAAACGTAACAGTGGAACAACCAAAGTTGTATGAAAAGTAAAAGATACAGAAAAATCTTTCACGAAGTTATTCGGAATTTTGTTACCAATCAGGTAATTAAAACATAAAGTATGTTTATATTTTGGTCCTTCTGTAGCGACATTAGCCTACTCTTTTCGAAAACTACAGAAGGGGTCTTTAGCGTGCAGTTAGTGTGGCATTCTCCAAACACGTTACCAACTATGGTTTCCGTATTATAACCTTACAACCAACCAGCGAGAGGGTCTCCCCTATCCGCCTCCAGGGGAAGCGCTAAAATGTTGATCTAAGAGATGATTCATACCTCGGGGAAGGGTGAGGGGGGAGGGGTATGTCAATGATATATATTTAGATTTGGGACGTGCGGCAAATTCGGGTCAAGATTTTACAAAACCGGCGGATACTTGGGTCGGGAGTTCTTGCCACTCTGGAGAATTCCGGTCAGGATTTTAAAAATTTCTGCAGATTTTTATAAAGCACTGAGGAGAATTCAGGTTGACTTTAAATGTATAAATGTGTCTCATAATGATAAATGCCTTTTATTATTTTTGGATAATTTCGGGAATCTAATTTTAGCTTTCCTGGATATTTTCGGGTCACAAATTCGATATAACGTGGATAATTTCGGGTATGGGTTCCAAGTTCACCGACTTAAAATGGTCAAAATAAGAAGTGTACATTTTTTACCTACAGAATGTGCAATCATTGTATGCATGTATTCATTCTGTCCTTCTGTCTGCAGAATTAATAGACAGAAATATAAATGAACATTTATTTTTAGAATTTGAAACAGTAAAAGCAACTAGATTTCAACTGCGGATTGTCGACTAGGAGCACCCTCACTTCAAGACAAATAGTTTTTCGTATTAGTAGACAGTGTGCAGTAAACATACTTTTTGCCCCTGGTTACGAATATTGTTAAGTGTTTCAGCTCTAATCTTAAATGCATGTATCTTGTGCGGGTTAAAATCTACTGAGGAATTCGTGTCGTAAAGTTTTAGTAATGATTTTAAACAGATACATCTACGAAACGTATTTGTCGGATGACGATAAAATATCCCGATCTCCTTGGGAGAGATATTTAGTATCAGGACTTTTATAAACTGCTAATATTTTAAATAAATCCATTGTCATTTATCATTTATTACTAAACGCAACGATGATAGAGACAAAAACAAGCGTCTCTGTGAAGGGAAATTCTTCGCAAATACCCCTTTTGGTAAAAAGGGGTAAATCCCGACGGCAGTGAAGACAAAATAAAGATGATATGAAAAATAACGGGACTACCAACCCGTCAGAATCCTTGACTCTCATACAAGGTGTAATTATTTAAAAAAAAAATAGCTTAAAAAATAATGGCGATACGAGACTGTTATTACACCAAATTATATAATTATATAATTATGTTCAAGTTAAACACGAATTTACTTCACAAAATTAATCTAATATAATTTTTACCCGGAAGCCATATCTGTCAAGTCGTGAATAATATGATCACATTCCCATGGTTTAGTGTACTCCCAACTTGCATGTGCTACAAGGCTTACAGCAATTCAACATAATAGTGATTAGATTAATAAATTGTCTGTTTTGTCACGAAAGCAGAAAAATAAGACTTTGCTTCTAATGGAGTAGGAAATGGGATCATTAATTGGAAAAAAGACTCTTTAAATGACAACTGGTGACATCGCTGAGAAAGCCGACATTGTCATCTATTACTATATTAACGTGATGAAAAGCGATGGAAAAGAAAGAAAATATACTTCGGAAATTCAACATGACCAGTTTCCTTAAGTGACGAGGTTAGTGGATTAAATTGTCCAATATCTTATGAAAAGTAAAGGTAAAAAAAATAGGTTAATAGGGTAATAGAGTAGAAATATATAAATGTAGATGTACTAATGAAACGTAAACGATAAAAAAGGCTCTAATATTTAAAAAAACTGAAACTGTCATTGGAGAAGACTGCGGTAAAATAACAAATAACAAAACAAAAAACCCCCATATACAAAATAAAACAAGACAAAAATCAGAGCCCCCCTAATAAAAAACAATACAAAATACAAACAAATTAAAAAAGCAAAAGAAAAAAAATCATCATATGTATAAGAAAAAACGAATATGGAGTTAAATTTCAAGAAGAGAACATCTTATCAGGTCATGTACCCCCGCAAATTTGTGACTACCACAGGATTGACTTTGTTGAACTTCACGACGGTGCCATATACGGAGCAGGAACTGCTTACCCTTCAGCAGGACTTGAGTGCACTCTTGGTTTTTATAGGAGTTCGTGTTGTTCTTTTTTTTTAGTTTTCAGTGTTTATTTGTTTATTTGTTGTGCTTAAGGTTGTTCATCTGTCTTCCCAGGTTTGTCTGTCTAATGGATTCCGTTTTTTGGTTCGCTCTTTAGATATATTTATCCTTTTTATAAAGGAGCAACCATTTGATTTTTTTTTGGGGGGGGGGGAGGGGGGGATAAGATGAAATGTTTGATCCTGCCTATTTTTTCGCCAAAATTTTAGTCCTCGATTTTTTCCGCCCAATATCGCAGCCTAAATTTTTTTTTTCACTTAAACCTAAAAATCGCCTGAAGGACACAGGTCCTGCATTTTTTCCAGACCTAAAGTGATCCTGGCTTTTTATTTTGCCAAAATCCTGGCCCGTTTTATTTGAAATGTGATCCTAGTTCCTCCCTAAAAATCAAATGGTTGCTCCCTAAAGTCGAATTTTTGAAACGGATACGAATCATTCTAATACTATAAAATTATCATTTGCATTTACAAAATGTACCAGCATAATATACATACTTAATCTCCATGTTTGTTTTTACTTTTAAATCTGCACATGTTCAACCACGTTTTGGGTTAATTTATCATATTTCCATATTTTCCTTCTTTGAATATCATTCATACGACGTAACATCTAAAAAAATAACCATAAGATTGAACAAAAATGGAACAAAACAACTTTATTGCTTTAATAGCGTGCATGCTGCTTCTATAAACTGTATAATGAAACGAATGTACTATGTATTTTATACCAGAAATATGAGCTGATGATAATAAAAGGAATCATCAGCTCATATTTCTGGCATAAAATACATACTATAAAAACTCTTTACTAAATACAGTCATTTTGCATATACATGTATGATAAAACACCAGATGCTCCATCCGTATTACATACATTCTCTGTCAACCTTTATCACATACCCTTTATCGTATGGCTAAACCTGTATCGTACCCCCTTTATCGCATGGCTCAACCTGTATCGCACGAGATTCTTAACCCCCCCCTTCCCCATCAATCCTATTTATTTGTATGTTCATATTTCTGCTGCTGTTTTATTAATTTTTCAGACTGACCGGAGTATTTGTATGAACATGGGACATTGCTATGGAACTCATAAAGTTGATTGTCGTATAGAGAACTTCATCTGGATCTATGGACAAATGTATAGCGTAACTTGGAGAAATAATTATGTAAAATGACATTAATTTCTTTAAAGTTTCATACTAATTTTATGTGATTCGATTGATTCATTTTTCGGAGTTATTCAAATCATTTTCGACCAAAGACTTCTACTTGAGTAATAATTTCTATTGTTGATTCACGCATGTTGCTTGTTTGTATATATTTTGACTTTTTATGTATATAATAAAATCCTTTGTCACAAGATTGCCTTTATAGCGCGATCTGGCAAGAGGATAAGGAGAAACTTCTCCAAAATTTATTTTTCTGAATTCCATACAAATCTTAACCCAATTAAAGCTCAACACTTAACGGGATTGTATTTTTCCCAACAAACGCAGACGTGACTTTTACTAATAACAGATTTGTTCCGGTTGCAGGTATGATTCGGAACAATCTTATTCTGATCATATCAAATCAGTTTTCCAGTCGTTGCTTCTTTAAGTATATAAATTGCCAATATCTGCTCACTAATAAATTAAGCTTAAGTAAAAAAGACATTGCTTTTAGTTCTTGATTTAAGGGGGGTACAGAACACCTAAGGGAGTTAACTCTTTAAAAATCATCTGAACGTTTTAATCACATATTATTAGTAAAGAGAAATCAGGCTTCTCAATGATCAAAGTTAGTTTTTGTCAAACTGCTATATATCCAATGAAATTATTCCCGTAAACTGTGTGGTTCAATTTTCTTGAAATTTTTATATTTTTGTCAACAGGTCAAAGTAAAAATTTCATCAAAATTTTATGAAAATTAAACGAACCAAATCTATTTTAGTCAAAGTATTGGGTACCCCCTTAAACAAAAATACAACTTTTCGTCCATTTCATGCAACCAATGTAATAACAATACATTAGTAATAAAATGTCAAATTAGAAATATAAGTCACTAACATTGTCAAACTTCCCATACAATCATCAAAAATGGTAAAACACGGAAGTTAGAATTTTAAATGCTTAAGATGAAAAAAAATCTAAACCTATATGTTATTACAAAAACCGTTTCTGTAATAAAATTTAAGAATAAGAAGTATCGATCACTAGCAACGTCACCAAAAGTTTTAAAACACCGAAATAAATAATTTAAATGCTTATAATTAAGAAAATAATAAAATCATATTTCTAATTTCAAAATGTTATTACAATAGTGGTTGTTGTATGGTTCGGTTAATTTTTCTACAAATACTTTCTATCGGCAAATCAAAGTCGTTTAAAGACTCAATGCATACTTTGAAATAATATGTTGTTGGTGAGCACAGCAATGGGCCTTTCCAGAAGCTCATTTCCAGTATCACGATTCTGATTCTAAAATTATAATTTGAAGCAAGTTATTTTCCTTAACTTTACTTACTTCCGTTTCAGGCGAACGAAACCTTTTCTAACCTTAGTATGTAGTACAATATGGCCGTATTCGCTTTAACAAATAAATTCACTTCGGCTTGCATAATGGCTGCCCCAATTAAACAAAGACTTTTCTAAATGACCCATATATGTTCCCATAGCGCTCGCTGCGCTCGCTATAAAAACTCATAAATTCATATACACATGTAATCCAAAAACATACATACAATGTACTTATAAGTAATTTTATAATGTTCTTATTTATAGTAATTCCCTGTAAATGTTTATCCCAAATTGTATCGTAAACGTAGTGCGACATCTGTCTGACGTCTTTTGTCATATACGCTTTCGCCGTGGCACATCAGAGCACACTCCATTTATAAAACTGAAATATTTTTCGAATAACAGTTATCAGCGTTTTTCGAAATTCAAATTAATTTCCTGCTGAGAAGCCATATATATTTTACTTATTAGCTAGACATCTTTATGGATCAAGCAAAATGAAAACCGACGACACCAAAACGTTATTTATACCAATAAGTTGCATTTAAATTATTGATAATTAGAGAACATTGGTTAAAAAAATTACTTTTTTGGAACAGGACGAAGTAGCATTTAAACTTTTCATGGCACGTGTGGTAGATAATAAATGTATTACAATGTATGTTAAACACTACACGCATAGAGTTTGTATGTTTGTTTCTACCTAGTGCAACCACTGTACGATCGAAGTATAAAAGCTCTGTTGAATATATTAATTTTGTACATTTAATCACAACATACATTTTTTGTCAACTCTAACGTGTAAACAGCTAATGAACACAGTGTTAATCTCATTACGTTTATGCAAATCAAGTTCGAAAAATAAAACGCGTTTTCTGATCACGTTCTTACACGTTTATTAAAAGTAAAATGCAAGGGAAATAACTCGCCATATGGAAGCAGTCAAAGATGAATAAAAAAAAAAAAAAAAGAAAAAGAAAAATGTTTAAAGATAGAACTTTGTCTGAGGGAGACACCCTTTTTAAATTCAAATACTTAATATTGTTTGTGTCTCATTCAGAAATTCGATTGGGGCCGCTATGACTGATTGATCACTAGCCTTTTAAAATTGGGGTTGTGAGTTCGAATCCGGTTCCTGGTGAGGTGCGGTCGACTCCACTCCTAACTGACAAGTGTCAGTTTTTCTGTCGAAGGTCGGTGGTTCTCCCCAGGTATTCTGGTGCCCTCCAAAGATAAAAACTGACATGCACGATATAGCTGATTGCGCTGAAACTGACGTAAAACCCTAATGAATGAAACCTAAAAGTACCTAATCACTTTAACATGTTCGTGCAAATTAATGTTACTTTTGTTGAGAAAATCCAACTGTAACATTTTTAACTTTAACATTTTAGTTTTCAAAACAAATGCAAATGTTCAATGTGAATTGAAACCTAGAAAAAAATTCATGAAAATTACCTTAGTTCTTTGACGGTAAACAATGGTCGATCTAAAAACTGATTTCAGTTGTACCTTATAAAGGAAGAGATTTCATATCGAACTTCCTAATGTCAAGTAGATTTACGTATTATTTGCTAATTCAGTAAATACCAGAATAGCAAGCTAAAATTAATACCAAGTTATTATTCTTCAAAAGCGGAGCAGTGTAATTATTGAAACAAATAGACCACGTAATTGGAGAAATTGATTTGTTACAAAATGAAAATAATGTTTTTTCTTAATTAACTCTTGAACAACCTTACAGCTTAACTCTAAATAGGGATCCATTTGCTCCAACAAACAAATCGAATTTTCTCATCCTTTTTTGTTATCAAATGAAAATAAACGAAGCACATTTCTAAGACATCCGCCATCTTAAATAACCACGTTTACTGCCTTAAGGCTTTATTCGATGTTAAGTCGCCCACGTTGACTGTAATTTCTCTATAAAATACTCAGCGATACAAGAAATTAAATGGAAATATATTAAAACGGATTCCATCAGATTCTCTGACATTGCTGTCTTTAATTTTAGTAGAATCAATACGTACGATTAAACAGTCTCGTAAGAAGGGGAGGTCACTAAAAATTCATTATGCAGGAATAATTTGACTGGCTATTACTTAAGTATACGTCATCAACTTGAAAGAAATAATTATGGAAAGAATGAATGAAACGAACACTATGATAGAAAAACGATACTCGGGAATTAACTCATCGTATTTCATAGGCCATGCCAGTCACAATATGACTACTGTAGTATCCGATGTTTTAAACACCTTTATAATAGGATTTGGGATTCTTGTAATTCTTTCGACAGTTTTTGGTAATAGTTTGGTTATACTAGCAATCATTTGTGACAAACGACTTCGGAGAGTTGGAAATGTTTTTATTATAAGTTTGGCAGTGAGTGATATTTTAGTAGGATCACTAGTGACACCATTTGCTTTAGTTAACCAGGTAAATGATAGGTGGAATTATGGAGTGTTGTTATGTGATTTTTGGATTTCCGTTGATGTAATTTGCTGTACAGCAAGTATTCTAAATCTATGTATTATTAGTTACGATCGTTTCAATGCTATAACTAAACCGCTAAAGTATGCTCGATACAGAACTATAAAGCGAGCCTTCATTGTTATAACTTGTGTCTGGTTATATTCAATTTTCATCGCTTTACCCCCGTTATTTGGTTGGAGGGTACCAGATGATAGACAGGGAGACTGGAAATGCGAGATTACACAAGAGATTGGATATACATTTTATTCTACGATTGGTGCATTTTATCTACCTCTTTGTGTAATGGTATTCTTTTATGTAAGAATTTTCTGTATAACTTCAAAGCAGGGTAAAAAGTGGATGCGTGGTCCAGGCTCTAGTAGATTGGCAAGGCATCGACAGGCTGCTCTAGTTCAAGGGACTACCATTGGACCTGGAAGTAGTTCAAAGTGTAACTTATCATGTTCATTGTGCTGTACACGAAGACAGGAACCAATCGAGCAAATCCCTCCGCTTGGTGTAAGACAACATCGACAATCATCGAATATATCCTTGCTTAGACATGGAACTCTTGAACTTGCGCAATATTCACCGCAGATACCGAGAGAATCTATCTTTATGTCACCAAGAGAAAGTACTACAAGTACGAAGGAGATTGTTCTTGAAATAACGCAGGGTCGTAGAAAACAGACAATACAGAAAAAGTTATATAGACAGATTTCTAACGTGGCTAGTGATACCAGTTATTCGACTTCAACGACAACAACAGGATGTTCAACTGATTCGTCTTTGTCGGATAATCCTGATTTTAGGTCTCAGCAAAGAATGACAAGCGTTTTGAATAACCTTGTGGCAGCCAACATTGTGCAGATAGCAGGCTTACAGGAAAGTTTGCGAGGCATACGTTACATGGCACAGACAAGATTGCCTAGTTTGCCAAGTGGGGACGGAACGGATGGAGACTCTAATGAAAATCCTCCGGAAGAAGGAACACCCGTGATACCTGCTCAAACGCCAACTCCTATAACGGCACGAAAGGTGAAACCTAGAAGACGAAATAGGAATATAGCTCTCCCACAAGAAAAACGTGCTGTTAAAACGCTTGGAATCGTTGTTGGTTGTTTTATAGTGTGTTGGCTTCCGTTTTTCATTGTTGCCATTGTAAAACCCTTGTGTCAATCATGTTATTTTGACTCTGTTATAACCGGTGTCGTTACTTGGCTTGGATATTTTAATTCGGCGTGTAATCCCGTTATTTACACCTTCTTTAATAAAGACTTTCGTAGTGCCTTTAGAAAAATATTTTCTTGTAAACACCAATCGTCGCTATCGTATGTATAATATTTTTATTTATATATTTGTTATTTACGAAATACATATTTTTATTTACATAAATATTTGTCTTTATTTTGGATTAATGAAAATGATAGTTATTTTATGTCAAATTTCTATAAGATTTAGTAGAAATTGGCAAATCGAATAAATGTTAAATGTTGAATGCCATCCTCCAGGAACAACAATACAAAACTTATCCATAGCTCCCAGTTTTGAATTATGCCTAAAAGCGTTTAATAAGGAAATATCCTTCTCTCAGTCGGCAATGCTATTATAGCAGTATGACATCGATAATTATGAAATCAGTTACCTATAGCATCTAGAATTTAATAATTAGTATACTTTTCCTTAGATTTTTTAGAGATGAATGAGCTATCTTGTCACCCAATTTGTGTCTTGTGTATAATACTGTTTTAAATTTTAACATCTTGAAATTACAGCACTTTTGAATTTTCACTATTTTGGCCCATTTCTGTCCATTTTTGGTAATTAGACCACCCAATTATTAGTGTTGTTTGGTCACGAGAGTTTTAGCATCCAAGGTTATGTTTATTTACATTGACAAATTCAGAAGATTTAATGAAAATTGTGAGGATTATTTTTATGGAACTACGTGTCGACATATACATGTATAGTTAAGAAGTCTACGACTATTAATTAACGCCAGGTGCAGCATAAACATCGATAATTGTAAACATTGTATCTGGTACCCGAAGTTTTTAATAGACAGATAGTAACCCAGCTAATAACTCTAGAAAAATAGCTGCGCGTGTCTATAGCTTAAATTGTTATCTTAGAGTGAAATACTACTTTTTAGCTTACCAGTAATTTATTTGATTTTCTATTGGTTCAGCTATTGTTGAATCCGGCTAGCATGTTTTGACTTTTAAAGTCACCCAATTTTCAATCAAATTCTATGCTACAAATCCAGCCTTTAAGGGCTGTATAGCAAATCACGGTCTTTAAAGAGCACTGTAAAAATGTCCCTATCATGAACAAGGCTTGTAAAAATAAACCTGCACCTGTTCATAAAATACACTGGATGCCGGTTTATACAACAAGACACGTTGCTTTGCATTAAATCAAGACTGGTTGAGACCGGTTGAAATGTTTAAAAAAAAATAACCTAAATATTTTGTTATTTTTATCTGTACGTGACTGATCTCAGCTTTGTTTTAAGCAGTCCCGTGTAGCTGTAGGCCTAAATGGTTTGATCTTTATCTTGCAACGCTGAACCAAATCATCTGAGACAACAATATCATTGACGCATACATACACAACACATTTCGTCTTAGATTTCGATGAAGTAAGCAAAATATCAGCAGGAGATGTTCACCATGGCTATTATAAAATCTTGGTCCAACGGAATTAAAATGTAGTTTTGTTAAAGTTTAAGGTACAAGTTATATGGATGTATTTTGAACAATATGTTTTTTTTCAGAGCAGTTTTCTTTATTCTGTAGAGTTGCTATTTTCTGTAATCAATAATTTCTTCTAAAAGTCTTTTTCTATTTTAAAATTATTATTTGTACCGTAGAACATCATTTTTCTCTATTCTTTATATTTCAAGGCCATTATTTTGTATTAATTTTTAGGCCATTATTCTGTATTCTGCATTCTATAAACTCCATCCAGATCCGTATTCATTACTGTCGTGTATGTAATCTGTACGTAGACTTTGCTTGACAGAACGAAATTGATATCACACAAACTCCAGAAATGTTATGGTCGTCATTACGATTTGATTGACCGACATAGAAATGAGAATAGATATCTTTATTTAGCTTTTAGTCTTAAAAGAATTGATTCTACACCGGATCTGATATTCCACCGGATATTTCACTGAAATTTGTCTTTATGTAATAAAAACATCATATTAAAAAACCTTTTTGGACAAGGTTGTTGCATGCTCATACATGTAGCTGTTTTGACCTAAATCTACTGTGAAAACACTAAATTTTCTTCAAATCCTTGAATTAGCAGACGTTCATGACGTGGCTGTTTCATCATGGGAAGGAATTTTGTACAGTGATTGATAGATTGTGACAGATCGATCATTATACGATAAAAATGATACAAGTTCGAATCTGAAATCTTATTTTTTTTTCATGTCAGATGAGGACAAATAATGAAATCATACCATCTTCTTTTTCTTATTTATATTTAATTTCTAGCAGAATTCTATCTAATGAAGAATTTAAACATCGCAAACAATTAATTTACTATGTCTTCTTTCTTAAACCGATCAGTGCAAGTGTTATCAATACTTATAACGTATACCGACTCTTATAACAGCAGACTGTCATTGCTAAGAGTGAATACTGCTAGATTCCTAGACGAAGTCTATATTTTCCCATTTTCCAATTAAGTCTAAATGCTATCAGATTCCGTGAACAGGTGTAACATATCAAATGTTTAACTCACAGAAAGGGAATATAAGCTTTTACAAGCCGTCTACATTTTAATTATGGTAAAGAAATAATTAAGTCTTCCAACGAAAGTTGGGCTTATAAATTTTTGTCTAAGTATTATTATTCTCCCTCGAGTTTGTGTATTAGTTTTCTCAGAAAATTAAAGATCAATGTACCCGGATGTGCAATTTACTATGCTGGAATGGGATTTAATAAAGACCTCCAAGGGAAAATTTTCCTTCATTATAAAACTTCATTATATTAAATTACCATCCAGTATCATTTATTTTATTTATTTTCTTGCTATTGATATTACGTCCTTGAAAAAGACAATCAGTCGTTATATAGATTTGAAAATGAAAAACTGAAACGTTATTGGTTATACC
The DNA here is from genome assembly GCA_028015205.1 of Mytilisepta virgata. Taxonomy (NCBI): domain Eukaryota; kingdom Metazoa; phylum Mollusca; class Bivalvia; order Mytilida; family Mytilidae; genus Mytilisepta; species Mytilisepta virgata. The sequence goes on along the minus strand of CM051517.1, from coordinate 66,467,923 downwards.
TCTCGAAACTCGGAATGCATGAAAACAAATTGATATTTTGAGGTTGTGGCTTGAATTTGAACAATGAGCCAAAACTGGCATTACAAGCAGTAAATATCGCCTAATATACTAATTTCAGAACAGATGGACTTCTATTAGGGAACAGAAAATGAATGGATATAGGATATGCGCAAATGAGACAACATCCCATAAAAATTTTGATATTGTATATAAAGGTCCTCGTGTGGTTTTCAGAGATGCACGAGTCATAACCGACACTGCAAGAAAGGAACTAAAGGACTCCCAAATATATATTACAGGTAAAAAACCTAAATAAACACACCATTTCATTTTGAGTACAACTTTACTAGTCCTATGCTTTTTTTATATTTTCAAATTTGATGTTACTGTCATACATTGTTGAATTTCTTGACAGAACGAAGCAACTGTCGAATAACCTTCTGACGATATTTATATCGTCACTCCAGAAATTTATGATCGACATTACGACTTGAATGACCGATACAAAATTTCTATCTTACAAATTAGAATAGATATCTACAGTTAGATATTACGTCTGACTGGAATGAGGAACCAGAGTAAGTTATCTTTTCCTAACCAATGTAGGAAAGGGAGATAATTAAATTCTCTCCCTTTTGTCCTGAGGCTAAAAGGGAGACAAATTTATTATCTCCCTTACCTACATTGGTTAGGAAAAGATAACTCACTCTGGTTTCTCATTGACACTTTGTCCTATTCTTGACGTGTTTAATCGGTGGGATAAACATTTCCACGTGGGAATTACCGTCGTTTTTTCTACAGTTATTGGAACGATAAACTAGAGAAGTCCCGAAATGACGTCTATGTAAACAAACTACATAGCAACGACATTTTCTTGAGGTTTTTGTCGAAAACCATAGGAGAAACAGATTCTCTTTCAATTTACTCGTGCGTTATGGAATTTTTCCACCCTAAATAGTTATATTTTAGATTTTAACACGTTCGCAAATGCTCGCGTGTTGAAAATCGAAAATTTAACTATCTACGGTGGAGAAATTCCATAACTCTTTATATATCGGACTCGAAACTCTATCGGATTTCTTCATTTACAATTAACAGAGCAGTACATGCTTACCCTTCCGGAGCACCCGGCGCCACTCAGGTTTTTGTTAGAGTTCATGTTTTTATATTGTCTTGTTTTTTTATTCCTTTTAGTTCGCTATGTTTGTTTTCCCTTTGGTTTTGTCTTTTTAGTATTGATTTCTTATATTAGTGTTATTACGAATTCGCTTTGGATTTTGATATTGTGGAATTTGCCCACCCTCTTACTCACGCCTGCTTATCTCAGGATATCAAGGATTATCAAATGTGTACATATTATGAAGCATGTACACCCCAGAGATATCGTTTAGTGTGCAGATCTGCCCATTTAACTGTGAAATTTGAATAATCTGTAAATATTGCTTTTTAATTATTACATATCTGCTTAGATATATCTATAAATTAAAACTTCAATTTAATGATTCTTTAATTAATTTTATTCTGATATTATTTACTAGTATGTTCCTTTGTTTTCAAAGTTGCATTTATCAAATGAACTTGTCAACTATTTGGCATGAAATGATGAATTTTACATAATGCTTTTTTATACTTATTTTCAAAAATATACTATGCCATTAAATTTGATATTAAAAATCTATATACATGTATAATTTCTTTAAGAGTAAGAAGTATGTGTATCCTCTTTTCATATCTTTTTAAATGTTAAATAGTATAATTAGTACTTCTTTTCCCCATTTTATTGTTGCAACCTTTCATTTAGCGATACCTGTTTGTTTTAATAGTTTTGATTTTTGATGGTTAAAGATATAATGATGAATTAATAAGCACTATTAATTCATCATTATATCTTTAACCGGTTTGATGAGTTGTCAGTCAACGAAATGGCCATGCATCAAATTAATTTCGGTATTTTGTGATACGTTTTATTCCATACAATGACAGTATGTACTGATGATTTAGAATAAACTATTTTTTTTTGACATGCTTATTCTAAATTTTTCAAAACTGTTACGAAAATGAAAGTAAAAACTCCCAAAGCCTCTTGAATGAAGCCTTATGTTCTTTCTTTCTTTTTTGGGAGGGGGGGGGGAATTAAATGCTCATGATTTATTTGGGTGAAGATGTTTCCAGTAACACAAGCGATTAACAATTTGTGCAAAGATCCACGTATAATTTTTTTGTTAACATGAAGGTCATTGAAAATACATATCTACCGCAGGCTGATCTATTTTAGGATGCATATACATGAATGACATCGTTTTTGAATTTATCTATTGAAATGTTGTTCTTATTGTTCTAATGAAATATAATATACCCTATTCTCCAGATCCGTTTGACCATTAATCACAAAACTCATACAACATATTCATTACATTAAATATACCTGTTGCCTATAATTGGAACAGAACCCAGAAACCATACCCGATACATGAAAGTTTGAGTTGTGAAAAATGTTCAGATGTTTCAAATGATTTTGTTACATTTGGTTCTGAGATTTGAATACTTGTACAAGGAGCATCAATAATTAAACAGAAGAAAACCTCAGCTGAGGTCATATATCATGTTAGGTTCTTTAAGAAACTACCAAATTGAAATCAAAGGTCACGGTAACACTTTTTTACTCTTCCTAGTTATAAATGTTTCACTTTAGGGAAACAGATAGTGAAATAGAAATGTAGTTTTTCTACAGTTTGTACAGTTTGGATATAAGATGTATTGCCCAATGAACATTAAAATTAATAATATTTTACCTTGTCGCGCGTGCAAATCTGGCTAATAGTATGGTAATGATCGGGCGGGCAGGCAGGAGAAATAGGGTACATATTTTCTGTGAGAAACTCTTCCTAAAGCTTTAAATTCAAATATTTGAAACTGTGTAGATTGATTATAGGCATGATGAACATGATGAAGATATGTGTGATCATTTTTTGACAACTATGTTTTAGGAAGCCAATTTTGTGTAATTAACTCCTTCAGCTTTTAACCTATATCTTTGAAACTTTGCAATGTTTACAGAAATATTAAAGATGTGCATAATGGATTAGTTTGCCATTTGAACAAAATTTTCCAGTTATGGAATTTTTCCCCCAAATTTTTATTTTCTCACTCTGGCACCACACATTTGTTATTCATTTTATTATACTGACTTTTTATGTATTGAATTTTACGAGCAGGTGACAGTACAAAAATTGTCACTCGCTATTTCTTTTTCAGCGGGTGATCGAGTAAAATACCACATTCCTGTAAACCAATGAAAATGCATTAAAGGTAGAGAAATTTACATAAAGTATAATAAAAAAGATGAAAATATTTCACTTATCTATATCTGTTCGAAATGTCACAATTTCATTATGGTTGCTAAGGAAGTATTCGGTTGTTAATATTACGTAATGATACATGTATCTTGGTTGCATGTAAAAAATAAACATACAATGCAATAAACAAATATTCTATCATATATATATATTATAAGGTTAAGAGGAATATATTTGGTTGCTAAGGATAAAGAGTGTTGCTAAGAAGCACTAGAATGCTGAAACTTCATAAAATTACTTGGTAGGAATTCCTGCTCTCTTAAAGAAGTACATGTATGTATTCAAATATATATATTTATGTTCTAGCATAAATATAATAACATTCTGTTACTTTTCTAGCTGTAGGGTATACGTTGCTAAGGAAAATTCGGATTGCTAGGAACTCCAGGAAGGGTGTACCAACAATTTATATTCCTAATTTTTTCCCATTAAGTTGTTATTTTGCCTGTTACATATAAAAAAAAACGTGATTTGAGTACATCTTAAAACTGGTTGATAAGGGATGAAACCGTTGCTAGCACAGTTTTTCCCCATATAAGATGTATTCATAATAGAAAATTAATCCTTCAAAAATGTGTTAATTTTACAGTTTATAATTATATTTTAAAAAAGGTTCTTCAGCTTTTTTTTTAAAGGACTTTTTTCAATATATAAGACATGCCCTATCAGACATATCAATCTGAAGATATTTGATGAGGGGGCAGAAAATGGCCCTTATGCTACCTTGTCATTTCTGTAAACATCGCTCATATTTACCATACAGATACTTTTCCAGAGCTTCTGCCTCTGACGTCACACGTCTTATTTGTATTGGTCTGGGTAGTGGCACGGAACGTCACAGCACACTTATTGTGTAAACTGAAAAATTTGGCGAATGACATTTATCGATGTTTTTTCGAACTTCAAATTAATTGTTTGCCAATTCTCATCAATTGTCACTGACACTGCTTCCCACACCATTCTCGTCAGCAGACGATATCTTAAAGTAACTGTCTGCTGCAGAGAATGTGTGGGAAAGTTATGAGCCTAAAGACATGCTAACAATTACAAATATTTTGAAGAAAATATGACAATAGCATATTCCTAAAAGATCGTATATATGGGTCTATGATTTATGCTTAAATGGAATGTGCACTGACGTCCCACGGCCGACGCTAGAGCAACAAAAGGTTGAAACATTGTTTTTCAGACTATTGATCACCACTATCCTATGTCTACATTCACATGTACACCAGCGGGTCGGGGGGTGGGGGTTCTGGGGGGCGGGGAAGAAGGTTTGTTATCAGGTGGTAGAATTGGTACATACCCATCAAACTTATTTAATCAAACTAATTTTAATTTTCTAACAAACTTCATCTTCTCGATTGATTTATATCTGATTAAAACTTTACTCTAATGCATAAAATATTGTTTTTGGTCTTCCAAATGTTTCGGTTCTAATGCTGCTGATGAGAGGTAACTCCTTGAAATGCGTCGTATACAGCATAGTATAAATTTACTATACATAATATTAGTATCTTTGGATTGTTATTTTTGACCTGATTTCTGCCATTCTATTGACGCTATTACCTAAATGATACCCAATATGTAAACGTGAATGCATATTTTGTATCTCCCTCGTGCATAGCTCGATACTAAGGTGTTTTGTTTTACATTGTGTGTACCATTTTTGGTATTAATTTGTTATACCATTTTGGGTGATAGTTTCAGATTTTTACATTTGCACTCATGATCACTACTGCGGAGACAAACTTTTTAAGGAAATTCGCGAATAGAGGTATAAATGTATATTAAAGCAGCTTCAAAAAGATTTACAAATGGTTGTTACACAATGTACAACAATGTACAACGAAAGAAAATAATATTTGATGGTATATATATGGCGTGTGAAACGTTTCAATATTCACAAAAAACAAAATATATGTTCATAAAATTAAATAATTTTTCGTAAAAACGAATATTTGTTCATAAAAACAAAATATGTATTCAATAAATCAAAATATGTGTTCATAAAACATAAAATCCAAATATTCGTTCGTAAAATCCAAATATTTATTCATAAAATCCAAATATTGATTCATAAAATCCAAATATTGATTCATAAAATCCAAATATTGATTCATAAAATCCAAAAAATATTCATTCGTAAAATCAAAATATTCATTCATAAAATCAAAATATTCATTCGTAAAATCAAAATATTCATTCATAAAATCAAAATATTCATTCGTAAAATCAAAATATTCATTCATAAAATCAAAATATTCATTCATAAAATAAAATATTATGTTCGTAAAATTTATAAATACGTTCAATAATTTGCATCATGGGATAGTCGTTTCTTTTGTCACAGTGTATTTGATTGGACAATCAAAAACGAAACTAGGATGACTGGTCGTATGGCGGGGAACATTGACTCTAAGTTTCATTGAACAAAATGGCTAATGATAGTTGCGTGCTATCATTTCTTGAGGTTGTGGTACCAGAAATACACTGATTAGACTGTTTATTCAAAAGATTAAGAAGGCAGTAGGTCCTCACAGACTTCAGACAGTATGCACACGTCACATCATCATCAATCAGCGACAGCGTTGCAGAATTTGTAAATTGTAAAACTTGAGCATTTTGCCAATCCTTTTCATTAGGATAGATCACGCTTGAACTACTCAGGTTTGGATATTAGTTAACCCCTCCCGTGCAAGTCAATTTTTTGAGAACAATCTACCTAGACAACTACACTAAAGTACTTAGACTCTTATAGTCCAAATACTTATGACGTCTTGAAAGCACAGGCACTTGTTTCTGTCGGGGGGGGGGGGGGGGTACCATCCACACTGGTACGAAGAATCACCAAAAAAAGTACCTTGTGATTTTTCGTACAAGTTTGGATAGTAACCCCCCCCCGACAGAAACAAGTGCCTGTGCTTTCAAGACGTCATGAGTATTTGGACTAAGAGTCTAAGTGTCAGTGGGCATAAGTACTTTAGTGTAGTTGTCTAGGTAGATTGTTCTCAAAATTGACTTGCAGGGGAGGGGTTAACTAATTTTACGAACATATATATTTTATTTTATGAATCAATATTTTGATTTTATGAATGAATATTTTGATTTTACGAATGAATATTTTGATTTTATGAACGAATATTTTGATTTTATGAATGAATATTTTTCGGATTTTATGAATCAATATTTGGATTTTATGAATGAATATTTGGATTTTATGAATCAATATTCGGATTTTATGAATGAATATTTTGATTTTATGAATGAATATTTGGATTTTATGTTTTATGAACACATATTTTGATTTATTGAATATAAATTTTGTTTTTATGAACAAATATTCGTTTTTACGAACAATTATTTATTTTTTTGAACATATATTTTGTTTTTTGTGAATATTGCAACGTTTCACACGCCATATATATACGCACCTGGATTTTTTTTCCGGAAGCAGAATTTCTTATTGTATTGCATTGGATTTGTATAATTATAAACATTCGTTTTATAATGGGTATTTCATATTCCCTCAAATTAGTATTGATGGTGTACATGTTTGTCGGGGGTCATACGATAAACAAGGGGAGTAATTAACTCAAACATAGACTTCCACAATATGACTAACAAATAGGTTTAATTCAAAAATTATTCTTAATGACCGAAAGGAGGAATTAGCGATATAAAGATGTTTACAGACTGGATACTACATGTATACTGAAGAATTAAATGCTTCATTTTGGTAGTTTTATTGAGGTGTAAAAGCTTTGACCGAAGATCATTTTGTATGAATCGCGGAAGAGCTTCATATAAAAAATGTGGGCCAGGTCAAGGCTTTTACGACCCTATAAAACTACTAAAATGATGCATTTAATTGTTATAATTACATTTTATATTTTAAAGGTAAAATAGTCGACTGCAGTTTTAAAATATTTTCAGCATTGTCTCGAAATATTACTCCGCTGCATTGTCGTCGTCATAGAAGCACGTACTAAACAATATTTTGACTTTTATTGGGTCATAAAACATCAGTTTTAAGAAGCACGTGACTAGTGTCTTCCAATTAAAAGTACGGATTTCAAGGAAACAAACAAGTAATGTAATTATAGGTTTGTATATTTACTATTTATCAAACTGATATCATTTGAAATGTATACTTCCTTTTTTAATTTTTAAATTAAAAATTTTCATGATGAAAAGTTTGTGAAATTAGAGTCTAACAGAGAACCTAATAATTTGAATTGTTATATCGTCAGACTAATATCATGATATTTTTTTTCATCAAATGTCAATAACATCGCTTCCCACACCATACTCGTCAGCAGACGATATCTTACAGTAAAGTCTGCTTCAGAGAATGTGGGAAAGTAATGATGTTTTTATCCTCAAGATGTGCTAAATATCAGAAATATTTTGAAGAAAAAATGACAATAACAGCCTACTCCAAGAATATGATTTAATAAATTGTTCATGATATCGTCATAAACAGAGTTTCATTACTTTCGTCACGTTATTCTATCCAAAGTTTTATCTGTTGGTTTTGAGCACAACTGTCGAATATTAATTCCACCGAATACTTATTTTCAAAAATATACTATGCCATTCAAATTAAATTAGATATTAAAAATCTATATTCTTAATTACCTTGAAAAGTCTAATAAATCATAGTATTAAAACTGAGTATCTTTCTTTCGGCGCCTCTACTGGGATGTATGCTAAAATCGCGCAAATCTGACGACAGTCTGAAATGTTTACATTTGTACCCCCCCCCCCCCCCCAATAAAAAAAAGAAAAAAAATTCTACAAGGGTATTTCATCACCGGGACGATCCTCCCAAATTTTGTCGATAGGGCGTCATAAATAAGATCCCTGAAATTTTTATCACGAACGGGAATGGAATAATGTACCCTTAGCTTCATAGTCCGGTGCGCTAACTGCTGTACTACGGCACCCCTACAGCAAGGTGTATGAAATTTTAATTTTGAAGTACTAGCTATAGCTATTAGTCAAGCTAGTCTAAGATAAAGTGATCTTATTATCATCCACTTAGTATCTAGACATGTTTTCTTAAATTCTGTCGTTTTTATGCGAAGACTTTAGTTTTAATTTCGAACATATCAAAATTCAAGTGTTTAATGTTATTGGAACCGATAATATTGATGTTTGTCTAATTTAATTTAATTATTGACCCTTTTGGGATTATTTATTACTCAAAAACATTTCTAACATCATTGCATTACATGTATAAATATGCCTAGATCTCACAAAACATGTTTAACCCCGCCGCATTTTTGCGCCTGTCCCAAGTCAGGAACCTTTGTTGGTCTTGTGTGTTTTTTTAAATTTTAGTTCATTTTTATGCTTCGGAGTTTAGTGTACCGTCCATTCTGCTGAACTAGTATACATTATTGTTTAGGGGCCAGCTGAAGCCCCCTTCTGATGCGGGATTTTCTCTTGGATGAAGACCCATTGGTAGCCTTGAGCTGTTTTCTGATCTTTGGTCGGATTGTTGTCTCTTTGATTCATTCCCCGTTTCCATTCTCTATTCTATTATCGTACATTTCATAATTTCATTTCATCGTATTTTTGTAAAGTCTTTTGTTTTACTGATGCGACCTGTTGTGTCGACTAAATTGTTCGTTTAATTAAATAATGATACATGTATGATGATGATTTATATATATAGTTCAGAATTATTAAAAAATAGTAATAAGATAACGTGTTTAAGCTCCAAAATCAAATGGGTTGACGATACAATGTTTCAAATCCTGAACAAATTCAGTGGCGGATCCAGAGGGGGCGGAGAGGGCGTAACACTCTGAGTGGTTATTGTTGCTTTACGCCCCGTCGACGCAAAAGGTCATATCGAGGCGAAAACTAGTTATTGAGATTAAAATCCTATCCATTTTAACCACTTCCCAAGGAAAAAAGGTGACGATTGAGTAAGAGTGTATATTAAACAGATATATAATATAAAGGCTGGGAGAGGTGTGTGTAAAAAAATATCAGTTTCTAGACTGGTACTTTTTTGCACATACCCATATCTGTTTAATTACACCGAATATTCAAAATATGTTAATGGAATTGCTTACATGTGTTATAAAAGTTGATAAAAAAAAATACTATCACGAGCCGAAGCGCGCCAAAATTTAATTCGCAACAACTTACAAATGTATGTACCTTACGAAGTGTTCTGAATTGAATGTATTATTATTTTTTTTAATTTGACCATGAGTAATATATAATTATATCGTAATGAACTTTTTATCAGAACTTTTAATTTTAACCAATTTATCTGTCAGCAAAAATGATTGTTGCACTTTGGACAATAAGTAGAAACACTAGGAAAAATTAAACAAAAACAAAAAAATGCGCGTGCATTATTCAATGACACAGGTCAAAACTCAAATCAATTTGCAATTGCTGTTGCATGATGATCATTCCTTTTGTCTTGTAAGTCGCGGAAATTAGAAAACAGAGATAAAAGCTTTACTTTTGTAAGCGTGGGCAGACAGGAAATATTACCCTTTGTTTCTTTTTGTCATCCTGCGTAAGCGTCGACCATTAAACCAGTTTAACAATGTCATTGTCCCTTAGAATTCACGTAATCGCTACTTTAGCTAATATAACAAGTACAAATTAGATAGATTACGAACAGACTAGAATTCTATCCTGTGTAACCAATCAATTTTTGACACTTAGAAATCTTCAGCAATTTTCTGTATAAAATCAGAAATAATCACTGAATTGACGTTTCATTTAATTGCATATTTGAAATCTAGAGTATGTGTTGATTTTTTAAACAAGAAATGTTTGTCTCGAGGGTACGTAATAGCCGAATTGTTGGTGCTTCTGTACTGACATGGTTTAGTTTAAACATAAAATCTGTAAATGGATAAGACACAATTCTTACATACACATGATACATGGCATAGTGGTCACTGGCGCCGAGAAGAACCAGTTTCACCGTAAAAGAATGCTTACGTCTAATTCGTAATTTAGAATTTGTCTTCCCGAGTTTGTCTGTCCAATGGATTACCTTTTTTTTTATTGCTCCTTAGTTATATTTGTCCTTTTTAAGGACAAACAGTCCCATGTTAACAAATGAATAAGTACATCATATCAAAATATAGTCCGAAAGTCCTCTGACTTAAACCGATCCTTTTTATAATTGGCTGAGGCGCGAGATGTAAAGCGCATTCCATATAAAACTGGTTAATTTGCCGATTCTGTTTGGAAATAATTATCTAAATAGTCATAGAGGCAAAATATGGTACGTTTTTCGGCAGAAAATTAATTTGAAATTCGAAATACATTGGCAAATTTTGGTCGAAAAATTTCTCAGATCACATATGGTGTGCACCCTAATGTTGTATGTTTGGTGCAATTTGATCTTACGTTTGTAATTTGGTCTTACTTTTCCGGCACGAAAAACGATTGTCCCTTGTTCAGGGAGAGTTTTCATCGTAGTACAAGATGTCGAAAACGAGGAAGTTAAAATGCTACTACAGAGGGGCTGCCTTCGCATCCGCTAAGTGGAAAGAGATTAGCATAAGTTGGTATAGAATAGAGAATGGAAACGGGGAATGTGTCAAAGAGACAACAACCCGACCAATAAGCAGAAAACAGCTCAAGGCTACCAATGGGTCTTCAACGCAGCGAGAAAATCCCACACGCGGAGGCGGGCTTCAGCTGGCCCCTAAACAATAATGTATACAAGTTCAGCAAAATGAACGGCAAACCAAATTCCGAAACATAAAAATGAACCAAAATTTAAAAAAAAGACTATCAAAGGCTAGAGGTTCCTGACTTGGGACAGGCGCAAAAATGCGGCGGGGTTAAACATGTTTTGTGAGATCTCAACCCTCCCCCTATACTGCTTTTGCATAAAAAACCGTAATGTTAGTTTTACATGTAGAAAATAATATAGCTTACGGAGTTATTATCTTGTGGGAGTATATAACACGATGAAACTCTCTATATCCGATTTTATTGTATCATATTGAGGATTACCCGATCCTATTTATTGTGAGAAATCTAAGACACATTAATGAGAACAAATAAAATGAAATCCGATCTCATTAGTATCAGTTGTAAGCACATGTTTCCCTGTAGCTCTCTTAATTCTGTATACACATTTAAAATATGCACTTGTCAATGACCATTTTACCACTTCTCCTTGTATTGAAATATTATTTAAGGGTTACATGTGGTCGTAAGGTGTTTTTCTCTGATGTAAGTCAAAACAAGTACTGTACCTTATGTCCTCCGATAAATACGCAAATTTTAGAAATTATAAATAAAAGTCACCATTTTTGCCAAATGTCTCACTTTCGAATATTTTTTTTCAAAAGAAAAGATGAATTGACCAAATCTTAAGGACCTAAAGAATTTACGGGTAGACTTGTATTATGTCTTTTTTTCCAGAGTAACTTCATAGTTGGTGTTATTATACCTCAGCATGTTTTTTCTATATAAAAATCGAGACAATAATTTTACTATTTGTTTACCGGTGAGTAGTTTCCGGTGATTAGTGCTGGAAACTATTGACCGGTAAAGTGTTTCGGTATAATAAAACACCTATTGACTGCATATTCGGGGAATAGTAAGTGTATTGTCCCCACGATACCAACTATTGCCCCTTGGCTACACCTCGGGGCAATAGTTGGTATCTCGGGACAATAAACTTACTATTCCCCTCATACCCAGTCAATAAGTGTATAATGTAGGTGGGCGTATCGTGCGCATAAGGCGCAGTAGTTTATTATATAAAAGGTTATACACTCATAATACGTAGTCTGAACATACCAAAATTACATTTTTTTCCAAATAGCAACTGTACAATTTTTATTTTTTTTAGTACATTATGATGATTGTCAATTTCATTTAGATTAATTTGATTTATAAAATTGTTGTTCATTAAATTTTGGAAAAACACAAGGGAACAGTCAACAAAAAATTCGTTTAACTCTTTGTTGGTATACATTTTTTATATGTTTCGAATTTACCATTGATACGAAGTTTATAGTCAAAAGCCACAAATAAGATCACAAACATTGAGTTCATTAAAAAGAAATAGGTAAATAGTTAATTTAACTACAGCCCACGCAAGCCTGAAATCACTCACGCGGCTATTACAATTTCTGCAACAGGCTAAGCAACAACCAAAATGATATTTTCAATAAATTGAATATACGTTGTATTAAGACAATACCATACATGTATTTGTAAATTAACTGAGGGTTTTCGCACACAATTTGGAAATTGTGTGCAAATCGCTACTTGCGGAGCAAGGTCAGAGTTCGTTGTTCAAAGGGTGAAATTTCCAACGTAGGCGGCAAGTTCAATGTCATCCAGTTTGTAGAGAACCGAAAAGCTCAAAAGATATTTGAAATACTTGTGGTAGTTATAAAAATATTTTCTCCATATATCTGTGTGAATTGTAATATTCATTTTATGTAAAATATAGCAAGAGACTGTGGGAGGATGTGGGAGTCAGCAAAAACTATATTATTATATAAATCCAATTTTAATAGTATCAGAGTGGAGATTACCTGATCGAATTACGTATAGGTCAGACTTATGTTAACTATAATATAAATCTTATTATTAGTTATGATTAATACGTCATGTCCACCATCAATGTAAGGTCAATGTTCATGAATTCCTATGATTAAAAGTTTCACTTACATATATGTGATTCATTTTAATTGATAAAGGAAGCAATTTCATATTATATCCTACTCTTAAAAGTTTTCTTAATAAATTCTTTGATACCAATTTTGATTCATAAGATGTGCACATTTCATCGATTTGTGCTCAAGGTAATATGTTGAAAACCAAAACGATATCCCAAAACGTTGAAGGGAATAACGTCAAAATGATCAAAGAGTAAAGCAAAACCATCTATGGACAGAACTATGCACGAGGGAGATACTCCATAGTTTTCATGAAATTTAACATCTTTATAAGGGCAAATTTAAAGTAACAATTTCGGGCTGGTATCGAAATATTAGCAAATGAGTTTAACAAATTATTTTAACGCCCCTCTAACACAATTTTTCGCTTGTTAAATACTAATTGGATTAGTCTTAAGAAACTAAATTTCAGTCCCTAGACGTCTTCTGATTGGATAAATGTTTTAGTTTATCATCGCACAGACTAAAAAAAGAATTACGGCCATTCCTTAGATAATACCAGAAATTGTTTAAAGTTTTATCCGTTCCTTCGAGTATTTTTTTCTGAAAAGAAAATTGGAATAAATTATCAGAATAATGTCTTTTGTGAAATTCCGAAGATCTGTTTTTTAACTTAAATTGTCATATAAGAAATCGAATTACTGTAAAAATCCCTAAAGAACACCCACTTTCATTAAAAATGCTTCATGGATACAAGATCCGCTAAGGACAAGGAAGGGTGGTGTACTTTTGTCATTATTTACATGTTCGTTCGAACATAATATGTACAAAAATCATCTTCACATAATTATATGATTCAAACCTAATAAATGTCCTATCTTTTTTTAACCTACTAAAAATACATTATTAGAACTATCATTACAGATTTCCTAGGCACATATGATGGATCAACCCACAGAGCTGCCTAGCGCGTCCCCAGGTGGTGGATAGTTGAGACCCCGTAGTTAAGGGGTTGTCAGGTTACAATACGGAAGTCTGACCGCGGATCATAGTCGAGAATGCCACACTTCCAGCACGCTAAACACCCCTTCTGTAGTTTTCGAAAAAGAGTAGGCTACAGAAGGCTAAATTATCCGACCCTACCCAATCATCCTCCTTTTACAGTGGCAATCAAAAGTGGTTCCCCTTTGTGTCCTGTCCCACAATTGAATGAATTGTTTGATAAATTAGACTGGTTCTCCTTCTGAAGAAGCATGAAATATTTGCCACTTGACGTTAAGCAACAATTAATCAATAAATCATTAAAATTTCTTTGTTTGTTTGTTTGTTTAGTTGGGGTTTAACGCCGTTTTCAGCACATTTGGCTATTTCGCGGCGGCAAGTTTTTACCTGGAGAGAACCATCGACCTTCGGTAGGAAAATTGGCAATCCTTGTCAATTAAGATCGGAGTCGAACACACCCGCCACAGGTGAGATTCGAACTCACAACCCCAGCTTTGACAGGCTAGTGATCATTAGTAGTCATGACGAACTACCTAGACCACTCGGCCACCGAGGCCCCACGAAATTTATCCTACGTGAACTCGGTTTGGGAATTGTTAACGCGTTCTTTTGAAAAAACAAAAATGTGTTGTCTACAACATTGCAGGAAAAGCATTTAGTAAATAAAATTACTTTTCGAAACAGGAATAAATTTCGGTTCGTTTAAAATGATTTGTATAAATTTGTTTAATTGTGTGTATATTACTTTTGTATATTATGCTAGGGCTTACATCATGTAAATTGACACATGGAAACAGTTCACTTGCTGTTCTCTATAGTTTTTCAGCGATAAATTTTAATTTTTAGACACATAGTCGTTTGCATATTGACCTTCCACAACATTCTTGTGACAATATACAAGAATGTTGTGGAAGGTCAATATGCAAACGACTATGTGTCTAAAAATTTGTTTTGTCAAAAGAACGCGTTAACAATTCCCAAACCGAGTTCACGTAGGATTAATTGCGATTTACAGAGTTACTGAGTTTTAAATTAAGTTTTCAAAGCTTTTTTACAATAATTAGTCTTTGACAAAAATGTTAAGTAAATTCTTTGATAACAATTTTGATGCACGAGATGTGAATTTTTCATCTATTTATAAATATCAGTTGTGCTGAAGCCTAAAATGTTGAAAACAAAAAAATAAATAACTAATAAATAAGATAGTAAATTTTTTTGTACATACATGTACATGAATATCGCAGTGACACAAATTTGCCAAATTAACGTCTTTCAGACAGTTTTTCAACGTGAAGGACACTCAGAACCAAAACGGATTTTTTTTGCTGCAAGTGCGTTTATGTGGACGCAAAACGTTACCGTGACTTTTATCAAATTTTCATTATCGCACAGTACACATTACTGCGTCTAAAAGTGTCATATTAACCTGACTTCGGGATACATTACCCCGACTATATTTGATAACCTCTTCCGTTAGCAAGACACTACATATAATATATAATATGTATAGCTGTTGCCCACTGCTTATCACGGGGAGATGGAAGTAGGATTTTTTAACAGGATATTGTCTTTGAAATGTCTTTTATTAGCAGTAAAATTTAAAATATTGTCAATGTACTGTACTGGCATTGCACGTTAATCACTGGTTCGACTTTAAAGGCTATTCTGGAAACAAATCCACCAGATATTTCTCTATTGTGATCCTTTTGCAGCTCGTATCTTCAAACATGTTTTGGTTTGTATATATAATCTTTTAATTTGTCTATAAAGTATTTACCTGTCCTGTAACTACAGTCGCAGTTATGTAATCTTTTCTTTAGTTTATACATACGGAAAAAAGTCGCGGTAATGCACTGCTCCCGTTTATGTATCTCCTTTCATATGAAAAGAGAATAGTCTTGGTTCTGAATGTTCTTCCTCAAAATATTCCAAAGAGTGACACAAATCGCCTATATACACGACCTTTGCAGCTAGAAAACTTGTGCTTATTATTTTTGTTTGTTTAGTTGGGGTTTTACGCCGTTTTCAGCACATTTGAATATTTCGCAGCGGCCAGTTTTTATTGGCGGAGTACCCGGAGAGAACCACCGATCTTCGGTAGGAAAATTGGCAATCCTTGTCAATTTAGGTCGGAATCGAACACACCCCGCCACAGGTGAGATTCGAACTCACAACCTCAGTGTTGACAGGCTAGTGTTCATTTGTAGTCATGACGAACTACCTAGACCACTCGGCTACCGAAGCCCGTATTTATTATTGATTTGACATAGAATTTCTGTTTGTTGAAATAACAATGTATTGCATACAATAGCTTACGATAAAAAGTAGGTAAAAATTTAAGATTAAAAACATTTATTATGAGTGAAACAAATACAGGATAAAGTTGCCATACTCTTTAAAGTATTAATTTCGGGCTAGTATCGAAATACTAGCAACTAAGCTGGAGATTCCTTCGGAGTCAACCAGCGGCAGTATCGAATCAGTGACAATAGTAAATTCTTAAAAACCTATTTTGATGCACAAGATGTGCACATACCGTCGTTAAAGAGTTGACTCTGTTCAGACGCTGCAAACCTTTCCTTAACCAAGATCATCTTAGATTATCCGTTAGAATTTGCACCGCAAAACCTCTAGATAGTCCAATCAGTTTCTTTGAAAAACATTTTCTAATAGAAAGCAACTATGATATCGTGCAAGGACAGCGTGATGTCAAAGAAAAGTCTAAAGGATTTCCTTCCGATCGAATATGGGTTAGTGGTATCAAGGTTAACATATTTGTATAATTAAGTTATGTAAATAATTCAGGTCAAATGATTTGATCTATTTATTTTGTAAATTTTAATGACAATGCATCGATATATATACTCCAATTCTAAATTTCAAATTTAATAGAAGAAATATGCGTGTCATTATTACATAGTTTTCTAAGACTGATCTAACTTCCTGTACTTTTTAGCTAAATTTTGCAATGCAAAATCAAAATGGTTTACTTTGATTGAATATCGTCAAGGAAAATACAAAGTAAGGAGAATGGAACAAAACAGACAAACGCCACAAGATTACATATATGACTAAAAGAATAAAATTAAACGTATAACAAACTAAACAAAACTAGAACAAGACAGCATATAAACTAAAGCACTAGCAATGTGAATTTTCATATAAAACCTGGAGTGACATCAGGTGCTCCGGAAGGGTAAGCATGTCCTGCTCCGTTAATGGCACCCATCACACTGCCAGTACAGTGTCAAGTCTGGTGAGGTGTCACAAAACAAACAAACGCCACAAGATTACACGTATAACTAAAACAATAAAATTAAACGTATAACGAACTAAACAAAACTAAAACAAGACAGCACATAAACTAAAGCACTAGCAATGTGAACTCCCGTATAAAACCTGGTGTGACGTCAGGTGCTCCGGAAAGATAAGCATGTCCTGCTTCGTTAACGGCACCCATCACACTGCCAGTACAGTGTCAAGTCTGGTGAGGTGTCAAGTGGGGTGTGGTGTCAATTCCAGAAGGACGTGAAATCTAACTGAAGACATCTAGTCTCATACTCTAGATAGAAAATTCGTGATGACGACCGTAAAACTTTTGGAGTGATGAAATTAATATAGACTAAACATAACCCTGTTAAATGTGGTCATTTTGTTAGAGTAAATTTCTAATTTAAATTGGTTAATTTTCTAAGTGTAGAACATTTTAAAATGCATTATCGAATTATCGATTGGGTTTCTCCAGTAATATTCTGTAAGGCAACCTCATTGGACAAATTAAAGTAACGAGTGAAGTCTCTGTTATTTAACCTTCTTGGTTGCCTTAAAAGTTTTCGTTTCTTTTCAAATTTTGAAATATGGATTATTGGTCTAAAACAACGTGTCAGATCTCTTTTAAAAAAATAACAGTAATTGAAAAATGTGTATATGACTATGCAAGACAATGTAGAGTTAGTTATTACACAGTTTTTTTTAGATATACATTTATTAAATTTTCTGTCGATAAATTTTTAAATTCTGTAAAAAAGTAAATAAAAATTTTAACTAAGTTGTGACATTTTCCTCGCCTGGTTTCGATTCACAAAAAAAATGTACGAGTACGCAGGTCCTATTAAGGATGTTCGCCTGTCATGTTCTTGAATTTTTGTCAGATGTTCAGAATCATCTGGTTTTATCCATTTGAATGCCATAAATTATTTTTCCCGCTAACACCAATTTTTCTTTTCATATATCTTTTGCGTGCAGAATAATAAGACATTTGTAAAAATCTTATAAAAACCTTGTTATTATTTAATTTTTTTTTTAGCAATAAAACTTGTCAGTGATAAAGCTATGTAAAATCAAGAGAGCATATTTTTTGGGGGTTATTTCGAATAGACGGAAAACAAAATTACAGCCAATCTTTATATTTTAATCCCAACTGTTGTTTTGACGTCTAAAACGTTGGGATTCGCTTTAATAATGACGTCATAGTAGAGAAGAAAATTTAGTCCATGATATGATTGACGAAAATAATTGACCAATCAAATGACGCGTTACATAAAGTATTAAATTATGTGCGTGGCAGCCCCTCTTTTTCCTCTGCCTATCCCCTTCTTCTCTGCAGCACCTCACAACCTTCATTGTCATTTTTTTTTTATTTTTCATCATTTTATGAAAGAAATAATCGCAATATCATAATATTATATAGCAAAACTGAAACAATAAAAAATTTCAACATGAAGATTAATTGTGGGTTGTTGTAGAGAAAAAATGGGGGAGAGGAAAAAAGGTGGGATCCAATAAACTAAATCAATTTCCCATATACTGTGTCAGTGGACATTCGAGTTAGGCTATAAATGATGGGGAGAAATTGTCAAAAGGTGCAAGTGCGATATACTATAAATCGTGCTTTAATCAAGGACTGGACAGAGGGAGAGAAGGGGTTGAAAGAGAGGAGATATAAAATATCTGACTTCTTAACCATTTAGATGGCGATCTTACTGTCTCTCAAATCGACAGATACATAAAACATGATAACATATAATTTTCACAGGTAGTTTCCTAGTAATAAATTAAACAAAACGATGACGTTATTCTTTGTTTGTGACCTTGCAATTTAGATTGTGACGCCATTTCTCGTGACTGTCATAATACGACTTTTTCGATCGCTCTTTGCGACGGAGATAAAGAATGACGTATCATGTGACGTTTTGTTAGGCATAGAAACAAATAACAATATAGCAGCCCCGGTAAATTTTGCTACAAAAACTGTACCAGAGTTGCGACAATTTCTGTCCCAGAATCATGCCATGAATACAAACAACTAAAACTCGCCCGAATGGCATTATCCTTCAAATTTCCCTTCACTCTCGTAACGTCGCCTAACAAAACACTAAAGTCACGTGATCAGAATAATAATTTCTGCCTCGTATGCGGTAATTCCGGAGTAAGTCGGAAAACAAGTATTGTTCGCAAAGAGGGTGCAGCTCGTAATATTAGAATTTCGTTTATCTATATTTGTCGCATGTACCGTTTCATTTGTGTGTACGAATAAAATAATCAAAGTCACACCTGTCTAGACTTTATCTGGTGACCGACCAACATTTTTATAGACAAATAAGTCATTCCTATACATAGCATCTGTTGTAGGAGGCTTTAATGGCACTTGGTATTAATTTTCCTATCCAATTAGTGATTGAGTAAAAATAAAACAAAGTTAGATTTAAAATTGACTTACTTCATCCATCAACTTACATATTTACAGATGAATGAGGCACACGATCATTGTCTTGCGTCTAATTTGGAGTTATACTTTTAAATCTTGATTGATATAGGATATTGGTGTATTTAAGATAAATTACCGTAACAGAACAAATATACCTAAGGAGCAAATAATAAAAAAAAAAAAAACGAAATCCACTAGACAGACAAACCCGAGAAGACAAATGAACAACCACAAGCACAAAAAATATACACTGAAAACTAAAAAAACAATGAACAACACGAACTCCTATAAAAACCAGAAGTGAACTAAGGTGCCCGGAAGAGTAAACTATCCAAGATTTGTTTTTTTTCAATTTGGACATTTGGCATGACTACGCCAAAATTCTAGATGCAGATTTAACAATTCCGTAAAAATATTTGCATAAAGTTCGAATCGGTTTTATATTTAATGCAAAAGTGTATTTCAGGTTTCCTATTGATAAATTTATCGATATTTTTTCGTATTTTGATTTTTGCGCCCCTATAGCCTAACCGTTTAGGTGATGATTCCTTGGGCATACAGCAAACGACATTATCAGTAATAATTTTCATTGATGTTGTGTTTTCCTTTTTTCATTCAATGAATTTGGTTTATGTTAGAGTGAAATTATCTTGCACTTTATATGCGTAATTATTCCCAGGTCAAAACACACAAAGACTACTTAGAAAAATGAGTACAGGATATGAAAAAACTCATGAGTAATCTTTTAAGTAAAAAAAAAAAAAAACAGTTAACGAAGGTTTGTTTACATCCTGTAATACGCATGCCCAACGAGTGTGTACATATATATTGAGGTCAGTTAAAATAGCAATATCCGGTATACGACAATGCACATAGGAATTGTTATTAACCTGTCCTCAAAACTCAACAAACATATTGTCGACTATTGTCAACGTTAATCTTGGAGTTCTTACTTGCTCTGGAATCAGGGGGTTTTAACAAAGTAAACCTTTTTGATTGCCTGTACGAGGTGCTTACAATGTATTTAATAAAAAGTTGGATATTTTGATTAGAATTTCTTATTTTATTTGACTCCGTGACATGCCAAATGCCTACATGTAAGTAACTCTAGATTTCGTGGAATTCCACATTGCGTATGCATGAGGTTTTATGTTTTAATGCTATACCCGGTATATATATTCGTCTTGCTATATATTCTATGCATAAAAGGCGCCTAAATAGTTGCACCTTGATACTTTAAATTATCTACTAGTATTACAAAAATCTAAAATTTGCAAAATCTAAGGAGTATTTCCCTCGTGTATAGCTCTGTTGTTAGAAGGTTTTGGTATAACCCCTTTTGATCATTTTAGCATTTATGAATTTGCTCTTCAAATTTTGGATTATTGTTTTGGTTTGCAACATTTTAGGCACATCTTGTGCATCAAAACTGGTATCAAAGAATTTATTTGAACCAGACTCCAGGTAATTCCAAGTTTGCACGAGCGATTTCTACTGCACATACATTCATGACCTCGGACCAATTTGATCTTCAGAAAAAGTCGATCTTTCTCTTTCGTCTTATAACCGAAGGCATGACTTGATTCACCTTTTATAGTGTTTCGTCTCTCTGAATTCATCCCTTGTTGGCCAGGTCACTGCATGGATTTTATTATTATTATTTTTTATTTTTTTAAAATTATTTTCAATTATTATTGTAATCATATTGTAACATATGAAAAGACGATATACATGTACATTGTAAGTTTGCTTAAGGATGCTCGCTGGTCATGTTTTGGTCTTTTTGTCAGATTTTCGGAATCCTCGGGTTTTATCCATTTCTTAAACATGATTTTTTTGCCCATGAACCCCCACTTTTTCTTTTATAATTCAATCATATATACCTTAAAATGGTATTTGACAAAATTTTATGAAATCCTTTTTATTTTTTCATACATCTTTGAGAGATAGAGTTGTTAATGCAAAGACAATGAAAAATCCAGAGAAAACCCATTTCTTGCACATTTTCAAGATCTTATAGCTCTAAAATGAGCACATGAACCTATATTTTTTTCTTGCTTATTTGTTTACTATTCATATGTTCTCTCAAACTAAAACACCTATTTCAAATCCTATTTATTTCCTAGTAGACCAGCGATCATCCTTAACTTGTGTCCAATCTCTTTGGCTATATCTGAGCAAATAAAACAATTATAAACTATAACAGAAACATTTCAAAGTCCTGTTTTCAATATAAAAGAATTCACTGAAAAAAGAACACACACACACACACACACAAAATAAAATATCCATATATTATTGTAGAACAAATAGTAAATAGTTCATAATCTTCTTATGTTTTTACTTTCAGGTATTCAGTGCATATTTAACGTACTGCAAATATTTCAATCAAGCTACTCTGTAGATTTCGTTGACACAATCTACTCTCAAAACATGCCTACGTGATACAGATTTCAAAGCTCAGACACAAAAATAACGTGACGTCTATGGCTTCAGATCATTGTTATATTTAAAGCATCAATCTCCTGTTATTGGTTTCTACAATAGAAGAAAAATCTTGTGATATTGTGTTAAATAGTTTGTTTCATATAAATCCTGTAAGATTCATTTCTTCGGCATCGATTGATTTCATGTTTTACATCAAAGTATTCGTTGATGATTTATCTTGCGGTAGATTGTCTAAAGAAACAATCCATCAGTAAAGATGGAGTTTCAATTAGGAAGCCAAATATACAACTAAAGACATAGACTAGTTATGTCACATTTATTGCTTTAAACTGGATACCTATATAAAAGTTTCTCAGTTATTATTTATCTGCAGCTGGTATTTAAGGATGCTCGCTGGTCATGTTTTGTAAGATTTTCAGAATCCTTGGGTTTTATCCATTTCTGAAACATGAAATTTTTTGCCCATGAACCCCCACTTTTTCTTTTATAATTCAATCATATATACCTTAAAATGGTATTTGACAAAATTTTATGAAATCCTTTTTATTTTGTCATACATTTTTGAGAGATTTGTAAATGCAAAGACAATGAAAAATCCAGAGAAAACCCATTTTCTGCGAATTTTCAAGGCCTTATAGCTCTAAAATGAGCACATGAACCTATATTTTTTTCTTGCTTATTTGTTTAATACCATGTGCCATACAAGGAATGAACCCTTAGTATTTCTATTATTTTTGAATTTTGCTAAATACTGGTAATTTATGTAACAAATCAATGAATAATCATGTCAGACAAGTCTGACGACTGGGTTGACGAATACCCTCAGGGGACCTAGGATCCACCATGCAGAGGCATCGTCCCAGAAGTTTCACGAAATAGCGTTTTATTATGAATTTTGTACGGCAAGAAATTCTGTAACTTGTACATTTTACTTTTTGTTCTAAATTCAAAATTTAAGAATATCAGCCTATAATAACAGACCGACAAGAAGCTGAAAGATACCAATAGTATATAGGGTTTTATGCTTCGTGTAGAGTTCCCTAACAAGAACTCTTTCGCTACTTTCGGATTTAGTTTCATTTGTTTTTCTCTCTTTTTTCATCGATATTTTCTAATTGAAATGTAGATGATTTGATGGTTTTGGCTTTAACCTTTTCGGTCATTTTTGCATTTGAAATTGTCTGAAATACTTATTATTTCGGCTTTCGCCATTTTGGGTCCTGAGCATATCTGCTGAATCGTATATGGGCAAAATTTGCACATCTTTTGCATCAAAATAAACATCATAGAATGTTTTTCGATGGTTGTCATTAATATATTGTAATACCTTTTCGTATTCGTATTGCTTGCGCCTTTCGAGTTTGCGCAATTTTCACCATTATTACTCCCAGTTCTACATTATAATATACAATTAAGGATGCTCGCTGGTCATGTTTTTGTCTTTTTGTCAGATTGTCGGAATCCTCGGGTTTTATCCATTTCTTAAACATGAATTTTTTGGCTCATGAACCCTTACTTTTTTTTAATAATTCAATCGTATATACTTTAAAATGGTATTTGACAAAATTTTATGAAATCCTTTTTATTTTTTCATACATTTTTGAGAGACTGAAGTTGTAAATGCAAAGACAATGAAAAATCCAGAGAAAATCAATTTCCTGCAAATTCTCGAGGCCTTATAGCTCTAAAATGAGCACATGAAACTATTTTTTTTCTCGCTTATTTGTTTACTATTCATATGTTCTCTCAAACTAAAACACCTATTTCAAATCCTATTTATTTCCTATTAGACCAGCGATCATCCTTAAAGCAGTAAAAGGAACACATCGTCTGGTATACGTTATTTATAACCCCATTGCACTATTGAAAACAATATTGTCTACATATGTCCTTTTAATGGAAAAACCCCAATTCAGAAACCGGGCATTTTATTGACATATATGAACGAAAGTCTCATCACACCTAGTGTAATGACATTTGACATTCTATTCAAAGTTCTTTGACTGTATTGAAATAAAGAATAATTCCATGAAATTTCCTGATATATTTTAAAAAGATTTTTAGTTCATCTAAGTAAATGCAGACAGATTCAATTGTTCTGAACTAAAGTTTACAAAGCAAGAAAAGGATTTTACTTTCCTTAGTAGGTGGCTTAAATTTACGTGCTTTACATACATTAATATCCGGAAAATTAGGAAGTGATATCCCCTTTTTAATAAAATTTCTACCTATGGTGCAAAACTTAAATAACAAATCTCTTTGACGATTGTAAAAAAAAAATGAAGTAATTTATATTATCGAATTACTTTTTGGAGTAATTTACTTCCAATACAAGTAAAGTCAAGAAATACCAAAGGGATATTCGAAGGAGGGGAAAATCGAAACAACTGACAAACTCCGGAGAACAACGAAGACAAGAACAAAACAATACATGTACTACTATTAAAAACTAAAAACATATGAACAACATGGACCCTACCAAAAAAAACTGGGTGTAGACTCAGGTGCTTCGGGAGGGTAAGCAGTCTCTGCTTCCTACAGGACACCCGCCATGCTGCCCATGTCAAATCTGGTTTGAGGAAGGGATAACATCAATGGAACAGGTCCATTTTCATTTGGGCACAGATTTTGTTCGTTGAAATCCACAACCTTATTACGAACACATACTGTAACACGTAAACGCCATGTTATATACCATACAGCAACATGACCGTAAAGAAAAGGGGAAGCTCACAGTGAGGAAAGAAAGTTCTTTATATCAAAGAACAAAGACAAGGAGAATTAAAGAGAACAACAAGAAGAACAAACAATAAAGGATATAAACAAATAACCAAAAGAATAAAACTAAAATAAGAAAACAGAGACACTGAAGCACTACTGCGTATCCCACTTACCAGCCGATTTCTTGATGGAAAACTATATGGCGCGGAATCCGGGTCATAAATATCGATTTTAGTATATACTAAAATCGATATTTATGACCTTGATTCCGCACTTTTTGTACAATTCTGTACATTTCAAAAAAAAATTAGCTATGTCCCAAAAGTCAACATGAATCAAATTCTTCGATAAAAAACTTTTACATATTCAGCAACGTCACGTTTTTTTTTTTTTTTTTGTTGTGACGTCAAATTTTGCTTAAAAATCAATGAATTGAACACACAAAATGGAAAATATGCTCTCATAATATATTTGAGACATTTCGGCGGAGAAAACATCTATTACTTTTAAACAAACATCTGAGATATTGCCGCAAAAATGACTTGCAGTTTTAAAAAAGACACCCAGTAGTTTATGCAATTCTAAACTGAGGTGACCAAGAAAAGGTTAAACAAGTTACATGTACTTTTTAAGCATAAGTGATCAATGGTTTTCATTGTTATTCTGTTTTTTAGTACATTTAGTTTTTGGTTTGAACACGTACCCAACATGCGTTTGAATTGCGGACGGCATATTGAATAATCTTTTCTCAGTTTATTTTGAGTTAGGTCGATTTAAATTCAGTTAGTCAATAGCAAGAGGAACACGTGTTCCTGCATACGTCATTTACAACCCAATTACACTATAGAAAACTACTTCCGGGTTTACATATGTACTTTTACTGAAAACAAAAACACCTTCGCCATCAGAAATCGAGGATGTCATTGACATATATGTACGAAAGCATTATCACAGCTAGATAATAACTATTTTATTCCAAGTACTTTAGCTGCTTCTGGATTAAGATTTTTATCGTTTTCATGATATGATGTTTTCAAGATTATTTAAGTCAATGATGACAGATTTAATTATTGATAATAACTAATCATGAATGGTTAAAATTAATATGGAGTAGGCTTTAGCCTAAAATCGGGCGAAGCCCATATCATAATAAGAATGAAAGACTTTCTTTAAATAATGTACTTACCAATCTTGTATTCCTTTTATTTCAATGTACGTAGCAATATTTTTTAGTCCGTCGTCATGTAAACACGGCCATATTGGAAGCCGTTGTTATGGTATCATATTTGTAGATCATTGAAGA
Source organism: Mytilisepta virgata (assembly GCA_028015205.1). Taxonomy (NCBI): domain Eukaryota; kingdom Metazoa; phylum Mollusca; class Bivalvia; order Mytilida; family Mytilidae; genus Mytilisepta; species Mytilisepta virgata. The sequence goes on along the minus strand of CM051517.1, from coordinate 66,441,751 downwards.
AATTTTCGAATAAAGTTCCCAATGCGCACAAAAACTCGAAAGAAAAGTCGGTGGAAAATTATATCGTATAGAAATTATGTTTTGGCTATCGCCAAAATATAATTTCTTTTTAAGTTAGTGCAAGTGCGAAAATATTTTAACCGGAAGTCGCGCTGTATTTTTGAGGGTTTCTGGGATAGATTTACAAATGCTACTTCCGGTTTGAAACTACAGTCTACTTGATCTCTGGATTTGAGACCCATATTCTACACTTAGTCGGGCTTCGCCCGATATGAATATTGATGAACATGACATTTTTCATTGCTCCATTCGATGGTGGATTCTAAGTTCCCGAGGGTACCCCAAGCTCATTTGCTAGTATTTCGATACTAGCCCGAAATTGATACTTTAAATTTACAGTTACAAAATTGTACAATTTGCAAAAATTCAGGAGTATCTCCCTCGTGCATAGTGCATAGCACTGTCCTTAGATGATTTTGGTATAACCCCTTTTGGTCAATTTGGTATTTTTGAATTTTCTCTTCAATCTTTTAGATTATTGTTTTGGTTTTCAACATTTTGGCCCTTGAGCAAAAAATTATGAGTCGTAAATCGACGAAATGTGCACATCTTGTGCATCAAAATTGGTGTCAAAGAATTAATCAGTTACGATTTCATATCGGGACGCAAAGCGCTTTTTAAAAAATTTTGTTTTATATTACCAGGCCTGGACGCCATAAAGAACTATTTTTGCTGAGTAAAGAAAATTTTACTCAAATTCCCATTCTCAGCCAATCACATTCGAGTATTCCGGTATTTAAGAATATTCTCAGACTTAAGAATATTCTCAACTTTTATGGTGCCAGGGCCTGTATATGACTCCACACCTTAACTTCATGCATTATCTGTAATTACAAGATCCCATCCATGCAAATAGAACCCCAAAACTGTAAATAACTGTTATATTCTTCCTTCTTGATATTGCAGAATTAAGGCTTATCGAATGTTCTTTTAAATTATGAAATGTTCCCTTATATGAGACAAATAACCCAGCGGTGGTACTTATAGAAACTTCAACAAGGGCAGTTAATCACACAAAAGTAATGAATGCAACATGCGTATATTTCACTTATTTAGATCTAAATTGTATTTTTCAGGATACAAATGGCGCAAGCAATAATGTTAGTGATTGAAAATATTAAAGACACCAAGGAATGTTGTTTTCATTTCCATAGAATTTAGAATGACTTCTTTAAATGTATAGCTGGAATCTTCAGCCTATCTTTACCTAGTTTTATGAGGACACCAATATTAATGTACATCTATTATCATTTTCAGGCGGACTGATACGTAATTGCCAATGAACACTCCCATCAGGATAATTCTGCTTGAAATTAACGACCATGACACTAAAATAACCAAGACCATTAGCACTTGTAGCGTTCTTCATTATACCAAATGAATCAGGGTCGGCTTTCCCGAAGTAATTGATGATTAAGTGTGTGAGATGTCCACGATTTATCACTAACCAATCTAGCCATGTTAGAAATGTATTTTGTCTTTAAAGGATGGAAAATCCTTAACCCAATCAACACTAAATGAAATAATGTACGATAGTGTTTAACCTCAGGTTAAGTAGGTAGACGACATATACTTGCAAAAATGGAAGAAAATAAGAAATATTGTTTGTAGGAAGAAATTATAAACTCTTCGATACCAACGATGCACAAGATGTGCATATTTTGTCTATTTTCAATTCACCAGTGATGCTCAAGGCCTAAAATGTTGAAAAACAAAACAATAATTTAAAAAATTGAAGAGCAAAACAAATTGAAAGGACAGAGCTTTGCCAAATATGATTCAGCTTATATCATGAAACACTAGGTTATCGGGACAAGGAACAAAAGTATAAAAAGCAAAGACTATAAGAGAAATTGGAAAAAAATACTTAGAGAGTGAAATAAACTCCTTATCTTCAATCAAATTTTTTTATTTTGTAAGAACTAAGGAGTCTCATCCTCGCGCATAGCCATGTCCTTAGATAGTTTTGGTTTCACCATTTTGGGAATTTGATTTACAAATGTAGCTCTTCAAGGTTTGTATTATTTTTTTCGTTTTTCAATCCCCATTTTTGATGCATCTGAGTTATCTCCCGTTTACGGAGTTATCTGCTTTTTGGAGAAGGTGTCTTGCATAGACATCAATGGGTGTAATTCTTCTGCAAAATATATTTTCTTCGTAACAATATGCCACTCTAAAAATTAATGATATATTGATGCCAGGAAAAATAACTCATGCATATGGGAGACAACTCCAACATCTACGAATAGGGAATATTTCAGACCTTGAGCACAAGTGGTGAGTAGTAAATCGACGAAAGGGGCACATCTGATTGGTATCATGAAATATTTACTTTCCACTGATGGTGGACTCCAATGGGAAGGGGGGGGGGAGTTCCACTATGCGGATTGAAACATAAAAATCGGTTCGTTCTGGTCCCCAGTCTCTGATGAAGAAAGGGACCAGTGATTCAGATTCTAGAACGAACCAGTTGAACCAGTATAATGGAAAGCACCCCAAGTCCCCGAGGGTATCACCAGCTCAGTTACAAGTATTTTGATTCTCGTATAAATTTAATACTTTAAATACACTAGTAATGGGTCGTAAATCGATGAAATGTACAAAATTGATATCATGAATATTTATAGTGGTCATGATTATTGGACTCCAAATGAGACTGTAGAATTTGTACGTTTTTCACTTGTTGTTTCTATAATAGGTGTAAGTGATAAATTCTTTAATATCAATTTGATGCACAAAATTTCATGACGACTCATCAGTTGTGCTCGATGCCTAAAATGTTGAAAACCAAAATGTTGAAGAGCAAATTCAAATATTATTAAGAAAAAAATTATAAATTTTGAGGAGTTCTGGAAAACACAAAATAATATTGTAGCTAAATATGGGATTCTGGGATATTATTGGTAAAAAACCGATTCCTCATCGTTTATAAATATTTGCTAAAGAATACAGAAGCGACAGAACAGTGGGAAAAGTCCACAAATTCGAAGTCCAAGGAAAGACAAGGTCAGGAGAATGGAACACAACAAATAAACGCCATAGGGATACATGTATAACTAAAAGAATAAAAAATGTATAATAAACTAAACAAAACTAGAACAATACAGCACAGAATGCATATGAACATTTTTTATGAACAAATATTCATTTATGAACATATATTTATGTTTTATGCATATACATTTTATTTTATGACCACGTTTTTTTATTTATAGAATAAATATTTTGTTTTTATGAACATATATTCGTTTTTACGAACAATTATTTAATTTTATGAACATATATTTTGTTTTTTTGTAAATATTTCAACGTTTCACACGCCATACAAGTGGACATGCAATGTTTTAACTTTTGTACACCGGTTCCAGTTTCACAAACATTTGTATGACTCCGACCCTTACGGTTTCAGGGCACCAATAGAATAAAGACATTAAAGACCGGAAACATGTTCGACTCTATGTAATCTTAGTAATGCAAATATTTGCGAAAGAGGACTCTGTTCCACCGAACTGTTGCATTCCAGTTTTTTTTTTTTTTTTTTTATTTATACAATTCACTATTCTTCTTATTACTTTAATAAAATTTTACTAATACTGAATTTTGATAAATTTGAAAAATTTTAAAATTTTGAACTTCGTTAGAACACCAACTACACTATTATGAATCTATTCTTGTTTGGAATTTTATTGTAATGATACATATTTTCAGAAAACGATTTCAAGACGAATGTTCCGTTGAATAATATACATTACAATATATTATATATATTATTTATAATCTTCTTGCCTTAGAAAACAGAAAGAAAGAAAAAAGAAAAAAGAAACAGATCCTATCCCGTCTAATTAAGGACTATAAAAAAAAACTTCCATAGTCCCTAGATAATTAAAATTTAATACAGCATGATAAAATATCAATAAAATATAAAACATCCTTCACGATAGATATAATTTTTGTTGAGTAACAAATAGTCATAGCATCTTTATATGTTTTTAATTTCTCTTGTCATCACGACACAGAAATGTCAAAAGATCTTATGTAGGAGGAAATTATGACGTCAAATCTTTTACTGGTAAAGAAATGTGAATATACAACATATTTTGACCTATATATTAGCTTACTCCTTGAATAGGCCCTTCTGTATACTTTTATCTTTGACGAAAAAAAAACAAATGGATTTAAAAAAAAATAGTATTTTTTTCAGTATAAATTGAATTTACCAAAAATCCCATAGTTTTTGACATCAAAAAGAAAGGTTTTGACTCCACAGTTTAAAAAAATAATTGTTCTACGACGTCATTAGGTCAAATGGAGCTCAATATTGAGGACTAGTGGAGCTGATGTTCTATTTTCAATGGGTCTTATATACATAATTTTGAGTAACTGCATTTCTGATTCTGTTGTATGTGTTCTGCAAGTTCTTTTTCACCATTTTTTGGTACATGTGAGTTATCTCCCATTTACGGAGTTGTCTGCTCTTTGGAGAACCTAAAAAAAAAAAAAAAAAAAAAAACATTTATGATATATTTGTGGATATGATGAAGGCTTCCCAATTCCATATCTAAGAGATAATTGAAGTAATGTTTGCCCTTCATCATGTTCATGTTAAATACAAGACAGAAATAACAGTCGCCTAGTTAGCATTATTTTCGGATGTATGGTGTTAAACTCCTCACTTGATAAATGTTTTATTCCATACTAAAAGAAACTTTTCGACAAAAAGAAATTAAAAGACCACAGGTAACGCCTACTACAAAAAGAAAACTATCCAGATATCATTGTTGGCCGTTCCAGTGGTACATTTTATTGTTTGTTTATGAATAATTTTCAAGGGCATGTTTGACTCTTGCTGAAGACCTTTTTGTAAAAATATATCTTTTATCCGAGTTTTTATAATTAAACCCATAATATTCTGCCTTCAGATAATTAATTTTATACCGTGTCAAGTTCAGTTCTTAGGTGCGTAGGAAAATGAATTTTTGTTATCTAGAGTGATTAAATAATGATGCCTTTTTTCTTAGTACAATTCGGTTAATGCATCATCGGATCTAAAATAATTACAGATTCTCATATATTTTATTGAAATAACGCTGATTTTGCATGTGTAATAAAAGTGTAATTTGCAGCATGTTATCTGCCCTCTCGAGAACATCACCGACGTCAATTCCGCCCTACTGTAAATAATCGTCGGATCATATAGGAACTGCAAGACGCTGGTCAAAGGACAGGAAAATCTAATTCAGCAGTAAAATTATTTCTTGTAAGTGGCAAAATATGGGATAAATAGATTAATACATGTATATGGCATTTTTTCAAATTGCTCTTGTTATAAGCCCTCGACTAATATCGTCCCTCGGGCTGATAACAAGGGCAATATGAAAAAGGCCATGTATTAATTTATAATTATTACATGGCAATTTCCATATTGGCACTTGTATCAGCCTCGGGCTCCCATATTGGGTCGAGGGCTTATACCAGGACAAATATGGAAAATGTTATGTCATACTCTATATATCACATATTTTCAGGGCAAAAATGGATTTTGGAGGGTAAATATGGATTTTAACGATATAGGAGAAATATGGGACACCCATTTCCGGTCTTATCTACCATGCAAAAAAACTTAATACCACTAAATATGTGATAATTATAAATTATTCCTTATCGGCCTGGTATCATCCCGAGACTCCCATATCGGACTGAGAGCTTTAGCCCAAAGTCCCATATGGGTCGAGGGATGATACCAGGGCCGATATGGAAAATGCCATGTAATTATCTATTTATCACATATGTAAAAAAAATTAAAAAGAATTTTAGATTTTTAAAAAATGGAGAAAAAAAACAAACAAAAATATGGATTTTCGAGGGCAAATATCGATATTGGCCCCGAGTACAAATAACCGACTCCAACTTCCGGCTAATATTGGACATGCAAAAACGTACATATTAGCACCTGAGTCTACCCCCGGTTTTTTTGTGGGGTCCATGTTGTTCATACGTTTTTAGTTTTTAATTGTAGTGCATGTATTGTTTTGGTCTTGTCTTCGTTGTTCTCCGGAGCTTGTCAGTTGTTACGATTTTTCTCTCCTTCGAATATCCCTTTGGTATTTCTTGACTTTACTTATTTACATATTAGTACAAAAGAAAGAATAATAATGCATGTATTTCTTGCTGTAAACTATGTCAATTAAAAAGTATATTCATAGCAAACTAATAATTTTTTTAAAGTGACAAAAATATTTTAGATATTTCATCCATCGTCTGATAGAGAAACGGACGGTCAGTCTCAATGAGACCCGCTTATAAAATTGATCTCAAAGAAGGAAAATAACAAATGATAGATAAAATGGAAAATATTTCTGAAACATATGAATATTCCGCGACACCGGCAATTTTGATGCAAAAGTGTGCACTTTCGTTGATTTACAACTCATCAGTTGTGCTCAAGGCCAAAAATGACGAAAGTAATTTTGAAAACAGATGTTTGAGGGTTTCTAATATAAGCAAAGTCCGCGTCGAAAAAGGAATCAAAGTAAAAAATAGTTTGAATCACGTCTTCAATGTACTTTAACAGTTCAAAGTTTCCGGACCATAACTGATCACGTGATTATTCCAAAGGCTCCGGATGTTTCATAGACGTCGCGCAAACACTATAATTTATTTCCCTTGCATTATGAAATGAAATATGAAGATTTGTTCACCCGAAAAAAACATGACTTTTCGAGGGTGAACACATCTTCATATTTCACTAATGCATGGGAAATTAATGATTTATTCCACTATCCCTAGTGTAGTTTCTGAAAGGACAAAGAACGAATTTTATGAAAAAGAAACAATAATGAAATAACATGAACAACACATGGAAATGTTTCACATTATCTTTTACTTCGGCTGTTCATTTGTAACATTAGTGTTAAAAAAATCAAGAAGGCGACACGATGTTCCTGAGAGGCTGACACGATGATTTGTTACATGTCATGTGGGCTGCTCTAGACCGATCAAATGATCTCATCACTAGATTTAAATTTATATAGTGGAATAATATTGAGTATATTTCAACTTGGGAAAGCCATAGATATAATTTATTATTGGATGTAACGAGTCATTTGATTGGTCAATTTTTTTTTGTCTATAATATATATATATCATAGACCAAATTTTTGTTCTCACTATTACGTCATTTAAGGGAATCTCAACGTTTTAGACGTCAAAACAGCCGTTGGAATTAAATTATAAGGATTGGCTCTAATTTATTTTCAGTCTATTCGAAATAACCTCAATGCAAATGATGCACACTTTCAAATAAAGCGATACGCGTGTTATTTAGTGCGCACCACGTGATTGAGGTTAATTCTTCATAGAAAAAATATTACGATCAATCCTTAAATATTTCTGCATAAAAATTTTCATTCATTTTATTTGGCATTAAAGAGGAATCAAATTTACGGTCATTAACTGTTGAGGTCCAAATAAATTAATCTGATTTTTTCCATCGTGTTTATATTTCCATGAATTAAACATTATTCAATCGGATTAAAAAAAAACAATAATCTTTTTATATACTGAAATTCCAATATGCACGTTTTTAGCTATTCATAGATTTTTAACAAAGCATCATAAGTCGAGCAGTCATGATTTCACATATTTCTTACTTTTTCTTTACATTGTTAAGGTTGGTTAATTATATTTTTCAATGTCTTGAAAAAAGTAAACCAGATTATAAGACGCGGAGGTGGTCTTTGAAATCACTTGATATAAACTTTGGAATTTTTCCCATGTTGAAATTATGTGTACATATCTTGGCAAAAAGAACATTGATGGATGTCTATCACTCATTAATAATTAGAGGCACTACCTCGGCTATCCAGATCTCGACATTTCTTTTGAAGGTTAAGACTAAGAAATAAGAGGTACATGTATACGATAAGGGAATTCTTCAAATATGTAAATATCAAAATTATTTCTGTGTACTATTGAGATGATATGCTAATTTGATTGGTGAAAACCTACCATTCGTAATTTGAAATGCACCAGTAGAAGTAATAGAGTACAACATGTGTACAAGATACAATCAGATTTAACTTGAATTCTATGACCACTTTACCGTCTGTGTAGATAGAATCTCGAATGAAAATAAGTAAAAACCTTTTGTCATATGATGGTGCGTTGTTATCTATGTCTCGCGCGATGAATTATTTGTCATAACTAATTCCCAGCATATGATATGAATAACTGTTACGAGAAATTCTTTTATTTGATTGGCCTTGATCCAAACGTAGCTGTTTTCTGATTGGTTGAAATCTGCGCGGTCATCCTTGAAAGCCACCGTTGCATAGCAAGATTTTACGTCACAGAAAAATGAACGTTAAGTTTTCCCGCGCGTCGGACGCCAAATCACAAACAAACAAATACTCATGAAGAATCATAAGAGAAATAGGTTGAACAACTCGTAAAAATTAGATATCGCTGGTATTTGGTCAGTGAAAGTTTGCTTATAATAAATCTAATATGTCGTCCTATATACCGTCAAACAATATATTACGCGGTATATATACCTTTATTAAATGGCTAGAAATTCTTTCTTTTCTGGTTGGATAAAAGTCAACACTTCTTCTTATTTGAAAACACTATGACCACGGCGCAATTGTACATGCGAGGCAATCGGCAATCCTTGGCAGATCCGCAACCCTTCATCTAGTATAATCTGCCGAGGTGTGCCGAATGCATGCCTCATCATATATCATATATCACGGTGGTCTCGTACCTAAATATAGAAACGGGGATAACCAAATGTTTACGTGACAACAGTTCTGTTTCATTTGTCAATTTCTTGAACCAACCTGAGCAGAGTGTCAAAATGTCATTGTTACTTGTTAAAATTTATTGAAACCTCACTGTTTTTCATATATCAAAAAATACACATACATTTAGCAATAAAAATATCAGATTCTATGATTCTACATCTGATGAGGTAAATGTCATTTGATAAAACAGTTGATGACTGTTGATATTGTTTGATACAAAGTCTATCAGCCGCAGAGCAGTGATATTCGCCACTGCAGTTTTTCAACGTGAAAGACACTCAGAACCAAAACGAATTTTTTGCCTTAATGTGAGATTATATATCTTCTTTCAAAAGACAAGAGAATGGTTTCAGTACTGAATGTAATTCTAGGCAATATTCCAAAAACTGATACAAATCGACCCAAATCGCCTATATTCATGACTTTTGTCGGTAGATAACTCGAACATTGAATTCAAGCATAAAATAAAAATGCATTGCATACAATCGTTTAGTATAAAAAGTAGGTAAATATTTAAGACTAAAAAAATAAATGGTTATGAGTGAAACAATTACAGGGGGAAGTGGCCCTACTCCTTTTGCAATGTGAATAATGAAAACAATCTGTATAGAAAAAAAAGACTAAGACAAGACTGAAAAATATCGTTCATTGACAAAAAAAGACTGGATCACTGGACATACAAAATCTGGTATTTCTGTTTCCTTGACTAGATCCATTTTACCTGTGGCTTCAGAACACATCCTTTGTAAAATTAATAATATCGATAATACTGTCATCAGAATCCGGTCGTTGAACTATAAACATTCTCGGATTTATCAACCATTTGTCAACAAATTATCATCTTGACATTTCTGAGAGACAAAGAACCGATAAAATAACAGAAAAAATCGTGATTTTATTTCAGTATTGAGTGGGCTTTCAAACCACATCATGACCCTCTAGAACGAAGAGATGGGTATTCAAGGCGTAAGCTAATTTAAGAAAAGAAAAATAAAATAATCATTTAATGTCACATAGATGTAGTATCAAATTATATGTGTAAAGTCATGTTATTGTCATTTATTCCTTATTCGGAGAAAGGTGGTCAAAGATTTTCTCTTAAATTCATTCGTATTGGCGTTCAACAAAAACAGTCTGAAAACAGAGATTTTTTTGAGATGCTAATCTTATTAATATCAAATCAAATGAAAAACTCTTGTAAGTGCACGTAATAAAAGTATTTAAACAAGTAAATAATTTAAGGATATGTTCACTGGTCATGTTTTTGAATTTTTGTCAGATGTTTAGAATCATCTGGTTTTATCCATTTGAATGCCATAAATTATTTTTCCTGCTAACATCCTTTTTTTCTTTTGATAAATCTTTTGCATGCAGAATAATAAGCCATTTGTAAAAATCTTATAAAATCCTCTTTATTATTTAATTGTTTTTGAGAAATAAAACTTGTCAATAATAAAGCTATATAAAATAAAGAGAGCATATTTTTCCCGCCAAATTTTCAATGGCTTATATCTCGAAAACGAGCACACGGACCTATAATGTTTTTTTCGCTCTTTTAATTCCATTATTAATTCACTATCAATTTTACCAGTGTTATGAAAAGCTTGTTATTTTGAAATTGACCAGCGAACATCCTTAAGAGTCCGGGGACTCAGTTCTAAAGACTTTTCAAAAAGAACCTACATGTATTTTATTTACCTGTTCTGTCAAGGGTAGATTGAGAATAAATTTTAGTTTGTTCTGATCAGATAATGAATTAAAGTTTTGTACCGCGATTCTTGACAATATTTGAAATACTCGTCTCTAGTACTTTTATTGGGGTTATAATAAAGTAAAAAAATCACGGTTCGCCGATCTTCAAGAATTCTACAAGTCTGACAAAGCCTGTCTTCTCTTGGTATCTTTAGATATCTGCCCATGTCTATCATTAAATTGTGATCACTTCATCTTAGTTTTGTAAGAAGTTTCTTGTTTCGAAATCTATATAATTAAGGTAGTATTCCTGTATTAGGTCATCTTTTATGTATTTAATCAGTTTTTACATTAATTTGTTAGAAATCATCAATTTTCTCAATTTTAATTTTAAACAAAATCTCATACCAGGATTTTATTTCACTTTTAATAAATTTCTTTTTTCTATTTATGATTTTATTTATTATCAATGGCATCTTGACAAAAGTTTTCAAGTTCTGTGAGAGGAGATAGATAAAAAAAACTGGGCATATTACTAAATGCATTAAATATAAGAGGAGAACAAGCCAGACAACACACAGAATAGTTCAGATTGTGTGAGAAACTGATTCAGTGACATTTTACCAATATAACCTTACAAAAAATCCTGTTCCCTAAGGCCTCTGATTTTACACAGTGTAAAACAGTACATATAACATAAAAAAAAAAATCCAATTTAAATGTTACTATTAAATGTAATATCAATGTTAACGAAATTAAAGATGAATGTCCTGATCGCATATTCGCTAAGTTGTAACATTTAATATGATTGTTATTTACTTCCCGGTTTGTTATCTCACCTTGACCTACTGACAGTAACATATTTGGAGATCAAATTGTAAATATGAACTGGTGTCGACCGTGTAGAGCTATTTTTCGGGTAAATATTGCTATTTTATTCATGTATATATTTATAAGACATGTCTGAGCATTTTTTGTCAAACATAAATCCTTTATTTTCTATTAATTAATAATATTTCCAATTTTTTTTTACACTGATTAACGTTCTTAATTTTGACACTTGGTTATTGTCATATCAGTCTGCAATTAACAAGTATTTCCATTGGTGCCATTTATTATTATTACGTTATTTGAATTCGGGCTATTTATAGATTTAATCTTTATGTTTTTTGTTCTTACGTTGCTTGACCCCAGGTGATGTTTGAATACGAATACGTACGTTGATATTAACTCTTTTCTAGTAAAAAATTAAATGGCCACAGCATATGAGCTTTTTGTGTACCTAAAGGAGTCTTCTCAACAGGATAGGGTCACTTTCAAATTATGCAGGGCCAAGCTACTGCGTCTTTGCATTAATTATTTACTTAAATGAGGTTCAATATGGGGTTGTTGATTATATTTGAATTAAGAAAAGTCGTTCAATAAATTGAAAGCTTGGTGAGAAAATAGAGATGATTTGACACGTCAAGAATTTTACTGCAAGTCATGGTAAAAAACAATGCAATCTAGGTTTTTCAGTTGAACATATGTATTAGTTGTATATAGTTTCCAAGCGGGTAAAATCGAAAAGTTGAGCAGACGATTTTATTTTGTGCAAACAAAAATTTCTGGGAAAGGAAAACTTTGAAAAATAAACCAGGGATGCATACTACTTAGTGGAATAATTTGCCATCAGTTTTTCTTTTTCTCCCTTTTAACTCACTTGGCTAAAGGGCATGTGAGCTTTTGTCATCATTTGGCGTCCACGGTCAGTCCGTCGTCAATCCGTTAACTTTTCACATTTTAATCTTCTCCTCTTAAACCACTTTGACAAATGGAACCAAAATTGAAAGGATTCATCTATATAAGTTCCTTTATAAAGTTTACTCCGTCCTGAACGAGCAACAAACATGGCTGCCATGGGCAATTCTTTTTTTTCTGATTGGCTGATTTTAAAAAATCTCCTCTGAAACTGTTGGCCATATGGAACCAAACTTGACAGGAAGCATCTATGTAAGGTATATATAAAGTTATCTCATTCGTCCCGATGGAGCAACAAACATAGCCTCCATGGGTAATACTTGTTTCTGATTGGCTGATTTAAAAAAAAAATCATCTCCTCTTAAACCGCTGGATCAAATGAAACAACACTTGACAGAAAGCATCTTTGGAAGGTCCTCTATAAAATGTGTTCTTTTGTTCCGATCCCATATCCAACTATATCGGTCATCACGTGACTTTGGTCACCTGTGTGATGATCGTAATATGGCGATGTCGATTTATATAGAAATGCACGGGAGTGTCATGTTTATCTCTAATTTGTATTAAATTTTATCGATAACAAAAAAATGTGCTGCTATCTCGTAAAAGTATGATCAATTACCAATATTTTGAGCCCATTTTAAATAGATATTGAATTGAGCAAATCACTTCCAATTTGATTTGAAAAAATCATATTTTTACTGAAGATTTTTATATGGCTAACGTTGAAAAATGTCGAAATCTATGAAACCTTCCCTAGTTGGTTCAAGAATTACATGATAATTCTTTACTTTCATAAAAATGTGCTGCCCATTTGACTATGATAAAACATGGAACTTTAAGATTATATCAACTAAATGAGATATTGAATTCGGGAAATCACTTCCAAATTAATTTTTAAATGACCGATATTTTGTAAAAATATACATGATTTGGACTCAAAATGGCGATACCGGATGTAGTTTTGGCGGTAAAATTCAAAATTGTATAAATAAACGGGTTTTGTTAAATAATACTTTTTCATTATGAAAATAGTCCCATTATTGTAATAATAATGTTCCTTTTGTTATTTCTTATATCGTAATTGCAATAATTTAAATTTTGATTATGTCCCTTCCAAATTGATTTGAAAATTAGCTATTTTGAAATGTGTTATTTTTTACTATTATTATTCAAGATGGCGCCCATCCTAATCAGCTTCTACCTTGCCATAACAAAGTAAATATATATACGAGTAAATAGAATTACTCATATAATATGTCAAATGTTTAATATATAAATACCAAAAAGATAAATTATTAATTTAAAATAAATTAAAATGTTACTTATCTGACATTTGAAATTATATTTCACCACTGCATTCCTTGTGATCCCCCCTTAAACACACACACACCTCTTTATTAAAATGTTGCATTAATTATCTAAAAATGAAATCACGCTATTTTTGGTCAGCAAACGGTTTACCTGTATACGTACAATGTACCTGTGTACCTTAATTAACGGTTGGAACAATAAACATCCGGAAAGTCAAGGTATAATATACATGTCAAATCGTTAATTAGTTTTAATTACCTGAAACACACATGCATGTTAATTGCGCATAATAAATTTCTTCAGATAAAACTCAAATAAATTTTATCAAAAAAAAAAAAATCGCTTTTCTCGCGGCTTAAAAAATTAAAAAAAACTTGCACCATTACCCTTTATCACGTGTAATTATGTACTTTTGACAGTTTGTATAAATTGGTGATAAATTTCATATTTATTAATTATTGTCACAATTTCATATATTAAAATTATAATCCATGTGAAATGTTACTACATATTTCAAATATAAAGTTTTTTAAAGTGAAGACGTGGAGAACGTGCTATAATCAATACAGAGTTATCGAAGTACTACGATGAATGCCTGGCATGAACGGGACCAGTAGATTCCCGATATTGGGTAACCAGTTAATAAGTCTAAACAGAGTTATCTAACATAATTATGACCGATATAGCTGCATATGGCGGACAACAAACATGGCTGCCATGGGCAATTCTTGTTTCTTATTGGCTGATATTAAAAAACCTTCTCCTCTGAAACCGCTTGCCAAAAGTAACCAAATTTTACAGGAGAGATCTATGGAAGGTCATTTATAGCGAGCGCAGCGAGCGCTATAGGACCATATGCATTTTCTATATATGGGTCATTTAGAAAAGCCTTTGTTTAATGGGGGAGCCATATTGTGCTATATACTAAGGCTAGAAAAGTTTCGTTCGCCGGAAATGGAATAAATTGCTTCAAATTATAATTTTAGAGTCAGAATCATAATACCGGAAATGAGTTTCTGGAAAGGGCTATCGCATCATTGGCCATGCCAACAGCATATTAGGTTTTGTTTATTTTGTCTTCATCGGACAACAAACATATCCACCATTGGCAATTTTTGTTTCCAAAATGGCTCATTTAATTTTTATTAGAAGCGTCTGTGTGCTGTTATAAAAGATTATTCAGTCAGCTAACATAAGTTAAAGGGCTATCTTGCCAGGTGAGCGATACAGGATCAGCCTTCTGAGCCTCTAGTAGAAAAGAAATTGTTCTATGATCATGATTATACTGATTTGACGTGTTTGACCTGTAGATTTGTGATTCATTTGCATATATTCTTACAAGTTGTAATTAGTATACACCAGTTGAAATTTATTGTTACAGATTTGTTCGGCGTCAAGAAAAAGCTTACAGATGGCATCTATAAGGAGTAAAACCTACAGCCTTGAACCATACAGTAGATTTCCTGTGCCTTCTAATGAATCATTACCAGAAGACATTCAACAAACATTTCAAAATGTTGAAGAAAAGGTACAATTAGATCAAGCAAAGATATAAATACATGTGTACTACTAATATTGTACGATTCATGTTTTGGTTTGTAAGTTCGAGGTCAAAATCTTTTCTGAAACTACTGAGCCAATTATAACGAAAATTCATTCAAACTTCACAGCAATAACCATTAGGAGGTCCTGTTTTGGAATCCGATGGATCGGACCGCCAACCACGTTATCTGGCAACCACAGCCGAATTAAAGTACACATAGTACACTCGGTTCAAAACCCCACTTAAAGATCTTGTGAGAAACCACAGAGTCTATTGGAACAATTAGACTACCTTGTTTTACTTTAAAAAGTACGATGAAGTGATACGTGTACGTCTTAGATCAGATCATTCAAGTTTCAAAAAAGGGTGTCATCAGCTCAACCAATGGAATGGTCTTAAAATGGTCGTAAACGTCCCATATGGCCGGTTCATTCCACAAAAAAATAGGGGTGGATATTGAAAATTGGTATAATCCTTAATAACTAAACAAGGAACAGTACCATACGAAAAAAAAAATAAATAAAAATAAATAAAAAGAAGGAATAATATCTAATTGCAGAGAAAGGGAATCATGTACTTGTTCCCCTGATCTTATTATAACAAATTAAATTAGTTACGCGAGCTTTAAGAAAAAGTCATGTACCAATTAATTTTAAGAAATCTTTTATTTCATATATTGTTTTAAGTTGTAACAGGAAGATGGGAAAGGATGCTCTGTAATTGTTCTGAAATAAAACATCATATAATATATATATTCTAGTATTGTTGAATAAAAGAATAGGTTTCTGAACCTAAATAACTATGTATTATTTTAATGAAAATATGAAATCTTTTGTTTTAAGATGAATTTAATGTAATTTAAGTAAAATATGCTCACTCCATACATCACGAATGAAAAGTCTAACGGAATCATGTGAGCGCTTTGTCATTGATGTGTCTTAAGTTCTGAAAAAAAAATCATTCTATGCAACATAAATGTATCATTTGACAGCTGTGTGCTTAAAAGGTTGTGTTAAGACTTTTTATTTAGTGTTTTATTGAATGAATACACGATTCACAACTGCATGAAAACACTTGATTGGAAATGAGATCACATATAGTTCCGTTAAGACTATTTATTCGTGATCTATTGGGTGAGTATTTGTTTAAATTTATTTAATCGCATTAAATCCCGTTAATCTCAAAATGAAAAACTGTCAATTTTTTATCAAAATAATATATGTATTCAACTATAGTCTTATTGTCACGATTTCTAAAAATAAATGTGACTTTTCGTATTTCTGGCAGAAGTTTTGAATAAGACCAAAAAAATATAAAGTTAATGAAACTTCTTCATTCGTTCTAAAAATTAGGAAAAAAACGAAAATAAGTAATTTGATTTATCGTT
This sequence comes from Mytilisepta virgata, assembly GCA_028015205.1. Classification (NCBI taxonomy): domain Eukaryota; kingdom Metazoa; phylum Mollusca; class Bivalvia; order Mytilida; family Mytilidae; genus Mytilisepta; species Mytilisepta virgata. The sequence continues at coordinate 66,425,214 of CM051517.1, read as the reverse complement.
TGGGTTGTTATTATTATATAAAACACATCCATATTTTTTATGGTGGACTGAACTGGCAATCAAACGAAAATCTTGCAGATATGGAACGTTCCATTTTTAAACCATTCTGAAGAAGAACCTGACAACACCTTTTTTAAAAGTCGAATGATCTGAACTAAGACACCAATCAAGTCGTATTTTCTTCAAAATTATGCACACTATGGTTTTAGAATTGTGATTTTCTAAACTACATGTAGGTGCCAACAAGGATCGAACTTCGAAAATTGTGAATCTTAGCTTGGGTGCTAAAGTCCTCTTTCATTTTTCACTTCATGTATTTTACTTCTATACAGTATTGTTACACACTGCATGTAAACTCGCTACGAGGTTTAAGATTTAATTTTCAGGTAGTCGGACGTGGCAAGTAGGGTACATATTTTGTGTAATCAACTCTTCTACAGTTTTCAATCCAGACCCTTTAAACCTGTTAGAATGTTTGTATATATATTGGACATGTGCACCTCATGCCGGTATTATGGATACATGCGGAACATTTATGCGGAATTTCCGGATTGTGAAACTTAGTAAATTTTTAGCAACATTCTTTAAGGAGGGTACCTATTTGTGTAATCAACTCCTAAAATGTTCAATCCATAGTCTTCAAACTTGGTAGAATGTTTGTATATATATTGGAAATGTGCATTTCCTATTATGGTTACATTTGGAACATTTTTGCGAAATTTCCGGATTTTGAAACTTAGTCAGTTCTTAGCAACATTCTTTAAGAAGGGTACCTATTTTGTGTAATCAACTCCCCCTACAGTTTTCAATCCGGAGTCTTCAAACTTGGTAGAATGTTTGTATATATATTGGACATATGCACCTCCTATTATGGATACATTAGGAACACCATTGCAGAATTCCCAGATGCTGTAACATTACATATTCTTATAGTCTTCATTTCATCAATTACAATGTACATGTACAATAAAATTTACCAATTTTCCTTAGTTATTGTTAAGTAATGTAACTCTTTGACCCATTCATTTGTCAAAAGTACAGTGTAATGTTATCAATTACATGAAAACAATGCTGGCAACTTCAGATAAACATGGATTGTAAACACTGTATATCTGGTACCACAATTTTACATTGAAATATGATAGATATTTAGTAATCGAGTTTTTAAAGAAATTCCGGGAAAATAGCTCTGTCTGATGTAATAAAATGTATCACAAAATAACGAAATAAAATTTACTGAAAGCTCATCAGCAGTGCTCGAGGCAATCTAATTAAAAAAAATTTTTGAGACAGTTTTTAGAATTTAGTGTTAGTGGCCTAAATATATTCGAAACTGGTGATAGCCGAAATTTGATGGGTTGTAAGCCAAATGAGAGTTGATGTGGAACGGAATTTTGAATTTAGGAACGGCGGTATAGACGGTATTCCAAAGTCCTGGAGGGATAAATGTCGTTGGCGGCTATGTCTATGATGAACAGCTAGGCAACGGCATCTTCGGTTCTGTTGTCGATGGTGTGATTTGCAACTCTGGAGTTCTAACTAGTCAGCAACCTAGCAGCTTTTTGGATATGATTTTCCTTTTTTTGTTTTATACTAATTTAGTTTATACTGAGAATGTAACAGAAAGTTAGTTATCTGACAGGAGTTCTCGCTTTTCTTACGTAGTTCCTGAGTTAAAACTAAGCTATCTGCGGATTAATGCCAAAATGTAGGATGCGACAAAAGACAGGGGATTCTTTATTTATTTTATTTATTTTATTTTATTATTTGTGCAGTATTATTTTAGGGGGTGTTAAAAGGGATCGCGTATGTTAAATAGTTGAATTGAGACAGAAAGTTAGTTGTCTTACAGGAGTTCTCGCTTTTCTGACGTAGTTCCTGGGATAAGACTAAGCTATCTGTGGATTAATGCCAAAATGTGGGATGCGACAAAAGTTATTACTGTCCTGACAGGGGATTCTTTATTTATTTTATTTATTTTGTTTTATTATTAGAGCAGTATTATTTTAGGGGGTGTTAAAAGGGATCGCGTATGTTAAATAGTTGAATTGAGACAGAAAGTTAGTTGTCTTACAGGAGTTCTCGCTTTTCTGACGTAGTTCCTGAGATAAAACTAAGCTATCTGTGGATTAATGCCAAAATGTGGGATGCGACAAAAGTTATTACTGGCCTGACAGGGGATTCTTTATTTATTTTATTTATTTTATTTTATTATTTGAGCAGTATTATTTTAGGGGGTGTTAGAAGGGATCGCGTATGTTAAATGAGACAGAAAGTTAGTTATCTTACAGGAGTTCTCGCTTTTCTTACGTAGTTCCTGAGATAAAACTAAGCTATCTGTAGATTTAAGCCAAAGTTTTTTTACCTATATGTATTTATGGTAGTTTATTTCTGAAATAAAGTTTACCAGCTGTGTATAGACATATTGCTGGTTATTCTTTTCGGGATTAAGTAATGTTTGGATGGTAAGATTGTCTATATTAATTTGATCCAGGGCTTGTCTAAGTTTTTCTCTGGCTGGCTCGTGCGCTGTACAGTGCAGCAGAAGATGTTCGATGTTTTCTGTTACGCCGCATGTTGTACATAGTGGTGAGACCTGCCGTATATATTGCCCTATTTGCCCAGCCAAAAGGGTATGTCCTAGTCTTAATCGTGTGATAGTTTTGGTGTGATATCTACCACCTTTATAAAAGGAATTTTTTTTAGTAATATTAGGATTAAGTTTATAAAACCAGGAGTCTTTAAACTTGTCCCACATATTTTGCCATTTGTTATTAAATATTTGTTTGACTAGCGCGATAAATTCGTCTGAGCTTAGCGCGATATTGATGTTAACTTTATCATTTTTAAGTGCTAGTTTGGCTAATTTATCAGTTAGTTCATTTCCTAGGATACCTACATGGGCTGGTATCCATTCTATTATGATTTTTATATTTTTTTGCTTGAGGTTGAAAGCTAAAATTTGAATTGATTCCAGTATGTCTGGTCTACTTGATTTATTATTTTGTATAGATTTGACGGCGCTTAAAGAGTCCGTCAAGATTATAATTTTATCGTATTTGCGGTCATTGTTGTGGACCCATTTTAGTGCCTGAAAAATTGCTACCATTTCCGTTGTATACACAGACACATCATCGGTCAATCTCACATGGAATTTCACCCTCTCCTTTGGTATTATATAGGCTGCTCCAGTTTTACCCGAGTTAGGATCTTTTGAGCCATCAGTATATATTTTTAAATGATCTTGGTATTTATTGTCCAGATGTTGTAAGGTTAAATTCTTGATTATATTAGGATCGTCTTTTTTGTCTAGATGGTTTTTTAGTTCACATGAGGCTTTTGCTGTTTTGATTACCCAAGGGGGATAAAGTGGAACTTGATGTTTAACTATATTTATATCATTTAATTTATTATCCTTTAATTCTTTGGTTACTCGGAAACCATATGGGGCCGTGTGCTCGTTCCATTTATGAGCTTTAGCCCTGTATTCAACGCAATCGGTAGGCAATTCGTTGGCGGGATTTTTAGGATTTTGTTTACATCTGGCGTAATATTTAAGGGAGAGTTCATCCCGTCTTAGTTGGAGTGGTTTTTCGCCAGCTTCTATTAGTAGGTATTCAGTCGGGGTTGATGGTAATGCACCGAGTGCTATTTTCAGTCCTTGGGCTTGTATTATATTTAATTTATTTTTTGTTGTTTTACAGGCTGAATTGTACACCTGACACCCATAATCTATTATTGAACGTAACAATGTCCTATAGAGTGTCAGTAGTGTTTCAGTGCCCATTCCAAAATTATTAGCTTTAACATATTTCATTAGGTTTAATACAGGCTTACACCTTTCTTGAATATATTGGATGTGTTTATTCCAAGTTAGTTTACGGTCGAAAATTAGTCCTAGGAATCTAACCTCATTTTTGAATGTTATTGGTTTATTATTTAATATGAGTTTAATTGGTCCTGGTGACCTATCGCCAAAGATTACTCCTACAGTTTTAGTGTCTGAGATTTTGAATCCCCACTTTTTGGACCATTTACTTATGGAATTTAGTGTTTCCTGCATTTTATTAGTTAATAGTTTTATTTGATTGCCCCTATACCATAAGGCACTGTCATCGGCAAATTGGGACATTTCTGCTGGTTTTTTAACTTGATCTGCAAGATCGTTAATCATGATATTAAAAAGCGTAGGACTTATAACGCTGCCCTGTGGTGTGCCGTTCTGTAGGTCACAGGGGTCAGATGTTTCTTGATTAACTCTTACTTGGATTTTGCGATCTTTTAGAAAGTCTTGAATAAAGTTAAACATGCGGCCATTTATACCGTAGTTTTTAATTTTATGGAGGAGTCCATTACTCCAGACCAAATCAAAGGCTTTTTCAATGTCCAGGAATACTGCAAGTAAATACTGTTTACGTGCCTTAGCCTTTTTAATTTGGGTTTCCAGTCTTAGTAACTGGTCGATTGTTGAGCGACCTTCTCTGAAACCAGACTGTGTATTATTAATTATATTTTGTTTTTTCCAAAGTATATTTAAGTCTTTCATTAACCATACTTTCCATAAGTTTACAAAGGTTGGATGTTAATGAGATGGGTCTATAAGATTTGGGGTCTGATTTAAGTTTATTAGGTTTTACTATTGGGATGACAATGGCTTGTTTCCAGGAAGGTGGTAGATTACCCGTTTCCCATACTTTATTTATTAGATTTAGTACGATGTCTATTGCATTAATTGGCATATGTTTAAACATTTCATAAGTTATCCTGTCATCTCCTGGGGATGTTGTTTTTTTGCTTTTTAAGACTTTATATAGTTCGTCTGCTGTAAATGGGATGTTTATGGCCTTTTTATTATGCTCCTGGTTTTGATCTTTTTGTGCTGGGTTTTCGACCTCAAATTGATCTTTATGATTTTTAAAACTTGGATCTAAGTTGTCATCACTACAGGCTTTAGAAAAAGTTTGTGCCAGCAAGTTGGCCTTATCTTTATTTGTAGCAGCTACGAGGTTATTTGAATGAAGGGTAGGGAGATTGTTTATTTTATTACTCTTCATACTTTTAACGGTATTCCAAACTTTTCTGACGTCACTTTTATGATTGAGTTTAGAACAAAAGTTTTCCCAATATTCTTGTTTGGCAGTATCTGTTACTTTTTTAAATTCTTTTAAGGCTAATTTATATGACTCATGGTCTTCTGGAAGTTTAGTTCTCTGAAAACGTCTTTGTTTATTTCGTTTATTTTTTTTTGATTCTGTACACTGATTATTCCACCAAGGACAATTTTTCCTTGTGTGGGTGTTACCTGATGTTTTAGGAATGGTGGCATCTGCTATTTCGGTTATTTTGTTACATAGATTCTGATTAAATATATTAACATCTTGATGTTCGATGTCTTTTGGTGTTAAGGATTGACATAGTTTAGAAAATTTATGCCAATCTGCTTTTTCATAGATCCGCCTTTGAGGCGTACAAATTTTGTTTCTTGTTGGTTTAGCATTTAAGGCAGTAAGTATAGGTAGGTGGTCTGATCCTAGTGGGTCGTCTAAAACTGCCCATTGACTGTCTTTAGCCAAATTATTAGATATTAAAGTGAGATCTAGTACTGAGAGGTTACCGTCGTTATTTATATGGGTGCCTGTCCCGTCATTTAAGATTATAAAGTTTTTTTCATCTATTAGTTCTTCTAGTAATTGACCATTTTTATCGGTTGTAGCTGACCCCCAAAGTGGGGATTTAACCGATCTCTCATCGCTCCCGTTTTCTGATATGTCGCGTGGGAGATCTAACGAAACCCGCTTTGAGGTCACATGTGAGTGACCTCGTAGGTGTGTCCTGTTCGACCAATGAAATTGCGGCTTAGGCGATCTTGTAAGTTGATCATTTTTTATTAACGAAGAAATCGTCAGTCCCCAGAATTCATTAACTTTTTTGATTGGCTTACTGATAGGAAGTCAACTCATTTGCATGTCATTATAAATTCATAAGTTCCAGTTCACTCACATGTGACCTCAAAGCGGATTTCGTTAGATCTCCCACGCGACCTATCAGAAAACGGGAGCGATGAGAGATCGGTTTTTAATTAGATTGTGCTCGATGTCAAAATGTTGGAAAACCGGTCAAAAATATAATGATTACTTAATAACTACAACCAGCTGGAGTTGCTAACAATGTCCCGGGTATAATACAATGTACCTTTAAGAATCTGTAATTGTGAAATTTCTTGTAATAACTAGAAACAAAAAAAAATCCTGATCTTCATTTCCATTTCAGGCCGGATTTGTTCCGAATGTCTATAAAGCTTTATCTTATAGACCGGACGAATTAAAAGCATTCATGCAGTACTATGACGTTGCTATGGCGGAAAGAGGTAATCCTGATTTTTATGTGGAAAATATGCAAAGCATATCGTATATGCCGGATTGTATTTTAGATAAATGTGTGTAATAATTTGTTCTATAAAGATTATTAAATACAAACTGAAAATGAAATGAAAAAAATTCTTGCATAAGTAAACTTCTTTCAAGTATGAAGTAATATGTTCCGAATATAGTCCAGGCAATCTAGCAAAAATGGACCATAACCTCAAACTAATTGCAACAGAAGAAATTAATGTTTTTTGTGTCTGGAAATGTACAAGGATTAACCAAGAAAAAATCTCGATGAAGTGAATGCAAACATAGAAAATTACAGCTGAAAGAAATTTCCCAAGGAAATTTGCATTGAAAAAGGGAGATAACTCTGTAGAAACTGCTTGGAATTTGGCCAAAACCACAATAAAATGATAATTACTGTTTTTCTTGTACAAAATGTTTTGGCAAAGTATATGCTCAGCATTAAAAAGGGTTAAAAACCAAGTAGTGTAACAGACTTTTGATATACGAATTCAAGTTTTGAATTAGATTTTCTCTTACTAAGAATCCTCATTTCCAAACAAAAATTAGGATATCAAGTTTATGAAGTCTAATTTTGATGAACATATAAGTAGTACTTACACTTTTGTGGCTTGAAAAATTCTTTTAACCAAGTAAAAATTATTGATATATAATAAAAACGGATAATCATTAACAAATACCTTCATCATCATCATCATCAACAAATATTAATTATTTTTTTTCAAAATCGCCACACGGTTCAAAGTAATCATTTTCTCCGATATTAAACATGTCAATAAAATCAAACTACAAATAGAATTATGAATATTCTTGTATCATTAAAAGCAGAATATATAACTAAGTTAAATTAAGACAATTTTGTCCATAGAAGTATCTTTCTTAAAAAACAGAGGAAGAAAATTGTTTTTTTTTTTTAAAAAAAGACAAAAACCTAGTTTTAGCAAGAGTTACCTCCCTTGTTCCACTGAAAATCCCATAGGAGATTTGAAAGTCTAATTTTGTAGTTTCCCGTGGTCCGATTTTCATTGACTTTTTTCTGTGTATATTTAGGATATACTCAAGCAATTTAGATTCAAAATATCTTCTGTTGCAATTAGTTTGAGGTCAAATTTTATTTTGACTGGACTAATAGGGGGCTTCACCGTGATTTTAATCGTAATGGTTAGATTTAAAAAAATAAATTGAATTGAAGAAAATAAATAACAATTATAATTTCCCTTAGCAGATTACTTATTATTATCAGTAAATGCTTTAATTAAAAGGGTTACAGAGTTGGCTTTCTCGGTAGTATGCAAAATTATACTATCTACCATAAGTTTTGTCAATTACCTCCCTTTACCGATTAGAGTTTATTTTTGTAAATTTGGAAACTAAACAGCATCCCCCTTGGGTACAGTTCTTTTCCAGATCGCTTTAGACCCTAGCGTTAAATTTGGGTATGCCTAAAAACTGTTTGACAGTTGTTCGATTTCTTGCATTTTTACCTTGAAAAATGCTGTCATACTTTAATTGTTGTAATAGGCGTATATATAGTGCATTAAAATTCTTTTTTTAAACTCGTTTACTGAAATAAATGAAAGTAGTACCGTCTTTTCAATGTGTTTGTCTACAGTTCCGTGATTAAACATGTTTGCAATCTGACATACGCAAATCTAGGAGAAATTAAGCCTCTTTATTTGACGAATATCTCACTCGAAATCAATTTTCTGATCATTATCACTAATTATCTTACACTAATCGGGAGAAGATATTGATTTGTCTTTTTGAAGACAATGCCCACGCATGGTGCACAAAAACTAGAGTAATTAGATTATTTCTCAGCACTTTAAATATTATGAAAGGCTGATGAACACTTTAACATGCAGACATGAATCCATAAATCCGAAATATCATGTTAAACATATAAAAACAAGAATATCGAATTAAAGTGCTGTTAGACAGTTCAGACTTTTTGAACATAACGTCAAGGTACCTAAATCGCCCAGTTGGAAAGGTGTTTTTCGGGTACAGAAGAAATATGGTACGGTAATAACAAATTTGTTCCTGAATTTAATGCTTTATTTATATAAAGAGAATTGCTAACAGCCATAAGGCAACGAGTATCTCTCCTCAACATGTATACAAAACAACAAACAAATATATAATAATATAAACAATAGACAATTTTAGAGAAAAAATGAAATGATATTTATTGAGCATACGTTTGGAACCTAAAATCTCTCTAGTGATTTACAACAGACGGCATTTATAAATAAACAACAACCACAAAAACAGAGGATTCCCAAATCGCCCATGTCCCTTTAAGAGATATGTATTAAAATACTATTAGATATATAAGAACATTATATTTTAGTACTTTCCATCAAACTTATTCATATGTTTGCTGTGACGTTGAAAAAATAGGAAGTATGGGCAATCTGGGTATCCTGGGTGATTTGGTTTCCCCGACTTTACATGTATATATTCATCGATATTGAACCACTGTTTTTTTAGCTCACCTGGCCCGAAGGGCCAAGTGAGCTTTTCTCATCACTTGGCGTCCGTCGTCCGTCGTCGTCGTTAACATTTTACATTTTGAACTCCTTCTAGAGAACCACTGAATGGAATGAAACCAAACATTGCATGAATGTTCCTTATGAGGTGCTGACCAAGTGTTGTTACTTTGTAGCCGATCCATCATCCAAGATGGCCGCCAGCGGGGAACTTAGTTTAACATAGGACCCTAGGGGAAATGCATACAAATGACTTCTTTTAGAGAACCACTGAATGGAATGAAACTAAATCTGGCATGAATGAACCCTTATAAGGTGCTGACCAGGTGTTGTTACTTTGTAGCCGGTCCATCATCCAAGATGGCCGCCAGAGGGGGACTTAGTTTAACATAGGACCCTATGGGAAATGCATACAAATGACTTCTTTTAGAAAACCGTTGAATGGAATGAAACCAAACATGGCATGAATGTTCCTTATGAGATGCTGACCAAGTGTTGTTACTTTGTAGCCGATCCATAATCCAAGATGGCCGCCAGCGGGGAACTTAGTTTAACAAAGGACCCTATGAGAAATGCATACAAATGACTTCTTTTAGAGAACCACTGAATGGAATGAAACTAAATCTGGCACTAATGTTCCTTATGAGGTGCTGACCAAGTGTTGTTACTTTGTAGCCGATCCATCATCCAAGATGGCCGCCAGCGGGGGACTAAGTTTAACATTGGACCCTATGGGAAATGCATACAAATGACTTCTTTTAGAGAACCACTGAATGGAATGTAACAAAACATAGCATGAATGTTCCTTATGAGGTGCTGACCAAGTGTTGTTACTTTATTGCCGATCCATCATCCAAGATGATTAGAAGTCTACCAGAAAATTGTAAAAAAAATTCTGAATGGTCACAACTTGACCACATATTCAAAAATAATAATGGTAAGATGTCTTCAGTAGCTATTGTAAGACTACACTAAGATGACCTGTTTTTAATTTTAAATACTGTGTCAAATTAAACCAATCTTGGTCTCAATCATTATATAATTTTACATAATTTCCAAAATCACATTGGATACAGGTGAGCGACACAGGCTCTTGAGAGCCTCTAGTTTAGGGTAACTTTTTTGAACCAATTAAGTTTCAGCGTTTACTGTACGCAGAAACGTACTACGTTAAGCATGGAAAGAGTTCAGTGTGCTCCCAACTGTGTATATTTACGGAGTATATTTGCTTATAGATTTACCTATGGGGGAACCATGTGGAACGGTATCTATAGACAAAAAACTGGGTCGGTTTCCTATGGAAATATGAACTGGGATACCACATTTGTTGGGTAAAGTCCGCATTCATACACCATGTACACAAATCATGATCAGATTAGCTACCCAAACTTTGGAAGTCAAAAAAGCATTAAAAAAATTGTTATCATTATAGAATCAAAGGTGCCTAGGTACTAGTAGTCAGAATTCAAGTAAGGTCAGTTTTTGCTTGAGGGATTTGAAACCTTTCCTTTCAACAGAACTTACGCTTATACTTTTGTTTTCTATTCTGTTAGTTATAAATGTATCCTTGTGGCATTTGTTTACGTTCAATTCTTATGGCTTTTCCTTTGGATTTCGAATTTACTGACTTTTCCCACTGTGTCTTGTCACTTCTGTATTCTTTTGCCGATATTTTTAAAAGGGGACACGAACACTTTGACTAAAATAGATTTGGCTCGTTTAATCATTATAAATTTTTGACGAAATATTTACTTTGACCTGTTGACAAAAACATAAAAATTTCATTGAACCACACAGTTTACGGGAATAATTTCATTGGATATAACACTAATGTTGATCATAGAGAAGCCTGATTTCTCTATACTAATAGTATGTGATTAAAACGTTCAGCTGATTTTTAAAGAGTTAACTCCCTTAGGTGTTATGTAGCCCCTTAAGTAACTGTACACTCACTTCGGTATTTTTAGGAATATTAATTAAACTTTTTGTTTTTTTTTAAGTGCCAAAAATCTTTTCCAACCATTTTTTTCAGGGAACTTAACTAAAGCTGACAAAGAAATGATAATAGTTGCCACGTCATCCGAAAACAACTGTTTGTATTGTATTATTGCTCATGGTGCATTACTTAGAATTTATTCAAAGGATCCATATTTTGCAGATCAGGTATTTTGTTAATATGTTTGAGTATGAATGTATTTTAGGGTGGTACTTAAATGATATAGGATAAATAATCCACTTTTGGAATAATAGGGAGACCGGTGGATCTTACACTAGTGATAGAAATTTTATGTCTTTTCACGAGTGGAGCGCAGCGGAAATATGGGCGTAAAATTAATTCCTGCAAAATGTCATCTGAGTGACGTATTAAATTTGTTTTGTGGGAAGTTGTTATTACCATAAAAGGCTTGTTGTATAGTACAATCAACGCTTTCGTCAAGATTTGGTTACTCACCTGTGAAATATTTCACTACGAAAAGCCATCTGACAGGAAAGAGTAAAAGGCACGCGCTAATACAAACCTTTTGTAGTAAATGCCGGTCTTAACCAATACAATTTAACTAGGCACATGGACTGACAGTTTGCAGGTTTATACAAAACAAGAAGTGAACCGGACTTTTTTGTTGTATTGTTTTTATCTCGACAGTTAAATGTAGGTTTAGTCTTCAGCTCTGAGAAAAAAGTTCTCCCATGACCTTTGGCTTCTTAGTCCAATGCACTAACCATTACACAGCGACACCCCATTTGTTTTATTCTTTGACTGATCAATAGGTTGAACTTGAAACCATAGTCTACTGTTATGTACAGTTTTTTGATTGCATCAGTCATTAACTCATAATTGTCTTCTATATTTCAAGAGTTAACAAAAATATACTGAGACAAACCTCAAACAAAGAACATACTAAGTACATATAGACGAAAGAAAATAGATGCCCATCCATGTAGAAATGCCATAAAAGTAATGTGATATATAAATCTGTCACAGGTCAGATTTTATATTTAATAAACAAGGGGAAATGAAAAGACATATGTGTCTAGATTTTAGCCAATCAATACCAATTTTGCTTACAGTGCGGAATAATAAACTGATTTCCAGATTTCAGAAGAAATAAATTAACCAATGATATTAGTGAATTAGGGTTGTACAGTGCAAGAGATTACCGCTCTTGAACCTGGTGCCCTGTCGAAAAACATATTGCTTTAAGATGGTTAATTACGTTGTTTGTCAGAAAAAAAATGTCATTTATTCTGACAAAAACTACTTAAATAGGGGTAATCAAATCAGTCACCATTAAGTCAGTTAAAGAACGAATGAGAAAACGACTGCTCGACGTTTGTCGGTTGTATTCAAGGTAATATAAAATAACTTTGTTTTCCTTCCGCGTCAAGATATAGGACAAAGATCTAGTTATCAAGGGAGTGAACTAGTGTCACCTTTTTTCAAAGAGGAGATTGGGTATAATGCTCTCCGGATCATACAAGATTATAAACACATGAAACAAGGGTGTGGATTGGGTTTATAGAATAGAGAAATAAAATTGACCTAAAATTAAGTGAACAGAGAATAAAGACCTGAAAAATAAAAAATAGAGAATAAAGATGTTCTACAATATAAAGGGGTAAGAATTTGAGGAAACAATACTGATTACTATGGTGGACGGATAAGGCCATTTCGCGTTTTTGCGTTTTCGCCGTTCATATTCTATAGGGTGAAAACGCGAAGTCGAAAACGCTTAACGCGTTTTCGCCCTATAGAATATGAAGGGCGAAAAGGAGAAAAGGTCTTATCCGGCCGCCATAGTTATAACAACTGCAAAATAAAAAAAATTGATCTATAAATCTATTATTTCTCATATTACTTTAAATAATGTTTTCAAAAGACATGTATGTTAGTATATTCATCTAATTACCTTAACAAATCTATGACCCAATTTTCAGCAGTCGAGCATTAGATCCCCCTTTCAGCTTGTATTCAAACTCAACAAAGGAGATTATGTTCAGCACTGTGCATAGTATGAGAGACTGAATAGAAGTAGGCATGGGTTTATTGTTTAGAAATATCATGTTACATGCCAACTAATATTTCTAATTCATAACAATCGATTATGGTACGATTTTTACTATACCCTGAGTAGTTTCAAAATATGTGGAATATGCGGATTTTGTAGCTATACTCGTACATATCGTAATATACGTCGAATCATATTCCTGGATTTGAAATAAAGCGGAATAATATGGTCAATTGTCATGCATGAGATAGATAAGCAGATAATTGTTCAACATATGAAAGCAAGAATATCATTTTAAAACAAGTAATACTGTGTTGGGATGCCAACACAAAAGTCATCAAAACTGAGGCCATTTTGAAAATTCCGAAACCTTTATGCACAACTAGGCATGGTCCCCTATTTTTGTTCCAAGTTTCATTAAGTTCGCTCGAACGTTTTTTTATATCCGCTTCGGACAGGTTTATGGCTCAGAAGAAGAATTGAAAATTCCGAAACATTTATACACAACTAGGCATGGTCACCTAGTTTTGTAGAAAGTTTCATTAAGTTGGCTTGAACGGTTTTTTTAGATCCGCTTCGGACAGGTTTATGGCTCAGAAGAAGAATTGAAAATTCCGAAACCTTTATCCACAACTAGGCATGGTCACCTATTTTTGTACAAAGTTTCATTAAGTTCGCTTGAACGGTTTTTTAGATCCGCTTCGGAGAAGTTTATGGCTCAGAAGACTTGAAAATTCCGAAACCTTTATGCATAACTAGGCATGGTCATCTATTTTTGTACCAAGTTTCATTAAGTTCGCTTGAACGGCTTTTTAGATCCGCTTCAGACAAGTTCATGGCTCAGAAGAAGAATTGAAAAGAAACGGAGCAACAACAATAGTCTCCCAAACTGTTTTGGGGACGTAATTACTGTTGGGCTGCTAAGCATTTTTATCCAGGCACAGATTAATGTAAAAGATTACATTGGACAAAATGAAACCATATGAAAAATATTAATTTGTATCCCGTCTTGTAGTGTATATTTTTTTTCTACCAAGATTCACAATATCCCGTACTTAGAGTTGTTTTGCGTATAGAAAAACGAAGACAGTACTTTTAGAAAAAAAAATAGTTTGATTCCTATGGATTTGTGGGTTTTCAGAGGAATATGTCTGTCTGTAACATAAAAAACATTTTTAAATGTACATTCGGGTCTTTTTTCAGGTCGCTGCAAATTGGAAAACAGCCGATATGACTGAAAGACAGAGGGCGATACTTGAATTTGCAACTACGCTCAGTCAATGTAAGCCGTTATCGGATGACATGTTTGAAAAACTGTACGCACATGGTATGACAGCAGACGATGCGTGGGATATTGGCTCAGTGGTAGCATTGTTTGCTTTGTCGAATCGTATGGCGTTTTTGACCAGTATGAAACCCAATCAAGAATTTTATTTAATGGGAAGAGTACCGCGGGAAAAGAAAGATAAATAAAGATTCATGTTACATACTATTTATTATCTCCATTGAGTTTTTTTTGCATATGTGTAACATATGACTTGAAAGCAAAAATGGTTCTTTTGAACTTTGGATAAAATCATGCTAATCTTTGAACTTTACTGAACAAGGTATAATATTCCACTGCAATGCTTTAATATTTAACCACTATATACATGTAACAAGAATCGCGTTTTCATTTTGTAACGTATGAAGGTCGGCAAAATGTTTTGTTTTATTCAGTTAATATAATGTTTCAACAAAACATATAATGATCTGGAGAAATTACCTTTTATGGTTTTTTTATTTTATGATAATAACAATATGACTTTACTTTACCTAAATGTATATGCATTTAGAAAATGTTTTAATATCGTTATATAATCAGAATGTGAAACCCCATATTAGGTTTAAATTTGTTTAAGGTGCAGTACAAACATTTATTAGGATTGTGTGAAAGGTTGATCCACATTCTGTTTGTAAAAACTTAGATAATGAATTTGTATTACTAGTAAACTGGTTTTTGTTTTCTTAACCGGCAATGTCTGTCTTGTTTAATCTTGTTTGTCTTGATTTCCACAATCTCTGAATTTGAAGACAAAATCAAGATAGCAAGACACAAACAAGATATATACTGTCTTGAAGTCAATCAAGACAGGTTAAGATTAATTCATATCTGTACAGAATCATCATGCAATTCACCTATGCTGAACTTGATCATAGATCTTGATTATTTGCATGGCAACATGTCTTGATTTGGTTTGTAAATTTTTTGAAGTAGAAAATTAGGACAACGAAGCATAAACAAGACCATTATATGCGCTTAAGATTGAAAAATGAGTTACTGGTGTATACAACAGGGAAGTAAAGAGTATATATTGGCCTAGTTCGATCTGTCTACTATAGTTTGGTAGGTTTTGGACTACTTGAACAAAGTTTTGATCGGAATAAGGATTAACCAATCAACTCCATCAAGAGAATGCTTGGTGACTCACAATTCTACCATAGTTCTACCATTTTAAATCGTGGGTAGATGTTTAGTTGACCAGACATGCGCAGCAAAACACAATTAAATGACCACACATGCGAAGCAAAAACTTTTAGTTAAACTTTAGTAACTTTGGTTAATGATCGAACTAGGCCATTATAGATGCCATCGATTGACCGATATAAACAGCTTTATTTTATCGGAAGGCCAATTGCTTGGAAGGCAACAGCACTGTTAGCATGTACCCAGCGCTTATTATTAATTAGTGTCCGTCCAGAACATCATAGCAAGCCCTTGTCGACCTAGGCCCAGTTGTTCAAAGGTTAATCATTTTTTTTCACTTTCCATTATTTTGATTGTTAAGTAATATTTCTGTACAGAATTTTGCATGGACACACAAAGTCATAGGATTAACCCATCAGAAAATTTTCAGTTCTCTGGCATAATCAAGGAAGTGAAAATTTGAAACTGAAAATTGTGGTTAACTTTTGAACAACTGGGCCCTGACGGTATTTTCGGGTACTTGAGGTACATTATAAAAAATATAAAAAATTTGTTTACAGAATTGAATTTGTTAAATTTTAACCTGTGAAACCTTTACGGAATCGCATACTCCGTATCCTGTCATATTTATATTCACATTTATTAATCAGTTTGATGCATTCTTCTTTTGCCTCGGTGGCATGATTGGACCTATATAGTTCACACGTTAATTTAAATTGACTGTATAGATGTTTATGTTTTAATGAAACGTAATTGATTTAGTATCAAGTTCCTCAGAGAATAAAAAAAAAATATGTTTTGTATAAAATTTCGGTTGGAAATGAAACTTTTAAACTATAATTTTTTTATCGCTATTACTGCTAACAAAGATTAGAGAGAAACCCTACAAAACCTCGTGAGGGAGCGGTGATGTCTAAATCCGGTAATAAGACATTATGGGAACTTCTGTTTGACGTAAGAAATGCTCTATGGTTTCCAGCAGTCATATAAATTGCGAATTGATGATTGCCGTTATCTTAAAGTACACAGTTACCCCAGTAAATTAAATCATTTGATATTGAAATTCTATACATTGTTTTGATATCTTGGTTTGTTTTTGTGGCTTGTGTTTTCTTCAAATGATAACGGGATAATTTTTACTTTTAGTGCTTTTTTGCGTCATAGATATTCAGTGTAGATTGACTATTTAAAAAACATCTGAATGATATTGGAATCAACGTCTTTCGAAGCCAGACCAAGATTTCCGTTTTTATTTCGTCACACGTGGCTTCATGTCCAATCGTGCTACCGGGGCAAAAGAAGAAAGCATCAAACTGATTAATAAAAGTGAATATAAAGATGAAGGGATACGGAGTATACGATGCCGTAATATAAAACAGAATATATAGTAAACAGAAATTAAACGAGTAAAGTACGAGTCAGTACGACAACTTTGTGTCAAGAATAAAAAAAATATATCTTCTTCTTGTGGACGAGGTGGGCGAGTGGCCTGATTAGTTTCTCACAACTACTAATGATCACTAATCTGTCAATCCTGAGTTTGCGAGTTCGAATCCAGCTCGTGGCGAGATGCATTCGACTCCAATATCAATTGACAAGGATTGCCATGCAGTTCGGTGGTTATTTCCGTCTTCCTCCATTGCGCTGAATGTGGCGTAAAAAAGAAATTAAAAAAAACATTCTGTGAAAACTTCTCATTTGCATACAGCATCATTTTTGGCTCGCCTGACCAAAGGCTAGTGGGAGCAATAATCATCACTTGGCATCCGTCGTCCGTCTATTAACTTTATATATTTTAGTCTTGTTTATGAGTATTACTGAACAGAAGTTAACCAATCTTGACAGAGATATTTCCAAATTTTATTAATTTGGTGCCGGTTAGTAAAAAAACATGACCACCGGAACATATTCTAATTTTTGATTGGCTGAACTTTGGAAACCTTTTTCTTAAGAATAGTTTATCCGATTTAACTCAAACTTTACAATATACTAGTATAAAGGTTCTTAATAACTGTTTTTATTTTGGTGCCGATCAGACATGGACGCCATCGTCGGACTTTGTTAGCATTGGACCCTATAGGAAACTTCCGTTTAATAGTATAGTATGAAACTTGGTGATACTTGAATACCCGACTAATCTTACTTTAGTGCCATCGGAAATCCAAGATGGACGCCATTGTCGATCTTTGTTAACATTGGACCCTATAGAAATGCATTCTTCTAAAGACCAGTTTAATAGAATGGTACGAAACTTGATGAAAGTGATACGTATGAATAGCCGACTAATTTTGTTACTTTGCTACCATTCTTCTATCAAACTTGGCCGCAAGGCCAAAAAGGGACATTTATGGTGGGTTAAATGTCCACATCTTCATTTCTGAAACTACTTGACCCATGGATTTGAAAGTTGTCATGAATGATCATGGCAAGTACAAATATACTTCCAAATAATTGTTACTTTGGTGCCGATATGGAAATCAAAGATGGCGTGACTTACAATGTAGTTAGCATTGAGCCGAATGTAAAATATATTTAAATTTCTTCGTCGGCAGAACAATTAAATAGATTGATACCAAACTTTTTGGAAGTGATACGTACTAAGACCCAAATAATCTGTCCCACTCGAGGGCTGTTCTGCTAGCAAACATGTTTGCAAGGTCCCATAATGGACTTTTCTGATTCCTAGATTATCTTCTTTGAAAACTGTGATGAAAGATCATTGGAAGATACCATCCAAGAATTTTTACATTATTACTGGTTGGAAATTCAAGATGGCTGACACTGGACTTACTCAACACTGACCATAGGTGTTACTCTTTTTTATCAATTTATTTAGTATAATGAACATTAAATTTGTCCATACGATAACACCGAAAATGCATAATTATGACCCTCGAGCTAATTGCCGTAAAAAGGGGTTAACATGTTAACAGTCCTCTCGTGAGCCTCAGACGTCAATTCCGCCCAATGGTTTAGATCAACTACAATTGCGGAAGTCAGTCTCCAGGATAGTTTTATGGGGGTATCAGAGTAAGATATTAACCGATTTATTGAGAGTGAGAACTTTTCTGAGGTTAAATAGGACTTACAAAAAATTGTTTCCTTATCTATTGTTTAAAATGTGTGATAAGTATATGTTATATAACGGTTTTCCATGTATATTAAACATTAATGTCCAAGGTGTAAAGGGTAGAAAACCATGTACTATGAAATTTAAAGCTCAAAATGACGGCTTTCGAAAGGTTGAGAAGAGGTGATTATTTTTTAAGTTGATTTATGCATGCGTTTTCCATATCCCTACAAGTCCGATATCAAGGTCTCGGAACTGAAATGGCAAATAAATAAAATCCAGTTGAGCAATACCGGCTCCTGGGAGCCTGTAGTAATATTTTTACTGGTTTTGTTGTATCGGTATTATGTGCCCTATTTATATGTACGTTTCTGCCAAGGTATCTAACGTTTATATTGGTGGACCCTGTGAATGTTGCTATATTTGCAGAGCATATACATTCATAGACAAAACAAACAAACAACAAAAATCAAAAAGGAAAAATGCAAAAAAGCAAAATTTCAACAAGGTGGTATTCTGAGACATAGGAACGGGGCAAGTGATGACAACAAATATTTAGTTTCAAAAATCGACAATTGCTAGCAAAATTTGGAGTCAATGACCATGTATGAAATATAGAACTAGTATATACAAAGATTTCGCGAGGACAAAGAGTATGCTTTGATTGTAAAGTAATTGAAAACGAATGTCATTTTTTCTTTCATTGTAAAATAAATAGTCAGTAAGTTCAGACATGTTTTGTTTCAAAATCTTCAAATACCTCAAAATTTGGAAATAACAAAAAAATAACTATCTTAAAACAATTAGAAATCATAAATTTAATTTTATACCACATGAAGCAGTCATTTGAATTGGCAAAATACACATGTAGGTTAAACATCGGTTAAAGTTTACCATTCATATCTTATTAGAATTATTACATGTATTAATTCTCTTGTTTGTGTAATGTTTGTTTGTTTTGTTGTTTCTTAATGTCCAGTAGCAGATATCTCGTACTTATTCAGGAGGAGAACCCATTCAACAATTTTTCACGGGGTGGGGGCAAGAGTTCCATTTGGCACCAGTTGGAGGTGCCATATGGAACTCTTTCCTGATAATTTAGCCTTCTGTAGATATCATTAACCTACAGTAACTCTCTTTTGAAAACTACAGAAGGGCACTTTAGCGTGCAGGGAGTGTGGCATTAAAGTGTTCTATTGCCCTCAGTCGTTGGCTTCGGGCAATAGAACACCAAGCTGTTCCGAGTAACATGGGAAATATATTCTGGTCTTTTGCCTGGCTACACATTAAATAACTGTATAATATTTAAGAGAAAACAGAAAGAAATTAATTTTAATAACTGACACATTAAGCAACATTTTGTTTGTTAGTTTGTTCATGACATAATACTGTCAATAGCCGAACAGCACGGCATACATAAGTTTAATGATATCAATATTTAGCAATCCTTTTACTTATATTCTTGTCAAATAAAGACATTAATTTAATTGAAAGAAAACCAAAATAGGTCGCAAAAGTATTTCTTTATATAAAATGTTCTGGACAAAGGGGGGTAATTGATTTTAGATTTAAGTGAGAAAATTATTATTCTAGAGTTATCCCGCATGGTAGGTTTAAGCTCTGAAATAATAAATGCTATTTCTAAATCCAAGTTAAAAGTCAGTTTCAATATAACGACACCAGAGATTAATTTGATGTTTTCGACGACTTTTGATTCTAAAACATCTGAATCTGTTGACATATCTTGTTGTTTTAAATGTCAAAACTTTAAATAACCAAGGAATCATTTCGTGAAGCACTATTAAAAATGAAAGGAGATATTGAATAAATATCATTCTAATATGACCTGTTTCAAAAGCTTTTAGTCTTCATCCGTGGTAAAATATGGATATTGTGATTCCAACGTCTTACACGTCAGACACGGCTGAATGTCATAGTTAAGTTTCCCACAAGCTTTAACGACGTCATAGTATAACTTCAATTGTGTAATGGCGTCTTCGTGTCTGAATACCTAGTATGTTGTGGGGTGTCATAGAAACTTTTCTAGTAGAATAGAAATAATTCACGGTGGCTTGAAAATATCATGATTTTACCATGAGTAGGCCCTTTATTGCCTATGGCAAAATATTTGGCATAAGGTGCATACCCGTGGTAAAATCAGGATATTTTGAAGTCACCGTGAATTATTTCTCAAGCGTCCGAGTCATGGTCAACGTTTCATTTTCACTGTCCCAGTCATTTTCAACAACGAAACGTTTCCGTTCAAGAATGCATTTATTTCTTATTTGATACAGATATAAATATTTTTTAAACTCTAAAATAACTTTTCATTTATGTCATAGGGTAACTATTCGTTTTCTTAAATTAAACTGAAATAACAGGAAATATAGTAATTATTTTATGAAAAATGCCGGAAGTGAGTTAGCTTAGTAAGCGTCCTAGTCGTGACTCATGGTCAGCTTACCCTACCAATTTTTATTCACCTTAGGTACGAAACAGTAACAATAATAACAGACGAGAAAACCAGTATTTTTTTACTGTGCACAACCTACTATGATGTTATGCCTTCGTGAAGAGACGGTAGTCCAAAATGTTGACGTCATAAAAAACTAAAGGCTCTCAAGAGCCCGTATCGCTCACTTGGATTTATCTTGTCCACCTTGAGCAAGTTTGGTTATAGTAGCAGTCCGGGTCATCAGACATAATTCTGAAAGAGACCAATCTAAGGACTACTGCTGCCAAGTCTGGTTGCAATTGGTCAAGTAGTTTCAGACAAGATTTTTAAATGAATTTTCCCTAGGGTCCTTTGTTAGATTGAGTTTGGCTGTGATGGCCATCTTAGTTGACAGTCCAAGTCATCCGACAAAATTCTGAAAGAAGATCATCTAAGGATTGCTGTTAAGTCAGGTTCCAATGCCCCAGTGGTTTCAGACAAGAAAGACCTTTTTTTTTTTAAAATTTCCCATAGGATCCTATGTTAAACTAAAATCAGCTGTGACGACCAATTTGGTTGACAGTCTGAGTCGTCGGACATAATTCTGATAGGAGACCATTTAATGACCATTGCTGCCAAGTCTGGTTCCAATTGGTCATGTGATTTCAGACAAGAAGATTTTTCAATGAATTATTCCATAGGGCCTTATGTTAAACTAAGTTCTGCTGTGGCATCCATCTTGGTCGACAGTCCTGGTCATCAGACATAATCTTGAAGAGAACCATCTAAGGACCATTGCTGCCAAGTCTGGTTTCAATTGGCTCATTGGTTTCAGACAAAAAGATTAAAAAAAAATATTCCCATTATGTCCTAATATTATTCTGAAAGAGAACCATCATAGGACCATTACTCCAAGTCTGGTTCCAATTGGCCATGTAGTGACATAGAAGATTTTTTAAATTCACACCCCCCCCTTTTCTATTTTTAGTAACAGCAGCCATGTCGGTTGGATGTCAGGGTTGCCGAACATACCTTTGGAAAAGAGTCACCCAAGGACCATTCCACCAAAGTTTGCTTCCAATTGGCCCAGTGCTTCCATATGTGAAACTAAGTTCGGCTAAGGCAGCCATTTTGGTTAACAGTCCAGGTCTACAGACATACTTCTTAAAGAGGATCATCTAAGGACCATTGCTGCCGAGTCTGGTTCCAATTGGCCAAGTGGTTTCAGACAAGAGGATTTTTCAATGAATTTCCCCATAGGGCCCTATGTTAAACTAAGTTTGACTGTTGTGGCCATCTTTGTTAACAGTCCTGGTCATCGAATATTATTCTTAAAGAGAACCTCCATAGGACCATTACAAGTCTGGTTCCAATTGACCATGTGGTTTCATTGAGGATTTTTAAAATTCATCCCCCTTTTTTTCTATTTTTAGTAACAGCAGCCATGTCGGTTTGAAGTCGGGGATAACGGACATAGCTTTGGAAGGGGGCCACCCACGAACCATTCCACCAAAATTTGCACCCAATTGGCCCATTGGTTTCAGACAAGATGATTTTTCAATTATTTTTTCCTATAGGACCATATGTTGAACTTAGCTCCGGGTCATCGGACAACATTCTGAAAGAGAACCTCGACAGGACCATTACTGCTAAGTCTGGTTCCAATTGGTCATGTAGTTTCATAGAAGAAGATTTTTAAATGCATCCCCCCTTTTTTCTATTTTTAGTAACAGCGGCAATGTCGGTTGGAAGTTGAAGATGCCGGATATAATTTTGGAAGGGGGCCACCCAAGGACCATTCCACCAAAGTTTCGTCCCAATTGGCCTACTGGTTTCAGAGGAGAAGAGCTACGGACGACGACGGACGACGGACGCAAAGGAATGGCAATAGCTGACATGGCCCTTAAGGCCAGGTGAGCAAATAAAAGTAATAGCTAAACATTATAATAGACAGATTGTAATACAAATCTTTTTTTTTATTCTAAGCGCACATTTCAACAATTTTTATTCCAATTGCCCCATCAGCGCACAATAAGGAAAATGATTGATTGCTCGGTTCATTTACTGGTGTTTAACCCCAGTGCATTTGAATGGTGGGTACCAGTGGAAAAATCCGCAGAACTCGAAGGGATCCATCTACATGTACCTACATATACGAAGGAAAAACAATTATGGTTGTAGTCGAATCCACCTCTCCACAGGCTGGATTCAAACTCGATTGAGGACAATAAGGATCATATCAAAAACATTTTGGAGTAATTTCAAATACCGAAACAAAGAAAGTGGAACTTCAACCGGTCGAACACCAAGGAACCTTCGAAAACTGTTTGAATTATCGGCAGTCTTGGTTACTGAAGTGTGTTCAAGTACACAAAATTGCCAGTATTCTCGGAGGGGTAACTCAATAATATTTATATGCGGGACGCGCGGCAAATTCGGCTAAAGATTTTACAAAACCGGCGGAGATTTCGGGTCTAGATTTTTTGACCTTCTGAAGAATTCCAGTTAGGATTTGAAAACTTTCCGCAGATTTTCATAAAGCACTGAGGAGAATTCAGGTTGAATTTTCACAATGAAAGGCCGATCAAAAGAAAAGATTTAAAGGTTGTCTGATAGCATGTTAACATCCTGTACTATTACCAACTAATTAAGCATGAATCTGCTGATAACTGCCTTTTTTTAATTTTGGATAATTTCGGGTAAGTAATTTTAGCTTTCTTGGATATTTTCGGATCACAAATTCTGTATAACATGGATAATTTCGGGTTTAAAGTCCACCGACGCACCCTGTCATAAAATGGTCAAATTTATCCCCCCCCCCTTTACCAAATTATTCAAATTTTATTAAATTAAATGTTAAGTTGTACATTTATTTACTATTATTGCGAGCAGACGACGCACGTTATTGGTTTTCCTTGGACGTACGGCGGACACTTTAGACTTCCACATTGAGCCCGAACTCCATACATTAGATAGCCTTCTTTGCTTTCCGTTCCACCGTCTAGATATTCAACGGTTTCGTCAACACAAATATATGTCGACGTATGTTGATGGCCTATAAAATTTGCTGACAAATAACCATGGTATTCCTCGGTCCACCCTAGCAGACATCTATTGCGACCTGGCAACATCAAAATAGTCGATCTTAATTTTGGCTTGCATACAGCACAAGGTACATCCTTGTTTAATGTACCAGGACCCCAGAAATGGTCTTGATACTCTGCACCATGTATTTCAGCCATATTACTTTCGCTACTGCGAGTACCCCAAAGAACTTCATGAACCATACATAAAGGATTTGCCGCACCGCCTGTTGTTGTGGCGTATGTACCTCCAACCATACCTAAACATTGAGAAAAAAATATAGATGGAAAATTGGTACTTCTCTTTTTTTGTATTTCTTTCTGTACTTTCAGAAAAGCAAATTAAAAAAAAAATAGTACAACTTACAACGGTGACACGACTTCTATCACTTTTTTTCAACAAAGACCATATTTTCCTTCCCAGAATTATTTAAAAATAAATATATATTTATAGACTTTCCTACCATTATGGTAATGTTTGCTGGCAAGCTGTTTATACTTTAGAAATGGGCATATTTGAACGAAGAGCACGATATTTCTTCCAATTGTCCAGTGGTTCTTTTTTTTTCATTTTTATTACCGCTCTCATACATGTATTATGAAATATTTTCTTTCTAACAAGTTTCTACGTCAAAGGGCAAATATAATTTTTCAAAGATTTTACCTTTTGATATTGACACTTCAAATTCGACAAAGTGTTAAATAAACCAAGATAAAACTTACTTACTTTCAATAAATTCTTTTTCCTTTCGTAGAAAAGTTTATAAAACATTTGTCTTCAATAATATTAATAACTCAAAAAAACATATTAGGTTTTTTTTATATTTGGTTTGTTTTGTTTTCACTAAAACATACACATATTTTCCCTATTTGTATTCTTTTTTTTTATTTTAAAACGGCCAATTAACACTTACTTGTTATTTGCTGAGCAGCCACCTACCCCTCCCTCTTTTCTCCCCCTTTTCATGAATGTTTTTGATTGATCTAGTTACGCGTGAGTTGGGGATTTCGAAATCGTCAATCCTTTCACCGTCGCTAACCAACAATACTATACCTTCGATTTTCCGTACATTATCTCATTATGCTTTCGACATAAAAGTATTTGTTTGTATATTCTTTCTAAATAACGAAATCCGAAGAGTTTGCTCTCTTGTTTATTTATCATATTATTTATTTTGCATACCACTTAGGAAGATCTTGACTTAATACTGGCCCTGATCTAAGACAGGATACGCATGTGTACAAGTAAAGCAACTTAAGGGTAAAAACTTAAACATAATACACGCAAATGGAAGAACCGTCAAATATTTTTATATTTCTAAAGACCAGTTTGGTGGAATACCGGTTCTTGATTCATTTACTTCATATTTCTGTTTCTCAAGTTTTGTCCAAAATTATTTATTGGCTCCTTTCTTGCGAAGATGAAGAAGTATGTACCACTGTAGCTGTGTATTGTTGTAAATGATTTAAAGAAATAGGAACTGTGTTTAAGGGAGTACCCAACACTTTGACCAAAATAGATTTGGCTCGTTTCATTTTCGTAAAATTTTGACGAAATGTTTACTTTGACCTGTCATGTGTCTGTTGACAAAAATAAAAAAAAATTCAAGAAATTTGAACCACAAAATTTACGGGAATAATTTCATTAGATATATAGCAGTTTGATAAACACTAATTGTGATCATTGAGAAGCTTGATTTATCTTTACTAATAGAGTGTGATTAAAACGTTCAGCTGATTTTTAAAGAGTTAACTCCCTTAGGTGTTCTGTAACCACTTAACTATGTAATTGTTGTTATTTGACTTATTTATATATTTGTTGCATTTATATTAAACTTATGTAACATGCCCTGTAAGGGCCGAAAAATAAAGTACACGTAGTTGTATTCGTATTAAAATAACATACATACCAGAATATACCAGAGTTGCATTATTCCCACATGAATGCTTGCCCCATCTTACATATGTAGATTTGCCCTCTGAAATTAAGTTATTATATGTAAAAAGCTAAAACGAGTATTTTAAAACATGATTAAAAGGGAAACTAAAATTAGTATATATCAGACCACTGCATCAAAGGTTAAATATTTCTGTATGCAAATAATATTTATGACATCACGATGATGTCATATTCTAGCGTCAATACCCTGTGTTTCTAACTAAATCTGAATTTTGCAGAAATTTTGGTTCGAATTTGGCCCGACAAAAGCGATTACAAAAACATTTTCCTTTGCGAGTGCATCTTACGACACAAATTGCATAATTTTGTTTAAGAAGTGAATTCTTTTTGTAGTTTTTACATTTTTAAGCATTGACCAAAGCACATGTCCTTTCATGGCATTCTAATTGATGTATTTCATCTTGAAATGAGAGCTTCTTTAATCATGTTAATCGTATTTCCAGGATTGAATGAAATGCAACTCAATGTAATTATTTTCTGGTTAAACTCTCTTCCTCCTAACAGATTTCTTCGAAGGTACATGTATATTCGAAAATGGCAATTCTAATATGATGTGCGAAAAAACCATGCTCGAAATACAGTCGAACCATGGAGGTATAACGTCATACATTCAAATGATGTCAGATCGACAGTCAAATTTTGTACAGATCTGGTACACTTCGATTTGCATTAAAATGTCACAAAAAAATAAGTCTGATTTTATGTTGCTTGTTTAAAAACATTTCTTTGAAATTTCTCGCCTTGTTAAAATCAACATGGCCGCCAGTAGCTGACGCCTTGTAGGGTTAGCTTCGATTACAGAAATGATGCATATTTTCCTATCAAAATCGAAATAATGCATTGATTCCATGTTCTTTGCATACCCATGTTAAAATAAGCATAGAGCATGACACCAATGAATTATATGTCTTAATTTTTGTCATATTTGTTCACTTCAACTAAAAGTCATTGAAAACAGATTTTTCAAAATTTGTAATGAGGGGGACTTATTTATAAGAAAGTAAATCGGATGATCCCCCAAAGATAAATTTTATAACCTAGATAAGGGGGAAGGAGGGGAGGGGCTGTAAAGAGACTAAATCATATTTTGAAATTAAGAAGGTAACGGGTGTTGTTGAATGCTTATACTGGCTATATAATTTAAAGAAGTTGTAACAAACGAATAAGACGAATAACTATAAACGATAACTTCGACAGACGATCGTAACTACAGTACCTGACATGGTAGCATGTTGTTCTAGCTTCATTGTCAACTCCTGTATTTTTGCATCCATTAAATCCAGCCTATGTTGAACAACATCAGGATCACTCAGAAGTAGCCGTTCTGATTTTTCTTTAGCCAGAACAAATGTTATGACAGCAAGAAAATTTATGAATAGATTTAGTGAACGATCCATGTTGACCATACTTTACTTCTTACGTGTCACGAAAGCCTATCGCAGGAAAAGATCGTTATCATTTTGGAAATTTTACGGTCGCCATGTCTAGTTTTATATAGAATTCTGCTACAGCTTGAAAACCTTTTGTATCTGCATTCCTGCACACTCATGTTACAGAACGAGTGGATATGTAGTATTTCACTAATTCTGTGCGCATCTGTACATCTCTTAACCCGTTTGATAAATTCTGATATAACCAGACGTTAGTTAAATGCTCGTGCAGGCCTCTCAGTTTATTTAATTATCTCGAGTTGATAAATCTCATAATCAACTGATCACTGTTGTAGAATCTAAATTTATTTGAACCCGACACATTTGATGGATTTTATAAAATATTTTTCCTCACAATAAATATTACCTGCAAAATCTCAGTCGAGATTCACGTTTACCACAAAAGGTTTGTACAAAAATGTATTAGCACGTGCCGTTTACTATTTTCCATTGAGCTGTACATTTCACAGGTGAGTAACCAAATATTGACGAAAACATGAATAGTAAACAACACGCACAATATACAACAAGCCTTGAATTTATGGTAATCTCAACTTCGCGCCAGATAAATTTAATACGTCACCTGGATGGCAATTTGCCAAATCTTTTTTTCACGTCCGGATACATTGTCAAATCAAGAAAAGAAATAATTCAACAAAAGAATGATCCGCTAGTCACATTAGGTAATTTTGTGTATAACCTTTAAATAAAAGTTTGAAAATAAATATTTGATAAGTATCGAGCATAAACCACAACTGTTAATTTATGTATTTTAGAATTTCTGGCATAATATCCACATTGTAACTTTTATGACTTTACTGTATCTTTTGGTGTTTTCGTTTTGGTTTTTCCGTTTTCTCATTTGACAAATCCTACAATCTCATTCGACAATTATACAGATCCCTAACTGTTAAAATTTTCTGATACGTTCAAATTTATCGAATGTTGTATCATTGTTGAAACCCCAATACCCTTTCATATTCATTAATGACTTTCCTTGATATGTACATAATAAAGATCAAAGGGCCAAAGTATACAGGGCAAGATAGCACCCCAAACTGACTTCTATACATGTTTTAGTACAAGAGCCATGACACAATCCTTATTTCTGTTTCTTTTGGTGTTTTTGTTTTGGTTTTCCGTTTTTCCCATTTGACAAATCCCACAATCTCTTTCGAAAATTTAACCGACCCCTATATGTTAAAATCTTCTGATACGTTCAAATTTATCATTGTTGTAACTCCAATACCCTTTCATATTCATTAATGACTGTCCTGGATATGACATAATACGTATAAAGATCGACGGGACAAAGTATACAGGGCAAGAAAGCATACCAAACTGACTTATATACATGTTCTAGTACAAGAACAAGGACCCAAACATTATTTCTAAATTATAAATACCAATTAAAAAAAAATTATCCGAGAAACATCAGTTAAGTTCTGCTTCAGAGTAAGACATTGATGCACCGAGTAAGCGAACTTCGATGAAATTATATTAACAGCAGTGGCCATTGCAAAAGGGACACGAACCCATAACCCGAATCACCAAAATCCAATAAGGGAGCAACCATTTGATTTTTTTGGGGGGGGGAGCTAGAATGAAATGTTTGAACCTGCCTATTTCTTCGGATGAATTTTAGTCCTGGGTATTTTTGGCCTGAATTTTTATTTTCATTTAAACCAAAAATTTCCTAGTTGACACAGGTCCTGCATTTTTTCACACCCGACTATTTATTTTGCCAAATTCCTGGACTTGCTCTTTTATGTCAAATTTCCCCTATTAAAATCAAATGACTGTTCCCTAAGTTGACACTATTTATGTCAACGAGCAAGTAGGCTAAAACGGTTAATTGGTTTATAGCAGTACTTTACAGGTAATCAGTGCGTGCTTCATGTAAATCTAAACTTTGTGTCAGCATCTGTGTTAATGAGCAAATAAAAGCATTCTTACACAACAAATGAATTCACATAACTCAGTATTGGTAGTTCTTTCGTCTCATTATATCTGAAACCAAGGAGTTTGTTGACCGAATAAAATATATCAAAGCTTGGATACTTATCTTCTGTTAACTGAAACCTGATATAATATATAATAGCTTAAAGGCACATAGAGGTAGAAGTTGAAATAGTTTAATAAAGTTAAAAAAAACATTGAAAAATAAACTTACTTTCACACGGTTTCAGAAATACAAATTCTCTACTTAATAAATATACAGGGAATCTGGTCCCCTGGTAAAATATTTTTCGTATCTCGCTAGCTTCAGTACAAATATATCCGGAGACTGGTCCCTTTACTTTGCACAACGTTGATTATACTAGTATCAGGTTGATTTCCGTGTTACCTGTTCCAATTCGAACTAGTTTTTAATTTTGAGTATCAGTTCGTAGTGTGTATGGTGTATTACATACATGTATATGGAACTTTTTAAAAATTCTTGTTCACAAGATATTCGTCCTAAAACTTTAGAATATGAAAAGACATTTTCCTTTATAATTGTTCCACTGGGGTGTTGCGTGAAAATAAAATGTATGAAAAAAAGCCCGAAAGTTCTATTAAACATGTTAAATATTACAGTGTTTAGAAATTTATATCAACCTAATATTTGATGGGAATTTAAATAATTGCCGCTGGGCGTTAATCAAGTCAATAATTTAACTTAGAGTTAGGACGAAGTTCGGAAAAATATTATTCTACATGCTATAATTGTGCCTGTTTTTTTTCACTAAAAAGAAAGTTTCACGTAATGAAGATTTGCATATTGTTCAAAGCCATACAGATTTTAAAAAAAATACATGTGTAGTCAAAATACTAAGAAAAGAAATTAAAAATGAAAAGGGTAACAATAGTGGCGCTCTTCATTTTGAAGATCGTAACAGTGCTTTGTAACCAGAAATAGTAGCAAAACGCCCATAAAAAATTCAATGTGCGTCATGCAGTTGAATATTTTTGTTGTGTAGTGATTTTTTTCACGTGATCAGTAATGCATTCGCTTTGAAATTATGACAGAACAAATTAAAAGTTGTTTTTATTTTGTTTGAAAACTATATTCTTCTTCTACTGAAAATAAATTTGAATTCCATACGGGCGATTACATATATCTTGACCCAAAGTTCGTATTTTAGCTATTACTTGATTGGCTGTCTTGAATCATGTCGGCGAAACCCATCAAAATGCTTCATGAATTTTATTCATCAGAACGAGAAAAAATGAATGTATTGACCCACGGTCGGTAAGTTTAGCAAAGTGGGCTTCCGACGATGGAGTGGACGGAAAACATTTTTTATGTGATAAACATTTTTTATTTCCGAAATACAAGACTTTGAGACGAATTTTGATATACAATGTCTCGTTGGTAGTGTTCAATGTTGATTTTCGAAAATATAACCAGGAACGTTGTAGAAGAGATTCAATTCCTAACTATGATGGTTATATACGTATAAAGAAGAAACACAATACATATAGGGTAGTCCTCAATTAGAAGACACACTGTTGGATTAAAATTTTGGGAAAATGGTAAAATCTAGTTGTCGCTGTGCTGTGCCACAAAACATGTAACGAACTTCAATGGAAAAAATATGTATTGTACCAAAACTCTCAAATAGGTAGTGTATTTCAGATAAAAAATATATATCTTTTGACACTACGTAGACAACGAAAATATATCTAAAAACAGCCTTGTTTCGGGATGATACATTTATGTTGTAAACCCACATAAAACGATACTAATTAGAATAGATTTCGATTCATTTTTTCGCGTATAAGGACGTCTCTTTTGTTCACACGTATTCGAGTCGAATTAGAAATCACCTTGCGTTAAGGCGTACATAATTTTCGGTACAAATCGATATAATCCGCAGAAAGTAAGCACCATTTTTATTCCTTTTATCGAATATGTAACACTCATGCATATTGTATACTGCGTATTCGAGTCGTTTCGGTAAATCGTAGACACATTCGAAACGCACAATAATTTTCGATACAAATTCAAATACGCATTCGATATTTTTAAATGTACGTGTGAACGCAGCATAATTTTGTACTTTGTACTTTGTACTTTCCAAACTAGAAAATTAATTAATTTTAACTTTATGCCCGTGGATCAGTAAATCTTGTTTTCCTAGTATGTAAATTCTAGCAATTACTTCGGTTATAACTAGCCTATATATAGATAATTAAAGAACCGGATTAAACTAAAATGACATACGAAGATATATTTTCGTACAAGATGATTGCACTGTCTAGCTGTTTCGGGCTGTCACATTAACGATCTTTAATTGGATGTTTTTGATTTAGTATAGTTCAATTAAAGTCATTAAGAGAATAATACATGAGACGCCGATAACGCTAACAAGTTTAATAGATGTCTTTAGCTCTTTCTTTTTATATGGACTCAATTTGAAATAACTGTTGGCTATAAGTTGCATAACTATTAAATAAAAGTACATTCAATCCTCTTTATAACAACCATTTCTGTTTCCAGAAAAAGCATTTTAATTTTAGTTAAAGGAGTAATCTGATTGGTCAAGTTAGTATATATACTTTCTCCTATTCTTGACGTGTTTAATCGGTGGGATAAAAATACATAATATTTTTAACCATTTCCCAGTGATTACATTTCTACGTGACAATTACCGCCGTTTTTTCTGCAGTTATTGGAACGATAAACTAGAGAAATCCCGAAATGACGTTTACTTAGCAACGACATTTTCTTGAGGTTTTTGTCGAAAATCACAGGAGAAACAGATTCTCCTTCAATTTACTCGTGAGTTATGGAATTTCTCCACCCTCAATAGTTAAATTTTAGATTTTAACACGCTCGCAAAAGCTCGCGTGTTGAAAATCGAAAATTTAACTATCTCGGGTGGAGAAATTCCATAACTCACTCGTACCTGAAGGAGAATCTATATGTATAATATACTATGAGTACGGTGACGTCATCAAGGTATTACTACGCAGTCCGCTATTTCAATATTCCCAGGCTGAATATTTATTCAAACGTTTTACCAGCATTTTTTGTACAAGAGAATTCTTGAAAATTAAATTATAAGGATTGTTTAAATGTTTGGAAGAGGTTATACCTGTATAACCTACTTTAGTCAGTCTACGCTTAGATATGAACCGCTTCGTAGTAAACTGTCTCAAAATATGTTATATCGTATAACCTTTTCCAAAATTGAAAACTATCGTTGCTCTTCACCTTTTTAGATATTTGTTTAAGTGTTCTACATTTTAGGCCTTGAGCACTACTGAAGAATCGTAAAACGACGACATGTGCACATCTGGTGCATCAAATCTGATATCGAAGAATTGAACTTATTAAGCTTGGTTTATATGCATATATTACAAATGCACCATAGCAAAATTACCCGTTTTGAACGTTTTGTTATTGTGCTGTTGTTATGATATTGTATTATTATATTTATTTTGATATGGTATTGTAATTATTATATTATTTATCTTGGCCTGATTTGTTTTGCGTAGCCTTATAACATGTATAATATGTTTACATAATATTTATAGTTGTTTACCAAATAATGTTATAACTGCGCAGTTTAGAAATCACTGGAACAATAATGGATACTGGTGGAATGACTAGAACTTTCTATTTGACTTACGTAATAATTATGGTGTGATTCGAACTTCTACCGTATTCCAGAAGTTTCCGTTCTACAGTATATATACGGACAAGAAAGTTAGATTATCAGAACATCATTTATCGGACCAGATAGACATTCTTGTGTTCTCAGCTGTTGGATTTATTTACGTTTCACACATCGTACTTCACAGACTTTTATTTTCGTTACATCATACTAGATTGTGACTGATTGGATATAATATTCCGTTTGGATTCAGACAACAGTGACCAGAATTCCGGATCAAGAAAAAACAGGATTTTGAACAGTTAAGTTGACATTTTAGTTTTTTGTAATATTTTTGTAAACTTTGTATATATAATAAATCTTGTTAAATTTTATTATTGATTTGTGTCTTTTGTTGGCTACATTTTAAAGGTGATTTCGGCCGTAACAGAAATTGGGGGCTCGTCTCGGGAGAACGTTAATATCTTAATAAATTTTTTCAGTATTTTTATTAGAATTAGCCAACAAAATTCTACAAAATGGAATTTGATGCTGGTAAATTTTTGAAAACGCCAGACCTGGAAGGGTTTGATAAATTGAAGAAAGAAGAATTAGTGTTGCTTGCTAAACATCTAAAAATAGATTTTAGAACATCTATGAGAAAACAAATTATAAAAAATTTGGTAATAGACAATTTAGTTGATTTAGAAATTTTTGGTGAAGAGGCTCTTGACCTCAAGGTCGAAAAAGTTGATGCTTTCAAATTAAAACAGCTTGAATTAGAACATGAACTTAAATTAAAACAATTAGAAAAAGAAGATGAATTTAAATTAAAACAATTACAGGCAGAACTTGAAATGAGGGAAAGGATAGAGATGGAGAAAATAAAAATAGAAATGGCTAAAGTAGAAAGCAACACTAAGTCAAAATCAGAACATTTTGAGGCAGCAAAAAATATACGTTTGGTTCCGAAATTTTGTGAAAAAACGGTGGATAAATTTTTTCCACAATTTGAGAAAATTGCTCAAAATTTGAAATGGCCAAAGCCTTATTGGACTACAATGTTGCAAAGTGTTTTTGTGGGCAAGGCCGCTGAAATTTACTCAGCTCTATCTTCAGAAAAAAGTTCTGATTATGACACTGTTAAACAGGAAGTTTTGAAAGCTTATGAGCTAGTGCCAGAAGCATATAGACAGAAATTTAGGTCTTATAAAAAGTTTGAATCACAAACCTATGTTGAATTTGCTAGGGAAAAAGAAGATTTATTTGATAAATGGCTTACGTCAAAGAAAACAGATAAAAATTTTGATAAATTAAGACAATTAATGTTATTAGAAGAGTTCAAGCAGTGTGTTAATTTAGACTTAAAAACACATTTAGATGACAAAACTGTTGAGACATTGCAAGATGCAGCTGTTGTTTCCGATAATTATACCATTTCACATAAAAGAAGTTTCAAAGGTCAAAATTTTAATATTTATAGTGGAAATTACAAAAATCAAAGCACTGAGCGTACTGATTGTAAGCCTGTTGCACAGAATAAGAGTCCGTCTAGTTATAATATGTCTGGTCCAAAATTTGATACTTTTGAGAAGAAGTCACTAACTTGTGCTTATTGTAAGAAAAATGGTCACCTGATGGCTGATTGTTTTAGACTCCAGAAGAAGAATGAAAGAGATCATAAGCCCAAGTCCAGTGCTTGTACGACACCCGTTGTTACCAATAAGTTGGAATGTCCTGCGAGTCAGGCTTTTAAGTCCAGTTTTTGTGATTACATGGAGGATTATAAGCCCTTTATGTCTGATGGGTTTGTTTCTGTTGTTGATAATACTACTCCTCAGCCTATTAAGATTTTACGGGACGCTGGAGCTTCTCAGTCTTTGTTGTTAGAAGGTGTGTTGCCTTTGTCCGAGGAGACGTCCGTTGGTGCCTCCGTTTTGTTACGAGGTGTGGAGTTAGGTTGTATAGATGTTCCCCTCCATCGTATTTATTTGAAGTCAGATTTAATTACTGGACCAGTTGTTGTGGGTGTTCGTCCTACACTCCCTGTTGAGGGTGTTTCATTATTGCTAGGAAATGATCTAGCTAGGAACAAAGTGGTCGCTGAACCAATTGTTACAAGTGAACCGGTGGTGGATGTTAAATCACCTGAAGAAGATGCTGAACTGTATCCAGCTTGTGTTGTTACTAGGGCAATGGCAAGAAAACAACAAGATGAGGATTTACAAGAAGGCCAGTATGATTATATGGACCTTTCTGACACTTTCTTTGCCGACATTGAAGGTCCCGGTAGCTCAGAAAAGGCCATAATCAGACCACCTGGTACTAACAAACGTGTAATTATGCCATGGCCAGACGTGAATAGCCATTCATTAGACAAAAGGACATTTAGGGAAGAACAGAATAAAGACCCTGAGGTTCTTCAGCTCTGCAAGAGGGCTCTACCCCAAGAAGAAGCAGACAAAGTGGCCGAATGTTACTACCATCAAGACGGCATTTTGATGAGGAAGTGGAGGCCCCCTGATGTTATCCCAGAGGAGGAATGGAGAGTGGTATACCAAGTGGTGGTGCCTAAAGTCTATAGGCAAGAAATTATTGGTCTTGCCCATGACACCCCCTTGGCTGGACATTTAGGTATAAGGAAGACTTGCCTTAAGATATTACAACATTTCTACTGGCCCAGACTTAGAAATGATGTCACAGAATACTGCAAATCATGCCATATATGCCAGGTTGTTGGCAAGCCTAACCAGAAAATACCACCAGCACCACTTCTGCCAATTCCAGCCTTTGAAGAACCTTTCAGCCGAGTACTTATTGATTGTGTTGGACCTTTACCAAAGACCAAGACTGGAAATGCTTATTTATTAACGATCATGTGTACATCCACTCGCTTTCCTGAGGCTATTCCCTTAAGGAATATCAAGACACCAACTATTGTCAAAGCTCTTATCAAATTTTTCACATTAGTAGGACTTCCTAAGTCTATACAGTCCGACCAGGGTTCAAATTTCATGTCAGGTTTATTTCAGCAGGTCGTTTACCAGTTAGGGATTGCTCAGTATAGATCAAGTGCGTATCATCCAGAATCTCAAGGTGCCTTAGAACGTTTTCATCAAACACTGAAGAACATGATTAGAACTTTTTGTCTTCAATTTGACAGGGACTGGGATGATGGTGTTCACTTTCTACTTTTTGCGGTCCGAGAGGCTGTTCAGGAATCCCTTGGTTTTAGCCCCTTTGAGTTAGTGTTTGGTCATACTGTAAGGGGACCTTTGAAATTGATTAAGGAAAAATGGCTTACTGAACACACTGACTTGAATCTTCTAGACTATGTATCTAGATTTAAAGAAAAATTGTATACTGCTTGTCAAATTGCTCAGAAAAACTTAAAAACTGTACAAAATAAGATGAAAATATGGTATGATAAAGGTGCCAGGGACAGAGTTTTTGAGCCTGGTGATAAGGTACTTGTATTTTTGCCAGTGCCTGGGCATCCTTTACAGGCTAAATACTGTGGTCCTTATACAATTGACAGTCAAATCAATGATTTGAATTATATTGTAAAAACTCCAGGTCGGCGTAAACAAAATAGAGTGTGTCACATTAATATGTTAAAACCATATTTTGAGCGTACTAATGAAGGTGAGAGTAAACCAGTTGCCACTTTAGCCATGGTTAAATTGGAGAGCGATCATGACAAACCAGATATAATTGAACCATCTTTTGATTCCAAGACTATAGAACAAACT
Organism: Mytilisepta virgata; assembly: GCA_028015205.1. Taxonomy (NCBI): domain Eukaryota; kingdom Metazoa; phylum Mollusca; class Bivalvia; order Mytilida; family Mytilidae; genus Mytilisepta; species Mytilisepta virgata. Next base: position 66,388,542 of record CM051517.1, on the reverse strand, counting down.
GTTAGATTGAAAAATTCTGAAATTTTATCAGATTTAGACTCAAAACTTGCACATCTGACTTTCGATCGCAGAGAAAAATTGAAAACTTTGGTATTTTCTTTTAAAAATCTTTTTCCAGATGTGCCAAACAAAACCACTGCTGTTTGTCATGATGTTGATGTAGGCGATGCTTCTCCAATTAAGCAACATCCTTACCGGCTCAATCCACTTAAACTTGATGTTATGAGACAAGAAATTAGATATATGCTTGACAATGATATTATTGAGCCGAGTAACAGTGAATGGAGCTCTCCTTGTCTTCTTGTACCCAAACCAGATAAAACCTTTCGTTTCGTTACTGATTTCAGAAAAGTAAACTCAGTCTCAAAATCTGACTCCTATCCGATTCCAAGGATAGACGATTGCATTGATAACATTGGACAATCAAAATTCGTAAGCAAATTTGATTTATTAAAAGGTTACTGGCAGGTCCCCCTGACACCGAGAGCTCGTGAAATATCAGCTTTTGTCACACCAGACGGCTTATTTCAATATACTGTCATGCCTTTTGGTTTGAAAAATGCTCCAGCTACATTTCAAAGAATGATCAATAATGTTATAAAAGATTTAGATTGTTGTTATGCTTATATTGATGATCTTATTGTATGTAGTGATAGCTGGGAAGAGCATTTAACACATTTATATGATACTTTTGATAGATTGTCACAATCAAATTTGACTGTTAATCTTGCTAAAAGTGAATTTTGTAAGGCCACTGTTGATTATTTAGGGCACACAGTTGGCCAAGGTCAAGTGAAACCTATTATGGCTAAAGTGGATGCAATTACCAATTTTCCTCCTCCTACAAATAAAAAACAACTTATGAGATATTTAGGCATGATTGGATTTTACAGAAAATTTTGTTCAAATTTTGCTACTGTTGTTCAACCATTGACTCATCTTTTACGAAAAGATTCTAAATTCATCTGGAGTGATAATTGTCAAAACTCTTTTGAAAAAAGCAAATCACTTTTAATTAACAGTCCCGTTCTTATCACTCCAGACTTTAAAAAGCAATTCAAACTTGCCGTTGATGCAAGTGATGTAGGAGTTGGAGCTGTTTTATATCAAGAAACAGATGATAATGTTGAGAAGCCTATATCATATTTCTCCAAGAAATTAGATAAACATCAGAAAAATTATTCCACTATTGAAAAAGAATGTTTTGCACTGTTGTCTGCACTTCAACATTTTGATGTATATTTAAATCCCACTATGCATCCTATTCTGGTTTATACTGATCATAATCCTCTCACCTTCATACATAAAATGAGAAACAAGAACCAGAGGTTGACTAGGTGGAGTTTATTGTTACAGGAATATGATATTATTGTAAAACATATTAAAGGTAAAGATAATGTAATAGCAGATGCTTTATCTAGATCTTATTAAAACACTGTATACATACTTTATATTTTTGTATATATTGTTCATGAAGTTCTCGTTACACTCAAACTTCTTTTAAGGGGGGAGGTGTTATGATATTGTATTATTATATTTATTTTGATATGGTATTGTAATTATTATATTATTTATCTTGGCCTGATTTGTTTTGCGTAGCCTTATAACATGTATAATATGTTTACATAATATTTATAGTTGTTTACCAAATAATGTTATAACTGCGCAGTTTAGAAATCACTGGAACAATAATGGATACTGGTGGAATGACTAGAACTTTCTATTTGACTTACGTAATAATTATGGTGTGATTCGAACTTCTACCGTATTCCAGAAGTTTCCGTTCTACAGTATATATACGGACAAGAAAGTTAGATTATCAGAACATCATTTATCGGACCAGATAGACATTCTTGTGTTCTCAGCTGTTGGATTTATTTACGTTTCACACATCGTACTTCACAGACTTTTATTTTCGTTACATCATACTAGATTGTGACTGATTGGATATAATATTCCGTTTGGATTCAGGCAACAGTGACCAGAATTCCGGATCAAGAAAAAACAGGATTTTGAACAGTTAAGTTGACATTTTAGTTTTTTGTAATATTTTTGTAAACTTTGTATATATAATAAATCTTGTTAAATTTTATTATTGATTTGTGTCTTTTGTTGGCTACATTTTAAAGGTGATTTCGGCCGTAACACTGTTTCTTGAAAGTTACAACCCTTTTTTGTTTAATGGATTGAATTTCCAACAAGTACAGAAATAAAAGATCTGAGAATTATTTTTCGTTTATTTGGTTATTACAGTCCTTCTCAGTCCTATATATTTGTCTTACAGTAAATATTCCCCATTTTTTGGTACATGTGAGTTGTCTTCCATGTGCGGAGCTATTTGCTCTTTGGAGAAGGTGTCTTCCGTAGACATCAATGCACAAATTGTCATTTTTCTACAAAAAAGATTTTTTTGCAAAAATATCATCCATACACAATAGTGATATGTTTTGGATATATTTTAACACATTTTTCGATGCATGATGAAGGCATTCCCTAATTCAATATTTTCAGTTTTGCCCTTCATGTTAAATACAAGACAACTTTTGTAAGGAAAGACAACTCATGCATATGGGAGGCAACTCCAACATCCGCAAATAGGGAATACCCATAATAGAACTGTTTTTTTCCATTTCTTTAACCTTTCATTATATGCATGTGCACTGGTAACTCCATTGCAATCAAGATAGTACTGGTTTACCTAATAGCATGAATCTTTTGTATGATTTGTTTTAAGATTAAAGATAAAAAAAAGAAGAAAAAATAAATCACGTTCCTACTGCATTATTTTTTGCATTAATTGAAGATAAAACATAATAAAATAATTTTATTCTTGCGTTGTTAGTTTCGTACAAGCAGCCACGTGGGAGTTAAAAGCGTACTCAACAGAAGCATTACGGAAACTATCTTTAATGCATTTTATATATGAATAATAAATATCATTTAAGATAAATTCGTCATGTTTCATTATACAATAAATTTGATAGGATTTGCATGTTACATAAATTTGTTGCTAAAATCATAAAAATTGCAACTAATTCGATCTATATACAAGTATATTAATGGAGTGTGCAATTACTTCTGAATTTTCTAGGCCAGTAAGCAAAAATACCTGAGAGTTTCTCTTACTAAAATTTACTAGGCATTTCCTTAGTGGAATGCGAAATTTAACATAAAACTAATTAAACTGACAATACGAAACTCATTTGACTTCTCACTTAAGACAGGGATGAAATTGTCATTGTAAGATTATTGATATACTAAAAATATCTAAATCGTGTATATTCAATAAAGCAAAGGCAGAGATGATTCCTCCGTTTATATTAAAACATATCAATATTTCATAGAAATTTGTTTAGGACCAACTCCAACCTCCTCCCCAAATTTTCACTGCGTTTGGAGGCGCAAATTTCTTTTTCTGTCATGACCTCGTCAGAGCAATCCGAAACCCATCACTCAGACCAATTTATTATAAGTTGGAATATTCAATGATATCAATTGTGATGCAGAAGATTTGCACATTTCGTTGATTAACAGTTCATCAGTTATTTGTATGCCCAAGGCCTAAAATTTTGAAAAAAGAAACACTATTCTTAAGCTTTGTGTACAGTTATTATTTAACACACAATAATTTTCCGAAATGTAAAGCTTTGGTCAAAATAAGTGAGTATGTTCCTGGTGCAATGACGAGTGTCGATAATCGAACAGGACATGCTTACCCTTCCGGAAAAAGAGATGTCACTCCTGATTTTTGTGGGGGTTCACATTTCAATTATTTTGTTTTACTTGCTGTCTTGTTCTGATTCTTTTGGTTTGCTATGTGTTTTTACTCTTTTGGTTGACTTGTCTTTAAAGTCTGAACTTGTGGAAATGTCCTACTGTCTTATTAACGTGCCCATATATTGTTAATTTTTTACAATATGCAAATTAATTTCAAAATTTGGGAATGTGATTTTATGATATATTTCCCATTTGATGTGTGTGTATTATCCCCATATGGAACTTACAATTATGGTTGAAAAGTCTGTTCCGAACTAATATTGGCTAATATGCTGTTGGCGTGGCCAATCATGCGAGCACAGCAATAGCCCTTTCCAGAAACTTATTTCCGGTTTCACGATTCTGACTCTAAAATTATAATTTGAAGCACGTTATTTCCCTTACTTCCGTTTCCGGCGAACGGAACTTTTTCTAGCCTTAGCATGTAGCACAATATGGCTGCCTCCATTAAACAAAGACTTTTCTAAATGACCCATATGTAGAAAATACATATGCTCCTATAGCGCTTGCTGGGCTCGCTATAAAAGAGATTGGAAATTAGTTCAGAGCGGATTTTACACCTATACTCGTATTTATTAAAATAGAATTAAACAAACACAGCAAAAAATAATATTAAAGCAAATCACAGTCTTGGATTTTTAAAATAAAACAGAATAATGAGAAGATTTAACATTATCAGCTGTTATGCAGGAGAGAGATAAGCAGACTTGTTATTGCTACGGTATTGTTTTTCCTTAATGCAAGTTTAAGTCAAAATTATAAAAAAAAAATAATATCCACGTTTTTAAACTTTTCAACGACAATTTATAAAGCGTGAACGTATTTCATCAGTTACAAAGTTGACTTTATTTTTTTTTATATCACAAAATGAAAGTTGCTGGATTTGATATATCCAGCTAGATAATAATATTTTTGAGAAATAATTCACCTACTAGTATTTTAGCTTTTTTAAATCAATTTTCAGTTTTTATCATGTCTGGAGGAATGTGCAAGAAAATAATTTAGCACTTCAGTTTGATGTGAGAACAGAGACAATTTGAACTATCCCAGTATGAAATTTAATGTGAATTTTTTTATTAGCTTCAAGCGTCTCATATATCATGTATTATAGTATTGATTTTCTGTTATATTCTATAATGAAATAGAAGAGGGAACATGGACGAGTTATGATAAACTGACATGTCACGTAAATTGGTTTTACAGCCAGACAATTATTAATCGATATGTTATCAGAACCATTACCTTATTATGACACAATACATCATCTAGGAATGAAAATTTACACGTTTCAATTTCTTCAGTTTGGTTATTAATCATGTTCTATATGCACTTGTTTATAATGGTTTTAAGTACAAACTTTGATAAAAAGATACATGTAGAGAATAAATAAACAAATAATGAGGAACCAGAGGAGTTATCTTTTCCTAACCAATGTAGGAAAGGGAGATAATTAAATTCTCTCCCTTTTGTCCTGAGGCTAAAAGGGAGACAAATTTATTATCTCCCTTACCTACATTGGTTAGGAAAAGATAACTCACTCTGGTTTCTCATTAAACAAATAAACAACAAAATGGATGACAGGAAAGGTTAACAATGACATACCAATCAATCAACGCTACACAACAGACAGAGCAACCACTAGTAACAGCAGTTTGATCTTAAACGACCATTGCAGTTTCGTTTAACCTTGACTGTCTTGATTTTTAGTTTTTTCTGAGATTTCAAACAAATTCAAGATAGCAAGACCAAAACAAGATATAATGCCTTGCAGTCAATCAAGACTGGTTAAGACCAGTTGATAAAAGTAAAAAAATATTCAATTTTTAACAATACCTGTGCTGAACTGGGCAAAACTGGTCTTGACCGATCTTGATTGCAAGACAAGATATCTTGATTTGATCTTGTTATCTTTACTTTGTTGAAAACTACGGACATGCAGACAAACAAGACTAAATAAGAATAAATAAGACAAGAATGGCCGTTAAAGATCAAAATAGAGTTACTAGTGAACGAACCTACAAAAAAAAATAACATAAAAGAGCACAAAACACAAACATAAACACATCACAGAGGCAAGATAGATTGACTTGGTACAGACACTGAACAGTATTGAGATGATACCGGTTTTATAGGTGCCCAGACCTCCACCTTATCTATCCTGACACTCTTGTGTATAAAACAGAATATAAAAAGCCAATACAGTATGATTACCAACAAGGTGACCGCTTGGTAGAACTGCAAATTTTGGTTGGACAATACATAATTTAGATAGCAGGGTTAGAACGTGCTCTTTTTAACTGTAAAACAAGCTAAGCCTCTCGTACAAATGTAGCTGCTGGTCGGATAAGTAAATTTATCATTTTCATCAATTTGGTATACCGGCACTGGTATTTTTTTTTTTTGCTTGTAGGTACACGAATTCTGAGAACGATACTTTAGTGGTCTGCTATTCGGTCTGCTATTCGGTCATTAGATAGTCACAAAATCACTGGCATCAGTACATGCCGAGGAGATTATTCTTGTTAGTTATGAAAAAAGATATAAATATGATTGAAGTTAGTATTCACTTGACCGTCATTCATGTTGAAGAGTCACAGCCGGTGCCAAAATTCTCATATATATATATATATATATCTCCAAGAAAGCTAAATAAACATGACTACAGACACATGACAGAAACATATATGACCAACAGGAGACTTTTCTGCTGAAAATATAAGGTCCTGCTTTTAGAAGGAATATTTGTACTACATATGGCTGGGAAAACTAGATATTGTAACTTCTTTGTCAATTTAAGCCTTTCTGGAACCATTGTTTATCAAAAATTTAGTTAACATGTGGTTAGCGATGTCTCAGATGATCGAATAAGACAAAACGTCATAACTCGCCGGAACGGCTTTTACTTTCGGATTTCTCGGAATCGATTAACAACAACATAGCAACATATAAACATATTATGCAAGTGTATGACCATGAATGCAGAGGCATTCGAAGGGATTTTGATTTTATTTATTTGATAATCATTAGAGAAACAAATTCTTTCATCGAGGAAATCTTATTAGTTAAATCGGAAAATTAATCAATTTTAAGTTTACCCCCGTGGACTTTAAATTTCTATAATTTAACTATCTCGATTAGTTAAATCCGATCAATTTCTATAATTTAACTTTCCCGATTAGGTAAATACGATAACACATTGTTAACAATGTAAGAAAGTAAATTTCCACAACGTTACCGCAATACGAGACACTGTCAGCCCAAAAAAAAAGCTGTCAATATTTCTCCGTTGTTTACTATATTTTTCCTTGTGCTGTTCCGTATATATTTTCTTTTACAAGCATACTATTCTTTATTTAGTATTTTTGTTGCGTCTATGGATTCTGATCTTTTGAATCTATTAAAACAACTCGGTTCTTATATGAAGCATTCAAATTAATTTAGAATGTCTTACATGTATTAAATAACGGATTGCGATATAATAGTCTTCGGTTAATTTATCGACAGTACTTTGGTAAAATTTACGTTTTAAAGCACAGATAGCAATATAAAGTACGGTCAATTTTTCGAAATCTCCCACTCAAGCTTCTTAAAATGCATTTTTTTTTAATTATAAGTTTGAACCAGATAGTCAAAATACCATATACCTTTTAGCCAGTGTCATCCTTTTTTTTTCTTTGTCTTTTTTTTATTATTAAATCAGTATAAAGTTTATTAGATATCTTGAAGTTAGAATAAAAAGTAAAACGGCTTGCCATACATATATCACCTTAATGTACATGAACAAAAACATTCTAACATTTTAATTGTAGTTCATATTTTCTTTGAATACACTGTAAACCTGTCGTTAAGAGGAAATTAAAACGGACTTTGTATACGTTCTGTTGTCCTTGACGATGGCGTTCATCTTGGTTTTACGTATAGTTTAATATCTCCACATGACAAACATTAAATCCATATGTAATAAGCTCAGCGCATCTGACACTGATTTGAAAGTCTTGGACATTTATTAGGACTTTTATAAATAGGAAGAATTAACAACTCCAGCCATTTTCTACATCAATATATTTCTCTTCTTCAAGGATGTTCACCTTTACATGCAAGTTGCTTAAATTTTTTTTTATAAATTATATATCTTATAAACTATATGAGATATCTTATAAACTATATTAGATATCTTATCAAATATATGAGATATCTTATAAAGTATATAAGATATCTTATATACTTTATGGGATATACTTTATGAGATATCTTATATACTTTATGAGATATCTTATATATTTTATGAGATATCTTATATACTTTAGAAGATATCTTATAAAGTTTATAAGATCTCTTATAAAAACTAGATTATATAAGATATCTTATTTATTATATGAGATATCTTGAAGTTAGAATAAATAGTAAAACGGCTTGCCATAGTGGCGTCCATTTCGCTGAACTAGTATGCATTATTGTTTAGGGCCAGCTGAAGCCCGCCTCCGGGCTGGGGATTTTCTCGCTGCATTGAAGACACATTGGTAGCCTTGAGCTGTTTTCTGCTCTTTGGTTGGGTTGTTGTCTCTTTGACACATTCCCCGTTTACATTCTCCATTCTATATGGGGCAGAGTTGTGCGTCAGGGAGATACTCCTTAGTTTTGCCAAAATTTAATATTTTTGTAACAGTTAATTTATAGTATCACGTTCGGGCTAGTGTCGAAATACTTGCAAGCTATTTTTACATATTTTGAAATATGTTATAATGACCAAAAGGATAACAACAAAACTATTTAAGGACAGAACTACGTATTAGGCAGATTCTACGTGTACTTAGTTTTCCCAAAATTTAACATTTAAAATAGACAAGAGTGATAAAAGGTTTTCAAATGATAAATAGTTCAAATGCTTTATGCATAGGCGAAATAAGCAAAACAATGATATATATATATATGTGCTAGTGTACCTAAGTGATGCAGTAAAATAATGATGTACAATTTTGGTTCAGTGGGCAAAAACAAAGGCTAGAACAGAAATAGACAAAAAATCGAGTAGCGTAGAATACTGTTGAAATTGCATATTATTCAATAATTCAGACGAAAAAAAAAGAATTAAAAACAAGTGTTTATAAAAATCGTATTGGTGAATGAACTAGTATGTACTTTATTTTGGCTTTTGAGTTCGAAAGATCTTTCTCGTGCATATCTCTGTTCTTAGATGGTTTTTGCTTTACACTTTTGGTCTTTTTGGCCTTTTTAAATTTGCTCTTCAACTTTTTGGATTAATCTTTTGGATTTCAACAAATTGGGCATTTAGCACAGCTGCATTTAAATCGAAGAAATGTGCACTTTTTGTGCATCAAAATCGGTACCAAAGAATTTATTATTTCAATAATTTACATAAACATCTCGTATAACGGGTATAAATCCAGAAAATATTTAATAAGATGTAATTAAAGCACAGTATCTAGTCATTGGCGCCATTAACATTAACACAAAAAACTTGTAAAATAGCCTTTCATACCTTAAACCTTGAAAAAACAGTTTCTTACAATTACCTATTAGTTAATTATCCACGGAAACGATATGGTAATATTAGTGATCTATCTAATTCTACCAACAGAGATGGATTGAATTTTTATATCTATTTAAACTTCGTTATACGATTTCAATGATTCTTGTAATGAGTAGAATGAAGTGTCGAAAGAGAATGAAAGAGATAACATTCGAATTGTCGCTAAGTATAGTTTTTAATTTTGTCAAGTATTGAAAAGATTTATAATAAGGTTAAGGGGATTTGTGTTGTAAAGTAAATTATAAAAAATTGTGTTATTCATAGGAAAAATCAGATTTTCCAACCAAATTATTTGGATAATTGATTTGGTTTTCAACATTTCAGGTCGAGAGCACAACTGATGAGAGTCGTGCATTGACGAATTGCATTCATCATTTATTTATTTTTCTGTATTAACGAGGGGGTGGAAAGGAGGGTACCTTTCTCCTTTCTCCCGCCCCTCGTCTCCTTTCTCCCGCCCTCTCTCTCCTTTCTCCCGCCCCTCGTCTCCTTTCTCCCGCCCTCTCTCTCCTTTCTCCCGCCCCCTCTCTCCTTTCTCCCGCCCCTCTGCTTCCATCTCCCACCTTAACAACCGTCTTTTTTCAGATCAATCGATTTTACTACTAATTTGAATTAATATATGACCATATATAGGTGGCATAGGTCTTTATTAAAGCATATACTGATTTTACGAACAAGGCCTGCCTCCGACTCGTACGCAAATTAATACACAATGTTGGAATGTTGTCAATGGTGCATTTAACATTTTTGCATTTATCTCCAAAACTATTTGAGATAGAAGTGAAATAAAAATTGAAAAATGTTTGCCATGTTGAGATCTACCTACCCTGAAATTTTGAAGGGAATCCCAAATTCTATTTAGGAGTTATTGGTTTGTGTAATTTTAGGTCGGGTTCTGTTACATTTATTTAAGGTTCACCCTTATTCCTGGTCAATTTTGTCAACTTCCTGCCAGGACTACCACCATCAGGGAACATATTTTAACATTAAACCTTATGAAAAATAAATCTTCAACAAATTTTCCCTGAACAATTGAACCAATTGCAACAAACTTGGTCAAATATTTGATTAATTTTCCAATGAAAACCAGACTCCAGGTGAGCGATACAGGCTCTGGTGAGCCTCTTGTTGATATGTATGGTCATGTATGAGGATCATGAAATTAGACATAGTTTTTTATTGTGTCATCTCTATTTTTCCCTGTCCTCGAGAACACCTTACTTTGTATGGTCAAGTGGATAACGTAAATGTTTTAAGGTGACCTGGAAAATTGTTGAAATATGCATGGACTATCCTGACTCTGTGATGTGTTCTGTGCTCTTTTATGTTATTTTTGTTTGGGGTTCTGTCTGTTTGGGTGATGTTGATTGGTTGGAATATATGTCATTGTTGACCTGTCCGATTATCCATTTGTTGTTCATTTATAAATGTGCAGTAGGTCGAAATTGGCCTATACAGAGTCTACACACAATACCTACTTAAATGCCAAAGTTATATGTTTATCTTTACAAGTGTTAAGCCCTCAGAAGTATGGTTTCTGGGACGAAGAAGTACTATTCCTATGCCTAAGTATCCCACATCAAACCCACGCGTAAACGTGGAGAATTTAGATTTTTCATGCGTAAAGACTTAAGCATGTTAACAATGGTTTGAAATGTCGATAAAATAAATTGTCTATAGTATCATGTTAGTTTAAGTCAGATTGAACATCAAATTCTTTAATGAAATGATCGGAAATGGCAAAAATGGTTTGGGAAATATAAATGTTGCCTTTTTTCAAAGATTTGTCCATTTATTAGAACATTTAGTATCCAGTTTTTTTCGTTTTTTTACCTCTTTATATTTTTTCAACATTAAAGTTCGTCTCCCTTTGATAGTTCTCCCTCCTTTCTCCCGCCGTTTCTCTCCTTTCTCCCGCCCCTCTCTCCTTTCTCTCGCCCCCTCTCTCCTTTCTCCCGCCCCCTTTCTCCTTTCTCCCACCCCCTTTCTCCCTGTCTCCCAATACCCTTTCCACCCCCTCATTAATGAAATAGATTGTTTTTGTAAACAATTTTGTAGCGTTATACCCACATTCTATTTTGATACTCTTGAATACGTTTGATAAAATAACCGGTATGGACTTAAATTTTCATTGGTTCCCTATGAGGAAGTATCTTGCTAACTAAATTGAGAAGACTTTCATTTTATTTGAAAGGTCAATATACAATTGAGTAAAATAAATAGAAACATTAGGAGATGAAGAAGACGTCAAAGAAAAATCAGATTTGCTTCAAATTTAATATTATCTTCAATTAATTTAATTTATTGGAAATGATTTAATTTGAACAAAACGAATTGCTGCGGGGTCCTACTTTAATTAAATTTCTCTATTTATTGAATTAAGATAATAAACTTAAGTTATTACAAAGATGACGTTACAATTTGATAATCTGAAAAGCTGGAATGCACAAATAAATACGATAATACAATTTTGTTAACGTAAAAATGAAATAATAAACGTAAATTAAAGGGGAGATAAACATAGAAATACAAAATACAGCCTAGAAAAAAATGAACTTCAAACTGCGCATGTTTACACTAGTTCAGCAAAATGGACGGCACACTAAACTCGAAACATAAAAATGAACCAAAATTAAAATAACACACAAGACGAACAAAGGCTAGAGGTTCCTGACTTGGAGGGGTTGAACATGTTTTGTGAGATCTCAAAAAAACCTCCCCCTATACCTCTAACCAATGTGGAATAAACGAATACAAATCGATACACACAGTCTTCTTTATCACTGTTTAACGAAACTAAAAGTTTATAATAAAACGTATCACAAAATACCGAAATAAATTTGATTCACTGTATGGCCATTTCGTTGACTGACAACTCATCAGCAGTGCTCGAGATCAAAATATCGGAAAACCGGTTAAAGATATAATGATGAATTAATACGCACAACCATCAAAAATGAAAACAATCAAAACAAACAGGTATCCAAACTCAGCTAAGGGTTACCTCTGCATCAAAAGAAAGAGCCTTTGAAATTTCTGGTAGTTTTTGTAAATTTTGAACGGAAAATTTAAAGGCATTTGATTAATGAATGATGCCAGTACAAAAGTTCTGGCTACTGGGCTGATAATGCCCTCGGGGACTAACAGTCCACATTAGCTGTTACTCTTAACCAACTATTAACAAAGCTAAAAGTCTTGAATAGATTGATTTTTATGCTTTTGGTACATTAGCCTATTGTTGGTGCAGCTCCTATCCGAATTTAGATGTTTTCTTGGTGGTCGTTTAAGGTTAATGGAAACTTAATTGTAAACAAACTACTGACATTTAAGATAATTTGATAATGCTTTCACAGAAATACATAACATTTGTCAATTGCTCAGGCAAAAAAAGAAACATTTTTGATGATATTAAGAATTGTACTTCTGGAGTTATTGAACTTGAATCATAAAAGGTATATATAGCGTAGATTGCTCTGATTTCACACGGGTTTTTCAACTGAGTTTTGACATCGGAACACATTACCATCTACATATATAACACTGTGGTTTTCCCCTATTCTCTAAAATCTTCGTTTATCATTGTATAATGACTTTCACGCCTATTTTCGTCCTGAAAAATTGATCCTGTTCGTTCAATGGCGATTACTTTCTTAAATCAAAATAAAAACAGTATGTCATGTGTCCTAATAGCTCACACGTCAGTTAATTGTAAAGCAGTTATATAGCATATTTCTTGTCTTAACATCTACTGTTAAAGTGACATATACTTAGCATTTAACGAAAGGTATGACTTGTTTTAATTTGAAGTCAAAATGTTTGACCAAATGAAAAATATCAGATTTTGTGGTAGAAAAAAAACGTAAAACAAATATATATACTGAGTGTGTGCTGACTTTCTTTGGCTCCACCTTTTTCTTTAGAAATTAGACGAGTGTATGAAAACCAATGGAAACGAAAAAAAAAAGATTTTGAATTCATTGGCAAGAGCAAAAATGCGACCTAGTCATCGTAACTGTATATGTTTTATATAGAAAAGATCATATTGTTTTTAACAATCGGAGCTTTGTACCTAAGCTACAATAATTGCAAAATTACCAGTTGCTGTATTGGTAGTTATACTGAGAAAGGTTTCCGCCGATTAGTGATTAGATCGTTCTAGTCAAAAGAAACAGAAGCCTTGATGTATGATAAATGTCACGTACTTCGTTTCAAAACAGGCTTCAGGACACGGTTGTATTCTTAAAATAAATCATTCATAATCAAAGCTTATAGCTTGATTGTTATTAATTATCTATATCAGCGTAAAATATATGGACAATATTAGTAAGATTAGTTTTGCTTGCTCTACGATTTGTGTGAATTATACATATGTATGTGGATTCTAAAATGTCATAAAGAATTACACGCCCAGCTCTCCTATAGTAGTTATTTTCTATTGCAAAAGTCATGACAGTATTAAATATAACATTTGCTTTCTGTTCTCAGTATGTTATCCTTCTGCACAATAATTGGCCAGTCGATCCATTGCACTCCCGATGAACTATTGCACCTTGCAATATATATTGCACGTGGTGTCTATAGCACCGACCCCAGTTAACCTTTGGAGGCGATTTCTGAATGGTTTTCAGATATGCCGATTGCCCTATCAGATAATTCTTTTTCAATCGACTCAGAATAGGCTGTCTACGCCATCCAAGAATCAATATTTCAATTTCTATGACCAAAACTGGAAAAACAATTGAAATTGCATATTAATGAAATATAGATATATGTACTAGACATTGAACCCGCGCGAGCGCGGGTTCAATAAAAATGTTTTTGTGGTGGCCATATTGACTATAAAAAGTTGTTGCGGCCATGTCATTCATGGAACAGGAACTCAATATGGATGTTGTGGCAGGCTTCCCATAAACTTTCCTGTCAAGTAGGTGGTATCATCTGATAGTTTCATGTATATATATGCAGTAGTATTCCAGAAATGGATGTTAATGCAAATTTTAACAGAAGTCAATGAAGCGTGAAATGTAGGTCAGCGTGACCCAATTGTCATATGGCTGTTGGTTACTACCGAAAATGTATCCACTGATGAAGTAGACTGTATGCCACGTAGAATTACCAAAATGGAACTTCAGGTTCCATCAAAGTCCATATGACGAAAACACAACCACATAAATTGTCAATATTTTTATTGTTACAATTAATTCTGAACTGGAACTTGATGAAAAGCTTTCATTAAATACACATTCCATAATGCATTACCTTTTCCCTTCAGAATATATATGAAAATGAAATTGTAGATGTAAACATTTCCTTAGTGACGGATGAATTTTTCAAAAGATGCCGTGAATTAGATAGAGCATATTTTTGGAAAATAATTGTTCCTATTGTTCCATTGTCATCATGGTCAGGGCTAGCGAAGCTTAATTTCACAAATATATCCAATAATCAGACGATAAAAAGCAGTTTTAGTGTGTGGCTGCGTGTGTTGTCCACGTTTATAATTATCAAAGATGCCCGAGATCAATTTCGTCATTAATGATAAAGATGACCATTTGTTAAAAATATTTTTATCTAGGGTATGGTAGAGATATATTTAGACAGGTCATATGACAAATAATGTAAAAATAGATAATAGTTGGTTTTATCACTTTGTGCAAGGTAAACATTCGAGCAAGCCAAAAAACAACTAAGTTAGGAATTCCTCTGACCTTTACCTTCCTTCTTCATAATATTCAAAGTTCATAACCTTTACAGTTAGGAGAAATTGCGTTATAGTAGACAAACAATCCTGAATACATGAAGCGGAAACATCCCACTCGAAGGAGAATGTTTTTAATTTGTTTTATTCTTCTTCTTCCGTAATTGCAAACAGAAATACATTAAAAATATGTGTATACTTGTTTATTTAAATCAATGTGTTAAAATGATGCATTCGAGAACCTTTTAAGGGATATGTTGGGAGAATTCATACTGCAAAAATGCATACAAATTCCATTTGCACATAAACAAAGCTGCAGTTTAAATTTATAAATGCAGATTGTCAAATCCGATAATAACCTTTATAATCTGAACCATACATCGTTTATTTTGAACCACGCGTTTTGCCGCCTATTCGGCTAATTCGTAAATTTAGTATTATAGATGGTATTTGCACATGGACTTTTTAAATGAAAAATATAAAATCTTGAGGCTCTCACAGGACTTTCAACAAGAATAAAACACAGGATTGTTCAATACAACATATCGCTCAGTTTTGCCTCCTGTGGTCATTGGTCTAGGAACCGTAAGCTCCACAGAAGTCTTCATTGAGTTAAGGTGGTATGACGATTTTTATAGGAGTTAATGCTCTTTAAAGGTAAAAACTGTCAATTTCCAAGTTTTTGGCTTATAACATGAAAATATGGCAATGTTTTGCTGACATAAAGAGAACACTTTTTTGGTAAGGTATTAGGTAATAAATCAGATATTTAATGGTTTCAGGTGCAATAGACTGGAACATTTACCCTTCGACCCTGGGAATGACCAAAGGTTCTGATACACTCGTGCAATAGAACGTTTGGTCATTCCCAGGACCTCAGGGCAAATATTCCAGTCTATTGCACCCGCAACCATTAAATAACCGAATAATAAAAATATATTTACATAATCTATAAAATATCATGACTAGATAAATCCTGTTTAATCTAGTTAAATCCTTTTTAATCTTGCTGTCGTCAACGTACCTCAAAGTATACTATTTATAGGAACACGAGGAAGATGACAATGTTTACATTTATGAAATGTTCTGCGCCTGGTTTCACAAAAATTCATACGACTACTATATAGACTGGCCCCTGCACGTCAATAGAGCAAAGACACTAAAATCCGAAAACCAGGATTGTAAATTATGTGTTAGATATAAAATAGTAACTAAAAATGCGTTAAGATAAAGAATATTTTGTGTACCCTGCCACGATTGGCAAGGCCAAAACACACAAACAAACCCACAAGCAGCATATTGTCCTAAAAATGTCAGTGTATATGTGTAAGAAGTCATTCACCTTTCACCATTAATTGACGTGTAGGCCTTCCTGAATGAAAGGTTGAAAAATAACTTTTAGATTATTAGTTTTGAATATCAGATAATTTCTAGATGTTGTAACGTAGTGTTTATTATACATTCCATTGACCAATCAATGAAGACAACTGGAAATATAAAGTAATTTTATTTTATAAAGACCAATATAATTACAAACACATTCTGAAGCATCCTGGGACTAAGAATATTATTATTATTATTCTCAGAGGTATCAACGTAATTTCTAGTTATTAAATTTGTTAATAATGGTGCAAGGGTTGTGCTACAATAAGACGAGTTCAGTTGAAAGCAAAAACAAAAAAAGTTAATCTAGATCAAAACATTTACAAAGTGTTGTATGGCCTTCAACGATTAACTTCAGACGAAACATACACTACGGTTGCATCGAAAACATTGATGCCAAGGTGTGTCAAGGATAAAATATATATAATATAAATTTGTAAGTTCAGTGCGATTTCATAGTTATTTATGCACTTAATGAATTAAAAGATATTAAGTCAATAAGTGTTTTACTTCAGTTATAGATAAATGGTAGAGTAATCAATTTCATCAGCAGGTAGTGAATCCGTAATGCGCCCTTGGAGATAGTATTTAATTCGAATAGCTTCTCTATTGTGCATCTACAGATAATGAACACATATCTATGTCCCCAGCTCATTTATTAGCATTTCGATACTAGCACAAATTTCATACTTGAAAATATTGTTTCAAAAATGTGAAAACTAAATGTCCCCAGCTCAGTTATCAGTATTTCGATACTAGCCCAAAATTCATACTTGAAATTTACTGCTTCAAAAATGTGAAAACTAAATGTCCACAGCGCAGTTATTAGCATTTCGATACTAGCACAAATTTCATACTTGAAATTTACTGCTTCAAAAATGTGAAAACTAAATGTCCATAGCGCAGTTATTAGCATTTCGATACTAGCACAAATTTCATACTTGAAATTTACTGCTTCGAAAATGTGAAAATTAAGGAGTATCTCCCTATCGCACAGTTCTGTCCTTAGATGTTTTGGCTTTTTGGTAATTTTGGCATTTTTGAATCGCTCTTCAATGTTTTGGATTATTGTTTTGGTTTTCACCATTTTAGGCCTTGAACACGTAAATCGACGAAATGTACACATTTAATGCATCAAAATTGTTATCAAAGAATCAAAGAATTTCTTCATAAAGTAGTGGTCATAATATATTGCATAACAAGAAGTCTTCATAAACGCGTTAAAAATGATTTCCGGAAATGTTACATGTTTTGTCTATTCTGTCATAATTAACCAGAACTGACATTCAATCATCACTGACAAGACAATTTATGACAAAATAAATAACACTATATAAAGATGCATCTAAATTAAAACAAGACATTACACAAATTTAAACACTAGCAATGTGAACTCCCTCAAAACCGGAAGTGAAATTAGGTTCATCGGTACCGGAAATGTAACATTTTGCATATAATTTTTTTGTAAGCAGTTTTCCACATTACTTTTATTTGTAAATATTCCAGTACAAGGACAGATAGCTACAGTTATCAGTAGAGTGGCTTTTTTTTGTGAGGAAGCACAAAAGTCAGGATGTTCTCGGTAAAGAGCGAACTCTAGAGCAGGGGATATTCTTGTGAACTGACAAATGAAAAGTTTACATCAAAACCTAGAAATATGCAGTCGCTTTTGCAAAACTGGTTTGTTGTGTTCCTTGACTTGCCCTTTTTTCTCACATGACAAAGAGGTTGAATAGCATCATGGATAATACATCAATAGCTAAACATACAAGTAAAGTTGGATTATCTGCCCCTGTCATCTGGTTTTTTTTAAAATGATGAATTCTGCATTTGAATAGAATGGTCCTTCTCCTTCAGCTAGAAGTTCAACGATTTTCAATATTGTAATGCGATTTTCTGTTCTGTCTGATGTTACACTTCAGTATTTCACCTTTTTCTGTCGAAATTAATTGGGAGCACATGTTTCCGTGCTTATGCGAAGCTACGCTACTGGTTATTATCATTAATTTTTCACCGATGAACCAGAGACATATAAAACAATGTTTTTTGTCTCTGGATAAACTAATATATCGCCCTTATAGATTTTTTATATATATATAATTACCATTTCTTTTATTAAGATTTAAACTCAAGGACAACACTTGGAATAACCTCTAGCATTATAAAAACCAATTATAACAAGACACGAACATGACTGTACTACTTTTGTACCCCCCCCCCCCCTTCATTCAATACAAACTTTCCAATGGCGTTCTGTATCTATATTATAAGCATCGTCGGAAACCCACGATGTATTATACATGTAAGTGTCGCAAGCTATATAGTTTTCTTCGTTTAAAGATTTTCTCATTTTTAAATATTGCGCAATTCATAGTTTATTGTCAACTATTTCCTATTGCATATTTTGCACATTTTGTTTATAAACCCTTTTTCAATTTTTCTGTTTTTATTTAAAAGTTCTGCTTTTGATAATGTGTATTTTTGCAGGACCATGGCTAAGGGATATTGAAGTATTAAATTCAAAGAACTAATACGTCTTCTAAAACTCTAAATTTGACGAAATCAACACAATTATTAACAAATTGAATCCTTAGATAGTATTGAAACTATTAGACCAACAAGGAAGTAATTAAATGGTAATTTGCTTATATCAAGTATTTAGCTGTCTCCGATTTCTTCGGGTTCTTCAACTTCTTTTTGTCAGCTTTTACGTAATGTCTAAACACAAAATTCGGTTTCCTTGCAAATAACTGTTGCATTTTAATTGATAAAATGAAAATAAACATCATATGATAAAAGTACTAGTATTTCAATTACGACGAAACAATCGCTACATACTGTAAATTCAGAAACTATTGCTTGCATTTATTATTGCGATTTTGTAATTTTAGACCAAAATGCGATTTTAATTTTTGCGATATTGAGAAAAATCCCGCTTCGTTCATATAAAAAATTCCAAAATGCATGTTTAAATTGTTGCGATTACAATCCTGTCGCATTTTTCGCATATATATGTAGAAGCAATAAATCTAGAATTATATGGTTTTTTTATATTAAATTCCAGTTAATTTTTCGCAATAATTTCAGAATTTACAGTTCTACAAGTTAGAAGTAATATGTAATTGCGGTTACATTACGTTAGAGTTACCAAGGTTCTAATGAATATCATTATACATAAAAAAAAAAATGGTAGCTCAGGGAGTTATGGTGCATAATTTCTTGACACAAAATTCACACTAACGTGTGCCTGACTAATATTCCAGCAAGGGAACAATGCTTCTTGTTGTTGTTCGTCTTAAAGTCACATCGGGGTTTACAACACAGAAAAATCTCGACACAAATCAAAGAACAGAAGAATATTTTGAATCTAAGTAAAATCTCGAGTATAATGACATAAATTAATTTCAGTGCATCATTTCTGGTTCCCGAAAAAATACGTTTCCGGATGATTTTATATGTAGGAGCACTAGATCTAGAGTTATGTTTTTTTTAATTAAATTCCAGTTAATTTTTCTTTAATCGTATCATGATTAGGCAATAACCGTTTGATTTTGAGGGAGAGTTGCAATGAATTTGAACAAAAAAGCCAGGTTGCAAACTTTGGTAAGACATACTAAAAAGAGCGGTGAAAAAAAATGGCAGGATTGAAATTCACACGGAATCATTTAGTGGTATACTTTGAAAAAAATAGTTGGGACGCCTGCTCTTCGAAAAACAAAATATAAACTCGTTGTTGATGCGAAGAAAAAAAATATCCATCAAGAACCCTCCGATCCATTAAAAACAAATGCTTGCTCCCTTAAACATTCTTCGTATTAGAACAAACGCACTGGAAACTAGGTTCTTGAGTTATTTTAGGTCAATACTAGACTGTCACCAATTATTGATAAATTGAAACCTTAGTTTATATTGACAATTAGGCCTAACAAGCTAGCAAGCGTCATTTTCAAACAAATTAATTGTGATTTTTTATAGTGCTTCGTTTGCTTAAACGAACATATTGCCTGAAGAGATTGTTTTTCTTTTTTTACATAACTAGTACTATTTCTGATGACATGTTGACTCTGCTGACCACAAATCTTCAGTGCATTTTTGTCTAGTTCAAATCGGATAGTCTTTGCTTGTACTATATTTACTAAGTGAACAACGTCATATTTTATTGTTTGCTTTCGATATTTTTACCAACACTTTCGAAAAAAAAGTTTCTTGATATTGCGATTGTCTCCGTCTGTTCGGTCTTGTGACTGTCTGTCCGTCAACTTTCTATTGACATCATTATTGGGTTAAAGGATTTCTTTACAGAGTAATTGAACTTTCTCTAAGGTTTTAGAATTTTGATTTTCAAAACATGGGTCGAAGTTCAAAAATTGTGAATTTAAGCTTGTGACATAATGTCCTATTTCACCCCCCCCCCCCTTTCCCCCGGCCACAACGCGGAGCGGGATATGGAAATGCTGATGTCCGTACACCTGTCCACCACACTTTGTAAGCATTCTCAAGTCTACATTTCTGAAAAGGTTTTTTATTAAATTAATATCAAAGGTTTATATCAGCATTCGCTCGGACGAGTTCGAAAGGCAGCACTGACGGATTGATTTCCTTAGAGTTATTGCGCTTCAACAGTTAAAATATGGGAAATTGATTTTGTAAGTACTCTGACGTCTACATTTTCTATTAGATTTTAATGCAATTTGTGTTAAAGGTTTAGCTTAGAATTCTCTCGGACGGGAGATACTCCTTAGTTTTCACATTTTTGAAACAGTAAATTTCAAGTACATGTATGAATTTTAGTAGTCAGGTTTGAGGAACAGAAATTGTTGGAATAATTAAATTTCAAACAAAATTAAAATAAAAAAAAACTGTAAAATTTCATATCCCAACTAATTTTAATAAAATTTATGTCAAAAGTTAGATCACCATTGTATCCTTTATTTCAGGAATTAGTTATTGACCTATTCACAGCAAGGGACATTAGCTATTCTATAGAAATTTCGTTAAATGTTTGACTTTGCATAAGTGTCCCAACAATTCAATGTATGCGTGGATCACTATTGAAGCTTTCTTATTGATATTTGTAATGATCTTCTGACTTTAGGCATTTGAAATGAGCACTAATTGCAGTTATCCGATTTTACATCTGTTGTTCGTTAGTAATGAATAACAAGTGTTTGTGCAAGTTCACACCGTAGTTGTCGCACTTTTTCTTGGTCTCTTATGTTTACTAATTCTCCCAAAGTCTACACCGAGTAGATCTAAGTTATATAATATCAGGAACATCACTGGGACGAGAAAAAAAAGTACCGTAAAGACATACAATCCACCAATAAAAAGAAAAAACAACGGGCGACGAACTTGTGAAAGTACATTTACAACCTCTTTCAAACACACTCCGTGATCCTCGTCAATTCTGGATGAAAGAATAATAATAATATACAACAGAGAGTTTGATTGAATATTGTTAAACGCCGAGTTGGCGATATTGCAGCCAATATCACGGCGATACAAAAGAGGGAAAGAACCGTCCTTTGGGATATATTCTGCCTATAAATTTGCCATATTTGTATTTTGATTCCATATCTGGGATTTTTAAATCTCTTTCTTTTTTCTATCACAATGAAATCGAAAAACTATCATTCAAGTGTTTGGTATTTTATTTTTAATGCATTTAACAATATCTGAATTAAAATCTGAAAATGGATCCCATTTCAGTTATATCAAGAATAATTAAGTGTGCACTTTTTTGTTTTTTATTGTGTTTGTTTTTTACTTTTTTTTGTCTGTTTGTTTAGTTTCTGTTTTTTTTTTTTTTTTATTGTTTTTATTTTGGGAATCAATCACGTTGTCACGCGTTACAAACGCTTAACTACGAGTTGATACAGTGTGGCATGAGTTAGTAATTTAAACCTTAGCCAGAAGTTAATAAAGCGTGCCCGCTTCACCAAATAAGGTTTAATACACAACACAGGGGAAATGGTATAAATTGATACTGTAAATTCGGAAATTATTGCGATTCTTTTATTATTGCGATAAATGGGACAAGGTGGTAATCGCAATAATTTACATTCGCATTTTGGAATTTTTTTATATGAATGGAGCGTGATTTTTCTCAATATCGCAAAAATGAAAATCGCATTTTGGTCTAAAGTGACAAAATCGCAATAAAAAATGCACGCAATAATTTATGAATTTACAGTATTTTTTTTTTCTTTTTTTTTTGTAGAAAAGAATGACTATTCATTAAGGTACCTCTTCAATAACCACATGAAAAGGTTGAAAATATTTTTAACCTGCTAAATTGATTTAGAATATTTGAAGGATATGCCACAATTGAAATTTATTATCAATAACTTTCAAAACTACAATTACATTTCAGACGCCAGATATTGCGATGTTTCCTGAACACAGCAGTTGTCTATTTCTTCAGACGTTTTGAGGCTTTTATAAAGAAAGCAGAGATTTTTATTTCTTTCTTTCACGAAATATCAGATCTATATTCAAGACAGTAAACTTAAAACACTTCGCATATAAATAATAAATACCGATTTTGAAAATTGAAAACAATATCACGTGATCCTATTCAGACATGTCTTGCGACTCATCAGTTGTGCTCAATGCCTTAACTGATGATTAATTCCAACGACAGTCCAAAACGTTGAAAATGTATCTTATTTTGTTTCTCTTTCTGCATTTTTTTTCTATTTTCCTCATTTTGAAATGAGAATTGTTTTTGTTCAAATGCAGGATTAAGGATGCTCGCTGGTCATGTTTTGGTCTTTTTGTCAGATTTTCGGAATCCTCGGGTGTTATCCATTTCTTAAACATGAAAGTTTTTGCCCATGAACCCCTACTTTTTCTTTTATAATTCAATCATATATACCTTAAAATGGTATTCGACAAAATTTTATGAAATCCTTTTTATTTTTTCATACATCTTTGAGAGACTGAAGTTGTCAATGCAAAGACAATGAAAAATCCAGAGAAAACCCATTTACTGCAAATTTTCAAGGCCTTATAGCTCTAAAATGAAAACATGAACTTACATTTTTTTCTTGCTTATTTGTCTACCATTCATATGTTCTCTCAATCTAAAACACCTATTTCAAATCATATTTATTTCCTATTAGACCAGCGATCATCCTTAAACCTTGATTTGTTTCCCTGTTAATGATATTGTTGGTAAACAAAACTTCGTTGACATATAAAAATTATTATTTTATTTCGTGAATAATTAGAATATGGGAGAAATAGGTTGATAGCCTATTTTTGCAAAACAAATATAATTGAATTGAAAAGAGATTAAACTCTGCCAGAAGAATAGTTCCTGAAGATTCATGTTAACTGTCAAAGCTGAACACATTTCTCATGATAGAAGTGACATGTATTTGTGTACAAGTATTATAAAAAAAAACCCATTAATACTGATAAATATTTCAACTGATACGTAAATAAATGTTTATAAATTCATCTGCCTAAATTATTTGAAGTGAAATAAATTTTCTGGTTTATATGGTATGAAACGATTTTAATTTTATTCATGAGAACATTTTGTGTAACAGAAATTTTCATGTTGGAATATTTATTACCGCTGAGTCGATATCTCTGATAGTGGACTTCAAGTCCCCAAGGTTGTCACCAACTCAGCCATTGTGAATATAAGAATGTTACATTTTGTACAAACTACGAAGTACCTTCAACGTGCATACATGTAGCTCTGTTTTAAAAAAGTGATTACGTCGCCAAATAGCTCATACGACAATATAATACGATAATGGTGAGCTGTTAAACAGGGAACACGACTTAAATGTGCAAAATACACAAGTCAGTAGAACAAAACAAAATACTATACAATTAATTACTCCTCATGAGGTCAATATGGGGAACTGAGGACTCGAGACCTGACCTAGCAGGTGACCTGAGGTCAATGAGTGGGTCAGGTGAAGAGACCTTACTTCCCCATGTTGACCTCATAAAGATTATTTAATTGTTTTATTATATCGATAATGAATATAAAAGAGCAGTTGTAGTTTAGCTTTCTTTTTTATAACTTCAGCATTATAACAACAACTAATTCGACAAGCACTTCAGTGAAAATTTTGGGTTCAAAAATCTTGGAAACGGAAAGATAAAAATATGAAATCATTATAACGACCCGACACAGGTCATTGTATTGACGGAGTCATTATATTGACGCGAGGTAATTTTCTTGTCCAGTTGGAGTCAATATAACCAACGCGAGGTCATTTCTGTTCATGTACATTTGTAGGCGTTTTCGGAGTCATTTACCAATTTTAATGTTTGGTCAACAACCAATCAAATTCCTAGATTCTGATTAGTAAGCAACAAAAGTTAATAGTCAAAATCTTCCAACGTTTCGACCAATGTGGCCTTGATCACGAGCATGAAAAAATTAAAATGTTTACTTCTTGAATCCCAAAGTAAAACTCTGTCTAGTTGGTTTCACCTATTGTGTTCGTTTTGGCTTTTGAATTAACTCTTCTCCGAATTAGGTTTAGTGTTTTGGATTTCAACATTTTAAGCCTTGAGCACAACTGATGAGTTGTAAATCTACGGAATGTGCACACCTCGTGCATCAAATGATCCATATCAATTAACATTACAATGTACAAGTTACTGTATTTACAATGATAAAACGTTGTTTCCGAACAGACCATATGCTGGTTTTAAATACACGTGGTATGATATCCATTTATGTTCCATCCTTGTAGTATTGCTTTCATCATTTTTCGTCAAAGGTTACAATATTTGTGTAGCTTGTTGGTTAGTGTGAAGTGATGGAGATGGTCTCTCCAGAAAATATCAAATCTAGACACGCTAACAATTATATTATTATATCTTATTAAGCAACTGTTATATCCAATTAAGGACTAATGGCTACACGTATATACATTCATCAAACAAGACAAAACGTTAAGCAATAAATCCATATAACAAACAGTATAAAAAGAGCATGTGAATCAAACGAAACTAGCTGTGTCATGTCTTCAGTAAAAGTAACTGTTTCAAAAAGGAGCCCAGCAATCTCACTTGTTCATTTGTTTCGGATTCAAAATGGGTCAGCTGTGCAATGAAGACACAATACGTCGGTGATGCAGGTATATTTAGTGCATTTATGTTGCCTTTATAAAAAGTTAATGTCAAAGTTTGGAAGTTTAAGTCATCTTGTTTGTCACAGTTCTATGAGTTCAGCCTATCCCCGTCGTATTTGTTTAACAATAATTAAATCTGAAGAATACGACTATTTCGAGATCGATCGCTCTTTTCGACGGAGGTAAAAAAATGACGTATCACGTGACGTTTTGTTAGGCATAGCAACAATAACAATATAGCAGCCCCGGTAAATTTTGCGACAAAAACTGTACCAAAGTTGCGACAATTTCTGTCCCAGAGGGGTTTATCATGCCATGAATACAGAAAGTTAAAACTCGCCAGACTTGAATTATCCTTCGAATTTCCCTTCACTCTCGTAACCTGGAAAGCGCCATTCTCATTCCTAACAGATGATCGGAATTATAATTTCTGCCACGAATGCGGTCATTCCGGACTAAGTCGGAAATCAAGTATTGATTTATTCACCTTTCCTGTTATCCGTTTTATAATGTATCACTATGAAGCAGACATAGCGAGATTACTTATGGTGTCTTAATTGTTAGCTCATTTAGGTTTCTTTGGTGACACGAGAGGTTCCAGTGTATATAGTTTAAATTTTAGCGATATAGTCTCAATCTTAATATTAATTTTTTTCTGATAAAAATGATGTAGGGCAAAAAAAAAAAAAAAAAAAACAAAATGTGAATTAACATGAAAGTACCTCCACTTGATTCTGATGTCAAACACAAAACAGAGTAATATGGAAAGTATATTCATCAATATTTGATGAATAATATTGGAAATATAAATATGATAATAATATTATTCAAAAAAGTTATACACGTGTAAGAAATTTAATCGTGTGCTATATTTTAAAACCGGTGTCTATTTTGTTTGTATTCTTGATTTTTTATTCTATATTTCATCTTAGATATAAACCTGCCCAAAATATTTTACTGAATTTTAAGACAGTTTGCAAAAGTAACATTTTTCAACGCATAGCATAATATGAAAATAAGCGAGGGATAATAAGCAGTGCCGAAGGGACAAATCAGTGAGGAAAGTCAATAAGTCTGAAATCCAAAGGCATGACAGCCTCGTGAGAATGCAATACAACATACAAAACCACAAGGATATATATTTACATGTATCTCTAAAACAAAATTAAAAAGACAAATGAAAACTAAACAAAATTAGAACAAGACAGGACAGAAACTAATTCAATAGCAATGTGAACTCCCACAAAGAAACCCGGAGTGACACATCAGCTGATTTAGAAGGTTGTAAGCATTTCGAAAAATTAAGATTTCAAGACATTTAATCCATTCAAGATTTCAAGACATTTTAGACCTGAGTCTACCCCCGGTTTTTTGGTGGGTCCATGTTGTTCATATGTTTTTAGTTTTTAATTGTAGTGCATGTATTGTTTTGGTCTTGTATTCGTTGTTCTCCGGAGTTTGTTTCGATTTTCCCCTCCTTCGAATTTTCCTTTGGTATATGAGACTTTACTCATGTTTACATGATTAGAGTTTTTAAATTAAAATTATTGTCCTTATGAGGCCCAAATACAGCATTTGTAGTACATACTATTCAAGGGGCCTCGGTGGCCGAGTGTTCTATGTAGTTCGTCATGACTACTAATGATCACTAGCCTGTCAACGCTGAGGTTGTGAGATTGAATCTCACCTGTCGCGGGGTGTGTTCGACTCCGATCTTAATTGACAAGGATTGCCCATTTTCCTACCGAAGGTCGGTGGTTCTCTCCGGGTACTCCGGCTTCCTCCACCAATAAAAACTGGCCGCCGCGAAATAGCCAAATGTGCTAAAAACGGCGTAAAACCCCAATTAAACAAACAAACAAAGATACTATTCATGTATTTCCATGTGATATATATTATATGGTACGTGATTGTTTATAGACATGATAGACAAATGTAAGATGCATTTTTATAGCAAATTTTATGTATTTTTACCCTACTTCATAACGAATTTTTATTATTAAAGTGCAGTTTATTTACAACTTGAATTTTACAGAAAACTCAAGTTTTAAGGAAATTTCAAGGTTTACTAAATTTACCAAATCGTAATCTGACGTAGTAATGTACCTTTATTTTTGTTTATTTATTTATTTTTCATAATAAAACTGCTCTCGATCCTTGAAATCACTTAGGTATAAAACCGCATTTGACAAGAAATTACTAGTTTTAACAAGAATTAGATGCAGACTTTGGTACGTAATTCTATATAATAAGTCGTTTCCCCATATTATACAATCCGCTATGCACAATCTGGCTTAATTAGACATCTGATTGTTATGAGATGTCTGCTAATAGTTTAGCAATATATAAAAGAATGTTATCAAGCTTAATCTAGACTAACAACCATTCAATAGACTTCATTTCAGAAATAAATCAACATTTGCTTAAAATGACAGAATAAATTTGTAATTCAAATTTGAGATGACTCTTACAAGCCCTGTAGCGTCAAAGATTATGCAATAAATTTGACAGAAGAGATATATAGATTCTCCTTCAGGTACGAATGAGTTATGCAATTTCTACGCCCGAGATATTTAAATTTTCGATTTTCAACACGCGAGCCTTTAGCGAGTATGTTAAAATCTAAAATTTAACTATTGAGGGTGGAAAAATTCCATAAATCACGAGTAAATTGAAGGAGAATCTGTTTCTCCTATGATTTTCGACAAAAACCTCAAGAAAATGTCGTTGCTATGTAGTTTGTTTACATAGACGTCATTTCGGGACTTCTCTAGTTTATCGTTCTAATAACTGTAGAAAAAGGGCGGTAATTCCCACGTAGAAATTTAATCACCGGGAAGTGGTTAAAGATATTATGCATTTTTACCCCACCGATTAAACACGTCAAGAATAGGAGAAAAAAGCGTATACATGTATGGAGTTTACGTTGATGGCACAGGAAATATGAAGCAAAAGTTTATACAAGTACTATATTTGCGATTTACTTCTTCTCGTTGATTGATTTATTTAAATTAATACCCAGCGAAAGTCCCGCCTGGATTAACCATTAGTAGTATGTGGGCACAGGCAAATTATGATTTGAGGTGGAGGAGCCGGAAGTGACGTCAACCGAAAATGACGTCACCGGAAATGACATGACCGGAACCGGAAGTCAGGTGACCGGAACCGGAAGTGATTTTTGCGCGCATGCGCAACCGGAAGTGGGTAGTTTTCCCGCCCTTTGTTGCCGGAAGTGACGCAAGTCACGTGGTAGGACCCGGATGTGTGTTCTGCGCATGCGTAGGCGGAACCGGAAGTACCCGGAAGTGGTTTGCGCGCATGCGCAACCGGAAGTGATGGGTTTCCCCATGCTTTGTTTACGGAAGTGACGTCAGTCACGTGCTAGGACCCGGATGTGTGGTATGCGCATGTCTAGGAACCGGAAGTACCCGGAAGTTGTTTGCGCGCATGCGCAACCGGAAGTAGTGGATTTCCCCATGATTTGATTACGGAAGTGACGTAAGTCACGGACCAGGATGTGCCATGTGAATTATCTCCCTTTTCCCGCACTTCTCGGTCGTCTCTGGATCTTTCATCGGTCTGATACCCTCACTGTTATGTCGAAGTCCGAGAGTATACGTTTGGATTATCTCCCTTTTCCCGCACTTCTCCGTCGTCTCTGGATCTTTCATCGGTCTGATACCCTCACTGTTATGTCGAAGTCCGAGAGTATACGAAGTACACTATTGGATTATCTCCCCTTATCCCGCTCTTTTCATTTGGGGGTATTTTCTGTGAGGACTAGGATTGGATTATGTCCCCTTACCTCAAGTTGATGCTTGTCACCGCTCAATGGAGGGGTGTCCTTAGCAACGGCGGTCTATTTCATTGCTCTATGCTTCGCTTCTCTTCGCTTGCTCTTCGCTGCTCCATGCTGTTCATCGCCAATAATGACTATATTCACCTGCTGATTTAAGATTCTTGGGGTTACTTGTCGGTGTTTTCGCTGCTGCTTCCGCTTCTGCTGCTTGTTGGTGTTCGTCATTGCTGCTCTTCTCTTGCTCCGTGCTGTTTTTCTCTTGCTCTTTGTTGCTCATCGCTGTTTTTCTCTTGTTCTTTACTGCTTATCGCTGTTTTTCTCTTGTTCTTTACTGCTCAGCACTGTTTTTCTCTTGGTTTTTTGTTGCTCGTCGCTGTTTTTCTCTTGGTTTTTGTAGCTCATCGCTGTTTTTCTCGTTCTCATCGCTGTTTTTCTCTTGCTCTTTGCTGCTTATCGCTGTTTTTCTCGTGCCCTTTGCAGCTCATCGCTGTTTTTCTCGTGCTCATCGCTGTTTTTCTCTTGTTCTTTGTTGCTGATCACTGTTTTTCTCTTGTTCTTTACGGCTCATCACTGTTTTTCTCTTGCTCGTTACTACTTATCGCTGTTTTTCTCTTGGTTTTTGTAGCTCGTCGCTGTTTTTCTCTTGGTTTTTGTAGCTCGTCGCTGTTTTTCTCGTGCTCTTTGCTGCTCGTCGCTGTTTTTCTCTTGTTCTTTGTTGCTCATCACTGTTTTTCTCTCGCTCTTTGTTGATCATCACTGTTTTTCTCTTGTTCTTTACTGGTCGTCACTGTTTTTCTCTTGTTCTTTGCTGCTCATCGCTGTTTTTCTCGTGCTCTTTGCTGCTCGTCGCTGTTTTTCTCTTGTTCTTTGCTGCTCATCGCTGTTTTTCTCTTGTTCTTTACTGCTTATGGCTGTTTTTCTCTCGCTCTTTGTTGATCATCACTGTTTTTCTCGTACTCTTTGCTGCTCATCGCTGTTTTTCTCTCGTTCTTTGTTGCTCATCGCTGTTTTTCTCTTGCTCTTTACTGCTTATGGCTGTTTTTCTCTCGCTCTTTGTTGATCATCACTGTTTTTCTCGTACTCTTTGCTGCTCATTGCTGTTTTTCTCTTGTTCTTTGCTGCTCATCGCTGTTTTTCTCTTGTTCTTTACTGCTCATCACTGTTTTTCTCTTGTTCTTTACTGCTCGTCGCTGTTTTTCTCTCGTTCTTTACTGCTTATGGCTGTTTTTCTCTCGCTCTTTGTTGATCATCACTGTTTTTCTCGTACTCTTTGCTGCTCATCGCTGTTTTTCTCTCGTTCTTTGTTGCTCATCGCTGTTTTTCTCTTGCTCTTTACTGCTTATGGCTGTTTTTCTCTCGCTCTTTGTTGATCATCACTGTTTTTCTCGTACTCTTTGCTGCTCATCGCTGTTTTTCTCTTGTTCTTTGTTGCTCATCACTGTTTTTCTCTTGCTCTTTACTGCTCATCACTGTTTTTCTCTTGTTCTTTACGTCTCATCGCTGTTTTTCTCTTGCTCGTTACTGCTCATCGCTGTTTTTCTCTTGGTTTTTGTAGCTCATCGCTGTTTTTCTCGTGCTCTTTGCTGCTCGTCGCTGGTTTTTCTCTTGTTCTTTGTTGCTCATCACTGTTTTTCTCTTGCTCTTTACTGCTCGTCGCTGTTTTTTCTCTTGTTCTTTGTTGCTCATCACTGTTTTTCTCTTGCTCTTTACTGCTCATCGCTGTTTTTCTCTTGGTTTTTATAGCTCATCGCTGTTTTCCACGTGCTCTTTGCTGCTCATCGCTGTTTTTCTCGTGCTCTTTGCTGCTCATCGCTGTTTTTCTCTTGGTTTTTGTAGCTCGTCGCTATTTTTCTCGTGCTGTTTACTGCTCGTCGCTGTTTTTTCTCTTGTTCTTTGTTGCTCATCACTGTTTTTCTCTTGCTCTTTACTGCTCATCACTGTTTTTCTCTTGTTCTTTACTGCTTATGGCTGTTTTTCTCTTGGTTTTTGTAGCTCATCGCTGTTTGTCTCTTGCTCTTTACTGCTTATCGCTGTTTTTCTCTCGCTCTTTGTTGCTCATCGCTGTTTTTCTCTTGGTTTTTGTTGCTCGTCACTGTTTTTCTCGTGCTGTTTACTGCTCGTCGCTGTTTTTTCTCTTGTTCTTTGTTGCTCATCACTGTTTTTCTCTTGCTCTTTACTGCTCATCACTGTTTTTCTCTTGTTCTTTACTGCTTATCGCTGTTTTTCTCTTGGTTTTTGTAGCTCATCGCTGTTTGTCTCTTGCTCTTTACTGCTCATCGCTGTTTTTCTCTTGCTCTATGCTTCTCATCGCTGTTTTTCTCTTGTTCTTTGTTGCTCATCACTGTTTTTCTCTTGCTCTTTACTGCTCATTACTGTTTTTCTCTTGTTCTTTACTGGTCATCGCTGTTTTTCTCTTGCTCTTTACTGCTCATCGCTGTTTTTCTCTTGCTCTATGCTTCTCATCGCTGTTTTTTCTCTTGTTCTTTGTTGCTCATCACTGTTTTTCTCTTGCTCTTTACTGCTCATCAATGTTTTTCTCTTGTTCTTTACTGGTCATCGCTGTTTTTCTCTCGTTCTTTACTGCTCATCGCTGTTTTTCTCTTGCTCTTTACTGCTTATGGCTGTTTTTCTCTTGCTCTTTGTTGCTCATCACTGTTTTTCTCTTGTCCTTTGTTGTTCATCGCTACTCCTTACCTTACTCGCGTGCTTATTTCGTTTTTTGGGGCTACTTGTCTCTTTTCGCTGCCACTACTGCTCCTGCTGCTTTTTGCTGTTCGTTATCGCTGCTCTTCTCTTGCTCATCGCTGTTTTTCCTCTTGCTCATCGCTGATCCTTTCTTGATCTTTGCTGCTCATCCCTACTCAGGGCCTTACTCGCGTGCTCATTTCGCTCCTGCTGCTTGTTGCTGTTCGTCATCGCTGTTCGTCATCGCTGCTCTTTTCTTGCTCATCACTGCTCTTCTGTTGCTCATCGCTGCTCTTCTCTTGCTCTTTGCTGTTCATCGCTACTCATGATCTTACTCGCGTGCTCATTTCAGTTTTTGGTGCTATTTGTCACTTTTAATCGCTGCTGCTGCTACTTCTGAAGGAATGTAGTTTACTGCTGATGATCGGAAGGCCACTCGGTACTCATGTTGTCGGTTTGATTGGTAGATCAAGACTGATCGATGTGATTGTATACTGGGATATTTATCGACGACAAACACAAATGAAACAGTTTCATATTTTATTTTACAAAATCTACATCAGTCAATGTTTTAAGTTCTGGTTCTTTCTCTTCAAACAAAGGTATGATCTTCTTCAGTTCTTTCCATTCGAAGGTGTCCAAGCCGATTCCTCTCTTTGTTGGACGATAGGTCCAGTCTCCCCGGGGTATAAAGTGCTTTCTTATCCAAATAGTGGGGTATGGGGATTTGACGGTGACGAATACATTGTTCCCAATGTGATATCTCCAGTCGACTAGTTCTTTATCCTGTACTCTACCGATCAAATCATCCAGAACATCAGTAGTCTTGCGTAAAGCTTTCCATTGTATCAAAGATAAGCTCACTCCGGTCTTGGTGGGCACCGTTTCACTTTCCCAAAATCTGAGATCTACTCTTTTACTGCCATTCCATTCTGTCAGCTCTGCATACGTTCCTCCACCAAGTAGTACTTTCAAAGGAATATCGGAAGCTGTCATGGCGTCTTGAACGATATCGCGCTTGGTCTGGTCTTTGGTTTTCTTTTCTTTACGAGACATATCGGCTGACTGATTCCTCTTCTTGCTGGTCTATTTATATACATATCGGAGATGAACAGGATTGGTTCTTATATTATGAAACGTGAAACATGATTGGCTATCTTTCCGACATCGTGATTGGTTAACTTCTCCCGTTCCGATTGGTCGAAAATCTGGCATTTTCATTGGTCAATTCCAACCGTTTCGATAGATCAACACGATGATACATTGTCCAAATATGCGGCGCCCAATCCGGAAACTGCTCACAATAGGTACGAGTAAACGCCGACAATACGACCAGTCTTCCTTGGTTCACCACACCGTCTTCGAACATGGCTGTGACGATTCTCTCGTATACTTGGAAGGGGTCCATCGTACGAATGACTTCTCTGACTATCTTCACTTCCTTTTATACATTTATGACATGAGACTACTCTGCATTGACAAACTTGTAACAGTCTACATATATACATGTATATATAGTGTTGCCAGAAGATCCCGATACCGGGGTTTTGTATCTGAGGCACTGGCAGTCCACCCGGACAGAGGAAAATACCGACAATCGTGTTCAGGATGAACGAGATTACATCCGTCACCTTTCCTGATATGGTTCGCCACACATTCAACCTACAAAATACGACCTTCAAGATCAACGTGTCGTTTGGATTTATACTGAGAAACGCAGAGACCGGAGAACTAAGATACTTCCATTCCAGAACGGGGACGAATGTTCTCTGTCTCGATGATGTTAGATGGACATCAAAGATGGCTGCACCCATTCTCTTGCTTTTTGCTGCTCATCGCTGTTTTTCTCTTGCTCTGCTAATGATGACCTTACCTCATTTCAGTTTTGGGGCAACTTGTCGCTGTTTTCGCCGCTGTTGCTAGTGGTGGTCGATTGTCGTTAGTCAAAGATTGGATCTGTGCGAGAGCACCCTTAGATCCGGGTTATTTAAAAGTCCACTCTGCATTATCCAGGCTTGTGACTGGCTATCATAAGATAGGCTGCATTAATCCTGCTCAATTTTTTAAGGGCACTCTGCATTTGTCCAGGCTTGTGACTGGCTATATATATATGTATAAACATATATAGGCTGCATTACCCTCCTTCCCTTTTTTTGTTATATTTTTTCTGTTTTTCTTTGTAATATGTTCCAATTCCTCCGTCACATAGAGTCATTGCTGTCTTCAGCTGGAGGTGGTCGTAGTCGTTCAATACACGGTTAAGCAGATATTTTCGTTTTTCTACGGCCTAATCCCATGATTCTTTTGATTCGTAGTCTTCCTATTCTCTCCAGCGTTTAGCCGTTTTTCTTGATCTCTCTATGTACGGGGTCTTTATTTATGTCTTGATGCCAGTCCGAGGTAATGCTTTCGTATTTCGTCTCTGTATGAGTCAAACATGTCTCTATATGCTGCCAAGCGTGCCTTGTCTTCTTCCATTCCGGCTTCCACTACTTCGTTTACTGTCTGTGAGTATTCCGATTGATGTACTTGATATGTTATGTTCAAAACGACTTCCCATAGGGACTGTTCTCAAAGCTCTTCGGAGTCTTCGTTGGATCCATGGTCACTACTTTGTTCCGATTCATCCGTTATCGGCTTCTGTGGTGGTGTCTGAAGCTGAATCACTATAGTCTGTTGAATCCTCTTCAATACCATGTGCATTCTTTTTGTGTCGCACTAGGTTAAAGTTTTGCTTGGATTGGTATCCACATGTATACATTTAAGACGTCTTTATTTCCTGGTAGTCGATAGCAGAATGAGTTCCGGTCGTCCTGCAAGTGCTTATATTAGATACAGGTTCCTCAGCGGCTTGTTGATTCATACACAAGCGTTTGGCAAAGTATTCGTTTCGACATTGTTGCAGTTCAGATTTCACTTTTCTGATGAGGTCTCTTTTAAGTCTTTTCCACTCGTTGTCAATCCTTCTACATCCCTTGCAGATATTCGTGTTTTTGTAGAAGTCCGCAAAGCTCTTGTTCGTTTGACACTTTTTACATTTCTTGTTTGGATCCACTTTGTTGGGTCCTCCACTTGTGTTATCCAGCCGTTTGGTTCTCTTCACTTTGGTTAGAAGTAATTTCCTTTTCCTTTGTGGTTTTGCTTTGGTGTTAGAAAGATCCACAGGTATTAAATATCTAGCAGGAACCACTAAATCAACGAGAGGCGTTTTCGATGCCATTGATACGTGTGTGTTGTTTGACGGTCTTCAAACAACTGACGAAATTAAACAAAACCTCTGATTATATTTTCGTTAAAAGCTTTTCATTGGTGTCATAGAGACGAAGATTACCCCACACAGTTCGCTGTTCGTTGTTGCTATTGCTGCTGAGGAGGTGAAGGTGGGATTCTCACTGTTTCGTTATAAGTCACCTCTTAGTCTCGTTGATGTTACGATGGATACAAAAGATGGCTGCGTTCATGTAACGCGGACCTGATAGAGAACACCCTTATGAAACAGAAATTTTAGAGTCTTTCCGGACGGGAACGAATGTTCTCGGTCTCGTTGATGCTACGACGGACATCAAAGATGGCTGCCCCCAAGTAACGCGGACCTGAAAGGGAACACCCTAATGAAACGAAAATTTCAGAGTCTTTCCGGACGGGAACGAACGTTTACGGATTTCAGTCCTAACCATAACCCTAACTCCAGACCTAACCCTAACCCTAACTCTAATCCTAACCCTAGTTCTAACCCTAACTCTAACCCTAACCTTAGTCCTGCTTCTAACCCTTATCGTAGGTCTGTCTCGTACTTCTACTCTAACCGGTCCATACCCCACGCCGGTGGTTCACTGGTGCAAGCGTGACAAACACGAGGCAAACAGTCACGCTTGCTTAGGTGATCCAATGTCGAAACGAATACTTTGCCAAACGCTTGTGTATAAATCAACAAGCCGCTGAGGAACCTGTATCTAATATAAGCACTTGCAGGACGACCGGAACTCATTCTGCTATCGACTACCAGGAAATAAAGACGTCTTAAATGTATACATGTGGATACCAATCCAAGCAAAACTTTAACCTAGTGCGACACAAAAAGAATGCACATGGTATTGAAGAGGATTCAACAGACTATAGTGATTCAGCTTCAGACACCACCACAGAAGCCGATAACGGATGAATCGGAACAAAGTAGTGACCATGGATCCAACGAAGACTCCGAAGAGCTTTGCGAACAGTCCCTATGGGAAGTCGTTTTGAACATAACATTTCAAGTATATCAATCGGAATACTCACAGACAGTAAACGAAGTAGTGGAAGCCGGAATGGAAGAAGACAAGGCACGCTTGGCAGCATATAGAGACATGTTTGACTCATACAGAGACGAAATACGAAAGCATTACCTCGGACTGGCATCAAGACATAAATAAAGACCCCGTACATAGAGAGATCAAGAAAAACGGCTAAACGCTGGAGAGAATAGGAAGACTACGAATCAAAAGAATCATGGGATTAGGCCGTAGAAAAACGAAAATATCTGCTTAACCGTGTATTGAACGACTACGACCACCTCCAGCTGAAGACAGCAATGACTCTATGTGACGGAGGAATTGGAACATATTACAAAGAAAAACAGAAAAAATATAACAAAAAAAGGGAAGGAGGGTAATGCAGCCTATATATGTTTATACATATATATATAGCCAGTCACAAGCCTGGACAAATGCAGAGTGCCCTTAAAAAATTGAGCAGGATTAATGCAGCCTATCTTATGATAGCCAGTCACAAGCCTGGATAAATGCAGAGTGGACTTTTAAATAACCCGGATCTAAGGGTGCTCTCGCACAGATCCAATCTTTGACTAACGACAATCGACCACCACTAGCAACAGCGGCGAAAACAGCGACAAGTTGCCCCAAAACTGAAATGAGGTAAGGTCATCATTAGCAGAGCAAGAGAAAAACAGCGATGAGCAGCAAAAAGCAAGAGAATGGGTGCAGCCATCTTTGATGTCCATCTAACATCATCGAGACAGAGAACATTCGTCCCCGTTCTGGAATGGAAGTATCTTAGTTCTCCGGTCTCTGCGTTTCTCAGTATAAATCCAAACGACACGTTGATCTTGAAGGTCGTATTTTGTAGGTTGAATGTGTGGCGAACCATATCAGGAAAGGTGGCGGATGTAATCTCGTTCATCCTGAACACGATTGTCGGTATTTTCCTCTGTCCGGGTGGACTGCCAGTGCCTCAGATACAAAACCCCGGTATCGGGATCTTCTGGCAACACTATATATACATGTATATATGTAGACTGTTACAAGTTTGTCAATGCAGAGTAGTCTCATGTCATAAATGTATAAAAGGAAGTGAAGATAGTCAGAGAAGTCATTCGTACGATGGACCCCTTCCAAGTATACGAGAGAATCGTCACAGCCATGTTCGAAGACGGTGTGGTGAACCAAGGAAGACTGGTCGTATTGTCGGCGTTTACTCGTACCTATTGTGAGCAGTTTCCGGATTGGGCGCCGCATATTTGGACAATGTATCATCGTGTTGATCTATCGAAACGGTTGGAATTGACCAATGAAAATGCCAGATTTTCGACCAATCGGAACGGGAGAAGTTAACCAATCACGATGTCGGAAAGATAGCCAATCATGTTTCACGTTTCATAATATAAGAACCAATCCTGTTCATCTCCGATATGTATATAAATAGACCAGCAAGAAGAGGAATCAGTCAGCCGATATGTCTCGTAAAGAAAAGAAAACCAAAGACCAGACCAAGCGCGATATCGTTCAAGACGCCATGACAGCTTCCGATATTCCTTTGAAAGTACTACTTGGTGGAGGAACGTATGCAGAGCTGACAGAATGGAATGGCAGTAAAAGAGTAGATCTCAGATTTTGGGAAAGTGAAACGGTGCCCACCAAGACCGGAGTGAGCTTATCTTTGATACAATGGAAAGCTTTACGCGAGACTACTGATGTTCTGGATGATTTGATCGGTAGAGTACAGGATAAAGAACTAGTCGACTGGAGATATCACATTGGGAACAATGTATTCGTCACCGTCAAATCCCCATATCCCACTATTTGGATAAGAAAGCACTTTATACCCCGGGGAGACTGGACCTATCGTCCAACAAAGAGAGGAATCGGCTTGGACACCTTCGAATGGAAAGAACTGAAGAAGATCATACCTTTGTTTGAAGAGAAAGAACCAGAACTTAAAACATTGACTGATGTAGATTTTGTAAAATAAAATATAAAACTGTTTCATTTGTGTTTGTCGTCGATAAATATCCCAGTATACAATCACATCGATCAGTCTTGATCTACCAATCAAACCGACAACATGAGTACCGATTGGCCTTCCGATCATCAGCAGTAAACTACATTCCTTCAGAAGTAGCAGCAGCAGGGATTAAAAGTGACAAATAGCACCAAAAACTGAAATGAGCACGCGAGTAAGATCATGAGTAGCGATGAACAGCAAAGAGCAAGAGAAGAGCAGCGATGAGCAACAGAAGAGCAGTGATGAGCAAGAGAAGAGCAGCGATGACGAACAGCGATGACAAACAGCAACAAGCAGCAGGAGCGAAATGAGCACGCGAGTAAGGCCCTGAGTAGGGATGAGCAGCAAAGATCAAGAAAGGATCAGCGATGAGCAAGAGGAAAAACAGCGATGAGCAAGAGAAGAGCAGCGATAACGAACAGCAAAAAGCAGCAGGAGCAGTAGTGGCAGCGAAAAGAGACAAGTAGCCCCAAAAAACGAAATAAGCACGCGAGTAAGGTAAGGAGTAGCGATGAACAACAAAGGACAAGAGAAAAACAGTGATGAGCAACAAAGAGCGAGAGAAAAACAGCCATAAGCAGTAAAGAGCAAGAGAAAAACAGCGATGAGCAGTAAAGAACGAGAGAAAAACAGCGATGACCAGTAAAGAACAAGAGAAAAACATTGATGAGCAGTAAAGAGCAAGAGAAAAACAGTGATGAGCAACAAAGAACAAGAGAAAAAACAGCGATGAGAAGCATAGAGCAAGAGAAAAACAGCGATGAGCAGTAAAGAGCAAGAGAAAAACAGCGATGACCAGTAAAGAACAAGAGAAAAACAGTGATGAGCAGTAAAGAGCAAGAGAAAAACAGTGATGAGC
Source organism: Mytilisepta virgata (assembly GCA_028015205.1). Taxonomy (NCBI): domain Eukaryota; kingdom Metazoa; phylum Mollusca; class Bivalvia; order Mytilida; family Mytilidae; genus Mytilisepta; species Mytilisepta virgata. The sequence continues at coordinate 66,349,404 of CM051517.1, read as the reverse complement.
AACAAAGAACAAGAGAAAAACAGCGATGAGAAGCATAGAGCAAGAGAAAAACAGCGATGAGCAGTAAAGAGCAAGAGACAAACAGCGATGAGCTACAAAAACCAAGAGAAAAACAGCGATAAGCAGTAAAGAACAAGAGAAAAACAGTGATGAGCAGTAAAGAGCAAGAGAAAAACAGTGATGAGCAACAAAGAACAAGAGAAAAAACAGCGACGAGCATGCTGTAAACAGCACGAGAAAAACAGTGACGAGCAACAAAAACCAAGAGAAAAACAGCGATGAGCAACAAAGAGCGAGAGAAAAACAGCGATAAGCAGTAAAGAGCAAGAGACAAACAGCGATGAGCTACAAAAACCAAGAGAAAAACAGCCATAAGCAGTAAAGAACAAGAGAAAAACAGTGATGAGCAGTAAAGAGCAAGAGAAAAACAGTGATGAGCAACAAAGAACAAGAGAAAAAAACAGCGACGAGCAGTAAACAGCACGAGAAAAATAGCGACGAGCTACAAAAACCAAGAGAAAAACAGCGATGAGCATCAAAGAGCACGAGAAAAACAGCGATGAGCAGCAAAGAGCACGTGGAAAACAGCGATGAGCTATAAAAACCAAGAGAAAAACAGCGATGAGCAGTAAAGAGCAAGAGAAAAACAGTGATGAGCAACAAAGAACAAGAGAAAAAACAGCGACGAGCAGTAAAGAGCAAGAGAAAAACAGTGATGAGCAACAAAGAACAAGAGAAAAACCAGCGACGAGCAGCAAAGAGCACGAGAAAAACAGCGATGAGCTACAAAAACCAAGAGAAAAACAGCGATGAGCAGTAACGAGCAAGAGAAAAACAGCGATGAGACGTAAAGAACAAGAGAAAAACAGTGATGAGCAGTAAAGAGCAAGAGAAAAACAGTGATGAGCAACAAAGAACAAGAGAAAAACAGCGATGAGCAGCAAAGAGTACGAGAAAAACAGTGATGATCAACAAAGAGCGAGAGAAAAACAGCCATAAGCAGTAAAGAGCAAGAGAAAAACAGCGATGAGCAGTAAAGAACGAGAGAAAAACAGCGACGAGCAGTAAAGAACAAGAGAAAAACAGTGATGAGCAGTAAAGAACAAGAGAAAAACAGCGATGAGCAGCAAAGAACAAGAGAAAAACAGCAATGAGCAGCAAAGAGTACGAGAAAAACAGTGATGATCAACAAAGAGCGAGAGAAAAACAGCCATAAGCAGTAAAGAGCAAGAGAAAAACAGCGATGAGCAACAAAGAACGAGAGAAAAACAGCGATGAGCAGCAAAGAGTACGAGAAAAACAGTGATGATCAACAAAGAGCGAGAGAAAAACAGCCATAAGCAGTAAAGAACAAGAGAAAAACAGCGATGAGCATCAAAGAACAAGAGAAAAACAGCGACGAGCAGCAAAGAGCACGAGAAAAACAGCGACGAGCTACAAAAACCAAGAGAAAAACAGCGATGAGCAGCAAAGAGCAAGAGAAAAACAGCACGGAGCAAGAGAAGAGCAGCGATGAGCAAGAGAAGAGCAGCAATGACGAACACCAACAAGCAGCAGAAGCGGAAGCAGCAGCTTAAACACCGACAAGTAACCCCAAGAATCTTAAATCAGCAGGTGAATATAGTCATTATTGGCGATGAACAGCATGGAGCAGCGAAGAGCAAGCGAAGAGAAGCGAAGCATAGAGCAATGAAATAGACCGCCGTTGCTAAGGACACCCCTCCATTGAGCGGTGACAAGCATCAACTTGAGGTAAGGGGACATAATCCAATCCTAGTCCTCACAGAAAATACCCCCAAATGAAAAGAGCGGGATAAGGGGAGATAATCCAATAGTGTACTTCGTATACTCTCGGACTTCGACATAACAGTGAGGGTATCAGACCGATGAAAGATCCAGAGACGACGGAGAAGTGCGGGAAAAGGGAGATAATCCAAACGTATACTCTCGGACTTCGACATAACAGTGAGGGTATCAGACCGATGAAAGATCCAGAGACGACCGAGAAGTGCGGGAAAAGGGAGATAATTCACATGGCACATCCTGGTCCGTGACTTACGTCACTTCCGTAATCAAATCATGGGGAAATCCACTACTTCCGGTTGCGCATGCGCGCAAACAACTTCCGGGTACTTCCGGTTCCTAGACATGCGCATACCACACATCCGGGTCCTAGCACGTGACTGACGTCACTTCCGTAAACAAAGCATGGGGAAAACCCATCACTTCCGGTTGCGCATGCGCGCAAACCACTTCCGGGTACTTCCGGTTCCGCCTACGCATGCGCAGAACACACATCCGGGTCCTACCACGTGACTTGCGTCACTTCCGGCAACAAAGGGCGGGAAAACTACCCACTTCCGGTTGCGCATGCGCGCAAAAATCACTTCCGGTTCCGGTCACCTGACTTCCGGTTCCGGTCATGTCACTTCCGGTGACGTCATTTCCGGTTGACGTCACTTCCGGCTCCTCCACCTCAGCTCCTCCACCTCAAATCATAATTTGCCTGTGCCCACATACTACTACCATTGCATTCGTGTGTCAAGATATCCCATCTGATAGTTGGTGTTAAAAATCATAATTGCCTATATACACTAGGTCTTTTTGTTGTAGGAAATAGCTATTTATCGAAACATTTCAAGCTATTGGTCATCTTGTTGATAACCATTCTATATTGGATGGGTGGATGGATGGATGAATGAATATTTAACGTTCAGTGGCAACCTATTAGTGCATATCAGGACGAGAACAGGCTTTGTGCTAGACCAACACGCTGAGTCGGATTTTTAATGCTCGCGAGGGAACTGTCCGCAGGAAGACATATCACCCCACCCGGACACGTTATACTGATTCCGAGCCGACCAGTCATTTGCTCTTACTCCTAGATGCCGCGGCGTGCTTGGCGGAGAAGCAGCAAATACCAGTTTTAATGTCTTTGGTTTGACCCGGCCGGTGATCGGTCCCGCGACCTTCCGCACTCGAGGCGAACACGCTATCACAAGGCGGTTTACTCTGTATTGGCTTTTACAGTGTGTTTTCAGTAGTTGTACTGTTTTGAGATAAGATTTAATTTACATGATACACACTATATCAATTTCAATTTTGAACTATTGAACATATCAACATGCTAACCGACGACGTGTGTTTCGAACATCAAACATTACATTATTTCGTCCAATCACAGAACAGATAATTGACAACGCCCATTCTGTTACCATTCATAGTCAAGCATCTTTAAATACAATGGGCAAACATTGAAAATACCGACTGCGTCAAAAAAAGACATCAATGCATGATTGCATATATATTTTTCCTCCATTCTCTCTTTCTATATACATATTACATATGAAACAGTACATTACGTTCGATCTTGCCATTGAATTGACATTTGAGACAATTTGCAATTATTTAAATAATACCCTTTTATTAACGACAGGCGAAATACGCCTATAATCAATGCTTAATGCTGTGTTCGTTTACATAGTCCTTAGCGTATAAATTACTATTTCAAAAATATTGGTTAATAAAATTACTATTTTGAAAACATTGGTTAATAAATTATTATTTTAAAAATGTTGGTTAATAAATTACTATTTTAAAAATATTGGTTAATAAATTACTGAAATATTGGTTTATCAATTACAATTTCAGAAATATTTCCTAACGATATAGACAGCCAATAATGATTAAGCTGATTTAGAAGACCATTACAGTCGATGTATTTAAAACAATAACGAACTGTTAACATATTATTCAGTAGAAAGAGTTCAGACAGGAACATTGTACATGGTAGTAAGCAAGTAAGGTAGGTGACGTTATAATTTTATGTTTTTGTATTAAATATTTTAGAATAATTTAACCTTTATATTTTTAATAATGATTATATTATTTTTTCACAATTTCTAACAGTTTATTACGCCATATATTATTACACAATATCGTAGTCTTTTAATAGACATATGCTTTATTATACATACGTTAATGAATAATATGCTATTATTTATGGCCTATGGAAGGTGGCGAACATTTTCAGTGCCATTAAAAATTTTCACATTAAAGGCTACAAATATATAATTCTGTAAAAATTGCTCTCCCTCCCAAGGACTTTGATTTTATACTGCCCATTTTTGTTGAAGTCCATGACGAGATACCTTTAAACCCTTGATTTATGGGAGTGTTATTTCGGATTTTGTAGACAGTATCCGACCATCAGCTATAAGTGCTAGTTTCACAGTTAAACGAACACATCGAAATTATGTCCTTCCAACCAATTTGAACATTTGTATCTCGTGGATACCTTGATGCTAATCCAATGTAATCATACCATGTGTGTTTTATACAGCAGCGGTCAAGATAGATAAGGGATAGGTTTGGGTACCCATAAATCGGTTGAATAGCTCCACTGCTCACTGTCTGTACCAAGTCAGACTATCGTGACTCTATTGTTTCTGTGTTTGTGTTTTGTGATCCTTTTATGTTATGTTTATACGAATGTGTATCGATTGGATGGGTTAATTTGGACTTATGTTACTGTTGACCTTTACATTTAATTATTTATCCAACAGGTGGATTAGCAATTAAATGTATGGTACTATATCATTATTCTGTTTCAGGGTTTACACAATGCATGTCTTAAATGTAACATTTATGGGCTTGAAAATAATTCCTGCAAAATGTCGCCTGGGTGACGTGTTAAATTTATTTCGCACGAAGTTGACATTACCATAAATATAAAAGGAATGTTTTGTGTAACAGGTGCTATCCATGCTTTTGTCAAGATTTGATTACGTACTTGTGAAATATTTTACTACGAGAAAGTATTTTGCAGAATGTAAAATAGTTCTAATACAAACTTTTTATGGTAAACGCCAATCCCGCCAATGAAATTTAAATACGGCACGCGGGTATACAGTAGTCTGCTCTCTGTACCTAACCAGAACACACAGGGAGAATCAAGCCTCGGTTTGACCTTTATTGCTTCACGGGGGAATTAGAATTATTCAACCTTGATAATTTATTAAAGGGGGTTAATTGATTTTAATTTTACAAGCCGTTTGAAAAACAACTTTGAAGTATAACACACAATACATGTAATAATTGGATGAAGCACAAATTTGAAAATAAATTTTACCTTAATCTAGAGAATGTGTTATAAGGGAGCAACACATTTTTTGGTTTAAATGAAATTAAAAATTTAGGCCACAAGAGCGGCCGAAAACAAAATGCAGGACTAAAATGTCGACGACAAAAATAGGCAGGATCAAATATTTGATCCCAGCCCGCCCCCTACCTAAAAATCAAATGATTGCTCCCTAAGACACTGGATGTCGCGTCCTCCTGAACATAGAATTTCCATCTTTTATAAATGAGAGGATGTCATTTTGAGATATTTTAAATATATTAAAGAGGGATATTATATCCCGTTCAAGCTACCTATTTGTCACGGATAAAATATCTCTCTTGATAGCTTACAATACTATCAAAAATATATAATTTATACCCACATTTGTCTATAAATAACTAGTTCTTACTAGAATGTGCCATTGATCTTGATATAAATTTGTATAATTAGACTGTGTCGCTTGTAAGATACGGTCCTCCTTGGTATTTTTTATTAAATATTTCAATTGAATAGCACAGCAATAACATTGTTCATTAAGGAAAATAGGTCTTAACAATCTTTACTGAATGACAGGTGGACTTCTTTAGTGTAATTAATGACGTCATGATCATATTTACACCGACAATCGATTTTTAACCAGCAACTGGTATATTCATAACATAATACATTTTTTAACGACAAAGGACTGACTATTAATTTGGAGTATCCTCTCCCCTGAGTTCTAATGACTGTTTTATAAAGGTACCCACCATTTTAATGTCAATTGGTGTTGGTGGATTTAGAATTTTAACAGTTTCTGTATATTGAATAAATTTAACATCTTCTTTACCAAAGTGGTCAAATAACATTTGACGTTGGTTTTTATTAGAAAACGACCTTCATAAGAGAGGGGGTTTTAACTTGTTATAAGTCTCATACAAAAAAAACTGTATACTGTATGTGATCCCACAATGTTAACGTTTTTCATGATATCTTTTGTATCTTTAAATTTTGAATAGCAGAGATTGCTTAATTTTCATTTGGATAACAATTAATCTTGGGGAATATTTAGGATTCGAAAATTAAAATGATCATTCTACAGAAAATTCGATTTGAATTTGAAAGCTTCAGTGCACAATTTAATCGGATATCACACTCCAAAGATTTTTGCTAATACATCCTTGTAAGATCATTATAAACCCCCATTTCCACAGACATAATATTTAAATTTCAGATAATTTGGAGAATAATTCCTGTGGCTTATTGTAACTGAGAATTTTAGCAGATAAGCAATATCTAACTACATTCCGGAAAACATGGGAGTTGGAAATCATTCGCCCTTCCGTTCTTCATTTCGTAATTATATTTGATTTATTGATTAGTTTAATTTTCTTACATAAAATATGTACAAAACAAAAAACATGGGTGTTAATCGGTTATTCAGCTTCCGGTTAGGTAAAATTGTGATTTGATTATTCCAGTTAAGTAAAATCGTGATTAATCGTATATAATCGAAAACACCACGCAAAAGCTGCATGGTTGTGGCGTCTTCATGGTGTATTTTTTTTTTTTTGTCCCGATTTCCTTTTCTTTTTTTTTTGTGTTTTCGCATTCACACGTTGAATCCGAGCATGTATGTCCCCGTCAGCCCGATGTTTGGACGATCAATTTCGTTTTTGTTATTATATCGATGACGTCGTTCCTTACGTTTCTCAGCTTATCCGATTTTCAAGGGCATGCGTGAGTTACCCTGACTTTCGACAAAGAGGATTAATGCTGTCACAAAAGCTTCTTAACAAGGGTTTTATCAGGGATAAGTTGATGTCATCACTTAGGAAATTTTACGGTCGTCATCACGAATTGATTGACCATTACAGTGTTCCAATTTCTAAGAGTTGGACCTGTTTCTCACTGTCGTAATATTTCATGGGCCTCCATCGATTTGTGAATTCCACCGGATTGACTTTGTTGAACTTCACGACGGGCGCCGTATACGGAGCAGGAACTGCTTACCTTCCGGAGCACCTGGGTTCACTCCTGGTTTTTATAGGAGTTTGTGTTGTTCATTGTTTTTTAGTTTTCTGTGTTTATTTGTTGTGCTTGTGGTTGTTCATTTGTCTTCCCGGGTTTGTCTGACCAATAGATTACGTTTTTTTTTATTGCTCCATAGGTATATTTGTCCTTTTCTGACACACAGCCTTTAAATTAATTTTTAAGCTGGGGTAAAGAAAAATATACGTAACATGCCGGAGAATGTCAAATATATTTTGCATTCACTGTGTTATGGTTTTTTTTAAGATTCACACAAAATCAGATGACAATTTACGAATGTTTTGTAAATACTTTACAGCAAGGATTTTTAAAAAGATTTTTTAATGACTTTAATCATGAAAGGGGCCTCGATGGCCGAGTGGTCTAGGTAGTTAGTCATGACTACTAATGATCACTAGTCTGTCAACACTGAGGTTGTGAGTTCGAATCTCACCTGTGGCGGGGTGGGTTCGACTCCGATCTGAATTGACAAGGATTGCCAGTTTCCTACCGAAGGTCGGTGGTTCTCACCGGGTACTCCGGTTTCCTCCACCAATAAAACCTGGCCGCTGCGAAAGAGCCAAATGTTCTGAAAACGGCGTAAAACTCCCAACTAAATAAACAAACAATAAAAATGAAACATTGCCTAGTACTGACTTTTTCCAAAACCAATCAAGCATATGTAGAAGCAGTGAAATGATAAGAGCAATACTCAAAACAGTATATAAAATTTTCTTCAATCTAGTTGAATAAATAATCGGAGAATTAAATTATCACCGAATTAGCATTTACACCTACCTGTGAACAATAAGCATCGATTCTCAGAACGATTTAAACTTTGTCCTTTAAATGTCACCATGTTTTGTACTTAGAGAAAATTAACACACGATACCTTTGGAAAGTGTTTGATGTTTGACTGTTTGTTTAAGAGACTGATACATGGCTGAAAGGGAAATTAGGATTTCAAAAACCAATTTAGTTTGTATATACTTGACCTTTTTGTCCTGGTATTTTGCTGTCTCTTGTATACGTATGGTTAATGTTTCCAATTTGCAACATTCTGTAATAAACAACAAAATGGACAACAGGAAAGGCCAACAATGGATAACAGGAAAGGTCAACAATGGCATACCAATCAATCAAATCAACCCAACTGACAGAACTCCGGACAAAAAATAACATAAAAGTGCACAAAACACGAACATGAAAATAACAGAGAGTCAGGATAGTCTGCCTTGGTACAGACACTGTGGTTTGGTTAAATCGGTTTTATGGGTACCCAAATCTCTCCCTTATCTATCTTTACACTTTGGTGTGTAAACCTGGATTTTTTAGTCAATGCTTGTTCCATGTTTGACACTATTCATTATTTTGGATCATTTAATTTTGGGCAACAAACTCCTATGAATCCATGCATTTAATAACATCTTTAGATAACACTGGGCGGAAAACGGCGTCCGTAAACATCCCCTTTATTTAAATATATGTCGATACAACGTAATTGATAAACCCAGTTGTTTAATATCTTTCGGAAAAATATCTCCGCCTTACTTTAGCTTAAGTTGCTTCATGTTTATATAATATCATCAATATCATGTAATCTAAATTGGTTGTTTAAGGGGGTACCCAACACTTTGACTAAAATAGATTTGGCTCGTTTAATTTTCATAATTTTTTTACGAAATATTTACTATGACCTGTTGACAAAATTAAAAAAATCCAATAAATTTGAACCACACAATTTACGGGAATAATTTCAATGGATATATAGCAGTTTGACAAACACTAATTTTGATCATTGAGAAGCTTGATTTCTCTTTACTAATAGTATTCGATTAAAACATTCAGCTGATTTTTAAAGAGTTAACCCCCTTAGGTGTTCTGTAACCCCTTAAATGTTTTCACTGATTTTATTACAGTCATTTTCAGAACTTGCAGCTTACTAGCTGATAAAAGTCTAAATATACATGTATCTGTGCTTTAAAGAATACCATTCTAAACACACTTCTAATTTTGATAAATTATAATCACAATATTTAAAGCTTATGTAAATAAGCTTGGTTTCTTTTTAAAACAGTCGATAGAACTGAGGACAAGGAACTCTAAAGATTTACTCTCATACAATGTAAGTGATCATGTTGATGTTGTTTTCATTTTCATTTCGTTATGTTGTGACACATGCTATGAAGGTTTGAATTGAATTGAATTGAATTAAATTCATATCTTTTTATTTCATACACACGTTGACGGACACACACACACCGTGACGCGTAGTTTAATTATATATATGTTTATGTACATCTTACTAGAAATTGTATATGCCGTTAGTTTAAATTTATTTATTTGATGGCATCAGGAAATATTACCTATTAATGCCAACTGTATTTTTAAAAAGACTTGAGGACATCAGGACATGGTTTATAATTTTTGGCAAAATAAAAACTTACGTCACACTTCATACACTTTAATGAAAATATGCCTAAATAAAGCCCATACAATCTCACATGACATGGATATGATATATAATGTATTATAACGAATATTAGTAAAAGTTCGTGTTCGACAAAAGACATAGATTTGCGACAATAAGTCGTAAAATATTGATTAGTCGTAATCGTGTGACTACAGTTTATAATTTTTGGCAAAATAAAAACTTACGTCACACTTCATACACTTTAATGAAAATATGCCTAAATAAAGAGAAAAGTGTGAAAAAAAATTATGGGAAAACTTACATGTAATAATGGTCAAGCCAAAAATGATACTTGACTACAATGCATTAATGCACTATTAAAATAAGACAAACCATCTACATGAAAGTTATTCACACAAAAGCTAATAACAAAATCAAAGTAATATGCACCATATAGTAACATTATAAACCCAAACAAAGAACAGCTAGTTAAACATTGTAGTTCAAACCAGTATATTTCATAATGTTCTTAGTATATTGTTTAAAAGGCACAGGATGTACATAATGATTATCGAAAACTTCCTTAGTTTTCCATCTACCAATATGCATTGCCGATTCAGGGTCACAACCTAATTTTACCGCTGCATTAGCATCTGTGGGTCTAAAACATTTTGCCTTATATTTATAACCATGCCTACTAACTCAATTGCCTCAAGCAGTATTTTAGAAACAGTCTCTGCTTTGATACCAGTGTAAGGTTTATTGAAAGAAAGAAATAAAGGACCAGAAGTACTGGTAAAATCTTTAGTAACCTTAATATAGTCTTTCAAGGTAGTGACTGGATCGATGCTAATGTTATTCGAAGGAGGAATGCGAATCTCGAATCTGGAACGTGATGCGTCATTCTTTATTCCGAAGAATATTATCGTTAATGATCCATCTTGGTGAAACACCACATTGTCTCTTGAAATAATAAGAGGTACCAAAGTATTTGACTCCGGGTCATAAACTTGTCCCCTTGTAGCGAAGTCTGATGGCCGAACCATCTACACTAAGGAAAGTAAATTAATTGCCTTCAAGCGTAATTGCTTCAAAGTTAATTTACTAATATCGGATTGATGGTCTTTGGGTGTTTAGTTCCTGATTTGACTAGTCCACACATAAGTCTTTGAATGTCACTATTTGACATAGGATTACTGTAATGTAAACCTTCATATAAACAACAAATAGTTGCTGAGTACATTTTAAGCAACGATTCTGGTCGAAAACTTTGATCTGAAATAGTACATAAAAAATCTGAAAATATAGACGAATCCGATGAATTCGGAGGAAAAGAAATATGTCTATCTTGACAAAATTTCATAAAATTAATCACATATCTATTATATTGTTTCAAGGTCGACTTAGCCCAGCAAGCCTGAAACTGAATAGTAGCTCTCTCCAATGAGTCTTTCCGTTTGTTTAAACATTTTGAAATTAATCTAGATGATCATCACGTTCTCTAGGGACATCAGCAGCAGGTGCGAACTGAAAGTTACGTTGGTTAAAACCATAAGCTGGTCTGCAAAATCCACCTGCTCCGCGTCTGTAATATCCTCTGCCTGTTCCCGAGAATCCTCTACTAGTGAGACAATTCTTCAACGGACACCCCTTCGTTGAATGTAGATAAAAGTTTTATGCATGTCTCTGTGTATCTTGCAGATTTAGTTATCGTAGTAAGACGTGGTTGGTCTTCACGTTTTATGCCTGTCTTATTGTCTAACAATTTTAATTCATTAGGTAGTTTTATTTTGGTGAGTGAATCTTTGATACATTCATACTCTCTTTAAACATCACTGCTCCTTTTAAATTGGGTAAGGTGATTCGTAGGGTTGATGTCGACGTTATGCCGGCCAGAGTGTGAAGCACACGGCGGCTCTTGCAATAAATATCTATCAGACGGAGATTCAAGCCTTTCTAGTCGCTTATTAATTGTCTCTTGTTCACAGGAAATATTGTTTAGCGATCGCTGAATAACATCTAGGGTTTGCAATAACTCAGTGTTAACATTTTTCGTTTCAAACTCATCAAAAGTTTTCTCCATGCCAGTGAAATTGCACGTTTTCGGCAAAAGACATAGATTTACGACAATAAGTCGTAAAATATTGATTAGTCGTAATCGTGTGACTACAGTTAACCTTCCGGAGTACCTGATGTTAATCCCGAGTTTTAATGGGAGTTCACATTGCTAGTACTTTAGTTTCTCTTCCGCCTTGTTCTAGTTTTGTTAAGTTTATTATACTTTGTTACGCTCTTGAAATAAATACATTGTTTACTTACTTACCCCTGTAAAAATCTGTGTATTACGCACCGGGTGACATTACAACTATTTTACAGAACTCAATCTTCCATAGAAAACAAGTATATAATTTACTAAAGATACAAAATATGTTAACTATGTAATTCTGAATAGCAACCAAAATTGAACATCTACATCTACTCACTTAAAGTAATACAATATGCACCTGCAACTTTTAAATCAGGTTAATTTAATTATCTATAATGTATTTACAACATAAAAGATTAGTTATCAATATATATATACTAAAGTAGTATTATATTGGCACGGAGCTTGTGCCTAAATGTTTACTTGTATAAAATATTTTATATTAATAAAAAATATATGAGATAACATTAACCTATAAACTGCTTGCTTAAGCTTTTCGGGTTGAGTTTCAGACATTTTCTCTCACTGACATTTATCCATGTATCCCTATAAAAAACGCTAGTAAATAAAAACGCTTTTGATCATCAATGGCCAGTTATGTCTATCGTCAACGGAAGAGGAAATGCTTATATTTCCTGAGCACCTGTTGTTTTTGGGTTTTTTTTTTTGTTTTTTGTTTGTTTTTTTTTTTTTTGGCTGTTCACATTGCTAATGTTTTTGTTTCTGTGCTGTTTTTTTCTAATTTTAGTTTATCATTTCTTTTTTAATCGTATGTGTCTTTGTTCATTTTTCTGTAATGTTGCATTCCCACTAGTTTACTTTTTGGATATCAGTTTTGTGTTGACTTTTCATGTTATCCAATTAGTTATTTATTATGGAATTTTCCCACGGTTTTGTCGCTTGGTATTACCTTTTCCCATATTCATCATCTCCCCTAAGGCTAGCTAGCTGACATTTAATTATTTTACGACAGTTTCTTTTGTTGAATATACTTAAGCCTTCTTTAAGAGGTATGCGAGTATACTTAATTACTTGTTAATAATTTACTTCTTATATCGATATGAAATATGATAATAATACTATAATGTCCCTGCAATGTATTTTGTCATGAAAGAAACACCCCTTAACAGCTTACAGTTTTATCTGAGTCCAACAAACCTTTTTATTCGTATTATTGTCCATTAATATTGAACAGGATGTCAGTAATATAATGAACAAAATTAGCACGGAACCAACCCCCTCACAAACTTTACATAAAGTCTTATGGACTTCATTCAGTTTGTAAGGGAGTTGGTCTCGTTTACATCTACTCCGATTAATTCCTTCAAAACAACTTTTATAACTACAATACTTCGACGAGTCATGATTCAAAGTGTACCTATTTATCGTTATCAAATTTTCAGATGTTGCGTTTCTGCGTTTCAAGTTTTTCCTTGTCTTTCAACTGCCTGTTATTCTGTTGACTAAATTCAATCAATTTGTCCATCATTAGACCTACAATTTAATAGCTGTTCCGTAAGAACTAAAATAGGTATATTAAGAGTGCTGTGATAACGGAAGAAATAAGCCAGAAGATTTTTTAAACATTGATCGTAAAGGAAAAACTGATACATTTCATTAAATTTTGTATTAATTCTCACATAAATGGCCGGATCCCTATTGATTATGTTTTATAAAATATAATTCAATCCTCTCAGACAGACGTAATAATTTGTTTATTCTCATGCATAGAATATATATTATTGTGTCGATATTCCTGTAAAAATGAGGCACAAACCTGAAAATATGATGTTACCACACAAACCAATATTAATGGCAACACGTTTAAAACCGGAAGTTAATCCATGTTCTGTGAAATTGTAACTGCTCCGCATATACATGTACAGGTGTGTGCAGTGACCTTTGTTTCAGGTTTTATATGATAGGCGAAACGTCATCCGAAAATGGTATTTAAAGATAAGGCTATGAATGAACCTTGAAAAATAAGTTAAATAAAAAAGGTATAATCTTTTAGGCCATTCTCAGTTATTGATATGATTAAATTCTTTCTCTTTAGAAGAACAGATACATGTAGCAATACCACGACCATATACCGTCCGTTATTTAACAACAAAACATCTACATAAAGGTAAAGAAGAATAAGGAGATTCGGTCAATGTCTTTTAGTAGTAAATAATTCAAAATAAGAGTTTACAGTACAAGTTGGGGGGCCTTGGTGGCCGAGTGGTCTAGGTAGTTCGTCATGACTACTAGTGATCACTAGCCTGTCAACGCTGAGGTTGTGAGTTCGAATCTCATCTGTGGCGGAGTGTGTTCGACTCTGATCTTAATTAACAAGGATTGCCAATTTTCCTACCGAAGGACGGTGGTTTTCTCCGGGTACTCCACCAATAAAAACTGGCCGCCGCGAAATAGCCAAATTTGCTCAAAACGGCGTATAACCACAACTAAATAAACAAAACAGTACAAGTTAATAACAACATACCATAAGAAAAAACAACCAATCAAAACAAAATAGAAAAACAAACACACAGACACAGACACATACCCTCTAAAAGATAACAAAATCACAAGGCATAGAAACAACAGAGTTCAGAATAATTTTAAATATACTTTAAGACTCCGAATCATCGAGGGCATCGCCAGCACAGATACCTGTATTCGATACTAGCGGGAAAATAATGCTTAACATACCTCATTATGTTTTTTCTATATAAAAATAAAGACATTATTTTACCATTTTCTTTACTGGTGATTAGTGAGCGGTAATTAGTACTGGAAACCATTGGCCGGTAAAGTGATTCGGTTTGTTTGTTTGTTTGTTTAGTTGGGGTTTTACGCCGTTTTCAGCAAATTTGGCTATTTCGCGGCGGCCAGTTTTTATTGGTTGAGGAAGCCGGAGTACCCGGAGAGAACCACCGACCTTCGGTAGGAAAATTGGCAATCCTTGTCAATTTAGATCGGAGTCGAACACACCCCGCCACAGGTGAGATTCGAACTCACGACCTCAGTGTTGACAGCTAGTGATCATTAGTATTCATGACGAACTACCTAGACCACTCGGCCACCGAGGCCGCTAATGTGATTCGGTATAATCAATCAGTTATTTAACAGTCATTTCGGGATATAGCCATTTTATTTGTTCCCTCCACACATTCACTAAGCGAGGAAATAGTCAGTGTCTCGGGACAAATAAAATGGCTATATCCCTCAATACTGTATATGAATCATGCATTTAAAATATTTTATAAAGGGTTTATTATACTCTCCATTTTTTGTGAAAAATCACTAAATATTCTTTAAAAAAATCTTCAAATGACATCACACCCTTTAAAGCATGTCGTTAATACGTCCTAAACATTCCACAAGCGTTCAAGATTAGCTTATACATAATCGGTATCTTATTTTACTCATGCGACCATCAAACAGTCACTTTACTTTATGTCGGATTTGCACAAAATGTCAAACCAATGCATCAAACGGATTAACTAAATAAAAACTTAAGAATATGAAGATTTATTCTGAAAGCATGTAAATTGCTAAACCTTAAATTCTTTCAATTTTCATGATTTCATTTGGAGTAAACAAAACAAGATGAACGCATGATAGCGTCTCTTGCAAATTATCAAAGTAAAATACACAGAGCAGAAACCCACACAACAACATCTTTTCGTTTCATTTATCACCTATTAATTAATGCGATTATTTTGTTTAATCTCATTGCTATTAAATTATTCAACTTTAAGAGCAACTGTTTACCCTATTTAGATGAAAGGGTGATTCAGGGTAATTTATTAGTGCGATGAATAATAACGTAGAACCGAAAAAAGTACTTATGGTATCTGGGTGTATTTTGAAAGGCATGATCTGCATGACCTGTACAAACTAATTTAAACAATTTTTTTTATAATAGCTTTTAAGATGAAAGTGTCTGTAATCCTCTCACATCAAACGGCATGATTTTCGCACTGAGCTCAGCACACTCCGTGTTTATAGAGTCTGATACACAAAATGTTCATGTACTAATTCTTTGATGAAAATTTAACAGTGTCGTCTGCTCATAGAAGCGAAGGAAAACACACCTTTACGACTTAACTTTTGAGTTATTTTAGTTGAAACTGATTTTGGTGTGTTTGAAATTATTATATTTCAAGACTTTCAAGCAAAAAAAGAATTGCAGAACTTTTAAACGAAAAAATAGAACTTCACCAGAACTTTTGCAAAATATTCTTAAAAAAATAGACAAATAGTTAAATGAAAGTATTTAAGGGTGTACAGAACAACGAAGGGAGTTAACTCTTTAAAAGTCAGCTGAACGTTTTAATCACATACTATTAGTAAAGAGAAATAAAGCTTCTCAATGACCAAAATTAGTGTTTGTCAATCTGCTATTTATCCATTGAAACTATTCCCGTAAATTTTATGGTTCAACTTTCTTGAAAGTTTTATATTTTTGTCAACATGTCAAAGTAAATATTTCATCAAAATTTTATGAAAATTAATCGAGCCAAATCTATTTTAGTCAAAGTGTTGGGTACCCTCTTAAAATAAACAAATTATGTCCAAATAAAGATACTACATATATGACGTCACCACGTGTATCTCTTTGCAACGTCATTACCTCCACCGTGCTACTGTATCGTATGAAAATTTTTTGTTAACTTTTATGCTGCTATCAGACAAATGACTCTATTATGTCGGTTATTTTTCTATAAATGGAGAAAGCAATATCCCAAAAGAACTTACAAAAGATTTTGAGAAAACAAATTTTCCTCCTTAATCTTCTGTTATTACTTTATATTGGTTATAGCGTCTGGATTTCTAAGATGTTAATACTCTTTTGATTCGAAATCTTGAATTAAGTGACAAACATAATAGACGGCGTCATATAAAATAGTATTTAAGGATAGTTATATCATTCTTAACCAGTTTAAGAAGTTACATCAAAATATAATAACGAAGTACAAAAGGGATCTGGGGCAAATGCCCATGAGAAAAAAAAACAAAGACATACAAAAAGTAATAAAAAGAGAGTACCATTCAATAACGCGTCGACCTAGCAAGCGACCTCAGAAGAAAGCTCGTATTTTTGTATTTTGTATTTTTATGTTTATATGTATGCTACTTGATCAGAATAAGTGGAGGGTTTGAACCCTAAAAATCGGTCCCATTTCAAGAAACTGTTCAGTTGCTGTATTGTGTAATATTGTTTTTTGTTTACTTAAATTATCAGTTAGCGTATTGTGTTTGTATAGTTTACGCCAAACTTCGGTGAAAGATGTCCAAGTGGAAGTATTATAATAGAGACCATTCAAAAATGTAAAAAAAATGGATTTTCAATAAGGCCCTTGTGACACCAAATATGAAACGGTAGCAGAAACGTCATTATACTTCGTCTATCCATACTTCGTAGCATGCTCTTTTAATAAATTCTATTATTACATTGAGTATGGTGAAATAGCGGGATTTCCGAGTGAAATCAAATCCGATAATTCACCCAGTAAAATCGAAAGTCATACTTCACTCTAGGAAGTGACATAACAATAGCCGTCGCCAACGTCGTCGCGTAGTCGCATAAAAACATAATCCTTTTTATTTTCTCTTTAAATTTTATGGATACACGGAATATATCAATGTAATAAACAGAATAACTAATCTAGAAATTCCAATACCAAAGATCTACAACTCTTGACCGAAAAAACACTAATAATTCACTCGTGCGCTCAGCTGGTAATACCTTTTGGGACTTGGAGCCCACCAGCGGAGGCATCGTAGGAAAGCTAATAATACATTCAATGATACCAATTTTGATGCGCTAGTTGTGCACATTTCGTCGATTTACGACTCATCAGTTGTGCTCAAGGCCTAAAATATTGAAAACCAAAAGGACGATCCAAAACATTGAAGAACAAATTTTTAAAATGCCCAAAATGCCCAAAATGCCCAAAATAACCAAAATGGAAAATTCAATACTGACTAAGAACAGAGAACTATGCCCGAGGGAGATAATCATTAGTGTCCTTAAAAATGCCCCCCCCCCTCCCCCTAATAAAAATTATGATTCAACCGACTAAAACTTTAAAATCCTCAATATACCTTTATATTGATTTCTGCTGTGTTTTTCAGTTTTGCTCTCATCACTGTACTTTTGACCTTTTTGTATTTTATAAATAATGACTATAATTTGATACCAGCTGTTATTTCTTTATTGTCGTTTTGGTAAGTAAATATGTTTACTCATTCCGTATTTGGTTCCAAACCTCAATTATATTGTTTTCTCAAAAGTTTTATTTTAAGTGGTATCAGACGATGTCGTGTGTCTTTTTTAATTTATAAGAATTATTGTTGACTTTTTTCCGTTAAACGATTAGCTGCTATGGAGGTGGAAATGAGGAAAATTCAATTACAGTACTTCAATGTATTAGAGGTGTATTAAATAATGCACAGAATTCAATCGAACGGTTTTGTCTTTTGAGAAAGACAGTTTGAAGCAAATGAATCACGCTAAATAAGAAAATATTTACAGTTGAAATAAAATTATGTCAATTATGGGTATTATATGTTAATTGTTGATCTATCTAACTATATAATGTTTATTTTTCTTCTGAAATAAATAAATGATCCTTTTTGACGTCCATTCACGTATAGCTGAAATGAGTGCATTTTTTAAAAGATGAATTGAAGTCCTTGGTGATATCTTCGGTCTAGTTTGCTGCATGAAATTCGGCACAGAACTGATACTTTGAAAGAACTACATAGTGCATTAGTCTGATCAGGTTTATTATAATTTACAAAATGCGCTCATTCTTGCAGAGAAGATTCAATATTATATCGTGCAGGGCTCTCATCTATCCAAATAGGATTCAGTATTAAATCAAATGACCCATTGTCTAAACTTGTTCATTAATCAACAAATTCTAATGAAGTAGATATGCATATGAGGACAAGTTATGTTTTGTAGCATTGCGCCCATTAATGTGTGGACTCAAATATTAAGATGTTCCTGGTTGATACTGAATATGGTTAATTGCTATATCTAGACAGACATACGTCATACTGTTACACTATTAAGACATTCTAATATAGATCTCAGAGTTCCCACTAAATAGATTATGGACTGTAACTGATTGGTCACCATTTGAATGGTTTGACACGTCCCTTTTTTATTATGGATGGATAAACAAATTAATGTCACGACTCTATTTTCCTTATTTCCTGTAAAACTGGTTCCCCGGATAAACCACATGGCGTCTCGTCTTCTTCGTAGCAATATACTGAGGCAATTAATCCAGTAGAAGTATTTAGAGCTATCGAAATGTAACTTACTGAAATAAATTTATCAAGACAGTTTGTAAATAGGGTTATATTCTAGTAATAAGTTTCTAAGACGGTTCAATATTGTGAGCCCCAGCTATAAATAATGAGCGATAAATCTTACAGATTGATAAACCAGATAAGTCTTTTTCAATATTAAATAAGATTCATTGTATTTAAATTGTCTGGAAAGTTATACCCACGAGCAACGTTTTATAGTACTTTACATTTCTTTGAAAGCATTTTGTGGTTTTGTTTTGATATAAAATTGCAAATTTAAAAGGAATGAAATGATTTATTACATTGATTGTGGTGAAATACCGGGATTTCCGAGTGAAATCAAATCCGATAATTCATCCAGTGAAATCGAAAGTCATATTTCACTCTAGGAAGTGACGTAACAATAGCCGATGTTGCTTTACAAACGTCGTCGCGTAGTCGCATAAAAACATAATAAATTGTATTTTCTCGTTAAATTTTATGAATACACGGAATATGTCAATGTAATAAACAGAATATCTAATCCCGAAATTCGAATACCAAAGATCTACAACTCGTGACCGAAAAATACTAATATTTCACTCGTGCGCTTCGCGCATTCGTGAATCAATGTGTTGTTCGGTAACTCTTTGTGGATTGTTAGGTATTCGTATTTCAAGATTAGTTAAACTATAGTTATTACATTGCAACCGATGATTTAACGTAGTAGCCGAGTGAAAGAAAATCTGGTAAATCACATGTGAAAAGAACAGCCGGTATTTCACTCTAGGAAGTGATGTCACAATTGCCGCGAAGGGATATTAAAATGCTAGATTCTGTACCATGTAATAAAAAAGTATAACTAATCGCTGAATTGATATACCAGACATACACAGCTTGTGACCGGACTACAGCTGTAAATTACTGGCGATCATGCACTGCGTGCACTCGTGATTTACTGATTATTTCGACCACGCGCGTTGTTTATTTCTGGTATTTCAATTCGGCGATTAGTAATGCTATAAGACTTTCATTGGAACATTTTGAAAATGTAGCCTATTGTTGTGTTTCGTCATATGAAATTAGTGAGAAGGTCAATACGGGGTGCATGGTGAATTGTATATGTTAAGACTAATTTAAAACCTTTTAAATAATTATAGAAACTGAATCTTTTACTTACGACTAATGAGAAACCAGAGTGAGTTATATTTTCCTAACCAATGTAGGTAAGGGAGATAATAAATTTGTCTCTACCTTTTAGCCTCAGGACTAAAGGGAGAGAATTTAATTATCTCCCTTTCCTACATTGGTTAGGAAAAGATAACTCAATCTGGTTCCTCATTGGTCCTCGATAGGTTAAACTGTCTAAACAATCAACGGCCCGCACAGTAAGATTTCGATATGTATATAATTAATTTAGCTAGAAATCCTCTCTTTTTCTGCTACAAAATGACGGCGTGAATTTAATAACAGATACATCTGTTGTCTGAAAAAAACGACAGAATGACAAAATACTTAACAATTTGTTATGAAAGTGACCCCACAATTGCGAATTTCTGAATGAAACTCTTCATCAAAGTCGATATCTTCAACATTCAACCAATTTGGACGCTTAATTATTGCTATATATTGTTAATACAGCCGACCGGTCAAACATTACAATATAATGATCGTCAGCGATCAATTTTATGTTCAAAAAATGTGTACAGTGCCTTTCTGGTTTTTTCTTCGTATTTTGACTTCCTGTTGCAGGAATGAATACAGGATTTTATATCGAATGAATTTATCCAATACTATTTAGTTCTTATGTTTCCGTTTAATTTTATACTGAATGTAAGGCTTCGTTTGATTGTTTAACTTATTTTGAATATGTCATATATACTCATCAACAAAAGTAACTATACACGAGTTCGTAACCAAATATCTTAGTAATTCCTTTAAAAAACTTAAGTATGATGGCAACAGTGGTTTGCTACTTCATTTCTTGATCTAATGCGTCTCATTTTGAAATTTGGATACAACTTGAAATCGTGGAAAATGGAAATTTCCAAAACAGGGTTAAATTAAATTTGCGGAAAATCGAGAAAAAAATCGACACACATTTTGTAAAATGAAAATCCAGTGGCTGAAATCAATAGAAAGAAACTCAAATCTACTATAAATATCAGACGTGTGGATCTATTTTTCTCTTAGTACAGCCATTATAATAGTACTCCTAACATTACTTTTTATAACTGGAAATTCTCTGCCAAAGGAATTACCGTGAGAAACAATTTAATGTTTGATCGGATATACAAAAATCATTACAAATCCGGGCGCTATGTACACGTGCAAATCCAGATGTTGGAATAAATCATTGGTGAAATGTAATAAAGAAATTTTGAAATTGTTTATTATGGCACTACAAGACAAAAACGAATTGCTAGATTTGATCTCAAGCAAATATGATATTTGAGTAGGTCGTGACATGACTTCTATCGTCAGAAAAGAACGTGTCTATATGGCAAGCCGTTTTACTATTTATTCTAACTTCAAGATATCTCATATAATATATAAGATATCTTATATAATCTAGTTTTGATAAGATATCTCATATAGTTTATGAAATATCTCATATAATTTATAAGATATCTTATAAAGAAAATTATATGAGATATCTAGATATCTTATAAACTATATAATACGGGGTGCACGGTGAATTGTATATGTTAAGACTAATTTAAAACCTTTTAAACAATTGGAGAAACTGAATCTTTTACTTTACAACTAATTGAGTCTCGATAGGTTACACTGTCTAAACAATCAACGGCCCGCACAGTAAGATTTCGATATTTATATAATGAATTTAGTTAGAAATCCCTCTCGTTTTTGCTACAAAATGACAGTGTGAATTTAATAACAGATGCATCTGTTGTCTGAAAAAATCGACAGAATGACAAAATACTTAACAATTTGTTATGAAAGTGACCCCACAATTGCGAATTTCTGAATGAAACTCTTCATCAAAGTCGATATCTTCCATATTCAACCATTTTGGAAGCTTAATATTGCTATATATTGTTAATACAGCCGACAGGTCAAACATTGGAATATAATGATCGCCAGCGATCAATTTTATGTTAAAAAAATGTGTACAGTGCCTTTCTGTTTTTTTTTTCTTCGTATTTTGACCTTCTATTGCATGAATGAATAAAGGATTTTATATTGAATGAATTTATGCAATGCTATTTAGTTCTTATGTTTCCGTTTAATTTTATATTGAATGTAAGGCGTCATTTGATTGTTTTTCTTATTTTGTCTATATCATATATACAAGTCAACAAAAGTAACGATACACGAGTTCGGAACCAAATATCTTGGTAATTCCTTTTAAAAACTTAATTATGAGGGCAACAGTGGTTTGCTACTTAATTTCTTGATCTAATGCGTCTCATTTTGAAATTTAGATATTTAAATCGTGGATAATGGAAATTTCCAAAAGAAGAAAATCGACACACATTTTGTAAAATGAAAATCCAGTGGCTGAAATCAATAGAAAGAAACTCAAATCGTTTGTCACACAGACATAATGATTCACATAACGGGGTAAAAATATTGATTTTTTAATTTTGGGTTGAAAAATGTGATTTTTGAAATCTCAAAAATTGGAATTTATTATTTCAAACTTTTTGCACAAAATCCATGCTTTTGATGAGAAAACAATCTACTATGAACATCAGACGTGTGGATCTATTTTTCTCTTAGTACAGCTATTTGAAATTATGAATATATGAAAAATGCATTACCCTATATTGTTTCTTTTGTTGACTAGTATATTTAGAGTAAACTACATACATTTTAGTATGCATTATACGTTACTTTGCAAGATCTGTATCACTTTCCCTATATCACAACTCTAAACCTATATCCTATACCCTATATCGCATCCCTACTCGGAACACACTTTTATTCTTTTCGGAGTTCTTCGTGTGTGTTCACAATAGGCTAGAAAATATAATGTGTAACATATTTACTTCATCTGTAATAATAACAAACTGCTATAATTTTACAGATCATGTGATATTTTGCTATTTACAGCAATATTCACATTTCTTATTGGAAACAAATCAATGGTCTATTGTTGAAATATGTGATATAAAGAATGATACATGGTCAAACATATATCACATTCTATATGAACCATCGACCAGTATCACACCTCCGGCAAAAGGCCCTCGGGGTGATATTGGGTACTCGGTTTGGTAAAACATGTAATTTCTGTTTGGCCATCTACTATCATAGATTAATATTTTTTCGTTCTACTATGACGTCATTGAGGAAGGATTAACTGTATTTTGTTTTCAATAACCTTAATGCACGTTCCCCACGTGATTGACTGAAAAAAAATACAGTTAATCATTAAAGTCAACTATTATTATTAGGAATAACAATAATTATAGCAATATAGATAAAGACATAGACAAACAGACAAACATGGAAAATTGAAAACACGAAAACACAATTCACCCTGGACAACGTTTAACGTGATAGGTTGGGAGCAGTTTGAGAAAAATAAAAGACGTGTACGTTTGATGTTTATTTTGGTTAGTTAAATATGTTATAGAAATTAATTTCATGATACAAATTAAGATGTTATTTATGCATAAAATCATTTGGCATTCGGGAAATATATTCGTTTGAATGAATATATATTACCGTGTAAATCACTTCATTTATTAAATTTTCTTATGTAATAAAATGCTGAATTTTTTGTACAGACATTAAATGATGTTTCATTTAACGATCATTGATGAACTGTATTTCCACTATCAGTCAAATTATGAATTTTAACTAATTCTAAAAAATTAAGCCATTGCTAGATAAATTTTTAAAAAAATCACACCAATATTTGAAAGAATTCAATTTGTATTCAATATTCAATATTTACCTGTGCGTCATGTAGGTGAAATTACATGTAAATTATAATATATGGAAGATATAAATAATCAAATATTATAATAATTAAAACTAAAAAGATAAAAAGTCGTTTCTGCAAGCCATTATAACCTGACTCCCAACATTAATTTTTATAACTGGAAATTCTCTGCCAAAGGAATTACCTGGAGAAACCATTTAATGTTTGATCGGATATAGAAAAATCATTACAAATCCGGGCGCTATGTATACTCTTACATTTTTCTACACGTACAAATCCAGATGTTGGAATAAATTATTGATGAAATGTAATAAATAAATTTTGAAATTGTTTATTATGGCACTGCAAGACAAAAACGAATGGGGAACCAGAGGGAGTTATCTTTTCCTAACCAATGTAGGTAAATTCTCTCCCTTATGTCCTGAGGCTAAAAGGGGGACAAATTTATTATCTCCCTTACCTACATTGGTTAGGAAAAAATAACTCACTCTGGTTTCTCATTGCTAGAATTGATTTCAAGCAAATATGATATTTGAGTAGCTCGTGACACGACTTCTATCTGCAGAAAAGAACGTGTCTATATGGCAAGCCGTTTTACTATCTATTCTAACTTCAAGATATCTCATATAATATATAAGATATCTTATATAATCTAGTTTTTATAAGATATCTTATAAACTTTATAAGATATCTTATATACTTTATATGGATGGATGGATGAATTATTGTTTAACGTCCAGTGGCAACCAGGTGCATATCAGGACGAGAACATGTTAATATGATAATGAATATGATCCCTGATTTGTACTAGACCGACACGCTAAGTTGGATTTTTAATGTGCTAGCTCACGAGGTAACTATCCGCAGGAAGACATATCACCTCACTCGGACACATTATACTGACTCCGAGCCGACCAGTCTTTGCTCTTACTCCTAGATGCCGCGTGCTTGGCGGAGAAGCATCAAATACCCATTTTAATGTCTTTGGTTTGACCCGGCCGGGGATGGAACCCGCGACCTTCCGCACTCGGGGCGAGCACGCTACGGTATATATATACTTTATAAGATATCTTCTAAAGTTTATAAGATATCTTATAAAGTATATAAGATATCTTATAAATATTTTTTATATAAGATATCTTATATACTTTATAAGATATCTCATATATTTTATAAGATATCTTATAACGAAAATTATATGAGATATCTTATAAAGTGTATTAGATATCTTGAAGTCAGAATAAATAGTAAAACGGCTTGCCATATGTCTACGTTAATTAATGATCTACGTATGTTTTAACTTGTCTTGGTATGTTTATAACTAATCTACGTATGTTTATAACTGATCTACATATGTTTGTAACTGGTCTACGTGTGTTTTTAACTGGTTTACGTATGTTTGTAACTCGTCTACGTATTTTTGTAATTGGTCTATATATGTTTGTAACTAGTCTATGTATTTTTGTCACTAATCTACGTATGTTTGTAAATGGTCTACGTACATTTATGTTTGTAAGTGATCTATGTATGTTTTGTAACTGGTCTAGGTATGTTTATAACTGGTCTACGTATGTTTGTAACTGATCTCTAAGATTAATAGGCTAATTTTATTATTTTTAAAATATTTTAAAATACTCTCATTGGATGAAAACTGTCAGGTGATTCAAAAATATATTGAATGATTTTACAAAAATTGAACATCGCGGGAAACAACCCTATCGTTCACCTCCAAACATCCCAATTTCCCCCCGCACGGAGACAGTTGCATTTTCGCGGGAAACAACCCGATTGTTCACCTTCAAAAATCCCAATTTTCCCCCGCAAGGAAGACAACTCGGCTATTCGTCTGCATTAAAAGTCATGAGAGTCAAATTATGTCTTGCTCCTGTGGAAAAAATAAAAAAGCAATTACGGTCCTCATTTTAGATAGACATTTAGATTTGGCAACCCTTGACAGGTTTTTTAAAACAACTCTCTCGGGTTGCCAAAACTGAATGTCTCCCTCAAATGGGGTATAGTATCATTGGCATGTCCCATCCCACATTTGTACGAGAAAAAAAAGGTATTTAAAGTTGTATATACATGGTAAGTATTGCAAAAACCCTTTGCATTTGAACCTAAACAAAGTCAGAAATATTGATCCACATCCGGGTCCCGTTTCTCAAACATTCGTACGACTGCGATTAGTCGTTAATGTGATCTGATTTCCGGTTTTCAGTGTCTTTGTTCTATTGACGTCATGGAACCAGTCTCAATCGCAGTCGAACGAATGTTTGTGAAACGGTCCCAGAAAACAAGCCAAGATATGCCAACGAAGTTAAGATAACTTTGTCTGGAATAGGCGGATCTTCTTCCGCCGAGTTTTTTAATACCGGAATTGTTGGTTCATTTGGGCTTGGTTAAGTTGTTATATTGTCCTTTTATTCGTTTCTCTTTCATTTTGGAAAATCTTTATCCTACATTTGACAACTTAATCACACAAAATTATAGAAAATAACATAATTTGCAGAATTTCCGCCAATTGCTTGTTAAGATCCCCTTAGCAAACAGAATTCGTTGGTATATATTTAAAAAATTCACAACGAGACGAAAATGATGGCGTTTTCAAGACTTTCTGTCAATTATTATTATGTAATAACGACATCGGTATTTGATAAATTGGACGAATTGTGGAATACATCACACTTAAGCTTCAAATGTAGTGCTGAAAACTTCATCATTAGTTAAGATAAACGGTATCCTTTGGCGCTTAAATATCATTTATCACTTATCCAAATTAAGCAAAAAGCTGTTAATACGTGAAGATGCTGTTCTACAGAGGCATAACCGTTATCCATTGTCAGCTTGACGGATAGTCAATTTAAGGTAGGATCTATTTCTATTTCTTTCCAGTTTTGTTCAAATACTTTAAGTTTTTATTTTGCTTTTCTAGCAAAAGATCGTTCTTGACTGCTGTTATTAAAAAGAACGATAATTATAGGGACATAGATAAAACATAGACAAATTTAGTCACATTTGAATTTATTACAATTTTTTTAATTACAATTTATTTCCCAACGTTTTTTTTTCCACTAGCGTATCTATGATGAATGTTAGTGAAGAAATTTACATTGTGTGCATGAAATCAAGTTGTTTTTATAGCTTTCCATTTGACAAATCTACATGATTGTACTTGCGTCTCCGGAGAAAATGATTTCAATCCCGGTTTTTTAGTTTAAGTTCAAATTGCTACTGCTTAGTTTCTGTGGTTTCTTGTTGTTATGTGGTTTTTTTTTTTTTTTTTTTTTTTTGGTGGTTTTTTTTTTTTTTTTTTTTGGTTCTTATAAATGAACCGTGTGGAATTTGTCTTTTGTGCCTTGCCTTTGCTTTTCGGTCTTTGGACTTTTCCCACTATCGCTTCGGTATTCTTTTGTCGATATATATATATTTAGTCGATTCATAATACATTACTCGCATATCGATTGGTTGTTTATGATGTCAACGTTTTTGAACATTTCATTACAAAGCGATGTGCTTACTAGCAGTTTTCTGTTACTTATAAGCACTCTCCATATTCCCTTCTAATCACAATAATCCTATATACGCCTGTTCCATTAGCTAAAACTATTTTCCATTAGAGGTATACATAATTGATTTTTTTTTAAATTTTGTTACCACTGTCTAGTGTTTAATATTTTTTAATTTTTTATTTTCTTTGTCTGTTATCGGAAATGCCTGTACCAAGTTGGGACCATTACGCTTATTTCCACTTTTCCGGCGCTTGCCTTGATTTTGCCTGTTATATATGGACCACCCCCATTTTTTTAACCATTCCTTTTGACAACTGCCTTGGAGTTCGATAATTTGGTCTAAGATTCCTATGTCGCCAAACGGACTTTTTGAGAATAGGCTGAAAAAGGCTGTTTGATTTAGATGAATCTTCGACTGTATGATGTTATGGTTTTTACTCATTTTTTCTTTTCTTTTTTTGCAAAACTGATTTGACTCTTAGGTTATTTCGACATTTAAATTTAAAAATAATATATAGAAGCACACGTGGGATAAAATATTAATGACATTACGCATCTCTTAATGAAGGTTTGGTTTTATTTCTTGTGTAGATCGAAGTTCGTTGCAACATTTATTCCAGACTTGTAAATACCAATTCGATATGAAAAGGACTTTAGAAGATAACGAACTATACTTTAACGCAAGCCGATCCATATAAACATTATATTTGTAAATGGAGGCGTTTTATAAGCACAATACGTTTTTTCTCCTCTCTTTTGTCGTTTATTGGACTTGTTAAAGAGAGTACATGCAAAGTAACTATAATTATCCATAGTTGAATGAACTTGACATAAGCAACATGGCGGGTTTTTATAACAGACAGGAACTACTTACCCATCCGGACCACTTGAGTCAGCCCGTTTTTTTTTTTTTTTTTGGTCGGGTTCATGTTGCTCATAATTTGTTTTAGTTTTTTGTGTTGTGTTTCTGTTGTTTATTTTTGTTTTTTTATTTGTTTTTGTTTTGTTTTTTGTCAACTTTCATATTTGCTACAATTTTCACTGTTAACTTTGGGTATTTAACACTTAACAGCTCAATCTTTCAGTAGGATCAACTGCTATTTCACAATTAAGAGGGTATTATTGTGTCTGAATTTCGAATGAAGTCCGTATAAAAAATCACTCATTTCAATTCAAATGTTGATGTACAATACAAATTTCCCTTATTATAGAACAAATCTAGAAGGAATAAAGCGAATATAAAATCGCTTTAGTTTGTAATAAGTATTATAGCGACTTAAACATGAGATTTGAATATTTAAAACAGAGGATAAATAAGCTACATGTAACTTATGCACCGACTTAGCTCACAAAGAAGGTCCTTGAATTTGAAATCTTTTGGAATTTCAAGAAAGTTAGAGCAGTTCGGAATCTTGGACTAGTGAAAAACTGATTCAGCCTTAGTCTTTTTTTCGTTGTTGTTTCATTGAAATTTACCCTATATCTCCTTTCATTCCTATTCCAAATTTTTGGTATATGTGAGTTGTCTCCCATTTACGGAGTTATCTGCTCTTTGGAGGTGTCTTACATAGAAATCAATGCGCAAATTGTAATTTTTCTTCCTAATAGCGAGCGGTTGTGAGGCATATGGGTCATTTAGAAAAGTCTTTGTTTAATGGGAGCAGCCATTATGCAATCCGAAGAGAATTTATTTGTTAAAGCCAATATGGCCACATTGT
The DNA here is from genome assembly GCA_028015205.1 of Mytilisepta virgata. Classification (NCBI taxonomy): domain Eukaryota; kingdom Metazoa; phylum Mollusca; class Bivalvia; order Mytilida; family Mytilidae; genus Mytilisepta; species Mytilisepta virgata. The sequence goes on along the minus strand of CM051517.1, from coordinate 66,320,218 downwards.
GCTATGTACTAAGGTTAGAAAAATTTTCGTTCGCCGAAACGGAAGTAAGTAAAGTAAGGGAAAAACTGGCTTCAAATTATAATTTTAGAGTCAGAAACGTGATACCGGAAATGAATTTCTGGAAAGGGCTATTGCTGTGCTCGCATCATCGGCCACGCCAGCAGCATATTAATTTCCTTCATATACAATACCCATGTGTTTTAAGATATATTTTTCCATATTTTTTCGATGTCGGATGAAGGCATCCTGCCTTGGTTCAATATTTTCAGAAAAAAAATTATAATTTATTTTTGAACTTCATGTCAATATACATGTAAGACAATTTCTGTCATGAAAATGTAACTCATGCATAGATGTATGGAAGACAACCCCAATATCCATAAGTGTGGAATACAGGATTGATAAGAAAAAACAAATGGAGAGGGCTTTAAATGCTGTTCTTCATCAGGAAAAATCTATATTCTGTCTTCAGCAAAGAGCCAAAATCTGTCAAGCCGTATGTAATTAAGGATTGACTGTATTTTTTATACATATATAACTATTATAGTAATAAAGGTTTTTTTGAAGGAATCTATCAATGTGTAAACTCGGGAAATTTACTCATAAACTAAATAAAGTCCGAATGACCTTATGCATAGTTTGTGAGTGATAAGCCCGAGTTTACACATTGATAAATTCCGTAAAAATAACCTTTATTACTTATAATTCCAAAGTAATGCAGAAATATGACGTTTTTCATTTGAAATTAACATTTTCCTCATGCACTATATTGCATGCGTCCGTATTCATACGCACAAAGTCATGAAAGGAATTTATCAAGTTATAAACTTTTTATCGGAAGTTGCTGTTAGCCACTGAAATTACTGCATTTGATGTTTTGGAAAAACCCGCTTAAAACTCGGAATTCCCCTTTATGTCGTCATATTAACAAATTATTTTATGATATACTGGACGAAAAAAATTCAAACAAAATAAGCATTACACTTTGAAAAGTGGTTATGGAAATATTGTCATCCATTAAAAAAAACAAAAACAAAAAAAACATGAGATAAATCGGGTAACTCAAAAATGTTTGTTCTTTTTGACATGCGTATACGTGTATACTTTTCATCTTAATATCTTTTAATGTCTGCAGGAAACAGAGCTTCTTACTCTTCCGGAGCACCTGAGTCTACCCCCGTTTTTTTGTGGGGTCCATGTTGTTCATATGTTTTTAGTTTTTAATTGTATTGCTTGTATTGTTTTGGTCTTGTCTTCGTTGTTTTCCGGAGTTTGTCAGTTGTTTCGATTTCCCCTTCTTCGAATATCCATTTGGTATGACTTGACTTTACTTAATGTAACATCTTTTCAGACGTCTTCAATACTTAACGTCTAAAATTGTATTTAGAATGAATGACAATTCCACATCTTACTAAATTCTGTTTTCCTTGCGTGACATTTGGTAAATTACATTATTCAAGATTTACTTTTCAAAGAAGGATGATCCATTTTAATGCCAAATGATGACCAATAGGCTCTTTACAAATATGATATTTACGGAAATTAATCTTTCGAATATTTAAAACGATGCTCACAACGATTTAGTTACTGTAAGGCGTTGTGTAATGCAGATTTAGAAAATATAGTAAGGTCGAGTTTCCTTATATTCTATAGAGAGTTTTTGTGCTATAGTCAAATATTACAGTTCTTCAATGGAAGGAGTAAGATGTCTTTAATGAACGCAGGTCTGTTGTTTTAAGATTGTGATACGGATTTGGTACAATGGAGGAGATCAAATTATCGAGTTCACGTCGGTTGTTTTAACATTTTGGCCCATATATGGGGCAAGGGGTGAGATCTCATTAACGAATGCATGTCTGATATTTTTTTCAAAATTCCCCCAAAAATATCATTAACATTTTGGCCCATATTTGGGGCAAGAGATGTCTCATTAACGAGTTTACGTATGTTATTTTGATATTGTAAGAACGTTTGGGCAGGAATGCGATCTCAAAGAGCAATTTTATGATTACAGGATAAAAACAACACAAAGTCGTTGTCGAAAAATATATAATTTATTTGGGCTCGCTGCGAAATTTTCATTTTTTGACCATGACTTTGTATTGTATATCATAGTAACAATCAGCCAAACGAAAGAACAAAAGTAAAAGACTCAAAAACACAAACTACAGACTTCTATCTACTTTATTTTAATTGCTTTCAGAGGAAAATCTACAAAACGAATGACACATCTCAGAATTCAATCGTAAAAGACGAGATATTAGACAGGCGACAATAAGAATTGGTGTATTTAGTTCTAACTGTATGTATACAATATTGGTTTCATAATTAACGCAATTCATACCGTAAACAATATTTTACCATACATATTTTTATCTATCATGCTTGCAGATGAATATATTATTTTTCATTTAGATTGGTCTACCTATTAGCCAATAACAAGCATTGTATACCAGTTGATATTTGATTAAATACGCCTGTTACTGAAAAATCAACATTTTATGTGCATTTACGATTCTACACAATAGTTTGTTTTTCAATAGTGACACAATGAATTGTATATTTTTCACTATGGCCAGACGAAATGAATTGCATATATTTCACTAGTGGCAGACGAAATGAATTGTTTGAAAGGACAAATTTATCACATGTCATCAAACTAGCTGAATTACTTGGAATAAAATATTACTATTTTCAGTACAGATTCGTGTGCAGGTAGGAAAAATATAGTAATACATTAATTCAGTATTGAAATTTCATGATAAAAAAGATTTTAATTTATTTTTTAGAATGACTATAAAACAATCCATGAGCAAACTTTTTGACACACGTAATACCAAGTATTTTTAATGATTTTTATTAAAGTTTTCAAGTTTTTTGTAGAAAAAAAATCCGTTGCTTGATTATTTTTATTTAAAATTTCTCGTTATAAAATATTAAGCTGGGGTTGTAAATGAGAAAAGGTTATTGGTGCCAAGGAATACTTATGGAAGTTCAGTATAAACATATGCTTATACCATGCATGCTGACAAAATACTTTATCCATTAAAGACTGTTAGAGAAAATATTATTTGTAAATATCGGTAAAGTATGGTAGCCGAATCCGGCCATTTCGCCTTTTCGCGTTTTAGCGTTTTCTCCTTTCACTTTCACGCGAAATCGAGAAATCGAGAAATCGGGAAATCTTAATCGAGAAATCGTGAAGTGAAAGGCGAAAACGCGAAAAGGCGAAATGGCCGCATCCGGCCACCATAGTAAAGGAATATACCGAAAAGAATAGATAGTGACTGAATAACATCCAGGGAAGTGTCAAGTCCACTGAGGTGTTAGTTTTAAAAGACGTGAAACCCACATGAAGATTTCAAGTCTAATTTGTGAGACAGAAACTTCCTACCGGCCAGTCAGTTTGTGATGACGACCAAATACTAGGGAAAGCTTGAATTATGTAATTATTTTCAAAGAATGTATAACTACTGAGTCATTGCCACTGCCCAAGGGTACCTATCATCAGCTCAGTTCGATACTAGCCCCCGAAATTGACCTTAAATTTACTTTTACAAAAATGTTAAATATTGTGAAACTAAGGAGTATCTCCATCGTGCAAAACTCTGTCCTTAGATGGGTTTGGCTTTACATTTGTTCATTTCAGTGTTTTTAAATTTTTAGGCCTTGAGCACAACTGACGAGTCGAAATCAACGAAATGTGCACATTTTGTGCATCAGATTGGTTATAAATAATTTAATATCATACCGGTATGATACAAGTGATGAAATATACCAATATTGGAAATTAATAAGTGTCAACTCATAATTTTTATACATGTATACAGAAATAGATGTCGCATCAATTAACAGAACATAGGACTGTAAGCACACCTACTGTAGGAAGATAAAAAATGGATACCCGGGATTTTTTTTTCTTTCAAAGTTTGTCTCAGGCTGCACATGAAGGTCATATACATTCTTATGTACCAGTAGAGGGTACGGGTTTTTCAGTTCTACAATAGAGCCTATAGTATTTATTTATTTATTTTCGTTAAAGCGCTTCCTGGTACATGCAACAATATTTTGGCTTTAAAAGGTATCATAGCGGATAAAATGTCCCCCTATTAGATTTGTTTACTCTGTTATTGCCCAAACTATCCTACCAACAAGCTTTAAATGACTTGCCTACATGTGACATTAATACTGGAGTTATGGTTAGACATTTTAACTCGTGGCTTCAAGACGCCATTATGATACTGAATATAGATACTTTGATTTTTATACGTCATAAGTACACAAGGAAATATTAATAAAAGTCACTACAAATGAAATTGAATGTATATTTGAAAAAGGGCGTACGGACATGAAAATAATTCCTGCAAAAATTTCGTACTAAATCTATTTTGCGCGCAGTTAAGATCGCCTAATATAGCACGTGCTGTTTTAATACTCGCCTGTGAAACATTTTACTACGAGTACAGCTGAATAAAAACAGTAACCAGAAATTCTTAGTACAGAGATTTAATGGTAAACGCCGATCTGCTCTTCGGCACGCGGATTGATATTTTAGATTTGTTTTAGTTGCGGTTTTTCTTTCTTCCGTATTTGTATTTCTGATGATTACAAGTTTCTTTTTATGTCTGGACAGAATATTTTAATTATCAAACTGTAAATTTATAGAGAACAATAGATGTCTATTACTGATAATGATATAACACAAACAAACCATTAGAAACAAAGTATAAATCATCGGAAAAACAATAAAATATGCAAATGATACAAATACAGGGAAATATACACTGATGTCAGATTATTGAATCTATTTTTTGTTGGCAGAAATATTGCTTTGCTTATTACTAAATAATTACATTTCAATACTAGTATGGTATTGCGAACCATCTTGCTTGACTAACACAGTCTTTTTTCTTGCAATATGAAATCCGCTGGAAGTATTGAGACTGATACAGTAATTGTGCTGGACAGCCTGATGAAGGGGTCAGTTGTTCAAAATTAAATCAAATTTTTCATTTTCAAATATAAGCTCTTTGGTTACATAATAAAAACTGAAAATATGCAAAAGAATTAATCTGTATCTATGAAAAAAACTGTAAACAAATATTGCTCAACAAAGAAAGTCATTGAAAAGACTAGAGGCTCCCAGGAGCCTGTATCGCTCACCTGGATTCAATTTGCCAATCAATAGCCACAAAAGGATCTTTGAAACAAAAGTATTGGACATAACTCTGAAAGAGGGCAATCTAATAACCATGGCTGCCAAGTCTAGGTCCAATTGACCAAATGCTTACAAACAAGATTTTTTAACGAATATTTACATAAGATCCTATGTTAAACTAAATTTGGCTGTGTTGACAGTCCAGGTTCATTAGACCCAATTCTCAGAGAAGACCACCTAAGGACCATTGCTACCAAGTTGGTTCCAATTGGCTCAGTGGTTTCAGACAAGAAATTTCTTAATGAATTTTCCATAGGGTCCTACATGTATATTAGGCTCATTTCAGCTGTGTCGGCCATCTTTTTCAACAGTCCGGGTCATCGGACAGAATTCCGAAAAGGAACCACCTAAGGAGCATAGTAAGGACCAAATTCTTTTTATTTTTTGACAATAAACATTATTTTATTCAACAATCTCCTGTTACAACCCCCCTTAACTACCCAGGAGTGTAGCTAAGGGTTCCTGTATTACAATCTCAGTACTGTCCAGGATTAAACAGCCGAGAAAAAAATCCACTGACTTGTAATACAATATATATAATCTAAATTGAAAAAAAGAAACGATCGAATTCACCCAATCAAATTATAAAATCGAGATCACCAAGGTCACGATCGTCATTGACATAAACATTGAGTTTAAAGGAATATAAGTGTATTCAAACAGTAAACAATGTGAGTATATATTTTGTTAGTGATATTCACTAAATATTGTTTACATGATCCAATAGAACCTTAATGTAGGAATTAATATTTGGTTTCTGATTTTCTTTGAATTGTAAACGCAGATTTAAATTGTTTCTTAGCTCGTTGCAAAATTTACGCTTTAGCTCGCTGATGTTAAATCTTAAATTTTCATGTTTAATTTTATTTCTTGTAATCCAAATGGTCCATTTAGCAGACAATACTATAATATTTGATAAGATAAGACCCTTTAAGGGGCCTTCGTAAAAACCTAGTACCATGTTTCTTTCATTCACTGTAAAAGAACGTGTAACATCGGTTACCTGAAGCAGTTCATTGATAAAGGTGACAAAAGGGTAAATAACTTTACAATTGTATAACATATGTGGTTGTGTCTCAAAATGAAATTTACAAAAGTGACATTTTCCATTGACAGTAGATAATCCAAATTTGTTAAGTCTGAATTCTGTAAAAACAGTATCATGTAAAGATTTAAAATGAAAATTTGCAATTTTACTTTTTACTTGTAACTGCTTGATAATGTTCCACACCACATCCCAGTCAATAGTATTATCAAAAAAATTTTCCCATTTGTGCATTGCTTTTGGCACGGCTGTCGGATTAATAACTTTTTGCACATCCCTTGGTTTAAGTTTACATAAAGATAAAACATTTCCCGATTTAGACAAAATTAATAATTTATCTATACAAATATTGTACTTAATTTTAGCTGTTTCAATAGATAAGCCTTTCAGAATATCTATATAAGTGCTAGGAATAGCCGACTTTATTCTAGAGTATTCTGCGATGCAATTTCGTTTATCAATAAGACGATTGTAAATAATGTTACAAGGTTTGAAATTTTTTAAATTGTCGTCCCAAATATCACTTATTGTCTTTAAATTACTTTTCAAAAATGGTTTGAAAAATAAACTTTTGCCCCCAAACTTTATTTCTCTATTACAAAAGAGGTTGAAATTTTTCAACCACATCTTACCGAGAACATTCCAAGCTTCTTCGTCAGAATGAATAATTTTGTATAAAAGTTTAATTTTTCGACTTTTAACAAAAGAAAAAATATTGATCATATTAATACCACCCTCTGAACGATCTAAACAGCATACAGTCCTTTCTAGTTGATTTATTTTGTCATCCCAAGTAAAGGCCAATATTAATTTGTTTATTTCATTCAAGTAATTATCAGGAATACCACGCATGTCAATTTCATAACCAATTAAGGATATAACAAGATTCTTGATGATCAATGTTTTACCCTTAAATGACAGATTTCTAGTTTTCCAGACTTGGAGACAGCTTTTGATTTTATTGATTTTTGGTTTCCAAATCATATCTTCATCGATATCGTATCCGTGATGAACCCCTAATGTTTTAACGTTTGATTTTATCCATTTTATTTTGGTAAAATTCTTGTTCAAACTGGCTAATTGGTTTCAGACAAGAATATTTTTAAATGGATTTTCCAATACGGCCCTATGTAAGATTAAGTTCGGCCATTTTTTATGACAGTCCGTGTCATCGGAATCAATTCTGAAAGAATACCATTACCACTACTAAGGACCATTACTTCCAAGTCTTGTTCAAACTGTTCCGGTTGTTCAGACAAGAAGACATTTAAATGAATTTTCCCATAGGGTCCTACATTGTATTTTAAAGCAGGTTCGGTATCGACGGCCGTCTTTAATAACCCACTTGATAGTTTCCTGGGCTATCCAAGTGAGACTTTACTGGGATACTTCATTGTGGGCTTGGCCATTGAAGTAACTATGTAACAAGCCAGAATTCATTAAAATATTTCTTGTTATTAAAAAAAAAAGAAGAAAAAAGAGATTAGTGTGTGATTGTTGACGTTTTCTGTTATCCCTTTTGTTGTTTATTAGATCCTGAGCTTGCGCTCATCTTTTGTTGTTTATTAGATCCTGAGCTTGCGCTCATCTTTTGTTGTTTATTAGATCCTGAGCTTGCGCTCATCTTTTGTTGTTTATTAGGTCCTGAGCTTGCGCTCATTAATGCGAGCTTTCGTTGTTTACAATTCTTCTATTTTCCTTCTTGATGCTAAACATTAATGTTGAGTTTTTTTATCTATTCGATTTGACATATTTACGCTTAAGTTCTACTTTGTATCAAATTGTATTTTAATTTTTGCCTTTAGTCATAAATAGATGGACAAACTAGTTAAACCCTAATACATATTAATAGGGAATGTCCTAATATTTTGGTCACTGTAGTTTCGTCCTGTTAAATTCTCTAGTTTTTCAGCCTTATTTTATGATATTGGTGTGGTTTCGTTTTCGATAATATATACATTCGGTTATTTTATTTTGGGCATTTTAGGGATCATCGTATGGTATGCTCATTCACACTTGCTGTAATTCGTGTTGTGACCACTAGATGACTCTTGTCGATCTGTTCAATTCTTAGATTGAGTAATATTCCCTTAATTGGGACGGTTTCATAATATAAAACCGCTTTTGTATAATTCTTATCTTTCTCGATCCCCGCTTTTCATTTAGTTGGGGTAAAATTCCAAACAAACAAAACATGTGAACTTCTGTAATAGAAATACTAAATCTGTTCTACTTTACTGCAGTACACAGGGTAAAATTTTCACAAATATTACTTCAACCCATGGTAAAATATCTTATAATGCTATGCATTATTTCTTAAATTAGTAATAAAAACACCACGCAATAGATATAATTTGTCGTAATTTCCGTGTAGTGCATCGACATTGGTATCTTAAAATAATTATTGATAATAGACGGATGTCTATTTTTGTACATTTTATTCTTCAATTCAGTATTCTCTCTTTTCAGATGGATGGAACTTTAAACAGAACTACGCTTACTGATTTAATTGGCTTTATTGACAAAGAACATGGTTCCCATACCAACAGCATTGTCAATTTCGCAATATTCCTTGAGATCTTTACGATAGTTTTGAATGCGTTCTTAATTTGCATAATTACATCCGAGAAGAAGCTGAGAGAACAGTCTGTATACCTTCAAGTCATAAATACGTGCATATCAAATTTTCTAACTGGTATTTTTGTCATTCCTCTTTCAATATATTCTGAATTACAATCATGGCGTCTTGGGCAGCCCATTTGTCATTCTTGGATTACCATGGACGTTTACTTTCCGTTTGTGAACGTATTGATTTTTATTTTTATTAACATTGAGCGATTGATATTGATCTCCGGACTTCATAGATATTCTAAGTGTTCTAAGATATTCATTATATTAGAATTATTAGCTCCGTGGATAATTGCCATTTTCATTATCTTTCCAATATGGATAGAAGGGGCCTTAACAACACCCGATGTCTTAGGAATATGTCTTGTACATTTAAATGAAGATGCTGCGCTGCTGTCGCCAATCATGACATATTTTATTCCGGCATGGATTTGCATAGTATTGACCTGTGCAATACTAATCCGAAATTTCCGAAATGAATCTCCGCATGTTATCGGAAGTTTCATTGGAAGAAATACGAGGAGTTCTCGTCGTTCTTCACAAAATTTTTGTTTGAACAAGGACACACTTTCAATGTCTAGCCTTTGTTTTGCAAATTATATCTATCTGACAATGTGGTTTCCCCACCAATTTGTTAGCGCTTTGCTAGTTTTTTGTGAACATTGCTATCCTCCATATCACGTTTTAGTTGGAATCACGTGGTTAGGCGCTCTTTCCTCCGTAATTTGTCCGATATTATGGTTTACTGATAGAAATATTAGACAAACAACAAAGCTTCTGATTGTATCTCGTAAGTGTACGCGTTCAACATCTACCATGTCAAACACAGACAGCAACGAGATAGAACTCCTTGATAATTGTGAAAGATCGACATCACTTTGAAATATTCGTTTTACAAGTTTTCCTAAGGCTGTGATAAATAAAGTAATTGCTATTGTAATGATTTTTTTTATAATTGCACATATGAATGGACAGCAGCAAATCAAATTGTCAAGACGAAGAGGGCTTCCTGTTATCATCTTCAATACTTGATAATAATAAAGCTTTTATATTTTTGTAATGCTGAATTGCAAGCAATGTACTTATAAGTAAAGTCAAGAAATACCAAAGGGATATTCGAAGGAGACAAAAATCGTAACAACTGACAAACTCCGGAAAACAACGAAGACAAGACCAAAACAATACATGCACTACAATTAAAAACTTAAAACGTATGAACAACATGGACCCCACCAAAAAACCGAGGGTAGACTCAGGTGCTCCGGAAGAGTAAGCAGTCTCTGCTTCCCGCAGAACACCCGCCATGCTGCCCATGTCAAATCCGGTACGAGGAAGGGATAATATCAATGGAACAGGTCCATTTTCATTTTGGAAACGTTTTTTCATACCTGTCAACCAAGTCATGATGACACCCATAAAACTTTAATAAGGATGACTTCAGCTTAGGAGTAACGTACCCCTGTATGAGCAACTTTTAAAGGAGATTTAAAGAACGCCGAGGTTTTTTTTTAAGAAACATACTGGAAACATGATTGACACATTGATACAAATCTGAATGTCAGGTACCATGTGTAGATGTACAATCACGTGGTGGTGTGTTCAATGTGGCCGTATCTCCCTTTTCTAGATCTTTTAGCAAAATCAAAAATTAAGTTTTTTTTAACTCCATGGAAAAAAATAAAAAATAGGAACATTTTTCATCAGCTTTACAACACTATATATTACATACCCAATAGTTATAAAGTCTCATGTTTTTCATGCTGCTTTATACCACCAATGTCAACAACGGAAATTGTAATTGCTTCAAAGCATTTCAATTCTCAAGCCGTACTTTTGTCTTTGAAAACTCTTTGGCTTTTCTCGTGGATTTTCATTGTTATATTTGATACGAACTTGCACCAAAACCCTTTTTTTTAATGGGCTTCACTTAAAAAGCATTGGGCATCTCTATCAAATAAATTCTATGATACCAATTTTTATGCACAAGATGTGAACATTTCGTCGATTTACCACTCATCAGTTGTGCTCAAGACCTAAAATGTTGAAAACCAAAACAACAATCCAAAAATTTGAAGAGCAATTCAAAATCCATACATGATCAAAAAGGGTAAAGCCAAAACCACCAAAGACAGATTTATGCAAGAGGGATATACTCCTTAGTTTTCACCAATTTTACAATTTTGTAGCAATTTCGAACTAGTATCGAATTACTAGCAACTGAGCTGGGATACCCTCGGGGAATTGAAGTCTACCAGCAGCGGCATCGACTCAGTCGTAAAAATAAAATTCTTGCATCAATTTTGATGCACATATGTGCATATGTCGTCGATTTACGACTCATCAGTTGTGCTCAAGACCTAAAATGTTGAAAACCAAAATAACAATCGAAAAAGTTGAAGAGCAATTAAAAAATCCATAAATGATTTTGTCATCTCCAAAATGGGTTGATAGGCCGATATGTGGTCTTATTTGCAAAGCATACATTTTACAAATGAGACTACATATCTGAAGTTATATGCATCGACATCTCTCTTGACATGTCACATCAATGTGATGGCTGCCTTTAAAGGAGGAGGGAATGTTTATCCTTCCGAAACAACTTATGTCAATCCCATTGTTTTCGGGTTTTCACGTTGCTAGTACTTAGCTTTTGTGTTGTTGTTTTTTTTTTTCTAATTTTGTTTAGTCTGCTTGAATATGTTTTTATTCTTTGGTTGTATGATAATGCTATTTTTGGTGCTGAGAAATAGCCCAAAAATTTCACGAGGTTTCCGAGGCAATGCCGAAATAAAATTATATTCAACATGCACTCTATGGGCGCGTCAGTTGTATTATATGCACGGGGGGTCACTAGTGCTTTATAATGGAAAAGGTGTGCTGCCAGCATTTTCGAATCCCACCCTATTTTTATATATATTCTGAGATACCAAGAAAGTCCAACCTAATCATATATATGAACCACTCTTTTCCTGACCCTTTCATATATTTTTACAAATAGTCAATCAAAACTAAATATTTTTGCATGCAGAGGGAAGCATAGAGCAATGATTTTCATTATTCTGGAAATATGACCTTATCATATACATTTTAATAAAAAATAAAATACCTATTCCTATATTTTAAATGGGAAAAATAAACCCTTTTGAGCTGCACAAACGTAGTAACCATTATATATAGGCAGTTACCCCCCCCCCCCCTTCCCCCGTGATTATTTGAGAAGATTAAATGACAAAAAAAATATAATAACGCAAATTATTGTTTAAGTTAACTTTATGATGAATGGTAAATAAAAAAAAATTATAATAAAGGAAGTGATCTATTTTTATTCAAGAAATCATATTTGGTAGCAAAAGTAGCATCGTAGAATCTATTGGTAAATGTTTAAGAAAGGTCATTCAGTGAATAAACCTTTTTAGATACCATATCAAGATATTAGAGAAAACGGATCCGGGGTTAACCTGATGTAACTACAATAAGACTAATTACCCTACAGAAAATACCACGCACAAAGAATAGAAAGTTCCTAATTACAACGTGGAAAGAGTTTAAATCGGTAGGTATTCCGTGTTCTGTTGGTTCTATATCATAACTTTCTGCTATTTTCATGAAGATTATTGATTGTGGGAAAGGGTTATTACAGATATATCACGTTCTAATTTTCACTTCAGGTATCCATGATTAGCTGACATTTAATACAATGATACAATGATATAAAGTAGTACGAATAATGTAACAGACGTTAGTCACATTAGTCCGGAATTTATCTGTGTTTGACGTCAATCGGTCTCTTTTAGAATTGGATGGGGAATCCTGAATTCAGAGCGCATCCCATGCGTAAAATTGGGAAATCTCGAACTGTTTTACGATTAGAACATTTATTTTTCTACCATAGAAACCTTTTTTTTATTCCAATAGCCATTTTTGTCTTTAAAAAATATACATATGTAGTTTTTGGCAATATCCTCTAGTTATTATGAAGTTAAGAAATAAGAGCTACTTCATATATATGACGTCAGCTTTCATTTTACTCACTTTTTGAATTTTGTATTTGTAATATTAACCACCGGAAACAAAGTAGCATTATTCCGTTAACTCTTATGCGGGTAATTCCCTATTTTTGGTACATGTGAGTTGTCTCCCATTTATGGAGTTGTGTGCTCTTTGGAGAAGGTGTCTGTCATAGACATCAATGGGCAAATTGTTATTTTTTTGCAATATATTTTTCTTCATAACAGTATCCTCAACTCACATTAATATGTTTTGGAGACATTTTCCCACATTTTTCCATGTCTGATGAAAATCTTCCCCAATTCAATACTTTCGAAAAAAAAAATCAAGTAATTTTAAATAACAGGTTGTTTAACTTTATTTGCATAAAATACACCCATATGGGTCAAAGCAAAACAATACAATAGCACTTCAATATATATACATCACAATAGACATTAACACAACATGAATACAGTAATTTTAAATACAATTGCAAGACACCTTCTGACAGAAAAGATAACTCATGCATATGGGATACATTTTCAATTCCGTTAATTTTTTATGAACATATATTTATTTTTTATGCATATATATTTCATTTTATAAAATATATTTAATTTTATGCATATATATTTTATTTTTATCAGCATATATTTTATTTTTTGTGAATACTGCAACGATTGACACGCCATAGTCCTGTATTAAAATTCAAAAATTGTCTTTCCCAACGCTGATTTCCTAAAATTTTCAAGGTGAGCAGATTTTATATTTTTGTGTGCAGTTCATTGAATTTCACGTAAAATAATGACGTCACCACAAACAAATGTGAATATATTGTTTCTAAAGGATTGAACCTTATTGACTTTTTAGACATACCTTAAATTGTTATTTTTTATATACATAATTGTAGTAAAGTCCTCAGATTTTCACCAAGAAAATGATTGCAAAAGTATGATAGACACAAAATAGAATATGAAAACCAAGTAGTGTACATTTGTACGTTATCGGACCGGGTACATGTAATCATCAATCGACCTATATCAGACCTCGGGCAAGCCCTCGGTCCAATTTTGTAGTCTAGGGATGAAAACCCGGTCCGATATGGATAAGGTCATAAGTCACCATTAAAGCACCATTCAGGCAAAAGTGTGACTTACAAAGTAATAGAACAATTTCTGGAAACTTGGCAGCATACAAGTATATGTACGGACTACATTTAATTAAGTATAAACGCGTGTAACTATATGTACGGACTACATTTAATTAAGTATAAACGTGTGTAACTATATGTACGGACTACATTTAATTAAGTATAAACGTGTGTAACTATATCTACGGGCTACATTTAATTCAGTATAAACGTGTGTAAGGGGACGACCATTTGATATTCTGGTGGGGGCCAGGAGGATTTTGAAAATAAATAACTCAGCCTTGATAATAATAACAAAAATGAATAATTTGTTCTGTGGTAGTTTGAAAATAAATAACCTCACCTACAATGTATTGAAAATAAATAACTCGGCAGGTCTTTTAAACCATTTTATAAATGCATGTTTTAAAGCACGAGATGGCACCAGATTCTACCAAAATTCGTCTTTTTTCATATTTTTTTCGGGAAAAACTTCCCAAATCTTTTAATAATATATAAACTACACCATATATAAATATTAATGTTTTTGAAATGTCTGAAAATAGGTTTCATTTCACTTGAGGTATATTGTCTCATGAACATTTACCTCACTTTAATACCTTTTCCCATTTTAACCTATACTGTTTTTTGTACTTATGCAATATATGCAGTTTTGAATTCAGAAGATCCACTTCCAGAGGATGATGATTAATTTCGATTAAATGGTACATAATGTATTTCATCTCATTGAATTTATAAAATGTAAGTATAAACTTATTATATATACACACACACACACACACACACACACACACACACACACACACACATATATATATATATATATATATATATATATATATATACTTAAAAAACTCTAACACAGATCTTCCGACGTTTCGGCCAACCGGCCTTCATCTTGGAATTTATTTGGATTGACTACATGTAACGGAAACCAACGTCATAAAAAGGTAATAGTAACGTTAACGTCTATGAGATAATAATAGAATTGGAGAATATTTAACGTCTATTTATAGATGATAAAACGATGAAGAAATTAAACACTTTGGAACCATACGGGATTAATGTTAAATACAGCAACTAATTACTCTTTTTACTTCCTCGTTTTATCATCTATAAATAGACGTTAAATATTCTCCAATTCTATTATTATCTCATAGACGTTAACGTTACTATTACCTTATTATGACGTTGGTTTCCATAACATGTAGTCAATCCAAATAAATTCCAAGATGAAGGCCGGTTGGCCGAAACGTCGGAAGATCTGTGTTAGAGTTTTTTAAGTGTTTGATGCAAACAGAAACTTTTAATTTTTTATATATATATATATATATATATATATATATATATATATATATATATATATATATATATATATATATATATATATATATGCAACATACTGGTATATTTAACTTAAACTTCAGAAATATATATCTGCATTCCATTTTCATGGGCGGGTCCAGGTGAGGGCGTAATGGGCGTACGCCCCCCCCCCCCCCTTTTTAAAAAAAAAAAACTATCGTAATCTGCTTATATTGTATTGAATATGGCAATTTATCATATTCATTAATTCAACACATAATCTGATTTCTTTAAAGGACTATTGTAATGTTAAGTAACGCCTTATACCCTAGAATTTGGAATTTCTCGTTATTGGTCTACTGCTGTTAAGATCCATCCAATCATTTTAATATACCATAGACAATTAATGGAGAGAATTCGGCATAAAAAATATCAAACCCTGACACTTTAACTATAAAATATACATGCTCCAAGTCAGGAACCGTTACATTAGTGCATTTCACAATTATTTTGTGTTTTTTAGCAAAAAAAAGTCCAAAAAAATTTTCACCTCGCTCCGCTCGGCCAAATTTTTATTATACGCCTCCCCTTTCAAATATCCTGGAAACACCCCTGATTTTCCTTTCCCCTTTACTTTAAACAGAGCAATGCACAATACAACATAAATGTACAAGCATGCATTATAAACATTGCATATTTCTATTTGCACCTACAATTCAGTTTCTTGATTTTGCAGTTATGAACTGGGTGCACAGATTTATGGCAATGGTGGCCATTTTTGTGCTTGCATCAAACACAATAACAAATAGCATCTTTATGATGGTCTTAAAGAATACCACAGTGCTGGACAGGGACTGAAACTGCAAGGTGGAACAGCCAAAATTCCGAACAGATACAAGCTTGACTATTTTATTTATTTAAGAATAAAAACATGAATTTAAAAATTGTGTATTTTCAAATATTATAAATATAATTGTGAAAATAAATAAACAGTCCCTTGTTTTACTGAAAATGAAAAATCATGCTTCAACGTTGCAGAAAATAAATAATCTGTCTTTATTTTCCACAAAAATAAATAACCCATCCAAAACAAATCCTCCTGCCCCCCCCCCCCTCCCAGAATATCAAATGGTCGTCCCCTAACTATAACCAAACACCAATTCTAGGGTTAAATGTATTTCGAAGAACTAAACTAAATTTAGAACCTAAAAACCCATTCGCAATAGATGTGCATACATTAATAAGAAATACCCTTCCTCTATAATTATAAGAAAATTACATGTATAAGCATTATTTATTATTAATAATTATAGTTTGTATATGTACCTATTCATAAATTTTGTACAGTTTATATACGGCCCCATTAAACCCTTTTCAGCCATTGTTATGAAATAGAAGACAGGGGTGTAGCAAATATAAATATTAAATTAAAATATGCAATGCTTGAATACAAGTATTATACAATACCAAATGAGCAGTACCAGTGAAAATGAATCTATTTTTTCTACTCATTATCCTGGGGTTCATGATGTGCGAACATAAATTTCTTCAGTTTATAAGATGTCCTCTGAGTTGCTCTATTGAATGCAAAACGGTAGATCCAAGTCCCGCAGAAAATAGTGGATAGGAAAAAACACCTAGTATTCATCCATGGTAACTTGTCAGCTTGATTCCAGTAATTACATATTCTTTTCTTGTAACCATCTATAATAAATTCTTCAGAATAGCACGTGTGTTCCCAATTTCCTTTTGAATTCACACTAGCAATAAATTCCTCTTTCTGACGCAAGAAGTCTTCGGCAGTAAAGGAATCTCCAAATTGTACCGTTGAATCCACCCGAACACGTGTTACTTTACTAGGCGCTAACTCTAAAGTTCTTGGGTCATTTGAGGTGTCCGTAAAATAGTCATATTTGAAAAAATCCTTTTCAATTAAATCTGTCACTCTAACTTGGTAAGTGTATGTATTATATGATGTTGTTCCATCAGCATTATATACAGTCGATGTTCCTGTTCTAGTTTCGAAGTGATAGCATTCTACCTGCATTTCAAGCTTCGGCCTGACGCCTCGAAGCCTATCTAAAAATGACATGCATGACTCATGTTGAAGCATATCTCTAAGGTAACGATATTCTCTTGAACGTGACGATTCAATCATAACCCAAATTATGCTTATAATCAAACAAATACCAGAACAAAAGAACAACAACAATGTAAAATCTCCTTGAATTTTTAAACGTATTAAGATAATAGAAAGCATCAACCCTATAAACCAAATATATACCCAGAAAAAACAATGTAGTGATATTAACCTACAGCATGAAAATTCTTCTACAAACTCATCACTAGGATCATCGTCGTCTTTTTTTCCCTGTGTGGTGTCATTATTAACTACCTCGGTTGTTTGAATCTGAACATCATCTGGCGATGCTGCAGTTCTTTCAAAGCCCTGTTTCTTTTCTTGCTCATCCAGTTGTTTATTTAGCGTTTGGTCCTTCGGTTCTTCTGGTATCTGAACCCGGACTTCGTCAACTGCTTCATCAGAATCTTTCTTATTTTCTTTCTTCACGAAAACATATATTGAAAGAATACAATGGATGAATGGCAAAATAGCCAATTGAAATAAAATAAACAAAAAAATCGTCAAAAACATCTTTCCAACGAAATCCATCTTATTTCCTTACTGTTTGAATCGTCAACAAATATATATCACAATTCTTTTTTTTTACAATATATTTCGATGACTTTTGTCTACTACTGTTAGTCGTGTACAAAATTGCTTTTCTGCTGAAATATACAACTCAAGTAAAATCTAACTTCCTTATAACCATCCGATATTATACCCAGTTTACATTTATTTACAACTTAAAACTGTATTTTTATTTTCGTCTAGATCTTTAAAATTGCGTAGTAAAATCTGTCCTTTACCTTTTATAACTATAGACAATTTCAGGAAGTATTTAAAAGTGCAAGTACATTTGTACATGTAATTGTATATGGATGGGTGCATTAATATACGCACATCCGGGTTATAATGCGAAAAAAATGGAAAATAAGATTTTTTTCGTAGAAAATTAAATAAAGCATTTCTTGCTTTCAAGTTACTGAAAAATATTTTTATTATTTATCTATGACGAAAACAATTTTTTTAAAGACATGAGCCTGAACCTCTTGCCTTTGTTAGTCTTGTGTGTTTTTTTTTTTTTTTTTTTAAAGTTTTGGTTCATTTGTATGACTCGGAGTTTAGTGTGGCGTCCATTTAGCTGAACTAGTATGCATTATTGTTTAGGGACCAGTCGAAGCACCCTACTGGTGCGGGATTTTCGCGCTGCGTTGAAGACCCATTGGTGGCCTTGGGCTGTTTTCTGCTCTTTGGTCGGGCTGTTCTCTCTTTGACACATTCCCCGTTTCCATTCTCTATTCTATGTATATTGAGCTCTTCCTGACTTTAGCCGTGCTTGCTAAAAAAGACCCAGGGTAGGCCCTTTTAGCCTAAAAACGTTTTTGTGAGGCCTAATACAAATTTTTGTACACTGATTCATGGAGTTGGATGTAAAATGGTAGGCTTCTTAGTATCAAAATCATCCGTTTAGGGAACAGCCATTTAACTTCAAGGGGGGGGGGGGGGGGGGGTTTATGGTTTTTTCTATTGGTTTAAAAAAAATTCAAGGTATGGACACAACTTTATTTATCAAACCAAATTATTTTTTTTCTTACCAAGTCGAATCAGAAAATATTTTTTTGACGGAAAGTAAATCTCCCCATCATTAATAAGTGTGGTAAACCTTGCAGGAACCAAATTTTGTTTGAATGTCCTTCTACTTTTAAGGTCAGCATACTCTAAAATTTGGCGGTTCTTCAGAAGATTTTTGCATGTATTTCCCATAGGGTCTTATGTTAACCTAAGTCCTCTGCTGGTGGCACCAAAGTAACAACACTTGGTCAGCACCTTATAAGGAACATTCAGGCCATGTTTGGTTTCAATCAATACTGTACTTCTGTACATTTTTGTTAAATGCCATAGACATTTTCTGTCAAGTTTGACTCTATTTGGCCAAGCAGTTTCAGAGAAATGCTTTTTTAAATCAATCAATCAGAAACAAGAATTTCTCGAGGCGGCCATGTTTGTCGCCTGATCTGGACAAAATGAGGAAACTTTGTAAAAAAAAACCTCCCAAAGATGCTTCCTGTCAAGTTTTGTTCCATTTGGCCATTGGTTTCAGAGAAGATTTCTTTAAATCCGACAATCAGAAAAAAGAATTGCCCATGGCAACCATGCTTGTCGTCCGATCAGGATGGCAAAAATTAATTTCATAAAAGAATTTCCATAGATGTTTCCTGTCAAGTTTGGCTGACAGTTTTGGCCAAGCAGATTTCAGAGGAGAAGATTTTTTTATATCAGCCAATCATAAACAAGAACTTCCAATGGTGGCAATATTTGTAGTCCGATCGGAACGAAATGAGGAAACTTTATAAAGGACCTGCCATATATGCTTCGTGTCAAGTTTTGTTTCATTTGGCCAAGCAGTTTCAGAGGAGAAATTTTTGAAAACTCAGCCAATCAGAAACAAAAATTGCCCATGGCAGCCATGTTTGTTGTCCGATCGGGACAAAATGAGCAAACTTTATATAGGACTTTACATAGATTTTTCCTGCCAAGTTTTATTCTATTTGGCCCAGTGGTTTGAGAGGAGAAGGTCAGGTGAGCTGAAAAGGAACAATGCTTTGATTGTCATGATTGTTGCTCTTCATCTTGATTGTTAATCACTGAAAGGTCAAGTATGACTGATGGGTTGATGAATTATTGTTTAACGTCCAGTGGCAAGCAGGTGCACATCAGGACGACGACTTGTTGATATGATAATGATTATGACCTCTGCTTTGTACTAACCGACAAGCTGAGCCGGATTTTTAATGTGCGAGCTCACGAGGTAACAGTCCGCTGGAAGGCATATCACCCAACTCGAACACATTATACTGACTCCGAGCCGGCAAGTCTTTGCTCTTCCTCCTGTATGCCGCGTGCTTGGCGGAGAAGCAGCAAATACCAATTTTAATGTCTTTGGTTTGACCCGGCCGAGGATCGAACCCGCGACCTTCCGCACTCAGGGCGAGAACGCTACCACGAGACCACCGAGGTCAAGTATGACTGAAAAACTAAGGATGGATGGATGGATGAATTATTGTTTTACGTCCAGTGGCAACCAGGTGCATATTAGGACGAGAACAGGTTGATATGATAATGAATATGATCCCTGCTTTGTACTAGACCGACACGCTAAGTCGGATTTTTAATGTGCTAGCTCACGAGGTAACTGTCCGCAGGAAGACATATCACCTCACTCGGACACATTATACTGACTCCGAGCCGGCCAGTCTTTGCTCTTACTCCTATATGCCGCGTGCTTGGCGGAGAAGCAGCAATGGATCGAACCCGCGACCTTCCGCACTCGGGGAGGGTCGAAAAACTGAAGAAAATCTGTTATTATGTTCAAAATAAATCAAGTCAGGTTTGTATTAAATAATGGCCTAAAGCTTTTCTTGTAATGCATGTGATTTTTTAAATCAACTCTCGAATTTAATTATATTTTTTGGAAAAAATATATCTAAACCAGAAATTTTTTTTCCATAGTTTTGTAAAACAATTTTTTTTTTTGGCCCTTGCTGCAACAGATTATTTGTTTTCCTTCCCTTTGGAATCAGAATATTTTTTTTACAAAAAAACATAACACCCCCAACCCCCCCCCCCCCCCCTCCCATTTTATAGTTTGATGTATGATTTTTTATAATTATAAATTTTATCGTGCTGGAAAGTAAGGAGTGTTCAATCTTAAGACCAAGCTGTTATAATTATGTACAGTGTAATACCAATAGTGTGTGTATTTTTGATTTTGACTGGTCGACAACGTGACATCCGGGGTCTTTTATTTTCAGATTAATGACGTTCACCGTATGAATATGGGTATGAGTATGGGCCAGTAAAATAGTGCCATTTTAAACCGCTCATTGCTTTCTTACTTTGCTGAAAAGTGTAGTTATTATGGAATTATATGTAATAAGAGTTGGTTTTTATAGCAATTTATCGGTGTATAAACTCGAACAGGTCACTCACAAACTTAACAAAAATTCCTTTGTGAGTGAACTGGTCTCCTTCATACACCGATATATTGCTTCAAAACAATTCTTATTACTATAAATAAATAACAGTCTAAAGTACATGTAACTTGATCCTGGAACGGTCCTTAAAAGAGTTCCTAATATAAACATTCACAAAAAATTCAAATCTTATTCGATTTGAAATCGGGGCTAAAGGTAAGTGCGTATTGTTTTTTTTTAAAAGAGTTACTTGTTTCTTTGAGCGTATTCGATTTTAAATATGTCTTATTTCTTAGTGCGTATTTGGTTTTAAATGGTGGCCAATTTGTTAGCGCTTATTCGGTTTTGAATCGTGGCTAATTTGTTAGCGCGAATTGGGTTTTAAATATATTGGCTAATTTTTTAGCGCGTGTTCAATTTGAAATCATGGATAATTTATTAGCGCGTGTTCTGACCGTCAACGCAGACAAGTGAGGGTTAGATCGTGTAATACAGTTAGAGTGTGGGACTACATAAATTGGAGAAGAGTTTAGTTCTGATATGAATCTCCATTTATAAATTTACAACAAAAAACGCTGAGTACTGGAATGGTTTCCACAGAACTGTGTCGCTGGAGTAATGTTATGGATGAGAAAGTGATTAGCCTGACAAAACGCAGATGAAATTCAACACATTCATCTCATGTCAGAGAGAATTGCTACACGTAGCCATATGTCCCCCGCCGCAGATAAAATTCGAAGCCCCACAAGATATACAAAATGTGTATTATTGAAATGGCGCAAAGTATGGATGTCAACACATAATAAAAAAATTGCAGTACAATGCAAATAAAAATTGTGTTCCTGTACTACAATATGCACAAAAACATTAAAGTCCATAACTCCCGTAAAATTTGTCGAATCAAAATTGCAGTGCGATAGGATCAAGTACATGTGGTGACTAACAATCCTGAACGAAATGTGATCAGCGGTCTCAGAGGAGTTGCGTCCACAAAGTGTTCCTATAATGTCGAATGCAGAAAAAAGTTAAAGTCCCATACCTCCCGTAACATTTGTCAAATAAAAATTGCGGTGCGTTAGGATCAAGTACATATGGTTACTAACAATCCTACAAAATTTGAACGAAATCCGATCATCTCGGAGAAGTAGCGTCTACAGATACAGTTGAGCTTAGTTCTCTTTAGAACTGTCCTAAACTGTCAGAAGAACTGTTCTAGAACAGTTCTAGAACTGCCATCCTAACACCTTTAGAACCGTTTATGACAGGGTGTGTCCTGACCTATAACCATTTATGACAGTTATACCCTAGAACCATTCTGGACGGTTCTACCTTAGAACCCTTTATGACAGTTATACCCTAGAACCATTCTGGACGGTTCTACCCTAGAACCATTTATGACCCTGGCAATAGTTTATGAATTTTGAACATCAAAATTATAAGAAATCAAATAGTTTATTTGTTGTCATAATTTTAAAATCAACTTTTTATCACACCGAAATATATTATAGAGTAAAAAAAAGAAAAAATTCAATCAGAATAAAGTTTTTACTAAAACTAAATGATTTAGAAACTAGTCGGTGTTATTTGCTAGTCCACAAAATATTCCTCTACATAATTTTCGACAAGAGAACACTTTAAATCAAGATTTAGTCCCGATCCTTCTCAGTTGAAATTATTGTGTAAACTGTCCATACACGTTATGTCTATGTAATTTCTTGGTGAAATGCACCTCTTATTTCAAAATGGAGGTACTTATCCCAATCATCTTCTACCTTGTCATAACGAAATAAATATCGTTCATACGAGCAAAGAGAATTAATTATATAATATATCAAATGTTTACCATATAAAAATGGTAAAAAATGATAAATTATTAATTTAAAATAAATTAAAATGTTACTGATCTGACACATTTGAAATCTCTGCATTGAAATTTGGGACACACCTCTTTATTCAAATGCTGCATTAATTATTTTAAAATGCAGCGTTATAAAAATTTGAAACCCCGCTGATTTTGTCAGCAAAACGGTTTACCTGTAACTTAAAGGTTGGAACAATAAACATCCGGACAGTCAAGGTACAATATACATGTCAAATCGTTGATTAGTTATAATTACCTGAAACATACAACATGTTACGGAGAACAAATTTCTTCACTCGTAAATTTACTTCAGATAAAAATCACACAAAAACAATATTTCGTTTTTCTTGTGGGTTAAAAAAAATGAAAAAAGCTTGCACCATAGCTCTTTATTACATGTATGTATTTTTTCTGTTTTGTATAAATTGGTCATAAATTTAATATTATTAATTATTGTCATAATTTCACATATTGAAATTATAATGGATGTGAAATGTTACTACATATTTAAAAAAAATGTTTTTAAAAGTTTGGAAAAAGCGAAGACGAGGAGTACGTGCCATAATCAATACAGAGTTATTGGACATGAAAATGGACGGTTCTACCCTATAACCATTCTGGACGGTTCTACCCTAGAACCATTTATGACAGTTTTACACTAGAACCATTCTGAATGGTTCTACGCTAGAACCATTCTGGACGGTTCTACCCTAGAACCATTTATGACAGTTCTACACTAGAACCATTCTGGATGGTTCTACCCTAGAACCATTTATGACAGTTCTACCCCAGAACCATTTATGACGGTTCTACCTTAGAACCATTTATGACAGGGTTGGTTCTACACTAGAACCGTTCTAGAATCGTTCTAGAACCGCCCTCCCTTACAGAATAGTTGAGAGGTTAGAACTGATCTCAACTATAACTGTGACGGACGCATGCAGACCATTACTAGGGCCCTCTGTCGCGTTGCGGCGGGGGACAATAAAAACACCCAAAAGAACTTTTTCAACACGATAGCGCCACATCGCATATACTGTGCGTGATACAGTGGACATTTTTACTATTCTACTGTTTCTATTCAGATCACCAGAGGGTAAGCCCAGTTTACATTTATATTATGATTTGTATTCAAATGAGCACCAGCGGCGACCATAAACTCCTAAAAAATATTAGCAAATTAGTATGAATGGCAAAGGATATCACAGTCTCAAATACGGCTCTAAATACAATCAACATGCATCGATAGGTATAAGCAAACGATGGAAAAATAGATGAAGCTACCATTACATTACCCAACACTTAAAATATTTCTGTAATGAATTCTATGATGCCACAAACTATTCACATTTTGTCGATTTACGATTTGCCCGTTTTTGCTCAAAGCCTTAAGTGTTGAAAACCAAACCAAATTATCCAAAATTTTTAAGGATGATCGCTGGTCTAATAGGAAATAAATAGGAAAATGTAGGATATGAAATTGGTGTTTTAGTTTGAGAGAACATATGAACAGTAAACAAATAAGCAAGAAAAAAATATAGGTTCATGTGCTCATTTTAGAGCTATAAGGCCTTGAAAATTTGCAGGAAATGCGGTTTCTCTGGAATTCTCCTTGTCTTTGCATTGACAACTTCAGTCTCTCAAAACTGTATGAAAAAATAAAAAGGATATCTCATAAAATTTAGTCAAATACCATTTTAAGGTATATATGATTGAATTATAAAAGAAAAAGTGGGGGTTCATGGGCAAAACATTTCATCTTTAAGAAATGGATAAAACCCGAGGATTCCGAAAATCTGACAAAAAGACCAAAACATGACCAGCGAGCATCCTTAAGAGTCGTATTCAAATAATTGCCAAAATATTGAAGAGCCATATTCAAACAATTGCCAAAATGTCCAATCGAGTGAACCCAAAATCATATAAGAAAAGAGCTATGTTCGAGGGAGATACTCCTTAGTTTTTACAAAATTAAATTTTTGTTGTAACAGTTTATTTAAAGTTTTAATTTCGGGATAATATCGATATACTACATTGTAACAATTAATCTGATGACACCGTCCATCAGCGGAGATGGTTATAAAATTTATTATTATACCTTAGATATATTTTTCTATAATAAATACATGCACAATAATTTCACTATTTTTAACATTTTCAGTGATTTAACTATTTTCCCCGGTCACCGGTCAATAGTTTCCAAACTATTTTCCCTCAAAAAAATATTTTCCCTCTTCAAGTTACGTTGTTTCGCGGATTTTTAATCCCGGGCACGGGATTGGCTGGGAGGTTTTAGCCGACCCGTTCGGAAGCTCCCGCGTTATAGGTTATCGTCAATGCTGAATCCCGAGATGTAATTAAGTATTTAGAAAAAGGGATATGTCATGGTGAGAACATGAATTTAAAAAAAAATAATGGACTCTGTCACTCGATCATGCATCTCGGGTACGTACACATGACTTAAATTTTGCCTTAATTATCTCTTGTGTTTCTTTCGGTATAATAAAACACTTACTGACTGAGTAGTCGGGGAATAGTAAGTTTATTGTCCCTCTGAACAACTATTGCCCCTCGGCGTTGCCTCGGGGCAATAGTTGTTCCTCGGGACAATAAACTTACTATTCCCCTCTTACTCAGTCAATAAGTATATACTATGATAGATGCACCAATTTTGATGCACAAGCTGTGCACATTTTGTCATAATTTTTTTATTTTGATTTAAAATGTCATTATGAAAATCAGCTTAACATGTAACATATTTCATGATTAATTAGTATACATACACAGCTTTAAATGATAAATTTTCATACGTCGAGTTTCTTTTTCAGGGTTAATATACCACCGTGTATAGGCGAACATTAGGGGGGGGGGGGCAGAAAATGGTTTTGTTTTGACAATGTTATATACCACAGAACTTGTTGAAAAACCCTCTTTCATCTTGTCATAGACATGTTTGACGAACAGCTTCCGTTTTGACAAACATTTCGACACTATGTGTAAGGTCGCATGGTTTTTAAGGTCTGAACGAACTGTTTGTGTAATTTTCGTACATTCTAAATGATTTTCTTACATGAAAAGGGTTGTCGAGAGGCAACTGTTTCGCCTTTAAACAGTCAGACCCTTTACAATATTTTGTAAGAAAATATTTTTTTCCTTTTATTTGAATCATAATTAAGACTCAATGAAAATAAAATCGTAAGTCTCAAGACTTATGTGCGAGAACAGACTGCAAAGCTGGAGACTGGTAACGTATAGAAGGAAGTGACAATTACCATTAAAGGGTTGTTGTATTGCGGGGGCGCTTTGTACTATCTACGCTTTCTTCAAGATTTGGTTGAAGTATTTCGCCACGAAAGGCGTGAACGGAAAATAGTAAACAGCACGTGCTAATATATACAAACAATAAAATTCAAATTCGGCATTCGCATTACAGGAAATCCAATACTTGAATTGCAAATGTCTTTTTTCTATCATAGTATATAAATGTACGTAAAAACCATTGTGAAGGTCAAGGTTGTGATCACTCAACATCCTGTTTATGAATGAGAGACTAGTAAGTGAACATTTCAGAAATATGTTTTTACACACAGTTTTTTTCCCTCCTTGTCATTGAAATTCCCTCTTAAACCACTGCGCCAATTAATGGAAGATTTTTTTGGAAGGGTCTTAATAATTACAGTTGCAAAAGACACTCCTTGTTTTCAACTGTGAACATATTCTCTAAAAAAAAACTGCTAGATCAAGTAAACTAAAATTTCATATTAAGCGTTGGAGGGGCTCTATGGAATTTTCTAATTGTGAAACCATTGCAAATAGTATTGGTCAAAAATTCTGCTCAGGCAAACGATATAAAATTTAGGAAATTATTTAAGGTAATTGTTTTAAAAAATAAGATAAGGGTTTGGTTTAGTACTTTCACATTTTTCATTTTCAATTCTCTGATGGAATTTAACAAAACAATAGACCTTATACACCCGGAATACGTGTATCTTAATGTTTTCTTGGACGACTAGACAACACTAAAATCTATGAACCCAAAACTGTTTTATCATTCCAGCATTTAGACTTTCGAAATGTCAAAAATAAAAATTTTAAACTTTAAAAGCGAACGCGAATCTAATCGTGGCGAAATAATTTTGGTTCTTATATAGAAATGACATTTAAAATGAAGAAGAAATTTCAGTTTTAACAACAACAAACATGAAGAATAACTCGACAGATAACCGACCTTATGGAATAAAAAGATAACGGGGATATATAGCAAGAAGATTACTGAAGCAATATGTTTAGATAGGGTCAAAGTCCCTATTGCCATCCCCATTCAAATAACCTTCTCGGTTTTCTTTTGTGACAATATTATCAATTAGGCATATCAAGGTACACTTACGCTAGGTGCGTTTTGGGTAATTAGTGAACCATTGTATATACAACCATGAAATACATGTAATGGGCCTCTCAATAACTTCTGGGAAATTTCAGGTTGGGCAGTACGTACACATCACTTTTAAATATAAGTGTAAAAGTTCTGTATGATCGGAAGAAATCCAGGACTTTGTAATTCACTTCTTTCGTTGAATTAAAAGATAAAACCGGAAACCATGACATTTCCTGTTTAGACGGATTCATCTCAAAATTTTGCCGCCTAACTGAAATGCATATATATTATTAAATAATTTGAACAATATGTCTTGACAAATTTCCTAACTCTCCTATAGAGCTGTCTGATAACATGGTGACAAAAAATGACAAAAATAACACAAATTGTGTTCATTATAGTTAAATAAAACATATTTTCCGTCGTAATTGAAATCTTTTCCTGAAAGAAAATATTATGGAATTAATTTAATTTGAATTCCGAGTAAACAGCTTTTTTATTTAAAATGATTTCATCGCTAGGTCATGCTGTGAAACTGGCATATATAACACAAGAAGTAATTAAATGCAATTTGTGCTGTTATTTCTTGTCCTTCCGGATAACCTCGCTGCCGTTCCGTGTTGATGGCATGGGCGCATTACTGCGGCGACCACGCATATACTGTTGGAATGCAAAGTATCAATTCTGTGTCCATGTTAATCTCCTTATTGGGGTACCGAGATATGGAAGAAAATTTTATCAAAATAAAAATTGATTTCTTGAAAAATTACAGCACCTCAATGAAGTGGAAATGTACCCAAATGATTGAATGCAACCAAAATTACACGTTCCCATGGCACTTCGTGCCAAAAAAATGAGGCTGAAAAGGTGGATGAATATTTGCTAAAAATCGGCGGGGGGGGGACCCATCCTAATCATTAAAATTACCTAAATTCTTAAACGCTAGTTTGAAATTGTTTTATCTCATATGTCATGTATGTTTCGAAGGAAAAAGCACTGTCGTTTAAAATGATTTATTATTTAATTCAATATTGATTGACCAATTGGAGGCGAGTCTCACATTTATTTCACCTCTAAATGTTCCCTTCACAAGATGTCTGCGCCCAGTATTTTATGAATTGGTACATTGTATCATATACTGACTTTTAGTCAATTCGGAATTAAACATAATTTGTACTATTAGAGTTGTTATTCAATGGCAAAAATTCTATATCAAAAGACAAAAAAAAAGACAAGGGTGTGGCGATTTTTTGCAAATTTAAGAGGCCACCCCATTCAAAAACTGTTTTTGTACGCACACAATGTTCCCTTTGGCTGGCTGTATTTTTTCCATCCGCTGTATGATTTCTTATGAAAAATCTTTTTAGAATGCCTCTAGATATTACCATTTCCTAATTGCATCCTATTGAATTTCTTCATTAATTCGTTTTGTGGGATTTTCTGACATTTACTTTTTTGAAACAGACTATAACCTTCTAATGCAACAATTTATATGTTCAATGTAAAATACGTGTATTTGAGAAAATATAAGTTAAGATGCAGCATACGAATTCGATTGGAATGGATTTTGACGATTTCGACCTTAAAATAAAAGGATTTGTAAATCGGACAGCAGAGCCTTATTTGAGTTGTGGAGGATAATTCTACCTAGAGATGAAGTTCCATACTAGTTTCATCACAAAAACATATAAAACGAATTATCATTGCATCCCCATTTTAACCCCTGCCCCCTCCTCTTTTTTGCAACACTCCACGACCTTCATTCATATTTTTCCTCTCCTTTTTATCATATTATGAAAGGAATAAACTCAATACCACAATTTTATAACATAAATTAAATGTCCAAATTTCGTCGACTGATACATTATCGAAATTTGATAGTAGGAAAAAAAATAATAATGACGGTCGTGGAGCGTTTCTAAAAGGGGGGATGCAACCAGGTGTCTGTGCTTCCGGAAGTAGAATATCAATATTGAGCCTGTCCGTATTTAGCTTGTTTTTCCGTATTGAGCCTGTTTTTTCGTATTGGTCTAGTTATTGATATTTATTAGCTCTTGACATCTAGTATTGAATGAGCAATTTTTAAACATATTTTACATAACTGGTTAACAATGCTTGATGTTGATTTTTATTTCTTAAAAAGCTTAAAATTTTGTAAATTTGAAATTTTGAAGAATCAGCTGATTTCCTTAGTATGATTAACTGCCTTCCCCGCGAATTTACTGCATATTTATTTAATACATATACTGACTAAAGTTCGTAAGTGTTTAGAATTACAGTTTTGAAAGGAGGTACTTAGAACGTTGAGCTAACCTTACTGTAATTAAGTTTAACACTTAAACTTTACACTTGAATTCAATTGTACTTTAATCTAAGCTTTACACAAAATGGGCGCGATGTAGTGTTTATATTCAGTTTTGAAGAAACTGATTTTATAATATCACAAAATCCAACTACATATATAACTATGTGGGGGCAGTCGTAAACGACAGTTATCCTTGCACTTCCGACATGTTGGTGTATGAGATAGTGCGCCATTCATTTTTGCCATTTGCACAATCATATATTGAAATATGGACCCACATTTTTGAAAATAAAAATGGCAAAACCATATATCGCATCTACTGCGCATGAATGACAATATTGTATAGAAATAAAATTAATAATGAAAGAGGGGTTTCGGTCACAAGAAAGGCGTGAATGACAGATCGATAATAATATATCCGATATAATAATAATCTTTAGATGATCATTTTCATACTAAATGTATCGCACAATCAGTTCTTTGTTTTTCCGTGGGTAAAAATTCCTTTATTAGGTGTTTTAGTTAAAAGTTTTATCGGATGAACACAGTCAGTTCTTTATATTTCCGCGGGTAAAAACATATTTCACATACGACTTCCGAGAAAAAAGCCATTTCTCTGAAAAAAAACGAAAACAAAACCAAACGCTTAGCCGGTTAATAAGAAAATTAACTATGTCAGTATTTGCATAAACATGTTACCTCATCTATGTTTGATATAATTTCTACGTCATTATGTTTGATAGACTTTTAATACTGATTTTTTTAATAACAGATATTGACAAATTTCTGTGTGGTATCAGGTTTTAGGATTTAAAAAACTATATCCTGGTCAATGTTTGAAAACAATAACATAAAAAAACATGATTATGGAAATTGTATGGTAATAAAAATAGTCATATGACCAAACGTACCCGGAATACGTCTAGGGTTCAAAAAATCACTTTGGTGCCAGGACAATACGCTAATGTAATATTCGATCAAAAGATTTTTTAATTACCTTTAAAGTGAGTAAAGAATACATTTAACACTGTACACAAAATGTGACAGTAAAAAAAGGTTTTCAACGATCAACAGACGTTCAAAGTAAGGGTAACTTATCCCATTTTCTGTTATTATTATAGATGTATAGATATCGAAGAAAAGATAGCAATAAGGGACGAGATCAAAAGATCAATGTAGGATAAAAAACTTAATTCAAATAGTTTGGGGGTCGGGGGGGGGTTAAAATCGCTGCAAGTTTTGTTATCCGACATCGATTTTCGGATATGCCCTCTTTTAAGCAAATTCCGGTCATATCAGCTTTTTAGTCCATCCTTTCGTCGTTTTACCGATACATCCTATACACGCCTGCTTATATCTCTTAGGAGGGTGGGGGGGGGGGAGGCGCTAGGATCAAATTTGAAATAAAAAGGCAGGCTCAGGATTTTGGCAAAATGAAAAGACAGGATCACATTAGGTGTGAAAAAGTATGCAGGATCTGTGTCAATCAGGACATATTTTGGTTTAAATGAAAATAAAAATTTAAATAACCCAGGACCAAAATTTCGACGAAAAATAGTCAGGATCAAACATTTAATCCTAGCCACCCCCCCCCCTAAAAATCAAATAACAGCTCCCTTATGCATAACAATTGATGATATTAAATATTCTAGTTATTCTGTTTCATTTCGAGAATCCAAGAATGTCATGCACTGTAATATTATTTCCTTGGTTTGTTCATTTAAATCTAGTTAATTTCACGTCATTATAGGTACACAATCCGCTCTGAATTAATTTTCAATTCCTTTCATAACCAATATTAGTTCGAAACAATGTATTCAAAAATATTTGTATGTATCTAAATAGGACATGCATACTCAACCATCAAACGGGAATTATTTCATCGAATCACATTCCCCAAAATTTCAAATTACTGAGCATTTTGCAAAAATTTAACCTTAACTAATTTTTAGGCATAAGAGAAACAAGTGGGCTTGCTATATAAGTTCAGTTTGTCCTTGCTGACTAAGAAAACAATTCTACAAACGACACCCATCCCTTCACACACAATCACACACAATCCTAGTTACTTAAGGCTTAACCAGGGGCGTTTCCAGGGGTTGGCGTAAAATAATTTTTTTTTACCTTTTTTTTGCTAAAAAAACATGAAATGCACTAATGTAACGGTTCCTAAGGGAACGGTCATTATTTACCAGCTGTGGGGGCTGGATAATTATAGGGGGGGGGGGGGGTCAATTATTTTTGGCAAATAATTGGGGGGGGGGTTGAAATTTTATAATGAGCTAAAATGGGGGGGGGTCAAAAATTTGTAAGAAAAAAATTGTATTAACAGATTAATTTGAGACCACTCCCAATCTGCCACAAACTATTCAACACCTACCTAAGTGTTTCGGGTACCTGTTTAGATCGATTAATATGACCAAGGCCGTACCCATCATCAGCGACTCAAGCCTCTGGTGTGTTAGTTTTAAGGCGTATTATCTTTAATTTTTTTGTTCAGAAACTGATACACAAGGAGTCGTTATTAACAGATTAATTTGAGACCACTCCCAATCTGCCACAAACTATTCAACACCTACCCAAGTGTTTCGGGTACCAGTTTAGATCGATTAATATGATCAAGGCCGTACCCATCATCAGCGACTCAAGCCTCTGGTGTGTAATCCCTGTTTCAAACAGTTATGAAGAATTATCAGAAAATACTGGAATATTATTGAAAGGAATGATGAAACAAATTATTTATTATTTAAACGCCCCCCCCCACCCCCACCCCCGCTGATTGCTTACAAAAAACATAAAAGCCTGGAAAATTACCTCACCTCGGCTAAAACGAAATAAAAAAGTAGATCTTTCTCAAACGTATACAATACGTTAATTACAACACACATTCTCAAATGAAAACAAGTTTTGAACACAGTATGAAAAAAACTAAAATAGAAAAGCATCGACTATTGACCACCAAGTGTCCGACTCCTTGTGTATCAGTTTCTGAACAAAAAAAATTAAAGATAATACGCCTTAAAACTAACACACCAGAGGCTTGAGTCGCTGATGATGGGTACGACCTTGATCATATTAATCGATCTAAACAGATTGGGAGTGGTCTCAAATTAATCTGTTAATATGCATATTTATGTATATAATGTTTGTAAAAATAGAGAATATTTTTTTTGGGGTCGTTATTTTTTAACAAGACAGTTGAGGGGTCAAAATATTGAATTTATAAAGGATAGGGGGGTCATTCTTGTATATGACCTAAAGGCTGGAAAAAAATCCAGCCCCCCCAGTTTGTAAATAATGACCGTTCCCTAACTTGGTTCATGTATATTTTAGAGTATGTGTTTAATTAATGAATATGATAAATTGCCATATTCAATACAATATAAGCAGATTCCGATAGTTTTTTTTTTTTTTTTTTTTTTTGAAAAGGGGGGGGGGGGCGTACGCCCATTACGCCCTCACCTGGACACGCCCCTGTTAACAGTATCATTATTAGTATACTGTAAATATTTTAACATTCTATTTTTGATCCTATGTATATGATAATGATAATCTCTTAATCATTAATTAATAACAACTGATAGCTAGAACATGAGAAGACCTAGTAAGTACCCGTATGTTGTACTTTTGTCTCGTCCGTTTTATTGTTTTGAAACTAATAAAATATGTTTAAATTTTTTTAGATTTAAATAGTTAGATCAATTTCAACTTAGGGACGAGATCAAAAGTTCAATGTAGGATAAAAAAACTTAAATTCACACAATTTTTTTCACTGACCCCCCCACCTCCCCTCTTAACTTAATTTGGGAAAAATTGATTGACCAATATTGGCATATCCAAAAATCGATGTCGGATAACAAAACTTGGAGCGATTTTTACCCCCCCCCCCATCCCCCACCCCCAAACTATTTGAATTAAGTTTTTTATCCTACACCGAACTTTTGATCTCGTCTCTTATAAATAAATGGCGAATAAAAATAAAACAATAAAGAGTAGGTTACACTTTTTACAATACAATGAACAATGTGCATGTAAAATACATAAAATTCTAATTCAAAAACGAGTTATTTTCTAGTGAGCCGATTTATGATATTTACTTTCGTCCTAAAATTATTTGACGATTAGCAA
This sequence comes from Mytilisepta virgata, assembly GCA_028015205.1. Taxonomy (NCBI): domain Eukaryota; kingdom Metazoa; phylum Mollusca; class Bivalvia; order Mytilida; family Mytilidae; genus Mytilisepta; species Mytilisepta virgata. The sequence continues at coordinate 66,286,117 of CM051517.1, read as the reverse complement.
ACTTTTTGTTGTGCATAGATAACGGTTGAACCCGGAACTGTTACTCACTATGACCTTAGTTAAAAAGAAATAGCTTCAAAATTGATAAGTTAAGTGGTAAACAGTCTTAAACCAGGAAGATATCGTCATTCGGAAATATATTCGTACCATGAGACACAGGAGGACAAAATGAGGTGTATTTTTTTAAATTTCACCGGATTTCTAATTTTGATATATTTTGGTATTCCCGAGTCCCATACAACACCAGTAGAATGTATTTCAGTACAACTTAACGATTCGGTAGGTACAATGTAAAATGTACTAGATCGAAAAACATTACACTAAAGTACAGTATATTAAATGTGATGAAAAAGTGAACATAAAACAAACAGAAATTTTACATGTATTTATATCTTTTGATACACATGATACATACATTTCCAACATTTCAAGTTTCACGGGGTGGGGGGGGGGGGGGGGGGGGGGGGGCGTTACTTCCTATATAATGGTAACGACATGTGTGCGGCCCACAAGGGCCTATTTTTTCCTCATTTAAGATATGGGAAAAGGTATACTATTTTGATAAAAAATATATGACTAGGTCACATTTCCAGATTAATAATAAATCATGCTTTATTTTTTCCCTCTGCACGCAAAGATCTTTAGTTTTGATTGAACTATTTGTGGAAAAAAACAAGATGAGAAAATGTATGAATGGGTCAGGAAAAGTGTGGTTTATATATGATTATGTTAGTCTTTCTTGGAATCTGAAATATATGAAAAGGGTGGGATTTTAGAATGTTGGCCGCACACCTGTATCATTATAATGGACTAAATACCACCCCCCCCCCCCACCCCGCGTTATTCAATTACATTATCTGAATGTTTATATACATATACATGACATAATTATAAATGAGGTAATTCAGCATCAAGGGTGATTTACAACATAATCATGACTTATTTGAAGGTTTATCCTCGCTATGGTGGGGTAGTGTTACTAATGAAAATTTGAACTGGGTGTTCAAGATAAGGGAACAATTGTTACTTTTTAAATTTGAAAATAACTAGGGTCCGAACTTTTTGGTGAAAAAATATAGTGAAAATAAACTGAAGTGAATTTCACCTGGAATGGAGTATATTTTGTAAAAACTTTAAGCGTATCTCAAAACAACTTCTGGATCCCAAATCACCGTTTGACCCCCCCCCCCCCCTTTGTCGGAATTGAGATGGAATGCTTCCTAAAGTCTGTTAAACGATATACAATAGTATTAAGTAAAGAGGGTGTCACAACCTTCAGAAATATCCATCCCCGTTTTGTTCCCATTAAGTGATTGCCAAATTCATTTGATTCCCCATTCAGTAACCATACCCATTAAACACTCAAGTATTTAAATAATGTTATCAGTAGTGCAGACAGAAAATCTTTAAAGAGATCCCTATTAACTTGGCATTTTGAAATAAATTTGAAAAAGAATATACAATTTATTTCCTTATTATATTTGATAATGAATGTAGATTAAATTTAAGATTGAATTCTTTTCACGGAGGGTTTTTTATAAAATGAAAAACGTGGGAGATAATATAGAAGATATATTTTCAAATAAATTGAATTTTATACAGTCGAAAATTAAAGTTTTATTTGAAGTTTATAGCAACTTAATATACCCCGAATTTCGCTTAACTGATAGTTAACTTGTCCTGGGAAATCGCTGAGATGAACAGAATAAAGAAGATGAGTCGCTTTGAGAAGGAAATTTGTTACTGCCAATCATCATGAAGTTCCGAATATCTGACCATTTCTTAATTTTTTGTAAATGTAGAAATACCTGTACAAAATCACTGACACCATTGAAATGACATTCCGAAGTGTCTGAGAAAGGATTCTTTGCTACATAAACTGTTGGTTTGATTCATACATATATGTACACGTATGTCTTGGTATTATACGGTATTAACGGTAGGGATTGTGGATGATTTTCTATATGATATAGACATAATCTTTCGATCAGTTTAATTGAGTTCTGGAGCTGGCATGTCAGTAACTGCTAATAGTCCTTTGTTAATATATATATTGATCATTGTCATTTTGCTTAGTTTCTTCTGTTACCTGTTTTTACATCGGACTCGGATATCTTTTGAACTGAGTTTTACTGTGTGTATCGCTGTGTGTTTGTTTATTCCACATTGGCTAGAGGTATAGGGAGGGTTGAGATTTCACAAAACATGTTTAACCCCGCCGCATTTTTGCGCCTGTCCTAAGTCAGGAACCTCAAGCCTTTTTTATTCTTGTGTGTTTCTTGAATTTTGGTTCTTTTTTATGTTTCGGAGTTTAGTGTGCCGTCCAGTTTGCTGAAGTAGTATACATTATTGTTTAGGGATCGCTAGGGACCAGCTGAAGCCCGCTTCCGGGTGTGCGATTTTCTCGCTGCGTTGAAGACCCATTGATAGCCTTGAGCTATTTTCTGCTCTTTGGTCGGGTTGTTGTCTCTTTGACACATTTCCCGTTTCCATTCTCTATTCTATTATTGCATTAATAATGATCTTATGCAGTTTGTAACTCCATTTATAAAAAAAATCTGTCGAACTTAGGAAAGTTTTCCCGATCAAACATGATATATGACACGAGCTTCCAAATGCAACGTATACTTTTGCAAAGGGACAATATGTACATAATATTTGGCTGTATAATATTTGGCAGGTCTGAGTGACATATTGCCCGGCGCCAAGCGGAGGGTAATATGTCACTCAGACCTGGTAAACATTTCGCATATAACCCCATAAGACCCTAATATTATGATTATTATACTGAATGCCATTTTTTAAAGATAATTAATGAAATATATATAACCAATTAATTTAAACAATCTTTTTTATATTGACCACGTTTGAAAACGCTAGGCAAGTATTATGTTGCTCTTTCAGCGATATCAAGAACAATATTGATATTACGATTTTACCATTGTGAAGTAGTTACCCGCTTAATGGCACGTGGTCATATTACTTCAGTTATATGCCGATTTCGATATCACTGAAGTTCATATGCAAAATATTACAGTAATCAATATCACTGCAGTTTCAAGATTGAAGTATAACAATCCAATAACCCTTTTATGTAGCAAGATCGTTTAAATGTCAAATTAGATATCTTTGTAGATATATGATTTTTTTTTGTAAAATAATATTGCTAAATTTTGATCACATTCTACATGTAGTATTATGTTGCCGTACAATACATGTGTATTCTGATTTTTATCACTAATGTGAGATTGTCTTAAGCAAGTCTGATAATATTTGTCCATTAATATATACGTATATTTACATTTTAGTACTCTGATCCAAGAAAATAAATCTCTGAGATTGATAGGGAAAGACCGCCACTTAAGATGCTTTTTAAGTCTGTCTTCATTAAACGGGTTAACATGAAACATGAGACATGTTGCTTTTCTGACCTTGAACGAGAAATTAAGTTACATACATTTTATATGCAGGAATCGCCCTCTGTCAAGGCAACAGAATACAGATTTACCTAAACATAAATAACGGCTTCAGTCACTACCACCACCTACACCACCCCTTTCTTAAACAGATTCAAGCCTTTAAAGTGATTTGGAATGGTGATAACAATATCTGATAAAAAAAAATATTCACAGAAATATATTTTAATGAAACAAGAAATTAAAAGATATCAAATATGGGGCGTACGATTATCGTTTCTGTACTGAATTTCCTAGGGTTTGCTTATAATTCAAATGTCCTAAAAACAAAAATGAAACCTTTAAGAACAGAAGGACCGTAAAACAGACACGAATAACCTTTTGCATGTATACATGCAACCTGATTTTGTATGTACATGTAAATTCCACAAAGTTCATAATTTGGGTCACATGAAAATATCTCGTCCTGAATATGCGGGGGAATGCTGATTATGAAGACTCTGTGTACTGCAATACATTTTTAAATTGGGACCAATTTTCAAAATCGGGAAAAAGATAGAGCGGCTTTATCAGGCCATTTAAGCTGATTGTACTAAAACATGAAAACAGTATTGTGCACAAAATCCAAATATTTCCGCTTTAGAATTTGTCGATATATAATATTTTTTTTACTTGATGTCGTATGGTTGTCCTTTCGGTAAGCTGGAGCGCATTTAAGTGTATAGCAGCGTGATACCGAAGTCAGTGATCCCGAGGCTCGAGGCTGACATTAATTTAGCCAATCGCAATTGAGAAATATATATAGCTGACCTAAATCAGCTCGTCTCACCAGTATTTTCTTATTATAGGCACATGTACTTGTGGACAGGATATCCCTGTATGGTACCCCTATAGCAAGTACCCCCTATGGGTGATCATTTCAAATTTGTTGCTTTTTTTTATTTTGCATTAGAATAGACAAACACCATTTGGAATATTAGCGGGTCGAGTGATACATCTCTCTATATAATGTATCACTCGACCTGCAAATATTCCAAATGGTGTTTGTCTATAATCCTGCACATATTTTGATGCAAAATAATTTAAAAAAAGCAAAAAAAATGTTTTGTTGTTGAAATGTTCACCCATTGGGGGTACCTGCTATAGGGGTACCATACAGGGATATCCTGTCCACAAGTACATGTGAATATAGGATATATAATTAAGAAATAGAAAAAAAGGACATGAACAGAACACTATGTATAAAACAAAATCAATATCCTTTATTAATAGATACGTAGAATTTTACCCTCTTTAACAAACTACCCTCATCCATTGTTCTTAAAAGAAAAATTAAAAAAAAAACGATTAGGATTGATACGATTATGTGTGGTGTCAGGTTTTAGGATTTAAAAAACTATATCCTGGTCAATGTTTGGTAACAATAACATAAAACAAAAAATGATTATGGAAATTGTATGGTAATAAAAATAGTTAAATGACATAAGAATCATACGATCAAACGTACCCGGAATACGTCTAGGGTTCAAAAAATCACTTTGTTGCCAGGACAATACGCCATTGTAATATTCGATCAAAAGATTTTTTAATTACCTTTAAAGTGAGTAAAGCATACATTTAACGCTGTACACAAAGTGTGCCAGTAGAAAAAGGTTTTCAACGATCAACAGACGTTCGGAGTAGGGGTAACTTATCCCATTTTCTGTTATTTTAAATATAATTTTACTGTTGATATAAAGTATAGATATCGAAAAAAAGATAGCAATAAGGTATTGGCCCAACTCAACAAGACCAAAATCCAAACGCGAATTCGTGAAAACTCTTAACAAATCAAATAAAATCTATAAAGAAAAACAAAAGGAGTAAAACAAATAGCCGACCAGATAGAATCAGAACAAGACAGGACAAAAACTAAAGAAAATTCAATATAAACTCCCACCGGAAGTGACATCAGGTGCTTCGGGAGGGTAAACATTTCTTGCACCATATACAAAAAAAAAAACATATTTTTTCCCATTCACAATCCTGAATATCTACCCTTTTAACAGTAATGTTGTGAAAGGGAACTAATTTTTATAAACTCATCAATAACAATTTCCATCAGGAGGTCAGTCAACTTCTGAAGATTTGTCTTTCGGGTTACTTGGTGGTAGAATATAAACTTCGGTCTTTAACCCCATTATGCAGATTGTAACCTTACTAATTTTTCTTTCCATCCCAAGTCGTGTACAAATCCCAGTTCCTTAGACTTCAACTCATCAGCAATAATGACATAGACTTTAGATACGGGACTTCAACTCATCAGCAGTAATGATATAGACTTTAGATAGGACTTTAACTCATCAGCAATAATGATATAGACTTTAGATAGGACTTCAACTCATCAGCAATAATGATATAGAGTTTAGATAGGACTTCAACTCATCAGCAATAATGACATAGACTTTAGATAGTTCTTTTCAAGACATTGTCCCTCATCCATTTAGTCAAAATATTTTGTCACTTAACGTTTTTCTGTTTGTATTAACATTTTTGAGCGAATTAATATAATCCACAGTTTCGTCCCACTATCGACTGCCGTGTTTCTATGTGCTAGTAAGTTTAGAATCGATTACTGAAACGACTTATTTATACCGCGATTACGGATTAGGGGTGTGATATAAAACGAAAACAGTTGACATAAACCGGAAACAGTTGATAACAAAGTTATATCAGCCCGCTAAGCCAATTATTATAAGATTTGGGCAGAAATATATGTACAATTTCCAATTTTATCTTAGTGTAAAATTTTACCTTTATTTTCTATAAGTATATGATGAATTGGAGTATTTGAATAGTCTATTTTCTCACCACTGCAGGTAATTTCATAGGAAAATCTTTCATATCTATAGTTCGTCTGTGTATGTTATCAACTGTTTCTATTCAGTACTTTGGGGAATTATCTTGACAGATCAAAGATTAAGTAGCACTTGAATCAATCGATTATTTAAGAGTTTATGGATATATTATTCAAAATGGCGTACCAAAATAATGGTACAAAAGAGAGAGTTGCTACCCAGTGAGCTTGAAATTAAGGATACTGGATATACATCGAAGTCCTTTTCATATTTGGGATTTGTTTCTTGAAATAGACAATGAAGAACATTTACAAACAAAACTGTATGACAAACATGATGACTTCAACTTTCCTATTGTTTACTTTCCCTTCTTGAGTAGCAATATACCATGCATCGCCTGCATATGGCGTCTACGCTTCTCAGCTAATCCGATAGTCAAGGGCATGCGTGAGTGACAATCACTTTAGACAAAGAGGATTACTGCATTACTGCTGTCATAAAAGCTTCTTAACCAGGGTTTTATCAGGGATAAGTTGATAAGTCATCACTTAGGAAATTTTACGTTTGTCATCACGAATTGATTTACCGTTACAGTCTTCCAATATCTAAGATGATGTTGGACCTGTATTGTGACTACCACCGGATTGACTTAATTTGTTGAACTTCTCGACGGGTGCAGTATACTGAGCAGGAAGTGCTTACCCTTCCGGAGCACCTGAGTTCACTCCTTGGTTTTTATATGAGTTCGTGGTTATTCATTTGTCTTCCTGGGTTTGTCTGTCTAATGGATTGCGTTTTTTGGTTTGCTTCTTAGGTATATTTGTCCTCTTTGTAATTTGGTATAAAAGTTTTACGTTTAAAGTCAAGATTCTTATTATGCATATACAAAAACAATTATTACGTGTATGTTACATAAATGTTCTTATAATTTGTTATGTTACACAAACATTCTTCTGGTATTCAGTTATCTATAAGTTTTCTTCTTATGATCAGTTACGTATATGTTACATAAATGTTCTTCTTATAATTTGTGATGTTACACAAACGTTCATCTGGTATTCAGTTATCTATAAGTTTTCTTATTATGATCAGTTACGTGTAGGTTACATAAATGTTCTTATAATTTGTGATGTTACACGAGCGTTGTTCTGGTATTCAGTAGTCTATAAGTTTTCTTCTTATAATCAGTTACGTGTATGTTACATAAATGTTTCTTCTTATAATTTGTTATGTTACACAAACGTTCTTTTTGTATTCAGTTATCTATAAGTAAATGGTCTTCTTATAATCAGTTAGTTTTTAAACTGTGATCAGTTATGTTATATATAGTGTTCTTCTTATAATCAGTTATGTTACATAAGTGTTCTTCTTATAATCAGTTATGTTACATAAGTGTTCTTCTTATAATCAGTTATGTTACATAAGTGTTCTTCTTATAATCAGTTATGTTACATAAGTGTTCTTCTAATAATCAGTTATGTTACATAAGTGTTCTTCTTATAATCAGTTATGTTACATAAGTGTTCTTCTAATAATCAGTTATGTTACATAAGTGTTCTTCTTATAATCAGTTATGTTACATAAGTGTTCTTCTTATAATAAAGGTTGATGCCAATTCTATGACTATCAATTTCAGGCTCAGGTTAATTGCACAGCAACTCTGTATAAGAATGAAGGTACGTATGCATATGTTTATTTGAAAAAAGTAATCAATTAAATAGATTTCTTGGGTCTTAAGGATGCTCGCTGTTCATGTTTTGGGTCTTTTTGTCAGATTTTCGGAATCCTCGGATTTTATCCATTTCTTAAACATTAAATTTTTTGCCCATGAACCCCAATTTTTTCTTCTATAATTCAGTCATATATACCTTAAAATGGTATTTGACAAAATTTTATGAAATCCTTTTTATTTTTTCATACATCTTTGAGAGACTGAAGTTGTCAATGCAAAGACAATGAAAAATCAAGAGAAAACCCATTTCCTGCAAATTTTCAAGGCCTTATAGCTCTAAAATGAGCACATGAACCTATATTTTTTTCTTGCTTATTTGTTTACTATTCATATGTTCTCTCAAACTAAAACTCCTATTTCAAATCCTATTTATTTCCTATTAGATCAGCGATCATCCTTAACTTAAGAAAATCCAAAATAATAGAACAGTGTCTATAGAAAAAAAACAATAATTAGACACTAGACAACTACAAAATAAACGGGCTTGGAACAGGCACAATGCATATGTGACGGAGTTTAATTTAACCGTTAGTGCTCAACTTGCTGCCCCTAATTTCAAGTACAGAGGGTAAAAATATTCAGGAAAAAAATGACAAAGAAGTCCTAAATGGTATATAAGAATGACAGACTTCAGTTTAATATAACACCAACCGTGGCCGGAATGAAAATTCTCACAATAATTGCTGGGTAACGTCTCAATGATCCCTATCTCATATACTTACATTCCCATGTGAAATATTTTATATTTTAAAAATAGAACAAAAAGCTGACATCATATAATTTACATTGTAGGTCACTGAGTTTGAATTGTAAAAAATTGATTTCTTTTTTATGTAGATTGCAATGAAACCAGATTGTCTGAAAGATACGAATACTTATATGGAGAAGGTCTTTACCCAGGACGTCCAGACAATGTCGCGTTGAGACCTATACAAGAACTATACCCAGGATATGAAACGCATGGATACTATCCAGGCTTTCATGCGACATTTTGGCCACCAAGAACAGGTATTGTATTATTAATTTGGTACTGAGACAGATCATGAAATTGGTTTTACTAATACATGTATTTAATAGAGGTTTAATTGCTGTACACCAGAATGGGAAGTTCAACTTGTAAATCAGGATGCTGATTCATGAAGCCGAATCAAAATAAAAAATAATCAACTTCGAAACATGCTGGAATATACTCTGACACTGATGTACCGGAAATATTAGACAGGGAAAATATGCTCACGTGATATTCACGTTAAATTTAATAATTGGTCTTATAATATGTTGAATTCCGATGAAAAATCAAAATACTCTTTGCGCATTTTGATCACTTTATTTAAATACACAATAAAAATATTATTTTTAACATTTCACATGAATTTATCATGAATTATAGACAAACACCATTCCAAATTGTGTTTGTCTATAATTCTGCACATATTCTGATGCAAAATAATTTTTAAAAAAGCAAGAAAAAAAAGCGAAATTTTTTTTTTAATTTTCACCCATAGGGGGTACCTGCTATAGGGGTACCATACAGGGGTATCCTGTCCACAAGTACCTGTGAAATAAACCAATAAACGAGAATTCACTTGAAAGAAAATTAACTTGAATTTCACATGAATTTCACATGTGAATTGAGTGTATAAACTCGATTAAAATGAAATTGAATTTCGTGTGGAAGTTTGCATGTGTATAATGAAATATTAAACGGTTGAGTTTACTGTGTTTCAGGTGCACGTAAAAATACTGCAAACTATGATTGTGTGTTATTTTTTTCAGCTGATTTCCAGTACGTTCGTGGTTTCCAGATAGACGTCCAGGATAACGGAGGGAAAAATAGATGTGTAATAGTACAACTTGTCAATACAACGCTCTCATCGGTACACAAAATTGTAAGTTCTTGTAGTAGCTCCTTTTTTGCTTTTCAAGATATAAATTCTGATCACATGTTTGATTAGGAAACAGCAACCCACCCCTAAACCATTGTAAACATAATAATGGTTATGCTCACTTCACATTCGTTAAACTACCACACGCCTGCTTATCCCTCTAATGCATAACAATTGATAATAATTATAGCATAACTAATCTTGAAATGCGAATACCTAAAAATCTACAACGAGTTACCGAACAACACATTAATTCTCGAGTGCGCGTAGCGCACGAGTGAATTATTAGTATTTTTCGGTCACGAGTTACATACATTTTAGTTTAGCTGATTACCCAAAAACTCGTTTGTATACTTTTAGTTTTGAGCCACTTTGGGAGAACAAAAATACAGTTTCTTGTTGTTGGTTCAGGTTGAGAAATGACTGATTTTTTGACAGAAGATAACAGTAATTCTATCATTTAAATAGTGAGAACAATGTTGTGGGTTTTTTTTTTTAATTAGGATTTTTGTCGAAATTATCTAATACTAGTACATTTAAAATGTAATGATTTTTTTTTCAAAAGCCAAAATATTTACTGGAAATCATAATGAATTGGCTTTCAAGTTCAAACGCATTGTTGATATAGAATAGGGACAGTTTTGGTACACATACAACGAAAGGGTTAAATCTAACCCTTTTTAAGTGTACATGCACCAAGCATGCCAATTCAGACGATACTTTTGCCTTTTTTTTCGTTTTTATTTTTTTTAATTGTTTATTTTGTTTTTGTTGTTTGTTTGTTTTATTTTTCCCTTTTTGCGTTATAGTTTGGACGAATGTGTGTTGCTATTATAATTGTTTGTTTTTGACATAACTTTTGACACGCCCGTTTTAATATACATTCAATTTATTAATCTACTCCACATGAATACATTGTATATATAGGCATCAGTGGCCGAGAGGTCTAGGTAGTTCGTCATGACTACTAATGATCACTAGCCTTGTGAGTTCGAAACTCACCTGTGGCGGGGTGTGTTCGACTCCGACCTTAATTGACAAGGATTGCCAATTTTCCTACCGAAGGTAGGTGATTCTCTCTGGGTACTCCGGCTTCCTCCACCAATAAAAATTGGCCACCGCGAAATAGCCAAATATGATGAAAAACGGCGTAAAACCCCAACTAAACAAACTAAACAATGTCTATACATTATATATATTTTTTCAGAATAAAGTAGGATTCAAAGTTAAGCTTTGGGCCCTTCCCCAGGTAGAAGCAGATTACACATTTACAGCATACAGTCTGCCCACTCCAAAAGAAGATGAAAAAGAAGTTCTCCTTAGATATGGAAAAACAACCAATAAATGGGGTAAAACATAGAGATGTTCACTTGATTTTAGTATTATTATCGAAAAAGAACTATCTTCAAAATGTTAATCATCGTAATAAATTTAAATTTTATTGCCCGGGATTGGATTTTTGCATAAAAAGGTCTGTATAAAGGCATGCTTGTTTACTATAGTCAATTTTATGATATATATCAACGCTAAAATTATGAAAAATATTTGAACTGGAATTTATCGTCGATGCTTGATTTTACATCTTCATCTCTTGAGATTATACATCCACGGCACTTTACTTCAAATATACAATGCTATAGATTTTAAAAATAAGAACTCTTTATCCGCATGAAACCAATTAGGTAGAACTATTGTAACTCACTCTTGTAAGTCAAAGATGGTCATAAAACTGTATTGAATCGTCCAAGAAAACAAAAATGGATATTGTTTGTAAAGGTTATATTTTTATACCACATATATGTAGTCTTTTGAGATTGTGGAATATCCGATTTGAAAATAAATGAACTTAAGGATGATCGCTGGTCTAATAGGAAATAAATAGGATTTTTAGTTTGAGAGAAGATATGAATAGTAAACAAATAAGCAAGAAACAAATATAGGTTCATGTGTTCATTTTAGAGCTATAAGGCATTGAAAAATTGCAGGAAATGGGTTTTCTCTGGGTTTTTCATTGTCTTTGCATTGACAACTTCAGTCTCTCGAAAATGTATCAAAAAATAAAAAGGATTTCATAAAATTTTGTCAAATACCATTTTAAGGTATATATGGTTGAATTATAGAAGAAAAAGTGGAGGTTCATGGGAAAAAAAATCATGTTTAAGAAATAGATAAAACCCGAGAATTCCGAAAATCTGACAAAAAACCAAAACATGACCAGCGAGCATCCTTAAAACTTTGAAAATTTCAAAAAGAAGGAAGACAGAATAGAGGATGGAAACGGGGAATGTGTCAAAGAGACAATACTTTACAGACCAAAGAGCAGAATACAGCTCAAGGCTACCAATGGGTCTTCAACGCAGAGAGAAAATCCTGCACCAGGAGTCGGGCTTCAGCTGGCCCCTAAACAATAATGCATATTAGTTCAGCGAAATGGAGTTTTTTTCACTTTTACACTGAAAATTCCCTAGGTGAAATGATTTTGTTTCGCTCGAAAACACGATTACAAAAAATCAGGTTTAGTTTTGACTGAACTAATTGTGTCTGTCCGTCAAGAAAATTTATTAAAAATTATGAAAACTCAATTCCACGGACCAAGATTTACAGAAAGAAAGATGATTATAGACATTTTTTATTCAGATATTTGTATTTGAAAAATTATCTAGTTGTAAGTTCTAGCTGTATACTCTCTGATGCTGATATTGTCTTTTCAATAGAACCAAATACACCCTCTTCGTGGAGAACAACCATCACGTACTACGTCAACAAGAAAGACAAATTTATACAGTTTTGGTTTGTACCTGCTCCAGACGAATTTCACTTTTTATACTATGAGATCACGCTGTCAAGAATATTAGCAAATGAAAGCACTAGTGTTGAAGTTAGGAACTTAACTTGCTGCAATCCACCGTTGTTAATTAATATGGTAAATATGTTACTTAGACCAAATAAGGTTTTATTTATTTAGGTCTCCTTCATTATAACTCATGCAACATCTGTGATTTTGTCCGTCCGTCTGTCATCACTAAGGTTTCGCCTGGATAGCACCTATATTTTTGTCGAGTCCTTTTCAAATTTGAATAATGATTCCCACAAAAATCTGAAATTGGGTCCCATTTGTGAAAATACAATGTTTATTGTATTTATTCTTGTAGCATACCAAAACTTTGGATGAGTAAGATTATCAAAAAATCTGAAATGGGTAACCATTTTCCAGGAGGAGGACCTGAAAACTATCTAAGTTACATATGCCGCACAAAGAAATTGAGAAGGAAAAAGTAAACAGAAAAATCTTTATGCAATCGAGTCCAATTTATGTGGGGGAAATGGGGGTATGTGAGCTAAAGGTGGATTGATTTAAATCTTATGGTGTAAGATTTGTTCTTTCGAAAAGTTTTCCTGCCTTAGGAAGCAAATGGTGGTGATATGGATTGGGTACATCGGAACGGCAATACATGTATATTATTGACTAACAATAGAATATCAACCTAAATATGATAAAACCTATCAATACAATACAAAATGTCAAAGTACGCCAATACGACCCATACCCGTCCAATATGCCGTATTGACTAGTCAATATGACATATTGGACTGGTTAGGCATTAAAGGATCATATTGGACTAGTCAATACAACATATTGGACTGGTTAGTCAATAAAGGTATAATTGCGCAGGGTTTTCCATATTGGCGTAGTTATTGGTCCTTGGCTAGCCATATTGGACTGAGGCTCCTCAGTCCAATATGGCTAGCCAAGGACCAATAACTAAGCCAATATGGAAAACCTTACGCAATAATACTATATTACTGTAAAATACATGATGCGCCTTTTGACTTTCTTATCTACACTAAGATTGCTAAGAAATTTGAGAACTCAGTCCTGTATTTATGTAGGCTTTGTACAATCATGAAATTTTTTGAGGTTTTGACATCAGGATTTCTATGGGAAAACTTATTGTAAATCCTGTGGGATATGCTGTGGCTCCGTTTTAGAAAAAACACAACCCCCTGTATGGTGTCAGTTTTTTTTCATTTGTTAAAGTCTCATTCCAGCCTGTCCTTTATCCTTAAATTTTCATATGGATTTTATCTGTCAAGACTTCGTTCGAATTATGGCAATTTGCTATGTTCAGTCTCGCAAGCACTTGTTTCTGTCGATGTGGGGGTTCATTATAATCTAATTGAAAGATAGGAGTGCCTGTGAGCCGTCTTGAATTTTCGGTGATATATGAGAGTTTCTTGAAGAAAATTCAGTATTAAGATTTTGTACGTGATATTCTTTTTTATCCAGTATTGTGTATTGTCTTTACTTCTTATCATTTCTAAATGAAGGAATTATGAGATAGTTGTTTCTTTTTCTTTCAGACAGAATATATGTTTGAGAATGTTGATCCCGGACTATACAGGGTTGGAGTAAGTATTAGAAATTTTTTTTTTATTAGTCTTTCTGTACTTTTCATTTTATTGAAAAATGCTCTCTCGGTCCTCTTTTTTAACTCAATTAGCGAAAGGCTCAGGCATCACTATGTACCCATAGTCAGTCGTAGTACCTTTGACCAATATGGCCACTGTTTGTAAATATAGAAAAATACAGTAAACAATATTTAAAAAAAACAGATGAGACCAAAACTGTGGTGGACTGATTCCTAGTTGGTCATGTTCAAAATTGTATGAAAATGTGCGGACCAATGCTACTTCCATTACTAAAAAGTAATTGAGAAATCTTGAAAAACATTTTTCATAATCTTCTCGGAAACTACTTGGCCGATGACACCAGTGGAATGGTAGTCTCCTTTCAAAATTGTGTAAGGGGATGGAGGCCTGCCCCATATATTGTCGCTTTCTAACAGATTTATCCAACTTTATCAATCTGGCTCAATCTGACTCTTTTGGTTTTTCTGACGTCCTTATGTAAGCGTACTTTCATTCCGGCGTGTAGATTTTCCGATGAGTAATTTTACACTAGTGTTGTCTTTCCGTAAATAGTGCGAAACAGAACTAACAGACAGTCAAGTTTTGTTTATTTTGATTACCACAGGTATTTATAAACACGAATCTGGGTTTCCTATTGTTGTCAACCGTGCGTTTTATTTCTAGGTAGGGTTATCGTTCTTGAATTAAAATAAAATTTAATTCTTTATTTCAAAGTTTATTTATTTACTTTTTCCTCAAATTTTATTTGAAGTTTTAAAAATGTATTCATTGTTTAAAGTTTTAAATTAGCTTATGCTAATTTGGCGTAATCCTTGTATTTTCATAAATTGAATGTAACCTTTTTATATCATAAAGAGTATTTTGTATAAACATTTGGCTTGTCAAGATTTCTTTACCTCCTGCAAAGTTTTTTACAGTCTTTTAATATAGGATTGTTATTGTTAATAAGATTGTTCCATATAGAATTATGCATGGATAAATGATAATTTTAAATTGCGTTTATACAACTGTTGATAATTTGATGGATTTGTAGAAAATGCCTGTATAAATTATATTCGTTTAATAAAGTTTTCTTTTCTTTTAGAAGCCTGATTAGTTAGCTATATACATATAAGGTTTAAATAGTCAAAATCTGCTTTAAAATATCTTCACATTACGGTAAATCCCGAACTTCCGATTACATATTAAATGACATTTTGTCAATTTATGCTAATATTATAATGCATGTATTATTAAATATGGAGCAGAGGAATATCAGGCGATTTTGAATTACTTGAACGACAAATCGTACAACCAAACATTTCAATGAAGAATAATTGCACTAGGTAATTTTTTTCCAGGATAAATTACACTAGGGTATAATTTCCACATGACAATTTATTTCTAAATGCTGGCTTTGATATTTTTACCCCCCCCCCCCAAAAAAAAAAAAAAAAAAAAAAACAAAAAACAAAAACAAAAACAAAAAACCATGCCCCATTTATTTAATAGTTACCCTAAAAAATCCTTTTTAAGAGTGTTTTGGATACACAACTAAACAAAGGATAATTTACACTAAGCATGGAAAAAGTAACCTAGTGCAATAATTCCTCTGGAAATAATACACTAGTGTAACTTGTCCTCTGGAAAGAATACACTGGTGGAACGAATACACTGTTACACTACAGCTCAATGCAAGCTAGTAGGAAAATTGGCTTTTTCTCATACTTGCTGAGGCTTGGGAGAAATGATGGTTATATATAAAAAGATTGTTTTGACATCAAACGGTCTCCACCTGTTTGCAACTGGTACGAAATAATTCCGTTTGACGTGGGAGGAATCCCGAGCTGTTGCCCGAGACAATTAGATATCAAATCACTATCAGCTTATTTTACTGTTTTCTTTTCTGTATATTGTCAATTAATAATTGCCACTGACGTTAAACAATAATTCATCCATCCTTCTTCCGTAAATGGCCATTTTCAGTGCGAGATGACCCCGTTGAAGATCGGTTCACGCGACCTTATCTGCCACTGCTTTTAGACAAATCAAATATCATCGTTTACAAATGCAGATACCTTTTGACCAATCAGGCGTAACGTTATTTAACTTTGTCGACTGTGTTCATTGAATTTACCTAGGTACAGGAAACTTAAAAATTGAGTATTTACGGAAGAAATGGGTACTTATACTCGTTCAAAAGTGAGGAACTGGAAAATCTAAAACTCGTTTATAAAATTCACGTCTTTACCGATTGGAGAGCAGCGGAAATCTTGTAAGAACCTATTTCTTTTTATGATTAAACATGTCTTTTGTCTTTTCCGTCACAGGTGCAACCATACGATGATAAGGCTGGAAGTTTAAATGATTATAAATGTAGAGATAAGTATGGTGCCAGAGAAAGCTGTAAGAAAACAGTTACAGCTATTATAGATATTCCAATCGGTAAGGTGTAACAGTGATTACATGTTTAAAACTACATTGTCAATGTGACAGTTGTATTGTAGCATTTGTATGTCAACCGTTTCTTTGGTATCGTTATCCGAGTCAGGTCTTTAGTCAAATCCTTAGTATTGATATGCCCCCCGATATCTTTGGTATCGTTATGCTAGCCGTGTCTTTGGGTATAGGTAATATGTTAATCTTGTCTTTCGCATCGATATATCAGTCACGTTTTTAGAATTGGCATGCCTGTCATGTCTTAAGAACTGTTGTAACATAATACGGCATTTTTCCTTTGAAGTTGTTACGTGATAATCTGCTTAATAGTTCGGTTTCTGAAAAACCATGGTTTAATATAAAGATTGATATGTTATTCCATTAAAAAGAATCATGACGTACTTTGTTCTTGCAACTTCATGTAGATAGGCGGAGCTTGGACTATGGATATTTTTTTTATGTTAAACCATGATTTAAAAAATTGCCTGGATCGATTTTCTCGTGCGCGTGCTAAGCAGCGGGCTAGAACGACACTCCAACTGGTTTTTTATTGGATAAAAAATCACCAGGCCACTTTTGAATGATGTTACAAAACATATACACCACGCCTTACTCATTAACATATTTAAACGAACTCATCCTGCGGATTCGTCGTTTAAATATGTTAACTCGTTAATAGCGTGGTATATATAATACTTAAATCAGCTTTGTCTTTGGTATCGTTATGTCCATTGGTATGCCAGTCATATCTTTAATATTGTTATCAGAAGATCTTAAGATATGGACATGCCATTCATGTCTTTGATATCGATATTGCAGCCATATCTTTGGTATCGTTACGTCAGCAATTTATTTTATATCGTTATGTTAACCATGTCTTTGTTATCGTTATTTCATACATGTCATTTCATACATGTCATCGACGTTATATTAGCAATATCGATATCGTTGTATTGATATCGATATGCCAGCCGTGTCTTTGGTATCGATATGACAGCCGCGTCTTTGGTATCGATATGCCAGCCGTGTCTTTGATATCGATATGCCAGCCGTGTCTTTGATATCGATATGCCAGCCGTGTCTTTGATATCGATATGACAGCCGTATCTTTGGTATCTTTATGTCAGTCACATCTTTAAAATTGAATATGCCTGTCATATCTTTAGCGCTGTTGTGCTGGATCTCACTTACGTATCGTTATTTCAGCCATGTCTTAGGCAATTGTTATGTCATTCATATTTTCTGGTATGTCAATTGTATCTTTAGTATTGCTATGTTATAGCAATCATGATCCTTCTGGTCATATTACATGTATCATTCAGTGAGTAATGTCTAATGTAGCTTTATCAATAGTTTCATATTGATAATTATATACTGTGGAACACTTATTCGTGGTACACCAATTTTCAAGGACAGATCAATTCTCTAATGCTATAACCCCACGAAATAGGACTAGGTTTGTTTTTGTTTGTTTGTTTGTTTGTTTGTTTGTTTTTTTTTTGTTACAAGGTTTCTTTTATAGTTGTCAGATGAAAAGGAAATAATGTGGTTCAAAGGTGTTCTACAAAAACTTTGAATAAAGATACAAGTAAATTTATTTAATAAATTGTTTTATTACCACAGACGATGCAGGGTCGGCATTTCCCACTCTAACAACACCATCAGCAACACCAGATCCAGCCACACAGGCACCAACAACTCCAAAAGTCACTACAGTGATGTTTACAGCACTTCCAACAAGAGAAGGAGAAACAGATTCTGCAGTTTTACCGAGCGTACTTGGAATTTTAGCCTTTTTCCTGATTGTTGTTTTAGTCGTAGTTTGTTGTAAAATCAACAGAGATAGTAAGTATCAAACAACAGCTACAGTTATTTAATACACTAATACATAGTTTTCATTTACCGTGTATGCTTCTGTTTTACACCACTTCCTGTGATTTTAGGCTGCTCTTTGTTTTGGCAACTGTTTTCTAGTCTTCAGGTAGACAATGGGAGAAAGACAATTTTTATAAAAATAATACTCGTTGCCTTGTATATCATGAGGTTTTTCTGCCTCATACAGATAATTTTTATCAAACAGAAGGCTTAAAAATTACAGAAACATGTTTCTCATGGAAATTTATCAGCGTATTTTGTATCAAACAAAGTACTTCTCCATTTCCTCTCTTGATATCGGAAACCTGTCGCCATACAAGGTGGTGTTGAAAAAATTTAAATTTAGAATCACAGTCTATGACATACAAAAAGAAAAAAAAAGTCATTTCGGGACTTCTCTAGTTTATCGTCCCAATAACTGTAGAAAAAAGGGCGGTAATTCCCACGTAGAAATTTAATCACCGGGAAGTGGTTAAAGATATTATGTATTTTTATCCCATCGATTAAACACGTCAAGAATAGGAGAAAACAAGATCTGCAATTATAGAATTTTGGAATAACAATCTGAAAACTGAAAGTAGCTCAAAAATCTAAATTACACCGGCTTGACCCCAACTCAATAAAAATTGAAGAAACTCACCCAATTTGGAACACAGCTTTGAATGTACCTGGCAAGACCAAAAGAGCTATTGTCAAAGCGAGAATTTTGACCGGAACATACATGTTACAATCTAACCAAGCAAAATTTGGAATTGACAAAGTAGATTCAATCTGTCCGATCTGCCGAATTGAAGAAGAAAATTTAACTCACTTTATTACTAGATATCCAGCTTTAGAAGGTATTCGTAGATTTCATTATGGCTCAATAAAATTAGAGATTGTTCTTAAAATTGGAAGTATACAGTGGAATAAAAAGATTAGAAATAGAGACATTATCTGTCAGGTCATCACAGACTGCAGAAAACTTGTCGGAGAATACTTGCCTCACGATGTGGAACTAATGAACAATATAGAGATAATATCTCGTAAGATGTGCTATGATCTACATATAAAGCGTTTGAACTCTATCAGTACAAACTAGTGATAGGGAATAGATTATAATAATCTTACTTCTAATGTAAATCTTCTCCTGTGTGATTGGATTCCTGCTCACTTAAATATTATTAATATTATTGCTAACGAATGGCTTAAGGATGATTGCTGGTCTAATAGGAAATAAATAGGATTTGAAATAGGTGTTTCAGTTTGACAGAACATATGAATAGTAAACAAATAAGCAAGAAAAAAATATAGGTTCATGTGCTCATTTTAGAGCTATAAGGCCATGAAAATTTGCAGGAAATTGGTTTTCTATGGATTTTTCATTGTCTTTGCATTGTCAACTTCAGTCTCTCAAAGATGTATGAAAAAATAGAAAGTATTTCATAAAATTTTGTCAAATACCATTTCAAGGTATATATGATTGAATTATAAAAGAAAAAGTGGGGGTTCATGGGCAAAAAATTTCATGTTTAAGAAATGGATAAGACCCGAGGATTCCGAAAATCTGACAAAAAGACCAAAACATGACCAGCGAGCATTCTTAACCTGATTTCGCTATGTTGCGTTCACTACGTAGCCACTTGAAGTAAAAAGTTGTATACCTCAGTATGAATTTTTTACCTTTTAAAAAACAAAAAACTATCGTGTGAATGAAGACTTTTAGTGAAATATATACATTTTAAGTGAAATTCTTTTAAAATGGATTTTAATTTTGCCTGTGTAAAATGGTGTAATATAAGCTGTATCTGCGACTGACTACTGTGCCCGTGTATAAACACTCTAACATTATTATTATTAGTATTTTAATCCTATTGGATGTGCTCCTCATTAGCAGGAGGAATTTACAGAAAAGAAGTAGTAGGATTGTAAAAACTATGTATTAAGGGACCACATCAAAAGTTCAATGTAGGATAAAAAACTTAATTCACATAGTTTTTTCCCTCCACACCCCCCCCCCCCCCCCCTTTTAATTTGGGATAATGTCGGATAACAAAACTAGCAGCGATTTTTACCCCCAAACTATTTGAATTAAGTTTTTTATCCGACATTGATTTTTATGTCGTCCCTAAGGTATCCGGACAACGTGATTATTCTAAATACCGAAGATGTTCCATATAGCATAATGACAAAAAAACCTAGACAATTTTGGACAAACATACGAATCACTTATTTGTATAAAGCCATTTTCATGGATGCCTTAAAACTAATTACTGAATTACTTTCAAATTAGGAATAGATATACGCAGATCCTGTTGTAAAGTTATGGTTTAATTTATTATCCGTCAAAAAGAAATATAAATGGTCCTGTACGGTACTGTTTTAGGAAAGGTCAATGAGGTCGCAACAGTTACGCTCAGTCGTAAGTTGTATACATTCAAAGGATGTACGACCAGTCTACTTCCCAATAGCTGCTTACTTTCTGAATTAGAAATAAATTCTAGTATATAACAAGACCAATTAGATGTCTGGACCGCCGTCACATGCAAATAAGAGAAGTTTGAGTGTCCACTATTCTCAGTTTCCATCATCGTCGGAAACCCACGGCCGGTCGCTTTTACGCTTTGCTTCCACTTACCGACCGTGGTCCATTCATTCATTTTGTCTCGTTCTTGTGAATATATTCATGAACCATTTTGATTGGTTTCCTTACGATTCTGTAATGGGAATGCAGACAATCAAGTGGCAGTTAAACGACGAGCTTTGGGTCTAGATATGTCATCGTCGGTACGCAATTCCAGTATATTTTCGATATCGTTTTCAAACAAAGTAAACAAGTTTTCATACTTTCAAAGAGAATGCATTACTGACCACGTGAAAAAATCACTACACAACAAAAATTCATCAACTGCATTACGCATGTGGGCACCGTTTTATTTTCCAAAGAACTTTTTAATCTCCAAAGTGGAGAAGGTCACTATTGTTTAAATCTCCAAAGTGGAGAATTCCATTATTGTTAGCGGTCAATTTGATTCATGAATATTCATGAAAACGAGAAAAAAATGAATGAATTGACCCACGGTCGGTAAGTGGAAGCAAATCGTAAGCGCGACCGGTCGTGGGTTTCCGACGATGAGTTTCCATAAGACATAAAATTATCTACCATAATGATTGTAAGATTTATCTTTGATTGTAGTAGGTTATTATATATTGATCTAATTAGCAAAAAATCAGTTTTATTTTATTTCTTTCTGAATACAATTCTTTGATACCAATTTTGATGCATAAAATCACACCAAAAGGGGAGGTGCACATGCATATACAATAAAATCAGAATAACTGTGCAAAATTTCAGAAATGCCAGATGAAACATGTGAAATGTGTTGGGGTTTCAGATTACACAAACTAGGTACCCTTCAAACATGATGTGTCTGAAAATGACTAAGTTCAACAAACGATAAATGGATGGATGAATTGTTGTTTAACGTCAGGTGGCAGCCATGGAACTTAACTACATGGCCAATTGGAACCAGACTTTGCAGTAATGGTCCTTAGGAGGTCCAATAACCCGGACTATTAACCAAGCCGAACTAAGTTTATAATGAACATCCCATAGGGTCCTTTATTATAATAAATGACCCTATGGGAAATTCATTTAAAAATCTTCTTGTCTGAAACCCTTGAGCCAATTAGAACAAGACTTGGTAGCAATGGTGCCTTGAAAGTCCTCTTTCAGAATTGTGTCCGATGACCCGGACTGTTAACCAAGATGCCGCCACAGCCGCACTCTTTTTAACATAAGAGCCTATGGGAAAATTCATTTAAAAATCTTCTTGTCTGAAACCACTTAGCCAATTAGATCTTGACTTGGTAGCAATGGTCTTTAGGTGGTCCTCTTTCAGAAATGTGTCCGATGACCTGGACTGTCGACCAAGAAGGCCGCCACAGCCAAATTTAGTTTAACATAGGACCTGTGGGAAAATTGATTAAAAATCTGCTTGTCTGAAAGTACTAAGCCTATTAGAACAAGACTTAGCAGAAATGATTTATAGGTGGTCCTCTTTCAGAATTGTGTCATATGACCCCCAATGTCAACCAAGAAGGCCGCCACAGCTGAACTTAGTTTAACATATGACCCTATGAGAAAATTTATAAAAAAAATCTTCTTGTCTAAAAAAACTTGGCCAATTGGAACCAGAGTTGGCAGCCATGGTTATTAGATTGTCCTCCTTCAGAATTATGTCCAATAATACGGACTTTTTTTCTTATTTGCTTTGATGGCAGTTGATTGGCAAATTGAATCCAGGTGATCGATACAGTCTCCTGGTTTCTCAAATCACCGCAAAAGACAGAAGTGCACATCTACAATGTAGTTAGAATAACTGTGCAAAATTTCAGAAATGCAAGGCGAAAGGTGTTGGAGTTTCAGATAAAAATCATACCAAAAGGGAGGTGCACATGCACCTACAATAAAATCAGAATAACTGTGCAAAATTTCAGAAATGCCAGGTGAAACATATGAAATGTGTTGGGGTTTTAAATCACACAAACTAGGTACCCTTAAAACCTGAGGTGCGTAAAAATGACTAAGTTGAACAAATGATAAATTTGACAGTTTTTTCTCAAATCACCACAATGTGTTCAGAATAAGTGTGCAATATTTCTGAAGTGCCAGGTTTAGGCTGTTGGAGTTTCAGATTACACAAACTAGGTACCCTTCGTACCAAGTGCGCATAATATGACTAAGTTCAACAAATGATAAATTTGACCACTTCTCTCAAATGGCCCCAAAATGGGAAGTAGCCATCTTCAATGTCTTCAGAATACTAGTAAGTGTGCAATATTTCAGAAGTTCCGGATTAATGATGTAGGAGTTTCAGTTTACACAATTAGGTACCCTATTCTGTGACAGACAGACGGACGGAGTGACCCGACTCCTAGACATGCTCCCGCCTTCGGCGACGCAGGCAAAAAGAAATAAATAAAAAAATGAAGCAGGAACTTAAAAATATATACAATAGTGAACGCATGTGCCATGAAATAATAAGGATACGACAAATGTAACGCTGTCCGTCCAAATTAATCTTGTTGAAGTCACAATGCTGTCCATCAAGTTCCAATCGCCAATCAGTTGAGTTTTATATAAAAAACAAGAGACTCAAGAGAATCGAGCCTGTATCGCTTACCTGACAGTCCCACAATCAGTATATTTGATTTCAAGTGAAAATTGTAATGGACCTTACATAGATATCTGTTAATTTGGCTTTTTGGTTTCAGAGGAGAGGATTTTTGAAATTTTGACCAATCAAAAATAAGAATTCATCATGGCTGCCATATTAGCTGTCCGACCGGGACGAAATATACAGACTTTATAAAGGTTCTTCCACAGATGCTTCATACCAAGTTACAGCTCATTTGGCTTTGCGGTTTAAGAATTTTTTTGGGGGAAATTTTGACCAATCAGAAATAAGAATCCATCATGGCGGCTATATAAGTTCTTTGACCAGAACAAAATATGCAAACTTTATAAAATCCTTCCGTAGATTCTTCATAATGTGACCAAGTTTCAGTTCATTTGGCTTTATGGTTTCAGAGGAGAAGATTTTTAAAATTTGTCCAATCAGAAATACGAATTCATCATGGCGGCCATATTAGTTGTCCGACTGGAACGAAATATGCAAATTATAAAGGTCCTTCCGCAGATGCTTCATACCAAGTTACAGTTCAGATGGCTTTGCAGTTTCAGAGGAGAAGATTTTTTAAATTTTGAAAATTACAAAGCAGGAACAAATGTCATTTTATTCGTTTTTGAGAACACGCACATGCATATTTGATATCCCTATTTATCGTATTTCCCCATGGCTATATCGACTTGCTGAGGCCTTCACAATTTCCCGTATTTCGGCATTGTGACGTCGTAAAGAGTTGACCCGACCCTAATATGAGCTGACCCGAATATATCAGCGACGTCATAATGTTTGACCCAAGGTTGACCCGAATATATCAGGAAAACTTCCGGTTATAGGCAGATGGCCATTGAAAAGTAAGAAATTCCATTAAAATTGCTAGTTAACAATACGATAAATTTATCACCAAGTTTTCTTCAAACAAATATTGTAAAGTATTAGCCGCTTGACACAATATGAAGCTCACTCGCCGAAAAAGCTTCACATTGTGTCTCGCGGCTGATATTTTAAGATATACTTTTGCAGAAAACCTGATAATATGTACAAATCTGTATCTTAAATAAAATATTAATAAGCCGTAAGTCTTCTTTCTGCAAAAACACAACACTTGTAATAGTATCTTGCTATGAAAATGCAATACAGAATGCGCTGACTGTCCTCTATTTTAAGTTAAAAACTTCATGAGTATAAACTTTTCGTAATATTAAATGAAAATTTCAGAATTTGCCGAGTCGCCTCAAACTGATGTATTCGGGTTCAACATTTCAGATTACGTTTGATTCTTAAAAACAGTAAATAATACAAAAGATGAGCATCGAGTACAATTATGTGTTATGACTGAATGTTTTACTATTTTATATTGGGTGATACATATATTTCTTGTTTGGGATAATGTACCAAAGACACAATGTTTATGATATTTTAAATATATATCTATATAACAACATAAGTATCTGTTCCTTTTTTTAGGATTCAAAGGAATGTTGGACCCAAAACGTGCAACATTTTCCTCTCCCTTGAATAACGCATATGTCATCACACCCCAGAAATCTGTTCCACTAGGTGCACCAAAAGATACAGGTATGACATGATTTGTATTCAGTAGATCTGTATAAAATTAATTGGTTATTTTCATATTTTCATTTGAAATTACCCAAAAAATGCACTTTGACGTAGACAAATTTTCTGTCGAGAATAAACTGTTATGTTTACCTTTTTTTTCATTACCATCATAGATCATCGAATTAAAACTTGATCTGCAAATTTTTGCATTAAAAACTGTACTTTGAAATTGTGGCTCACTGTTTCAACTTCCAACATTTGACACTCCATAATTTGCGAAAATATGCATATATATTTATTTTATGTTTTTCTGTTGTACTTGTTTTTTGTTTTTTTGTTTTGTTATTTTGGTGTTTTTAGTTTATTTTTGTTCTTTTTTTGTTGTTTTATTTTAATTTTTATTTGATTTATCATTACGATTATAAGATAGTATGCGATTATTTGGCGTGCAGTTAAGATTGCCATAAAAGGCTTTTTGAATACATCACGTGCTGTTTACTATCCACGTTTCATCAAGATTTGGTTTATCACCCGTGGAATATTTTACTAGGAGAATGCATAACAACACTTTCTAATACAAACCTTTTATGGTCTCCACCAATAAAATGTATCTTCGGTACGCTGGTTTACATTTTGCAGATATTTTTTGCTCGATAATAAGATTCTTGACAAGTTATATATGAAATATGCTATTTATACCTCGTTATTGTAAATTATTTCAGATGGATTTCAACCTTATACACCACTTATAACTGAGAAAACAGTAGCCATCATTGCAGCAGACGACGATGAAAACCATAAAAAAGTTGTTTCATCCTTTGCAAGATACTTGCAAAAATGTTGCCATTGTAATGTTCAATACTATCCATGGAATCCTAATGACGATAAATTTAGATGGATTTCGAATACACTAGAGCGTGCACATTTTCACGTGTTTGTGGCTTCCGAATTGGCCTACAACCAATATCAAGCTTGGAAAAATAAAAAATTACTAGAGTCAAAGGATTTATTTATCCCCTATCTTACGAAATTTGTTAATCGTTTTGATTTTTCAAAGAAATTTGTTTTTGTAAGATTTGACTATTCAAGTGATATTTTAATGCCCGAGGATGTCTGTTCAAACCAGTACCAGTTAATGAAGCAGTTTACAGAATTTTTATCTCACGTACATGGTTTGAATCCATATAAAGATGATCTGAAAAGTGTAGCTCTGCCATTTGATCAAGACCTAGCAAAAACTAAAGAGGGACGGGAACTTTATAATGCAATCCACGTGGCTGTAAAAACATTCCGTCCAAAACACTTAAGATTAGATTCTGGATACAAAAGTCAAAACGAATGTAATTCGTTTGATGAAAAAGAATGGAGAGAAGTTAGACAAAAGTACATTATAGACCACATAGTTCAAGGACAACCGCGTGAAGAAGTTTTTGGTGTGTTTCTGATCGATGAAGAATCCCGAAGTCTGATGCCAGGTCAATCGACTGAACGGGCATCTATTGCTCCAGCTATTACTATAGCAGAAGGAGGGCCCGGAGAGTTTAGGATAAAATCAGAACTAAATTCGCGTAATTCCGGAAATCAGGCATTACGACATCCACTGCATGCGGTAAATAAATATGGAGGACAGATTGAGCCCAATATTCAACCAAACACGTGTCTGAATGCACATCCTTCATTTTGGCCTGGCAGCGAAAATAACACAGATGAAAACGGAAACCAGTTACAAGGCAGCTCTCCCGGACTTTTCACAGCTGGACCAGATGAGTCTTTCTCTTTTTTACCACCAGATCCTAGCATTTTGGATGAAGATATCACTACTCAATATCAACTTGAATTAATTGATGATATCAATCTGACTTATCTTAGATCTACAAGAAATGAGGATGACACCATAAGCGGCCATAGCGTATAACTTATCTTAGAAACAACCATTTAATTTTAGGGGGCTCTGGGAGGAATTGTAAAATCAATCCTGAAAAATGAAGTGTGATGAAACATTTGTTATGTCAAATGTAAAATACAAATTCAGTACTGAATACAGTACAATTATATAGTATTTTTGTGAGATTGGTGCAAAGTTATATTGACCTGAGAGAAGCATACTGACCAAGTATAAATGAATTTATAATATTTTCGTAGATCAAACACCACGGGATCAAACAGAAGGGTTTTTAGAAGGCACACGCAAGGAAACCATAAATAAAACCCATTGTTGCTAGAAAAATCCCTGGATATATGAGAACTTATTCTCATTACTTTCAGCCCATCTCTATAAAGACCAAAGGGATTCCTCTTTAGATATACCAGACGTCAGCCTGGTACATATGTATAATTAGTGAAAATATTGTTATTTAATTGTTATTGTCTATCCGCAATAATAATGTAAAACTTTAATAAAGGGGTACCCAATACTTTGACTAAAATAGAATTGGGTCGGTTAATTATCATAAAATTGTGACGAAATATTTACTTTGACCTGTTGACAAAAATATAAAAATTTCAAGAAATTTGAACCACGCAATTTACGGGAATAATTTCATTGGATATATAGCCAGTTTGATAAAAACTTAATTTTGATCATTGAGAAGCTTTATTTCTCTTTACCAATAGTATGTGATTAAAACGTTCAGCTGATTTTTAAAGAGTTAACTCCCTTAGGTGTTCTGTAAACCCTGAAATTTTTAGGATCTGACAAACTTAAAATAATTATTTTCTTGATTTTGTTTATATTTTAGCATACTTGGTAATGACATTTTTCGGCAGCTTTAAAACAGCAATATTTATGTTTTGATTTGAAAGTATATATATATATATCGATTTTACTTGTTCAGTCAGATTTCTAATTTATTAGTAGAAATTTAGATTAGTCATTTTATATAAATCTGAAGTTCTTATTTCTACACATGATTTTATAATTTCATAACCGTCATATACTTTTCATCGTGTATCAACTGTCCTCAGTCTCGGGTAAGTTTTTTTTTTTTAAGTTTACATTGCGAATTTTTTTTTGCTGTCTCTTTTCTTCGTATTTTCTGTATTGCAATACGATATGTTGTTGCCATTCTAGTTTTGGTTGTTATTTATGTTACTTTCATTAACTTCATTTTTGTTTTTTGTTTTAGTTTTTTTTTCTTTGTATGTACATGTACTCCTAAAGCGCTTAATATGTGGTCAGATTCAGCAAAGATATTGGCAATAAGCATCCAGATGACATTACAAAAAAAAGGAAAAGGGAATGTTTGCGAATTAATAGAAATGTTTACAATTTTTATTGATAAACAAGAAAATGTGTGTTTTGACATAATTATAAACCACGGATATTTTCATTTTAAACTTTTTGCAGTTTCACATAAGTATAAATTTCGCTATAAACATGTTTCCAGTAATTTAAATTGTCTTTTTATTGTTCTTTTTTTAAAGTTAACATGATAACGTGCAGAACCTTTGCTACTACAATTTACAAAATGTTGCAGATACAGGCATCAAGGAAAATGACTCGGAAGAGCTTACGGCTAGAGTATTAACAAAAAAATTGTGTAATTAATATGAATCTGATACAGACGGAAGAAATTAAATCGTATGATCGTATGTTATTGGGAAGTAAGTTTCTGTGCACGTAGAAATGCTTAAAAATACACGCGGAAGTATTAAATGGTTCGTTTTTGCAAACTCCGGACAGTGGTTCACTTCCACTCCTGTACACCTACAATCATTACAATGTACACTTCATTTATATAAGAGTTTTCCCGAATGTTAATCGCTGTTTGGAGTTTGCCATTGTTCACTGAAAATAGTTTAGTTATGTTAAGAATTTTTATAAAACTAAATCATATAGTTATAGTATTATATAGCTTAAAATATACTTTATTCAATAGTATTTTAATTTAGATGTGTGCGTATTTTTTTTTTTAAATGTATGAAGCTTTTCAGATCTGTCTCCTATTTCACTGTATTTTGGATCTCAGGAACAATTTGAGAGTAGCTTGTTATATATTTTAAAATGTATATTTTATTTTATATATTTGTATTTTTATTCTGTTTGCAATAGATAGTTTAGTGAAGGTTTATTGATTAGATCATTGTACAAGAAAATATTTCTTCATTTCAATTTTTTCAGATGTTACATATAGGAAAACATAAAACATGTGTATATTTAACGGATTATTTTTCCTGTGTGAAATATTTTCCAGTGGAAAATATTTACTGGTAATTTTTTTCCACAAGAAGTATTTTTCTGGCATATTTTTTCCAAGACTATGAAAAACATTCCGGCAAAATAATATCCGACATTGATTCATGAGTTCGTACTCACTCGTGGAAATTATTTACCGTTATTTTTTTTTCCGACGGATTGTATTTCACCCGGATGTAATTATCTTTTACATATATCTAAATTCTGTTAAAGCAAATCTCTTTTAAAGTTGTGATACTCAAAATTGTATTGAGTAGTTTTAGTTTTTAAATAACATTGATATACTGGCAGCAAAAAAGGTTGTATTTTTAGTATAGACACAAGTTCTGCAGGTGACTCCAATTGTACTCTAGATTTGCTTTCATTCGGGCAGCTTCTTGTTTATAGTTTGAAAAGAGCTTGAGGAAGAACTTGAATACACCGAAAATTAGAACAAGATAGCATATAAACTAAAGCACTAGTAATGTGAACTCCCATTAAAAACCGGGATTGACATCAGGTGCTCCGGAAGGGTAAGCATGTCCTGCTCCGTTAACAGCTCCCGTCACATTGCCAGGGAATTGTCAAATCTGGTGAAATTGCAAAAAAAAAAATAAGTATGAACATATGACCTGCAACATCCTTAATTAACATACTTGAAATATATGTACATTTTTAGCTTTTGCAACACTTTGCGTCAGTCGTCGTCCGTCCGGTAACCTTCACATTTCAAAAAAGCCACTGGACCAAATGGAACCAAATTTGGCAGCAATGCTCCTTGGAAGGTCCTTTACAGAATTATAATTTTGGTTCCGATCGACAGGGATCATATAATACTATTCATATACAGTTCCTGCGATCGAATATTCAACATGGCTGCGGGCCCCAATAATGTGTTCTGATTGGCTGAAATTTAAAAATCTCCTTGTAAGAAAAAACAGACCAAAGGAACTTGTACTTTGCAGGAATGTTCCTTAGATGGTCCTCCATCAAATTTGTAATTTTGGGTCGATTGGAAATCCAAGATGGAATATAGTTGACGTAGGACCTTATGAGAAATATATACACACACGTGACTACTTCTTCGAAACCGCTTGACAGATTGAATTGAAGATATGCCTGAATGATTGTATGATGGTCCTCTACCAAAAATATTATTTTGATGCCGATTGGAAATCCAAGATGGCAACAACAGCAGGACATAGTTAACACAGGGCCCATGTTTCAAAAATCTTGTTTTAACAGTCATGTGGATAAAACAGACGTTACATTTTCCAGTGGTCTCATAGAAGCCAGGTGAGCGATACAAGCTTAGGTAAGCCTCTAGTTTTATCATTAAGATCAGGGATTTCTTTAATGTTTTATACGTTTTGTAGTATATTTATATGCGTCATTTTTACCAGTCAAAACTGGTGTTATATATGATACAACTAATGAGGAAGCTGAGAGTTATCTTTTCCTAACCAATGTAGGTAAGGGAGATAATCAATTTTCTCCCTTTTAGCTCCAGGACAAAAGGGAGAGAATTTAATTATCTCCCTTTTCTACCTTGGTTAGGAAAAGATAACTCACTCTGGTTCCTCATACTAGTACTTTTGTATTTTATAGTGTTTATAGTCTGAGGTTAAATATGATAAAGTTTTATATTGGAAATTTCCTTGTCTCAGTATTATAGTGTTATCTTACTGTATAAAGGCCGAATTGTTCCTTTGTTTGCCAAAATTATTTATAATGATTTTAGTTTTTCTCTAGTGCACACCTTCTTATCTCTCTCTCATGTATAACATTGATAAATTTAAATATTCACATTATTATGCTGAATTGAATCGAAAATATCAAAGACAAATTAACTATATATTCGTAAAATAACTGAACTTTTAATAAATTTTATTTTTTAAATTGGCAGTAGTTTGGTCACGGCTGTAAAGTTGTTTGTATTTTTAGTTAAGAAATATTTCAGGCTATTAACAAATACTTGTACTCTGCAGCCTGGCAAAGGCAAAATACTCCTGGCATGGAGTTCAAGCAAAATTAAATGTTCATTACACACTAACTCCTGACATGGAGTTCAAGGACTAGGATCAAATTTGAAATAAAAAGGCAGGACCAGGATTTTGACAAAATAAAAAGACGGGATCACTTTAGGCGTGAAAAAAATGCAGGTCCTGTGTCAATCAGGAATGTTTTTGGTTTAAATGAAAATAAAAATTTAGGCCGCAATAAAGGCCGAAAAATCCAGGACCAAAATCTCGACGAAAAAAATAGGCAGGATGGAACATTTGATCGTAGCCTAAAAATCAAATGGTTGCTCCCTGATTTACAATCTATCTTCCCGAGCCAATAGATTTTACAACCATAAGGGGTAACAAAAACTTCTGGAGAAAACTATTTCATCGAATAACAATCCCCAAATTTTAAAATTATCCAGCATACAGTGCAAATTTAATCATAACCAGGGGTGCTTTCTATTATGCGGTTCGTACCGGTACGTACCGACTTTCACTAATTCTTCTTCCGGTTCGTCTGGTTCGTCATTTCTAAAGAACCACTGTGGTACGGACCAATAATGGAACACGAATCTTTGGTTCAATTGGAACGTACCGCATAATGGAAAGCACCACAGTTGTAATGAATTAGAGAGATAAGCGGTTGTATAGTTTAAAATAGTATTAATATCTATATTATTATTTTTTAGTAGTACTGTGAGTTCATTATGTTTCATTGGATGCTAATTTACTAGTTTCCATGTGGAGAGGGGTGAAATTTATATTTTTTTATTAGCAATTACAAATCAACGACAATTTGTAACTTCGAAATAACGACTTTTCAGTTATGAAATCCACCAAATTTATAAATGCTATCCATTAAGAAATAAATGAACCCACGTAAGATTTTTATGATATTAGAAACTTAGCATAGATATGGTTCATTTTTTGCTTTTTTCATAGTTTGGTTATAATCTGTCTTGTTAATTTTTATAAGATTGCTGATCTAATAGACATATGTAGATTTAAAATAAACATGTATTAGTTTATCTGTTTATCTTCTCTTTAATATAAACTGTTGTTACAATGTACATGGAGGGAGTATTACATGGCCAAACTTATATCATATGCTATATATCAACCCCCCCCCCCCCCCCCCCCCCGAGTACCTTTGGCCTGAGGTGTGATATAGGTCGAGGGTTGATATAGCATGTGACATGAGTTTAACCATATATTATTCTTTATATCATATATTTCTACAATAAACTATTACTTTGCACCCGAAGAAATCCGAATAAAAGTAAAAGTGTGTTTAGAGTAGGGTGCGATATAGGGTAGGTGATACAGGTCTTACAAAGCTTTCAAATATTATAGCACTATTTGTTTCTCCAAATTACCTTCTTCAGCAACATCTAGGAATCTAACCTTGGTACATTAGTCTATCCCTCTACCAACTGAGCTAAAGTAGTATTCTACTAGCCCAGCTAATGGCGACTGGTTATACATGTATAAAGCACATCAATCGTAAACCGGGGAAACCTGTTGCATAACAATTAACTGGATACAGAAGAAGTAATTGGTAGGGTGCAAAAAGAGCAATTAAAAAATTAAGGTTTTAAAATTTTTGCAAAAAAAGTACATCGAATATGACCTGAAATCAATTAATAGTTTATTCTAAACAAAATTAAGCACTACCGAGACAGAAATAACTCTAGGTCCATAGATGCTACAAAATCATGTTCCTATAATAACCTGATAAAGTCAGTATCAGAAAATATTCTATATATAATTTTATTTGCTGTTATGTAACCCTTTCCTTTTTGAGGAGTAAAAAGTTCAATGCTTACAGTGGTAGATCTGGAGATTTTGATTGGCGAGGACTGCTGATGCGTCCTTACCGTAATCATAGGAAATAAGACAAAAAATATAACTTTTCATGTTTCGGTTTCCATTCTGACATATACAGGGGTCGGGTCAACTATATTGCCCAGGATTGGCCCATTAAATTGATGGACATGGTAATAGTATCCGTCCGCAACACCTAGTGGACGCATCTCCTCTGAAACCGCTTGGCAGATTTAGCTTCCATATTTGGTAGGATTTATTGTTATGAAGTGTAGATATGCATACTATACTGCCATTTTAATTCACCAATTTTTGTAGGACTTATGGGCACATGCTCCAGTTTGGCCTCTTGATCATAATCAATAAGGATTGCAAGATTTTCTGCCGTAGGTCGGTTGTTATGTATAGTTTGGCTTCCTCCAACAAAATTGGCCATGAAAATATAGCAAATTGTGGTAGAAGTAGCTTAAAACCCCCAACAAACAAAATACCACATGCTGCAAGTTCCTGTGTGTACTTGCATGTACATTATTCAGGGTTCAACATGATTCCTCCTGAAAAACATAACATGAAGCTCGAGAGAATTGAGCGTATATAGCTCACCTAACAGTCCCACAATCAATCCATTTTATTTCAAGTGAAAATTGTAATGAACCTTCCATAGATGCTTCATACCAAATATCAGTTTATTAACTGTTAATTTGGCTATATGGTTTGATATTTTTGAATTTTGATCAATCAAAAATAAAAATTCATCATGGCCGCATATAAGCTGTCCGACCCGAACAAAATATGCAAACTTTATAAAGGTCCTACCATAGATGCTTAGTACTAAGTTACAGTTCAGTTGGCTTTGCGGTTTCAGAGAAGATCAAAATGTAAAAGTTTACAGACGGACGGAAG
Source organism: Mytilisepta virgata (assembly GCA_028015205.1). NCBI lineage: Eukaryota > Metazoa > Mollusca > Bivalvia > Mytilida > Mytilidae > Mytilisepta > Mytilisepta virgata. The sequence goes on along the minus strand of CM051517.1, from coordinate 66,251,887 downwards.
TGATGATAAAAGGTCACATGGCCCTTTGGTGAGCTAAAAAGATCAGAATCTGAAAAACCTTCACCCATGACACTGCATAGATGCCAACCATTTTAGTCGGTGTAAGATCTGTTTATCTATACCACAATGATGTTTTGGATATTAGAATATGTTAATTCAGACCAAAACGTTATTTGACTAAATGTAAATTATTTAGAACCTATAACGCTTATCTACAAATTTGGCCACAAGATTGAATCTTGTGTGCATGTCAAATGATGCGACAATCACCATCAAGGTTTTGGACTTTCATTACAAGATTCAGATATTGCAGGTTAGGGAAAAAAAGCAGCCGCCATATTGCTTTATATGAAGAAACCATGACAAGAAATTGTCTCACCTAAACTGTAGGTCATCATGTATGAATGCTCCACTACTATCCAAGGCACATCCACTGATGTTTTCATTGATACTTAACCATAGTCGTTCCAAGCATAAAATGTAGGTCATAATGACCCAATTATTGTATGATTGCTCAGTATTACCCAAGGCACATCCACTGATGAAGTTTTGATACATTATTCTTAAATCAAAGAAATGAACCTAAACAGAAAACTTAACCACATAGTTCAGACGCACGGACAAGGGTAACTCAATATGCCCCATCCACAGAATTCCATTTTTAAAGTAAAATAAAATCATGTCCAATGATCAGGCAAATTATGACTGATTTCTTGTTTGTTGCCTTGTAATATGTTCTTTAACCCTGCAGCTGTTTTTATAGTAATACAGATATGACAATCCAAATTTAGTGTCATGTTCCAAGGACCATCTTGGACTAGCAATGTGTATAAGAGTTCTGTTTTGGTACATGCTTAATAGCAATAAAAGCCCTGTTTCCTTGCCTGGTCTATCAGTATTTTTTGTAACAATTTATCAAATCATATGGCAAGGGTGCAGTGGCCAAGTGATTAACTTGTCATACTTGGAGTATGATCACAAGGAGGCTGTGAGTGAATCTAGCTTGTGCATTTGACTCCAATATTAATTGACAATAACCAATTTTTTCTGCTCTCTACAGGTACACCGGTTTGTTCTGCCAATTTAAACTGGCTTCCAAAATATGGCAAACTAGGCTGAAACAATATGGCAAACTGGCTTCCACAATATGGCAAACTAGGCTGAAAATGATAAATCCCTTCCATATTACATATCTTATAAATTGAACGATATAAAAATATGCTAAAATGATTTATTATACAACTTTCATAAATATGTAATAAAAATATATATATAAAAAAAGACTTGAAATATATAAAAAGGTACAACCCAAGCCATGGAAATGATATTGCTGTTTCTAAATATATATTAGTAAAATCATTAGTTTGTTAAAAACATGGTACATTAACTCATGTTAAGACATTAAAAATATACTGATATGTGCAATGTTGGGATTTCTCTATAATAGTGTATATATATTCTTTGCAATACTCATAAAATAATGAAAACATGTGTGAAATAATGTGTTCACCTGCCCAGAATAAACAAATTTTTTAATCCTGAAATATTGATCTTGTTGAGTAAGAATCCAACAGCACTGAATTAAGACATCAATTCACACATTTCAATGGAAAAATTAACATCAAGAAAATATTATTTTTATCTACGTTTGTACGAGCTCAAAAGTTTTTGAAGACAAAATCACATATCTGAAAAATGCCTGTTTTAATTACATAAACTGGGTTTGTATAAAGCACTATGGTATCAAATCTACAGTAGTAATTGCTAAATTTCCTGTAAACTGTTTTATATGTTTATATAAAATATAAAATATGGTACATAAAAATTCTCCTTTGACACTAGAATAACAATACAAAATCTCACTAAAAAGGCACCTCTCAAATTGTGACAATTTTCCCTGCAACTTGTACGGTAGAAGTTTTAAAAACATAGAATCGATAAAATTCTGATGGTGAATATATGAACATGATCCGTAACGAGATATTTCATCTACAATTTCCTGGATATTGTCAGTATGTCTCAAGATTTGTTGAATCACATCCTTTCACTCTGATAGGCTAGATTGGCTTTACCGCCCTTATCATTTAACTGAAAAACAAAACAAAAATCATTTATTGATGAAAAATCCACTGATACAGTTTATTACTAAAGTAAAGTCAAGAAATACCAAAGGGATATTCAGAAGGGAAAATCGAAACAACTGAAAAACTCCGAAGAACAACGAAGACAAGGCCAAAACAATACATGCACTACAATTAAAAACTAAAAACATATGAACAACATGGACCCCACAAAAAACAGGGGGTAGACTCAGGTGCTCCGGAAGAGTAAGCAGTCTGTTTCCTACAGGACACCCACCAAGCTGCCCATGTCAAATCTGGTACGAGGAAGGGACATCAATGGAACAAGTCCATTTTCATTTGGGAAACATTTTTTCATACCTCTCAACCAAGTGATGATGACATCCATAAAGCTACACATTTAGCCCATTTCATCATTTCTGGATAGTCTTGTATTCAATAATTATTTCATAGCAGACAGCTAGGATTGCCTGTTGACCAAGTTTGGGAATTCTCAGAAACCAGTCTCTTCTGCTGGTTTGGTTACATTCTCAGCTGCTTTCTGTATCTTGGTTGTTATCTTATAAGAAGACATTCTGTATTTTGGCTGTGGTTATATTTTGGTTTATTTGGCATCTTATGTAAATTTGCCAAAATTAAACAAATCCAAAAAATAAAGTTGCAAAATATTTCAAAATAATTTTATTTTGGAAAAGTTTTATTAACATTGGTCAAGGTTGCAAAACTTTGATCCTTAACTGCTGTCATCATATGTCGAGTCAGAATTTTAAACCATTCAGATTTTTAAAAAAATAAACTGTCTATCATGACAGCTTGTAGTGACATTATTTCAGAGACTGCTTAATTAATAAACAAATTACCAATTCACTCTTAAGACAGCAGGTTTTATTTTCCAAAAGTGTTAAAATTAAAACACAGTATTAACACAAAGTGTCAAATTTTAACCCACCAAAGTTTGTTTTGAGCCAAAACCAAATTACCCAACACCAAAATCAGGATTCGTGGTAGTATCTTGACAAATATTTTAAATCATTACATTCAAATTTGATAAAATGGTAATTTTCATGCGAATACAAATTTTTCATTGTGGACTTTTTTCATGAACTGTAAATTCTGAAATGATTGGGTTTGTTTATTGCAAATACTGACCAATATTGTGAAATACAATTGACATACTTTCTGTAATGTAGCAATGTCAGTAAACGCCAGGAGGAGCTGTTTTGGGGGGAACTTATTTGAAAACTGGATTCGGCTTCTTTACAACCTTTTCCAGCCTATTTTGGGACCAGTATACTGTAAACAAACACTGGTTTCCGCCCAGTGGCGCCCCTAGTGTTTACTGACATTGCGCTGTAATGGAATATAACAAATTTTAATTGATCTTCATTCAGCATTTTCTGTGGAATCCAGTTTGGAGAACATTTGTACAATAAGGCTGAAGAAAGTTAATTCCATGTTTGGCGTTAATGCCCGAATTTGATTTTTTTCATTTCGTTATTTGTATTTGCCGACAAAATCCATAAATTCAGGGTTCTGTCATTTTAAATGTACTATACATGTAGATGTATCTCTTTATGGCCTAATATCGAAATGTCATTGAAAAGAATATACATATGATGGCTGGAAATGAATGTCTAGTCAATTTCTGAAACTTACTTTGATATCTCAAGTCTACATGGTGCAAGCAAGGAAAGTAGTTTTACTGCCCATTTTCATATTTGTTTCATTTTGATTTTGTTTGTTTGCCTCATACCCTCCTCCATTTGAAAAAAATAGTTTACGCCAAACAAAGAATTAACTTGCTGTGGCCTAATAGCTATTTTACTATTATCGGCAGGGGGACATTAGCTACTCTATAGCAAATTTTGTTCAAGCTGGCTTTATATACAGATGCCAAGTAATGGCAATAGCTTCTGACCCAAATGAGCTAAAAAATAAATTTCCGAATTTACATTAAAACTCAAAATTTTATAAATCTCCTTGGTGAATAACTGATTTGGCTAATTCCTGATCCATGTAGGTTTGTCTGAAATAATGAAGTGTGACCAAATTTATCCGTTTTGACTAAATATGTGTTTATAGTTAAAATTAAAATTCATCTACAACAAATTCAAAAATTAACTACGATGCAAAAATTTGAAATCTTACCACTAAATCAATATCATTAGGTGACGTGACATCTTCAAGTCCCTCTTTTCCCCAGGGATCTATTTCAAAATCAGTGGTCCATTTGTCTACATATTTCTTGGCTTCTCTCCTGTGCTTGACTAAAGCTGGCCCCCATTCAACTGTAGGTGTAGTCAGATATTTCATACGCTGAAAACATGCAATTTTGTAAAGATGACATTCACATGCGATGTATACCATGCTTTTCATGTCAAGATTTTGTTTACTAAAGCTGTCATTTTCACCAATCAATGTAAACGAACAATCAGACTGAGATATATTAGAATATAAAAACATTTGTTGATATCAATTCACGAAAATTGCTTAAATCTTTGTTCAATCTGTCTTCTATACTGTGGTTTTCTTGCATTTTTTTTAGCCTTTTTGTCATCATGAAAATCAACACTTGCCAACAAAACAAACAAGAGTGGACATGCTACAGGTCTTACCTGAGTATGCATATGGACACAGAATAATGATAATCTGATACCCGACATTGCAAGTCAAAGGAAAATGTGTTAGAAGAAATAGTAATGGTCGGGCGATAATTTGTCTGAAAAACTGAAAAGAAATATCTCTGTCTGGCCTTCGCGACTTTTCGTTGCAGGTGAGACAAAAAACAGCAAGCGCATTGCCTTTAACTGTAATTGAATGATTAGAACATAATTTGGAGTAATTATCAAGAATAAAGAATTCAGTAAAAGCTGTCAGTTGAACTGAGGTTATCCTTCTTTGATTGTAGAATATGACAGCAACTCGGGTTGAAGGGACACACGATTTCAGTATGTAATAATAATATATTTTGAAAACAAGCTGATCCCCTACTCATCCTAACCTCATCAAAAACTCATTTTCTTTAAATGACATTTTACTCCTTGACGTGCACATCTTCAATATGCCCACAAACATTCTGCAAGTTTTAAAAATCTGGGTTAGAAACTGTAGCAGTTAGATCACAGAAAATAAGATAGCTTTTTCCCGTACACAACCTGCCCACCCATCGAGAATTCACCATATTACATGTAATGCATGCGCTAATTCACCGTTAGTTTTAGACCAAATCCAGCAGTTTTTTTTCTAGTAAAGAGGACAAATATACCTAAGAAGCATTAACACAATTGAACTGAGAGTTCATGATACTTACCTCAGAGAAGCTTCCAGGGGTCTTGATGAATACTATTAACGAGGCAATGAAGATTGTACAAAGAACAAATAAGGTCATCAACCATCCTAAGGCATCAGCCCATTGTGGGAATGTGTCACGCTTCTTTCCATAACCTTCATAGGTTACCCAGGAAAATACCAACACAAACTGAAAACAGAACATGTCAGTGTTACAAAATGTGCTAGGGTTGTTCCAGAAAACGTACCTGTTTTGTAAGGATTAAATAGATATCTTGCTTACAACTGAATTTGTATTACATTGACTTCCACTAGTTACAAAACTAGGGTTCAGTCCAGAGGTGTTTACCCCTTTCTGGTATTTTCAGTAATGTTGATTTTTGTCAGTAATTTAGGCCATTTGTCAGTTATCTCAAATTTCATGAAAACTACCACATTGACCCGCCATCAAAGCATCTTTTATTGTGTTAAGTCTAGAAACAATCCGAGTATTCATCAATGTTGTTAAAACACTTTTCATAACTGGAAAATCAAGCGCAATTACAAAGCATTTACAAGAAAAGGAATAAAAAACACACAATTTGGTACAAAACTGTAAAGTGTAATTTACGGAATTAAATCCGTAATTTGAATCTAAAATCCGGGACAATTTCAGAAATTCTGTAATAGTAAACACCTCTGTAAGTTGTTTAGATCATTTGCCTGATAAAGTCAATACAGAAATAGAAGCAATACTTCTTGACATTGAATGTCATTCACTGTTATTTTGTCTTATTATGTTGTCGCAAAAAGTCAAAATATAGCACATGCAAGTTAGTGTAAATGTCTTCTGTTGCATATATGTCCGTTGTTTTTCAAACAAAAAAATAAAGTTTGTCCAACTGGATATCCTGACATTTTATATTGTGTTCCATATTACAACAAGCAGCTGTCTTGCAGCAAACCAGATTTTCCTTAAGTACTGGACCTGCACACTTGAACGGACCTGATTTTCAACAAACGTGTAAAAAGAGGAGAAATGATACCTCGGCAGCCATTTTACTATGTATAATAACAGAAACATAATCCTGAATTCCAGATAATTCTTTTTGCCATTGGAAAAACCTCTTACGTGGTCTTGTAGCATGCTCATCTCGATTGCAGAAGGTCCAGTCCCTGGTTATGTCAGAGATATTAAAATTGGTATTTGCTGCTGCTTCTTCGCCAAGCACATGGCATCTAGAGTAAGAGCAGACTGATTGGCTCAAATATAATGTTTGGGTAGGGTGATTTATGTCATGTTAAACAAGAGGCTCCCAAGAGCCTGAATCGCTCACCTGTTACTTTTTGTTTAGATCTTGCATGGACTTTTTCATCGGTTGCTATGGACTTTTTCAATGACCTCGACTCTTACCTTTCTTTTAGGACTTGTAAAGGTAAATTATAGGGTCCTTAAACTAAAATATATATCAGTGCTATGGACTTTTTCAATTACCTTAACCCTTGACCATCCATTTTAGTTGTACAGCTACCATTTAATTTATTTCAAGTTATGCTCTTAACATCTGTGACAATGCATCAGACCAGTATTTTTACTGATAATTACTGTTTACATGTAAATAATCTTTCAAGGGCAAAAACTCTATAAGGGCCACCCAAGGACCATTCCACCAAAATCATGGTCTTTAAAGGAAAGTTTACACAGGATGTCTTTAAAGGGCAAAAACTCCTATAAGTGGTCAATCAATGATTTTGGTCATGTTGACTTATTTGTAGATCTTACTTTGTTGAACATTTTTGCTGATTACAGTTTCTTTTTAATAATCAAGATACCTAAAACTGCAAAATTTACTTAAAATTAACAATTCAGGGGCAATAATTCGTCTGAATTTCATGGCAGGTAGATCTTGACCTGATGAACATTTTTGTCAGTTTTACTCTAGATGCTTTAGTTTTTGAGATAAGCCAAAAACTGCAGTTTACCCCATAATGTTCTATTTTTAGCCATGGCAGCCATGTTTCTCAACGGACAATAAAATAAAACATTTATTCTAGATACCCTTAGGATCATTCAGTCTAAGTATGGCTGTAATTGGTTCAGTGGTTTCAGAGATTTTTCAAAAAGTTTACAACGGACGACAGACGGATGCCAAGTGATAGCAAAACTCGCATGTCCTTTTAGGACAGGTGAGCTAAAAATCTGTCTAGTATAAAGCAGAGTTCATATTCATATCCTGATATGCATGTAATAAAATGCCACTGGACATTAAACAGTAATTCATTCATCCATCCATTGGAAAATCTGGGAAAAAATTCTTCCTGAACATTGTATTATTCATAGAGTATTCATTCAACTTACACAAACAGCTACAGGAGTTAGGAAACACCAACAAACAGCCCACCACCACTTGGCCACAAACCAAGGGACAAGAGATCCACAGAATGACTTTCCAATCATTGTCTCTATATCATCCAAGAATCTTCTCACTCCTGAAATAAGTTCTTATGATGTAATTAAAAGCTCTCAACTGTATTTAATTAAGGTCTGGAATAGGGTTGTGGGGGGGGAGGGGTCAAATTTTGTATTTGTCCCATTTGTATATAATCAATAAAATAATTCTGTAAAATCTTATGCTGAATCTTTATTAGAATTCAAAACAGCCATTTTCATGAATGTCTCGCTGGTTGCATTTTTACATACTCTGGGGCCCATTCAGGGCTTGTGGTATAGTTTGGTTTTCCACCATTTAAAAACATGTAATCTCTGGATTTTTGTTTAGTTATATACTTGTGATTTTGTGCTTTTTTTGTAACTTCATATTCTTTTTTTCCTCACAGTTAAAACAGTTATGGCTATAAAAGTTTATAAGGTATATGGATGTGCATAGCAGTTCTTCTGAAATGTGTAAAAAAAGCTTAATAATCAAAAAATTTTTAACAATTTTCTTTGTAAACTTATTATCCTGAACCCTTTCACCAATGTAGTCCCCACATGAACTCTTGCCTGATACTTCTTTGACAAGATGGCCGACTTGAGTGGCTACTTCTTTGCTAATGTTTTAGAGCATTAATTTTGGGCCATTTTTTCTTTATTTGAATATAAATGTTAAGAAAATATGTTCTCTTCGAACTTAGTTTTTGAATGAAAATGCAAACATTCGGCAGCAAACAGTGGTTTCAGTGGGCGGATAAGTTGAAATTTTTCAAATATCGTTAAAATTGCTATCCATATGCACTTTTGTCATTAAAAATGATAAAAATTATTTTCAAGAAATAAAGTTCCAATCATCGATGTCGATTCAATTCAATTTTGGACTAATTCGGTACTAAACCGGGACTCGTCAGCGGGTTCAGGAATCCCGGTAAACCGAGACTCGTTGGCGAAAGGGTTAAGTTATTCTTTATATATTCTATAACATCATTCTCTATTTCGTCTTTTTTTAGGTCTTTGTTCTTTTTATTCTATAAACCCAATCCATCTCATAAATTTGTAAAATTGGTTCTTGACACAAATCCAACAACACACATTCTGTCGTGTCATTTTTTACTGAAAGCTTACCATAGACATAAGCTATAGAAATACATTCCAACAAGGCAATGACCAGTACGTTCCATCCACCAGAGTAATCATCCATCAACGTTAACATGTAGTTTCCTCCCTAAAACAGTTAAAAATTTGAGCATTCATAAAATGTTTACTAGTTTCTAACCTATCTCACCATGTTTTTTGTTAACCTTAAAGGTCATGATAAATTAGAAATCAGAACATTTCTTTTAATTTGTGCAGAAATGGTAATAAGTGCTACAATTGGGTACTGGGTGATTTAGGCTACAAGTGCCAGTTTAATTTACCTGAACAAAAAATTTTAACTTTAAAAAGGTTGAAAATTACATGTACCAATACTAAATAAGGACACACAAAACTCCATGCGATGGTGTATTTATTCTTGATAAAATAATTTTAGTAGGCTACTAGATTGTATAAGGGAAATGTTGACTAGTTTCAACATTGAAAGTTAAATTTTTTCTTCAGGTAAATTAATGAGTGATGGATTTCTCTTAGAAGAATTTTAAAGGTCCCATTGAATAAACTCCACACAGAACAATAGCTATTGTATTTATTCAATAGGATAGAAGAACTTAACAAAAGTTTAAAATCGACAGGTAACCTACAAGTGAATCTGTGGAAAAGTTTCATTTCTTTCGCAATAACAACTTTGGTCCAAATAGGCCTTGCATTTTTGGAAATTTTGTATTCATTTTGTTTAGTTTTGTACTTTAACATTAAAATGAGGTTTAGTTCAACAAAAGTGTTCCAATTTTCTTCGTTGGGTAGCCTTGATATTTCAGTAAGAAAATGAAAATACTTACATCAGTAGTTAATGTCAAACCAAGGAGGAAAAAGACTGCACAAATAGCCGCAACTGTCATCAATTTGTGTTTTCTCAATCTTGGAATTCTGTCCATCAAGGAGGTGGTAACAGTTTCTACCAACACAAACTGAAACATACAATGGAGACTAGTTTACATAATTTTGTTAGCTTAAAAGACTGGTCAATTTTCTATAGTGGAAGTCTTAAAATGAGGATCCATATATAATATTAATGTGTATCAATTTTGAAATTTAGTGAAAATTTTACGTTCCACTGTTTCGTAGAAGTCAGGTTTTATAGTTTTGAAATTTGTCAAATAATTTAAACTAGAAAATTTTCCTGTGTTTTCTTTGCTATTTTCTGTATAAATACAAGTTTGTACAGTTTTAAATTCATGATTCCTCCTCAGAAAATCTTTGTATATAATTTTTGTTGCCTTAATATTTGCAGTAGTTCTAGTTTGCTGTTAGAATCTACCGTAATTTTCAGACTATAGGTCGATGCGGTGCATAGGTCGAGCCCAGCACTTCAACGGAAAAAAGTATTGATAAATATACCAAAAATTTCAGTAATTCAATTTATACCAGGTTCAGTTAAATATAAAAAATACATAAAAAGGTTTGAAATAATAGTTTAGTGAAATATGTAATTAAAAATCCTCAAACATAGAATTCCTACCTCACTGTCCACACCCAAAGTAATCAACATAAGGAAAAAGATGATAGCCCAAAATGGTGATGGAGGAATCTTGGTGACTGCGTATGGATACACAACAAATGCCAACGAAGGTCCACTCTCGGCCACTTCATCCACTGGTAGATCAAGTGTATCGGCCAAGTTTCCAAGGTACGAAAAGATGACAAAGCCAGCAAAGAAACTTGTCAAACAGTTGCCAAATGCTACTGTTATGGCATCCCTGTAATAAAGTAACAAAAAATGATTAGCAATGTTTGTATATAGAAGTTGGTCATGTACCCATTCAATAGTTGATTTTGGTTTTATGACACATTCTGTGCAGTTGTCTATATTGTCACGTCAGTTTATAATCGTGGATCAAGTCAGAGTAACAGGAGAGAAACAGGACCTACAGCATTAAAAAGCTCAAACCTCAGAAGTGTTGAGAGGCTAGTGATCATAAGTTATTAATACCAACTACAGTCAGTAGACAATTATTCGTCACCTTCAAATTTTCCCATGCGTTTCTATATAAATTCACAATTTTCAAGAAATTTTCAATGTCAGAAAGAGAAATATCTGAAATTTCAAATTTGTTTTTGCATGTATTTTGGATTCCTGGTTTGAGTGACGATTATTCAGTTACAAAACAAATTGTGATGTCATATTTTCCCTACATTCAACCAATTTTTTGACAATTGTTTTGTGATTAAATCATTACAACTCTGAAGTCTTGAATTGCAAAAATATATATATAAACTTTTCTTTCTAATGGTGCAAATTTCTGGAAAATTGGTAGTGATGTGACTTCATAATTTGAAAAATTTGTGAATTTGTTTAGAAACCTATTGGAAAAGTTAGGTGACTGTATCTTGACAACTAGGGCACCCCAACACTTCCTATCCTATGAAAACATGTATTGGTATGCCCATGAATGTAGAAAATTGCACACCATTCAAAATTCAACTATTTGTTTCAAAATTTACTGCCTTTTAACAATGAAAGAATAAAATGAAAGAATATAAAATGTTGAATTACTGGTATTGGTGATTTGAACTTATCATGATTAAATGCCAGATTTAGTTGGGTAAATTATCCAAAAATGCAATTTTTGCGCAACTTTTGTTCAAGAATGTCCCCTTCTGCACCTTTGCAATGACTTGTGCAGCCTGTTGAAACTTCCAGTTCTCAGATATGGCTTTCCTCTATTGCTATGTTCAGAAAATTCAGAACATTTGTTAATGCACAGAGAAAGTTTCAAATTCCTTTGAGCGGTTTACGAGTAGTTGAGGACAGAAGAAAAGTGTGAGGATGCAAGACGACAGATAGTGATCCCTATGTGTTGACCATGCGTTTCGCAGGCGACACGATTCAACTTTCTGATCAATGTATTTTTTTGTACAGTATTTATGAAATCCTTTTTCATGACAATTTACCAGTTTGTGAGGATTCTATCATCCAAGCATCAAACTGTGAAAATCACTCTACCAAAGAGAATCAGGCTGAGAACAGATTATGTGTAGGTTTCAAAATAAACTACGGTAGGAATCTAAGGTTCCAAAAATGTTTTATTTTATCCAAATAATTTTTTCAAGTACCTGACAGTCAGGATGCGACTGAGTTGACAAGCAATCCATATTTACCTTGGTCACTAAAAATTCTTTTTAATATCACCAAATGTATCATTATCAAGCAATTGAATGATAATTCATTTTAAAGATAATTGTGCAAAAATTTGGGTCAACTGGAAACTGGAAACAGAATTTTTTGGCCTGATAAATATATCTCGCCATGAAACATTTGATAGGTTTATATCAGTAATTATCACTTACACTACACAATCATTATGAAATCTATTGTAACTCGACAGTGCAATCAATCCGCCCCAGGACGCTGACAGGGAAAAGAAAATCTGTACAGCTGCATCCTTCCAAACCTGGAATAAAATGCAAAATCGTAATACACTGCCAGTTAACCGATAGCAAATAATCTATGTTGTCTAAGTAGTATTGTTCAATTGGTAAATAAACTGTTGACACAGATATGTCTTGCCTGTCGGCAGAAAATTCGAGGAGACACAACTGGACAGCAACATTGCTAATTAACTGAAAGTTGATGGACCATGACCTAGGCAGGGCCTCGAAATGGTCGTCAAACTGAGATGTACTTATAGTAATGCAATTTTACAGAAGTTATTGATCTATTACAATCTATTAGTTCCTATCAAACTAACTTAAGCAGAAAACAATTGTATACGGCAACGCCAGAAAAGCACCACGTATGTCTCGCCTTCCACGACTTTCATGGAGATAAAAAAAAAACTACAACCAATTGGTTGAACCAAATCAAATTGGTTGTGTTCTAAAGAAAAATTCATTCCAAGGATAAAAACTTGTATATACAAATTTAGATAGTTTTGGTTAGGACTTTTACAATCAGAGTGTTCCAATTTTGTATGCAAATCAGAAGTATTACTTGTCATAAGTTTTGTAAGATCTGAATTCCATACCTGAGAATCTGAGAGTCTATCAAGATCTGGTGTAATATAGAAGTCTATGCCTTTCTTGTATCCATCTAAAGTTAGCCCTCTGATGAAAAGGATTATCAATACCACGTACGGGAATGTAGCCGTGAAATACACAACCTGAAATGTAAATATACGGTAAATTCAAATTTGGGAATGTACACGAAGAAAAAGAAACTGAAATATTAATTATGCGGTAATTTCATGCAGTCATGGGAATGTAGTAATGAAAAGACCGCATGTAATATAATTTAGCGTAAAATCGGAAATTAGCGTGTTTTTCTTGATGCAAAAATTGATTGAAAAGATTAATATTCAGTAGCCTTTCGAGTTTTAAAATAAGCAAACAGATAAAGAACACTAGTCCAGGTCTTTAGGCTAGGGTTATTTTCAATCCCTCATTATGCTCATTTTTATAGTTATTGTGACCGGTAGCAAGTGTGCACCTTTTATTTTACACCTTCAGGGATGATTCCACATCTTTTTAAATGGACTGAATTGGGAATTTTCCAGAAAATTGGGAAAAATTGTGAACAGACAACAGCAAGATGATAAACAATAATCATAGCACTATTAGATTTGAATGATATTTTGAAAAATGTTCTTTTTGTACTCCTGTTAAAATGTATGTCTTCAAAATATTTAGGATAAAAAATTCTTTAAACTGCTAAAGGCTGTCACAATTGTGAATGTCAGCTAACTACTGTGAAATTAATAATCAGAACGGGAAATTCTGCAGAACACTGTCAGTGTGCATTAATGCACGATCCATTTACGCTTCTACAATACATAAAGAAGTATTTACAAGTTAAAATTTTCCTGTTGGGATTCAATAAAGTCCTTACCGTTTGTTTACTGTTCAAAATCTGCGTTATCAATTTCAGCTAAAACGGGATTAAACTCATTAAACAGCAGCGTATCAAATGGAAACCTCATAACACAATTAAAGCCCTCAAGTGATCAATAATTTGCGCTTCTAATTATAAGTCAATTTCGGACCGGTAAGAATTTCCAGAAATACCGATTATTTTTTTAGGGGAATTCTAATTTTGCCACAATTTTTTTAGGGCCGCCAGCAATTTTTGGGTAGAATCATCCCTGACCTTAGAAGTTCCTGATTCTCAAAAAAATGTAGGACCTATTTCAAGTGCCCAATTACATTCACTGACCAGGGTAAAAGGAATCTTGCTTTCAAACTGATCAAAAGGTTGCTGCACGAATATCAGAGCAAAGTGAGAGGTCAGATTTTAATCAGACTGGCATTCAAAGTCAATTTTTCTCTCAAAAGGAAACTTTTAAAGCAGGGGTTGATATTTTCTGGACAACAGCAATAGGCTTTTCAACAGTGGAAATTTTATAAGAACACTAGCCGTGGGCATCAGGCTTAGTAACATCTTGTTTCAAACCTGTCAATATTGTAAAGAACATTACCTTCACATGTATGAATCAAAAGTCCATAGTTATGTCATATACTAACAAAACAATATTTTCTTTAAAGAAAATGCAGACCCCTTTTCAATCACTAAAATCTGGATTAAGGGAATACGATAACAGTAGCAGGGAGAGATAATGACATCGCCAAGAGATACACATTGTGAAGTCATAGCATCCTTCAGGAAAAACCTTTATACCATTCTTAAATTTGAGGTTTTTCTCAAATACCTCTGCAATAAGCACATGGACCCAAACTTTTTTCTTTTGCAAATAAAGATCATTACTTTTAAGTTTACTTAAATTTAAAGAAAAAATCAGGAGGATTTTTTTCTACATGTATCTAAAGTTACCAAATTATTATCAATATTCCTTATTTGACTTAAATTTGTATAATTTCCTAATTAGGTTATCAATCTTTTTCAGTTATTTATTAGAAGTCAGTGTCTATGTAGTTTATTTTACAAAAGACCTGGTGAAGTTCTTTTTTCGTTAAAAAGTTATTTTTGTGGCACTCTGGAAAAATGAAAAATTTAGGGTTTTTGGCTCAAAATACACTAAAATCAGTGTTGATTATCTTAAAAATTAAGTCAGGAAGGTATGTTTTTTTTTTACATATTTGAAAAGTATACATATAAATTGACCAAAAATCAGTTCATTTGGCTTTATGGTTTCAGAGAAGAAGTTTTAAATTTCGACCAATCAGAACATGTAAATGCTCATGACGGCCATTTTATTTCACGGACTGGGATGATAAATGCAAATTTTGTAAAGGACCTTCCATAGATGCTCCATTCCAACAAGAAGCTCAGTTGGCTGAGCCTGTATCGCTCACCTGGCTATTTTGTTTCACGAACTCGGAAGATTTATGCAAACTTTGTAAAGGACCTTCCATAGATGATCAATACCAACTAGAGGCTCTCAAGAGCCTGTATCGCTCACCTGGATTTAACTTTTCACCTTGAGCAAACCTAAAAATTTAAAAGTTGCAGTCAATTTGGCTGGTTTTTCTATAGGATTCTGTGTTAACTATTTCAGCTGTGGCAGTCATCTTGGTTTAGTCCAGGTCAACGGATACATTTCTAAAAGAGAACCATCTAAGGACCATTTCTGCTAAGTCTTGTTCCAAATGGCTTAGCGGTTTCAGACAAGATTTTTAAATGAATTGGCCATTTTGGTTCACAGTCCACGAAATCAGACAAATTTCTGAAAAAGGACCTCCTAAGGACCAATGCCGCCAAGTCCTGCTCCAATATGTCAAGTGGTTTCAGACAAGATTTTTCAATGAATTTTCCTATAGGGCCTATGTTAAACTAGGTTCGGCTGTGGCGGCCATCTTGGTTCACAGTCCGGGTCATCGGACACACCTCTGTAAGAGGACCATCTAAGGACCATTGCTGCCAAGTCTGGTTCCAATTGGTCAAGTGGTTTAAGACGAAGATTTTTCAATGAATTTTTCCATAGGGTCCTATGTTAAACTAAGTTCGGCCGTGGCGGCCATCTTGGTTAACAGTCCGGGTCATTGGACATTTTTCTGAAAGAGAACCTCATTTTTACCCCATGTCAGTTTTTGCTCTAATTGCTTTAGTTTTTGAGATATAAGACAAAAACTGCAGTTTACCCCTATGTTCTATTTTTAGCCATGTCGGCCATGTTGGTTGGCAGGCGGGGTCATCGGATATATTTTTTAAACTAGATACCCTAATGATGCTTGTGGCCAAGTTTGGTTCAATTTGGCCCTGTAGTTTCAGAGAAGATTTTTGTAAAAGTTAACGGATGACGGACGCCGGACAATGGATGCCAAGTGATGAGAAAAGCTCACTTGACCCTTTGGGTCAGGTGAACTAAAAATGAGTTCATTTGGCTTTACGATTTCAGAGAAGAAGTTTTAAAATTCGACCAATCAGAACATGTAAATGCTAATGGCGGCCATTTTGTTTCACAGACCAGGATGATTTATGCAAACTTTGTACAGGACCTTCCATAGATGCTCCATAACAAAAATCAGTTGATTTGGCTTTGCAGTATCAGAGTTCAATAATTTTTAAATTTGGACCAATCAGAACATGCAAATGCTAATGACGGCCATTTTGTTTGACGGACCAGGATGATTTATGCAAACTTTATAAAGGACCTTCGATAGAAGCTTCAGACAAGGTTTCAGTTCAATAGATCCAGGGGTTTCAGAGGAGAAGATGAAAATGTAAAAGTTTAGCCAAGTGATGCTAAAAGCTCACGTCCCTTTTAGGACAGGTGAGCTAAAAACAGGTACAACTTAACCCATCCCACCCACCCAACATTTAACATACTGTAAGCCAGATTTATGCACTATGTGAAATATAGCTAAACTAAGACAAAACAAGAGTCTCTCAAGAGCCTGAATTGCTCACCTGGCAAACAATGCACTATAAACTAAATCTCATCATCACCATTCACTAAGGATACCATGTTTACTTTAAAAACCAAATATTGTTGAAATCCAAGCAAGTGTAAACAAGAGGCTCACCAGAGCCTGTATCGCTCACCTGGAGTCTGGTTTTCATTGGACAATTAATCAACTATTTGATGCAATTGGTTCAATTGCTCAGGGAAAATTTGTTGATTTATTTTTCATAAGGTTTAATGTTAAAATATGTTCCCTGATGGTGGTAGTCCTTGCAGGAAGTTGATATAATTGACCAGGAATAAGGGTGAACCTTAAATAAATGTAACAGAACCTGACCTCAAATTACACAAACCAATAACTCCTAAATAGAATTTGGGATGCCCTTCAAAATTTCAGGGTAGGTAGATCTTAACATGGCAAACATTTTTCAAATTAACATTTCACTTCTATCTCAAATAGTTTGAGATAAATGACGAAAAATGTTAAAATTTTGAAAATTTGACGAAAAAAGGACAATAACTCCTAAATGGGTTTTGGAATTTCCTTCAAAATTTCAGCTTAGGTAGATCTTATGCTGATCAATTTTACCACAGTCAGATTTTTGATATCTGTAACGGTTTTTAAGTTATAAGCCAAAAACAACACATCCGACCCCCTATATTCTATTTTCAGCTACGACAGCCATGTTTTATGTCAGATAAAAAAAATTGAGGATAGTTTGTAGAGGACATGTCATAGATCATTCCTATTAAGTTTCAAACCAATCGGCCCAGCGGTTTCAGAGAAGATTTTTGAATGAAAAAATTTTGAAAATTTGACGAAAAAACGGGCAATAACTCCTCAATGGGTTTTGGAATTTCCTTCAAAATTTCAGGGTAGGTAGATCTTGTCATGCTGATCAATTTTACCCCATGTCAGATTTTTTATATCTATAACGGTTTTTAAGTTATAAGCCAAAAACAACACATCCACCCCTATATTCTATTTTTAGCTAAGACAGCCATGTTTTATGTCAGATCAAAATAAATTGAGGATCGTTTGTAGAGGACATGTCATAGATCATTCCTATTAAGTTTCAAACCATTCGGCACAGCGGTTTCAGAGGAGATTTTTTAATGAAAAAATTTTGAAAACTTGACAAAACAAGAGGCTCTCAAGAGCCTGAATCGCTCACCTGGCAAACAATGCGCTATAAACTAAATCTCATCATCACCATTCACTAAGGATACCATGTTTACTTTAAAAACCAAATATTGTTGAAATCCGAGCAAGTGTAAAAAATGGCGGGAAAATTGCAGCCATTTTAAAAATGACCCTCCAAAACAAACTTTCATCATCACCATTCAACTAGGGATACCATATTTACCTTAAAGTAGCTTTCATCTTCATTTTCTTTCTATAATTCAGGAAAAAATAGCAAAAAACAGCATTTTGACCCCTATGTTCTATTTTTAGTAAGGGCGGACATGTTTTTCGACCAATCAAAAATCGAAGCATTAACTTTTTGCAGGATACCCTAAGGAACAATCTTACCAAGTTTCATTTGATTTTGAACAGTAGTTTCAGAGAAGAAGATTTTTGAAACAATAACATAAAAACAAGAGGCTCTCAAGAGCCTGAATCGCTCACCTGGCAAACAATGCACTATAAACTAAATCTCATCATCACCATTCACTAAGGATACCATGTTTACTTTAAAAACGAAATATTGTTGAAATCCGAGCAAGTGTAAAAAATGGCGGGAAAGTGGCAGCCATTTTAAAAATGGCCGTCCAAAACAAACTTTCATCATCACCATTCAACTTGGGATACCATGTTTACCTTGAAAGTAGCTTTCGTCTTCATTTTCTTTCTATAATTCAGGAAAAAATAAGCAAAAACAGCATTTTGACCCCTATGTTCTATTTTTAGTAAGGGCGGACATGTTTTTCGACTAATCAAAAATCCAAGCATTAACTTTTTGCAGGATACCCTAAGGAACAATCTTACCAAGTTTCATTTGATTTCGAATAGTAGTTTCAGAGAAGAAGATTTTTGAAATAATAACATAAAAAAAAGCCAAAAAATGTCAAAAAAGGGCAATAACTCTAACATCAGTTGACAGATTTTCACGCAAATCAGCACACAGGTAGCTCTCATCATGCTGAACACTTTCAACTTGCCAGAATTTGCCGTAACCTAATGATTTTTGAGATATTTGCGCAAAACTGTTGTTTGACCCCTATGTTCTATTTTTAGTAACAGTGGCCATGTTTTTCGACGGATCAAAAATCGAAGCATAAACTTTTTGCAGGATACCCTAAGGAACAATCTTACCAAGTTTCATTTGATTTTGAATAGCAGTTTCAGAGAAGAAGATTTTTGAAATAATAACATAAAAAAAACTGTTGTTTGACCCCTATGTTCTATTTTTAGCAACAGTGGCCATGTTTTTCGACGGATCAAAAATCGAAGCATAAACTTTGTGCAGGATACCCTAAGGAACAATCATGCTAAGTTTTATCCAAATCCATTCAGTAGTTTCAGAGGAGAAGATTTTTTAAATAATAACAAAAAAAAGCCAAAAATGTCAAAAAAAGGGCAATAACTCCTACATGGGTCGTTGGATCTTCTTCAAAATTTCAGGGCAGGTAGATCTTGAGGTGCTGAACACTTTTACCCTATGCCAGAATTTTGATATCTGTGACCGTTTCTGACTTATTTGCAAAAAACTGCGATTTACCCCTATGTTCTATTTTTAGCCATGACGGCCATGTTTTTATACGAATCAAAAATCCAAACAACAGATTTGTAGCACCCATACCAATTAATAACTGTACCAAGTTTGGTTGCAGTTGGACTTATGGTGTTGGAGGAGTTAACGTTTGAAAAAGTTAACGGACGACGGACGACGGACGGACGACGGACGGACGACGGACGCCAAGTGATGGCAATAGCTCACATGACCCTTCGGGTCAGGTGAGCTAAAAAGCCAAAAATCTCAAAAAAGGGCAATAACTCTAACATCAGTTGACAGATTTTCATGAAAATCAGCACACAGGTAGCTCTCATCATGCTGAACACTTTCAACCTGCCAGAATTTGCTGTAACCTAATGATTTTTGAGATATTTGCGCAAAACTGTTGTTTGACCCCTATGTTCTATTTTTAGTAACAGTGGCCATGTTTTTCGACGGATCAAAAATCGAAGCATAAACTTTGTGCAGGATATCCTAAGGAACAATCTTACCAAGTTTCATTTGATTTTGAATAGTAGTTTCAGAGAAGAAGATTTTTGAAATAATAACATAAAAAAAAGCCAAAAATCTCAAAAAAGGGCAATAACTCTAACATCAGTTGACAGATTTTCACGAAAATCAGCACACAGGTAACTCTCATCATGCTGAACACTTTCAACTTGCCAGAATTTGCCGTAACCTAATGATTTTTGAGATATTTGCGAAAAACTGTTGTTTGACCCCTATGTTCTATTTTTAGTAACAGTGGCCATGTTTTTCGACGGATCAAAAATCGAAGCATAAACTTTGTGCAGGATACCCTAAGGAACAATCTTACCAAGTTTCATTGGATTTTGAATAGTAGTTTCAGAGAAGAAGATTTTTGAAATAATAACATAAAAAAAAGCCAAAAATGTCAAATAACTCCTAAAAGGAACAAACCTACAACTTCGATCCTGTTACAAATTTTGTAGATCTTTGTGTGCCTAACAATATGAAATTTAAATTTTTCAAATTTCCTTTATTGTATCCAAGATATTGAGCTTAAGTGCAAAATTTGGAAAAAATGCAGAAAAAGGGCAATAACTCCTACATGGGTCGTTGGATCTTCTTCAAAATTTCAGGGCAGGTAGATCTTGAGGTGCTGAACACTTTTACCCTATGCCAGAATTTTGATATCTGTTATGGTTTTTGAGTTATTTGCAAAAAACTGCAATTTACCCCTATGTTCTATTTTTAGCCATGGCGGCCATGTTTTTTTACGAATCAAAAATCCAAACAATAGTTTTGTAGCACATATACCAATAAACAACTGTACAAAGTTTGGTTGCAATTGGTCTTATGGTGTCAGAGGAGTTAATGTTTGAAAAAGTTTACGGACGGACGACGGACGACGGACGGACGACGGACGGACGACGGACGCCAAGTGATGGCAATAGCTCACCTGACCCTTCGGGTCAGGTGAGCTAAAAAGGGCAATAACTCCTAAATGGGTTTTGAATTTCCTCAAAATTTCAGGATAGGTAGATCTTGTCATGCTGATCAATTTTACCCCATGTCACATTTTTAGCTCACCTGGCCTAAAAGGCCATGTGAGCTTTTCTCATCACTTGGCGTCCGTCGTCGTCTGTCGTCTGTCGTGGTATGTGGTCTGTCGTCATTAACAATTTTTCAAACATCTTCTCCTCTGAAACTACTGAATGGATTTGGATAAAACTTAGCATGATTGTTCCTTAGGGTATCCTGCACAAAGTTTATGCTTCGATTTTTGATCCATCGAAAAACATGGCCACTGTTACTAAAAATAGAACATAGGGGTCAAACAACAGTTTTTCGCAAATATCTCAAAAATCATTAGGTTATGGCAAATTCTGGCAGGTTGAAAGTCATGAGCATGATGAGAGCTACGTGCTTTCATCTTCATTTTCTTTCTATAATTCAGAAAAAAATAGGAAAAAACAGCATTTTGACCCCTATGTTCTATTTTTAGTAACAGTGGCCATGTTTTTCGACGGATCAAAAATCGAAGCATATACTTTTTGCAGGATACCCTAAGGAACAATCTTACCAAGTTTCATTTGATTTTGAATAGTAGTTTCAGAGAAGAAGATTTTTGAAATAATAACAAACTAGAGGCTCACCAGAGCCTGTATCGCTCACCTGGAGTCTGGTTTTCATTGGACAATTAATCAACTATTTCACCAAGTTTGTTGCAATTGGTTCAATTATTCAAGGAAAATTTATTTGGCAAAAAAGGGCACTAACTCCTAAATGGGTTTTGGGATTTCCTTTAAAATTTCAGGGTAGGTAGACCTCAACATGGCAAATATTTTTCAGATTTACATTTCACTTCTATCTCAAATAGTTTTGGAGATAAATGACGAAAACTGTTAAATTTTGAAAATTTGACGAAAAAAGGGCAATAACTCCTAAATGGGTTTTGGGATTTCCTTCAAAATTTCAGGGTAGGTAGATCTTGTCATGCTGATCAATTTTACCCCATGTCAGATTTTTTATATCTGTAACGGTTTTTAAGTTATAAGCCAAAAACAACACATGCACCCCTATATTCTATTTTTAGCTACGACAGCCATGTTTTATGTCAGATCAAAATAAATTGAGGATCGTTTGTAGAGGACATGTCAAAGATCATTCCTATTAAGTTTCAAACCAATCGGCCCAGCGGTTTCAGAGGAGAAGATTTTTGAAAATCAGCCAATCAGAAACAAGAATTGCCTCTGGTGGCCATGTTTCTTGACCAATCAGAACTTAATGAGGAAACTTTGTTGAGGACCTTCCATACACCACTCATGCAAAGTTTGGTTGGAATTGGCCAAATGGTTTCTGAGGAGAAGATGTTTGAATGAAAAGCTAATGACGGACGGACGACGGACGGACGACGGACGTCAAGTGATGGCAAAAGCTCACCCTGGCAATAGCCAGGTGAGCTAAAAACCAAAAATGTCAAAAAAGGGCAATAACTCTAACATCAGTTGACCGATTTTCACGAAAATAAGCACACAGGAAGCTCTCATCATGCTGAACACTTTCAACCTGTCAGAATTTGCCGTAACCTAATGATTTTTGAGATATTTGCGAAAAACTGTTGTTTGACCCCTATGTTCTATTTTTAGTAACAGTGGCCATGTTTTTCGACGGATCAAAAATCCAAGCATAAACTTTGTGCAGGATACCCTAAGGAACAATCAAGCTAGGTTTTATCCAAATCCATTCAGTAGTTTCAGAGGAGAAGATGTTTTGAAAAATTGTTAACGATGACGACAGACGACGACAGACGCAAAGTGATGAGAATAGCTCACATGGCCTTTTAGGCCAGGTGAGCTAAAAATCAGTCATTTTTTTCAGAAATTTTATTGTTTTTCATTAATCAAAAGACTGACCAGTTTTTTCATCAGAGTTATACAGCATATCAAAGGATTGCACAATATGATTAAAAGCCTCCATACAGCATATCGTTCATGCATATACATGTATGCATGCTATGAAACAATGTGGTATGCTATATAAACAATTCACAGTGAATTAGAAACACGAGTTTATCTCCCTTAACCAAGTACCCAAAGTAAGAATAATCTCCCTGACCAAAAGATTAGTTAACTCCCTTGGTCAAGGGAGATAACTCATGTCTCATTACTGACAGTTTACCTTTCCTGATGTCTTAATACTTTTACTAAGTGTCAGAACAACAAATACGAATGCTGCCAAGTAACAAAGTACAAGTTTCCAGTTCACAGGTCCTAAATCATCAATTCCTCCACTTTTACCTTGTCCAACAGAAACAAAACTGAAAAGAAAATTTTAGTGAACAAAATTCAATGAAATTTACATGACATTCACTAACAGGAACGACATTTTCTGATGAAGAAACAAAATGCATACATGTAGCATGTGCACTGTAATTGAACACCCACATTTCCCCACAATGACTAAATTCACTATAAAATTATAACAGGAACCTGTATTGCTTGCATGGATTTAATCTGCCTTTCACAGGCCATGAAAAGGAATTCAGCATTAAAAGATAAAGCCTCAGTAATATTTGCCGATTTTTTTTATTTAGTAACAGCTATATTGGTACATTATAGTTCGGACAATTTTCAAAGTTTAGTTTGAACTGCCCCAATATTAGTTTCAGGAGTTTCTAATTTTTACTATAAACAGCTGATAGACTGGTCCATGTCTGGACTTTTGAGACAATTTTCAAAAGGGTACCCGAGGATGATTCTAGAAATTTTGAAATGTCTTGCTGATTTTTCCTATTCAGTGTATTTAGTAAAGGTGGCCATATTGGTCATAGATGTCAAATCATTTCATTATACTGAAGGCTTTATAATTGTTTAAATGGAGAGGGTAACATTCTGCCCTTTATACAAGTCACCCTTGTGGGCAGTACCTGGTTTTTATGATGGGCTCAGCCCACTGAAAAAACAGGCATTTTACATTCATAAATAAAATCACATCTCAATCAACTGTGTTATGCATAAATATTTGTCATGTCTTAAAACACTTGTACAGAATCAAATGATATGCAGTGCAGTGGAACAAATTTGATATTGACCAACAAAAATTTAAAAACTTACTCAAAGTAATCCTGAGAAGGCAGAATCCTTTTAATGCCATTCGTTTTAGCTAGTGATTCATTGAACATTCCTCTGACAACAGTATTGTTTGCAAACTGGTAACAAACACCTAGAGTCTCATTGACAGTCCATTTCATTGATTCACAACCTGCTATATCTGTCATATTAACTTTATCATAACACACTGAAATAGAAACACTTGTGCACTATAGACTATAAAATCTCCCAGAATAACATGCCTGCCCAAATTCTGATTGTGCCCTCCCAGTGGAAGCGAAGTTTCAGCGACTTTTCCTCTTAAAATTCTAATTTGCATCACATGATCAATTGTTCACTCGTATTATTCTGGGAGATTGATGTTAATTTGGTAAGGTCCAAACTACAACTAAGGTAAGTTTTGTTTAAATTGTTAATTTATGGTGTTTCCTGTTTTGATGTATTTCATGAGCTAATATTCATTTCACCTAACATCTCTATTCCTGTACATGTGCTTTTTCAGAACTTTGTCACAACCTTTTGTTTCTCAGCTGGTAAGTACTATACATAGTGAAATTCTTGGATATTTTTTTACCAGAAACACTAGCATAGATGCCAACCCCTTTTTGATCCTATCAGTAAAAACAGTCTTGAATTGTCAGTAATTTGCAACTTTTCATAATTATTCATAGAATATCACTGCGTTCATCAATATATTCGGAATCCTACAAAAACCAAACAGATCGTTTTTTAAAGCAAATAATCCTGAGACATCCCGAAAGTATTTAAAAATCAGACTATTACGTTTTATCCTAACACGATAATAATCTGTAATGAAAGATTAAAATCTAAACCAGGAACGGTTTTGGACTGGTAATGAATGGAAATCTGTAATGATAGACTATAAACCGTAACACCGTAATTTTGACCTGGAATTCGTAACAATTACAGAAAAATCGTAATGGTTGGCATCTATACTGACATCTCTATTCCTGAACATGCGCTTTTTCAGAACACCGTGTCACCTGCTCCCAGGCTCCTTATGGCTTTGGAATATTGCCGTCTCAACATGTATTTTTTACATAAACCTCTCCCTGACATTATATATCTGTTCAAAATACAATAAACATACATGGACCTGTTAAATGCAATAAATGCCCTACAGTTACTTACACTCCGAAGCCCAAGATTTCCCTATGCAAGTTTCCCATGGCAAATCACTAGTAAATGAGGCAAACAGGTAATATATTGCCCAGGCAATGATCATGTTGTAATATATGCCAACGAGAGCTGATACTGCCATCATCCCATATCCAATTCCTACAAAAATAATATTGTAGAAAGTTAAAAATGTTATACAATGTAAAAAATTCAGAATCTGAAGAACTGGTAAAAAAAATTCCAAAAAATTGTTATCAGAGTTAACTGGTTCTAAGTGAAATTTCTACTGCATTGGTGAAAAATCTCCAAAATGTATAATTCTAAAATATTCTTGAAATTCAAAATCTAAAACATTCTGTTTTAGTTGGGGTTTTACGCCGTTTCCAGCACATATGGCTATTTCGCGGCGGCCAGTTTTTATTGGTGGAGGAAGCTGGAGTACACGGAGAGAACCACCGACCTTCGGTAGGAAAAATGGCAATCCTTGTCAATTTAGATCGAAGTCGAACACACCCCACCAGAGGTGAGATTCGAACTCATAACCTCAGTGTTGACAGGCTAGTGATCAATAGTAGTCATGACAAACTACCTAGACCACTCGGCCACCGAGGCCCCCTGAAATTCAGTCAAAAAATCTCCAAAATGTATAATTCTAAGATATTCTTGAAATTCAAAATCTACATTCTGAGAGAGATTGTAAGAATTATTGGTAGCTTTATGGCAGTCAATATTTATTCATCAAAACTTTTTAAAATCGTTTGCAGGTTGAATTCAATGAGATTCCAATTAATCTTAATTTTAAAAAAACCTTTATTACAATAAAAAGGAAAATTTATTCTGTTTAAACCACTTCAAAACTAATATTTTACCTGTAAACAATGGAGCTAATTTCCAACATGTTACAGGACCACAACTGCTGTACTGACCAAGCGACAACTCCATGAAAAAGATTGGTATGCCGACAATCCCCAAAAATATGCAGTATGGAATGAAGAAAGCACCTGTAAGAAAAATTTATAATTTTTCAATTAAAATAAAGGGCTTCGCTAAGTGCAGCATGATACGACAACTGCATATCAACAGGTAAAAAATTTCAGTGTGGACACACATTTATACTTTTGAAAATATAATTACATAGTAATATATTGGACCTACTGAAAATATAGATGATAAAAATAGTTAAAAATTTTTAAAACTAGATCAGTCTGAAACAGTATATTATCTTAAATCATCCAAATTCTAAGGTATGCAAATTGTTCACAAAATTTAGGATCAGTCACCATACTACTAATAGAAATCAGCAGATACAAACAAATACCAAGAGAAGAAAGATTATGTATTTATTGTAAAAATGAAATTGATGAAGAATTTCATTTTCTTTCGGTCCTGCGATTTAACCCAGGATCTACGTGCAAAATTATTCAATTATTTTAATACAGTAGAAAATAGTTTTTAAAAATTTTAATAATGTTGAGAAACTTAAAATGCTTCTGAATCTCTCAACACCAAGTGATATTAAAACAGTTACATCCTTTATAAAACAATATTAAAACAGTTACATGTACATCCTTTAACAGTCATTAGAATTGAGGAGAGAGGATTATAACAATAAACTGTTTATATATCTTTATTGTTTTTAGTGTGTTACGTTGTATTTTCTATGCTTATATCCCTAATGGGATTGTGTTTTGCATAAATAGTTATTACGCCAAATTACCCTACCAACCCATTTTAATAACTAATACAGTAGAATCTGGGTCACTCCAATACCATGGATTTCCCGACCCTTTACGAAAGTTTGGTAATGTTTTCCATTATGTCTATGTAAATGAACTCTCGATTTTTTGAACACCGATTTCTCAAATTCTCGAACTAATTTTCTAGTCCGTACAACAGTAATATAATGTAATTTACTCTCAGTAACTGGAACACCATTTTTAATTGGCGTATGTGAGAAATATCAATAAGAATGAAAAACCAGAGCTTAGATCGTTGGTTGGTGATTGTCATTGATAATCCACTTGATGTTTATCTGTGATTTCTTTTTATTTCCACATCAAGATTTTTATGAGTGGATGTTTTTTTAAACGATTGGATAGAGAAAAGGATGTAAATTAAATTTTAAAAATCGAACAGCGTTCCGAAGTCCCCTGCCGCTAGAGCATCAGAAACCCTTGGACAAGTGAAACATAACAAAATTTTCTCAAAGAGAGAGAGTAGAAGGACAAACAATTTGTGGTTATTGCTAAAGTTTTTTACAAGTTAATGAGTGGTATGAAGACATTTATACAATATGGGTATAGTGTTGAAATCTTATTTTACCATGTGTATTGAGAATTTATACAAATGTACATTTACTCCTTTTCAATAAACAGAAATGCTTTGATCAAAAGTATTCCGCCTAACAAACTCTTAAAGACAGTATTTTTCAATTTTATAAGTTTCGATAGGAGTTTATGTATAAAACCTCCCTTTAGGTCCAAGCGTATAAATATTATTCCAATGCAAGGAGAATATAAATTTTCTAGAACACTTAGATGAACATTTTGTCAATTTTCAAAGTTATTATGGGGCATAACTCCTACAAAAATATTTCGACATGACTCATCTTCGAACTCCCTTGAGGTATCATTGAGTTAAAGCTACTGTATAAATATTATCCAAATCGGTCAAGAAATAAAGTTGCTAGAGCGCTTACATGAAAATTTTGTCAATTTTCTAAGTTATTAAGGGGCATAACTCCTACAAAAATACTTCGACATGACTCATCTTCGAACTCCCTTGAGGTATCATTGAGTTAAAGCTACTGTATAAATATTATCCAAATCGGTCAAGAAATAAATTTGCTAGAGCGATTACAAGGTGGACGGACGGATGGACGGACGGAAGCACGGACGGACGCCCGGCATTACCATATCCCCCGCATCGCGTTGCGGCGGAGGACAAAAATATTGCTGGTTCGTAACCAAAAATTTTCAGGACTTTGATGGCTCAAACTACCAATGCATTGAACAAATTTTACAGACCCCTTCGAGTTCGAGAAATCGAGAATCTACTGTTACAGTATCTCAAACTGTCAAAGAAAGAAATCTTTGCGTACTACTGAGCACTCCAAATGAAAAAAAATCCCCATTAATCTAATGAAAAAAATGCTTCCACCAAAATTGCCAGTTTTAATCCTTTGACCCCTAGTATAGAAACAGTGGATATTAACAAGAGGCTCTCAAGAGCTTGTATCGTTCACCTGATTTAACTTTTCATCTTGAGCAGGACTAAAAATTTAAGTGTTAGTCAATTTGGCTGATTTTTCTATAGGGTTCTATGTTAAACTAAGTTCAGCTATGGCAGTCATCTTGGTTGGCAGTCAAGGTCAATGGAAACATCTCTAAAAGAACCATCTAAGGACCATTACTGCTAAGTTTTGTTCCAACTGGCTAAGTGGTTTCAGACAAGATTTTTAAATGAATTTTCCCATAGTGTCGAATATTTAACTAAGTTCGGGTGTTGCAGCCATCTTGGTCGACAATCCAAGTGATCCAATGCTGCCAAATTTAGTTCCAATTGGCTCAGTAGTTTCAGATGAAGATTTTTGAATGAATTTCCCATAGGGTCCTATGATAAACTATGGTTCACAGTCCATGAAATTAGACATTTCCGAAAGAGGACCTCCTAAGGACCATTGCTGCCAAGTCTGGTTCCGATTTGTCAAGTGGTTTCAGACAAGATTTAAAGTGAATTTCCCATAGGGTTCGGCTGTGGTGGCCATCTTGATTAACAGTCCGGGTCATCGGACATATTTCTGAAAGAACCACCTAAGGACCATTACTGCCAAGTTTGGTTCCAACTGGCCTTTTAAGTTTCATAGATTTTTAAAATTCATCCCCCCTTTTTCCTATTTTTAGTAACAGCAGCCATGTCGGTTGGAAGTCGGGAATGTCGGACATAATTTTGGAAGGGGCCACCCAAGGACCATGCATTCCAACAAAGTTTGGTCCCAATTGGCCAACTTCTTTCTGAAGAGATCTTATTAGCACTTAGGACGACGATGACGTATGCCAAGTAATGACAATTATCAGCTCAAATCGCCATTATGCCAGGTGAGCTAATAAATGGATTGGAAAGAAATTCGCTGTTTTCATCAAAGGAGCATACAACAAACATCATTAACGCATACTTTTAAACTTTAAGGCAGAAATCCAAATAGTATGTATTGTGTTTCTATGATATAGATCCCCCAACACGGGCAACAGCAAATATTCAGGATCTTTATAAATTATTGAGAATCTTTCTTATTTCAAAAAATCTCCATACAGCAGGCACACAATATGACAGACATAATGCACAGGTCATATATAACTGACCGTTACATGACACTAACCCCAATAAAAACTCTATGATTACTCAACCGAAGTTAGCTTCACCCGATCAGGTGAAAAAAATTGACATATACAATAGAATTAAGTATTGTTCCGGATTAATATTTTACCCTTTGGGGAGGATTTAAGGACATCAAAGGTGTTATAAATGCATCAATGATCAGCCTTCACGGAGGTAATAATCTAAAATCTGTTACAATTCTTAATGTATCTGTAACATGTTTAAATATTATACATCCCCTACCAAGTTAAATTACTGAATTTTACTTCAAAAACATTTTTGTAATACATGGCCATGTCATCCCTCTACTTCATAACAATTGGTTAAGTTTTTACAATATGTTGAGTAACTTAATAATTTGGGGAATGTGATTCAAATGAAAAAGTTCCTGAGCGAAGATGAGTATTCATAGATGCACACACAATATTAATCATGCTTGCAAAATCTGTTCTATGAAATGAAAATTGGCTATGAAAGACTGAAAATTAGTTCAGAATGAATTTTGCTGCTTATACATGTTATTAACTAGAATAGAATGAACACACTTCTACTCTTGACGTCTTTAATCGTTGGGATAAAAATACAATATTTTTAACCACTTCCCGGTGATTAAATTTCTACGTGGGAATTACCGTTTTTTCTACAGTTATTGGAACTAGAGAAGACTTGAAATGACTAAATAAACTACATAGCAACGACATTTTCTTGAGGTATTTTATCAAAAATCATAGGAGAAACAGATTCTCCTTCAATTTACTTGTGAGTTATGGAATTTCTCCACCCTCGATAGGGAACACGCTCGCAAAAGCTCGCATGTTGAAAATTGAAAATTTAAATCTCAGGTGGAGAAATTCCATAACTCACTCGTACCTGAAGGAGAATCATAATCACATTCCTGTGGAAGTTTGAAATAAATTTATCATTATGTATGAAAGATACATGTAAGCAGCTTCAACCAGAAATCAGGATGTTTTTCTTCCTGATAAAGAGCTAAGCTTGTAAGGCCAAAACAAAATATGTGTCTGTTTAAGGTTACATTGTGACAAAAAATAGGATAAGTAGGTAGACAAAATCATCTTATTTTGAAAAATTATTTTACATAGACTCCTATGGGAGAAAAAAGTCAGCGGATGTTTTATGAGGGAAATAATTATATCAGCGACATTTTTGTCCTAAAAATGGAATAAAATGGGTAAGGATAGGCACAAAAAATAGGTAGGTTGGGTAACCTTAATCATGCATATATTTTTTTTTTGCCAAATCAGATAATCAAGAAATTATCAGGGTATGCATATTGTTAACACCTGCGACATTTAGTTAGCGGTAAGTTATTCAACTTATTTATCCAAGGGCTGTTAATCTCTTAATCTGTGTTTTTGTTACCTACACTTTCCAATAGATGAATAAGTGTCCAAATTATGAATGGATCACTTGATCCAAGTTTCAAAAGATTTATGGTTGGGTGGATGAATTGGTTATTTAACGTCCAGTGGGAGCCATGTGCATATCAGGACGAGAACATGTTGATATGATAATGAATATGACCCCCGCTTTGTACTAGACCGACACGCTGAGCCGTATAAAAAATGAGCTAGCTCACGAGGAACTATCCGCAGGAAGACATATCACCCCACCCGGACACATTATACTGACTCCAAGCCGACCAGTAGATCTTTGCTCTTAACTCTTAGATACCGTGTGCTTGGCGGAGAAGCAGCAAATACCAATTTTAATGTCTTTGGTTTGACCGGGCAGGGGATCGAACCAGTGACCTTCCGCACTTGAGGTGAACATGCTACCACGAGACCACCGACACGTCAAAAGATTTAAATTAAGCATTCTGAGAGTATTGCTGAGCAATACAATGTTCTCTACCGGCTAGAGCTGTGAGAACACACCAAATGCTCCTTGATTATATGAATATGACACAGATGTAAGGACAGAGTGATTCCTAAAAATCCTTAAACTATGTTCATTATTAGCTCAGATAGCAAAAATAAGATCAGTTGGTAAAAAGGGTTTGTGAAGTCTGGGAAAACTAATATTTTGACAATATGTCCTCTGGCAAAAACTCTTAAATTTATCTGATCAGCGTGAAACTCGAATTGGATCTTTAGGTCATCATTATAAGCTCATATACCAAAAATAAGATCAGTTGGTTAAACGGTTGCTGTTCTGCGGTTATAAACAATGACACAGAAAATTTACATGGAAGTATTAACAGCCTAGAACATGCAGTACAGTCTAAATATAATTTATAAAAATAAACAGCATTTAAACGATTTTTAATTTCTCACAAGTTATTACTAATGCGATATGTTTTTAAACGCCCACTTGTATATAGACATATCATTCACTGGAGTTGGCTATTTAATAAAAAAATTTCAAACAATTTCCAGTTGGGTAAACAACTGTAAAATTTGAATACTTAATGTTCAGAATATAAAATTCTTTAGACCTGAAATATTTAAAAAAACTAGGCTGTAAGAAAAACCTTTTCTTTTGTATTGTTCTGATACCGTGTTTATATGTCTTTTATAGTGAAATAAAGAACAGCCTTGAATAATTGTTACCCTCTGCTACACATTTCATTTAACTATAAGGAATAAATTCTTTGATATCAATTTTGATGCACAAGATGTGCACATTTCGTCGATTTACGACTCATCAGTTGTGCTCAAGGCCTAAAATATTGAAAACCAATACAATAATCCAAAAATGCCAAATGACCAGAAGAGGACAAGCCAAAAATCATCCATTAGGACAAAGCTTTAATTCTAAATACATGTAACAGCGTCATTTTTAAATAACTTGAATACATGAACTTATATCCACTTACATCGTACATTTACATGTTACTCATGTATAAAAACTTTAGAAAGTGGATTTTAAACTCGTTAACTCTAAAATGGTGATGTTTAAACTTAAATTTACTTTATACTTAAACAGTGAGGAGGCCATTCAAGTAATCATTTACATAAAACAGCTTGTATTAGCTAAAATATACCTATTGTTATTATATTATCTATGCCAATGTAATTGGTGTTCTTTAAAACTTTGTGGGTATGTTATGGCCATATATGGTATAGGTTGATGTACACAGTGCTGGACATTATGAATGTCAAGAATAGGAGAAATTTTTTTTTTTCATCATCGTGCTCGTGGTACTGTGATGTAATAAAAGCTTATGCTTCATGTTACTCCAAATAATTATGGATATTTTACTATGTTAACATTTACACTCGACTCAAATTTTCACCTACAAATTTAACTATTGGGCATCTGTTTTCAAGAGCCACAAGATTATTCCTTTAACACAGACAGAAAATTTAGGCGGTGGTTTAGATAGAGTATCAATACTCATGATACTATGTTTGCCATTTAAAGGGTTAAATCTAAATGCATCAAATGACATTTGGATTTTCAGCAGTTTTAACCGTAAAATCACCAAAACAGGGAGCCTATCTGGTGCACTGCCACTATGGTGTCTGAACATGTTAACATTAACACTACCTTTCATCTTTAAAAATTTCTGTGAATGGAAAGGAATTTGTATAAATAAATCTTGGACAATGTGATATATATTATAGCTTTATACGTTTTTTAATCTAACCCAGATCTTGCCATTCAGGAAGTGATGACGACACTTGAAAATCTATTTTACACATGTACAATTAAATTCAATTAAATCTTCTGTAACAATGCTCTTCTTAAACATGTAGTTTAAAAATTCTATGTCAGATTGTACATTCAAAACCATTAGAAGCAAATATCAAAACCGTTAATTGTTTACTTTATACTACTAAAATACCCAAATGTGGGCAACAAAGCCATTTTTAACTGTTTAATGTGTATTTAGTACACCCAAAATACAAAGTCGTAAATCTAAAATATATAAAATTTATACAATTCTATTACCGGTACACCGTACCTAGTCTAAATTTTTACATTTTGTATTTCATTTAGCAATCATTTATATCATTAACGAAAAAATAGAAATATTAGTTAACATGATTACCATAATATTTGCCTATGCCTACCTCCTAAATACCCCAAATCAGTAGGCTTCTCCCCCTCCCCTAGGGGTATAATTCCCAAATTTGGTTTCCATAAAACAACAAGAGGCTCTCAAGAGCCTGAATCGCTCACCTGGCAAACACTGCACTATAAACTAAATCTCATCATCACCATTCACAAAGGATACCATGTTTACTTTAAAAACCAAATATTGTTGACATCCGAGCAAGTGTAAAAAAATGGCGGGAAAATGGCCGCCCAAAACAAACCTTCATCATCACCATTCAACTCCGGATACCATGTTTACCTTGACAATAGCTTTCATCTTCATTTTCTTTCTATAATTCAGGAAAAAATAGCAAAAACAGCATTTTGACCCCTATGTTCTATTGTTAGTAAGGGTGGACATGTTTTTCGACCAATCAAAAATCCAAGCATTAACTTTTTGCAGGATACCCTAAGGAACAAGTTTCATTTGATTTTGAATAGTACTTTCAGAGAAGATTTTTGAAATAACAAAAAAAAAAGCCAAAAATGTCAAAAAATGGCAATAACTCTAACATCAGTTGACAGATTTTCACGAAAATCAGCACACAGGTAGCCCTCATCATGCTGAACACTTTCAACCTGCAGAATTTGACGTAACCTAATGATTTTTTTAGATATTTGCGAAAAACTGTTGTTTGACCCCTATGTTCTATTTTTAGTAACAGTGGCCATGTTTTTCGACGGATCAAAAATCGAAGCATAAACTTTGTGCAGGATACCCTAAGGAACAATCATGCTAAGTTTTATCCAAATCCATTTAGTAGTTTCAGAGAAGATGTTTGAAAAATTGTTAACGACGACAGACGATGACGTACGCAAAGTGATGAGAATAGCTTTTTAGGCCAGGTGAGCTAAAAAGTTGTCCATAAAACACACTAAGGAAACTACATGCTCCTGAAACTTTCAGAGAGCAGACAAGATGTTGTAAATTGTGCTTTTCATTTTCATGAACTGCATTTAAATGCAGATAAAGCTTTTGTCAGCAGATGTGTACAATGTTAAACTTTAAAATTAAATACAGTTCCTGTGCTTTTGTAATAAATCTAGATACCCCTGAGACACCAAATCGAATTGTAACTGAACCCTTAACCGAGTCATTCATTTGATACTCTAACTTGGCCTGTGTACAATTTAACAATGCAGACCAGTGTTGCCTAATATCCATGCAATTATCTCATGAAAAACTTTCTGCATCAAAATGAGATTTTTATCTTTTATTCTCATCTTTCCAGATCAAGTGTAATATTTCATCTTCAATGGAATTTAATGCCATTTATAAGTAGCCATGCACCCATGAAGGGTAATTTCCCGAATTTTATTGAAACTGTGCTATTTATAAATCATCTGTTAAGTTATTTTATGTCGGGTAATGCAAAATGAAACCATTAAACATACATATATTATGTGGGTATAATCTGATATTTTATTATTTAAAAAATTGTTTGCTAAAACATTAAATGCAGTGTACAAGAGCAGAGATAATAAAAATGATCAACAGGGCTTATACATATCTATAAAGGTTATTTGATTGAGCTTAAGTATTTTTTGGATACAATTACTTAACCTGTCTATACATGTACATGTAGTTTAGGCAGCAAGACCTAATGTTATAGTAAGTGTAACCAACAGGAAAATTAAAAATTATTCAGCACACCAAAGGCATAAATAAAATCCAACAACTTGATCAAAAGCCCTTGGATTTCTTTTACAAGTATAAAATTCTACATTTTAACCTTGTTCCAATTATGTCATTGAATACTCGATCAATGATAAATAGAATTTCTTTCAGACACCTATTTTTGGTTGTTAATCTTTTTAAGGATGTTTGCTGCTCAGATTCAAAATAAACTTTTCATAACACTGGTAAATATTGCTAGTGGATTAATAAACTAATAGAACGAAAAAAAATAATAGGTCTGTGTGCTTGTTTTCCAGATATAAGCCATGGAAAATTTGGCAGGAAAAATATGCTCTCTTGATTTTATATAGCTTTATCATCGACATGTTTTATTTCTCAAAAACCATTAAATAATAACAATGATTTTATTAGATTTTTACAAATAGCTTATATTCTACATACAAGAGATTTATGAACAGACCTGATTTTGACAACAGGGAAAACAGAGCGGAAATCACACTTCGGCAGCCATTTTACTATGTATAATAAAGGAACCGTAATGGAAAAATCCGGACTTCCAAAAGCGGAAGAAAATCAGGTCTGTATGAAAAGAAAAACGGGTGTTAAATAATTTATGACATTCAAATGGATAAAACAAGATGATTCTGAACATCTGACAAATTCAAAAACATGACCAGCGAACATCTTTAAAGGTTTAAAAAAAGATTAAATGTACTTACCTCCACCATTTTTGTAAGCTAGATAAGGAAATCTCCAAACGTTTCCAAGACCCACAGCGTATCCCAAACATGACAGAAAGAAATCGAAACGTCCTGACCAGTTCCCTCTTTCTTTGTTTTCCTCAACTAATGTTAAGAACTACAAAACCATTTTGATATTTTTTAGTTTTTAGGTCAGAGGTATATACATCATCAGCTGGGAAAGATGAACCTCCCTTCTGACAAACATGTATGATACGTATAAAATTAGACAGCAAAAATATAAACATTAAACAGCTCTAATTCCTAATAACACTTAAAACATTTTCCAAAACATGACCTAGTCTAATGTTTTCTAATAAAAAAAAATATTAAAAATTGCAGACAATAATCCTGTTTGGGTTACAGCAATACAAAGTAAAATTATAACAATACACGTACACAAAATAAAACATTTTTTAAAATACCTTTGATGTCAATTGTGGTAAGGATCAGAGAACTGATGAGTACCGATATATGAGCTCCACACTGAATATGTAAACTGGCAGAATGAGGAACCAGAGTGAGTTATCTTTTCCTAACCAATGTAAGTAAGGGAGAATTAAATTCTCTCCCTTTTGTCCTCAGGCTAAAAGGGAGACAAATTTATTATCTCCCTTACCTACATTAGTTAGGAAAAGATAATTCACTCTGGTTCCTCATTTTATGAAATAGGACTACAATATTATGTTCACTTCCCCTGTGGACAGATGGAGATATAAATTCATCAACGAATTACAATCATCTCTCAAAACAAATAATTTTATAACAGTGGTCAGGGGATTTTTCAAAAAAATAAAAGGCAGAGAAAAAATAGGAGAATGTTATAAACTTTAAACCCATGTCCCATTTTAAATCTGGTTCTCTGGCATGTAGTTTGGTCTTGAGCTCTTTCCCTTACTGGCCTTAGTATTTTCGTCCCTACTTGGTGCCTATATGTGCTCCTATAAGGGCTTTCAATAAGTTTTAAAGTAGATGGCTAATTTCCTAAAGTAGGTGGGGAAGAGCAGGTGCAAGTTTCGTTCCATTTGGCAAAGCGATTTCAAGAGAAGATTCTGATCAACCAGTCAGAAACTAAGAACTGCCCATGGCGGCCATTTTAGTCCGATTGGAACGAAATGAGGAAACTTTATAAAGGACCTCCCATATATGCTCCCTGTTAAGTTTTGTTCCATTTTGCTCAGCAGTTTCAGAGATTTCTGAAAACTCAGCAAATCAGAAACAATTTGGGCATGTTTGAGCAATCTTTATACAGGACCTTACATAGATGCTTCCTGCCAAATTTATTTCCATTTGGTCCAGTGGTTTCAGAGGAGATGATTAAAATGTGGAAAGTTAATGGACAACGGACACCAAGTGATGGGGGGGAACATCCTGATTAAATATATAAATGAACTTGTATTGCATGTATTAATACAAATATGACTACTAATCAATTATTTTTTTCAAAACACGACGATTTTATTTTTTCCATCCTGTTGACCTTCACTTGATAGTGAAAAAACTAGATGCTCCCAGGAGCCTGTATCGCTCACCTGGGTTA
The DNA here is from genome assembly GCA_028015205.1 of Mytilisepta virgata. Lineage (NCBI taxonomy): Eukaryota > Metazoa > Mollusca > Bivalvia > Mytilida > Mytilidae > Mytilisepta > Mytilisepta virgata. The sequence continues at coordinate 66,214,335 of CM051517.1, read as the reverse complement.
TGTTCATCTTGTAAATTGCTGTCAAGTTCCAGTTGGCTCACTGGTTTCAAACAAGATCATTCAGTGAACTTTTCCATTAGGTTCTATGTTAAACTTAAGTTCCACTCGGTAGCCATCTTGGATGGTGGGCAGGATATCATTCTGAAAGAGGACCGACTAAGGACCATTGCTGTCAAGTTTTGTTCCAATTGGCCAAGTGGTTTCAGACAAGAAGATCTTAATTTCCCATAGGGTGCTATTGTTAAACTATGTTAGACTCTGGCGGCTATCCTGGATGACGGGTCGAGTAATATTCTGAAAGAGGACCAACTAAGGACCATTGCTACCAAGTTTTGTTCCAATTGGCCCAGTGGTTTCAGAGAAGATCTTTAATGGAAAATTTACGACGACGGACAACGGATGCAAAGTAATGACAATGGCTCACCTTTGGGCCAGGTGAGCTAAAAAGAAAAAAATTTTGGGGGCAGAGTCAAAGGTTGGTGATTACTCGTACCTACTCTGTTCATTAATTTCACCACTAGAAACTAGAAATTTGGGGGAAAAAACATCAGTCATATTTTTCATTTCTTTATTAACGGAATAAACTTTTGTTGAGCTCATGCATTGTGTGACAACTTTTGATCATAAACAAGCTTCTGTAAAAGTTTGGTTATAATCCAGGATGGTTTAAGAAAGTTATGTTCAAAAAAACTTAAACCACAGGGTGAATGTAAATGTCGGTACCGCTGACGACGGTGTCTCGCCTTCGCGACATAAGTCGCAGTCTCAACAAAAACCGTTTTGAAACGTACATGAAAATAGTGGATATAAAAAACAAAGTTCCTCAGGCTGCTCAGTTTTATGTAAATATAATAAGTATTTTGAATTAAATTTGGTATCAGGAAAGCTTAGGGTCTTGGCAGAATTTTTTAATTTAGTGACATGAATTTATTCCAAACTATTGTGGGTATACAGACTGTCAAAGATGACCATTTGTCTGTATTGCTATGGACCAAAATGGTCTTTTTGTGTGCAATAAAGTTCAATGCATTGAATTGGATTAAAAGGTATCACCAGTGTATCCGGTTTCGATAAATAGGCCCTCTATTTTGGCCACCCAAAGTAGTGCTTGATATCAAGGACGTATATTAGAAGGATAGGAAACTCCCGATATCGCCTTGATAATATCCGAGAAATATCGCGAATCGCGAGAAAACACGAGATCTGCAGAAAGCTTCAGCGGGAATCGCCGCTTCGAGATTTCTACTTCAATTTTTAAGTATAAAAACATTATATGAATAATTAAAAACATATTTAGTAGAAGTTATTTTATGGTATTAAATGATTTTTCACTATAAAAACAACATCAAACACTTATAAACATCATAATAAAAGATCATAAGTAAGGATGCCAGATGCTGCCCATGATGCTGGGACCGAGATGGCATACCCCCTCATGTTGCATTGATTTTTTTAAATTTTATTGCATTTACTTGTATAAAAGTATTTAATTACAAGTTTTAGATAATATTTACGTTTGCATATGAAAATAGAGCGTCTTTTGTTGTGTATTTCACGTGTAATATAACATATAAACCAGTCCTTTTCGGTAAACAAAATGTCGACTTCCATGGAGAATGGCCTTGTATTTTGCAGCTAAATGTGCATTTTTGGTGTGAAAAGACGCTTCTAAACTGAATGAGTTCCTTTCCTTTTATATTTTAACATTTGCATAGCAAGTTTCAACTTTATTTGTTATGAGGTTAGTCAAATATTGAAGTTATTGAAGCCCCCTCCATCTTTTTTGTCAAATATTTATCAATCAGAGCAGAGATGCTATTTTGCAGCTATCTTGTTGAATATATGCTACACAATCACATATTGCATGATTTTTTTCCATTTCTATGACATTTTTACACTTGCAAAGCAAATTTAAGCTTCTTATGCTGAGAATTTGATTAGACATTGAGCTACAAAATGAAGAAATTTTTAACAGCTCTATTTTGTTTCATAATATCTACCTATCAGAGCAGAGCTGCTAGTTTGCAGGTATAAGGTACATGCACATTGCATAAAAATGCATTACAGTTATTTTTTTCCTTTCATTACATATATCTAGACATGCAGAGAAAAAGATGAGCTTCCTATTTTGGAAAATGAATGAGATATTGAGCCTTTCTTTGCTTTAATTTTCATTTTTTTTCATTCTCAAAATAACTGTGAACTGGGGCAATGCAGTTAATTTGCAGCTCAAAAGTCAATATCGGAATAGTAAACAAATTTTACTTTAAAGGTCTTCTGTTCCTTACATGTTTTTGAGCATGCTGAGCAAAATTAAGCCTCCTATCTGGCAGAAAAGCATACATATTTTGTTTTATTTGTCTTATACTTCTGTCTCAGTTGTCAGGGGCAACCTATGAATTCCGTCGGCCAACTGAAGAATGGTTTTGTGTAGCGTAGTATGATGTAGATGATGTACGAATTTATGTGTAAAAGACTGAAACAATTACCTATGTGGCAGGCTAACTAACAGACCATGTTTATACAATCAATCATAACACCTGTAATTAACAAATGTCATGTGGCCGGGTGAACCTCAGAAGGTAAGGTGCTATTGAAAATTGAATATACAGGTGCCCAGCTGAGAAAAGATTTTTATTTGGATAGAAATGCAGTTTTAAAGATGTGATTATGCAATAAAAGTTTTATGACAACTAGACTTTATAATTTTACTAAGGTATGTCATTTAAGTTGTTTTTTCAGTAGAGAAATAGTTAGACAAATAAATATATTTATTATATTCTGTATATTCCCCTAGCAATAGTTCCAAATGAAGATCAGTGTCCCAAGATAAAAAATCTGACATGTTAATAGAGTTCAAATCAAAAAGTAAATAGCAGATTTTGCAACTCGTTCTTTTTATGACATATTCGTGTATATTTCTCAAGATTAATTTTCTCAAATCAGCTTTGGTCATTTTGAAAGTAGACAATGACTCTTTTAGTGTAGCTTGGGTCATAGCCTTTCTAAATTGAATAGTAGAAAGGAAACTACAAAAGCTCATTAAATAAACAACTTACAACTTACAATCTGTCAAAAAGTAGAAAGGAAACCGCACAAGCTCATCAAATGAACAACATACAATCAGGACTAATTTATTTTTTATTATAATTAATTTTATTAAAATGCATAGGTAAATGCTCAAACTAAATAAGGTTTTAATCAAATTATAATTGTTTCTAGAAGACATTTACTATTCAATAATAAAAATGTTATAACTTTGTAATTTATACGATTTTAACGGCCCTGTAAGACATATTTGATAGAATTTTTTTTTTATATTTGTTTCTTTGGTTTTTGAACATCGAAAATAATAAACCAAAGTTTTTTAAGTTAAAAACAAATGAGAGAATTTCTGTCATGATGATCGAGACTATAGGAGTTCTAGTTGTTTACATTATCGTAACTAACCGGAAATATTTACTTGAAGCTCGCATAATTGTAGTAGTGAGTAAATACAAGTCTCACGATACGCGATATTTTAACGAGATACCGCGAGACACAAATCCTTGTTATACGTCCTTGTTGATATGCATAAAATTATTAATATAGTCAATATATAGATGATGTTTTAAAATGGATTTCCTGCTATGAGTATTTTTATAGCAGTCAATAAATCACAATGTAAAAAATTTCGGATTTTGGAAGAAAAAACGTATTTTTTTCAGCCTCATTTCCCACCAACAACATCAATGGGAATGTATTTAGTACACTGCAAATTCACGTGCTTATACTAATCTAAAAAATCATATTTCCGTGAAAGTCAAATTCGCATCGGAAAATGTAAATAAATTGAGAAAAGTGGGATCCCTCCCCCTCACCCCACCCCCCGCGGTAATTACACTGCTGACACCTGTAAATGGACACTCAGTTTTGAGGTTCAGAATTCAGGACGTTGGAGTTCCAATACACATTGTTTTCTTAAGGATATGTATGTTAAGGCGAGATTCTGAGGAAAAAGAACTGACACGTTGCTTTCAATGATATGCCTCTCACATAGTCAAATTTTCCACAGAGGATTGAAATTTGACAATTTGTGGGTTTGACCTGTTTAACTTCGTTTGTCGCCCCTTGCTGTTTTGGCGGGAAATATTGAATTTCGGTACGTCCCCACAAAAGTTCCGGACTGTATGTAGTTTTTTTTTAATTTCCACAATCTCGACAAAACTAAAGTGTAATATGTGTAGAATTTAATAGGAATGCGTAGAAGTTGAGTTTTGTCATGAACAAAATCTTAGTCTCAAAGCAAATGCGTACTTACCGTATCTTGGTCTTTTTTCTGAAATAAATTTAATAATTTAAATTAGTTTTTCGATTGTTTATATAGTAACGACAAATCTAGTATAGCCAGTGCAATTATACAAAGATAATCTGGGGTCCATCATTTGAGAATATCGCATGTTCCAGGCAACCTGAACAGTATTTAAAAACACCGAGACTTATAATAATTTGAGTTTTTTTTTTTCTCTCAAATCCCCTATTTTATTTTAAGTCTCAGGGCCATCTTGATACTTCTGTGTAGATAAACCCAGGAACTGTATAGTTAGTATTATATGATCCCTGATAAACCTTAATTTATGAATTATGTTGGATGTATTGAACTGATCCTCGTCCTTAAGATGCACGAGATACGTGAAGGACTTTTAGCAAACAATACACAACGACAATCATTATCGCCATCTTAACTTTAAGACAGTATAATCGATGGTTATTGATACATGGTACAGGAAGTAATTGTATTGTAAAGCGGTGAGGTCAATCTCGCTGGTCTTCTGTAACACTATACACATGTGTCCCGCATGAATCTGGAAACGCATGTGGCACATGCATGACATGCATGCTTTATGCCACGCATGTAAAAAATGTACATGTGTGACACACATATGTGAATGGTATGTATGCATCTGAAAACGCATGTGCACGCATGTTTGAAAACGCATGCGACAACGGTGTTTTCTCACGCATGAAATTCACATGTGAAACGCATGAGCATATGCGTGAATCACGAGTATTACACGAGTTTTGCAAACACGTGTCACCGGCATTTGCACACTTGTGGTATTTTTATCTGTGATGGTTAACAAGCTCATACACCTCTTCAATTCTTTCGGAGGTTTATAAACGGCAATAGGCAATATAAACAGCAACAAAAATAAAACATTAACCAAACAATTTAATAAAATAAAAATTTGTTGGTCCGTGTTTTCAGGAAAGTCTAAAATTTTCACGAAATGTTATGATGAACTTGCGAGTCTAAATGATGTGCAAATATCTTGTGTAGATTTCTCTTCAAACTGGGGCGTATACATTGCGGGTTTTCTTTCGGATTAATATCGTAAAATATCAGCCGCGAGATACAATAAGTTAGCAAGACTCACGATGCTTTACAAAATTGACTTCTGTCCTCAGTAAAAGTGACTGTTTCAAAAAGGATCCCAGCAATCTGTTGTTCCATTTGTTTCGGGGTTCAAAATTGTTTCATTTTATCCTCTGGATTAATTTAGCGCTCAAAATTAAAAGGCTGCAAATATTTCTTTCTATATATAAACAGAACCATTAATAGAACAATCGAAAAAGAAATGAGCTTCATTATCAACAGTATTACAAATTTTACACAATCTCTCGTTTCTTGGAATTTTTTTTTTGCATCTTCCATTTTCAATTTCTAATGAGTGGTCGCTTATAAAGTAAATTTACAAATCCACTTTCTATGCTCAAAATTAAAATTGCAAATTATATGTGTGATTAGATTGGATAGATTTAAATAAGTTACTATTTTTATCTAAAGTTTGAAAAACATGACTATGCGGATATACTGGTTTTCCACTACATGACAGGTTTACGTAACCTCAACTGAATTTAATCTTAAATACAGTGATCGAGTCATGATTAATTTATTATAGGTAACAAAACAATGTTTTATGTCCAACATATACATTTCGGATAAATGAAGCGTGACATATTGTATATCTTTATATTTACAGTGTAACTATGTTTATTCTGTATAATATATATGCCAACTTCTGTTATGGAACAAAACTTTGGAACAATTATCCTTGAACTTATATCCCGTCACACGAGTACCCCCCCCCCCCCCCCCATTAATATATATTAACCATGGTCACATAGTTGGTAATCATTCATGAAACTATAAAGCTTTTAATGAAAATTTTTATTGAGAATTCAAGCATTTAAAACCCATTCTCATGTGCAGTAGGCCGTACGAAGCCAGTAATAAAAGGGTTAAATGCCTTTTTTTTTCAAACTGTAAGCGAATCTGAAAGTACTGAAAGTTCAATAATAGATCGGCAAATAAAAAATATCCGTGTTACTCTTAACTTGATCGAACCTAAGTTAAGCACTTAATGACTTACCTTTAAATATTAACAAGGAAAGACTTCCCTTTGAACCCCCCGTAATGACGGAATAAGTAAAGATATGTGGAAAAGGGAGGGGTGAATGGCAGTCTTACCTATTTTGGTAATTTTGTTAACTTTTAATTGTTCTTCCAACATTTTGGATGATTGTTTTGGATTTCACCATTAAGGCATTGAGCACAACTGATGAGTCGTAAATCGACGAAATGTGCACATCTTATGCATCAAAATTGGTATCAAAGAAGTTATTTATAAAGCATTCTACGTAAAAACGCAATACTTTTATTCTTTCCCTAGAAAATTAGAGAAATACTCATCAATATCTCAATGACTTGCTGTTTAACACCAGTTTATATACCACAACTTAAGAAGTTAAAACGTGTTTTTTTTTCTTTTTTTAAATCTCTACCAGTAAACTACAAACCTTCATAACACATTTTAAGATTTGTTCATTTTGTTTCTCCACTCGCGACAGTCTCTCATCCAATTGTCTAGCGTCTAAAATTTCCGTCATCTTGAGAGAGAAAAAAAACTATCCTTATAGCACTATTCTATATGTATGTAAATCTCCAGTGTCAAAAAGAGAAATGAACCAGGGTCCTTAATAAGTCCCTTTCAGAAGAAAAATACAGTACACGAGAAAAGCGTGCAAGGTGGGACTAACACAGGTTCACTGTACATAAGTAAACAGCCAACAACTGTGAATAGAAATCAGTAAACCGTGTCCGAAACGTTAAATCTTTTTTAAACCAGTTCAATTACATTTACCTACAACTGGTAATCTGACTAAAATGTCAAATACAAATTGAAATCGACACAATTTGTAAGAGGTCCGTAATTGATAAGAAAATAGACAAAATAAACACAGTATTGGTTTCTAAAACATTTCTTTTAGTACACACTCCGTTTTTGCCATGGAGTTATTCGTACAATGTCTCATAATTCATGAGGCAAACTTTATCCTCACAAGTCAGAGATTCTATGTCCTAGTGCTGCCAACGGCTCTCTCGCAACCTCTGACTTGTGAGCTTGAGTACGTGCATTCAAGTCTTGGATTCTTAAAAAAATAGGTTTATGATTTGCTTACGAGTATATACTTTGTCAATTTGATTCCTATTCATATACAGTATTTTGGGTTTTTCTATCGGATTTTTGGATCAAATTTCACAGAAGAAGAGTTTATGAAGTGGATTTTCCAATATGAAAATATTTTAGGCATTGGTGGCCATCTTAGGTGACAGTCTTGGTCATCGAATAAATACTATTGCCGCCAAGTTCGGATCCGTTTCGGAAGTTTCAGAGCATTTCATGTTATAAGAAATAAGTCTGGCTCCAATTGGCCAAGTGTTTTCACAAACGAAGATTTTTAGAGTCTTATGTTCCGAAAGAGGACCGCCTAAGGACCAATGCTACCAAGTTTTGTTCCAATTGGCCAAGTGGTTTCAGACAAGAAGATCTTTAATTAAATTTCCCATAGGATCCTATGTTAAACTAAGTTCAGCTTTGGCGCCCATCTTGTCAGTCTTGGTCATCGGACACATTTCTGAAAGAGGACCATCTAAGGACCATTACTGCTTAGTTTGATTCCCATTGGTCAAGTGTTTTCAGAAAGACGATTTTAAAAGAATGTTCCAATATGGCCCAATGTTATATTAAGTTCATCTGTGGCAGCTACCTTGGTTGATACTATGGATCATTGGACACAAATCTGAAAGATTATCATCAAAGAACTATTGCTGCCAAGTCTGGTTCCAAATGGCCAAGATAAGTAGATTTTTAAATGAATTTTCCAATATGGTCCTATGTTAAACTATGTTTGGTTTTTGCAGCCATCTTATTTGACAATTGGGGTCATCAAACACACTTAAGAGGATCATCTAAAGACAATTGCTGCCGAGTTTGGTTCCTACTGGAAAGTGGTTTTAGACAAGATGTTTTAATGAATTTTCCCATGGGTCCTATGTTAAACTAAAGTTTGGCTATGGCAGCGGATCGGCACTAAAATAACAACATTTGTATAACAACATAAAGTATCAATACTAGAAAGACCCTATACAAGAAATATCTCTGCTAAGTTTTGTCAAATTCTGTTCAGTGGTTCTCAAGAAGATCAAAAATATGAAATGTTAACGACGACGATCGGACAACAGACGCCAAGTGATGACAATAGCTTACACTGGCCTTTGGTCGGAAGAGCTAAAAAATAGACCACCAATGCATCACATTTGGTACCATTTACCACCCTAAACTTCGCAATGTTTCTTGTACAAAACACTGTAGCAAACACTGGGAATATTTGAGAATTTCCCAAACTTTTCCCAAAACACTAATGTATGGCGTCCCGACTACCGAAAAAAAAACCTGTCGGACATACCCGAAGCAATGACTGCTGAAGGTGATTATACTTTTTTCTGAAGTTTATTCAGAAATATATTGGAAAATGTATGATGACCATCTTCCTATTCCACCAGCTTTTTTTTCAAAACTAAAGTTACCGGTACTTTGCCACCTTTTCTAATCGCACGAATGTTTGTGATACTGGGACCATATTCTTATTAGTTACCATTATCTTCTTATTTAATCTTATACCATCGGATTATAAACACAATTTTAATATTGTTGATATTTTTGCTGGACACTGTCAGTTGTTGCCCAATACACATAGGATCAAGATCAGAATTAACACACATGCCGTTGTGAATACATGACGCAGATATATCTATTTCACTAAGGAGTCGTCCGTTAATTGTCAACATTTTTCACAAGTTTATAAAAAAACCTCTTTTTTTGGAAACCCCCAACCTCCCTCAAAAAGTGCACATCAACATTTTTTGCATTGTTGCTATGAACAGGTTCTAGCACTTCTTACTCGGAGAGATGATCTATAGATATTTTCTATCTTGAAAATGCAAATGTACCAAGTCAAGAGCATGAGTCACTATGTTGACATGCTCGAGTGATTTGCTGTTTGTTGGCTTTTTGTTATCTTATAATATACGGTTCGTAACTTTGTCAGAATCATGAATTCTATGAATATCACCAACATGTTTCCCTATTTTCCGGAATTTCTGAGGAGGTGACATACTGATAGCTAATAGCGAGCGCAGCGACTGCTATGGGAGCATGTTTGTCGTTTAGAAAAGTCTTTGTATAATGGGTAGAGCCATTATGCAATCCGAAGCGACTTTATTTGTTAAAGCGAATTTGGCCATATTGTGCTACATACTAAGGCTAGGAAAAGTTTCGTTCACCGGAAACGGAAGTAAAGTAAGGGAAATAACTTGCTTCAAATTATAATTTTTTAGTCAGAATCGTGATACCGGAAATGAGTTTCTGGAAAGGGCTATTGCTGTGCTCGCATCATTGGCCACGCCAACAGCATATGAATTTTGAATCTGAAACCCATCCTACTAGCGTGCGTTTTGTTATTTCGTGAAAACTTTTGAGAATTATGGACGACCCCTAACAAGAAGAAACAACAAAGCATTGAAAAAGGATATCAGTGATCCGACAATTTTGCTGTGTGAGGAAATTGCAATAAATTTAAAGCGCTTTTCATTTACTTCTTTATTTACATATAATATGGGTTAGTTTCGTATTTTATTTCATTATCCTGTTATGAAACAGATAATTTTCTCATGAACAAAATTACACATCAGTTTAATCTCTTTTAAAAAGCTGATAATAATATCTTCATCTCAAAATATCAAGAAAAACTTTTATACCAATAGCGTCAAGCTTGCTCGCTCTTGACCAATTTCAATTTAAAGCAGCCTTTAATGCTTCATTGAACTGTAAAAGTTTAAACTCTCAGATGTGATTTTCACAGACTAATAATTAAAAAAAACTAGCCAACCGAATCTTGTCAACAAATAAGTAAATATTCAAGACCAAATAAAGTAAAAAATACCAATGATAAATGAAATACAAGAAAACAAAGTTACCACATTGAAGTACAATAAAATTTGTAAAAGAATTAAAGAAATGTTAATTAATGATATATATATATATATATCTTTTTCGAAGTTACAAATTTGAAAATTTTTACTAAAACAAATGTATCTTCTAGAACATCCTTTAAGTTGGCCGGAATCTTGGGACTTTATTTTCTATTTACCGTTTTCTAAGATTCGTCACTAAAATTTGATTTATTCTCTAAATAAAGATAAATATATTAAATATATCTGATAATATACACAAAACAAACATATATATACAAATGTTTTGGTCACATATACAATTTAACAAAGCAGGGAACACATAAACTAGCACGTTTCGGAAGAATAATTTAACAGTATATTTTTAGATTAAGAGATTTCTGACCGTTTAAAAAATAACCAATATTTTTATATGTCTGCCTGAAGATGGATTTAAGCGATAGGAAAGTTTTTCATCTTGGTCCAAATTATTAAATTTCAAATTACTGAAATGACTATCTAAAGTAGCAAAGACTTGAGGTCCTTCCGCAAATTTTGGTTTATTTTACAATCTAATAAGAAATGGTCCTCGTCCTCAATCATTTTGCACATTTTTCATAATCTTTTTTCTCGTGGTATGTTTTTATATCTGCCTTTCTTAATGTCGAGATCTTGGTCAATGAAAAACGAATTTATGAAGAAATCATTAAAGATAAATAAGTAAAGTCAAGAAATACCAAAGGATATTCGAAGGAGGGAAAAATCGAAACAACTGACAAACTCTGGAGAACAACGAAGACAAGACTAAAACAATACATGCATTACAATTAAAAACTAAAAACATATGAACAAAATGGACCCCACCAAAAAACCGGGGGTAGACTCAGGTGCTCCGGAAGAGTAAGCAGTCTCTGCTTCCTGCAGGACACACGTCATGCTGCCCATGTCAAATCCGGAGTGAGGAAGGGATAACATCAAAGGAACAGGTCCATATTAATGTTCCCTATCAATATCAGTATGTTCGTACCAACTACTAGGTCCTTTGTCCAATGATGAAACTATCACCCCTGATCTGGACTTACGATCTGCTCCTCTGCCAAACGGAGATTTTGAGCTTTGAACAACAGGTTATAACGGAAATACCTCCGCGTATAAGAGGTACGTGCATGTCCATTGAGTTTCTCAAGACATATGGTCTTTTTGAACTTTGTAATTTTGACGAACTCTTCTGACATGGCTTTTGGGTGTATGAATTAATTATATTTCATTTTAATATATTTTTTTTCTTTTGTTTTTCCTGAATTGGTTTAATTTTAAAAAAGTTATTTATCGGTAAATTATTTTATCCTGCAACTGTACTATATGAGCAACCAAAATGCATTGACCGTATATTTAAAAGTGATATACAGTCACGGTATATACTTTTAATATAATAAACTTTATTATTGTAATTTATTTCCATGTGGGTTAAGGTGGTACCTAACACTACAGGGAGATAACTCTTAAAAATCACCAGAGCGTTTTAATCAAATTTAATAATTAAAGTGACATTAAGCTTCTCTATGATCAAAATTGATGTTTGCCAAACTGCTATATATTCAATGAAATTATTCCCGCGAAGTTTGAAATTCTATTTACTAAAAAAAATCAACATTTATATCAACAGGTCAAAGTAAATATTTCCTAAAAATTTGATGAAAATTAAACGAGCCAATTTTATTTTAGTCAAGGTGTTGGGTACCACCTTAAACAATATTACATGGAATGAACAACAACAAACAAATACAGACAGAGAAGATACAGTAAAGAGTAAATAACTAAGTCACTTTGACCTATGTTGACCCTATTTTTGCAGTTCCAATGACCTCTTTATAAAGTCACAAAGAATTTGGTAAAGTTCATTTTTTGAATTTATGATTTACTGTGACTTCATAGTACAAAACCTTGGAATTTTACTAATGACGTCGTGAAATGCGACGGTTTTGTTGCGCTTCAATGCAAAAATTCGCTGTTTTCCAGCTATTTTTGACAGATTTTATGTTGCAGGATTAACAGAATATGTGTACATTGTCTCTTAATACAAAATTTATTCGAACTCGGCACGAAACAGGTGAGACAATATGCACATATTCTGTATATTGCTTCTATATCGAAGAAAAACATGCATTTATCAAGTCCGTTTTTTTTTTTTTTTAAAGACCTCTCGGACTACCATTAGTCCCAGGAAATATACAATATTCCACAGACACCGGAAATCTTTACTTAATTTTTCCTTTTTCCGTTGTCTTGGTGCAGGTCCAGCCCCATGACTGTGAATAAAAAAAACAACACATGTTTAGCGGAGAAGGCCCCATATGTACATCACGGATTGATTGTACTTTCTGAAATAACTTTTAATCATGCAGCCGAAGAGTAAAAATTAGGTCCATTGATCTAGTACTTGTGGTATTATACTGAAAGCTTTACTTCTTATACCTCGACTTCTGAAAATCTGTTTTCTTTTTGTTTCTTGATAATGACATATAAAAACAAACATCTTTTCAAACATGGACAGGATGGGAACCTCATGTCCTACTTCTGTAACATGCCCGTAAAATCCCAGAATACAATCAAACGAATGAGCGTGCAAAATGTTTCAGTAAAGAGTGATTGTCGTATTTATAGCTCAAGTGGAACATGATTTCAAAAACTGCTGCCTGAAACCACTGAACCAATTGGAACCAAATTTGATAGCCTAAATGGTGCTTGGGTTCTCCTCTTTCAGAATTCACGCTGTTGCTAGGTTTTTAATGAATATGGCTCTGGCATGGGGAGTCTTTAGTTTTATATTATCAGACGTTAGAATGATCTAAACTTTGATTACAATGCGCAATTTATTATCATTTATATTAAAATCACGTATGAATTTTTTAAATTTTATTTTGCAATATGGAAAGATCACTTATCAGTTTATACTGGCGCCGCAAAAGAGTGGTTGTATATAGTGATCCTCTTTTCCTTCCGTCTGTCATATTGGTTTCCTGATGAAAATTTAAGAATTCCTTGGCCAAATCTTAACACAATAATTAAGACAAGTTAGATTTTGAAAAATGTCTCACATTGTATTAGATTTTAGACAAGATGAAAATGATTTGCATTTAGAATAGGATTATTTTCCTTTATTGCGTGAAAAATGTGTACAAACATTCAAAACGTATCGAATTTTGGTATCATATTTCCTATTGGGTACATGTTTAGAAGAAAGTTTTATTGAAATGAGGAAATCTAACCCTAAAAAAACTATATTCAGGAAATTTTCTTTTAAAATTTCTTTTTCAAATCGCGTTAAGCTTGACCGAAATTTTGACGTACTTTAAAAATAAATTTAAAATAGGTTGTAACTTATCATGCATACCCTGTTTTATATGCTATACAAAACCACAATGTTTAGAAAAATATTTAAAAAAAGAAGACTTTATAATATAAAATGTATATTCATTGAGATTCTTAGATATTATGCCTTAAGACGAGTACAATTAAGGTCAAAGTGCGAAGATTTACACCTATGTGTTTTATTATACCATGCAGCTAATAAATAAAATGTATAATATGTAAACATAATGCAGAGAAAATAGACAAAAGCCGAACAAAGCTATTTTTGTGTTTTGTGCTCTTTTATGTTATTTTTTGTGAGGGGTTCTGTCTGTCTGTCTGTCTGAATGCAATAGAGGGTCGATTTTCCAAAATTGAAAACGATCTTAGTGAAGTGAAACATAATATGAAATCCCTAGAAAACAGAGTAATCGGGTCCGAAATGCAAACTGAAAGTATGGCTCATCGAATTAGCATTGTGGAACGTGAACGCGACCTGGCTAAACGAGAAAACGACGAACTGAAGGAGCGTGTTCTAGAAATGCAATCCAGGTCGATGAGAGAGAATCTGCTTTTTGGGGGGATCCCGGAAGAACCGCAGGAAAAAGAGGATCCCGATAACATAGAAACTGAGCGAGTCCTTAAAAAGTTCATGGAAGAAAAACTTAACATAAAGGATGAAATACGATTTCATATTGTTCATCGCTTGAGGCCTAGACCCGACGGAAAACCTAGATCAATAGTTGCTAAGTTTGAGCGTAGAAAAGACAGGGATAGAGTACTCAGAGCCGCCCCCTTACACCTTAAAGAAACTTCTTTTAATATACATGAGCAGTTCCCAAACGAAATCATAGAGCGCCGGAATGCCTTATGGCCGATTTTTAAAAGTGAACAAAATGCGGGGAGACGAGTTCGCTTCAAAGAGGATAAGCTCTTTGTCGATGGCACACGAATTTACCCTCAAGATGTAAGACAAACTCAAAATGTGTATCCTCCAAGATCATTCAGGAATCTTGATTCTCGTGACATTCCAAACAGAAACCAGTGGCATCCCTTCCTGTACGACAAATATGGACCACCCACCAACCCAATCAGACAACTGCATGGCTACAACGGATAGGACAGGCAAACAAGAGGACAATTGTCTGATCTTAATATATCTTGCTTAAATGTTTGTGGACTAAAAAACAAATTGAAGTATCCTGAATTTCATGAATTAATAAAACAATATGACCTATTTGTTTGTACTGAAACAAAATCTGATAACTTAGATGTATTTGATGTTCCTTCTGGTTATGATTATATGTGTAAACATAGACAAAAATGTGATAGTAAATCAGGTGGTATAACAATTATTTTCAAAAGTTCTCTGAAAAGTCATTTGACATTTGTTAAAAGTGAATCAGAATTTGTATATTGGCTGAAAATAAGTGACCTAGACCAAAATTCAAAAATACTTTTAGGTTGTGTCTATGCTCCACCTGAAGGCTCAAAATATTCTACTGATGACATTTTCAATGATATAGAAAATGAATTTTTGGAATTACTAGAGAATGATATGCATTTGGCTCTTATTGGCGACTTTAATGCTCGAACCAGTACCAAATCAGATTTCATTATCCCAAATGATGATTTAGTCAAAATTTTGAATTTAGATGGAGCTGATGTGATTGATGATTTTTTGCACAGTCACCAAAAATTACTTTTTCACGATATTCCACTCGAAAGAGCTAGTGAGGACAAAGGTAAATGTAATAGTCATGGTACAAAACTATTAACTATGTGCAAGAATAACAATGTTTTCGTTTGTAATGGAAGAGTTGGTGATGATAAGGGTGTTGGTAGAGTTACAAGTAATCAAACAAGCCTCATTGATTATTTCATAATATCTCCGGATTTATTTCCCTTTGTGTCCAAATTTCAGGTCATAGACTTTGACCCACTTATTTCGGACGTACATTGTAGACTGCACGTGACTCTGTCAACGCTCATTCATAAATCAACTCATTTGAATAATAATACTCATATTGATACTATTGAATGTTTGCCCAAGAAGTGGGATTCAAATTTGAAGGATCAATTTGTATTGAATGTTCATAATAAAATTACGGCTGAAAATGTTTTGGAAAAACTTAATTTACTTGATAATGAGAGTCAGTCATTTGAGACTGATTTAAATTTATTTGTTGAGATGTTTTCGAATATATTTACTACGTCTGCACGTGAAACGTTTGGCGAAAAGAGCAGACGTTGCAATAACCCAAATTCTAATAAAAAACAATTTCAGCCGTGGTTTGATCAATTATGTCACCAAAAGCGTCGTGAATTTCATGATGCAAAGAAAAAACACTCGAGAATAAAAACTGATGAGTCGAGAGTTGAACTAAAACTGTGTAGTAAAGCTTATAAAATTGTCATAAATAAAGCTTTTAGCGACTACCAGCTTAAGGTAGAAAACGATTTACGTAACACTGCCAATACAGAACCGCGAAAGCTATGGAAACTTTTAAACAATATGTGTAAATCAAAACAAAAAGAATGTGATATTGACATAGATGATTTGTATGAATATTTTAGAAATTTAAATTGTGATAATGATCCAACAGATGATGATAATTTTGAGTTACCAGATTGTAACGAAGAAGTGGTTAATGAAATTTTAAATGGTGAAATTTCTGAGGATGAAATATTAATTGCCATAAAAAACTTGAAAAACAATAAGGCACCAGGTCTTGACCACATAGTGAACGAGTATATAAATTCAACTAACACTTTGCTTTTGCCTTTGTATAAAACGTTGTTTAACTTGATATTAGATAGTGGTATCATACCAAAAATTTGGACTGCTGGTATTATTATGCCAATATACAAAAAGAAGGGGGACCCTTTAAACCCTGATTCGTACCGGGGTATTACACTTGTTTCTTCTCTTGGAAAACTGTTTACATCTATCCTAAACAGTAGACTTTTTAGTTTTGCTGATCATGCAGACATTATACCGAAAGCACAGGCAGGGTTTAGAAAAGGTTATAACACCTTAGATAACATATTTGTATTACATGTTTTGATTGATTTATATTTACATAAAAATAAAAAGCTGTTTTGCACCTTCATAGATTTTAGAAAGGCATTTGATACGGTTTGGAGAATGGGGTTATGGAAAAAACTTAGGGAGAGTAATATTACTGGTAAAATTTTTAGAGTTATTTATAACATGTATGCGAGTATTAAATCTTGCGTGAAAAAAGGGAATGATATTTCTGGCTTTTTTTCTTGTGAAATTGGGGTTCGACAAGGAGAAAACTTATCTCCTTTTTTGTTTTCTATTTTTCTCTCAGATTTAGAAGCATTTTTTCTCGAAAACAATATTACAGGTCTCCAGTCCATATCAGAGAAAACTTTCGAAAGTTTGGATGTTTATTTATTATTATTTTTTCTTATGTATGCAGATGATACAATAATTCTTGCAGAATCTTCCTTAGATTTACAAAATTGTCTCAAAGTTTTTGAAGAGTACTGTAACTTGTGGAAATTAACTGTAAATGTTGATAAAACAAAAGTATTAATTTTTTCCAAACGGAAGTATACTGGTAATCAAAATTTCAAATTATATGATACAATTGTAGAAAAAGTTGATATGTATAGTTATTTAGGTGTAATATTTAGATTTAATGGTAAATTCACCGAAGCTAAAAAGAAACTGACAGAGCAGGGTCAAAAAGCACTTTTTGCACTGAACAAAAAAATTAGAAATTTTCCTATTCCAGTTGATTTGCAACTGAAACTTTTCGATGCTTTAGTTGAGCCAATATTATTATATGGGAGCGAAATATGGGGATTTGAGAATATTAACATCATAGAAAAGGTTCATTTGAAGTTTTTAAAACAAGCCCTCTCAGTTAGAACAACCACACCAAATTTCATGGTGTATGGTGAAACGGGTAGATACCCCATCGAGTTGCATATGAAGATGCGAATGATAAGTTTTTGGATAAAGTTAATGATGAATGATGATAAATTGTCTGGAACTATGTACAAATTATTATACAATTTACACTGTGATGCTTCCTTTCATTCAAAATGGTTGCTTTTTATCAAGTCGATATTAAATGATGTTGGACTGTCTTTTGTATGGAATACTCAAATTGTTATAAGTAAAAATGATTTAAAAACTACTGTCAAGCAAATCTTGCAAGATCACTTTGTTCAAAAATGGCATAATGACATGGAAAATTCCTCGAGAGGTAAATTATATTCATCTTTCAAAAAAGATTTCTGTTGTGAGAAGTATCTGTTGAAATTAAAAAGGGAACAAAGGCTATATATAACGAAATTTAGATGCGCAAATATTAAAATTCCAATTGAAGTTGGAAGATGGATGAATATTCCAAGGGATAATAGAATTTGTAAATTTTGTCAAATGAATGAAATTGGAAATGAATTTCTATGGAACGCCACAGCTGTCTTATGTTCATTTCCATAATGTTGTTATGTCCATTTGTTGTTTTATTAAGTCAAATTGTCTGATTGTATTGTTTGTTCTTATGTTGTTCTGTTCAAATATTATCTCATTGAGTTAATTTCTATTTTGTTATGTGCAATTATTATTTCATTCAGTCGTATCAATTTGTTGTGATGTTAAAAGGTCGTTTTGTTGGGTCAATTGATTATATTGTTATGTTAAATCATTATCTTATTACGTTAGATCAACTTATTATCATGTTAAATTATTATTTTATCAAGTCAAATCAACATATTGTTACGTTCAATCATTATTTCGTCTTGTCAGTCTAACTTGTTGTTATGTTCATTTGATGTTTCGTTACGTCCAATTAGTATAATGTTATGTTGCATTTTCATCACGTGATGTCAAGTAGCAACTTTATTTTATTGTGTCGAGTTATTATGTTGTAATGTTGAAGTATTATGTTGTAATGTTGAATCGTTATGTTGATCAACGTTATGTTGTTCATTCGGAAATGATCTTCGAGTTGCTTCGGTATTAACAGATTAATTTGAGACCACTCCCAGTCTGCCATAAAATATATTCAACACCTACCCCAGTGTTTAGGGTACCTGTTCAGATAGATTAATAGGTTTAAGGCTACACCCATCATCAAAACGACTCAAGCCCTTGATGTTTTATTTTTAGGGATCAAACAGTTTTTAGGGCGGGCACGGGGGGGGGGGGGGGGGGCTAGGATCAATTTTGGAATAAAAAGGCAGGGCCAGGATTTTGGCAAAACAAAAAGGCTGGATCACTTTAGGTGTAAAAAAAAATGCAGGACATGTGTCAATAAGGACATTTTCTGGTTAAATGAAAATAAAAATGTAGGTCGCAATAGCAGCCGAAAATAAGATCCAGGACCAAAATTTTCAGGGAAAAAAGATAGGCAGGACCAAACATTTGATCGTAGTCCCCTCTAAAAGTCAAATGGTTGCTCCCTTAAGACGTATTATCTTTAATTATTTTACAACGTATGTTGAGAAACTGATACACAAAGAGTCGCACACTTAAATTGTTGGTCAATAATCTATGCTAAGTCTTTATCTCATTGTGCACAAACATTATTTTCAATTGAGAATTTGTGTTATAATTTACGTATTGGATACGTTTGAGAAAGATATACTGTTTTTATTTCGTTTTAGACGAGGTGAGGTAATTTTCAAGACTTTAGTGTTTTTTTATGCAATCAGCGGGGGAGGAGAGGCGTTTGAATATATAATTTGTGAAATCATTTCTTCCTAACTGTTTGTGGCAAATACTATATCGGTGGCGCTTTGTTTTTATTTTTAGGTCTGTATTTAACCAGGCGCAAGCAGGCGGCCACTTTTTTTGAAATGTCTAAAAAACAAATATTTATATAAGAATATAACATTTTGAAATGGCAGCAGCCATTTAGGTAGCAGCCACATTTGAGATACATGTAAAAACCTTTAAATTACGACAGACTCATTCAATCTTGAACGCCAAAACGAACATATTTAGCATTATAAAAAGTTGGTTTCTGCGCATTAGTGAATGGTAGATACCATATTAGTATTATAAACCAAAGGCGATATTAACCTTAGTAATTCAAATTAAACTTCTCAATAATATATATAATTTATACTTCAAATTATATATTTAAACGCCGCGACTCTTTATGTATCAGTTTCTCAACATACGTTGTAAAATAATTAAAGATAATACGTCTTAAGGGAGCATTTGATTTTTATGAGGGGGAGGGGCGGGGGGGGGGGGGGGGGGTAGGGATCAAAAGTTTGGTCCTCCCTATTTTTTTTCCTGGTAATCTTGCCCTGGATTTTTTTTTGGCTGCTATTTCGACCCACATTTTAATTTTCATTTACACCGAAAAATGTCCTGATTGGCAAATGTCCTGCATTTTGTTCACACCTACAGTGATCCTGCCTTTTTAATTTGCCAAAATCCTGGTCCTACCCCCCTCCCCCAACCCCCTCCCCCCTCAAAAAATGGTTGATCCCTAATAATAAAACATCAGGGGCTTGAGTCGCTCTGATGATGTGTATAGCCTTGAACCTATTAATCTATCTGAACAGGTACCCGAAACACTTGGGTAGGTGTTGAATAATTTATGGCAGATTGGGAGTGGTCTCAAATTAATCTGTTAATACCGAAGCAACTCGAAGATCATTTCCGAATGAACAACATAACGTTGATCAACATAACGATTCAACATTACAACATAATACTTCAACATTACAACATAATACTTCAACATTACAACATAATAACTCGACACAATAAAATAAAGTTGCTACTTGACATCACCTGATGAAAATGCAACATAACATTATACTAATTGGACGTAACGAAACATCAAATGAACATAACAACAAGTTAGACTGACAAGACGAAATAATGATTGAACAACAATATGTTGATTTGACTTGATAAAATAATAATGTAACATGATAATAAGTTGATCTAACGTAATAAAATTATGATTTAACATAACAATATAATCAATTGACCCAACAAAACGATCTTTTAACACCACAACAAATTGATTCGACTGAATGAAATATAAATAATTGCACATAACAAAATAGAAATTAACTCAATGAAATAATATTTGAACATAACAACATAAGAACAAACAACACAATCAGACAATTTGACTTAATAAAACAACAAATGGGCATAACAACATTATGGAAATGAACATAAGACAGCTGTGGCGTTCCATAAATTTCATTACTTGTTCATATGTTGTAATGTAGATATTTCGAGATTAAGACAGTTGTATGTACCAATGTATTATACAAAATATCCTAGTGTTGAAAAAATGTACGGTTTATTATCAGTCTGCAATGTTAGATTGCTAAAAAATATAGCTTTGTTCATAAAAAAATTAATGAAATACTTTTAGTCAATGTAATACTTACACAGATATGTGGTTAAATCTATTGTAAATATTATAAAAACAGCATGGACCTTATTACGTTTATAGGTCAAACCAGGTGTGTCTGACAAAATTTACCTATATAAATTGTGTGTTTATCTATTATGTTTAACCTGTATGTATGTTCATCTTTATCCAGTTCGTCATTTATGTAAAAATTATATTATTGATTGCCTCTTGCTGCAGTGTCAACTGCCTGAGAGTAAATAAAATCTTGAAATCTTGAAATCTTGGGTAGCGTTGATTGATTGGTATATCATTGCTGACCTTTTCTGTTATCTTTTTTTTTGTTTAGAAATGCAAAGTGGTATGAAGCATATACGCAAGTACACATGAAAATTTTAAAATATTTGCTAAATGAGATATGATATGTAGCAAATCTGTCAGCTTTTATTTTATTCAGATGTATGAAATTTTGCGTTCACAAACTTTACCATACATAGTAATGACAAAGTCTTTGTCCTTAAAATCAGTTTATCCGAAAAATTATATTTTGCACAACTAAACATGGTAGGCAGCGATTCTGTCAAATTTTGTTTCATCTCAGTTTAAAATGTAGATTTTGCATGCAATCACAAATCTTTGTGACGGACAGACGCACAGGACAAAAACAATATATCTCGCCTTGGAAAGGCGGGGGGGGGGGGGGGGAATAAATGTAGTTACTCAAATTGACATTAAGAAAAACTACCCATATTTCGATAAAAATTCAATTTTATTCTATTTAGCTAATCAAGACCTGTTTAATTACTTAAAAATGACTACATTAATTTTGAATACGACAAATTGTTAATCTTTCCTTCACTCAGTCATATTTACTTATCTGTAAAAAAAATGCTGCAGCAAATTTCATATTTTTTTTCTGCTATTATACAAGATGCAAGGTGTTGCAAGATATTGTACAATAAAAATGTCTATAAAATTAATTCACGATTCTATTTGGTTTTATTTAAATTTAAAGCCCTCTGAGATGATGGCACGTGCAATCCGTCATTTCCGGATTTTAAAAATTCCCTTTTAATTTAAAAGTAAGGAGTGTTGAACTGGAATGTTGTATGCATAAACCCTCGGTCGTATCGGTAAGTACTGAGGAGTCATGGTTGCTCTTTGGGGTGGACTTCCAGTTCAGGGTCAAATTATTGAACAAAATTGACGTATTTAGCATTTTTTTCATGCAAAGAAATGTCTAAGCTGCCTAGGCAATTAGGTTGAGCCAACAGATTTGGCCAGAACATACTAAGATCATTTCTAATTACGAATTTGTCTCAACTGGTATTTGGATTTTAGGGGCGGCAATACACAAGCAATTCCTTGAGAGCCGACCACTCCAAAAGTACCATTTTTTTCGGACAAGGCATACACTTAGTAAAATGAATCGCCATAAATGTTGCAAAAAGGGCCCAAACGAATTGGGTTTTACTTGTTGATCTGTGCCAAAGTGCTATCTCTATGAATTAGTGAAAAAAAGCCTTTCTGCTTTATATGGAGCGTCATCAGAGCCATACATCTGAGGTAGGGGTAAAAGTCGAAATACGGCAAAGGGTACGAATAAATAACCATGCACCCATTAGACATAGAGAGTGACAGATACACTGAAGAAAGTACCTTTAGGGAATATAGAAACTGCAAAACTTGCAACACAAATTGGTTTGTATTTCCTTAGAAGTATAGATGTATATGTCGATCTGAGATTGTTTGCATGTAATAAAATTTATCATAAAATACCGAATAAATTTGGTGCACTGAAACTACTGGACCTTCATTTGGCATAAATTGTCCTAATAAATCAGATTTGTTTATAATCAAAATTTTCAAAAAAATAGTTGTCGTCAGTGACTGGTGAATAAAATATAGAGATAGCTTTTCCATTCAACAATTTGACAAATTATTTAAACATATTCTAAAAAGAGATTATAAACCTGTATGGGGATAATTTTAATCAATGAGCAGTCAAGACAAAGAGAAATAACAACACTGAAGTTAAACTCGAAAAGATATAAGAAAATATCACATTTTAAAGCTTTATAACAATAAAATTAAGAACAAGAACAAACAAAGACTTAACGAGAAAATTTGAAATGTTTCGAACTTTATAAAGATAAATATATGAATTTAATTTTAAAATTTTAAAAATATTAATATTTTTAAAATTAAAATAAGTTAATTTCATACAATCTAACAGTAAACGATATACAATAATATATGGGAGGTAACTCTATTTCATTTCACAAACCATTTAGCTTACATTTTCCACCAATGAAAAGTTAGTGTGTAACACAGATGAGAACAGTTTTCAACGATTGCTTCCCCTGTGTTTTCAGGAGGAGATTCACATGTATAACCACATTGTCCAGTGGCCTCCACTGTTATGTTGAAACCTTTTTCTTGTAGGTCAAATACAACACAGTTCATTACATCCTTTTCACTCGTGGATTTATTCCGCCACGGACCGAATGTTACATCACTTAATCTCTTTGGCCTGTTTTTAGACTTAGAGAAACATGTGTGATTATTATCGAAGTTCGGAAGTCTTCTCTTCTTATCCTTAGCATACAGAACTATCAACAAACCGGTAGTTGTCTCCGTGTTTTTCGTACTGCTTTCGGTAATCTTTTCCAGTATTGCATTAATGATTTTATGGTAACCAGTGAACTGCGATCTATATGAATCACGGTGTATTTTTGCCAACAGGGCTGGGAAGAGTTCTAATTGTTCTACCAATCCGTGCAAGCCAAAATAAACGGCCTCTCTATAAACTGTACTAGCCACTTCCGGTGAAGGGAGTTCTCCATATCTCAGATAGTTCAAAATATATACAAAATTTTCGCCGTCTGCATCAATGAAATAACGACCGTTTTGGTCTTTGAGAGCTTGATAGTTTCCACTAAACATTGCACCAAGCATTGTATCTTTGTATTTTGTAAGAGTCAATAAACTCGTTGTAAAATATCTTCCTCCCACATTTAACTCTATCACAGATGGGAACTGAAATAAACATGATGAAACAGAAATTTAATGATGCTCAAATAGTTGGCTGATTAATTCTATACACAAAATTCTAACATCTGCTTGACAAAAAAATTTAATTAAAAACTAAAGAAACAACATTATAATATAATATAATTCTTTAAAAGTCCATGTGGGTCAAGCAAATACATGAACAAGAAAACAAACAAACATATAAAATCACAAATTCAGAACTTATGATATAAAAAACATGATAAATCACCTTTTATTATTAATACTGTTATTACTTTGACCAACAAGGACCTCACTTTTGCAATTCTGTAGATTGCTTTATAAAGTCTCCTATTTCTGTCAAAAGTTCAGAGTTAGAATTTAACAAAAAAATTATTTGATCTAATGGTTCTTTTTCAAGATAGTCAGGCTTATATAATACTATTTTGTCAAATAAATTGTTTCTCAGAGAATGATTAGCTGTACATTTTAAGAAAAAGTGGAATTCATCTCCTATTATAAGTGGTGTTCATCCTTTTAAGGTCAAAATAATTCCTTTTGATACGGGAAAAATGCTTAAATATACTTTACACTATTAAAGTTAGTGATATCAAAGATCTATTATGCTAATATCCACAATGTAATACCTAAATTATAGTTCCATAAAAAGCGTAATTCTATATTAAAAATTCCTCATTTTGTGTTGATCGGGCGGCATACATGTACATGCCGACTACAGTGGCACACAGGTTTGCATTGAAGCTTATGGGAAATCACAATTTTATCATCTCCATTGTAACTACAAGGCTAGTATTAACAAATTTCGCAGGAATAATGTATACGGAGGGTCCTTTATAAATTTTCCTAATTCCATTCGTATGAAATATTTTTGATTCTGATTGTTCATTTTCAAATTTCTTCTCCTCTAAAACTACAATGCCAAATATTTTCAAACTATATATGAATGATTCCTCATTTGGTTTTGATCGGGCGCCATTTATGTCGGCTAGAGTGGAACATAGATATGGGAAATCACAATGTCATATCATCTCCTATGAACCTACAAGGCCAGTATTAACCAAACCTGACTTCAACAGACAACTCTTGATTCTGTGTGGTCAAATTTTAAACTTTATTCTCGTGTAGGATCTTGTAAAACTACATAGGAATGATAATTGGGTCGACCCTCGACAAAAATTCCTCATTTTGTGTTCAACGAGCGGCAAACATGGCGGCTGTGGTGGAACATAGGTTTGCATTGGAGCCTACGGGAAATTACAGTTTCATCATCTTCTCTTAAACTTCTTGTTTCGTTCTGATCGGCTAAGCCTTGAGCAAAATTAAATATGCAGTATCGGTTATCTATGTGAGAGATTCAGCTTCACTTGACCCTGTAGTCTGTACATAGTTATGACAAGATGCAATATCGGTTAAAAATGGTGACTGATAATTTTAATCTTGAAGTCCAGTAACACGTATTTCTTGTACATGTATATGGTGAAACCGTTGGTTGCATGATGGTTGGTCGACCCAGAAGTATTGACAGATAATTTTGGCTGCCACTGGTGAATGAGTACAATTTGGATAGGGTCAGTATGTTTGCCTTCCAAAGAGTTCTTTAACTTTTAGCAACCCTTCCAAAGGGGGGGGGATTGAAAAGTTTCGCCCCAAACCACTCCGGTAAAAGAGCGACAACTCAAAACGTTTTTGCAAAAGAAAATATTTACAATAATTTAGTTCAGATTTGAATTTCTGTCATTCTGTATTATATCTTCACAAATTTTATTGGAGGATTTAAAGTCTAACATGATTTAAACGACTAATTTATCAAACTTCCATTTCAAGGATACATTACAAGAGTTTCATAAAACTTGGTATAACAAAATGCGTATTGCATGTATTTAGAAGATAACCAAAACCTTCAGAATCAAGTTATAATACGGAAAATCATTTTGTCACATTGGCTTGTCTTCTTTATTTTTCAAGAAAATTTGCTAATTGTATTGTAAAAAAAAATAAAAGAAAAAAGTGGATACAAAGTAAACATTTTTTTCACACTTCCTGTGTTTCTCATGGTAAACATAGTAACATTATGTGAACATATTTACACCTTTTACAAGCTGATATGAAAAAGTTGATACATGTAGGTAATATCAAGTAAAGTAAAGAATTAATCCAGTTTTCTTACTACTTAAATAATCCTCCGTTTTAAAAATATTGACATTAAATACATGTATATAACTTTAACGAAAAAGATCAATACTTTTATTATATAAGAGTCAAAACCGGCCGATGATCGAGTTCGTTGTCAAGGGGAACATATAAACGAAACACGTATTAAAAGTTGTTACTTTGTTGAGAAATGATGACAAGTTTGTTAAAAATTTTGAATTTGAATAAAATAGTATAATAGAAACTCAGATCTCAAATAAACTGACAATTTTTGATGCAGTTATGTATCTAGCACACGTGGACAGGACCGCATATGGTACACGTATACCGGACCCCCTATGAACAAAAAAAAATGTGTAAAGTTTTTTTTAAATTCACATGGATATTACAATCAAGCTGTGTTTTCTATCCACACCGTGCACGAGTACCTGTGATCTAGCCATTGACTTCAATCTGGATGTATAGTGCTATTAATAAATTGGATTGACGTTTGGTTGATTAAAAAATATAGAAACAACAGTCTGTAGCAAGGCACGATCAACAAATATTAATATACATTTATAGCAATATTTAAAAACAAATACACATGTATTACTTAATATTTGTTATTGAGTGATACACGATAAATTATCTAGGTCACACGAAGTTCATAAGAAGGTCATCCATTTTAATACAAAATGTATATCTTATTACATACGCCAATGAATTTAACCTGTCATAATTTCAATTTCTAATGTTAATGTATTACTTACAGGTGACGAATCTGTCATTTTTCTTGCTGAAAATTTATATACATCAGGAAGTAAACATAGCCACGCGATTATTGTATGTAAACAAACATCACGTGACAGCAAGTAAAATGGCGTAAAAAGGTAGACAACTCCCCCCCCCCTTAGGCTGAAACAAAAAGTTTTTCTTTCTTTATGAAAAATATACAAAAACTATCTTTTATTTCAGGTTATTTCACTTTTTTTCACATTACGCCATTGATCTCCTTACTTGTAATATATTTGATATACGTGTACCAAGAGTAAATACATTTATTAACTTATGTGTTGAAATACAGTAAAAACTATCCAGTTAATACAAACATTAATACAGTTCTAATACAGGATTTTCTGTATTAGACCTGTATTAATTTCAAGTTCCGGTTTTTCTGTATAAAACCTGTATTAATGACCCTTTTCATACACATGGGATTGTATAAAATAGACAATTTATAATGTATTTTAAATCATTGGTTAATTATAAAAGTACTGTATTTTTATATAAAGCCTGTATTATGTCCTCGTACAGTTGTATTGAGTCTCGATCAGCTGTATAGGCCCTCGGCGTTGCCTCGGGCCTATACAGTTCACCACGACCCAATACGACCGACTCGTACATAATACAGGCTTTATATGAAAATACTCATTTAATAACACTATAGTATATACCGTTATAATCAAGATCTCCTGGAGGCTTCTTTCAGTAAAAGTTTGATATTTTCTGTATTGTGAAATAATGAAACATCTCTTGGTCCAGTGAAATACTAAACTCGTCCAGGGGGGGGGGGGGGGCAATTTTATAGATTATTCAAGAATTTGGGTTTGAAAATTATTTAACCAAATTAAGTGACAAAAAGAAGAATTTTGATAACAAAACTTAAAGAACTTCGAAGTCTACATATACCAATATAGACAGGCAGGTGGCAAAATATTCCTAAACATAATAGAATATGTCCTCTATGACAAAAGGCAGTTAAAGATGAATTTCCGATTTATTGTTCAAAACCCTTTATGATTATATAGTTGCTAAAAGATATCAATATTTGACCGCATATATGTATATATATTATATATATATATATATATATATATATATATATATATATATATATAAACCAATTTGAAATGGAAGATTTCTTAAATAAACGGCTTTCGTTTTTTTAATTATATATTATACTACCAAAATATTCAAATTATTGTTAAACAACAAAATGTTAGTTTGACAGGACATACCAATTAATCGACGCCACCCAACAAAGAGAACCACGAACAAAAAATAACATAAACACAAAAGAGAGTCCGAATAGTCTGACTTTGTACAGACATTTAACATTTCTGGGGTTCAACCTGTTTTCTGTTTTATGGGTACCCCCCCCCCCCCCTCCTTATCTATCCTGACAATGTGGTGTATAAAACATACTATAAAAACCAATACAAAATGATTGTCAACAAGTGACCGCTTTCTTGAACTGAAAAAAATGGACAGTACATAATCGTAACGTGCTCGTTTTAACTGTAAAACTAGCTAAGGCTCTCATAGGTGCTGGTCTGATGTTGAAATGTATGGTTCATTGACTCATTTATTTTATGCGATATGTACTTTTACATTAATTGTTACCTGTATATGTATTTAGTTACTCTAATTTTTATTTTTATTTAGTTTTGTTGTGCTCATGTAACATATATTTATTTCTATAATTCTGTGCGCATTTATACATCTCTTGACGGTGACCCGTTTGATACTTTGTTTGTTCAGTTGGGGTTTTTACGCCGTTTTCAGCACATTTGGCTATTTCGCGGCGGACAGTTTTTATTGGTGGAGGAAGCTGGAATACCCGGAGAGAACCACAGACCTTCGGTAGGAAAATTTGCAATCCTTGTCAGTGACCCGTTTGATAAATTCTGATATCACCACACGTTGGTTAAATGCTCGTGAAATTTCCAGCCAAAAAACGAAGACCTCTAGGAGTTTTATATTGTCATTAGAGACTCTTGACGCGTTCATTATGAAATTTATCACTTCTCGATAATTAAATTTTCATTTTTTTAAACAGCTCGGACAAACCTCGTAGTTTAAAAATTAAAATTTAATTATCTCGATTTGATAAATTTGATATCAATAAATCTTAAATCTCGAATTAAAATTGATAGGTCAGGGATTCTAATGACAATGAATGATGGGGTAGCAACGTCCGCGGATATGTGATTTCAAAAAATTTACTAAAACGTGGATAGATAATAGTTAGTTGTATGACGCGGAATCAAATGATTTTAGTATATACTAAAATGAGTTTTTATAGTGTATCCTATAATCAATTTAGTATATACTAAAATCATTTGAGGATACCCTAAAATCAATTTAGCATATACTGAAATATTCAGGTTATACAGAAATATTGGCGCGGAATCAAGGTCATAAATATTGATTTTAATATATATCTTAGTATATATTAAATTGATTTTAAGATACCCTAAAATTATTTTAGTATACCCTAAAAACAATTTAGGGTATGCAAAATTGTAATTTAGTATATACTAAAATCATTTTAGGATATACTAAAATCGATATTTATGACCTTGATTCCGCGTCATATAGTTGTGCGTTTGGGATGATGAAAACTTCCGAATAACAAATTTCGGAAATCCGTTGCCGCTGACATGTACATATAGTTGCTCGATTCAATTTTACTGTAAAGATTGCACATTCCTGATTTAATTGATTAACGATGCATTTTATTTCGTTATTTCTGATTCTCACTGCTATTTCAGCGTCTGAGAGTTCACAATGTTTACCCAAAAAGTGGCAGGGAATAGAACTCGTATCGGTACCAGTAAGTGGATCTGTTGCAAAGGTACACATTTATTTTATTTACCACATAATTCTTTCATCTTTAATATTATTGCATATATCATAATAATATTCATAATAATAATGATAATAATAATATAATAATAATATTAATAATAATGCTGTTGCTGTCGTAAAAAGTAGGTATAATAGCCACACGAATTTTATAACAAATAAGTAAACTTTACGTTGTAAACTCTTTACCAATAGCATAAATAGAGCAGAAAAGCGACAAAAAGTCATTAGCAAATCATAATGAAATACTATTTGTTTTCAAATATTGCAGATTTATATGAATGTTTCTTTTGATGCCGATCGAAAGATGGTTGCCGCTGACCTGTTTGGGGTCCAAGCAGGGGAAAAGATTCATGAATTTTCGTTACAGGATTTCAGTACTGTAAGTTATATTCTGTTTGGTAAATCACGTGGTAAAGAAACTTTTGCTTGAAACTTGTGCTTGAAACTATGCTCCTACCATAGTAAATTTGTGCTACGGTTTATCTTTCAGTTCTTTTGGGGTTTTTGTAGGAAAACGTGAAAACGTAAAAATGTGTTGCATATTATGCATATATAGAATATAAGTGATGTTCTGATGATCGATTATAATCGATAATCGAGCAAATCAATTAGGTAATCGATA
Source organism: Mytilisepta virgata (assembly GCA_028015205.1). Taxonomy (NCBI): domain Eukaryota; kingdom Metazoa; phylum Mollusca; class Bivalvia; order Mytilida; family Mytilidae; genus Mytilisepta; species Mytilisepta virgata. Next base: position 66,183,839 of record CM051517.1, on the reverse strand, counting down.
GAAAACTCCATAATCGATCATAATGGCTTGTTTTATTCTTATCAAAGTCTATTAATCTAACTTAGAATATGTGCATTTAACTAGATGGATGCAGGTGTACTTTAAACTCGACAAGTAATATTTATACGATCATTTTGAGTTTCCACTTTAATATGGCCAAAATATGTCCAAAGGTTGGAACACGTGATGAATAACCCGAAGGGAATGCATTATGCGTTCATACAACGGGAAGCCATGATATATGTTTTCTTCGTGTCCCTTACAAATTGAACTAAAACCGATGAAAAGAAGTCAGCCGATTATAACCGATAGTCAGCTGGTTAACATTGATAGTAAAAGATTTAATATTTTACATATTTTCAACAATTCGAACAACAAATATGTCATCCTGCATGGGAGATAATAAGCAAATATGTCATCCTGTATGGGAGATATTTAGAATAAATATGTCATCCTGTATGGGAGATATTTAGAATAAATATGTCATCCTGTATATCTCCCATACAAGATGACATATTTGTTCTAAATATCTCACATACAGGATGTCACATTTGTTCTAAATATCTCCCATACAAGATGACATATTTGTTCTAAATATCTCACATACAGGATGACATATTTGTTCTAAATATCTCACATACAGGATGACATATTTGTTCTAAATATCTCCCATACAAGATGACATATTTGTTCTTAATATCTCCCCTACAGGATGACATATTTGTTCTGAATATCTCCCAAACAAGATGCCATATTTGTTCTAAATATCTCACATACAGGATGACATATTTGTTCTAAATATCTCCCCTACAGGATGACATATTTGTTCTACATATCTCCCATACAGGATGACATATTTATTCTAAATATCTCCCATACAGGATGACATATTTGTTCTAAATATCTCCCATGCAGGGTGACATATTTGCTCTAAATTTCTCACATACAGGATGACATATTTGTTCTTAATATCTCCCATACAAGATGACATATTTGTTCTAAATATCTCTCCTACAGGATGACATATTTGTTCTAAATATCTCCCATACAGGATGACATATTTATTCTAAATATCTCCTATACAGGATGACATATTTGCTCTAATTATCTCCCATGCAGGACGACATATTTGTTCTAAATATCTCCCTTACAGGATGACATATTTGTTGTAAATATCTCCCGTACAGGATGACATATTTGTTCTAAATATCTTCCTTGCAGGCTGATATATTTGTTGTAAATATCTCCCGTACAGGATGACATATTTGTTCTAAATATCTCCTATGCAAGATGACATATTTGTTCTAAATATCTCACATACAGGATGACATATTTGTTCTAAATATCTCCCATACAAGATGACATATTTGCTCTAATTATCTCCCATGCAGGATGACATATGCGTTCTAAATATCTCCCATACAGGATGACACATTTGTTCTAAATATCTCGCATACAGGATAACATATTTGTTCTAAATATCTCGCATACAGGATGATATATTTGTTGTAAATATCTTCCATACAGGATGACACATTTGTTCTAAATATCTCACATACAGGATGACATATTTGTTCTAAATATCTCCCATACAAGATGACATATTTGCTCTAATTATCTCCCATGCAGGATGACATATGCGTTCTAAATATCTCCCATACAGGATGACACATTTGTTCTAAATATCTCGCATACAGGATGATATATTTGTTGTAAATATCTTCCATACAGGATGACACATTTGTTCTAAATATCTCCCATACAGGATGACACATTTGTTCTAAATATCTCCCATACAGGATAACATATTTGTTCTAAAAGAACAATTATCTCCCATACAAGATGACATATTTGTTCTAAATATCTCACATACAGGATGACATATTTGTTCTAAATATCTCCCATACAAGATGACATATTTGTTCTTAATATCTCCCCTACAGGATGACATATTTGTTCTGAATATCTCCCAAACAAGATGCCATATTTGTTCTAAATATCTCACATACAGGATGACATATTTGTTCTAAATATCTCCCCTACAGGATGACATATTTGTTCTACATATCTCCCATACAGGATGACATATTTATTCTAAATATCTCCCATACAGGATGACATATTTGTTCTAAATATCTCCCATGCAGGATGACATATTTGCTCTAAATTTCTCACATACAGGATGACATATTTGTTCTTAATATCTCCCATACAAGATGACATATTTGTTCTAAATATCTCCCCTACAGGATGACATATTTGTTCTAAATATCTCCCATACAGGATGACATATTTATTCTAAATATCTCCCATACAGGATGACATATTTGCTCTAATTATCTCCCATGCAGGACGACATATTTGTTCTAAATATCTCCCTTACAGGATGCCATATTTGTTCTAAATATCTCCCATACAGGATGACATATTTGTTCTAAATATCTTCCATACAGGATGACATATTTGTTCTAAATATCTTCCTTACAGGCTGACATATTTGTTGTAAATATCTCCCGTACAGGATGACATATTTGTTCTAAATATCTCCTATGCAAGATGACATATTTGTTCTAAATATCTCACATACAGGATGACATATTTGTTCTAAATATCTCCCATACAAGATGACATATTTGCTCTAATTATCTCCCATGCAGGATGACATATTCGTTCTAAATATCTCCCATACAGGATGACACATTTATTCTAAATATCTCGCATACAGGATAACATATTTGTTCTAAAAGAACAATTATCTCCCATACAAGATGACACATTTGTTCTAAATATCTCCCATACAGGATGACATATTTGTTCTAAAAGAACAAATATCTTCCATACGGGATGACATATTTATTCTAAATATCTCCCAAGAAGAAATATGCCCAGACCAGTATAAACGTTTAGACACAAATAATGTAACAATTAATAAAAAAATGCATATTTTGATAATTATTAATTATTAAGTTAAGCTGAATTATCCAAAATATCATTTGCCTAGTTAAACCACACTAATACACATGCTGCAACATTAAGAAGATCGAAAGCATTGCTCTTTGCGACGAATTCTTATTAATTTTGAAGTCTAAAATATAGCATTAATAGTATCAAGATTAAATCTACCTGTATGCTTTATATTTTCATTCCAGGGAATACAGTATGATGTCGTAAAGGGTAAATGTGTGACTAACAAAATGACCTCCGGATTTCCTTGGTGCCTTCCAGGTAAGAAAAATATTTTGAAATGTTCTCTTCTTTTCATGAAGGCAACCGGCATTCTCTCAGATACTCACATTCCAAGTTTATACATGAAACTCAATAAGAGGGTTAGACACAAAACATGGTTGTATTGTCAAGTCCTGGAATTTTCAAGATGGTTGCTGTTGCTTAAAAGGTGAAAACCGAATAGAATAATGGAAAAATTCTCAAAAATTAATGGTAAAACTGTTATTGAGCTTTCAAAGTATTTAGTGCTGCATTCCCCATTTGAAATAGAATTGCTCTGGTTGCCATGGAAAAAAAACAGAATAACTGCAAATTTATTTAGTCTGTTCCAGACTTCTTGAAAGAATCAAATTACACGGGATGTGTAAGGTGTAAGAAACTGGTTGGTTATCGAGAAAAAAATGAGAAACATTTTAATGAAACTGGAAATTCATGAAATCCTTTCAACTATTTTCTGAGAATTTTGCGTCGGTTCAATAAAATAGCATTATCATTTTTTAATCAATGTTTTAAATATCTTTTTATTACAAAATAATACTATATTATTGTCAAGATACTGCTGCTGTCCTGTTGAAGTCCTACATTGGACCTGCAGGTTCTAAAATTGCAACGACAACCTATGTGGTTCAAGAAAATCCCGCAACCGGAAGTGGCGTTTTTACTGTAACAGACGCAGAACACATCCCCATTAATTTTCAACTGTCGGCCATCATGCAGGGAGGTAAAACTAAATATTTATGTACAATTTATCATTTAAATGTTGTTCAAATTATTGCACAATTGGTTTGATATAAAATTTCAAGATACTGAATTTCCCAAAATTATACTTCTCGTTACGCTAATTAATAGCAACTGTTTGCTATAGATGGCGCATTTGTGTAGTCTTCGTCCATTTCACATGGCCAAAAAATAGGGGCGGCTTTGGTACCCATAAAACCATTAATTGTCTGTACCAAATCAAAATATCATGACCGTCTGTTAATTGTGTTTATGTTTGTGTTTTTTGTGCTCTTTTATGGTTCTGTCTGTTAATTGGGTGACGATTTGTCACTGTTGATTTTTCCTGCTATCCGTTTTGTTGTTCGTGTTGACGAAATTAATTTTTTGCAGATATTATTTTCAGATGATTTCAGAATTGAAACATGAAAGGTTTTATTGACATAAAAAAATTTGACATTCGAATTTTGTTTCCGATATTTCCCAGTGAATGGCATTCAAGGCCGAGTGGTCTGGGTAGTTCGTTATGACTGCTAATGATCACCAGCCTGTCAACACTGAGGTTGTGAGTTCGAATCTCACCTGTGGCGTTGTGTGTTCGACTCCGATCTCAATTGACAAGGATTTCAAACTTTCCTACCGACGGTCGGTGGTTCTCTCCGGGTACTCCGGCTTCCTCCATGCACCAATAAAAACTGGCCACCGCGAAATAGCCAAATGTGATGGAAACGGCGTAAAACCCAACTAAACAAACAAACAAGCATTTGAGGCCAAATTTTGCGTATATTCCAAAGACTGAAAACCGTTTTAGAGCAAATAATATGAACAAAACCAAAAAAGAAGTCCAAACATGTTTTCTATTTTATCTAGCATATGGATACATTCAAAAGAAACAACAGTAACTAGTTTCAATAGCCTTTATATACCGTTAGTTACTAAATTTAGATTTGTCAGTTTAAAAAGTCATAATACTTAGTGCACCCTATTTATCTATTCCGTTTAAAGTTTTATCACATAGCAATTTACATATAATAACCATGGCCACATGTAGAGAGATACCACATCCGTACTTAGTAACTGTTGGTTGTACAATATCTAAATATATGTACATGAACTCTTCGGCTGAAATAAAACTGAGATATTGTGTATAAAATATCACCCACCCCACTCCTCTTTTCACCATTTCTTACATAAATTTGTTGTCTTATTTAGCTCCAGTAGAGGTGTATGGAGTAACACTAGGCATAAAGGACCCCAGCGTGTTCCAGATACCAGCCATATGCAAGCAGCCACGCTGTAGGTAGTTTTTTTTAACCTTCATGATATAAAAAGTGTAAAAACGAAATGATTTTTTTTCTTTAACGTATGGAATTTATACTCATATTAATAGTCAATACCAAAACAGATGTTGGAAATAAAAAGGCATAGACGTTTTTTTCTCGTTTACGTTGTAAGTTTCGAGAACATGAGTCCACTTCGAAAAAATATTAACTTTTATTGGTTCAATTTTGTATTCTCATTAATAGTCATTAATATTTGCTGTCGTTAAACTTTTCCATTTTTAGCGCACCTAGGGCCAGGTGAGCTATTGTCATCACTTGGTGTCTATCGTCTGGCGTCCGTCGTCCGTCGTTGTCGGCGTTGTCGTCGTAAACTTTCCTTTAAAAATCTTCACCTCTGAAACCACTGAGCCAATTGGAACAAAACTTGGCAGCAATGGTCCTTAGATGGTCCTTTTTCAGAACTGTATCCGATGATCCAGTCCGCCATCCAAGTTGTCTACCAGAGCCGAACATAGTTTAGCAAAGGATCCTAAGGGAAATTTACTTAAAGATCTTCTTGTCTGAAAACTTAAAGTCATGCAATTGGAACAAAACTTGGCAGAAATGTTCTTTAGGTGGCCATCTTTCAAAAGTGTATTCGATGACCTCGCTCGCCGTGATATTGGCTGAAATATCGCCAGCTCGGTGTAAAACAATATTTAATCGATCAATTGATGACCCCGCCTGGCTTCCTCAGACGAATTTAGTTTAACATAGGACATTATTGGAAATTCACTTAAATATCTTCTGTCAAAACCACTGAGCTAATTGGAACTTGACAGCAACATTTGGTCCTTAGATGGTCCTTTATCAGAATTGTATCCAATGGCCCAGGCAGCCATCCAAGATGGCCGAAACCGACGAACATGGTTAAACATAGTACCATATGGAAAATTCACTTAAAGATCTTCTTGTCTGAAATCAGTAAGCCAGTTGGAACCAAACTTCACAGCAATAGTCCATGGATGATCCTTTACCAGAATTGGGTCCGACGGACCGGACCACCATCCAAGATGGCCGCCACAGGCGAACTTAGCTTAACGTAGGACCCTATAGGAAAATCTAATTAAAAGATCTTCTTGTTTCAAACCACTGAGTAATGTGGCTAAACCATCGTGCCATTTAGAACTTGGCCGCAAAGTTCATCCAGACTGCCAGGTAGATGGACATAGTCAAACAATTTATTCTGATTACAGTTTGCAAATGATTTCCAGGTGAGCGATACAGGTTCATGGGAGCCTCTAGTTTACTAAAGTCTCAATTGTTAATAGGGATATGGTACCAATTTTAATGCATTGTCCGCGATTCATCTGACCAGTGTTGTCTTTAAATGGTTATAGAAATGAAACATACAAGGTATTCTTTTTGAAAAAAATTAATTTGAAATTCAAAATAACATTTGTTGATAAATGGTTTTTAAGTAATTTCCCCGTTCAATACATGGAGTGCGCTCTAGGGTGACCAGCCCCATTCGATTCTAAAACAGGCAATTTGGACTCGAAGGAATTTCGGACTATGTAGTCAAATTTTGGCAAATTATTATTTCAAACAACATATGTCCATGATTTTTTTTTAAATGTAGATACAAAAGTAAAACATTTGAACTATTATAAATATGGTATCTTTTTATTACATGTAATGTTTTTATTATGGGCAGAAAAACCCTTTTCTTCATTTAGCTTAATTTTACACTCTTTTTTTATTATTTCAGTTGAGGAGTCTGAATTTGAAATTGAAATTGACTTGTAACAGGTGTGTGATATAGCAGATTTTGTATCTTGTTCTAGTAACTGGTTGCTGGTTATCATATAGCATTTTCTGTCCAATTGTTATAGTAACAGTATAATCACCTGCATCTTCTCTTCTAATTTTAATCTAATAAAAGTCAAGATTTTAATTTAAAGAAAGTTTTGATTTTATTCTCCAACAATGTGTAGTTGATATAGGGTTGTCTTGTTAAAGTGTTGATTTTATTCTCCAACAATGTGTAGATGATATAGGGTTGTCTGGTTATCATATACATTTTATTTCCTATATTTTTAAGTCATTAAGTATTATCTACCATTAAAAATACCAAAGCCCCCCCCCCCCAAAAAAAAACAATTAGGCCACACCAAATTGATCTTTAGTTCTTTTGGATTTTGCCGCTCCGATTTTAAGACTACATGTATGTAAATTTTAAGAAAGATTTTTTTCGCCACTTCATTATGCAAAAATTCGCCCCAAATTCTTCATTTTCAAGAAATTCAAAATAACAATTGTTTGCCCGCTCCATACATTTTGTGAGAAATAGGGATATTTTCCAATTTTTTGCAATATTTTAGTTAAAAAAATGTTTACCGCACATATGTGATCTTCGCCTGAAAAAAGGAGTCCTCAAGAAAAAAACTTTGAATTAAAATTTCGCTCGTTCGCACCCATTTTTGCCATCCAAAAATCCAAAGAATTTGGTGTGGCCTTAATACTTTTAATGCAAGGCACTTTAGGGCAAATTATGATAGTCAAAGAGCAAATTTTTACAAGATCTGTGGATATGCTATCAAAGACTTTCAGGGAAAATAACCGTTGTCATGGCTATTGAACTGGAAAGTAAGAAGCGGCAATGGTTCATACATTAAAAGATACCAAACAAAATTTGTTCCCTTTTAAAAATTGTTCCCCAGTGAGGTCAAATATTGAATCCCACAAAAATCTGATGCAGAGAAGAAATAAATAAACCCCAAATAACAAAAATCAAAATATTATATTGAAATTTGAAGTTCAGCATTGGTCTACCGTCAAAAAATTAACAAACAAAAGACATAGATTCAATACAACAAGTGAAGTACCCATTATGATTATCTCCCTTAGACTACTGTAACATCAAAGGGAGGATATAGCACTTATGCCGGAGTTATTTCTTTTATTATACGAATAAACATCAAACTCGAGAATAAAAATATAATGAACTTTAAAGTACCTTTTATTACAGTCGAACTTTATAAAACCTTATAGAGTATATTAATGTGATAACATTGTAACAACATGTCGCATTACCAAAGAAAACTCTTGACCTCTGTAAACATTATGTAGATCATTTCACTTAAATGTGTCGTATAACATCATTGACACGCCCATTACCCCGTGATGAGCAAATATTTCAATTAAAACTGTATTTCGGACAAACAAGACCAAGCAGATTTTGTAGTAAGTCTTTTACCACTTGAGGAGGTATGTAAGTGTAGCCGTCAGCAATTTCGTTCCGACGGTCTTTGTTTTGCCAGCGTAAGTAATGTAATGGAATTCTGTCCGTTATAACTTTGAACAGATCGTACTGCTTCTTTGAGAAACCTTTCAACTTCTGAGGTAAAAGTTCAATTAATCCTCCTTTTGGAGGAAGAAATAATTCTAACATCAAACCTGCACCGTGCATTCCAATCATTATGTCTGTCTTAGAAATCAATTCTATTTGCTGTTCCATGGAAAGAGGCGATAGGTCCACTGCTTGAAAATTGACCCTTGGAAATGCACTTTTTGTTTTGTTGAACAAGTCTTTTTCGTTTCGTATCTTCCGCATTAATTTCCCTTTTGGGTTCCTAGGGTGTGAAAGATAATCATGCCGCCATATGAACAGAACTTGTATATTGTTACAATCCGGGGCCGGTCTTGGTACTATTCCGTACTTTCCAAGTACAAACGTTCTAAAGTGATCTATATAAGATACTTGTTTCAGATCAAACATATTCAACGGCGAAAATTTTTCTAACATTGGCCAAATCAATTCTTTGAATTTTACCCTTTCTTTCAAGTGGCGAACTCGAATAACTTTGCCGAATAATTTCTCCCAAAGAGAGTCTATATGTCCTTTTGGGTGGCCATCGGCAAAGAGAATTATTGTATCAGCGGGGTCTTTATGGTAAAAAATGTGTAATAAAAACACGTTGAATATATCGTTCATAGAATGATATATGTTGGCATATTCATACCGCTGTAAAGCAATTGTAAAATTGGAAACAATTCTGGTTTTGATATGTCTTTCAAAAGGGTTCAGTTGTTTGACTACGTTTAGCCAATTTGGCAAATGTCCTCGAGTGTTTATATATTTTGAAAACATGTATTTTGGACGTGTTTTACAGTCAACTTGGAAAAATCCTTTGCTTGGATTTAACAATTCTCTCGATTCCTTCTGACGAAGAACTTGAGAAATATCTTCTCCTCCGTATGCTCCGCGACTTTTTGAAGAATCAATTGTGATATTTATCCATCGGACAAATTTATTGGCATGACCTTGGAAATTCCCGCCACACAACACGGTTTTCTGTTTGGACCAAGACTTTAAATATGGATCAGAAACAACAAAACTTTCATTAAAGAAGTGGAAGTTTCTTGCTTGAAGTTGTCCGACGCCATTGCGTAAACTAATGTTTTGAAAAGGCGATGCACCCTCGTGTGTTGCCCTCTGTGATTTATTCAGTTCTCTGACACCTGGTTTCGTATCTTGACTCTGTATTTTCTTTGAAATAATAAAACCTGGAAAATGCTTAGACCCATTGCCGCCATTGGTTAAACTCATAAAAGGTCCTTCATTTCTATTATATTCTAATTTTCCAATTAATGGTACATTGATGATGAATGTGTTTTGTTTAGGTTTTTGAGCTTCATGTAATTCTTGATCAACTCGCTGCAGAAATGTTGATGATATAAAAAGCCATGACAAACAAAATACACAAATACATAGCTTAATCAATCGCCGGAATCGTCTTCTTAATAACAAGTTAAATTGAACCTAAAAAAAGAAAAAACATGCTTTTAAGTGATATTTTCAAAAGTCTTGTGGCTTTTTATTGGCTATTGTTGCAGATTAAACAAATCTTTATTCATAGATATATTATGTTTTCATATATAAACTGATATAAAATACGGATATAGTCATCAACACCCTACATGAAGTTGTTATGACAACATGTAGATTTAACCATAATTTTCCAAAATTAATATTGCCTTCAAAATAAAAAACTGTCTGTCAGCTATCGTTCAATGATTTTCCATTGAAATTTGCAAAGGAAAAATGCGGTTATTATTTTGCGAAGCACAGTTGGGTGGTTAGTTGAAGAAAATATGATTTATTTCCGTTTGACATCTCATAATTTCTCGTTTTGGAATATTTTAACTTCACGACGAGAGCCGTATACGGAGCAGGAACTGTTTACCCTTCCGGAACACCTGAGTTCACTACTGGTTTTTATAAGAGTTCGTGTTGTTCGTTTTTTTCAGTTTTGTTGTGCTTGTGGTTGTTCATTTGTCTTCCCGGGTTTGTAATCTAATACAATTATAATCTAATGGACTGCAGTTTTTTTTTTTTTTTTTTTTTTGCTCCTTATGTATATTTGTCCTCTTTCGCAGCAATCAAAGATTAGAATATAATTTTATGATTTTCAAACTTTTATTAATAAGCGTAGATGATGATGCTTAATTCATGAATTGCTCCACCTTTGATTTGGAATCTGAGTTAATTTAAATTATATACCTTAAAATCCATATTACATTTTACCGATAATCGTTTGAGTCAATGGATACATATAATATTCTAACATATTGTAGCTGCGTTGGATTTCTGTCGAAAACTAGGACATGTTCACTTTTCCGGAGCACCTAATGTAACTTCCGGTTTTTGCAGGTGTTCACATTCTTAGTGCTTTGGTGTCTATGCGGTCTCGTCTAATTCTGTTTAGGCCGCACCAAATTGATCTTTAGTTCTTTGGATTTCGCCGCTCCGATTTTTGGACTATGCAAATTTTAAGAAAAAATATTTTGCCGCCTCATTTTGCAAAAATGCTGAAAATTTTCCCAAAACATTTAATTTTCTAGGAATTGAAAATACAAATTGTTCGCTCGATCCTAAAATTTTATAAAAATTTGGATTTTTTTTAAAAAAATGTGTGCAGCAAGTAAATTTGATCTGCGCCCAAAAAAACAAGTCCTCAAGAAAAAAAAAATTTCGCCTTTTCACACCTATTTTTGCCATCCAAGAATCCAAAGAACGAAAATTTAATTTGATGTGGCCTTATTTATTTATTTTTTTTAGTTATATTCTTATATTATTTCTGATATGTTACTAATGAGATTTTCTTGCCCAGAGTTGAATTTCGGTCTTAAGGACTTATTATTGTCTTATCTGTTGGGTATTCTGTTGTAGATATTTAAAGAAATTAAATATAAATATTATACAAGAAAAACAATAAAAAAATGAATACCTTATTTTTATGTAAATTAAATTGTATATATATATTTAGCTTACCTCCTGAATTATTCTCTTTCGACTTGACATATTTTTTTAAATATTATTGTTTATTCATATTTTGCAGAAGATTGCCCTAAAGTAATTTGACAATTTTTCCTGGTATTACATATGGTTATTGCAATATCACCAATGGTCAGTCAGTAATGAATTTGTACTGATCCTCACATGTGTAACATATTTCTTCAGGCTCTTAGAATATTGTTTTACTGTATACAGGGTAGAAATTATTTTTTTTACGAAAGTAAACTAAAAATATCGATAGAGGTTTTATTTGTTTATCATTGAATTTTACTCATAATATTAAATTTCATTTTCAGTTTCTCCGCCGTATTTAAACTCTCGAACTGATAGTTTTTAGACTTTAATTTTTAAAACGTCAAAAGATATGTATTACTTTTTTCCAATCTGAAATGTAATTGAACAAGAACTGTTTATCTCTTAGGAAAAATAAAAGAAATTTTAGTACATGACTTCAAAAGCATGTTAAGGAGGATACTCAAGTGAGGAGTTTCGCAAACTTGGCCTGCAACTATATATAGGCCCTGCACCAAGAAGCCAATTTACGTTTAAGCATAAACGACTGCTTTCTCTCTGATTATACATACAATTTTGTGTAGTATTATAGATGAAAACTTTGCATTGACATAAACTTTTAGTAGAAAAAGACTACAGTTATATTCAGCAACTAGATTTCTCTACGGAAAACATACAAAAGAGAAAGGCGATCGCTAAAATCTTAGGACAACTGAGGAAAGCCCACTATTAAGGACAACGAATATCATTCCTTCTATCCCTTTCATCCTTTTTCAACGTACAGATCGACTTTAGCTAGTCAGTAATGAAGAACGATATAATTGAAAAAACAGGAATAAGAATTACAATTATAAGTTGTTTTGTTTTTTGTTTTTTTGTTTTTTTGTTTTTTGTTTTTGTTTTGTTTATTTTGTTTGCTTGTTTTGTTTTGTTTTGTTTTTTGTTTTTTTTTGTTTGTTTGTTTTTTGGTTTGTTTGTTTTTTTTTTTTTTTTTTTTTTTGGTGTGAACTTTGTTTTTTTTATATATATATGGTAAGTAAGCCGAGTAAATTATTTCTATAATAGTTATTATTTTTTCAATTAAATATTCTTCCGTTTCGGAAAAAAGCACTTATTGAGACCATGTCGTGGGTGTAAAAAGCATAAAATGAAAGCCGAAAAACATTGGAATAACCACGTTAATGGAATATTTAAGAAATTATAAATAGGAATTCTTTCAAATAATTCACAATTTATCACACAGGGGATTCTTTGGTATATATTTGGGTTGTCTTTCCTTGCACCTTAGGCATTGGTTACATTGACGATGAAAACGTTTTATTGCCGTTCTATGATATCCAATAGAAAGCGTTCATTATTGGACATCTAAAATACACACAAACAAATATGATTGTAAATATGATTGGAATTATATATATATATTATATCTTTATCTATATATGTTTCAATGCAATACAATATTAGCTGTTACATATATAAACACATGTAAAACTTTAGAAATAAACATTTCACAAACAAGAAAATTAATAATTCATATAAGATATGAATGAAAAACTTTAACTGATGTGGACCCTATCTTGGCAATATCATTGATTGCTTTATAAATTCACAAACTAGTGATAAAATTTCAAATTTAGGACTAAAAATTGTATTCATATATTCTTTTCGTTGTTTATGTCATAGTTTTGAGGAATTTTAACATGTTTATACAAAACATGTCTTAACTACTTATTTATTTTACAGTGGAAGACAAAATGATACTCCTTTTTCTTTTTTTTGACAATAAAAGCATAATTTTTGTTCTCGCGGAATATTTTTTGCATCTTCCGGTTTCTATATTTAGTACATAGTCATCGCATACTCTGTGCTTTTCTGCTGCGTAAATAGAAATATGAAATAAATCATGGATGTTTTGATCATTTTATCTACAGGAATTTCTGAGAGTATAAGGGAAAAAACTTAAAATATAGAAATAAGATTGTTTATGACATGACCTACAAGATTCAATTTATTTTTTAAATGTTTTAATGCGTATATCCGATGTATAATTATGACCACAGAATTGCATGAAACTGCTTGATTTTAAATACATATATCGATTTTTGGTTATTTTTTGACACTTTTTAATTTTTATTATTCTTGTATGGCGCATAGTTTCACTTTCGTGTGTATCTGTAATCAACAGTTAAATTTTTCGGCAAAATAATCTTTTTAATTCGTGTATTTTGGGAGTTTTGATTTGCTCCTAAACGTTTTGGATTATTTGTTTTGGTTTTCAACATTTTAGGCCTTATATACCGTAAATAGTAAATCGACGAAATGTGCACATCTTGTGCATCAAAATTGATTACGTACCGGAATTCTATGAAATTATCACCGGAACAAGTTTGAGGTTGTCTTTCCTTTGCAAGTTCTTGGAATTAGAAGATAAGGAAATTTTCTCATCAAATTATCGAAAATGTCAATTAGATTTTAGTTGATATATCGAAGTTTGTGAGAAGAAACGAAGGATTGTGGTTCTGAGACTGCAGTCATGTCAAAATAATTGGGTCTTTATTTAGACGACATTAATTCGTATTAATAGAAATTTTATTACAGTATAAATCTTTTATTAATTACCCCTTGATTACATTGAAGAAGAAAATGTTTTTATTCCCGTATCATGATATCCAATAAAGAGTGTTCACTTTTGGACATCTTAAGTTGTTAGTGGTCAATTTCATTGTTCCATTTCACGCATTATCAAATAAGCTGGGAGAATTAAACTACCCAATTGTGACTTTTATTTGATAATGTTGTCCATTTAGTTAAATTAAACATCTTGCATGTCAACTATACCCCCATGATCGCTTTATACCTCTTGTGTTGATGACATGGGTATAAAAGTCTGGTCAGGTTCGGTGCAAAGCAAAAGAAAAAACGCGACAAACAAATTCTTCAAAACTTCGACATAAATTTGAATCAATGTCATTTAAGAGTCATTAATCTTCATTAATGACAGATTAAAGATTTCTGGGAGAAAACGATAAAACAACACGTCTATATCAGGGTATTTTGACATTATTTAAACTTAATAATCATTTTTCGTGATGGATATAAAATTTTCGGCTTGACAAGAAGATCTTATCAAATCATCGTTAATTACAATAAATTTTACATTTTATTTCACCCTCTTTATTTAATAAGAAACTGTACATTACATTTTATTAACTTAAAATTTTCGTTTTCTTTCGATCAGTTAATCATCCCCATCGAACGCTCCCACACCAAGTAAATAACAAGAGCATGCATGTATACGATTGTCCTTCTCAAATATATATGTAATGAGATCATACAATATCCTTTATAAACTGTTGATTGCAAAATTACCCATAAGGGCCAAAGCAATTCATATAGATTCTACAACGATGACCAGTTGATTATGAAATTTATCAACTCGAGATAACTAGATTTTCATTTTTCAAAATGCGAGGCTTGTCCAAGCAGTTTAAAAAATGAAAATTTAATTATCGAAAGTGGATAAATATCATAATTAACGCGTCAAGAGTTAAGAATCTTTTTCTCTAATGAAATTGAAAAACTCCGAGAGGTCTTCCGTTTTTGGCAGGAAATTTCACGAGCATTTATCATCCAACGTGTGGTGATAGCATAACTTAGTAAACGGGTCAAGAGATATATATTAAAATGCACACAGAAATAGAGAAAAAACAATTTAACAAACAAACAAACAACAAACAAACTTTTATTGCCATATAAATCTACTAACATGTGACAAAAAATTTATCACGTGACAATGCATGCTGGAAAATAAGAAGAAGTAAATACATAATAAAGATCCCATTGTCGTAACATTTCATGTACCTCCACCAATTTGTGACTTCCACCTTATTGACTTTGTTGAACTTCACGACGGGTGCTTTTTACGGAGCAGGAACTGTTTACCCTTCCGGGTTCACTCCTGGTTTTTATGTTCGCGTTGTTCAGTGTTTTTTTAGTTTTCAGTGTTTATTTGTTGTGCTTATAATTGTTCGGTTGTCTTCCCGGCTTTGTCTTTCTAATGAATTACGTTTTTAACTCACCTGGCGCAAAGGGCCATGTGAGCTTTTGTCATCACTTGGCCTCCGTTGTCTGTCCGTCCGTCCGTCCGTCTGTAAACTTTTACAATTTAATCTTCTCCTCTGAAACCCTGGGCCAAATAAACTGAAACTTGGTGTGAAGCATCTATTTGAAGGACCGTCATAAATTTTGCATATTTCGTTCCGGTCGGACAACTAATATGGCCGCCATGATGAATTCTTTTTTCTGATTTGAAAATTTTTTAAAATCTTCTCCTCTGAAAAACTTGGTATGAAGCATCCATGGAAGAACCTTTATACATTTTGTTCCGGTCAAAGAACTTATATTGCCGCCATGATGAATTCTTATATCTGACTGGTCAAAATTTCAAAAACAAAAATTTCTGAAACCGCAAAGCCAAATGAGCTGTAACTTGGTATGAAGCATCTGTGGAAGGACTTGTATAAAGTTTGCATATTTCGTCCCTGATTATTTTGGAGTAGAATATGCTCAGCAAGGTTTTTAATTATTTTTTTGAATGTCCATATGTTTAGGGTAGAGCACCGTTTATTAGTTATGATTTCTTTTACATATGTGTATGCAGGCACCAAAACGCTTTTACATTTGTTTTCAGTTTTCCTGTATATGAATGCGTTTATATTAATATTGATGAAACACTAAAGTAGAAATACAAGTATTGTAAAACCAAAGAAATTAGATCAATTTCCTCTGATTTTTTGTTCATTTCTTGGGTTATTTTCAAAATACACTATCTCCTGGAAACAACATGTATACTATACAAAGATTTTAAATTACCAGTTTTGAGCGATACAAATACAGGGAGGGGAAAGGTCGTACTTCTTCTTCAAGTACCATTATAGATTTTTAAATATTATATTATACGTAAGAATATTTGCCCCTTCAAGTTTCGCGTTCTTTTTTGTTTATGATATTTTCGTTTTGGAATTTGAGAAATCAATTGTTTACTATAACAATTAAAAATTTTGAATTTCTCAAATTTCAAAATATATATACTCTGTTAGTTTAAGTCGTCACAGTTTAATTTAAAGATGAAAAGAGTGAAATTTCAAGATATTGGTTCGCCGTTACTTCAAAAACACAATGTAAAGATTAAGCTAAAAGCATTCGGGGTTAACTTTCCCCAAAACTGTTATCAATCGAGGGTTTTAATTTCTACTTTCGTTTTATAACGAAGATTAATGAAATGCATCAATTTTTTCATATCACGAGGAAAAAATATCCTTGTAATCATTTTATAGCGATTTTGAATAACCATTAAATAGCTAATATCGGTTCTCCCAGAAACAGAAGATAGCCATAAAATTGATGTCTCGGGACATATGGTTATCTGTAATGGAAAAGTCTAGATAATCACCCAATCAGTACATAGAATACGTCCATTTTGTCAGAAAATGGTTCGTCCTAATACCTATGATCACGTATCGCTTATTTTTCGCGCTATTTCATGGGCGACCAATTTGTAGGGCATTATATTTGACGCGTTTAGGATAAAATAGAATAGCAGTTTTCGCCTAACTTGATCCCTTTTAATACTACATCGGTAAATTGATGTGCATTTTAATTCACTACATATTAAGTTTTTATTGCTCCTTCGGCAGACTTAACTGTTATCTGTGGCAATTAGCTTCTACAGAAATGGCCAATTAAGATTTGTGATGGACTGATCCTTCCAAAAGTCAAATAGTTGACTTATGCATCAAAAATAAATCTGTCCGTCCGACCTAATCCCCTATTTTGCGCTTATAGTTATTTTTGTCTTATCAATAGTATATCAGAATGGTTCGGGATTATTTTTCTGGAGAAAATATCACCATTGATGTAGTAAGGAGAAACATTATCTCTTTTACGTCCCTGTGATAATCAGGCAAAATATACTTGAACTCTCTAAAAGAAACATTTGTTTTCATGATTTTAATCAAATTCATCCCTCATATCTTGTGTTTGGTAACAGTTGAAAATGCTCTAATACAGAAGGGTGAAAAAAATTTCTCAATGTTTTTCATTTTCAGTTTGCTTTTTTAAAAATGAAATGATCCTAATATTTCTTGTTCTATTTTAGCATGATGTTTGTCCAAAGTGTGAATCGGCTTGTCTATATATGTGTATACATATATTTATTTATTTTAATTTTGGTCTCTTTGCTGGTCGAAAAAAAGTTTTTAAAGAATATTTTATTCATTAAAACTATGCGACGTCGTGTATAAAACTAGGAAACAATGCAAACAACAGTTTTCAATGATTCTCGAATTTCAAATTAATTTTCTGCCAGAAAACCTTGTATATATGTTTCATTTCTGTTACAATTTGAATATCAACTCGAAAGACTATTTTTTGTCAACTGGTGACTGCCGTTTTTTTTAACCAGGAAAAAACATGAAAGCAGACGACCTTTCATTAATTAAATTCTTAAAATAATTAGGATATTTTATTTAAAACTATAAACTTTTTAAAATGGTTATGGTAGTGAAACATACAGTGTCTTCTTGGTAGAAAATAAATTTCTTAGTCTTACGACAGAATTTCATAGTTTTATATGTGGATTGCGCTCTGGCATGGCTCTATCAGTTCTAAAGTTTTGTTATACTTGTATCAACATCAGACAATTTAATTGTTATGATACGAGCATAGACTGAGCATTTAATAAAGACATGGTTTTCATCACCTATCACATTTTATTTTTCTTATTTATAATTAAAAACACTAATTCATTTATTTCACACATACAGACGTATATCTATAAATCATAAAATGAAATTGTATACTGCTTTTTATTAGTTTTCTATAGCTGTGAAATATTCTGTTGTTTTGTAGACTGATTTTCTCTCGATTTTCTTTCCCACTAAACAATTATGCACACAGCATTCTGAAAAAGTTCCTATATTGTTATTTTTAGACAAATTATTCAAAAACAAGCAATTAAATTGTAGTTTAATGACAAATTAAATACTATAAATGAACAACCGACCGCCATTATGAACAGATGTCCAAAACGAGGCTTACGGTTCAAAGAGTTTTCATTCTTATACCTGTCAAGACACTGGTTCCGGCATATTTCATTAACTCCGAATGAAACTTTATATTTGAGTGACAACAATAACATTCTTTTATAAAATGAAGATATTAATGTTTTAAAGGGGAATATTGAAAAAATCAGATTGGTATAGACTGTATCTGTTTTAAAGCTGTAATCTGACTATTGTGATTCACTGATCGGTCCTTCGATTTAAGTCTGTCATCTTGAATGTTCAACACATTATGTTTTACTTTTGACAAAAAATTAAGATACGTAAAAATGCAAATTCATGTACTGATATTTCATTATCAAGACCGAAGCCGGTGATGACAATTTCAGGGATCAAATTACAACACCCTTTAATTTCGAAACAATTTGGAGGGATGGTCCTGATAAACGATGCTAGTCCTTCAGTGAGGACTGACGTCCTTATCACGTACGTGTCGAAAATATTAGGCGAAAATGCATTTACAGGATCACTCTACCACCCGACAAATCGACAGGGATATATTAAAGTTGGTATAACTTTTTTCCGCGTCAAATAGAAATGAATAGCTTAAGCTAAACGCATACTATTCCTGTAGTATACGGGTCAGTTGTTTATAAAATGTTCCAATGAGCAAATATTTATATTTTAATATTTTCTGTCAATATCACGATTACATAGAGATATAATAAAAGAATAATAAAATATTTGATGAATTATTTCCACCTCGGAGTTTATTCTTTATCAATAAATGCTCAATTTGTAGATAGCATTTAATTTCGTTTGATGGCTTAATAAATTACATGTTTATGCTGTATGTGTCCAACAGACGTGTTTTACAAATAGCCAGAACGCCTGTTTAATTATTGACAATATAGAAAACTATTTTGTGCATACAAACTGTCAAGCATCAAGCTCCAAAACGGACAGTTACGACACGGCATAGACCTTTTATGCCAAGGAATCAATGTCGGGATGAGAGAAATTGATACATTTGGACAGCGCTGTCGACGAGCGTACAATTTAACTGATTGCACGGTTAAATAAATCTTCAAATATTATGGATCCTAATCAATTTACTAGTAGGTCACAAAGAGGTTGTCAGTACAATGTTTGAAAAGATATTGATGTTGCCTTACAATTCTATCGTATAACCATCCAAAATGACATTTTTTACAATAAAAGCTAATAATATTTGTTAGATTATTGGCCATGGTAATATTAAGTGACTAATACAAAAAATTGTAAACGTTTGCACAGTTTTCTCAAGCACAATGTACTTTGCAATGAAAGCGACATCGATTCAATCTATGTTCTACAAACGTTTTATCATCACTCACTGAAGCAAGGGACAGAAAGATTAGATTTGACTCTGATAGAATGCCTCATGAAGCGTTGTTACATTAATAAGCATCTTAGGTTAGTTTTTAATTTTCTTGATGGACAGAAGAGTTAACATAAACTACATGTTCATTTTAATCAATCAATCTCGTTCTGTCATTATCGTTGTTTAACTATGTGATTAATGAAGAGTCTGAATGGGTTCCGAATAACTGAGCTGGAAAATCGGAAGACTTGGTTGAGTGAATGACGACCACAAAACGCGCGCTTTCTGAAATGACAACAGACATTAATTGAATCTCACGGACCGATGTTTGAAATGTTCTTTATCTAGAAGATTATGCCTTCATTGAGTGAAAAAATTAATTTATCATGACCAATATCAAGATTATAGGCGCTTCCAAATGTGCTCTTGTCTTTTTTCTCATTTGATACAACTTGTAAACAAAATTAAATAAATTACAGATGAAGAGAAAGTCGATTAAATAAAGTAGGGGGTAATGAAGTGGGTTACATAGACAATTTAATTTCACGGCTTTGTTACTAGATGTTGTTACAAGCGCATTTTGAGAAAATGAATATAACATTTATTGTATGATTGTTATTATTTATTGACATGCGCAGTTGTCTCCTATGAGACTGAAGACATACAATTAAACAAATTAACAAATTTAAATATACAAACGAGAAATAAAGAGTATAGATAGACACAAAGTCAAATTAAAAAAGAAAAAGAGGAAAATAAAATGTAATCCTCTATATTTAAAATACAAAAATGCACAGATTTCTTGCAAATATTAAAAAAAATATTTCCCAATTTATTTCTTAATAGAATATCAATCAATTTTGGATTAATTTATAAATTAACTAAATTGATGTTAGCATTTCTTGTTTAGGGTAGAAAGTTTTTTGTCAATAAATTTCAACACAAAATAAAACAGTTTTAATGTCGTGATTGATGTCAAATTATTTTAGTTATATGACCGTTTATTGGATCTGCCAAGTGGTTCGTAATGTAATATTAAACTATTGGTAAGGTATATTGCCACTTCAAACGAAATTCAGCTTCATGGGACCAAATTAAATCAAATGCTCCAACCTTATCCTATATTAACCCATTTCTATACTTAATATAGCACATTTAAAGCAACCAATTTTCAAATAAAACTCTTTTACCGGCAATAATGATCCTGTATAGATTTGTCTGCTAATCCTGTGATTTATATCCACAATTTATGAGGCATTTCCCCCAATTGTTAAAGTGCAACCACGTTTAAATTGTTTTGTACCCTTTTGAATTGTATACTTTTCCAGTGCGGGGCATTTTAAAATTCTCTTTTGTTATCATTTCAGAAGCAGCCATCATAATTTTATAAATTCAGTTCAAATTTGTATATTTTAAAAGAGTATTCACAAAAGTAAATTTATATGAAATTTCGTTTTCAAAATACCATCATGATTAATGACGTACGGATGAGTGTTATTAAATGATATACACTCAAACCTGTGTATAAAGGACACCTGCGACACATAAAATAAATACTGCCCTTTTTGAACAGGTGCCCTTTACACAAAGGTTAATTTTACTTGGCTTTTTCATTACATGCACATTTTAAGAGTGCCTTTTACATGAAATGATTTGTTATAAACAAAGGTAACCTTTTACTGTATTTTTGCATATTCTCCTCTATCCCAGTAAACTTGAAATTAAAGAGACCCCAGACACACCCACTTTTGCTTCATATCTAAATTTGTATTTGTAAATAGATAATATTGGGCGATTGAAATCAAAACTTTATGACATACGTGATGATTTTAATTTTCCGATGGTGAACTTACCTTTTCTGAGCAGTAACATACCAAGGTCTAAAGCATATGGGGAGTACCTTTCATACTTAATTCGTTACTTTCGTGCATGTGATATATACGACGATTTTCTCGACAGGGCGAGATTGCTGTCACATAAACTTCCAATTAGACAGGGTTATTTTCAGTCTCTGTTAATTTCATCACTCCAAATATTTTACGGTCGTGATCACGAATTGATTGGCCGATGCGAAGTTTCTATCTCACATATCTTCAGTTAGATTGCACGTCATTCTGGAATTGACACATCACCCTACTTGACACTTCACTGGTTTTTACTCACTGGTAATGTGACGGGTGTCGTTAACAGAGCATGACATACTTACCCTTCCGGAGTACCTGATTTTTCACTCCCGGCTTTTAGTGGGAGTTCAAATTGCTGGTGCTTTGTTGTCTGTGCTGTCTTGTTCTATTTTTGTTTAGTTTATTATATGTGTTCTATTCTTATGACTTTGTCGTTTTCCTTGATTTCGGATTTACGGACTTTTCCCATTGTTTTGTCACTTCGGTATTCTTTTGTCGATATTCAGTACCTTAATGAAAAGCCCATCACCCGGTTTTTAGTTCACGTTCATTCTTTTTTTAAATTTACTTTTTAAGAGGAGTTTACAACAAAATAACACGTATGACGAACTGCGTCCCGTTTAAAGTAAGTGTGATCTGGTTTTCTGTTTTCAATGTACTGGAACCAGTCACGATCGCAGTCTTTATAATGTTTGAGAAATGCAATGCTTTACGGGAACAGTTTACTTTCTAACGAATAAAATAAAACGATATTTAATAAGGTGTCTGGGTATATATGGAAAACTAAACGCTTTATTTAAAGTTTTTGTATTTATAATGATAGAATTGAAATTGGAAGACTTGTATCACACACCAAATATCGCATACCTTATATCGCACCCCTACTCAGAAAACACTTTTATTCTAATGTTGAAACATATGATATAAAGAATAATATATTGTCAAACCTATATCACATGCTATATGTATATCAACCCTCGACCAATATCAAACCTCGGGCCAAAGGCCCTTGGTGTGATATTGGGTACTCGGGTTGATAAGATGTGATATAGGTTTGGCCATGTATTATTCTTCATGTACTATACTTTTTTGTAACGGGTTCTTGTGTATTGAACAAAATATGTTTATACTAATGTTTGATAAACCAGAAACAGGAAACTCCTTTCTTTCATTGCACCTTTTCGTGCAAGAGAATGGGAAGGGAAAATTTATTCCGTACCCAGAAAACACGAAAGAGTTAAATCTTTCTGATATATTCAATAAAATATACAATACGAAACTTTAAAATTGGGACTTTTAAAATACATTAAAGTACATAGGACATCTACATACTAAACTATTAAATATATAAATATTGATAATATTCGCTTTCTGTTTGATAATTTTATTTCATTATAATTTCTTGGTAAAATATGATTATAATTATAATAAATAGATCAACATAAAATAAAACAGATGTATTTATTTTGATTACTCCTTAATTTTTTATTAATCCTTCATCAATACCTACTTATAGAGATGTTCCGAACCGCTTTGATATTGGAAAATGTCGTTTCTTAAGGCAAACAATACTGAGATTATTTGACGGTTTATAGTCAAAATAAACTATTTGAAAACAATAACTGAAATGGTCATTAATTTAATTTCCTACCAGTCTGTTCTCCAACATTTTTCTTGAGAGCTGTATTTCTATGCATATTGCTTTAAGATGAGTTATAATGTTATTACACAGATCTTTGATGTAGTAATATATGTGATATCTAATGTTTAGAGACATCTTGGTAAATGGGAAATTCTACAATCCGAATGAGATTTGTTAATATTGTTTTATGTAGCCTTTTGTCCTTTCCTAAATCGCAGTGTACTGTTTCAAGTATTTCTCGAAATCCATTGTTTATACTGTTGAAACTTTATCGCAGTACTGTGCCGCAGTTCTCAAATAAAACCACTTATTCTCTTAAATCGCCTAAAAATATACATGCACTGTGAATAAGATATTATAAACCGGTTTCTATACAAAGAATAAACGCTGTATTATCAGGATCTCCCGTATTTGTCCCAAAAAATGGCTTCTTCATGCATGGTATGCTGTTTTATTCATTTTGTGTCTATTAAAACTGCAAGTCGTTTTTCATGAATGTATCAAATATTTCATAAAATGATGGAATTACTAGCGATATGACCGTCCTTAGATGGTATTTGGTTTAACATGTAAGGATGTTCGCTGCTCAGTTTCAAATTAACAAGCCTTTCATAACACTGGTAAATATTGATAGTGGATTACTAAAGGAACTAAAAGAGAGAAAAAAAATAGCGGTAAAAATAATTTATGGCATTCAAATGGATAAAACCAGATGATTCTGAACATCTGACAAAAATTGAAAAACATGACCAGCGAACATCCTAAATGTCAGTTTAAATTTGTAACAACTTTACAGTACTATGGCTTATTGATTTGGATTTCAACTTTTTTGGCCTTTAGCATAAATAACGATATATGATTTGTTGATATATGTTGTCAATAACGTTTCCCAAGGTAGGCCTCACATACTCCTTTCTACTTTTAGGACGAACTGACCGAACTTCAGCTTTATTTTACAACCTAGGGAGCAACCATTTGATTTTTATGGGAAGGGGCTAGGATCAAATTTGAAATAAAATTGCAGGACCTGTATCAATCAGGAAATTTTTTGGATTAAATGAAAATAAAAACTTAGGCTGCAATATCGGCCGAAAAAAATCCAGGACAAACATTTCGACGAAAAAATTAGGCAGGATCAAACATTCGATCCTAGTCCCCCCCCCCCCCTCCCCCCATAAAAATCAAATGGTTGCTCCTTTATACAATTTTACAACAAACTAGAAGTAGGGCTGTCGAAACGACAGCTATACCCGCACCCCACATTTATTTGTAAACAAACATTCTTAACGTTTTCAGTTTCCATTGCATTACAGTTTGCATCTGTAACAAATAACCTTTGCAGAGATATATCACAACCCACTTTTACTGTAATCTAACTTTTTGGCCTCTTCTCCCTTTTTGGCCCTTTAAATCCTCAAAATGCAAAATAAAAGCATGCTTAGCATTACAGTTTGCATCTGTAACAAATAACCTTTTCACAAATAGATCACAACCAACTTTTACTATAATTTAACTATTTGGAACCTTTTAGGGACCAATAGCCTCTTAAACTTAAATTCCCAAATTTCTTCAATTTTGTTTTATTTAGATAAAATTTTAGTAATTATGGTCTTCTTTCTGTATAGGCCCTTTTTGGTCATTCCCATCCCCCTTTAAAAAAAATTTGGAATGCCAAAACCTTATTGTGCATCTACAGTTGGTAAGCAACAATATGGCAACAATAAAAATGATTTAAATTCAAAAATGAAATAGGAGTTCGTGTTACAAGGCTCTATGTCTATTTTGACCCTTATTGCCCCTCCCAGGCCCCCTTTTAGAAATTGGGAATTCCAAAACCTTTTGCGCATCTGCAGTTAGCAAGCCACAATATGACAGTTATTTTAGTAATTATGCTTTTTTTCTGTTTTTCCCTTTTTCCCCTCTTTTAAAAAATTTGGAATTCCAAAGCCTTATTGCACATCTACAGTTGGTAAGCAACAATATGACAACAATAAAAATGGTTTAAATTCAAAAATGAAATAGGAGTCCACGTCACAAGGCTCTTTGTATAATTTTGCCATTTTTGGTCCCTCCGAGGCCCTCTTTTAAAAAAATTGGCATTCCAAAACCTTATTGCGCTTCTGCAGTTAGCAAGCGACAATATGACATAGTTATTTTAGTAATTATGCTTTTTTTCTGTTTCGGTCCTTTTGGTCCCTCCCAGGCCCACTTTTAAACATTTTGAATTTCCAAAACCTTATTGCGCTTCTTAGTAAGCAACAATATGACACACAAAAAAAATTGGTAAAAACTCAAAAGTGAAGGAGGAGTTTGCGTCACAAGAAAGTGTGACGGACTGACGGACAGACGGACGGACGGACGACCGCAACGACAATATACCCGAACTTTCATTCGAAAGTGCGAGTATAATAATCATATTTACTTACAACATTTTAGGACGAACCCAAGAGTTAGTGTAAGTCCATTTCTACGAGTGGTTTCTTAAAAATTATAAAAACGTACTGGGCGTAGCTTTTAGCCAATTTGTTCTTAATTTTGTATGAAGCTGGATTTTTACAGGGGATATTACAAAGCAAAGAAAAGAAAAATAACCATGTCCTTAATTTCATTTCAGTTTCCGCTATATACATGTAGATGATGTATGGCCTCTTAATATTCTTATTTAAACCCCATGCAAACTTTAAATTTGGGATTACCGACACATGACACATCTACTTTGGCTTCACACATATATTTGTAAGTAGACGTTAATTAAAGTGGCGAATAACACCATAACTTTATGTTTTTAATTTTCCCTCTTCATATGAAATTTCTATCTGAAAAATGTGACTAGATATCTCAGTCTGATTGGAATTGACACTTTATATAGGATTTTTCCCATTAGTAATGTGACGTGTGAATTTAGGTGTGTAAGACATATTTAACCTTCCAGAGCACCTGATGTGACTTCCGGTTTTGTGAGAGATCACATTGTTTGTGTTTTATGTATGTGCTGTGTTGTGGTTATTTGTTATAGATTGATCTGATATATCTTAATTGTAATTCATTTTTGCCATTTTAAGTGTTCTGTGTTTTCATTTTTTTTTTTACTATCTGACTAGTATTATTTTTTTATCATTTTTAAAACTTTTTATCGTATTGTCAAATTATCATATTCTTATTCAGTCTTATTATTATAAAAAAAAATGTTTTGGTAGGAGATTAAAAAATAGACAAAAAATCAGTTATAATTTGTGTGCCTTTTGTTGGAACGGTTTTGTAAATAAAAATAAAAATAAAATAAATTAACGGGGCATTGGTAAAATGAAACTTTAATAATTTGGTGCATGAAAAATCTATGGAAATTTATTTACTTAAGAAAATAGTTTCAAAATTTAGACTTTACCTAAAAACGGATTACGACAGTTGAAATTTCCAACTGAAATTTTAATGTTTACTTTTTGTAATATTTATTACAATGATTTTTTTTTATTGTCTACAAAATTAATTGCCGTTATATATTTTTAAAATATTTTATAAATTTTAGTACTTGTTACATATTTCCAATTTTGTAAATTATAAATTTCAAAAAGGTATCCATATTTCTAGTTTACAAACAGGGAAATATAAAATATTTTTCCTGAGTTAAAAAAATTAATTATTTTCTATCCTTATCAACTTGCTATGCTTAAATTGGACTGATGAACAGGATCCTAGAGTGCAATTTATAATAATACAACAAATCAAAACAAACACTAATAGAAAATTGCAAAACTGCAACAGAATCAGAGAAGAAAACAATATACTGAACAAAATATTCTGCATCTTGTTTTTTAAAAATCTTACTTTTTTGTATATTCATCTAAAAAATGTCACTGTTTTCTCGTCAGTATCTCAAATAGCACAAACTGTAACATTTTTAGACTATTCGAGACCTTTTATAAAACTACAAGAACACCATTACTAAAATTTTTATTGAATTGAACTTTACTTAACAGTTTGTATTTACCGATCAGACAAATTATGACTGAAAAGGTCCATTTTAAAATCTATCTGATCAATTACACCAAGAGTCAAATATCATATAATATTGCTCGGTACAAAATAATTTTATAAATAGTAAAGCACTGGTAAGTTCAATTCTGAACAGAATTGTCAAATATTCCATCTTTATATATGGAGTGAGCTACGACGTCATATTCTTATTCAATTCTAAAAAATCTGACGTCATAAGAACCTGGAACTAATATGACCATTAACATTGTCGAAAAGACGACATAACCCAAATTGTCACATATGTCTAAAAATTATAGGTCTTCAACATTTGCCCAATGATTTGATAAAACATATATTTGATATTTCTTGGATTTTTTTTTGGTGGTGGTGGTGGGGGGGGGGTCTTATAATTCATATAAATTTGGAAGCTTACAAAAGTATCAAATGCAAAGAATGTCACTGGTTCCCTGCCAGTATTTCAAACGTTCAAAATAATCTTCAAAAGAGAAATCAGGTAGATTTATTGCGCTAAAATGAAAAACATAATAAGATATAAGTGGAGGATTACATCTAATCCCTGGGAAACGTCTGAACTTTGACAATATTATCGTCAGAATATTCAGTACTTTATTGTCAGCGACTGTTTGAATTGAAGCTACAATATAAACGTCCCATATTAAAAAATATTATTACATTACGTTTGGGCCTTGTTACAATGGATTTAACAGTCAACATACACAATGTATAATGAGATACATTTACAAATAATGAAAATCTTTCTTATTCGAACACAAATGGATATTTAACCATATTTAATACCTAAATTGTATTTCATTTGAAATGATCTGGTGCGGTTCGATTGTTCAGAATATCCGATTTATATCTCGATAAATTGAAATAGGAACCAATGAAAATGGTTGATTTAACATTGCTTAGTAAAAAAGTGGAGTCGAAATATTATTTTGATGATAAGGGCTGACAAAATTTATTCTTAATTCTATTAAATAATGTTTAAATGATCTTGCCGTTCTTCAGATTTATTTCTTTCTTTCACTATTATTGGTTTTATACCAGCATTTCGATTGGAAAATAATTGGAAAATATCGAGACCGATGAGCGAAAAATATTGGTATAGAAAAGGGTCAGAATAGATATATGTGATTGCCAAATAAGCTGACAGGCACACTGATTGAGCTAAATTGTCCGTACGTTTAATTGACGGAGGTCTTTCCGAATGGATTTGTACGGACAATCAGAGTCATCAAAACGATTATTATAATGATGTACAGCATCGGTGTGTGAAACAAATCCAGAAAGTAACATGGTGGGAAAAAGAAAAGGTTGATATCAATGAATACAGATATACAAATCTTGTAACATATAAAGAGATATATCATAAATATTACAAAGTTTGGCGGACATAATTGCAATAACCAAGTCAAATAAATGCAAATTCTAGTATAAGGTATCATGATTTCGACAAATGTAGTGGCCAGGACAGATTTTTAAGCTCGTGACCTAATGTCCTCTTTTATTTTTGACCTCATGCATTTTATTTCTATAGTTACGTTTTAGAATTTTATGTTTTTAAAATTGGGACCGGCCCGTATTAAAACATGATTGTGCAAGTGATTCACATAGATACAACATGTGGGGAGTGCGGGGATAGCTATCGTTTCCGACTGCCTCCATCTAGTATATTATTCAACCAGTTACTCAGAGACACAGAAACACAATCTTCCACATCATAGAACAAATAAAAATCTCATAGTTCCTAAAATAAAGAAAATTAACTGTAATTAGTAATTAGATATCCACAATACTGTACAACGTGCAGTAACAAACCTGTCCATAATCTTATAAAAAAAAATATTAGAAGTCTTTAGTATACACTAAAATGACTTCCGTTTGCCTTCAGAAAACTTAATTTATTAATGGTTAATGAATTTCTATTTTAAATTTGTTATCCAAATACATAATATATACTCTCCTTTACGATAGAAATTGTTAATATCAGAAATATTCACCATTGAAATATTAAACTTACAAGTGAATCAAATGCAGGGGAAAGTGGCCCTACTCCTTCCTATAGAATTTTTAGATATGTATGATCCTTGTAGAATTGTTGTAGTGAAGGACTTACCACATCATTGTAGCAACCCAATATGAAATCAACCAAGTTAAGTTAAGTTGTATCTGAATTCTTTTGTTTAAAAAGAAATAAAATATTTTTTTTATTTTTCAGCAAACAAAAACAAGTCGCACTGAGAGAAAAAAACACAGGTGTATAATATAGGTAGAACTTTTCTTCGCACCTGGGGGACTGGATGTGATATTTAAGTAATAAATCAATTGAAAAGTAATGTTCGCACAATACCGTCGTTTGGAACCCTGTAGAGTCGAATTAGTTTTTATTCTCAATTTACTGTACTCACCTGTCAAGAAATCAGAATCCCTGAGGCCAAAAATAATGCATAGCTTTAGTACAAAAGATGTAACAGAGTTTAAATCTTTCAATATTTAGTAGTTTTAGCTTGCAGGATCTCATCCTATTCAAGCGAGACAATACACATCCCTCCCACCCTTGTGTCCAGATATAACCTTTATGCAAAAGTCGCTAAACGACCTTATGGGAGGTTCGGTTCAAGTTCCATCACAAATAATTTATTTATTTAAGGCCAGCTCCGAATTATACAGAGTGACACTGATAACTATAACTGCCAAATACCCTGTTTTTAACA
Organism: Mytilisepta virgata; assembly: GCA_028015205.1. NCBI lineage: Eukaryota > Metazoa > Mollusca > Bivalvia > Mytilida > Mytilidae > Mytilisepta > Mytilisepta virgata. Next base: position 66,153,576 of record CM051517.1, on the reverse strand, counting down.
CCCAACCCGATTTTAAGGGCTAAATTCATATATTTGAGACTCGTTATATAATTAACAAATGAAGAAAAAACATTCGAACGCAGCATGACGAAGCTGCCAGATTTAATTAAAATGCATGGGGTTTGGAGTCTCGCTCCATATTTTGTGTACCGTACGGTTTTTTAAACTTTGCTTACACTGTGAAAAAAAGTATTAATTAGTCAAATAAATAATTTAAAATAAATCGATTAATGGCGAGACATGATTCTCTGTAATAAAAATGACAGATTTTGTACTTTACTGAAAATAGAAATCTAAAATGCACGTTTTTAGTAGCTGAAATATAAAAAAAATCTTTTTATTATATAATTCATTTTTCAAAAGATACAACATAGAGTTTTGCAATACTGTCCCTGTGACGAAAAATGTTATGTATCAAATGTTTTTTTTCAGGATCTGTCATTGTGTAACTCTGGTGTCCCGTAAAGAGTAAAGTCAAGAAATACAAAAGGGATATTCGAAGGAGAGGAAAATCGAAAACAACTGACAAACTCCAGAGAACAACGAAGACAAGACCAAAACAATACAAACACTACATATATAAACTAAAAACATATGAACAACATGGACCCCACCAAAAAAAAAAACGTAAAGAGATGGCATAGTCAAAAGTATACCAATAAAGTTTATATGATATAGGAGCATATGCATTTTCCACATTTGGGTCATTTAGAAAAGTCTTTGTTTAACGGGGGCAGCCATATTGTGCTAAATACCAAGGCTAGAAAAAGAAGTAAGTAAAGTAAGGGAAATAACTTGCTTCAAATTATAATTTTAGAGTCAGAATCGTGATACCGGAACTGAGTTTCTGGAAAGGGCTATTACTGTGCTCGCATCACTGGCCACGCCAACAGCATATAATTTTAAGACAGTTGCTTAAAATTGAGAACACTTATCCTCAGTAAAGTTTTCTAAATCATTATTCAAGCGGTTTAGGTCAATTATGGGACATCTTAAGCCACAGATAACAATGGTTATGAGTGAAGGGAAAGTTAGAACCAAATCATTTTTACTGGTGCGTGAAATATTCCCTGATATCAGTATTGATGCAGAAGTTCTGCAAAGTTCGTCAATTTACCACGCATCAGTTGTGCTTAATGGCTAAAATGTTGCAAAATTTGTGTTTATGTTATAACTTGTATCGGAGAATTTATTTGGATTTCTCAGACTGAGATCCAGACACTTGAAGCCAGTCTTGATCACCAGCACAAAAAACAGGACCCAAACAGTAGAAGCAACACTTGATCAAACGCACACAAACGAGATCCAAACAGTTGAATCCATCCTTGATCATGAATACAAAAACGAGACCCAAACAGCTGAAGCGAACCTTGTTACAACATCTGATCGCATTGTTTTTACGGAAAAACAACACAGTTGATTAAGAATGAAAAACAAACAAGCACTAAAGAGAGACATTGAAGTATTCTTGGTGATTAAATATCCACAGTACCATATATGTGCAGTATCAAAACCGACCCGTATTGTATACTTATATATATTTTGTACCACCCTTCATCTTACTGCTACATAGTAGAAGCCCTCATGTCTTCATTTAAATGGTAGTGTGCGATATAATAGATTAAATGTTTGCATACTAAATTTTATGTCATGTATCCTTTAGAGAAATGGAAGCTGAGAACTTGTTAAAACTGGTGTACTAAACAAATTCAGTGTCAAAGCTCATTATGGTATGTCTGAATACTAGTATCCGAATGAAATTTTGGGATGGTGTCGTTGCCTCATTTTCCAACGAAATTAATAGTAGCTTGAACGAGGCCTATCTTTTTCGCTGCCTGTACTTCAGTTTGCCGTAAGTCTGTAAAACTATCACGTTTCAGTCTTAACCTATGAAACCCCTGAACCAAATGAACTGAGCTTTTCAGACAAGTAGCACAGTCGCCATGCATACTGTATTACACGATAAAGCGACAATCGTCAATTCTCGCTTTAAGTGGAATTTCAAAAACCTTTGCTTACAGCAACCCAACATGAAACATAAATTTTATGAGAGATTCGATCCCCCAAAAATCTACAATCTATTATAGATATCATTATAGTTTACATTTGAAAACCTTCCAAGTTACCCTGCATTAACAGTTGTCTATTTACTCGAAAATGGCAGCGTCTTCGAAAGTTGTACAGGTAATTTCAGTTCTACACTGCACTTTATTTCCCTTTATCCCTGACATTGTTATCGGTCCCGTCCATCTGTCCGTAAGTCCGTCTGTCCGTCCGTCTGTCTGTCTGTCCGTCGGTCCGTCACACTTTCTTGTGACCTAAACTCCTTGTTCATTTTTAACTTCATGCATTTAATTTCTATACAGTATTGTCACATATGGTATGTAGATGCGCAATTAGGTTTTAGAATTTTCATTTTCAAAAATTTGGGCCCACAGGGGTCGAATTTTGAAAATTTGGAATTTAAGCTTGTGACCTAAACTCCTCTTTTATTTTTCATTATATGCATTTAAATTCTGTACAGTATTGTCACATACTATATGTAGATGCACAATAAGGTTTTAGAATTTTGATTTTCAAAAACTAGGGCCCACAGGGGTCGAATTTCTTAAATTGGCAATTTAAGCTCGTGACCTAAACTCCGCGTTCATTTTTCATTTTATGCATTTGATTTCTATACAGTATTGTCACATACTGTATGTAGATGCGCAATAAGGTTTTAGAATTTTGATTTTCAAAAATTGGGGCACACAGGTTTCAAATTTCGAAAATGAGGAATTGAAGCTTGTGACATGAACTCCTCTTTCATTTTTGACTTCATGCGTTTAATTTCTATACAATATTATCACATACCGTATCTAGATGCGCAATAAGGTTTTAAAATTTTGATTTTAAAAAAATTGGGGCCCAAAGGGGTCGAATTTCAAAAATTGGGAATTTAAGCTTGTGACCTTAACTCCTCTTTCATTTTTCATTTTATGTATTTAATTTATATAAAAGATTTTCGCATACTGTATTTAGATGCGCAGTAAGATTTTAGAATTTTGATTTTCAATAACTGCGGCCCACACGGGTCGAATTTCTTAAATTTGCAATTTAAGCTTGTGACCTAAACTCCGCGTTCATTTTTCATTTTATGCATTTGATTTCTATACAATATTGTCACATACTATATGTAGATGTTCAATAAAGTTTTAGAATTTTGATTTTAAGAACTCGGTGGCCCACGGGTGTTGGGAATGTAAGCTTGTGACCTAAACTCCTCTTTCATTTTTCATTTTATGTATTTAATTTCTTTACGGTATTGTCACACACTGTATATAGATGTGCAAGGATGTTTTAGAATTTTGATTTTCAAAAATTGGGGCTTTTATAGGTCGAATTTCAAAAATTGGGCATTATAAGTGGGTGACCGAAAGTTTTCTTTACAGTATTGTCATACACTGTATGCAGATGTGCAATAAGGTTTTAGAATTTTAATTTTCCAATTTCCAAAATTTGAGCCTGTATTCAAAGGCATAATTGTGACAAAGGTGCACAGGGATACAAAATGCGAGGAGTGCGGGGCTAGCTGTCGTTTCCGACTGCCTCAGTCTAGTTTCAATTGTTGTTGTGGGTCATTGTGGTATAAGAATTACGACATCATTGTAGCCACGCAATATGAAGCAATCGACAGCTAATTCCGATAGAAAAACTTCACACTATATATGTTAATAAGTATCTAAATTATTATGTTTAAGAACAAATAAAATATGGCTAAAAGAATAAAACAAGCAGCATTTTTTAAAAAAACATTGATGTGTAATATGTATGACCTTTCTATATCTCTCTTTGCACCTGAGGGACTCGATGATATGACATTGACGTAATAAACGTAAATTTTATTGCAAAATTACACCCATAAAGGTCGGAGAAGCAATACCGAATTATACAGAAAACTGAACATAAGGTTAAGGGACAATATCGCACAATATTGTCGTTTGGAACCCTGCAGAGTGGAATTATTTTTATTCTCATGGCACTATATAGTCGCCTTTCAAAAATCAGAATCCCTGAGGCCAAAAATAATGCTTAGCCATAGTACAAAAGATATAACACAGTTTAAATCTTTCAATTTTTTAGTAGTTTTAGCTTGCAGGATTTCATCCTATTCAAGAGAGATAGTACACATTACTCCCACCCCTGTGTCCAGATTTAACCTTTTTGTAAAAGTCGCTAAAAGTCCTACAGCTACAATATGTATGGGAGTTTCGGTTCAAGCTCCATAACAAGAAATTATTCTTAATTATACAGAGTGACATCTAACTGAATGACACATGTATACAATATACTCTTTTAACTGCCCACCCGAAAAAACTTAGATCCCACGAGCCACATTTTTGAACTGATCATATAATTAAAATAATAAAATGTATCACAAAATACAGAATAAATTTGATGCACTGTATGGCCATTTCGTTGACTGACAATTCATCAGTACTCGAGATCAAAATGTTGGAAATCCGATTAAAGATATAATGAATTAATAAGCACAACCATCAAAACCCAAAACAATTAAAACATTCAAGAATCCAAACCCAGCTAAGGGTTATCTCTGCATCAAAAGGAAGAGCCTTAGAATATTCCAATGCAACAGATAAAAAATCAGCATGCCATATTTTTCTGTAAATGTGTTTTGGGGTGTACCTCCATTTTTCGTAGTTTTTTAAACAATCTCCTCATTCATGCACTTTATAAACTTTAAACAGCCTTTGCTTTAATTAAGTCATATAAATATTTTTTTAATGTTGTTAATTAGTTAAATTGAAATAATTTGATTAATGACGAGAAAATTGGACAAAATCTCGATTAGAACCACAAAAACGAAACCCAAACAGTTAATGCCAACAATGGTTTCGAGTATAATAAACAAGATCCAAACAGTTCAAGAAAGATTTTATCACAAACACAAAAAAAAGGAGATGCAGACAATTGAAAAAAAGCCTTGATCACAAGCAAAGAAACGCGATACAAACAGTCGAAGCAAACCTTTATAACGAACACAAAACTGAGATGCAAACAGCCTTTACCACAAGCACGGAAAAGGAGATCCAATTAGTTAAAGCAAGCCTTGATCGCAAGCACAGACATGAGATGCGATACCTATTTGACTTTTAACTGTTGTTTATATTAATTTTATTATAGTCATTTTTGACTTTTATTAATTTTACTTTAGCCTATTCCACAGAACTTACTGTCCCATTGTCCTTTTTTGGTTTAGAATTATAAGCCGTTTCGTAATACTGTTGTGTTATATTGTAGTTGTTCATTTGTTTTGGCATGAACAATCTGAATTTAAAAAATAGCACATCAAAATTAAGTAACATTTCTATTATTCTATATTGGTTTTTTTATTGTGTGTTTATTTTGCTTCAAGAATTAATCCACCATATTGCTTCATTGATATTATATACACCATAGGGTCAAGATCGATCATGGCACCCATTGAATCGGTTTAGCCCCACCCCTGTTAGGTGATAATCCTGACTCCCTGTTGTTTTTGTGTTTGTGTTTGGTACTCTGAGTTGTAGTTTTCTTGGAGGGTATCATGTTTTTATTTAATTTAATTTGTCGACTTGTGATTTCTATTTACATAATGTAAAGTGTTTAGTTGTAATCTACCGGGTCCCTGCTGGTATCCAATCTGGGCCTCCTTCATCGCGCATGATGCGCAGAAATGTTTACTTTTAAAGATCAGTTACATGAGGGTTTTGATGGGGTTAGTGGAATAGAGAATGGCATAAAAAGTTACTGAATGGAAAGTTATGGCTTAAAAATAAAGAATATAGAAAAACGATGAACTACAATATAAAGAATATTTTAAAATCGAATCAAGAATTCGAAGTTAATTATGTTAAATATAATAATAATTGTACAAAATATAACTAAAATTGCTCAAAAATTTGTTAGTTTCTTTCTTTTTTGCAATAACACTCTGTTTACTAGGGCAATTTTTAATTTGTGACCTAAAAAACTTAACATAGTAATGTTTTACAGAATAAGCTATTTTTCACTGAATTAGGGAATACGGAAAATGGAACAAAATTTAACAGAATAATTAATTTGAGACTCCCACCCTCGATCTCCAGACACTCTTACGTGTATATTTTCGCTGATAACAAGTTAAAATTTCAATGTATAAGATCTGTATTATTTTTGTTTTTAAATATCTTCTGCGATCTATTTTACGACATCTTTGAGGAGGAAAACACGACCTTAAGTACTCAACTTCATCTTAGTTTTCGTTATTAGGAAGCAGGCATTTGATTTTAGATGGTATATACGTCAGGAATTTGAAAAAAAATCTAGGCTCCTTTATTTGTCTTTAAAAGTTAGGATAAAATAAATGATGAAAACATCTAGGACTTCAAATATTATACCTAGAATAAAAACAAACAAATAGTACGCAAATAAATTCCATGTCTAGATTAAAATTTTGATAATCCGAGATCACTTCCTCTCACCCTGACCCCCATCCCCATCCCCCTCCCCCAAAACCTCCCTATAAATCAAACGCTCTATTTTTCAGAAATCAAAATCAGATATTAACGCAATTTGGTTTTTATTTAACGGAGTTTGGGGTCTACCTCCATATTTTGGGTTTTTTAAACATCCTCGGTATTCATGCAATTTTAAGTCTTTAAAAAGCTTTTGCTAGTCAAAATTTTTTTTTAATGTTGTTAATTAGTTAAATTGAAATAATTTAATTAATGACGAAAAAACTGAAGAGAATCTCGATTAGAACCACAAAAAGGAAATCCAAACAGTTGAAGCCAGCACGGTCTCGAGCATAAAAACGAGATCCATGAAGAAAGAATTGATTTCAAGCAGAAAAACTAGATACAGGCAATTGAAATAAGTCTTGATCACAAGCAAAGAATCTGAATTAAAAAAAAATAGCACATCAACATTAAGTAACATTTCTATTATTCTATATTGGATTTTTATTGTGTGTTTATTTTGCTTCAAGAATTAATCCACCATATTGTTTCGTTGATATTATACACACTATAGGGTCAAGATCGATCACGAGAAGACTTGGGAACCCATTGAACTTGTTTAGCCCCACCCCTGTTAGGTGATAATCCTGACCCCCTGTTGATTTTGTGTTTGTGAATGGTACTCTGAATTGTAGTTTTCTTGGAGGGTATCATGTTTTTACTTAATTTAATTTGTCGATTTGTGATTTCTACAAACATAATGTAAAGTGTTTATTTGTTATCTACCGGGTCCCTGCTGATATCTAATCTGGACCTTCTTCGTCGTACAAGATGTTTTGATGTGGTTTATAGAATAGAGAAAAGGCCTAAAAATAATAAATTAAAGAATAGAGATTAACTATGTACTACAATATAAAGAATATTTAAAAAACGAATAAAGAATTCGAAGAAAGTTACTGCTTAAATGATACAATAATTGTACAGAATAACCGAAATTGCTAAAAATATAAAATATTTTTCATTCTTTTTTTTGCAATAACACTTCAAACCACCTTTTAAAAAGACATGCATGTCTCTTGAACCTTATACTTTAAGAAACCTACTTTTCACATCATAGAATAGAGCATGGAAACTGTCAAAGAGACAACAACCTGACCAAAGAGCAGCCAAGGATACCAATGGGTCTTCAACGCAGCGAGAAAATCCCGCATCTGGAGGCGGTCTTCAGCTAGCCCCTAAACATTAATATATACTATATGAGCAAAATGGACGGCACACTAAACTCCGAAGCATGCACTAAAATTAAAAAAAACACACAAGACTAACAAAGGCTGGAGGTTCCTGACTTGTGATAAGCGCAAAAATGCGGCGAGGTTGAACATGTGTGATCTACTCTATCCCCCTATACCTCTGGCCAATGTGGAATAAACACACAGCGGACATTTTTGAATTTTGTTTACCGGGACAATTTTGAATTTATGACCTAAAAAATCTTTAAAATGGTAATGTTTTACAGAATAAGTCTATTTTTTTACTGTATTAGTAAATAATTAAAAATGGACCAAATATTAAAAGAATACAGAATTCGAGACGCCCATCTCATCAGACCCTCATACATGTATATATTTGTTGATTACAACTGAAAGAATGCATATAATTTGTACCATATTCGTTTTTAAATCTCCTCTGCAATCCATTTTACGATATCCTATTTTGGTCTATTTGAGGAGGAAAACACAATCTTAAGTACACAACTTCATTTTCGTTTTCAATGTGATTATCAAGCAATCATTTTATTTTAGATGGGGATTCGAAAAATAAGAATCTAGACTCCTGTATTTTGCCAAAAACGTCAGGATAAAAAGAAGTCGTGAATAAATCTATGACTTCAAACTTCAAATAATACCTAGAATCAAAAAGTTGAAATCTAGAAACAAAAAAAATATTACGCAAATAAATTCCAAGCATAGATTAAAATTTTTATAATCCGACGTCACTTCCTCTCAACTCCCCCTTTTTTCCCCCAAAACCTCCCCGGTAATCAAAGGCTCCTTATGATGTAGGCTATTTTTCATCAATCAAAATCAGATATTAACAAGTTGGTGTTAATAATGTTTCAATTAGTATTATATCGTAGTCATTGGCGGATGAATATACAAACTGTTATCAAAGAAACAGTTGATTTTCGTCTCAGTGTTAATAGGAATGTTGTAATTTGAATGTTTTATTTATATAACTTCCTTACTGAGTTGTACAGCTGTTTGGAGCATGCAGGAAAGAATTGTATATATTTTGTTTTCTGTGCAGAGTTTCAGAAAATAAAGTTTTGGCGATATAAACATTCTTATAATTCAACCGAACTTATATCACTACTGAAAAATCCAAACACAACTCAACCTAGCTATACCCAAACTTTCAAATGAGTATATTTCTATTTGGGTGTATTATAATAATTTCAAATAATTGATGATAAAAAGAACTCCTGCTTTTATCTATTTCAGTTGATTAGAATTCATTTTGAAATAGATGCGATTAGTTCATAGAAATTTATAATATTAATTTATTTCTCTGTAACTTTTAATCATTTATATACGTAACTCATACGGTCTATTCGTTTTAGTTATCAAATCCAATATTCTTTTAAGCTATTTAATTTAATTTCCACTTACATTTTCGGCAAATAGTTTCTAATAATGAAAATAAAGAATATGTAATTTTATTTAAAATTAAACAATGAAACCTTGGTCAGTGAATATTTTGTGATAGATAAAATTTTAATTATTTTTTCTTCTATTCTTAAAAGAACTTATCTATGATCATCTACACAGAAAAAGCGCAAAATTTTTAAGAAATCGAAATTTATCCTTAAATTCTCATTGAAAAAAAAATAATTGAGATCAGATATATATATGAATTATCGTAATTTTCTCTCAAAGAAAACAGATTTAAAAATTAATTATAATAATAATAAATAGGGACTACATATCAGTTCAAAGTTTATTATGGAAGGTCAACGTTTTTGTATCAGAACTTTTGTCATGAATATTTATAAATTTGAAGGCCAGCAAAAATTTTGAGTCATGCTGTCCTTAAATTATGTACATATGTGATATTATTTCTTAAACAGCGTTTCAAAATAAAATCATAATTCGGGAGTTTAATAGGTTTAAATGCATTATTGTACCTCTATATTCTAAAATATTGTCCATTTATTTTGGAAATGGCGATCAGAGCACCAGAAATTCTCGGGTCATCAGGATGTTGAGGATAGAAATAACGACCCTATCAAATCTTAGGTCATGTCACCAAATACGGAAACATTACGTCACCATAGTAACAGAACTAAGACTTACAGAAATGTTCCATTTTTTAATTGTCCGTGTACTATTGGTATTATTAAGCCATTTATAATCATTTTCTTGACATTTTTATGGTTGGGGCGTGATTTATCAGAACACATTCGTTTTACTTTTAAAATAGTTGGGAACTTCTTCCATTTGAATATTTTTCGTAAAATATCATTTAAGAAACTGCAAATCCGTCACTTCGATGTGGTTTTTAACAAGCAATTTGTCAGATATTATATTAATTAAAAACGGCTTATATATTTATATTATTTAATTTTATTTGATGGCTGAAAATGTTTCCCATTCAAGTTATTGCTCGTTTGCGTTACATTAAAAATTCATTTGAATAAAACACGTTTTCTGGCAATAATCATAAGCGAATTACATCGTTTAATTCCACAATATTGAAATATTGTCTATTAGAAAATATGGTAAGCTACTTCGCTTGTATCATGTATACTTCAATTGTTTATTCATCCAATCACAAAGTGGCTACTGTTGAGAAGAATATTATCACCAGCCAATCAAAAAACAGCAAACCAGTCTGGAGGCGTGACTTATAAAGAGTTACCGAAACTTGATAAATAAGTAGCATTATAAGTGATTGATAACCCTTAACTTTCATTCCATGTGTTCTAAACAAATTTTATAAATCTGAGTGGTCAACTTGTGATAAATTGAACGGTGAAAACAACTCTTATTACAGACGTATTTTTGATTTCTTTCCACGTGTATCAGTTTGTACTCCGTTGACAAAGGAAACATTTTGAATTTCAAATTTCTGGAAATAATAGCTGATCGAAAAGTTATGGAGTAGAGAAGTGAACTAATAAAAAATTAACTAAAAGATTTTGTAGACGAAAACCATGTTGTTGGATAGCTTTATGAATGACAATACGACAACTCCGGCTTATCAGGCTAATTCTAGTATGGCTTCGATTCTAAACATGAATGGAAACGTCGCCATGGATAATTCAAGACAGTCCGCATTTGTCCTTAGTAGTCCACCACTAGCAGCTTTACACAACATGACAGAGATGAAGACACCTGCATCATCATCATCGTCAAATTTTTTTTCCCAAACAAATGGACCTACATCATCATGGAAACACTGTTTTAACAATGGAACTCCTCATGGAATTAACGATATATTGGGTAGACCATTAGGACTAACGGGTTTTAATGCAGCAGGGATGTATTTAAATCCCAGAGCAAGGTTTCCTAAACTTGCTGAGCTTCCAGGAAGACCTCCAATCTATTGGCCTGGTATTTTTAACGGGCCTCATGCATGGAGACCAACATCAGGTATGTATAATTATATTTTTTAATTTTCCTTTTCTCAATCTTTAATTATTATATTTATTGTTATTTGAATAAAATAATATACCACAAAAAATTCTGAGGATATTACATGTTACATTATTTCTAATAGATATTTTTATGTAAATGCTAATTTATTTTTAATTTATTATTATTATTATAATCATTATTATCATTATTATTATTATCATTAATATTATATTATTATTATTATTATTAACATTAATTGTCCTTGATGTTAATATGAAAAATATCTTCATCTACATCTGTTAAATCATTAAGTAACAGTTATTTGGTTCATTAATTTAAGCGAGTTAAAAGGCCATTGAAATAAATACAGCAAGTGAATTTAACACATGTAACATAAGAAGAATATATTTTATACTCCTGTTAAGTGTTTTTATGCTCATTTAATATTTTCGCCTATACATAGGTTATAACATGATGCTAGTTCCTCGTTTTTTATTATTATTATTATTATTATTATTATTATCATTATTATTATTATTATTATTTAATTTCTGTACATTTATAGCCAGACAGTAAAAAGTCATTCATTTTTGGTATTTTTTAATTTTCTCTTCAACTTTTTGGATTGTTGTTTTGGTTTTCAACATTTTAGGCCTTCAGCACAACTGATGAGTCGTAAATCGACGACATGTGTACATCTTGTGCATTAAAATTGATATCAGAGAATTGTATCTATCATTTTACAATAACTGACATTAAAGTATTGTATTGGCCAGAAATATTCATTTAATACGTAAACTTGAACAAAATTAAACAAAAACAAAAACAAAATAATTAGGACTTTAACTAAATGTGTATTAAAACATTAAACAAAACATGTTCTTCTGTTTATTAACTCCGTGAAATAATTAAAACAAATGGACCAAAAAAGCAAATTCACCGCCGGACGTATGGTTGTCCAGTTTTAAATTTGTATCCCCCTGTTTGTTTCCTGTGGAGAGCCAGATATTACCGATAGGTGCCGATTGTTTATACCTAATCAAATTAAAGTGTTGACTTTTAAATAAGATGTTTACTTGTAAATTTTTCATAACTCCCCACTTAGAATGTCTTTACATCTTTTAAACGGTTTATATTAACGATAAAATTTGTATGTGTATTTTTATCATGGAAAACGGATAAATTGAAATAGTTAAGCATTGGTCAACATAGTAGGCAAATTATAATATATTTTCAATTGATTCAATTTTTTAAATGGAAGCGCTTTAAAGTAGTTTATTTGATTTTAGTTCATATTATTATCTCAAAAGTACAACTTTATTCTGTTGTTTTCTCACATATGGTAGAAATGATTTAACGTCAAATTTTAAGTGTTGAAAAGCATGCAGAGAGAATATACTAAATTATCGTTTTTGGGGAGTGTTGAGAAAATGATATTATTTATAATCAGACCTTGTTTATTTTCTTGTAGTTCAGATATGTTTTTGTAACTTAAATAAACAGGTCTGTGAATAATGTACCGTTCTTTTTTTCAAGGATGCATGATGAATTAGTTGAGTACCTGTAAAAATCTGCTTTCTTCCTCTGTGTACATAGTTTTAAGTTTTCTAACTGTGACAATATCACCAACAGTTACATGTATATGTGGTTTTTTGCGTTTACTTTTTTATGCTATTAAAAATTCTATTTTCTGTGGAATCAAAATATTCTTTTAGAAGTAAATTACAAACGACTTTTTCATATTACCGATTAACGTGAATTGCTACAATTATTGTTTAAAAAAAACACAAATTTTAACCTTTTTGTAACCGAGGAAAAGAAACTATTTTCTATTTCCGAACAATATATTTAGCTCAAAATTGTATTTATAACAAAATTAAATGCCGTCCATATTACTTCAAACGACAGCAATAATATCACAATATCATTCATAATAAAGTGCTTTAATTCAATTATTTAATACAAATAACGATGTACTTGTCATGTAAAATTGTTAAACTGTCCCCCGATAATTCTTGTTATCTGATAAAATAAGTGTTCCGATCCCGTACGGAAATTGAAAGAAGTAAATCATAATTCGCTATCATAAACTGTAAACGGCTTTATTTACTGATAACGTTATATAACTGATTATTGTAAAATTAATAGGATAATTTTCTAATTTAGCTACTGAAAGGGATTACTTTCTAGATTGTTTCTAATTACATTTGGTGATCAGTAAACAGAGTTATCGAACTTACTATTAATACAGCTGCAAAGGTCCCAAGCAATACATTGTTAACGATTAATGAACAGTCAAGATTTAACAATATCATTTCTTTTTGAAGATAAAACAATCTTTTCCTTTACAATAAATAATATTCTCTTTATTTTTTCGAAAAAAATTGTAAAATAATAACGAATATTTCTTGTGCACTGGCACAATTATCAATCTAATGTTAAACGAACTGAAAATTATCCGACGGCGGACAAAAAAAACATAGGATCCTTGTCTGCTACTGTCTTGGATCTTTTATTATTGACGTATACCCCATATCGTTTTATTTTTACACTATTAGATTCCATGAGATTCAAATAAAATTAACCTAAAGAGAAGAACATACATGTATAATTCATGATGGTGTGTGTTACGAACAACTTCATGAAATCTATTTAAGGCAATAATCTTATAAAATGAATGAATTCTAAAGTAAGATATGTTACCAGTACGTGTCAGGGGTATATTTGAAGGCGATTTATTTTCCTTATATGTAATCACATACAAAGCCCAATCTAACGTTTGACTTCCTGTGCAAGACAAATCTCATGGTAAATAGAACGGGTTTTAAAAATTGGCGCAGATAGTAGGATCGACCGTGGTTGTTACAAACTATTCGTATGGAATCAGAGAAGGACAGAAAATCCATAATATTATTTGTTCAGCATTTCACGAAACACTTAGTCCTTTTTTTTTTTAGTAAAATCCATTGTCAAACTGTCAACCTTTTTTCAAAAGCTATGTTTTTCCGAGCGGCGTGGTTGTTTGGGAGATTTATGGTCGAATTAAAAGATTTATTATCAAGGATTTGTACAGAATTATTCGAAGCATTGAATGAAATAAATATCCATTTATAGACCTTCTAGCTAGAACTTTGCTTAAGCATTAAAGTATACTATTAAGATAAAAAGCTGGGTTTTTTTCAAGGTACACGCACTTGCTTATTTGGTACAAAATGTTCTGAGCAAACATTATCGTTTTATTTGCAGATGTAAGAGTTGAGTAAAGTTTTGATTCATGCGAATTAAATTTAAAATTGACACTACACCTTATTGTTATTTGATAAAGTTGAAATTCTGAAGGTATAAAATATTGAATTATGGTATTTTTTTAAATTAAACTAACCAACATACGACTTATATGCTCCCTATCAAAATTGAATTATTTTTTTTTCCAAAACAGAATAGCAGTGATACAAGTAGTTTTCCCTCCCTTTTTATTTTTTTTACCAAAACGAAAATTTATTTCTTATTTGTAAAGGTTTGTGACGTAATAAAATATCATTAACCTAGTACAGTTTGACATAAATTAATGTCTCTGTTATCAGAATTTTGATAACATTTGGAAATTTGACATTATATAGAATGGGAGAAAAAGCCTATATACAAAAACTCATACCAGTTACATTTTAACTACTGTAAATTCAGAAATTATTGCGTGCATTTATTTTTGCGATTTTGCCATTTTAGACCAAAATGCGATTTTATTTTTTGCGATATTGAGAAAATAAGATTCATTCATATAAAAAATTCCGAAATGCGAATTTAAATTATTGCGGTTACAACCCTGTCGCATTTATCGCAATAATTTGCGAATTTACAGTAAAAGTAGTTCACAATGGTTATTCATATAGAAAAAGATGCTAAAGTACATTAAGAACTAATTTCTGTTCACTTTTCCTTAGCATTAATACTTAAAATCATACATGCAAATACATAATAAATGTAAATGAAACACAAAATATGTTGCTTGAATTAGTAATGCAAATAAAATCTTAACATGCATCCTTAAAGGGACGGGGTTAAATATTTCAAAATAGAATAGGGTCAGATACATTAAGCCTTCCATAAAATTATAATTTCTAACAGCATAATCAGCTTTTCAAGTGTACTTTATGTATACTTAAGTATATAAAAAAAACATTATTTATTTTAGCTTCCGGTGTAGTAATGGATAAAGACGGGAAAAAGAAACACACAAGACCAACATTTTCTGGTCAGCAAATATTCGCTTTAGAGAAAACGTTTGAACAAACTAAATATTTAGCAGGCCCTGAAAGAGCAAGATTGGCCTACGCACTAGGCATGTCAGAAAGCCAAGTAAAGGTTTGTATTTTTTTTTCTTTAAATATATACATGTACAGTCCAACCTGTGTATAAAGGACACCGACGGGACCAAATAATTTTGCCCTTTATGAGCAGGTGCCCTTTATACATAGTTAAATTTTACAAATTTTGTTAATAACGGGGACATTTTCCAAGTGCCCTTTATAAACAGTGATTTGCTATATACAGGTGTCCTTTAAGGCGGGTTTGGCTGTATTATGGTGCATGTTGGTTCCTTATCAATAAGGTTAAGGAATAGATGATATACTGAAAATATGAATACATGTTTTGATATTAAGTTGGAAACCCTTTTTTAAAATACAGTGTAATTCGGGCTTGTGATAAAACTGGCGTTTTTGTGGACTGACTGCAATGTCTTAGAGTATTTGGAATAAAAACACGCCAATCTCTCTCATTCATAACAATTGGATATTTTCAATGTTTTATAATATTCAAAGTAAATCAAAATTTGGGTAATATGATTCTATAAAATATTTCCCGTTTGATGTGTGTGTTAGATACATACAATTATGGTTGAAAAATCAGCACCGAACTTATATTCGCTATGAAAGAGATTGAAAATTAAATAAGAGCGGATTTTGAATGAATAATTAACAGAGTAAGGAAATAATATTACAGCCAATCACATTCTTGGATTTTTTAAAATAAAACATAATAATGAGAATATTTAACATTACCAGCTGTTATGCATGAGAGAAATATAAGCATACCAGCTGTTATCCATGAGATACATATAAGCATACCAACTGTTATGCATCAGAGACATATAAGCATACCAGCTGTTATGCATGAGAGACATATAAGCATACCAGCTGTTATGCATGAGAGTCATATAAGCATACATCATTAAGGAATCGAATGATACAATGAGTTGTATATGCAGCTCTTTCCAAACGATAATATCACTAACAAATCTATTTCTGCTAGATCTAAAAAAAAGAGCTACCAGAAAATATTCAAATGGAAGAGTATTACTTCTTTGAAAAATTTAAATGTTTGTTAATAATGCTTAAAGATTCCACCCTAAGTGTTTATTTGTCATTTACATAACATAGACATTTTCCGTGAAAAGTAAAGAGTATCTCCCTCGTGCATAGCTCTGTGCACGTGCTCAGATGCATTTGGCTTCACCCTTTCGGCCATCTTTAGCAATTATGAATTTGCTCCGGCTTCAAATTTTGGGATTACTGTTTTGGTTTTCAACATTTTCATCCTTCAGCACAACTGATGAGTCGAAAATCGACGAAACATGCGCACATTGTGCATCAAAATTGGTATCAAAGACTTAACCGTAACAAGGGGAGCAAATATAACCTTACTGAACCAGTTGGATACAAAAAAAGAGCCCTAGTGGTAAAAGAAATTTAAATGTATATAGAGGTACAAGTTGTGCCTGTTGAACCTGTTAATCTTGGGAACCGTAGAACTACATGTTAAGTTTGAATAAATTTCCAAATCTGACATGTTACGGTCTTGTTAACACCCCGCTGTGTCGTATATCTACGGACAACAGAAGTGGCAATTGACGTTGTGATTTATATAGGTCTGTCCACGGGTACTTAATATTGATCGAATTATCGGAATTTCTTTTATAAGGTTCTTTTGTTAATTCAATAACTCTTAGTTTTTAATGCCTCATTTAGTCTTCAGTCTAACGCCTAATATAACGGACAATTGTATTGGTCGGCAATTTGAACGCGGTATGACTTCATGGCTGTTACGTGATAAATTCGACTCCTGTGGTGCACCTGCAATGATTCTTGATAGGTTTATGTTCTGCCAAAAAGCAGTAAATAAAAATATAAGCATTGTATTCCAGTCATGTCAGATAATATATTCGTTCTTGTCTATATCAGTATTACTTTTACTCAACTGATATACTATATACTGATTATTATTAATATTTTTTTAATTTCTTTATCTGAATTTCTTGGCCCTTATGGATGTATAATAATAATAGTACGAAAAAATTGATTTGAAAAAAAATAACCAGAGGAGAGCGTTAAATTTGTATTGTTTCTTCTTTTTTTTGGAGGGTGGGGGAGGATCTTTTTTTTTTCCTTTTCTTTATATTATGCACAGCAAACTAACGCCATAATCAAAGAGAATCTACAAGCAACGACAATTTTTTTTAATTAATACACTTAGAGTTATATTTTGAGGTACTTGGGTTACGTATTTACGTAGTATCATCTTAAAGAAAATGAGCAATTTAAATATTTCAACAAGTTGAAAAGATATACTTAGATTTAACTTTTGATCTTTTTCGAATTAAATTTACTATCCCCCTGACAGTTCTGTGGATATTTTCCCTTGTTAATTTGGTGTGAAATGCACTATGTCTTGATGAGAGTAAATGATTGTTTAATGGTAAATTAAACAGATTTTAAACATGAAAATGTTAATTACAAACGAATGTCTATTAATTTAACTTTATGATGCATCTACAGTTAAACAATCATTAAGATGAGCCTGCATTTTATTTATACAAGCTCCGACATCAAATGGTTGTTTATTTTTGTTTATAAGAGTTGATGGCCGTAATTTTGTATTGATGATTTTTCATTCTTACTGATGAACACCTGATATTTTTGTCAAATATTTCCGCCAATTTTGTTAATTTCTAGCTTCTTGTTTTTGAGGGTTAGATTTTTTGTAAAAATGAATTAGAAAATAAGCCAAGTTTTCAATATATTGGTTTAGTTAAATAATAATTTCTTCTTTTTGGACTTTTTTGCACTGTTTAAAAAATGGTCTCACATTTACCTTTTGGGTTTTTGTTCGTTCGTTTGTAAGTTTGTGGTTCTTTTTATTTTTCGGGTCTTTTTCGAACTCCATTGTTGTTTTGGTTTTCTACATTTTAAGTCTTGAGCAGAATTGATGAGTAGTAAATCAACGAAATGTGCACATTTTGTGCATCAAAATTGGTTTCAAAGAATTTTATTTAATTAAATAACTATTTTAGTTACTTATCATTAAATTTTTAACGAAATTGGAATCCTTGAACCGGATGTAGAATAAGTCTACTTAAATCACAGAATCTTTCATCCGTTGTTTGGTATACTTAACTAATTAATTCCTTTCGAGATTATTTATGACGGTAGGGATAATATTATCTAACATTCCAAAAATGAGGAAATGATACCTTGACAATTACCTAAAATTATGTCTTTGATTTTGAATATCTTATTTATCCTGCTCCTCTGACTTAAGGAGCACCAAAATCTGTTATTACACACCTATGAGCGGCGTTGTTTGATATTTCATAAGTAAGTTATCATTCTTCATGAATGGATCATTAACCATTGTTAACTTTTAAAACTTTATCATCAAATTTCTCTATCACTCTTTATAAGTAAATTAAAATCGATCGGGTTATGTAAATCAAATTCACATCAAATAAACTTTCAATGAATCTTCAATGTGTTGTTTAATGTGATTAATTAACTTTTATTAGAGGTAAATGGGAAATAGTTTGAATATAATTTTAAAATACTAAGTTTTTAAGCTTTTTGGCAAAAATTATACATTTAATGAAATGTTTAGTTTTAATGTAAAGAAAAACTGTACAAGTTAGTCCACTAAAAGATTTTATAAGTTTGCTTATTGAACTCCAGCTGTTAATAAATGATACATATGCTTTTTTTTTTGTTTTTTTTTGTTTTTTGTTTTGTTTTGTTTTGTTTTGTTTTTTTTGGGGGGGGGGGGGGTGAGCGGGGATCAATAAAAAAGTGGACATTCTTTACTTTAGATTACTACAATTTTTTATTAGTTTTGCTCTTTTTCTTCTGTCATATGATCAGATTGGCGCGCCAAAAAAAAAATTAAAAGATTTTTGTTTTCAATTTTTGGAAATTGACATTTATATTTATGTCAGTTTGTACTGACTAACATTAATATACATGCGCAGTACAATATTTATTTCATTTTTATGATGGACAAATGCTACATTTTACGACAGAATATGGTTTAATTCGTACAAATTTAAATATAATGTTTGCATTTGATTAATTCCAAAAATAGCAAACCATATATTTGTGGAAAAGCAAAAGCCGTCGTACTTAATCAATTTGGCCAAGGAAGTGACATTTAAAAAAAAATTCAATAATAGAATGATAAAAGGACATTGCACTTTTTCCAGAATTATTCGAAAATCCTGATATTAAACTTTATTAATAACTGTAGTGATCAAGAAGAGTTTTATTAAAGACGCAAAGCCGAAGTAAAGCGTTCGAATGAATAGACTTTCTTAGTTTAGTTGGACAATTAAATAAACATATCTATATATTTCAGTCGTTAAAATTATTGACATGAATGATATTGAGTACAGATTTTATATTTATGTTATCCTCAAAGATTTGGTTTTATTTTCGCATCAATTTTTGACGATTAAAGAAATCTTGGTCATCAAAGCGTTTGTAAACCTATCACACAGATGTCTGAAACAACACAATACCTAAGCGCCATTTGTACGTTGACAATTGACATATCTTTTCATTTTATCCCTTCAAATGAACTATTTAGTACTATTCTATAGGATCTAAACCACTAAATACTAGAAGAATAAACTTTTATTGAAAGTCTAAGGTCTTAATTGTTCGACAATTTTGTAAAGTTACTGCTTTAAAATTTGTACTTCGGAATATTTCATACACTAATGGAGGTTGCCTAGATTTAATGCCAGTGATATCCGCTTCTATTTCTTTTGGGCTAATCATGCACCAAACCCATCCGGTTACAGATAAAATTTGCACCGTGAAACTTACAGGTTTATTTATATGTCCCAGGTCATTTTAGTTTTATGCATTTTCAAGTAAAATTATAAAAAGTGACATATATACGAAACCAAAACAGACATATTATGAATATCTATTCTAAAATTTAGTATAAATTGAAGTACATTATGTATGTAAGTATGCATATTGAGGTAACGGTATTAGGGGATTGTACAGCAATGGAGAATTGTATCGTGACCACACCTTGTTGGCTGATGGAAGATCTTTTGCTTTGGAAGTGCTTCAACTTTTTTTCTGTGCGTTTTAAGGGTTTTTTATGGTCGATATTTAGTCCAAATTCCAATTCATTCTTAATATTTGGCAGAACAATAATGTTTGATAATAATGGCTTCAGCCTTGAAATATTATTTCATTGTTTCATAGTTTCAAGTAGCTTATTGCAAGTGAGATTATACAACACGTATTGTGAGTTAATAGCAACATGCAGAAATAATTAGATCGTTTTCTCTGGGTATAAAGAAGTGCCTTTATATACTTTGAATTTTTTCCCCAGTTTTCCTGCGAATCGTGACTTTAATAATTTTTTCATAATGAAAATACTATGTATTTTTGGACTTTGACAAGGAATTTAAAGAATTAACGGCATATTGGATAACAGAACAAAAAGTTGTTTTATAGAGAGAAAAAAACCTCTACGATGCGAAACAGGTTGGATCTCTGTTAGATTTTTTTTCTGTTTGTCTTTCTTTCTTTCTTATGATAATAATATGAGCTCACGGGAATTTAGAGGATTAAATATTGAAATAATTATAATTAGACTTTTAGAAACAACTGTAGTGCAAAATGTTATTTTCAGAACAACAGATATCTCTGATCTATCAGAAATTTGAAACAAGAGAATTTAAGATAACAAAATTTTATTTTAATTATATTTTTTATATATGTATTTATTTTGAATGCGTCCAAAAGTAAGTGTGACCATATATAACTGAATCAATGACGGAACTGACCGATCTGAAAATAAAAGGCGGCAGGAAAAGTTTCTAGTTTAATTTGTCACTATTCTTTCACGGAGGGGTAATTAACCGTGAAAACTAATGAAAATAGAAGGGTTACTGACGATTGGTTAAACATGAACAGTGAAGACGAAATTAATATATGAGTTGTGTAAAATTTCATTAGGAACAATCGAATATATAGTTCCTTAATTATGTGATGAAGTGCGCAAAGCCATTTGAGCTTAGGAAGATGAATTATTAGCAAACACACCAAACGTAAGTTGTTTGAATAAATTCGACTAGCGAATTTCAATAAATGGGAAATTTCTATGGTAAATGATCGTTCATTCGAATTGGATTAATTTCAGAAGCTGCAAAGTTACAAATCAGCCAAGTGGCTTTTTATTGTTTGTCAGCCACGGATCATTATCCAAGCTGCGTCATAATTCGTTTCTTTGTGACTTTGGCTGTTAATAGATTGAACGGTCGTGTTTGAACATTAACGGTGCATGGGAAGAGAACAATAATATTAAAGATTTTATATAATTATAAAGGCTTAATGTCTCTGTCTGGTAATGAGAGTCCATTACAGCCCAGTTATTTATCTGTTTACTTCAATTGTTAATTTCCTCTGTATTCTTTGGATATTTTAGGGATTATGGAAATCGGGATAGAGGCAGCAATAAATTAGCTGTTAAAAAGAAAACCAAAATACTTATTAAAAGTTAAAAGTTCTCAGCGTAATTGGTTTAATTAATCTACATGAAGTACCGTTGCTTCTTCTGTTATGTCTTTTTGGCTTCAGTGCTCTCTATTTTTTGAATATAGTTTTGGCTTTCCAGAGTTTTTTGGGTCCTGTTGAAGGCCGCATCGAGTGCAGCAAGCGCTTTTAGGAGCATCTTGATCTCACAGAAAAAAAGCTTTCACTTGTAACCGAAGGATAGAAACACGTACCATGCAATTTGCACATGCAAGCTTCAATGTTTTGAATATAGTTTTGGGTCCTGTTAGAAGGCCACGTCGAGAGCAGCAAGCGCTTTTAGGACCGTAGTGATCTCAGAGAAAAAAGCTTTCACTGGTTACCAAAAGATAGAAAGACGTACTGTGCAATTAATCTGCACATGCAGGGTCAAGACGACATTTCATCAGTCTCTGATATAGTATTCGTCTTGGACACTTAAACTGTATATTGCAACAAAACAAAACTTAAACAATATAATTATGCCTGTGATCGCTTTACGGCTTGGCCACTTTTTTTATTATTCTAGTGGCTTTTCAAAGTTTTGGCTAAGAGTGTACCTGATGAAGATTTATTCAGAAATGCAAAGAAATTTTATTTTACTACAGCTGAGTCGATACCTCACCTACTGGACTGTCCCCTAAGCATTCATTACTTTTGTAATAATCCGGAAAAAACTCTGACCTCACCCATCAAATTGTACGAAACTGGCCATCTGACGTCAGAGGAATTCCAGACTGCTTTGATACTGGCACTGGCACGTGTTGTAATTTTCAGTTGATAACTGATTTTGAAATCCTTTCCGTTTTAGTTTTACAATTTTGCCCCAAAAGACCCTATTCACAACGAAACATTCGTTCAAAAATTTTAGAAGTATATTCTTTGGTTGTGTAATTAGGTATTTGAAAAAAACAACCTAGACATTTAGGGCATACCTACTTTTGTTTGTTTTAGAGTTATGACAGATTAAACAAATCCCCTTTGCACATCAAATGCTAATGACGGTTTCACACACATTCATGAAAATCTAAAAGTAAAGTCTATACCGGAGAAATCTTTATAGAAGAAAATGTTTTATTATTTCAAAGTTTGGACCAAACTTTTCCGTAAACATTATATACATCTTCATTATCACTGCTATCTATTTAACCAAACACGAATAAATCTACTCGACGACAATTTACCAAAGAAAACTTTGCTGGGTGTTATGTTTAATTATAATTAACTCCAGTTTTTAGCAATTCCGACATATCTGTGTGATCGGTCTATGTTTGTGATGCATGTATTTTGTCTTCTTAATTGGCGTATGCATGTCTGAATATTTTGGTATTGTATCTAGTAAAATTGGAATTCCCGGATCGTCCTATGGGAATTGTATTTCTTATTCGATTATCAAAGTGAAATTGCGAATTTTCATTTCAAATTTTAAAGATGTTGAAAAATGGGACATACGTTATAAGCAGAATGTATATAGGGAAGACATAACATCTTTATAGGATTATATTCCCTCGTTTTATAAGAGCTATCTATTATTTGAGAGAACAAAATGTTAACAGTGACGTCAATTCCTGAATTACTTTTTAAGCCACGCCAGTTTTTTGCAACAACAAAAATCTACCTTTTATGAATACCACTGCGGTTCTCTATACACTAATGTTTTCTTCGGCTTTTATTATTCTACGCCCAAAAATGCAAAATTGTTTTTTTCAATCATCCTTTTCTTAAACCTCTTTATAAATTTGATTATGTATCAAGGGGAGACAACCCTCCATCCAGTGCGGTGTAAAGTCATTAGAACTGAGCACAGAAGACCTTTGAACTTGTTTTTTTACCTGTATTATTTAACCTTTTCTTTGTTTCACTTGTTTTGTAATTGTATATAATTACGTTTTCGTCACAAGTCAATTGATTTATATGGCAATAAAATTTTGAATTTGAATATCATCTAAAAAGGGAGATAACTCATAAAGCAAAACATTCCCCGTTTCCATTCTCTATTAAATTTGAAATACTCTGTCGTAATATAAATTCACATAGAGAAGGTTACTTATGTTGTAATGTAAAAACTGCGCAAATCTTGCCCCCCCCCCTTTTTTCCATAGAAAATAAGAATCCAGAAACCGTCTATTGAAAATTTATTGTTTTTTTTTAAAAAAAAAAAACTATTTTTTACAATTTATTCAATATATCGTAATAAAACCACATGATAATAAGCATTGAGACTATTATTTTAAGGCCATAATCGTTTACTTTCCTTTTATTTAACGTATATCAATATTATAGTACTAATCTTGGAATTTACTTATCACAATATAAATTTTTTACAAATGATGAAAAATGTTTGAAAGCCGCTATTTGTATGGGTAATTTGTTATTTTCAAAGTCTATTGATGGATTTGTCATATTTATACACACCTGTTGCCTCAGAGATCGTGCCGAATTAAACATAAATCGTTTCTTTATTGAAAAACATACACATGAAATTCACTTCAGATGAAATATAATTTGTTAATAATAGAATCAAATACGGAAATTACAAATTTTCCGCACATACAAAATAATTATATTCATATAAATACAATATATTTCTTTGGTTCTTTACTTAGTACACCTTGTTTCATTCGACTTATAGAACTTTCTTCATGGTCTCAATTGAACTCTTGTTTTTGTATTTTTGTAGAAATCATCTGTGTATCTCAAAACGATGTGTTTGTTTTTCCTTTGATAAAAAACACTTTTTTATCACACAATTAAAAACATAAACTTTCAGTTTCACTAATTTCTATCATGTTTTATTTGATACATATTAGGCCTAATAATGGTCTTTTTATCCGTATAATAACTTGCAGGATGTCTCAAAACGTTTTGATGACTAAGAAATTGTATTTAGAATTTATTGTTTGTCCAAAATAATTAAGAGAAATATCCTTTTATTTTGAATTTTATAATGTACAAAAATATTTGTCCCTTTATTAATATTTAAATTATCCATGGGTATTTATAAAGAACTTTTAGCAAGCTTTATAGGACAATGGACAATACAGCTTAATTATATTTTTTACAAGTATTGTAATTCTGCATCTGTTATGTTTGAGAATGAGATTATTTCCTATTTATTTATCTGTGAGTAAGTATCTATATATGTTTTTGGGAGTGAAATAATTAAATGGGCCGGTAAAGTTGATATAGTAAAATGTATATCTTCATAAGTATTTATTTTTACAATTTAAACGTATTTTTTTTCTCTTGAAAAATGCAATTCATGGTTAAAATTTACTGTTTGGTTGATAAGTAATTTGTCAAAAAGTAATTCACAATTACTAATCAAATTGCTTAAATGTCAACAAATTGTAGATTTCAACTGTTTCATTTGTATGTAAATCAAATTTTTTTATTGACAAAGACAATCAGGGGACGCTATGCCTGCAAAATATGTTTTAATTTATTTCATTTTAAGTTCGAATGATACACATTCAATAAATAAATGTATTGACTAAGAATTAGTAGATTGTTTGTATTCGTGATGTATTGATATTAGCCATGATCAGCTAGGAATAAGACCGTAATATGATTTCAAAGTCTAGAATAAAAGAAAGATTTATAGGCTGTTATCATTGGTAACAATTTTTGGGGTATAGACGTTGAAGCCAGTTAAAGATATCAGAATGATTTTAAAGTGTGAAAATATTACAAATTAATTAAAATATATTTGTTAGTTATTGTTCTCTACATAGTTACCCAAAAAAGGGGGGAGGGGTATAAAAAACAATTTCATCCGAAAAACCCTAATAGGTCCTATATTTGATGTCGATATTGGAGACCCAAAGTTAGAATTTATTAAAATGGGACAGTTTGTAAGATGCACTTAGATTTTTTTTTATAGATTTTCCATTTTTTTTAAGAGATAATTTTAATTTTCTTTTTTTCGTTTTTCCAGGTATGGTTCCAAAACAGACGGACAAAGTGGAGAAAGAAACATGCAGCTGAAATGGCTACAGCAAAAAAGAAACAGGAACAAGTTGAGGACATGGAGGGAAACTCGGATATGGACGAGGATACTTCGGACAGTTCCGGAAAACTAAACGATCATTTGAGTGATTATCTTGATTCTAATTTATCGTAGAAAGTACAAGAATCTCGTTTGCAATGACAACATTATATAGTGCTATCAGGAACGGATCCGTCAGAGTTGATGGAGGAATATAATGAAAAAAAGTTGCAATAAACATTTTGAAAGTTGCGCATTGTATCACGTGATCATTTACCGGCACACGTGAGAACAATTTGAATAACTTTCCGTTCAGCAATACCATTCATGGAGAGAATTTTCTATGAGAATCACTGATTTTATATTTTGAGTATTTCGCTTTGACTGTTTCGAAATAGTTTTATATTTGTCGGTGGTACTTGGTATTTGTCTTCGTACTAGTTAATTCTAAAATCAGACTGACTTAGTGTACTATATTGGTCGTTCAGTATTAAGAGCGTCATTTGGTGCCATGACCAAAGGGAGGAATGTGGTACTGCCAGAATTTGTATCTCATGATATTTGAACTTCTTTTATGATGTCATGTGATCATACTGCTTTATAGGTATTCTGGGTAAATAAGAATTATTGTAAATTATAAGCGCGTTTATTATAAATTGTACAAATGTTTCAAATGATAGATATCTATGAGTCGTACTTTTCCAAATATCATTTTTACAGTATCAATGTGACTTGCAATATTTAAGTTGTAATACCCTGGATTGTATTAGGAACGCGACTTGTGTGCTGTTTTATCATTTCGTACACCTGCATTTTATCTTCCTATGAACATTTTACGAAATTTTAAGGGTTCCTAAATCCCACAATAGTCTTTTAAATTCGGTTCAATATTTACTTTTTACTTAATTATATCCATATTTCAGCCAATATACCTGTTCAAGCTCTGTTATTTGAAATCTGATAAGCTATATAAATGATACAAGAGTATTCGTGATTTAGGCTATACTGATACCTAATTCACATGTACGTAATTTTAAACAAAGAACAAATACTTATTGACAAACGTAATCGTTTCTTTTTACTCATGATAAAGGAATTACATAAATTTGTACAATCATTAAAGAAACTTTTAGAATGTAGTAACTAAAAATGAATATAGTAAATTTAATTTGATTCAACTTATAATTCAGTTTTGTTCCTCTGAAATAATGTCTTTAGGAAACCCATTTACAACTTACTTCCCTTTACTTGGATATTTTACTTCCGGCCTTTCATCTACAATATATTTCCTTATTCTAAAATATAATTTCTAAGAATTTATTTTCCCTTTTGAGGGAATCTTGTACAATCAACTCCAATTGTGCGTCATATTTTGTTTTAATAAATTTTGGAAATATGCAAAATGTTCTAATTCTAACATTTGAGCTGTATGTGTTTATAAAGTTTAATACGGACTTTTATATTCAGTTGTGGCCTTTACGTGGCCTTTACGTGGCCTTAGACCGAACCAGTAATTACACCAGTGTCCAATAAAAGAGAGTAACTCCCGGCCTGAATTTTTGTTAAGAGTCCCATTTTTGAAAATGGAAAAGGTTTAAATTTCTTCATTTTTTCTCCTTTGCTGTACAATTTTCGTTGTCTTTGTTTTAAAAAAAATTAAATTTCATGCAATTATTCAATTTGTTTTTTATATTATATAAAAGATTTGTATAAGTTTTAGAAATTTGAGAAATAAATTGTTAAAACTAGTCATATACATTTAAAATAAGTTTTTTCCGTAAAATGGGACTCTTTTCAATTGTAGAAAGCATGTTCAAACTTTGTATCTATCCTGCTAAATATGAAAGGCCCAAGAACGAAAAAAAAAAACCCAACTGCAATCAATTTCAGACGTCATAGAGTCATATATACCTTAAGCTTTAGATTCCAATGAAAGGTCGACCCTTTAAATGTTGGTACTTTATTTTCTTACAATGAACTTTAAGGGAAATTAAGTCTGTAAATAGATTTAACCTCGAGTTGGACCAAAGAACGTTAGTAGGGCCGTCTATTCAAACTGCCGTTCAATAACAACTACGGCTTTTCAATATATCAGCCAATATTGACAGAGGAAAGCTTATATTCATTAGTGTATCATTTATCAGGATTTAGCTATCAAAAGCTTATTTAGCTCTCGCCACCTTCAACAGTACTCCAGGAATGTGCAATGTGCCGTGTTGTTTCGTTATCTTGGATAAGAAAGGAAATACATTTCTTGCTGTGTTTAAATCTTGCCACTTTTCAACCTGACTTTGAAAAATTGCTGGAAATTATAAATTTATGCGAACTTTTTATGGAATAAAAAATACATTTGTTACTTGTGAATAGGTTGAATACAATGGCAATAATAAAAAGTAGCTTTTTATCTTTAGATAAAAATATTGATAATTCACATTTAGAAAAGTAATTGTAAGAGTTTTATTTAAACTTACTTTTTATAATTTTTTTTTCTAAATTTTTTTTATTCATTTTTCATGATATGGGATTGTTATGATGGTGGTTTAAAATGTATTTTAAATTTTAAAACTGGTTCTAACCAATAAGAAATCGGTTTAAAACCAGTTTTATGACAATGTACAAATATTTATTTACAGTTTTGCAGAAAAATGTATTGTAGTGCAATAATAGCAATAAAATAATGAATGTTTATTTATTTTTTCAATAAATAACAAAATATGTCTAGACTGAGATGAAAATTGTTTCTTTTAATAATAACAGCCGTTTTATATTTAGAATGGATATTTCTTTCAAAAATACATATATTCGAAAGAAACGAATATTTTATTATTTTGTGAATTCAAACAACGTGGTAATAGTAGTTAGACAGTCACTGACATAGGTTGTTTAGACCCTAAGAAATTAAAACTGCCACAAATTTTCTCCGGAATAGATGATTTTGTAATATTTCTTATCTGGAAACAGATAATATATTGTATATGTGACAGATGTAAATTTTATTAAAAGTGGATTATAGCAGTGAAATTTGTTTTGTCTTCATTAGTACCCCTATGAAAAGGCTATATATTATTTCGTGTGAACAAGAACGAGATAACAAAGATGTATTTTTAAGCTTTGACTTCCCTTAAGAATGTTCCTTATTTCCCCGTAGTCCATTTTTGTGCGAGCTGTACTACACACGGGGGGGGGGGGGGGCAACTTCCTATATAATGGTACGTCACAAATAGGGTCTATGTAGGGTCATTTAAAATATGGGAAAGGCATAATACTCTTAGAAAAATTATATGGTTAAGTTATATTAATAAACTAATAAAATTCCGTTCGAACTATTTGTAAAAAATACAGTTAGAAAATATATGAATAGGGTGGGATTCGAAAATGTTGGCCGCACATCTGTACCATAATAAGGGCTTAGTGACCCCACCCCCCTCCCCCCATCCCTGGTAGAAGACTTCGATCTAAATTGACAAGGATTGCCAGTTTTCCTGTCGTATATCTCTCCGTCTTCCTCGGCCACATCCAAATAGAAAGTGGTGTAAAATACCAATAAACCAATCTTTTCCGGTATTGTTTGTTACGTCACCCCTATCTAATTAATCGGACTATATATCGCTGGGTCACTTGTTTTTAGAAGGTTTGGGGTATAAAACAAAATTTAAAAAAAACAACATTTAACAAAACGATCATAGGAAAAGCCAAAAAGTTAAAAAATAAAAACAACGCAATAAGTCACTTTTAAGTTTTTAAGTCGATTTTTTATTTTTACGAATGCATCACATAAAAGAAATAAAAGTAATAAAGAAACAATTTCTAAAATATTATTGGACTAATAGTACAAAATAATAAATACAAATAGAATAAAAGAAAGATGTTGTTATGGTTTGTCATACATTCCTACAATTTTTCCACAAATGCCTCTTAAGCGGATCGAATAACCTTAAATATTTGATCAATAAAGATATCCATTTCTTATTTTCACCAATGACTTTTCTAATTTGTATCAATTGCCGCCTCCAATTAATTATCTTCAATTTGGGGTCATTAATCATCTATTTAGCAACAAAAGACGCTGTCAGTTACACGTGCTCAACATGGTCTGCAGGCTATTCGAGTTTGCCCTACTGCTTAAGGTCGTCACTCCTTCAATTGAAAATCCCCAGCGCATCGATTTTACCGCTGTTTTCATGTCTGCACCTCGAATGACAAATAAAGAAAGCATGGTGTTTCATTCCCTTAAACAGATTATGGCCGGTTTACTTTGATCCCATTTGTTAATGGCTTTTTATATGGCATGGCAGATGAAGCTTGTCTTCCTATATGTCAGCATCCTTTTTCAACGAACCATTACGGATTACAAATATGTCATGTTCGGGTTTTAATTTCAAAAGAGTGTTTTATGAACAAACATCCTTGGGATCTCATCATAGCTCATGGATATCACCTCCGTCGCCATATCGGTGTATGTCACTCTCCTGTTTAGAGAACAGAAATCTATATCTGTCCATTCCCATTGAAAGATCCACAATGAAGTATGGAAGTACATTAATAACTGACAATTTTCACATTGAGAAAGAATGGAGTCTTTAAGTCATGAAAAAGATTGAAGTTATGTTGAATTCATCACCTTATCATCCTTGATTTATAGGGCTTAATTAACGATATTGGTTTTCTGAAAGGACTCCATAAATCATAAATTGATTATCTTTCCCTGTATTTATCTCTTTATGTGAAGTAAGTAATTGTTATAACTATAATTCCTAAGCTAAGAATTGTTGGAGATGCATAAAGAAATCGGATAGAGTTAATAGATTGGGTTAATTTAAACCTTTTGCCAATCATTGTAAAGATCACGTATCGGCTTTACAGTTAAAAGGTGAAACGAACAACACTAGAATGCTTTGATATAGATAATCAAGATCAATCATTCGATTTTCATTTAAAATTTAATGTTAAACAGTTCAAATGGGATAAGTGAAAGTTTCATTATGGCTCTATTTTACCCTGTGAGTGTTAAAGAAACAATGGCGATTTATTGTGGATGATAAGAGCTTGGACCTACGTGACATGGTGTCCAGGATATTGTCAAGTTATAACAAATGTGGACTTCGGGTCAATAATAACTTTCAAATATTAGGTTTAAAATAAACTTAAACTAAGAAGTTTCAACCCACTCGACAGGATAAATGTTTAAAGATACGAAAGTTTAAGATCCCGAATTTTTTTGTAGCCTGAGGTTGTTTAAAAGCTATCAATATTTGCCCTCTGGTAACTTGTGTCAACTAAGGAGTATATGCACATAACTGTCCTTACGCTCTTCACATTTTGTTCTGATGTATTTTGGGTTTTTTTTGGATTCTCACATTTTTTTTGCCACACAACTGAGGTTGGCGTGATTACCCCTTTTGGTATTTTTTAAATTTGCTCTTCACCCTTTTGGATTATTGTTTTGGTTTTCAAAATTTTAGGCCTTGAGCACAACGGATGAGTCGTAGATTGACGAAATGTGCACATCTTGTGCATCAAAATTGGTATTAAAAAATTTTATTTTTACCACTGAGTCGATAACACTGGTAGACTCCCCAAGTCCCTGAGGGTATCGCCACCTCTGTTGCTAGAACATTTAATACTTAAAATTTACTGCTACACAAAACTGTAAAATTTGTGAAAACTAAGGAGTATTCTCTTCGTGCATAGCTCTGTCCTTAGATTGTTTTGGTTTTACCCCTTTTGGTCATTTTAGTATTTTTGAATTGGCTCTTCAACCTTTTGGATTGTGTTTTTGGTTTTCAACATTTTAGGCCTTGAGCACAACTGATGAGTCGTAAATCGACGAAATGTGCACATCCCGAGCATCAAAATTGGTATCAAGGATTTTTGTTATGACATCTTGTGCATAAAATTTGGTGTCACAAAATTTCAATTTGTTGGTTTCTCATCAGCTCAGTTGCTGGCATTGAAATCAGTGGGTCTCTGCCAAATATGTACTAGAAGTAACGCGCAATGTTCGTGCTTGTGAGAGTAACATGACATCATAGTTGGGTGCTATTTATTTTTGTATTTATTCTTTATTTTATTTATATATTTTTTTGTTTTCGTGTGATCTGTAAAACATCAAGCTATTTCCGCGTAAAATTAAGAGGGAGCTTGGTGCAAGTAAGATGTGTGTCGTTGTTTGTGGCTATTCTCTCGTTTGTTAAGGAGGTAATTGACCAATTTTGAATGAGAGGCTCTATTGTACCCACAAATTTGTTCTTCGTACACGGATGGGCAGACGGTTCAATTTCGCAATCAAGTATAAGAATCGAAATTAGACTGAACTGTTGAAAATTGACCAAAAGGGTTAGGTGACCCCGTTCCTATTGTAACATTACACCACTATTTAAATTTTGTACAAAATCATGAAATAATATGGATGCATATATATTAAATGGAAGAAATATGTTGACCTATCGTATAAGAGAATTACAACCAAATGAGGAACGGAGTTTGTGAAACGAACTATTATACTGATGCCAATGGCTTCACTTTGTCATAAACTTTATTTTGAAGTAAGAACATTGTTGAAAAAATTGTAGTTTTTACAATTTCTAGTGATAAGCGCACGAAATGAACGTTTTACAATCATGCGTTAACTGCTTTGAAGTCGTGCATTCAGACAACACTGACAGGATTTGCTTGCCATTTTTTGGTAGATTTGAGCATTTCAAGAAACCAGATTTGTTATTTGCCTTTAAAAAATAGAGTCCGCGAAACATGGCAATACTAGCACCTTCTTGCAACGACGCCCCTCGTTTATGGGACATTAGCCTAAGACTTCGTAAAGCCGACGTTATTTGATAAATACACATTGAATTTCCACAAATGTTAGATTTTTGAATTTGTAAGGAAAATATCATTCGTAATAGACAATAATTTGAAGTGTTGATGAACAAATACGGGCATCTACACCGCTAGTATCTCAATAAACTATGATTCTTTATTTAGAAAATGGATTTCGGACATTAGTGTAAGACTCCGTAAAAGTTTTCGGAAAACATAACTTTATATTTTCAGACTCGATGAATTGTGAATATTAAATTTCATAAAAATAACAAGCATTTAATACCGTAATTTTGTGTGCATTTTGAGTTTTCCTTGTTGCTATTTATGCCATGAAACTGAACAAGCCTTGATGGGACAACATTGCCTTGCCTGATAAAAGTACAAAAAAGTACGTAACATTGAAATGACGCGGACATACCTCGGAACATTGCCAATTTTTGCCATAAAACTTTTGCCAAAAAACATTAAGTCATTATCGGGCAATTCCACTTTAAAACTATATATGCCATGATATTTGTTACATGGGACAACCGGGAGAAGAGCGAAATGTAAATTTTAATCTCGCTCATATGCCAGTCATTTCAGTATTTTTCCAAAAAATTGAACAGCATTTTGATTGTTACAGTCATGTCTTTGAAAGGAAAACCGCACATAATGAAAAGACATACAGAAAGTACTCGCTGTGGGGTTTGATGTATCGAAACACGAGGTTTTTCCGCTTACGCAGGAACATCGCGCGTAACGTCGTAGTTAGTTCCTTCATTTTGTGCAATTTTTTTTATTTTTTTTATTTAGACGGGGCACGAATTGTTAAAGCTAGGGTACAGTGTACTAAACGTAAAACATATTTTTTACTTGTTAAACCATATGGGATATATTTCTTGGCCAGAAATGGAAAAACCGATGCGGTGTCCATTCCAGTTACATATAAACAGACGTAGAAACTTCGTACCGTTTTAACACATCATGACAACAACTGAAAAACTGCATATTAGTCTTAGGTCACAGGACAGAAATTTGGCTTTGTCAAGAAATTGTTTCCTATGTATATATACGACAACAACGAAGTAGTTGTGAAATATAGACCACAGACTGGAGAAACTGATCAAGAAAAGGAAAGTTCACAGTTGAAAAATTAAAATCATCATATTTGTCATTAAGTCTTGTTTCTGTAGCCCATTATCGTTTATATATAAGTTGAGGAGTGATCAGATAAGAATTGTGGTTGACATTGGACTAGATAAGATGCAGTAGTCCTTGATAGAAGAACTACCAAACAAGAAAAAATACCATAGAATAGACTGTAACATAAAACTTCATTATTACAACCTCGTAACGATACAGATGCCAGTTTCACAAACATTCTTACAATTACGATCAGGTCTGGTTCAATGACAACAGTGAAAACCGGAAATCAGATCACACTTACGACTACGAAAGTTTATGAAACGGTGCCCAGGAGTTCACCTGGTGTATATGCATTATGGTAAAAGCGGAGCTTTCTTGAATCAGATATTGTGTAAATACCCTCTCAAAAAATATTTTCTTTCAAAATGGTATAGGTTCTCTCGATTTTCTTTAATGATCACCATCGTCAATAACATGGAGACAATGAACTCTATTACAGAAATGAATTTTAAATAATTTTAAGTGGGCATATCATCACAATCTGGTAGACACGTGGTAGATACCCAAAGTCCCGTAGAGGCAACAAAAGAGCAGCCAATGTCATGTTAAGTTCCAGACCCAATGAACAATTGTTTTCCACTGAGAAACTTTTTCTCTGTTTTTAATCTGAAAGGTGATTGTTTTTGGTCGTTTTTCGTGAAACTAATTTCCCCGGGGTAATAAGATGAAATTAAAATACATATTAGCCATGATAAAATTCATGATTGATTTCTTCCTCTTGTAAATATTCTTTAATGATCAATAGTTGACCTTATTGAGGATAAATTGCACCAATTAATGGCGGGCCTCTAGAGTGTATTTAGCGACGTTTCCATTACAATTGATGCACTAACACTTTAAATTAATGATCCTTTTGTCAGTTTATTTGATTCATTTTATTCGAATTTTACACAATAGTCAGAAAGGATAAAATGTGGCTGTTGCTGATAGTGATTTCTATGCAGATCAGGAAAACTCTTTCATTACGGTTGACAAAACTATGTCATTTTCTAATTAGGAGAGTTTTATCCAAAAGGCTAGTGTCGCCAGATTCAGATTTAATTTACAGAGTTAATTGCTAAAAGTTTTATTTATTGTGTTTGGGTGCAGAACTGAAATAAGTATTTTGTTATACTCGTGTTTTATTCTTGATATTATAAAGTTATTCTCCTGCTGAAACTGCTGTCACGTGGTACACTAAATGAATAATTAATATGAAATTTTTGAAGATTTTTTTCTATTTTTATCTCACCTGACCTATTGTGTCATCTGTTGTCCGTCCTTCCTCGGTCTTTAAGCTTTTCACACTGATTTGTTTTAAAAGAAACATTACACGAATCAATTGAAAATTGATATGAAACGTCTACAGGAAGTCTGAATTCATAATTTTTCCGGTCTCAGAACCAAAATGACCGTCTTATCAGATTGGTCAAATATCTAAACAAGCTGTTAATAATAAAAAGTAGAAAAGAAAGTATCTCTTCTCGCAAAGCACTGACCCTTAAATTAGGAGCTGGTGTTGAAACGTCTTGATTATTTTGGCATTCTAACTAGGTCTTTAGGCTCAAGCACTGCTGGTGAGTCTTAATCTTGTAATATAATCGTAATCGTATATGTTTATATAGAATATTTTTTTAGTTTGAAACCGTTTTTTTCTCGCCTGCGACAAAAGTCGCGGAAGGCGAGACATAGGAGTTGCTTTTCCGGCGACGACGACGTCGTCAGCGGCGTCAACAATTGTTATGGTTTCTGCTTCCGACTTTCAATTAATTAGCAATTTTCAATGCTAAGTTTTCTGTTTAAGTTAGTTTGATAGGAATTAATTGTGATAGATCAATGATATTTTCTACAAAGTTGCATTACTATCATTAGATCTCAGTTTGTCGACCATTTGGAGGCCCTGTCCTCTAGGTAATTGGCCAGCGACTTTCAATTAATTAGCAATTTTCATTGTTTTAAAAGTTTTCTGCTTAAGTTAGTTTGATAAAAATAAAACTACTTATGATAGATAAATTTTTATAAAGTTGCATTACTAACAGTACATCTCAGTTTGTCGACCATTTTGAGGCCCTGCCCCTTAGGTAATGGTCCAGCGACTTTCAATTAATTAGCAATTTTCAATGTTAAGTGTTCTGCTTAAGTTAGTTTGATAGGAACTAAATATGATAATCAAATGATATTTTCTATAAAGTTGCATTACTATCAGTACATCTCAGTTTGTCGACCATTTTGAGGCCCTGCCCCTTAGGTAATGGTCCAGCGACTTTCAATTAATTAGCAATTTTCAATGTTAAGTGTTCTACTTAAGTTAGTTTGATAGGAACTACTTGTGATAGATCAATGACATTTTCTATAAAGTTGCATTGCTATCAGTACATCTAAGTTTGCAATTACCATCTGGAGGCCTTGCCTAGATCATGGTCCATCGAATTTCAGTTAAGCAATGTTGCTGTCCATCAGATTGTCTTTCTTCGAATTTTCTGCCGGTAGGCGAGACATATCTCTGTGTCAACAGTTATTAATAATAATAATAGTAATTTCATAATTCATAAAACATTTCATGATAATAGTGCGTATATACTACTGAAACAAACAGACACAGCAACAAATCATATGTACTCAGATGTGTTCAAGACCAAAAAAACATAGAAAATTATGACAACAAGCTAGCCAAATATCTTATTGCCAAACTCACCAATTTAATAAACCATTCAAATGAAAAGACAAACCTGTACAAAATTCAAAACAAAATAAAATTATGAAATGAAGCATTACTATCAAACCAAAATTACATCCGTCTCATTTGTAGCAAATGGAATTCTATGGTGTTAACTGTGATGAATAAATGCGAGTTATGACAGCTTATGTCTTTTTAGTGATGTTTAAGGTCAAAATATAAAGATACCAAAGAAACCCAAAATATGTAACTTATGCTAACAATCTCTATTCGGGCATGGCATACATGCAACATTACAGTTTTATTATACTATATAAGAAATATATATATATATAAGACACGGATGCCCCGGCCTAAACACAATATAGGTTTTGTAATATTGACCTAAATAGGAAAGAAATATCTAGTTATGAAAGTGAAAAATGAAGTTTATAATGGAGCAAATATATGGTACAGAACTGTGTTGTACTTTAAATTACCAAAATTGTTTTAAGTATCATTGACAACAGGATTTCTAAGATATGGAGTGACTTTTATTTCTTTTATTATATGTTCTAATGGGCAGATTTTTAAAAAAAAAACCTTTTCAAATGTAAGAAATATGAGGAAATGGACCTAAACATAAACCTTAGCAAAGCCATTCGACCATGAAATATAGGTCAATTTGGGTGTTACTGAGATATGAACTTAAACACAAAACTTAACCAATGTCGCTGAAGCAGGAAATGTAGGTCATGGCGACCCAAGTATTGCTGAACTGCGTTGTATTATACAAGAGGACTGAAGTTGTGAAATATCATTGATATATTATTATAGGTTTCTGAGAAATTGAGCTAAACGCAAAACTTAACCGAAGCGGGACGTACGTACGGACGTACGGACAAGGGTAAATCTATATGCCCAAGCCACATTCGTGGCGGGGCATAAAAAACAAGCCAGACTATCAAGACTCTCTGTTGTGTTCATGTTTTTGTTTTGTTCTCTGTTGTATTATTCTGTGTCCGGTGTTCCGTCAGTGGGGTTGCTTTGATTGATTGGTATGTCATGTCATTGTTGAATTTTCCTGTTATCGATTTTGTTGGGTTTTTTTTACATATACATTATATCAAAGTAGTATAAAATCTTTGATTTTCATGCACAAGTGTATATATTTCGACTCATCAGTTGTGCTCCAGGCCTAAAATGTTTTAAAAAAAATAATCCAAAAAGTTGAAGAGCAAATTCAAAAAGACCAAAACCAGTATAATTAACTTTTTTATACTAAATTTATCCTTTCTCCTCAGTTCTAATGACTGCTTAATGAATGATACAACGCTTGTAATATTTTCAGGCGTTGCAGGGTCTAGAAGCTTGTTTTGTTTTGTTTAAGGGGCTACCCAACACTTTGACTAAAATAGATTTGGCTCGTTTAATTTTCATAAAATTTTGATGAAATATTTACTTTGACCTGTTAACAAAAATATAATAATTTCAAGAAATTTGAACCACACAATTCGTGGGAATAATTTCATTGGATATATAGCAGGTTGACAAACACTAACTTTGATTATTGAGAAGCTTGATTTCTCTTTAATTATAGTATGTGATTAAAACGTTCAGCTGATTTTTAAAGAGTTAACTCCCTTATGTGTTCTGTACTCCCTTAAATCAGGTAAGTGTTAAAAATTAATGTAAATCGAATTTAAATGAAGAAATAAAGTGTATTCTAAATTATTATTCAATGTCCATTGAAGACGAAATGGCATTCATCATCAATTTTATCATTACAATTATGACATAATCTTTCTTCTATATGAGTAATTTTCAATATTTACCTTTTTGAACTAACAATCTACGATCTCTTATTCTGAAATATATTTCTTTGATACCAATTTTGATGCACAAGATGTGCACATTTCGTCGATTTACGATTCATCAATGTGCTCAATGCCTAAATTCTGAAATTAGTTTCAAAATTTGGATGATTGAGATAGTCATCTGTTTTTCCTAGTTTAGTTTTGATCAAATTTTACTTGTATCTTATTATTTTCATTGATATTGTCTATGAAAACAATGAGATGTATTATTAAAACTGAACATGGAAAAACAGACTATTATCCCAGTCATTCAAGTTAAAACAAAATTGATAAAGTGATGTGGCAAAGTACATATAGATACCTATGTACTTTTCAATATTTCACAGCACTGAAAAACCATAATTGATTTTGCAGGTATAAGTGAACATCTGTTAAAGCCACAAATTCGTTAGTAACCCTTCGGCAGAAAAACCCGTCTTTGATGCCTCTGTCACACATTTTAACTCTCTTTTTTAATATTTGACTTAAAATCCATAACGAACCGCCTATTAAGAGCAGGAATGTTAATATTGGCTATTTTATTTCCATACCAAATGACAGTAGGTTAGGAAGAGGTGTCATTACAACGATATTATTTAAACTTTTGATCGACACATTTTTCCTTTTTATTTCTAATCGAATCGATTTTCACTATTTTATCATGTATTATGATTGTTTTTTTCTTTCTTCTGTCTATTAATCCGTATAATTTTTATTACAAAAAGAGTATTTTTCCTTTGATATTTTATATGAATATATTTCTCATTATCCGTGTAAATTTCACGTTGATAATACAAAATATTTTTAACGAACAGTTTACAGGTATAATATAAAATAAAGCGCATTTTATGAACGAACAAAATAAATGTTAGTACAACAGATGTCGAAATGAAATACATTTAATATACTTTTCGTTGAATTGTAAATTTTATATATTGATGACCTGTATATAATCTTATTGTACAGATTTATAATACTTATGTATAGTATAACATATATTACTCTATAATATGTGATACTTATAACAGAGTGATAAAGATTTAGGGTTTGGTATAAGAAATGTCAAAATAATAGAAGTCGTTCATCAATATCAATATCATAGAATTTATCACCACCTCTGCTGGTCGACTGCAAGTGCTCGAGAACCGCCTCGGTGGTCTCGTGGTAGCGTGCTCGCCTCGAGTGCGGAGGGTCAAACAAAAGACATTAAAATTGGTATTTGCTGCTTCTCCGCCAATCATCTAGTAATAAGAGCAAAGGACTGGTCGGCTCGGAGTCAGTATAATGTGTCCGAGTGAGATGATGTGTCATCTTGCGGACAGTTACCTCGTGAGCCAGCCCGTTAAAAATCCGGCTCAGCGTGTCCAATCTGGTACAAAGCAGGGTTCTTGTCCTGATATGCACCTAATGGCTGCCACTGGACGTTAAAAAATAATTCATCCATCAGCTCAGTTGCTGTCTTTGTACGTTATGTATGTTTTTTACTCCTCTTGTTGTCTTTGTTTCATGAGTTTGTCTTGTCTTTGGAATTCGGTCTTACGGACATTGCCCACTATTTTGTCGCTTAGGTATTCTTTTGCCGACATCTGGCGTCATTTAAATATATGACATAATACCCTGGATTTTGACATTGTATTTTGGACTGTGACGCCATTTCGCGTGACGTGACGGTCATAATTATATTTCGAGCATGGCTTTGTTTGCCAAGCCAATGTAACACGCCATATTAGAATACGTAATTGCATTCATTTGTAACCCCAAATTTACGTAAACGACAACTTATATGTAGGTTTATAGTTTATTTTCATCTGTCTTGATTTTTCGGTGGTCTCGTGGTAGCGTGCT
Source organism: Mytilisepta virgata (assembly GCA_028015205.1). Classification (NCBI taxonomy): domain Eukaryota; kingdom Metazoa; phylum Mollusca; class Bivalvia; order Mytilida; family Mytilidae; genus Mytilisepta; species Mytilisepta virgata. The sequence goes on along the minus strand of CM051517.1, from coordinate 66,113,273 downwards.
CGCCCCGAGTGCGGAAGGTCGCGGGTTCGATCCCCTGCCGGGTCAAACCAAAGACATTAAAATTGGTATTTGCTGCTTCTCCGCCAAGCACGCGGCATCTAAGAGTAAGAGCAAAGACTGGTCGGCTCGAAGTCAGTATAATGTGTCCAAGTGAGGTCATATGTCTTCCTGCGGACAGTTACCTCGTGAGCTAGCACATTAAAAATCCGACTTAGCGTGTCGGTCTAGTACAAAGCAGGGATCATATTCATTATCATATCAACATGTTCTCGTCCTGATATGCACCTGATTGCCACTGGACGTTAAACAATAATTCATCCATACATCGTGTTAACGAAAATATAAATTTAGATTAATTCAACAAAAATAAATTAAAAAGATGCAAGATTAATTCTTAACGCACCTGAATTAGCCTTAACCACCTATGTAACGGGACAATTCCGGAGCACCTGATGTTTTAGTGCTTTACTTTCTGTCCTCTCATCTTTTAATTATGTTTAGTTTAATTTATGTGTTTTTGTTCTTTTATACATGTATCCTTGTGGCATTTGTTTGTTCTGTTCCATTATCATGAGTTTGTCTTGGCGATACATTTCGATCTTACGGACTTTTCCCACTGTTTTGTCACTTCGGTATTCTCTGCCGTTATCTAATTGACTGCAGGGCCGGCTTTTAAATATCATAACCAACAAAAATAAACCAAAATTGTAGTTGAAGATAAACCTTTTTTTTTAAGCACTAAATCATAGTTACCATAAGTAATCTATGGTACGAAAATGTAAGGATATGAGATATGCATAAATAAGACATCCATCGTAATCGATCAAAGAAAAGATCCATTTTACCTTAGGACTTTTCAACAAAGTGCAACGGCTGAACAAGTGCAAAATCGTCCCACAAACACTGATGTCAAAAATACAGCGAAACTCAATATGAATCCCAAACAACAGAGCAGACCATAAAACATAAAACATATCACAAAAAACTAAGCAGAAGACAATCACTGACAATTCAGGGTCATGACTCGGTCAGACACATATATAGATTGTGGCGTGGTAAAGCAAAATTTGTGTACTCAGTCCTACACCTATATCTAAATCCGTAGTTAAGGTATCGAGAGCATAATAGATCATGGTTGTAAATTATATCTCTTCATGACCTAAAAAAAGTTTGAACCACACTTTTAAGGTAGGAATTGTGACGATACATCTTTCTCAAGTTGAATAAAAAACACTTCGTTGTCTGTATGTGGCTTCTATAAAAATAGTTTAAGTATATTACTTTTCCGAAGTTTGCCGATAATTACCGAGGTCATTACCATTATGTTGTATGGAACATCCGGGACATTTGAAAGAATCAAAAGGTCAGTTATGGTCCAGATACCTTATAGAAAGGCATCCAAACAATAAAAACAACCTCAGTCAGCACACAATTCAGGAAGAAATCTGTCAACTTTGATGCTGGAGATATGCAAATCTAGTGATATTATGACAAATATATTGTGTTCAATGCCGATTTTATTAGGAGAAGTGTTATTCCAGATTGTAACTTCTCGCAAGATTAAGAATAAATATTTTTTTATACCAATTTTGATGCACAAGTTTTGTGCATTTCCTATATATATAAATTCTTGTCAGTTGTACTTAAGGATCCTCGCTGGTAATATTTTGGTCTTTTTGTCAGATTTTCGGAATCCTCGGGTTTTATCCATTTCTTAAACATATAAATTTTTTGCCCATGAACCCCTACCTTTTCTTTTATAATTCAATCATATATACCTTAAAATGGTATTTGACAAAATTTTATGAAATCCTTTTTATTTTTTCATACATTTTTGAGAGACTGAAGTTGTCAATGCAAAGACAATGAAAAATCCAGAGAAAACCCATTTCCTGCAAATTTTCAAGGTCTTATAGCACAAAAATGAGCACATGAACGTATATTTTTTTCTTGCTTATTTGTTTACTATTCATATGTTCTCTCAAACTAAAACACCTATTTCAAATCCTATTTATTTCCTATTAGACCAGCAATCATCCTTAAGGCCTAAAATGTTGAAAACCAAAACAATAATCCAATAAGTTGAACAGCAAATTAAAATGCCAGAATGACCAAAACGTACTGCCAAAAACCATCTAAGGACAGAGCTATATGCACAAGAGATATGTCAGCAATTAGAATTAATACAAACTAAATGTAGAACTTAAAGTTTGTATAACACTAGATTAAGTAAAAGTTCATGTAGCATTAAAGGTCAAACTCTGTAAAATATTTTTGTCGGTTAATAAAATCTAAGACCATCATATTGATTTAGGAGGATTAAAAAGTGCATATGCTTGTAGATTATGTTCACAGAAGATTTTAAAAATGAGTATGGGCTTTAAGAATACCAAAACTACTACATATGTAAAGTCAAGAAATACCAAAGGGATATTCGAAGAAGAGAAAAATCGTAACAACTGACAAACTCCGGAGAACAACGAAGACAAGATCAAAACAATACATGCACTACAATTAAAAACTAAAAACATATGAACAACATGGACCCCACCAAAAAACCGGGGGTAGACTCAGGTGCTCCGGAAGAGTAAGCAGTCTCTGCTTCCTGCAGGACACCCGCCATGCTGCCCATTTCAAATCCGGTATGAGGAAGGGATAATATCAATGGAACAGGCCCATTTTCATTTGGGAAACGGTTTTTTTCATACATGTCAACCAAGTCATGATGACGCCCATCAAACTTTAATAAGGATGACTTCAGCTTAGGAGCAAAGTACCCCTGTCGGAGCAACTTTTCTGTTTTCTTTTAGGTATATGATAAAACAGAGTGCAATTCCATAAGACCAAAATCAAAAGTAAAAACAGCAAACAAATACTACAAATACACAACCAAAAGGATTAAAAAACAAATAGCAAACAGAATCAGAAGAAGACAGCAGAAAAAAAAGTAAAACAATAATGATATGCATGAGAAACTAACCCATATAACACTGGAACATAAAGCAAAATGTAGGTGAAAAACTCTTTTATTTCTCTTCATCGAGCGGTAGATCGGCATATTTCCTATATATAATGTTTTATTAATTTCTAACGCTTTACCTTAACATGCACCACAAAATAAGTTATAGTTATTAGGCTTTCTGCATTATTGATGCACTATTCGAAACACTACACCACACTATGCAATTTTTATTGGATCAAATTTGATATAAAAAGGCAGGACCAGTATTTTGGAAAAATAAAAAGACAGGATCACTGCAGGTGTGGGAAAAAATGCAGGACCTGTGCCAATCAGGAAATTTTTTGGCATTAATGAAAATATAAATGTAGGTCGCAGTAGCGGCCAAAAAAAACAGGTCCAAACTTTGGACGAAAAAAATAGGCATGATCATCCTAGCCTTCACCCCCCCCCCCCCCCCCCCCCCACATATCAAATCAAATGGTTGCTCCCTAAGGACCAACTTCGTTAGTTTGTGAATTACAAGTTTCGATCGTCAACCATAATTTCTGTTTTGTTATAAATATTCAGATTTTCTTTGGAAGTTAATATTCCTTTTGTGAAAAATGAATGAGAACATTAAGAAAAACTTAAAAAATTCTACTGAATAAAAGTGTTATGAATAATATTCCAATAACAAAATAATAATGAACGTTTTGTTCAAAGACATCGAACATTTCTTTTATATTTTATGAAATATATTTTTGTTAGAAATAACGAACTGTTTTGAATAAATTTCAGATTTTGTTTCAATGATGTGAGAAACTAAATGAGTTAAACGGACATTTGAAGCTTTTGAAATCAATTTGTCATGGATTTACATTACCCCATTGATATTATAAATGTAATAATAGAATACATTTCATTGAAAAGTAATCAATATTATTATTGAATGAAATCAACATCATAAAGAAGTATATTTTGTTATAACCATAATACATTTGTTGCACAAGAAATGTATTTCGAATGACTTTTGTAATTTCCAAATGCGAAAATAAAGAATATTCATCGACATTAGAGTTTGTCCCCTTTCTTTGTGTTTTATTATTCATCTGAAATGCATGTACTGGTTTCATACAAATAGATGTTTAAATATAAAACGTATTTAAAGATTTCAATAATATATGGTAAATGGTAAGACTTTTTTAAAGCACAGATTATTATATAAATCAAGTTTAGAAGATACCGAACCAACAATACCGAGAAGGAAATCCGAAGTCATAATCCAGACGAAAATACCCGAGACAAACCAAAAAGGAACACGACTTGCAAACAAACAGACAAAGAGAGAGACATACGAACAAAGAACACTGAAAACTAAAGCGTGGGCAATACGAATTCCAACAAAAAACCTATATCAGAACATTTTCAGTCGACGCAAGTACTAAATGTTGAAGATTCTCATGGACGTATGCCGTCGTCTGCTTGTTTTACAAAGCAAACGAGCAAGCATAAACAATAAACAGATATATGGTTGCTGAAACAAGTATATGAGGTATTGTGCTTATCAAACAAGATGTACAATTAATTCCGTTCATTTTCCGGATAAAAGAATAATAAGTAGGTCTCAATATTGAATATTCGTCATTTAACAAGGGAAATAATTTACAAGCAACGCACTTTATTTCTCAGATTTGACTTTGCACTTTAAACTATGGTAAAGGCGAAATACAAAGTTAATAAATGGTTTCAGACTACTTATTAGGCTTTTACTTGAAGTATAAATTACCTATCACAAAAAAATATTCCCAATAATTCCTTTTCATCTACACGTGCGACCTTTTGTTAACATAAAGCTCTACACAATCAGAATTTCTTATGAATATTTAATATTCTATTACGCGTCTATTAAATTTCTTTTAGAAACGATTTAATCATTAGCAATAGAAATGATATTCGGACAAACGTGGTATTATCTGCTTGAAAAAACATGTTTTTGTACTTTTTATTATAAAATATACGATCGGATGAATTAATCCTTGTGAAAAATCTCTCGACAAAAATCACATGTTGCGAGGACAAATATTTCACAATCCTCGATGAATTTGAATTGACGAATCTTCCAGGTCTTCCAGATGTTTATTAGTAATTATAAATGATAACACGTACCGAAGCAAACTAATGAATAAGAGATAAGATTTACGAAAAGTGATTTATGCATTACGGAAAACGTACATACTCAATCGGCTTTAGTATGTTACCTAGCAAACGGCATCAGCCGATAAGTTTTACCTTTCTTTTCATTGACTTTACAATAAATATTAGACAGAAAATAAGAGAACAATGAACTACTTTTGGTTCTCACAGTAAATTCTTCCGACCAATAAAAACATCAAAAACTACTTTGCTTTTCCGGATAATATCAAAGCTCTCGAGAGTTGCTTTCACCGAGATCTGCTTAATGCGTTGGGATGGTACTAAAGAAAACATTTAAAAGACCGTGAGTTTGTTTGTTACTAAAAGATTACGAGCACGTGTTTAATACAAAAATAAATCAAAACTGAAATGTAAGTTGTGTATGCTTCAGTTTTATTCCTTTTAAAGAGGGAGAGGCTTTACAAGTCTCATAATTTATTTTTATTTAGATGATAAATAAGAGAATTAGTTTCACACAATTGACTTAATTCAAAAGCTTTTGATATATTTGTTAAATAGATATAATGTATGCGCAGCATTTAGGAAGAAAATGATTGCAATTGAAATATTTTCTATGGTGGGATAAAATTCAATCATCTAAATATGTTATGGTTCGTCTTGTTTTTGCTCATGTTATAAAATTTCATTTTATCATTGTCAAATATATTTGCTGCGGAGTTAACGGAAGCATGGTATTTGTAACTCATCTCAAAACAATTTACAAAAAGATACAGAAGATTATTTCTTTGACGTTGAAAAATGTACATTTCATTGAATAAAAATGAAATGGTACAAGCTCATCACGATAGCTGTCATACTCAATTGAAAACATTATTCGAAGCAAATATTGAGGGTAATTTAGCATTTAAGACGATGTCGTCCGTATTTACACATCTTTTAGCTAAACAAAGACTCATTATATTTGTTTCCCCTTCTTTGACCATAGGTTAAATATGTTCAAATAGCATTCCATCAACTGGTCTGAGACGGGATTTCTGCTATTTTGTGTCAAATTGAATGATTCAAAGAAAAGCCATGGATAATGCAGCCAATGACATCTAAATACAGGTTGTTTTGTACTGGAATAAAATTCTTGGATAAAGGGAAATTAAAATAAAGTAAAAACACGACAATTTATTCATTATGTTTTCATCAGACGAAATATAAAAATAAGTTCAAGATACAAAAAAAAACGCCGCCACCACATGTTTGTCTCTTCTCATTGTTGTTTGAATCAAAACATTTGAATAGAATATATTTTTTAGACTTTCAATGGTAACAAACTAAATACTTTAATTATTTGCAAAAAATATGTCTCCCAACATTTTAAGCTAAACACTAGAAGTTGCTTTTGCATTTTACACCTCTTATGTTCTTGTTAATTTTTTGTTTCATTTTAGTTTAGATATATTCTATTTGCCACGTACAGCAAACTGGATTGAACACAAGTTATGTAACATCATCTAAGTCCTCTCCCGTTACAAAATTATATAAATTCAATATAATAACATGATGGCGACTATAAGAAAATTATACAAAATAAAAATTCTGAAACCAAAGAAAAGAAAATATTGATAACTATATACAGTGAAAAAAAGTGAAAAAAAGAGAACAAAGAAGAATGAATAAACACATTTTCGTATCAAGAAGTTTGTACTCAGTATTTTGTTCCCAAGTCAAATCAGTGTCACCAGCCAGTAGAACTTCTATCGTAATGTTATATCTATCTGAGTTGTTAAAGAAAACTAATTATAGTATAACTAATCTTGAAATGCGAATACCTAAAAATCTACAACGAGTTACCGAATAACACATTAATTCACGAGTGCGCGTAGCGCATGAGTGAATTATTAGTGTTTTTCGGTCAAGAGTTGTATATCTTTGGTATTCGAATTTCGAGATTAGTTATTCTGTTTATTACATTGACATATTGCGTGTATTTATAAAATTTAACTAGAAAATACAAGGGATTATGTTTTTATGCGACTACGCGACGGCGTTTGTATAACAACATCGTTGGCGACGGCTATTGTTACGCCACTTCCTAGAGTGAAATATGACTTTCGATTTCACTGGGTGAATTATCGGATTTGATTTCACTCGGAAATCCCGGTATTTCATCACACTCAATGTAATAAACATGAATATACTACTTTCATTAATATTAACTTATGTCCCCAATATTTGTGCTATTGTCGATTCTTTCATTACTAACTCCTCTTTGTCCATATCATAATAAACAAACATAAACTTTTGTTTTCAGTACATGATCCCTTTGTTGTTAGTTTAATCTTATTTATTTATAGTGGAATAATTTAATATTGGATGTTACGCGTCATTTGATTGGTTAATTTATTTTTTCGTCTTAGTTATCATAGACTAAACTTCTCTTTTCTACTATGGCGTTATTTTCGCCAATGGTGTCGATAGGGCGTCGCAATTTGATCCCGAACAAGGATCGAACCAGGAACCTTTGGCTTCGTAGTCCGATGCGCTAACCACTACACCATGGCAACCCTGATGAGCTTTTGGCTCACAATTTTTAAGATGATGAACACTGAAGGCGCTGTTCTCAAGCTTTTCCACAATATTCAAGTTCATGCTTGTAACAACATATATCTCCATCAAAGTTTAACTCTTAATGAATTAGTTTAGTTAACTTTGGAACACAGAACACAGAAAATTTAAGGTCCCAAGTTTTACAAACATTCTTCGGGTTACGATCAGGACTGGTTCCAGGACATCAATGGAACAGATAGATTGAAAACATGAAATCAGATCACACTTGCTACAAATCGTATTAGTACTATAATGCGTTTGGCGACTGGGATATTCGGTGGATAAATTGAAGAAAGAACCAACAACAAAAACCTATAGAACAGAAGACGCTGGGTAAATATCATATCTTATGATATAGTTAGCATCAAAATACGATAATTTTCGCATATTTGCAATGACTGGAAGTTAGTTTGCCGAACTTGCTAATTCCGACTGATATTCGATTTCAGTCAACGTGCCGCCGTAATAAGTATGTCTCATGCATTGTCTCTTAATAAAGTCATCTAAAACAAGGTAGCTATCCAGGTAATCTGAAATTTCTCTGGTCTATATGATAAGATATTAAAACTTTGTTTTCCTCAAATTTCAAATTTCCAGCAATCTGATTGGTCCTTATTTGTGTTGAGGAAATCCATAAATTTGAGTTGATTTAACAAACCCAGCCTGGTTGCCATGATATAACTTGGCGACCAAATGCGTATGCAGTGCACCGAAATTAGTATCAAATACAAAGTCGTTAAAATCGTAAAAATAGGTGAATAGTGTTTCTTATTTGTATATAATGTTTATTCTTTCTTTATTTACAAAAACAAAATTATATACAAATAAAACTTTACATGAAAATTGTGTGTCTCATTCTTTCTCGATTTCAAATTAATTGTATTTTTATAGCTGCAACATTTCCTAATTTAACGGGGTACAGAACACCATAGGGAGTTAACTCTTTAAAAATCAGCTGAATCACATATTATTAGTAAAAAGAAATCAAGCTTCTCAATGATTAAAAGAGTGTTTGTCAAACTGCTATATATCTAATGAAATTATTCCCGTAAATTGTGCGGTTCAAATTTCTTGAAATTATTATAATTTTGTCAAATATTTATTCAAAATTTTATGAAAATTAAACGAAATCTATTTTAGTCAAAGTGTTGGGTACCCCCTTAAGTAAGAAAACTTAACCTCAGTACATGTATTATATATGTAATCCATACGTAGAACAGAAATACGTTAACAGAACTGACTATTCGGTACAAAAGACAACAATATTGATCCAAGTTCAATCAGTAAACTTTGAAAATTCGAATACACAATGACATATAGGGTTCTTGTCGTACATAATTAACACTGCAAACTTTAAAACATTTTTAAAAATAGAAAAAATTCATTGGTAACAACTTCGATTGGTCCTTGGCTTTCCAAACTTTTTGGTCAAAAGCGTACCTGATGAATACAGAAACGCGCATCGTATGCAAGGTCCCTATTTCACAAACATTCGTAAGATTACGATCGAGTCTGGTTCCCTGACGCCAATAGAACAAAAACACTGAAAACCGGAAATCAGATCACACTTATACAACCAATCGTAGTCGTACGATTATATGTACCCTGGAATTTAGGTGTCTAGATGGTACAAGATTCTTGCCCCGTCGACACATATGGTATAATAGAGTTTGGAGTTTATGTGTCTTTCACCACCTTTCTTTTCCGTTTTTCTGTATTTCTGTGGTCCTATCAGCTTTCAAATCTCTCACAATTTTACTGCTATATATTTCTTTGTGAGTCTGGTCTTATCAGTTTTAAGATCTTCAGTTTTTTTTATATTTTTTTTGTATGACTTGTTTTCTTAGTTTTATAATTTTCACCACTTTTAGTTTTATTTGTTTCTGTGCGACTGTTAGTATCAGTTTTTAATGTATTCACAATTTTACTCTTATTTTTCCTTATGAGATTTAAGATAAGACTACGGTCTTGCCAGTTTTAATATCCTCACTATGTACTCTTATATATGTCTTTGTGAGTCTGGTCTTATCAGTTTTAAGATCTTCACTTTTTTCAGTTTTTTTTTTTAAATTTTTTTTTGTATGACTCTTGTTTACTTAGTTTTAGATTTTTCACCACTTTTAGTTTTATTTGTTTCTTTGCGACTGTTAGTATCAATTTTTCAATGTATTCACAATTTAACTCCTATTTTTCCTTATGAGATTTAAGATAAGACTTCGGTCTTACCAGTTTTAACATCTTCACCATTTCAGCCTTATGTTTTTATTTGTATTTTTCGTTTATCAGTTTTAGAATTTTCACTACTTTTAATTCTTAATTTTAATTAATGCTTTTCTTGCATAGGATTTCTTCAGCTGCTTTCACCCGATATTGGTTAACTGTTCACCGGTTAAGCGCCCTTCAACAACTGGTATTTTGTAGACTTACCGGTTGGGTCTTGTAAACTACTAGTATCGTTATTTTTCTTGGTTGTAGACTTATGCTAATTTCACATACACGGATTTTTCTTACGAATCCTTACTTATGGCACAAATTCGTAAAAGTACACGGATCCTTACGATTTGGCCATTTTTATGAGCGATTTAAGAGTGCTTACGAGTAATTACGAGCCATTTACTGTTTATTACGAGTTATTACGATGTATTTACGGCAAAAATCTACGATTTGTTCCGAGTTACCACCAATAAATACGAGCAAGTTACGACATTTTACGAGCTTTTTATGGATTGTTACGAGTATATTATGGAATGATACGATTTGTCGAAGTAAATTACGACCTGTAAACGTGTTGTTACGAATAGTTGCGAGTTAGTTACGAGTTTTATGTTTTTCGCAAAGAGTATTCAATTCTCTATGTATCATGATTCGACAACTGACATCCAGCGAGACAACATTTATACCTTTCCCAAATCGTGAAGTATACGTACGTATTCGTAAAGTACTCTTAACTTACGATAAGTGCTCGTAATAACTCTGAACAATCCGTAAAGCCATTGTAACACGACGTGAATGAAATCGTAAACATCACTTAATTTAAGCAATAATCCGTAAACTAAATCGTAAACTAACCGTAACAAATCGTAAAACAAATTGTTTACGAGACATTTACGGATTCTTGCGAGTAGTTACGGAAGATTACGTCTTGTTGAGACCGGTTTACGATACTTACGGATTGTTACGAGTTATTTACGGAAAATGTAATCCGTGGACAATCGGAAAAATTTTTTTGAGATGTCAAAAAATTTGCCTCTACTTTCATGGGTCCTTACGAGTGTCTGCGAGTTGTGACGAGTTATTAACAGATACCAACGAGTTATGTACGGATGCTTGCGATTGACTAAGAGTTGGCGATCCGTAATGACTCGTAAGAAAATCCATGTGTGTGAAGGGGATATTACCCGTTGGGTGCTGTAAACTTTAGGCGTGTTTTATTTTCTTCAAAACATTAAAAAGGTTCATTGTTTTAGCATATTTTTTGGAATTTTTTTTCTTAACCGATTGGTTATTTGATTTAAGAAACCTTTAATCGGTAACGATAGCAAGTTTTAGCAACGTTAGTGTTGATAGAACTCGCCTTTGCTCGTATTTACCTTCCTGGATTTTTTTATTCTGGAATTTGTTTATGGTTAACGCAAGCGTTTTATGAATGCTGAAAACTTACCCAAACCAGGTTATTGAAGTATAACCTGTTCTAAAATTGGAAACTTTCCTTCTAATTTAATTTCCAAACAGAAGTACAATGATTCCTCGATTCAAGCATCAATAATGGCATGGGACTATTTGAATTTACAAGTGGTGGATTAATCCGTTGGTGATATCAAAAGACCAAACCAGGTTATACAGTATAACCAATGTTACTCTATGATGTTCAGCCAATCAAAAACGAAAAGAAAATGAAAGACGCCTTATTTATTTTCACGGTTTAGCAACATTTCTTTCTTTTGAGGACACCACATTCATTAATTTTGTGGTTATCTAGTAATATCGAGATATGAAATATTCATTTCATTGTATCCGTAAAATCCTTATTCCATTGTCTTATTGAGCAGCATTTTAATTGATAGTCAACAAAATATGGTAACTCCGCGATTCTTATATAGTCAATCCTCTTTACAACGACCATGTTGGTTTCAACACTGACGCTAACTGAATTTGCTGTTGTAATGAAACTGCCCAATTCAGATTTTTTTCGACAGCATATTCATTTGAAACTATCTGTGTCTTACTAATTTATTTTAAAATGTTAAAAAACAAAATGTTAAGAGAACATTTATTTCAGTATTTTAAACAATATTATAAAGATTTTCAAGAACTGGATGATAACCAAAAAAAAAATAATTTTCTTTTAACAGACCAAGATCTGATGCGTTATGTTGGTTCCTTTATCAAAAAGTTTTGGTTACCGAGGAAAGCGGACTAAGAAGCTGCATTAGATGATTATGTCTGTTTCAGTTTGTCTGTTTATTATGTTTTTTTTTTCTCATTTTTTCAGTATTATTTGTAAAACAAAATGTTGTGCTTAAAAGCCTTCAACCCATCTTGGGTATAACTGTGCTTTCATTTATAAAGATAAAGATTAAACAATCACGGTATGATAAACATTGTTTGTTTATGATCTATGTTTTTTTTGTTCATAGGTATTATGGAAAATAATAAAATAAATTCATACTATGTAAAACATTCTTATTTCATAATTTACTATGATCGATAAATAAAAACAAACATGCGATGAACAATGCACAATGAAGTTAAACAATAAGTACTGTGAAAAAAAAACAATATAAAGATACAAAAGGATCACTAAACATGTTTAATATGCCAATGATGCGAGCACAGCAATAGCGCTTTCCAGAAACTCATTTCCGGTATCACGATTCTGACTAAAATTATAGTTTGAAGCAAGTTATTTCCCTTACTTTACTTACTTTCGTTTCCGGCTAACGAAACATTTTGTAGCCTTAGTATGTAGCAGCGCCCATTAAACAAAGACTTTTCTAAATGACCCATATGTAAAAAATGCATATGCTCCTATAGCGCTCGCTGCGCTCGTTAGTAGTGTTAAATAAAACCTTATACAAAGTTAAACGACGATTTCTGTACACAGGCACCAGTAAAATTGTCAATAGCACATACTTTCTAAGTGGTTCTGTCCTAGAGAAGGATGCTGCTACATGCATATAGTAGCATTAGTCAGTCCTTGATGTGCGAAACGCTTTTTTATCAAATTCAAATTGTTTATTTGCAAAAATACACCCATGTGGGTCAAGCAAATACATGAACAAGAAAACAAACAAACATATAAAATCACAAATTGAGAATATATGATATAAAATACGTGATAAATCACCTTTTATTATTAATACTGTTATTACTTTGACCAACAAGGACCTCATTTTTGCAATTCTGTAGATTGCTTTATAAAGTCTCATATTTCTGTCAAAAGTTCAGTTAGAATTTAACAAAAATATTGGTTCTTTTTCAAGAAAGTCAGGCTTATTTAATACTATTTTGTCAAATACATTGTTTCTCAGAGAATGATTAGCTGTACATTTTAAGAAAAAGTGGAATTCATTTGGTCTGGTTCTGTGTCTAAATTGGAAACATCGCTGATTTGCAGCAATAATTTGATATAAAGTTTCAATACACATATCACGTAAAGTGGACGGTATGGGTCATCGGGATCGTGTTATTATGTGTGAGCTTCTCTTCTCGCTCATTGTAAAATACTTTACAGCGATGCAATTTTCAAGTTGAAGATCAACCAATAAATTTGATTTGCTTTTTGTATTGTTCTCCGGTATAAAATTGGTGAGTCTCTCATCTTTTCGCGGCAACATCCGATTTTTACCTTGATCTGGTAAAATTATTTTAGTGGTATTAAAAGTCCCAGATTTTGTTTGGTAACGCATAAAGCTTTCTGAAAGAAGGAATCCATAATACACGTATGGAATAGTTTTCCATGCTTATATATATAAATTAATTCTAGAAGCGAAAGATTCTACTATAGGCCAAAACATAATAGTACACTAATAGTTTTAAGTTGTGAATGTATCCACCCGAGTCTTAGATAAATGATTCAATGTCTGTCTACGTTTTTATAACATCATTTATTTAGCAGTATCATATAAGGTAAACAATGGGGGAGGGCAATGATAAATAACTTTCCTGTCGACAAAAATGCGACAGATATTGAAACAGCTCTAAAAGAGACAAAGCTATGTCTGATTGAATAATAATAATGATAGTATGGTGTTGACGCACTTGTCAAAATTTAACGATCTATGTTTGTTGATGAAAACAAATAACATAAGCGCCAAGATGATCAAGATTTCGAACTAAAGTCTACATGGCCGCCAGATGTCTCTTTCTCTTGCTTGTCAGCCATATTTCCCGCCCTAGACACCAGTGTGATTAATGAACAAATATAAAGTGTTATAACAGCGATTTATAGCATATCTAACATAACTCGGGAAATCGTATCCGGAGAGTGTTGCTCCGTATCCGTAACAACAAAGGTATTATCTAATCGCCTTTACAGTTATAAATTGAATGTTTAAGAGCGAAAGTTAATTACAAGCCAAGCTAACAAATTTATTTGCCGTGTAAATACAGCGAGACTCCATTTTGACTATATCTCTTTCAACAAGATACACAAATTATATCCCGCCTTGGTAAGTCCTGTTCAAGGGAAGAATGGACTACGCGTCTGTATTAATAGCTAAGTTATCATGTATTAATAAGAATTTATTTGATTTTGAAAAGTAACGCGTGCCAGAGGATTAAATTTTCTCATAACATTCAATCCAAACAATCGACATTACTTGTTCATCCTTTTGATGATTATCTATAGATGATTGTAATATTTGATCTATCTAAGGAATGTACGACACTTCCGGTCGTTTGTTCCAATATGATATGAAAATATTGTTTATTTCGCGGATCAATCACTTGGATGGAGAAGTCGTTGGCAGACTTCGCATCAACACGTGTTTTAAAAATTATACGACATCCAGGATGCACTTCCTTGTTTAGTTTGTATAAATGGATTCCTGGAAACGTACTACTTATAGCTGTTACATAATCTCTTGCATATCTACCTATGTAGTATGACTTTCTTCACTTTAACATGTCTGACACGGTTTGTAAAGGGGATTAAAGTTCTATAATTGTTCCTTTTTTAGCCAATGGCCAGTGTAAGCTATTACCATCACTTGGCGTCCGTGCGTTAACTTTTCACATTTTGATCTTCTTGGGAACCACTGAACAGAATTTAACCAAACTTGGCAGAGATGTTACTTGTAAGGTCCTTTCATATTGTTTATACATTGATGTCGATTAGTAAAAAAAACATGGGTGCCAGAGCCATTTCTAATTTCTGATTGGCTGAACTTTGAAAAACTTCTTCTCAAGAAATATGTGTCTATAGAGAACCTTAACAAGTATTGTTACGTTGGTGCTGATTGGAAATCCGAGATGACCGCCACGTCTGAAATAAGCTTAACATGTACCTCATGGGAAAATACATTTCAAAACCTTTTTGTCTGAAATTACTTGGCCCATTGGAACCAGACTTGGCAGCAATGGTCCGTCTATGGTCCTCTTCTAGAATTATGTCCAATGACACGGACTAACCAAGGTTGACGCCACAGCCGAACTTTGTTTAACATATATAGGACCCTATGGGGAAATCCATTTAGAAATCTTCTTGTCTGAAACCACTTGCCCAATTGGAACCAGACTTGCCAGCAATGGCGCTGAGATGGTTCTCTTTCAGAATTGTGTGTCCTATGGCACGGTATCAACCAAAATGGCTGCCATAGCTGAACTTAGTTTACATAAGACCCTATGGGGGAATTCATTTAGAAATCTTCTTGTCTGAAACCACTTGGCCAATTGGAACCAGACTTGGTAGCATTAGTCCTTAGATGCTCTTCTTTCAGAATTGTCTTGATGACCTATACTGTCAACCAAGATTGCCGCCACAGCAGAACTTAGTTTAACATAGGAACCTATGGAAAAACCAGCCAAGATGACTGCTATATTTAAATTTTTAGTCATGCTCAAGGTGGACGAGTTAAATCCAGGATCGCGATACAGGTTCTAGAGAGCCTCTAGTTAATATTACATTTTATTTTTAAAATTTATAGAATTATACCAAATTCATTTTACACTAATATACAAACGAAACGTGAAAAACTATAGAATTTCTTTTTCATGCAAGAATATGTGTTTAGTTTTTGTATTAGGCACAATAGTCATTCTGTTTTATCCAAGTACTATAAACCAGAGAAATATATGGTCTTAATTTTTTTGTTGGTTACTGAAAACGGTTTCGTACGAACAAGGGGTTTAAACATTACCTGAGAGTTAACGTACATTGTATTTTTGCTTTTTGAATATCATTTATATTTCATAGTATTATCATTTCAACTGCTTGTATGTGAGTACTGCTCATGAAATGGAAACTCTTTTAATAGACTTTAGACAATATTTTAAAACAAGCATTTTCTTTCTCATGCATAGACCAGTCTGTCCTTAGCTATACGTGTATTATAGTCCAGTCAATCTAGCATAAATTAGACCCTAACCTTAAAGTAATTGCAAAAGAAGATTTTTAAGTTTTAATCTTTAGCATTATACCCCAAATATACACAGAAAAAAGTCCAACAAAATCTAACTTGAGGAAGATTAAAAAATCACGATTTTAAAATTCCTATGGACATTTGCATTGAAAATGGGAGATAACTCTGCAAAAAAGACAGAAATATCAATAAAAATTGATACAAAATTATAACTTTACCGCTTCTATTCAGCAGAATGTATTGATTCTTGATATTTTAGCCGTCTTTAGAGTATAACAAACAACTCTAAAGTTTTTTTCATATCTTTTATCAAGCTACAACCTAGATTTCGTAATTCATTAGTTGACCATTTATTAAATTTTCAACTTGTTAAGGTAAAGAATCTCAAATTTAATAAAAATAATTAAGCATACATTCTTCTTTTTGTGGTTTAAAGTTTCTTTAAACAAGGTAGATGCTGATCATATATAATTTACAGATATAAGCAATACCAAATTTTCACATTATTTTTTTCAAAATGGTAACACAGCCACAAATTTGCAATTTCTTTAATGAAAAATGTGCAAAAAAAAATAAAAATACCCATAACATTTCGGTTTTGTACATTTCATGAGCAGAAGATTATATAATATAGTCAAATACGAACTTATAACCCCATCAAAGTATCATACTTTACATTTATTTTAAGAAAATCAACCAAAAACTGACAAAAAAGACTTATTTTTGCAGAGTTATCTCCCCTTTCCTATGTTAATTTCCATAGGAAATTAAAAATGCTGATTTTGAGTTTTCCTCAAGTAAGATTTTATGAGACTTTTTTCTGTGCATATTTGGGGCTTAATGCTATAGATTAGAACTAAAACATTTTCTATTGCAATTAGTTTGAGGTTAAAACTTAGTCTGACTGGACTATTATATTTATGCTAATATTACCTATTAGCAATTAACTAAACTTAGATTCGAATTATTAGTAACTATATGTAACTACCTCAGTTGCTAGTGTTTCGATACATCTGAAATTAAATTTTCTGCAAAATAAAAACTATTCCCTCTCATTCATAGCTCTGAACTTAGACGGTTTTGGTTTGACATTCTTTTGATTATTTTGGTTGTCCAATTTTCTCTTCAACGGTTTTTAGTATTGCTGCGGTTTTCAATATTTTAGGCCAGGAGCACAACTGACGAGTCGTATAGTAAACCGACGACGTGTGTATACCAAATTATTTTCATTGAATATTTATTACCACAGGGTCGATACCTCTGGTAGTGGACTCCAAGTCCCCGAGGGTATCACCGATACATATTTCTGGCATTGTAGAAATATATGAATACTGTGTAGCTATGGCAAGCCGTTTTACTATTTATTCTAACTTCAAGATATCTCATATAATATATCAGATATCTTATATAATCTAGTTTTTATAAGATATCTTATAAACTTTATAAGATATCTTATATACTTTATAAGATATCTTATGTATTTTATAAGATATCTCATATAGTTTATAAGATATTTCATATAATTTATAAGATATTTCATATATATGTTGCTTTAATACTTTAAACAACCTATTCAAAGTCATTTATATATAACACATTTACCTTTAGATTTCAATAACTATAGAGGAATTGCCTTAATGAGTTGCCTCGCAAAAGTTTTTAGTGCATTGTTGAATGCCAGACTTACTAACCTCATGATTACCAAATATAACCCTTCTCAGTTTGGATTCAGAGAAAATCACAGAACCTCAGATAGTTTGTTTATATTAAAGTCAATAAATATCTTCATAAAAATAAAGGAAAATTTTTTATATGCTTTGTAGACTTTCAAAAAGCGTTTGATTCCCTTTGGAGAATAGGGCTACTCTATAAACTTTTTAAGCTAGATATCGGTAGAACTATGTTCAACATTATTAGAGCCAGTTTACTAATACTTAATGCTCTTTTAAATACAAAAACTTATTTTCAAAATTTATTAATTGCATCCCCTTGTCGTACCCCTATAGACAAAGGGGTACGACAAGGGGATGCAATAAGCCCTACACTATTTAACATATTCATAAACGACATAAGAAGATATGTACACATAAGAATTGTAATCCAGTAAAGTTAATCATTTCTCACATAGGAAGCCTGTTATTTGCAGATAATTTAATAATTTTATCAGAGAGTAAAACTGGGCTACAAAATAGCTTGGATAATCTATCAGAATATTGTAATAATTGGCAATTGACTGTTAATTTAAAAAAAAAAAACAAAAACTATGATTTTTCAGAATAATCCACCAAAAACAAACAACAGTTTCATAAAATATAAGGGACAGTATCTTGAAAATGTAAATACTTATAAATTTCTTGGATGTGTCATTAGTTATAGTGGCAACCTTACAAGTTGCAGTCCTCCGGCTTCCTCCACCAATAAAAACTGGCCGCCGCGAAATAGCCAAATGTGCTGAAAACAGCGTAAAACCCCAACTAAACAAAAACAAGTTGCAGTCTAGATCTTGCTAATAAAGCAAAGAAAGTTTTATTTAGTATAAGATCATACACCTCTAAATTTGGTCAAATTCCTGTTAAGATTGCATGTAAACTTTTTGAATCTAATGAGGAAAGGAGACTCATAGCTGTTTTGAATATACTGAACTTTCTATGTACTGTTAATGAATATTTGCTGATACATGTATTGTATTGTATAACCCTAATGGGTTTTTGTCTCCAATAAATACACTTATAACTGGAAAGCAAATCAAAATTAAAGGTAAGTCTACCATTGCTAACTTAAGAAAAGCACCAAAATGTCTTTAAGGGGTACAGTTATCATTCCTTTGGGACCTACCATCCTGAAATTTAGCCATTTTTACCATGACCAAATTACAACTTTTAAAATCCAGTAATATGGCCCTTACGCTTTATATTTTTACTAGCAAACTTGACAAATGGAAAACAGAATGTAGGGGGGAAAATACACTATAAAATGTTCGAGTTGATGCTCATTAATTGTGGTCTCAAATCTGTAGTTAGAATGTATTATGTTGCAATTGACATTTGATATACGCAGAATAGATAGGAGGGTTAGGGTACAGACAAATCTCTATTAATTAAGTCTGTGTGCCAAGTAAGACCATGGTGAATTTACGTATATTTATTTGTATGTGTGGCAGTTTTGACAAACGGTTTTATGTTGTTTGTTGGTTGGTGTTTAATTTTGTTCATGGTTGATGTGTCCTGTTTTTTGCTCCCCAATTCTGTATGGTAACTTTTAAATTTAAAAAATCCATTAGTATATGACTTGGACATATCAAATGCTTATAGTAGCAATATTAGGATTAACAAGTCATCCAAAAATGATCGATCCTGGATAATCCTCGTGGATTAGTCTCATAACACCTACTGGAAGAGAAAATAATACCCATGCTTAAAAATATCACCCTACGAATCCTGTAGATATATAGTGTCAATCAAGCTGTCTTAAAACAGTTTTATCTCAATTCTCCGAAAAAAGATCATATTATTCTGTAATCTTATAGGGAAAGACGGGTGTGAATAAACTTACAGTAATGTAGTCGTGAATTTAATGCAGTGAGCATGTTAACAGTCTTTTTATAACTGTTCTTTGTATTCTGGAACCAGTCATTATCCTAGTTGCACGAATGTTTGTGAAACTAAGAAAAACTGGGTAATATCAAAATTACCAAAATTATAAAGCACGAACCATCTCAGGACAGAGCTATCACTACGGAAATGCTCCTTACATTTCACAAAATTTAATATTTTTGTTATAATATATTTAAAGTATCAATTTCGGTGCACAAGATGTACACATTTCGTGGCTCAAGACTCATCAGTTGTGCTCAAGGCCTAAAATGTTAAAAACCAATACAATAATCTGAAAAAGTTCAAGAGCAAATTAAAACATACCAAAATGCCCAAAAGGATAAAGCCCAAACCAACTAAAGACAGGGCTATACACGAGGACTGCTTAGTTTTCAGGCGCAACGTTTTTATAAAATTTAAATTTAAAGTTCAATTGCGATGCACAAGACCTGCACATTTGGTCGACTACGACTCATCAATTGTCTTCAAGGCCTAAAATGTCGAAAACCAAAACAATACAACAATGAACAGCAAATTCAAAAAATACCAAAATGACCAAAAGTGAAAAGTCCAAAACATCTAAGGACAGAGCTATGTACGAAGAGGTTTCAAAACATTTTTCGTTTTTTTAACAGTTAATTCAAAGTAGCAATTTAAAAAATAACGATATTTTTAGACCTCATGTACCAAAATCAAAGTTTAAATTAAAACAGATGTTTTTTCTGTGGTATAAACTCGAGATGTTTTAATTTTAGAACATAACATGTGAGTACATTTATATGAATTTTTTACTGTCGGGAGTGTAGAAATATCATAACCTGCGAAGGAGTAAAAGATGTCTTTCAAAAAGTAAAAATACGTCTTCAAAATAGCAGCCACACTTGCCATAACGCGACCTTGATAACAATTTCTGAAGAATATGGACTAGATGTATACGAAATTTAAACATTGTGTGGTTAAAATATTACATATATTAAATCTCGCCTGATAATAGCACTAGGAATTTAATAAAGTAAGTTCTTATCATTAATAGAATGTATATAAAGTTGTTATTATGATGTCTCTTACTTTATATACTTTGAAATATTTAATTTACCACAATGACATTACCAACCAATCAACGCCGTACAACAGACAGGCTTCTGACGACTATACCAACACAAAACACAAACACAGACAACGGAAGGTCAAGGTAGTTTGACTAAGTACATGCAACCGGTTTAATCGATAACCAAAACCCTCCTTATCTATCCTGACCCCTAGAAAAGTCAACAGAGTGTGAATACCAAATAGGTGTCCGAAGGCTAGAAATGTTGAAATTGGCTGTACATAAGATAATATCAGTAGCAGAGTAAAAATAATGTTAGCAACCTAGGAGCAGCTTCTTTATGCATACCTGTGTACTTCAATAACAGTATATTTATGTTCAATTTTTGTGTTTAGCAGTTTTCTTAAATTTGTCGATTTTGCATCTTGTTGAGGTAAAATTGGTTATTGCAACACATGGCTGTTATATGCAAAAACTGTTACAATAATTACCATTAATAATAAACACATGAAACAACAAACTGCACCAATCATTACCAACGTGTTGTAATAAGAAGAAATATACACAAGAATAAGTAAAAACTGATGTTTATCCAGTTTTTGAGAAACACAATTCTTTGATACCGATTTTGAGGCACAAGATGTGCACATTTCGTCGATTTACGACTCATCAGTAGTGCACAAGGCCTAAAATGTTGAAAACCAAAACAATAATGCAAAAAGTTGAAGAGCAAATTTAAAATGGCCGAAATTTCAAAAAGAGGGAAAAGCCAAAACCGTCTAAGGACAGAGATATGCACGGAGGAGATACTGCTTTGTTTTCACAAATTTTACAATTTTGTATCATCAAGAATATATGTTTTAAAAGTAAAACACATATATTTAAAAGCCTGAACAATACAGATACTAACAATAAACGAAAAAGGGACAAAATGTGTTAGTGATAACTGAAAACCTAGCTTAGCTAAGTACACCTCATCAAATACTGTTGCTCATGAAAATAAATTTAAGAGGCCATGGTCTTGTTTCACTAAAGTTACGATTAGTCATAACTTGTATGTATTCAAAGGATTACGATCAGTGGTAACTCCTACGACCTTTAGTGAAACAGTATCCGGGTCTTTTAAGGGTTTCATAGGAGGTGCTTTTTCTGAATCAATTTTTTTATAGGTTGTTCAGGAAAAGAACCCTGGAAATCCGAAAATTATTTGAGCATTAAAATTTGAGCAGTTAAAATTTTCCCTTATTTAACCAGGAAATACTAAGTATACGAGTTCTTTATTCACATATAAAATTTATTAAATTAAAGTTTTGATGAGGATCATTTAAGTTACGCGAAAGATGATCATAAATTAAAAACAAATGTCGGTTGCACCTGTAACCTTTTAGAGCAACTTTGATACGAAGAGTAAGCGATTTCTGAATTGAGCCTAAGAAAACAATATACAATTATTTCATGCATATTTATGGAAGAGACAAGCCTATTGTTCCGAGATGTTGATGATAATCTGCAATCTATTGCCTATGGCCGTTACATGAAGTGGCTGTTTTGTCAACTTATCATTTTGGAAGTCCAAATGTGCATAAAACTTTTATCTTAATTTAATTAATGCTATCCAAATACTGCTGCACCATGTTGTTATCAACATGAATCAGTGTCATGGAAACGTTTCCAGATTAGAAAACGATCAGCTGTGTCATGCTCAGATATGAATACTTGACATTCGTATATACAGTATAACAATATATAACGAGAAAAATCGCCATTCAAAAATAGGAATGAGAGTTTGCAATAGAAAAAAAATGAAATTATTCGGTGTCAGAGATTATTTTCTTATTTCGGACACTATGAAATGCTGCAATAGCTATATATTTGTTTACTTTTTTATTTTGTAAAATTATCCCAAATCTCTGTACAAAGACTCTTCAAGATAGCTTACAACAAGGAAGTGAATGGCGTTTTAGAGAATCTAAATACAAAAATTTCATGAGCAATTAAGCCAAAAAGGCTTCTGAACATGACCACCAAAACCCAAATAAGGCCCTTTTGCCGAGGTAGTTATATCCTTATGTGCTAAAAATATTCATTATATGCACTTGAAAATATTTTCATTTTCCAGCGTAATCCATACAAATTGCTACATGGTCGCATGGTGTTCTGTGTGCATCTTTGTTCCTGTGAATTTTTTCTTAAACTTTGAACCTTTTATTTTCTCAAGACCCAAGCTTTGTTAATTATAAATACATGAATTAACAACAGTTAATGAACAAACATGGTATATTAACATTCAAAGCTACATGTACATTGTTAATTGACATTAGTAACTAAAAGGAAGGCAACCAGCTTAGCTCATTTTACAACCTACATTATGTTGAAAAATTTTGCAATTTTAACTCTAACATAATGGTTATCATTTTTTAAACAGTTCATAAATCTAGAAAGTTTTTGGATTCTTTCTATATTCCTTAAGGTGGTACCTAACACTACAGGGAGATAACCCTGTAAAATCAGCTAAACGTTTTAATAACGTTGTGTTGTTAATGGAATATTAAGCTTTTCAATGATCAATATTAGTGTTTGTCAAACTGCTATACAATCAGTGTAATTTTTCTGATGAATTGGTTGGTTCAAATGTTTTGAAATTTTAAATTTTTTGTCAATGGGTCAAAGTACATACTTTGTCAAAATTTTATGAAAATTAAAGGAGCTAAATTAATTTTAGTGAAAGTGTTGGGTACCACCTTAATTGCGTATCAACTTTTTTCTGTCATTTTTCAAAAACAAGTACATTACTCTCTTTCTGAAAGGAATATACATATTGGACTCATCCGAAAATTCGACGTAAGCGAGTTTTAGATAACGAGAGTTGACTGTATATGAAAGTGGTGAGTCGTTGAAAGGGCAAAGAACAACTAAAAAGTATAAAAAATCAAAGTTGAATAAAACTATATGTAAACAATAACAGAAAAAAAGTTAAAAGATAAAAAGACCAATTCACTCTTTGACTGCATGATCCTTCAACTGTTTAAGTAATGGACTCTCTTGAAATATCCAAATATTCTACAAAATGATGTACAGTATTCTACTTTTGTTCATCTGTTTTGACCATCATCAGCCCAAAAATTGTATTTGTCATCACTATTAAATAAGAAGAGTGGAAAATGGAAAATTTGTGTAATGACTATGAGATAAAACAACAAAAACAAGACCGTTTTCTGTTTCTATAACTGTATTATGAATACACAATACCTTTACAAAGGAGATCAAATAACTTAGATACACACCACATGACATAAGAAACATTCTAAAATCTGTGTAATTAATTCCTCAACTGGCTTTTTAACCATACTGATGTTTTGGTATTCCATGCGACACGTGGAATAACAAAATACTTAGGAAAATATTGTTTACTTTTTCACTCTTTCTACACTGGCGGTCTGTGTTTTATAAGTTAGCTAATAAAAAATCGACATTATTGTTCTATAAGCACATGGAAAAGACATACTAGAATCATTTCATGGTATTTGACGTGTTGTACAAATAAACAAACTACAATCTTAATAACATCTAAATTTACTACTGCCGCTATGATGATGTTACTTGTCTATAATTACTATCAATTAACCAGCTTCTAAAACACATCAGCGATGAATGATTACCGGCAATTAAACAGATTCAAAAACATATTAGATCTGATTGATGACTGACCTTCTACAGGGTTGTTAAGTAGCTTATAATTTTTACTTAACACAAGGACAGCTGTGAATCTTTCAGCATATAACTTGGAACAAGTTTATTTTCAACAGTGTAGTCTACCATTTAAGGCTTTACCAAATTTCTACCACTGTACACTATAACAGTTGAAAAGGTGTTGATATTGCAATACTTTGCGTCTCAGTTATAAACCCTTGGATATGTTTACTTCTCAGAATTAAGACAGTCGTGGAAGATCATCAAATCAGAGACAAAGACGGTGTAGGCAACAAGGCAAATGGCCAAAAACAAAGGAGGAGAAGAAGAATGAACAGAAAAAAAGAACTTAGAACATTCAATGACATGTTATGAAGTCAAGTTATAATTATTAGTTCAAATTATTTGATAATGATCTGAGGTACGCTGCCCTAAATTCTGGCTGATTTATAATCTATTTTTGTCCTTTATGAGAAACACAATAAGTAACAAATGGATTGCTGATTTTTTATTCACGCAGGGGTCCCAACTTTACTGTTCAGAATAAATCTTTACTTTTGGTTCACGCAGGGGTCCAAACTTTATTGATCAGAATAAATCTAACGGATATTTTCTAAAGGTTACAGTGCGACTTGTCTCTACCAGCAAAAAGACATATTTCAAAGTCTTCTTTCTATTTGAGAAACAATGAAGATTCCAGTAGAATATTAAAAGCCGAGACCAAAAAAAAAATAATTCAATTGTGTAACGATAAGGAAAGATATCTAGAAGAGTTTCTATATTAACATTTACCGGACGCCATTTTTCGAATATCGTTTTTTTTTTTACATCTGTTTGTGAAGAGAAAAGCATCAGCGATGTTTGAAAAAGTGATACAAAACGCTGCCTACAAAGAAATTCATATTCCATTTGTATAAGAAAAACTATCTATAATAATTTGATATTTTTCAAAATGTATACAATAATTTTAGTGATAAACAAGTTCGTTCAGTTTATATGTTAACAAACAACTCACAAAAATAGTCCAAGTAATTTTGCTCATACCAAAGAATGACAGCTTTAGTTCTATATGATCAATGAATATGCAAATTATTGATTACAGAGTTTTAAAATGAAATAGCAATATACATAAGGGACGAGATCAAAAGTTCAATGAAGGATAAAAAACTTAATTCACATAGTTTTTTCAATGACCCCCCCCCCCCCCTTTAACTTAATTTGGGAAAAATTGATTGACCAATATGGGCATATGCTATTGTGTATACTTTGTGTATCATGGGTCCTGTTTTTCCTCAACAAAGTATATTGACTTGGATATCACTTTAAAAAAAATATTGGAAACAAGTGCTGTGTATTTTTAGTATGCATCAAAAAAGGCACTGTTAAATTATAATTTTATACATATCATTTAAAATTCACGATCGATAAAGTGTTCGAACGTCGTAGATACTGACTGATTTCGCCCCAATACTCTCGGCCAAAAATTTGCTTTTCGGTATGATTTGATGGCTTTTATTTGCTTTAAAAGTCCAAACATATGTTAGGGCCGAACTTGAATCCGAATTTTTCAATCTATAAATCGATCTCGGATAACTTGCAGCGATTTTTACCCCCCCCCCCCCTTCCCTCCACCCAAAACTATTTGAATTAAGTTTTTTATCCTACATTGAACTTTTGATCTCGTCCCTAAATGACTTAACTTTAACTGAAATTAATCCTTCATTTTAAAAAGCCCACCAATGGCAATGGCATATTTGATTTCTTATGTATTGCCTCTTGGTAAATGTAACAATCAATTTCAAAATAATGATCATATCTAAGAGGACAAATATATCTAAGGAGCAAACAAAAAAAAACGCAATCCATTAGACAGACAAAAACCGGAAAGACAAATGAACAACAACAATCACAACAAACACTGAAAACTGTCCAAAAAACCCCATTTGCTCCAGAAGAGTAATCGGTTCCTGCTCCGTATACGGCACCCGTCGTGAAGTTCAACAAAGAATATACTATATACACGT
The DNA here is from genome assembly GCA_028015205.1 of Mytilisepta virgata. Classification (NCBI taxonomy): domain Eukaryota; kingdom Metazoa; phylum Mollusca; class Bivalvia; order Mytilida; family Mytilidae; genus Mytilisepta; species Mytilisepta virgata. The sequence goes on along the minus strand of CM051517.1, from coordinate 66,086,643 downwards.
GCAGTTTTATACACAGAAGTTATTATATATATTTCTTCTAAGGTTGTCCGTAACATTACGTTGATGAATATTACTTAGAGTATCATTTGGAAGCGTATTAATGTATATACTAATCATGGCGGTAAATTCTATAGAGGCTGAGGGTCAACTTTGAAGCGAAAAATAAAATTAATAAAATAAGTAAAAGAAAGGAAAATATTATCTTAAATACAATGAAACCAGGAAGTCTTGACTACAACCACTTCAAATAACACGAGCCCTAAAACCTCTAAAAATCCCTTTAAATGTAATATAAATATGTTATTTTACAGTGTTATGTACTATACGGAAAATATTGTACTCATCCGTATTGTATTGAAAACCGTAATGGACTCGGTCTGCACATTTCGTCGATTTATGCTCAATGCCTATACTGTCGAAAAACAAAACAACAATCCAAAAAGTTGAAGAGCAAATTCAAAAATGCCAAAATGACCAAAATGGGTAAAGCTAAAACCATCTAAGGACAAGGGGGTAACACCTTAGTTTTCAAAAATTTTTACAATTTTGTCACAGTAAATTTTAAATATCAATTTCGGGCTAGTATCGAAATACTAGCAACTGAGCTGGGGATACCCTCGGGGGCTTCAAGTTTACCAACAGCGGCATCGACTCAATGGAATAAATACAATTCAATATAATATGAAGACATTTTTACACCGTTGAAATATACACGACCCGTACATTTCATTAAGGTGGAGGAGACAACTGCCTCCTCCAACTTTAGAGCAAAACTAAAATTACATGAATCAAAAGATGAAGAGAGGAAAATTTAAAAAAAAAAAAGGATTTAGTAATATGCATCTCGTTATAAAAAAATATTGACCAAAGTCACTACAAAAGACATCGTCACCGTAAGAAGTCTAATCAAATCGAAGTTCGCTTTATTTATAACTTCAACACTTGCCATCTGAAATTCCTATTCTTTTATAACTAATCTACATGTAGTTGATTCGTGTTTCTCACTGGAAAACGGGCTATGCATATCCTGTTCTATATTGCTTACTTCGAAAGGCAAGTCTTTTTTATGGGAAATCTGTTTATTAAGACATTTTTTTTTCATCTCTAATGTATCAGCTAAAAATACAAGACATCTAGTTTGTTTTTGGTTTAATGAATAATTATCACCATGGTAGCGAAGCGAAGGAGATAATGTTTTGCCGTTCGCTGTACGTACGTTTTACTATTTATTCTAACTTCAAGATATCTCATATAATATATAAGATATCTTATATAATTTAGTTTTTATAAGATATCTTATAAAGTATATAAGATATCTCATAAAGTATATAAGATATCTCATAAAGTATATAAGATATCTTATAAATTATATTTTTTATATAAGATATCTTATAAATATTTTTTATATAAGATATTTTATATACTTTATATGATATCTCATATATTTTATAAGATATCTTATATAGTTTATAAGATATCTCATATAGTTTATAAGATATCTCATATAATTTATAAGATGTCTTATAAAGAAAATTATGAGATATCTTATAAATTATATGAAATATCTTATAAACTATATAAGATATCTTATAAACTTTATGAGATATCTTATATACTTTATAAAATATCTTATAAACTTTAGAAGATATCTTATAAAGTATATAAGACATCCCATATAATATATAAGATATCTTATATAATCTAGTTTTTAAAAGATATCTTATAAACTTTCTCCAAAGAGCAGATTACTCTGTAAATGGGAGACAACTTCCATGTATCAAAAATGGGGATTATCTCCATGAATTCTTCAATATACTCAAGGTTACCTTTCATATGAAGATGACAAATATACCTAAGGAGCAAACCAAAAAATGCAATCTAAGACAAATGAGCAACCACAAGCTCAACAAATAAACACTGGAAACTAAACACCTATAAAAACCAGGAGTGAACTCAGGTGCTCGGGAAGGGTAAGCAGTTCCTGCTCCGTATACGTCACCCACAGTGAGGTTCAACAAAGTCAATCCGGTGGTAGTCACAAATTGTTGGAGGTACATGAAATGTTACGTCAGTGGGAACAGGTCCAACATCTTCAATATTGGAACACTATCGCGGTCAATCAATCCATGATGGCGACTGTAACTTTTCCTTAGTGATAAAACTCTTGTTAAGCAGCTTTTGTGACAGCAGATTAAAAGACAAACCATATAAGAGAGCAATGTTTTATTTTCATAATTGTACTGACAACTAACAATATAAAAATAAATAAATAAAAATAGATAAAACAGACATCTTTTTTTTTATATCACAGACAGTAGACCACAAAAAGATATAATATTGTTCAATAGAAACATTATGCCATCTTGGTCACATCTTATAATGGTAAAAAAAAAAAATTTTAAAGTCAACTGACACTAAACAATAAAAAAATAAATGGATCTGTAAAATACAATAAAGAGAGGGTAAAGTTTTATTTAAAAAGGTGACAACAAATTACTTTACATTAAGAAAATTAATGCAAAAAATGCAACAGGTCAAGATCGCAATAATTAAGCCTCACATTTTAATTTTTGCTTATAATATTTTATTCAACATGTATAAGAATTAAATTAATTAATATTTGCATTATTGTCAATTGATGATGATTTGCAAATAATAAGTGGACATAATAATTTCTAAATTTATATAAATATACAGTATAGTTTATTTGTACTTTCCTCATTGTTTGAGATGTATTCATGTAGAATTTGTGTACATTGTCTCGGAATTTAAAATTTATTCGGAGAATGCTTAGAAATTCAAGGCTTGAGGAGCTTTTCTCACCTGTTTCGTGCAGAGTTCGAATAAATTTTATATTGAGTAACAATGTTCACATAATCTGTTTATCCTGCAACAGAAAATCTGTCAAAAATCAATGGGAAACAGTGAATTTCTGCATTAAGCGAGCAACATCAAAAGCCCGCACAACCTTCACATTTCACGACATCATAGTAAAATTCAAAATTTATGTACTATGCCATCACAGTAAATGTTATAAACAGTCACTGACTGTATATATTTTTAAATATACAGGCAATGGATTTTGGTTGCTCATATAGCAGAGTTGCAGGATAAATATACAATACATAGTCATTGTCGGAAAATATAAAATTTATTTGGGCGAGCTTTAGAAACATGAGAAAAGGCGAGCTTTAGTGAGTCTTTTCTCCATGTTTTGCAGCGAGCCCAAATAAAATTTATATTTTCCGACAATGACTTTGTATTGTCTTTATCCTGCAATCTCCTTTAGAAGCGTAAAATGCCTTAAAATTACGTTTGAAGTTGAAAATTAACGACAAGGAAAACGCGGGAAATGCCACGACGTCATCTGGTACATTTGCTATGCTCCTCGCGCTCTTCATGTAAACAAGTACCAGTAGACTTTATTAGGTCATTGACCTAATACGACTAAAGTTTATTCTACCCCTTTTATTAGACCGGAAATGGCTTGATTGCAGGATAAAAGCGGTTATCATACCTTATGACATTGACCATTGTAACATGACTGACATCATGTATTATTCTACTGACAATCACTAAAATAAAATAATCTAAGTTCATATAAATCAGATATTACTTTTTGCATGTCATATAAATTACTGCAAATCATCTTCTTCTTGAAAAAATTCTTAGAATAGGGATTCAATTTTAGTGTAGAAGTAAAAAAACTTTTGTTTTGCCTTTCAGTTAATTCAGGACTTTCAAGTATTGAAAACTATCAAAGTAACATGGTTGTGAGACTCTAAATTCTACGATTAAAAATACTGGACTATTAAGCCAACTATTGGACAAATAATTATGTTTCACTAATAAGGATTATTTTGCATATTTTAAACGAAAAACGTCTATACAAAATTAATAAAAAACATGGAAAAAAAATTACTATAAGATGACTTAAAAATATTAATGTTTTGAGCAGATGATTTGGGGAAAAAATGTTGAGTTAATTAAATATATATATTTAGACAAATTCATACACTGTATTTGTACATATCTCTAAATTTACATTTGATTTTGGCAACAAAAGCATCAAAACATTCATGATCATTTTATTTATAAATCATAAAACAATGTCCCTGATATAAATATGCAGATTTTGTATTCTGTAAATTAGGTCAATGACCCTCTTAATACCCTTAGTTATGTAATATTATTGTATAAGCAGTGAAAAGATCGGTGAGAACAAACATTGAATTTATGAACTTTTTGAAAATCATTAAGTATACAAGTAAACACACCATAAATTTCAAAAGTTTTGATTTTTAAACAAAATGTCATTACTAAGAAAGCTAATTTAGATATAAACATACAAAATAGTCCCTGAGAACAATATTTAGAATCGACACCGAAATAGTAGCAATACTCGTAGCTGGTGACAATCATGGTTTTTACTGCGCTCATAAAGGGCACTAATTAAGTAAGTATTCTACTGTGACAGTATACTACTTAAGTGACATCATGTTTCGATTCTAAAGTTAGAAGGAATGTTGATATACTTTTGCAAAAAAATTTTTCATTCAACAAATGTTACAACCTGTAGCTTACACTTTTACACAAATAATTTTATTGTACAATAACACGATATTTCTGACATTAAAAACATACGTATAACAATATTCTTGTTCATAATAGACAGTTTATCCAAGTTGTTTTTGTCATATGAACACATATACAGAAAATCGAAAAAATTCAGTATGATGGCTGGACTTATAAAGATGATAAAAAAAAAATATGTGTTTTATATTTGTGAAACAAAACTTATTAAAAAAGTCAAGACATTTATTCCACGGAAATTGAATACTGACATGCTGCAAATTTTTTAAAAATTATTTAAAGAAACGGGTTGGTCCCTTAGTCTCAACTTTACAACAAGTAAAAAATTAAATATGTAAAAATATATACTGAAATACATGTATTTTAAAGCAAAAAACTTTTGACACATTTTTCAATTAAGCATTACTGCAAATCACAAAAGTTTACAAAAATTAATGGAAAATGGTAATTTTTAAATTTTTTAAATTTCTTAAATGTATTTCCTTCTAACCTCTGGCTAATTTCTCCAACCAAAATTATATTATGATATACATGTAAAGTTTAATTAGATGAGGTGTATATATTTAAATAAAATTATTTTGGTCAGGGTTTGTGACATTATCTCAAAATTGGTTAATATTTTATGAATAGTGTGTTTTCATTATTTATGTGTACAATTATGTCATCAATGACATTTTCTGCAGCATAATAAATCAAACATACATGTATATTTATTTTTTCAAATATAAGTTTTTTTTAAATTTCTGTGAAATTTTCAAATATCATTTTTTTTTAATTTCTGTGAAATTTTCAAACATTATTTTTTTTAAAATTTCTGTGAAATAGTAGTTTCTTTTAATATGATAGAAAATTCATGAAATTTCTGAGTCAATATAGACCCTTTTACGGACATACTCTTTTACATAAATATGCGTAAACAAACACCCAGAGTTCTTGTATGTCTTTTATAATCAAAATTCCATACAATACTGCACATACACATGTATAAAATACACACTCAAGGTATATTCAATTTATCTGTGTCAAATATCTGGCTAGGTAATAGGAAATGCTCTCTCCGAGAGAACAGCTTATCTCTCCAGTACTCGTTATCAAATAAGAGAAGATAACAACTACCATAAAAATTGGTCATTCGACCTATACACTGCATCGACCTATAGTCCGAAAATTACGGTATATATAACTGCTAACTATAACTAGAACAATTCATCACTATCATTAACTGTTGTCTATGACTACAACAATTCATCACTATCATTAACTGTTGTCTATGACTACAACAATTCATCACTATCATATCCCTGGTTGGTCCAACTTTCTTTATGTTCAGGATAAACACTAGACTGTGCCTTTTTTCCTTTTTTCTTTGCCTTCTGTTTTTTTCCAGTGCCTGACATTGGTCTCATTCTTTCATCGGAATATCCTGATTTTGGTCTTCTTTGGAAATCATCTGATAAAAAAAAAGAAAATTCTGAACATGTTTTTCAAATGAAAAAGAAGAAATCAGCAACAGGGTCATATTTGTTCCTTCCCAAAATGTAAATATTTAAAATAAATAATAGTGTGTTTACAAGTATAATTAACATAATGTTTTTGAAATAATTTATAACTTGAATCAACAATTCAAAACTTAGGCCACACCAAATTGATTTTTAGTTCTTTGGATTTTGCCGCTCCAATTTTTGGACTGTAAATATTAAGGGAAAAAAATTTTGCCACTTCAGTTTGCAAAAATGCTGAAAACTTTCCTCAAATTCTTCATTTTTTAAGAAATTGAAAATAAATAGTGTTCGCTAGCTCCTAAAATTTGGTAAAAAAATAGGGATTTTTTCCATTTTTTGCAATATTTTAGTTTAAAAAAAATTGGCTGTAGCTTGATCTTCCCGGAAAAAAATTAGTAGTCAAGAAAAAAAATTAAAATTAAAATTTCGCTGACTTGCACCTACTTTTGCCATAAAAAATCCAAAGAACTAAAAATGAATTGAATTTGGTGTGGTCTCATATATACATGGCCCCAGCTTTAGATCATGTCATAGAGTAAGAACTATATGAAAGAAATTCAGGCTGACAGGGAAAACATACAACAGGGAGAAGTGGTGAGACAACTGGGAGAAGAGCAGGAGACAACTTAGAGGAGGTAGGATACAACAAGGAAAAGCACAGAAAACAACAGGGAGAAATGCTGGAGACAACAAGGAGAAGGGCTGGCAAAAATAGAAAGAACTGGTGAGACAACAAGAACAGAACAGACAACATGGAGAAATTGTGTGAAAAGTTAGAAGCGCAGGAAACAACACGGAGAAGTGTAAGAGACAGCAGGCAGATGTGCATGAGACAACACAGTGAAGTGCCAGAGACAACAGGTAGAAGTGTAGGAAACCACAGAGAAGTATAGGAGACAACAGGCGGAAGTGCATAAGACAACAAGGAGAAGTGAGGGAGACAACATCGATAAGAGAGGATGACAGCATAGAGAAGTGCAGGAGACAAAAAGGAGAAGTGTAAGAGAAAACAGGAAGAAGTGCAGGAGACAAGAGGGTGAAGTCATTGCTTGCTGTAACAAAGAACCAATGACCATTATTATATTGTATAGGTGTATCTTGTCATATTTTCTCATATTTGGTTCAACTACACCACTTTTTTAGTGTCTGCACCAAGTCATACTACTTTTTGGGATTTGTTCATTGCATAGTGCTGACTTTACCTGTGATCGTTTACTTTGAATAATGTATCTGGTGTATGTTTTCCTGGTTTGTTGTTTTAGTAATGAATTTAAACATGACACTTACACCAAGAGGAAAAACAGAAATTTTGGTGCAAGGGAGATAACTTAAATACAACACACGACTTTGATCAAAGATAAAACAAGAAAGGAGAAAAACAAATTTTCCTGCTGTTTTGAGTTGTCCGCTTGCCAACTCTTATCGCCAAAATAATAACTGGATCTTGCCATTGGAAAAAATTTAAGAATTTATAAAATACCTGTATCATCTTCCTCGTCCATACTTAGATCTGTTCTGGCACGTTCTAAGCCTTGTCGTAGTTCTTTACCCAATCTCTTGGCAGCTTTCTTATCTCCACCAGTGTCTGAAAGGTAAAAGATTAAAAAAAAAAACAATTAGAAACCTGCGAACTTTACTTTGATATTCATAATTATTTCAAATTTCAAAATTGTGATAGTACAATATAAGGTTAATATCGTGTTAATGTTCCTGCTTATGTTTTAGCTGTAGAACAGTTTCTTGATATCAGTGAAATCAGGTTGTACTGATTCAGTTGTAACAGGGCGGATTTAAATCTACATGTATCGCTTAATAAATTTTATTTACAATAAATATTTTAATTATAACTCATATAGAAATATGCATTAGAAATAAAAAAAATTCTACACTTAATACTATTTAAGAAATATGGTACAAAATAGTTAAATTAATTCTTCTCTTTCCTATGGTCAAGAATCTAATTGGAAAGATAATTATAGGTTTCACAATGAGTGAGAATTAGATATTGCTTGATATCAACTCAAGTTATTTAATTTGGATATAATAATGAACGAGCCTTTGGCAATGTCTATTTGTTACGATTTGTTAAACCTATTTCTCTTATGATTCTTCTAGAATATTTGTTTGTTTGAGATTCGGCATCCAAGCCATGGGAAATGATAACTTCATACCTTTTATAGCAGTATCTACTGCACTCTCTAGTTCTTCTTTTGACAATTCTGTAGCTGCAGCTAATTGGTTCAAAAAGTCCTTCTTTTGTTCCTGTAAAAATATACATGTATGTCATTTTTTTAAATAATAAAGAAATATTTACAATCTTATTAAGACCTTAAATTTCTTTCCTATGTATAAGACTTTAAAATAGATTTAAATTAAATAACGGCCTATTATAATTTGCAATTTTTTTCAAACTTTTTTATGTTTACAGAAGGTCATACAAAGGGGGATATGTACTTTGGTAAATGAAAAAACAATGATCAAAGGGAAATAATCAATTTTATCCAAAGACGTCCCGTCAACAAGTTTCAAGGGTCTTATCCTTGTTTTTCCCGTTTTTTTTTAATTTTAAGGACATTTTCCGGCCGGGAAGGCATGACATTAAAATTCCTGGGTTTTTCCTATTTTCAGGGTTGCAAGGAAACCCTGCATACAGATGTTAATAAACTGAAAATAAAACAAATAAATGATCCACTTCAACTGAACTGGTAATAGATAAAAATAAGTTATCTGCTCGTACCTTTAACTCATTATCAAGAGTAACTTCTAGTTCCCTGTTTAATGTTTCTTTACTCTTCTCTAACTCTGCCTTCATTTCTAAATCTAAATCTTCCATTTCTCTCTTATGTTGTTGTTCCAAATAACTTAGTTTTAGTACATAAGCAGCTTTTCTGTAATATGATAGAAATGGACATAAATTTACAATCATAAAAGGTCATTTCTAATTTCAATATGATTATTTTAAGTCTACCATTTGATAAACCCTCCATTCTGTGAGGCAAGCCTGTATCGAAATCAATTAGTAAAGTTGGTCGTTCTACCTGTGAATAACCGCTCTTTAAATAAAACTATGAACCTACCAAGGTCCAAATCCCCTATCATGGAGAGGGTGAGGAGATACATTTTTTCATAATTCCTTGAAATATGCAAAATCTAATTTTATCACAAAGCTCAACACTACACCAGATAGTATCATGCCGAAAAAAAATCATAAATGATATTTACTAATAATAAGATTTTTTTCCGTTGGCAGACAGGATTCAAAACAATTTGTATTTATGAAGGTATTGCTCATCGTGGTTTTCTTTGCCAGAACTTTATGCAACTTAGTCCGTATAATTGGCTGTATGATAGTGAATAGTTTTCATTGGTGAAGGCATCAGAGTTCAAACAGAGTACCATCGGCATTCAAAAGGAAAATAGGCAATCACTTTGATTAAGATTGGAGTCCAAGACACCTCAGTGTTAGGTTCGAACTCAGTACCTTAGTGATCACCAACTGTTGATCTTTATACCATTATTGTCCTTTAAGGCAAATTTTACAACCAACTACGATTTCAAGAAAGAAATCTAGTAGCACCCTTACACTGTGAGAATGATATCACTTCTAAGTATATGTTAAACTAACCCTGCTCCACGTTTCTTTATAGAATCTGTCTTGACATACTCCTTCTCTTCTTCTTTCTCCTCCTGTAGTTCTCTGAAATAAATTATTGTATATATATGTGATTATGAAAAAGATTGACACTTGAAATACTGAAAAGCAATTTGCAAATAAAAATTAAACTGAAAACTTATTCATCAACTTATTATTATTCTCTTTCTGAATATTTAATAAGAAACCCCCCACCCCCCCAATCCCAGAATTATTACTGTCTGGAATACTATTACAGGAATTGTATGTATACCACGAAATTAGTATTTGTTAGAAATGACCGTCACCTTTGATTGCTATTTTTATTCCCTGTTTACAACACAAATTCCAAGTAACAGATTTACAACTAATTCTTTTTTAAATATAAACAAAGATGTGTTATACATGAATTAGGATTAAAATTTAGCAACTTGAAGATTTTCCCATGATAATTAATGTTTAAACTCTAATAATTTTTTATAAGACAAATTTCCAATATTACAGCAGTATGCCTATCATTGTATATATCAGTTCCTAATTTCCTAAAACAACTAAGGGTAATAAATAAAAACAGCAACAAAGGGACATAACTGATATCTTCTTGCCTTGAGGCCAATTTAAGTTAAATGACAGATAATCATCTGCCTCTTCTTAAAAATATGGGGCCAATAAGGAAGGATTTCATTTTTTATTTTCTCTCTCATATTTTGTGCATGAAAAAGGTTCAAAGGCTCACTCATTAAAGATGTATCTATTTATTAAATTGTATCAACAGAACCACCCTTTGTTGGCATTTGTAACTTAAGTTAGTGAGGTTCCTTTCCCTCACTTTGACACAACAACAACACATACAATTGATATTGACTGGAAATGAACACAAATGAAATAATCAGAGATTCTACCAGGAAGGGACATGAAAAAGTTTCTGAAAATCGCATTTTGGAAAAATAAAAACAATATGGACCAGGTTGAGTTTGTGGACAGGTTCAATTAACTTGAGTTGGACTTATGTGGTTGAAGTAAAATTTTGATACATAGAAAAAACAAACGTACTGTTCCTTCATCAATTTTTTTGTCTGTACTCTATCTTGTATAACTTGTATTTGATGTTCTCGTTTGTTTTCTATCTGGTCATGAACATACTCCATCTGGTTTCTGTGTTGCTGTAATATCTGGTCCACCGCGGATAATTTGACTTTACCATCTGTTAACTTTTTCTCTAACTGATCCTAAATAAGAATGTCGAAATCACACGTAAATTTTATAAAGTCTGTATTGTAACACAATGGAATCTGGCTTGCTTGGAAATAACTTAGATATTTACCATGAAAATGTCTGAACCATTGAACATCAATTAAAGTTGCTTTTTCATGGAAAATGAATTGAATCAAAAGTTAAAAGCAGGCATTGCGAAGATATATTCTTCCAACACTGATATACTTCGTCATTTGCATGTGGTATATATGAAAATAAGTTAGGTAAATAACTTATAAATTTTGCTGATAATTACCGATAATTTTGCCGATAATTACCGAAGTCATTGTCATTAATTTGCATAGAACACGAGGAACATTCGGAATAATCATGTGGTCACTCTATTATGATTCGGCAACCTTAAGTCAATTCAATGAAACTTCATCCTTTGGAACTTCAATTACTTGAAGTACAACTCGAAACTTTTTAAAACGAATGAAATTCTACTATACTTAAGGTAATCGGGAAATTGACCATGTCATGATTCTGAATATCCTGGATGTTCAATACAAAAAACAATGACAAAAGACCTTGGAAATTTTTGACAAACTTCGGAAATGCTTTATACTTAACTTATTTTCATAGAGGCCGCATACAAACAACAAAATGGATTTCAACTTGGGAAGGATACCTACGAAATACCAATGGGATATTCGAAGGATGGGAAAATCAAAAACAACTGACAAACTCCAGAGAACAACAAAGACAAGACTAAAACAATAAAAACACTACACTTAAAAACAGACATGTAAAGGAACAAGTCCGTCAGGAGTGGTGCACAATTAGTGCCCACAGGAATGCCAATAGTCTGTTGGAAAACACGCCAACCAAATTGAACAAATATGTTGTCGATCAAAAATTCAATCAGGACAATTTCATCCTCTCTATATTTTTTGTTAGATTTAGAGTGGTTTTAACAAAGTATGATTTATCTCCACCAATGAATGACAAGGCATGTGTATCTGCTGTTGCCATTTTTATTTTGAAAGCATCGATGGATTAGACTTTCTTCTCTTTCAGTTGTGAATGAGGAATGGTGGTGTAGAGGGTAGAGAACTCAAATGTTTTTATCCTGTTATAGACTGAAATTGACCGAGATCGTAAAATATCCTTTAAGTCTTTGGCTTAATCTATTTTCCATCAAAAGGAAATATAATTCATGGTCATGATAAATTATTGTCCAGACACCTTAAAAATCAATAGTTATTATATAGGGGACACTATTATGACTTGTCAATGTGTCTGCATTTCTAGAATAAATGTCTAATATTTTTCTTAGTTTTTCCAGAAACTATTACAATTATTGTACCTGTAAACTTTGTAGCTGTGTGTCTTGTTTTGTCAGTAAAGCTTGTCTTCTTGCAGCTCCAATCTATAAATAACATTGTACAAAATATGAAAAAAAAACATCTGACCAACAGCTTAAAGTTGGTTTTTGCTTAATATATTTTTAAAAACATACACATACACAACCAATCTTATTAAAACAAAACCTTTGTAACTCTCCAACTATGCTTCCGTTCGGAAACGTAGTGGGAGAGTTACAAAGATCTTGTTTTATTAAGATTGAAACACAACTTATGTTATGCATATGAAGGGATTTCGTGTCAAGATTAACCTACCATATCCTTTCTTTCATATTATTTTTAGAATATTTTTGCATTTTTAAATATTTATCAATTTTTGCAAAATATTTTATATAACATTCTATTTCTCAGTATTGTAAATGTTGATTAATACCTGTTTTTTCATTTATTTCAGTTTTGCTCAAGTCCTAAAATGTTGAAAAAGAAAACAATATAATCCAAAATATTGAAGAATAAATTTCTAAAGTGCCAAAATAACCAAAACGATAAAGCCAAAAGTATCTAGTATCAGAGTCATGCATGAAGAGTCCTTATTTTCAAACTCATAATAAACATACGTACTTCTAATCTACCGATTAAAACACCCAGTTCTTTCTCTTGTTCTATCAACAAAGCCTCTGTCTCGGCAGCCATTTTTCTACGGAATTCAAGTAATGCCTGTTCTCTTTCTTCCTTGATTTTAAGCTCTTCTGCTGCAAGCTCATTTTCCTGTACACGATCAAAAATTATATCAATTAATGAATGTCTCATTGAAAACATTCTACATAACAATAATTCACAATTAAATGTGATTGTGCATTTGTACAAACTCTGACTTTTAACCTCAACATCAAATGAACATTACTTATGGGTCAGTGGGTCAACTAAATGTATTCATAATTCATTCAAACATATGTATATATTTTTTTTTCACTCTCACTCAGGAAACTAGGTGAATCGTCACCGTGTATTGGATACAGTATACAACAGTAAATAGATTTTTATGAAATGAATAATTCAAAACTAATGATATATCATAATAATTTTTTTATATCAACAGTCTCTCCAAGGGAAGATGGAAAGCATCAAAATTAAAAATTAAAAATTTCAGACAGATGATGACAGAGGCAAAGTGACAGTAATGTCTCACCTCACCCTTAGTCAGCTCATGAAAAGTAAGTTATCATTATATAAGAATTACCAGTTGTTGTTGTAACTTGTCAAATTCTTCTTTATTCATCTTGGATTTGCTGAGCAGTTCGTCTTCACGTTTCTGTCTGATCTCTGCTATTTTTGTCCTTCTTTTGGCCAATTTAGCTTCCATACTATCAGGTAGGAAAATTGTAGAAATATATTGTTCATCTTCTAACATGGTGTTATTAATATTTATAAACAAAATCTGTCAACTTTTTAAACTTTTTATGGAATAAAATTTGAATAACTGCTAACTTTTTGTTAAATAATAATTAATGCACAGTTTTGTAAAAACTCATTAAAAATGAAAAGAATGTTTTATTTTCATCAAAAATTTAGAGTAGAATATATACAAACAATAATCTACATGTATCTGGTTTTACAAATATCGTAAAGAGATGAATTTTACCGTTGTAAATAATGCACAAATCTCTACTATTTACACATTCTATTACTTATGCATTCCGGGGCCTCGGTGGCCGAGTGGTCTAGGTAGTACGTCATGACTACTAATGACCACTAGCCTGTCAACGCTGAGGTTGTGAGTTCGACTCCGATCTTAATTGACAAGGATTGCCAATTTATCTACCAAAGGTCGGTGGTTCTCTCCGGGTACTCCGGCTTCCTCTGCCAATAAAAACTCATTACTGGCCGCCACGAAATAGCCAAATGTGCTGATTACGGCGTAAAACCCCAACTAAACAAACAAACAAACAAACTTAGGCATTCCACTTGCTACCAAGAGAAAACAAAGGCCAATAACTCAAAACTACAGAAAGTTTATCTGAATTAAGTCAGGTTCAACAAATTTCTATAAAAATTCTTTTTTTTTAAATAATAGCAGTTATAAACGAAAATTTATAGTCACTATTAACGTAAACTATAATACCAATTTTAACAATGGTATGAAGTAAATTTTACAATGAAATTTTATTCGAATAATGAGATTAAAAATTTTTGAGTTACCTCCCTTTCTACATAAGGCTCCACAAAAAATTATTTGCAGAATTTTACTACATTTATTAAAATGAGGGAAGCAATAGTTTAATATAATATAAGTGATTTAAAAATGAAAAAAATTATGCACATTTCAAGCTCCTCTGCCAAATTATAAAATCTTAGCTGGAATTCCTAAATTATTACTTTAAATATGTATACTATACCTTTTCTCCTGACGTAACTTTGACATCTGTAACTGATTGTTTAACACTTGCATATTATGTTCATGTTCCTTTAAAATTTTCTTCTTTGCACTGAAAATATATTTTATTACTTTTCTGTACTGTGTATTGTTAATTTAAAGTCACATGCTCAAATATAGAACAAACTAGGCAACTACCTGTGAAAAAACAGATATCAGAAAAAGATAGATTAATAATATCTTCTGCAGTATAATTACTGCACATACTGTTACTATGTTTGCTTACCTCTGGTCACAGTATAACTCAACAATTAAATAAGACCGCAAGTGGAGACGACTGACGAAACATGGAAACATGTCGTATAATGTTTCCGCTCGAGTTAATTCAACTAATTACAGCATTTAAAGAAATGCATCCACCCAAAGGTGTGAAATTTTCAGACAACACATTCATCCTCAATCAGTGAAATTCTGATTTGAATTGTGTCTATTGCAATTGTTACGTGATGGCGGCCCAAAGAAATCGAGCCCTTAATTTTAGTAGTATAGATGATTGCATCGTATTGATAATAAAAAGGAACAGACAGAATCTGCAAAATACAAAAAACAAATGATACAACACATTATATATTTTGTGATAAGCAACAATTTATTTTAACGTTTTCTCAACATCTGTTGTGCTGCAAAAAATATATTATATTTTTCAGAACTTGTTAATGAGACAAAAGAGGGGGAATGAAAAATGACAAAAGGTTAAGCCACATTCTTTACTATGTCTTTTTTATCCACATTTCATTAATGGCCATTTCATTTTTGTATTATTCCTTAAATACACATGTATAAAGATTTTCTAACTCTAGTAGTAATTTCTAACTCACTCTTCATTCAGTTCCAGACTGTTGGACAAAACTCTGTTCACAGTGGTGTTCTGTTGTTCTACAAGTGTTTGTTGTTCTTGGTGAGACCTTTGTTCCTCATCTTCAAGTTTCTATGTGAAGGAGCAAAAACATTTACATGAATAAGTGGCTACCATAATGACTTTTAACTTTGAAATATCCATGGAAACCATGTTGAATATATTTATAAATCCTTTAATAGATAACTCTTGCCAAGTTTGTATGGATTCTGAAATACAACAGCTCATCAAAAAATTGCAATACTATAAAAACATCTAAAAGTAACAAACCACACTACAGGACACTAAAATGGTCGTCATGGAAATTGATGAATGAATATCAGGACGACAACATGTTGATATGAATATGATCCCTGCTTTGTACTAGACAGACAAGCTGAGCCGGATTTTTAATGTGCTAGCTCAAGAGGTAACTGTCCGCAGGAAAACCACACATGGACACATTATACTGACTCTGAGCCGAACAGTCCTTTCCACTTACTCCTAGATGCTGCATGCTTGGCTTAGAAGCAGCAAATACCAATTTTAATGTCTTAGCTTTGATCCGGCCGGAGATCGAATCCACAACCTTCCACACTCGAGGCGAGCATGCTGCCACGAGACCACCAAGGTGGTTTATTTTATAATTGGCCATTGAATGAAAGAAAGTAATGAACAATTAATAATCAAAATATTGATAAATCACAAATTTATTATCTAATTACCATCATTCTCTGTTCCCATCGTGCCTGTAACATCGCCTTCATTCTGTTCTGTTCCTGTATTCTGTTATCTGTAGGTAAATAAATGAATTTAAAGTCTTGTACTTATTAATAAAAAATTACAATAGGATAGTGCCTCTTAATTGAAGGTTTTCTAAGGGGAATATCAACACGTGCAAACAAGATTAAATAAAAATATACCAGTAATTCATGATGAACAAAAAATAAAAATTCCACCTGTTGGGTACATTTTTATCAATAAGCAGAAAACATGGTGAATATAACTACCATCCAACATGAAACGCGTTAAAAACACACTGAAAGTATGCTGCATAGAAATTACCCTGGACTAACCTCATAATTCAGTCTAGTTGAGAAGAAAACATTGACAATGTAGATTATTTGATGCTTATGCTTTGCAAATAAAGCAATGCTTTTGTTTTCTGTGACAGCCTATTTTGTTAAAATCAAAATGACTGCTTTCAGAATATGCCATATAGGGTTTTGCTTCAATTGAAAAATAAAGCATATTGTCCTATAAGAAGCAAAATTATCTGCTCTTTGCTAGATACATAACTAGATGTACTGTGAGCAAAGCTCACAAAGGATACCCCCAACTTTGAAGTCCAATTATCTCCCTTGTGTGATATCGGAAAGCAAAGATTTTTCTTCATGCATATCTTTGGATGATGTACTTCCTTTCTGTAAAGTTTCGTTGAAATCCATTGAGTGGTCTAGGAGGAGTTGCACTTACAAGACAGACAGACAGACAGACAGACGGACGGACAAGGTGATTCCTATATACCCCCCCAAACTTTGTTTGCGGGGGATATAAAAATACTGATTTTTAACAAACCTTCAAGCTGTAACATCCTCTGTTTATGGATTTTGATAATTCTGTTTACATCAGCTGGATCTGCTGATGATACTGTTCCCAAAGCTTTATTCATTCTCTCCCCTCGCTCCTCTATTGATTGCACCTTTTCCCTGTTTATTCTCTGTAAATGTATATTAAAAGTTTTGTTACTTTTCATTACTTTATAAAAATCATAAAAAATTATCAACCTTTTTGACACAAAGCTATTTTTGGTAAGATTTCTTTTCTTACAGATTGAGTTTATCAGATTGCGAACTTAATATTCTTTCAATTTTCCAGTTGTAAATGGACATATGCAACTTTTCTTCCTCTTTTTATGACCCTTCTAAGAGTCTGCAGATACTGAAAACACCAATGACCTAATACAAATGATATTATTCACTATATATATTAATTCATAGCTAAGTAAGTATTTTATTGGTTGAGACTCTCCAATGTGATATTGAACAAAACATCGTGTTTCCCTCTCAGATTCGTGTTTCACCATCACATCCCAGTTATTCGAAATACACTAGGGATAGTGGAATAAATCATTAATTTCCCATTAGTGAAACATGAAGATTTGTTCACCCTCAAAAAGTCATGTTTCCTTTGGGCAAGCCTGGAGAAACATAACTTTCCTCGGGTGTACAAATCTTCATATTTCACTAATGCAAGGAAAATAAATATATAATATATAAGTTTGTATAGAAATTTACCTGTCTAATTTGGTCTAGTTGCTGTAGTTCTGTCTGATCTAACTCTGCCTCAGTTGATTCTAATTCTGTTCTCTGTTCTTGTAATAAGTCATGGTAACTCTGAAATAGAGCTTAAGTTCTTATATAACAATTTTTATATTATAAATCCTCTTGTCTGATTTTTCTATTTTACTAGCTTATATATCTTACAAGAAAAAGAAAGGTTACTATTTTTTTCTATTTATTTTGTAATAAAATACTTTGAAATTTTCCAATTAAACTGTTTTCCTGCTTTCAATGCTTTTTAAGCTAAGGTCAGGTGAATAAATTCACTTACAAGCTGAAACTGAAAATTTTTCAAATACTGTAAATTTGGAAATTATTGCAAAAAATGCGACAGAGTTCTTATCGCAATAATTTAAACTCGCATTTTTTAATTTTTTTATATGAATGAAGCAGGTTTTTCTCAATATCGCTAAAATTAAAATCGCATTTTGGTCTAAAATGACAAAATCGCAATAAATAAATACACGCAATAATTTCTGAATTTACAGTACCTAGCTTGCAGAGTGATGAAAACTATATAAAGATAAAAACAAATCTAACTAGTACTGATTGCTATGTACCGCATAACAGATGTTCCCTCCGTCCACCCATTGCTACTCTCAAAATTTTAAAACCATCTTGTAAATCTACTGATGGTGCCCCATTTTTGTGCCAAATTTTGTTTTGATTGGGTCAGCCATCTCCGAGAACACTCATGAGCAAAAAGTGACTGGAGAAGAAAGAAGAAGAAATGGAGTAAAAACAATGTTCCCCCAACAAGGGGGAACATAAATATTGAATATCAAATACAGTATATATTTTACATTCACTGTCATTTTTTATTAACAAAACCAAACATGGATGATCAGAATACAACTGACAATTAATGCTAATGCAGGCTGTGTCAATGAATGTCACTAGAAAATAATTAGTCAAACCTGTGTATACAGGGCACCCAAGGGATTAGAAAAAAGGAGTTGACCTTTATACTGAGATTAATTTTATGAGTTTTGTTCATGATGGGGAAATTTTTACAGTGCCCTTTATAGACAGTGGCATGCTAAATAGAGGTGCCTTTTAAAGCAGGTCTGATTAGACCTAAAATGAAAAAGCTTCTTGTCTGGCATTCATATGTCATAAATATATATAAAACAAACTTGAATTCTGTGTACACTCATGACCAAAATATTAAATACCCATTAATATTCACAAAATACTGTGAGCAAGGGAATTAAAAGGCCCAAACACAGTAGCCAAAATACAGGTAAGATCAACTTTGCCAAAGGGAACTAAAACCCCATTTTCAAAATATATGTAAACTTTTGAAATTGAAAAACAGTTGACCTTTATTATTTCAAAGTTTATGGTACTGTAAATGTCATGAAATAAGTGATATCAGGGGTAGATAAATGCAAAATATTATCTAAATTTTTACTGGGTGCCATGTTGTTGTGGTTAGCACATCAGGCTATTAAGCCAAAAGTTTTCAATGCCCTGTCAACACCATTTGCAAGGATGGTCTTGATAAATGATGCTAGTCTATCAGTTGGGACGAAAGGTTCGCACAACTTGCTATAACTTGTTTCCAAATTCACAATAGTTTAAACGAACCACACTATTGTTATCTTCGTGAAATTAAATAATTCAACAATACCATTTTGGTAGATATTTCATTAGTATTTTCCAATATTTTTACATACCTCCATAAAATTAGCTGTATCAGTAGATTTATTAGCTTTTTGTATCAGTAATGCCCTCTCTTGTTCATGTTTTTCATTCAGTTGATGAATTCGTCTTAGTCTTCTTTGTTCCAATTTCTGTGCTAGGTCTAACTGCTGTCTTTGGGAATCTTTATAAAAGAATTAATATTATTAATAAAGGTCATGGTACAAAGTAACAATAGGATTTTAAAATGAATTTTTCTCTTGATCCTCAAACAGAAAAAAACAGAATATAATTGGAGTTATCCCCCTTTGACTGTTTGAGTGATTTTGCTAAATATAATCATTTTAATTCTCTTAAATTAATACTCATTCATTCAGTATCAGAACTTATTTCAAAATTTACATACAATTGGTTTTTTTTCTGAAACTACTGGGACTGCAGAATCAATTTTCAGTTATTGGATAGAATTTCTACCATATAAATGTGTCAGTCAATTTGTGAATTTGTAAATTGATGTGTTCTACTGTCACTCCATGCAGATTTTAGGCATTTCAATTTTGGGATTAGTTATACTATAATTATCCAGGTCTGAGCAACCAAAGATCCACTATACCCTTTTCATGTTGTCTGTTGAGACGTTTGAGATCCATCATATATTCGTTAAGTAATTCTTTTTTCTGTTTCTCTGTTAAATTTCCATCCTGGACTAATTTAGTCAATTCTTCGTTATAGCTATCGGCACTGTTTTTGGTTAAATCTTGAGCTTGTTGGTCCTGAATTTTTCTAAATTCTATGATTTGTTTTCTCTTAGCCAGTCTCTCTTCTAAATTCTGTAAATGAAAGAGTTCATTTGGTGAATTACTGTAAATTCGGAAATTATTTCGATGTTTTTGTTATTGCGAAAAATGCAACAGGGTTGTAATCGCAATAATAAGAAATTTTTTATATGAATAAAGTGGGATTTTTCTTAATATCGCAAAAATTAAAATGGAAATTTTGGTCTAAAATAAAAAATCGCATTAATAAATGCACGCAATAATTTCTGAATTTACAGTAATTACTTGAATGATGTCAGTTCAGAAGAAAATTGTTTACTGACCTTATTTCACATAAAATGGGAACAGTTAAGTAAAACTGGAATTGAAATGACATTTAATTAACAGATGTAATAACCTCAAATTTGTAGTTGTTTCTAAGGCTTGTACAAATAAATTACGTTTTTTTCCAACAATGTGCATACAATGTTTATATATTTATAACTAAAAAGATTTGATGAAATATTGGAAACGACCAACCATTTACAATGAAACACTTATCTATCATTGCTTTAAAAATTTAATCTTACCCTTTGTTGTCTCAGTCTTTCATCATTCAATTTTTTCTCAAGTTTTCCCATGTCTTTTAACAAGCTGTCCATCAAGGCTTCAATCTGGTAAAAAAAATTCTTGTTGCTTCAACATAATTCTAATTATTTTTTTTTTGTTTTGTTGGGGTTTTATGCAGTTTTCAGCACATTTGGATATTTTGCAGCGGCCAGTTTTTATTGGTGAAGGAAGCCGGAGTACCCGGAGAAAACCATGACCTTTGATAGGAAAATTGGCAATACCTGTCAATTAAGATTGGAGTCCAACACAACCCGCTACTGGTGAGATTCGAACTCACAACCTCAGCGTTGACAGGCTAGTGATCTTTAGTAGTCATGATGAACTACCTAGACCACTCGGCCACCGAGGCCCCCAATTCTAATTCTAATTCCACACAGAATTGCTCTCCCATCGGCAACATTTATCTATAAGTATTTACCACATTTTATCAACATCATTATCTCCTTATTAAGATCAATCATAATTACAATTACTTCTGAAAACTAAATTTCAACGAATCTGGTATTTCCTGGTGACTGATAATAAAATATTAATAAATTACAAAATACAAATCAGGTAAGTAATGAAATTTTAAAATCTCAAATTATTGTTTGAACTGAGTTTAAAAAAACATGCAAAAAAGAAAAAAAAGAAATATCAAGTATTTTGATATATTCTAAGTGACAATCAAAACCAAAAACAAAACGAAGCCGCCCGAGTCACAGGAAATTGGATTTTCCTCAATCTCTGTTTACATTGGCTTGCCCACCCGCCCATCGTACTTTGCCAAACTAATGGTGGAAAATCAGGTTAATAAATTTTTGTCCTAATATGTCCTATTCCCCATTTTTTGATACACATAAGTTGTCTCCCATTTACAGAGTTACTTGCTCTTTGGAGGTGTCTTCCATGGATATTAATGGACAAATTGTCGTATTTCTGCAAACTATTTCTTCTTCCTAGTAATATCCTGCACACACATTAATGATATGTTCTTGTATATATTTCCCCACATTTTTCAATGTCTGATAAAGGTCTTCCTGAATTCAACATTTTTATAAAAAATTAAAAGTAATTTTTGCCCTTTTTGTTTAATACAAGACACCTTCTGTCAGGAAATATAACTCATGCATATGGGAGACAACTCCAATATCTGCAAGTAGGGAATATTTGAAGAAGAACACATACGAAGTAAATTGTCAAGAAGGTAACATCCAACCTTCAGATTGAACAGATGGAAAAAAGACATCCAGTGTTCATCACATGATCTTCAATAAATGGATCTTTTCAGTGTGAGATGACCCGTTGCAGCTTGGTTCACACTACCTCATCTCCCACTGCAAGAGGCCTCATTATACACTGCTTTTAGACCAATCAAATCATGCCGTTCACAAATGCACATACCTTTTCACCAATCAGGAATAACATCTTTACCTTCATAGCTATGAAGAGCTAGGTACAGGAAACTTAAAAATTGATTATTTACGGAAGAAATAGGTGCTTATACTCTTTCAAAATCTTCAACTCATTTTTAAAATTCAGCGTCTTTTTCAACATGAATTTTAAAAACTCGTTGAAGATTTTTCAGTCTTCACTTTGAACTCGTGTAAGAACCTGTTCATCTTCGATCAGTGGGAAACCCCCAAATCCCGTGATGATCCCTGAATGGCTCCAACAAAATGTATAAATCAGCAGAAAACAACACTACATCCAATTATCAAATAAGGTTAAGAAACTAAAGTACTTAAATAGACAATACTTTTAATAGAAGAAAGATTCTCTTGAAATTAGCTCTATAAGAATACCTCTGCTTCAGTTAACTTGGTGTGTCTTCTCAGATCTTGTTTTATTTTCTCTCTCTCCTCATCTAAAATTCTGTTCTGTAAACATGTGAATACGAATAATTTATTAATGTAAAAAAACATTGTGTTACATGAATTTTCTTGCAACAATTTTTCTCTTTTAACAAATTTTGCTTTGAGTAGAAGTAAATATGTTTTACAACCAGAAAAAACTTTTATACCAACTTTTAATCTGAAACTGCACCATCTTCAGCTAGCAGACAAGCCATAAATCCAGAAATCTTGTACGCGAGCATAAAAATAAATATGCAAATGTTCTTTTAACGGGATATCTATATAAATGTAAGTGAGAACAGCCAAAATACATATTTCATGCTGCACAAATTTCCCATAAATCGTTGAAAATTTTAACATGTGTTTACTTATATAACCAAAGAGGGGGTTCATAATAGAATTACAAATTTCTTAATACAGTGTATCACTCTACATGGGTCTATAAATGTGCATTTGACTTCTGGCAACCTTGAACTTATGTATACTTCTTATTTATCATTTCTTAAAGCTGTCCTTTGATTTTTGTAATTTATAGTATTAGGCAATAGGTTTTAGATAAAATTGTGTGATGTCACTTTTCTAAACAGCGATAAAACACTTAAAGTTGGTCTTTACTCTATCTCATACCCTCTTAATGTAACCCTTGCAATGGATATTTTTGACCTAGTTACAATGATCTAAATAAATCTTTAAAAATTACCTCCTTTTGTTCTGCAACCATGTTAAGCTTCTCTAATTCATTGTCCAATGTTTGCTGATTTTTACTGTGAACAACACGTAATTCCTAAAAAAAAAAAGGGAAGACAAAATCCACAGAGGAACAAAACATAGCCCAATCAATGTATAAAGAATTGGCCAGTAACAGCATGATTTACAGAATGTTGAAGAAGTATGTTAATTTTAATACTAAAATCTCCGTACGACACAAGCAAGAAATTTTTGAAAGATTTTTTTTCATAATTTATATTTACATCATATTTACGTTACTTCCCTTTAATAGAAAGAAGCTTGTGGCAGGAATTATGTCAATCTTAGTAATTTTATCAAAATTTTCTTTTCAAACAGCAATAAAAAAATTGATTGACCAATATGAGAGTATACTTTTTGTATCATGGGTCCTGTTTTTCCTCAACAATGTATGTTTGTTCTGTATATTGACTTGGACATCACTTGAATCCGTATTTTTCAATCCGAAAATCGATGTCGGATAACAAAACTTGCAGCGATTTTTACCCCCCACCCCCAAACTATTTGAATTAAGTTTTTTATCCTACATTGAACTTTTGATCTCGTCCCTAAGACAATTATATATGACCAACGGGAAGCCTGGTTGTGAAGGAGGGGGATGGGATTAGATTCAGGTACCATTTCGGACAGAGTTGAAATGCAAAGGATAGCAAATATGATGGTCCAACCAAACAATCTGTGGCAGATATGCTAAAAATGTCAATTTTGGCAGTCATAGGTTTTCAAGCCTGAACTGAAAGTGCCTTCTCAAAAACCCCTTTCACCTCTCAATATTTATAACCGTAATTTTCACTATAAACGCTGATACTTTTTTCCTCTAAAGTGCTGGGCCTATGCACCGCATCGACCTATCTAAGATTTTTTTTTATTTTCGTAAACCCAACCATATTGTTATTACTAATAAAATGATTTAAGAACTGTACTTCGACCTATAATCCACAATTTACGGTAATTCGGTAAAAATTGGTTCCTTTTAACTTATACGCCTCATTGACCTATAGCCCAAAAATGAAGGTAATATAAATACAAGGTATCAGTCCAAAACTTCCCAGGCTTAGTTAAAAGGTCAAAATTTATCTCAAAAGAACAATCTGAGGAGGGGACCAAACAACAGAAACAGCATCATTATGATATAGCATAACATATGCACCAAGACTTACTGCCTCAGACTCTAGTTTATCATCTTCTATTACTTTCTTTTTATTCTGTATATCCTCCATTACAAAGTTAATTAGTCGTGACAACAATGGGTCATCAATCTTTGCCTTTTTCAGTTTCATTCGAAGCATTGCCAAGAACATCTAAAAATACAATTATAAAGTTCTTATAATCAACTGATTATCAAGTTTTAATAATGAACATTATTTATAAATGTACAGGTATCAAAGCAATCATACGATTAATTATAAATTTATAATTGTTTGTTTTTAAACTGTGGCTAAATATTTTTGGATAATAATTCTGTATCGCTCTAAAAACTGCAGAACAGATTTTTTTTTGTTTAGTGCTGGTTTTAGCTTACTCAGAAATTTGTTGAAAATCAACAAAATTTATTTCTGTGAAATTTCATTTGGAGCTTTGATTACAATACATTAGAATATGAGGCACCAAAATATAAAATGTCAAATTATTTGGTACATATTTTAAATTAAAATTTTATACCCAATAAAAAAACTGACAGTTTCTATTTATGACGGCCTTAAAATATTCTTATCTACACATTCATTCAGAAATTCCTTGTTTTACAGTTCTGTTAAATGAAAATAAAATTCTTAAATAAAAAATCAACAGTTCTGTTTATGTTAAAAATAATCATAAATTTTAAATTTCAACCAATATTTCAAAATTATCTTCAATTATAAAAAACATACTGATTCTTTTTCCTTGCCCAAATCACTGGCCAAATGGTCAACTCTGTCAAGATCTTGTTTAGCTATCTCTGATTCTGCTTCTTCACTGTAAATATATAACAGATAATCTGTTGCTACCAGGCATTTTCATGTTTATCACTTTTTTTTTACATTTTTCTCTGATTTTTTATAATGATAAGTTCCTTTTATGAGGCTGGTAGCATGAGATTTTAAATGATTGCACAGGACTCAAGTGAGATTTTGACAACAGTAGGGAACCTATAGTCCAAGGACAAAAACATTGATTTTATGTGGAAATTTTAATATATTAATATGTATACACCTGAACCTGATTTTTATGAATTTTACAATAAAATGTGAAAGTAGTTATAACAACAACACTTTAGGGATTGCTGCAGTAATTTAATAATTTAATGTTACCATGGTTAGTATAAATAGAAAGTGAAAGTAGGTATGGAAGTAAACTTGAACAACAACATTCTTGTTCAAGTTTACTTCCATACCTACTTTCACTTTCTGTTAATACTTATCATGGTAACATTGTGACGTAATTTATACCTACCCGATTTTGTACTTCAGCGCGATTTTCTGTATTGTTTTTATCCTGATGACGCTGCCCTAGGCACCAAAACATGTTGATCTTATTACATTACTGCAGCAATCCCTAAAGTGTTGTTGTTATAACTGCTTTCACATTTTGTGTTTTTTATCGTAACAACCCTGCATACCCAAGGTATCCACTTAAGGGCTTCTATTGTATTGAAGATTTACCAGGCATTGGTTCAGTGTCGTTTGTAATTTCACAATAAAATGTAACAAAATAGCTATCAACAGATTATTTAATTGTGATTTTCTTAAATCAAGGGAGTTTCTCATTCTCATCTCATCTTGTTGCTCTTTTTGAAACGAGATCAGAATAAGAAACTCTTTCTTGTAGTAAAATTTTTTATTATAATCTATCAATTGTACATTCAAACTGAGGCAACAGAATGTCAGCAAGGGAGATAATTATCATTGACAGATACAACACTTTGTTTACAATATCATACCTTGAGAACTTGACCAGAATACCACCCATACCAGTTTGGAAGGATTTGTCAATCTTAACCTCTTTCCCCTTCTTCAGTCCCTGTTGGTCATCATCCAGTCCTAGTTTTCCCATCAGACTTTTTCCTTTTCTCTTACCGCCTTTCTTCCTATTAACACCATCATCTACAATCTACATAGAAAGCTCTTTATATAACTACACTTAAGATTTTAGAAACAGAACTGTTTAGAAAGTACCCTTCATGAATATTCAGTAATATAATATCTAAGAAAAGAAACAGTGCAATTGCAAATGACGGCTCATTATTTCAACAGTAAAAAAACAAATGTAAAGTGCAGTCTCTTCCCTCCTCATTTCCCTTCCCTCTCCCATCCCAAAGCCCAGTATCACAGTATCATCCTGAACCATCTTCAATTATCTGTATAGTCCCCCCCCCACTCCCCTTCCTCGATTCAACCCCTACCCATGGCAAATTCTTAACAACACAGTATCATCATCATAAATTATCTCTACAGTTCCCCTTTCCCAACTTCCCTTTCCAGCTCCCATCGATATCCCTGCCTAGGGCAAATCCTTACCATCACAGTATCATCATCAACATCATCAATTATTTGTACAGTTTGTCCTCTTTCTCGGCTCTTTCTTTTATTTTCCTCAGCTTCTTCCTGGTCTTGTTGCTACAATTTATAATACTCCTAATGAAGAAGGTGGTACAGGGCTATTTTCGTACAATGTTTTTGCAATTTTTATTTCACTTGTGTTTTCATTTCAGAAGGTTGATAAAATTCGATATACAGGTCAAATGTTTATTTTTCATTTATTATGAATGAATTTTTTTTTATTTCCTGATTTATGCACCTGTGTTCATATCCCCCATAAACAACCGTCCATGACTAAAACTAAATTCAGCTTTCATGCTACATGTATACTACTATATTATAAGCCAAATAACTCAGTATGTTGCGAAACAGCTCATGTGACAATAGATAACTAGAAAAATAAATGGAAATGGTGAGCTGTCAAAAGGGACATAAAATGACTAAAATGTATGAAATACACAAGTCGAACAAAACCAAATATATATAAAAAACAAATATATATAAAAAACAACAAACTAAAAAGTTAAAAATACCCAACGTTTCGACCAATATGGTCTTGATCACGAGCATGTAAAAAATAAAAATAAAAAGGTGTTGACTCTTTGAATTTTTTGTTTTTGTTTACATTTTATGTACGGACTCAGTCTTGCTCTGGGTTTCAAAGTAGCCCATATTGCTGTTTTTCATCATGAAAATCCCTGTAAGGGTTTAGCTCAAACTGACAGCAAGGTTATGAAAACACTTGTTATTGACTAGAGTATATATGTTTAAAAAGAAAAATAAGTCCCCAAAGTAAAAAAACAAATGATGTCAAACAATAAAAACAATGTTTGTTTAGGGTTTCATGATTATAAAAATAAGGATAGGTAGGGTTTTTTTGTTTTACCTTGTCACTATGGCAAGAATTTTTGGTTTTTAACAGTCTTCGTACAAAAAAGTCAATGAAAACTTTATGGTAGGCACAAAAATTATGGAAACCATAAAACAAATATATATGTAACTTAATATCTCTTATGATCCAATAAATTAACATACATGTACAATGTACATGTATTGAATTTTTATTTTTTTGCTTTGTTGCCAACATTGTCATTGGTGGGAGTAATTTCTCATTGGAATATTCCACATAAACTTTAACACTTATTCTTTTGAAAAGTTTTTAAACATTTCTTTAAATTTGACATCAGTAATAATAAAAACTGTAACCAGTAATTTAAAGAAACATGTATTTCAGTACAAAGGAATTTTAAAAATAAAAGGTGTTTTTTAATTCTCTATAATTGATAACCCACACAAAATTATTTACATTAAACCCCATGTCAGGGTAAATCTATTTTTATACAATTTAATTATTTACTAAACCTCCCTTGGCCTTTTAAATCATATTCACAAACATTTTAATCAACAATGGGATTTCCATTTTAAAGCCTATTAACTCAACCAAAAATTTCCATTTTCTAATGAAAACAAACAGTCTTCTATATCAATCAATTAAATCTTTTATTACTTTTGAACAATGTAAACCAGATATATTTTTTTCTTAGCCTCTTAATTTTGGTGTTGTAATAACTGACCTTGAACTTCATAAAAACAAGCAGAGGTTCTCATCTGGGAAATGCCCTTTAATTGCCTATGTGTTAATCAGTTACAAAATGTTTGACTTATATAGTAGCATGAGATATTCTCTAGAGTAAAAGAAAATTCATTTATTCACTTGTGAAATTAGAATTCATAATTCACTCTCGAAGCTAATTATGTACATGTAATAATATTATTGGTGCACAAAGGTCAAAAAATAATTGATGATCAAAATAAATATTTGAAAAAAAAAATTTTTTAAAATTAATTCCTGTCCTTTCAATTAGATTTTTTAAGTTCCAATGTTTCTAAAAATAAACTGCACGAAAAGCATTTAAATCAAATTCCTTTGTTTAAAACTTGTGGTCAAACTAAACACCACAACTTATATTAATTTATTTTCCTGTGTTTTGTTAAAGTATTGTGGGAAAATAATAATGAATATTCATAGGTTTAAGGTTATAGATTGGCCAAGCATATAGGTACCAGTATCTGACATGATTCGGGTAAGGTGCGTTAGATTGGATTTATATTCACTTTCTAGTAGCTGTGCATATGTTCAAGACTCTTATTGTCCTAATTTAGTTGTGGTTTTTTTGAAACCATTGTTTTTCTACCTTTTGGTGAGGTCCAGCACCCAATCCTGAGGTAAGCTTCAGAATTGGCTTCGGATACAGGTTTCCAAAATGCAACATTTTTTAAAGCCTTGGTTTTTCTTGGAAGGCCTTGATTATCAGTGAAGGATAATTTTTTTATTTTTGCTTTGTTATTGTTCTGCATTATACATAGAATAAAAAAATGTGAAAGTTCATTGTCACTTGATTACTAGTGAACTGTTGTAATTAATGTATATACATGTTATAGGTAAGAATATATCCGACGTCCATCCGTACCCCAGGATATCGGTAAATACATGTATATATTGACGTTTTAGTTATTTAGTATGCCTTGTAGGGAGAGACAGAATAGATAATACTTGTAAGGTGTAATATCATATGACATGCATCTAAATTTGGTACTACAAACAATAAGTCGACCAAAAAATTGATGTATAAAAAAAACAATAATAAAAGTTAAATATAGATAAATGGAAAAAAAGTTAAACAAAACTTTTAAACAAAATCAAAGATTTAAAACAAATCTTTAGTCTAAAAACTTGAATTTGTATTTTCTCAGCACAACTATTTTTAGGAAGATAAATAATCTACATTATAATGACACATCAAACAGTTACAGAATTAATTATTTTGTAAAACAATTTTGAGAAATACAAGTTTCATTAACAAAATAAATTAATTAATCATGACATAAATTACTACTTAAAGAAAACTGGCAAAAAAAATCCATATAAAAAATACAAATTGAAAATGGAAAATGAAATTGAGATAAAACTTCAAATCATTAAATTAGGGAGAATAAAATTCAAAATCTATACTTTAAACAATTGCAGAAAGAACATAAAAGTGTATTTAAAATAATACAATGAGGAACCAGAGTGAGTTATATTTTCCTAACCAATGTAGGTAAGGGAGATAATTACATGCTCTCCCTTTTGTTCTGAGGCTAAAAGGGAGATAAATTTATTATCTCCCTTACCTTCATTGGTTAGGAAAATATAACTAACTCTGGTTTCTCATTTCTACCAACCAAAAAACAATAAAACTAATATTTACAAAAATGAAATATTATTTTTGTTCATGCATTGTGTGTACAACTTACATTCTTACTGGCCTGTATTCAAATATGAAAAAAATCATGAATTTCAGTAATTTTAATATTAAATGAACAATAAGGAGCATGGGTTTAGTGAGTTTGACTTTCAATATTTGGGCCAAATCAAGTTTAATGAAACCTTATAATTTTGTGGTTTTTATGGTTTAGCGAAACCACAATATACAATGGCACTGGTCATGGTGTAGTGGTTAGCACATCTGAATACGAAGGTTCCTGGTTCAATTCCTGTTCAGAATGTAAATTTCAAGGATCAAATTTGTAATGCCCTTTGAATCCCATTTGCGGGATGGTCTCAGTAAAGATGCTAATCCACTAGATGGAGACAAAAAATGGCTGTCTCATGTTAAGGGAGAGCAACATGGGGTAACACACTCCCCACCAATAAAATTTGACTATATATAGCATAAGGATTTACTTTTTGCAGGTATTTCAACTGTTTAAAATTTTGAAAATGTATGTACATCTGACTTTTTTTCATGAAATTCCAAGCTAAAGTCTGCAACATTTTTCTTGGATCCTTTTCTCCCTTTCCAAACCGTGTTGATTTAACACTATTTAAATCACCACAACTGGTTTCCATTTTAATACAAGTACATATGTTCTTTTAGAAAATTTCCTTAATTCATACAAAGCCACCAGCTATCAATGCAACAGTTACATGTATTATTTTACAAACATACATACCCTCTTTTTAAAATAATCTCTTATACAGACAGGAACACAAAAAACAGTCACAAGAATTCCAAATAGGAGCCCCAGAATAAATGCCCCACCAATCCATCCTTTGTTTATCTCGAACGACTCTGTTTCATAGGTAATAGTGACTGGCAAACAAATGTCGTAAATAACATCTCTGACTGCAGATATTGAAGACATCCTGTTTTCTATCTAATGTTTAATCTTCATTCCTGAAAATCCACTGTAAAAAGTTAGTAAATTTTTTCAGCAAACAAATCAGTAGTATGAAAATTAAAGGATATGGTATACATGAATGTGTCAATGCCCAACATCATAGTACAAGATTAATGTTAAATTAATATATATTATGGATCCTATATTGAAAATATACCAATGCAACAACAATAACTAGCCCTTTTGACAACCATGTTCTTTTTTAGGTTGGTGCCAATAAAAAAGTATATCTAGAGCTATTTAATTCCTTACCGTATAATGTAAACCTTTTATCAGGATCTTTCTCATGGTAGTACAAAATGCTTCTGAAATTGTACAGCATTAATTCCCAGTTTTGTGGAATGTACTGCGACATCCCTAGCCCTGTGCCAATTCTAAAACAAACTGTTGGAATTGACATCAGAGTAATCTCAATCTACCGAGTGAAAGGATTACTCCACTAGTGTAGTAAACTGAGGGTTGTTATAAATTTCCATGTAAAACATTCAAAATAAGTCGTTCAATGAATGGTCAACAATGGCACAAGAAATTAATGTAGGGCTCACCATACATCAAAATTTTAGAGAGATGTGACTTCTCTCTTGTAGCGAAACTAGATTTAACTTTTAACTTTCATGAGCTACTTTCACAGTAGCTAAATAATGTCAATAATGAAATGAAATGGAAACTGTATAATTTGAAGGGGTCTCAAATTCTGTTTTCTTTATTAATAGGACATACAATTACATTGACTGATTACCTATAACTTGTCTGCACTGCTTCAGGTTCCGGTAAGAGAATATAGGTCAAAATAATGTATTCAAGCCCAGTCATGTGTTCTTGTTTATGTTTATAATTAGTCGCGAAGGCAAAGCTCTTTGTAAATTGTTACCTTAAAAAGTCCCTCATATTGGACTATTGATAAAACGCCAAAATGACTAGGATCTGATGTTTTTCCCTTTCTATCACGAAAAGTCTAGAGGTATTTCGAAATTTAGCTTTATTAGTTACGACAGGTGCTCTGGAAATATGTGTAAATCCAACAGTTAAAAAGGTAATTTATGCTATTTTGTTTTAACTTTGACCATTGGGTACTGGCCATTCTATCCTCACAAAGATCTGCCTTGGCTGTACGTTAAAATGGTCAACATAGTAAACCTATTTCAAGATTTTAGTGCAGGTATCAGGATACTTCAGACAGTACAAAGTACAGCTAATAGTTAGTACATTGTATTACAGTAATGATCTAAGCTTTACAGGAAGGGGGGGGGGGGGGTAGCATTTTCGAGTCTCCCCTATTCGTGTGTTTGAGAATAAAAGAAAGTCCAACATAATCATATATAACATGTATAATCCACACTCTTTTCCTTTGTTCTCACCTTGTATTTTCACAAGAAGTCGATCAAAACTAAAGATGTTTGCATGCAGAGATTTAAAATAGAGCATGAAATTTTATCAATCTAGAAATATGACCTAATCATATAATTTTTCTTATAAGTAGTATACCTTTTTTCGTATTTTAAATGAGAAAAAAATAGACCCTTTTGGGTCGCACATACATGTATGTAGTTACCATTAGGCCCAAAATGAAATTTTGTTTTTTGATGTTGGCCGCTAACCCTTCAGAAAACCTCCCGCTGACATTTTTATCGGTCTTTTAAAATTGGATTTTTTTACAGGATTTTTTTCATTCTTTTTATCAATAATGTAATTGAAATTAAAGATTTTATACATTAGCACATGGTAAGTGTATTACTGATTAAGAACGGCCTTGAAGATGGCCAAACATAAACTAGAAGATGTTCAAAATCAACAAAGTTTGGAACAGAATCTATAGTTTCTCCCAAGTGTCAGACTTGATTTTCTAGTCAATCAAAACAAGTAACTTAAAATATTCTTCTGTCTTAAATGCAAGTTTTCATTGATGTTATGACTATTCAAGTTGAGTGTTTATTCTTCTTTCCGTGAGATTGGATATTACAGTCAATTCATTAAGTGTGAATTTAAGTGCATTTGAATGTTCAGCCTTGATACAACTCTAAAAACTACATGTATCAATATAGACTAAACGACACACTTGAAATTTGCTCTATTTTTTTAAATAATATTTGCCTGCCTGACCAAAAAAAAATCTCCTACCTACCTACCTACCTACCCAACCCTCCAACCCCTGGATAGGCATCATCAAACAAACAATGATTTAAGGGTGCCCTTATATAGGCATTTATATGTACCACCCAGTGAAGCTTGTAAAGCAGCTGAGGAATATTCATTGAAAAAGCCAAATGTGCTGAAAACAGCATAAAATCCCAACTAAACAAACATTCCTCTCCGATTTTGTTCGTTCGAGTTCTCGATAATCATCAGAGATATGGATCTGAGGTTTTCTATGATGAAAGATCAATGTTTCTAGATGTGCCTAATATTCATTATTTGATGGGGGTCACTGAGACATATAATGAGCAGTTCAAAGAGGCTAGGGGTTTACTATAGGACCCTATGGGGAAATTTGTTTTTCTGTCTTTTTAATAATGTTTTGATTGTTTGAAAGTGTATTAATTTTCTTTCAGGTATCAGGATGAAATTGATTATCAGTGTTTCAACTGTGTGTTGGATTATCTCCCTTGTTCAAGGACAACTATACATTTCTGGTTTGGCAGATGTATACTACGAAAATGTGACGGAATATAACACCAACCATACCATTGTGTCAGAGGTAAAACTTTAATGATGCTGGGTATTTTATTTTTTTTTGTTTTTTTTTTTTAAATTATCTTTTATAAAAAAAATTAATGTAATTAATATTGAAATTTGAGAACAGCATTTGAATAAAATTACATCTTATGTTCCTGCTTAGCTAGATTCTAAACATCACATTACTTTGAGCACTGAAGCATGAAAATTGGGTATGAATCTCTTTTAAATAAGACTTAATATTGATTAAATCTTAATATACGTACCCCTTTGCTAAGGTTTCATATTATTACAACTTAAGATTTCTTGCTCTGTCAGTGATCCTAAATCTGTATCCAACAGACTATATGATAAGTGATTTATTGTATATTTTTCAGACAGAGCAAAAAACAAGGCTAAGAATATAATTTGATTGACAGTTTTTATTTTTTTAATTTCAACAGGATTCATACTGGGTAACTCCTGCAGCATTAGATGGATCGGTTGTCAGATATCCAGATTTAATAACTGCAAGCGGAAGATTAAGAGAAATATGGCGTCTTAATGATTCAACGAGGACATACCCTTACCTTCCAATCTATTTAGAAAAAGTCATAGAGGTTTGTTAATTTTGTAAACTGTAATTAGGGACGAGATCAAAAGTTCAATGTAAGATAAAAAACTTAATTCACATAGTTTTTTCACTGACCCTCCCCCACCCCCCTCTTAACATAATTTGGGGAAAATTGATTGACCAATATGGGCATATCTGAAAATCGATGTTGGAAAACAAAACTTGCAGCGATTTTTGTAGGTATCAGTTTTCATGGTATTGAAATACTCTAGTAATACAGTAGACTCCATGAAATACGAAATCTGATAAAGGAGTATACAGTAAAACCTGCTTTAAAGGACAACTCTACATAGCAAATCACTGTCTATAAAGGGCACAGTGAATTGTCCTATCCATGAACAAATTATGTAAAATTAACCTCTGTATAAAGGGTACCTGCTCATAAAGGGCACTTTTTCTGGTCCCTTGGGTGCCCTTTATAGACAGGTTTGACTGTATTGGGAAATGAGATTTAATATAAAAACACCAAACCATTCCGTAATTATTCTATGTTAAGGCTAATCGCTGGTCTAACAGGAAATAAATAGGATTTTAAATAGGTGTTTTAGTTTGAGAGAACATATGAATAGTAAACAAATAAGCAAGAAAAAAATATGAGTTCATTTGCTCATTTAAGAGCTATAAGGGCTTGAAAATTTGCAGAAAATGGGTTTTCTCTGGATTTTTCATTGTCTTTGCATTGACAACTTCAGTCTCTCAAAGATTTATGAAAAAATTAAAAGGATTTCATAAAATTTTGTCAAATACCATTTTAAGGTATATATGATTGAATTAGAAAAAGTGGGAGTTCGTGGGCAAAAAATTTCATGTTTAATAAATGGATAAAACCTGAGGATTCCGAAAATCTGACAAAAAGACCAAAACATGACCAGCGAGCATCCTTAAATTTATTGGATATTTGCACACCTGATACATGTAATAGAATACGCTTTCTAATTGGATAGAATTTTTCAATTAACATTGATGACAATATATTCTATTAAAATATTTTTGTTTCTGTGTACAAGAAATGACTTCTTGAGTCAACCAATGTCCTTTCAAGAAGAGAAATGTCATTATATTTGGACATATTTGTTTGGTCAAATGACTTAGTTCACCTTAAAATTCAAATAAATGCCAATAGATTGAAATATGCCATCAGATGGAACACTATATGCACATAAAATATAAAAAAAAATGAAATTCAATGGCTGATTGTTGTTTCTGTCTAATTGAATATCCTGGATAATGGGATATTTTTTGTTACATTAATTCTTTATATCCCATTAGCAGGAGTCTACTCTACCACAATATGAAATAATGGTTTTGCCAAATAAAGGGGATATGGATGCAGGTGAATGAAATTAAAAATGTTATTCAAAGATAAACAAAAAATAAAAATTTGGGCTGCATGCTGCATGTTTCCCAGTTTGCACGAAACACTGTAACAATCTATGAGCACAGCCGCACATAAAAAAATACCAAAAACGATGCAGGAGAATAACCCTGTACCATCCTCTTGTAACCCTTCAATCAAGAACACTGTTGAAGCCCTATAAAGATAAGAATTGAAGAGCAGTGGATAGGACTTTGAAGTCTACAAAAACAGAGATTGAAATCTATATTTCCATGTGGATATTTTATTTCAGATGAACGATGCAACTATTTCGAAAACATATACACAAAAACTGGAAATAAAGATCCGCATTTTGAACAATTCTACAAACACAATCAAGAACGTAAAAATTGATGAAGATTTAACGGCAGGTCTGAAGGCTGATTACGGTACTGCATCGAGTACTGTCACACCTACCAATGGAGAAGAGGCATTCACATATAGTATTGGAGATATCTTAGGTAATTTAGTGTTTGTAGGATAAGTAATAAATGAGGGTTGAAATGACTTGAATGTGTTGAAAATGATAATGTAAGTGAGGATGCAATAAAAATGAAAAGGAATTTATACTGGATAGAAGGTCATTTACAAATATATAATTTCATTTGAGCTGAAACCATCTA
This sequence comes from Mytilisepta virgata, assembly GCA_028015205.1. NCBI lineage: Eukaryota > Metazoa > Mollusca > Bivalvia > Mytilida > Mytilidae > Mytilisepta > Mytilisepta virgata. The sequence goes on along the minus strand of CM051517.1, from coordinate 66,050,108 downwards.
CTGTAAATTCAGAAATTATTGCGTGCATTTATTATTGCGATTTTGTCATTTTAGACCAAAATGCGATTTTAATTTTTGCGATATTGAAAAAAATCCTGCTTCATTCATATAAAAAATTTCACAAAATGTGAGTTTAATGTGAGTTTAAATTATTGCGATTACAACCCTTTTTTTACAAGCATTTTTCGCAATAATAAAAACATTGCAATAATTTCCGAATTTACAGTATTTGAGCGAATTAGTATATATTGTATTATCTACATGTACTTTGGGTACTGTGACATCAGCAAGATATTACTCCTCAGTCTGAAGTTTTAATATTCCCAAGCTAAACAGGGTTTTCAGATGATTTTACCTATATTTTTGTATAAGAAAAATTTTAAAAATTAAATTTCGAGGATTGTTTTGGAACAGATTATATGTGTATAAATTGTTCCAAAATTAAAAACAGTACATAAATTATTATTTGCCATTTTATGTTCCTAATTGTAAATTTTACTATAAAAATCATATAAAAAACATCACTTCCAAGCACTGTCATATTGTTTATTCTAATGCTCTAACTGTGAGTTTATTTATTGCTATAATAAAAAATTTCATACCTTCCAATAAAAGAAAAATCTGCCAGTTTGATGGATGGATGAATTATTGTTTAACGTTCAGTGGCAACCAGGTGCATATCAGGACGAGAACATGTTGATGATCCCTGCTTTGTACTAGACTGACACGCTAAGTCAGATTTTAAATGTGCTAGCTCACGAGGTAACCATCCGCAGGAATACATATAACCTCACTCGGACACATTACACTGACTCCTAGCCGACCAGTCTTTGCTCTTACTCCTAGATGCCACGTGTTTGGCCGAGAACCAATTTTAATGTCTTTGGTTTGAACTGGCCGGGGATCAAACCTGTGACCTTCTGCACTCGGGGCGAGCACGCTACCACGAGACAACCGAGGCAGTCCTGCCAGTTTGATTAAATTTTTTTAGTTTATCAATCGAGATAAGTAAGTCAGTCTAAAGTTTGATTATTCGTCTATTTCCAGCTGGTCAGAATAAGAATTTGACATTTATTGCCAGACCAATTGGTGAAGATGGAACAGATTTGGGCAACGGTGAAACTTATTATGATACAAACTTGTACTTTGATGTCGATGATGTAAGTAACTAATTTGTACCACATACCCTATAGCCATAACTCGAAATCTGTAAAAAGAAAATGGACAAAATCTAAAGAAATAAAAATAAATACTGACCACAGAAAGATATTTTTCTTAGACGTTTAAAAAATGTATAGAACTGTTTTAACTTGTAAAATGTGCTTTTATTTAGGGTACAGGTACATATCGTACAGTGGGACCAGTAGACATATCAGTTTGTGTAGAGAGAAAAGATAATAAAATTGTTGATGTAAGTATAAACTGTTGTAGATAGATATTTTAATCAGGATGATGGGTATCAGCCTATGAGATTAAGTGTTTATTGGATATTGAATACTCTAGTTTTATAATTTCATAATTAAAAAATCTATGGGGTTTAATGGTTGCTGTTCATCATAACATTTCAGTACTGGGGACTGGGACTGAGGATGTGATTTGAATCCAGTTTATAGGGATGTGTGTTTGACGCTGATCTTTTAAATTGACAAGGATTGATAGTTTTCCTGCCAGAGGTCGGTGGATTTTTCAGGGAACTGTGACCTACTCCATCTATACACATATTGACAGTAGAACGTCAGCTGACTTGACCTAATGACATCGTAGGGAAATTTTTTAATTGCGATGGCAAAAAATATGAATTGAATTTTGCCCGTATTATCATCTAAGGTATAAAAGCTGGCCACCATAATAATATAGCCATAAAAGCGGCATAAAACCATAGTATAATGAACCAAAACACATTATGAGATAAGTGTTACTTTTAATTTTCAGAGGTATGATTTTGGGGTTACCATGTAATCTGATATAAATATACTTCGAAAAAAAACCTATGTTTGACAATGATGCAAACCCAGGTGGCTTTCCAACATGATACATGTAAAATTTTTCTTTTGTAGATTTTTTACAAGCATGGATTTACAGCGTTGACCTTTTTTATGGCGGCACTCCTCGGTATACTATTGGTCGTGTTGTTTGCAGTTTTGTATGTCTGCTTAATAATGAAAAGAAGTAAAACTGTTGTTGGAATAGAGGTGAGTGTTACGCTTTATGGTACAAATGATAATGAGAATGAGATAACAAATAATGACTTATCATTTTGAGTAAAGTTACATATAGATTCTCCTTTAGGCACGAGTGAGTTATGGAATTTCTCCACAGGAGATAATTAAATTTTTGATTTTCAACACACGAGCCTTTCTCCTATGATTTTCGACAAAAACCTCAAGACAAAAGTCGTTGCTATGTAGTTTGTTTACATGGACATCATTTCGGGACTTTTCTAGTTTCTCGTCCCAATAACTGTAGAAAAAGGGCGGTAATTCAGACGTAGAAATTTATACCCAGAAGTGGTTAAAATGTTATGTTTTTTTATCCCATCGATTAAACACGTCAAGAATAGGAGAAATGGTTATATTAATTTTGTAAAAATAACTACTACTTATATGTTTATTACTATTCTGTGTGTATCATAAATGTTATTGTTTAATATGCATGCCATAAATTTACGTATATACTCTGTAACTCATGTCTTAGAGGGCCTCAGGGAAGATTAGTTATTTTAGCTAACTGTGTAACCCTCTTAAAATAAAGTATATTATTAATTATTATTATTATTATTATTGGTTATATATCGGCCAGAAACAAAAAATTCATATACTGTAAATATGGAAATTATTGCGATGTTTTTATTATTGCGAAAATTGCAATCGGTTTAGCATCGTAATATTATTATCTTGCATTTTTAATGCATATTTTCATGTCCGATTTATTCTAGATTTGTCCCCCTTTGTTTTCATTTACTCAGGTAAGTTTTCTGGTCATTGATTTCCGACATCGGGAAACAGGTTAATTGGTAGACACTTTGTTGTATAGGTATTGTTTTCACAGCTATTATATATATATAATAACATTTTGAATTCTAATATTTTTAATTCCATTAATTAAAACGATTACTTTATATGAAACTTCCATTTTCAATTTTTACTCGATCTCCGATCACAATAATAAAACATTTTTTCACACAGATGGCGATCGCAATAATTTAACCTCGCAATTTTGCGTTGGGTAGAAGAATTGCAATAATAATTGCACGTAAAAAATTTCCGAATTTACAGTTATAGAATGTTTTTTTTTAATAAAATTTTTTCAATATAAAATACATTGTGGTTATTGCTTTTTTTTAATTAAAAATCTTGAAAAGCATGTTATAATTTTGGATATCAAAAATGTTTGCATAAAAATTATGTATCTGTAGTTTGTACTACTGTTGTGTCAAATTCATCAGCAGAACATTTGTTTAATTTTAAGCAAGTCTTATAAATCCTGTTTGTTTTTGTGATTAAAAATTATGAGTTTGTAGTTCGATTCTTAAGGATGCTCGCTGGTCATGTTTTGGTCTTTTTGTCAGATTTTCGGAATCCTCTGGTTTTATCCATTTCTCAAACATGAAATTATTTGCCCATGAACCCCCACTTTTTCTTTTATAATTCAATCATATATACCTTAAAATGGTATTTGACAAAATTTTATGAAATCCTTTTTATTTTTTCATACATCTTTGAGAGACTGAAGTTGTCAATGCAAAGACAATGAAAAATCCAGAGAAAACCCATTTCCTGCAAATTTTCAAGGCCTTATAGCCCTTAAATGAGCACATGAACCTATATTTTTTTCTTGCTTATTTGTTTACTATTCATATGTTCTCTCAAACTAAAACACCTATTTCAAATCCTATTTATTTCCTATTAGACCAGCGATCATCCTTAAAAGTGTATTGGGGATTTAATAATACCAGTATATATATTTTTTTCTTAATCGCATTTATTAATAGAATCATTAATTTGTGTTCAGGATCAAGTTATGATGGAGAAAGGGAAGACTATAATAATGAATGCTACAGATGTAATGAAGAAAGGTGGTAATACAATCCTGGATTACAGGTATTTGTATTTTCTCTTCTTACTTTATAAAAATGAATTAAAAGATATGGGGAGTACAATGTATAAGTTTGAGATTAAGCAGAATGTGTAAATTAGGCACATATTTAATTACATTAGAATAAAAAAAATTGATACCTGGATCTCAGTTTTATTTGATGACACCAAATTTTGTTCACTGAAGGGGAAAATGATATATATTTAGCGTCTTAAGATTGTTGATTTCAGTTTTTGGCCGGGTTGCATATAGTGCAAATCCAGCTTGTAACATAGTACTGTGGATTCATTAATATTCGTTGTATACCAATTTTCGTTGTTTTCGTGGGTCCCAGTAAACCACGAATTTAAATATCCAACGAAAAATAATATTTTTACTCTTGTTTAAATGCACTGAAGTTTGAAACCATGGAGTTTTGGACAATTGCGTTTTTACAGCATGTACTTGAATTCTGACATATGATGAGTTAGCTATATCCACAGAGGATACTGTGTTTCATGTAATTTTGTCTTTGGTAACATATAAACGCTCAGACAATTTTCTTTAAAAAGATTTTGACTGTGTAAATTGTCGAGGAATTCACTTCCGGTTTTTTTAATTCAAACATTCAAGAAAAATCTTAATCCTAAGTAGACCTAAACAATGCAGACTTTCTCCTAAATTAAAGTAAAAACATCTTGTCAAAAGATAATAAAGCAGAAATTATTAATCGTAATCGGATTAAAAATGTGTATGTATATGCCCCAAGGTATTTGGTGACAAGTGATTGCAATTTTGTCAATATATATTTCACACCTGTTTAACCTAATGAGTAAATAATTATGGATTTTGTTAATCTTGTTGTAAATTCATGACAAGCTTTAATTGTTCCGTTACAAATTTAAAGAATCTGTTTGTTAGACTTTTGTTTAATGAGCGTTTTAAATCAGCACTTTACTGTACAATATCAAGTCTGATCGGCACGTTTTGTCACAGTATTTTCATATTTGATGTGCCAAGCCACGAATTTAAGTATTTCAACAACTTTTTATATTTTTTTCTAAGCCCGCAATGCACGAATTTAGGTATCCCACGAAATGCCTTTTTTGCTCTATCCACGAAAATTGGTATCCACGAAAATAAATGAATCCACAGTAAATGTTGGATTGATGGGGAAAATAGGGTACCTATTTTGTGTAATCAATTCCTCCCGCAGCGTTAAACCCAGATCTGTGAAAGTTATTTATGGACATAATGAAGAGTATAATATGATTTGCAGGAATATTCAAAAAATTTTATGTTATAGGACAACCCCAACCCCACCTCAGTCTAGTTTACCTTGTGGTGCTCTTTAAAAGATATATCACCAATTTCTACAAATTTATTTAATGAATTTGCTTAAATGGGTATTTGTTTTTATCTAGCTCCACCCCTCCAGACGACAGTATAGTTGGAATATTATCATTAAAAGACAGACTGAAGAGATACAGGGAAATTGACAGGTAAGATTACCTCATACTTATAAAAGCTTTAGGACCTAACATTTTTAGCTCACCTGGCCCAAAGGGCCATGTGAGCTTTTGTCATCACTTGCCGTTCATCCATCGTCCGTCCGTCCGTCTGTCTGAAAACATTTTCATTTTGATCTTCTCCTCGGAAACCCCTAGGCCAAATGGACTGAAACTTGGTGTAAAGCATCTATGGAAGGACCTTTATACATTTTGCATATTTTGTTCTGGTCAAAGAACTTGTATGGCTGCAATGATTGGCCAAAATTTCAACAAAAAAAAATTTCTGAAACCGCAAAGACAAATGAGCTGTAACTTGGTATGAAGCATCTGTGGAGGGACCTTTATAGAGTTTGTATATATCTTCCTGGTTGGACAGCTAATATGGCAGCTATGATGAATTCTTATGTTCGATGAAAATCACAAATCAAAATCTATGTCTCCCACTTCGTTTGGGAAACTTAATTACCTGTGTTTCTGCTAACACGCTCTAATTAAGATTGGTAGGTAGGCATAACTATTTATTTTTAGCTCACCTGGCCCAAATGGCCATATGAGCTTTTGTCATCACTTGGTGTTCATCGTCTGTCCATCAGTCTGTAAACTTTTACATTTTGATCTTCTCCCCAGAAACCCCTAGGCCAAATGAACTGAAACTTGGTGTGAAGCATCTATTGAAGGACCTTTATAAAATTTGCATATTTTGTTCTGGTCGGATAGCTAATATGGACAAATTTTAAAAATCTTCTCCTCTGAAACCCCTAAGCCAAATAAGCGGGGGCCACACAAATATTATATCTTGAACATCTGGTTGCATTAAGTAACCATTTTCTTTTCCAGACTTATTAAAAACATGGATACTTGAATTTGAAATAATTTGGCATGTTTCCCACTTTCACATTTAAAATGGACTCTGATGTCCCATGGCTCAACCAATACAAAAAAATGTTGACGACAGAGAATTTCAGACAACACAGGAACATTGAAGGATATGGTATCAAATATTTTTTGTGTAACATCTGTTATAAAAACCTCTGTCTCTTTGGGTCTTTTAGAAGAAGTGGATTTGAATGGTTTCATCACATTATCTTCATTAGGATCAACACAGAAACAGTAGCAATATCCACAACTGGTGACAAACAAGATTTTTCCTGTACACAATCTACTGTAATGTTACGCTATTGTTAATGACTTGAAGGTACTTCAAGATAGTTGATGTCACAATAAAAAACACTATAGTAGATTGTATGATGTTCAAATCTTGTTTTGAGTATTGTTTTGGTTTTCAACATTTTATGCCTCGAGCATAACGGGTGAGTTTTAAATCAACAAAATGTGCTAATTTCTGCATCCAAATTCGTATTAAAATAATTTCTTTGTCAGAAATGATAGTTATAGCACCATTGGAAGAATTGCATATATTATCATTATATTTTATATAATAGTCATTGTCTTTATCTTGTTTTCAGTCTGGACATTGTTTCATCAATAAAGGTAGATACAGACATTGAGTCAGAGAGAAATGACGCTACAGTACAGGCCACAATGCTTCTGCTTGATGGACTCCATCAAAATAAAGATTTATCTGCAGCCAATCAACAACAAGCTGTTAATAACTTCAGAAAGAAAAGAACAAACTTAGACAAAAATTTGGATGATGAATATAAACGTGAAGTGAAAAAGTTGTACAAAAAGTTAGGAGCTAAAAATAAGGTAAATTATTAATTACTCGAATCTATTTTTATCTAAAAATTGAAATTTCATCCTCATTTGAAAGACATTACATATTTCTATCAACGTAATGCTCAGAATATGCCATAAACTGGTGCCTGATATTGGTAGAACTCTCACTTAAATAGTAGTTTAGGATTTTGCTTATTCTTCAATCAATACTGTAAATTCAGAAATTATTGCGTGCATTTATTATTGCGATTTTGTCATTTTATACCAAAATGCTATTTTAATTTTTGCGATTTTGAGAAAAATCCTGTCTTCATTCATATAAAAAATTCCAAAATGCGAGTTTAAATTATTGCGATTACAACCCTGTTGCATTTTTCGCAATAATAAAAACATCGCAATAATTTCCGAATTTACAGTATACGGATGATACATTGTATATTTGAATTACGTGTTGTACTTTTGTTTTAATTGTAGGCAAGAATGTCAAACTTGTTACAGAAACAGAAGGAAGAAAGAAAGAAAATAGTCAGTGATATGCAGGATTTAGGAGATAAGGTAATGATAGATGTATGATAAGGCCAAAATAAAATTTATCTCCATTTTGTGTTACCTGACTGACTGAAGCTCCAACCACCTGATCAGAATATTTCGAATTAAAAAAGCTCTCCAAAATAAAAAGTTGACATCTGGTATTTTTCTCCTTCATTTGTGAAAGATTTATGTGGGTTAAGTAAAGACAATATGACTGCTCACCAGTTATCGTAGGGCAGCCTGCTTACAATCACTTAAGTGTCAGCATATGAACCATTAGTTTTTTTTTTAAATATCTGAAAAAGTGAAGACTTTTCCATTGTTTTTAAAAGTTATATTTTAATTTCAAATATGATTATTAATATAGATTTTCCAACAGGAAAATATATGCACCAGAAAATTTGAAGTTATTAAAAATGTGAAATATATATTGATAATTCTGTGGATAAAATACTTTCGTATCTCTGGAAGACATGATTGAACAAATTTGTTCATTTGTTTTAATTATGACTGAGAACATTGCAATTGGCAAGGAATTGAAACAGCACTTTAAATTGATTACTCTTAGGATACTTATATTATGAAAAATTCATCTTTGTCTATTTTTTAGCAAAGAGACCAGTTGTTGAAGATGATGGAAAAACAACACCAGGCTGAACAGACAGAGGAGACATACAAACTGAAACTAGAACAAGACGAAGAGACAGAAAATCTCAGGAAAGTATGTACCAAGTTCTTGTTTGCAAGTTTTATATACAGACATGTTGCTGCATTTATACCCAAAGCTTTGAAGTGATTTTGAAGCACTTTTACATTGACTGATTTTATTTTGATATGATAGGGAACTTTAAATCCAGGCTGTTTTTTCTCGAAATTTTTTGGAACCAGTTGTGACATTTTTCACTGAAACATTAAAGCCTTCTGTTTATCGTCCCATGTTATTTTATTTTTCATTGGTCAGGTGATTTTGTTATCATTGGTGGCGGGCCTTTTGGAAAATGAAATTCCCTGAGGTGTGGAAGGAATTCAGTTCTAGGTGACTAAATTTTGAAGTTAAATTTTGGGTCGGTATAACATTTTCCAAAATTCTCTTGGTGATGGGGGAGGGGGTTATTAATTGTTTTTCATAGGTGGGGGTAGTATAAAATTATCGGTACTTACAATCCCCCCTTGGGATGTAGATTTAAATGGAATGTGCTACAGTCGTAGAAACCTGAAAACTGTCTATTGTGAAATCAACTTACTAGGTTTGAAATTTACAGATTTATGAGTATTGTAACTAAGACATTTTTTATGGTTTCATTTCATACTTTGATGATAGTTGAACACAAGAAAAATCTGGTTTTGCAACTTTTTCAACTGGACATTTTTGAAAAAAATGCTTACCATTGCAGAACCCTAGCTCTAAATGCTAGTAGGCAAGAAAATTTTTGCACTCTAATAAGTTTTCTTTTTAATTAATATTTGTGCTTTATATAGTATCACAGATTTGTTTAATCTTGATGAAAATTTTTTTATCAAATATCTAATATATTCTGTTGCACCAATTGTGATGCACAAGATGTGCACATTTCGTTGATGTACAAAAACTCATCAGTTCTCAAGGCCTAAAATGTCGGAAACCAAAATGATAATCTAAAAATATTGAAGATCAAATTCAAAAAATGACCAAAAGTGTGAAGTCAAAACCATCTAAGGACAGAGTTATGCACCTGGGGGACATACTTCTTAGTTTTCACAAAATTTAACATTTTTATACGACCGCAAAATTTTTGCGGTCGTATATTGGTATGACGTTGGCGTCGTCGTCGTCGTCGTCGTCGTCGTTGTCGTCGTCGTCTGCGTCGTCGTCCGTCGTCTGCGTCGTTGTCCGAAGACATTTGGTTTTCGCACTATAACTTTAGTATAAGTTAATAGAAATCTATGAAATTTAAACACAAGGTTTATGACCACAAAAGGAAGGTTGGGATTGATTTTGGGAGTTTTGGTCCCAACAGTTTAAGAATCAGGGGCCAAAAAAGGGCCCAATAAGCATTTTTCTTGGTTTTCGCACAATAACTCTAGTATAAGTAAATAGAAATCTATGAAATTTTAACACAAGGTTTATGACCACAAAAGGAAGGTTGGGATTGTTTTTGGGAGTTTTGGTCCCAACAGTTTAGGAATTAGGGGCTAAAAAAGGGCCAAAATAAGCATTTTTCTTGGTTTTTGCACAATAACTTTAGTATAAGTAAATAGAAATCTATGAAATTTAAACACAAGGTTTATGACCACAAAAGGAAGGTTGGGATTGATTTTTGGAGTTTTGGTCCCAACAGTTTAGGAATTAGGGGCCAAAAGGGTCCAAAATTAAACTTTGTTTGAATTCATTGAAAATTGAACTATTGGGGTTCTTTGATATGCCGAATCTAACCGTGCATTTAGATTCTTAATTTTTGGTCCCCTTTTCAAATTGGTCTACATTAAGGTTCAAAGGGTCCATAATTAAACTTAGTTTGATTTTAACAAAAATTGAATTCTTTGGGTTCTTTGATATGCTGAATCTAAACATGTACTTAGTTTTTTTTATTATGGGCCCAGTTTTCAAGTTGGTCCAAATCGGGGTCCAAAATTAAACTTTGCTTGATTTCATCGAAAATTGAACTATTGGGGTTCTTTGATATGCCGAATCTAACCGTGCATTTAGATTCTTAATTTTTGGTCCCGTTTTCAAATTGGTCTACATTAAGGTCCAAAGGGTCCAAAATTAAACTTAGTTTGATTTTAACAAAAATTGAATTCTTGGGGTTCTTTGATATGCTGAATCTAAACATGTACTTAGTTTTTTTTATTATGGGCCCAGTTTTCAAGTTGGTCCAAATCGGGGTCCAAAATTAAAGCTAAAAAGGGGGTAAATTTTTTTTTTTTTGGGGGGGGGGGGCAATTCTCCACAGCATATTGTATTACACAAGAAGCAAAAAATTGAATATAAATTCAAATCATATGACCAATTCTAAGTTCTTTATTTCAGTTATTCTGTGTCAGAAACCTATTATGTGTCAAATATTTGAAGAAATTTTCAATTACACAGTATTGTGCAATAGCAAGAAATTGATATGTGTGCCCTGTTATCAAAACTTTATTATTAACAAATTCCATTGGAAATTTGCCAATATAAAATGTGCTGATGAAGCTTTTTTGTTTATCTTATCTAAACTGCTTTTAAATTATGTATATTTAAAATTTGTCATCCATGACTATGATGTCATTTTCTATTTTAATATGTTATGGTGTATTTAAATGGGCTGTTATGGTTGCAAAGTATAAAGAAATGGGGGGGGGGGGGTAAATGAGAAATTGGGGAGGGGGTAATTTTTTCTCATTTCATATTTCATAAATTAAAAAGAAAATTTCAAATTTTTTTTAGCAAAAAAAAAGGGGGGGGGGGGGGTTACAATAAATTTTATTGTTTTTTGGTTTTTTTTTGGGAGGGGGGGGTCAATGTGCAACTTCATAGTGTATTGCACAAAAGCTAAAAAAAGGGGTAAATTATTATTTTTTTTTGGGGGGGGGAGGGCAATTCTCCACAGCATATTGTATTGCACAAGAAGCAAAAAATTGAATATAAATTCAAATCATATGACCAATTTTAAGTTCTTTGATTTCAGTTATTCTGTGTCAGAAACCTATTATGTGTCAAATATTTCAAGAAATTTTCAATTACACAGTATTGCGCAATAGCAAGAAATTGATATGTGTGCCCAATTTTAAATTTTAAATTGGTTATTTCTGATTTATATATAAAAACAAATAATACTGATATGGTTTGAATAGGTAAATTAAAAATTTTTAAGTTCTTAGACAACATTCATTCTGTGTCAGAAACCTATGCTGTGTCAAATATTTATTCACAATCCAAATTCAGTATTGTATCAAGCTTGAATGTTGTGTTCATAATTGCCTCAACTATTCAGGGTTCGACATCTGCGGTCGTATCTCGCTGCGCCCAGCGGAGCATTTTATTTAGCACTAAATTTCAGGCTAGTATTGAAATACTAGTGACTGAGATGATGATACCCTCGGGGATTTGGATTCCACCAGCGGAGATATTGACTGAGCTGTAAAAATGAATTCTGTGATACAAATTTTGATGCACAATATGTGCTTATTTCACAAATGAGTTAAAAGTACCCAAAAATATCACAAACATATCATCGAACTACAAATGTATCAAACATTGACATAATTTTGAGTTGTCTACCTTGGATCCAAGATGAATTAACTAATGAGTATCACAATTAGAATTAAACTTTTTTGTGACATAAAGGGCTAAATTATTGCCACTGTAATTACTGATACCAAAAAACCAAAGAAAACTTTCACCTTTTAATACCCCCCCCCCCCCCCCCAAGTATTTAATTTTTTCTGTAATAAATTCTGTAATTTTTTTATTTTATGATTTCCTTTATCATCTATGTGTATTTAATTTATTATATTCTGATAATTTCTATTTTTCTTTTCTTTTGGTAAGGTACAGGTAAAATAGTAGTACTTTTTTGCTTTTTTTCGTTGTACTTTTATATAGTGCCAGATTTTGACCTTGTTTTCTGTTATGTATTTATTTTATTTATTTATTTATTTATTTATGTATCTATAAATGCATGACAAAACAGGATAAACCATACAGCTCATTAGTTCACAGTTTCTAGATAATGCTCTTGAATTTATCTCTATGTATTGTTGTTCAGTCTTTTGAAACCTGTAACTGATTACCTATTATTGTTGTTTGATGTCAAGAAACTGACTCATGAAAAGAATAGGCTGCATACTTGTGTTTGTTTTTTATCCAATTTTTTAAGACGCAAAAAACAAATGTCTTTGCTCAAAAATTAAAAAGTAGGTGTTGATATGCATCTTTATATGTTACTCATTGGTTGTAAAGTAGATTTATGCACCCTTTTATGAAGTTAAATACACCCCTCCAGAGTGATCTTTAAGCTTTTTAAAGCATGAATGTACAACCAGTTATAATCAGTTATGAAATGTTACTGTTGATTGTCTAGTTGGATGGCTCAGCCAATCAATTATCAGTTATAATCGATCATCAGAAAATCACTAATTCCACACAAAGAAAAGTTCATGCTAGTAAAAGAGGGTTGTACAAAGGGGATATGAACACAGACGAACAAGAAATAAACTTTTCATTCAGGTTGAATGAAAAATAAAAATTAACCCAAACATTTGCATTTCTACCAATTTGCAAGAAACATGGCGAAAGACAACATACCAACACGAAAACACGTGAAATTAAACCTTTAACAAACATTGCTTGAAAATAACCCTGTACTGCCCTCATAAAACAGAAATTATTTTTATGTGATATGAATAACTCAAAAGTAAATAAAAGACATGTGACTGACAATTGGGTCACATTGACCTAATAAACATGACTGAAATAGCATTTATTAGAAAGAACCATGCTAAATTTTGCTTTCCATAAGGTCCCCTTACTAGCATAATTACTAGGTGATACACACATGCTTCTTTAAAATATTAGTAATGCATCTAACAACAGGAATTTATCTGCAAAAAATTAAAAGTTAAAATATTTTAGTACGCATGTTGCATGCTACAGTAGCTTACGTGATATGAGTATGTTCTGTTTTGTAAATGTTTATGGATATTACGGTTGACAAGTAAATAGTTTGAGCTTTGTACCAGCAGTTGCATAGCAACATGGGCAGTGTTTTGAACATTCTCAGCAGCCTTTATGTTTTGATTTTTGATATGTTCCATATTCTTCCATTTTACACTTAACATGAATGCCTACTCTGTCAAAAAATGGTTTTGCTCAATTTTTACGATTCTCATTTTCATGGAAACAAGAGTGCATGTCAAATAATACATCGAACTACATGTTGTGTTAAAGTGACATGAGATTTACATTTGTAAGCACACCCTACCTTTCAGTCCACCTTTTGTGACATTGGTTTGGCCCATGTTCTGTAAATGCTAAAATTGGGTCTCAAATTGTGCTTTTATATTTCATTTGCAATCAAGTGGAATTTTTTAAGACAACCCCTTTAATGCACCTCTAAAATTATTGTTAATTTTAATGACAACAATAAGAAAGTAAAACATATTAGGTTCTGTTAGGCATATACAGTCAGTTCTCGTTATGTCGAATCCATGTGGACTAGAAAATTTAGTTCGACTTAAACGAAAATTCAAGGTATCAGGAGCAAATTTGTTTAGTTTTTACTGTTGATGGCCTAAACACTTAATTCGAGTTACCCGGAATTTCGACTTAAATGTGTTGAGATAACAAGAGTCGACTGTATATGGATCTTTATAACTGCCAAAGTTGCTTTAGAATTTACTTTTGCATGGCCAATATCACATATATTATTAAAATATCAATTTTATTATCAATTTTTTTAACTATTTGTTGGCATTTTCCAAAGGAATGTAATTGTGTTTTGGGTTTTTCTCATAACATGACTTCAGATCCTTTTTTTTTCATTTCACTTTTAGAAAGATATGTCCAAAGATATGCTTTACTTGCTTAAGGGTATTCTCATGTTTCAGAAGTTTATTACAAATTTTTCTTTTGAAAAAAAAGAACGTGAAACCTCTAAGCTTTGTTATTTCATATCCAAATTTTTTCTATATGACAGGAATTTTCAGCAAGGAAGAGAGTAGGACTAAAAGAATTACAGATGGGTATGTTAAATGAGGCTGCTGATATTGGTCTATTGGATCAACAGAAAGTAAATTGGATGATAAATGAACATAAAAATACTCAAGAGAAGTTAGAGAAACTTTACGATGAGGAAATCTCAAGACAGCGCATGTTGCTGGAGGAAAAACTGGAACGTCGGAGAGCATTGGCGAAAACTAGTGTAAGTAAAAACATTATTTATAATATGAGAAAGGTGGTGTCAATGAGAGAGGGATTGTTTTAGTGAGACAGTGTCCCATCAGTAAGAGAGATTGTGTCAGCAGAACAATGTCCAATAAGTAGAAGGGGTTGTGTCAGTGGACCTTGTCCCATCAATAAGAGAGATTGTGTCAGTGGTACAAAGTTCAGTCAGTGAAATAATATCCCATCAGTGGGACAATGTTCATTCAATGAGAAATGTCCCACCAGTGAGAGGCATTGTGTCAGTACTAGTGAAACACTACTCCATCAGTAAGAGAGATTGTGTAAGTGGGATAATGTCTGATCAGTGACAGGGATTGTGTCAGTTGGACAATGTCCAATCATTAGAAGGTTTGTCTCAGTACTAGTCAAACACTACCCCATCAGTAAGAGGGATTGTAGTGTCATTGGAACAATGTAAAATCAGTAAGAGTGATTGTTTCATTGTGACAGCTTCCCATCAGTAAGAAGGATCATTTCAGTGGAATAAGAGGGATCGTGTCAGTGATACAATGTCTCAACATTCAGAGGGATTGCATCAGTGGGACAGTGTTCAGTCAGTCAGGGGAATTGTGTTAGAAGGACAGTGTTCAGTCTGTGAGGGGGATTGTGTCAGTGAGACAGTATCCCATCATCGAGAGGAAATGTTGTGTCAGTGGGACAATGTCCAAACAGTAAGATGGTTTGTATCAGTACTAGTGAAACAGTGTCCCATCACTTAGAGGGATTGTGTCAGTAATACAGTTTCCCATCAGTAAGAGGGATTGTGTCAGTGATACAGTTTCCCATCAGTAAGAAGAAATGTAGTGTCAGTGGGACGGTGTCAGATCAGTGAGAGGGACTTTGTCATTGAAATAATCCTACATTAGTTAGAGATTTTGATGAGACAATGTCCTATACATTCAGAAAGTATATCACTTAGCTATATTATTAGATATGGTATAAATTAGGAGATAGCTGAAATTAATTCTAGATTTTAATTGTCCCCCGCCGCAACGCGATGCGGGGGATATGGTAATGCCAGGCGTCCGTCCGTCCGTCATGCCGTGCATCCGTCCGTCCGTGCTTCCGTCCGTCCGTCCACCTTGTAAGCGCTCTAGCAAATTTATTTCTTCACCGATTTGGATAATATTTATACAGTAGCTTTAACTCAATGATACCTCAAGGGAGTTCGAAGATGAGTCGTGTCGAAATATTTTTGTAGGAGTTATGCCCCTTAATAACTTAGAAAATTGACAAAATTTTCATGTAAGCGCTCTAGCAAATTTATTTCTTGACCGATTTGGATAATATTTATACAGTAGCTTTAACTCAATGATACCTCAAGGGAGTTCGAAGATGAGTCATGTCGAAATATTTTTGTAGGAGTTATGCCCCTTAATAACTTAGAAAATTGACAAAATTTTCATGTAAGCGCTCTAGCAAATTTATTTCTTGACCGATTTGGATAATATTTATACAGTAGCTTTAACTCAATGATACCTCAAGGGAGTTCGAAGATGAGTCATGTCGAAATATTTTTGTAGGAGTTATGCCCCTTAATAACTTAGAAAATTGACAAAATTTTCATGTAAGCGCTCTAGCAAATTTATTTCTTGACCGATTTGGATAATATTTATACAGCAGCTTTAACTCAATGATACCTCAAGGGAGTTCGAAGATGAGTCATGTCGAAATATTTTTGTAGGAGTTATGCCCCTTAATAACTTTGAAAATTGACAAAATGTTCATCTAAGTGTTCTAGAAAATTTATATTCTCCTTGCATTGGAATAATATTTATACACTTGGACCTAAAGGGAGGTTTTATACATAAACTCCTATCGAAACTTATAAAATTGAAAAATACTGTCTTTAAGAGTTTGTTAGGCGGAATACTTTTGATCAAAGCATTTCTGTTTATTGAAAAGGAGTAAATGTACATTTGTATAAATTCTCAATACACATGGTAAAATAAGATTTCAACACTATACCCATATTGTATAAATGTCTTCATACCACTCATTAACTTGTAAAAAACTTTAGCAATAACCACAAATTGTTTGTCCTTCTATTCTCTCTCTTTGAGAAAATTTTGTTATGTTTCACTTGTACAAGGGTTTCTGATGCTCTAGCGGCGGGGGACTTCGGAACGCTGTTCGATTTATTTTGCATAGTTTTCGCACAGTTTCATTGTGTTGAATGAACTTTATTTATTTTCACACATAGGAGAACCAAGAAGATGATCAGAGTTATTTATTAAACACCAAAGCAGGACATCAGCTGACAATGATTGAGGAATGTCAAAGGTAAGATTATAAATAATGGTAGGACATCAGCTGATATCTATCGGGATTTGAATTGTATACATATAAAACAACTACAATGTACATTGTATGTGATAGATTGGATTTTTTATGATGTCTAAAAATTCTGCTTAAAAAGAAAGTAAAATAATCCAATCGTGACGAAATGAGGAACTAAGCATAATTGATCTTGGGTTACTGATAGGTTGCAAAAACCTGTATGGGATATGTTTCTATTCTGTCCCTTTCTTTTGAGCATGGATCCTCCAGAAAGCTTTCTATTGTCTGTACATGACTTTATTTGTCCAGTTTTAAAAAAAGTCAAAAGGTCATACAAAATTTCAATTTATGAAAAAGATGTATTGAAAAGTTGCCATACCAAAATTACTAGCAGTTCACAATTATAAACTTAGGAAGATTTTAAACAGGCCAACCGTTTTATTCAGCAAAAATATAAAGATTTCCACAATGTTGCCATTTGTTGCATGTGTAGCTTACTAAATAATCATTGAGCATGCACTTACAAGTTAGAAGACTTTCATAGACTGATTTCAAAGTCTTTTAACTTGAATTTAGTTTTTGTATTTGTTTTTATTTATTATTTATTTTCATGTTTACTGTGTTGTGTAGTCGCACATTCTTATTGATTAATACACAGACAACATTGCACAGAACGTTAGGAGCAGATACACATGACATGTATTACAAATCCTACCCAAAACATTGATAAATCGTATATAACAACATTTTTATTAAATAAGGTCGTATGTTAAGATTTGCCAAAACAAGTGTAAACTAATAATTTTAGTATATCAAAAAAATGTCCGGCAGAGGCTGATGAAATTTCCAGATCCATGAACATGACTCCTTTTGACCAAAAATAACTTTAACAAAAAGTTTAAAGCAGGCATTATGTGGTCAAATCTTAATCAAATTGAAACATACCTTGTTGTTTGTATGCATCGTCCATAGAAATAAATTAGATATATTGCATTTCCAAATTTTGCCCATAATTACTCATTAATCATTGCCATTACTTTAATGGAACATCCATAACATTTCAAAAATATCATTTGGTCCATTATGGTTCTAATATCTTAGTATTTCTTATTCCACATTTTTTGTACATGTGAGTTATCTCCCATTTATGGAGTTATCTGCCCTTTGGAGAAGGTGTCTTCCATAGACATCAATGGACAAATTGTAATTTTTTACTACAAAATACTTTTTCTTCATAAAAATATCCTTTTTAATGTCTGATGAAGACCTTTCCCAATTCAAATTTGAAATAATTTTTACCCTTTATGTGCAATACAAGACACCGTCTGTCGGGAAAGACAACTCATGCAAATGGGAGACAACTACAATATCTGCATATAGGGAATCATGATTTTACTGATAAATTTATACTGATAAGATAATTTTATTTCAGAACCACTGGTATGTCTCAAGATCAAGCAAACCAGTTTATAGAACAAGCCAAGGCAGATTTAATGGCACTGAATGAGAGAAGAGAAAGAGAAAGAGAAAAACAAGAAGAAGCACTACATAAAAAACTAAGCGCTTTAAAAAAACAACAACTGGAAAATAAGGTATGTTTGTTTACATACATAAACCAATATAAGTATGAAAACAAAAAATTAGAGAATTCAGAAATTTCTACATACATTTGTCGTTGTGAAATGTTCCACAAAGACAAAATACTTTGGTGATATGAAAAAATCCAAGGCTGAGCAAAAACTTTGTAAGCTCAACTTCTTTCCATTTGCACCCTATCATATATTTTGTAATAATGATGTTCACATTAGATTTATTCATTTAGATGGGATTTTATACTGTTTGCAGTGGTGTAGCTAGACAAAAAATGATATGTATTCAAAATTTTGGGGAGGTTGAAAGGTCTGGGGGCTGCTCATGACATAAATCAGCAGCTTTAATACCTAAGGTATCTTGAGTAATTTTAAAGTGGAGAAAACAGTGTTTTTCTTGAAGATGAAAAAATAATATATTATGCCAATAGTGGACTCAGTTTGATACAGATTTCTGCAACATTTAAGTAAATGAGGATCAACTATGTGGCCATGTAATGCTGTCACAAGTAAAGAATATTTTTTTTGTGTACAGGATACTGTTTAACTAAAGGACGTAAGAGTTACAATTAGTCATAACTTGTATATATTTAAAGGAATTATGATCAGTCGTAAATCTTACAACTTTTAGTGAAGCAGTACCCAGATACGTACACCCTTTAAGAGTTACGATCAGTCATAATTTGTATATGTTTAAAGGATTTATAATCAATCGTAATTCTTGCGACTTTTAGTGAAACAGTACCCAGATAATTACACCCTTGGTTAGAATCTGATTTTTGTACCTGTGATATAGAGTGCTGGACAAAAAAATGGGCTTTATTGTTGTTTATTGGTCTTTTTTACCCTTAATTATGGTACTCACTTTCAGCATATTTTGACACCTGATAATCCAACTATGATTTGTTCATGTAGGGTTATGAGCTATTCCTCAATATTTTGCTATAAAGATATGTAAAGTATGACTTCTATGAGATAAATATTAGTTATTTCTTTTTTTTCTTTAGAAAAAAGAACAGAAGGCAGAAATGGATGACTATGAAGCTAGAACAATTGGAACACAAGCTGATGGCCCTGTTGGTAAGTTATGTGAGTCTATATATTGCCACAACAAGCAAAAGTCACTACAATATGAAAACGGAAGATCATATATGACAATGAGTCAAAGTCGAGGTTGATAATATCTAAGGATTATTATGTGACCCTCAGTTCCTATCAAATCATTACATTTCAAGACAATCAATAAATGTCAAAAATTGAACAAAAGTTGCCAAGAAACATAAACACTCACTGTTCCTGGTATGACACCTGAAAATGAACTCTAGATGTGTCATTTTTTTCTAACGCATTTATCAATGGAACACATTTATATTTTGCCAGTTTTGTCTAGAGATCTTTATTTTTATGAAAAACTATCATAGAAAAACCATATAGAATGCTGTTGCTATACAGTTTACTCAGACAGCTAACTAAGTAAGTAAAAGGATTCCTTAGAAAAATACCACTGTCCTTCCCATTTAGGTTTGTGTGTTTTGTTTGCATAACTCCTGCTAGGAACGTCTCAGTTTGCAGGGTGTTTGTACACATATTGAAGAGTGCATATTGTCACTGATAAAAGTTATGTAAATTTTTACCTTTTTGGAGAATAGTTGAACATAGTCATTTTTGGGGAAAATTTTAGCATTGAGGGTATATGACTTGTCCGCTTAGCTCCTCCAACAGATTTAATGTTAGAAACTTCTAACTTTGCAGGGTATATTACACATATTGAAGAGTGCATATTGTCAGGGATTAAATTTTTGTCCATTTTTACCTTTTTGGAGGGTAATTGAACATAGTCATTTTTGGGGAAAATTTTAGCATTGAGGGTGCCTATCACATAAAGACATTTGCAACTTACTTCTCCAATCATAAAATAGTTAACGTTGTCAAATATTGAAAATTGCGAAAATAAGTTGGCAGTATATCTTAAACATACATATTTTATGATACAATACTGGTCATCTGACAAGTGCTCAATTATTTTAAATGTTATCATTGAATTTCCACATTGTATTAAAAAAATAGGTATGCAGGGGCATCATTTGTGTCTCCCAGACAAAACAACATGAATTTAAAATGTTATTCTGCAACACTTTGAAAGTTGTCCTTAATTGAGGCTAATTGCACTGCAGTTGGTTCAGTGTGGGGGGCATCACATTGTCTATTATTGGGAGATTTCTCAAAATAATTAACTACCACTATTATGCTTCAAACTTTTATCACAATATGTTCCTACAGATTTTTTTCAGTAAAAATATAGGTTCTGTATTGCTAAAAAGGTTTTCTTAGAAAACATTCTCAAAGCAGACAATTTCATGATGATATATACTGACAATAATGTATAATGAGGAACCAGAGTGAGTTATCTTTTCCTAACCAATGTAAGTAATGGAGATAATTAAATTCTCTCCTTTTGTCCTGAGGCTACAAGGGAGACAAATTTATTATCTCCCTTACCTACATTGGTTAGGAAAATATAACTCACTCTGGTTTCTCATTGTATACTGTTAAGTTAGTTGTTTCTCAAGCTTGAAGCACTGGTATTTATATTAACAAATTATTGATTTTATACCAGTTGATATTTATATGTAGCAAATGGCTTTAATTAAACTTTAACAAATTTGTAATGGATTCAGAATTACGTGGGACATTGGATGAATCCTGGGACTCGCCATTCTGAAAACCCATTCAGAGTAATGGCTAAGGAGAGACTCATGATTCTTGTATCTATAGTTAAGAAAATCTTTATGGCCCGCCACTAATGTGGCTGGGGCATATAGATTTACCCTTGTCCGTCTGTCTGTACGTCCATACCTCCCGATTCAGTTAACGTTTTGTGTTTAGCTCCATTTCTCAGAAACCTATAGTTACTGTAATATATCAATGATATTTCACCACTACAGTCCTCTGGTATAGTACAGTGCAATTCAGCAACACTTTGGCTCTTTTAAGGGTGGGGTAGCCATGTCTTATAGACACATTTTCTAGTTTTTCTTAAAAAATATTATGCATTACTGCATAAATTACATTTGAAGCTTTGATTATTTGTAGATCCGGAAACTTACTTGACGGAGAAAGCTCAACTACAGTCAAAACACAGACAGGAACTTTATGATCTTGAGAAACAGATTGATGAAGGTCAGGCAGAAGAATTAGAAGGGCTCCGTGATGAAGCCCTGGAAAAAACAAAGGATGAGCTTCTGGCTCTGGAGCAACAACTTATAAAAAAATTGGAGCATGAAGGTTTGTTATTGAAGCTTTATATAATAGGACTTAGTTTTAATCTTTTTAAAAGACTTTTTAAAGGATTTTTTTTATATTTAAATGTAATCTCTTTACTGAATATAATAAATTAAGTGAAATTGACTGAATTAAATTAAAAAAGTTATAATTTGTAACAAATACCTAAAGGATGCCACTTCAATATAACAAGCTTAAACTTAACTGTATAAATAGGTGTATTAAAAATGCTCTATCTAATTAGAATTATATCTCTTTGTTTTCATTTGGTTGTTTTTTTGTTGTGTGGGAGATCTAAGGACATCGAAATGAAAGTTGCATCTCAGAGGTCAAGATCAATATGTTTCAACCAATCAGTGGGCCATCTACAAAATCTTTCAGTTTTTAGTCACTTATTTTCTATTGTATAAACCTCATCCAAACCCTCATAAAAATATCTTTAAGAAGCAATAATTGACGGCATACATATTTTTTGTAGGGATGTCTAGATCAAAGATAGATGTCCTATTGTCCAAACATCAGAAAGAAGTAGACAAACTGGAGGCAAAACAGAAAAGAACTCAGGACGAACAAAAAATTCAAATTGAGGTAAATTGTCTACACGTCTGTTTTTGTTCTGTTCAGTATGGAAATGGGATGTTTTCTCTTGACTTGAACATAGTTCTAATCCATATATAACCAAGTATCATCTAGAGACCCCCATATTGCACCGAGGGCTTTAAAACTGAGGGTGATATGTGTCAAAGGATGATACCAGGTTTTATATATATTAGGTTGTGTATTAATCTTTTTATCATATACTTCCTACGTACCTATATTGAATGACCATGGGACATTTTTCAGGCTGATATGCAGGACACATTAAGATTTAAAAAAAATAGTTTTAAATATTAGACTTGGGTGTGAAGAAATGGCAGTTTGATTTTGCTCATTAAACATATGCAAATTCAATTTAATGCTTAGTAATGATAATTACATGTAATATCAAAGCTCTCAGAATGTATATGCAATTAAAGGGACATAACTCAGTTGTATTGGCAGGTAACGGTATAAATATTCACTATTACATAAATGACCTATATTTTATAGCAAGTACTTGCAAAGAGAAGACAGGAATGGGCAAGGAAGAAAGAACAGGAAAAAATTGAACAACAGCAACTCAGGGATTATGAAGCTAAAGTAGTCAAGTAAATACATATTTTTATAGTTAATATGGATTTACCCAACAAACTGATGACAAAGGTCTTTTTTCTTTGTTTTTTTTTAAATTTTTTATTGTGATGTTTATCTATAGTCTGTTTCGTAGTTACAGCTCACTAGATTTTATTCTGAAGGTTTATATTGAATATGAAGATTGAGATAACATTTTTGTGTCAAGTTTTTGTCAAATCACTAAATATAGACCTAAAAAAATTGAACTATGATCCTTATTTTTTTTGCGTAAAGAATGACATTTTTCATGAGACATTGAACAGAATTTCAGAAAAGCGTTGTTTGCACGATCGTAAATCCCAGAGTTTTTAAAACAAATATCTAGCAATACCATTAAAATTTGAGAAAAAAAAAAATTGTTTGGCCTTTCTTAACATTTTGATTTTATATTTTCTATAAATTTTAATACTTGCAGCAAATTGATATGTGGACAAATGAGTATATCTGATGAAGAGAGAGACAGAATAATGAAAGAACATGAAAAACAAATGGTCAAATTAGAAAACAGGTAGGAATGTTGGGACTATTCCATTTACATACCAGGGGGGAACACCCATTTTATTTTTTATGTCGGTTGTAGGGCTGAGGGAGATTTAGTTATCAGTAGGCCCATATTCAAAAACAAAATTCAAATGGTGATCAGTAGGAATGTTCGGACTTTTCCATTTAAGTCTACACGTCTGAAAGTTCCTGGAATAAGCCAGATTTCAGAATTTTGACCATTTTTATCCTGATATATTCCTATAGAAAATATTAAAATTTTACTCATCTTTACCTGATTTCTTGATTTTGGCACCTTCTGTCCTTTCACCAGTAAATCTACATACCAGGGAGGGGGATACCAATTTTTTTCTTTTTCTGTTGTTCCTAGGGCTGAGGAAGAGTTATATTTTCTTAACCAATGTAGGTAAGGGAGATAATAAATTTATCTCCCTTTCAGCCTCAGGACAAAAGGGAGATAATTTGATTATCTCCCTTACCTACATTGGTTAGGAAAAGATAACTCACTCTGGTTCCTCATTGGTAATTGTGTAATATTTTCCAGAATTTTCCTAGTTGTATAGTTGTATGGCATTGAATAATTGTTTAGCACAAGTAGGAGGTCTGAAACTACTGGGTTCCCCTACCATTAGGATACATATTAAAACTGAGTAACCCTTTATAGATGATTTCAGAAATCTGACACCAATGCATATACCAGGAAGAAATTCAGTGTATTGTAAATTTCCTGAACTCTCAATAATATAAATATTGTTGTTAAAAATCATTCTGCTAATTCCAATAATCTTTATACCCCCTGCAAACAAAGTTTTGGGGGGTATATAGGAATCACCTTGTCCGTCCATCTTTCTGTCTGTCTGTCCGTCTGTCTATATATCTGGTAAGCGCAACTCCTCCTAGACCGATCAATGGATTTCAACGAAACTTTACAGAAAGGAAGTACATCATCCAAAGATATGCTTGAAGAAAAATCTTTGCTTTCTGATATCACACAAGGGAGATAATTGGACTTCTATTTTTTTTGGCTTATACATTATATATGAACCTCGTAAGCACAACTCCTCCTAGACCGCTCAATGGATTTCAACGAAACTTTACAGAAAGGAAGTACATAATTCAAAGATGTGCATGAAGAAAAATCTTTGTTTTCCGATATCACACAAGGGAGATAATTGGACTTCAAAGCGGATGGGGGGGGGGGGGGGTATCCTTTGTGAGCTTTGCTCACAGTACATCTAGTTTGTTATGCTTTAATTTTTATAAAAAATTCTTGTACTTCATCAAGTCAGGTGAGAAAAAAAAATTAAAATCTGTATACATCTGATAGCAATCTTTGCAGGGAACAGCAAAAATTATCAATTATCCAATTTTAGTTTTTCCCAGTCACGTTACAGTTTTCCTGACAGTAATATTTGGGAGTTAGACTTTTTGTAAAAAGATTCACGAATTCTGTAATCATTGAAAAGAATTTGGCATAATAATCCTCAGAAATTAAAAATAGAGAAATAAAGGAAAAGTGAAAAAAGCTGCAAAGTAAATATTTATGGGCTGCGCATTTCTTTTACCAATAAAACATATTTTTGGTGCTTCTACAGTTACTTAGACTGTGCATGTACAAATTTCCATGAATAACTGAAACAATTTTATTTGAATTTTCAGTCTTACCCTCAATAAACTAAGACAAAAGAGAATGTTAGAAGAGAAACTGTCACAAAGAAAAGCTCAGCTGATGCAGAATCTGCAGGAAAAACAACAGATCGATAGTGAGGTAAGTTATTTAAAAAATCCAGAGTTTTAATTTTAGATGATTTTCTATTTAATAGCTAGCACCATGACAAAAATAAAAAGAATGTCATTAAGAAGTTATGTCTTGTGTACTGGGTATATTTCCCTCCATAATTTAATTTTCGAAGTCTGATATTAAAATATGAAATTTTTAATATGAGCAAAATGTGGCTGTTTATGTGTTTTGAATGACATGCATTTTTGATTTGCTACATCTGCATTATAATGTTGAAATAGACAAATTTGAAGTTTCATCAAAAGAACACATTGTGTCTTTTTTTGTCCCCTGCGACAATGCTGTGTGGGGACATAGAAATGCCAGGTCAGTACGTCCGTCCAACATTGTAAGCGCTCTTACGCCTACATTTCTCAATGAATTTTTTATAAAATTTATATCATAGCTGTGATTTAGTATTATCAGTGCTGTACCGTTATTTTGTTGGAGTTATTGCCCTTTGAACTCTGAATGTTTTGTCAACTTTTCTTGCAAGTGCTCTCAAGCCTACAAACCTTAATGGACTTAATTTTAATTTATATCATAGTTGTGATTAGTATTATCTCGGTCAAGTTCGAATTTTTGTTGAAGTGGATGGAAGTTTAAGCTAATAACTTGGTTAAACTTGAGGTACCCTATAGCAAAATATTCATGTTTTTGGTCTGTGGCAAAGTGGGTATAACATATGTGAAGCACACTTTCAGTATCTCTAGTTGAAATAAATACATGTGGCGGGGGACATTGGAACACTGTTCTATTTTTAATTTAAAATAAAGTTACCATAGATACAAAGTTGATATATATAATTTTAACATAGAATCTAAGAAGAAAACTAGAACACAATGCTGAGGATGAGGACGAAGAAGGGCTGAAGAAGAAAATGGCCTTAATGAAAGCACAGGCAGAACACAGAATGGCTGTACTACAGGGGAATAGACTTAATATGGAGGATACGTTAGATGAGGTAAGTCAGGTGATTAGCATGTCATGTGACATTAATACAGAAATTCTCTACTGATTTTTTCTTTAAATTTTAGTATAATTATCTTGAAGAAATGAACTTTTGTTTGCAAAAGAAAAACTTTGGGGTCCATGCTCTTATTACGGAGATAATTGAGAAAAACCCTAAATTTTAGGGTAGTATAAGGGTTTTTCCGGAAGGATAATATGTGGTCACAATGTGTCTCTTTTGGCTTCGTCATCATCTCCCCCTGCTCCTGTATTGTATTCCCTTAAACTACAGTGAAACCTACTTTAGCAACCACCTGTATTAAGCAATAACCTGTCTTAAAAGACCATCATTTCAAATTCCCTTTGTAGTGCATTCTTTATAAAATTAAACTGTAAATAAAGATGACCTGTCTTTAGTGACCATAATTTTGCTCACCATAAGGCAGGTTTGACTCAGAACCATGTTAAATTTGGTGTCAATCAGTGATTTAGTTTTGGGGGAAAACTTGAAATCACAGATTTTTAGAATTGACATTATTTAGTTTGCCCCAGTTGATTTTTACAAAACTTCAATACATTGTTAAACAAGACCAAATTTTGAAGCCTATTGATTTCGGTGTCAATGAGCGATTTTTAGTTTGCCTTTGTTGATTTCTACCAAACTTATTGTTTAACAATACAAGACTCTGAAATCTATTCATTTGATGTTAAAACAGGGCATTGATTTCAAAACATTTATTTTTTTTTTCATAAAATCACATGTTCCAGGAAATGACATTTCAGTACCTGTGATCATTTTTGTTGAGCCTGCGACTTTTGTCGAGGAAGCGAGACATAGCAATCTTACATTCCGTCATCATCGTCAGCGATTCACCCAGTGGTTAAAGATTTTTAAACATTAATAACTTTCTTAAACCAACCTGGATTTTTACCAAACTTGGACAGAAGCTTGTTCATGATCAAAAGATAGTATCCAGCTGAAAATTTTGTAATATTTTTTTTCCCATTTTCCCATATTTTTCTTATAAATGGACTTAGTTTTTCTCCCAGTTAACATTAAATACAGTCTGCAGTTAAAGTTTTTTAAACATTAATTACTTTCTTAAACCATCCTGGATTTTTAACAAACTTCGACAGAAGCTTCTTCATGATCAGTAAATAACATGTGGAGAAAAATTATTTTCATTCAACTATTACACTGAAAACACAGACAACAGCAAAAACAGGCAAGAGAACCCGTACAAATTTTTTACCCTTTTCAGATGTTAATGCATTGTCATGTAAAAACATAAACACTCTACTGTTCTTATTAAACCTGCTTAAAATGTCAAAGTAATGAACAGAATAACTACTCCTGAAATTTAGATACCAATATAATACTGATATATAACTCATGCAATACAAATTTAGGTGTTCACATTCAGAGAATATACTATAATACATTACAGCTGAACTTCGGTAGCTTGAACTCAGATCATTCAAGCACCACTGAAAGATCGAATTGTTTTTAGTGTTCCTTCAATTTTCCATTTATATTCATGTTAAAAAAAGCACTGGTTCCTCAAACACAGACTTCTCGAAAAGTCAAACAAAAATTTTGGTCCTAACAATGATGAAGTGGTACATATATATTCCTATGAACCATGTCGGTGGTCTAGTAGTAGGGTGCTTGCCTCAAGTGCTTAAGGTTGAGGGTTCGATCCCTGGCCGGGTCAAACCAAAGACATTAAAATTGGTTTTTGCTGCTTCTCAGCCAAGCACTAGGAGTAAGAGCAAAGATTGACTGGTCAGCTCAGTGTCAGTATAATGTGTCCGAGTGGGGTGATGTGTCTTCCTTCGGACAGTTACCTCGTGAGCTAGCACATTAAAAATCTGGCTCAGCGTATCGGTTTAGTACAAAGCATGGGTCATATTCATTATCATAACATATTCTCGTCTTGATATGCTCCTGGTTTCCACTGGACGTTAAACAATAATTATCCATCTATCCATCCATATTACTATGGAAAACTGAAAATTAAATAGTCTGATAAAAACAGATCAATCTGATAGGTAAATGTTTACAGTTTGATGTAATAAATCTATCATGGTTACTGTTGATTAATAATTTAACTCCTGTATGTTATAGCATTGGCAATTTTCTGTATTTGACCAAACCTCAGTAAAGCGAATTACTGATAACTCAAACAGATATTGACTGTCCTTTTAAGTTTGAGCCATTTAAGTTTTACTGTATCTAGGTTTGACTAAACTAAAAGTTGCTAATTGTGATTATTATATATAGGTCAGAATAGAAATGATGAAGGAAAGAGCTCAAGCTTTGAAAGACCAGGAAGAAAGGCTTGGAGCTATGGTAGCTTCATTACAGATGTCCAAAGCTAGAGAGGTATTATTTATTTAGGGAGAAATTTTTTCTTTTCTTTTCTTCTTTTTAGCTCACCTGACCCAAAGGGTCAAGTGAGCTTTTCTCATCACTTGGCGTCCGTCGTCCATCGTCGTCCGTCGTCCGTTAACTTTTACAAAAATCTTCTCCTCTGAAACTACTGGGCCAAATTGAACCAAACTTAGCCACAAGCATCATTAGGGTATCTAGTTTAAAAAATATGTCCGATGACCCCGCCTGCCAACAAACATGGCCGACATGGCTAAAAATAGAACATAGGGGTAAACTGCAGTTTTTGTCTTATATCTCAAAAGCTAAAGCAATTAGAGCAAAACTGACAGGGGTAAAAATGTTCATCAGGTCAAGATCTACCTGTCGTGAAATTTTCAGACGATTCGGTCAACCCTTTGTTGGGTTATTGCCCCTGAATTGTTAATTTTAAGGAAATTTTGCAGTTTTAGGTTATTATCTTGAATATTATTATAGATATAGACAAATTGTAAACAGCAAAAATGTTCAACAAAGTAAGATCTACAAATAAGTCAACATGACCAAAATCGTTGATTGACCCCTTATAGGAGTTTTTGCCCATTAAAGACGGCATCCAGCATAAACTTTCCTTTAAAGATCTTTTCCTCTCAAACCACTTGGCCAAATGAGACCAAACTTTGGTGGAATGGTCCTTGGGTGGCCCCCTTCCAAAATTATGTCTGGCATCCCCGACTTCCAACCGAGATGGCTGCTGTTACTAAAAATAGAAAAAAAAGGGGGTGACTTTCAAAAATCATCTTATATGAAACTACAAGTCCAGTTGCAACCAAAGTTGGCAGTAATAGTTCTTAGGAGGTTCTCTTTCAGAAATATGTCCAATGACCCGGGCTGTTAACCAAGATGGCCGCCACAGCCGAACTAAGTTTAACATAGGGCCCTATGGGAAAATTCATTGAAGAATCTTCTTGTCTTAAACAACTTGACCAATTGGAACCAGACTTGGCAGCAATGGTCCTTAGATGGTCCTCTTACAGAGGTGTGTCCGATGACCCGGACTGTCAACCAAGATTGCCGCCACAACCGAACTTAGTTTAACATAGGGCCCTATAGGAAAATTCATCGAAAAATCTTCTTGTCTGAAACCACTTGACATATTGGAGCCAGACTTGGCGGCATTGGTCCTTAGGAGGTTTTTTTTCAGAAATGTGTCTGATTTCGTGGACTATGAACCAAGATGGCCGCCACAGCAGAACTTAGTTTAACATAGGACCCTACGGGAAAATCACTAAAAAATCTTCTCGTTTGAAACAACTAAGCCAATTAGAATTAGACTTGGTAGCAATGGTCCTTAGATGGTCCTCTTTCAGAATTTTGTGCGATGACCCAGACTTTCAACCAAGATGGCCGCCACACCCGAACTTAGTTTAACATAGGGCCCTATGGAAAAATTCATTGAAAAATCTTCTTGTCTGAAACCACTTGACATATTGGAGCCAGACTTGGCAGCATTGGTCCTTAGGAGGTCCTCTTTCAGAATGTGTCCGATTTCGTGGCCTGTGAACCAAGATGGCCGCCACAGCAGATCTTAGTTTAACATAGGACCCTACGGGAAATTCACTCAAAAATCTTCTCGTCTGAAACCACTAAGCCAATTAGAATTAGACTTGGTAGCAATGGTCCTTAGATGGTCCTCTTTCAGAATTTTGTGTGATGACTCGGACTGTCAACCAAGATGGCCGCCATAACCGAACTTAGTTTAACATAGGGCCCTATAGGAAAATTCATTGAAAAATCTTCTTGTCTGAAACCACTTGACATATTGGAGCAGGACTTGGCGGCATTGGTCCTTAGGAGGTCAATTTTTCAGAAATGTGTCTGATTTCGTGGACTGTGATCCAAGATGGCTGCAACAGCAGAACTTAGTTTAACATAGGACCCTATGGGAAATTCACTCAAAAATCGTCTCGTCTGAAACCACTAAGCCAATTAGAATTAGACTTTGTAGCAATGGTCCTTAGATGGTCCTCTTTCAGAATTTTGTGCGATGACCTAGACTGTCAACCAAGATGGCCACCACACCCAAACTTAGTTTAACATAGGGCCCTATAGAAAAATTCATTGAAAAATCTTCTTGTCTGAAACCACTTGACATATTGGAGCCAGACTTGGCAGCATTGGTTCATAGGAGGTCCTCTTTCAGAAATATGTCCGATCACTCGGATTTTCAACCAAGATTACTGCCACATCGACCTTTGTTAAATATTGGACCCTATAGGAAAATTCATTTAAAAATCTTCTAATCTACCACTTAGCCAGTTGGAACAAGACTTAGCAGAAATGGTCCTTAGATGGTTCTCTTTTAGAAACTGGACTGTCAACCAAGATGACTGCCACAGCTGAAATTAGTTTAACATAGAATCCTATAGAAAAACCAGCCAAATTGACTGCAACACTTAAATTTTTAGGTCTGCTCAAGGTGAAAAGTTAAATCCAGGTGAGCGATACAGGCTCTTGAGAGCCTCTAGTTTCTTTTAATAATTTGAATCTTTCAAAAAATTGTATTTTATAAATGAGATAAAAATATGCATTTTTTCCTGTTGAAATTTTTAAAAGCACAAACGTCAAAGGGGAATAACTCCAATTGAATAATTCCAAACTGGCAGAATATTTCTTTCTATTCTCATAGCTTATCACAGAGGTGTTTACTGTTATGGATTTCCACAGATTTTAAATACTGAAAGCAGATTTGGGTACAAAAATTATGCTTTCCATTGTTGTGCCAAAATTTAGTTTTGACCCTTTACGTCAGTGGAACATTTGTACAAAGGTTTGATCATGCTCTAAAGTGTTTAGAAGACCTAAGATTTTGGAATTCCTGTTCTTCACCATTATTTCCATGATAAGTCCAATGAAAATGGAATGAAAGCATGCTTCAGCCTGATAAGGACATTATACTGATAGACAGCCCAAAATAATGGTATGATTCTTAGGAAATACTGATAAACCTAGAAAAGGGTAAATGCTCTATTATAAACCTTAATTTATTTTTAGATGAATAAATTTCTTATTGTGTATTTTACAGCTTGCTAAGATAGAAGAACAACAACGAGCTATAAATAATCTGAAGTCAAATCTATTGGATGATCTGCACGCAAGGAACTTACTTGATGACAAAGAAACACAGAAAATATTACAGTCTCATAAACAGGTTGGTACTCTTAGTGTGCAGAAGGTCACGGGTTCAATCCCCGGCCGGGTCAAACCAAAGACATTAAATTTGAAAAACATTTTGTACATCAAATGCACAAAAGTCCGAAAACAATTTACACATCAAATGCACAAAAGTATAGATTCCCGTCACCAACATACATAACTTAGCTCAAGACCTGACACCGTTCTTAAAGAGTCCTACGACCTTATTGCCCTTCTTTATATGTTTTTCAACTGAATTGTTTACTGTGTTTCGGGATTTTTAGCTTAGTTCTATGTACAGACTAGCATGGGTCCCTTTTCAAAAGTCTCCCAATTATAATAGCCTTGCTTTGGCTAAATACTTCTTCAAATTATTATTGCGTATTTATTTCTCTTTTCCGGAAACTTTTTGTCAGTGTTGTTCTTCTATCAACTTTGTTTTTGACTTCTTGTATATTATTAGAATATAGTATATTAGATATCAAATCACATATTAAATCTACTGAAACATACCAATATCTTTCCACTAACAGTGCACACCCAAAGCATACTTTCACAAGTATTACTACAGGTGAAACTATTCGTCATATCAGAAATAATAGCAATGTTATGGAACTTAACAAAAATCTTTCAAACCTTGAAAGGAAATTAGTAGAAAGAGGATACAATAAAACAAAAACTTCTAATAATATACAAGAAGTCAAAAACAAAGTATTTGATGCTTCTCCACCAAGCACGCGGCATCTAGGAGTAAGAGCAAAGACTGGTCGGCTCGGAGTCAGTATAATGTGTTCGAGTGAGGTGATATGTCTTCCTGCGGACAGTTACCTAGTGAGCTAGCACATTAAAAATCCGACTTAGGGTGTTGGTCTAGTACAAAGAAGGGATCATATTCATTATCATATCAACATGTTCTCGTCCTGATATACACCTGGTTGCCACTGGACGTTAAACAATAATTTATCCATCCATCAAATCATATTTATCCTGCAACTGTATGACCAGCCAAAATGCATTGACTTTATACTTAAAACTAAAAGTGATATACAGTAACTGACTGTATATAACTTTCACTGTGACATCACAGTACGTAACCCTGGAATTTTACCACAAACTGTCATGAAATGCGACAGTTTTGCTGTGTTTTGCTCACTTAATGAAGAAATTCACTGTTTTCCAGCGATTTTTGACAGGTTTTATGTTACAGGATAAACAGAATATGTGTACATTGTCTCTTTATATAAAATTTATTCAAACTCAGCACGAAACAGGTGAGAAAAGCATGTCAAGCCTAGAATTTTGTACCTGTTTCTAAGCCTTAAATAAATTTTATGTTCCAAGACAATGTACACATATTCTATATGCATTCGCATATGATGTGGAGGTGGCTTATTCATGTAATTTCATTACTGGTGACTGGCAGTATAATACTGGTGACTGGCAGTATAATTCTGTTATCCTATTGCTATTTTTGAAGTAATCAAAAATAAAATACACAAAGTAATTTCCAAATTTATATCATTTAAAAAGAAAACAATAAATCAGTTTCTGAAGCATGGAAATTGATTAGATAATACATTGCCATGGTAACCGAGTGGTCCACGTAGTTTGTTATACATGTAACTACTAATAATCACTAGCCTGGTTGTAGAAGTATTTATATGAGTTCAGGTTTTTAATAATATTTTATACGCTTCTTTTTCAGGCACAAGATGAACTGAATAGAAATATGGAAGATCACAGAGTGAAACATGAAAAGGTTCATATTATTTAGTAAAAAAAACTGTTATTTCATTTTTATCAATAATAGAAAAAACCTCTCAGTCAATTTTTTTTCTGCAAATCAAAATTTATTCTGTTAAATAGCAATGCAAGATACTACACAAAATTTTGATTTTTAATTTCTATTAAAAGCCGAGCTGTGTACTATTATGGATTGTCTGTATTTTACATGGATTTCTCATTGAAACTCAGTGTTTAAGCAGTTACAAATAGTCGGCTAGTCTAGCCCGATGGTGCTACCTGTGATTGATGAAAATCAGAAGAAGCGTTAATTAGTTAATATAATGTTTCTGTATAGTTTTACTGTGTGTTACTGTTGACTCTCGATATCTGAAACTTGCTTGGGTCAAATTTTTGTTAGGTCCCAAATGTTTTACAGTGCAAATATACATATGTTGACTCCTGTTTAGTCAAATTTTCTTCTATCTTGAAGGTCATTTTGATTCTCAAGTTATAATAATTTAATATTGGATGTAATATATCATTTGATTGGTCAGTTTTTTTTGTCTTTCATATCATAGAATAAAATTTCCTTTTCTGCTGTCATGTCATTAAAGAAAATCCCGACATTTTAGACTTAAAAAAAAACGTTGGAATTAAATTATAAGGATTGACAGTAATTTGTTTTCAGTCTATTCGAAATAACCTCAATGCTTATGGTGCACACTCTCAAATTACACTTTAGTTGAAAATCGTCTATCTCCAATTTTTCTAGTTGTCCGAAGGACTTCAAGATAACGAGAGTTGACTAGTTTTGTCATAACTACTGACTGCGACCCAAAAATACTGTTACTAAAGGAAGTAAACTACTAATGACATTTTCAGAAAGTAAACAGCTCTGTCTAACATGATATCCTCACGTACAGAATAACCCAATATCTATCTCTTACAGATATTAAAGAAAAGACTGAGAGAGAAATTAGAAGTAAGACAAAAGGCCATGGAGGACCAACAGAGAGCAGAGTTACAAGAAATATTATCTACAGCGAAAAATAAAACTGCCATGAGAATCAAAGAGGCTCTTCTCTTACATAAACAGATGTTAGCTATGGAACAGTTTAGGTTAGATTTTTATTTGTTGTTAAGCATGATTGGTTTGGTAAGACTGTATGTAAATTCGGGTCTTACTTGCGTTTATTTTAGTGGGAACGATGGGGGAGGGGTATGCTTTGTCTTACAGTCTAGAAAGTTAGTCCAGTTGATCACTAGCCCATTAACTTTAGCTTGGGAGTTCAAATCCAAATTATGCTGTGGTGTTTCTAAAGTCAAATTTAAAGTATGTAACATGTATAACTTGTTTTTATTAGCAAATATATAATCAAAACTGAGACAGAAACAATATTTGTAACCAATGAAAAACAAAATTTCTACAGTGCACAGTTTACAAAGACATGTTTCCTTATTGTGAGTTCCATTTTTTTTAACAACTTTGGCTTCAAGACACTAATTTTTCAACACTTTTGAAAATTCAAGGAAAATTGAATTTTTTCGATAACCCATATTATTTGACACTTGGCAAAATTGTGACAATCAGTGCTTTTAATTTTTGGCCATGAGTTAATTGCATTCAGTCTTTATCAAGCATTTAAAGTTTGCAACTGTTTTTGTCTTTGACTCTAAATCAGCTATTTTAAGGAACAAAAATAGATGAATTCCGAAAACCAAATTGAAATAACAATACCCCAAGTGTTAACTATTATTTCATTTTCCTTTTCGTAGCATGCATTGCCCAGGTCGATCTTATGGAAGTCCAAAAATGGGGACAATAAGACAAAAATTTCAATTTTTCAATGATTTTCCAATTTGCCTCAAAAATGGATGTATTTTAGTGTCGAAAAATTGGAGTAATTATGGTATTTTTGGTATAGGAAATCTGATCCCTCAGAAATTTATTAATTCTATATTTGTAACTAGCCTTTAACATAATGATATCACTTGCTTTTTGGTTCTTCAGGACTTAAACATATAAACGTAAAACTCCAACCAACATTTGATGTTTTTAGATTAGGAAATTTTCGTTTTATATACAGGAACCAACTTGACAGAGAAATAGCTCAGACCATGGAGAATGTCCGGCAGGAGTACAACATAAAACGCATGCAGAAGATTCAAGAACAGGTAATATTTAGTTGGTTTTTTTTACATGAGGGGAGGGGGGAGTAGGGCTAGGATAAAATAAAAAGGCACGACCAGGATTATGGCAAAATGGAAAGCCACACTATGTGTGAAAAAAAATTCAGGACCTGTGTCAATCAGGAAATTTTTTTGTTTAAATGAAAAAAAGATATTTAGGCCACAATAACGGCCGAAAAAAATCCAGGATCAAAATTTCGATGAAAAAATTAGGCAGGACCAAACATTTGATCCTTTCTCCCCCATAAAAATAAAACGGTTGCTCCCTAAGATACAAAAATTGTTTGATTTCTTTATTTATTGAGTTAGACCTCTGCGGAAATATTGTTTTAATTTTAATTTTTTTTCTCTTGTACATATTTTTGCATTAAATAGTGTCGGTAGTACATCTTTGTGTCACTATACATATGTTTGTTCAGGAACTAGAATTTATCGGAGGTTTGGTGAAATATGGAAAGTTAGAACAAAGAGATTTGGAACCTGTCTTACGTATGTTGTTCCCAACCAAATCAGATGATGAAATTAAACAGATTATGGTGACAATGTATGGCAATCAACCACCTCCCAGGAAAGATAGTACTAGAGGGTAAGTTTAGATTAACCAGATAATGGTGACACTGTATGGTAATCAACCACCTCCCAGGAAAGCCAGTACTAGAGGGTAAGTTTAGATTAACCAGATAATGGTGACACTGTATGGCAATCAACCACCTCCCAGGAAAGATAGTACTAGAGGGTAAGTTTAGATTAACCAGATAATGGTGACACTGTATGGTAATCAACCACCTCCCAGGAAAGCCAGTACTAGAGGGTAAGTTTAGATTAACCAGATAATGGTGACACTGTATGGCAATCAACCACCTCCCAGGAAAGATAGTACTAGAGGGTAAGTTTAGATTAACCAGATAATGGTGACACTGTATGGTAATCAACCACCTCCCAGGAAAGCCAGTACTAGAGGGTAAGTTTAGATTAACCAGATAATGGTGACACTGTATGGCAATCAACCACCTCCCAGGAAAGATAGTACTAGAGGGTAAGTTTAGATTAACCAGATAATGGTGACACTGTATGGCAATCAACCACCTCCCAGGAAAGATAGTACTAGAGGGTAAGGTTAGATCAACCAGATAATGGTGACACTGTATGGCAATCAACCACCTCCCAGGAAAGATAGTACTAGAGGGTAAGGTTAGATCAACCAGATAATGGTGACACTGTATGGCAATCAACCACCTCCCAGGAAAGACAGCACTAGAGGGTAAGTTCAAATCAATTAAAGAATCGTGACACTGTTTGGCAATCAACGACCTCCCAGGAAAGAAAGTACTAGAAGATAAGTTAATATTACCAGTAATAAGATAATGGTGACACTGTATGTTAATCAACGACCTCCCAGGAAAGATAGTACTAGAAGGTAATTTCAGATTATGGTAACACTGTATGGCAATAAACCTTCTCCCAGGAAAAACAGTACTAGAGGGTAAGTTCAAATCAATTAAAGAATCCTGACACTGTATGGCAGTCGATGACCTTCCAGGAAACAAAGTATTAGAAGGTAAGTTAAGATTACCAGTAATCAGATAATGGTGATTCTGTATGTTAATCAACCACCTCCCAGGACAGATAGTCCTTGGGGGTAAATTCAAATCAATTTAAATAATCATGACACTGTATGGCAATCAACCACCTCCCAGGAAAGAAAGTACTAGAAGGTAAGTTAATATAACCAGTGATAAGATAATGGTGACATTGTATGGTAATTAGTCACCTCCCGTGACAGATAGTCCTTGGGGGTAAGTTCAAATCAATTTAAATAATCATGAGACTGTATGGTAATCAACCACCTCCAAGGAAAGATAGTACTAGAGGGTAAGTTTAGATTAACCGGATAATGGTGACACTGTATGGTAATCAACCAACTCTTAGGAAAGAAGCTGCAAGAGGGTAAGTTCAAATTATTCAACTATCTCTTAGGAAAAATAGTACTAGGGTAAGTTCAGTTTTACTAGATAAATCCAAACTTTCAACTAGATTATACCAGATAACCAAACACCACATACAGGAAAGATGGTACTATAGGGTAAGTAAAGATTGTACAAAGGTAAGTTCAAATTTACCAGATCACTATAAAACTTCCAAGTAGATTTTACTAGATAACCATGACACTGTATGGTGACAACATCCAGGCAAGGTCATGGTACTAGAGTGTAAGTTTAACTTGCCTACTGGTGACAACCAGCAAGTAAGATACCTACTCAATGGATATTCTTCTGTTTACAGATTATGGTGATAGCTATAATAATAATTCTCTTCCAGAGAAAAAAACTACCAAAAGAAAAGTTCAAATTATCTAGATCACCATAATTTTGGCACAATTGTGGTAATCAGGCCCCCCCCCCCCCCACACACACACACACTCATAGAAGGTAAAATATATTAATGAATTTATCTTCAATTTTTACCAGGAATCTTAGTATATAAAAAGAATGTTATTTCCACTATAGATATAATTCCTAACAATGAATATGAATTTTCCTTACAGGGTCGACCGACGTGGAAGTTCTCTTTTAAGACGTATCCAGGGTGAAGAACCATCTGCAGCTCCTTGGGCACAACAGTTAGAAAAGTAAGTTTAACTACCAACTTATTTCATATGTTTATATGACTAGTGAAATCAGTAAAGATATCTGCTCATAGTGTTGCCTTTAGTATCTGTGCATAGATTGATCGTAGGTTAAATGTAAAAATTTCATTCAAGCATGTGTTGTTTCTTCATTGGACTGAAAAAAGGGGGGAGGGCCTACCCAAACACAGGATCATTACAATTCGTTTGAAAAGCCTTTATGCATTTAGATTTTCATGTCTGTGCTTCTTTAAAGTTGGGGGAGGGGGTACCCAGGGCAGCGTACCTCCTGTATTAGCCTCTGATGATATTGGAGAATTTCAAGTTTATCTGGCAACCATGACTGTATTGAAATGATTTTCCAATTTTTTTTTTATTTTCCGGATATAAATGAACATATGTATATAAAGGAATATACTTTTATTCGGTGATATAAATAGAACATTTGATATGAAAATATATTAAGCTCATATCAAAATAATAAAATTGTTGAAAAAATTATTATGATATATAATTAATTTAATTTTTAGGGAAAAATTTATATTTTAACACTGTTAATTTACCTGATTCAATTCCAACTCCTGTAATTTCAGAAAGGCTGAGTAATTAGGGTGAATTTGTTAAATATTTTATTGTCAACTAACAAACTTCTGAGAAAAAATATTTATCCACTTTATTTTGAGGAGTTTGTCTTGATCACTATACATGTATAACCCACACTGTTACGTATTGTATCACTCTTTTCTGCATGTCTGAATATATTAACATCAGATTGGGACCTATATCTCTTATAAAATCTGTCAGCATGCCTGCCCGATATTGAAAGGTTTTGGTATTTATTGATTGAGCAGGAAATGTTGTTTCTTGCATTATTTTTCCACCAGCTAAAAAGAAAATTAAATGAGTGAACAATTGCATGTCTTTACTTTGCCAGTTTTTAGCTCACCTGGCCCAAAGGACCATGTGAGCTTATGCCATCACTTGGCGTCCGCCGTCGTCCGTCATCTGTCGTTGTCTGTCGTCGGTGTTGTTGTAAACTATTTCAAGAATCTTCTCTGAAACTACTAGGCAAAATACCTTCAAACTTTAACTGAATGTTCCTTAGGGTATGTAGTTTATAAATTATATCTGAAAGTTTGATCTATCAACAAACATGGCCACTGTTGCTAAAATTAGAACATAGGGGTCAAATGTAGTTTTTAGCTTATATCTCAAAAACCAAAGCATTTAGAGCCAAACTGACCGGGTAAAAATCTTCAACAGGTGATGATCTACCAGCCATGAAATTTTCAGATGAATGGGAAAACCCTTTGTTGGGTTATTGCCCCTGAATTGTTCATTTTAAGGAAATTTTGCAGTTTTTGGTTGTTATCTTGAATATAATAATAGATAAAGACAAACTGTAAACAACAAAAATGTTCAGCAAAGTAAGATCTACAAATAAGTCAACATGACCAAAATCGTCAATTGACCCCTTATGGGTTTTTTTGCCCATGAAAGATTATTTAAATGTAAACAGAAAATAATGGTCTGACATTGTCACGGATGTTTAGGGCGTTACTTGAAATAAATTAAATGGTAGCAGTACAAGTAAAATTGAGGGTCAAGGGTCAAGGTCATTGAAAAAGTCCATAGCAACTGATGAAAAAGTCCCTAGCAACCATATATATTTTGGTTAAGGACCTTATAATTTACCTGTACAAGTCTAAAAGAAAGGTCAAGAGTCAATGTCATTAAAAAAAGTCCATAGAAACCAATGAAAAAGGCCCTAGCAACCAGGATTCTATATTTTAGCTGTACAAGTAAACATTAAGGAAAAAATTGCGACAGTATACATTAAATACCAAAAATTATCATTGATACAAGATCTACACAAAATATAACAGATGAGAGATTCAGGCTTTTGGGAGCCTCTTGTTATTATTGTTGTATTTTTGTAATATTTTATCAAACAATCCTCTCTTGGTGTTTTCTTTCTAAAAATTAATTATACCTATATTATGATTTCCTTGTCACATCAAAAAAATTATGGATTTATTTTAACCTGTAATGTAGTTTTTTGTCCCGTTTGATTGTTATGATGATACACTAGATATTATTTCATGTTTTTTTTAATTTTGATTATTTACTGAAATGAAAGTCGTTCATTTATGCTTTTTTCTTTAAGAAAGATGACATTTTCAAAATGAAAGTTTTTAACCAGATTTGCCAATAGTAATTGTAATGAAGGAATATGAGCTTTCTGTCACTCAGACACCTTCTTGTTTAACCAAAGCCATAAAACGTTTGTTAGGGGTCTTTCTGCCATAGACCTGGTTCACTGACTTTAAAATTGTTCATGCTTGTACAGCTTCAGGATTCACACAGGTCATGGAATCCTGGCAAGGTCATAAAAATTTAGTTGGGCTAAAAAGGGCATTGAAAAGTCATGGAACTGAAAAATGTCATGAAAAGGCATGGAAATGTCATGGAAATGTCATGGGAATTTTCGATATTGAGCACCACTGGCAATAAGCTGAAAAAAAAATAACAGTTCTCATTATCCCCTCTGTCTGTGACTGGTTCTTGGAAAAATATTTACTTCAGTTTTCTGTAAGGCGGTGAGACTGTTTCAACGGTTTATTATAAACATAACTGTTTAAAACAGTTATTACCTACCACTTTTTATATACAGTAGACTCATCCTATTTGCACACCCTTTTTGTCAGAATAAATTATGCAATTAAGAGGAGTATGCTAATAAGTGAAATTATTTATTTTCATATAAAAGCACAAGTCATTCATGTTGTCACTAATTGTGATAATTATATATGAACTTTGTAAAAAATTCTGTTAATTAATTTGATAAAAAAAACATTAAATGGTATTTTATTAATTTCTATAAGATATTTTTAGCCGATGTATCAAGACTTTGCTTCAAATTTTTGCAAAATGTTCATAATTATTATTAAAAATTTATGCAATTAAGAGGAGTTTCTTAACAATTCAATATGCAATTATCAAGAGTAATTGATATTGACTTATGCAATTATCAAGAGTAATTGATATTGACTTATGCAATTATCAAGAGTAATTGATATTGACTTATGCAATTATCAAGAGTAATTGATATTGACTTATGCAATTGTCAAGAGTCATTGATATTGACTTATGCAATTGTCAAGAGTAATTGATATTGACTTATGCAATTGTCAAGAGTAATTGATATTGACTTATGCAATTATCAAGAGTAATTGATATTGACTTATGCAATTATCAAGAGTAATTGATATTGACTTATGCAATTGTCAAGAGTCATTGATATTGACTTATGCAATTGTCAAGAGTAATTGATATTGACTTATGCAATTGTCAAGAGTAATTGATATTGACTTATGCAATTATCAAGAGTAATTGATATTGACTTATGCAATTATCAAGAGTAATTGATATTGACTTATGCAATTATCAAGAGTAATTGATATTGACTATATGGTAAATTGTAAATGGTGTTGCAAAATCTTATGCAAACACGAGGAATATTCTATCAACAGATATCCAATTAAGTGGAGCTGACTGTAACATGCTTAACAGAAGCCAGACAAGTATGTTTTTATATTTTAACTGGTTTTTATATATTAAATGTCTTTTTGAGAAAGTATATACAAATATTATGATTTTTTCACAGGAAACCATCTAAAAAGAAAGGAAAGAAGAAGAAAATAGTAGAAAATGACGATTACTATGACAGGGAACCAGACTTTGATGGTTATGGTGAAAGACCTGAACCGCTAGGTGGACATTCTGATGCATACAATGAAAATCGTTATGACTCATATGCACGCTCACGAGATTTTGAAAATGTATCTTATAATCGACCTCCATCATCAACTAAGAGGAGATCTTTTGGTGAAGATATTCATTTTGAACCCCCGACTGTTGCAGCTTCCCGTCAACTACCTCCATTATCTACAGAAGTTTCAGTAAAGAAAAAGAAAAAGAAAAAATTATTGAAGAAATTAGCACATACAGGGGAGGATGATTTTTGATTAACTGTTTTATTTCTTGGTAATTAATATTAGTATCATAATTTTTCTGCAAAGAGACTGGGAAAACATTTTTTTTCTATGGAACCATTTCCAAAAAAGTGAACTCCTTCATAGTGCTTAAATTATAATTTAAAAATTAAATTTTTATAAAATTGAGATGATTATAATTGTCCAGTGTCAAATTTGAAAACCATTTTTTTTTTGACAAGAAGTCAAAGTTTTAGTGAAATTATAGAAAAGTGCCAAAATTTTAAATATATATCCAAAATTGTATGAAGTCACTTAAAAGGAAAGAAAAATTAATATTTTTTTTTTTTTAATTAATCACATTTAATAGCATGTAGATTATAGGAAAGTAGATTTAAGTTACATAATATTGGTAGAAATATCTTTTTCTTAAATCAGCGTTTTTTTCACAG
Organism: Mytilisepta virgata; assembly: GCA_028015205.1. Classification (NCBI taxonomy): domain Eukaryota; kingdom Metazoa; phylum Mollusca; class Bivalvia; order Mytilida; family Mytilidae; genus Mytilisepta; species Mytilisepta virgata. The sequence goes on along the minus strand of CM051517.1, from coordinate 66,007,259 downwards.
TTGATTCATTTTATCTCAAAAAGGACTATGGCCACATTCCCCTGTATTTCTTTCACTCAGAACTGTAAATTTTTGGAATTCTTAATATTTACCCAGACATGTACTTGAATGGTAATAAACAGAAATTTAATGCTGGAAATTAAATCATTGTTCACGTTTTCTCACTGTAAATGTTATGAATATAGGCAGTTTTAGTTAAATCTCAAGAATTTTTGGAATATCGCCATGAAGGTACTATAAATAAATGCATTTTGTTGTCATGTGAAGATGGATAAATGCACCTATAAAATGTGAAAAATTGGTATTGGTTGTGTGTGCTCTCCATATCGAATAACTGTTTTAAAACCTCAAAATCACAATTATGTGTTGAAACTCTCTTTAAGTGTTATTCAGATGCACATGAGAATTTTTATTAACTTTATAGAAAATTTTAAGAGGACACATACCAGGTTATGTTCTTGGAGGTTTGGAAGGCGTTAGATGACGTTTTTGAAAATGGACCAAGAAGTAAAAAGAAAATGGGGGAAAATGCCCCTATGCCTTTTGGGACTAATAAAAAATCTGTTAGTTATCAGGGGTTAATATAGCTCAAATTACTGTCATGTGACCAAAATATTTGAGATTATGAGAGTCAGACATATAGAGTACATGTAATTATTTTTTGATGAAAATAAATCTCATTGCTTTACTAAAATTTTATTTTGTACACTTGAAATGATATTATTCTGTTCTGAATGAAACTGAAATTATTATTTTCTGAATGAAACTTTTGAAAACAAATTTTGCACTTTCATGCAACATCATGTTTGTTTGTGATGACATAATATTTTATGCCAAAATCGTATTTTGGTGATGGTACAAGGGGACAGTAAACTTCGTATTCCCCAGATATCCAGTCAATTAGTGTTTTTTTTAATTGTGAAAAACTACTTGTTAGTCATTGTAGTTGCGAAAACTGTTAAGTTAAATGGACAATAGTTTCTGGTTTAAAAATGCTTGTTTTTAAAATTCAAAAAAAGGGAAGTAACTTTTGGCGTAATTTGTCTATATTAACCATTTCACAAACGTTTCAGCCTCAGGCTTTCCTCAGTGTACACTTTTATCCTCTTTTCTACATGGTTCCTTATTGCTGCATCTATCAACTATGAGTTGTTGGTTGTTGAACTTTGACCTGCCAAAAATGGACAATATAGTTAAATTATTGTCAAATATTTCTACGGAAAAAAACATGCTAATGTATAATAAACTGATTTAAAACAAATGGGCATATTTTTTTGTAAAATGTTGAATTGTGAATTGCAGCATCAAACATTTAGATATAACCAATCTTGCCACGACAGAATACTAAAGTTATGGTTTGTTTATGTGAACAAAAGATTCAACCTTAAGTTTACATCAATATATGATCTGTGATATTTTATTTAAGTCTGTGATTTCCTTTTGTGATTTTTTTTTGTTTTTTAATCGTTAAATTTGTTGTTCTGTATATCAAATTATTGTTGTTAATTTATAGCTATATGGTAAGAGGTTTTAAATTTGGTTAAAATAACTACACCTTGAAAATGTAGTTTGATCATTTTATAAGGATATACAAATTTTATTGAAAAAACAAATTAAAAAAAAAATTCTTGAAAATGCATGATATTGAATGGGGACATTACATCTATGGCCATTAGTTTTATTTTCATTACAAAAAATTTTTTTTAAAAGACCTAGGATTCCCACTCTTTTTGCAATCACAATTACCTCCCTTGCAGATAGATGACTATTGTAATTTTGCCTTGTAATGGATAGTCAACAACCAATTTGTGAACTTATTATTTAATTTTTATTTGCTAAAGACAAAAACTTACGCTTGTACTCTTTCTGAATAAAAATGTCAAAAACATTTACCAAATAATGTCATTTTTTTATGAGTTTGGTCAGAAACTGTCCATTTCAGATTTTTGGGGGGTTTTAAAATGGAATTCCATATTTTGCTATTCAGATTTCTCATTTATAGTTTGTTTATTATATATGTTTTAGACAGCAATTCCCATTTTCTGGCTGACCATCTCTGACATTTTCTTCTAAAAACAGATTCAAAAACTAAAATCTAAAAATTAGAGCACAATAGAAGTATATATAATTCAGTACGAAATAATATTGCCTGCCTTACCTGCCAGATGACCTCACATGAATTTTGTCTCATTACCTAGTGATCGAAAAACTCCACACATACATTTAATTAACTTTTATGTAAATCAAAAGCTTTATATACGTGTATTTGTAGTTTAAATGCAATACTTTTATCACAGGATACTTATTTTCCTATTTTGTGTCAAAATTTTATTAAATATATTTTTTTACATTATAATTCCGTCCATTTTTTACTTGTTATGTATTGTCATTTTCTTCTGTAATAAAAATATTGAAATATGTGTTTATGTTTGTATTAAACTTAATGCCTTATTTATTTATAAAGGATAGCGAAGGCCATGAGTAGCTCTCCTCAACATATACGGTGTATAAAAGTTATAAACAAAATAAATATATAACAATAAAAAGAAAAGGCATAAAGTTGTGCAATTAGCATACACATGTTAGTATAATGTACCAGTATGTTAAAAGAATGTTTGTTCCTGACCCAGAAAAGGAGGGGGGGGGTATTTGACATAAATATTGCCAAAACAATTGAGGTCAAACTGTTCTTCTCATATAATTTATGATGGCATGATACTAAACCCCTAACAGGAAGGATTGTTTTTGATTTTCTATGTGATATAGACATAATCTTTTGATCAGTTTAATTGAGGTCTGAATCTGGCATGTCGGTAACTGCTAGTAGTCCTTTGTTAATATATATTGATCATTGTCATTTTGCTTAGTTCCTTCTGTTACCTTTTTTAACATCAGATTCGGACATCTTTTGAACTGAGTTTTACTGTGTGTATCACTGTGCGTTTGTTTATTCCACACTGGCTAGAGGTATAGGGGGGAGGGTTGAGATCTCACAAAACTGTCCGCAGTCAGGAACCTCTAGCCTTGGTTAGTTTTCTGTGTGTTTAAATTTTGGTTAATTTTTATGTTTCGGAGTTTACTGTGCTGTCCATTTTGGTGAACTAGTATACATTATTGTTTAGGGCCCACCTGAAACCCGCTACCGGGTGCGGTATTTTCTCACTGCGTTGAAGACCCATTGGTAGCCTTGAGCTGTTTTCTGCTCTTTGGTCGGGTTGTTGTCTCTTTGACACATTCCCCGTTTCCATTCTCTATTCCATTTGTTGAGGTATTCCTTAAATGGTTCCTCTCTAGACTGTTAACTAATATGGCCAATGTTACTTAAAAAAAAATAGAAGTACCGGTACTATGATTGATCACAGGTCAACGATGAATATTCCCCGTTTTTGGCGACAATGATATAAAGAAATGTATAAGGCCATGTTTGTCTATGAGAAACCCCAAAATCATTTTGATCAAAAAGCAAAATAGAAGGTCCAGAATGGCAATGTACAGTGAAGATTCCCTGAAAGTTTCACAGAAATCCATTCACTGGTTTACGGGGCATGCCTACCCCCCTTACATTATATGAAAAAATGGCAAAGTCCGTGTTTGTCTGTGGAAATCCAAAAAACTTTCTGTTCAAAAATAAAAGGTGATGCAAAATATCACTTCATACTGAAGATTCTGTGAAAGTTTCAATGAAATCCATTCACTGGTGTAAGAGCAGTTGCAGTAAATAGGTGCGGACGAACTGAACAACGGTATCCCCCATCACAATCCCTACTTCGCTAAGCCGGGAATACAGGGTGTCAAGTGTTCCTATATTCCTATATTTTTCCTATATTTCCAGGCAATTCCTATATCTCCTATATTTCACTGAAAATTCCTATCTTTTCACCCTTTTTCCTATATTTTGAAAAAAAGTTGGAAAAAATATATTATAAGACAAGAGTGGACACACAAAAATGTCTCGCCTGTCGTGTACTTCTAATGAAAGTAAATGTTATCAGACACATTGCATACAGTATTCGAAAAACAGGCCAAAACACAAAAACTTAACTATAACCACTGAACCATGAAAATGAGGTCAAGGTCAGATGACACCTGCCAGTTGGACATGTACACCTTACAATCCTTCCATACACCAAATATACTACACCTATTGCTTATAGTATCTGAGATATGGACTTGACCACCAAAACTTAACCTTGTTCACTGATCCTTGAAATGGGGTCGAGGTCAATTGAAAACTGTCTGACGGGGATGAGGACCTTGTAAGGTACGCACATACCAAATATAGTTATGCTATTGCTCATAATAAGAGAGAAATTAACATTACAAAAAATCTTTACTTTTTTTCAAGTAGTCACTGAACCATGAAAATGAGGTCAAAGACAATGTACATATGACAGACGGAAACTTCGTGACATAAGGCATCTATATACAAAGTATAAAGCATCCAGGTCTTCCACCTTCTAAAATATAAAGCTTTTAAGAAGTTAGTTAACGCCGCCGCCGTGGCGCCGCCGGATCACCATCCCTATGTCGAGCTTTCTGCGACTAAAGTCGCAGGCTCGACAAAAAAGTATTAATAGTGGAATGAATCACATTATATTAGTGGAATGATTCACATTATGTATGTAGGCTGTAGTTGGTTTTAGTGCTTATACTTATTGATCATAGAATAAAGCTAACCTTATGCAGCAAAATTATTTGTTGTTTTTATTAATGTAGGATTTTTTATGTAATTAATTAATATTTTGCATTTCAGTGAATCTCTCACAGAACACAGGTTGCTCGACTGCAGAGCATTTGTACTATTTTTGCATTATGTTTTTAAATAAAGAAATTTTGAATAAAATTATTAATTATTATTGTTTTGTATTTCAACTGTCCCTGACTGAGCACTGCTGAAGATTATTTGTTAGATGAAATATGCATGAACCAGCCATCCAAACTGTAATCTTAAGATTGTTTCTAAGTAGGCTCAAAATATAAATGAAATCTTAAATAGTAAACTATACACAGATTTATTTTTTCCTTTTTTTACCTTGAAATTACTAAAAATATTCAAACAATATTGGCATGAGTGATCTGAAGTTGAGACTGATGGGAGGTACATTATATTGTAATTGAATTCATTGTTTCAGATTGATTTAAATTATTGAACAAGTTTAAAATGCCTAAATCGAAGACTGAGTTTCAGCAAAAGTGGTTTCATTTACAATTTAGTTTGTAACATTTAGTTTAGAAATGTTTTTTTTATAAAAATTATGTTATTAACTTTTATTTTAAGTAAAAAGTGGGTGGAGTATGGCTGTAGGGGATGTGGAGGCCATAAATTAAGAGTGAAATTTGGTGGCAAGTGTCCTATATTTACCCTGTATTTTCAACTTGAAAAATCCTATTTTCCTATATAGTTTTGGTGCAAAATGGCTTGACACCCTGGGGATATAAAAACATCAAAAAGCACCTATGAGCTTTTGCTAAGTGTTCAATACAGGCTCTTGGGGGCCTCTAATTGGCAAAAACTGTCAATCAATTGTTACTATTTTGTTTATAAAGCTCCTTCCACATTTTAAATCATAAAGATTTTTGAAACTTTACAAAAAAGGTTTTCCAAGATGGAAAATGTGTATTGAGGTATACGATTACCCATGTTGTGGAAATTGAATCTTTTTTTTTAAAGTGACATTGACAGTTTGTGTTTTGTGTAATGAACTCCTAGAACAGTTTGTAATTCAGGTGCCAGGTGTTCAAAGGTATCTTAAATTTCAAGCTATCTCTCTTGGCAAAAAAAAACACATGATAAAAAGATTGTGTTTGATTTAAATGGTATTTCTATATCATGTGAGGATGAGGTTAAACTACTTGAAGTTACAATTGATTTTAAATTAAACTTCAATTTACATATTTCAAATATTTGTAAAAAGGCTGCAAGGCAATTAAATGTTTTGAAAAGAATTGGGAAACATCTAAACAAACTGAGTAAACTTACAATTTATTACTCTTTTATTATGTCAGACTTTAGTTACTGCCCTTTGACTTGGCATTTCTGTGGGGAACAAAATACCAGAAAAATAGAAAAAAATAAAAGAACGAGCGCTTCGCTTTATTTATGAAGACCATCAGAGCCCATACGAAAGACTCCTGCAGATTTCAAACCTTCCATCACTAAAAACTCGTAGAATGCGCTCAATTGCCTTGGAGACCTTTAAAATAATTAATAAAAAATGTCCTTTATTTATTCAAGATCTAGTTGTAATAAAAAACAATTCATATAATTTCAGGTATGTGAACACTGCTGAGGTACCTAGACCTAGAACCTCAAGTTATGGTAAAGGATCCTTTAGATTTGAGGTAGCACAAGTATGGAACTCCCTTCCCAATGAGGCTAGAATCATGACCTCTTTTGACCAGTTTAGGAATTATATATATTCCTGATGTGGGGGTCAAAAATGCAACTGCAGTTCATGCCGTTTCCATCCAGTGCTGTCTCAAAGCTGAAATTTCTTTCTTTCTTTTTGTAATGGCTTTTTATGCATTTATTAAATATATCTGCTATTAAATGCTTGTGCTTAATAATTTATTTATTTACTGTTTTTATGCTTTTTAGTTTATTAATATTTTATGATATTCAAGTGATTTGCTGATTCCCCCGCTCAACGCACATAGAGGCGCTTGCCACATGAGCTTCGACTCTGGAGGCTCATAAATCAAAATCAATTAGCTTTCATTATATTTGCATGCTTTTTCATTTTATTTATTAGTATTTGCATGATGCTGCATGATTTTTTTGTATGTGATAGTCGGTTAAAGAGCTCACCAGAGCTCATGTTTTGTCTGTAATTATGTATATATATGCCGACTCTAAATAAAATTTACTTACTTACTTAGGATGTTTTCGAACCTATCGTAAGATAAGATATGTCCTAAAACTTATTGTAAAGTTAGGACACCCGGAACCATGTCTTAGGACAATCCTAATGGTTAAAATATAATTAGTAACGTTCATAAGGGCACTGTTTACATTTTCTTGGATGAAAGAAGTGCTAGTTTACAGTCTCTAAAGAAACTATTAGACTTTTTATTAAACTTGGGGGTGGGTAGTGGACAAGGAAGTAAGCCTTAAAAAAAATTCGCAGCATACCTGAGTTAATCTTTTTTTTTCAAAACATACAGTTATTTATTCAATTTATTCATTGTTTCAGATATATATATTGACTTCACGTATATAGCATGTGCCCTAAGTTAAATATGGTAATAAACTCATTCCGTTCCAATATTACAAAACATATATTTAACACAGTTCAATAATAACTTAAAGTATTTATAATAAAATTATCATATAAGCAATATAAATGATAATCATTATAAACAAAATGTGTATTATTATTATGATGTGTATCTAAGTTTTATCATTTTGATGACCGCCTCGGTGGTCTCGTCGTAGCGTGCTCGTCTCGAGTGCGGAAGGTCGAGGGTTCGATCCCCGGCCGGGTCAAACCAAAGACATTAAAATTGGTATAAATTTACTGCTTCTCTGCCAAGCACGCGGCAAAGATCTACTGCTCTGCTCGGGGTCAGTATAATGTGTCCGAGTGGGTTGATATATCTTCCTGCGGACAGTTACATCGTGAGCTAGCACATTAAAAATCCGGCTCAGCGTGTCGGTCTAGTACAAAGCAGGAATCCTATTCATTATCAACATGTTCTCGTCCTGATATTCACCTGGCTGCCACTGGACGTTAAACAACAATTCATCCATCCATTATTTTGATGGTATTCATAATTTTTTAGTTGGTATTTTTTTTTTTTTTTTATTCAGTTATTTTTTAATTGAAATATAATCAATTATGTATTTCAGATAGGGCAGTCTTAAGACCATCTTAAGAAATACCATCTTAGGATAGCTTTGATTTACATTCTAAGACCGTAAGATTGTCTTAAATATGTCCGAAGAAATATCTTAGGACATATCTTAGGATACTTTCAAAAACCTGGCCCCAGATTTATAAAACTTTGCAGAACCTGAAAATGCGCATGAAGGTGAACGATGCCCTTTGAAGATATGTTTTGTCAATTTTTTATATTTTTAATATTTACTAACAGTTTATACCAGTTTTCATAACATCATTAAACACGATATCAATTAGAAGTGATACATGACGTATATAATTACTCATTGATACAAGATAAAAGATTAAACATTAGGGTATTTGCTAATACTTAGGTTTAATAATACATTCAATTTCTACTAATATTTAATTTTACCTCTCAGATTTATTTATTGTTCCAATTTTGTTTAGTGGATGTATATTAAAAAGTTAAATGTAGAACAGAAAGTTTATCTTCGTTCAATACCAGATTTAGTGTTACTCTAAGGTTCAACATTCGAAAAATATTTGAAAGTTGAATGTTGAACTGAAAAGTGTATCTCAATTCAAAATTTGAAAAAAATGATAGCTGAATATATTTATGTTCAATAAATGATCAAATATTTTAATAATTTTTTATACCGATTTATAGAATGGTATTAAAATTGGGTTCAAATACTTCTCGAATACCGGTGGTATAGGACATCAGGTCGCTGTCCTTGTGATCAACACTCCACAAGGGGAGGGGGGTGTATGGGTTTTGATTTGAGTTGGGTAATATAAAGAGACAAGTGTCCTTTTCTAGTCCAGCTATCAATATATATTCTAAATTTAATCCTAGGACCATTACCTTTGTAAATATTTCTGACTCATTTAAAAATCATTATAACTTCCTTTGTGTCCGTATATGGAGTGTAACTATGAGTCACAATTTTTTATTACTTTATTTGTTAAAAACACAACCGTATTAGATATAATTTATTAAAATATAAAAATACAATAAATAAATAAATAAATAAGAACACAGATTAACAAAATGTAAAATATGACTAGTACATCATTTGTAAAAAAAAGATTTACAAGTCATAAAAACATTAAAATATACACATTTAAATTAAATAAATAAAACAATTGGATTTCTTTTCTTTTGATTGGATTTGGTACATTAAGAGTTGTCACGCCTTTTCTTTAACAGGCAGCATTAATTGCGGTTAATTTTCTTCTTGAAAATGAATTCATATTTATACAAAAACGTAACTGTAGAAAAAAATTTACACTAAGATTTCATAATAAAGAGTATCCATCCGTGAAATTCGCATGATTATTCTACAGTTCGGATCCAAGACGATTCGGAAAAGGGGGGGGGGGGGGGGAGGGCTAATAACAAATGTTATATCAAACAGAAAAAGTTTGAGTTCTGAGTAAGAAATGAAAAACTGTTAACCCCCCACCCTCTCGCGTGAGCCTCTAGTTCCGTTACTGTACCATTACATCCGTATACCAGTATACCAAATCTACTACGAAAGTACAGTTGATTCTGGTTATCTCGAAGTGCAAGGGGCCATGGGAATGGGAATGAGTTCGAGATAGCCAATGTTCGACTAAAAAGAAGTTGGAAATCGTCGGGTTTTGGACAAGGGATTTCGAGACAACGAGAATCAACTGTATATTAACCTTCACTTTAGCTATTAATTACCCAAACTTTGTAAAACCGAGTATTATCAAAAATTTTCGAGTATCTAAAATGCAGCTTCCCTGAATAAGTTTCTCTTTCGCTGTTTAAATGTTATTTTAGCTGAAAATAAAATTATATCCAGTGTTGACCGTATCCTGCTGAAAGTGTGACTAGAAAAAGTTTGTATATGTACACAATTAGGAATGGATTCACATAATAGGTATTTTACCCTGATTTTGATAAATTTGCATTCATAATTTTTTTTTTAAATATATATAATATTCATGCTTATTTACAATGTCCGAATCACAACACATATTCTTTCTTTGGGTTTAGTTGGATCATAAAGTTCTGAATACATGCAGATCAAATATTGACTGTCCCGTTCAACGCCATCTATTTTATAATATTCGGCATATTTAGGAACATGTACAGGATAAATTGTTGGGTATGGTCCCAGTTTTTGATATTCAAGTTTAAGAGTTGAGACCATACTTGGCGCCTTTATTTCCCACCATATCTCTATAGCATTATCTGTTTCTGAAACTTTCGTGAACCGGAAATTGTTGTCGTTGGCTGCAGGCGGTGATGGGGTAGTTTTTGTAGTTGGTGTTGGTACGCTTACTCCGGTAACGGCTGCGTCAAAATCTTCGCATACGGGGATTTTATACGACGGATCACATGTTAATCCTCCGCCTTTTATGTTCCAAATCGGTATGTTCTTATAGTGTTCCGGAGACTGACACATTCCATTGACCATGTATCTAAAGAATGGTTCCTTTTTGCTGCGTTCTTCGATCCAAGATTGTAGCCATTTAATTTCACAGTCGCATCTAAGAGGGTTACCGTAAAGAAACATACTCTTCAGAGATGTAAAATTGCCGAAAACACAACGGTTTATTCCCTGGATGTTATTTTGCTGTAAATTAATCGATTCTAGGCTATTCTGGGTTCCATATAACTTGGCCTGTGTTAAAACGGTAATATGGTTTCGTTCCAGCATTAAATGACTGAGTTTTTTATTGAAAGTAAACTCCAAGTCTGGGATCTCTTTTATTCCGGTGCCACCGAGTTCAAGAACGACAAGATTTTCCAAATACTTAATTGTTTTCCACATCTCAGCTTCATTTACAGTTGTATCTGTTAAAATAAGTTTCTGAAGTCTTTTTAAACCGTTGACACTGTCTACAGTAAGCTTAAATGACTGTGTGGAAATTTTGCTAATCTCGTTTCTCAAATCTAACACTCTTAGTCTTTGCACTGGCAGAAATGTATCCTTTTCAATCGTGTCTATCTGATTAAATGACAAATCCATGTTTTCTAACTTATCAAGTCCTTGTAAAGCACCTTTACTCAATGTTGTTACTTTATTCGAGTCTAGATTTAAAGTTACCAATCCTTTCATATTGTAAAACAAACCATCGGGAACAGTGTTAATCTTATTATGACCAAGATTTAACTTTTCCAATCGCACCCAGGACATGGCTGCCAAAGGTCCAAGTTTAGTTTCATCTAAATTATTTATATGAAGTCCAAGCGAATGAAGTGTTGAACCGATTCCTTCGAAACATCCAGGATAGAGTGTATCAATTTTGTTATGGGATAAAACTAGCTCTTTTAAATTTGTCATAGTTTTAAAAGCGCCATATGGAATGCTCTCTAACTGTAAATAAACAGCGTACAAATTTTCAAGATATTTAAGAGGTCTCAACTGTTTAACTGGAAATTCTCGCAATGGTAATCCCTCTATGTGAAGTTTCTTTAACTTTGGAAGTCTGTATGTAAATAGATCATCCGAAAATGAAGACACGTCCATGTATTTTAGTTCAAGAGTTTCCAGATTCACCAATGTATCTATCGGAGTGTTAGCTCTTGTCATATGCCCTTGGTTAAAATGTCTAAAGGACAATCGTCTAAGATTAGAAAGCCGCGATATGGCCGTATATGGTGGCGATATACTCTTATCGCCATCTATAGACAGATCTTCCAAATAACTTTCCAGTCCTGCGAAGGCTGTATCAGAAATCTGAGATATTTTGTTCCTGCTCAAATCAAGTCCCTGCAGTCGTAGTCCTCTGAACGCTGTGGGCGGAAGGAATGTTATTGTATTACATGATGGACACTGAGTACCTTCAGGTAACTGACTTGGATCGTAGCTGTTACTGAGCGTTAGTTCCAAAAATATTTCGTCTGATGGCTGAAATCTTGGAACTGAGGTCAGACCTTTATCCCTGCAGTTAATTATTCTGCCTTTTCCTATTGGTCCATTTTCACAGCTGCATTCTGTTGATGGGCAAGGCAAATCCGCACTGCCCAGAAGGAATGTAGAGAATAACACAAAAAGCTGAGTTTTCATTTTACGTCTGAAATAAAGGAAATAAACACTATATAAATAAATTTCATTATAACAGTTTGACATTCCTTTAGTTATTCACACATCGGAAATCGTCTATCCTTTTCGGAAACCAAGAACACGTTTACCGATATCCGACTGGATAATAGCGAAGATGCCTCAACTTTTAAATAAATCATCTTTAATGGCAGAAATTGAATTTTTATTAGTCTATGCAGAAAGGAAAAATACGTTGTAGCAGCGAACTTAACAAAATTTTAAATATATTATAACACACACACACAGACATACAAAAGAAGAGTCAAAATATATCTAATAATATCCAAATTATTAATATGAAGTCTATAATCTTTTTGCTTTAATACTTGAAATCTTGGGCTGTTTTCTGCTCTTCGGTCGGGTTGTTGTCACTTTGACACATTCACCGTTTCCATTCTATATTCTAAATATTAACTTAATTTTTTAACTTTAAAAAATGATATGTGTTTCGACTTAACCGACAATTTATTTTTATGCACAAAACACAGTCAATACAAGCCTTTACAAAGAGCTGAACTAATTAATGTAAAGTAAAAAAACTTAATTATATTTCAACTTACCTGTATATTCTTTTCTGTTTCAAGACTTTAAATAATTTCTGTCAGATTTATTTATTATCAATTTCCTGTCTCTCGTCCTAGTTAATAAAATATATTACGCGTGTTTGTGGTAAAGTTTCGTCTTATATATAGTGTCAAAAATCTGCAACACATTAGATCACCCGCCCACACGTTTCTTATTTCGGCATTGGTATTTGCATATTTAAATTAGAAGGTAAAGGTTTGCCTTTTTATGTGAATTCCTTGCGTTTTATATCGATTATCGTTTTACCTGTATTGGTAAGAGATAAAATCATTTTCAAGTTTTGAGATATGTCACGGATTTTTAAATTTCCATTTTACGGTGTAAAATTGGTTTGTATGACGTCATTAAAGTGTGACTCTGTTAACTCCCAATCAAAAATCTATCGTTATTGAACAATCAATTATAACCAATTAAACACACCTGTAACAGACTGACACGGAAATTAATTTATCATTAACAAATATTAATAACAATGATATTCATAATTCATGATCATCATTTCCAATGATTCAATCAGAAAGTCTATTAACAATTTCCTCAATGACAGACAGTTTATATGTATTGAAATAAAAATTGAAATTCAAATTTTAATTGTTTATCATCAATAAAAAAGTTGCAGACAAGATTTAGGTAAATAAATGACATACTGATAACAAACGGCTAAAAACAGAAAGTGTATACAATTTTGTGGTCGAGTTTTGGACTGCATTGTGACATTTTAATTATTCAAATACGATTTTGAAATTCCTGTATTATATTTATCAACAATAAAATACATGTAGTTAAAGATAGGCACTCGACTGCACACATAGGCCGATAAAGGACTTTTTCTGAAACAAATATATAGGTAAAAGCTAAAACAAAACAGTACAAAATTTTGTGGTCCAATTACTGGTCTATATTGGAACATGTGAATTGTTCAAATACCATTTTGAAAGTTCTGTTTTAGAATAATTGTTTATCAACAATAAAATACATATAAATGGGGGTCGGCTCTTGAGTTATATATGATATATTTCTAAATCAACTATATATTAACTAAAAGTGTTTTTTTAAAGTCTATATTGGGCGTCTGAATCGTTCAAATACCATTTTGAAATTTCTGTTTTAGAATAATTGTTTATCAACATTAAAATACATGTAGTTGGGGGTAGGCTCTTCAGTTATATATGATATATTTCTCAATCAACTATATATTAACTAAAAGTTATTTAAAAAATCGTCCGAAATTTTGTGGCCAAATTGCTGGTCTATATTGGGATATCTTAATTGTTCAAATACTAATAATCAACAATAAAATACATGTAGTTACACTTCATTAAAAAAAGGTGGCCGAAACGTCCGCCTTGAAAAAAAAATTTGGTCGAAATGTCCGTGTCCGAAATGTCCTAGTCCGAAATGTCCTGGCCGAAACGTCTGCGCACCGTTAAGAATAGGGACTTGAGTTACACACAAAGATAAATAAAATCCAAAGATACTAATATTAGATACAGTAAATTTATACTATGCTGTATACGACACATTTCAAGGAGTTACCTCTCATCAGCAGCATTAAAACCGAAACATTTGGAAGACCAAAAACCAAACTTATTTTAAAACAAGAAGCACTCATTACCAAAAATACCGAAATAGGAAGCCAAATTTCAGCTAAGGAGATCTACCATGTGCAATACAAGGAATGAACCCTTTGTAATTCTATTATTTTTGAATTTTGCTAAATACTGGTAATTTCTATAACAAATCAAAGAATAATCATGTCAGACAAGTCTCGCGACTGGGTTTGCGAATACCCTCGGGGGCCTAGGGTCCACCAATGATATATTCCTGCATCAAATAAAAAACTAAAAACTATAAAATCGTACGAAATTTTGTGGTCCAGTTGTGGGCTATATTGATACATTTGTTCAAATACTATTTTGAAACTCCTATATTACATTAATACAGTTATTTTAATCATAAGATCAGAATTCAACATATATTTTCTATTTATCAAATTAATAGGAGGAAAACGCAAAAAATAAGCATTATTCATAACGTCCTAACAAAAGATTTGTGGTTTATACAAGAAATTTAATAATTTGTGAAATTCTTTGTAACATCTTGCCTATTATTATGATTCTAGACATTAAAATTAAATTGTCAATTTAGAAATAATTTACTAGGCCAAATGTATTCATTAAAGGTGTGACTCACAGAATTGACATGCACTTTACCCACCTCACAATATCAAATTCAGGTGTGTTTAATGCGAAATACTGTAGTTTCACCTAAAATTAAATTTTACGAGAAAGGTAATATTACTTGACATGGGTATACGCAGCTAAATTACATGCTAAGACGCACATCCCAGTTTTGTAATATAAAAACATAGCAAAAAAACACAAAATATTTTCTGTGTTTGTCTCATTATCTGTACCGTCCAGAAATTTGGACTCATATTTTAATTCAAAAGAAATTAAAAAGCTTGTTTACGCCCCGTAAATAACGTGTCACTTATTTAAAATATATTAAACCGACATTAAGCAGACAATGGTACGTGTTGGTTCATATATATATTTCCAATTATATAATGTTTTCCATAAGTGTCACTGTGAGGGGTCCGACCACAGAATTCAAATTATGTGAATGAGACAACCAGAGATAACCTTGGACTTTATTACGATGTTCGGAATTAAGACATGTTGATAATGACTTTTACATGTATCGACAAAGAACTGCAACCATGAGATTTTCTACTTAATTATTGCCGAATGAACCTTCGATGAAAGTTGGGGGATATTGTTAACGCCAATTAACGCCTGTTTGTCCGTATGTCCTTCACACTTTCGTGTGACCTAAACTCCAACTTCGTGCGTTTTATTTCTTTACAGAATTGTCTTACGTTGAATGTAGATGCACAATAAGATTTTAGAATTTTTATTTTCAAAAGTGAGAGCCTACATGGGTTTAATTTCGAAAATTGTGAATATAAGCTTGTGACCTAAACTCATAGCTCTTTTTTTATTTTATGCATTTTATTTCTATATAGTATTGTCACACAGGGCATGTAGATGCACAATTTTGATTTTTAAAAAGTTGGGGCCCAAAATTGTGAATTTACGCTGGAGATCTAAACTTCTCTTCTATTCTTCACCTTATGCATTTTATTTCTATACAGTATTAGTATACAGTGTGTGTAGATACGCAATTAAGTTTTAGAAACATTGGGCCCATATTCACACATGATTGTGAAAGTGGTGCACAGGGATACATCACGTAGGGAGTGCGGGGACAGTAATGTTGTCGTTTCGGACAGCACCATCTAGTTTTATTCAGGGAGCGATAATTTCATTTTTAGGATGAAAACTAATCAGGTAATTCAATAGGAGAAAATCATGGTCATATAAATAAATTGAGGGTCCCTACGCAGTCCAGTGTTGCTGAATTAAAGTAAATAATGATGTTGTATTCTAAGAATCAAATAAATGTATAGATTGCAAGTAAAAGATAAAGTCCACTAAGTTGGAACCTTATTGGAATCAGGGTATTTTTTAATAGTCTATTAAACTATTAGCTTGTTACTTCTTTCTTTCATAAGAAGAAGAAGATGATGATTTTATTTCCAATTAAAGGGTCCATATGAGATATATTATAAGTCACTGTTCTTATGATGACAAACATTAAGTATACTAGTAATTCAGTATTATACACAAAACCATATCCTGGTTAAGACTGTACTCAAGCGCACATCGTTCCGAGTCTGTCTACAACAAACAACAAAGGAGAGAGAATGTTATCTACCCCAAAAGATAGACCATACCCATCAGTTTTCTATTTGTCCCGCTAAACATTTACAGTTTACTTTAGGCCGAAATTCAATGTCATTCGTGTTACTAATCTACATGTGAATACAAACTGTTGTTTATCATACTAATTATGCTGTAACTATTAAAATTGTTCTAAGACGTTTTAAGACATGGTTCTGGGTATTCTAAGTATAATATAACTTTGCGATAAAATTTTGGACATAACCTGAAATAGAATGGGTTCGAAAACAGGACATAGGGTTAGATATATCAGTAAGCCCATTAAGATATCAATTTGTCATAAGATACCTTCGAAACCGTGTTCCTGTCTAGAACTGTTGGTCTCGTGGTCGTTTTCATTTGTTTATTTATTCATTTTGATTTTTATATATATTTGCGTCTGACCACTAACTCAACACTGTTAATCAGATTTTTTATACTCTCAAATTTTTGTCCGCCTTTGGCGGATTGAACTCGCACATTTGAGACACTCTGGCACCTCGACCACTCCGCCATATCCGCAAAATATAGACCATAAGAGCTACGGTTCCGCAGTAACTTCCTATCGAAGTATCGTATAAAAAGTTAAATGTTTGATTGGCTCTATAAAACTTAATTAATAATATGATTATGAGGACTTACGACTGATGATCTAATACGGTACCTTTGTTTTAAAGGAAAAGGAAAAATACGTTTTGTAACTGATTTTCGGTATAATTTTTTTCACAAGTCATTTAAGTAATAACTTAAATTTTCAATTCAAATTTTCTCTTTTATACTTATGAATGACCGTGTTTTCAAAATTTTAATTACAATATAATGCATTTTATCAACGAACTGAAATGAAAATTAATTTAGGTTATTGACAAACTGAAGTGAAGAGGTTATTTTTTTTTATTAATTATCTAAAATTCTTTTCATATCTTTCTATTTGCCTTTTTAAAATTTTTATTCCATTGAGTAACCCGTGATGAGAGCGTTATTACCTTTATAATCAATGACAGCTGCATGAGCAATCCCACCGAAAATTATTTAATGGTACATCATCTGTGGTTAGATGGAATTAGTTTCTGACTTCTGATGATATTTTTATAGTAAATCATTAGCGGTTAAAAATAATTTATTTTCTGATAATTGATGGAAAAATCAGTAAAATATTTCAAGATTAGATCTTAAAGATATCTATAAGCACTAAATTTAGAACCGGAAATCCATTTTTTTATTCTAAAAATTGTCTTTGATTGAAGAGTTAAACCTAAAGTTGTGGGAGGGTTTTGTTATGCCAAAGGAATGAGATTCAAAAATGATA
This sequence comes from Mytilisepta virgata, assembly GCA_028015205.1. Lineage (NCBI taxonomy): Eukaryota > Metazoa > Mollusca > Bivalvia > Mytilida > Mytilidae > Mytilisepta > Mytilisepta virgata. Next base: position 65,989,654 of record CM051517.1, on the reverse strand, counting down.
GTATCTATATCAGATGTAATCTTCACAGTTCATGGAAAAGATATTTCAAAGGAGACACTCATGCATTCCATTAGATTTTCTTTGTAGACGTTAACGAAAAGAACAATTATAGAATATGTCAAATTACTCAGCTCGTCAAAATGTTTGCATAATTAGATTTGGTACGTTCAGCAAACGGAAAAAGACGTTATAAATGCAGCCTTGTAAAGTTTTGTTTTCCCCCATTTTTATTTTTATTTTTTTTATTTTTTTATTTTTTTTTTAATTTTTATTTTTTTTTGGTTTTGTTTTTTTTTATTTTATTTTTGTTTTGTTTTATATTTTGTAAATGACCTTACAGTTACTTTCTAGATGAACAACAGCATTAAATGCCCTGTTCTTGTATTGTTTTATAGCGTTTTATGGTTTATTTTTAAAATTCTCTGTGATAAAACAAGCAATTAATTAAATAATATACATAACATGCATTTAATTGTTTTTAATGTTATTGTGAGTTTAGAATTCCAATGCGAAATGGAAAAATTTGTCAGAGTATTTGCCTTTTCAGAAAACTGTTTGTATGCGATATATTTTCTTGTTATTATCATAGAATATATATATATATATATATATATATATGGATACCAAAAGCCAAAAAAAATCCACCGTTGCCAAACCGGCGCTTTAGTAGAAGAGCGAGTAGCCTTATTATTAAATAATGGCCAACAACTTTTCATGGCTTACTAACAGGATATACATTTACTTATTTATTTATTATTATTTTTAAATTCCTTTCAGTGATCTAAAATGTCCTACAGTCATTATTTGGTATTTATGGAAAAAAAATAATTTGGATTTAAGTCTCATTCTTTGTTGTTGTTAAGAAATTCTTGTTTTGTGAGGGGATATGAATAAAAGGAGATATAGAAATTCATATACAAGCAAGAAACAGGATCCAACATTGAGCCTGTCCCCACATTGCATTACACGATCTTATTGGTCCTATATCAAATTTCATCTGAAATCGCAAAAAATTTAAATGTAAATGTTGTTGGCTTTGTTGAAAGTAAAATATTATTTTGGAGGTGAGTCTATTTCACAAAATCATTAAACTTTAAAATAAACTCAGATACTTAAATTCTATGCGTAAGATGCGCATTTCTGGATAAACCATCATCAGGTGTGCTAGTGACCAAAACATTGGAAAGCCAAAATATGATACCAAATTATTTTGTGGTACATCATCTGTGGTTAGATGGTATTAGCTTCTGACTTTTGACGATATTTTTATGGTAAATCATCAGCATTTATAAATAATTCATTTTCTCATAATTAATGGTAAAACATATTTCTAGATTAGATCTAAATGATATCTATCAGAACTGAATTCAAAACCGGAAACAATTTTTTTATTTCAAAAACTGTTTTTGATTGAAGTGCATTAATCAATGTTGTGGGAGGGTTTTGTTATGCCAAAGTAATGACATTCAAAAGTGATAGAAGAAAATTTTTAGAATTATTTATTATCTGTGGGAGTTCACATTGCTAGTTCTTTAGTTTTGTCTCGTCTTGTTTTATATTTCTTTAGTTTACTATGTATCTTACTTCTTTTGGGTGTATGTTTTGTAGTGTTTGTTCTCATTGTCAGTCAATTCGTTTCAACTTGCATTGTGACGGGTGTCGTTAACGGGGCAGGACATGCTTACCCTTCCAGATCACCAGATGTCACTCCCGGTTTTAATGGGAGTTTACATTGCTAGTGCTTTAGTTTCTGTGCTGTCTTTTTCTAGTTTTGTTTAGTTTAGTATACGTTTTTTATTCCTTTAGTTATACATATATCTTTGTGGTGTTTGTTTGTTGTATTCCATTCTCCTGACTTTGTCTTTTCCTTGGACTTCCCGAATTTGTACAACCCTTTCGCACGCGTTATAGAAAGAACAACAGACGATACAAATTACGAAGCTCATCGAAGTCCAGAAAAGTTTCGTAAGATTGTTTCAAAGGAAAATAGAAGTTTTATTTTTGTTTCTGTTGTTTTTGTTTTGTTTCTTTTTTTTTTTTATTGTAGTTTTGTTTTGTATTTTGTATATGATATCATAGCTACTGTCCAGATAAACAACATCAATCAATCTCTCTTTGCTCGCTCTGTCTTCACTCTATTGGTATCGCATTGTCATTTCTCCGTTGGTTTTTATTTTTTTCCACGGCAGAATTGTTTGTCATAAAATTTATTTATGATTTAACAGATGGTTGGTCATACGGTTATTGTTACTGTGTTGTTTGGAAAAAAGAACAGTATGCCCGATATATACAGAAAAGCATTGTATGTGATATATTTTCTATCTAACTTTCTTATATAATATACTGTCATGGAGGTATGTCAAGTCAGACTTGAAAAAGGCCGAAAAATAAGGAGAGAAATATTCTATTTGACAACACCTTTAGGAATGAAAGAAACCACACTAAAAACTGAACGTAGAATATAACATGATTACAATTTTGTCATATTCTAAGAAAAAACCACTTTAAAGTACGGTAATTATATTCTGTCTACGAAAAATGTATAACATTTCTAAGTTTAAATAAACTACGACGCATTTCTCTCTAGCATATAATGTTCTACTAGTAAATTTAGCATGTAAGATCGAAACAGAAAAAGTAAAAATATTCGCACCCGGTGATAAACACTATCTACGATGACTTTAGCCTATACAAAAGGTCGCCTAAAATGTTGATATTACAATTAAATAAATTTAACTCGAAATAAGTGCACTGTAAAGTTTTGTGTTATTTGACTTTGCTCTCATCGTTTTGTGATATTGTTTCAGATTTAAGGATTTTAGGCCTGTCGCACAATTGATGAATCGTACATCGACAAAAAGTGCATATTTTGTGCATCAAAAGTTGTAACGAACATAGTTCCTATTTCTGTTTTGATGCTATTAATTATTTAAATCTGCTGTACAATAGTCTTAGTTATTAATTTTTGGCTTTAAGCTGCTAATGAGATATGATAAGTAGAAAGCATGAATAGAAATAAGAATCATGTATTGGTAATTGTACGTTTTTTAACGTGGTAATTTGCGTCATGTGCAGCTTTTAGGTAGTGACGTAGATTCATTTGTTGAAAGTCCTATTTCCATATACAAACAAAGTTGTATTAATTTGTTATATTATTTCCGTAATTGTGGCAAACACACTTGGACTTTACCTTATCTTTTTCACCAATGAGATTCTAACTGAAGTTGCCATTAACGGAATTTTAACTGAGACCCTGTCGAAAGGTTAACTGGTGTCGTCATAACTAAAAATTTGACGTTTGAAATTATAGTTTGTGGATGAGAGGGCGTATTGTCTATAAACATCTTTAGATTAAATTGGCTTTCACCTTTGATACGGGAAATGGATTTAGAATGCAATTTTCTTCTTCATTAAAATGATAGGTTGTATGCACTATATCAATGTCATAACCTCGCTAAATGGAGAGCACCGGAACCCATAGCCTGAACTACAGTAGTCAATATAAAGAATTAGCAGGGGCGTTTCAAAAATCTTTTGGACATTTTTTTTTTTGCTAAAAAACATAAAATAATTGTGAAATGCAATAATGTAACGGTTTCTGACTTGAAGCATGTATATTTTATAGTTGAAGTGTCATAAAATGGCAGGGTTTGATATTTTTTATGCCGAATTCTCTCCATTAATGGTCTATGGTATATTAAATTGCCATATTCAATACAATATAAGAAGATTACGATAGTTTTTTTTAAAGGGGTCGTACGCCCATTACGCCCTCACCTGGACCCGCCCCTGGTTAGAGGTACTTAAACTGCATTCCAACCTTTTAATAAGTCATAAGTAGTAAGTTTATTACCATTTTGCGTCCCTAAGAGTACCTACATAAACAAACAAACAGTCAATAGAAAATGTGACAAAATTAGATCGGAAGCCTAAAAATGTGGGAAAGGGTCACAGATTCACCAATAACTAACGTAAGCAGTACTGACAAATAATAAAACCTTTACAGATTTGTTTACCTCAGCAACTTTGGACATCAATATAAGATTTTCGAATGAAGCGTAGCTGAAAAACGAGTTGAAGATTTTCCAGAAAGTACCTATTTCTTCCGTAAATACTCGATTTTAAAGCTTTTTGTACCTAGGTAAATTCAATGAGCAGAGTCGACGAAGCTAAATAACGTTAAGGCTGATTGGTCAAAAGGTATGTACATTTGTGAACAGCGCGATTTGATTGGTATAAAAGCAGTGGAAAATGATGTCTCGTGCACTGGGAGATGAAGTTGCGTGAACCGATCTTCAACAGAAGAATACTACTTACACAATTATAACCTTTAATAAAATAAAAGATTAAATTCTCTATATATAAGGTCTTCCGTTGTTTTTGTTCCAAATACCAAGTAAAATATTCATACTAAGGGGCGCCGAATGGGACTACATACTTCCTAGCTGTATTAAAAATGTAACATAAAATTGATTTTACAAGTAAAATATATGACCTGTACAAATTACGGAATTTTCCATGATCGTATACATTGGTTTGATAAATAGTTATCAAATAATCAAATACTAGTAATAGGCAAGTATAAGGATACTCGCAACTAACGTAAAAGTGATAAATTGAAAATAAATTTAAAATAATTTGAAGCTAAATAGCTTTATTAATGCGTAAAAAGATCGGTCGGTGGTTTTACTTACCTTAATCATCACTTCTGCTCTATTGTGTTTCCCTTTTTATTTATTCATTTATTTATCTATCTATTTATTTTTGTCTAGTTTTGTCCCTGGAATCACCTCAGGTATTTGATACAAGACAATTGATGTCGTTTAATGTTTAAGTTGACTTTCGTTCGTTCCTACAAACCCCTGACATCACACATTCATATTTTGCGGGTCGGAAGTGAACGATTTTCATTGGTTCTTCTCAAAGTCAAAAGAGAATCCATTTGCGTCCATTTGCGTCGTAGGTATAATTTTCAAGTCACACACACCAGGCGGCGATATGTTTGACCCGCAAAATATGAATGAGTGATGTCAGGGGTTTGTAGGAATGAACATGGATACAAAACCCTTACATGGGAGGATGGTGAACATGTGATCTAAAAAAAAAACAACAAGGAGAAAGAAAAACATACCATGTGTAATGTTAAAGATACTTTTAAGACACAGAATTATATGTATCTTTAATAATAAATACATAAATAAACAGATCTATTGTTCAATATAACCAACAGATGATTACCATCAGAGCAGTATTCACATAAAATGGTAAGTACTGTAGCCCTGCAATATAATAAAAATCATATACTTTAACAAATAATAACCAGCGAGGCACTGTTCACAATGGTAACATGAACAATACGGCGTGATGACGCTAAAATACTTTTACCAGATGCAATTTATTTACACTTTCTTAGTTTATCGTGCCATTTAAGACAAGAAGAATCTGTCTGTGTGACAGTTAATGTAATTTTCTTTTATTACTATTTGGAGACGACCGACTCAAATCCACCCAAAAATCCGATTAAAACACAATAAAAAGCAAAAGTCCCTTTTCTTGTTAGTTTAAACTTATTTATTTATGGCGGATTGGGAAACAGGTTATACAAACTTATACAAATCCCTCTCCACTTGGCGGGTGCGAGAGTCCCCATTTTAGCCTACTCTTTTTCTACAGAGAAGTCTTCAAAGTGCTAAGGGTGTTGCTCTCCCTTAACACTGGACAGCAATTTTTCGTCCCCATCCGACGGACTAGCATCGTTTATCGAGACCATCCCCGCAAATGGTGTTTAACCGGTTTAACCACACCATTGCTAACGGATCAACCATTTGATTTTTATGGGGTGGGGGGGGGGGGGGGGAGGGCTAGGATCAAATTTTAAATAAAAAGGCAGGAGCAGGATTTTGGCAAAATAAAGAGACAGGATCACTTTAGGTGTGACAAAAAATGCAGGACCTGTGTCAATTAGGAAATTTTTTGGTTCAAATGAAAATAAAAAATTAGGCTGCTTTAGCGGCCGAAAGAAAAAAAACCGGGACCAAAATTTCGACGAACAAAATAGTTAACTTTCCTGTAACCCGTTTTATTGAGGAGAAATTTAACGAAAAAAAGTATATTCTAGAATTCTCTAAATATAACTACTTATAGACACTCCTGGTTTCAGACCGGTACAAAAAATGTGGCGGGGTTTAACTGGTATTACGTGTACAACCTTCTCCCTAGTTTTATGTCTAATATTAGTATACATTGCACCTAAAAGTTGAGGACAATGACTTGATATACAAATATCACTTTGATATTTAATACTGCTGACCCACTTCCTCTGGAATGCACGATTGTCCCCAGGTATGTACTATTAATTTTACCTTTGTTTATTTGTACTACACATTATGAAAAGGTACGAGTATTTCTCAAACTTAGTCAAATATTTATTTTATAATTTTCATTTACCAGACGAATTCTTTTCTTACATAATAATTTGTTATTTTGCACTGGAAATTTGTAGCAGAAGTTAATTATAAAAACATTCTTTTAATCATTTTTTTTTATCTTTTCTAACGAGATTAATATGTTGCATAATATAAATTTAAACAGCTTAAGCGCATGTGTAATAAAAGTCTCATTACAATTCACTATTTATTTTAATGAAAAGAATGTTCTTTGAAATACAAGTTCATTTCCTACCATTTGTTAAACAATGACATTAAAATATATAATATGACGTACCATGTGATGTTTGTGGATTATCAGAACTTCCTTTTTGAGCATCTGTTTCACAAATGTAAGATGTATTACTATTACAATTTACATCATCGTATCTCCCGCCAAAATATACCACAGCACAACTATCCTTTTCCGGATTACTGGGCTCTGAGTTCCAATTTCTTTAAAAATTAAACAGCTGTTAGTGTGGAGGTTCTCAAAGCGTCTTTATTATTTCCTTGTTTTTCAGGGAAGTATTTTTTATTATATAATAAATGTATTAGTTACAGTGAAAATTTCAGTTTGGGATAAAGATCCGAACTGAACATGCATGAATGATTTCTTAAATGACCATTCAAAACTGAAAGGAGTAGATCCATTTTCTACTAAATCATTTCATTTCTTGGGCCATTTTCAGAACTTTATCTTTTAAAATCTATTAGGACATAGCCTGAAAGTGTCCTATTGAGATTTGTTAATAATAACTATCAAATCAGTTACTGAAAAATATCTTGCATATCAAAATATCGCTTTTGGAAACAATTTTAACACACGTACATGTGCGATTGTGTGGTCTTTTAATCCGTTGTTCAACATGAAGGAAATTCAGAACCAAAACCAAACAAGTACTTAAAAAAAGTACGTATATCCTGTTTCATATGATAGTAAAATAGTTTTGGTTCTGAGTGTCCTTCATGCCGATATCCCCAAAAATCACACAAAATGCACGAGAAATATCCTGTATCGCCTCTCTTCAATACATTCACGGAGTGAAAACATAAACCTATTAATGATTAAGCATTATGATTGAAACCAATCAAATACACTGTATACTACCATTTAAGGGTCATCCATAACTGTCAACATTTTTCACGAGATAACAAAGAGCCCTCTTTTGGAAACCACCACCCTCCCTCAAAAAGTGGACATCAACATTTTTTTATATTTTGGCTGTGTCCTTACTCGGAAAGAGGATCTGGTGACATCGTAACATCCCTAGAAAATGCACGTACCAAGTCTAGTGCATGAGTCATATGTTGGCATGCTCAAGTGATTTGCCGTTTGTAGGCTTTTTCACAGCTTATATACTGTTTAGAACTTTGTCAGCATCATGAACTCTTTAAATATTACCAGCATGTATAGTCTATTTCACGGAATATCGGCGGAAGTGATATGTCGACTTTTTAAAGTGTACGCCGAAAATGTTGAATTTGAACCCCCCCCCCCCCTCCCCCCCAAGCGTGCGTTTTGTAAACTCGTGAAAAAACGTTGATAATTATGGATGAACCCTTACGACATATATTGTTAAATATTTAAAATTTTGAAATTAGCGGTCAAAGGTTGATACAAAAATGCATATCTGCACAAGAAATGGAGTAGACAAGTTTATTTTTCCATATCTCGACATCTTTTTAGATAAGTCCATTCATTCAACTGGTTGCGTCTAACTTCGAATTCGAGTTCCTCAAAGTGTTACCAAATCAGTCCTTCTATTATTTTTGCAATCGCTTTAAAATCAAATACCATAAAATTATAACACTTTCAGAAACTAGGGAGTCCTGGTTTAACCTTATTTTATTTTGACATTTGACAATCGTGGGTTTATGCTTTTGGTGTTATATTTCCAAATAAGACCTTAAACACTGTCGATGAGCCTTATACTCTCTTCTCATGGTATCATGGGTTCCAGGATATCATGCTATTTACGTAAATTTTCGACGTTAATTCGACGCCATTTTGACGTCGTTAGGTACCTCGATATAATGATCTACCATAATATAGTGCCTCAAAATCGTTAAACATAAATTTTATTACATGCTTTATATCGACAGATAACAAACTTTCAATGTATTACTGTAGGTCTACTTACATCTTGACCTTTGAATTTGGTTGGTTGTCATACGATGTATAATATTTCCAGAATCCTTCAGATCCTCTATCGGTCAAACCAGTCCACCAGCCAAACAAATTTAAGTTTTGTGCCTTTAATAATTGATTGATTTTAGTCTGAAAGACAAAACGTAATATCTATAACAGCATGATTCCTTTTTTTCATTTGCCCATATCATAGGAGATTAGTTTATTTAAAATAAAGTAAAAAAGATAAGACCATTTCATTTTTATTGTACGGTTCAGAGACAAGGAAGTGTTTTTTTTTATCCTTCAAACTTCACATCTTCTAAGGTTAATATATTTTTTTATTACTGCTACATAGAAAAATACATTTGTCAGAATACAATTAATACACATTTTGTATACTATATAAATCTACTTTAGGTACTCCTCACACATTTCAAAGTTTTTCAATGGTCACTGAGTGAACATATGCAAAGAATATAATATGAAATAACTGCATATGACAATCACGTATTTCTTTTCTATGGATTTTCTAAGGAACATTAAAATTTCCGGTACCAAACATTTTCTACAAATTCTTCAAAAGTGATTAAAAAAAGACTGCAATTTTGTATCTACCCATTCGTCCAGTTTTCAAAAATTATTTTTGTTTCATTGGTTTTATTTTCTAAAGCCCTGGTAATTATAAAAAGCCTTTACATTTTTTATCTCGTTGTAAGATGTAAGCTTGTAGTTCATAGTTGACAGTGACTCGTGATGAAGAACGACCGTAAAGACTTTTTTTGGTATTAGTCAAATATCATATAGGTTTTTGCATTAACATTAACCCCATCTTAGAGACCTCACCCCCTTATCCTTGAAATATGATACAGAATATTAAAATAAAACATATATAGGTGAAACTTTTACCACTTCATCTTGTGAATCGAAGGCAACCAAAGCGGCATCATAAGGCTGGGCACGTTGTTCACATTTGTCTATGGCTTCATCCCAGGTGGCCAAGTCTGTTTTATTGCTGATAAAATAACAGTTGTTATAGTCTGTTTGGGCGTATGTATACCAACCAGTAGGGCAATTGGAATCTATTAAATTGAAAAAAAAGATAAAATATACTTATTGTTTTAAAAGGTAATATGATTACATGATCCTACTTGTATTGCAAGCAAAAATGTTTTTACATTTATACCATATACTATTTATCTTTTGAATAAAGCGCACAAAGAAAAATTCAAAGATTGCGCAAGAAAATACACCAAAACCATTGCTATCACTTAGTAGATGCATCTATAGAGAACACATAGTGTAAGAGAAAGGGGCTATGTTGTCTGTATTTTTACCCAAGATTTTCATGCAATGAATTCCATCGTTGAAAGAATTGTTCTGGGCGATCTTCATTTCCTAACATTCATCAAAATCAGAACAATTATCCATACTACTGATTGGATGTATTAATGTAATGGGTGCCCTTCCGGAGCACATGATGTCATTCCCGGTTTTTAATGGGCGTTCACAGTGCTAGTGCTTTAGTTTCTGTGTTGTCTTGTAGTTTTGTTTAGCTTATTATACATGTTTTATTATTTAAGTTATACACGTGGCGTTTGTTTGTTGTGTTCCATTCTCCTGACTTCTTTTCCATGGACTTCGAATGTGTGGACTTTTCTCACTGTTTTGTCGCTTCGTTATTCTTTTGCCGGCTCGAGTTCCCGAGGACATCACCAACTCAGTTGGTAGTATTATGATACCAACATGAAGTATCGGAAAATAAATACCGAAGTGACAAAACAGTGGGAAAAGTCCGAAAAATTGAAATCCGAAGGCAAGACAAACTCATGAGAATGGAACACAACAAACAGATGCCACCAGGATTCATATATACTTTTAAGTTTACTGATATAAAATTGTTATATTTTGTAGAAACTAAGTGGTATAATCCGTGCATAGTTCTTTAATTGTGTCATTTTATTTACGCCCTTTTGGACATTCTGGCGTTTTGTTCATCAATCTGGTAGAGACAAAACAAAAAAATGACAAACTTGTTTCGATGGAAAAAAGATACAATAAAAATCTTTTGTTTCTTTCTTGTTTAAAAATCCAAACAGGAGATACCTGTTATTCAACATAGTTCATCCCTTTCACATAAAATCATTTTATATAAATGTATATGGCGGTGTGTACAAATCATGTTTTATTTTCAAATAAAGAAGCAGGGCCATTTCCCTCCAGTATTATTTCACTTCTGGGGCCATTTTAAAAAAAGTCGCCTAAAACCTTTTAAAATATCTGGTGGCATAGCTTGGTATATGGTGTCTAAAGATTTGCTTATAATAATAAATAACAAGTGATTTACTAAAAGATTTTCTTCATTCCTGAATATCGCTTTGCCATACAGTTTTAACACAAACTTGCCAAATTAACGCCTTTAAGACATTTTTTCAACGTGAAAAAAACTCAGAACCAAAACGAATTTTTGGATGTAAGTGAGATTATGTATATTCTTTAATACGACAGTAGAATGGTTTTGGTTCTGAATGTCCTTCTTGGCAATGTTCCAAAAAGTGATGCAGATTGACCCAAATCGCCTATATACATGACCTTCTTCGATAGAAAACTTGAACTTTTTAATGATTGAGCATGAAATTTTTGCTTGCTAACATAAAAATACCTTGCATACAATCGTTTGCGATCAAAAGTAGGTAAATATTTAAGATTAAAAAATCAATGGTTATAAGTGAAACAAATACTCCTCTGTTTACTTGTTTGTTTGCAGTCATATTTCTAATCTTAAATGCCATAGGAAAAACTTAGATCCATACTGAATAATATTTGTATGGTTCTATTTACAATTCTTTTGTCAGCATTGCATATCCAGTTTCAAAAGGCCATTTTCGTCTTATTTCCCTTTGTCTGATTAATATGTTTTTTTTAATTTATTTAGCGAGATTGTTATCACATAAACCTCTAAGACAGGGCTATGTTCAGTCTTTTAATATCATCACTCCAAAAAATGTTAGTCGTCATCACGATTGATCGGCCGATGACGATACGAAGTTTCTATCTAGCGTATGAGACTAGATATATTCAGTTAGATTTCATGTCCTTCTGGAATTGACACCTCACCTGATTTGAAGCTTCAGTGGCAATGTGACGGGTACCGTTAACGGTGTAGGACATGCTTACCCTTCCAGAGCACCTAATGCCACTCGCGGTTTTTTTATGGAGTTCTTTTGCCATTGCTTTAGTTTCCGTCTTGTTTCAATTCTGTTTAACTTATTAAGGTTTCTTTATTCTTTTAATTATAAGAACAAGAATAAGAATAAGAATGTTTATTTCAAATCAAGAGCCCACGAGAGGCATGAAGTGGCAGTACACTTTACAATATACAATACATGTATGATTGAAAATATAGACAACATAGAAAAAAATAATAATAGCTATCATATGTTTGGAAGGACAGGATCAGTGTCAGACACAAATACTGTTCCCAATAATAAAATTAAGCTCATACATGCATCCTCGCGGTATTTGTTTGTTATGTTACATTCTCATGGGTTTGTCTTGCCTTTGAATTTCGAACTTGTGGATTTTTCCCACTGTTTGGTCATTTCGATATTCTTTTGTCGATGTTTATTTACTAGTATTTATTTACCTTCCAAATGCATCTCGCATAAGTATCCGAGTTTGGATAAACAGCTCATATCATTAAATACCCCGTCCTGCATAATAACAGCACAATCTTCGTTTCCAGCAAAATTATTTGGTTCTGAATTCCATTTTCTGGTCACATAAAGAGTAGAATATTAAATTACAGTCACTCCATTTTTACGGCTTCAGTCTAAGTAGAAGGCCATATTTTCTAAACAGCGCTAGTAAAAACGAATTAAATGCTTTAACTTAATTTGATTGCCTCAGTTTGTACATTAATCTAATTGTTTTATAGATCGCGTTCAAGACAGTTGGAATAAAAAAATCTGTATCAACTGAAAAATATTTTCTGATTTTTATATACATGATGAACCAGTTTTTAATCTTATAAATACATTTTACAACCGTAATTGCGCCATTCACTCAAATTCGTAAGCTCTGCTACAAAACTAAGGACCAAGCACTAACTATACAATCTTAAAATATTCTTTAAAGCATAAATTATGAACCAGAAGACAACCTGAGATAATAATTTAATATTTTAAACTTCTACGTGTTATTTTTGCACTATGATATTTTTTAAATACGGAAAATAATTACATGAGATTCATATTCGCCTGTATCCCTGTTGACCAGTACCAGGTCTTTTCGCTCGTGTGATATGTAAGTCCAGTCCAGAATGGGTAGGATCTGTAGTACCTTGTCTGTAGCTCTAACCAAGACTTGAAGTAAAACAGAAACATTTAATCGCACAGAAGATTCTTCTGGTCGACATTAATTTCTATCATTAAGCCAAAGACCTTTAAAGATGTTCACTAAGTCAAAGACCTTTTCAGATTTTAAGATGTTCACCTTTCCTGTGTTCTAAATGGTTGACGCATATCTGCTATGTATTGTTATAAAATTTCATTACGGCATACTGCGTTTATTTAGCATTTGAAGTGCAAAACGCAAAAATAATTTGAATTAAAAAATTAATGTTTCAATTTTGGAATCGTCTACATGTGAACATAATCCATTGTATATAGAAAATTACTAGCAAAAAAATAAATTGCAATTTTCATCTTTTAATTTTTGTTGTTTTGTTGTTGTTGTTTTTTGCCATTTATGAAATCATCACTGTTATAAGGGAGAGCAACGAGTACTAATATTAAACATCCGGGCATCAACTATCTTAAATTATTAAATGACTCCTTTTACGCAGCATGCTATGCCTTTTGGATGTTGGCGACGAAAGTTAGTGTTAACTATACTAAAAATTCTGCTAGAAAAAACATCTGATACAATGCTATTCATTAAGCAAACAAACTAGATATGAAAGCGACAAAATATTATCATTCAAATGGTAAATCCTGACATTCTTTCGCCACATTTCAATAAAGAACTCCGGACAAGACTGCTAATAAATAATCAAAACGGCGAGAGTCTACAATATATGAAGATCTAAATCCAATTACTAACATCAAAATCGATACTTTTTTAACATTACATATTTAAACATTTTTACCTCTTTAACAATTAAGTAACAAGAAGTCCAGTATAATTATCATATATACTAGTTAACAAGAGGAACCATCCACAATTGTGCTTTTTACATATACGAAGTACGTTAAAGTGCAATAAAGCACATTTCAAAACTTGTCCTAATCGGTCTGATATTTGCAATGTGTCACTTTTTTTGGGAAATTGTTCATTTAATTTATTGGTATTTCATTGTTGAACTTTCCTATTATCCATTTTATTGTTTACATTTTCAAATCTATGTATCGTTATATTTGTTTTTAATATTATTAAAATTATTACAAATATCAAGAGCACTCTTATAATCTAACTCGTCTGGCATTCTTAATATTAATATTATGCAACCATGTTTACCTTTTCATCTTTCGTTTGAACCTGCAGTAGTCTTCCACCAATTGAATTACATTTTGACGATGCACTTGTCCATGTTTTCAAATCACCTGCTTGGAACAGGTAACACTTACGACCAGCTCTTAGCCAACCCGATGGACACCCCACCCTGTTCAGCAACGGACTATCCCCTACAAAGTAATAGGTATCTTGTTAAATATTTCTTTGAAAATAAATTCTATGATAGTAATTTTGACGCACAAGATGTGCACATTTCGTCGATTTATGACTTACTATTTATGTTCAAGACCTAAAATAACAATGACTAAAAACCATTAATCAGGCCCTGGCACCATAAAAGTTGAGAATATTCTTAAGCCTGAGAGTATTCTTAAATATCGGAATACTCGAATGTGATTCGCTGAGAATGGGAATTTGAGTAAAATTTTCTTTGCTCAGCAAAAATAGTTCTTTATGGCGCCCAGGCCAGAAACGTTGATCAGCAAATTCAAACCATGCAAAAATGACGAAAAGGATAAAGCCAGAAGAGACTTATATAATTTTTTTTTTTATTATTTATTTAAGCATAATTACGTCCATAAGGACCAAAGCAACATACAAATAACATACAACACACAAGCTGAAATAAAAGACACATGTATAGTTCAATTTGAATAAAAAAAACAAATTCTCCATATCAGCATGTACATTTTGTATGTATAAAAAAGTGTACAAATTAGGAACCTGTCCGACCAGGGTCTGAAGCCCTCAGTTCTAAAGACTGTTTAATAAAGACTCCAGTGTGACAAACAAGTTATAAACATAATTATTAAACTTTATAATTCTAGGAGTATTTCCTTTATGCATACTTCTGTCCTTGGATCTGTTGTTTTTGTTTCTATATTTTGGTAAGTTAAATCTATTCTACCACGTTTTCTATTTTTTATTTGGGGTAGAGGCGTAGCTTTCGTAAAACATCTCAAATTTGAATAATTTCTTAACTGATGGTTACCTAAAAGGCTGTCCAATCGGATCGCCGGAAATTAAAAATTTGATGAAAAACTCTCTGCATGGGTTGAGGAAAATCTCAATTAGAAAGGTTTTATGAAATTCGGCACTGGTACTTTTCGATAGGGCTTTGGGGGGGGGGGGGGGGTGGGGGGGGGTTGAGCAACGGTTATGTTTGGTGTTGTAGTAAGGCTATTAAATATAGGTCATGTATTTTTGGTTATATTTTCTGTATTCTACGCATTCGGCCTTGACTGACCAAACATTGATATGCGTAGTTGAAATTAATATCATCGAATATTAATCAAATTAAATGAGCGACAGGTTTATATATATAAAAAAGAAGGATTCCATACAATTTATAAAATTAATTAAATAGTTTTATTGAAGTGGATATTTCACTAATTAACACTGTCATTTCATTGGTTTCATGGGGAAAAAAAGAGAAATATTGAATTTATCATTTTACTAGTATTGCAATTTCTTAAACGAAAGAATAAACAGATGGATCAGACACAGCAGAAAAAAAATGTGCTGACAATCTTATATTTTCCAATTCCGTATTTGTTAGAATGACACACAATGACAATATCAATATGTAATTTTCTGAAGTAATTGTAAATTGCACCCGGACATCAAGGTCTAACAAAAATATTGTAAACAGTAGAAACAAAAGGGCTTAAACAGAATAGCTAAAATCCGGATGGGGTCAAATTTGGGAGTCGAAATCCTATTTATAACAGAATTCCAAAAATTAATCAACTGAAAGCTTCACCACAATTACTAAATAACGTTTCATTACTTAAGCATTATTGATGGAGTGATACTCTCGCTGATTTTGGGGGAAGTTATTTGAAAACTGGATTCCGCTTCTTTACAACCTTTTCCAGCGTATTTTGGGACAAGTATACTGTAAACAAACTGTGGTTTCTGCCCAGTTGCGCCCCTAGTGTTTACTGACATTGCTACAATATCAGTGTCTCAAGATGATAATATTGCAGTTCTGGAAAAAGACAAACATTAATCAGTAATTATTTAATACAATATGTAGTGAATCTCGACTATTTGAGAAGTATTAAGACGCTCTGATGTGTCCAGTTATCTCACCTAATGGAGATGTCTGACATACGTAATGTTCTAAAGTATCACACGACTTGTCTGTAAACACACCACTATTATACATCATAGCACAGTGTTCCTGGCCACCTAAGTTATCTGGCTCATGTTCCCATTCTCTGTAAGAAAAATATGCAATATTTATCAGCAAAAGAATACCGAAGCGACAATACAGTTGGAAAGGTAAAAAAAAACGAAATCGAGAGAAATGACAAAATAGTGGAAATGCAACATAAATACCATAAGGACATAACAAAAACGCATAACAAATTAAACTGGATTATCAAACAAGACAGCACAGAAACTTCACAAATTTGACTACTTAAGGGGGTACCTTTGACTAAAATAGATTTGGCTCATTTAATTTTCATAAAATTTTGACGAAATATTTACTTTGACCTGTTGACAAAAGTATAAAAATTTCAAGAAATTTTAACCACACAATTTACTTGATTAATCTCATTGGATATATAGCAGTTTGACAAACACAAATTTTGATCATTGAGAAGCTTGATTTCTCTTTCATAATAGTATGTGATTTAAACGTTCAGCTGATTTCTAAAGAGTTAGTTCCCTTAGGTGTTCTGTATCCCCTTAATCAACATCAAAACTTTAGTATTACAGGTGGACTTTTTTGTCCTATAATTAATAGTAGTTGATGCATACGATGAACAAAACTTATCTAGTTTTAATATCAGCGGTTTTTAAAGATGACCCAAACGTTCACGTCCTTCAGTAGAAATCGTTTTGTTGACGATAGGATCTCTTCTTTTCATTTATCAATAACCACCACACACGTCGTATGTTTAAATGTGTCAACACATCATGACTTTGCTGTTAAATTGTTTCTGCAAAAACGTTCGTCAGTTGTCCAAAAACATAAAGCATATAATACAAATATTCAGACAAGCACGTGGCTCATTTTAGAAAAATTTAAAAATTAAACTTATCATTAGTTTGCTATATGTCCAGTGGAATGTGTTTTTCATCCTCATCTAGGGCGAGAATAAGTTTATCAACAATGAAGGAAGGTCGGGCTTGTAAAAGGAATGTGAATTTCAGTCCTCCGAAAAACAGACATAAGTTTGAGGTTATATTTTAGTTAATTTTTCTTTTTAGGTTACTTTTGTTAAATTTCTGACACAATTATTTATGAGGGCCATTAGGTGCTTGTCTTGTGATGTGGACTGTGGCACACTGACAATCTTTAAATGCCTTTCCACTGTTCAGTTCAATGGAGAGATTGTGTGATCTGATTTAAAATTTCGGTTTTCAATGTAACTGTTCCATTGCTGTCCTGGAACCAGTCCTGAACGTAATCCCAAGAAATTTTGTGAAGCTGGGACCTGGCACACTAAGCTTTCCAAAGACCTTTAAAGATGTTCACTAAGTCAAAGACCTTTTAAGGTTTTAAGATGTTAACCTTTCCTGTGTTCTTATTGGTTGTCGCATATTCTGCTATGCATTGTTAGGTAATTTCATTACGACATACTGCGTTAATTTAGCATATTAAGTGCAAAACGCAAAAAAAGTTTAAATTCAGAAATTAATGCTTCAATTTTCGAATTGTCTACATATAATAAATATAACCAATGGGATTCCATTGTATATAGTAACAGAAAATTACTAGCAAAAAATATATTGCAATTTTCATCTTGTAATATTTTTTTTCTTGTCATTAATAAAATCATCGGTAGAACAACAAGTAATGACATTAAACATCCGGGCATCAACTATCTTGAATTATTAAAAGGCTTCATTTACACAGCATGCTATGCCTCTCGCATGTTAACGACGAAAGTAAGTGTTAACTAATAATTTTGCATGAAATAACAACATCTGATACAGAGCTTTTCATAAAACAAAACTTAATAATTATGAAAACGACAAATCAAGACTAGTTCCATACCTCAATGGAAAAAGAGACAAGTAAAGAACGGAAATGAAATCACACTCGTAGTCTTATGAATGTTTATGAAACGGGACTCTGATGTGCAATGTGAATATTTAATGGTTTACATAAATCATATATTACTAGACATTGAACCCGCGCGAGCGCGGGTTCAATAAAAATGTTTTTTTTGTGGTGGCCATATTGACTATAAAAAGTTGTTGCGGCCATGTCATTCATGGAACAGGAACTCAATATGGATGTTGTGGCAGGCTTCCCATAAACTTTCCTGTCAAGTAGGTGGTATCATCTGATAGTTTCATGTATATATATGCAGTAGTATTCCAGAAATGGATGTTAATGCAAATTTTAACAGAAGTCAATGAAGCGTGAAATGTAGGTCAGCGTGACCCAATTGTCATATGGCTGTTGGTCACTCCCGAAGATGTATCCACTGATGAAGTAGACTGTATGCCACGTAGAATTACCAAAATGGAACTTCAGGTTCCATCAAAGTCCATATGACGAAAACACAACCACATAAATTGTCAATATTTTTATTGTTACAATTAATTCTGAACTGGAACTTGATGAAAAGCTTTCATTAAATACACATTCCATAATGCATTACCTTTTCCCTTCAGAATATATATGAAAATGAAATTGTAGATGTAAACATTTCCTTAGTGACGGATGAACTTTTCAAAAGATGCCGTGAGTTAGGTAGAGCATATTTTTGGAAAATAATTGTTCCATTGTTCCATTGTCATCATGGTCAGGGCTAGCGAAGCTTAATTTCACAAATATATCCAATAATCAGACGATAAAAAGCAGTTTTAGTGTGTGGCTGCGTGTGTTGTCCACGTTTATAATTATCAACGATGCCCGAGATAAATTTCGTCATTAATGATAAAGATGACCATTTGTTAAAAATATTTTTATCTAGGGTATGGTAGAGATATATTTAGACAGGTCATATGACAAATAATGTAAAAATAGATAATGGTTGGTTTTATCACTTTGTGCAAGGTAAACATCCGAGCAATCCAAAAAACAACTAAGTTAGGAATTCCTCTGACCTTTACCTTCCTTCTTCATAATCTTCAAAGTTCATAGTTCATAACCTTTACAGTTAGGAGAAATTGCGTTGTAGTAGAAAAACAATCCTGAATACATGAAGCGGAAACATCCCACTCGAAGGAGAATGTTTTTAATTTGTTTTATTCTTCTTCTTCCGTAATTGCAAACAGAAATACATTAAAAATATGTGTATACTTGTTTATTTAAATCAATGTGTTAAAATGATGCATTCGAGAACCTTCTAAGGGATATGTTGGGAGAATTCATATAGGAAAAATGCATACAAATTCCATTTGCACATAAACAAAGCTGCAGTTTAAATTTATAAATGCAGATTGTCAAATCCGATAATAACCTTTATAATCTGAACCATACATCGTTTATTTTGAACCACGCGTTTTGCCGCCTATTCGGCTAATTCGTAAATTTAGTATTATAGATTCTGTGTTATTTATTAACCAGAAATGTATATGCGTCGTATACAGCATAGTATAAATTTACTATATCTAATATTAGTATCTTTGGATTGTTATTTTGAAACTCCTGGGATGATGCCTCTGCTGGTGGACCCTAGGTCCCCGAGGGTATTCGCCAACCCAGTCGTCAGACTTGTCTGACATGATTATTCATTGATTTGTTACATAAATTACCAGTATTTAGCAAAATTCAAAAATAATAGAAATACTAAGGGTTCATTCCTTGTATTGCACATGGTAGATCTCCTTAGCTGAAATTTGGCTTCCCATTTCGGTATTTTTTGTTGAGTACTTCTTGTTTAATATAAGTTTGGTTTTAATGCTGCTGATGCGTCGTATACAGCATAGTATAAATTTACTATATCTAATATTAGTATCTTTGGATTGTTATTGTGCATGTATTAGAATAACAAAGCTTTATATTACCTACATTGCCTGTTGGTTTACAAGACTACCATCAACCCACATCCACTTTCCTTCTGACACCAGATCTGACATACCTATCCACCACATTCTGGATGTTGTCTGAATGTAAGGTAACTGATTTAGCAGAAATCCCTACAATTTCAGAATATAAAGTTTAATACCATGAGAGGTCGGAATATATTTATGGTCAATCTCAGAATCTAGGCTTGAGTGTACGTGTATATGGTGTGCGCTGTGACTCCTCGAGCAGTCAATATCTAAAACAGACCGCAAAACGTCAAAAGAATTTCATATATGTAGATGTATTCTTCAGTTTATCTATTTCAGACTAGCCAAATAATGGTAAATTTTCATTCGCTATCTGTTTTATCTAGGAATTTGTGCTTAAAGACCATGACGCATATACTGATATTTTCGTATTGACTTCTGTGGCTACGGTAATTTCATAGGGTTGAATTGTTCGGATAATTTTTTTTAGCTCTTTTTGCCTAGAAGTTTCCGAGTAGGCATTTTTTTTAAAACCAATCAGAAATATATATTGGCTATATATGTTAATTGTATAAATCATTAAAACTTGAAAATAGAAAAGAAATTTCTGAAATGCTGTCAAGGTCCTTAAAACCCCAAAAGATTATTAGGGAATTTTAAAATCACCTGATATAGAATTTTTAAATAAATGAAATGAAATGGAAGACTTATTTAAGTAAAGTCAATAAATACCAAAGGGATATTGGAAGGAGGGGAAAATCGAAAACAATTGACAAACTCCGGAGAATAATGAAGACAAGACCCAAACAATACAAACACTACACTTAAAAACTAAAAGCATATGAACAACATGGGCCCCACCAAAAAAAAACCGGGGATAGACTCGGGTGCTCCGGAAGAGTAAGCAGCCTCTTCTTCCTGCAGGACACCCGCCATGCTGCCCATGTCAAATCAGGTATGAGGAAGGGACAGCATCAATTGAACAGGTCCATTTTCATGTGGGTAACGAAGAATTAAATAAAACTTAAATATTTTCACAGATATTGAAAAAATACACGAATCTCTTAACGTTTTGTATATCTATATGAACGAATATATTTTTTGTCTATTTTCTTTGTTTCAGCAAACTGAAAGGGAAGTCCCCAAACTGGTAATAAGAATTAATTTATACGATATAATTCCTTAAGAACAAGTTTCATTCTGACTAATTGTTTTTATTTTTGATATGGATTCTAATTTTGAAAACCAAAACTTCATCCATAAGTTTTATTGGTATCAAAAATTGCAAGTCTTCTATTGACAGCTAGATCACGCGGAATACGTCAGGTAATGGTTGTCAAGGTTGGCAACTGTCCGCAAATATAAAAAAAAAACTAATACTGTGCTTTTCCTACCAAATATTTATTTGAAAGCCTCTAAAAACATCAGTTAAATATGAAAATTGAAATTCATAAAATGTTAATGAATCTAAATTCTCATAATTTAAAACGCAGGCACAAAATGTTCTTGGAAAATAAGGGTATAGAAGTCTTATTTTCAATAAAATCCAAGTCTACGTAATGATTTTTTGTTTGTTTAGTTGGGGTTTTACGCCGTTTTCAGCACATTTGGCTATTTTGCGGCGCCAGTTTTTATTGGTGGAGGAAGCCGGAGTACCCGGAGAGAACCACCGACCTTTGGTAGGAAAATTGGCAATCCTTGTCAACTAAGATCGGAGTCGAACACACCCCGCCACAGGTGAGATTGGAACTTACAACCTCAGCGTTGACAGGCTAGTGATCATTAGTAGTCAAGACGAACTACCTAGACCACTCGGCCACCGAGGTCCCCCTGTACGTATTGAGAAATCGTGCGTCATGCCATTCACGTGATACTTTAAACAACTTTTTATTTCCGTTTTAGAAATTTATTTGAATTTATGGTTTCTTAAATGTCCTCCTACAAAGCAAAAATTAAACAAATATCCCTAAAAATTATGAAAAAAATAACACAGATGCTTTTTACTTATATACAAAAAATTTAAATCTGAATCCAAGTTTAAAATCCGAACTAAAAAGAAATCTACAAACATAGGTGCGAATGGAGGGCTTAGTTATTTTCTCCATCTTATATTACGGACAATTAAATATTGATTTGAAAGAACCAATCGGGTAAAGCCGCTTGGTCTACAAGTTCACCTTCGTTCAAGATGTTGTAAGGGTTACTCTGTAAAAGATATATGTCATAAATATCCGATTTCAGAAATAATTCCAAAAATTTTAAACATACATGATAAATAAATAAATTAAAGGATAGCAATTATATATTTATAAAAGCTTAAAACTAAATCAATATAAGGAAATCCTAATTTAAGAATTAGTTATCACAGTTTTATGATTCAAAAAGGGAAGTTCAATGAAAATTCCACAAGATCATGGGATTTGTTTCCGTGTAATAAGACACACTTTTCATATATTTCAATTAAAGTTACAAACCTCTAAATATTGTTGAATAAATATAAGTACTATTAGTCACACAAAAACATTCAGTAAAACTGGATTCTCGGGTTTCTATTTGTAAGTTTTCTAGGTTTAGAACTTATTCATATTATTTCTATAAATGATTCCTGTGCCATTCCCCCCCCCCCCCCCCCCAACTACTCAAAAATTTTCTCCAATTCCCTAAACATTTTGCTCATTTTTCCCAATTCCTTAATATATTTTGCTCAATTTTCCCAATTCCCAAAAGCGTGTCACCCACTCCTGAACTTAAGTATTTTGGTGTTTATTTCTACGTCGCAAACTGTGCTATTAGTTTACGTGAGAAATAAAGGTATAGTCTAACGAATACAAAATTTTAACTGTTTTAGGACATACATGTTCAGCCTTTGTTTCTAACTGTAGCAGATGAGAATTTTTATTAGGCGCCAAACTGTTACATTTCGCTTTGGCATCTCCCCATGGTATACTCTCAAACGGATCAGTCAGGTCACTTATGTAATAACAAGATGTATTGAATAGTTTCCATCCTTCAGAACAACCGTCACCTTCATGGAAAAAATATATCAATAAAGTTGTAAATAATAAATGATTGTATCGTAAACAATTGTGTAATTTTCATAATTAAATTTTATATCATAGATAAAATTTAAATCTGGAAGTCGTCTGAAACACCCAAATGAGCCAATGTTATTTGTCGATGTCAACACCAATTATCGGAAATAAAAACCATTTTAGCGTTAAAATTTCATTAAAATTCTTTAGGAAAAATTTTAAAAATTATATGCGTATGAAACTTGAAAACATCCCATAAAACCGGTTTAACCCCACAACTGTTCAGTGTCTGTTCAAAGCCGGACTATCCTGACTTTTTCTTGTTTTTTATGTTTGTTTGTGTTCCTTAACCCTGTAAAACCTGCTGATTTCAATGCAGTTTGTGTTTTCATAAAACAGTCATTAGAACTGAGGAGGTAAGACCCTACATACCAAAAAAATTATATGCGTATGAAACTTAAAAACATCCCATAAAACCGGTTTAACACCGCAACTGTTCAGTGTCTGTACAAAGCCGGACTATCCTGAATTTTTATTGTTTTTTAGGTTTGTTCTGTCTTCCTTAACCCTATAAAACCTGCTGATTTCAATGCAGTTTGTGTCTTCATAACACAGTCATTAGAACTGAGGAGGGAAGACCCTACATACCACATACCAAAACACTGATCAAACACTTAAAATCAGATTTTAATACTGTCACACTTTTTTCTGCCTATGGCGGGACTCGAACTCACACCGTTGAGACACTATGGCACCCATTCGCCTAGCACCATATCCAGCGCCCTAGACCACTCGGCCATATATATTATGATTATTGTAAGATTTCAATGTATTGTTTACTTTCATTATTTGTAATAAATGTATTTTTGCAAGCCACTGGACCTTATGATTAAAGTTAATACATTGGTGTGTCACTGTTGACCTTTTCTGTTAATCATAGGTTTTATTGTTTATTGATCTTACTAATAAGTGGGTGTTCACAGATGTATCCGTGGCGTTCCGAACAGTCCTCGTCACTAATGGAAGCCTGGATGTTAATAGCACCACAATTCTCTAAATGTTTTGTATCATCAGGTTCTAAGTTCCATATACTGCAAATACATGTATATTCTATATGTTAAGAAACCTAGAAATAGGGTAGACATAAAACACAATCATTCAACTTATAAAATTTAAATGAGAATTATGGAAAATATATTGAACTTTCATGGTAACCCTTATCTTCAAATACATGAAAGAGATTTAAATTTCTTTACGGACAATATTTTTATAATATACAAAATCTAAATGTCTTATGGCTGCAAAATGAGACTACCAATAGCGGGTCCAGAGGGACTGTAGAGGGCGTACGTACCCCCCCCCTTTTGATCGCCCTTTTTTTTTTAACAATATATGATTTTTTAGCACAATTTTAAAATCTTTAAAAAAAAATCCCCTTCGCTCCGCTCGACGTAACTTTTTTCAATTCTAGATTTCACGCCCGCATCCTTTCATAAATCCTGGATCCGCCCCTGACTATTGTACAATACAACAGTCATACAATGTATTTGTATGGAACGCCACAGCTGTCTTATGTTCATTTCCATAATGTTGTTATGTCCATTTGTTGTTTTATTAAGTCAAATTGTCTGATTGTGTTGTTTGTTCTTATGTTGTTATGTTCAAATATTATTTCATTGAGTTAATTTCTATTTTGTTATGTGCAATTATTATTTCATTCAGTCGAATCAATTTGTTGTGGTGTTAAAAGATCGTTTTGTTGGGTCAGTTGATTATATTGTTATGTTAAATCATTATTTTATTACGTTAGATCAACTTATTATCATGTTAAATTATTATTTTATCAAGTCAAATCAACGTATTGTTATGTTCAATCATTATTTCGTCTTGTCAGTCTAACTTGTTGTTATGTTCATTTGATGTTTCGTTACGTCCAATTAGTATAATGTTATGTTGCATTTTATTATGTTGTAAAGTTGAAGTATTATGTTGTAATGTTGAAGTATTATGTTGTAATGTTGAAGTAGTTATTATGTTGTAATGTTGAAGTATTATGTTGTAATGTTGAAGTATTATGTTGTAATGTTGAATCGTTATGTTGATCAACGTTATGTTCTTCATTCGGAAATGATCTTCGAGTTACTTCGGTATTAACAGATTAATTTGAGACCACTCCCAATCTGCCATAAATTATTCAACACCTACCCAAGTGTTTCGGGTACCTGTTCAGATAGATTAATAGATTAATAGGCTATACCCATCATCAGAGCGACTCAAGCCCCTGATGTTTTATTATTAGGGATCAACCATTTTTTGAAGGGGAGGGGGTTGGGGGAGGGGGGTAGGATCAATTTTGGAATAAAAAGGCAGGACCAGGATTTTGACAAATTAAAAAGGCAGGATCACTGTAGGTGTGAACAAAATGAAGGACATTTGCCAATCAGGACATTTTTCGGTGTAAATGAAAATAAAAATGTGGGTCGAAATAGCATAAAAATCAAATGCTCCCTTAAGACGTATTATCTTTAATTATTTTACAACGTATGTTGAGAAACTGATACACAAAGAGTCGCACACTTAAATTGTTGGTCAATAATCTATGCTAAGTCTTTATCTCATTGTGCACAAAAATTATTTTCAATTGAGAATATGTGTTATAATTTACGTATTGGATACGTTTGAGAAAGATATACTGTTTTTATTTCGTTTTAGACGAGGTGAGGTAATTTTCAAGACTTTTGTGTTTTTTTTTATGCAATCAGCGGGGGAGGAGAGGCGTTTGAATATATAATTTGTGAAATCATTTCTTCCTAACCGTTTGTAGCAAATACTATATCGGTGGCGCTTTGTTTTTATTTTTAGGTCTGTATTTAACCAGGCGCAAGCTGGCAGCCACTTTTTTGAAATGTCTAAAAAACAAATATTTATATAAGAATATAACATTTTGAAATGCCAGCAGCCATTTAGGTAGCAGCCACATTTGAGATACATGTAAAAACCTATAAATTACGACAGACTCATTCAATCTTGAACGCCAAAACGAACATATTTAGCATTATAAAAAGTTTGTTTCTGCGTATTAGTGAATGGTAGATACCATATTAGTATTATAACCTTAGTAATTCAAATTAAACTTCTCAATAATATATATAATTTATACTTCAAATTATATATTTAAACGCCGCGACTCTTTATGTATCAGTTTCTCAACATACATTGTAAAATAATT
The DNA here is from genome assembly GCA_028015205.1 of Mytilisepta virgata. NCBI lineage: Eukaryota > Metazoa > Mollusca > Bivalvia > Mytilida > Mytilidae > Mytilisepta > Mytilisepta virgata. The sequence goes on along the minus strand of CM051517.1, from coordinate 65,963,359 downwards.
AAAGATAATACGTCTTAAGGGAGCATTTGATTTTTATGCTATTTCGACCCTCATTTTTATTTTCATTTACACCGAAAAATGTCCTGATTGGCAAATGTCCTTCATTTTGTTCACACCTACAGTGATCCTGCCTTTTTAATTTGTCAAAATCCTGGTCCTGCCTTTTTATTCCAAAATTGATCCTACCCCCCTCCCCCAACCCCCCTCCCCCTCAAAAAATGGTTGATCCCTAATAATAAAACATCAGGGGCTTGAGTCGCTCTGATGATGGGTATAGCCTATTAACCTATTAATCTATCTGAACAGGTACCCGAAACACTTGGGTAGGTGTTGAATAATTTATGGCAGATTGGGAGTGGTCTCAAATTAATCTGTTAATACCGAAGTAACTCGAAGATCATTTCCGAATGAAGAACATAACGTTGATCAATATAACGATTCAACATTACAACATAATACTCAGTCAACATTACAACATAATACTTCAACATTACAACATAATAACTACTTCAACATTACAACATAATACTTCAACATTACAACATAATAACTACTTCAACATTACAACATAATACTTCAACTTTACAACATAATAAAATGCAACATAACATTATACTAATTGGACGTAACGAAACATCAAATGAACATAACAACAAGTTAGACTGACAAGACGAAATAATGATTGAACATAACAATATGTTGATTTGACTTGATAAAATAATAATTTAACATGATAATAAGTTGATCTAACGTAATAAAATAATGATTTAAAATAACAATATAATCAACTGACCCAACAAAACGATCTTTTAACACCACAACAAATTGATTCGACTGAATGAAATAATAATTGCACATAACAAAATAGAAATTAACTCAATGAAATAATATTTGAACCTAACAACATAAGAACAAACAACACAATCAGACAATTTGACTTAATAAAACAACAAATGGACATAACAACATTATGGAAATGAACATAAGACAGCTGTGGCGTTCCATATATTTGACTTTTGGGATAATATATACAAGCAAAGAATACTTTTACTGTTACATTCGTAATTAATTCATAAAAATATTTTTGTTTAATCGAAAAGATTCTCTGATATTTTGATGATTTAATGTTAGTTACATACGTGTTTTACATGTAGGAGACAGGTGAAAGTTTTAGATTTGTTTCGGATTAGGAAAATGACAAATTTCTGGTGCGTACAGTGCGTTTTTCATGATTTATCTTCAGATATGCCTGTGACCAAACATTTTGAAACTTAAAATAATAAAGATATAGATATCATTAGAATTACACGGGCTTAACATGATTGTCAAAGATTTAGCTATGGTCAACTTTGTAGCCAAAATCGTTAATTATATCGGGAGTTGTCGGATATTAGGTTAGAGGGTTAGGGCAACATTAAAATATTTTCACCGAGCATATAGAGACACGACGTCTTTTGTGGTCTTTTTCCATCTTTTTATAGAAATATTGTGGGTTTTGTTAGATTTTTAGTCAATTTTAGGGGGCCCGCGCTGGCTGCACCCTGTCTGGATCCTCCCCTGAATTAAAATAAAAAGGCCATGTCTTCAATTTTTCTGTGTGCTGCGACAATTGAACAGGTAATAGAATTAATATATAATAACATTTTCCACACTTACATGTACAAGGCCGCTTATTAAACAATTAGACATTTTGGTTTAGAACTGACATCTTACTTCTTAATTCATGTAATTCTTTATGAAATGAAAATGCTTTTTGTTATCTCCTGTCTCAATTCTATATAAATGTATTATGCATACATACACAATTCCATTATCAGGCCTAAAACCCATTCCATTTGTCCCCCATAAAAATGTTCCTGATGATTTTAATTCGTTTAAGGCTGTCCACCATCGTTCCACACGCATCACAGTTGTACCATTTAAAAAATTAGCCTAAAATTAAAATCATTAAACAATAGAAAATGATTTCTTACAAAATTTTAAATAGTTAGTAACATTATCTTGCAGGCGTATATTTGTATACTTATTTATTTCTTTTTTGTGTCCCGTATATTTTACAAAGATAAAATATATGTAACAGATATTTCATTACGATATATTGTTTTCTTTGTTACACCGAGAATTTTCAACTAAAGTCACTTTGTTTCGGGGAGGGAGATGGGGGGGGGGGGGGGGCTCGATAGCCGTTCGTCATGACTACTAATGATTGATCACTAGCCTGTCATCACTGAGGTTGTGAGTTCGAATCTAACCTGTGGTAGGGTTTTGTTCGACTCCGATCTTAATTGACAAGGATTGCAAGTTTTCCTACCGAAAGTCAGTGATTCTCTCCGGGTAGTCCGTCTTACTCCATCAATGAAAAGTGGCCGCCGCAAAATAGCCAAATGTGCTGAAATTCTGCAACAATTGAATTGTTCTGAGGGAAACATTTGACATATCATCTCAAGAGTTTGAACAATAGAGAAGGTTCCGAGAAAACATCACACTACTGATGGTTTGTTTTGTTCCTGTATGTAAAATAATATTTATGTAGATACCTTATCTAGTTTGGAATAAAACTGTAATAATGTCGTGGATTGGCCATATTTCTGACAGTCATCCATTGCCTCTTTCCATTTTAGTTTTTGCGAGCTAAATAAGTAACAGATCCCTTTGATGTTGACCCAATTACCAACTGGACAATGATCACCAATTACTACTCCTTAAATTATAAAAAATTATCTGCTTCCATAAATGTTTTACGAATAAAATATAACATATTATGGCCATATAAAAAATTTAACAATTCTAGTTAAGGCTTCTTTTATTTTCTTCAAGCTTTAACCAGATTATTTTTTCAGCGTTGATGGTTTTGGCTTTATCGCTTTTGATCAATTTGGTATTTTGAATTTGCTCTTCGCCTTTTCGATTGTTGTTTTGGTTTACAATACATGTATTGAGCACAACTGATGAGTCGTAAATCGACGAAATGTTCACGTCTTGTGCATCAAAATTGGTATCAAAGACTTTTATTTATACCACTGATTCGATGCCACTGCTCGTGGAGACCAAGTCACCGAGGGTATCCCCAGCTCAGTTGATAGTATTTCGGTACTAGCCTGGAATTGATACATAAAATTTACTGTTAAAAAATTGTAAAGGCTAAGGAGTATCTCCCTCGTGAATAATTCTGTCCTTAGATGGTTTTGGCTTTACCCCTTTTTGTCATTTTGGTATTTTTGAATTTGCTCTTCAGCCTTTTGGATTATTGTTTTGATTTTCAACATTTTAGGCTTTGAGCATAACTTATGAATCGTTAATCGACGAAATGCGCACATCTTGTGCATCTAAATTGGTATGAAAGAATTTTATTTTGGAAATTTTTTCTCAACCGATTTGGTTTAAGAAACCTTTAATCGGGAACGATAGCACGTTTCAGCAACTTCAAGATGGAGACTACGTTTTGATAGAACTCCTTTCTTCTCATTCTTCTTGTTTACCTTCCGGTTTTTTGTTGTCTGGAACTTGTTTAAGGTTAAAGATTAACCAGTTTATTGGTTTTCAAAACCAAAAACATGCTTGAAGAAAATAAAACCTTTAATTTCAAAGATAAGTCATCGTTATAAGTCAGGAGTCCTCTATCCTAGAGCGGGTCTCACGACCGTACTGGACACAAGACTCCTGACATGTCAGAATGAAGAAAAGTACGTTAACTTTGTAAGATTTTCTCAAACCCTTTCTACTAAAGAATTATATTCATCGTCGGTAGAATTTCTGCGGCGCTAAACAAAATATTTTTCTTCCTATGGGTCTTGTAATATCTTCCAGTTTTAATTTTCAGTTGATGCTCAAGACTAAAGAGTTTCCTTATTTGATGATTTGGATGAGAAAGATAAAAAAAATTCTATTAATAAATCGTATTTATATAAACGAGTTTTGTTAAGATTTTCAGTCTTTCCGTCGCACTATTGTAAGTTTCCGGTTTTTATTTTACCTTAATTATATTAAACGAATTTAACTAGTAATTAACACACGTAACCAATTAATATCAAGATATAACTGAATATTATTAATTAATTAGTTAAAGAAATAATCTTTTTTAGTTTTAATTTGTACTTATGACCTCATTTTCCGCGTGTTATAATTTGGTATTGTTCAATTACTGATTTCTCTGTTTAACAAAAATTTTCCTGACCAATAACTTGCCGGTAAGATTTTACTATAACTGTCCCTACCCACCACTTACCCGTAAGAAACAATACTGACAGAAATGTAATCCACCCCATCTATATCTATCAAAGGACGACTGTACTTTGTACAGTATTTATCGACAAGATACGGACAGTTATTGTACAGATGTACTGTTAGGATAGTATTGTTAAAAAATACTCGGGTATCTCAAATAAAAATATGATAAACATTGTACGATAACGATCTTAGTACACTGAAAGGACCTATTTTGTCACGTTGTATCTCGTATAAAGTGTATCAGCAACGAGACTGAAGAACTATGACACGTGCAGAAAGAAGCAGACTACCAAAACAAAGACAAAAACAATTAAAAAAAGTATTTATTTTAAGGGAAACTATATGTACGGTTTTCAGAATCAAGAAAATCTCCGTTAATCGAAAATAGTCAAAACCCATTCCACTTACATGTTCATAACAACAATCAGTATCTAGTACTTTTATTTCCTAAAATTGTATAGTTTATGTTACTTTCTCTTAATATCGAGAACAGAGAACACTATAGGAGCATATGCGTTTTCTACATACTAGTATGGATCATTTAAAAAAAGTCTTTGTTTAATGGGGGCAGCCATATTGTGCTACATACTAAGGCTAGAAAAAGTTTCGTTCGGCGGAAACGGAAGTAAGGGAAATAACGTGCTTCAAATTATAATTTTTGAGTCAGAATCGTGATACCGGAAATGAGTTTCTAGAAAAGGGATATTCAGCTGTGCTCGCATCACTGGCCACGCCAACAGCATATTAGTGAGCGCTTTAGGAGCATATGCATTTTCTACATATCGGTCATTTAGAAAAGTCGTTGTTTAATGGAGGCAGCATGCTAAGGCTAGAAAAAGTTTCGTTCGCCGGAAACAGAAGTGCTTCAAATTATAATTTTAGAGTCAGAATCGTGATATCGGAAATGTGTTCCTGGAAAGGGCTATTGCTGTGCTCACATCATGGCCCACGCCAACAGCATATTAATCCTACTTTACTAAATTGAATCTGGAATCAAAGAGACCACCTTCACATTATACTGAAATACGACAACATTCCATGACAAACGCGAGATTTTAACTTTTTGAAATTGTGAATTTCCCCTTTCTTAGTAGTAACATACATGTACCCACGTCTCCAACTTATGATGTTTATACATTGTATTTCAAAGTTGATTCGTTACTATTGACTTTCTAAGAAAATGTTATGTGTTCAGTCTCCAAATATCATCACTCAAGACATTTAACGGTCGTCATCATTGATTGAATTAAATTAATTTGAAATAGAGAGAGGAATTTGAAGCAATGACTTCAAATAGTGTGTCTTTATTGCAGTTTTCTGTGTTCCATTTAGTGCTTACCTTAGAGTGTGAGCTGCTGGTTTTTGTTCACAGGCACTTGTTTCAAAAAATATATATGTCCCCCTCTTCTTCCTAGAAGAGGAGGGGGCATATATTTTTTTGAAATAAGTGCATGTGTTTTTGTTGCAGATAACACAACCCCTGGATGTCAATCACCAACCTCTTTAAAGAATTCTTTCATTGACGCTATCCGTGTCCAGTCTAAAGCATGTATTTCATTTTACGATTCCCGTATCCAATCTAAAGCATTTGTTTCATTGACTCTCCCCCTTTCCAGTCTAAAGCATGTGTTTCAATTGACGATTCCCGTGTAAAATCTGAAGCATTTGTTTCACTGATCCTTCTCGTGTCCAATCTAAAGCATATGTTTTGTTTACGCTTCATTGACGCTTCCCGGGTCAAATCTAAAGCATATGTTTCAATGACGATTCCCTTGTCCAATCTAAAGCATGTGTCTCATTGACGCTTTCCGTGTCCAATCTACAGCATGAGTCTCAGTGACGCTTCCCGTTTCCAATCTAAAGCATGTGCTTCCCGTTTCCAATCTAAAGCATGTGCCTCATTGATGCGTCCAGTGTCCAATCTAAAGCATGTGCATCATTGACGCTTTCCGTGTCCAATCTAAAGCATGAGTCTCAATGACACTTTCTGTGTCCAATCTAAAGCTTGGGTCTCACTTACGCTTCCTGTTTCCAATCTAAAGCATGTCCCTCATTGATGCTTCCTGTGTCCAATCTAAAGCATGTGCATCATTGACGCTTATCACACATCCTCACGTTTTCAAATTTGATTTGTTTACTTAGGTGTCCCTATTCCATGTCCTATCTTATTTGTTTTACTTGTGTAGTATTTGTAATTTATGTATATTTTACACGTTCTAACATGTTCAATATGTCTATGGAATTGGTTTTTTACACCCCACCCCCGACCGCTGCCTTTTTTTTTTGTGTTCTTTGGTAGGCATTTAGGTAAGTTTTATACCAAGGTTTCAAAATAAACAGTTTTTGAAATAAGAAATCATTGTTCGGGCCATCAAGTGTAAGAATATTTCGTCTTGTTAAGCCCTTGCCTATCAATGATGATCACATGACATCAATTATGTCCATGTTTAATCAAAGGAATTGATGTCTCATTGAAGTCTACCACGTGCCCTTTTGATTTTTACACCCTGATGCATGTCCCATTTTGCAACATGGTAACTTTAAAATTCTAGAAAACTTTTTTAAGACTTGAAATTTGTATTTTGCACTGAATTTTCTACGATCTACATAAATACATGTATCACAAATCACAACAATTACTTTAATACTGATTGAAATCATGAATAATTATATTCTAATACTCATGTAATAATTAATACTTAATATTTTACAGTGATCATAAAAAAAAAATACATAAACAGATCATTGAAAAATAATCCATCAAAGCTTTCTGTCTATTTTCTTTTCATTATATTCTCTTTTCCATCCACACTCCATCACTCAGAATGGACCAATCAGAAGGAAGAATTTATTTACTGACTTGAGGCAAAACTTGGAAAAATCCTTAAGCAACTGCTCCAGCACAATGTCTGACCCCTATTTTCTAATAAACCTGTTTCACTCTAGATTAGAAAGCAGCCAATTGATTTTTATGGGAGGTGGTTGGCCGGGGCTAGGAAGAAATTTGAAATTAAAAGGTAGGACCCAAATTTTTGCAAAATAAAAAGCCAGGATCATTTTAGTTGTGAAAAAAATGCAGGACCTGTGTCAATCATGAAGTTTTTTTATTTAGATGTATATAAAAATTTAGGCCACAATAACGGCCAAAAAAATCCAGGACCAAAATTTCAAAGGAAAAAAATAGGCAGGATCAAACATTTCATCTTAGCACCCCCCCCCTTTCCCCCCACATAAAAATCAAATGGCTGCTCCCATACTCATGATAGATATGTAAGCTTATTTTATCATAATTAGAACTGAGAAGAAGAAAATTATGAAAAAAATTTACACGGCAAATCTTGAGAACAGAAGAGAATTATAAATCTTCATGAGATTTCTTATGAAAAATGAAATTTTCTTCCAAGCGAAATTTCTGGCTACAAATTTGACAAGAAAAAGAAGATGCATCTTCGTGTATTTTCTTGTGCCTTTGCAATGAAGTTTTATATTTAAACTCTTTCCCACAATGAACACATGGATGAAGCACCTGAAAATGAACATTCGTGTGAACTGTAAGACTGTCTTTGTACTTGAACTTCTTCCCACATATACGACAAGGATATAAAGCTATATCTGCATGTTTACCCCTGACATGTCTCAAAAATGCACTTCTAGACGTGAAACCTTTCTTACATTCAGTACACATAAATGGAGTTTCTCCTGAGTGTATTCTAGAATGTACTTTCAGGTCATCATTCTGAGAAAAAGATTTCTCGCACACACTACACGAGTATGGTTTCTCTCCACTATGAGTTCTCATGTGACGAATCATGTCAGATTTCTGAAGAAATTCCTTCCCACATACATCACACTGGAACTTCTTAATGTCTTTATGAATAGCGGTATGTTTTGTCAAGGTTTGTCTTGTTCCAAAAGATCGTTTACAAATCTGGCACACATGAGAACGTTGCCCTGTGTGAGTTGTCATATGATTATTTAAACTACACTTCTGTGAAAAACTTTTTCCACAAATTTGACACATGTGAGGTCTGAAACCAGAATGAATTCGTTCATGTCTTATCAAGTCATATTTCTGTTTGAACCCTTTGCTACATGTAGAACACACATAAGGTCTTTCTTCAACATGAATTTTTTCATGTCTCTTCAAGTAACAAGGAAGGTTAAATGTTTTGTGACAAATTTGACACTGTAGAAGTTTGTCTCCTGTATGGTATCTGATATGTCTTTTCAGTGTGGCACTCTGGGTAAAGCATTTACCACATTCCTCACATTTAAAACATTTACCACCATTGCCATGGACTTTAATGTGTGTTTCAAGCTCTGCTTTTTTCCAAAATGAACAGCTGCAAATTCCACATACATAGTTCAGATTAACAGTTCGAAGACCTAAAAAACAAAACATATACACATTTTCAGACATTTTGTAGTTTTGGTAGAGTTTTTCACTACTTGTAAAGATTATGCAAAATTTGCAAAATTCCTATGAAGATGAGAACCATTTCTTATAAAATGGTAAAATAAACCCAAATTTGTGGAAGGAATTCTTTGCTAATTATGATAATCATTAAAACTAGAAATACTGTGAGCAAAGCTCACTACTTGATACCCCTGCCTTACATAAGATACATGAAAGGAAATGTCAATATTTTGGATAGGAAAACTCCAACAGCAGTGAGATGAATTTCATCAAATTCCATTCAGTGGTTTAGGAGGAGTTGCAGATGGCATACTGGAACCCCTATCACAATGAATGGCAAAGTCCATGTGTTGGAATGGGAAACCCCAAATGTTGGTCAGATCAAAATCTGAAATAGGAGGTGCACTACAGCATCATGTAATAAAGATCCTCTGAAAGTTTCATCAAATTCCATTCAGTGGTTTAGGAGGAGTTGCGGATGGCATCATGGTACCCCTATCACAATGAATGTCAAAGTCCATGTTTTGGTATAAGTAACCCCAAATATTCATCAGATCAAAATCTAAAATAGGAGGTGCACTATGGCATCATGTAATAAAGACCCTCTGAAAGTTTCATCAAATTCCATACAGTGGTTTAGGAGGAGTTGCGGATTGCATCATGGTACCCCCTATCACATTGAAAGTCAAAGTCCATGTTTTTCTATGAGAAACCCCAAAAATTGGTCCAAACAAATTCTAAAATAGGAGGTGCACAATGCCATCATGGGATGAAGATTCTGTGAAAGTTTCATCAAATTCCATTCAGTAGTTTAGGAGGAGTTGCGGATACAAAGGTCGGACGAACGGACGGATGGACACAACGAATACTATATACCCCACTTCTTTCAAAATCGGGGGTATAATAATTTACTTTTCTATCTCTTAAATCTATCTTCAACCAGAAATTTCACAAATGGCTAATTGAGGGCTGCAGTGACCCAGTGCTCTAGCTGGTTTGCCGAAACAACTATCAATCAAAAGTCTTTCAGCATTGTCAGGTCATGAGTTTGAATCCATCTTGTGGCAAGGTACATTTGATTCCAAACTTAATTGACAAGAATTATTGGCTTCTTTTTAAAACAGTCACTAGAGCTGAGGTCAGATGTCTCTTAATTTAAAGATTTACTGTTTAATTATTTTCATCTGTATTTCCCAGCTTTGTTTTGTATGTGTGTCAAAAACATTTGTATATATTTTTCATGACAAGTTTTTCGGGAATATCTATAAAAACTAGAAATACTGTGAGCAAAGCTCACTAATTGATACCCCCGCACCCCCTATCACAAGGAATGGCAAAGTCAATGTTTTGCTATGGAAAACCCAAAAAGTTGGTCAGATCAAAATCTAAAATAGGAGGTGCACTATGGCATCATGTGATAAAGATTCTCTGAAAGTCTCATGGAATTTCCTTTAGTGGTTTAGGAGGAGTTGCGGATGGCATACTAGTACCCCCTATCACAAGGAATGGCAAGGTCCATGTTTTTGTATGGAAAACCCAAAATCTTGGTCACATCAAAATCTAAAACAGGAGGTGCACTATAAGCATCATGTAAAAAAAGATTCTCTTAAAGTTTCATCAAATTCCATTCAGTGGTTTAGGAGGAGTTGCGGATGGCATCATGGTACCCCCTATCACATTGAAAGTCATGTTTTTCTATGGGAAACCCCAAAAATTGGTCCGATCAAATTCTAAAATAGGAGGTGCACAATGCCATCATGGAATAAAGATTCTCTGAAAGTTTCATCAAATTCCATTCAGTAGTTTAGGAGGAGTTGCAGATACAAAGGTCGGACGAATGGCATGACGGACGGATGGACGGACACAACGAATACTATATACCCAATTTTTTTCAAAAGCGGGGGTTTAGAAATGAAAATAAAAAGTTTTACACTACGTTTTGTTTCCAATAGTCCTAATGAATTTTTTCCACTGCTGAAATGTGCCAAATATTTTATGAGAGCTGATCATGAATTTCCAAATTTTGTGTACATTTCATTGATTTTCACATCATATATGACATCACCACAAACAAATGCAACATTGCAGAATATGTGCAAGTCCTGTTTCCAAATGTTAAATACATGTACATGTTGACTTTCAAGACATATTAAATTGTTATTTAAATGTACAAAATAGAAATGCAGTTTTTTTTCATCGATTTCATGTCAATCTGGCCCACGGTAATTCGGTTATTTCAATGTAATATTGGATGGAAATCTAACACTGGACATAAATTATATATAAATATTAAATTTTGATTTTTTTCATTTATTATGATTATCAGTGATTAGATTAAAAAATATTACTGGTAATCAATAAAGTAGATGACAGGAAATGAGACACAGCAATTTACACCGTTCAATATACAGATATTTGGATGTTTTGACAGCTTTTGTGATTCTATCACCACCAAGTTTTGATGATAATTTTGAAGCCAATTCACAGGTCTAGTCGAACTTGCAAAACTGAGTATACTCTCAAAAGCGAGTTTTCTTTCCCAACATTCAATGTTTTTGATGAAATCTCCAGTGCTGAGGCTGGAATAGTATTTCACCAGAGTTTTGTATATTTTGTAAATATACAAAAATCACAATAGAAATGCAAAATATTTATAAATATATCTTCAATAATTGTTATAAAATAAAAATAATAAATAAAAACCAACTAAAAAACTACATTTGTACTGAAACATTTTGAACATCTTTAGTTTCATATGCAGAAATGACTTCCAGTTATGTATTTTCTAAAAATAAACGTTAACAAATCATAAAAATTTAATCTGAATAAAACAAATTCTTTCCCTACCTTGTTCAGCAGAAATAATGTCCTTTAATGTAAAATTAAGTCACAAAAATAGATGAAATGTGTCTATCTATTCCAAAAACGTCCAAAAGATTGATCAACTTCCAGTCAACTTTGACCTTTAACTTCTCCATATTGCAAGGTAGATTTTAAATTTGCTCAGTAGAAAGGTTCAAAAAGGTATAAAGAATATATATCCTAATTTACAGGTATGATGGATCACGCATTTGCATTACAGGTGAAAGAATATACAACCAGGTGAAGAAACTCGCATTTGCAAGTAAATTGATGACGTCATACTTGGAAAAGTGAGTTTAATTTCACCGTTCAGCTAAAATCGTGTTTGCGAGTTTGACCAGACTTGATTAACTGTAACTGCAGTGCGGAGTATAAAAATGCAATTTCTACAAAAATATTATAATTAACTTTCACACATTCAATGCCCATGATGGCTATAATAGAATCCTCTCTTGGAAAATTTTGTATATATTATGAATATAATATTTGAAAATTTTGTCGTGAAGTAAATTTTTTGTCTGATTTTAACGAAATTTGCATACAAAATGTAAGTGTATAGACAAATGCATGTAACTTGTAAGATTTCAGTTGCCGAAGCACAGGGGTTCGTTACAATTGACACGGTATGTCATCGGTGACTGATCCGGCCCCGATCTATAATACCTATTATAGATCGGGGCCGGATCAGTCACCGATGACATACCGTGTCAATTGTAACGAACCCCTGTGACTGATCCGGCCCCGATCTATAATACCTATTATAGATCGGGGCCGGATCAGTCACCGATGACATACCGTGTCAATTGTAACGAACCCCTGTGGCCGAAGTATATCAGACACAAAGCATTATTCTTTAATGACAGTGGGATAAAACATTGACACAATACCAATGTGAAGGTTTTATGCTGATTTTTAAATCATATGTGAACAGATACTGGTGAATCTTACTCTGTTCATCCATGTATATGGTTCCAAAAGGAGTAATTTGAGGACGGGGAAAGAATGTATGTTTATAGATGTGGCTAAAAAGTGTAACATGATTCCGTATATGAAACATATTTCCGTGCACAGTATGACCACATTTATATGAAATATCTAGTTAAGAATAAGACGAAGGGAGGGTGGCGTTTTAGTTTTTTATTGTTTTACTGATTAGCTAAATGATGTATTCAAATAATCTTACCTGCATTTTTGTATAAGAAAATTCTTGAAAATTAAATAAAAAGGATTAATTGTTTTAAATTTTGCAACAGGTTATATTTGTATATTCTACTTTGGTCACTTTACGCTTAATTGAAGCTTTTACAGTCTCTAGATGCTTGTTTAAAAATATTATATAACATGTCAGTCCAAAATTGAAAAAAAGAATTAAATAACCCGCCATTGACGCGTCGCGAATTGACGAAATATAAACAATCTTGTATATCAAAAGTGATCATATCATATCATATAAAAAAAGGACTTACAAGATTTAATTGATAAGGCCACGAAAAATTGAAAATCTTCAGTTCTTTGAAATTCGCCGCTCCAATTTTTGGACTATGTAAATTTTGAGATTTTTTTACCGCTTTCTTTTGCAAAAATGCTGAAAATTCGCCCGAAATTCTTCACTTTTCAAGAAATTAAAAATATGAAAATTGTTCGACCACTCCCAAAATTTTATAAAAATTGGATTTTTTCCATTTTTCTCAAAATTTAGTTAAAAAATGTGTGTCGCACGTGAATTTGATCTTCGCCCGAAAAAACTGAATAGTTCTCCAGAAAGAAAATTAAAATTCGCTTGCTCGCATCTATTTTTGCCATCCAAAAATCTAAAGAACTAAAAATAAATTTGGTGTCGCCTAATTTAAACAATTTTTTAAAACAGTGTCCCGGAGAGAAGTTTTGCATTATTTGTATAAAAAAAGTCAAAACTTTCCACTGATAAGGAACAATATTTATCTTTAAATGATTTATTTATAAGATTTTTTTTTTTTTACAAAAATCCCCATCAGTGACCATGATCTTGAAATTGAGAGAATACCACGCCGGAGAAGAAAGTTTATGCAACATGTGCAAAGTTATTGAGGACGAGAACCATTTCCTATTAAATTGTAAAATAAACCAAAATTTGCAGAAGGACCTCTTAGCTAACTGTTTTGTCACTTAATTAATAATCCTTACTTTAAGGATTACCTACATTTCATATGCCCCAGTGAACATAAGATTAAAGAGAACACAAACACACCAACTTCTGCTTCATATCTAGATTTTGTACTTGTACGATAAATTATTAATGGGCGATTGAAATCAAAACTGTATGACAAATGTGCTGACTTTAATTTTCCGATTGTGAACTTCCCCTTTCTTTGCAGTAACATACCAATGTCTCCGTCCCTATTTCACAGTTGTCATCATGAATTGATTTGCCGATACGAAGATTCTATCTCGCATATGAGACTAAACATCTTCAGTTAGATTTCACGTCCTTCTGGAATTGACACCTCACCAGAGCAAACTCAACGCTTGGCTTTTACTCACTGACAATGTGACAAACGCCGTTAATGTAGCAGGACATGCTTACCCTTCCGCAGCACTTGATGTCACTCCCGGTTTTTAATGGGGGTTTACATGGTTAGTGCTTTAGTTTCTGTGCTGTTTTGTTCTAGTTTTGTTTAGTTTATTATACGTTTTTCATTCTTTTAGTTATACATGTATCCTTGTGGCGTTTGTTTCTTGTGTTCCATTCTCCTGACTTTGTCTTTTCCTTGGAGTTCGAATTTGTGGACTTTTCCCAAGGTTTAGTCGCTTCGGTATTCTTTTGCTGACATTTAGATATTCATTTAAATAATTTTAATTTTTAAAAATTTGGATCAAGATGAAAAATTGTCTTATCTCTTAAATCCATCTTCAACCAGACATGTAAATCTAAACATGTACTCATTCATCATTTCGTTCGTTTATGTGTTTGTATACCTTGTTTTGAATTTGTGTCACAGACATTGTACGTATGTTTCATAACAATAAAGTTATTATCCCACAGTTTGCTCGTTGACAATATTATATTCCAAGGCTATATGCAGCATTATCAATCTTCACGTGAAAAAGGTTGTCACATACATACATTTCTATGAATAGTTAATAGATACTTCGCATATTCAGCTGGCCATGAACTTTGAAGCCATGTCCTTCAGACAAAAAGGTGTCATCATGTAGACATACAGAAAAGAATCGGCTTCAAACGGATACTTGGGACCGTCTTGAACTTTCTGTGAGGGGGCGGGGGGGGGGGGGGGGGGGGATTTTCTCCGTTTGACTGTCTCGCTGTGAGTTTAATTAGATCAAAACAGCAATAGTTCGTTTGCTTGGAGTTTTGTCACGTATGTGTAGACAATTGTCATGTTGTCCAAGAATCCATTCATCTTTCTTGCAAGTCTCAGGATTTTCCATTCAACGTCATGGCAATGATCTCGGTAAGGGGACGACCATTTGATATTCTGGGAGGGGGGGGGGGGGGCAGGAGGATTTGTTTTGGATGGGTTATTTATTTTTGTGGAAAATAAAGACAGATTATTTATTTTCACAATTATATTTATAATATTTGAAAATACACAATTTTTAAATTCATGTTTTTATTATTAAATAAATAACATAGTCAAGGTTGTATCTGTTCGGAATTTTGGCTGTTCCACCGTGCAGTCTCAGTCCCTGTCCAGCACTGTGGTATTCTTTAAGACCATCATAAAGATACTATTTGTTATTGTATTTGATGGAAGCACAAAAATGGCCACCATTGCCATAAATCTGTGCACCCAGTTCATAACTGCAAACTGAAGAAACTGAATTGTACGTGCAAATAGAAATATGCAATGTTTATAATGCATGCTTGTACATTCATGCTGTATTGTGCATTGCTCTGTTTAAAGTAAAGGAGAAGGGAAAATCAGGGGCTGTTTCCAGGATATTTGAAAGGGGAGGGGTATAACAAAACTGTGGCCGAGCGGAGCGAGGCGAAAATTTTTTTGGACTTTTTTTTGCTAAAAAATATATAATAATTGTGAAATGCACTAATGTAACGGTTCCTGACTTGGAGCATGTATATTTTATAGTTAAAGTATCAGGGTTTGATATTTTTTATGCCGAATTCTCTCCATTAATTGTCTATGGTATATTAAAATGATTGGATGGATCTTAACAGCAGTAGACCAATAACGAGAAATTCCAAATTCTAGGGTATAAGGCGTTACTTAACATTTCAATAGTCTTTTAAAGAAATCAGATTATGTGTTTAATTAATGAATATGATAAATTGCCATATTCAATACAATATAAGCAGATTACGATAGTTTTTTTTTAAAAGGTGGGGGGCGTACGCCCATTACGCCCTCACCTAGGCCCGCCCATGAAAATGGAATGCAGATATATATTTCTGAAGTTTAAGTTAAATATACCAGTATGTTGCATATATATATATATATACACCAGTATAATAAGTTTATACTTACATTTTATAAATTCAATGAGATGAAATACATTATGTACCATTTAATCGAAATTAATCATCATCCTCTGGAAGTGAATCTTCTGAATTCAAAACTGCATATATTGCATACGTACAAAAAACAATATAGGTTAAAATGGGAAAAGGTATTAAAGTGAGGTAAATGTTCATGAGACAATATACCTCAAGTGAAATGAAACCAATTTTCTAACATTTCATAAACATTAATATTTATATATGGTGTAGTTTATATATTATTAAAAGATTTGGGAAGTTTTTCTCGAAAAAAATATGAAAAAAGACGAATTTTGGTAGAATCTGGTGCCATCTTATGCTTTAAAACATGCATTTATAAACTGGTTTAAAAGACCTGCCGAGTTATTTATTTTCAATTCATTGTATGTGAGGTTATTTATTTTCAAACTACCACAGAACAAACCATTCATTTTTGTTATTATCAAGGCTGAGTTATTTATTTTCAAAATCCTCCTGGCCCCCACCAGAATATCAAATGGTCGTCCCCTAATCATCGGCAAACTTCGGAAACACAATATGCCCTACTTATTTTCAAAGACGCCATGTACATGGTGTACAAACAACGAAGTGTGTTTCAACTTGAGAAAGATATACTAGTATCTATACAATTCCAGACTTAAAACTTTAGTTCAAGCTATTTTCGGTCAAAAAGAAATATAATTCAAGGTCAATATTTATTATACTGCGTACACCTTAAATATAAAGCAACTGGTTACGTAGTAGCTTGTCTTCGACTAGTATTGCTTTATGACATAATGTGTGGTTGCTTTTCTGCTTATCTATTTATACTATCATATTACAGTGTTTGGTGGCTTAAAACACGCTCGTCTATTCACGTTATCAGACCTTATCACAGTAAAGTTTTAATTGCTAGTCTTTTCATTCAATCATAATACCGGGTATAGTGTTTGGATGATTAAAACCTTGATTAATCTTGTTACCAAATGACAGTTTTTGTTGCTTACACGCTTGCCAGTTCAAGTTACCGTAATTACAAAACATGTCTAATTACTTGAAATCTTTTTTATTCATGTTACCAAGTACTCTTTTGATTATAAAATTGTCTATTCCTGTTATCATAGTTAGTACAGTGTTTGGTTTCTTATAAATGTATAAATGTATAAATGTTTGCAGTGGTTGGTTACTTACACGCTTTTCTATAGTTATCGCAGTACAGTGTTTGGTGGCTTAGGGATGAGATCAAAACTTCAATGTAGGATAAAAAACTTAATTCACATAATTTTTTTCACTGACCACCCCCCCCCCCCCCTCCACCTCTTAACTTAATTTGGGAAAAATTGATTGACCAATATGAGCATATGCTTTGAGAGTATACTTTTTGTATCATGGGTCCTGTTTTTCCTCAACAATGTATGTTTGTTCTGTATATTGACTTGGACATCAATTGAATCCGTATATTTCAATCTGAAAATCGATGTCGGATAACAAAACTTGCACCGATTTTTACCCCACACCCCCAAACTATTTGAATCAAGTTTTTTATCCTACATTGAACTTTTGATCTCGTCCATTATGTGCATGTCTATTCATATCAACACAGTGCAGTTTTTCTACACGCTTTTCTTTTCATACTATCACAATACAGTGTCTGGTTTATAAGGCTTGTTACCAAAGTATAGTATTCGTTGTCTATTCCTGTTCACCAAAGTACAATGTTTGGTTTTTTAAACGGGTATTTAGTCAAGTGACCAAAGTACAGTGTGTGGTTGCCTAAACGCGTATATTGTGTCAAGTGACCAAATTACAAACGCGTATTTAGTCAAGTAACCAAAGTAAAGTGTTTGGTTGCCTAAACGCCTATTTAGTCAAGTTACCAAAGTAAAGTGTTTGGTTGCTTCCACATGTGTTTTGTCTTTGGTTGCCTTAACTCTTTTGGTGCCTTTCTGCACTAACAGCCTGTATAATCCCTTTAAGGGAATACAACACAGTAAGGTTCCTCTACTCATTTTTTGTTGACATTTTACCATATTGTAAATTCGAATGTATACTTGTCATATATGTAAAGAAAAATACACCTTAATGACTCAGATTTTAAGATATTTGACACTGATTTAGGTATTTTTTAACCAAAAACCCTTTATTTTTCCTTTTCAAAACTTTCACTAAACACTGAATAACCACACCTTACTCCAGTTTATTCCGGTGTTAATAAACAACGATGACCGGAGGCCTTACTTTAAAAGCGAATTTCACTTGACCCTATTTTACATTTATTTCATGTAAACTTCTCAATCTAAGTGAGAGAATTGTAGCTACATGTAAATATTGAAAGCTATGTTAGGCCAATTTCTACATCTGCAAGAGGTTCTGCTTACCTTAAAAACCTGTTGCTGTGTACAATCTTTTCGAATGCAATGGCGTCCAGCAAAAGGTTATTTTATATAAATTTTAGATTAACTGAAAGATAAGAAAATACTGACTGTCTAGCTATATATAGTTCAACTGGCGACTATCACAACAGCAACACCAAGTGTGTTATATTTTCACTATTAGGTTAAAATTATATATTTATATGCTAGTTAATGATTCACACTGACAAATAATTGATTGAAACTTCTCTAAGACCTTCATTTTATATAAAAAAAATCTTCTTGTTTTAATGTTCTCATTTATCACAGCCTTTTAATCTACAAAAAAGCTTGTTACGGTCGAAAATAATTTTCAGCAATGTCATTTTCGACAAGTTAAATGCAGTGAAATATCTTTTTTATATAAAATAATTTTCTTTGTATGGATATCGCCCAATTAAAATGAACTCAGATGTCATGTTTGATCGTGATCGCTGTATTCAGTGTGGATTTCTGTATCCCACTACATCAAGTATTCTCGTAAAAAAGCGTCTGTAAAGCAAAAGCCGTCAACAGACACATATGGTATCCCATGAGAGGTAGTTCAACGAACTATGATGTCAGCGAAAATTGGCTCTTTTCTTAGATGCTAACTTGGAGACAGAATTTGTAATTTCAAAGAATTGGAATATAAGCTGCTTAACTTAATCTACGGCTTATTGTACTAGAATTGCAGAAACTTTCATCAAGCACTGATATGAGTTAAAATAAAACCAAACCAATTTTTCCCTTCCTTGTCTGTCATGTCTGTGCAAAGTTTATTGTCTAAAATTATCCTTATAGACAATCGTCTTATAATGCAGTAATGATAAGGACCAAATATGTCAAGCAGACTTACTGTATAATCAATTATAGTTAATATATTGGTAATCAGAGACGTCTGAAGAGTTATAAGTACATTAAAGTATCAAACGAAGAACATAGCCACTAGTAAAATCTTTGTCAAAACAATAATTTAGACGAATATTGCAAGGCCTAAATTTCTTTACTTAATGGACAAAAATACTATGATAGCTTATATTACTAACCACTTGGTATTGCTACGGAAGCAAGGACGGAATTTGAAAAAAACACGACTCAAAGAATGTGAAGGATTAAAAACGGGATTGTATATTACCGGGAAGCAACATCCTTGAGTTTTTCCACAAATGCTACGTTCTAAGAATTCTGATTGGGCAATATTTCAACAGGATAAGTTGAGGGAAATCCTTTTATGAAACCCAGACCAAAACTTATGAAACCCAAGTTTAGTTAAGTTTTATTTATGAGATTGTAGACAGAAAAGAAATAAAATGTTAACCAAGGTTTCATTCTACAATCCACCCGTTTCCAATATAACATTTTTTCACCGTCCTTAAATTATTTCCTAATTGAAAACGCATCATGTATCCGCATATATCTTGACGCCAACTTGCTACAAAACTGCTCATGTATATAAAACTCACATCGGTTTTTTTTTTCACAGTGATGAATAATTAAAATTAAAAACAACTGTAAAACACAGGCTGTCAACTATGTCAGACTCTATGTCAACCAGGTTGGCAACTATATGTATGTCAGACTATGTCACCCAGGCTGTCACCTGTCAGAATCTATGTCAACCCATGCTGTCAACTATGTCAGACTATGTCAACCAGGCTGTCAACTATGTCAGACTCTATGTCAATCATGCTGCCAACTATGTCAGACTCTAAGTCAACCTGGCTTGGGTTTGCTAAACGATTTGGTTATGTTGTTTCATTCGCACTCCGATTGTTTGGAGCTATAAGATACCTCCTATTTTGAAAGCAAGTAAAACGTCTGACGGTCTCCTTGTTTTTGACATTTATATCAGAACACAGGTGTTCATTTGGTGATAGCCAAGGGTACAACCATTTTATTTTTATTGTGGGTAGGATTTTTTACATAATGTGGTAGAATAAAAGAGTAACTTATTTTTAAAAAAAACTTTTGTATTACATGTAACCAATTATATAACCATCGTCGAGATTGGTAAAATATATCACATTTGTTAAGGATGCTCGCTGGTCATATTTTGGTCTTTTTGTCAGATTTTCGGAATCCTCGGGTTTTATCCATTTCTTAATGATAAAATGTTTTGCCCATGAACCCCCACCTTTCTTTAATATTTCAGTCATATATACCTTAAAATGGTATTTGACAAAATTTTATGAAATCCTTTTTATTTTTTCATACATTTTTGAGAGACTGAAGTTGCCAATGCAAAGACAATGAAAAATCCAGAGAAAACCTATTTTCTGCAAATTTTCAAGGCCTTATAACTCTAAAATGAGCACATGAACCTATATTTATTTTTGCTTATTTGTTTACTATTCATATGCTCTCTCAAACTAAAACACCAATTTCAAATCCTATTTATTTCCTATTAGACCAGCGATTATCCTTAAGGTACAAACGTTAATCGTCGTCTCAGACTAAAAGAATTTACAAAAATATATTAGTCCTTGGTGACTATAAGATTGAAGACGGTCTTTTTCACACTATTTGTTGAATTAATATCAAATTATTTGGAAGGATTCTATACACAATAACTTTATAGGAATGACCAGTAGCTTACATAAAATTTATGAAAATATTTATAATTTATTCATTTAATTTTTTACTGACACGATTTTCCAATAATCTTAACTTGTTAAAATCGAAAAAAGAGAAAATATTTAACACGCCTGCTTATCTCTCTCGTGCGTTATAATAGATCATGTTAAATTTTATTCGAAACTTTAAGAATATATTCCAATTGCATATTAAGTCCTTTGTGTTTGTATTCAGTTAATTACGTACGAGTATATCTAAAAAACAAAATCCGCTCTGGACTATTTCAATCTCTTTCATAGTAAATATTTGATCGAAACAGAATTTGCAACCATCATTCTGTGTACCTAAATGAGGTAATAAACACACTTCGAGCGGGAACTTTTTCATCAAATCACATTCTCAAAATTTCGACATTACTCAGCATGTTGGAATTTACAAAACTTTAACCGTAATGAAATGAATTGTTATGATGTGGAAAGATAAGTAGGTGTATTCAAGTTATTGGAGAAATTTCAAAATAAGGTGTTTATGTGCAATATTGCAGTTTTGTCGCAATCATGACCCTTGTGACCTTTCCTACTTATATTTGAATGTAAAGTTTGTATATCCTTCTATATAATGACGATTATTCTGTTGATGCAATGCTTCTTGTCATATGTCTGATCTCATTAATCGAACCAGTAATTTTTGGAGTGATAGCGACGTAATTTTATGTAATTGGAAGGTCGCTGTTAATTTAAGGAAATTCTTCTGTAAATTGTAATCAGTAGATACTTTGGCCGATTTAAAATAATAGTTTAAAATGTACTTTAACGAAATCGAAACTTTAAAGCGGGCACCTGAATCATATATTTAGAATTATCTTTTATTTTGGCAAAGGAAGGCTAAAATAAGGCAAGCCGTTTTAATATTTATTCTAACTTCAAGATATCCCATATAATATATACAATATATCATATAATATATAAGATATCTTATATAACCCAGTTTTTATAAGATATCTAATAAAGTTTATAAGATATTTTATAAATATTTTTATATAAGATATCTTATATACTTTATAAGATATTTCATATACTTTATAAGATATTTCATATATTTTATAAGATATCTTATATAGTTTATAAGATATCTCATATAATTTATAAGATATCTTATAAACTATATGAGATATCTTATAAAGTTTATTAGATATCTTGAAGTCAGAATAAATAGTAAAACGGCGTGCCATACTGAAACGCTTTTAGTATTTCAATAAAAATGGTACTTACGTCCAAAAATACTTTTAAAATAACGAGTTAGGATAATTCTTTTCAATTTTTTGACCGATATTTTATTTCGATGAATTTGAAATAAATAGTAGTCTATCAGAGATATACTAAAATTTGTTTTGCTTATATAAATTCTACGCAGAAAAAAATTTGTTGTACATTACATAGATTTACGACCCGTCAGTTGTTATCAAGTCCTGAAATGTTGAAAACCAAAAACACAATAATCCGGAACGTCCAAGAGCAAAAATGGCTGAAATTACCAAAAAGTTAATTTGTTTGTTTAGTTGGGATTTTACGCCGTTTTCGGCGCATTTGGCTATTTCGCGGCGGCCAGTTTTTACCCGGAGAGAACCACCGACCTTCGGTAGGAAAATTGGCAATCCTTGTCAATTAAGATCGGAGTCGAACGCCCCCTCCCCCCTCCCACAAGTGCGATTCGAACTCGTAACCTCAGCATTGGCACCAAAAAGTTAAAGCCATCTAAAACTAAATTTTATTGTCAAATGTTAGACTTCAGATTTCCATTCTTACATGTTATAATAAACAAAAATCTCGCGCAAATGACGTCTACACTTTATTTGATACACCCATGACTTCAGAAATTATCATTCCTGTCGTAAAAAGATGCTTAGATTTTTTTAACAGGGATCAATTATTGAGATCGCTTAAAAAGTTACGGTCGATATAACGAATAAGTCCCAACATCAAAAATGAAATTTGAAATCTCTTGTAAGTTAAATTACTGATTTGTTAGTTCTATCGGACAGAACAGCGGGTGCTTTATACGGAGCAGGAATTGCTTAGAAAATTCGTTTCAATCTTTGTTTTTTTTTACAGAAATTAGATTTTTAGATTTTTTGTTTCCTGTTTTTTTTTGTTTTTTTTTATGTGTCTTGTTTCAGGTATTTGTTTTGTCTCATTATTTACGTATTCTGATTACTATCTTTCATGTATTTTAGTCAATTTTTGATGGATGGATGGATGAATTGTTGTTTAACGTCCAGTGGCAACCAGGTGCATATCAGGACGATAACATGTTGATATGATAATGAATATGATCCCTGCTTTGTACTAGACCGACACGCTAAATCGGATTTTTAATTTTTAAAGGGGGGTATATCTCTGTGCAGGGTCAAGTCAGTCTCATATCTTGATTCTTAAAAATAGTACTCCATATCTACTTTATTAAATCTATCAAAACAATACTACTAAAATATCAAAATCATGATTTCAGATCTTATAAATTTCATCTCTTAAGAACATTTACCTTGATAATTATGAGTCCTACGCTAAACGAACTTGCTAATTATACTATCTGCTGGCATTTTAAACCAACGTTAAGCCTATTCAAATAAATTTACTAAACATCCAAATTAGTCATGCTTCTGATGTTAATATTGCATTTATAAAAACACTTACTTAGAATTATGACTCATAAGCCTTACGAACATGTAATTTATTTTTACCTCTTGCCATTTTAACATTACATTACTTTAAAGTCCCTATATTAATGCTTATATATAAACTCACGACTTGTTGTATATACACTAATTATTATGGTGGAGGACAGTGTTCATTCATATTTTACAGTGGATTTATTGTGTTTTAATGTACAGACGTTGTTGTTGTTATAACTTATCGGTCTCATCCGAGTGCTCCTAAACGGGAGGGAATTACGAAAGAAGAAGAAGAAGAAGCTAGCTCACGAGGTAACTGTCCGCAGGAAGAGATATCACCTCACTCGGACACATTATACTGATTCCGAGCCGACCAGTCTTTGCTCTTACTCTTAGATGCCGCGTGCTTGGCGGAGAAGCAGCAAATACCAATTTTAATGTCTTTGGTTTGACCCGGCCGGGGATCGAACCCGCGACCTTCCGCACTCGGGGCGAGCACGCTACCACGAGACCACCGAGGCGGTCGTCAATTTTTGATGTTCTGATGATAAATACATGAATTTTGATAATATGGATGGATGAATTGTTGTTTAGCGTTCAGTGTAATTGTGATAATATAAATTTAGCATAAAATGTTTTCTCTGATACATACCAATGTTGATGCACACGATATGCTAATTTGTACGATATTAGTTGTGCTCAAGGAAGAAAGTGTTGAAAAGCCAAATCAACGGACTTTAATGACAAACAAGGAAATATTAAAACAAGTAAGAATTAAAAATGAAATATTTATAAATGAGTGGTCATAATTAAAGAAAGTTCAAATGTTCTATTAAAAATTGCATAGTAAGATATACGGTTGACCGAAAAGCATTAAAAAAATTAATTTTCCTCTACATTTTATTGGGGCGAGAATTTCATGGCATGTAAATAACCCGTAAGACTATAAAAGGCCAAATTAATGGGAAGACATTCTGGATCTGATTTCGCCACATTTTACACTCGCGAAAATGACTTTATTTAAATTATCCTTTATGCACGGTTCTTTAAAACAAAGCAGTATGCGTTTTATTTACTTTGACTATCAAATCGATCTGTTTTCGTGAAATAAATGCGTAATTGGAAGTAAATTACATTGTCGTTTCCATGTCTTTGTAAGGTTTCTGCAAAGAGCATTGTTAATATTACTAAAATTTATTTGATTTCAAAATTACATTGAATATTCACAATCAGCGGTATATTTGACGACTTTTCATAGCAAACAATTTGGTACAGCAATATATCTACAAAACGTTCTAAATAAAATAAAACTGTTGTGAAATTGATTTCAAATTGTCTTTCACCATTGAAATAACCATGACAACAATGACTGAATTTCTTTTTTAATTTTTATCTACTGTACTAAATCTTAATTTATTTTCCGTGTATATTTGGCACGAGTTTGAATAAGTGGCAACACACAGCATTTAATTGTTAGTTCTTAGAAGTTTTCTTTGACTGCAGACGTGTCTATCCGTGACTTACAGTGTATTAAATTGCTAGGAAATGTCATTCAGAAGTCATATATCAGGAAAACATTTTAATTTATTTTTTCTAATTTTTTTTCCTTTATAGTTTTGATTGTTTTCCTCCAGCGTTTAACCACATATCCGGTGTTAAGGTTGTTCAGATCTTGTAAATCATTGAAAGCACGCCAAACACAGATTTGCTTCCAGTAAAGCCAAAACTGTTTGCTTTCAGTGGTTTTACAAATCATTAAAACCTCGCTATAATACAAATATACTCCTTTTAAACATAATCATTTGCTTTCAGTAGTTTAAAATGTCTTAACCATAGTTTGCACTGTTTTGGTTAGATGTTTGTCTTATTTGTATTCCAATTTTTCCTGCTCCTTTAAGTCGTTAGGATTCTTTACGTATTCTTTTAATGTTTTGTTATGGATAGCAATTTATCAATATCTTGACATGAGCAACAAGGAGGTATTCTTACAAGAGACAGGTACTACATACCATTTGGACCATGTAAAATTAACCTAGGGTTTTTTCTTTTTCCTTTTTTAATGATGCGGTCCAAGCTGATCATTTCTATTTGTGTGATTTGTGTTTATGTTGTTTGCTTGTTTTCGTTCTTCTTCATCCCAGTTTTCTTTGTCTATGTATTTATGATTTTTGGATGGCCGTTCGGATTTTCCTCACCATGAATTTTGCTCCGAGTTCTACAAAATTCTTTCATCTTCTCAAAGTTAAATTTACCTCGGTGTGTTTATGCTTTTTGTTTGTTTCTTGTAATTTAATTCCTCTTTAAATTCAGTTTTCTTTCTTTTTTATTTCCAGTGTTTATCTACTACAGCTACAGTGTGGGGTAAAACGTATATGGAGTGAAATTACAAAGCACAAAATCACAAATATGTAACTAAACAAGCTTCCACACCATGCCGCATGCCCTGGATGGCCCTAGAGTACTTCTGACCCAGAGGTACAATGTCATGTCAGAATATCAACAAGTATTTCTTGCTGCGTTGAAGACACGTTGGTAGCCTTGAGCTGTTTTCTGCTCTTTTGTCGGGTTGTTGTCTCTTTGACACATTCCCCGTTTCCATTCTCTATTCTAAACTAAAAAGGTAACCGAAATAAAGACATTCATGACCATCCTTTCCTGTCTTGGGAGAGCCGCACAAAGAAAATAAACTGGAATGTAGCTATTAAACTATAAAGCCCTATGTGTATCATCTCTTTCGTAGTTGTTTCGGCACTAATACAAGTTTTAGATACACCCATCGTGCATAGCTGTGTCCTTAGATGGTTTTGGCTTTACAGCTTTTGGTCATTTTGACATTTTTGAATTCTGATTTATTTTATATTAAAAGCTCGAAACTTTACTGCAATTCTGTACAATTTAAATAAAAGTACCACTGGGTCAGAAGTACTCGAGGGCCAATCACCACTGAAGACCATGTTGTAAGCTCTGGGTATTTGTTTAGTTATATAATTGGTGATTCTTGTGCTTTGCAACTTGACTCCATATCCGTTGTACTTCACATTGTCGAAGATTAATCCAGAAATGCATATTCCACCCATCAGATTTAATATCCGAGATAATTTTTGTTTAATTTTCTTTAAATGTTCCTAAATTTGTAACGATGTTTACTTAGTATTTTTTGCTTGTTGGTAATCATACTCTATTGGTTTTATAGTGTGTTTTATACACCAGAGTGTCAGGATAGATAAGAGGGAGGTTTGTGTACCCAAAAAAACCAGTTTAACCCCAACACTGTTCAATGTCTGTATCACGTATGACTATCTTGACTCCCAGTTTGTTTATGTTTGTGTTTTGTGCTCTTTCATGTTTGTTTTTGTCCGGATTTTTGTCTGCTGGGTTGCTTTAATTGATTGGTATGTCATTGTTGGCCTTTCCTGTTATCAATTTCCCGTCAATTTTATTGATGAAGTAATAAGTTCAATACACAATGATATGCACTTTGAATAAGGATAAAAATTTGCATTTTTTTTTAATTTAAAAAAATTAACTGAAAGAAATTTTCGCCAGGTTTATCATCTTTATATCAATTGTCTATATATTTATTATTAATAATCAACTGTTATCATAATTAAAAATCTACATCAACTTGTGTTTCGTTAGAGGATGGAATGTCAAGAAAGACAGATGATATTTAAATAGACCAATCTCTTAATCTAATTCAAATTACAACAGGTTTAGATAACTAATAAAGATACAATTTCAAATTGAAATTTGCAGTCATTGAATCTTTGAATATGTTGGAATAATTTGAAGATTTCTAATTACAAAAGATTCTTATTATTTATAGTAAATAATCGGAAGTTTTATTTCCGATTTTAGACTCCAATAGACCTCTCCCGTCAATTGTGTTGGATTGATTTTTATAGAATATCGAATTGAATCAGGGTTGTCTTTGCAATATTAACTCTAGCAAAATAATTTAGACAGACCTTTGATTTACAATATTTAATAGTTAGAGAAAACATGTAAAATGAAACAGTCTTACACTTTATGAACTTTATGAACTTAACGTTTAAGAGATGAAACTTCCCTCTGGGGAAAACAACTTTTGTCTGCAATAAAATGACAGCAATGTATATGTATGATATAATATAACTAAATATAGGCAAATCCACGAAATGTCTTCGAACTTGATCTTCTGGAATCTGAATATGAAGAAATGGTGCGACTTGAATTACCAAACCGGCGATTACTTCTAAGACGAAATCCATTAGAATCTATTTCATCTATTTCTATGTCAGGACCAGCAGCAATCGACTTGAAGCATGGTAATCTTTTTGAAATAACCGTCCTGAACGCTGGATTCATCCAACAATATAGAAATGGATTAATACACGAAGTACTGATCGCTATCCAATGACACACAAAAAATGTTTTGCTATCATGATGAAACACTTTGGTGTTGGGATGAAAATCTACCAGTATCTGATAAAGATTCAATGGCATCCAACAAACAGCAAATACGGCTACCACAGCAACCAATAATTTTATGCTCTTTCTTTTAGCTTGAATTTGCATCAGCCTTTGGTTTTCAGTGACGACGCCAAGATGTGTCCTTATCCAAAGTTTATGTACAATCCTACCATATGTAAAAGTTATAACAAGCAGAGGGATAAAGTATTGCACAAGTATTGTCGCTATTGTCAGATACTGTTCCCACTTATTACTTGGATCTGGAAAAGATGAGCGACAACGTTTTTCACGATATAGATACATATTAACTTCTCTCACATTGGTGTACATCCCAAATGGTAATGCAAAACAAATAGCGAGAAGCCATATAAACGCTAAAACAAATAATCCACGTTTCCTGGTCATCCTGGGATGAAGCGGATACAATAATACCCTTTGTCTATCTAAAGCAATTGCAGTTAACGTAAAAGTTGATACGTACACAGAAACCATCAAGGAAAAATTGAGGAGATGACAAAGAAACGAACCTAATGTCCATTCACTCATCAGGTTTCTGGCTATATTCAATGGAACATTTAAGAATGCCAGTAGTAAATCTGATACGGCCATATTAGCGATGAATAAGTTGGTAACCGTATGCATGTGTCTATTTTTTAGTATAACATAACATACAAATATGTTGGCAAATATTGAAACGATGACCAATATACCAAAGGTCGGGATAAGAACTATAGCTTTGTCCATATCAAACTGGACATGATAGCTGTCAAGGTCATATGAGGTGTTGTTTTCCTCATGCACGTGCTGTAAAATATGCTCGATATCTGTTTGGTTGGTTCCGTTCTTGTTTTTGAAAAGTTCCTTGACCTGAGTCAGAATATCCTTCATTATGTCGAAAAAGGATGCGCTTTATCAATGCTGAAAATATAAAATATTAGTGCAGCTATACATAGAATATGATAATAAATTTTAAATATTTGTCTTTTAATAAACACATTCATATCTTCATGTTAACATTCTATCTTTTTCCCTTTCAACATTATTGCGTCTTCATAGAAAAACACCAAAAAAGACAACCAGACAATAATCGTATTCTCTCTGTCTCTATCTGTCTGTCTCTCCCCATCTTTCTCTCTCAAAATAATATAAGATTTAAAATCTATATTGTATATGTACTGTGATATTTAGTTATGTGTTTTATTCCAATTTGCCATTAGTTGAACAGAGGAGGAAAGAGAATCTAGTCCAGATCTTAAACTTCAGATTTCTGTTTACACTATACTTAATCTTGCACAGACCACAACAGACCACTAACATCCGTTCCGTCTCTATTTATTGATGACAATATATGCGATTGAAATCAAAGTCTGTGACAATCATGATTTAACTTTTCAATAGTGAACTTTCTGTTTCGCTGTAGAAACAAATCAATGTGTCCAGACTGCTTAGTCTACACAGTAAATTTGTTATGCATTTTATATAATAACCCGAAATTAATGTTACAAAAATGTTAAACTTTTTGAAAACCAAGGAAATATCTGTCATCGTGCATGGCTCTTTCATAAGATGGTTTTGGCTTTACCATTTTTTGGTCACTTTGGCTTTTTTGTTTAATTTGCTCTTCATTGTGTTGGATTTTTTGGTTTTCAACATTCTGGCCTTCAACACAACTTATGAGTCTGAAATGAAATGTGCACCTTTTGTGCATCAAAACTGGTATCATAGAATTTTCTCAGGATAGGGAAAGTACTGTAATGTCACGTGAACATTTGAGGGTTTACTTGCAGGTTTTATGCTTATCGTCCCTTCAAAATTTCGTGATATGATTGACCGATAGAAAGGACCTAAAACTTTAATCGTTACTAAAAGGGATTTTATCACTTGCACTGTGATGTTTGTGAAATATGCGTTTGTGTTATGCGTTAAGTTATTTCCGGTTTTGCTATAGATTTTGTGTTTTTTAACATGTTCTGTCTGCTAAATGCGTTACTATATTGTGTTCGTTACTTCGTTTTAATCTTTTATTCTGGTTTTGATTAAATGAAATTTGGTATTAATCTTATTGCTTTGATTTTCTTCTTTTGATGTTAATAACTTTCTTTTAACAGTGGAACAGAAAATACATTGTATGGGATAAGTTATATTTATAGCATAGTGTTCCGAGTTAGACAAATAAACTTTCGAACGTGAAGCGTGAGAAGTTTATTTGGCTAACGAGGAAGGCGTTGCTATAAATGATTTGTGACATGAATGACCCGCCCATTATTTCTTCATTAACCAAATGAGAACGAACATTTATAAATTGAAAATACGAGTCCGTGCAGGAAAAAATCATCGTTTGGCGGGAAAATATCCTAAACCGCAGTGTCTAAATATTTTAGAAAGCATGGTAGACGTATTCCCTCTTCCAGATTGGCTAGAAATCGAAGGCGATGATTGATGATTTAGTTCTCTCTCAGGTGTGTATTTTTTTTATAAAATAAGATTGATTTGTGCTTATCATCTTTTTTTTTTTTTTTTTTTTTGGGGGGGGGGGGGGGGCTTTTAATCGGAAATTGGTAAATATTCACTGTGATGGTTGATTTTAGTATACATTTCAATTATGTCGATCATCTGAATTACATGCCCTTTATGGGCCCTGTATTTTTTGAAATACAAATATTTTATTCTATTAAAACGAATTTTCAAAATATTTTTTACTGTTTTGCAGGTTCTTCAAGATGTCGAGGAAGATATATCATTAGCAGACGCCTCGGCAATAATAGAGGAGAATATTAGACTGTCGCAAATTCAAACGCATCAAAATATTGAACCATTTTATGACATGAGTGTTTCACAAGCTGTGGATTATTACGATTTAGGCACGTTTGACATGGGAGATTTCCAATTATTAACCGACTTCAAAAATGAGAATGTCGAACCGGAGCGTTTCACCGCACCCGTTTCTGATGAGAATATAGAAAAGCTGATATCGTCTCAAACAAACGCTAACACCAAAAAGAATATAAAGTGGTCTATTGGTGTTTTTAATGAAAGGAGAAACGCAAGATCTAAACACGGCGATAATATTGCTGACATACACATGCTTGAAGCTGCCGAAATGAACTACTGGCTACAAAGTTTCGTGATTGAAGTGCGCAACAGGAAAGGCGAGGAATATCCCCCAAAATCACTCTATAGCATAATATGTGGATTATTGCGCTATTGTAAGGATATGAACATGAATGATAAGAACTTTCTGGATGAGAAAGACTTGCGATTTGTTCTGTTTCAAAAGTGACAGAAGTTATATTTGTTTTTTTTTTTCGGCTATTTCTTGAAATTTAGGAGTGGATATTATATTTTTTTGTTCTCTTTCCTGACGGAGAAAACCTGCAGAGATTTCCGTTTAAATTTGTAATTTTTATTTGAAACCCAATAAAATTGACATTTATATGTGTGCTTTTTTGTAGGCGTAATCTTTTCCTAAGGAGGCGGAGCTTACCCATGCAATATTGGTTTTAGTGTTGTTGGTTATTTCATGGCTGTTTTCTCATTGAGTTATATAGGCCCATGTGACCTTTCATGCAATATTATTTGGTTGCTTCAATTTAGAGCATACATTATAGTACGTGCTTGTCGTCTCTATTTTATTCCATAAAAAGATCAAAGGAAAAAAGAAGATTCATGTTACAACTATGCGTGTCACACTATACTGGTTTATCGTGATATTGTTATCCGTGAGAAGGTACGATGCAACATTTTATTGAAAGCCAGTGCTTTCTACTACGATGAAAACTCAGGATAAGCACGACTTGTACACTTAAAATGACATCGTTTGGTGCATATGTCTTATCCCATCATTTTTTATGCTATGAAGATGAAAAAAGCATTCCTCACCTGCTTATTGCCTTTTTTGCTGTATCATTATGAAAACGTTTTTGGGGACAAGCAGCTTCACATAACTAAATTTAAATCGAAGCATCGCTTCCAAAAATTGCAGGTAATCACTAGGGATGGGTATTACTTGATGGCCTAGAAAAGTAATATATGGAATTTCTTGTTTTTCTTATATTATTCAAAGTTGGGTTACTAAAAATACTGTTTTGGTCCATACAGCCTACTTTTAACAGTACAATTTTGGGGTTTTTATTTCTTATATATATCAGATGTAGGAAAAGGCGACACGTATCGATAACAAGCAGGTGAGTCGTGGTATTTCATCTTCAAAGTCAAAACACTATTTTTTGGCTTGATCCTTTTGATCAATTTTGCATTTTTGAATCTGTTCTTCAACTTTTTGAATTATTGTTTTGGTTTTCAACATTTTAGGCCTTGAGCACAAATACATTAGGTCATCAAAACTGATATTAAAGTTTTGATTTAAATAAAGATTCATGTTCTCGAAGTTAGCAGTTATATACAATATATGTATACCAAGCATTTGGACTTCTTTTGAACTGAGTTTTACTGTGCTTATCGCTGTGTGTTTTTTTATTCTACATTGGCTAGAGATGTAGGGGGAGGGGTTGAAATCTCACAAAACATGTTTAATCCTGCCGCATTTTTGCGCCTGTCCCAAGTCAGAAACCTCTAGCCTTTGTTAGTCTTGTGTGTTTTTTTAATTTTCGTTCATTTGTAAGTTTCGGAGTTTGGTGTGGCGTCCATTTCGCTGAACTAGTATACATTATTGTTTAGGGGTCAGCTGAAGCCCGTCCCTCCAGGTGCGCGATTTTCTCGCTTCGTTGAACACCCATTGGTGGCCTTGGGCTGTTTTCCTCCCTTTGGTCGGGTTGTTGTCTCTTTGACACATTCCCCGTTTCCATTCTCTATTCTATTACTCTCAGAATTCCCATGAAAATATATGAAATGTAAATGTTGATTGTTCATTTATTCAAGAGAATTTCACATAAATAAATTGCATGCTGAGATTTCAAATAAATATTTAAATTGGAATCTCTTCAGACGTCTACACATAATATTTCCGTTTTGATCAATTCAACTTTCTTTTCAATTACTATGCAAAAGTGCAAATGTGCAGAAAATTTCTAAATACTCACACACAAAGGACAGTAATGGGGTAAGGAAGATGAGATATATATCTAAGGAGAAAAAAAACGCTACCAATTATACAGACAAACTCGGGAAGACAAATAAACAACCATTAACACTGAAAACTAAAAAAAAAACAATGAACAACACGAACTCCTATAAAAACCATGAGTGAACTCAGGTGCTCCGTAAGGGTAAGCAGTTCCTGAATGAAGTGAAGTAAACGGTAAATGTCAATGAAATAACAACCAAGAAACAGAATAAAAAAGTACAGTCTTCAACACGGGCCAGATGACCGAACCGACCAGCTCTCAATGTTCCGCAATATAATAATTTCTTTAATACAATTTTTTATTCACAAGATGTGCTTTATCGACTCTTCAGTTGTGCTCAATGCCTAAAAAGTCGAAAACCAAAACAATAATCCAAAAAGATGAAGACAAAATGACAAAATGACCAAAAGGGTTAGGCCAAAACTATCTAAGGACAGAACTATGTACGAGGGAGATACTCCATAGTTTTCACAATATTTAACTTTTTGTAACAGCAAATTAAGGATGATTAATGGTCTAATAGGAGATAAATAGGATTTGAAATAGGTGTTTTAGTTTGAGAGAACATATGAATAGTAAACAAATAAGCAAGAAAAAAATACGGGTTCATGTGCTCATTTTAGAGCTATACGGCCTTGAAAATTTGCAGGAAATGGGTTTTCTCTGGATTTTTCATTGTCTTTGCATTGACAACTTCAGTCTCTCAAAGATGTATGAAATAATAAAAAGGATTTCATAAAATTTTGTTAAATACCATTCATTGATTGAATTATAAAAGAAAAAGTGGGGGTTCATGAGCAAACAATTTCATGTTTAAAAATGGATAAAAACCGAGGATTCCGAAAATCTGACAAAAAGACCAAAACATGACCAGCGAGCATCCCTAAAGTATCAATTTCGAGCTATAAAAGCTTTGTAAAAAAATTGAATAAAACCACATGTAGTCGGAAATAGAATACACTCCAAATTACAGAAAAGACACAAAGAAACACATAACCAATGAAAAAGTTTCTTGATATGGGACAGACACATATAAATATAAGGGGATTAACAAGTTCACCTAGGACAAAACACTCCCCCTTTGCACATGTGACAGTAGTACGATAAAAAAAAAGAATAAAATGAGGAATAAAGTAAAAATTAGTTAAGATCAGCACTAATTCAATTAGTTTTGAAACTTTTAATTGCCTTTAGTTTATTTTGCCTACACAATACAGCGAAACAACAGATAAAAAGTCTTTGAAAAGTAAATCATTTCCTTGGAATTTCTTAACCAGTAATAAACTAATAATCTATACCCTAGTGACCTTTTTCCAAAGCTAAAAGATTCATCAGTAAATAGTATGCTTTATAGCTTGTAATTTAGGTGTTAATTGTTTAAGTATTTAGTAATGGCTTCTGTCTGAAAGATAAGGGATGACATCAAAAGATCGATGTAGGATAAAAAGTTCATTTAACAGACATGTAGGTTGGGATGAGGGTGTTAGGGGGGGGGCAAAGTTTTGTTATCCTACTTTTGAAAGACTTTTTATCTGTTGTTTCGCTGTATTGTGTAGGCAAAATAAACTAAAGGCAATTAAAAGTTTCAGAACTAATTGAATTAGTGCTGATCTTAACAAATTTTTACTTTATTCCTCATTTTATTCTTTTTTTATCGTACAACTGTCATCGGTTTTTGAAATTTAACTTGTCAAATATTATTCAGGTATACTTAGGGAGCAACAATTTGATTTTTATGGGGGGGGGGGGGGGGGGCTAGGGTGAAATGTTTTATCCTGCCTATTTTTTGGTCCTGGATTTTTATTTCCATTTAAACCGAAGAATTTCCTCATTGACACAGGTAATGCATTTTTTCCACACCTTAAGTGATCCTGGCTTTTTATTTTGCTAAAATCCTGGTCTGGCTTTTAATTTCAAATTTGATCATATGTTCTAAATGAAAGCCAAAAAAAATTTAATAATCGTTGATGTACATTTTTTTATAACTCCAATACATGTATTTTCAAAATTAGATAATTAGATGAATGAATGAGGAACCAGAGTGAGTTATCTTTTCATAACCAATGTAGGTAAGGGAGATAATAAATTTGTCTCCCTTTTAGCCTGAGAACAAAAGGGAGAGAATTTAATTATCTCCCTTACCTACATTGGTTAGGAAAAGATAACTCACTCTGGTTCCTCATTAGATAATTATACCCTCTAAACATTTCTCAACAGCTGTTTTTTTTTTAATAATTTCATTAATATAAATCAATAGCAGATAAATGTTATGAGCATTCATTTCAAATAATAAGTTAAATGGCAAAAACAACAGTAGAGGAAAACTTCAAAAACAATCACCTTTCATCTTTTGTTTTCCAATATTTTGCCTTCTCTTTTAATATTTTAAACAATACTTATTTTATTGTGGTTTCTTTGGCTTTAACATACACATGCTCAGCCGAAATTTAGCCAAAATATTCCAGGCCAAAAATATTTAAAAAAAATAGTTGGCCATTTGATTTTTATGGGGGGGGGGCATGAAAGTAATATAGCGGGGATGATAGTGTAGTAAGTAGTGACTCACACTACATCGCATATTTTTCTGAGGGAAAATTTAATCTTTACGAGGGGCAAGGAAGTGATCGTCCATCTTTGAAACATTTTTCGCATCAATTATGCTTTTTTCGGCGTGCAAGTGCGCCCAACTTTTCTAATTAAAATATTCTACTATAATTTGATTTCGAGTGATTTTCAATTTTTGCTTTTCTTAACCACATTTATATGCCTGCTTTTTTAACCAGATTTTGGATC
This sequence comes from Mytilisepta virgata, assembly GCA_028015205.1. Classification (NCBI taxonomy): domain Eukaryota; kingdom Metazoa; phylum Mollusca; class Bivalvia; order Mytilida; family Mytilidae; genus Mytilisepta; species Mytilisepta virgata. The sequence goes on along the minus strand of CM051517.1, from coordinate 65,927,412 downwards.
CACCGATTTTTCTAATTCCTTCCTTCCCGCATAGAAAACAAATGATTGCTCCCTAAAATTGAATGATTACTAAGTACACATTATTACACTAATGTATAATTAGTAATCTATAAAATAGTGGAACAAACACCCAATAAATTGACGATAATTCCGAAGGGTTGGACATATACTACTAAGCCAAAGTCTATAATAGCTGCAAGTCCCAATATTTTCATTTTCCTCTTTTTTTTCCTTTTATAAAAAATTGTGTTATCAGAGAATGCAAGTTAAATCTACAAAACATTTTACTGACAACTACTGGTGGAAGCAGTTTAAATCGTGTAGTCCGTCCGTCCCATTATGGGTATATAGTTATAAAACTCCTCCTACAGTTTTAATCCTAGGATTTTTTAACTTTTCTGTCTGTTTGTAAATATACCGAAGGTGTGCATGTGGTCAGGGTTTTGATTTTTATTAATATTTGCTCTTTTGGAAGATAGTTGAACTTTGTCATTTTTTTTTTTTTTGGAGTATTTACTTGCATAAGAGGAGTGTTGTTTCCGGAAAACTCCACCTACTTACTTCTCTGATCATAAAATTGTTAGCATTGTCAAATATTAAACCTTGTGAGTAAAAGTTAGTTTTAAATTTATCTTAAAAATAGATATCATACAATGCTGATGAAGGAGCTACCATTTGATCTGAACCTTTGAACTATGTGGTCCCATGCTCAAATTTGAGTATTTTAAAATAACACTTTGCATCTGCGGGGGCATCAATTGTGTCTCTCTCCCAGACAAAATAATATCTCAAAGAAAGTCCTACATTGACTTTGTTATAATACAGTTACATCAGAGTGGAGTGCGGGGACATCACTTTGTCTAATTTTTTAGTTACACCTTATATCTTTGAGTAAACAGATCAACAAAATAAATATACTGATATCGTACATTCCCAGTTACATAAACAATTAAACCCCCAACTCAGAAAAAGATTACAATTCGCAACAGACTTTTGTGTATTTAGAATTCCAGTGCGTGAAAAGAAAGCTACTTCAACGACCGTAAGGCAACGAAGAATAATTTTAATTTGGGAATTACAGATGTCTTATGCTTTGTATTATTTGACTTGGTTTATTGACAGGAAACAACAGACGTAAATGTCTTCAGATTCATAAAGGTGATGGATGTTTATTTTCTCTGCAGGAACGAACGATTTCCATTGAAATTCTATTTTCATGGTCTTAATTTTTAAAATGTTAGTTGAATTCTAAATTTCCTTTATGATGTTGATTTAAATTAAAAACTGCTTGACTACAGACTTATATGTCAACAAAAAGAAACTGACGTCAGAAGACACAGCAGGATGAGACAATCAACGGTTTATCTTTTCTGAAGGAACGGCATATTATTGTAACCATGTCTCAGAGAATGAACATAGAATATTAACTGTAACTGTCAATATCCTGTCATAGACAGTGCATTTTTTCTATCCTGCGCATTGACTCTAAAACATTTAAGATAAAACTTTCTCTTTTCCTCAAGTCTAGACTGATAAAACATAAAAGCATACAAAAAAATCAAGTTCTAAAATTGAAACGAACTAATTGCAAGAAAATACAAAAATGAATTCGATAAAAGTTCTTTTATGGGTTTTTGTCATGGTGAAAGCTGAACCATTCTTGGAATGTCTCAGAACTAAGGGTTTTACACCAGAAAATTCTCAGACCCTGCCTGATTTACTGACTCCTCCAGTGCAAAGGGCAATTTACAGCCATGACATACATGCATATGTATCCCACTGCAATTTATTAAAACATTATCTATTTTCAGTTTTTTATTTAAATATTGCCATAAAATAGCGGCCAATACGAAAACAGTGCAGCAGAAAATAAAGACATTCCCTTAGGGAGCAATTAACCATTTGACTTTTAGGATCAAATTTGTGTAATAAAAAGGTAGGACTAGGTTTGGCAAAATAAAAAGTCAGAATCACTTTTGGTCTGAAAAAAAAGCAGGACCTGTGTCAATCAGGAAATGTTTTCGCTTAAATGAAAATAAAATTTAAGCCACAATAGCAGCCGAAAAAAAATCCTGGACCAAAACATCGACGAAAAAAATAAGCAGGATCAAACATTTGATCCTAGCCCCCATAAAAATCAACTGGTTGCTCCCTTAATGAAAAAAACACAACTAAAAAAGCAAAATATGGAAAAGACAAATATCGTGTCATCTGTACAAATATATTACCAGCTATAGCTTGCAATGCTATAAATCTTCACCGGATACATTAGCGCATGTCAATTAAAGTGAAATATATGGTTGTTTACAAATTACTACCTTCCTTAGCGATCAAGAAAATTTCCAAATGATTTCACATTTAAACATTTTTAGAATAGAATATAAAGTGAAATGGTTAAAACTGGTGACTTGTGAAATAATGGTTATCTTTGTGCAAGTTTGTTCAAGAACGAAGGGGATTTAAAAAAAAATGTGATTTATCATTCTATAAAAATGGCTTCCGGAATTATACATCGTTTAAAACGCAATAAGGAAATACAGCGGCCTGTTAAGCAAAATACATGAAGGAACGTTTAATCGCTACAGAGTAATTAATTAGAATAATAAACAAAGCCTTGTAGTCTCATTATGTCTCTCCCCTTTCCAGGGTGAAGACGTATTGTTTTTTTCCTGTCCGTCAGTCTGTTCGTATGTCACAAAAGTTTGTGAACACAAAATATCCTAAAGTTTACAGCGGAATAGAATAAAACTTCACTAGGTGTTATAGTGCACGAAATAATTTTTTGGGGAATCGGATTGGTTTTTGGGGTTTCCCGTACCAAAACATGGACTGAAATATTTATCTCGTACAGTTCAGACTTGAATGGAACAAAACATGTCAGAATTAATGCATACCAGGTGTAGTTATGCAAAACATTAAACATTTTTGGATTGAACTGATTTCTGGGGTTTCCCTTACCAAAACATGGACTTCAAATGCCATTTTTGCATATGGAGGATTTTGTGAACACAGAATCTGCAACTCTGAGTTCAGACTGAAATGGAACGAAATTGGACAGAATTTATGCATACCTGCAGCAGTTGTGCACTTCGTAATTTTATTTTTGGTTCGGATTGATTTTCTTTTTTCCCGTACCGAAAAATGGACTTCGATATTTTTGCATATGGGGAAGTTTGTGCAAGACATAAAGGTTTTGCCTATTGGATTGATTTTGGGGGTTTCCTAGACCAGAACATGAACTTTGCTATTACTATATATGGGGAAGTTTGTGAACACAGAAAGTTTACATTGAAGTGGAATGAAATAAATTTCATCACCCTTTGATGTATTCTACTGTATGCATATTTCTTCCATTTGATGACGGGAGGGAAGGGGGGCATGTGTTTTTGCGTCAAAAACAAACTTTAATTAATAATTGTTTGTGGACTATTTGCAACAGATATATAACAGATTTTTGGGTCCTAATGTACAGTAGTTGGCCATAATTATTTTATCACTTCATTTTTTCTCATTGCTTTCTAAAAATTCACATTTTTTTTTTCAAAAAATTACTGTGATGTTGTTTCTCATCCGATTTTTACGAAATTTTCAACAAAAGACCGAGAAATATCTGAAGATTAATTGTTTATTATAAATAGTTTTGCAATTTAGAATTTCAAAGTTACAATCATTTGATTTCAAATAAAAAATTTGGCGTCATAAATTGAATATATAGGGAAAATATGACGTCATATCTTTTGTTAAAAGATTTCAGACTGTAAAACCGCTTCCGGTGCGGGATTTTCTCGCTGCGTTGAAGATCCATTGGTAGCCTTGAGCTGTTTTCTGCTCTTTGGTCGGGTTGTTGTCTCTTTGGCACATTCCAGCTCCGTTTCCATTCTCTATTCTAAAGAATTAAATTTCTAGTTTTTTTTCTTTATCGTAGTGAAAATTTCATTAAAATTGATAAAAAAAATCAATTCACAAAAGTTTTTTTGAAAAAAATTAAATTTACATAGAAATCAACGGGAAAAAATGAAGTGATGAAATAATTATGGCTAACTACTGTACACGTAAAATACACCAACAACGTCAATTCACGATTGCTTCAAAATATACTGATTTTACCACGGGTGGGACCGTTATGCCAAATATTTTTAACAGTACAAGAACCTTGTATTACAGTGCGGATGTTTTGATATTGATCCTGTACTGTGTCCAGGTTCATCCGTTCTGGGTCGGGTATATGTTTATTGGCCGTAGGCAAAGCCGAGGTCTGTTTTCCTGTGTTAAACATGCGTGTATTAATGACCAGTTGTAGAAATATATAATCTGGACAGTTTTCATTGTATTTCAAAATATTGGTTAATAAATACTTTTACAAACTTTGTAAAATAAATGTAAAATTTTGTGACAGCTAAAGAGTATCTCCCTCGTAGCTCTGTCAACAGATAATATTGGCTTTTTCCTTTTTGGTCGTTTTGGTATTTGTGAATTGCTATTAAGGTATCCGGACCATAATAGATAATGATAAAAAATTGTATCTCTTTTTGACCCTGAATGGCGGAACCAAACAATTTAAAGCTGGAATTTTGTATATATATTTTTCTCAAGTTGAAACACACTTTGTTGCTTATATGCAGAGTCTGTAAAAATTAGTTAGTTATATTAGAATTTCCGAAGTTTGCCGATAATTACCGAGGTCATTTCAATTGCGTTGTATGGAACATCCGGGAACTTAAATAATCACGTGGTCATTTATGGTCCGGATACCTTAAACTTATTGGATCGCTGTTTTGGTTTTCAACATTTTTGGCCTTTAGCACACATCTTGTGCATCAAAATGGTATCAGACTTTTTTATTAGCATAAAATATTTCAGTATGATCTTTTAAAGCTAGCGTGTTATATAATTCGTCTCTTTTCAGATAACGAAAATTTTATTACATTTAATGGTCCTACAAATAGCAGTATTGCTTTGCTACCACTCTCGTCACGTACATCCGAGGATTTTGTCAAGAATTTATTCAACATATCCTTTCTTATCCATTATGAAAATTAAAAAAAAAGAAATCATGTAATTTAAACACATTTTTAAGAAACGTTTTAAAGCTTTTGTAACTACATTTAGGTCTGATTTAACATAAAAACTTCTTTTTTCTTAAATGATGTTATTTCCAATTGTAAAATCAGTTTAAACGTTTTATTTTTTTTAAATGAAGATAGTTTCTGGTTTTTCTCAATTTTATAATCAAGTAATGCAGAACCGTTTGCCATGATATAAATATAAGTAAAGTCAAGAAACACCAAAGGGATATTCGAAGGAGGGGGAAATCGAAACAACTGAAAGACTCCGGAAACGAAGACAAGACCAAAACAATACACGCACAACAATTAAAAACTAAAAACATATGAACCGGCAACATGGACCGTACCTAAAAACCGGTGGTAGACTCAGGTGCTCCGGAAGAGTAAGCAGTCTCTGCTTCCTGCAGGACACCCGCTATGCTGCACATGTCAAATCCGGTATGAGGAAGGAATAACATCAATGGAACAGGTCCATTTTCATTTGGGAAACGTTTTTTTTGATATCTTTCGTCCATAAAACTTTAATAAGGATGACTCCAACTTAGGAGTAAATGGTTCTTTGCAAATTCGGATTTTAATGTCTTGACGTATATATATTTTTATTTGCATTATAAAACCAGGTTAATTAGGCAAAAAAATAACAAACAAAACTGGGGACTTTTATTATAGCGTCCAACTTCTATTTCTATAGAATGGTCACTCATTGTAGGTTAAAAATAAATTTAGTACAAATATTTAATAAGCCTTCTGTACATGAAAAAAAAACAAAAACATTGACTGGCTGGTTGTTTTTTTATTTTGTTTTTGTTTTTCTTTTGTAGAGGGGGGGGGGGGGGGGGTACGCAATTTCATTGCCTTTTAATTAGTTAAAGAAGCTGGGATACGTGTACTTGGAGCGTACCATTGACCTTCGAGAGAAAAACTTGCAATTCTGGTCAGTTTAAGTCGAGCAGAAAAACACCCAGTGTAATAACAAACGATGCCAGAAGAGTTGATACAATTCTTTTATACCAATTTTAATGCACAAGATGTGCACATTTCGTCGATTTACGACTCACAAGTTGTGCTCAACCTAAAATGTTGAAAAACTAAAACAACAATCCAAAAAGTTGAAGAACAAATTAAAAAAAAAACCAAAATGACCAAAACCTGTAAAGCCAAAACAATCTAAGGGCAGAGCTATGCATAAGGGAGATACTCCTTACTTTCCACAAGTTTAACTATTTTGTAACATTAAATTTTAAGTATCAAATTCGGGCTAGTATCGAAATACTAACTACTGAGCTGGAGGTACCCTCGGGGACCTGGACTCCACCAACAGTGGCATCGATTCAGTGGTTAAAATAGTTCTTTGATACCAATTTGTATAGCTAATGTCGATATCGACCAACGAGTATCCTTGTAAAATGTTACGTGTAAAATGAAATTTTCCCTGTCGCTATTTATTTTGTCTTTTGAAAATTGCTTTATTATTTTTTAAAATAAAACCTTAAAAACTTTAAACTCCAATATCACATAAGATATCTACAATATTTATACATTATAAATAAGTCTATTGCTTCTCATTTCTCTAGACTTATAACTTTCAAGTTCATCTCAATAGTACACCGTAATAGTCTTAAAATTGAATTTGTAACCAGCTTAAAATTTAGACAAAAGAACAGTGTTAAATTTGAACATATCATAAAACAATAAAATACAAGAAATGTAAATGGAATTGGTTTCTTTGTAACCTGTTATGGATGTTGCTACTTATTCTTTTTTGATCCTTTGATCCATATCCTATTGTTTTATAAATAAGTAAAGTCAAGAAATACCAAAGGGATATTCGAATGAGGCAAAAATGGAAAAAAAACTCACAAACTCCGGAGAACAACGAAGACAAGACCAAAACAATACATGCACTACAATAAAAAAAACTAAAAACATATGAACATGGACACCACCAAAAAACCGGGGGGTAGACTCAGGTGCTTCGGAAGAGTAAGCAGTTTCTGCTTCCTGCAGGACATCCGCCAGGCTGCCCATGTCAAATACGATATGAGGAAGGGATAAAATCAATGGAACTGGTCCATTTTCATTTGGGAAACGTGTTTGTTTTTTTTCATACATGTCAACCAAGTGAAGATGACGCCCATAAAACTTTAATAAGGATGACTTCAGCTTAGGAGCAACGTACCCCTCTCTGAGCAACCTTTCTGTGCCGAGCTCTGTCCAGGAAGTCAATGTATATGTCACAAGCTCTGGAATAACGTATGAGTTGTAAAATATATACTCCATACGCCGGCGCTTCTGGAATATTGCCGTTCAAAAATGGGAAGTTGACGATTGGAAAGTCAAAGTCATCCGGTTTGTCGTAAAGTTTTGTATTCAACCTTCCTCTGGTGTTAATTTCGAAGTGAAGGTCAAGATAATATGCAGACTTGGCAGTGTCTGTGGTATCCTTAATTTCGAGCTCATTGGGATAGATGAGTTGTAAGAAATTCCCAAAACGTGAATTGTTGAGTGATAAAACATTATCTATGAAGCGAAAGTTGAAATTAAAGGTACAGGCTAACTTCTGTTTTTCCTCAAGAAGCCCGCCAAGGAAGTCTGCCTCATATGAGTAAAGGAACAAGTCGGCCAAGAGTGCCGCACAATTAGTACACATAGGAATGCCAATTTTCTGTTGGAAAACACGTCCACCAAATTGAACAAATATGTTGTCGATCAAAAATTCAATCATCAGGACTTCGTCCTCTATATATTTTATGTTAGATTTAGAGTGGTTTTTAACAAATGATTTATCGCTACCAATGACAATGTATGTTTATCTGCTGTTGCCATTCTTATTTTGAAAGCATCGATGGATTTGATCTTTCAACTTCTCCTTCAGTTGTGAATGAGGAATGGTGGTATAGAGGGTAGAGAAATCAAAAGTTTTTATGTTGTTACAGACTGAAATGGACCAAGATCGTAAAATATCCTTTAAGTCTTTAATTCATAAATTATGCATGTTGCGAAACAGCGTATACAACATTATACATAGAATATAAATGAAATTGTTGAGCCATTAAAGGGGCATAGAACGACTAAAACCAGAAAAGATAAGAGCCTAACAGAATTAAACGCAAACAATTAGCAATAATTTATTTATAAAACAATAGGATATGGATCCAAGGATCAAAAAAAGAAACATTAGCAATATCCACATACTGTAAATTCAGAAATTATTGCGTGCATTTATTATTGCAATTTTGTCATTTTAGACCAAAATTCGATTTTAATTTTTGCGATATTGAGAAAAATCCCGCTTCATTTATATAAAAAATTCCACAATGCGACTTTAACTATTGCGATTACAACCCTGTCGCATTTTTCGCAATAATAAAAACATCGCAATAATTTCCGAATTTACAGTAACTAGTTAAAAAGAAGAATTCTAGCGCGCGGTCTATATTGTGACAATACACTATTGTTCTAGAAATTGTCGAAACGAAAATAGTTGAAAACAACAGCGTTACGTCACAGCAAACTGTGTCCGGTGGAATCTTTTTTGTCAAGAATATTTCTTACGAATATTTACGATGTTTCTGTTTTAATTCTTCAAAGGACAAGAGGCGTTAAGGCTCGTGTTTTGCCTAAAATATGGCCAAAAATAAAACCCACAGCCATCAGAAAGATGTACTTGTAAAAATAACCTTTTAAAAGTACCTACTTTGCCAAGAAATAAAGAAAACTCCATATTTCTTACATTATTATGTAAATTAACCATCACCAAAATGACGCAGTTTTATAAAAATCTCTAATTTTTTTATGATTTTGGCCAATTTTTACATAAACTTTGCAACAGGAGATTGCCTCCGCATGCACGCAACAACTTTATATTTAAGTTAAATATGAATTCGGATAGTATACATCTCTTATAGAAATATTTTTTTGATTCTCGAATGTGCACAATGTTTTCTCAAGCAAAATGTGCATGGAAAACTGCTAAAAAATCAGCTATTTTCAAGATATTTGGTCAATGAAGCAATATTATGAAATCACTCTGACGTCACAATGCTAGAAATTAGGCTCATTTAGGTTATTTGTCAAGCATATTATATATTTTTACCAACCCCAGGCACATTTTGAATCCATTCCTCTTATGTTCATATTTGTAGGCCAAAAATGGGCCTTAACACACATATTCCTTTCAACATAGTGATTGTTACTTACAAAAAAACTTTTGTTACAGATAATACGAAAATTCCTTGATGCCATTTAAGATACAAATAAGATACACAGTTTACATTCCGTCAACCTACGATACCTCAGTTGTGGCCAAGGGCAAGTTGCAAAATGTTGAAAACCGAAACAGCAACCCAAACGTCGAAGAGCAAACCCAATCGCTAAATTGACCTAAGGCCAAAACAAAATATACGTCTGTTTAAGGTTACACTGTGACAAAATATAGGGTATGTAGGTAGGAAAATCATTTCATTTGCATGTACCGGTCCAATCCCTGCGCTAAATACTGCCCAGTGCCTAAACACAACTGACGAGTCGCAAATCAACAAAGTGTGCACAACTTGTCCATCAAAATTTGTATCAGAGAATTACGCCTATTAAAAAGATCTTGTTAATACGGAAAACAACAAACATTTCAACTCTTTTGATGAATATACTGCTTTTGAATTCTCCAGTAATCATTCCTTAATTATTTAGTAATAACAGAATGTCTGTGTAGGCGTTTCTCTTGATTTTGTTGACATTATACAAAATAAAATTACATGCTGTAAGAACAATAAGGTTTCAAAATTAGTCTACAGTATAAATAAGTACTGGTAAACATAATCTTGAAATCTTCAAGAAAATAACAAAATATATTTATATAAATTTATAAAACTAGATCAGTCTGAAACAGAATATTATCTTAATCATTTTAAATTTTGAGGTACGCAATTTGTTCACAAAATTTAGGATCAGTGATCATACACTACTAATAGAAATCGGCAGATACAAAAAAAAGTAACAAGGGAAGAAAGATTATGTATTTATTGTAAAAATGAAATTGATGACGAATTTCAAATTTCTTTCTGTCCTGCGATTTAACCCAGGATCTACGTGCAAAATTGTTCAATTATTTTAATACAGTAGAAAACTGTTTCAATAATGTTGAGAAACTTAAAAGGCTTCTGAATCCGTCAACACCAAGTGTTATTAAAACAGTTACATCCTTTATAAAACAGCCATTAGAACTGAGGAGAGAGCATTATCATAACAATTAAATGTTTGTATATCTTCTTTATTGTCACATGTGTGTCGTATGTTGTATTGTGTACACTGTATGTTTATATCCCTAATAGGATTGTGTTTTGCATTAATAAAGTTAGATAATAAGGCTAGATATTACTCTTTTATGTTTGTATTTGCTTTGTATTTGTCATACAATTGGTATTCTGTTGTTTTTTTCGTACTATTTGTATTATGTTGTATTTGTCATACGATTTGTATTCTATTGTATTTTTCCTACCATTTGTATTCTATTGCATTTATCGTACGATTTTGTCATTCGTGAAATATGAGTAAGTCTCGTCCTTTTTCTTAAAAATTCATCGGTAGATACCAAGACCTTATATACAAACATTCAGGTTCGGTTCACAAATCATACAGGATGGCCTTGAGTTAAAGATTCTGGTAACTTTATGACTACTGGATTTTCACGACTTGTCAGTTTTTTATTCATTTACTGCTCCCCTCGTTTTTTTTATCAATACGGAACTATGAACAAGTGGGAGGTTTGACTAGCCGTAAAATCTGGTTGAACCCACCATTTTCTTTGGAAAATGCCTGTACCAAGTCAGGATTATGAGAGTTGTTTTCCAGTTGTTCCGCTGGTTGATACGGTTGAGCTTCTTTTCGGTTTTGTCGGTGTTTGTAGACTTTCCCCTATTGAATGCACCTTGGAGTACGGTACCTTTGTTATGATCTTTATTTACACATGACACACGAAACCATATACAGCGGGACCTCGGTGGCCGAGTGGTCTAGATAGTTCGTCATGACTACTAGTGATCACTAGCCTGTCAACGATGAGATTGTGAGTTCAAATCTCACCTGTGGCGGGTTGTGTTCGACTCCGATCTTAATTGATAAGAATTGTCAATTTTCCTACCGAAGGTCGTGGTTCTCTCCGGGTACTCCGGCTTCCACCACCAAAAAAAAAAAAAACTGGCCGCCGCGAAATAGCCAAATGTGCTGAAAACGGCGTAAAACCCCAACTAAACAAACAAACAAACAAACCATATACAGCTAGCTTCATGTATGTTCAATTTGTATCTTCAAATGCATTTCTCATGTTTGACATTTTTTAATGTGTAACATAGAACATTAATTTTATGTATATACTCTTTTTATTACATACTGTTATAGCTTAAGGCTTTCGTTTAATTTTTAGAGAATTACACATTTTAAAATTGCAAATTATGTCTTCATGAGTTTTTTTTTTACTATATAATGTCATAGCTTTAGAATAACAATCCAAAGATACTAATATTAGATATAGTAAATTTATACTATGCTGTATACGATGCATTTCAAGGAATTACCTCTCATCAGCAGCATTAAAACCGAAACATTTGGAAGACCAAAAACCAAACTTATTTTAAAACAAGAAGTACTCATAACCAAAAATACCCAAATAGGAAGCCAAATAGCTTCCATTTAATTTTGTATATCATTGAAATGATATATGATTCAAATTACAAATTTTGTCTTTTAATAGGATGGTCACTTGTGAGCGTTTTAATATATAGATTTTCAAATACATTTATATTTAGATAGAGGTTGAAATCAATAATTATATCAAAATAAGATAAAGAAAACTATATGTTGCTGAAATGGTTTATGAGATATAAGGTGTTTAAAATTTGGCGAGAAACGGGCCTCTTTAGATTTTTCCTTTGGTTTGAATGGAAAATGTTATTAATCTTTAACTTGTATAAAAATGTAAAATAATATATAGAATTTCATTTAAAAAATTTCATTTAGATCTAAAAGATATTTATAATAAATAAATGAAAAGAAAATAAGGGGTTTCCGGTGAAAAAATATCCCATACTATAAATGGATTAACCCTGAGGAGTTCGCATAATCTGACCAACATTCAAAAATCTCACGAGTGGCCATCTTTAATGAAAAATTTAAAGAATGGTTAAAAAAATTGTTGAAAAAAAGAAAGAAACGAAATAAGATTAAAATTAAAATTTATAATCCATATAGGCAAGTATTAGTATTTTAAATTACAGATTATGTCTTCATGAATTTTTTTTACTATGAATATAATGTCATAGTTTTAGGCTTCCATTTAATTTGGAATATCATTGAAATAATATATCATTCAATTTTTTTCTTTATCAAAAATTCAAACACGGTTAAAAAAAATTGCTGGAAAAAAAAGAAACGAAAGACGATTAAAAATAAAATTTAGAATGCATATAGGCAAGTACTATTCGGGTAATAAACTGCTTACCTTATCTGTAGATTTACGTCCAGTATATTGTTAAGATGTTCTGCTAATTGGTTTACTTATAAAGAGGCAGCCACTAGTTAAAGACATCATACAAAATTAATTGCCATTTTATTCCCTTTATCGCAGTTATATGAGAGTAGCGTATTGACGCTGTCCTAATTGATTATCAGAAAAATTCTAAGACATTTTCTGACTTGAATTGCCAGACTTGATAACATTATTAAGACTCTTATTCAAGTCTTGTAATAAAACAGCTTTATATGTAAATAAGCATACGTGTTGAAGCAATATAGTCTCAGATAGATGAAATATTCACACGACCTTTAATACAGTTATCAATATGAACCCAATTCATATCTTTATGTAGCTTCCAGTAATGAGCACAACCCAACATAAACACTAAAATCCCAATAAAATATAAGTGTCAATTTCAGAGTTCGTGCTAAGTCGAGTAAATGCATAAAATGCTTTAATTTTCATGAAAAAAAGCATTAAAATGTAAAACAAAGGGCTTTCCATTTACGTATTGCAGGCTTGCCATTCGGGGTAATCATTGTCTTATTTTAGACCCTCCATGGTGCTAGTATTCCTTGTTATATTTGAGCATTTGCGTCATCTAACAGGGTGCATATATTAGTTTTATTGAGTAGTATGATCAATTTCGATCATTTTATCACCATGGTTACATTTAAATCGTGAAAATTTGAATTTCAGCATTTGAATTTCAAAATAGGGAGTAAATAGTCTTTTGACTGGTCCCTGGTCAAGAATTCAATACGAAGTACACCATTTTCATTCTTCAAATTGTTTTCACTAACATAATATCCTAAATAAAACCATTAAATATATATATATATATATATATATATATATATATATATATATATATATAACCAGCCATTTAAAACCACACAAATGTGATATTCACTTTAATATTATATGAAACTCACGTAAAATTAATCTTGTACTACAACTTATACGTTAAAATGACGAAAAAAATCCATGTTTAATTCACATGTAAATTTCACGTTTAAATCACGTGAAATTATTAGCAAAGAAAATCAAAATATTTGTTTTATGCTTTAATTTGATCAATTAAATGCACTATATATTTTTAACAGTTCACTATGTATTAAAGTCCCCAAAAACTAAAAAAAGTCCCCTTTATACAAAGGATAGTTTTAAACTTTGTTTACGACTGGGAAATTTTCACGGTGCGCATTTTAGACAGTAATTTGCTACAAAGGCGTGTCCTTAAAATTATTGCATTTCGCTGTGAATATACTTCGTTAGGTTATTTTTTACCTTAAGAAAAAAAACCAGTGGTCAAGAATTTTACCTTACAAAGGCCATTAGAATTTTTCTAATACTAGCATTTCCTTGACCAATGGCTAATATGAAAAAAAAACGATTTATTTCTCTAATTGGTCATTTACAGACATTATATAAATTGCCTTGTAGTAAATCGTCTAACAATCATTTAACCCCTGACCACGATAAACTTGCTTTACAAAACCGGATTCAAGATATTAATCCTACATACGCCGTTTACTGACAAAATCAATGACATCTTTTGACTGACACCTGTTAATAAGTCTAAGTTGCGGAGTTATTAACCGAACTAATTTAGAATTTGTCTGTTAACCCTTGTGGGATTTCTCTATCACAATAGCTCTAATTCTGTAGGCAGAATTTTTTGCCATCGAATTAATATTGTATTACGGAAGTAGTTATAAAATTAGTTTGAAGGTTAAGTTATTGGTAAAAAAAGAAACGTTACATGGTAATGTATTTCAAATGGACACAAGATTTCAAAACGTCGTAGCGAGCTTAAAAATTGCCCGACCATTCTCATGTTCACAGGGCATCGTTTTCTCGTCAAAACTTTAGATTTTGTGCAAAAAAAGAGATTTTTTTTCGCATTTTTTTTTTAGATTTTAAAAACACCTTTTTTTACCAAAAAATTTTTAAATTGGAATTTTCAATTAAGTTTGAAGCACGAAAAATGTCTCACTGTTCGGTTTCAATAATACTGGACTATAAAATTGTGATTTCACAATTCTGATGATGATTTTGGTCATTCAACTTTTGCGAAGTTGAATTTGAGCCTTTCGATACAAAATCCAGATTTTATACCTGTTCTTGCCATATCAGATTATCGAGATTAATCAAATAATTTTTACTGAATGATAAATTTTAGCTGAATAATTACTTTTTTATCACTTTCAATTTTCTTTGATAAATTTGGTTTAAAAGGTATGTAACGTTTCCTTTTTTGACTAGTATATATAAAGAAGCCATTAACAGTTTCGTGTACGTATTAACCAAATAAATATATAGAAATAAATAAAATGAATTGAAATGGAATAAAATTAAATAGTAAAACATAATACCAAAAAAAAAAAGAATTAAAGAAACGAAATAATTCCAATTTACTAAAAGGTTGATTTGGTTTAATGAATTCTTATATATATGGAATTTTTGAAATTCATATGATTGAAAGTCTCTTTTTTATAAATTATTTTGAACAATTAAATGGATTTACAAAATAATTTATATTATACAATTCAGGTAAATTAGTATGAGAATTTTCACGTGAAATTTACATGAAATAACGTTATTTCATAGTATATAAGCTCAATTAACTTTAAATACACGTTATTACCTGTGTATAGCATATTGCTGATGTTGTTATGCAATCTTTCTTATAAGAGAAATTATGTGGAATGAAAAGGTGCTATGAACTGAAAAGAACAAAATAGCTTATCTGCATGTTTAAATATCTTTAAACATGAAATTTAATAACACAAGCATTACAACAATCAAATGTTAATAAATAAACAAAAACAAAAGGAAAAAATCCAATTAAAACATGGCGGGATAACAGTAATGTATCTGTATTGTAAAAGATGTCTTCACATTAAAAGTATTTTTCTTCGAATTTTTGTTTTACTATTTTCGTTTCGCGGTTGAAAGTTGAAAAGTCAAATAACCTTTCGTTTGAGTATTGGTCTGCATCATTTAACATGTTTAACTTTTGGACATCGAATTCTTCTTTTTACGAAACCATTTTGAAGAGTGCGGACAGAAATCTACGATATTGTAACTTCATTGTCACTGAATATCCGTGATTTGAATTCCAAGACAGTACAGTTTCCTTTGTTCAGTTTTGTTGATGCTTTTCTCATTGATACTTGCTAAATCCATATCATTATATTTTGCTATTTTCTGTTATTATTTAAAAATCGGTGTAATAAAATACTTTATAACTGCATCCTCGTTCAGTAGCAATATCTATTGTCCCTCGTGCTAGACTACTGACCTAGGGACAAACTAATAAAATCCGCTCCGGGTCGATAATTAGTTTGTCCACCCAGGTCACAAATCTACCACTTGGGACCATAGATTTCTCTACTAACCTCGCGTGCAAATTCACAGAAAATACGAAAATATAATGATATGGATTTTCTCTTCTGGTTCATATCTACAGTTGTATGTAGAAGGCAACGTAAGATTATAATGGAAAATTATATACTATAATGGTTTTATTTTTTCCAATTGTAAACCTTCTTTTTCAAGGTAGTATCATATATACCTCAATCTGACATCATTATAATAAGCGATCATGTTTTAGAAATTGAAAGAGGAAGGTACAAAAAAAATTAAAAGAAATAACAGAATATGCCAAAAATGCAATTTAAATTTAGTTGAAGATGAAAAACATTTCTTTTTTGTATGTCCAATATATAATACTTTTCTACAAGAATTCTTGAATAATGTTTTAACCAAATTACCAGACATAAATAACTTATCAACTTCTGAGAAACTGAAAAGAATACTTTCTCATAATGATCTTATGCAGTTGGCAACTCCATTTATAAAAAAGTCTCTCGAACTTAGGAAAGTGGACTCTACAACTGCGTAGATTTTGTACAAGTTTGTGTATGCTATATTGAAGTGACTTTATTCTAGTTTGTTTATTATGTTCATTTTGTTTGCTATCAATCCCTAGGGGTATAAACATGCATTTCAAATAAAGATAATTATTCTTTTACAGTTCGTTCTTTAACTTACAATTACAAAATTGTAAAATTTGTAATAACTTAGGGGGTCCTACTTAAATACGCCTGCAAGTACAAAATAATATCATATTTTAAGTAAACGTAGTGTTATATTTCTAAAGTAAGTATTATTTCAAGTGTATATGTCATGTTTTTATGAAGTTTATCGGGTTATTTTGGAAGTTAAATGACAATAAAAAAACGTTCGTTAATATAATCACGATTGACCATGCGCATTGAAGTTGCCTTAATTGACAATTAATAAACGGTCGTTTATTGTATCATTGCAGACACACTTCCTGGTCTCTAAAAACACCTAAAACACTATTAATTTTGTGATTTAGGTATTCATTTTATATTAATATTCATCCATATTTATTATTTTTATCCTTTCATATTATATATTTTTTTTTACAAAATAGACATAGTATTTTTTTCTTCTGCGGAGTACGATCGGTATACTGAGAAAAAAGAACGGAGGACCATTCTGACTCCATAACCTCTATAACCGCATAAAAATGTGAAAAATGTAGTATTTATTCAATTTATATCTATTTATTTTGATTGATTTTATTGTTAAATTCTAACATTTAAACCTGCAGGCGTATGCAGGCGTATTTAAATAGGACCGTAACTTAGGACTATCTCCATTGTGCATAGCTGTCCTTAGATAGTTTTGGCTTTACTCATTTTGATCATTTTTGTATTTTGAATTTGCTCTTCAACCTTTTGGTTTGTTGTTTTTGGTTTTAAACATTTAGGCCTTGAACACACAGCTGAGGAATCGTAGCGCAATAACATATGCATGACAATAACGAATCAAGTGTGTAATGTAATTGATGTAATTTCCGGATTGTTGTAGGTGTCGCATTTGCATTGTATTTTTGTAAATTATTTAGAATAAGCTCCTTTCTTTGTTCATCTAATCTAAATTGTTTCCATTATTCTTATCTGTTAAGTCTTCTGAGATCTTCTGAAGGTCATATTTGTCATAAAATTATACGTATATGTTCATACACCACAGGTTGAATCGCTTAAGCACGTATAAGATCGGAATTGAATTTTTTTGATAACTTTCTTTTTTCTTCACTATCAATTTTTGAGTTGATTAATTTTGAAATTCTGTTACAAATAGGTCTTTCTTAGTCGCATGTGTTTATTGATTTGGTTCTTCGCATTATTGATTTTGGCATTCGTTTGCCGATATTTGGAAGAAAAAATTTTACTTGAATAAGCGAAGAATCGGACAGGTGTGAAAAAGGGCAGGTTATTTATATATCCAATAATAAGAAAATACTGGCGAGAAGAGCTGATTTAGGTCAACTATATATATTTCACAATTGGAACTGGCTAAATAAAGGTCAGCCTCGAGCTCGGTATCACTGGCTTCGGTATCGCTGCAATACACTTAAATGCGCTCCAGCTTAGCGAAAGGATGTTCGACACAATAATATGACGAAACTGTTTGCGATGAATAAGAAAATGTACGGTCATTTTCATTGGTTGATTCAACTATTCGACCTCAAATATACTATCAAGCCCCGCCCAATAACACTGTATATTATAATGAGATTTTGAACACGTTTACTTGTTTCTATATGACTGTCTAAGCCATTGCCCCAAATAAAGTATTAGAGGCTTTTTAAATAATTAAATAAAAAATATATACCAAAATTCTAAAGCGGGAATGTGTAGATTTTGTGCACAACACTGTTTTCAGGTTTTAGTACAATCAGCTTGAATGGCCTGATAAAGCCGCTCTATCTTTTTTCCGATTTTGAAAATTGGTCCCAATTTACAACTGTATTGCAGTACATAAGAGTCGTGATAATTCAGCATTCCCCCGCATATTCAGGGCGAGATATTTTCATATGACCCGAATTATGAACCTATATTGATATGCTTTGTGGAATATACATGTACATACAAAATCAGGTTGCATATATACATGCAAAAGGTTATTCATATCTGTTTTACGGTCCTTCTGTTCTTAAAGGTTTCATATTTGTTTTTAGGACATTTGAATAATAAGCAAACCCTAGGAAATACAGTACAGAAATGATAATGGTACACACCAAATTTGATATCTTTTAATTTCTTGTTGAATAATATAAAGTAAATTAGTAATTCCGTTAGCTCCATTCTTGGAATTTAAATTGATTTTCACGGAATCAAGTTTTGCAATTTATTCCCAATTAGAAAGGAAATGCTAACATAAGCAGCATAGGTGACATTAAGTGCACTGAATATTATAGAACAGAATTTCAATAGGAGAAAACTTTATAGATTTGGGGAAAACATCAAAAGTTCAATGAAGGCAAAATAAATCTAATTCACTGTTTGACACTTTTTCCTTGACCCACCCCCCCCCCCCCTCCCTCCCCCACCACTGCTGTAAACTTTATTTGAAAAATTTTGACTGATGGACAGAGGAGAGGCATCTTTTTATTAAAATGCATTTCATTTGTAACATTTGGTTTGCTCATTCCTTCTCCACAATGTTTGTAATGTTTTTTGTTTTTCGTGTGTGTTTTTTTTATTTGTTTCTGCTGTAGACGACCTACATTTTGTTAATAATTTTTTTCTTGCCTTTAAATTGTCTTGGATATAAGGGTCACTTGTGGGGCTTGAGTAGTTGAAAGTAATGTTTGACAAGCTTTAATTTTGAAAATCAATATCGGATAAGACAAATTGACCCTAAAACATCGTTTAGTAAGATATTCATCCGACATCCATCTCTTGATTCCGTCCGTTATATATGAAAACACTCAGACACAATACATGAAACATCAGCTACATTATCAAATAGATACACAAAGGTAAATGACAAAATGAGTACGTACATACACAAGCATCTGAGAAGAATGGACTGTTAATTTTTCAAA
The DNA here is from genome assembly GCA_028015205.1 of Mytilisepta virgata. Lineage (NCBI taxonomy): Eukaryota > Metazoa > Mollusca > Bivalvia > Mytilida > Mytilidae > Mytilisepta > Mytilisepta virgata. The sequence goes on along the minus strand of CM051517.1, from coordinate 65,907,905 downwards.
TCAAAAATTCTGAGTCAATACCTGTAAGTATAAGCGAAAAAATGGATTTTTAATACCTAAAAACCCGTATTCCGTTTCTTTTTGTTTTTGCAGAGTATATCTTCCGAGTTTCAACTGTTTTTCGCTTTTCTATAAAACAGGTTATTAAAGTACAACTATTTTATATGAAGAAATAAAATATATTGTTGATTTATTCTAATAACACGAAATACGCGACGAACTATTGAAGCTAATTGGCATCACTTTTATTGCTGTGAGACATTCAACACGGAGAAAAATCTGTCACCCGCCACGAGTTCAAGACAGCCAAAATCATCGAATTCCTTGCTAAAAGTCGTTTACTAACAGCATCTGTTTATCGAAGGACACATCTGCAAGGTCAATAAACCAATCAGACACAATGTAAAAAGCAAACAAATATAATAAACACTACTACAACGAAAATATCATATTGAGGTAAAAATACCATACGACTTATTACATTTTTTTTAGAAATGACAATAGACTAATTTTACAAAAACAGCTTTCCTTTTAAAAATCTTCCTGATCATAGGAAATACGTGCCATATTCTATAATAAAATTTGTCGAAATTAAAGAAGATGACACATTATACAGCAGATGATGTATCATGTGACGGAACAGATCAGAAATCCAATGTATTGGTTGTTTGTAATTAAAACCTATATGCGAATCAACATGACAAAAGTGTGCTGTCTGTCACCAATCAACTCTTCATTGTTCTTGTATAATAGCTGTGCTTAAGGATGATCGCTGGTCTAATAGGAAATAAATAGGATTTGAAATAGGTGTTTTAGTTTGAGAGAACATATGAATAGTAAACAAATAAGCAAGAAAAAAATATATATTCATGTGCTCATTTTAGAGCTATAAGTCCTTGAAAATTTACTAGAAATTGCTTCGTCAGTGACATGTTTTTAAATGCAAGTATTAAATTATTCATGCGTAAATTCTGAAATTGTAAGTTAGGTTTCATTTCCCACAGCCAATGTAGTCTTATCTCATGTATCTGTAGTTTCTATTCTTTTAAGGCCATTAGATTCACCATATTTTACCTGTGTCTTTATTTCTAAATATTTATTTTTGGGTTTTTTGTGCGTGGTTTTTGTTTTTGCTTTTTTTTTTTTTTTGGGGGGGGGGGGGGGTCAAAGTTTTGGTCCCTAGCGAATCTGATGGAGTCAGACCCATATCACTAAAATTAGATCCGGATTCGTTCGTAAAATTTCTCAAACTTGTCCAAATGTTGATTTTTTTCAATTCTCTTTGTTTAAATCTGTTTCAACTTATGTTTCACTGTCTACCTGTTTTACGGAAGGCTGACAACTATCAAAATGCATATTTTACATGTTTTGGTTTAAATGTGCTGAGGAAGGTTTCTTGATTGAAAAAAAGACAGTGCATGATTATGTAATATAATAATTAAGGACTTTTAATTCGGTCTATACATTATATACGGACATGGTAGAACGATATGGATTTCGTACTAAAGTCTCTCGGTCGACATCATTCTACCAGGTCCATATATACCTCGGACTTAAATCCCCGGTCGACATCATTCCACAGGTCCATATATAATGTATTGACCTCATTAAAAGTCCACAATTGACCAAGAGATCTAAGACAAAAGCTTGTGTAAAGTGTATCCAAATATTCATAAATATCGGGAAAAGTATATCAAATCAATAAAAATCCTAAATTGAAAGACAAAGCGAATTTGTGAAAACAATAACATAAAAATAATACCACAAAGACAAAACAAAAGGAACAAAAAAAACACACATAGCAAGCCAAGGAGAATCAGAACAAGACAGCACAAAACTAAACTGAGCACTTTCAATGTGAAAAACCGGGTGTGATATCAGGTGTTCCGGAAGGGTAAGCATGTCTTGCTACCTTATCGGCACTCGTCACTATGCGTACCTAAATGCCTGAAGTGAAGTAGTAAAGGGTTCAAGTACACAATGTAGTCAGTCGGCACACCCAGCGATACACCTCTATTTCTATTAACACTTGTGAAGTTTGGGTATCCAGTACACGGAAGAGAGGTTATTTTTGTCATCACTTGCAGCAATACCAAAGGAAGATTACATAGAAATATGAATATTGATAATATCTTTCCTCGGATGAAATGCGTGAGTAAGTAGGGTTATCAAGTGAATTGTCAATCAAAGAATCAGAGAGTCAACGCAGTGTTTATTTTTCAGACAAAAACAGCTTCTTAGGAATATTGTCAGCTTGTATAACGACATGACTATCGTGAAGATCAATCCACTTGTAAAAGAGGCCTTAAATGTGAATAAAAATGTCCATAATAATGGGAAGTACTCTTGGTACACATTTGTTAAAAACTTTGCTGATGAACTAAATATTGATATTTTAGATGTTCAGTGTGAAAAATATTTTAATAGAATAAAACGCAGTTTAAAAACTAAATTAAAAAATGATATAACAAAAAATTATAGATCAAAAACATTAGAAAAACATTCAAAACTAACAGATACTAGTTCAAAATTATTTTTCTATAGTAAATTAGAAGACTATTTATTAAAGACTAACAGCGTTATCAAAAGACAACTGACGAGTAAATTTCGTCTGAGCGGACCATATAATAAAAATTGAAATGGGTAGGTACCAAAATATTCCCAGAGAACAAAGGTAATGTACACAAAGCTCAGTAATTGAAGACGAATATAACCTTTTCTTTAATTGCAAAATTAATGATTATATCAGAGATAATTTTATTACTAACATAAAACAAAATAATCCTAACTTCTCACATCATATACTGCCATTTGAAAAATTAAAACTAGTCCTTAATCCTCAACTTGCACTGTTGCCTTATGTTTGCGACTTTATAAAGCAATCAGTAGAATTCCGAAAATGAGGTCCACGTCGGTTACATGTTCTCAGGTTCTATGTTTATATTATGTATTTGTACCTTAATGGCATATCCATGTTCACATATTAATTTTATTTTAGGATTTGTATGTGATTGTGCATGTATATAGCTTGACCCCTATGGGTGAAATATGCTATTAATAAAGTTATTATAAGGGGTTGAAGATTGTAAGAAACCCATGTGGAAAATCACAGTACATTTTGTTAGTGTCATAATGTAAACATGTAAGGAAAAGAGTTTTCCCTGATTTGGACCCACAATTTCAAAAAGAAATTGCATATATATATATATATATATATATAACTACTACATTGTACATCATTCCATTTAGAATTTAATTTTAAGTTCTTTTTTTACTTTTAATATAAAATTCTAGAATCCCTTGTTTTGAAGGAAATATTTTTTTATCATGGCGACCATTCTCACTTCTGATATATTTTTATGATTTTTATTTAGTCAGTAATGTGAGAAATTCACCAAATTTATCATTCATACAGAAAGATGTAGGATGAGGGAACTCAACCTTCTGGATAACATTTTTTTTATTGTCAGACACTCGGCAAGTCTCTGAGAAAAATACGTGACCATTCGTGTTGAATTCCCTAAGCCTACACCCCTCTTGTTATCACCGTGTCCAATGCTACGTGTGAGGATGTTGATTAAGGGCGACTGAGGGCGCGACATTGAAGCAGCGATGAAGCAGTAAGTTTGCTTTTGCTTTCTTTCCTGTTCGAAATTCAATTTATCACAGCAAAGACACAAACAAAATTATACATGTAATATGTAATCGTACAAAAACACTACTGCTTTCTGATTTTGACAAAACTTCCATATAATGTCGAGGTGTTTAATGATTTTCATAACTTTTGGATACAAAATGGGTTGGACGTCTTCCTGGATAAGAACAGTGTTCAGCTCATTTTTGCCTTTTAGATTTTGCCAATTTGGTGTAATGAACGTACACCTTTCACTTACCTCTCCGATATTGTTGTGTCGATATTAGATAAATAGGAAACATTTGTTAGGGTAACAAATGATTGGCAAAGAATTTGTCATTGATAACAAATGCTCTATCCTCCGCAAGGGTATCTATTATTTATTTTATAATAACCGTAAATATAAGATTCTTCGCCTCTGATTTTTATTTGTATTTTTCAAATATATTTCAATTTGAGCGTTATCGTGATAAATGCAAAATGGACATACCTTTGCCCTCTATGTATATATTTTTCTTTTCAACCGGACGCTTGTAATGTCATCGGAGCGTTCTTGGGACTGAATATCCCTTGCTTGGAAGCCCGGATATTTTACCGTTTCTCGACTTCTATTTTTCGCCAAAATTCTTCTGGATCATGATTTATCTTTATAATACTGAATGTTTTTTCCTTAGTTGTCAATGCAGCTTTTATTTTAATTTTTTAATTATTTAAATTGAGGGATAATTTGATATATCACATTGTTCGAGCTGCTCTCAAGAAAGTTATTGATTTGATTATCACACTAAATATTAAATTATCACCTTTTCCCAAGCCAGTTGAAGATTCTAAGAAACGATTACTTTTTTATACAGCACAGTGTGAAATTCCACGCATAGAAATGAATGCTCCCGGATGCCTAATCACTGCACACATCATATATAAACCCAGGAAATGTGCCTATTCTGCACTTTTCGGTCTTTTACGACTAATGCATTTTTTCTACCACAATTTTATATGCTTCAGTTCTGTAATTTTTCTCTTCAAATAAGTTTATTGTTTTTATTAAAGTCTCCTATTATTTAAAATTTAATCATTTAATCTGTAATAATTCTTTGGTATAGATGGCGAATTTAATACGTCTGCTTTCTATATGCCTTGTCAAAAAATTGCAATATCCAATTGATGAATAATTTTCAAATGGTTAGTTGAAATATACAAGGTTTTGTGGACAGAACATTAATTTGAAAAATCGAAAAATATTTAAAATGTTGTTTGTAATATTTTTTATTTTTATACATATATATATTCGCAATTTTTTGTTCATGTGAGTTGTCTCCCATATACAGTTTGTTTGTTTAGTTAGGGTTCTACGCCGTCTTCAGCACATTTTGCCATTTCGCGGCGGCCAGTTTTTATTGGTGGAGAGAACCACTGACCTTCGGTAGGAAAATCGGCAATCTTTGTCATTTTGGAACGGAGTCGAACACACTTCGCCACAGGTGAGATTCGAACTCAAAACCCCAGTGTTGACATGCTAGTTATCATTAGTAGTCATGACGAACTACCCAGACCACTCGGCCACCGAGCCCTCCCCCCCCCCCCCCCCCCCCCCGATATAGAGAGTTATCTGCTGGTTGGAGAAGGTGACTTCCATAGACATCAATGGACAAACTATCATTTTCCTACAAATTATTTTTTCTTCCTAACAATACACTCAACACACATTAATGATATGTTTTCAGGTATATTTTCCACGTTTCTGATGTCTGATGATGGCTTTCTCCAATTGAACCTTTTTAGAAAAAATTAGAAGTAATGTTTGCTCTTTATCTATACTATTAAATTTGTAGACCAAAATTTTTTAGCCGGTTTGTCTCCGAGCCGACGATCGTCTGAAGTATTATATAATAATAAATAGTTAGTGTATGTAATGTACTTTATAACTTCATATAGTAATTGCTTTAATTAGCGTAGCTTAATTAATTAAACCTCAAATAAAGTTCCGTAGCTGGTTCCTTACCGTCTACGTTTTGTAAGCAGGCGGAAATGGTTTTGTATCCGTTTTAAACATGCGCAAAAGGTACCAAAAAAAAATATTTATCGGAAAAAGATATAGTCTAGAAGTGAAAAATTAAACTAAAATCAAACTTACAGACTTGCGATATTCAAACATTCATTAGAAGAGAAGGGCGGTCGTTTTGAAATGTACTCTCAGGGCTATGCATTGTGTAATTCCTTTCGAATTCTGAGTCCGGAGCTATTTTTTGACTTAGCGGCCAAGTCAGGAATTCAAAACAGAATATGCATTGTGCAGGTTGGACCCCGCCCCCCCCCCCCCACACACACACTTTCCCTTAGTTGTAAAGATGTACCCTCCCCATCCCCTAACAGACAAATTCTTGCAAGCGGTCGTTGTGAAATGTACCCTCTGGGTAATGCGCTGTGCAGTTTGGGAACATCCCCCTCTCCCTCCCAACAGGAATGCGGTCGCTGTGAAATGCACCCTCAGGGTAATGCATTGTGCAGTTTTGGAACAACTCCCTCTCCTCCCCCAACAGGAATGCGGTCGTTGTGAATATGCGCACAAGCTACCAGAAAGAATAACACCAACACAGAAAGTTATTTATAAGAAAAAGGTATTAGAACCGTGATTTTATTTATATAATAATATTTTCAGTTACAGTAAAGGATTGACTAATTTACTGACTGACATAAAAATGTTAACAACTTTCAATGAAATTACTTCAAATTTAGAACATAGCAAGAATAGCAAGAATGTTACTTTTGGAGCATATATAGAAAAAAAAAGTTTTAAGGTTACGAAAACTAAAAAAGTTGTTAGCAGTTTTATGTCAGTCAATTATCGTCGTTGGACAGTTCCAGTTTTCGTCACCTTAAACTTTTTTTCTTATTTTTTTCTTCTTCTATTTATGTTTCAAAAGTAACATTCTTGCTATGTTCTAAATTTAAAGTAATTTCATTGAAAACTAAACAAGTTGTTAGCATTTTTATGTCAGTCAGTAAATTGGTCAGTAAATTATCGTTGTTGGTCAGTTCCATTTTTTGTAACCTGAAAACATTTTTTCCTTCTTTTTTTTTGTTCTATTTGTGTTCCAAAAGCAACATTTCATTGAAAACTAAATAGTTGTAAGCATTTTACCAGTCAGTTAATTGGTCAGTAAATTAGTCAGTCCTTTAGTGTAACCCTCAAACATGTTAATAAATGTGTATGTGTCACTATTTTGCACATATTTATATTTATGATATTTTCAAAATACAGATATTCCACACGTTAATAAATGTCTATGTGTCACTATTTTCCATAGCACTGCCTGTAAATCCAGTGGGCTTTTGGGGGGCTGGGGAGCATACATACTTTAGAAATGAAGCATACATGTCCATACTTTAGAAATGAAATAAATTCTGTACATATATTATAGACTGGCCATGAACGGTGCTAATTTAATTCCATTACACACAGAGCATTTGCAGAGTTAAACATTTTTGTTTGTTTTACATATTTCACGCTGATTGTATTTTACACACAGAGCATTTGCAGAGTTAAACATTTTTGTTTGTTTTACATATTTCACGCTGGTTGTATTTTATGAGGGCCTCAGGAAGGTTCGTTGCTCATTTCTGGATTTTGTGTCCTCTTTTTAAATTGGTCCACATTGAGTCCAAAGGGTCCAAAATAAAACTATTTTTAATTTTCATTTCATTTTCCGTCCAAAATAATTGCCCGTACATACTTTAGAAATGAAATAAATAACATACAGACGAGCCGCGACTGAACATTGCTAAATTAATTGCATCACACACACAGAGCATTTGCACAGTCTGATTGTATTTTATGAGGGCCTCAGGAAGGTTAGTTGCTGAATTAGAGATCTGGTGTCCTGTTTTTAAATTGGTCCACATTGAGGTCCAAAGGGTCTTCTTTTAATTTTCATTTAATTTTCCGTCCATTCATCAAAAAATAATTTATATATTTTGTTAATATGCTGAATATAACCGTTTATTTTACACCCCGTTTTCAAATTAGTTCTCATTAACGTTCAAATGTTTGATTTCAGCAGTATGCATTTTGTGCCCCATTTCTAAATTGGTCTACATTGAGGACCATTTCCGTCCAAAATAAAAGTTAATTTAATTTCGTTTCATTTTCCGTCCAAAATTATTTCATCAACAATGGAATTACTTTGGTTCTTTGATATGCTGAATATTATACATTTATTTCCCTTGCCTTAGGGATATATGAAGATATGATTTTCGAGGGTAAAGAAATCTTAATATCTCCCGTAGCCAAGGGAAATAAATGATTTATTCCACTGCTTTTACCCTTTTTTGATTTCCGAACATATAATAATTCAAATCCCTTTATTGCAATGTCACATAAACAGTGAAAACCCGCGTGAAACGTCACGAGAGGGGAATATGAACTTTTAAATAATGTCACGTGGGATGCTCTACACCAATGAAATCTTAGTTTAACTATCAATATTTACATACAGTGAAATGAAAACAGTGATAAACCGTGCTTAATTCGCGAGAGGGGAATATGATGTTGTTTTTTTCTCAAGCGGGGAATATGAAGTTTTATTAAACGTCATGTGGCATACTCTACACCAATCAAACATGAGTTACGCTATCAATGTTTACATACAGTGGAATAAAACCGCATATTTTACAACCTGTTTTCAAATTAGTCCTCATTAATGTTCAAATGTTGAATTTCAGCATTAATTGAATTGAAGGGGTTGTTTCATATGCTGAATCTTAGAACTGTAAATTTATTTTTAATTTTGGTCCCGTTTTCAAATTGGTCTACATTACAGTCCAAAGGGTCCAAAATTTAACTTACAATTCTTTGATATATGCTGAATCAAACGGTGCATTTTAATTTTGGATATTCGACCATAAATGTCCAATTTCAAATTTTTAATATCTTTGCCCAAACAGTTCAGGCATCCACCGCTATGATTGTATCAGACTGTATCACCATAAACATTTCAAGTAGTCTTCAAGCCGCGCTCGCGCGGGTTTTTTCTAGTGTTATATATACATGACACCTTCTGCCAGGGAAAGATAACTCATGCATATCGGAGACAATTCAAACATCCGCAAATAGGGAATAAGGCCCTCTTGCGTCCCGCTGCTCAAGACAATTCTAAAACGGCCGGTTTGACGTCAGAGGAATCTCTAAATATCGTTATCACCGTCGCTGTCATAACCACATTCAAAGCACGTTTTAACAACACAATTTATGAGATGTATTCCTAAAATATCAAGCATCCCCGTGGCCAATAATTTAAGCAGACAATCATTGTTCTTATTACATTGACATTTTATTGAAATACGTTCGTGTTTGGAATACGTGAATGTTACAAATTAATATTTGTTTTTATAGATATATATGTATTTATTAAAAATATGAAACACTGAGTCAAGGTTCCAGCCAAAACGATTAGAAAAATAAAAATAATGAGCATATCTAACGAGGTGTTTTATAACAAAAATAGTAATTAAAAAAAGCATCGAAAGTCAAACTTTGTCAATTTTCTAATGCTAAATTTGTTGCTAACATTAAGAAACCATCCTGTCACCCTTAATGTCACAAAATATATGATGATATTATTCTGGAATTTCGAGCTTCCCTTTGACCATTAATTTAAACAAGTACTATGTCTTCATTGAATTTATTTTAAGAATTCAATGACATTTTATTGAAATGCGCAGTTTTTTTTTGGTTTTTTTTTAACAAGTAAATGTGAACAGATTAACATGATACATTCAGTGAATAACTATTGAAATTACTTGCAGAATGATGATTTGTTTGTTTTATTTGGGTTTTACGCCGTTTTCAGCACATTTAGCCATTTCACGGCGGCCAGTTTTTATTGGTGAAGGAAGCCGGAGTACTCGGAGAGAACCACCGACATTAGGTGGGAAAATTGGCAATTCTTGTCAATTAAGATCGGAGTCGAACAAACCCTGCCACAGGTGAAATTCAATGACATTTTATTGAAATGCGCAGTTTTTTTTTGGTTTTTTTTTAACAAGTAAATGTGAACAGATTAACATGATACATTCAGTGAATAACTATTGAAATTACTTGCAGAATGATGATTTGTTTGTTTTATTTGGGTTTTACGCCGTTTTCAGCACATTTAGCCATTTCACGGCGGCCAGTTTTTATTGGTGAAGGAAGCCGGAGTACTCGGAGAGAACCACCGACATTAGGTGGGAAAATTGGCAATTCTTGTCAATTAAGATCGGAGTCGAACAAACCCTGCCACAGGTGAGATTCGAACTCACAACCTCAGCGTTGACAGGCTAGTGATCACTAGTAGTCATGACGAACTACTTAGACCACTCGGCCACCGAGGCCCCTGCAGAATTATGATTATAGCGAATACGATATGTTATTTAAATACAGAAATCATGCAAAAAGTTAAATAACAGGGTTCTTATTTCCAATATTCATTTTGATAGTCGTTGTATGCCGTCTATCGCGAGTGCACAGCTCCATACGAAGTCTATATACTTCCTAAAACCTTAAATAATACAACGTGAAATCGAATCCGACTTTAAAGCCTTCCTATTAAATACAAGAATACAAACAAATTCCAAATATAACGTTAAAATAATATACAATGTAAGTTTCAGAAAGCCATTCATGTATCAGACATTAGGAACTTAGTCTGAGACTAAAGTTCCTTTGACGTCAAACGGCTTTTTAAAGAACTGTCTGTGGCCGTGGGACGACAGAGCGCACTCCATATATAAAACTTGAAAATATTCCAGTCAAACTTTATCAATGGTTCTCGAATTTCAAAAGAAAATCTTGTCTCTTTTCTTTTCGGTAACAAATTGACTAATAATAATCATATCCAAAACTTTTTTTTCAATTTGAGATTGCTACTGTTGACCAGACAAAATAAAAGACACCAATTCGTTATTTATACCAAGCAGTTCTTTTTAATTAAATTCTCCATAATTAGTGGATATTATTTAAAAAAATAAATAAAACTTTATTTAAGATAAATGTGTATAAATGCACACAGAATTAGAGAAATCTAAAGTACAATTAAAGTAATATTTTGGTTAACAACGGAACATTTCACCATCGTCTTAAAACATATGATACCAAATTTGTGTACAAAGCCTCGCAGTTTAAAAATGATAAAATTATCTCGAGTTGATAAATTTCATAATCAACTGGTCACCGTTGTAGAATCTTTATATATCCCGCAAAAAAGTAAACAATAATAAAAAGATGTGATATAGAAACATAAAGTAAATTATATCAATAAAAAAGAAAAAATGTTAGAAATATGACTTTAATCTCCTAAAATGATAAAAAAAAATATCGAAGGAAATGACATTTTTGTAATTAATAGACATGAAAACTTGAGGATTTTTTTCTCTCCAGATTTACAGTAGTTTTTTCGACTATAGAGAGAGTCTAATCACGAGAATTCGGTAAATTATCAACAAAACACACGAACAGAGGAAAAACTGAAGGAATTGGTTGCGTCTGTGATTATTGTCTCAAAGGACAGATTCCGCCTTCATCGTATTCCATACAAGACCCATAAATACGATGATATGACTGTGGTCACATTTGCTAGAAATATTGTAAAAGTTCCAATTTTAGAGATATCATCCGTTGGGAATATAAATCAAATGAAAATTACATGCAAAGAGCTTAATTATACTTCATTTTATATATTTCTTTGTTGATTTATTTTCACCTTTGGGTTATTCGCCGTTAATATGTTTCTTAACTCGCATTTGCAAGACCATTGAATCGTGCGATAATTCCATGAATAAGTTTTTTTATAATTTATCATAGAAATATCATTCACGCATTGAACTGTGTACTTCAGTAAGATATTTTTTTATTTCGTACTGACGGAATTTAATTTGATGATCTGCTAATCAGTGTCAAAGTCTTTGAAAAACCAGCAGAAATTAATTTGTGTGGTGTTTTTTTGACACTTTCATAAAGAAAACATCTGCTCATATCAGATATTAACATTAGGTAGGGATAAAAGTACAAAGAAAGTGCAATATAGTCATAATAAAATTCTTTGATACCAATTTTGATGCACAAGATGTGCACATTTTGTCGATTTACCACTCGTCAGTTGTGTTCAAGGCCTTAAATGTTGAAAACCAAAACAACAGTCCAAAAAGTTGAAGAGCAACTTAAAAAATGCCAAAATGACCAAAAGGGGTAAGAGCCAAAACCATCTAAGGACAGAGGGAGATACTCCTTAGTTTTCAAATAAGTCATAAGTTTATTAGCATTTTACGTAGAGTCAGTACCTTGAGTTAAACAATGCTAAACTTTCTTACTTTTTTTGGCCGGTTGCAGGTGGTGCACATACAGTTTATAGTATGGTAAATATTGGACTGATGGACGGGCGAGCAGGGGTGAGAAATACCTAGTTTGTTTTATAAACTCCTCCAACAGCTTCAAACCCAGACCTATGGAATGTTGTACAATGTTTCTGGACACATTGATGGATGGATGATGGATGAATTATTGTTTCTCCCATGGGTGTGCGTATTTTCATACCGTTTAGGCCATTGAATAAAAATAATTTAATGCTCTAGAGCAATTAAAAAGTCTCGTGCGGAAACGGAATTTTATTGGCCATCCTAAAGGTCGCGACCTCGCACTAAACAAATCGTCAAGCGATATCCGGTCGAGCGTAAACGATAACAAAAACAAATGTTGGGTTACAATTAGGGATGACCTAGATTCTTTGGTACAAGCGTATTGGGAGAAACAAATTCTACTTCAATTTCTCGTGAATTACAAGATTTCTACACACTCGAGAGTTAAAATTAAGATATAACATGCTCGCCAAGGCTCGCATATTAAAATCTTAATTTTAACTCTCTCGAGTGTAGAAATCTTGTAATTCACTCGAAACTGAAATAGAATCTATATTTAACGTCCAGTGGCAACCAGGTGCATATCAGGACGAGAACATGTTGATATGATAATGAATATGATCCCTGCTTTGTACTAGACCAACATGCTAAGTCGATTTTTAATGTGCTAGCTCACGAGGTAACTGTCTACAGGAAGACATATCACCTCACTCGGACACATTATACTGACTCCGAGCCGACCAGTCTTTGGCCTTACTCCTAGATGTCGCGTGCTTGGCTGAGAAGCATCAAATACCAATTCTAATGTCTTTGGTTTGACCCGGCCGGGGATCGAACCCGCGACCTTCCGCACTCGGGGTGAGCACGGTACCACGAGACCACCGAGACGGTCTGGACACATTGAAGATGTGCATGGAGGAGTATGATGCCATTTTGGTGAATTTTCTCCAGATTTTCCATGTTCTTTTTTGCGAAAATTATGTAAAGAGTACCAATTTTGCGTACAATCAAATCTAGGATATCATACAGCTTTTAACTCAGGTCTTTGGAACTTTGTAGAATATTTGTGGACATATTGAAGACGAGGATGAAGGAGTATGGTTCCATTTGAGGAATTTTTATGAACTGTCTGACTTATTTCACAAAGCCACCAAATGATACTTCAAACTAATATTTTGGTTACGAGTATTTGTTACGGTTTTCAATTTTTTGTAGTGTTAGGCACTGCTGGTGGAACAAGAAATTTTGTAACATGCGCATACAGTGCATTGAAATTCGTACCGGACAATGCTTATTTATTAACTATCAGATCCGAGATTCATAAACATTCCTACGATTACGATCGAAACTAGTTCCAGGACACCAACAAAACAAAGACCGAAAATCAAATCACATTAAGTCAAATCGTAGCCCTACGAACATTTGTGAAAATGGAACCAGTTCTGTTACAGAACAGTGGAAAGCTGAAATTTTCATATGAATTAAAAACCATAATTTTATACTATAGTATACTGTTTGAAAAAACTAAACCAGTCTCCTTTAACTACTGTCGTTAGTTGATGTAAGATTCCCGTGTGTTGTGTTGCCATGCCTTGGAATTTTTTAATTTCAACAAAAATTATATATGTGAATTGCGCCGTTCATTTTCCGTGATGACTAGACTTACTTCTGAGAGAAAAAAAAATGTTAGACAATTAATTGCTAAAGTTTCATGTTTCTAGTCTACCATGCAGGAGACCAAAAAAAAATGAAATAATGTCTGAATTGTTTGTGAGAGAGATCAAAGACTATTTGGGTTTCAAGAATGAGTGGGGAGAAAAATTGTATAAAACCGAAATCTTCTGTGTATTCTGGTTTTGCAACAAACTGATGTATCTGCCTGAAACGTAGTCCAGACCGAAATAGTATAGGTTTTAAATTTCGTACAGTCATTTTAATTTCAAGATATAGGTACAAAAAAAATACTGAGATGATATGCGATGATAAATATGCTCACTTCGATTCATTATATTATTCGTACGATAAAAGGAGAAAAAAAGTCATTTAAAGATTTCTGCAAAAAACTATCGTCACCACGTAATATATTGCCAGATGTATGCAGCGCTTTTTGCTGTTAATATTCTGTTTTGGTTCTATTATGACCAAAATTTTGAAAGTTCATAATTAATAGTGAAATTGACGTCTCACATTTAGCGATAGCTCAGTTGCTTGTTGTCGGTGCGAAAATGCAATGATACTTTATTCGGACACCTTCTGTAATCGGTATAGTGGTATGAAATTGAAGTAAGATACATAATTTATGGTATGCAAGGCTTATAAGTGAATTACCATTCATTAGTTACGCTCTTAGAAAGCCAAAGTCATGCGCATAGTGAATCAGCAGTCAAACATGGTGCCCATTTTCCCAAAATCACGCTAAGGTCAGTATGAAGCAAGTTTTAGTTTAGTAATATATCTTTGAAACCAATTTTTATGCACAAGATGTGCCCATTTCGTCGACTCATCAGTTGTGCTCAAGGTCTAAAATGTTGAAAACCAAAATATCAATCCAAGAGCAAATTCACAGTTACCAAAATGACCGAAAGGGGTAAAGCGAAAACCGTATAAGGACAGAGCTAAGCAGGGAGTGGAAACTTTAGTTTAAATATTATTCCATCTGATACTGTTATAAAATGGTATTTTTTTTGCAAATTTATGGAATTTCATTAAATATAATGTTTTTCCTTTGAATTTTTTGGGTGTATTTTTACAACATTTTGGATTAGTGACGTAGTAAGATTTTTCTTCGTCACTACGCTGGGGAACTAGCGAATAAAACTGAAGTCAAACGAAAGTTTAAATTGTTCTATATTAAAATGATAAAAATTCAAAACAATAAAGTAAGTTTTTACAATACAGTATTGTCACTAATGGTAAACTGTCCATTAGCTTCACAATTTGGTAATCCAAAATTCCGGTCGTCAAACGGTGTCCGTTTACTTCACTAATCGGTATCCGATTCTGACTACTTAAAACACAGTGTATCGTTTTAAACAACTTGGGGTATTAAACTAAATGTCCATGGCAATTTGAATAAACGGAATCTTAATTTTCACAAATAGAGAATTATACATGTGATAACATATTCCTATTCACGAACATACAATAAGCACAAATTATCGAAATAACAAATAGAACAAAAGAAAAGATTACTGAAACGAAAGACTTTAAAAATTAGTTGCCGAGCGTGGGAAAAATTTGTCCTTTGTAAATATACGAAAATGTGCACTACGACATTAGTCTTGTGGTTTTCAGTTTTATTGATCTTTAGACTATTGACGGAGACCGTGTAATTCTTGCAACGAAATGGGTATTTGAAAACAATGTTGTTTGCATTCTGTGGTTATACAGATGTTGATGCCATAAAACTGCAATGGCTACGAAAGACAAACATACATATATGTAGATCAATGGGTAAAATTGTTTGTCCAAACTTTCTTTCGGCAACTGATTTCTTGATAAAAGACTCTGAACTTTATAACAGTTCTGTACATTTCAAATAACAATTCCAGGCACCTGTGACGGATCAGAGGAGCTCAACCCATAGAGCTGGTAGCGCGTCCCCTGGTGGCAGTTACGGGAGACCCTCTCGTTGTGTGTGTGGGGGGGGGCGGGGGGTCAGGTCATAATACGGAAAGCTGACCATAGACCATAGTGGGTAACGTGTTTGGAGAATTTCACACTACCTGCACGCTAAACACCCCTTCTATAGTTTTCGAAAAAGAGTAGGCGGATGGCCGCTACAGAAGCCTATTTCTACTTTTACAGTTGCAGTCAAAATTGGTTCCCCTTTGTGTCCCATCCCACCACTATTTGAATTGTTTGATAAATTGAACTGATTCTCTTCCTGAAGAACCGTGAAATATTTGCCACTGGACGTTAAGCAACAATCAATCAATCAAATAACAATTAGGTATGTCATAAAAGTCAACACATACGTAATTCACATTGAAGATACACAACTTGCACATATTCAGAAACGTCACATTTGCTTATGGTGACGTCATACTTTACGCATAAATCAACAAATTGCACAAAAAAAAACCGGACAATCTTTATAGACCGGTAAATTGTATTTTTGTTTGACCTAGAATGACTTGAATCAAGTGTTTAAAGCAGGAATTATCTTTCTCTTCATTTTTTGTATTCGGCGGCGCTACCCAACACTTTGACTAAAATAGATTTGGCTCGTTTAATTTTCATAAAATTTTGACGAAATATTTACTTTGACCTGTTGACAAAAATATAAAAATTTCAAGAAATTTTAACCACACAATTTACTGGATTAATTTCATTGGATATATAGGAGTTTGACAAACACAAATTTTGATCATTGAGAAGCTTGATTTCTCTTTACTAATAGTATGTGATTAAAACGTTCAGCTGATTTCTAAAGAGTTAGTTCCCTTAGGTGTTCTGTATCCCCTTAAATTAGGCATATTGCATTTTCCGAAGTTTGCCGATAATTATCGACTTTATTGCCTTTACGTTGTATCGAACATGGAAAGTCCGTGGCATCTGGTAGAATCACGTGGTCGGGTACCTTAAGATGAACAGCAGCATTAAAAGGGTCGTTCGGATTTCCTTTGTATTATCCAGTGAATGAACTATGTGAATGTATGAATGTGCACTAGTTTTGAAATCTTTCAGTTTCCCTTAAACGTGAAAGACCGAATAGATTCTTGTCACAAAATTGATTTATACACACAAGTGTGAAAAGTTCAAGAGAAAAAGCACAGCGCTTTATTGCAGTTCTTCATTTAAAGTCACAGTAAAAAAAATTTGAATCAACAAAAAAATATAACAATATGCATGTAATGTAATAACCATTCTTTAATTCGATTTATCGTGTATTCTTCTTTTAACAAACCAACCATTTCAAAAGTTTTGAAAGCCATAAAAGAAATCTAAAGCTGAAGTAAAAAACTATAAACTAAATGGAAATAATAAATTAGCTATGTCTGAGGGAGATATTGTTTCCAAATAAAGAGAAATAACTTATTAGATAAATATAAGTACCGAATCGCCTCCACGGCAAAACATGATTTAAGAGATATGATCATGTACCATAAAAAAACAAAATCTATTATGGTTTGACAATTTTCATGATAATTTTTCCGAATTCGTCTCATGGGGATATCTATTAATAACCAAGAAGTTATCATGAGACAATGTGAGAATTAGAGCTTTGCAGTTTGTTATCAATCATACCAGTACCTTGAGACGTGAAAAAAAATTAAGCTTTAATCAATAAGAAAATAACTTTAAAGTTTCTAAAGTAAAGTCAGGAATGAATACTTACATTTTTCTTGTTTTTAGGCTAGTGTATTCCAACTTTGGTAGTTTTAAATTAATCTGCGTTCAAGCTACAGAGCATTAAAACTCGGTGATTGCTTATTATGTTAATCGATACAAAGTGTGCATGGGACGATTGAACTAATTTCTGGAAACGGTAGGATTCAGCTGTTGCAGCGTGTTTCCGTGACAAAGTTAATACCATATCATCGTATTAAATGTTTTTGATTATCTGTATTCTATCGATCATCGCTGATCTTACGATGGTCTTTCACAATTTACCATTTCTTTATTCCTGATAATGTAAACCATTTTCTCTCCGTTCTTTTGTAAAATTTATCCATCTGTAAAATCCAATGAATAATTCGCAGTATTTGCCTGAAATATGTCAATTAAAGATAAATAATTGCATCTAGGATTTTTACCCATTAGTTAACAATGGATATATTGCCGTAAGACATGATGGAAGAAAAATGCGGACTATCAAGAAGCTGCATCATTAGACATATTTTATTCTTTTTACAAATGTTGTAATGTTTAAATAATTTCTTTGACACTGTTAAGACATAAATGGCGAAAATCAAAGTCCACAAAAACTTTTAGCACTTATAAGACATGTTGGATCGAGTACAGAAAGTAATATAAAAACAAAACCGTCCAACATGATATGAAGTTTTCTCTTTCTGGGTAAGTAAGAGGAAAAACACATGGTTTACCATTTTGCAGCCGTGACCACCCCGCCTTTCCGGTTTTCTTTTTAAATGGGAAGGGTAAATTTAAAGGAGAAGTATATAATTATCATTTCACAGCATCACATCCCTCCTACCCCCCTTTTCTTATTTTTTTTATTTTTTTTTTAAGCTGTGATCTTTTTTAATTGTTGCTTTGGTATTAGTCAAACCTGTCTTATGTGACCTTCAAAGGGAGAGCAAAATTAAGGTCACTAAAGACTGGTGATCGTTATATACAGGTTAATTTTATATAGAATGCACTACAACGGTAATTTGAAATGATGGTCTTTTAAGACAGGTTGTTGCTTAATACAGGTGGTCGCTAAAGCAGGTTTGATTTCGCTTATATTTGGCTGTAAAGTATTCATTTAGCTATTTCTGCGGCTGCTTTTTTTGCATTGTTAATATTTTTATTTTGGCGTTCTAGGGTGCTTCTCTTTTTCCCTTGACACTATTCACAAAATTATCATTCTTATTTGTCATCTGTGCGATTAAGAGGAAATAATTTGAGATCGAGTTTCTTTACTACCATGTTCTTATGGATACGAAACATTCTAGTGCAGTAAGTCCGAGATTGCAATTAATGTCCAACTTTCATATACACTGTATAATCCTTTCTAATAAACTTATTTAATTTTTTCCATATATATTTTTGTCCCTTAAAAGGGCATTTTTTATATTTATTTTAAATTCTTTTTGTTGGAAATTTATAGTAGAATGTTCAAAGTAGATGTTTTAAAGGTATGAAATGTGGTGTCATAAAGTGTCAGATGGACAAGTGTCAATATTTAGGTTGTCGTCTGCTCTGCTACCTAGGAGATATTTTTGCCAATATTTTGAGATTGTTTTTTTTTAATTTTGATAGGAAGTTAGTATACTTTGCAAGGTTTTCCAGTTTAAGCTGGTGCCATTTTTAACGTCAGGTTTAATTTAATATAAATTGCACTATGAACTAATTGTGGTCTCTGCCCAGCCTGTAAGCATTAAAGAGTATGTAACTAAAAACACAAGAACAAATGAAACAAAATAAAGTACAAAATAGTAAAAAAAATAGACATTTTATAACATGATTTACCATTACTTTTAAAATGAAAATTTAAAGTTTAGGATTAAGGATGATCGCTGGTCTAATAGGAAATAAATAGGATTTGAAATTGGTGTTTTAGTTTGAGAGAACATATGAATAGTAAACAAATAAGCAAGAAACAAATTTAGGTTCATGTGCTCATTTTAGAGCTATAAGGCCTTGAAAATTTGCAGGAAATGGGTTTTCTCTGGATTTTTCATTGTCTTTGCATTGACAACTTTAGTCTCTCAAAAAAGGATTTCATAAAATTTTGTCAAATACCATTTTAAAGTATATAAGATTGAATTATAAAAGAAAAAGTGGGGGTTCATGGGCAAAAAATTTCATGTTTAAGAAATGGATAAAACCTGAGGATTCCGAAAATCTGACCAAAAGACCAAAACATGACCAGCGAGCATCCTTCAGGCTAAAAATAGGAACATTACTTTGCTTATTACAAGAACATTTGAGTCCTTGAACACATCTGATGAGTCGTAAATAAACAAAATTTGCATATACTGTGCAACATTATTGGTATCATGAAATATTTATCAAACTAAACCTCTCGAAAAAAAACCCAGCTGCATGAGGGGCCAATCGAAAGACGGAGAGAAACAACAAATTGAATACGGGAAAGATATCATCATCGTCATTATATAAGTAGATTATAGGAGAATGATTCTTTCTATGATAGAGAAAATAAATTGTTCATCAATAATTACAACAATCACTATAGTATGTCAAGGTCAATGGTAGAACTTCGTCATAAAGTATTAGGATGAAAATAACACGAGAAACCTAACATCTTGTAATAAGACATAGAATATACTTTATCCAGTTAAGGAACAAATGATTCCAAGAAAACAAATATAGAAAGAAATGGAAGTAGATTACAATATTTGCCTTTTGGACGGTGCAGGAAGGGGAAATTATTGGAGATCAAGTTTCTTTAATATACCATTTTCTTCTGCGACATGAAGGCCTACCTGGAACCTTCAATATAAGAATGAAAGGATACATAGCAAAAAAGGCATGAACAAACAAAACAATATCAAAATAAAAATTGTCAAAAAAAGGTGAGACATTTGATTACACGAATCGATTTACCATTTTATGCCTAACATCGTTATTTAAAAAAACATTAAAAAGTTTCGGGTGAAGGTTGAAAATGGAAACAGTACTATATTTAGGACAAGAACTGCATTAATGAGGAACCTGAGTGAGTTATCTTTTCCTAACCAATGTAGGTAAGGGAGATAATTAAATGCTCTCCCTTTTGTCCTGAGGCTAAAAGGGAGACAAATTTATTATATCCCTTACCTACATTGGTTAGGAAAAGATAACTCACTCAGGTTCCTCATTAGAATTATTATCAGGTACATTTTTAGCTCACCTGGACCAAAGGTCCATGTGAGCTTTTACCATCACTTGGCGTCCGTCGTCGTCGTCGTCTGTTAACAATTTTTCAAACGTTAACTTGTCCGACACCATAAGTCCAATTGCAACCAAACTTGGTACATTTGTTTAGTGGCATTATGTGTACAAAAATATCGTTCGGATTTTTGATTCGTAAAAAAACATGGCCGCCATGGCTAAAAATAGAACATAGGGGTAAATTGCAGTTTTTTGCAAATAACTCAAAAACCATAACAGATATCAAAATTCTGGCATAGGGTAAAAGTGTTCAGCACCTCAAGATCTACCTGCCCTGAAATTTTGAAGAAGATCCAACGACCCATGTAGGAGTTATTGCCCTTTTTCTGCATTTTTTCCAAATTTTGCACTTATTAAGCTCAATATCTTGGATACTATAAAGGAAATTTGAAAAATTTAAATTTCATATTGTTAGGCACACAAAGATCTACAAAATTTGTAACAGGATCGAAGTTGTAGGTTCATTCCTTTTAGGAGTTATTCCCCTTAGATCATCAAAATTAACCATTTTTGCAGTCTTTATTCATTGTAATAAAATCGTTAACTCCTCTTACACCATAAGTTTAATTGCAACCAAACTTAGTGTAGTTGTTCCTTGGCATGAGTACTACTAAACTATCGTTTGGATTTTTGATTTGTAAAAAAACATGGCTGCCATGGCTAAAAATAGAACATAGGGGTAAATTGCAGTTTTTTGCAAATAACTCAAAAATGGTGACAGATATCAAAATTCTGATGGGAAGCTAAAGTGTTCAACACCTCAAGATCTACCTGCTTTGAAATTTTGAAGAAGATGTAACCACCCATGTAGGAGTTATTGCCCTTTTTCTTGATTTTTTTTTGAAATTTGTACTTATTAAGTTGTTGTCAATAGAGAAAAGCTGTTGTTTGCTTAAACAATCAGCTCATTGAGCTCTACAAAAGTCTGAATTGGGTCGAAGTTGTCAGATGATCCATTATAGGGGTAATAGCTCATGAAAGACTCCCTTAAAGCTTAAGGACCAGGTGAGCGATTCAGGCTCCTGGGAGCCTCTTGTTTCATAGTTGAAAGGAAACTGAGAGCTTTTTCATCATCCTCCTAAGTCAGGGTTTTGTATCCACGTTCGTTCCTACAAACCCCTGACATCACACATTCATATTTTGCGGGTCGAACATATCGCCGCCTGGTGTGTGACCTAGAAAATTCTACCTACGACGCATATGGATTCTCTTCTGACCTAGAAAAGCAACCAATGGAAATCGTTCACTTCCGATCCGTAAAATATGAATGTGTGATGTTAGGGGTTCGTAGGAACGAACGTGGATACAAAACCCTGTCTTGTGAGGGTGCTTTTTCATATAAAAAATATTTAATTTTGTGAAACTAAAGAATATCTCTCTTGTTCATTGTTTTGGCTTTACAAATTTTGGTCATTTTGGGATTTGAATGGGCTCTTCAATATTTTTGGGTTATTGTATCGCCCTCAACCTTTAGGCCTTGAAATCAAGTTTGATTTTTTGTTTAGTTGGTGTTTTACGCCGTTTGTAACCTTTCATGTGCCTCCAGCGATTCGTGACTTCCCCCGGATTGTTGAACTTCACGACGGGTGACGTATACGGAGCAGGAACTGCTTACCCTTCCGGAGCACCTGGGTTCACTCCTGGTTTTTATAGGAGTTCGTGTTGTTCATTGTTTTTTAGTTTTCTGTGTTTATTTGTTGTGATTGTGGTTATTCATTTGTCTTCCCGGGTTTGTCTGTCTAGTGGATTACGTTTTTTTTTTATTGCTCCTTAGGTATATTTGTCCCTTTTATTGGTGGAGGAAGCCGGAGTATCTGGAGAGAACCACCGACCTTCTGAAGGAAAACTGGCAATCCTTGTCAATTACGATCGGAGTTGAACACACCACGCCACAGGTCAGATTCGAACTCACAATCTCAGTTTTGACAGCCTAGAACACCCGTCCACGGAGTACCCGAACACAACTAAGGAGTCTCCAGTCGGTGAAATTAACATAATTATATTATGCACAAAATTGGTACACGTGAAATACGTATCAAACTTATCCTCTCGAAGAGTAGAAAATATTTAAGAACAGTAAAGTCAGTTTCACGAGAGTCCAATCAAAAACAAAAGAGACGCAGCAAATTGGATACGGGGAAAGATATCAGCGTAATTCCATAAGTTTGAATAGGAGAATTATTCTTTGAAGAGAAAACGAGATTGTTCCTGGATAACTAAAACAATCTATATTGAAAAAAATGTCAATTAGGCAATAGAACAAGGAAACCAAACAGCTGGTGATAAGACAAAATATACTTCATCCAATTAATGAACAAATGTTTCCAAGAGGACAAATAGGGCAGAAACGGTCTCTATTTAAAATGTTACAATATTAAGTGCTTCAGGTTAGAAACTAACCAGTATTCCCCTCATTATATAGATCTACCCACAAATTGTTTTGGTCATTTTAATCTTGAATCTGCCTTTCACATTTATTGGGTTATTGATTTGGCTTTCTACAGAAATTTTTTTTAGAAAAATAATTTGTTGAAATTTGCAGCTCATTAAAATGTTTATTTCCTCTGCATTACACTAACGTTCTCTCATTGTCGGAAATACACGGCCGGTCGCGCTTACACTTTGCTACACTAGTGTAAGTGTTACGCTAATGTGGCAAAATGGAAGCGCTACGCTAGGGTAGCAAAGGCGTAAGCGCGACCGACCGTGGGTTTCCGACGATCGAGCAAAGCGTAAGCGCGACCGGACTTGGGTTTCTAGTGTAGCTAAGCGTAAGTGCAATCGGTGGCCGTGGTTTTCTAGTGTAGCAAAGCGTAAGTGCAACCGGCGGTCGTGGGTTTCTAGTGTATCAAAGCGTAAGAGCAACCGGCGGCCTTGGGTATCTAGTGTAGCTAAGCGTAAGTGCAACCGGCGGCCGTGGGTTTCTAGTGTAGCAAAGCGTAAGCGCTACCGGCCGTGGATTTCCGACGCACTCTATTCTTGCTTTGAAATTTAACTTAATTGCAATTAAAAGTGTTCAAAACAGGACATAAATCTTTTGATACTCGTTTTCTTCAAGTTTTAACTCAGTTTGATGTTTATCAACTGGCCGATAGCTTTTCCGAATACTCTCTGATGTTTTGAAAGTTTATTTACAAATCGTATCGCTATTTCGTCTTTGATATTCTGCTTCAGGGTTGTCTAAACTCTTCTTCTGTGTACGGCGTTACAAATGAAAGTACACAACAGTATTTCTAAAATCGAGGTTTAGATAATTATCATTTGAAAAATTCTCAGCAAATTTAAAGCAGTGTCTAGATAATTATGTTGCTAAGTCACCAAATAAAATAATTGACAATGGCAACATATATTTATCATAAAATGGACGATCATTTACGGAGATATCTCATAGTGCATATACCGTTACACATGACTTACGACACACTAAGTTTTTCACGCATTTACTCAAGGATAGAAGATTTATAGGAGAGAAATTACTAACAAACCGTTTTTAATTGACAAGAACTTCTAGTAGTATTTGGTGCACCATATAAAAACTGGAAGTCATGGTATAAACAATAGCTCTTAGGCCACACCAAATTTATCTTTAGTTATTTCGATTTCGCCAGAGCGATTTTTGGATTACATGTATGTAAATTTTAAGAAAAAAAATTTTCCGCTCCATTTTCAAGTTTTATATTTTCATGGCGTGACATAAAGGTATTACACAGTGAAGCGGACCTGTGAGAGGGCAACGTCAAAGAATGGAAATTCTCAGACGAATGAATACAATCAAAATCCGCGAATAAATGAACGTCTGAGATACATTATTCAGTGGCGGATCCAGAGGGGGCGTAGAGAGCGTACGCCCCCACTTTGACCGCCAAAATTTTTTTTTATCGATATATATGATTTTTTTAAAGCATAAAATCAGCAAAAAAAGCTTTCACTCGCTCCGCTCGGCGTTACATTTTTCAATCATCTAGATTTTACGCCCCCCCTTCTAAAATCCTGGATCGGCCCCTGTTATTTATAACAGTTGTAGTAAAATGTAACATCTTCATTGAAGTTCTAATAAAAATGTAATGACTTATTTCACAATTTTCAGAATTAAAACAGAATTATATGTTTGTCCGATCCACGGTCAATATTGAAGTCCATCTTAATCCAAGTACACATATAACTACAATGTACATAAAATCTTTTATAATAATACATATTTTTTCTAATTTTGATTTATTTCAGCTTTTAGTAAATGAGTCGTAAATTGTTTACAACCTATTATCGCATATTTAATTGTAATATGTCCTACATTTGCCCTAGATCGTTAAAATCCGTATTTGCCCTAAAACATCCATATTTGCCATCGCAAATTCATATTGGCCCTGGTATCAGCATTTTTCATATTGATGGATATGTGATAAATAGATTATGACATGGCATTTTCCATATTGGCCCTAGTATCAGCCGTCGACCCATATTTACCCTTGAGCAAGTCCATGGGGTGCTTTCCATTATGCGGTACGTTCCAATTGAACCAAAGATTCGTGTTCCATTATTGGTCCGTATCAAAGTGGTTCTTTAGAAATGACGAACCAGACGAACCGGAAGAAGAATTAGTGAAAGTCGGTACGTACCGGTAAGAACCGCATAATGGAAACATCTGGAAAAATTTACATTGTGTATAATTCCAGTTTGACCATTTCCAATGGCTGCTTCGATTTGCGAATTAATTATATCCAAAGAGAAAAAACTAATGATATGCCATCAGATTTTTATCAAGTGATCAAAAATGAAAAAAGATATATCATACTTACATGCGCCTACATCATGCAGTCAAGTGGATAATGAAAGCTTATCATTTATTACAAAGTGAGGACAGAGGACTTTTGAATTTATTTTGACATGATTTTATCATATATTTAGTTGTTCTTTGTTTACATGTATCAAACTTTCATTTTATATGTATTCTGTCACTTGTCTGTTGATTAATAAGACACTAAAAGTGAATCCAGGGTTACATGTCATGCATGTGTTATATAGCCCCCCCCCCCCCCCCCAAAACAGGATTTGGGTCATTACATTGCACATGTTGCAATGTAATTAATTAAGTTACCGTAACATTCACAAAATTTAAATTTCCTTACAATTACCACTACACTGATATATAAAATGTAAATAATTAAATTACATTATATTTGAAATATGATTAATGTAAATTACACGTTACCGTTTGGCTCATATAACACAAATGTAAAGTGTGTTAAACATAATCAGAACGACAAGTGCGTGTGATTGAGAATTTAAAAATAATTGGAATTACTTGCATTTCCTGGCTTTAACTGATTAAAATACAATTAAATTCGTTTAAAAAAAATCTTGCATTACGCATAAAAAATTTATAATTTATTTATGTAAATCTTTGTACTTTCAACTACAATTACCATAATTACCTTTCTAACAACCCTGCCCCAACCACCTTCTCTCTTTTAAACTTTTTAACATTTTTTTCAGATATTCCTCTTTATTTATTTATCTATTTATTTACTTATTTAGTTTTTGTTGCTATATCAAGATTTGTAAAGGAGCGTATTTCCGTAACGAGTTCGGGGCCGTTTAATGCTTAAAATCGGAAAACCCTAGCGTCAGCCAATCAAATAGCTCGCACCATAAAAAGTTATTGTTACTATTTTTATCTTCTTTATTTACAACAAATGAATGACTTCATTTTCCTGTTTGATGAAATGGTGAAAAGTTATAAAAGTTAGAATATGTTATGAGAAATGAGTTCCAGTAATCATGATACCCCAAACTCGAAGCCGAGAGAGTATAAAATAGTCATTTTGGGAGATGGTGGAGTTGGGAAAAGTGGTAAGGAAATAAAACATGTCAAACTTGCCAAACTTTTAAGTTTAACTAGGATCGGAAGGGGGGATAGGCTTTAGGGGTAACTTTAGGTATGGTCCCTTCCATTTGATATGATTGTTTACAGATAAAACTATGCAATAGACAAATATTTAAAGGATAGATCTAATCTCTGCACCCAAAGGTCACAAGGGATGGATTTACTCTCTGGAAACATCAGTCCGTAGAGTGGATTTTCAGGAGTACATAACTTTTTTGAGTTGTCCAAGAAAACCTAAAAAATTTACATTTGAAAGTTTATTGCATCTGTCAGCCAAGTGATGACAATTCCCTCATAATTCCATGGACGGAGGTTTATAGACAGTATTGTGTTGCATCCCCCTTTTTCTTCTCTCTCTCCCCCCCCCCCCCCCAATTTATCTGTGACACCATCCATCCTTAATTGTCAATAACATCTTTATTTTTCTTCATTATATGAAAAATATAAATATCATTTCGCACAATTATTGCAACAATCATGTGTCCAAATTTTGTTGACTAATTAATACAGTGAAGGATAGAAGGTTTGCAACTCAATAATTCCCATATTACTTACCTTTTTGTACGTCGCTTGGAAATCCCATCCTTAATTTAACTTCGTACAACTAATGTACATCAATGAATTACTAAAGCATTTGACTTATTGTTTGCATCAATTTTTTTGCAACAGCAGTAAAAGTTTCATCAATCTGTGATTTACGTACTCTTGTTTCCAGCTTCATCGAAATCCAAACCATTAGCTAGGATGGAAGTTGTTATAATTGCAAGAATGTTGATTTCTTCAATGAAAATTAAAGTCGTGCAACATTCAAATGGATTGCTGTGGTATTTTACTTGGCACCAAATTATAAAATTAACTAATCAACAAAAATATTACAAACAGAGTTATCTTTCTTGTAATTAAGTTTTATAATTTACTTTTTACAGCACTGGTGATACAGTTCGTGTACCACAGATTTCTGGACTATCATGATCCAACTATAGGTAATACTTACTCTGCAGAATTGTTCTTTTTATATGACCGCAAAATTTTTGCGGTCGTATCTTGGTATGACGTTGGTGTCTTTGTCGTTGTCCGAAGACATTTGGTTTTCGCACTATAACTTTAGTATAAGTTTATAGAAATCTATGAAATTTAAACACAAGGTTTATGACCACAAAAGGAAGGTTGGGATTGATTTTGGGAGTTTTGGTCCCAACAGTTTAAGAATTAGGTTCCAAAAAAGGGCCCAATAAGCATTTTTCTTGGTTTTCGCACAATAACTCTAGTATAAGTAAATAGAAATCTATGAAATTTTAACACAAGGTTTATGACCACAAAAGGAAGGTTGGGATTGTTTTTGGGAGTTTTGGTCCCAACAGTTTAGGAATTAGGGGCTAAAAAAGGGCCCAAATAAGCATTTTTCTTGGTTTTTGCACAATAACTTTAGTATAAGTAAATAGAAATCTATGAAATTTAAACACAAGGTTTATGACCACAAAAGGAAGGTTGGGAGTTTTGGTCCCAACAGTTTAGGAATAAGGGGCCAAAAGGGTCCAAAATTAAACTTTGTTTGATTTCATCGAAAATTGAACTATTGGGGTTCTTTGATATGCCGAATCTAACCGTGTATTTAGATTCTTAATTTTTGGTCCTGTTTTCAAATTGGTCTACATGAAGGTCCAAAGGGTCCAAAATTAAACTTAGTTTGATTTCATCAAAAATTGAATTCTTGGGGTTCTTTGATATGCTGAATCTAACCATGTATTTAGTTTTTTATTATGGGCCCAGTTTTCAAGTTGGTCCAAATCAGGGTCCAAAATTAAACTTTGTTTGATTTCAACAAAAATTGAATATATGGGGTTCTTCGATATCCTGAATCTAACCATGTATTTAGATTTTTGATATTTGGGCCCGGTTATCAAATTGGTCTACATTGAGGTTTAGAGAGTCCAAAATTGAACTTTATTTGATTTCATCAAAAATTGAATTCTTGGGGTTCTTTGATAAGCTGAATCTAACCATGTATTTAGATTTTGGATATTGGAATACCACAAAGGGATGGTAAGAATTGTCTTTGGGAGTTATGGCTCAAACCGTTAAGGAATAAGGTGCAAAAAAGGGGGGAAAAGGGTTTCCAGGGTAATGGACAATTACTGAAGTACAA
The DNA here is from genome assembly GCA_028015205.1 of Mytilisepta virgata. NCBI lineage: Eukaryota > Metazoa > Mollusca > Bivalvia > Mytilida > Mytilidae > Mytilisepta > Mytilisepta virgata. The sequence continues at coordinate 65,879,285 of CM051517.1, read as the reverse complement.
AACATAATTTAAAAGGCAGTGTAAGGTTGGTAATTGAAACTCATTTGAATATCTCACCTAAACTGCTTTTAAATTATTTATATTGGAAATTTGCCAAAAACTTTATTATTAATAAATTCCATTGGAAATTTGCCAATAACTTTAGTTTAATGAACTTCATTTGAAATTTGCTAATATTAAATGTTGCTGATGAAGCTTTTTTGTTTATCTCACCTAAACTGCTTTTAAATTATGTATATTGGAAATTTGGCAAAAACTTTATTATTAAATTTCTGATTTATATATAAAAGCAAATAATAATGATAAGGCAAGAGATACACACCAAACAGGATGTGTAAATTATTATAATAAGTATTGTGCAATAGGAAGAAATTTTCAATTGCACAGTATTGTGCAATAGCAAGAAATCTTCAATTGTACAGTATTTCGCAATAGCAAGAAATCTTCAATTGTACTACAGTGTTCCATATCACAAAGGGAAAGCTGGGTTTGAGTTTGGGGGTATTTCCCCTTAACGTTTAGGAATTTGGGGCCAAAAAGGGGCCTACAAACAAGGATTTTTCTAGTTTCCAGACAATAACTTGTGTTCAAGTGTATGGATCTCTCTGAAATTGTACTGCAAGGTACCATACCACAAAGGGAAGGCTGGGATTGAGTTTGGGGGTGATGATCATAAGGGGGTTCAAAAAATTTGGGGGAGGGATTTTTTTTTCCTTTTTTTCCTTTTTTTTTCTTTAAAATTTTAAATTTTAAATTGATTATTTCTGATTTATATATAAAAGCAAATAATACTGATATGGTTTGAATAGGTAAATTAAAAATTTTTAAGTTCTTAGACCACATTCATTCTGTGTCAGAAACCTATGCTGTGTCAAATATTTATTCACAATACATATTCAGTGCTGTATCAAGCTTGAATGTTGTGTTCATACTTGCCCCAACTGTTCAGGGTTCGACCTCTGCAGTCGTATCAAGCTGCGCCCAGCGGAGCATTTTATTTCTTTATATAAGGCCAAATAAAAAAATACATGTGTTTAGGGTAACACACTGAAAAAAGTTAGGTAGGGTAGGTAGGGAAATTTTTTTTTTACATTAATTTTTTTAAGTTAGGTTGTATACTGGAGTCACCTTGACTTTAACAGTGCTTGTTGAAGAAAGGTTATATAAAATTTAGGGTAGGCACTAAAGATTAGGTAGGGGCGGTTTACCCTAAACACAACTATATTTTTTTTAGGCCTAACTACCAGTTTATCGAGGGCTAATACAGTTACGGATCAATGCCCAACTATTTCATAAATTAAAAGACGCTTACATATAATATTATAATTACAGGATGTCTGGACCTACTTACAAAGGAGTGACTTTTCAATCAATATAATTTTCCAACTTTTGCAATTATAACTCTATTGCGAAGATTGCATTTTTAGTTCCCTGCTGTAATAAGCTGATGGATTATCCGTAGGATATATATTGTAAGCGTGGTGCTGTACCTTGTATACATCTCTGGCTGCCATTGGGTGCCATGGTGATGTCTGCATACTCTTTTGAATGTACCTTGAAAATGATTTTAATGCTAATATTATTAAATAAGATCATAAATTTGGATTGCTGTCAGCTTGAGCTTAATTTGACATAGTTTGTGCTTGTGTCTGAGTTATTTCCCCTGATAATTTGGAAATTTGTCAAATCAGAGTTTTTAGATCAGGGTTGGAGTGAGCCTTGAATATAGGGGAATGGCACCCTTCCCCTTCCAATGCACAAATCTGCCCTATGCGTTTAGTTATGATATTTGATACAAATAAAAAAGTCTACATGAATTTAAAATGCATTAAAAGGAAGAAAGTAATCAAAAGTGAAAACAAGTCAACAATTCATATCAGAGCATTTAATGGATGGATAACTTAAAAAAAGTTAAAAACATTACATAATTTTGTTTGCCCCTTTCATACCGGAAATGGCATTTAAGTCCTCCTTTTTCTAAAAATATGTCCCCCTGCCATTAAATCCAGGCGTAAACACTATGGATATTACATTTATGGTAGAAAAAAACTAACAAAATAATATTAAATGTTAAAGAATATCAATCTATATGAGGCAATTCCAAAATGATATAACATTAAAGGAACAGACTATAATATACCAGTAACCTGGGAATGCAGACAAACAATTTATACAAGACAGGGAGAACACAGCAGACAGACAAAACTGATTTTTAATTATGTAGATTATACACAACTTTTGTTCATTCTTTATTGCATTTTTACAGAATACTTAGTTGTTTTACATTGATTATCTCCCTTATAAAATGACAAAATCTTTAATCTGATTTGCAGAAGATTATTACCAGAAACAAGCAAGGATAGATGGGGAACCAGCTTTATTTGACATACTGGACACAGCAGGACAGGTTTGCTGAAATGTTTTACTCAATTTTTTTTATCTATGACAGAAGCAGATCCAAATGGAATCTGGGAAAAATAAAATTTTGCATATTTTAAAGGAACACCTTATGTGCTCATGCTTTTTCTATTTCTCTTTATACACCCTGAAGTCAATTCCTCAGACAGTATGAGCATTAAGAAATTTAATTTTATTAGTCTTAATCTCATTGGAAATCGGCGAAAGAATTCCGAAGCAACAAAACAGCGGGAAAAGTCTGTAAATTCGAAATCCAAGGAAAAGACAAAGTCATGAAAATAGAACATAATAAACAAATACCACAAGGATACATTTATAAATAAAAGAATAAAAAACATTGGAATGACACCAATTATGAAAATGACAGTGTAAATTAGAAAGCATCCTTTATTTTAAAACATGATATAGAAAGTTAATATGTAGGGATTGTCATGTGGCCTTAATGAGTTGTAACAGCCACTAGAAAGCTCTTAAAAGACTAATGTGCTGTTGGCGTGGCCAGGGATGCGAGCACAGCAATATTAGCTCTTTCCAGAAACTAATTTCCGGTATCACGATTCTGACTCTAAAATTATAATTTGAAGCAAGTTATTTCCCTTACTTTACTTCCAGCGAACGAAAGTTTTTCTAGCCTTAGTATCTAGCACAATATGGCTGCCCCCATTAAACAAAGACTTTTCTAAATGACCCATATGTAGAAAACGCATATGCTCCTATAGCGCTGTGCTTGCTATAAAAAATTCAATTGAAATCACCAGAAATCAAAATTTGAGTAAATCATAAGACAGATATAACGTATATGAGAATCTAACTCATGCATGATACAAAATGTATATATTCAGATAGTGTTATTATTACTGTCCTTCCTCTTGAAGTCACTATATGGTATTCAACAATGAACATACATGTATGAGGCTCTACTCCATTTTACAATTTTCTTATTTATATGTTTCAGCCTGAATTTAACACAATGAGAGAACAGTACATGAGGAATGGTGAAGGATTTATTTTGTGTTACTCGATAACAGACCGACGCAGTTACGACGAAATGTTAACTTATAAAAAACTGATTAACCAAGTCAGATGTAAAGACGATATACCAATGATTCTAGTCGCTAATAAATGTGATCTTTACGATAAAAGACAGGTAATAAAATATTGTTGATTGAATGAAATGGTAAATTAAGTTATTGTGTCAACTTTTTATTGCAATTTATCAAAACTCAACTTTAATAAAAATGTCAGAATAATTAACTTGTACTTTAAAATTGGACAGTTTAAACCAAACTTGACAGGATGGTAGTTGTGAGTGAGATATGTTTTGTCGGGTTGCATAAAGTGCAAATCAGACTTATAGTATGGTAATGTCAGATGGGCATTGGGGAAAATAGGGTACCTATTTTGTGTAATCATTTCCTGGAGCTTTTTACCCAGATCTTTGAAACTGCAGAATGTTTATGGACATACATGTATTGTAGTTACTGGTCATCATAAACCTACTTATGGTATGGGTTGGATATAACATGTAATCCTATTATACACATTAAATTCAACCCGGCCTATTGAGTCTTTGACCCATTTTTAGCTCACCTGGCTATTGCCAGGGTGAGCTTTTGCCATCACTTGGCGTCCGTCATCCGTCTGTCATCCGTCGTTAGCTTTTCATTCAAACATCTTCTCCTCAGAAACCATTTGCCCAATTCCAACCAAACTTTGCATGAGTGGTGTATGGAAGGTCCTCAACAAAGTTTCCTCATTTAGTTCTGATTGGTCAAGAAACATGGCCACCAGAGGCAATTCTTGTTTTGTCAAATTTTCAAAATTTTTTCATTCAAAAATCTTCTTCTCTGAAACCGCTGGGCCGATTGGTTTGAAACTTAATAGGAATGATCTATGACATGTCCTCTACAAATGATCCTCAATTTATTTTGATCTGATATAAAACATGGCTGTCGTAGCTAAAAATAGAATATAGGGGTGCATGTGTTGTTTTTGGCTTTTAACATCAAAACCGTTACAGATATCAAAAATCTGACATGGGATTAAAATTGATCAACATGACAAGATCTACCTACCCTGAAATTTTGAAGGAAATCCCAAAACCCATTTAGGAGTTATTGCCCTTTTTTCGTCAAATTTTCAAAATTTAACATTTTTCGTCATTTATCTCCAAAACTATTTGAGATAGAAGTGAAATGTAAATTTGAAAAATGTTTGCTATGTTGAGATCTACATACCCTGAAATTTTAAAGGAAATCCCAAAACCCATTTAGGAGTTATTGCCCTTTTTGTCTCGCCTGCGACGAAAGTCGCTGGAAGCGAGACATAGGTATAGCAATCCGGCGGCGACGGCGAAGGCGACGGCGACGGCGACGGCGTTAACTTTTTGTAAAACCTTAATAACTTTTAAAGTATAATACTTACAATGTTCATCTTTGGTCCACAGGTGCATGAAGTGATGACCTTTTCAGCAGCACATTTTTAGATGACCTTGACCTTTTTTTCATGGTTCAATACCCACATAAACATTGCGACATAGTTTTACATTCAAATCCTTTTCTCAGAAACTATAATACCTAGAGTTATTATATTTGGTCTACAGTGAGATCTATATGGGTACATGCCAGTCTGACACCTGTCATTTGTCCTTGACCTCAATTGCACGGTTCAGTGAACTTCGAAAATCTGCGACATAGTTTTACATTCAAGTCCCTTTCTTAGTAACTGTAATGTTTAGAGTCATCATATTTGGTATATAGTAAGATCTATATGGGTACATGGGAGTCTGACACCTGTCATGTGTCCTTGACCTCAATTTCACAGCTCAGTGACTTTGTCAATTTTTTCTTCTAAAGTCCATTTTTCTGCAACTACAATGAATAGACTCATCATACATGGCTTATAGCAAGATCTGTATGGGTACATGCCAGTCTGACACCTTTCATGTGCCCTTGACCTCAATTTCATGGTTCAGTGACTTTGTCAATTTTTTCCTCAAAAGTTTATATTTCAGCAAGTGCAATGACTAGATTCATCAGATATGGTCTATAGCTAGATCTATATGGGTACATGCCAGTCTGACACCTGTCATGTGTCCTTGACCTCAATTTCATGGTTCAGTGACTTTGTCAATTTTTTTCTTTAAAGTCTATTTTACAGCAACTACAATGAATAGACTCATCATACATGGCTTATAGCAAGATCTGTATGGGTACATGCCAGTCTGACACCTTTCATGTGCCCTTGACCTCAATTTCATGGTTCAGTGACTTTGTCAATTTTTTTCTTTTACAGTCCATTTTTCAGCAACTGCAATATCTAGACTCGCCATATATATAAGAACTTGCCCACCTCATATTTTCAGATTGATCACTAATGTTTTAATTAGGGGATAGACAAACAGGAAGGGGGGGGGGGGGAGAAGTATAACTTTGTGTATAAAGTTCCATCTAGTTTTTTCTCTTCGAATGGCATACCTAAGATGATACAAAACTTACATGATTATGTATATAATCTATTTGAGAAAAAGTATTTTGTTGATCATAAAACCAAAGATCTTGTTTATTAAATTTCACACATAAATAATTTCACAACCCTCAATAGCCCCTGGCAAAATTGTGAGAACTACTAAAACATATCAAAACTATTGATCTATTGATTCATGACTTTGTAAATAAGTCTGTAATGTAATGTTAATTTTTGTGTGGATGTCCTTTCAATAAGAATATTTGGATTGATATAAATATAAAAAGGATAAGTATATATTTAAACTTTGTTTCAAAATTGTTATATTTGTTGACACAAAATTTTATATAAATATGGGTGGTTCTGAAATTTAAAATTAGCATACAAAAAAGCCATTGATTTATCACTTGAATGCCGGTTCTCGAAGAATTGACATAAAATGAGCGATGGTGCGCGCAGTATGGTGCAATCATCAAAATTTTGAGACAATTTATTTATCTTTTGGTGGTTTGCACGAAATACTTAAAATGCACAGTTTGATGATCCATAGAAAAATTATTGATTGATTAGTTATTGTTATCCCCTCGCCCAACTGAGTTGTGGAGGGTATATAGTATCTCGCCCGTCCGAGTGTCTGTCTGTCAGTCCGTCCGTCCGTCCGTCCAAGTGTCTGTCCGTTTGTCCCACCTCAGGTTAAAGTTTGCATTATCTAAGATACTACATGTGCTACATCAATCATCTTTGGTCAGTAGATCCGTCTTGGAGAGTGATGCTGCTTCAAATGATAATTGGATCACTCTGTCCTACATTTTCTGCTTGAATGACTCAGGTTAAAGTTTGTGTAAAGGTTCATATCTAAAATACTACATGTGGTACATCAATCATCTTTGGTCAGTAGATGATAGCAAATGATAGCATGGTCTTTGATAGTGCATGTTATTCTGGGTCAAGCGCGGACAGGCGAGACATCTTTTAGGGTCCACACTTGTTTCATCAAATTTTCAAAATTTTAACATTTTTGCACTGTCATCCGTTGCCCAACAAAAGGACCAAAAATAATACCAACATATAAACATCCACATGGAATTCATAAAAAACTCGGAAACCACTGAACCAAAGTTGCAATAGTCTTTAGGTGATCCCTTGAAGAATACTGTCCAGCATGTCAGCACTCCAACCAGGACTACTACCATCAGGGAATCAGGGAACATATTTTAACATTAAACCTTATGAAAAATAAATCTCCAACAAATTTTCCCTGAACAATTGAACCAATTGCAACAAACTTGGTCAAATAGTTGATTAATTGTCCAATGAAAACCAGACTCCAGGTGAGCGATACAGGCTCTGGTGAGCCTCTTGTTTAGAAATCAGTCCTATGATCCTGCCTGGTCAAACAGTCTGCCACAAAAGAAACCAAACAAACAAAAATGTTACTTAAATCTTTTTAGGATGTACACCCATGAGGAGCCAAAAATTTCTAGTATTAAACTTTTTTTCTTATCCTGATTTTTGGGTTTATATGACTGTAAGAAAGTAATTTATGATAAAAAATCATATGGTGGTGCATTTCTTCTTTTGCTACGGTCATTTGAAAGTACCCCATTTTTGATGATTTTCCCATTTTTCATCAATTTTTACCCATTTTTGGGCTACTGTATTATCATGAAAAAAATCACAGTTCCTCTATTAAACTTTTTCAAACTTTCCCTAAAGATAAAGTGGACCAATCTAAATAAATTTAACTTAAAAAAACTATAGGTCCATGTTAATATAAGAAAGTTTTATAAAATTTTGTTGTTTTTTGGTGTCGAAATGACCATGCAGTCAGTTTAGTACATTTGGGGTTTTTCTCATTTATTTTTAGAACAAAGAGCATATAATTTCAACTTCTTTGTTATAAATGATTGGAAAAATACATATTAAAGAATTTTAAAAAGAAAAAATTGATAGGGGATGTACATGTTTTTGTTAAAATTATTTCTTTTTACCTCTCACCCATTTTCTCAACATTTTGGCTGATGACACTGACCAGATTGGTTATAAAATTTGAAAATTTTATTACTCAGAAACTACTTATTGTAAGTACATGTACATAATTTTTTCACAGAGTTTAGTTGGATTATAATATTTCTTGAATTCATTAATATTTTCCACTTTTATCATATATTTTGGAAATAATTACGAGATTTCAACGAGACTGAAACATCAGAAGAATACATCCTTAATCTGACCTTTATTATTGTTTTAACTACTTGTACTAGATTATTGCAGAAAATTCTTTGGCAGTCCTTCTCAATTGAAAACCTATTTTACTAGACATTGTTATGAGATGAATTCAAACTTATAAAAATTGTGTCTATATCCAGTGATACTGGCAGACTACATACAGTGGAATTTTTTAAATATTGTACATAGCACTGATTCTGTTAAATTATGTGAAAAAATTGTGTAAAACATAAAAATTTCCATTATACAAGACTTACTGTCTTCCCTGCTTTGGAATGTATCATTTGATTAAAGCTGAGAAATAAATAAATAATTCTCATACTAATTGAAGCAGGCATGAAATAAAAGGAATATCTTATTGAAAAGTCGTGATTTGTATCAAAATATTTCATCCAAAATTTTTTTTGTCTTAATCTTCATTATCAGATAATGACAACATGGAATTTTAGGCTTGAAATGTTCATTTTATGTTATTTCAGGTAACCCCAGATGAAGGTGTTGCACTCTCGAGACAGTTTAAATGTCCATTTTATGAAACGTCTGCTGTGACGAGACAATGTGTGGATGATATATTTCTTTCATTAGTACGAGAAATCAGAATGTTAGAAAGAGAGTCTCTTGATGAAAAACAAAAACCTCAGAGTCGCAAGAAAGGGTTTAGAACTTTCATCAAAAAGTTAAATCCATTTAGAAAAACACATTAGAGCAAATAAGATTATTCATTATTTTATTACTGTAAATTCAGAAATTATTGCATGCATTTATTATTGCGAGTTTGTCATTTTAGACCATAATGTGATTTTAATTTTTACAATATTGAGAAAAATCTCGCTTCATTCATATAAAATGTTCCAAAATGCGAGTTTGAATTATTGCGAGGACAACTCTGTCGCATTTTTCGCAATAATAACAACATCGCAATAATTTCCGAATTTATAGTATGTCCTTGTGACCTATTGCCTTCGCTTGGCTTCTGTTTGTGTTTGTCTGAATATTTTTGAATTAAATATTTTTTCGTATGAAACTGCTGGACGTATTTAAAGCAAAATTGGCAGCAATAATCCTTAAATGGTCTTTTAGCTTTTGTTGCAATTTCAGCATAAAATATATTAACATTTAACAATATGGAAAAATTGGCTTAAAGATCTTTTGTATGAAACCATTAAGTTATTGGAACCAAATTGTTTCATGATCCTCTTTGAGAATTATATATGTTGTCCACATCCAAGAACCAAGAAGTCTGCCAGAGCCAAAGCGTAAGTCCCAACTTTAAAGCTTTTTATCAGCAAATTATGTTCAAGTGAGCAATACAGGCTCTTAGTTCATTTGATACTAATACTAGTCAAGAAAGCTTAGCATAACAGGGTACATAATGGATTCATACTAATAAGTATATACATTTATTTCTCATGTTGGTGTCTTCAAAATATTAGAGATTTTCGGTTGCATGAATTACTTCACTAAAATATGACAGAATTTGATTTGTCAAGAACTTTGGTTGAGTGAACTAAAGTATATTACATGGTACTGATGTTTTGTTTTGTTGTTCTTGTTTTTTTTTTTTTTTTGGGGGGGGGGGGGGGTTGTTAGCGACTGAGATCTGCTTTGTTTTTTAGTATAAAATCTTTCAGATTCTAAGAACTGTGTAATAATTGGAAAGATAGCCAAATAATTCAAAATTGTACAGTTGTACAATTTATAGAGAGGGTGGAGATATCTCGATCACAAGGTTGTTCAAACACAATAGAACATATCAAGTTAATTTGTATGTTATGATCTCGTAAACTAAGGTTTGGCAAATTTTGTTAGACGATCGGTATGTATACAGTCAGAGGATTAATCTTCATGCTTTTTTGCTGACTTTGATCATTGCTTCTCTTATGATTGACCGGTATTATCTAACTCGGAAAGTTAGAGAAATTCGATATCACATCATGTACAAACTGTTCAATGCATGATTGTGTAGTTTTTTTTAACATTTTGATTGGTCGACAAGTTTGCTACAAATTGAAAGCCACCTTTGCATAGCAACATTTGACGTCACAGAGAAATGAACTTTAAGATTTCCCATTGCCCTGACGCCGAATCACAAACAAAAAAATATTCCTTAAGAATCATAAGAGAAATAGGTTTAACAACTCATAAAAATTCGATATTGCTTGATATCAACTCTCATCATTTAATTTGAATTTAATAATAAACTCGCTAAAGGCTCGTTTATTATTATATCCAAATTATAACTCGAATTGATATCAAGTGATATCTAATTCTCACTCATTGTGAAACTATACATATATTTATAATTGGCAGAATAATTTTAATTTTATGTGTTCTTGATTATGGTTAGATGCTGTTGTTGGCTCTTGTTTTTAAAAACGCACGATTCGTTTGTTTTAAAAATAGTTTATTGTTAGAATATGTTAATTCTGTTTGAAGTTTATGTTAATGGTGCTCAGAGGGGTAACTGAAATTTTTTAATTACCCAGAGTGTATGTAAGTGTTATTTATATTTAACACAGTTTTAATTTAATTTAACTCTTTAATGCCAAAGTATAGTTATGACATATATATCATGTATACACTTTATTTCTGTCTATTTAGCTATTCCGAACAAAATGGTACTAATATTTATATAATTATTAAAATAAGTGTTCTACCCAGGCTTATATATCACAGTGGTACCACAGTGCTATAATTTTTTACCACTGTGCTATTTATTTTGCTCAATGTATATATATTTACTTTTGATGCAATGATCTGTTCCCATTTTCCTTATTTTACATTAGGGAAAACCAGAATAATTAAGATCCACTACAATTTTACAGAATTATTTATTATTTTGCATAAATCTTGAGAATTCTTATTCAAATTATAAATGCCTTTATTATGATGACAGAATGATTTGTTACAAACCTATGTTGATTTTCTAATACAATGCTATCAAAAATTTCTGGGAAGAACAAACAGAAACAGTATAAATATTTCCTACCCGATCACAAAGTAGAATTACATTATAATCTACACTGATGTTACACATTTGTTTTCTCGTTGTGACGTTCATGTTTTTATGCCCCAGGGATGAAGCGCGGGGGGCATATTAATTTAAGTCTGTCCGTCTGTTTGTCCATCCGGATATAGATACATGGTTTGTCTGGCTAACTCCTCCTACAGTTGTAGGATGTTTATGCCCATAATGGAGGTGTGCATCATGTCCAGAGGATTTTGATTTTTTTCAAATATTCTCAAAATGAGTGGTAGTTGTTTTTTTTTCATACTAGATGCATAAAGGGAACATGGTTTGTCGGGCGGGGCATCATTTGTGTCTTACAGACGCACTTCATTTTAAAAAAATCACTCCTAAACAAACAACTTTGACCATAATTAACAAGTGTGGAGGCATACTTCTTTTCTAGTTTTAGGACTGTCGCTTCAGGATTATGGTGTGATGTCATTGTAGACTGTGTGAAGTAAAAATTGTTTTTCACTGGTAGCGAATATAATTTTATTGTATACTGACTTTGTCATGCCTTACTTGCAAGTCAACATGGGGGGCCAGGAAGGATTTTTTACTTAACAAACAGTCTATGCACCTAATTATTGTGAAAAATTTGTTTTCAAATGTGAAAAAAATCTCAATATCTTAAATTAAATATCCTGGGATACCAAAAGCAGTGTATTTGAAATACAAAATAGTTTGCAGACTTAACAAAAACATATTGAGGAAATGAGATCACTTTCATGCAATTTCTGTCCCTAAAAAATCAATTGGTTGCCCCCTTATGAACATATTAGTTAGTCTTGTTATAATAAAAAATTTACTGCATTTGTTTGTTTTCAATTACAATTTGTTATTTATTTAATTTGTTTGTTTATTTATTTATTTATATATTTATGTGAATATTTATAGTTTAAAACTTATATTTTATCACATTTTTAGACAAATTGTATATTTAAGGAAAATAATTGTCAAAGAAGTTTGAGCAAATTATGTTTTAATATAATATAGTAAAATAAATTCAGAAATTAGTGCTACGTTTATATTTGTGTATGGATGTCAAAAATCCAATTAGTGTGTTATCACAGAGTTAACTTCCATATGTTGACCACTAGTTGTTTATTTTTGGTCGGTTTAATTCATCAAGTGGATTTTGTCTTCCTGACACCTGTTTGAGTTGTCTCCTTTATTTATCAGTCCCCTACCGGCAATGCCGAAGGGGACTATAGGTTTGCATTCCATCCGTCTGTCACTCACACTAGTTTTTTGGACTTTTTCCAGAAACCATTTAACTAACTGATGTTATTTTTTGTATGCGAGCTTATAATGATGAGTTACAGATCAAGTTTGAGTTTCACGCTGATCGGATAATTGTGAGAGTAATTGCTCTGTGGAAATAGGAATTATTGTCAAGGTAGTAGTTTTCCACACTTTTTTTGCAAACCCTTTTACCTACTGATCCTATTGTTGGTATGTTAGCTTATAATGATGTGTTACAGATCAAGTTTGAGTTTCATGGTGATCGAATAATTATTGTGAGAGTTATTAGCCTTGGAAATAGGAATTATTGCCAGAATAATAGTTTTCCAGATTTTTTCAACAACCGTTTAACCAACTATCTTATTAGCTCACCTGGCCAAAGGCCATGTGAGCTTTTGTCATCACTTGGCATCTGTCGTTCGTCTGTTGTCCGTTAACTTTTCACATTTTAATCTTCTCCTCTGAAACCACTGGGCCAAATGAAATTAAATTTGGCAGAAAACATCTATGTAAGATCCTTAATAAAGTTTGCTCATTTTTTCGGACAACAAACATGGCCACCATCGGCAATTGTTGATTTTGAGTTTTCAAAAAATCTTCTCCTCTCAAACTGCCAGGCCAAATGGAACAAAACTTGACAGGAAGCAACCATGTATATGGGAGGTCCTTTATTAAGTTTCCTCATTTTGTCCCGATCAGACTACAAATATGGCCACCATCAGTTCTTGTTTCTGATTGGCTGATATAAAAAAATCTCTGAAATCACTGGGCCAAATGGAACGAAACTTGACAAGAAGCATATATGGGAGATCCTTTATAAAATTTGCTAATTTTGTCCCGATTGGACTACAAACATGGACAATTCTTGTTTCTCATTAGTTGATTAAAAAAAAATTTTTTCTGGAACTTAACTTGGCCAAAACTGTTAGCCAAACTTGACAGGAAGCATCTATTGAAAGTCTTTTATGAAATTTATTTTTTTCATCCTGATTGGATGACAAGCATGGCTGCCATGAACAATTTTTGTTTTGGATAGGCTAATATAAAAAAATCTCTGAAACCGCTTGGCCAAATGAAATGAAACATGACAAGAAGCATCTGTCGGAGGTTTTTTTCAAAGTTTTCTCATTTTGTCCAGATCATGCGACAAACATGGCCACCATGGGAAATTCTTGTTTTTGCCAGGTGAGCGATACAGGCTCAGCCTTCTGAGCCTTTAGTTTTTGGTATGTGAGCTTATAATGATGAGTTACAGATCAAGTTTTGAGATTCATGCTAATCGAATAATGAGAGTAGTCCTTGGAAATAGGAATTATTGTCAAAATGATAGTTTTCTGGACTTTTTTGCAAACCCTTTTATCATATTTTTGGGATGTGAGCTTATAATGATGAGCTTCAGATGAAGTTAGGAGTTTTATGCTGATCAGATAATAATTGTTAGAGTTATTGCCCTTGGAGATAGAAATTATTGACAAAATTTCAATACTTTTTTGCAAACCGTTTTACCAGTTGATCTAATTTTTGGTATGTAGCTTATAATGATGAGCTACAGATCAAGTTTGAGGTTCAGGCTGATCGGGTAATTATTGTATACTCCTTGCAATCATAATTTTGGGATTTTTAGGAATCACTCTGTCCATACATGTATATCGGAGTCCAATTCACATAGTCAAGAAGCATTTGGTGTGTTCTCTCACAGCTCAAGCCGGTAGGGGACATTGTATTGCTGAGCAATACTCTCAGAATGCTTGCTACGGTAATTTTCTCAAAGACCATACATAGAAAATGGCTAATTCTATGTTTTGATACAGAAACAAAAATAATTCTGATAAAAAAATAAAGCAGGAGGTACTAAACATTTCTTGAAATTTTTATGGAAATCTGTCCATTCACATAGGAGGAGTTTCAGTTTTGTCGACACAAGACAATAGACCATGATCCCTTTGTTTAACAGTTTGGGCTTAAATCTTGCATCTTGCCATTGCATATGATAAAAATTTGCACAAAATACTGTTTTCCCCATGTTAAAATTTCAAACAAAGTTACGACTACTTAACATACTTCTTAAATTATATAATTCCAAAGGACAATAACTCTGTAAAAAATTAACTTTACATCCTATTTACTGTGAAACACTTGGCATTGTTGATTTCGTGGACAGATCAATCGATCCATTTTGGAACCCAACGAAATATAAATCATCAGATCACTTTACAATGTGGAAATATTGAAACATTTAGGTAATAGTCAGAAACTGTAGAATCAAAATAAATCTATCGGATAGAAAATAAATATCTGTTGGTTTTAAACATCTTTTCATTTTATCATTATACCCCCAGCAAACAAAGTTTTGGGGGGGGGGGGGGGGGGGGTGGTATATAGGAATCACCTTGTCCGTCCATCCGTCTGTCTGTCTGTCTGTCTGTCCGTCTGTCTTGTAAGCGCAACTTCTCCTAGACCGCTCAATGGATTTCAACGAAACTTTACAGAAAGGAAGTACATCATCCAAAGATGTGCATGAAGAAAAATCTTTGCTTTCCGATATCACATAAGGGAGATAATTGACTTCTATTTTTTTTTTGGCTTATACATTATATAAACCTCGTAAGCGCAATTCCTCCTAGACCGCTCAATGGATTTCAACGAAACTTTACAGAAATTAAGGAAGTACATCATCCAAAGATGTGAATGAAGAAAAATCTTTGCTTTGCGATATCACACAAGGGAGATAATTGGACTTCTATTTTTTTTGGCTTATACATTATATATGAACCTCGTAAGCGCAACTCCTTCTAGACCGCTCAATGGATTTCAACGAAACTTTACAGAAAGGAAGTACATCATCCAAAGATGTGCATGAAGAAAAATCTTTGCTTTCCAATATCACACAAGGGAGATAATTCGACTTGTATTTTTTTTTGGCTTATACATTATATGAACCTCGTAAGCGCAACTCCTCCTAGACCGCTCAATGGATTTCAACAAAACTTTACAGAAAGGAAGTACATCATCCAAAGATGTGCATGAAGGAAAATTTTTGCTTTCGATATTACACAAGGGAGATAATTGAACTTCTATTTTATAACTAATACTCTTAATTCTAGATCTGTATTGGTATATGTTTCAGGGTCAATTTGAAAAAAAATAACAATTTTTGCTGTACCTATACTTCCCAAGCCACATCAGCCATTCGAAACATGAACAGATATATCATGTTTTGGAGTAGTAAAGGCAACCATGAGTATGCTTAAATTGATGCAAATATCTTATGAAACTTTACCCTGGGCAAGGCAAAGCGGGGGGCATCCTTTGTGAGCTTTGCTCACAGTACATCTAGTTTTTTTAGGAAATTAAAAAATATGAATATGTCCTTTTAAATCAATCCACGAAAATTGATGTCAACGAAAATAACTGAATTCATAGTTTTTGCAATAATCTGCACACAAGGATAGTATTAAGCAATATATATGTAATTTTCGGTGTATAGGTTGATACTTTCTTCCTTTGGAGCATTGGGCTCAACCTATGAACCGCATCGACCTACCGGTATCTAAGATTTTTTAAAGAATTTTTGTAAACCCCAACCCA
Source organism: Mytilisepta virgata (assembly GCA_028015205.1). NCBI lineage: Eukaryota > Metazoa > Mollusca > Bivalvia > Mytilida > Mytilidae > Mytilisepta > Mytilisepta virgata. Next base: position 65,863,330 of record CM051517.1, on the reverse strand, counting down.
CCCCATATTGTTACTATTAATAAAACGATATAAGAACTGTTCTATGACCTATACACTGCATTGACCTAAAGTCCGAAAATTACGACATTTTAAAACAAGAGGCTGTCGAATGACAGCAAACCGGATTTTCTTGCATGGAAATGATGTTGGCAAATCTAGATTCCCAAACAGGATGAAGTAAAGAAATATAAATGAATTTTTGTAGGGTTTTGTAGGGTTCAGAAATGGAAAGGCAAAAATCAATCTTGACCTCCTATTTATAGTAAGTGACAAATATTGGAATTTTTGAGAGTATATAAGTACACACACATTTGTTAAGCAGGGGTTGGTAGGCAGAAATCATGAAGTCAATAATCAAAGAAATACGCCAATGAGATTATAACCTTATTTTATAAACGACGACTTGAACTGCCTTTTTTCAATTTTTTAGAACCATAACTCCTGAACGGTGAAAGTGAAAATCGTCAGTATCGGAACGGTGAAAGTGAAAATCGTCAATATCGAACTTGACCTCCATTTTGTCATCAGTAACAACATATTAAAATTTGAAAAGCTTTGGTTGAACAGTTCATAAGTTATCACACGGACACCACTGGGAAAGCCATTTTTCAATCTTTCAAGAACCATAACTCCTGAACGGTGAAAGTGAAAATCGTCAATATCGAACTTGACTTCCATTTTGTCATCAGTAACAACATATTAAAATTTGAAAAGCTTTGGTTGAACAGTTCATAAGTTATTGCACGGACACCACTGGAAAAGCCATTTTTCAATCTTTCAAGAACCATAACTCTTGAACGGTGAAAGTGAAAATCGTCAATATCGAACTTGACCTCCATTTTGTCATCAGTAACAACATATTAAAATTTGAAAAGCTTTGGTTGAACAGTTCATAAGTTATCACACGGACACCACTGGGAAAGCCATTTTTCAATCTTTCAAGAACCATAACTCCTGAACGGTGAAAGTGAAAATCGTCAATATCGAACTTGACCTCCATTTTGTCATCAGTAACAACATATTAAAATTTGAAAAGCTTTGGTTGAACAGTTCATAAGTTATCACACGGACACCACTGGAAAAGCCATTTTTCAATCTTTCAAGAACCATAACTCTTGAACGGTGAAAGTGAAAATCGTCAATATCGAACTTGACCTCCATTTTGTCATCATTAACAACATATTAAAATTTGAAAAGCTTTGGTTGAACAGTTCATAAGTTATCACACGGACACCACTGGAAAAGCCATTTTTCAATCTTTCAAGAACCATAACTCTTGAACGGTGAAAGTGAAAATCGTCAATATCGAACTTGACCTCCATTTTGTCATCATTAACAACATATTAAAATTTGAAAAGCTTTGGTTGAACAGTTCATAAGTTATTGCACGGACACTGTTTGGCAGCCGCCCGCCCGCCCGCCCGCCCGCCGTACATCACCAAATTAATAACCTATATTTTCCTATGAAAATCCGGTTAACTAGAGGTACTCAAGAGCCTATATCGCTCACCTGGATTTAACTTGTCCACCTTCAGCAGGACTTAAGTGTAGCAATTATCTTAGCTAGTTTTCCCATAGGTTCAATGTTAAACAAAGTTAGGGTGTTGTGGCCATCTAACTTGAAATTCAAGGTTATCAAACACAATTCTGAAAGAGACCATTGCTGGTATTCGTTTGGTGTCCAAATGGCCAAGTTTAAGGTATGGTGACTGCAAATTAAATTTTCCCATAGGGTCCTATGTTAAACTAAGTTCAACTTTGGTGGCTATCTTGATTGACAGGCCAGGTCAGCGGACACAATTATGAAAGGGGAACATCTAATGACTATTGTTGCCAATTGGCCAATTGGTCTCGGATCAGAATATTTTTTCATGAATTTTCCCAAAGGGTCCTATGTTTAAATAAGTTCAGCTGTGACGGCATCTTTGTTGACATTCCGGGTCATATGACATAATTTTGAAAGAGGACTATTTCTGCCAAGTTTGATTCCAATTGGATAAGTGGTTTCAAACAAGATTTTCTAATGAATTTTCCCATAGGGTCCTTTGTTTAACTCAGTTCGGCTGTGGCGGGCATCTGGGTTGACATTCTGGTTCATGCTGAATTTCGGATCTGCACCAAAAATTATATTTCATTAGGGACCATTACCTGATCATTCAGGCATAATATTACTTCCATCTGTCAAACGGTTTCTACAAGAAGATGTTTGTATGCATTTCCCATAGGATCCTATGTTAAATGTACCCATGGTGGCGGCCATCTTGGATTTCAGATCGGCACAAAAAACATGAACTTTATAAATCACCATGTAAGGATCATTCCTGCAATATAACAATTCAATTGCTTTTGAAGTTTCAGAGAAGAAGATTTTTTAAATTTCAGCCAATCAGAGTGCATAAATGGCCTGGGCAGCCATGTTTTTGAATTTCTGATTGGCACCAAAAACATCGATTTTGTTAGGGACCATAATCTGATCATTCAAGCATAATATTACTTCTATTTGTCAAACGGTTTCTGACAAAAAGATGTTTGTATGTATTTCCCATAGGATCCTATGTTAAATGTATCTCGTGGTGGCGGTCATCTTGGATTTCAGATCGGCACAAAAAATATAACATTTATAGAGGACCATGTAAGGATCATTCCAGCAATATAACAGTTCAATTGCTTTTGTAGTTTCAGAGAAGAAAATTTTCAGCCAATCAGAGTGCATAAATGGCCCAGGCAGCCATGTATTTGAATTTCGGATTGGCACCAAAAATATCCATTTTGTTAGGGACCATTATCTGATCATTCAGGCATAACATTACTCCCATCTATCAAATGGTTTCCTACAAGAAGATGTTTGTATGTATTTCCCATAGGATCCTATGTTAATTGTGTCCTGTGGTGGCGGCCATCTTGGATTTCAGATCGGCACAAAAAACATGAACTTTATAGAGGACTATGTAAGGATCATTAACAATTAAAATGCTTTTGTAGTTTCAGAGAAGATTTTTTTAATTTCAGCCAATCAGAGTGCATAAATAGCCCTGGCAGTCACGTTGAATTTTTGATCAGAACCAAAAACATAAATTTTGTAGAGGACCATCCAATGAACATCTCCACCAAGTTTAGTTTCAACTGGCCATGTGGTTTTGGAGAAGATTGAAATGTGAAAAGTTAACGGACGGATGACAACGGACAACAGACGCAAAGTGATGGCAATAGGTCACATGGCCTTTTAGGTCAGGTGAGCTAAAAACAAGATGGGCAAATCATAATTTCTAAAACCAAGGGAAAAAATTTCAAGGGTTGGCTAATAATAATACTTAGAGTAATAATTAATGTGTATTTTATTTTGTTAATTTTAAAGGATAACACATCATATACTGATATATAAATAACTTATTGCACAAAAAAAATACTAAAATTAATTCTCATAAAAAATAGCTTTCAGGTAAAATTTGAAAGGTAAAACTTCCAGGGCAATATTAAGGGTTAACCTAAGAAATCTTAAATATGTCACTATGCAATTTCAAAGAAATCCCAATAAAACATTCAATTTTTTTCAATATAATATATAGTTTTTATTAATGAATAAACTGAATACAATGTTTTTGTATCTCAACAAATTTTGAATTGATGTGACAGACACTTCCACTCATGTAAATCTGATAAAGTTCATGAAAAACGTCATGACATCCCCCCCCCCTTTCCCTATGAATTTTGATTTTAAACTGATCCTATATAAACATTCATAAATACAATTAATCAGACGATGTAGTCAATTTTTTTTTTCAGAACTCTCCTGAGAATTTCTGAATAATGTCTTACATTTTACCAATATTTTAATTTTTCACCACCGTCACATTTCAGCAAATTTGTGTATCAAATGTATGTTTTTATTCTTCTGGTGTTGAAAATTGATTAAGGGGTTACAGAACACCTAAGGAAGTTAACTCTCTAAAAATCAATTGAACGTTTTAATCATATACTATTAGTAAAGAGAATCAAGCTTCTCAATGATTAAAATCAGTGTTTGTCAAACTGCTATATATCCAATGAAATTATTCCCGTAAATTGTTTGAAATTTTTATATTTTTGTCAACAGGTCAAAGTAAATATTTCTACAAAATTTTATGAAAATTAAACGAGTCAAATCTATTTTAGTCAAAGTGTTGGGTACCCCCTTAATTAATTAAATGTTCAAAACATTTAAAAAATAAAATTTTCTTTGTACATAAAATTTTAATGTAAGAAAATTAAAAACTTTTAAAAATGTCTATAGAAAGAAGAGACTTATTGTCAATATACATAAATACATGTATAAACACTCTTGTTATATTATTTTCAATGAATTGATTGAAAAGTTTTTCCTGCTACATTTCAACTCAAAATAAAAAAAATACACTATACTATTTTTCTATGAATAGATTAAAAAGTTTTTTTTCAATTACCTTGGAACATTTTCACTCGAATTTATATTAGTTTTCTATGAATGGATTAAAAAGTTCTTTTCACTCAAAATCAATAATATTTTGAGCCACACTACAGCTGTATATCAATTTTCTATGAATTGAGTGAAATTTTGTTTTAATTTTCTTGGAACATTTCACTCAAAATTTAAATGAAAAAAAATCATATTTTATTTTTCTATGAATTGATTAATAATTTGTTTACTAATTACCCTAGGACTTTTTCACTCAAAATTGAAAAGAAAACATTATAATACCAAACTATATTATTTTTCTCTAAATGGTCTGAAAAGGACATTTTCACTCAATATTTTTTACATAATAGACTTTTATATTAACATTCAGCTGATTATTTTAATTATTTAATTCAGAAGCTGTTTTAACAACAGAGAACCAGTTTGTAATCTTTAGTGACTTTTTGACTTGATGTTAAATGACTGATGACTAGATCTGTTGAATGAGGAACCAGAGTAAGTTATCTTTTCCTAACCAATGTAGGTAAGGGAGATAATTAAATTCTCTCCCTTTTGTCCTGAGGCTAAAAGGGAGACAAATTTATTATCTCCCTTACCTACATTGGTTAGGAAAATATAACTCATTCTGGTTTCTCATTGTCTTAACAACTGAAATGGCACTACAATATAAAACAAGGCAAGATTAAGGTGGTCATAAATATATATTTCTTTAGCTGATGTAATCTTACTTTATGTGGAACTATGTTTGTGACATGCAGAGTGATATAATCAAAATAAATTTATGCTGGTGACCTCATTATGCAACTCTTATGATGTCACATGTGTGTATGAAATGTATGTTGGTGACCTCTAATGTTATATGAAGTCAGATGACATCAGCTGGTCAGTTGCTACCAGATATTTCCTTCAAGGTGACTTTACATATCAGTAAAAACTAATTTCAAAATTTGCATTTCATATTAAAAAAATTATATCTTTGAAGGTAGCAAAACTTATGCAGAGAGCAGCTTCTCACTTAATTATTACCAATCGCAACTTTTACTTATGGAAGCTCATTCAAACTTTTATTTTTATGTTTTATATTAGTGTTTGTTTGTTTGTTTGTTTGTTTGTGCTTTATGCCGTTTTCAGCACATTTGGCTATTTTGCGGCGGCCACTTTTTATTGGTGGAGGAAGCCGGAGTACCCAGAGAGAACCACCAACCTTCCGTAGGAAAATTGGCAATCCTTGTCAATTTAGATCGGAGTCGAACACACCCCGCCACAGGTTTATATTAGTGTAAATTTTGGGATATGACTAGTGACAATATTTGATATACCAAAGTTTTAATGAGGGTCATAATGGGGGGATATGAACACGGGCAAATGGAAATAAAAAGGTCATTCACAATGAACAAAAAAATAATAATTTGACCTGCATGTTTCATTTTTATGAAAGATCGTCCAACAAAAAAACACATGAAATAAGAACTTCATGAAAGTAACCCTGTACAAACCTCTTAAATTATAGAAGTTTAATGTGAAGACTTGACATCTATGTTTACTGAAGTAAAAATACTGTACAAGAACAAGAATCAGTCGCAACGACTGAAATAATTCTATGAAAGCTGCATAATACCCATATGTAACACTTTGGAATAGATGAAATTTTAAGAGCTTGCAAGCCAACATACAAGCACACAAAGCATGACGGATGCAAATAAATAAATAAAACCCCAAAAGAGAAAAATCAAAGTGCATTTAGACTTTGCCTGTCATGGAAGCATAATGCAGTTGAATTTGTGATTTTAATGAATATTTTAAAACCTCAAATTTCACTAAAAAAAGAAAAAGCACTGATACCATGAAATCGTCTTTGTGATTTTGATCGAAATTTAAACAGTTCATATATCACCATGTACTCTGCCAAGTTATAAACATCAGTGAACACATAATACAGAAAAAGAAATAAAGAAACAAAAACAAAAACAAAATGCCCTAATTCTAGAAGTTGATTTTATCATTTTATCAGAATATTTTTATAATGTTACTTTAAAACAGTAATATAAAATACAACACATATCGACAGGAGTAATTGTCTAAACAGAAACTTTGTTTTGATGATTGTAGTTAAAATAAAAATAAATAAAAATGAAAGTAAAATTAATATCATATTGGAACTGTAATCTTGATTCCAGGTAAAATTATCAGACATTAATATGTGTTTCCATTGCAATGTAATGCTGCAAAATGAGATTCAAGATGAAATTTTAAAAAATCACACGTGCAAGACTGTTGCATAAATATGAAAATTATGACAATTGTCTCATTTCTGTCTATAGTATGTTAGTATTATTTACGGTAAATAATGCTCAACGGCCAATTTAGATACATTTATATCTAAAAATATAAATACACAGTGAAAAATCATAAAGTAGAAAAGAAAAAGATTGAAATACAACAGACTAAATGAAGAGCATTTTACCCTTTTAAATTACATACAGTAGAATATCGATGGCTTGAATTCCAAGGGACCATCAAAATGTGAGCGTGCTATGGGTAGTTTGAATTACTGCAGCTTATTAAATTAAGAAAAATTTCCAATGACATACTTTATACGTGCATGTGTATGTACAAATAAATAAACACCAGTGAATTTTTTTTTAATTTAAAAATTAAAGTGGTTAATCACTAATTAACAGTAATTGTGACATTTTTTATATTGAAGTGTATTTTTTCCTTTCAGGCTAATCTGTTTTTATCACATCTGTGATTGTTAGATGCAACCCTGTAAGTATCAGGTGACAAACTTGCCCATTTAATTAATGAGTTCAAGTTTTCAATGACATAATGCACAAACTTATCATTGTAGGAACAAAATTTTTTGTTTGAAAAACTGGGGCTTTTTTAATACTTTAATAATGGGAAACGAGACTTTCAAAACCGTTCTAGTGATCGGAGTTGGACCTACCAAAGTTCAACTGTACATATAAATTAGCTGGTAATCGAATTCAGGGGAAATTAAGGATTTCAAAAAATTCTCAAACACTTACATTTGCCTTCAAGAAATGAATCATTCTCTCAATCATCTTAAAATTAAAATGTCTTTTTTAAGTAAATTATGAAAATTCTTTGTCCTTTTTAATTAAATTATGAAATTTCTTTGTCTTTTTGAAGTAATTATGAAATTTCTTGTCTTTTATCAAGAAATGATAAATTTTGAATAATGATTTTGTTACTTGAAGAAAACTATTTTTGTCGCTTAAAACCAGAATGAATTCCTCCATCAACTGAAGACTGACTGTAATCAAAAATATTTTGTGAAAATACTACATGTAAAAATTGAGAAATAATAGAGGAAATTTGTTCTGCTGACAAGTACATCTTAAAATTAAAATTAATTATCATAAATATATAACATAAAACAAAAATTGATTGAAACACATAAAAATACATTTTTCTTGAAGATAACGGTATATTTATAATTAAATACTTATAATACAACATATACATATAACTGATGTATTATCAAAAACATTGTGATTCAAACACAAAAAAATTATAGGAGGCACATAGCTTTGCAAGTCATTACCCATATCAATAAAACCTAAAACCTAACAAAGAAATAAACAGTGTATGAGAAAATAATGACATCAATGTTTTACATATTTAAATGATACATGAATTCAATTTTATATTTTTTGATTCAAACACAAACATGCCTGTGTAAAAATCGATCTATTTTCAGTATTGGAAGTGATGACACCTGTATTTACAGGAATTCCCACTCTTTTAGGAATAAATTATTAAAGAATTTTGCAGGACATTTCAAGTATTTTTAAAAAAAAATTCTAACATGTTCTGAGCTATTACAGAATGGTAGGCCACAGGCACGATAGTTTAATTTTGTTACATATTTGTGTTTGGAATTCTTTAGTCACAAATTTTAGTCATAACATCAGTTTGCCTTGTTACAATAAGAATACCTTATTTTGGATATTATACAATTGATTCGCCCTCATCTCATTCCACGTCAATTGGTAATAATCCATAGTATGCAATTATGGGGAAATTATATGGGATTAAAATATTGGAATAAGGGAAGTAACTCTAAACCTTAAAACCGTTAGAAAGTAAAATGCAACAACTAATAAATTTTCAAGGATTTCTATTGGATTTTGCCTCTTTTTTAGTTTCCAAGGACATTTCTTGACCGGGACATGTAAATTGAAATTCCCAGCTTTTTCCTGTTTTCCTCGAAGTGTGGGAACCCTGTATTTTAATACGGAAACAGATGGCATGAAGATGATGGTGATGAACTAATGCAATTTAATATTTAGGTTATTCAAAAATGGCATATAACAATGACTATTTAATAAATTATAATAATTAAATTATATACTTCTCATATTCATCGTCTCCTTTCAAATTTTTAATTTAAAACAAAATAATTAGAAAGTATAACAGTAGTTACCTGTTTCCCTGACCACAAATATGTTAAAAAAATTCTCTAACAAAAAAAATTTGATTTTTGACTACATATATATGTACTAAAATTAGATTCAAATAGCAAATCATTTTGGCATAGATGTTGTGATTTATTGAACAATTGTATTATGTGTATTTCTAGCAGGAAATGAACCAAATAAGTTTCAATAACACATCTTTATGATGTGGCCATTTCTTTGCACTGAAATCTACATCTGAAATATATGATTTGCTGCAAAATTTGGTTGTAATGAATCCATGTTCAACATCTGCACCAAATAATCGACATTGTACGAATGGTCAAAATAATCAAACATTGACACTTCTAACTTTTTTTGGTCCTGGTTTAGGAGCAGTGCGTGGTGCTGGTGTTGGACTGCCACCATCTTTTTGATCAAACATGGCTTTCATAGCGGCCACACTAGGCTGACTGTCCGATTTTTGCTGGTCTGTTAATTTGTCACCGGATGAACTGTCCTTTTTATGAGCAGGTCTATTAATTTTTGTTTTTAACTCTGACGGTATTTTGAAAACCGGGCCAGTCTTTTTATTGTCGCCAGGAGATTCAGATTGCTTCTTTTCGACTGAAGTCTTTGCTACATTAGTAGAAGTTTTTTTCACTGGTTTAAATTTAGCTATAGCTGCAGGAAATTCCGCTTTATCTTTTTCCTTCTTTCTTTTATTTGGATCAAAACGTCCCATTTTTTCGTTATCTGACTGGGCACTGGTGTGTGGTGGAGGTGGTCGGAGCGGAATCTTTTGTGGAGACTCTGTAACAGATTTTTTCGGTCCTTCTGATCCCTTTTTCGGTACATCTTTTACTTTTTCTGATAATTCTATAACAGATTTTTTCGGTACTTCTGTAACTTTTTCTGATCTTGCTGGCATAGACAATGGTCTAGGAGGAGGTCTAATAGGTGGATCTGATCTGGTGGGTTTCAATGCAGCATGAGGTGGCACAGGCGGTGGATTGCCATTCTTATTGGCTTCTTTTAGTTTTTCATTACTGGACTCTCGTACAAAAGCTTTAGAACGTCTGTCTGTGGTACTTATTAACACAGGTTTGGATATTTCCTTATTGAAAGAATCTTTTTTAACAATTGGATCATGTTTAAGAAGATCGGGAGCACTTGGTAGTTTTCTTTGTATGTCCGGTTGAGGAACCATTAACATGGCTTCACTTTTTACCTTTGGAGGTGGTTTTGGTTTGGATGGAGGTCTCAGTGCCTGTAATGATTCAGCAAAAGAATTTCTCTTTGGTTTAGTATTTTTCTCCTGAGGACGTTCCGTCAGAAGTGGACCTGACACATCTACACCCTCAGTTCTGAACTGGTTGCGTGTTGGTCTTCCACCAGATGGAGTATCTTTTTTCGTTTCTTTTGACCTTCTGGTGAATTTTGGAACTCTGTAACATAAAAAAAATTTAACATACAGGTAATTACACTTTTGTGGTAAAATATTCTAATTTGTAAGAATGGCAAAGACTGTACAATAATGAAAACTAGAGGCTCTCAAGAGCCTGTGTCGCTCACCTGTATCTAATGTGATTTTGGAAATTATGTAAAATTATATAATGATTGAGACCAAGATTGGTTTAATTTGACACAGTATTTAAAATTAAAAACAGGTCATCTTAGTGTAGTCTTACAATAGCTACTGAAGACATCTTATCATTATTATTTTTGAATATGTGGTCAAGTTGTGACCATTCAGAATTTTTTTTACAATTTTCTGATAGACTTCTAAACATCTTGGATGATGGATCGGCAACAAAGTAACAACACTTGGTCAGCACCTCATAAGGAACATTCATGCTATGTTTTGTTACAATCCATTCAGTGGTTCTCTAAAAGAAGTCATTTGTATGCATTTCCCATAGGGTCCAATGTTAAACTTAGTCCCCTGCTGGCGGCCATCTTGGATGATGGATCGGCTACAAAGTAACAACACTTGGTCAGCACCTCATAAGGAACATTCATGCCAGATTTAGTTTCATTCCATTCAGTGGTTCTCTAAAAGAAGTCATTTGTATGCATTTCCCATAGGGTCCTATGTTAAACTAAGTTCCCCGCTGGCGGCCATCTTGGATGATGGATCAGCTACAAAGTAACAACACTTGGTCAGCACTTCATAAGGAATATTCATGCCATGTTTGGTTTCATTCCATTAAGTGGGTCACTAAAAGAAGTCATTTGTATGCATTTCCCATAGGGTTCTATGTTAAACTAGGTCCCCCGCTGGCAGCCATCTTGGATTATGGATCGGCTACAAAGTAACAACACTTGGTCAGCACCTCATAAGGAACATTCATGCCATGTTTGGTTTCATTCCATTCAACGGTTCTCTAAAAGAAGTCATTTGTATGCATTTCCCATAGGGTCCTATGTTAAACTAAGTCCCCCTCTGGCGGCCATCTTGGATGATGGATCGGCTACAAAGTAACAACACTTGGTCAGCACCTTATAAGGGTTCATTCATGCCAGATTTAGTTTCATTCCATTCAGTGGTTCTCTAAAAGAAGTCATTTGTATGCATTTCCCATAGGGTCCTATGTTAAACTAAGTTCCCGCTGGCGGCCATCTTGGATGATGGATCAGCTACAAAGTAACAACACTTGGTCAGCACTTCATAAGGAATATTCATGCCATGTTTGGTTTCATTCCATTAAGTGGGTCACTAAAAGAAGTCATTTGTATGCATTTCCCATAGGGTTCTATGTTAAACTAAGTCCCCCGCTGGCGGCCATCTTGGATTATGGATCGGCTACAAAGTAACAACACTTGGTCAGCACCTCATAAGGAACATTCATGCCATGTTTGGTTTCATTCCATTCAACGGTTCTCTAAAAGAAGTCATTTGTATGCATTTCCCATAGGGTCCTATGTTAAACTAAGTTCCCCGCTGGCAGCCATCTTGGATGATGGATCGGCTACAAAGTAACAACTCTTGGTCAGCACCTCATAAGGAACATTCATGCCAGATTTATTTTCATTCCATTCAGTGGTTCTCTAAAAGAAGTCATTTGTATGCATTTCCCATAGGGTCCTATGTTAAACTAGGTTCCCCGCTGGCGGCCATCTTGGATGATGGATCGGCTACAAAGTAACAATACTTGGTCAGCACCTCATAAGGAACATTCATGCCAGATTTAGTTTCATTCCATTCAGTGGTTCTCTAAACAAGAAGATTTTTGAAATTTCAGCCAATCAGAACACATTATTGGGCCTGGCAGCCATGTTGAATATTCCATCAGCACCAAAATTACAAATTCTGTAAAGGACCTTCACAGGAACATTGCTGCCAAGTTTGGTTCCATTTGGTTCAGTGGTTTTTTAGAAGAAGATTGAAATGTGAAAAGTTAACGGACGGACGACGGGCGACAGACTACGGACGGACGACGGACGACGGATGCAAAGTGATGGCAAAAGCTCACCCTGGCTTTTAGCCAGGTGAGCTAAAAATTGTCTTGTCCCTACTTCCCAGCTCCCACATATTTAAAACAATTATCTAATCCCCCACCACGAAAAGAATTGTGGAAAATTTCATACTGACCACAAACAGATTTAGAATTTAAGCCTCTGAGAACTAAATTCTTTCCAAATCCCCAATGGAATTTCATTTTCAAAAAGGCCCACCATTAATGGTAAAGAAATCACCCTTTAACCCCAGGAATAACAGAAAGAAGTACAATTGACATTTCTCCCCTGTAAGGAAAATTTAAATAAAATTATAAAAGATCCCTTTTCAACTGATTGTGTTTGTATTCAATTTCCACTTTGTTTGAATAATCAAATTTTAAAGATCATAAAAATTTCTGTATGTGCAGTTTGAAAGGCCTACAAAACTGCAATTATTCTATGTATTTGTAACAACATTGAAAATATTATGAAGTATTATGCACTGAGAACCCATGTGCAGCTGATATTGGACATATCAAGGAGTCTGTTCAATGAACTAGAGGCTTATAGGAGCCTGTATCGCTCACCTGGAATATGTCCGTCTTGACTGGCAGCCTGGAACATTGCTGTCAAGATCCAATTGGCTCATTGGTTACAAACAAGAAGATCATTCACTGAACTTTCCCTATGTCAGGTCCTATGTTAAACTAAGTTCCACTCTGGCAGCCATCTTGGACAGGGTCATCGGATATAATTCTGAAAGAGGACCAACTAAGGACCATTGCTGCCAACTTTTGTTGCAATTGGCCAAGTGGTTTCGGACAAGAAAATCTTTAATTAAATTCCCCATAGGGTCCTATGTTAAACTATGTTTGGCTCTGGTGGCCATCTTGGATGACGGGCCAGGTCATCGGATATAATTCTGAAAGAAGACCACCTAAGGACCATTGCTGCCAAGTTTTGTTCTGTTCTAATTGGCCAATTGGTTTCAGACAAGATCTTTAATTAAATTTCCTGTAGGGTCCTATGTTAAACTATGTTTGACTCTGGTGGCCATCTTGGATAACGAGCTGGGTCATCGGATACAATTCTGAAAGAGGACCACCTAAGGACCATTGATGCCAAGTTTTCTTCCAAGCGGCCCAGTGGTTTCAGAGAAGAAGATCTTTAAAGGAAAATTTACGACGACGACAGACAACGGACGCCAAGTGATGGCAATAGCTCACCTCTTGGGCCAGGTGAGATAAAAATGTAGGAGTTGCCATTAAATAACTTGTCCTTCACAAATTCTTGTGTCATAATGTAGATATCTGTACCACCCTGTAGAATTTGTTCAAAAATTTACTGATAGGGTCAAGACCAATCATATACACATGTATGCCAATGATATATTATTGTTGTTCAAGGGTACCTTGTTAAATTCCATTCCCAAAGCATAACTGCAACAAATTAATACAATACAATTGCAAATACTATTTATTAATTGGTCTTCTAAATCAGTTTGATTGTCATATTAAAACCTCATTGAGGATTGATGGATAAATTATTATTTAACATCCAGTGACAACCATTAAGGATGCTCGCTGCATTTTCGGAATCTTCGGGTTTTATCAATTTCTTAAACATGAAATTTTTTGCCCATGTACCCCCAATTTTTCTTTTATAATTCAATCATATATACTTTAAAATGGTATTTGACAAAATTTAAATGAAATGAAAAGACAATGAAAAATCCAGAGAAAACCCATTTCCTGCAAATTTTCAATGCTTTATAGCTCTAAAATGAGCACATGAACCTATATTTTTTTCTTGCTTATTTGTTTACTATTCATATGTTCTCTCAAACTAAAACACCTATTTCAAATCCTATTTATTTCCTATTAGACCAGCGATCATCCTTAAGTGCATATCAGGACGAGAACATGTTGATATAATATGATGTTAATCTTGCTTTGTACTAGACCAACACACAGAGTCATATTTTTAACGTGCTAGCTCAGGAGGAAAAGTCCGCAGGAAGAAATATCACGCAACCCGAACACATTATACTGACTCCAAGCTGACCAGTCCTTTGCTCTTACTCCTAGATGCTGCATGCTTGGGGGAGAAATAGCAAATACCAATTTTAATGTATTTGGTTTGACAAGGCTGGGGGTCGAACTAGCGACCTTCCACACTCGAGGCGAGCACATTGTTCAAAATAAAATGAAGACATAAAGAGTAACAAAATTCCAGAAATTGTACTTTATCATTACTGTCTGGACACCTCAGTTCATAAAATGGATATTTCAGAATTTGAATACTTTAATCAATGTGAATTGTCTAGGCACTTGGGTGAAACATGCAATGAGCTAAGTCGTAACAGAAAGAATTGAATTTACCTTATTTTGTTCAGTCATGTCTTCCAGAGAAACAAAAACATTCTGCCTATGGAATTTTCAATGTAAAAGGGAGATAACTCTTCCTATGAGATTTTATAAAATTAAGTATTACAACCCCGTGATGCATGAAACATGCACAAAGTACATTAGAATTATTTAAAATAAATGTTTTACAAATTTCAGGATAGGTCTGAGTTGATAAATTCAAATTATTAATTTTTTGAAATTTTCAAGTGCATTAATTTTTCTATTGGAAATTTCCCATTCAGAATCATTTGTAAGGTATATAAACATAACCTTTACAAACAACTTTACAATTTTTATGTTTCCTTGGACGACTCAATAACGTTACTTAACCAACAAAAGATTGTCTAATGATTCTAACGTTTAGACTTTCAAAATAACAATCCAAAGATACTACATTGTAATATTAGATATAGTAAATTTATACTAAGCTGTATACGACGCATTTCAAGGAGTTACCTCTCATCAGCAGCATTAAAACCGAAACATTTGGAAGACCAAAACCAAACTTATTTTAAACAAGAAGTACTCATAACCAAAAATACCGAAGTAGGAAGCCAAATTTCAGCTAAGGAGATCTACCAGGGGCGAAACAAGGAATGAACCGTTAGTATTTCTATTATTTCTGAATTTTGCTAAATACTGCAGTGTTTTCCCTAGGCCCATTTAGCATAGCAGGACTGCCATGCTTAAAAAATTGCCCCGATGCAATACACATCGCCGCCATGCATGCCGCCATGCATGCCGCCATGCTTCCAAAATTTCTCAATGGGATATTCTATTGAGAAGTAATTTCCATTGTTATTTTGATAAACAAGCTAATATAATCATACTATCGCAAATCAACTTAGCAGGAAGCAACACTTTTATACTGATGTGTGTTGTAAAATGATGTAATACTGCTCCATGTGATGATAAATCAATTGGAGAATAAATAAAATTTAATTAAACCAACATCTCGATATAATTTGTCTTTTGATTAAAGATTGTGTATCTAAATATAGAACGTGTATTGACCAATGAAAAAAATCAATCAGAGCAGTAATACACACGATGTAATATAGGACATTTCCCTGACTTTTTATCAAATTTAGTAGTTTCATTTATTTCAAAAACTTGAATGTTGTGTAGAAATGCTTTCTGGTTTACTAGTATAACAATATTAGTCGAATTTTTATGGAGGAAAGAAATCGCAGTTTGAAGATTATTTTTCATGACAATATGATGTCGTAAAAAATATGACATAAATTGTCAGTTCATTTCATGTATATAAATATCCTGTCTTGAGATAAGTGGAAAGCAGTGGCATGTAAATTCTATGCCACCCTGACGATCAACAGAAGTGTCAAAAATATAGCGGACAAATTATTGAAAAATACCCTGACGAATACCCTTTCCGCTGGTAATTTACGAATCTGGCTTGACACGATGTCGTCAACAGCACCATATAAGATGTGTTTGCCGAAAGCAAATCACATTCAATGCAGATTTCTCAGCGAATACAATGTCCAAATTCTTATGTCTGAACAGAGTGAAAACTGCATCAAGAAACAGACTCTCACAACATGTACTTAACTATTTGATGACAATCTCCATTGAAGGGCCACATTTAGATGAATTTGACTTTGGTACATATGTAAGACAGTTTGGAAAATTGAAAAACAGAAAAATTTGTACTGAGTGAACTCTTAAATGTTGAATAAATTTAGCTGATATTTTGAGATTAAATATATAAAATTGTAGTTCTACGAGTTATTGTGTTTTTTTAATAACTCCTTTTAGTGTAATGCAATGTGAAGCACTTATCAGTCGCCGCGCTGCGCCGCGCCACACCAGGATGCGCCACGCAGCGCCGCGCGCTACAATTGTGATGATCATGCCCCCATGCATGAAAAAATTTCTAGGGAAATCACTGTACTGGTAATTTCTGTAACAAATCAATGAATAATCATGTCAGACAAGTCTGATGACTGGGTTGGCCAATACCCTCAGAAATGCGTAAAATCCGTTTTATGAACTGAGGTGTCGAGACAGTAACTATGTTGATTTATTTCGATTATATTTATGAGATTGAGTCAATCAACAACCTATATCATTCAAGAAGTAAAGAAATTAAAACAGAAATGCAAAGCTTATATCTCTGTGCTGTATGACAACAACGGCGGTTGATCATATCCGTCTGGTTTCAATCAAATGATTAGGGTCCAATTAGGTGTGTACAATAAATTATCAATATATGAATTGACAAATTTAATAATATACCTATATAGTATGACAGCAACTTGTTTGTTCCAGAAAACATACAACTTCTTCCTGTTTATGACGGCTATAATGATGATGACTATCGGGCAGACAACCAAGAAAAATATCAACAATCCGATCATTAAGCTGTTAACTTCTACAAAAAATAGAACATAATGAAATATATATGTAACAGCAAGCGTCAAATTAAAAACAAATTACAGATTTTTGTATGCCTATCCCAAGTAGTAAACCTTTGCCAGTGGTTATTAAGTTACTTTTATTTGAGATTTTTTGGTTTTGAATAAGTTTCTTACTAATCATTATCGTGAAAGAAATACCTGAAAAAATGCTTGCCAAAGTTAAATTTTATTGGTTGTAATTGATGTTTAGATCTAATTGAATCGATATCAATAATTTTTTATTCGTATACATGTACATTGAATATTTTGTCATAAATACGCTGGGGCCTCGGTGGACGAGTGATCTAGGTAGTTCGTTATGACTACTAATGATCACTGGGGTTGTGAGTTCGAATCCCACCTGTGGCGGGGTGTGTTCGACTCCGATCTTAATTGACAAGGATTGCCAATTTTCCTACCAAAGGTCGGTGGTTCTCTCCGGGTACTCCGGCTTCCTCCACCAATAAAAAATAGCCGCCGTGAAATAGGCAAATGTGCTGAAAACGGCATAAAACCCCAACTAAACAAACAAACATAAATATGCTTGAATAGTAAGACACAAAGGCACATACAAATTGTGCATTTAATTATTTTTACTTTAATATCTGATACGATATTTACCTGGTCAATACTTACCCTTTTCAGTATTTTGTTAATTCCTTGGCGTGATTTGTCCCACTCTTAAAAATTTATGCATTTGAGACAACTTGCTTTTCGAGCAAAAAAAGTATGGAATGCAGTTCTTGCCATGATTAGAATGTAATTTTTTGGGTAATTTTGATTATTGGATAGATACTGCTATTATATGTGTGTCTTTGTATTTTTTATAATTATATCGACATTGTGTATGTGGCAGTTATTATTTTTGTTGTAGCTCTTCACCATTATGATTTATTCCGACTGAATAATCTGGATTAGGCTGACTGCCTCTCTTAAGGCATTACAAAATTAAAGTTTTGTGAATAAGGTTGCTGAAATAGTGATTACCTTAAATTTCCTGTGCAAAAGCTATGCTGTGCTCAGGTTAGAAATGCAATAAGCACACTTTGATCATATGTCATTAAGGATGATCGCTGGTCTAATAGGAAATAAATAGGATTTGAAATAGGTGTTTTAGTTTGAGAGAACATATGAATAGTAAACAAATAAGCAAGAAAAAAATATAGGTTCATGTGCTCATTTTAGAGCTATAAGGCCGTGAAAATTTGCAGGAAAATGGGGTTTCTCTGGATTTTTCATTGTCTTTGCATTGACAACTTCAGTGTCTCAAAAATGTATGAAAAAATAAAAAGGATTTCATAAAATTTTGTCAAATACCATTTTAAGATTATAAAAGAAAAAGTGGGGGTTCATGGGCAAAACATCTCATGTTTAAGAAATGGATAAAACCCGAGGATTCCGAAAATCTGACAAAAAGACCAAAACATGACCAGCGAGCATCCTTAATGTAAATGAATATGAAATGATAATGATATGGATGATTACACTAAATTATAAAATTGCAAAAAAAATTACACATGTGGTGACGTATGTACATGAATGCTATGATGTAAAATTGAAAGCAATGAATGAAGAATGTGACAAACACACAAAGCAACATTTTACACAATCTAGCAGTGATATTGACTGAAAGCTAAAGATCCATAAAATTTTATTCTACCATGTCTGGTGTAATAGAAAATTCCTGCAATTTTGTTTCAGTCAATTTTCAATTAACAATAATTAACTTATCATTGTAACATCTAATATGAATTTATTTAAGGGTTGTTTTCAATTTAGGAACAGTTTTTACAATATAACCTACTTTGAATCAGTTTAAGCTTCATAAATCTTAAAGTGATGCATGTTAAAGCGTAAATTGACCAAAGTGTGTTTAACAAGTAGGTATAACCTGTTCCAAAATTTAAAACAGTCCTTAAATTTAATTTTCAAGAATTTTCTTAAGCAAAAATGCAGTTAAGGAATGTTTAAATGGCAGACTGTGGAGAAATATGTTCAAATTAAATTACTACCTCTGATCTTTACAGGACCACTATGCAGACTTCCCCCATGTCCCGGCTCATCACAGTACGGAGGGGAAAATCCTTCATCACAATGACACTGCCCTAGTGTATTACACACCTATAAATACATACAGCAACATGTACAATTAGGAGATAACTATGTATATTGTATTTTCAAATTTGCCAGCGTCAATTTAGGATTTGATGGCTGCAAATTGGGTTTACTGGCAACTTGTTAACAGAACAAATAAACAAATATTTCAGGTATAGGTGTAAAGAATTTAAGCAAAAAAAATATTTTTAGAAATCTGGAAGTGACGATTTGCACATGCTGTCGTCTCTGACGGCATCAAATGCAGAATTGACAGCTTGAAATTTTTTACGTTTCATACAATGAAAATCAATGTTACAACCAACGTTGAATTACAATTTACATGTACAGTCAACTCTTTTTGCCTTCAAGTCAAAGGTAACACAAAAATAATTCAAATCATCAGTAGTTCAACTACAAGAAATCAGCGAATGTAGTGATACAAATTGGTAAGGGGAGATAACCAAAACATTTGTATGTCTAAAGCAAATACACATGACAGTCCAGTTTGATTTTGGACCATCTATGTTTAAACGTTTTTATGTACGTCTTTTATGAATTTTTATTTGAATTTTTTTTTGTTATGCCATCCATTTTAATGTTACTTTGATAAACCCAAAATTTGGATTTATAATTCTGAATAGAATTTAGTACAATAGTATATCTTTGTATATACCCACATTAGGGACTTTATAAAAATTTGGATTCACCTTGAGTTTCAAGTAAGTGACTTTTACACAATGACTGTAAACTGTATTTGATCCACATGTTCTATATTAACTATGCATATCTCAAATTATTTTTTAAGTTCATGTTATGTGATAATGAGAGTCAACTTATATGGAAGAAGTAAGTACAGGAAGGTACATGTATGTACATGTATTAAGTAAAACATGTGAGTTCTCGAAGATATATTTCTACAATTTGTTAAGGTAAGAGTTGGCAAAGATAGGATGTTCTGTTATTGCGTTTGAACCTGCATGGTGATTTCAAGTTCCCTTTTCTAGTGAAAAAACCTTTCCTGATAAAATTTTTAATCAAATACATTTTAAATTATTTTTCTAACTATTTACGCCAAAATTCTAAGCAAAATTAAAGCATGTCAAATCTCAAATAATACTTACTCCGTTGCCATGGCAATCAGGACAAGCAGGGGTTGCCACAGAACTTAATGGCATACATTTCTTGTTCAAACAGATCTGTAAAACAATAAGCAGTTTCAGTTTTACTGTATCATTATAATCTGGTTACTTTTACTCAAGTTGTAGACCAGTCATCAAGAAAGAAATACCTGCAGAATACCAATCAAAGTTAAATTCTCTTTTATGTTTGTTGAAATACTAACTGCTTCAAAGTGAAGAAAACAACAAAGAAAAAGAGACATGTTTGCAGTCTTAAAAATATAAGTTGAATAAGTGATGTCGGTCAATATAGATTTTTGTTTGGTTTGAAATATTTAAATGGGAAAATGAATTTTTATTCAAAAATATCTACGCTGGGAAATTAATCTTGAAAGGAAAAGAAAATAATTGGCAATAAAAATAAGCAAACATGAAATAGTGTACCTTTTGCTCTGAACACTTAGCACCATCAGGAACTTGTCCTGGATCAGGCATATCAAGTCCAACGTCCATGATGGCCGATCTACAGACATACTTATTATTTCCCTTTGTAAGAAAGGTTGCAGGAGTTGCATGGGAAATTTTCTCACTCCAAAACATTAACTTCTCATTCAGATGAACACAATGTAGTAATCCACAACTTACATCTCTGTAAATAAATCCATTCACATGTACCGGTATATAATATATATATAACATATATTTAGCATATGCCACAGTGAACGTAAATGGGATCATTTAAATATTCTGATCTGGTGATTATACATGATGTTTTCTCTGATGAATAGGTATTACACTTACTGGTACAATTCTAGACCTTTAACTGTTTTATGGATACTTAAATCTGTGTTTTTTTTTGGACAGATGCTTTCTTCTTCATTTTTATTTATTTTATTTTTTTAGTTACATGTATATTGAAAATTTATTTTGATTATTCTTTGTCTGAAATATTTTCACTCGGCTGTCATTTCAAAAACATTTCTTATCTCACACAATCACCCCTAAATTATCTTTTAATTATATATGACAAATACTGCGTATCTTGTAAAAGAAAGTGGTGGTGGTTTAATTCTTGACACAATATCATTACCTGTACATGACAAAAGTCCAAGAAATAAACAACACTTTTCTGGCTATGTTTTATTTTACAGTCAAAGTGAGGTCTTCAATATATTTAGGACTTAACAGTTTGAATATGCAAAATGTGTCAAGTTATTGAAGTCCTGTAAGTTTTGATGAAACGAGTTAACAAGAAGCTGTTCATGAGTGTTAGAAGCTGTATACCCAAACCCAACTGCCTGAGCAGTCAAACCCCAACTCACACTGCCTCGCCCCTCCCTACTGCATATCATGAAACTAATAAAAAAATGTTTTTCTGTGGGAAAATTTGGTTAAAAAGAAGTTTTATATACTCAAGTTATAAGGTACAAAGGTTATACTTACTCTTTATCACATCTTTTATATTCTCTGGACGTCCAGTTGTATCCACAGTTTCCATATTTACTGCCATTAATGTTTAACATTTTAAAACAGATAGGATCAGACACCCTTCCTGTCGGGCCCCACAACAACTTACATTGTCCTGTATGTGTTTTACATTGTCCGTTGTAACAATATGACTGAAAAGGAAAATACTGATAATACATATAGTACTGATAGTAATTTATGAATTACATATAGATTCTCCTTCAGTTACGTGTGAGCTATGGAATTTCTCCACCCGAGATAGTTCAGCGAGCGTGTTAAAATAAAATTTAACTATCGAGGGTGGAGAAATTCTATAACTCACGAGTAAATTGAAGAAGAATCTGTTTCTCCTTTGATTTTCAACAAAAACCTCAAGGAAATGCCGTTGCTATGCATTTTGTTTACCCGAATTCCACTGCGGAACTTCTCTAGTTTATCTTTCCAATAAACGTTAAAAAAAAAAAAAAAAAAAAGCGGGATTCCCCTGCAGAAATTTAATTACCGGGAAGTGGTTAAAAATATTATGTGTTTTTATCCCACCGATTAAACACGTCACGAATAGGAGAAAAATAATTGTCTTCAGAAGATGAATTTGTAATTGACAAAATAAGCCACATTATTAATTACTGTTTTGAAGTTAATAGATACTTGTAATTTCTACACAATAATTTCATTATATTTAATTTTCTTTAATAATTTTTTTATTTTCATATGCCCTATAGCCCTTTTCAGAAACTCATTTCCGGTATCACAATGCTGACTCTAAAATTTTAATTTGAAGCAAGTTATTTCCCTTGCTAGGACATAGTACTGGTTCGCTGCAGTCTAGAGCGACCAGTAGGAAGTAAATACAAATCATTTATTACTTTGATATACAAATATTTCCAGCTTTATAATCAAGTTTGATTACAAGTATGTTGGAAGCAAAAAGATCGTAAGGAGTTCCCAAATTTATATAAACCAAACATTACGTGCAAATTAACAAGATTTAAAACAGCTAATTCTTTACTCTCCATTGCAGCGAACCAGTATTACATCCCAGAACATACCAGCAAGGGAAATAACTTGCTTCAAATTATAATTTTAGAGTCAGAATCGTGATACTGGAAATGAGTTTCTGAAAAGGGCTATACTTATGTGCTGTACGATTTGTACAGTCATGTTTTGTATTGTTTTTCGGGTTTTTTCTCCAGTGTTTTCATTCTCTCCTTAAATTAAACTCACTCTCTGATGATCACATTTTGATTACCCTTTTAATATATTGTTCAAGTACTATTTTGCCAATATCTGATTGTGATTGGATGATAATTCTATACCTGTCCTCCACTACATGCAACCCCATTACTAATAAAGACATCAGAAGGACAATACTCTGTCTCTCCATCACAAAACTCTGGTAAATCACATTCTCGTGGTGATGGTCGACAAAGTGTGGCTGCTGACATTGGCTGAAATACATATAACTACTAATGTTGATATTGCACCAAAATGAAATGACCGAAAATACATGTAAATCATTTGCAAATTATTTTTTCTTAAAGTAAGTTTGTAACAATGTACTTTATATAGAAAATTTTTAAAGTAAAACTTTAATATGCATGCAAAAGATATGTCACATGTGCATAATGTGAAAGCTTATTGAATGAGCTGCCATCATAACACCAGTTCTGATAAGTCATGTATTATGGGCACTGTGATTTTAAAATGTATGTTTAACATATTGTTTTTGTGAATTGGAATATTTTTTCTGCTTCTAGATCCAGTGACACTACTACAGGAAGACATGAACACAATACATCCTCTTAGAAAAACATCTAAAATTGGCAGAATTCCAGTTTTAGAACAGGATACAGGAATATATCAAAATACCGAAACTCAGCACAGCCATGTATAACAGTCTATATTCCATCAAATTATACTTGCAAGGTTTTCAACCCCTATCTTAACTTACAAAGACTGCAAGTTTTTTCTGTCAAAGGGTGGTGTTTTTCTCCAGGTGATCCAGCTTCCAAAGGTATTGACAGTAGGGTGCCATACAGAAAATGGTAGAAAAAAATAATTATTTTTTGCCTATTTTAAAACAAAATTTGCAAAAAAAAAGCAATGTTATGCATTGAACAGGGAGGTAAGGCTAAATCATTATCTGACCTGCTAATGTAAGTTTAAAATCTTACCTGACAGGTCTGTACATCACAACAACGTCCTGTGGCACATTTGGCATTTGGTTTTAATGTACATGTGTGGGCATTACAACAATTACTATCACATTTCTACAATACATAATTATTGTTAAAATAAACCATTAATGTGGATCATATCACTGGTGACATATTATTTATTAGTTCATAGAAAATGAACTTAAATTTCAACACATTAATTTTTTTTTCTGTTAAGCCTTCAACTATAGTATAGTGATACAAAGTTACAGTAAAAAAACATATACAATGTAATCTACTGATTAATCTTTAGTTCATTGTTTTACACTCTTCTCTTCCATCTATTCCAACACCATTTTTCCTGTGGAAATACACACTTTAAACGACGATCCCTATTAATCTTATATGTCCTCCCTTTATTATGTATATCAAAAATAGATTACAAAGCTGTAAAGTAAAAGTTTCATCTCTTTCATGAAAGATTTATAAATCTTCAATATTCCTAAGATTCTGTTAAATTCTATAATGTATATCACCTCTTGAAAATACGGTACAAAAACTCTTCTCTCTACTTTTATTTTGTCCCATGTCTGAGTAAAAAGCAGTCGTGTTTCCCTTACTTCAGCTTTTATCATATTGGAGGTGTATTTTGAACTACACGATTTTCCCTCCTGCCTCTAATTTTACCTTACTTCAGGAAAACCAGAGTCCCACTCTTCTCCTGACTTTAATCCTACCTCAGGTAAACCACAATTGCACTTTTATCCAGCCACTATCTTACCTCATTTAAACCAAATTTACTGTTTTATCATTCCCCAATCTTAATTCAGGAAAACCACAAAAATTTCCTTCTCCTACCTTTAATTCTACCTTACATCAGGGAAACCATATTTACACTTATTCAGCCCCCTTTCTTACCTCCAATAAATAAAATTACCATATTCAGTTGTAAATAATACACACTTTTTAACCTCTAGGAATAAAGTTGGGAAAGGGGTGCGTACAATCTGTGACTGCATATTTTCTACAAACAAATACGGTAATGTTCTTCCCCTAATTCTCATTTAATCCTACCTCAGGTAAACCACAGTCACACTCTTCTCCTTCCTCTACATAACCATTACCACAGTAAGGCCCTTCAAATAACTGCTGAGGAATGTTCTTTAAACAATAATCTAGACCTATCTCAAAGTTATCCTTTAAAACTGTCTGTGAGCATGAAGACCACTTTGTCACTGTTTTGTATCTGAAATGATATACGGTATACATCAATATTCAAAGCATGCAATATTTTAACTAAAATGAAAAAAAACGATTTCTATGCTCACCAGACTCTCTGTTATTGCAATGATGGGACCCAGAAAGAATACTTAGGCGATAACTGTATCTTAACATATGCCTGCCATAATTGTAGATTTGATGGTTGCAGGTAAAGTTTAAGGATGATCGCTGGTCTAATAGGAAATAAATAGGATTTGAAACAGGTGTTTTAGTTTGAGAGAACATATGAATAGTAAACAAATAAGCAAGAAAAAAATATATGTTCATGTGCTTATTTTAGAGCTATAAGGCCTTGAAAATTTGCAGGAAATGGGCTTTCTCTGGATTTTTCATTGTATTTGCATTGACAACTTCAGTCTCTCAAAGATGTATGCAAAAATAAAAAGGATTTCATAAAATTTTGTCAAATATCATTTTAAGGTATATATGATTGAATTATGAAAGAAAAAGTGGGGGTTCATGGGCAAAAAAATTAAGAACTGGATAAAACCCGAGGATTCCGAAAATCTGACAAAAAGACCAAAACATGACCAGCGAGCATCCTTAACTGCAGTTTAAAACTAACTTGAAAAGAAATAACTAACATAATAACGTACCCTCCTCCGGTGGTCGCCATGATGCATTTTGGTTCAGGACAAAGGCACACAGAATAGTTGTCATGTTCCATACCAAAGTTGTGTCCAAGTTCATGGGCCACCGTGGTTGCCACTTCGGTTGTACTAGATGTCACATCCTATAATACAAATTAACTGAGTCAAATCAAATTAGCATTAATTACCTGGTGGCCATATTGGAAGAAAGGCCAGGTCATCAGATACAATTATGAAGGAGGACCACCTAAGGACCATTGCTGCCAAGTTCCAATTGGCCCAGTGGTTTCAGAGGAGAAGATCTTTCAAGGAAAGTTTACGACGGCGATGACGACGGACGCCAAGTGATGGCAATAATTTTGTCATGATGTGGAAAATAGTTATCATCCTGAAAATAATTACAGAAAAAGAAATTGACTGAAATGTGAAATCTTTACTCCCCTATTTTCTGTAAAATCCAGGGACAACAGAATAAAGCAGAAACTAAACAGATAAAATACATACCCTGGCAACACCAGCTGAATACTGGAACGTACATATTGACATTTTTATAGCTTTACCAACAATTGAATCTTCAAATAAAATACCACTGAAAAGTAAAAAAAAATCAGAATAGAATCTATCTGATATATTTATGGTTAAAATCACAATATGCAAGAAAAGTCTGTTACATAATTCTTAATTAAACAAGAAATGTCAGCTGAAAATATCACTAGGCCAATGCCAAGGACCAGTATATTGTTTCAACTATCATATTTTGTAATAGTTAAAGACCAATGCTCTCCTGAATTTTCATCTGCTTCCCATTAAGGATGATCGCTGGTCTAATAGGAAATAAATAGGATTTAAAATAGGTGTTTTAGTTTGAAAGAACAAATGAATAGTAAACAAATAAGAAAGAAAAAATATAGGTTCATGTGCTCATTTTAGAGCTATAAGGCCTTGAAAATTTGCAGGAAATGGGTTTTCTCTGGATTTTTCATTGTCTTTGAATTGACAACTTCAGTCTCTCAAAAATGTATGAGAAAATAAAAAGGATTTCATAAAAGTTTGTCAAATACCATTTTAAGGTATATATGATTGAATTATAAAAGAAAAAGTGGGAGTTCATGGGCAAAAAATTTCATGTTTAAGAAATGGATAAAACCCAAGGATTCCGAAAATCTGACAAAAAGACCAAAACATGACCAGCGAGAATCCTTAATTAGGACTTCCAAACTTGGTAGAGATCACTAATTTTGGATGGTAAATATAATCCTGACAATGTGGATAATACGATTGACCAATTGCATATACAAAAGCTGGTAAAATTCTTAGATAGTAAGTCCATAAAATTTAAACCATAAATGTACTGTCAATTTGACAACAAACTTATTTTGCATTGCACAATCTCCACATGAACTAACCCTAAATGTACTGTCAATTTGACAGCAAACTTAGTTTGCATTGCACAATCTCTACATGAACTAACTACACATATCAACTAGATGACCAATGTCATATTCAAAATGCAAAAATATGTGTTCTGGCACTTTGCTTTAAGTATGATAAGGCCACACGAAATTGATTTTTAGTTCCATGGATTTTTCTCCTCTGACTTTCAGATGTCGTAAATTTTGAGAAAAAAAATGTTTTGCCTCTTCATTTCGCAAAAATGCTGAAACTTCACCCATAATTCTTCATTTTTCAAGAAATTAAAATAAAAAGTGTTCGTTAGTGCACCTAAAATTTTGTAAACAGAATAGGCATTTTTTCTATCTTTTGCAATATTTTAGTAAAATAAACATTGTGCCGCATGTAAATTTGATCTTCGCATGAAAAAAACTAGTCCTAAAAAAAATTAAATCAAAATTTTTGTTCGCTCTCACCTATTTTTGCCATAAAAATAAAATATGTGTGGCCTAAAATATTACACAACCAGTCAAGACCCTTTCTTGATTAAAATCATTTCAAAATATTTTGAAACTTTTTTTGGGGGTAATGTTTTATTTAAGGTGGTACCTAACACTACAGGGAGATAACTCTGTAAAATCAGCTAAACGTTTTAATAACATTGTGTTGTTAATGGAATATTAAGCTTTTCAATGATCAATATTAGTGTTTGTCAAACTGCTATACAATCAGTGTAATTTTTCTGATGAATTGGTTGGTTCAAATGTTTTTTATTTTTGTCAATGGGTCAAAGTAAATACTTTGTCAAAATTTTATGAAAATTAAACGAGCCAAATTAATTTTAGTGAAAGTGTTGGGTACCACCTTAAGTGTGTTTAATTTTGTCATATTTACATGTACAACAATTGTCAAATAAACCAAAATATATCTACAGCCAAAATATTCCAGTTTAAGGTATTAAGAAATATGGAATATGCAAAAAAAAATATTTCAAAACGACAATTTTTTTTTGTATATTTTTCTTACCCTTATCTTACTGTAATAGTTTTATACATGCCTATATACTGAAATAAATGAGATTTTTAGATTTACCAAAAATTCACTGAGATGAGAATCACAATAATTAATTTTTCCAACTCATATTAATTATACTCAAATCATTGTTATATTTCTAACCATTAAAATAACAA
Organism: Mytilisepta virgata; assembly: GCA_028015205.1. Classification (NCBI taxonomy): domain Eukaryota; kingdom Metazoa; phylum Mollusca; class Bivalvia; order Mytilida; family Mytilidae; genus Mytilisepta; species Mytilisepta virgata. The sequence continues at coordinate 65,834,914 of CM051517.1, read as the reverse complement.
TTGAAAATGATACATTACAGCTTTATTACTAATTTTACTGTCCAAAGGTAGATAACCCAGTACTTACGTTATCAGCTGAGCATTGTCATTTGGATGCTGGGGATTAATTGACTGCCTACGATAACTGAGAAAATTGTCAAGAGTAGTGTTGGCGAAAGATGAAATCTGTATCCTATCTCGTCTAGTCCATATTTCTACTCCAACTAAGGCAATGTAAATATTTAAAGGTTCATACAGCTGGAATAAACCAAAAGTATCAAGTATCAGAAAAAAAAAATTCCAGTAGCATAAGCCATATTGAGGGATCAAAGATTTGGACCCACAGATTTTGAAAGGAGTTCACCCATCCACATTCTATCAAAGTTTAGACCCAAATGCACTTATACTTTCTGAAAAGCAGATTTTAATTGTTTTTGTTTATTTTCCAATTTTGGTAATGGTTGCCATTTGGTACATCAAAGTTTAGTCCTTAATGGCTCTGACAGTATTTTGACAGGAGATTGTAAAATATTTTTGGCTGACTTTTAATTTTATTGGAATAGGGGCTTTCCTCCCAAAACAACAACACATTTTTATAGGGAAACCATTCCATTAAATTTTAGATCCCACATGTCCAAGTAGTATATCAAAGGAAAACTTTTTTGATCGTTTTTAGGCTTAACAATCTATTTTTCATAATGATGTCTATACTGGTACAAGGTATATGGACCCAACCATAATTTTGATAGGGAGCTATCCAAAGATCATTGAATCCAGGTTTGGTCCCAACTGTTGCAGCAGTTTCTCAGAAGATTTTCAAATATTTTTTGCTTGTTTATCAATTCTTAATTACAAGGTAACCATAAAAATAAAAGGACCAAACCCCTTGACAAATTTATGAAAGGGGGCCACCTAAGGTCCAAACCATCTAAGCATGGCCCAAAGTGGTCCAGGAAACATTTTTAAAGGAAAGCTTTGATAACAGACAACAGAAATAAAGTGATGGCCCGGGCAAGGAGGGCTAAAAAAACTTCCGTCAAAACATTTCAAAATTAGAAATTTCATTGTCTGCAAAAATTACGGTCCTTCCATTCACTTCTAAACTTCTAATTTATTGCTTATAATACTGACTACAGAAATGCACACTTCAATCCAAAAATAATTCACAGAAGACTTTTCTTCCTAAAATAAAAATTATCTCATTTATAACCAAAGTGCACTTATTTATCACCTAATTATAAAATCCAAATATGACACAGTCAGCCAATCTATAACAGAATTAGTAATCTAACCATGATCATTATCAATACATCTAGACATCTGACCAAAGGAGAAGTAGGAAGGGTTTATGACAGATGTGTCAAGAACCAAGAAGTACATGTCCTACAAAATTAAGTAGACATTTCCTATGTACTGTGATATACAACTTCCGTTAATTAACCAAAACACTAATTCTTTTATACATGTATATAATACGTATTGTTAAGATGAAATTAATTCTGGTATTTTGTTATTCTAAATATCATATCTCATTTGAAAAAAAACAAAAAACAATATATTAGCTTTATCAATATTTTTGCCAAGAATAAATATTTCTAAAGATGCAATATGCTTGTCAAAAAGAATTTGAGTGCATTAAAGCTTAATTTGCCATATCCTAATGCTCAGATTGTTAAATTGAAAACAATTTCTTATTTCTCCCATTCAATAAGTCTGGAAAATATGGCCTTGTAAACTAAAAAATATTTTTTGTTAAATATGAAAATAGAAGGATATGTTGTATACTTCAATAAAAAAAAAAACCATTCTAATGGATGAAAAAGTTAATCTTTAATAAATATCATTTAATGTAAGATGTCATAACTCAAAGGTCATTTTATTAAGGCTACCTTGCTAACATAATTGGCTATTTCCTGAGAACGTTGAAATATTCTTTTTTCATCTCGTCTGTGATTTACATACTGAAAGGTAAAAAATCAAATATATTAATTCATGCATTTCTGGTTTCTACGTGTTATTATTTCATAATTTTTAATATGCAATTTCTTGTGCATCAAAATTTGGTATCTGCAATATTTATTACCACTGAGTCAGATACTCTGCTGGTGAACTCCATGTCTCTGAAGGTATCGAAACTAAATTGCTAATGTTTTGATATTAGTCTGAAATTGATTCTTAAATATAGTTATAAAAATTTGTGTAAACTACAAAGTATCTTTCTGTACATAGATTGTAGCTCTGGCCTTTTGGCTTTATATTTTTTGGTCACTTTGGCATTTGAATTTTGTTATGGCTTTCAACATATTAGGCCTTGATCACAACTGATGAGTCTTAAATCGACGAAATGTGTACATCTTGAGTATCAAAACTAGTATCTTTAACAAACAAAAGTTACAAATGTTACGTGACTTTGTACTGAAGTCATTATTAAACATGGAAAAAAAGAGAGAGTAAAACAATTCTATAACAGAAATTCTGCTTAGAAGAAGGTCCGGACGGATGGACATTGGGCGTATAAAAACTGGAAATCAGGAAAAGTTTAATATTTTGTATAGGAATATATCAGATTAAAAATTGATGAAATCTGCAAAATATGGACAAATTCCGTAAAACTTTCTAACCCAAAACATTTTGTAACAATGCTAGCATTTTTTGATAATGGCTGATAATTTTAAACGCAGAAAAAATAATTTAGAGTCAATTAAGTTTAAATTCATGTTGTATAAGTTTTTAAAATACTTACAACAGAAAAATCATTAACAATATATAATTCTACATATCTGGAATTCTTATTACTACTAGCTGGAGCTCGTATACTACGCTTTGACTAAAAAATAAAAGAAATTCTATCATAAATCTGGAATTCTTATTACTACTGGCTGGAGCTTGTATACTACGCTTTGACTAAAAAATAAAGAAATTCTATCATAAATCTGGAATTCTTATTACTACTGGCTTGAGCTCGTATACTACGCTTCGACTAAAAAATAAAGAAATTCTATCATAAATCAGGAATTCTTATTACTACTGGTTGGAGCTTGTATACTACGCTTCGACTAAAAAATAAAGAAATTCTATCATAAATCAAGAATTCTTATTACTACTGGCTGGAGCTTGTATACTTTGACTAAAAAATAAAGAAATTCTATCATAAATCTGGAATTCTCATTACTACTGGCTGGAGCTCGTATAACACTCTTCGACTAAAAAATAAAGAAATTCTATCATAAATCTGGAATTCTCATTACTACTGGCTGGAGCTTGTATACTACGCTTCGACTAAAAATTTAAGAAATTCTATCATAAATCAGGAATTCTTATTACTACTGGTTGGAGCTCGTATACTACGCTTCGACTAAAAAATAAAGAAATTCTATCATAAATCTGGAATTCTCATTACTACAGACCTGAGCTTGTATTCTATTTTCGGACTCTTTATTATCTTTATTAATTAATTAATTCTCATGAATGGGAGGTTATATAAACAGTGCTCCAGCTAGGATTAAAGGTCAGAGGGGCAAACATTGAGAATAAGGGGCAATTTAACGTGAGATAAGACATGAAAAGGACAAAACAGATCAGGTCAACTTTTAAGAATTATCAATTATTCACTTATCTAATGACCTTTTAAGAGTTCTATTAGTTTATTTGTACTCTTTAATTCAATTTCAATTAATTCAGTATTGTTTATGTGTATTAAAAAATGTGTTACTGTATTTTATATTATATTAATGGCAGAGGAGTGCATTGAAAAAGGGGCAGGGTGCTGTACCTCTGTATTTTAAGCCAGCTGGAACACTGATACATAACACTTAGACAGAAATATGACATAGTGAATGTTATCATACATCTGGATTACTTTTACTGCCTGTTGTATCTAATATCACACTTGGACTGAATACTGCAAATTCAGAAATTTTTGCATGCATTTATTATTGCGATTTTATCATTTTAGACCAAAATGTGATTTTAATTTTTGCGATGTTGAGAAAAATCCCGCTTTATTCATATAAGAAATTTCAAACTGCGGGTTTAAATTATTGCGATTACAACCCTGTCGCATTTTTCGCAACAAAAACGTCGCAATAATTTCCGAATTTACAGTATATGAAGTTTGGTTCAAATTTGATTTTTATGACCCAATGCAACTTGTACTTACCTATCCTCTAGTGGATGTAAAATTTTGTTCAGATAAGACAGGACTTTGTTTAACATGGTTCAGTTTAGATAAATGCACTATATTTTTGAAGCTACAGGTTATGCAAAACTTACCCTTTGTAAGAATTCTTTTCTATGCAATGAATTAATTGTGGCATTGCTAGGGTACTTGGAATGCTTAGAGTCAAATTCTAAAATAAAAAAAAATATATAAGTGAATAAAGATTCTGCTAAACTCAAATAAAATTCCATTCCTGGATAAAATATTTGAAAATTGGTCTTTAAAAAATCTTCTTTTAAGGAATAAGAATAGTAATAAATAAACTAAATAAAATAGAAGAAAAATATCTTTGACCCCTTTAAAATAAGCCCTAAATTCATCACAACATTTTTCAAAATATATGAATAAATTAACAATACTTTAATTATAATAAAATATAGTTCAGAAACATCTAACTGTAGACTGAAAACTATCATGGGAACATTATTGTAGAGATTTGTCAATTCTTTTCATGACTTCTTCTAATCTGGAATACAGCAGATCTTGTATGAAATTCTCAGTACATGTAGTTCAAACAGGTTCGTATGAATTTGTAAGTACACTAAGGGACGAGATCAAAAGTTCAATGTAGGATAAAAAACTTAATTCACATAGTTTTTTCACTGACCCCCCCACCCCTCTCTTAACTTAATTTGGGAAAAATTGATTGACCAATATGGGCATATGCTTTGAGAGTATACTTTTTGTATCATGGGTCCTGTTTTTCTTCAACAATGTATGTTTATTCTGTATATTGACTTGGACATCACTTGAATCCGTATTTTTCAATCCGAAAATCAATGTCGGATAACAAAACTTTTATCAATTTTTATCCCCCCCCCCCCCCCCCCCAACCCCAAACTATTTGAACTAAGTTTTTTATCCTACATTGAACTTCTTATCTCGTCCCTAAATGTCTGAGTAATTTTAAACATGAAATACAGTAGGTCTTATTTGAGATTCTTAGAATAGTTAATGTCTAACGTAGTCCAGCTTGTCTTGCATGAAATTTTCAGTAGAGCTAATATCTGACGGACTTTCATTACATTTATAAAATATGTGTACAGATGGTCTTGTATGAAAGTCTCTGCAGAGTTACTTTCAATATGGATTTCAAGTCTTGTATAAAATTTTCAGCAGAATGAATGTCAAACTTACTTTCAGAATGGGATACAGTGGGTCTTGTATGAAATTCTCAGTGTAGTAATGTCCCGGGGGGGTTACTGACTATCATTTCGGGGAATAACTGTGCTGACAGCACTTCCCAAATCATACCCTGTTCTAACCAGAAAACATTGAAAAACATACTCTGTTCTAAACAGAAATATTGAAAAAAGTACCCTGTTCTAGACCGTATAAAATAGATGCTGTTATAGACCCGGGTTCTAGACTGTATATTAAGCAGTTAAATAAGCGATCCTATTCTAGACAAATACTTTGTTTAAAAAAATACCCTGTTCTCACCAGCAGGGCATGAAAATGCGACCCTGTTCTAACCAGCAGGACATGAAAAAGGGACCCTGTTCTAACCAGCAAGGCATGAAAAAGTGACCCTGTTTTGCGGCACACTCGTACCACTAAAAGTATAGGAAGTAACCCCTCCCCGGGAGTAATGTCAGTAAACAACAAAATGGACAACGGAAAGGTCAACAATGACATACCAATCAATGTTACCCAACAGACAGAATCCAGGACAAACTTACAGGCTTACTTTCAGAATGGAATACACCAGGTCTTGTACAAAACTCTCCACAGAGTTAATATCTTTATTGTAACTTACTTTCGATATGGATTTTAGGTCTTGTATAAAATTCTTATCGGAGTAAAAGTCACACTTGTTTTTAGAATGAAATACAGCCAGTCTTTTATGAAATTCTCAGTACAGTATATGTCAGACTGACTTTCAGTAAAGATTTCAGAATGTCACGCATAAAGTTCTACACATCAAGTGTTAGACTTACTTTCAGAATAGAATACAGAGGGTCTTGTGTCAGATACTACATACAGTTTACTGGTATGTATTCTATATAAAATTCTTATTCCATGTAGTAAATTTCAGACTTACTATCAGTATGGAATACAGCGGGTCTTGTATCAGCTTCTATATACAGTTTATGTTTTCCCTTTTCATCTGTAGGTTCTATATAATAACTGTGTTCATTATCTGATATATGTCCCCTGTAAAATACAATAAAAAACTCAGATATTTAAATGATATCACAATGGTCCCTTTGATAAATACTGAATGATCACTTTGATAAATATTGCATGGTCACTTTGATAAATATTGCATGGTCCCTTTGATAAATATCACATGTAAAAGACAATAACCAAATACATGTAGTAGAGCAGTGCTCTAGTTGCTCAAAAAAGTGGGACAGGAACCGTGCCCCTCTTCAGGAGCACCTCTCTGCCCTTTGTAATAGGTAAGAAGGGAGATAAAATTGTTACAAATGTCTTTGCAAAATTAAATAAACTTTATTGCATGTTTGTAATACATAATATATTCAGAAATTATTGCGTGCATTTATTATTGCAATCTTGTCATTTTAGACCAAAATGCAATTTTAATTTATGCGATATTGAGAAAAATCACGCTTCATTCATATAAAAAATTCCAAAATGCGAGTTAAAATTATTGCTATTACGACCATGTTGCATTTTTTGCAATAATAAAAACATCGCAATAATTTCCGAATTTACAGTAAACAACATTGTCAAGATAGCCCTAGCGTTGATATAAGCCATACTACTTAGGCATTTATATTGTACTGATTACCGCAGGGTTGCCACTCATTTTTAAACATGAAATTCAAGGGTTTTTCCAGGATTATCAGTAGTTTTCAAGGATAAATACAAATGAGAAATTGTGCAAAACCACCACGCTTTTTCGACGTAGTCGTATAAGGTCACTTTTGACCCATTTAACTAAAGAGAAGCTTTCCCATGACAACAGACTGCATGTGATAAATTTGCATCCCTGTGATTGGATAACATTGAGGAAAATCGTGATGTTCGAATATCATTCTTCATTTGACTTAAATGTTCTAATATTGGCCAAATGTGCCTGAACCTCTGCTTTTGAAAAACTATCACTTTTCACAATTTTACTTTATTCATTTTTTTAAAACTTGAAGGAAAAACAACATTCAAAAGGTCAACAATTCTAAATAGTTAACAAATACTGCTGTGATTTAAAGAAGTGGCATTTCAAAGATACATGGGTCAACACAGTGTGGATCAATTACGTCCATGTCAATGAATTGAGACAAAACTGTGTGTATGTACATTTATATTTATATTTATAGATCGTATGCCATAACAAACTGCATTCAAGTGCAAAAAATGGATTATTTTTAGTTACACAATATTCTTTAATATGAAAGCAGTTGAAGCAGTATTCATGATCAAAAATCCATTTTTTTCAAGTACCTTTTTGGTGATCTTAACTAAATAAATTTCTGGGCTACAGATAGCGAGATGGATCGAGGCCTGGGACTGTGGAAAACTTTTTTTAAATGTGATAAAGTATAATTTTCCCAATGAAACCTATTCATAGTGCATCTTCTAGAGTTTCGTTTTGAATTGTATTTATTGTTATTTACATCTATTTTAGAAATCCAGGAAAAAAATATTCTATTTTAACCGAATCTTAACAAATTTAATTTGAATTTGATTTTCACTTCAATTTCCCTTTCTTTTAAATGTAGTTTGGTTGGCAGGATTTCAACAAAATTCACATTTTTAAATTCCAAATTCACACTTCTTTATCTTATGCCACTGAATACATTTTTATTTAATGTTGAAAACGTCTCGGAAAATTTACATCCGTGTTAAATCTACAATACATAACTTTATATCGGACACTGTTTAGGTGTCCCGCGACAATTACTGGCATTTACCACGGAAAAGACAGCAGTGTAATCCTATCACATGGAAATTTATGTTTAAAATTAAATACTTTAATTAGCCTACATTTATGGCATCTCCAATGTTGTTGTCCGTCGTATACACAACAGTTGGTGGATGCTTGTGATGGGAGTTTTATTGTTGAAATATTGTTTTTCAAATTTTATGTATAAAAATTCAGCATTCTATGATATATACATGTACTGCAAAAAAAATTCTTGAAATAAGAATGGCCAACCTAAACATTATTATATGATAAGAATGGAGAAATAAATACAGTCAGGGATACCATGTCGCCTATATTCTTTAAAGATAGTACTTGTTTGAATTTCCATGCGGCTCTTGCATCGTGGTAGAAATTGAGCTTGATAAATAACATTGGAAAACATTTCAAGACCATTTGCAACAAGCATAATTGCGATCAGGATTCACCTCTATCAAGTCGCCTCATTCGTATCGTCCCACGAAATGCGCTCATGAGTACCTGTTTAACAAACGGGTACCAATTTTCGAGGGACAAATCAACGGTCACAAGGGAGGTAATTCAAATTGTTTTTAAACTTCAAGTATATTAACATTTAAGGATTTTCCCCAGATTTTTTCGTTTTTTCGCATTTTCCCGGCCAGGAACACCTCAAATAAAATTCCTGGCGTTTTCTTGGGTGCATGACAACCCTGTTACTTGTGCATGAATCTCTTAATTTTCACCAAGAATGCACAGAATAAATCCACCAGTGAATGTACATGTACATGTATGTATCTCAAATAAAAATATTTCAAACTTACCTTACTCCATTACAAGAACTAATGGACACTACGGAATGTGGTACACCACGGATGCTTCCATGGTAATAGCAATGTTGTCCTATCTGTAATACAGACTTAATTATGTTTCATTTTATCTATCATTCATCATCTTTACTTTCTATAATTAACTCAAGCAGCAATTAGACTTGACACCAACATAGCTTATTTAAGACTTAATACTAAACTGACATTAAGACACCTGATTCAGTAATTGATCTTATGCCGGCTAAAAAATATGATTAATTCATTGTGGTTTTATGCCAATTTCTTGGTTTTCAGGTATATCATGGCAACCAATTTTTATTGGTGGAACAAGCTGGAGTTTCCGGGCAGATCTACTGCTCGTCAATTAAGATCCGAGTCAAACACACCTCGCCATAATCTGTTAAGATGCCTGACATATTAAGTAATGGGCTTCATAAGAATCATGCAGTTAATAAAACAATTAATTCATCTCCAAAAAAGTCTTCTTATTTTTATCCTGGCTGATCTAGGCACATAATTCATATCTAATTTCTAATTAATTGTTTACAGTATGATGCATTTTTCTGAAAATTAGTGAGTGGTCTCCCTTTTTTGTATAGAATATAATAACTCCTATAACCATGGGTTATATGAAGACTAATATGTAAGTTTTTTTTACTATTATATTCATCGCAAAATATCCAAGGTATAACGTTCTGAGTAATTCTTACATGCAATGGTACATAAATGTAAAGAGAACTGAAGTCAAACATACATGTATAAACATCATAATGCAGTGAATTTTTATTCATTAAGAATTTAATTCTGCAGAAGTACTAATATCTTTAAATAATTTAATATTGAATGAAGCCTGTCATTTGATTGGTTAACCTTTGTCATCTATCATATCACAGAATAAATTTTTCTTTTCTTCTATGACATCATAAAGAGGAATCCCTAAATTTCAGACATTAAAATAACAGTTTAAATTACATTATAAGGAATAACTGTAATTTTGTCTTCGAATTAACCGCAATGCATGTGGTGCATACTTTAAATAACCTGCTATATATGTGGGTTATTTAGTTTGCACCATGTGACTGAGAACAGTTCATAGACTACAAAAAAATTACATTCAATCCTTAAATACTCTTAAAATCAACAAAGCTAATGTAAACTCTCTTTGTCTGTTATAAACTTATACATATCTTTATACCCATACTTACAAGATTCTTGGGCTTTTTTATCACAGGTTCATTCTTTTCATTAAATGTTTTTTCAATGTATGATTTGGTGAAAAGAAACCTGTAAAGTTTACATAAATTTACTTAAAGAGAATTTATTCTAATGAGGACAGAAAAAATAACAAATTATAAAGTACCATGATTACGATGCACATTTCATCAAATTAATTATAATAAGTGAATGAAAAACATTAAATTCCCACAAAGTCTCAGTTTAACCTTAAACCAGAAACATCTCATACCTCAAACGGATCTAAAATGTTTATCATCATCACATCGCATCTCTATACTGAAGGAAACAAGTGTAAATGTGTGTCCCACTTACTTTGAAAACTGATTTCTTAATGAAGTATCAGTAGTTGTTACTCTGCTAAAATTTATCTCATATCAAACAAAGATCAGGCAACAATGTTCAACAATTTGCCTATCAAAAGTCTGAATTTACCCAATATAAAAATTATTGTACTTTTTTTTTCTAAAAACATCTTACCTATTTAAATGAAGATCTATCACAAAACGCTTTTTGAAGGCATCAAAAGTCAGAGTTGTCTTTTCCTTATGTCTGCCCTAAAAATATAATTATACGTATGTAATACACAATAAATGCTGTTAACTAATGGTTTCAAATACAGTGTATCTATAAAGGGCAATAATATATTATAAACATCCTGTGACGTGCTAAATGTATTTCTTGCAATGAATTATTTCCATATGTTTTCTGAAATAATAAATTTGATCCAAAAATAATTGCTAATTTTTTTTTTTAAAAAGTCTGGTTTGTATGAAAAATATGATATATGGGAAAATATTCAAGGCATTAAATACTTTTGGCCTTATCACTGTACATGTATAGCAGTAGTTCAGAAAAAGTGTAAAAACTGACAAATAAGTTTTAACACTTAAAAATGTATCTAAACATGACTACAACTTGCAAAAAATCAAAAAATTTTGATAACACTTTGAAATCAAAATACCACTGAATACATGGCATTCAATCTCTTATTTCTAAAAATAACACTTAAAAAAAAACTACAATAAATTTGCAGCTGTCTTTTATGCTTTTTTTTTAAAATATAGAAAGTTTTAAAACTTTAGCTTTGACAAGAAGAAACCTACCTGTTCAAATGTTGTCTCTTTCTTTTTGCCATCGTGATATAACACAGGCCTCACTAATTCAAAAACTCTATGCTGATCAAAATTTGTTCTTTTTTCTGAGTTTATAAACACTGGACCTAGGAATTATTTGAAAGATTATTAAAGTTAAAAAAAAAAACAGATTGATTTCTGAGTACATGAATTTTGACAATAAGTCAAGTCAACAATGTAGGTATATAGAATATGTGTACATTGTCTCGGAATATAAAATTTATTCGGACAAGGCTTAGAAACAAGTAAAAATGCAGGCCTTGCCCAGCTTTTCTCACCTCTTTCATGCCGAGTTCGAATAAAGTTTATATAAAAAGACAATTTACAATATAAAGTTTATATAAAAAGACAATGTATAATATACACATATTCTGTTTATCCTGAAACACAAAATCTGTCAAAAATAGCTGGAAAACAGCATTTTCTGCAATGAAGCCAGCAACGTCAAAAGACCGCAAAACTGACGCATTTCATGTCATATGTAAAGTTCCAAGGTTTTCTACTGTGACAAGTATAATTTCCAAATATTCGATAAATTATAATTTTATTTTATTTCTCAAAAAAAAAACACCAAAAAAAAATGATATTCTTTCTGACTCATACATGTACCACTAAAGTGTCGGGGGTATTTACATAAATCAAAGTTCAAGATTTTTATCATTAGCTTTATTTAGTACTTTTACAAATGTAGGTCAAAATATAATACAGTATTTGTTAAATATTAATAAAATAAGGGTCAGTTTGAATAAATGGAGCATTATATATTATTATAAACTATTTTGGGTACTGTGACATCACCAACGTATTAGTCTGCAGTGTGCAATTCAAATATTCCTCAGCAAAACAAGTTATTTAAATGATTCTAACAGCATTTTTGTATACGAAAATTCTTGTTAATTAAATCATAAGCATGATAAGGATTGTTTTCAGTTTTTTGAACAAGAATCTACATGGGTCAGTTTATTCTTAAACATAAATCACTCAACAGTTTATAAGTTATAAAGCAAAAACTGTCCCAAAGTACAAATGTGGGTTTCCTATATATTATTTAATCTGTTCCAAAATTAAAAACAATCCTTACACATTTTTCTTTGGAAATCCTTAATTTAGTATTTCTAGTATGCATTTTGGAGGAAAAATGTCAAAATCAAGAAAAAAGTTGGAAATTTCAGGGATCCTTGCAAATTATCTAGACACATCCTGTTCACATATTTTTCACTCTAGATGCAGCCATTTTACTTCAGATGCATTCCTGTATGTGTCCACTTAAACAGGCAGATTCAGGTCATGCCAGTCTGATTGCGATAGGATACTAAATTTTGTAAACAATGTAAATGCCGGCAATCAAAATTTACCTGTGAAAATCCAGATAGTTATCTTAACTCGAAATTTGGATGATATTTTTAAGACAATAAAACTGTCAAACAATGAGGAAAGAGGATTATTCCCGAAAAATTATCAGTTTGCATTTACTTATTTTTAATATTCATGCTCAAATTTTGACTTCGTTTCAGTGTTTCATGATTGCATTGATGAAATAAAAATATTAAAAGCTTTAAACTTCTGTCAGATATATGAGAGAAATAATTGTTCATGTTCACTTCAAATTTTAATTTTCTTTAACCATGTTATTCATTTCATTGGCTTTGGTGATTAAAAATATTTGAAAAATTCTACAATTTAAAAAAAATCATGACATAAACATGTACAAATGTAAGGTTAAAAAGTCATAAATGGCTTTGTTTTAAAATATATACATTTTAAACAAAGATTAGACATATATAGGAAGGCAACATGATTCAAACTTTTGAAAACAAAACTTCAACAACATCACATTACATGTGTATATGTGTTGACATCCTATTCTGGACTCACAGGAATAATTTGGGAGTTCATGAAAATTTTGGGGGACTCACCAATTTCAAGTGATGAATCCAGAACTCGCGAAGAAGCAACCCTATGACGAGCCCTGAATTTGAAATGAATAAATACCCCAACAAAAAAGGATGACTTTTAATCAAGAAGCTAAATCTTATTTAAATGTTTAATTTTCTAAAATAAATTATGCAGAAATAAAAAACGACTTACACTGCCTCGTGTTGATTTTTAAGAACTAATGACTCTGCGACATGTTCATGAAAATCTCATTTGATTATAATGTACAATGTATAATTTACATTTTGGCAAAGAATAATCAGGGTAGTCTAGTAACATGACAGCTTTTTAATTTGCCTTGTCAATTTTTGATTTTGAGACTTCTTTGTCTACTGTTCATAGCCTTTCCTTCTATACAGTTGCATGGTATCAAACATTATTTCATTCACTGCAGTCTTATTGGAAATAAGAATAGATGTTTTTATTTACAAACGTCACAAAGAAAATATTTTTTTGCATCAATGATATAGTGTGTGGGTCGTGTTCGATATTCGTTGGTTTACCAGTTTACTATTAAGTACTTACTATGATTTCCATTTGTATACGTTAAATAAACTTCTAGTAACAGAAAACTAGTGAAAATAAAATAATTATATCCGTCCATGGCAAATTATTCATGATGCATAGCTGAGACACTTAACCGGAAACTACTGTAACATCATCAAAGGGACATAACCTTTTCTTTCCTGTGTGGAATCTTCAATATGTAGGAGCACCTTCAACAGTTCAATAGCACTTAGCGTCCAATTTTATCCATGAACAGACCTGGGGTAATAAAAAATGTAATTGTAATTGAGTGTAATTAATTGCTATTAGAGGGGTTGGAACATTTTAGGTTGGGTCATCAGTGACATTGCATTGCCATTTCCCCGGGAGGTTGTCGCTAAAGACATTAATAAATAGGAGGGGTCAAAGGAATACTTCTTATATTTGAAAAAGATGTGTCTGTAGTGCTGTGTTCAAGCAATCAATTTTTTTCCTTATTTTTTCCTTAAATGGCACAGGCTCTTGTCTCAGAAAAAAAATTTGACAAAGGGCAAAACGGATAACAATTTCAGTAACATTTTCACCGTAAGGGGGTGGGGTACTCAGAAAATTTTCCGGTATGTAAGCTCGAACTATTTTTCAGTAGTTCAATTTTCTTAATCTTCCTATTTTTGGGGGAGTTCTGAGAATTTCAAATTATTTTCTGGGAGTTAAATATTTCTGAGCTATTTTTTGGGGTCGGGAAAATTATGTGATATTTTATTGGGTGCAAAAATTTTAAGAAAAATTATGCACAATTGAAGTACAATATATTTTAAGTTATGAATTTATAAATTGGTGTTAATATAAATTTCTGATTTTCAAAATTTCATTAGATATTTTTGGGGTGTAATATTACCAAAGGTATTTTTGAAGGGTTAATTTTTATCTAGAGATTATTTTGGGATGAATTACTTATAAAACTATTTTTGGGGGTGTTTCGAAAAAAGTACTATTTTTGAGTTTTTTTCAGGGATGAGCATATAAAAAGATGATGAAGGGGAGACCCCCCCCCCCAGCAAAATTCAAATTGTTCGTCTTGACGATTCCATATTTTATCAGTATTCAAAACTTCAGTATAAAATTTCAGAAACTGAAGTTCAATTATTATAATTTGTTTTACTATATGTAATAAACACAAGAGGAAAATAAAATAGGGAGTTCGTACAGAAAGGGGGGGGGGTGCCATTGAAATGTGTTTACGCAGAAGATTTGCTCCAACCCCATCAGTTGATAATTAATGACCCTTCCCTAATGTGTTAGTTGAGATATTTTTTTTCAATTACATGTAATTTACAGTAATTAATTACTTTTCCTTTTTGTCATGTAATTTTCAATTACATTTAGAAATTGTTAAAAATTTAGAGAAGAAAAAATCTAGTGCGGTGCAACTATATATCTCACTTCATTTCATATGGACTTCTTACTTTTATTTTGTTGTACTTTGATTATTTAGCCAATTTATTTGTTATAAAAAATATTCTGAAATACTTGCTTGTTCATATCTTTATCCCTTATGAGTCGTATGTCTAAAGTATCTGAAATGTAATTAATTACATCAGCAATGTAATTCAAAAGAAATTAATTACATTTCAAAATAAATATAAATGTAATTTTAATTGAACTGAAAAAAGCATTACGTAATTGACATTTAATTAATTACATTGCCCTAGGTATGCCCATGAACATAAAATATATTAAACAATATATTATGTTAAGTTTAATTTCATTGTATTTGTGAATGTAATACTAGTAACAATCTTGGTTTTTTCTACATACTTGCTATATGTCCCTTGTGGGCCCAAAATTGGTCAATAAAATTTACTATTATTACTTATACTATAAAGACAAATTGATTCGGGGAGAGCTCCAGGGTGGAGGTGATCAAGTTTGGAATCGGTAAATTATTAAATAATTTAACCAGTCAATTTATGACAAATATTTATTTTTTAAATTGTTGTAAGACTGACAGATTTTTATTTTCTCAACAATAATAATTTAAAATAAACTCCATTATACATTTAAAATATATTATGGTACGTATTACATGAGACATTATTAATCAGGTCTATATTCGCAAGATACATCTAATTTTAACCAAGTAACCCCTTCCCTCTTGAATGGTTTTTGTTACTCCGTTACTTATTACCCCTTAGAGGGCCCATTAACTGTTTAATAAACATTAATGAATACAAAAGTTACTATATACGAAATGAAGTATAGAATTTCAATATCTGATGAAACAACAATCGATGAGTCCATGCTGCAGCAACTACATAGCAAGGACATGATGAGGAGGAAATCCCTGGATTTGTGATCCTCTTATAAGCCCCACACTGTTCTCAGGCAATCATAATAAACGAAAACGATTGAAAATGGCTCGCTAACTTGGTATACAAAAAGGCAGGCCCAAATATGTGGTGAATATACACACCAAATATAGTTGACATACAACTGAAGCATAAAAATAAGGTCAAGAAAGGGGGACACTAGTCGGACAGATGGACCCTCATCTCAATGAACAGGGGCGGGTCCAGGTCAGGGCGTAATGGGCGTACGCCCCCCCCCCCCCCTTTTTAAAAAAAAACTATCGTAATTTGCTTATATTGTATTGAATATGGCACTTTATCATATTCATTAATTAAACACATACTCTAAAATATACATGCTCCAAGTCAGGAACCGTTACATTAGTGCATTTCACAACTATTTTATGTTTTTTTAGCAAAAAAAAAGGTCCAAAAAATCTTTCGCCTCGCCCCGCTCCGCGAAAGTTTTATTATACGCCCCCTTTCAAATATCCTGGAAACACCCTAATGAATCTACATATTAGATATAGTTGACCTAACAGTAACAGGTATAGTTACTGAGAAAAAGACCTAATAAAAATATCCCTTAACTTTAGCGTGACAATGAGGTTATGGACATACAACACCTGTCTGACGGACCTATATTCTTCACAAGAAATCTACATACTAAAATGTTTGACCTACGATATATATAGTTACTGAGAAACAGACATAATCAATAACTTTAACCTTACCAATATAGCGTGAAAACAAGACCGACCAGGGACATGCTATACCTGTCAGACATACACTATATTCGCAACAAGTCTACACGCTGACTAGCATGTATAATTACTGATCTATGATGTCAGTTTTACTGCATTTCGCCAATTTACGGCCTAAAATGTTGAAGAGCAAACTAAAAAAACTCAAATTCTTCATTGACCTCCAAAAGGACAAAGTCAAACCATCTAAAGACCGAGTTATGTTCTAGGGAGATTTAAAGTATCAATTTCGGTCTTGTATCGAAAGCTGGCGATACTCTCAGGGACTTAAAAGTTTTACAAAGTTTTGAAAATATGTCAAGGTCAGGTGACAATGATAGACTGACATGTCCAGCTCAAAAGCAACCACTGACTACACCAATTTTGGTTAACCTAAGTGAAATAGTTGCTAAGATATCTTTTCATTTTACGTCAGAAAAGCAATCACCCATGTATAGCCTTCAGCGATTTTCGTTACAAGGAGAAAAAAACTTATATATATATGTGTTTTGGTATACCATCTGAAATGCAGAGAATTCAAAAATGAATAGCGTGTGCGTATCTAAAGTCAAAAAATACCTAAGGGATATTCGTAGGAGAGAATAATCGTAACAACTGACAAACTCCGGAGAACAACGAAGGCAAGACCAAAACAATACATGCACTACAATTAAAAACTAAAAATATATGAACAATATGTCGTTCATGAGAGGTTCATGTTTAAATAAGGGGCTTCGCTAACCGCAGTATGATGTTGACATGTAAACAATTAAAGCAAGTGTGGCCACACTATTATGCTTGACCCCAGAAATATTGGACCTACCACAAAAACCAGATAAAAAACAAAATTTACAAATCCAGCTACGTTGATTTTTTTGGTCCTTTTAACCCCCTGTATCTCGAAAACTGTAAAAGTCGGGAAAATCTGTTGATATACATGTACTTCTAAAAAACACTCATCAAGATAAATTAAAAAGAAAAATCTCCATTGAAATCTGATGAAAAATCTAAATTTTATATTTCCTCCTAAATTGCTAGCTCGGAAATAAAATGTGGGAAAAAATTGTTGACATACTAATGAAATCACTCAAGGTGAATTAAAAGATAAAATCCCCATAAAGCTACACCAAATTGATTTTTAGTTTTTTGGATTTTTATGGCAAAAATAGGTTAGAGCTAGCGATATTAATTTATTTTTTTTTCTTAAGGACTAGATTTTTTCGGGCGAAGATAAAATTTACGTGCGGGCACAATTTAAAAAAATATATATATTACAATATATACAGAAGAAATCTGTTTACATACGACTGGACGCACTCAAGACGAATTAAAAGAAAAATTCACCATTGAAATCGGATGAAATTTTTTTTTCAGGTGTCCTGCAAAATGGCTAATTCTGGCCACTTTAATCACAGGCTCTTGTCTCAGAAAAAATAACTTTATTGTATTTCTTATGACGAACCATTTAAAAAGTAAAGTCAAGAAATACCAAAGGGATATTCGAAAGGAGAGAAAAATCGTAACAACTGACAAACTCCTGAGAACAACGAAGACAAGAACAAAACAATACATCCACTACAATTAAAAACTAAAAACATAGGAACAACATGGACCCCATAAAAAACCGGGGGTAGACTCAGGTGCTCCGGAAGAGTAAGCAGTCTCTGCTTCCAGCAGGACAGCCGCCATGCTGCCCATATCAAATCCGGTATGAGGAAGGGATATCAATGGAACAGGTCAATTTTCATTTAGGAAACGGTTTTTTCATACATGTCAACCAAGTCAGGATGACGCCCATAAAACTTTAATAAGGATGACTTCAGCTTAGGAGCAACGTACCCCTCTCTGAGCAACTTTCTGTCAGGAGCCGGGCTCTGTCCAGGAAGCCAATGTATATGTCACAAGCTCTGGAATAACGTAAGAGCGAAAATATAACGATCTACGAACGACGACGACAGGCTTATATATACGTCTTCAAATAGTTGGAATTGGCTCTCGATTCCTGACAAATATAAACAAGAAATTATCTTTTCACCATATCATACCTTTTGTGAAATTGTTTTTTTGGATATAACTTTTTTGGGTATTTTTGTTCTACATCTTTCTGCGTTGTAATTCAGGCTTTGAATACTCGTCACCTTGAGCATTGGTACAGTTTTAAAATAGTCAAATGTGAAATGGCAATTGCTTATAACAATTGATTTTGAAACATTGAAATTCCATCTTTGGTATAATCCTGAATGACTCGAGTTTTAATTAGTGATTTACTTAGCAACCATGTACCATGAAAACGATCTTTGGAATAGCAAATGGTTTCAACAGCATTGCAATTCTGACTAACCATTTCTTGGAAGACTCAGATATGTTCATTGTTTCAGGTAATTTCTTAGCAAAACTGGTTCAAATGAAATGCTTGCAACAACTGGATTTCTTCCATGTCAGTAAACTTTCTGGAATTTTAACCTTCAGGAAATACATGTTAAGGAAATCAACAATTTGTACAAACATAAAATTTAGATTGTCATGGTTGAAATTCTATGTTATGTTGGAACTTGGCTTTCGCATCTTTTAATGCTCTTTATATTTTATGAGATGGGAGCCTGTCTTGCCAAGATTTAATTTGCCAAATGAAAAGCATGATGTAATAACTAAATGCATGGCTGTAAAAAAAGTTCCCGGAAAGGAACAGAACCTTCAGCCATTTTTGTGCCCTTGGTATTGCCAAATGATGACTGGCCAAACATTGCCACTGGGCTTTTGTTCAATAAAACTAAACTTAACACGAATTGTTCAACAAAATATATAACTTTCAGGTTGACAGACTGATGCAAAAAACAACAGAAAAGGACTCCATTTTTTCTCCTAGTCAAAATCATACCTGAATCCATTAATCTTTTTTAAGTGCAATGCGTAAACATTAAATTTATTGAAACTTCACACAAAGATAGTGCACTGTATCAAGATGTGCACGAATCGAAATAATTCCTGACATCTTCAAAGGGAGAAGATTTAAACTATTTTCGGGCTGGGATATCATTTTGTGGGGCATAATTTTTGCAGTCCTATCCTAGCAAGAGATCACTTTTAATATTGATAAACATACTGTATTGGGTTTTTATAGAATTTTTCACACACCCGAGTAAGTTTAGATAAGGAGGGGTTTTAGTACCCATTAAACCGGTTTAACCCCACCACTGAAGTGTCTATACCTAGTCAAACTATCAGACTCTCTTGTGTTTCTTTTTTACTTTTATTCTTTGTCCATGGCTGTGTCGGGTGGTGTTGATTGGTATGTCATTGTTGACCTTTCATGTTATCCATTTTATTGGGTTTTTTTAATATAAATATTTATTTAGTTTAGCACAAAGTGCAGCACTAAATCTTATGGAGTTCAACAACACATTGAATCTTAAAATATTTTCTCACTGTTAAGCATTGGGTTTCATTTTCAATGATTTTCTAGTTTTGCCCATCAAATTTGGAAATTTGTCATATTTATAAATGGAATATGCATCTAAATTATTAAATTCCTTTGATTTTTTTTACATACCATTTAATACCAGTAGTTGGTTTCAAATGACTGAACATGCATAATTGGTTAAATTGTAAAATAAAATCCTACATTGTAGAGAAAATCAGAAAACTGAGTGGGAATTATACAAGTGAACTAGCACCTTACAAAATGTGATCACTACATCAATCTCACACTTATAGAGAAGATAAGTTTTATAATATTTATTGATGATTCATTCTGTTACAACAAGAACTGTTATAAAACATTCATGATTTCTACGAAATAAAACATTTAAAAAAATCTAAAATGAGTTCAAATGATGATAACAATATGTGTTTTTTTACAGAGAAATGTTATGTTAAAATTCCCGATAACAAGTCAGTCTTGGTTAATACACAACGTCTGATGTGATGAGAATTTGATCTTTTAAAGATAAGTTGTTTTGATGACAACATGATAATGACAATAAAATAAACAAATCTGTACAAATTATAAGTCTTTCAGTACTGTCCTCCGGAGAATTCTTTAACACTGAAATGGAAATTGACAGCAAGTTAATATATATCGTTCAGCAATGGCAATTAAGGCTAGTGTGAAAAGCGGGGGGGGGGGGGGGGGTAATTCATCTTTTCATCTCGCTTGAATTGATACCCATTAAACTTTTGTTTTACAAATTCCTTTTCTTTCTATGGCCAGTGCATTTGATAAACATTAAAATCTAAATGAATTCCAGGAATACCATAGAGAAGGATGGTCACCAGGGCTTTTCTTACTCAGTTTTAGCCAGTGACTGTTAGTCACATTTCAGCAGAACACCATTTCATCCTATTTCAATTGGACAAAATAACCATACCACTTACCAGGCATTTCATACTAAATACTTTCTCACATAAATTTAAGCATTTCTGTGAACAATACGATATTTTGATGCAACTTCTACAACATGATCAACATTCCCACAAAACCAATCTACCATAAACATGAAGATTTGCTACATCACTACATGCTGTATTGAAGCCATTCTAATACATAGCAGCATGCTTCATCTTGAAGCCAGAATAATAATACTACCCTGAAGCAATAAAACTAAGACTAAATGCTAGTTCTTTATGCAGGTCTGAAAACAGATGTTTTAGCAGCACAGTTTATGATATCCATAATTCCATTCTGTCCAAGTGATTCATATACAATATCTTGAAGCCATTTTAACATTCTTCAAATCATTCAAGAAATAGTTATTTAAAAATCTGTCCTCTATCTGGAAGCCATTCTAGCAAGAATACGAAGCAACCTCGTAGAAAGCATGCTGTTAAGGAGAAGCTGGATACACATGCAGGTCTGGTTAGTAGTCTTATACAGACCCAGTCAGGGAAGATAGTGATTTATTGTTAAATTACAGAAAACAACAAAATCACTAGTCTTCCAGACCAGGAAAGATTTAATTAACCCATCACCAATCATCTGTTAGTTGTTAGTGGTTATACTGGATTTAAAACCCCCGATTCGACCAGAAATTGTATAAAAAAAAACTATCCACCACCAAACTGCCACCAACAGAAAGTATTAGTTTAAATTTAATCCACCACCATCAATCATTATATTGCAATCAACAAAGAATGATACTGAAAGTAGTTTGAGATTTTATGAAAAATGTAAACAATGAAATAATTAATTTCCATCCATCACATCGAAATCTGTTCTATAAAATACAATCACTCACACCACACATGAATCTTTATCAAAGAAAATTGCACCCAATTCAATAATTTCAAAAATTAAAATTTTAAAACCTTACCCTTGCCATATTACCATACTGCATGTACAGTAATGTTTATTTTCAGATGTTGATTCAATTTAAACATGGATCTCTCAATTGGAATACTTTACACACAAATTTAAAGAGAAAAATGTAAAGACAAAAACTTCCCTTCCCATGTTGACAAACCTTATGCAGCTTGTTAAATCTCCAACGATCACAATAATACTAATGATCTACAGTAATAATCTGTCTCTTTATATACCCAGGGATTAATCAATAATGATCAATGTCAGGTGGACAGAGTGAGAACAGGTGTTCAGTAATTACTTTGTATGGCACGCTTGTGTTACACACAGACTTGTCAAATAATCACCTTACAAACATTCGTGTTCATAAACCTGTTTAATAATCACAATCCCAATATTTGTATTGTAAAAAGGCAACATGGTAGGATCAGTAAATTTGATGAATTAAAAAAAATTGTGAACACCTGGCTAAGGGTAAAGACTTTCAGATTATTATTGTGTTCCTTTTCACCAAGCTAATTTGTCATACAGATATAATAAATAACATGAAGCGATGATAATTATGATTTATCAAGTAAGGAGTAACCAAAATTTAACAGCTTATATTTAGTTTTTCTTGTCTCTGCATAAAGGTGATTCTTAAGAAAAACCCATCAGATTTTGAAGTGAAATAAAAATTTTGCAATAACAGTTTACATAATGTGAACTCCATAACGCTACCTGCTGGTTTAATCAATATTTTCACGTTTTTGAAATTTGAAATTGAGATTCTCAAACAGGTTTTGACAAAAACAAAATAAAACAGAGTAAAATTGCAGTTAGAATTTTGAGATTTTGAAGGCCATTCATTATCTGTCATTGGGAATAGCATTCTTGGGCCAACACACACAAGAGATGAAACATCACGCTTTCTATAGAACTGGAAATTTACACGCCGGCACATATCACTGTTTTTACAAATTTCATATTTTATGGTTTTAACAACCATCTGGTTGTCAATTTGAATTTACCACTGACTTTTAGGTCAAATTAGAGTACCGTACAACATGCAGCATATAATTCCACTATACAAGATTTACCTATCGGAGAAAAATGGTTACAGAAGCAATGTGGATAACTCAAAATTTATAAAACATTGATAAGTGCCAGTGCTCCTAAGGTTGAGCAAATATAAAGTTATGTTGGAGTATATTCCAATACACTTTGTCATGAAAAAGGCCTTGGGTAAACATTGTTCTAACATGCTATTTCTCTAAAAATATCACCCCCCTCCCCCCCCCCCCCCAAAAAAAAAAAAATATGCATTCTTACTTACAAGGATGAACCAACATTTTCAGTATCGTGTTAGTAGCATGCAAATCAGATTTCATTACTATCACCAAATTTAAGTTATAAAAAGAGCTTGCACATGCATTAATAGAAGGAGCACAAGTGATCCATCACAATACTTCATTAACTGCATTGAATTTTTTGCTGCTAGTTAAGTTCGGACCAAAAAAATAGAACAGAAGAATTTTGTAATTGTTTTTATCCATTTTTATAGATTTTTTTTTCTCATTACATGACACATTTATAATTTAACGGTTTATGGCCATGTGAATAAAATAAAGTGCTTTGTAAAATACACGTGCAGTTGTTAGAAAAAACAACACAAACGTGTAGTTAAACTCTCCTCAGTTCTGTTAAAAATCGTGTTAGAAAAAGAATCTGTATTAACATTGTGTTTTGTTGTTTTTTTTTTTTTTTTTTTATATCTGTTCTTAAAATATTCATAGTGGAACATACATGTCAGGAAATATTCAAGTGTAAGAATGGAACACTTTCTGGGATACAAAGGTGCTGTTAAGCACAAAAACCAACCAAATACAAGAATATTGACACACATTATTTAATACAATTGTGTGGTTTTTTTTCTACGTTGCCAGATTACATTTCTCCCAATATCTGGCAGAAAATTTTCCTTTTCTGTTTACATTTATTTGTACATTACATTCTTACACTTTTATCCTCCTGTTTTTTGTATTTTATACATTTCTGATTTAAAATCTTTGGCTTCCAAGCATTGACAAAAAAAAAAAAGGTGTTTCAAATTTTCCTGGTGCATCATGCACTCTTCTGTGCTAAATTTACTTATTCATAATTATAGAAGCCTGTTACAATGTACAACTCACCTCATCTGTAATAGGTACTGGGCATTTTGTATCTGTTCTGGAGTCCCTGTAATGGTGATTATACGATCATTGCTACCCATCAAGGGTTCATCAATCACAATCTGGGCTTGTGACTGTCTGCGAATTTCTTGGATACGGGCCCCAGCCTTCCCAATAATAGCTCCTGCAAGCTGTGGAAATAGGGAGGAAACTTTAGATTAGTTCTAAAATTAAGGACAAAGCCCAAAATTTTTATAGATATTTCACCCAATTTGAAAAATGTAATCCTAGGCTTGGGGTGAAAGGTAGAGTCATACGATGTAATCATGAAGATATCTTATTCATTCCATATAGCCTTCAAAATCATACATAAGTGAATTTTTCAAATTTGCATGTGTGTTTTGTAAACGTTTGCTTTGGTTTCTGTCATTTTTTTCTGTCAGGAATCTTGTATGATAAAAAATATTTGTTAATTCATTGTACATGACATCACAAAAAAACCTTTCAAATAGCATCATTCATCTGATCTTATCTCAGACCTATCCACCTCCTTGTTAGTGTTTTGATGGATATTTTTTATTTGTTAAATTAAAGAGCTTAGTCTTGCTCACTCAGTAATCCCAACAAAGTTAAAATTCGTATGGCAATTCAGTGAACAAAGGCTCTAGAATCTATATATATATACCATGCAAGGGATTTTATTTGCCAGACTGGGAAGAAATATCCGAACTTTAGAGAAATATTTTTTTTTATACTTAGCCAATGAGGAACTAGAAATGCCTAAAGCTATGGTGAATTTTTTGTGATTGAACAAATAGCAACTTTATATAAATCCAGGTATCAAGTTTCAGTTCATGCAGATTAGGATGAGACTTTAAATATTTTATAAAAAGATCAGCAATCTTTAACAGCCAATGGCAACCATATAGGTTGTTCAGATCTCATGAAATATGTCAACAACTCCCCCTCATATGCCTCATATCAAGTTTCAATTCATTTAGCTGAACATTTCAAAAATTATTATTTGATCTTTTCTTGGTCTTGTGAGATTCCTGACAGGGCTAAAATATGCAAACATTACACTGGACCATCAATAAATGCTCAGGAATGAAATGATAATGGCCAAATCCAAACTGCAGAAACAGAATTGTTTTAAAACAAACGGAACACAATCATCCCTGGATGCTTCACACCATCAATCTTGCACAGGGTTTCACTGATCAGAGATAATGAATAATGTTGCTGATGTGTGGGATGGACAGAAACCTAGTGATGAAAATGGCTCACATTACCCTTGGGCCGAGCGAGCCAAAAAAGAGCTAAGATTTACTTTTCCTTTTTCATAATGAATTATTAAACCTATTAACAATATATAATAAAAGCTATTAACAATAAACTTACATCTTTAGGTATGGTCACTTGCTGCGAGGATTCTCCAAACATCTGTCCCATGTCTCCCTGTAAAATAGTTGTTTCTCACTTGTACCACTAAATTATATATTAATTTTTAAAATCTATTCAACCTAAAAATCAATTTTAGAAAGATGAAAAATCATCTAATTTCAATCAGTTGTAATTAAGTTACTTTGTCACACACAAATTGGAAGCTAATTTTATCAAAAATGACATTAAATATCAATAACCCAGGTTTAGGAGGAGTCATAGATAATGTGACACTGCTGCCATAACACAACATAGTGATATCTGTATGTGTGAATACAAAACCATTTCAGAGCCTTCTGCTCCTTTCGCAGCTATGATGCTTTCAAATTTAGTTTTTTAATTTCAGCACAGGAATTTTTATGTGTGTGCTGAAATTATATGAAGTCAACAAAAAGACTGTGCCTTTTGTCTGACAAGGTTAGGTCAACTCTTTCTGTCACAAATTTGTTATTTGTTGACTTTAAGGCAATCAATACTAGGACTTCCTCGGCTCAATCACATATAGACAATGAATGCAGCTTATTGAATTTATAATTAAACCATTCGTTTTCAAAAAAAAATTTCATGTGAATTTTAAGTGAATTGTAATTTTTATTGTATACTAGAGGATACTCCCAGCAGCATGTATCGCTCACCTGGAAATCATTTATGCAGAATAAATTATTTGACTATATCCATCCTGACTGGCAGTCTGGAACATTGCTGTCAAATCGGCCGCTGGTTTCAAACAAAAACACTTGGATGGCTGGCGTGGTAATCTGATACAATTCTGAAAGAGGACCATATAACAGCCAATGCTGCTTAGTTTTGTTCCAACTGGCCAAATTGTTTCAGACAAAAAGATCTTTAAATTTTCCAAAGGGTGCTATGTTAAACTATGTTTGGTTCTGGTGGCCATCTTTGATGGTGGGCAAGATCATCAGATACAATTCTGAAAGAGGACCACCTAAGGACCATTGATGGCAACTTTTGTTCAAATTGGCCAGTTGATTTCTGACAAGATCAAGTTCCCATTGGATCCTATGTTAAACTGTTTAACTTAGGTGGCCATCTTGGACGACGGGTAAGGCCATCATATAATTCTGAAAGAGTACCATCTAAGGGCCATTGCTGCAAGTTTTATTCCAACTGGCCCAATGGTTTCACAGAAGATCTTTACAAGTTTACGACGACGGACGCCAAGTGATGGCAATACCTCACATGGCATTAAGGCTAGGTGAGCTAAAACACTTTACATATATGCCGGGCATTATACAAGAAACATACTGTGTTGTCTTGGGCAAAATTCTGATTCATTCCACCCCCATATCCACCATCAAATCCATCATCGTAACCACCAAAGTTGTCCCCGAATCCATCACCACCATAACCTAAAATACAACAAATCAATATTAATATGACAATTACAAGAACAAATTCAACAAGCTTTCTGCAAGTATTATATATACAATGTGATGTCCAACACCCGAAATTTAGTAAACCATACAAAATTTGAATTCAGTCTAATTTCTAATGATATAACTACATAAAAATAAGTCTTTTTAAAAAATGTGGAAATATTTCTAAAAGTGTGATGGAATGATTGTGGGATGGTCGAACAGACTGACAGAGTGGAACCCTTAATTTCAGACAGCCTTTTTACAAGATAAACCCATTTAAAACCTTTACATAATATAAATGAATTTAGAATATAATATGGTACAGCTGTAGCAGTTGTTTTACTGCATGCAACAAAGACCTATTGTTTCAATCTTCACAAAGACATTTAGTAAAAACTTGCCTCCTCCTCCTCCTCCTCCCATGCCACCTCCTCCGCCCATGCCGCCACCTCCACCTCCCATACCCATTCCCATTCCTCTTCCCATGCCACCACCCATGTTGCCTCCCATCCCACCGCCCATTCCCATGCCTCCTCCACGGCCTCCGCCCATGCCGCCACTTCTGGAAAAAAAAAATACAATTTTACATAGTTTATGAAAAAGCATCAAATAACACTATCTTTTGTTAAACAATATTTGAGGATCCCAGAAGCCTGAATTGCTCTGACATCCTAAACAAATTCAGTTGAAATTATAGTATAGTTCTTCCAATACAACCCCCACATGAAATATTTACACTATCCTTGATCCTTCAACTTCACATTAAATTAAAATTCTTATTTTGTTTTACACGTATAAAACCTAGCAATTCATCAAGAATTACCTCTTGGATTAAGAAATCATAATTTCTTATTATTATATGGTGTTGTATTGGCTACAAGTACAGTTAATCTTACCGCATTCCCATTCCCATTCCACCTCCACGGTTTCCTCTACCTCCCATTCCACCTTGTCCACCTCCCATACCGCCGCCACCCATTCCTCCTCCTCGTCCGCTTCTTCCTCCCATCATTCCACCTCCACCACCACCGCTGCGGCCCATGTCCATACGGCCCATTCCACCTCTGAAAGATTAATATGAATTAAGTCTGAAGAATCAGTTACACCGAGTATTAATATTTAAAATTTTAACACTAGTCACACCTTTTTTGAGCCAGATGGAAATACTACTGATGTTTATAAATATATTGAATACACATCTACATATGTAATTCTAATTCCAAAATTTAACTTGTATTTTAATGAGGAACCAGAGTGAGTTATCTTTTCCTAACCAATGTAGGTAAGGGAGATAAATTCTCTCCCATTTGTCCTGAGGCTAAAAGGGAGACAATTTTATTATCTCCCTTACCTACATTGGTTAGGGAAATATAACTCACTCTGGTTTCTCATTCTTTGTTGGCTACTGATCAAAATCATTTTCTGAAACAAAGATAAATATTCACCAGCTTTTAATACTAGTGTCACTTGCAGATTTCATACTATAGCATCATTATTACGACAGTGTTTTCCCTAGAAATGTTTGAGGCATATGGGGATTGACTGAAAGGATACAGGACATGAATTCTGAAGGATGTGGTAAAAAAATTATTTCAAGGAATTCAAACATTTCAAGGAGAGGCCTAAAATTAATGCACGCATAAAACCTCTAGGGAAAAGACTAATTAATGTGGAAAAAAAGTTAGTGAGTACAATAGCTTAAAATGACCTACATGTACAAACATTAGCTACATTTTAAAATTTGTCAGAACACAACATCCTTTTTAACACTGCATGGCAATGTTTCTACGAGGCCAGTTAAATTTTGTTATTGATTTTTATCAATGACCATCTGTCCGTGAAAAAAGCCCAGATTTCCAGAATTTTCAAAAATCTGTTCAAGAAATGAAATGAAAATATATTTTTTTGGTAATTTCCCATTGCAATTTCTTGCTTTTGTCAGTAATAAGACTTGTTTCTTACATAAACATATCCTCCCACCTGAACTATTTATCCTTCTCAGAGTGGAAGTTCTCGATGCCTTACAAACGAAGATAATTTTTTTTAATTTGTGCAACCTTATTTTAAAACTATTAAGGCCCATCAACAAACTCTTATGGAAACAGTGTTGGATGAATAAAAAGAGATGACCTTAATTTAAGAAAAATTTTATGTCATAACTATGTATAAGTTAGTAATAGTCACCTTCCTCCTCTCATTCCTCCCATTGGTCCACCCATTCCTCGTCCTGGGGGTGCTCCCCTTGGTCCACCTTTACCTCTGCCTCCCTCTGCTGCAGTATAACCACCATAATCAGCTACCATGAATTCATCCCAATATAATGGGTCATATGGCTGGTTTGGTCCTTTTGGGGGTGCCTGTATTGCAATTTCAAATATTTTAATAAAACCTTCACAACATTTTTTTTTATTTTCTTAAATATAATTCCTGGATAAATGACTAATACCTTCTGAATTCTTTTAAATTCCTGACTAATAGTTGTACATTTTTACTCTATCTGATTTTAGCTTTAGGAAGGCATATTTATGTTACCAATATGTGTATATTGATAAATTTTATTCATTTCTGACCATGTTGCTAAAAACACCAGATTTTGACCAAAAAATATGGTGATCACAAGATAGATTTTACATGCTTTATATCAAACTATACTATGTCACTATTTATTCGATCAAAGATGCGACTGAATGACAAACATGAAACATCTTGTAACATATACCCTGAAACCTTATTGTGCTTCAAATCTGAAATCTCAAACTTAAGTCTCCAAAAAAAGAAGCACGCATTTTTCTTAAGACACTGTTGGGGCTAAAAAAATTATCTGTGTTTATGGTTACCCGACCGACCCTAAGCCATTTTATTTACGTCGTAAAGTGAAAAATTAACTGAACTTGTGTCAAAAGCAAAGTTGAAGTTGCCAATAGATTTCATCAACTGCCTGATACATCCCAGTGTGTACAATCGCTAATATGACAGCCGTTTAAAGAAAAGTCGCGACTCGTGTGATGAAATAAAACTTTGCCACCATTTTTTTCCCAACCAATAACCAAGGGAAATAATCCAATCATTAAAAATACCGGTAAACTCGGCCCATGGACATCTCGGACCACAGCAAGACGGACCACACAACTCGCAAAAAAATAAAATGGAAATACTGACCTACCTACCCTTTTTTATGTAACCTTAAACAGACATACAATTTTTTTTTGGCCTAATTTTAACTGCATTTAAGGCTGCACAAGATTGATCTACATACATAAAGATAAACTTTTGGAATTGAGGCTGTAATCATGAGTGTCAATTATTTCATGATCGAACTTTGTTTTACAGTTTATTGGATCTATCAATATATACAAAATTAATCTTAAGGATACCTTCCAGATTTGAATAGTTCTTTGATACAAAAACACTTCTCAGATGATTCCAAAAAAAAAAAAAAGCTCAATTTGAGTTACTTTTTATTGAATGTTTGCACGCATTTGGAAGCAGTTTGAAATTTATAATGAATAACGCTCTATTTTTCATATAATAAATAGATACATGTAACTGAAGTGAATCATAAAATCACATGTGTTTGCAATGGGCCTCGAGATGCACAATGATACAAGATTTATGTATACTTACAGATTTGAGTAATTCATGAATGGTATCTATACAATCGACCACAGTTTTAGGTTTCCCACCAACTGCCACAACTCTCTCTGTTGACTCAGGACAACACTGAGAATATACTTTGATCTGTGCTCCAGTTTTCTGAAAGATTGAAATTTAACTGGTCAGAGCTCTTATATTACGAGCAGATAAAGTTCGGAAATCACAACTAAGGTTTTACGCTATGTCTGATAAATATCAATGAAATATTCAGTGCACAAAACACTTTGATATTTGAATGAATTTTACGTTTATGAAAATGCTATAATAAAGAGAGAAATTCAATATAATTGCTGTATCTTGTTTTGTTTGGAATATTTACATTGTAGTTTACTTGATTTTGTGATGTATTTTTACCATCTTTGTTTGCAGTGTTTTTGTGATATGGCCTCTTGCTACTTGTTAGACCACACAATGGCCTTAACCTCTAGATGTAATCTACCATTTCCAGGTACAATCCTACGGAATTTTGTCGTATTGACATTTAATTCTAGCTGTTAACATTAAATTATGTATGCTTCCTCTGTTACATGTAATTGTCTTCCTGGTTGGGCAATAGTTTTCATTACCATAGGACCGGTCATCAAATATCAATTTTGAATTTGTAAACCTTCTAATGTTCTAATGTAAGCACAATCAATGAATTACCTCTCTTAGTTCTTTAATTTTGAATCCGGCTCTACCTATAATACAACCAGCTTGACTCTGGTGTACTAACATTCTCAACTCACAATCAAAATTCTCATCTTTGTAATTTTTGTACTGAAAAAAAAAAATTATACATACATATATAAAAAATTATTTTAAATCGTATATAAAATCTTGATTTAAGTATACAGATGTTACTGCTAATTTAGAAAACAGACTGAAAACTAATGACTATCCCACAAATACTTAACAAAACATTTATATCAAGAACATAGGTTTTTGATAGGATTTCAATTTGACGAGTCCCAGATCACTATTTCAAATACTATCAATTTCCAAAATTGAATTAATCCTGAAGAAATTTGTTAAGTCCCAGCCAAAATTGACGAGTCCAGGACTCACCTTGATTTATTACCAAAAAACCACGCTAAAAAATGTTCTTTCCCTACCCCCATAATTAAAGATCCTATCAAGTTATAACAAGACTCTGTAAGGATATATCTCAATGTACTTACATCTTCCAGTTTTGGGATGATGTCAAGCAAGCACTCTAAAGCTGTTGCTATCTCTGCTCCAATGGTTAATACACTGTCAAAGACAGTCATAATATACGATTAAGATGTGAACACAGCAAACATTTAGATAACAAGTCAGAAAACTAATATTGGAAAACATGGAAAATTACATAATTTGTCAAATATCTTGTTGCATTTACTTAAATGAAAATTCATCTGAAAAACTTAACTGAAAAACTTATAATAAAGATAAAGTATTATATGAACCATTACATTTAACATTGAGAGAGAGATAGTGCGCAAAGGAAAGAAGAAGCTTATTACTCTGGCATTCGAGTAAGCATGATCGTTTTTACTCCTCATTTACATTATTAGTGAAGCAGAAATCACTAGTATTTTGAACACAACATCCTACTGACAAAATGACTCTATAAATTAATGAAGCAGTTATAAATCACCCTCAGGAGTGCAGATAGTATAGAAACCCTTAATGGTGACTATGTTCATCCAGAATTTATTAAAAGTGAAACTTTTCCAAAATTTTTACTCAGAAATTCTGTAAAAAATTGATTGAATTTTTCCAAGTCTCATAGAAAATGCATTTCTTTTAAAATGATTCAGTTAAAATTTAAAGATAAAAAATTACAAGTTTCACTTGAATAAATAAATGTTCACTATTTATGCGTGCTATGTGCTCAGTTGGCATCTGCCAGTTAGGCGGTGGCTTGGATACGAAACACATTCACCATTCCTGTAGGGTCATGTAATAAATGATGAGTGATGATAAATGAAGATGCCCCCATGGCAAGGGTTATGAATAAAACAAAGTATTCAAATCTTAAAATATATGGAGGTTCATACCGTTCGGGACTGGTACTATCGGGAACTGTAACACTGGCTTTGTACTGGATAGACCAACATTCCATGGGTCAGGGTTGATCAAGGCCATTGACGAGTTCGTTTTGGGCAGGACGAGGATTTTGGGCAAGGCCAGATATGGATAAAAGGAGAAAAACGGAACATATGTTTTAGAAAATATGGCTTTAAACATTTAAAAACATCATATAAATAAGAATACAACAATTCTGTACTTTTTGAAAGAAACGACAATGGCTCTTATTGGACTTTAAAATATAAACTCTGTAGAATAAAAGAAGGCATATTATACATTAAAACAACATGGAATATGGATTAAATATAAAATTAACATTGTACAAGTTTGTAGTAAGATACTGTTCAATCATTATAATCTAATGGAAATTCAACTTGGAACAAATAATAGTTTATCCTGTGTATTAAAACTTGTTTCATAGAATACTGGCATGGAAAATCATACATTATAGTAACTGATCTATTAGATGCTATTAAATATCTGATATTCTTTGTAGCAATAACAAACATAACATGAACAATATAAATTGATGGACCCGGATTTAATCATGTTTCGGTAGGGTCCAAGTTGCACAAGACCAGACACTGTAAGGATCCCATGTGGCTTTGGACTTCTCTAGATCTTGGGTCTTGGAGACAGACCTTAGGCCAGGAGGATCCCAAAGACCATTGACAGGGAACAAGAATTCTTGTTCTGGTAAATATTGGATACTCATATAGATTTTTAAAAAACATTTTTCGCATTTAATTATGTTTTTCCATCTTTTCCTTCATGTACTGGCTGGTCTTTATCAAGTTCGGAATTAATAAAAGATATTTCGACTGTGATTAAAGGATTTATCCTAATATAAACTTACATCTGATCTTAATCTTTTGATGTTACTGCCACCTTTACCAATAATAGCTCCTGCATTCTGTAAATAGTACATCAATATATATTTATTGGAGTGTATATTATATTATTAACCCAGAGGCAGTCTATGTATGGACATCTTTATCAAATGTCATACATAAAAAAACTTTAAAATAAGGATGTAACTTTTATTGGGAAAAGGGTCAATTTTAAAGTTGATGACAGAGTAAATTTAATTATTATATAGTAATAAATATTTGTTTGTTTATTTAAATAAAAACACCCCAGAAAACTACCGTGCAATAAATCTCTGTATTTGCACGCATTTCCTGGAAAAAGCTGAGGCGTTCCGAAATCGGCATGCATATAATTGCATCCTTTGTTGTCGTCTGGAAAAACAAGATGGCGGACGCCGGTCATACAGATAATTTGACAGCGACACCAGAGTCTATGATTGATAAGCAGATGGTTATTAGCTTTATTGATGATCAAAAGAAAAAATCAACAGTTAATTGCACGAAGCGTGACTTGAAATTATTATACAAGTGGTTGGTTGGAAAGGGGGAGTTGAGGCCAATCGAGAACATTCCTCACAATGAACTTGATCCTTTCTTGTCTGAATTCTGAAAATATTTATTACTATATAATAAAAGGGTTATTGCATTAATATTGGTGGATATTGCCCTCGTAGTATATCATATTGCACTCGTAAACTCGTGCAATATGATATACTGCTCGGGCAATATCCACCAATATTAATGCAATAACCCTATATTATTGACCTGATGTGAAGTGTATGTATATTGATTTCAGATTGCTCCTAGACAGCACAAATTATGAGTCGGGTCAAATTTAAATACCCTTTTCCTCCAAGAAGGTATGTTCAGGAAACATCTCACAATAATAATGGATTTGCTGCAATTTTATTAATTTTGAATAGGATATTCTGACTCAAAAATGTACAATCACACGCCACAAATCAAATCCAGTGATTAAGCTAAACCCTTGAGTAATATGTCAATAATGATACTTTGCTCTCAAACATTTACTGAATTATTTGTTATTAATATATCACATTAATTATAAATTTATTGTTTATGTAGTCGAGAAGAACAATGAAATAATATCCGTTATTTAATTTTCATATCAATAAATCTATATAGAATACAATATGTTAACATATGTGCTTACAAAATCCAAGCCTAAACAATGCATCATTAAATTCCTGGTTCTCCCTTATTTAATTTTAAATTCTAATATCGTTACAAACTTCACTTCATATCTTAGTTTTTTATAAATGTTAACAAAATTTTATTGCTTATTCAGTATACAAGTTGCATTTCCCTTTTGCTGAAAAAGATCTAAAAGCACCTACCTTGCTTGCTAACAGAAATCTTAATTCCACTCGGGATCCGTCCCCTCCCCTTCTCCTTTTTTGTCCATGGTCTTCATAATCATCATCATGTCCACGCTTCATTCCTCCGTCGTAGCCTGTAAAAAAAGCAATATTCTCATTTTAATTCAATTCCTAATAAGATTTATTTGTTCTTACAAATTTTACCAAAAAACAATTCACTCTGGAGCCTGTGTCTTTAAAAGCATCTTACTCACCAGTGGCCTGAAATTTGTTAAATCTTGGGTTTTAACCAAAACTAACCTTAGGCAACAAAAGGTTAACAAGAACTGTTCTGGTGAATAGTAGAAACTCGTCAAAATTTTTCATATTAATTTTTTTCATTTTTCCCTCGTTTGTATGCACCAGATGTTTTATATTTTAAATATTCTATATTTTCACTCTGTATATATTTTGGTAATACCAAATAAGATAAAATGAATCCTTTGGAAAAAATAATTCAGCAATATCAATTACTATCCCTAAGGAAATTTTGATAAGATTAACAATTTACATATTTTTTTTTTTTTTGACATTTTATCTTTTTTTTTCTTCTTTTTTTTTTAAAACTTTTATTGCATTTCACAGCTTATTTTTTTATGTGCAATAAAAGATGCTTCACAACATTTTTAATTCTTATTTAACAAGAACGTATTCCCACTATCTTTTCTATTAGCTTTTCTTAGACATTACATTGTATTATGAAATTTTTTTGAATTCTGTATTTTTTTTGTGCATATTAAAATTTTCAAAATCAATATTGATCACCAACCCAGAAAACAGTACATAAATTGATTAGATGACAATGGATCATTTTAAATTTACAGCATATCAATGGCCAATATGTTATTCCAAATGATATTGATCTAATCAATTGCTTTCATTTTTCATAGAATAAACTCAATAAATATATTAACAAAGCAAAATTATCATGCTTCTTCGGCTTCTAATAAATAAAAACGTTTAAATTCAAGATTAAAAGATTGTAATTTGCAGTAAAATAAAATACCTTAACAGTCGCCAACACAGCTTGATGATCATACTTACACAGGTGATCTGAAGACACCTGGTTTCTCCAACACCTGAACACATTATGTAGGAGTTCCCTACTATCAACGATCAATTCATTTTCTTTTGTTGATATTGGTTACTAAGATACAGCCAATGAGAGCTTGACAACTCGTTAAAACAGTTGCTGGTAATGGCAATTTTCACTTAGTTCTATTTATATTGAATTGAATACCAATTATTCTATTTATATAGAATTTATACATCATTCAGACATTCCAATTAATACTGGGGAATTCCTAATTTATCTCAGCTTGCATTATTAAAGTACACACACACAAAATCAAAAGAAGGAAAAAATATTCGATGCATCTTTACTACAATGGTAGAAAATCTTGATTAAGGATGTATTCTTCTGATGTTTCAGTCTCGTTGACATCTTGTTCGGGAATTATTTCCAAAACATGCAATACAAGTGGAAAACATTAATGAATTCAAAAAATATTATAATCCAACTAAACTCTGTGAAAAAATTATGTACTTACAATAAGTAGTTTTTGAGTGATAAAATTTTCAGATCTTATAACCAATCTGTTCAGTGTCATCAGCCAAAATGTTGAGAAAATGGGTGAGGGGTACAAAAAAATTTTACCAAAAATATGTACATTCCATATCAATTTTTCTTTTTAAAATTCTTTAATATGTATTTTTTCACTTTAATATGTATTTTTTCAATCATTTATAACAAAGGAGTTAAAATTATATGCTCTT
Source organism: Mytilisepta virgata (assembly GCA_028015205.1). Lineage (NCBI taxonomy): Eukaryota > Metazoa > Mollusca > Bivalvia > Mytilida > Mytilidae > Mytilisepta > Mytilisepta virgata. The sequence goes on along the minus strand of CM051517.1, from coordinate 65,798,154 downwards.
TGTTCTAAAAAAAAAAATGAGAAAAACCCAAAATTTATTAAATTGACTGCATTGCCATTTTGACATGAAAAAAACAACAAATTTTATAAAATTTTCTTATATTAAAACATACCTATATTTTTTTTAATTTAAATTTATTCAGTTTGGTCCATTTCATCTTGAGTTAAAGAATGAAAAAAAGTTTAATAGTGGAACAGATCTTTTTTCATGATAACCCAAAAATGGTAAAAATTGATGAAAAATGGGAAAATCATCAAACATGTGTATTGAAGATTTAGAAATTTGAGACCAAGTGGCACTTCATCAAGCTTAGGCCAGCCTTAAAAATATTTCAGTTTGCCCAAACCCGACCCATGGCTGTTTGGTATGGGAATAGGTAGGTAGGTAGGTAGGCAAATTCTTTCTTTTTTTTATGGAACAGAGATATTAATAGATACTTAACATGTGAAAACAAAATCATAGTGCCTATCAAATAATCTAAAGTATCATTTTTTTTTGTTTATCACTGAGTTTTATTCTTTAGGTCTTAAAGAGTATAGATGTGTGATGGGATAGGTTTGTCCACATAAAAAATGGCTTAAAACCCACACACTATGTGCCTGTATTAAGTCAGGTTTTCTGGACCTGGCATGTGTTCGCAGTGTTTTAATATTGTCTTTGACCAACCTAAGTGTTTTAGGGTACATATAATTTAGATCAGAGAATAAGTATTAAGAATAAACATTCTTTATTTTGATCAAGGCTGTACCCTCATCTGCGCCTTAAAATTGGAATAAGTGTAAGGTATAGTTTGAGTGACTATTTCAATTATAAATTTAATTATTTTAATGAACTGTGATACTGATATTCAAGGTAAATCCTTTAAACTCTTGTGTTTTTTGTATGCTATAATTGGTGGTCTAGGAAATAATTTTTGCTGTCTCTTCTTTTTCAATATAATGTCAGTTTTTTCAGAGAATTTTACCAAGTTGTTTGAAGCAAGGGTTATATTTTGTTGCAAAATAACAAAGGTTTCCCATTTTTCCTTTTCTCCTTGTATTGAAGTGCTTTGTTTCTATTTAAATTTCTAGCAGTAATTATTAATTGATCTAATTCGGTGTGTTTGCAGCCATGCAGATTCTAAATCTTTATTGTTAGTGTAACGAATGAATCGTATTATTGCTCCAATAATACATCCTTTAAATACTGATTTTGAGTGTGCTGATGTTCTCGGTAGATATTGATGGTTTTATGTTTATATATAAACTGACATCCAATGTATCTGAGTTTGAAATCTTTGTCCTTTAAATAAAGTTACATCTAATACATGTAAGCTCTCTATTTGTTTGTTTAGTTGCCCTTTCAGCACATTTTGGCCATTTCGCGACCACCAGTTTTTATTGGTGGAGGAAGCCGGAGTACCCGGAGAGAACCACCGATCTTCGGTAGGAAAATTGGCAATCCTTGTCAATTAAGATCGGAGTCGAACACACCTCACCACAGGTGAGATTCGAACTCACAACCCCAGTGTTGACAGGCTAGTGATCAGTAGTAGTCATGACGAACTACCTAGACCACTCGGCCACCGAGGCCCCTGTAAGCTCTCTAGTTTCTACGGATATTTTAAAAATATAATCCTTAAATTTCCCTTGCAATAATTACTGAATGTCAACTGAAGAACAAGGAACCTGTGAAACACAAATTTTAATGTCAAGGTTATCTTAGGTCAAATCCAAAATATTAAAATGTTTTAATTCTATCAAATCGACTCCAATATCTTTACTGCAGTTATAGACTTTTTTTATTGACCAATTCTTTCATTCTATGATCTTCAATAAATCAATGCCATGAACAAGCACAGTGATTAAACTGTGACAGTATACAATGTCTTAAGCCAAAGAAGACAGATTCAAAATGTTGGTCTTGAATCAATAAAATTTTAAAAAAGTTACAGCATTTCCCAATTGTCTTTTCAGAAAAATCTCATTATCTCATGTAAAAAACCTAAATTAATCCTTCATTGATGTTTGGAGCTGCACCCACCATCCCCCAACTTTGCCCAAAGTTACAAAATGGATTTTTGAATTGGAAAATCCAGTTAACATTTGAGATAAACTGTGAGATGTCGGGAGAAATTATGAGGCAAGTACAATCTCTGGACCAATAAATTGCTTCAAGACATCAGGATTACAAGATACATGCAAGACAGTTGAGAAATTGAAACTCAACTATCCTTTTAGAAGTTTTTCATGGCTAAAATGTAGAAAGTGTCATTTATCTAGTATACTTACTGTTATCCATATTAACTGATTATTGCTATAGATCTTTGTCTTTCAACAATCTGGAAAGAAAAAAATTAAAACATTAAGACAATCTATATAATTTAAATGCTTGTCTTCTTGTTACAAATAATGAATTCATTGAGTTAATAACAATGGGCTATTATTTCTAAAGTTTTATATCAGTTGCATGCAAAGACTTGACTAGGTATCTAATACACCAGCAACACAAGGACAGCATTCTATCATGGAAAATTTTGCTATTTAAAAATTTATTATAATGCTTTGAAATGTATACTATTATCTAAATTTGTAAAGGGCAAGGAAGTTCAATGTTCACAGACCGAGAAAATCTACGGTTTTTACTTCTACAATAGGACTTTACAATTGATGGGAAAGCATTATTTGTAACAATTGAGAGATGACTCGAACTAAAAAAATTTTAAAGACATAAAAGATGATCTAATAGAGGACCACTACCTTCATAATATAAATTTGGAATCAAGAAAACTTATTACAAGACTAAGATTAAGTGATAGTACAATTTAATGTTAGAGAAGGGCAGATATTTAAAACTACCAAGAAGACAGGCTTTGTCAGATTTGTAGAATTCTTGAAGATCAGAAACATATTCTATCTGACTGTAAATCTAATGGAAGTATTAGAGTCCAGTGTTTCAAATATTGTCAAGAATCCATACAAAATTCATTATCTGAACATAAACTTAAAATTTTTCTCAATCCATCCTTGACAGATTTTTTTAGAAAGTCTTTAGAAATGAGGACAGACGACTCTTAAAGTATTTTGTACATTAAACATCTGTTTACTGTTTGTCAAATTATGTATAATGGCTAATAAAACTGATTTGATTTGAAGACTGTTCACCTAAATTAGAATGCAATACTCATTTTTGTAGCATGTACTTTTTAATACTATGATGAGAATCACACTGCTTATCCAGGATAAAAAGATTAAATACAGTACAGTAAAAATTCAAACCATTTTATATTTGTTTATGGGTACTATGGTGGTTAAAATTAAATCTAATGTTCCTGCTTGTTCAGTGATATGACAAACCATACTGTTTTTCGAAACCTTTTGAAAATTTACAAGGGCTCTTGCTGTACCCAAACAAGTCACACTGATTCCCCTCCCTTTTAAGAATATATAATGGAAAGTTCTACATAAAAAAATCTTGTGATTCTGAGAATTTTATTTTTCATAAAAATAAATTAAGCTCTTGCCTCAATCCTCTTGTTCAATGCTTTTTCCCCCCAATTTATGCACTTTATTTCAGGACTGTTCCATCATTCATTTAAAAAGACAAGTTTTCTTTGCTAAGACTTTATATAAACTTAAGAATTATGTTCACAAAATTAATCTATTTTTGTTACCAGACTTGATACAATTCTATGTATTAATATCTTATAAGTTAACATTTTGCTGTTGGCCAGAAATTATTATTCTGTATGTAGAATATTTTAACAATATTTACCTGAAATATTTCCTTTGTTTCAAGATTGATTTTGTTACAAAATTGTTTATTTATAATTGTTTACATTCCCAATTCTCTCAAATTTATACCAATGCTCAATATTTTGGTATTGATGGCTAAGCAATGGTTAAACTTTCAATGTTTACCTTGTTTAACAGAAGAGTGTGAATCCATTTTCATAAACAATATGATCACAATGCCAGTTTTATTTTTCTATATCCTTACCTGTAACCAATTTATATGTTGAAAACATCACAATGCCTCAAAAAGTTCTATAAATCATTAAAGTTTTAAAAGCCATACAAATATTGCACAATAGGTATTTTGCAGGACACTAGTTTTCTATACATGATCAATACCATTAAATTACAATAAAATTATCACTTTTTATATCCACATATTAATTTTGCCCAATATGGAAAAGAAAAAAATCAATAATTTTTTTTCTCAAAATTTTCACTTAAAATTTTCTTATAGACTAACTAAAATAATTAAATCTTTCATATGTATAACTTTTTTTAATATGTTCTATACCCCAAAATATTTATTTAGATCATTTTAACAATGACATGCAATAAAACCATCAAATTCAACACTCGCCGAAAAAATTGTGCACACTTAATTTAGAATTTACTGCTGTACACCATTTGCTGTGGACAGTACTGACAGTCATCTTGTAATCTTGTCATTTAAAATTAAATAATTATTTCCAAGTTTTATTTTTCAAGTCCTTGCAATTATACATACATGTGTTTGTCTAAATGAACAAGTGGACAAAATATATATCAAATTTAGGATTAAAAAAAATACATGTATGTTATAATGTATACAACCATGTACAGTCAGGATAAGCTCACCATAAAGTATATATGCAATTTGAAACATCAGTATTTTCCCAGTTCATGTTTTTTACTGCCCAGTAAAAGAGGCAACTGTCAAAAGTTTTATAGGATAAGAGGGAGAGGTGGGGGGAAGAAATTAATCTTTGAGCCCAGATTTTTTGATTTTTTGGAAGCAACCAGAAGTCTTCAGTAATGTTTCAATCATCAATTATAACAAAAATTTAACAATTTCAATATTTTCTGGGAAATTCACTTTTTATTATTATTCCAACTTAGTCATCCAGAAACGTTCTTAAATTGAAAAAATGTGCCTTAAGAGATCACAATTAAGACTACCAATTCCTGATGCGGACTTTAATGAACTTCAAAATTTGATGTTCATGGGATGCAATTTTCTAACCCTGTATCACCACCCAATGCAATAAAAAAGTATTGTGCAGAAAATAATTTGGTTTCCAAATGTGGACCCGCTTAACATTCCAAATATAATCCAAAATCAAACTGGCCAATTTCAAAAACTAATTTCATTGCTTCATCAACCATCTTGGATTTTGTGTCAAGAATTTCTCCATCATATCTCTTCTGACCTTTTACATAGATACATACACAGAAGACAGAGATTAAGCTTGGATCATTCTAATGTTGCCTTTTAAGGAATATTTTCTTGTTATTGATCTCTGGTTTTCATAAAGGACAATTCTAGACAGGTGAAGTATGCAACAAGGTATATGAATAATTCATTAGCAATGAGTTAATGACATTAAACCTTACAGAAAATTTAAGCTTTTTGCTAACTTTCACCTGACTGAAGTAACATTCACTAACAGAGGGATTATTGACAAAGTCACAATAAGGAGATCTGAAGTAATTCAGGTAACAGCAATTGATCTATTACATCGATACAGATATGAAGTTAAAACAAATAGCTTTCAAACTACTAGGTACTTTTCTGAAGTTTTGTTATTAAAAACGGTATACCTGGAATTTGAATTAACAAATTTTAGCCACTACATTTGCAGAGGTGTTTACCCCTATTTCAGTCTATCAGTAGTAATAACAATTTTCTCAGTATTTTTCAGTATCACCGGTGATCAGCCGGAGTTGCCCGCTTTGTAGCTGACATATTTTGAGTTTTCATAATTTCTTCAAGCACATTTTAAATTATCTTTCGTTACATACTTTGAAAGATCGGTAAAACATACGATTAATAAGAGGTGTCCCGAAAACCGCAGAAATCTCTATCTCAGACGCGTTTACTTTAATACATAACCACCGCTCATTCAAGCACTTTGAGGAGAAAAAAAAAATTTCTTGAAAAGAACCGGACACCGTACTTCCGTGAATTAAATCCGTAGTCCGTATTTTGCATTTAAAATCCGTGTAATATATGGAAAATCCGTAGTGGTAAACACCTCTGCATTTGTATCTTAAAAATATTTCTTCATGTATTCATGAAATCTGTAGAGAATCTAAGTCAACAACTAAGCTTCTTATGAAAATAAATGGGTTGTGGAAACGTAGGTACAAATAATTTGATCGCAACCAAAAAAAAACACGGATTCATTCTTTTGATGTCATAATGCAGTCAAACCTGTGTATAAACGGCACCCGATGGGACCAAAGAAATGTGGCCTTCATACAGAGATTAATTTTAACTGGGATATTTCACACTGCCCTTTATAGACAGTGATTTTGGTGTATTGAGGTGCCCTTTAAAGCAGGTTTGACTGAACATCTTTTTATCCAATTTTCAAATAAAAAAAAATAATTTAAATAAATATTTGAAATCAGGTTTCCACAGGTCCAAGAATTTTTTCAGACGAAGGCATATAATTTTTTTTTACATTTTTTAGGAGGGGGATTGGGATGGAGAATAGCATAAAATAGTGTCTATGCACATATAATATTGGTCAAACAAGGTTTTTTTGCCTACTAAGGATGGTGAAATGAAGTTACAAAATGAAATAAGATCTATACACTTAGTGTCAAATGGACAATATTATTTTGTGGTGATTAGATTTAATAGTTCACAGACAAGCAGGTGCTCCAGTTAATTCTTTCATTAATAAAGGCTTGGGTAGATATTTGATTACAGTTCTTAATGAACAGATGCCCATTAATGACATGCCATTAAATATAGAATCGACAAATACGTACCTATTCAGACAATTTATTCGTATGGAAAAAATATGGATGGCAAAGGTATGATTACAAATAAAATGCATCATTACGAACAATAGCAATACACCTTCAGGAGTCTAAGAAACTAGTTTCTATGGTAACAAACATGAACAATCAGATTACCGACAAATGGAATATCAAGTACATTTTTTGTGTATGAATTAAAAAATTCATGACTATTGAAATCTTGATATCCTTTAAAATATTAACAGTGTCACAAGAAAGTATCAGATTAATCCTGTCAACGTAAATCAATGCATCACTAGGCAATGGAAGAAAGCTTGCATGGTAATCAATCAATTTTCAAAGTATTTCCTACCAAGATTCAGCATATACATGTTTGGTGGTTTACAAGATATTTGTGATGATATTCTAGTTGATGGCCATATAGTGACTCTCCAGGAGTAGCTTATATTTAATGCCATAATAGAACTTAAAATTTTGCTGTTAGGAAATTGTTAAACTAAGCCTGTCATTATTTTGGCTTTTTCTGTTTGTCACATTGGCATTTTGAATTTTTCTTTAACATTATGGGGTTTGATGATTTAGCTTTCTAGTTTATTGGTCTAAAGTTCTTTGAAATATCATGTGCATGATTGCCATCAAAGCTGGCATTCATGCCAAAACTATCTGATAAATTAATTCCCCCTCTGATATTTTATTCTGAGTTCCCAAGATATTTACTTTATTAGTTTTCTATCTACACATTCCTAACCTTCATTTAGGAATTTGTGTCTTTTTCATTTGTAATTGTCATGCATGTAATTCATTGTGTATAAATTAGTAATATCTCCTATATGTGTACCTTAAAATTTCTTATGCTGAATTTGATATTTAACTCTTTGTAATATGAGCAAGCCCACAAAATGATTCTCCCTCAGGACTTCTTCTACAGCTGCTGCAAATATGACAGGGATCACAATGAAATATTTAAGGATGGTAGTCTACCCTTTTTAAATTCTTCATTGAATGTTTCGTTGCGACTATTTTGTCCGCAACCTTTTAATGTTTCGTTGCCACTATATTGTAGGCAACCTATTCATGTTCTTAAGAATGGGTTGCAGACAAAATAGTCGCAACGAAACATTCAACTCAATAAAAAGCAAAAGCTAAATAAAATAGAGAATGGAAACTGGGAAGGTGTCGAAGAGACAACAAAACCCGACCAAAGAGCAGAAAAACATACTTAATATACATCAAATATTCACAACTAAATAGATGCATAATAATAAGAGACATATAATTATGCACTTAAACAAAGGAATATAAATTCCTGACTAGTCAAAACAATAACATATATATGTAATAGAGATTCTAAAGATATGTGTAAATGCAAATTATATTTTAAATATTGGAAGGCCTCTGATGAGGGTTGCCCTGGAGAAAAACTCCTAAAATAACCCGAAACATTGTAGAATGCAAACCTATAGTACAATATACACTGTAAAGTCAAAGATACAATCCATAGCATGAATGGGTGGATTTATGTTCATCTATATAACAATTCAATTTGATTATTGGAATACCCCATCCCCTCAAACAAAAACCAACAAATTTTACCTACCTACCTACCCAATACCCTGAGGGTAGGGTCAGAGAAGGGGAAACAGAAAATCTTTTAATGAAGTCCTGAGTACTTTTACATTTTCATGTATTAGCTTGGAATTGTCAGTAATATAAGGTCTAACTCAAAGCTTTGATATGTTAAAATTCATCAGCTCGAGATATTCAAATATGCAGACGCCATTATAATTAGCTTTGGTGTAACTGTTCACCACGGCACTTGCTAATTAACTAATTTTCAAGTTAATTCACCAGCTGTAGTTGTCGGCCTTGACTGCTCTTCATTCAATTGTCGCTGAATCTCGTCCCACAGTTCAAATGGGGACTTAGAGCTGGCCAAGGCATAACATTTACGTTATTCTGATGTCTCTCTTGACCCGGCTTTATGGGCACACGCATTGTACTGCTTGTTTTGATGAGAGACAAAATGCGGGTACCACATGTGGTCTCAAAACTTGGTCAATGTAACGAGCAGCTGTGACTCCATTGCCTCTCCCTGGACAAGATACTGAAAGACAACTGGACCCATTTTCATGTTGAGACTGATGCCGTCCCATACCATGACAATCGGACCTCTCCAAGCATCCCTTTCCATGAAGCAGTTGTCACCAAACCATTCTCCTTGCCTTTGCCATTTTCTTATCCTGCCATCTGTGAGAGATGCAATATCGCTTCCATCAGAAGATATGTTACGCCACTGCTAATTATGCCAATTTTGTCTCTGCAATGCCAACTGAAGACGTTCTCTGGAGTGTCGAGGGGTAAGGACTGGTCCTCTTGCAGGATGGTGACAACTCAGGTTATTAGCACCCAGTCAATGAAGAACAGTATCAGCACTAGTGGGTCATTGATGATGAGTTCCAACAGTCTGTCGAACAGTTTCTGTAGCTCTGCTCTGGTAAACCGATGTTGGTGCATCATAAACCTTTTCTGGCGTGGTGTGGTAACCTGTCGTTGGCCACTGTGTTGACCGTCATTGGTTTTCTTAGTTGTGTTGTAGAGTTCGTACAGACGCTCAATGGGCCGGACACTACAGTTGAGGTCATAACTTTAGCGGCTTGCCCAGCAAGCTATCTTCCTATGGCCTATTTTCTCTGTTGTGGACTCAAAATGTTGCACCGCTTTGCTTTCAAAACTGATACTCACAATCAAAGTAATTTTCAGGACTTTTATACCCATATCAATGCTCAAAAATCATGAGCATTTCGTTTCCAGGAATATTTATTTCGAAATTCAAATGAAATCAAAAGTGCTGGAAAAATTGAAACTGTAGTTGTATATAATTTCAAATGGAATTTTATCACAGATTTTTTTTTCAGGGTTCTCACTAAGAATTTTTCAGGATGAGTCCTGGGACTCGTCATTTTTCAGAATGGTGAGTCCCAGCTGATTTTGATGAGTTCCAGTCCCAGCACTCGTCACCACTTTTTTAACGTACATTGCTGCATGATTTTGACCATGGTAGGCCTATTGTACTATTGTTAAAGTTTAATTAAAATCATGTGCTGCCTTAAAATACTGACGAATATAATTTGGAATAAAAAAAAATTGAAATTATGCAGTGGTGCTCCAAACTTGGAAGAAAATTTCTGTTACAGATATGAGCAAAAATATTTGTACCTTTTGACACAACTTATTTATTATTGCCATTTTATTTTTTAATATTTATTTATCTTTAATCTTTACTATTATTTTTTCTCAAACATACTCTTAAAATCCTGCCATTGACCTTGTTTGAACACCTTAATAATCAATATTGACAAAATTTCCATTTGCGCATAGATATGTCAAAATCCGCTAAATTTATTTTTAAACGAGGTCTACATATTGTTACCAGTCAGTAAAAAACACTGTGACCAATGACAAATCCCGAGAATTCGATTGCCGCCATTTTCTAGCTTACTTTTTGTTGTTTCTTTCCCCTTTCCCTTTGATCTCCAAGAAAAAGTAGGTCAGAGTGACCTAATTTTGGTGGGAGGCTTAGTTTAATTCCTTGGTACTTCCCAAAATCCCACCACTGGCTGGTCATGTTAAAACAAAAACTTCCCAACAATTGTAATTAAGCGGAAGTCTTATGACACTGTCATCGACCAACAAAATACTCAAATGACAATGATTAGATAGGTACATGGCGTTCATTCAATTATAAGCGGCGATCAATCTCATTTTGTATTATCATTAACCGAGACCAAGTTTGAAATAAAAACAATCCACCGATGAAATTTATAATTATTAAGAGTTAGTATGGCCAATTAAGACACTCAAAAAGTACTAAGTGGTAAAATTTCAATATTTCAAATTCATTCCTTGTCCCTTTCCCCAAAATATGAAAACCTCAATTTGCTATAGCAAAGGCATCACAAATGAAAAAGGCAGGATATGGTGATAATTCTTGAAACAAAAAACAAGTGTAAATCAAGACTGAAAAAAATGGGCCAAATAAAAAAATATGTGCAGTTAACGGTTACCCTACTGTCTGCAGTCTGGACACCTCAGTTCTTGGAATGGATTTTTCGCATTTTGAAAGGTCTAAACGTTAGAATTAATAGACAAATCTTTTGTTGGCTAACCCTTTCGCCAATGGGTCTCTCCACAGGAAGTAACCTGTGCACGACGGCTTCTCTGACAAGATGGCAGACTGGAGTGGCTACTTCTTTGTTAATGCTTATAAGAGCATTAATTCTGGGTCATTTATTATTTATTTGAATAGAAATGTTAATAATATATTTGCAATCTTTTTAGTTTTTGAATGAAATGTCGGTAGCAAACAGGTTTCTGTGGCTGAATATGTTGAAATTCTTCAAATATCGTTAAAATCACTCTAAATATGCAATGTTGTCACTAAAAATTATTTCAAGAAATAAACTTCCAATCAATTTTGAACAAATTCAGCACATTTGATACGAAATACATACTTTCCTGGCATCCAATCTTGCAAACAATTTCTAAAATTAATTTTGCTAACTTTAAAATCCCATAAAATCCCCAAATTTTGGTTTGTTTCACGCTTTTTTTTGTGTAAAAGATCCACCATTCTTTTATCTTTATCCAGGTTTCAATTGTAAGAAAGATAACCCTTGATGATCGTTCCAAGAGCGGGAAATATAAACCTATGCGACAATCCAGATAAACCAGGACTCGTCATCAGCCAGTTGACTCAGGAATCTAAGTAAACCAGGACTCTTCGGCGAAAGGGTTACTTAACCATAATAAGTCTCCCCAGAAAATTTACAAATTGCAAAGTTTGTTTAAACAGGTATTATTTATATACCTCACAAATGATTCTGAATGTGAAATTTTCAATAGTTAAACAATGTTCTTCTTTGGCGGCCATCTTGAATGACAGATGGGGTCATCGGATATAATTCTGAAAGAGGACCAAGTAATTACCATTGCTGCTTTGTTCCAAATGGCCCAGTGGTTTTAGACGAGATCTTAAAGTAAATTTTCCAATAGGGCACAATGTTTAACTATGTTTGGCTCAGGCAGCCATTTTGGATGGTTTGCGGGATCAGAAACATTTATGAAATAGAGTCACTTAAGGAGCATTGCTGTCAAGTTTTGTTCCAATTGGTCAATTGGTTTCAGACAAGATCTTTCAGTAAATTCCCCATACGGTTCTGTGTTAAACTATGTTCGGCTCTGGTGGCCATCTTGGTTCATCATCGGGTCATCGGATATAACAGAAAGAGCACCACATAAGGACCATTGCTGCCAAGTTTTGGTCCAATTGGCCCAGTGGTTTCACAGGAGAAAAATTTTAAATAGAAGTTTACGACGATGGACAATGAGGACAGAACCAAGTGATGGCAATAGCTCACATAGCCATGTGGGCTAGTCCTATAATATATGCCTTCGCATTATATATTCACTATTTAACGTTTTCATGCCGATATTTTCATTTTTTATTTTTATTTAATGCGAAGTCATATCGAATATGGTCATTTTCCTTTAGCACTTTCCGCCCTGGTTTGACGGCGGAAAGAATATTGTGAAAATCTAAAATAGCATACACGGTACACTACAATAATGGACATGTACCAATAAAAGACAAAAAAAGTGAATGAAAAAATGTACTTACATTGTTGGGAAAGACTAAATTCCTTAATAAATATATGCATGTTCATACCGAACTGATCGTTTGTTGTGTTCCACCATATTTTAAATTTTGCTGAGTGTATAAATCTGATCGTGACGTCAGAATCGTACAAAACGAACTTTTTCGACACATTAATTTTGTACAAGTAATGTATTTAAAAATTACAGATTTTTTTTTAAATCCATCATTACTTATTACTTAACTTTAGTATACTGTGACACTGGTGCTCCAATAACAGAGGAATATAATTTGGAAAAATTTCGTTTTGTTCTCAATTTCGATTTTTTAATTGACCACAGTTTTTGAATTTTCCCGGTGTCAACATCAATGACCTGGATAAACTTTCCTTTCTTTTGGATCATTTAAGGAGAAACAATCAATATAATCACCATAATTCTGGTAAGTAATCACTTCTTAACGCATTTAAAACATTTACGTGGATGGTCAAAGCAGAATTAATTTTTTTTAAATGCTACGCGTTTTTGGGCATAAACGATATGACCTCGGGTGGCACATTGATAATAAAAAAAAAGAAGAAAAATAGCAAAATCAGTAAAAAGAAAATAGAAATAGAAAATAATGCCCCCGAGTTCATATATTATAGGACTACCATGTGGGCCAAAAAAAAAATAGAATTTTAATTTATGAAGTGAGACGTATCTTAAAATTTGTCTCCAATGAACTTTGTGCATATTACATGTAACAAGGGGTTACAATACATCTTTCACCCAAATGACTAGACAATTCACATTAAGGTATTCAAATTTTGAAAAATCAATTGCACGGTAGTGTGGTGTCCAGACAATGGAATTTGTTAAAGATTTTTCAATAATCAATTTTAAACTCAAAATGTCTCTCCCTAGACTCAATTTAAAAAGAACAATTGTAACATTTAAACATCCTTACCTACCTACCTACCCTTTTTTATCTTACCACAATTATTTTTGAACACAGTCATGGATCTTAGCCAAAGAATAAATTCGTGCATATTCACGAATTTGTACTCAACTGTTGAGTGTTGTATTGGTTCTACCACATACTTGAAAACTGTTGCATTTAATGAAAACTAATACTTTAAGTGAGCACAACACTTAAATTAACAGCACTAGAACTTTCTCAGGTTTAATGGCGTTCATAATCCAAAAATTATCAAAATTTAAAAACCGAAACTTGCGTTCGTGTATTTTCTTTTTATCACTTTACAAATCAAATGGAACAATTTATTCGTAAAGGCACATAAAATTGTTATAATACCTCTTCAAAGGTTCTGTTTGTCTTTTTCTTTCGTGTCTTATTCTTGGAATTTTCCTTGGGAAATGATCTTCTTTCTACCTGATTAATATGGCGACAGCGTGGGGTTGGTCTTCCGATTACCCTCTAGATTTTTGTACTCTATTAACGAAAAGGTAAGGGCAACCAATTAGCTTTACCATATTCTTTAATTTTTATTTTATATGGTTTTTGTTTTAATTTAATTTTAAATTACATCTACTTTTTTAACTAATATAAAAATTCGACTATTGGTAACAAGATATAAGATAATTTATTTAAGCTGTCTTTTTACAAGAAAATGACTCCACTGAGAAAGTCGCCACATAGTTTCATCTCGGCCCTTATTTGACGGAAGGCCGTTCCGGTAAAAAAAACTCCATAGTCAGTAACAATATCTTGTTGTGTTTTATGATTCTCAATTTTCAGTCTTTGATCTAATTATCAAAAAAAAGTTTTATTTTATTTCGTGAGATAAAAGACATCACTTTTTTGTCCGGTTGTTTTTTTTTTAAACACAATCCCCATTTATATTCTTACTATTATATCAAATGAAAATGACGCATGGTGTTTTCTGGACCAAAGAACAAGTGTGAGCAAGCCTGGTATGTTCTGCTATAAAATTCTAATCAAAACTCATATAAGGAAATACACGACCAAAAAGAAATAAAACTGAATTAAATTATTAATATGATAAATTTGACATTTTTTCTCCTAAACGTAACCCCAAAAAGGGAGGTGCACATCTACAATGTAGTTAGAATAACTGTGAAAATTTAAGAAATGTAAGGTGAAAGGTTTATGGAATTTCAGATTACACAAACTAGGTACCCTTAAAACCTGATGTGTCTAAAAATGACCAGCAAAATCCTTGACACGTTTTTTTCTCTAAACACTCTTCAAGTAATTCCAGCTGTGCGATTTTAGCTGTCAATTTTTTACCCTGAAAACCTTATATACAAGACAATAGAAAAGGAAATTATCTTCTCTCTTTCCTGCAAAATTTCCAAAATCTACCCCAGGCTAAAATTATGTGTTTATTGTATCCTCCAGCTTCCATAGCAATATACGATTATTATATTTCCTGTAAAAATGTCCTTTGATAATTAGAATACTTTAATTTGACATAGAATTGATCTTTCTTCTGATAGTCACCATACTGCTGTCCTCAATAGTAGTGGCCTGATATTTCAACCAACGTTCTATTCACGCGACTAGTAGGCGGAGCCAATGTACGTACGGGTGGGCGGAGATAATCATTATTCATATCTGAATCTCTCTAATTCATAACAATTGGTTAGGGACTCATCATTTTTTACCGGGGGGGGGGGGGGGGGGGGGGGGCTGGTCAAAATGCAGGGGGGATCAAGTTTTTTTTATGTAAGTGGAAAAGGGGGTTCAGATTTTTTTTTATAAATTCAAAGAGGGGAATCTTTTTTTTTTTGCACATGGATTTCAAAGGGGGGGGTCAAAATTTTTAGTTAAGCAGAACATTACACCAATTACACCAGTCAAATGAAAACATATTTTACCACAATTAAACATTTTATTTCATTGTCACGTACATGTACAATAATGTATATATGTATTTTATATGTCACTGGTAAAATCAAGTTCACACATCAACATAACCATCAGGACCTAAAACCTTAACAGTTATTAAATCAAATGGGTCCGACTCATCTTCTGACGATTCAATTTCCTTATCTATATCTTGAATTTCAAGAGCTGTATCTGTTTCTGCTTGATTTTAATCCGACTTTTCCAAAGTATTAAGTTTTGGAATTGAAGACTTGAATTTTTTATTGTAAGAATTCTTTAACATCTCATTGCAACTGCTTCTGCTTCAAAAAAATCAGAAGCAGAGAGTTTTTTAATAGAGCCAATTCCTGCCTTGGTCGAATTGAATCTGGACCATTTGTTAATAATTCTTCAACCTTGATTCTATATTCAGAATTGAAAGAAAAAATCTGAGGGCAACACTTGTGAGGTTCATTTGGATCATTAAAATGTGTCTTTTACTGTTTACCTGCCTTATCTCTATTACAAATGTAAATGAAACATTTGACAACTTTTGAATCTTCAAGCATATCCTATATATCATGTGTGTCAAAGGTAAGTGTTTTGCATGTTAAAATTTTGGCATGTTTAATAGAGGGGGGGATCACATTTTTTTTAATGTTTTTAAGGGGGGGGATAAAAAAAAATAGTGAAATATCATGGGGGGGTCAAGAAAATTTATATGTTTATTTCAAAATGACCGGCCCCCCTCCCAGGTAAATAATGATAAGTCCCTTAATGTTAAACTAGTTTCTACCATATATGATGAATAATTTCAAGATTTGGAGAATCAATGTGATTTGATGAAATATTTTCTGCTTGAAGTGTAAGTAACGTTATAAACACAACTATGGTTGAACAATCTGTTTTAAACAAATATTGGCTATGAAAATGATTGAAAATTTATAGTTTAGAGCAGGTTTTGTAGTTATATTCATATCAAATTAACGAGCCAATTTTTTTAAAATGTACTACATATTAAATCAAGGCAAAATTCAATCATATGCATCTTTACACATTTTATAGTCTGCTTTCTTTTGATCATGTATGTGAAAGTATTGTCGTTTTTCCTAGTCATTCCAACATGATATATATTTTCCGGGATGTTGTCAGTATGTTGGAATGTTTGAGGAAACGCTCGATTTATTGAATATATGTTAAACATGCCCTTTGTTTAATAACTACCAAGCATTAGATTGCCGACTCAAGTTAACTCTTTTTGAAATAACGGTCTATTTTACGTAACCGCTTGTGCACGGTGTTAAAGACCAATAAGTTATATGGTACGAAAAAGCCAAGCCTTGGTCATAAGAATGTGGTAAAGTTAAAAGTGTTGGAGTGGCACTAGTTGGTTCCATACGAGAACCTGCTCGTTATAATGTAAAACGTGTGCGTAAGAATATGTAAAGTTATTGTTGATGATAGAATAGTTAATCACAATTATCATAAGATTATGTGTTCTGATAATTTGTAATTCCACCTGGAAAGATCCTTACAGTTCGTTATGAAGACTATAGAATAAGATAAATAGAGAATAGATTCTTAGTAATTTTAAGATATTAGAAATAACTAGAAGAAAAATACTTTGAAATTTATATAGGAATTTTATTACAATTATTGTAATTTATATTGTAACATTGTAAAAAACTAACTTTAAATTAGATAAAAAAAACTTTATCCGAATGCTTCCCTATCATTCGGATAACTAACTTATAGGGAACTATCCAAATGAAAACTGTAGTTTGGATAGGACATGTATTACAGTTTTGTTAAATAAATTATATTCAAATTTAAAAAAAAAAAAAAAGATAAATAGAGAACTATTGTCTAAGAAATCATGAATGAAGAACATCAGCCTAAAAATATTGAAAATAGAATAATTATGTTCTCAAATATAAATAATAATTCAAAATGATAAAAAAAATTAAAGAATACGGCGAATAAAATGATGAAGAACGATACTTTTAATTGCTCTTCGTATTATGTTCTAGTAAGGATTGCATGGGTCAGATTTTCATAAACTTTAACCCATTGTCACATGATTATCAGTTTTTACTTTATTCTTGCTCAGCTATAGCGGTCACCACGTGACAAGGTCAATAAATCGTGTATTTTTCAGCCAGTGTAATTTAACATAGATAATAAGAAAAATAAATGGAAATGGTGAGCTGTCAAAAGGTGCATAAAACGACTTAAATGTATGAAATACACAAGTCGAACAAAACCAAATATAAAATCGTAAAAAACAACAACAATCAAACTAAAAATTTAAAAATACCCAACATTTCGACCAATATGGTCTTGATCACGAGCATGTAAAAAAATAAAAATAAAAAGGTGTTGACGCTTTGAAACCCAGCGCAAGATTTAACATAGGCGTGATAAAGGGATGTGCAATTAAACGATAATAAATCTTTATTAAAGTTACGTTTAAGAAATGTATGTATCAGATTATTTAGCACAAAATAATTTCAGATTTTTTATTTCACTCCAGGTTAGTGTTTTATTGCTTTCGTGTCGCATTGAAAATTTCACTGTTTTCGGTCCATTTCCCTTAATCTATATAAATTCAGAAAACTATCCTACAAACTGAGACGAATATTTATTTTGAGTTGGTGATATAGTAAATTTATATACCTAATTTTTATGACAAAATATCAATGTAAAGATTTAATGACTCATTTTTTTCTATCGATTTTATTGCATCCAAATCAGTTTGTAAATGTTATTTTTTTTAGAAAAAAATCTTAAATACAAGATGGCGGACAAAGACTTTGTATGATGTTCTCTTTTATGAGTGTTTATATGTTCTGTGTTTCTGTAATTTTTATGTTTTAACATATTTGAATTTAAATTTAATAAAGTTTGAAAATAATAAATATTTTTTTAATATAACCAATTAAATTTGAATCATAATTCCTCCTTACGCATTAAAAAATGCTTGTCTGTACTTAAATTTGACAAATAATTATCCACACGCGCACGTGTTTGCGCGAAAATTACCTGGCTGTTCGTGTGAAGAGAGAATTTACCTGTGTGATATGGTCAATATACAAATTCGCCAGTTGTCATCTGGAATTACATTACGTAAGCCAAGGTAGATTAATTACAAAAAAAATAAGTATGTTGCAAAACAGGTCATTCAACAATATAATATAAGGAAAATAAGTGAAATGGTGAGCTGTCAAAAGGGGCATAAACATGACTTAAATGTACAAAATACACTTGTAAGTCGAACAAAACCAAATACAAAATCATAAAAAAAACAACAAAAGTTAAAAGTAAAAATTGCCCAACGTTTCGACGAATATGTCTTTGATCAAGACTGGGACTATTATAACAGTTATAATTATAGTGATAATGGTCCCAGATCACGAGCACGAAAAAAGAAAAGATGTTGACTCTTGGAAACCTGGGACTATTATAATAGTCCTAGTGGAAATCCAGAGCAAGACATTACACATGTCTTGGGGTGTTTGATAACAAACTGTTACGCCGACGTGCATTAGTAATAATTTCTTTAAATTTGCGTAAATTGTAAAAATTATTATAAATTCCCGAAACACGTGCAGATGAATGTAATAAATGTTTCATGTGTTTAATGTAAGTTGGTATACAAAGAATCCTTACTACCGAGAAGCTGTATTTGTTTTAATCGCTATGTTTAAGATATAAATTTTTAAATTGAAACAATGCAGAAGTTGTTGAAGGTAACAGTATGGATTCAATAAAGAATTATCGGACTTGATTATGGCCGATACAGTTGGATATGTTATACTGGTGTTTGTATCTTATGAAGTGTTGAATCTTATGGATGTCGCAATATTAAGTTAAATTGTAAAAAGTAATTACTGCCATCTCGTCATAATGTTATAGAATTTGTTTGAGATCCGCAGTGAATCAACCCCACTTATCTCTCCTATTCATAACATTTGGTTATGGTTAAATGTTTGGAAAATGCTGAGTAATTTCAAAATTTGAGGACGCATGTGATTCGATGAAATAAACCCGTTTGATGCGTGTGTGTAACAAAAAATTTGTTACGGTGTGAAAGGAACATTTTTCACGTGAAATTTGTACCAATGGAACATTATTCACATGAAAAATGTTCCATTGTGTGAAATTTATTCCAATACATATTTCATGACAATACCTATGAAATTAATTCCGGAACATATTTCATAATAATATAAATGAAATTTTGTACCAGAAATCTTTTTATACTTCTCTGACAACAACACATGTCAAATAGGGGCAAGATAAGTCAACATGAATTCATTCATGGTTTGTTAAGACTAAGTGTGATTCATATTTTTAGTTCTTGTGTATTGATTTAGAGTAACGATTAACTTAGTATTGTCCAATAGTATTTCATTGATATTCACACCACTTCATTCATTATTTATATGCAATATTAATATACAAGTTTTAGTATAGTATAGTATATTTCAACAATAAGTACTTTCAATTTTATATTGTATTAATAAATTGAATAATATTTCAGTGTATTAACTACAAGTCTAATTTAATGTTAACAATAAATTCATTGAACATTCTATTCATTAGGATCTATTTTAAATTTGTATATTTAAGCAATGAAAACAATAATCAAGCTCACCCATGATGATGTAAACACAAAAGGTAAGTTTAAACATATTCATTGCATTCAATTAATTGCATGACAAGATTGGTAGCCATATGTCCCCCGCCGTTAAAAAAAGTCGAAGTTCCACAAGATATACAAAATGTGTATTGTTGAAATGGTGGCACAGTATGAATGTCAACACACCATAAAAAAAATTGCACTACAATACAAATAAAAATAAAAATTTGCGTCCACGAAGTGTTCCTGTAGTGTCAAATACAGAAAAAAGTTAAAGTCCCATAACTCCCATAAAATTTATCGAATCAAAATTGCGGTGCGATAGGATCAAGTACATAAGGTGACAACAATCCTACAAAATTTGAATGAAATCCGATCAGCAGTCTCAGAGGAGTTGCGTCCACAAAGTTTTCCTATAGTGTCAAATACAGAAAAAGTTAAAGTCCCATAACTCCCATAAAATTTGACCAATCAAAATCGCAGTGCGATAGGATCAAGGAAATGTGGTAACTAACAATCCTAAAACAAATGAATGAAATCCGATCAGCGGTCTCAGAGGAGTTGCACTGACAAAGTGTTCATGTAGTGTCAAATGCAGAAAAACAGTTAAAGTCCCGTAATTCCCATAAAAATTGTCAAATCAAAATGGCGGTGTGATAGGATTAAGTACATATGGTGACTAACAATCATACAAAATTTGAACAAGATCCAATCAGCGGTCTCAAAGGAGTTGCGCTGACAAAGTGTTCCTATAGTGTCAAATGCAGAAAAAAGTTAAAGTCCTTTAACTCCCATAAAATTTTTCAAATCAAAATGGTGGTGCGATAGGATCAAGTACATATGGTGACTAACAATCCTACAAAATTTTAACAAATAAATGTGACGGACGGACGGACAGACGGGCGGACGCAGACCATTAATAGGTCCCTCCGTCGCGTTGCGGCGGAGGACAAAAACAAACTAGTTTAACCAATGGATCAAATTTCACCAGGTAAAGCAAAAAATGTTACAATATGTAACTTATTTCGTCAGGTAAGGAACAAATTTCATAATCAGTGGAACATATTTCACCAGGTAAATCACGGAAAAAAAATTTACATTGTGGAATGATTTTCATTTAAATTATCTTATGAAATAAATTCTCCCAGAACTAATATCACGTAAAATTTGTTCCAGTGGAACCTTTTTCATAGGAACAAATTTTGGCTTACATATGCACTGCCGTATTTTACTGGTCAATACTTTTCAAAATTTGGATTTGTTGTCTTTATCAATTTAGAGAACAACTTACATGTATTTCTGAGGGACCAATTAAGTGTAGAGCGGAGGAAAAAATTATATTCACCATCAACTTCTTTTTTTATTAATTATTACAATTGGTACAAATTCTTTCGTGTCTGGAAATTTTTTATATCTACCGATTTCGACATTTAACAAAAATATAATCCCTGACTCAAAACTGAGTAAATAATTATCTGATTTTAACATTTTAAATTCACATGCAGACTAGTAGCTCTAACTTTCAACTACCTTCTCCTCAGGGGTTGTTCTTGGGGCTAATTTAAAAACGCTTAATTGAAATAATTTTTTAACAGATTCAAATGTATAATGTCTGCACAGGAAAAATCCCGCAAAGTTGACCTATTCGATATTTTTTAAGAACGTAATGAACGGCCAAAACAGAAAAATATTGGATTTTATTAATGGAAAGCACATATCTTTTGATTTGCCGCTTAGGTATATTTGTCCTCTATTGTAGCTGCCCAAGGTTACTGGAGAAGTCGGCCCATTCCAAACTCGGCCCGTCACAGACTCGGACCATTAATATTTATAAAGCTAATATTAAAGCTTTTGTTCGGTTGTTTCTTTCATTTTCTTTGGACCTATATTTTGATTCGGATCAATATGTATTGGTCTGCTGTTTGTTATCACGGGAAACATGTTCCCACAGGAAATTAACTAGCGATACTTTACTTCAGTTTTAATTCACAGTTCGGACGGGTGTACAGCAGAAACTTCACAGATAGTGAGCATATATATATATACACAATGTTTGCAAGTGTTGCTATAGTATTGACCCCTGACTAGTGATTATTATTCCCTTCAATATGAAAACTGCACCAAAGTTTCAATGAAACATAAGATATACACGGTCCATACAAACACCCAAGAATACCCAAGAGCCACAGGTACTCGTGGACAGGACCCCATATGGTACCCCTATGATAGCGGCCTCCCTATGAAAAAAAATTGCGATATTTTTGATATTTTTCTCTTTGAATTCACATGGATATTACTATCAAGCCGTATTTTCCATCCACAGAAGGTTACTTATATGCCTCGGATTTCAAATGTATATCCTTGAAGTGAATTCTTTCATATTCTATTGATTTCTGGAGTATGTTTGTGTATTTTTAGGTATTCTTGGGTATTTTGGGGGTATTCTTGGGTGTTTATATGGACCCAGAAATGCAAACCAGGAAACATGTTGCAGACCGTATACTTGACTACTGTACGATATATGATCATATATATAACTTTGTACCTTCTTCCTGTCCAAAAACCTAAGCTTAATAGCTTCTAAAGACCCCCGTCATTATGGAACAGTAGTTTTCTCCTCACGTAATTAAGTTCAATGCTACTTACAATAAAAAAATGATATAGGTTTGCGCATTAACAACATGCAACTTATTAATTTATACTGGTTCCAATCCTCTTCATTTATTTGCAGACTTAAACGCAGGGAATTTGCTGTAATCGATGATAAAGATAGATTATTCCACTGATCCACTATCCTAACTGAAAACAAATGTAATCTCTGTGTTGTCCTACACTGTTTCTATGTTCCATACTCTACAGTCAGTGGACATAAATGAGTTCCCACTTGTCTTCTCTGTTTCTGTTCCCACTTGTCTTCTCTGTTTCTGTACTTTGCAGTTTAAAATTTTTACCTCTCCTGATTTCTATTAAACTGCAGCTATGACTGTGCAAATGTATATATATGGGACTACCATAATTAGTATATTTGCTAAATTTTACCTGTAAGGCTGAATGAAATACTTAATTGTCTAAGGGATATGATAAATATATTCCGCATGGGGAACAGATATTATGTTGTTTATAGCAACAACAAAAAAAACATTATTTGAGTATACTGGAATATATTTATGAGGCCTGGTAGCTTTTGCAACAGGAAAATTAATTCATACAATAACTGGAAATTTATACTGCAGAAATGCGTAAAATAGTTAACATGATCAAATTTTTCTTTTTTGTGTAAAGGTTACTGTTTTTGATGTAAAGTACAGTCAAACCTGCTTTAAAGGGCACCTCTATAAAGCAAATCACTGCCTATAAAGGCAGTGTCACTTTTCTCTGGTCCCTTGGGTGTCCTTTATACACAGCTTTGACTGTATGTTGTCACCATTAACAAAACATTGACTTTAAGGACACACTTAATTGTTATTTGAAGTACAGTCGACTCTCGTTATCTCAAACTTGCTTTAGTCGAATTCTTGGAAGAGTCAAATTTTTTATCTGGTCACAAATGTTTTACAGTCCAAATATATGTATTTTGACTCCTGTTTAGTCGAATTTGCATGAGTCGAATTTTCTTCTATCTCGATCTAAAATTTGAGTCCCAAATTATAAAAAACAATGAAAATGTTATTTGTTATGTCGAATATTTATCATCTGTCAAAACATCACCTTGTGGATTAAATGTCTTCTCTGATAAGTTTTGCTCTCGGTATTTGACAGTCGACTTCATTTGATTTTTTGTGCTATGCATTTATTGGGAATTCACATTGGTTTGTAAAAACAATTCACTTTGAGTAGATTAATTAATGTCAGTTTATCTACAAAGATGTTTAATCAACAAGTTAATCAATTTAATGATTTATTTGTCTTGCTCTAGGTGAGTACACAGTGCGGACTGTCAAATATTTTTGTTCGATTTTAATCAATTTCTTTCAACTTTATTATTTTTATTAATATAAAAGGTTACACATTGATTATATAAGTATCTGAACATGAACTCCTATATAAATCAGGAGTGAACCCAGGTGCTCCGGAAGGGTAAGCAGTTCCTGCTTTGTATATGGTACCCGTTGCCCAGATGGGTGGAAGTCACAAATCGGTAGAGGCACATGAAATGTTACGACAGCGGGAACAGGTCTAACATCATCTTAGATATTGGAACATTGTAACGGTCAACCAATTCATGACATCAACTTATCCCTGATAAAACCCTTGTTAAGAAGCTTTTTTGACAGCAGTAATGCTCTGTCGAAAATCAAGGTAACTCGCGCATGC
Source organism: Mytilisepta virgata (assembly GCA_028015205.1). NCBI lineage: Eukaryota > Metazoa > Mollusca > Bivalvia > Mytilida > Mytilidae > Mytilisepta > Mytilisepta virgata. The sequence continues at coordinate 65,773,970 of CM051517.1, read as the reverse complement.
AGCTTTGTTTTCCATTTGTAGTTTTGCATACTGGGCATGACATGTATGGACTTATTGAGGCCTGGAGCTGGCATGTCAGTAACTAGTAGTAATCCTTTGTTAATATATATTGATCATTGTCATTTTGCTTAGTTTCTTTTGTTACGTTTTTTAACATTGGACTCGGACTCTTTTGAACTGAGTTTTACTGTGTGTATTACTGTGTGTTTGTTTATTCCACATTGGGTAGAGGTATAGGGGGAGGGTTGAGATCTCACAAAACATGTTTAACCCCGCTGCATTTTCGCACCTGTCTCTCAGGAACCTCGAGCCTTTGTTAGTCTTGTGTGTTTTTTTAATTTTGGTTCATTTTTATGTTTCAGAGTTTAGTGTGCCGTCCATTTTGCTGAACTAGCATACATTATTGTTATGGGGCCATTAAGCCTGCCTCCGGGTGCGGTATTTTCTTGCTGCGTTGAATACCCATTGGTACCCTTGAGCTGATTTCTGCTCTTTGGTCGGGTTGTTGTCTCTTTGAAACATTCCCTGTTTCCATTCTCTATTCTATTATATCTTATATTGGGGAAAAAAATAAATATACACCTGCTAATTTTTTGACAACAAGCAATAACAAGAAATAATCAAATACGTATATATTATCAGGTTTTCTGCAAACGTATATCGTAAAATATCAGCTGCGAGACACAATGTGAAGCTTTTTCGGTGAGTGAGCGTAGCGAACGAGCCAAAAAGCTTCATATTGTGTCGAGTGGCTTATATTTTACAATATTTGTTTGAAGAAAACTTGATGATAAATTTATCGTATTGTTAACTAGCAATCTTAATGGAATTTCTTACTTTTCAATGGCCATCCGCCTATAACCGGATGTTTTCCTGATATATTCGGGTCAACGTTGGGTCAAACATTATGACGTCGCTGATATATTCGGGTCACCTCATATTAGGGTCGGGTCAACTCTTAACGACGTCACAGTGACGAAATACGGGAAATTCTGAAGGCCTCAGCAGGTCGATATAGCCATAGGGAAATACGATAAAGATATATACACTGTCCACACCACATTCTGTAAAAAAATACTTATTGTACCAATATTAATCAAAATATTTCAAAACTTTTTTCAGCTACCTTGTTAGTGATGATGTTATTGGAATGCAAGAAGATTTGATAGCAGAAAAAAAAAATTGACTTGGTATGAGGAACGGAGTATAGTGAAAATTACATAAACGAAGATTTGAAATCTTTTATCACATTTAGATTTTAAAATGTAATCTTAACACTGCACAGTTATAATGTAGAGGTAAGGTCCTACAGCATGTACATTTTTAATTGTGTACTGTTACAGTGTAAGGTATGGTCCCAAAGAATTAGTATTTATTATGAACTGCAGCAGTGTAGAGGTAAGGTCGTACAGTGTTTATGAGCTACAGTCATCACTGTCAAGCTTTCTCTGGATATCTGGGACAAATGAACTGAACATTGGTAAGAAGTATCTGGAGTCGTTTAATAGATGATTCAATGAAGTATGTAAAAGTTTATTGCAATAATATAGTAAATTAGTGGTTTAATAGACATGAACGCAAATACAAATAAAGAATAAAAAAAAATGTCTTATTAGAGTTGTCTCCCTTTACACAGAAATTCTTGAAATTACTGAACTATGAAAAAGTTTTAATTGGAAAATTTTTTTAATGGTAATAAAACTTATCATTTATCATTTTATTAATTTTATCTTCAGTTTGAAGCAATAATTCAATTAGTAGTATTTAATATGATGTTCTGATAAGATTTCATAAAAAAAAACTTAAAATAAAGCATAGATGAAAAGCTCTGAAATAGTGAAGATAAACAAGAATTTCATAAAGTTAATCCAAATGTAATTATGATAACAGAGTAAGAATAATAAAAATGATTACATTACAATTACTTGTAATCTAAACAATGTCTGATTACATGAAAAAATGTAATTGATTACAGCTGATATCTAAGTACAGAGCTATGCACAAGGGAGATAACTTTAGTTTTCACAAAATTTAACATTATTTAATTTTATGAAATCAGTTTTGAAGTATCATTGCAGCATCAGAATAGAAATAGTAGATTATTATTTATACTTTTAGACTGTCATAAGAATGAGCTGATTTGAATTATGAATGGATTTACAACCTATGCTGATGAATTAAAACCTAGAAAAATTCCCAACCAGAACGTTGTCTTTAGACTATTTCAACGAGAGACACATTTTGCTAAACCAGGCACACAATTTCATGTTGCTCGAAAATTTTATACAAATGTATTTCCAAATTACACTGTTGCAAATATTGAAAAGCCTCCATGTTTTTTGCGTAAATTTTCTCCAGATGGAAAATGTTTGATTGCATTTTCATTTGATCAGACTTCAATTGAAATCTACACCTTTCAAGGTTCATCAGCAGCTGAAAATTTATTGAAGGAAGTTAGTGGTGAATATATCGGAGAATGTGAGGAAACACGTTCACCATGTGATCCGAATTATCTGAAGATACGCAAATGCTTGTTTGATCGTTTTTTCAAACTGAAACATGAAACACATGTGTCAGCAAATGGTGAACATTTGAATCGAGAGTGTAGTTTATTTACTGATGACGGGAACCACGTTATAGTTGGATCTGCTGTATATATCCCTGAGGAACCTCATCCTCATTTCTTTGACATTTATCGGAACAATGAGGCCGTTACTCCAAACCCAAAGTCACCATTGGAAGATTATTCCTTACATTTGATTGAATTAGAAACAGGTCGATTATGTGATACAAGGCACTTTAAATGTGATAAAATATTTCTTTCACATAACCAGGGACTATATCTATACAAAGATACACTGGCTGTGTTGTCAGTACAGCAACAAACAATACATATATTTCAAGTTCATCCCTCAGGGAAGTTCATTGATGTACGTACAATTGGAAGATTTTGTTATGAAGATGATCAGTTGTATTATCATTTAGGAATAGAGACACCTAGTGGTCATATTCATCGACCCTATAGCGAGAAGTCAATAAATTCTCTGAAGCATCGTCTGCTTGTGTTCCTGTACAAAAAAGCAGTATTTGAAGGGTCGCCATACTGTCTCCGTAAATTCTATCAGTATTTTGACATGTTTAATGAACTACGCATGTGGAAAATGCAGCTTCTTGACGAAAATCATTTATTGATTAGATATGCAAGTGAAGATGTCGTAACACTTCGGGCTGACGATCCGAATGCAAAACCATCATTTTTTGTTGTATACAGCATGAACACAGCAGAAGTGAAGGCGGTGTTTGAAAACACATCGGAACAATTACTTGAACTCTTTGAAAATAATTGTGATATGTTTAGAAATGCTACGCTCGATAAAGAAGCACAGTTCACCTGTTCCCCATCAAGTAATATATATGCAAGACAAATGCAACAGAGATTTAAACAAACCATTATAAATGCAAAATATGGAGGCTACACTGAGGCTGTCAGACGTTTGTTGGCTCAGTTGCCTATAAGTTCTCAGTCCTACAGTAGCAGTCCTTACCTTGATTTGGCATTGTTTAGTTACGATGACAAATGGGTGTCCATGATGGAGAGACCAAAGGCCTGTGGTGATCATCCAATAAGGTTGGTACAATTTACTGTGGTTAAGCTTGTCAGGTTTGTACGGTACATTTCAGTTACATGTATGTGTAAAAAAAACACTGTGTTTCTGACCACAGGACCAACCAGATTTTTATTCTTCCCAAATTCTTTTTCATTGATAAGGTAAAAAATCCATTATTCCGGATCACGGCTCTGGAAATATGCTTGAATTTAGAAAATATCATGAATATGCTGTGCAAGGTTGATGTATGAGTGAAAATGTACATGTTCTAAAAAAAAGCAGCATCATGGTCATGGCAGTAAGCTATATACATGTGTACATGTATTTTTTGGCATTGCTACCTGACACACAATTTTTTTTTTGGCCTAACTTACTACTAAAACTTTGTACAGTCCACTAGTCTGAAACTGCTTTCCAAAGGAGGGCACACTAAACTCTGAAACATTAATTAATCATTATATCTTTAACCGGTTTTCCAATATTTTGATATCGAGTACTGTTGATGAGTTGTCAGTCAACGAAATGGCCATACAGTGCATAAAATTTATTTCGGTATTTTGTGATACGTTTTATTACTACCACTGGGTCTATGTCACTACTGGTGGACTGTTAGTCCCCGAGGGCATTTTCAGCCCAGTAACCAGAACTTTTGTCCCGACATGATTCATTACTCAAATGCCTTTAATTGTCTTTCAAAATTTTACAAAAATTACCAGAATTTTTAACCTCCCTAAATTCCTAATTATATTATATATATGTACCTGTAAATCTACTCCCTCTGTTATTGTATAATAAGACATATACATGTAATATTAAATTTATGAAATGCAGATCTTTAGCTGTATGCATATTCTAAATGTCTCATTGTAGTAAGAAATAACTTTTTCTACCTCATTCTCAACTTGGGATAATAGTCTCCCACTCCGTCAAAATTATCAGCATCAATAATTGACAAAGCCTTCTCTTCAATGAGGATAAAAAAGGGGAAGTAATCAAAGCTATTTAAATGATATGATGGTCAAAATACAATAAGTTATCTCAAGCAGATTAAAAAGTCAATTTGCAGTAATAAGTTAGGTTTATTGCAATAAAAATATTAGGGCATATAACATCAGATAGAAATAAGGGGAGGTAAGAAATGTAAAATTTGAAAGGAGTAAATAGGAATAAGATCCGAGACCACAATTTATTCATAGTGCATTTTCATATTAAAAAAAACTGAATTAAAAAAATTGCACCTGCGCAATCTTGAAAATCTTTCCCATGTAGAAAGTATACTTACTTCCTGTCATAATATCAAGATTTAAAAAAAAAATCATCAGTGCTAACTCAAAATATCGACAAAAATATCTCCTAGGGTAGCAAAATTCTTGAAGACAGCAGACCCTTTTCAATCTGACCAAATAACCTCTTATAATTGTGACAGCTCATTCAAACTTTTTAAAACATCAACTTTGAACATTCTACTATAAATTTAGAACAAAACCCATTTAAGAATGCTTTAATCAGGGGTAGAAAATAAAAATGGAAGAAATACAGTAAATTTATGTAAGGGATTATATTTGTGGACAACGAAAAGTGTGTGCTAATTGTGGTCTTGGGCCATCAGGCTTAGAATGAAAATTCTTTAGATCTTTCTCTATGAATTGTGTTTGATCAAAAATGGCTTGAACAGCAGGACTTGCTTTGAACCCTTGATATACATCTGTACAAAATCTTCTCATAAAATCGTTTAAGTAATGAACCAAATTCCTTTTGTACAAAAAAAATGTACTGGAAATTGACTGGAAAGTATTCAGGACTAAAATCAGATGGAAACGTTAACTCTCACAACTTAACCAAGAATTTTTCCTGGTCTTAGAATGTAGTTGAATATCTATTTTAATTGATGTTTTCCTTATTTTACTTTCACAGTGACAATTACGTATGAAAAAAACCAATGATTCATTCAGTGTAAACATTTCCTTAGCAGAACTCTTTCCTTGAGTATCATCTATAACTAAACAGTTTAGGATCCGGTCCTATGTCTAACAACTGTGTTGTATCAGAAGGATATAACTGTAAATTTAGAAATTAAAAGAAATGTATGATGGGAAAACCTTTAAAATCTGAAAACTAGCAGAGGCAATACAAACGAGTCATTTTGCAGATACTTTTGGAGGGATTAGAATAGAGAATGGAAACGGGGAATGTCTCAAAGAGACAATAAAACAACCAAAGAGCAGCAAAAGGCACAAGGCTACCAATGGGTGTTCAACACAGTGATAAAATCCCACACTCAGATGCTGGTTTCAGCTGGCCCTTAAACAATAATGCATACTATATGTACTAGTTCAGCGAAATGGAGGGCACACTAAACTCCAAAACATTAATTCATCATTGTATCTTTAACCGGTTTTCCAATATTTTGATCTCGAGCACTGCTGATGAGTTGTCAGTCAACGAAATGGCCATACAGTGCATCAAATTTATTTCGGTATTTTGTGATACGTTTTATTACTACCATTGGGTCCATGTCACTGCTGGTGGACTGTTAGTCCCTGAGGGCATTATCAGCCCAGTAGCCAGAACTTTTGTCCTGGCATGATTCATTGTGAAACGTTTTAATACAAATGAACCAAAATTCAAATAACACAGAAGACAACAAAGGCTAGAGGTCCCTGATTTGGGACATGCACAAAAATGAGGCAGGGTTAAACATGTTTCTCAACCACCACACCCCCCCCCCCCCCCCCCCCCCTCCCATACCTCTAGCCAATGTAGAATAAACAAACACACAGCGATACACACAGTAAAAGGCAGTTCAAAAGATGTCCGAGTCCGATGTTAAAAAGGTAACAGAAGAAACTAAGGAAAATGACAATGATCAATATAAATTAATATTATATTAACAATTGTCTTATACAGAAGAGGTATTTTTACTTTGGAAACTAGAAGGGTAATAATTGTGAAGACCAATCATAAGAACAAGGAATATTTAAAATACAGAAACAAATACTTTTAATACAAAGTATTTAAAGGACATCTGCTAACATCAGAACACCTAAGGGAGTTAACTCTTAAAAAATCAGCTAAATGTTTTAATCACATACTATTAGTAAAGAGAAATCAAGCTTCTCGATAATCAAAATTAGTGTTTGTCAAACTGCTATATATCCAATGAAATTATTCCTGTAAATTGTGTGGTTCAATTTCTTGAAATTTTTATATTTTTTCAACAGGTCAAAGTAAATATTTTGTCAAAATTTTATGAAAATTAAAAAAACCAAATCTATTTTAGTCAAAGTGTTGGGTACCCCTTTAAATGAAATAATATGAGAGGATTGATTTTGTAGACAGTCCTCTGATTGGTTGAATAATAACTTATTCATGCTGACCCCTGATGCGACCTTCATCAGAATTTTGTTGGATCTCAGACGTGTGACATAGCAAGTGTGGAAATTTAATTTTTAATTAGATTCTGATTGATAGAAATGCTATGTGCAATACTACAAATAACTGGAAGGTGTTCTTGAATGGTTAGGAGGATTTGTTGATTCAAAATTAGCTTTTGCAGAACAGAGATAGGAGTAAAGACAAATTAAAATAGACAAATATAGTTTCATGCAACTTGAAAACTGCTTAAAGGATGGTAATGGTTAGAAATAAAGCTTTTAACATACTTTGCAGTCAGTTAATTATTTTCCTTGACATCAGATTTCTTGGATTGGGGAAAACAGAGCATATTCATGGCATCTTTATTTCGTGGATTTCATATTTTCTAAAAAATGTTGGAATGAAAAGATGTCTTAATTTGTAAAAATATTTAAATTTTGTATATAAATAAACAATCTCCAATCACATACATAGATTTCCTTTGAAATCTCATTTCATTTGATTAATTTCAACATATAAATGACTATTTACAGTTTAGGAAAAACATAATTTTGTACGACCAAATCATATTTCATTGGATTCTTAAATTTGTTGATTACCAGTTATCTGTCAACTAAAATCCACGAAAAGTGCGTGTACCACGAATCAGTGTTTCCACAGGAATCTAAATAGAGAACTGCTTAAGAGACATATAAACATGTGCACTAAATGAACTGTATAACACTTGTTCCTCTTCTGTTTTATAATATTTATGTACTTTTGTAGGTTTTATGCCAGAGATTCTGGATTATTGAAGTTCAGGATTTATGCAGGTGTAGTTGGTCGTAACGTACCTCCGACAGCTCGACGTCTTGTTGCATTTACATTTCATCCTAGTGAACCATTTGCCATCAGTGTTCAGAGAACTAATTCAGAATATGTTGTTAATTTTCACGTCAGACATTCTGTTACTAGTTAGTTGTTATTTAATATTAAAAATATTGTGTTCTGATATGATTTTCTGTTATTCAGATTAAAAATTAGGGTTTGAAATAAGTGGATGTCTGCTGGGACTATTATACTAATTAGTATAATAGTCCCAGATGTTTGATTGTCCATAACGGGTCTTATGCAGTGCAATGGAGTCAAGTGGAATGTCAAAGCCAATTGTCATAACGAAAAAATATTTACTTCGAGTTAATTTTAAATTGACAATTTCACTACCGTATAAAGTTCAAGGCTATAATAGGGCAAAGAGAAAATGTGTAGGGCAAATCACTTCCATATCTCCATGAGCAAGTGCAAATTTTTTTTTTTAATTTCAAACCGTATTCACCCCTTTGCAGTAATTGGAGTTGTCTCCCATATGCATGAGTTATCTTCCTTGACAGAAGGTGTCTTGTATTTACTATATTCTGATATTTTTCTGAAAATATTGAATTTCAGGAGTCTTCATTGGACATTGTACGAATTAAATGCAAAAACATATCATTAATTTGTGTGAACAATATTGTTAGAAAGAAAAAATATTTTGCAAAAAAATGACAGCTTGCACATTTCTCTATTGAAGACACCTTCTCCAAACAGCAGATAACTACGTAAATGGGAGACAACTCACATGTAACAAAATTAGGGAATAAAAACCAAGGTGTGAACGCACCCATCCACAAGACAATATTTAACGTCATAAATTTTTAAAATCAAATGGTACATATGTAAAATAGTTGTATTTAAGGTAAATAATAATGGATTATGTCAGTAAATTATATTTAAATTGGAACAAAAATTTAAACGTCTTTCCAGATTTGAAAATTGAAAGATATTTCTAACTTTTTATGCCATATGTGAAGGAACAAGATATGTACATAGTGTTTCGAAGGTTTGCCGATAATTAGAGGTCCCCATGGAACAGCGGAAATATCTTAAGCTTCAGATACTTTGAATAGGTATTATGAAACCACAAATTTATTACAAACTTTGCACCATTTGTTCAGATCATACAAATTGCATGCATGGCCATTATGAAAAATTCCATATTTTTGAATGGTGTTAAATTTAAAAACATTTTTCCTTTCAAATAACATGGCTAAATAAATAACTTGATGCATGATGCACCAATGGGACTGGAAGAACCAATTTCTGCCTGTTTGCACAAAGGCCGATTCCAGGTCAAAGGAAAGAAACTGTTTCATTTAAAACTGCTTTGTATTCTCCCAAGCCAGTTAAAAAATAATCAAATATCAAATTTGTCATTTAATGTTATAGATAACATGACACTTGTGTCAATTATTCATACCTATGTTTTTCTTTTATATTTTTCACCGTAAATACAAGGAATATCACGATTAGACATATTACCATACTTGCTTTAACACAGTTAATACCCTACATGGTCAAAATTCCTCTTGGTGCAATCTCACATTTAGCATATCAGAAAATTACAATGTAGACATATCTAACGATGTGTGAGAAGATGCTGACTTAACGTAGGCAAAATTTCCTAAATGGAGATATTTTTTGGTAAGCTAGTAAAATAAAATTGGGTCTATTATTATTTTTCATGAAAAAATAAAACAGAACTTGGGGTGTTCTGGACAAACTCTTTTTGTTGCAGGATGTATATAATAACCAACAAATATGCCAGAGTGGAAGAACTTCCTTTATTTTATATGGTGTTCATACATCTCTTTATCTCTGCCATGCCTGTAAAAGAGAAATAAAATATTAAAAATGAAAGTAATAGAAGTCAAACAACCAAAGAACCTTTTGCACACAGTGAGACCACCCACCAGACAAGCAATAAAAAAATCAGAGCGTAACCGCAAGATGCAAATCAATATTCTAAAATATAAATTTTTGTGTTTAATGCTGACAAAATAACATGGAAGGCCGTTACATAAAGTCTACAAAAAATCATACAAGGTTGTTATTTAACGTCTCATATTGTTGATTACTGTCACGACTGTAAAAAAATCAAGAACATGCACATCTACAGATCCTACAGATCCTAACAAGTATTCCTGCCAAGTTCCACCCACATCCGAAGTATGGTGCATGAGATAGAGCAATGACGGACGGACAGACAGTACAAAAACAATATGTCTCCATGCCTCAGAGACATAATAATTCAACTGAAAGCGTCAACTAGAAAATGGTAGCATGTATATGGGTTTTATCTTCTCAAAGCACACAACAAAGAACCAGTCTCAGACGTTTAGCAAGGTCAACAATAATCTTTAAATAATACAGTATTCCATGGAGAAAATGAATATTTTGACAATAAACAATTAATGCAAATATTTACGGTACCAAATTTATATACAGATGTAATATAAAACTACTAATTCAAAGTTTACCAACCATTGCTTTTTCACAGATATATGCAGATTTGTGAGAACAAATTCTGTCGTTCCAAACAAAGGGGCGATGGGTATAAAATTCGCCACAATGTTCTTTACCATGCAGGTTGTTTGGTTCACCTCCATGCCAGTTTGTGTACTGCAGTCGTGAATTGTCTCCAACCCATTTCCATTTTCCTTCAGATCCCAAATCATTTGCTCCATGCCAGTACAGAGGTATGTTTTTACCTATAAAAGGAAACAAGTCTTAAAACATGCAGAGCTTTTAAGCATTTGATGACTGCAAAGGGTCTTTGCATATATTAGGCCACACTTAATTGATTTTTCGTTCTTTTGATTTTAATGGCAAATCTAGGTAAATGCGAGCAAAATTTTAATTTAATTTTTTTTTCAAGCGAAAATCAAATTTACGTGACACAAATATTTGTACATATTGTTTGTTTAGTTGGGGTTTTACGCCGTTTTCAGCACATCTGGCTACTTCGCGGCGGCCAGTTTTTATTGGTGGAGGAAGCCGGATTACCCGGAGAGAACCACCGACCTTCGGAAGGAAAATTGGCAATCGTTGTCAATTAAGATCAGAGGCAAACACACCCTTTTTGTACATAAAATATTGCAAAAAATGAAAAAAAAAATCCCCATTTTTGTTCCAAATTTGAGGAGCGGGTGAACACGTTTTATTTTAATTTCTTTAAAAATGAAGAATTTTGGGCGAATGAAGCGGCAAAAAGTTTTTTCTTAAAATTTACAAAAGTCCGAAATGTCTTTGGAAAAGCGGTGAAATCCAAAGAACTAAAAATCAGTTTGGTGTGGCCTTATCCGCTAAATTGATATATGCTACCATTCTCCAGCTCAGTTCATAACCATTTCTCCCATCTGATATAAATTCTAAATTATAGCTTTGTTCTACATGGCCAAAGAACTTCGACTGGTTAAGGAATGACACGTTTGAAAATAATTGAAATTTGAATAATAAGAAAAGTCAATTGATAACATGGACTAACTATTGATACCCTACTTGATAACATTTTCACGCCTTTATAATGTCCAAGCGGACAGACAAATTCCTGAATGTAAAAGAATAATTGCAACAGATACTAAAAAACTAATTGCTGCATAAACAGCGGTTAATTAGAAATCCTAAAAATAGTACAGCCATATCATTCCATATTCATGTATGATCGACACATCAATACATCTACTCTTTTCCTCGCAAATATAGGGTCTAAAAATAATACAACCATATCTGTGGCCCACACATCAACACAACATATACTACTTTCCTTACAAATGAAGGGCCCAAGGAACACAATTTGAATTTACATCATTGGAAACATTCCATGATTCTATTTGTCATTACCATGCAATTATTGTAAATTTATACAGGTTATTCATGCTCAAACCTATTGGAATATGTAATCCGAACGAACAGACAATCCATGAATATAGATGGATAAATGCAAAAGACAATGATAACTAATTACTGCGGTTAACCAGAAATCCTTAAAAGAGTGAAACGCATATTATTGAAGGGTATGAGACGACTGCTCTGATTTGGCTCATGTCGTGTTGTCTATCGATCAATCATCGTGCGTTAGTAGACGAATAAAATTTCATTATTCCACTATCTAGTAATGATATCATTTGATTGGTTTAGAGCAGCCCACGCAACATGTAACAAATCACCGTGTCACCTTCTCGGGAACATCGTGTCACCCAATCAACACTAATGTTACAAATGATTCACAACTCGACAGTCGCAGTAAAAGAAAACGTGAAACATTTCCATGTGTTATTCATGTTATTTCATTATTGTTTATTTTTCATAAAATTTGTTCTTTGTCCTTTCAGAAACTACACTAGGGATAGTGGAATAAATCATTAATTTCCCTTGCATTAGTGAAATATGAAGATTTGTTCACCCTCGAAACGTCATGTTTTCCTCGGGCAAACATGACTTTTTTGACAAATCTTCATATTTCACTAATGCAAGGGAAATAAATGTAGATAGTTACCTCTTGGATAAATTTAAAAAGCAAACCATTTTATTTCAAGGGGACAAGGGGTGAACTTAAAACTACTCGGCATGTCCCAAATATGATTTAAAAAATGAATGATAAATATACGATAATAAAATGGAAGACTGAATTTTACCCAGAATCAAATAGTATACCGTGGATGCTCAGAAAATAAATTCCAGTATTCAAGATTATTGCCTTGCAGGCCTCAGAGTTCAAAAACTGAATCGTTGCTCCTTAATTTTTGTAAAACACACACACACACAACACCCCCACACACATGTTATGGATATTTAAAGAGTAATAGATAATTTATTGTCTATCTTTGGAAGAATTATTTTTTCCTGTTATTGTACATACCACTCTTTTTGTGTTCTCTGAGAAGCATTTGGTTTTCCTCGGAGTTGTCTACCTTGACTAAATGACCTTTCCTTTGTAAACAGTCTTTCTGTAATTGAATCAAGTGCAGTGATCGAGTAATTATACAATGGAATGACGGTTGGAGACCAGATTCCAGCCTAAGTAACTGAAAATCTGATACTCTGATATAAGAAAAAAAAACTCACTTGATCTTAAGTTTTGCATTTTTGCATTTTGCATAAACCATCTCCCAAGTCAACCGCCTCGGTGGTCTCGTCATAGCTGTTTGCCTCGAGTGCGGAAGGTCGCGGGTTCGATCCGCAGCCGGGTCAAACCAATGACATTAAAATTGGTATTTGATGCTTCTCCGCCAAGCACGCGGCATCTAGGAGTAAGAGCAAATATCTACTGGTCGGTTCGGAATCTGTATAATGTGTCCGAGTGGGGTGATATATCTTCCTGCGTCCTGATATGCACCTGGCTGCCACTGGACGTTAAACAACAATTCATCCAGTTCATTGAGTAACTTGGTACAGACACTGAACAGTGGTGGGGTTAAACCTGCACCATCTAGTGTATAAAATATGCTATAAAATACAATAAAGTATGATTACCAACAATGTGACCGCTTGCTAGAACTGCAAGAATTGGTTGGAAGGTAAATAATTTAGATAGCAAGGTCAAAATTTACTCGTTCTAACTATACAACAAGCTAACGCTCTCATGGCTGCTGATCGGATACCGTCGCTCTATTAAAGGAAAACGTCAGAAATAACACTTCCAAAAAGGTTTAATGCTATTTCATCATAGGGGTTAACATGATTCAAGGTGGGGGGGGGGGGGGTCCGGGGATCAATGTCGATTCCGACAGTAGTTTTTTTTAGCTGTACCTACTTTACCTTTGCCTCAAACCAACTTAGCAAATTTGTTCCGAAGAAGTAACAGTGACCATGCCATTCTTTCCATTCGGAACTACACTTCTTTTCGTGAAGCTTCTGTAGATCCTCAATTATTTTCTTCATTTCACCGATTTCTTTTTGAATTTCACCATCTCCAGTATGTAATTTCTGAAGTGTGGTTATTTGCTTCTCAATTTTAGATATTTCCTTCACTTTTTTGTCGTATTTGATATGTTGATTTTGAAGAACTTCTACCAAACCTCGCAGTTCTGAGATTCCTTTGTTATCATTATTCAATTGATTTTTTTCTATCTGATGAATTCTTTCTTTCATCTTTACATTATCTTGCTGTACCTTTCCAAGTCGAGACTCGATTCTTTCTAATTGATTTAGCATCATCCACAAAAGAGGGTTACTTTTACCGGATCCCTTGGATTCCGTAAAACGCCTTTCATTTCCAGCAAGAATGACCGTGCAGCTAATTATAATTAAGAAAGAAAAAATCATTCTTGCTTATTTCTACCCAAAACAGAAAACAACATGAAACGTGTAGACATTGCGTGACTTGTCGAGTTTCTATTAACATCTGTTGAAAAGATCATGTAACGTATAACCAGGAAACAACAATCAATTTAAACAGTTTTAACTAAATATTTTTTTTGAAGCCATGTGTTTCCATGGAAACGTTTTTTTAAAAAAAGGAAGAATTGTTTCTTCAAAAAAAAAGTATAAAAAAGAAGAGCTACGGCACAATCAACTTTGAAATATTTTTGCAGTTCAATAAAAAATGAAATAGAATTGAGCTTCTCCGAAAGGATAAGATATGATTTGGCCAGATATTTGGCCCCTTGAATTTCAAAATCAAACAGTAATGAGAAACTTTGTCTCAGCTATCATTAAGAACTCACTACTGCTAAAATGTTACTTTTTAAGGAACATTGTTTTCAACAAAAAATTCTGTAATCGCGGCAATATGCTGTCAAAAATGGCTAATTTTTAATAAATCAATGAATAACAACACAAACATTCTTGGACCTTTGAATTAAAATTTTGATATGAGCAACAGCCTTGTCCAAAAGATATTTCACTGAAATGTCTTTATGTAAGACAAACATTATATTAAAAAATCTTTTTGGGCGAAGCTGTTGCTTATAGCTGTTTTGAGCAAAATCTACTGCGAAAAACACTAAATTTCCCATCCGGACCACCTGGTTTCAGCCCCGGTTTTTATTATTCCTTCATTTTATTAGCAACTTGTGTATTGACATTGAAGAATATAGTCTTCGTTCTTTCTTCGGAAAACGTAATTCATCTCCTCAATTTTCGAAAGTTGTGCTTCGGATAACTTCCGTTTATTTTCGTTCATGGTCTCTCAGTGAAAGGACTGGATATATTACTCTAAATAACATATCAGTCTTTAAATTGGCTACTGCTTCAAGAACATGTTGATTTATAAGTGAGCTCATTCATATTTTGACTAAACAAAGTCCGCGGCTAGAATGAAGAACTCACAAACAAGTTCACACAAATTTACCGCCAAAAACCTTATTTGCCTATCAAAGCATTTGAACACCCCCATTCATTGGACAAACAACTCATACCAAATATATACGCAAACTCATATAAGACACCTTTTCCGCTATATTTCGAAACGCGGAAAAAATATGTTCATACTAAGGTCATTTGCCCACTGATAATAACGAATATTAACTCACGAGCAATTAGCAATGGATAACCATTGGATCCTGCTAGGTTTTGACTTTGTAACTAATATCAATTCATCAATCTGACAGAAGAAAGACCTTGAAATTATTCTCTGAACAATTGTCTTTCTAGTTTGTTGTTTAATTTTTGTAAATGTTAACATGTTTAAACACAAATTACCAAATTTTTACCACATAATGTTTATGTGATATGCCTCTGCATGTGAATTCGAGACCTCTTGCAACACCATTTCTAAAAGAGTTATCCTTTGTTGCAGCACGTGGAAATTGGTATAATATGTAAAGTCAAGAAATACCAAAGGGATATTCGAAGGAGGGAAAAATCGAAACAACTGACAAACTCCGGAGAACAACGAAGACAAGACCAAAATAATACATGCACTACAAGTAAAAACTAAAAACATATGAACCACAAGGACTCCACGAAAAAAACCTGAGGGTAGACTCAGGTGCTCCGGAAGAGTAAGCAGTCTCAGCTTTCTGCAGGACAACCGCCATGCTGCACATGTCAAATCCGGTATGAGGAAGGGATAACATCAATTGAACAGGTCCATTTTAATTTGGGAAACGGTTTTTTGATACATGTCAACCAAGTCATGATGACGTCCATAAAACTTTAATAAGGATGACTCCAACTTAGGAGCAACATACCCCTGTCTGAGCAACTTATATTTGATATTAAATACAATCATGTTCAATGTTTGATATAAACATAAAACACTTGCTTATTTAAAGCTCGTTCAATCCATATTTGATCCCTTTATCATATCCACTTCATGATATGGCTATGACCTTTTCGTACCCCTCATTCCAAATTCCGTTACATTATTTATACGTACCCGCTTGATTGCATTCATTTTTATTTAATATCAGCAGACCAAAATGTCTATGTTGTCTCTTAGCCATGACAGTCTAAAACAAAAATCAACATATCACCCCTCGACCAATATCGTCCTCGGGCCCAAATCTAGGTCTTTCGGCTGATATTGATTAGCTGGAAATGATACGCCATATGCTACGGGCTTTGACCTGCATTATTCTTTATATCAGTCGTTATTTATCCATGGAACTTTGTAATTCAACTTAAAGGCATTATTAATTTTAATTTCACATATATAGAAATCATTGAAGTGGACCATAGGTTTTTTTAAATTGATTACATTAAAACAAAAACCAGGCATATGTAAGTATAAAAGAGACATTTAAGTTTGTTATTCAATTTTTAAATTGGATAAACCTTGCATACCTACATGGTTGTTTTTTAAAATAAAAGGTGAGTTAAAAATTCTTAATATTTTGAATAACTTAATTACGTAAATCTTTAATTTTATACTTCATAATATACTTTAAAGCGACATGATAGACTTTTCCGTATCAATGCCAAACATGCAGCTGTTTGGTTGATTTTGGGGAGTTAGGGGGAGGGTACTTGACCAAGCAATATTGGCGAACTTGCTGACACGTAATTACAAAAACATATCATCTTACGGATTACATATGCAACTGAAAATTGGGAAGAATTGACAATATACTCAATATTGAACAATTTTCGTAATATAATTTACCTTTTACATAAAAGTATTTATGCACCTGATAAATTATAAATCTGATCTTTACAATAGGTCAGAAATTATGACTCTGTCCTAGATAGCAAAATGGTAAAAATACTACCCTTTACTGCGTCACACTAGCTCATACTATCAAAATTATTGGAAGTAGCTTCCCATTCACCCAGGATTGGATTTTAAATTACTAAAAAATACATTTTAAGTAGTGTATACGAACTGACGTCTTGTCATCTATGCAAAAGATGAAATGTTTTACAGTTTTTTTAATCACAATCTCAGGAATTATAAAGGTATAGATTACTATCAGTAGATTAATATATAATAAGGCCACAACACATTGATTTTTAGTTCTTTGGATTTTTTTTTCAGGCGAAGATTAAATTTACGTGATACACTTTTTTTTAAAATATTGCAAAAATGGGAATAAAATCACTCTTTTTACCAACTTTTAGGAGCGAGCGAACACTTTTTATTTTCGATTTCTTGTAAAATGAAGAATTTGGGGCGAATTTTCAGCATTTTTGGAAAATGAAGCGGCAAAAAATTTTGTCTTGAAATATTCAAAGTCCGAAAATTGGAGCGGCGAAATCCAAAGAATTGTGTTTTTTGTTTATTTTTCATTGCAGGTTTATAGAATGGCATCAGCCCTGAAGTCTGCTAGGGAGCATTTGACATGTCCGTTGTGTAAAAACGATTTCTGCGAGCCAAAGACACTGGTATGCTTACATTCATTCTGTAGAAGCTGCTTAACGAATCACATTACTGAAAATACACAATCTGCCAATAAACCAAAAGGATTTGATTGTCCGGTTTGTAAAAAACCGACAATTCTTTCAGAATTTGTTGGTCAACCAGCAGGAGATTGGTCGGCTTTAATCCCAACCAACGAAGTTTTATCAAATATATTAGCCGCATTAAATACAGTAGAGAATTCGTCTTTAGAATGTCCCCGCCACAGCGATAAAGAAGTGGAGTTCTTTTGCGAGGAACATGAAATATTTGCATGTTCCCTTTGTTGTAATCAGACGCACAAATCATGCAGAAGAGTGAACTCTTTGTCTGACGCCGTCAATATTCGACGGGAAAATGTCAAAACATTATCTGACGATTTGTCGTGTCAAATTGAAGAAACAGAAAAACTATTGAATAATCGACAAGACCAAATTGAAATGCTGGAAAGTAAAGAGGAAGACATTAAACACGAACTGTCCCAGATTAAGCAACAGTTCAATGATTTTTTCTCTCAAATGGAAACCAAAATCTTAGATGCGATGGGAGAAATAAAACATAGAGAAGCTGGTCTTATACAGTTAGAAATAAATCAGTGTCATCATATAATTAAAGACGCTTCTGAGGCTATGAAACAAATGAAGAATTCGGGAGAAATAAAAAGTCCAGTACTTTTTGTGCAAAAATACATGGAACATGTAAAATCGTATGAAGACCGACAGGAAAAATTTAATGATTTATTAAAGAATTTAAGCGATATAAATGTAAAATTTTTAGCAAATAGAGAAATTGAAAAGGCATTGTCGGAAGCAAATAATATTGGTTCTTTGTCATTCGAAAAAGTAAGAAGTAAGATCGCTAAACCATTTCTTAAGGAAAACGTACCGGAAGTACTTGGCGTGATAACCGAAGACAAGGACGAAATTGAGGATGGCAACGCAAACCAAACTTCTAGATCCGAAATGTCAGTTTCTGTTGGAACAACAATAGATGAAGACACCGATTCGGAAGATGAAATTCCAAAGCAGAAGTCAGAAGAAGAGGAAAGGGTAAAACCATCCGAAGGAGATGTCATCACGTTATTTAAAGCTCGTCACATCCGAGATTTCAGCGTAGTCGTTGATCGACAGAAAGAATGCATTGTAGAAGGCGCTGTTATACTTCCCTCTGGGCATATTATGGTGACCGATTCTTTAAACAAATGCCTGAAACTGTTTGATGAGTCATATAATTTTATTACGATTTCCAAATTTTCAGTTTCACCAGGTGACATATCTGCAATTTCAGAAAAAGAAGTTGTCATTTGTCTCCCCGAAACCTCTCGGGTAAAACATGCACGGATAGATTTTAAAAATAAAAAAATATCTGCGGGAGAGATTTTACCACTCGCTGATAAATGTACATCGATTTCATATAATCACAAGAAGCTGGCTTGTTGTTCTAGTTCCACGGTCTACATTTTCAAGAGGACAGGCAACGCATGGAGTCCTGAGTCAACGATCAATGTGCATGTCAACAATTTGAAATTTGTCGCATTAGATGCAGTTGCCGAACGGCTATTTGTCACACGTGATGGGTATCCAAATAAATCCATCATATGCATGAATTTAGCTGGATTAAAACTATGGACTTTCACGCATGAAGAAATTAGATTACCAAGGGGTATTATTTCGCGTGGAAATAAAATTCTAGTTGCAGTATTGGATCAAAAATCTATAATCCAGTTGAATGCAAAAGATGGTCAATTTGACGGAGTAGTGTATCAAAATGGTCTTCAGTGGCCATGGAACTTATGCATAAGTCCAAAAGGTGATAAACTGCTTCTTTCACAAAATCATTACAAAATGGACGCTAATGATAAAAATAAAGTACTTGTATTTCGTTTACAAAAAGTTCAAATGTATGAAAATGGAGACACACCCAGAAGGCAATGATTTTTTTGAAAACTGTTAAATCTTGTAAAATTACTTTTACATACTATTTTTTTTTTATTTTGAAATTATATATACTTTGTAATAATTACGTATATTTTTAAAAAGAAGTAAAGCAATATCACTCCGCGTCATATTTTTGGGTCATCTGTTAACTGTCAAATATTTTTAAAGAACTTTCTAAAAGTTAGATTTTTATCTAGTTAAAAAGGATAAGTTGGATGACCACGATGAATTCTTGATTCAAAATCTAGACAAGCTCGCAAAAGCATGCAACAATATCTTCATTGATACAGCGAACAACTACTGTTTAAGGATACTATCAACAGGTATGCCCTTAAACAAAGTCAAGAACGAAATTGTATATTGGATCATCTAAAAAGGGGTAAATCTGTCAATGTAATAAAAAATGACGAAATTGTAAATTGGATCATCTAAAAAGGGGTTAATCTGTCAATGTAATAAAAAATGACGAAATTGTAAATTTGATCATCTAAAAAGGGGTTAATCTGTCAATGTAATAAAAAATGAATAAGTTATTTCTAGAATTTTTCTTTGTAAACAGAAGTATGATAAAAAACTATGACACAGATATCTCGTATAACTTACTAAATATGGTATCTTTTGTTTTATTAAACACGTGAAAAGTATACGAGATACGTGTCATTCATTTTATGTATAGCAATTTGAAATTTGTCGCATTAGATGCAGTTGCCGAACGGCTATTTGTCACCCGTGATGGGTATCCAAATAAATCCATCATATGCATGAATTTAGCTGTATTAAAATTGGCCAATTTTCAAAATCACATTCTGAACGTTCTAAAACTTTGCAGGATCAATGACATCAATAATCTCTACAAACGATCCACTTTTGGTTGAGATTCTTCCTCTTACCGGACGGCTGCTGAAAGTTTCCATGGAAACCATATAGGAAATGACTTTATTTTAGTCATTTGATCAGGAAGTAATGGGCAGATTGTAACCGATGTGTATGGCAAGCCGTTTTATTATTTATTCTAACTTCAAGATATCTCATATAATATATAAGATAATTGATATAAAAGATTTTGACATTTTGCGTTTCTTTAACAACCTTGTGGATACAACAAAGCCTTCATTTTCAAGTGAGCTAATAGAAGTCAGTTGAGTCTCTAGTTTTTCAAGAATCCACTTCCAACTCTAATCACTTGTAGAATAGTCGTTATCACAGTAACTCTCAAATCCGTATTTCAAAGTGGGTTGTTAGTGCGCTTGGCAGACACAATGACTCGTTGTATGGGCACCCAGTATATGAAGGAATGGTTATCACTAGTCCTGTCAGCACTACCGGAGAAGGTAAAACATATATTAATGTCTTCCGTTGATATTATCGTGGGCGTGATAGTAGAGTCACAAGTGGAGTAATGAGAGAAAAGCGGGAAGAGAAGGAATCAGTTTATACACTTCAGATTGGGTTCCTTAATGCAGGTTCAGCTGGTTCGTACCTAAAATCTGGTACTTTTCATCTATTTGCTCATGACTGGCAGGGCCCCAGTAACGTATGATTTTCAAGGAAAACAACCCTGGTCAAGAAAATTAAATTATTAATTCTTGCTCATATTAGGCGCATTAGAAAGTCTGCCATTGCTGTGGCTAGTAGCATCTGTAGAGAAAACATGACAATTATGTCATAGTGCCATTTGGCAAAGCTTTTGTCTGATAATGTAGGTGGGTACTGACAATCATTAAAGCAACCAGTTGTTCATACCTGTAGGAAATTCGGACCACAACTTTTCTGGTATATACAATTAAAGTTTTTTCGAGGATTTCGAACCATATTTTTATCCATTTTTTCTTAAATTTTTAAGTAATAGGTATTGATTTATAGATTATGCGCATTTTTTTTAATGAGTTGTAACCTTCGCTCTGTTTACAGTGGCTATATATACATCTATTTATAGCCGTAGGCGATATTCCGTCTATTGTTTAATGTCGAATATTTTGTACAGAAAGATGTAGCTACTTCAGCTAACACCACGCGGAGCTATTTTCGGAAGTTAAGATACAATGTTTACAAACGATGTTTCTGCCCAGTGCTACATGTACAGCTGGATTTAGCAACAACTGCAGTCGGGGTTGTGTACCAGCACTTCAACCTTCTTAGTCATTCCATTCTCTGTAGCAAAGTCCGTATCCTTGATAAATTCTGTGAAAAGTGTGGTTTCATCTCCCTCAGGCAAAGTTGACCTTACCTGAATTATGTATATTTAGTACATTATGTCTCTCTGATAGCAACTGTTACATTTAACACAGAAAAGAAATAAACATAGAAAAGAAAGGGACGTGTAGCAGGCCTACATCCCCACTTATCATTCTTATTCATAACAATTGGTTTAAGGTTAATTTTTTGCAAAATGATGAGTAATTTCAAACTTTGGGGAATGTGATTTGATGAAATAATTACCGCGTGTGCATTGCATCATTTATATATATATTTATTTATATATGTATACTGCAAAATGTATGTGTTTACTGGTAATACTCCTCACCTTGTATATGTGTACCGTGAGCAGGTTCTGTAAATCATATAAGTGATGTACATACATACTGGTACATATTTAATTGTGTTGACAATTATATAATAGTTGTATGTTGTAGGAGGGAGTTGTCTCCCATTTGTCAATGATTGTGTATGTGTAAAAGTATGTGTAAAATTATATGTTATGCGCTCCTGGGACCCTAATTTGGAAAATAAAGTATCTATCTATCTGGAAATAGATATTACAGCGAATCACATTCTTGGACTCTTAAAATAAAACATAATAATGAGAACATTTAACAGCAATTGTTATGAATAAGCAGGCGTATCTTATGACGGGTTGCAATCATAAAAGTTGCCCCCCCCAAAAAAAAAAAACCCCAGAGAGTAATTTAAGAAAAATAAACAAATATATCGCAATGGGACAGTGAGACGCTAAATGGGCTAAACATAAATGAATAAAATGTAAAAAAAATACAAAATGAATTTACTAGTTACAGAAATGGAATGTAGAGGGTCAAACATTTAGGCTAACCGGCATTAACACAAGCTTAAAACAATGTAAAAGGAGACACAGACAGTGTGAATTTTATATTAGTGAAAGTAAATAAGGAACTCCTCTGAACTGAAATGTAATTGTCAATTATGACGGGTTGCAATCATAAAAGTTGGCATGCCCCGTCCTCCTCCCCCCCCCCCCCCCCCCCCCCCCCCAAAAAAAAAAAGAAAAAAAAAACAGAGAGTAATTTAAGAAAAATAAACAAGTATATAGCAATGGGACAGTAAGAATTCGGTTTTCTATCAGAGCAAGCTTAGAATAGCACCCATTATTGATTCATGAGTTCAACAATTCCATTCGTCAAAAAAGTTTAAATTCATTCATATTTACATCACTTTTAAAAAAGTGCAGACGGGAGACATATAATTTGGAAATGGGTAAACTGCAAAAATCAAATGCACAAGAAATTCAATTGTTATTACACAATACAATTTTCTGAAAGATTAATTGAAATCCAGGAAAAGGATGCGATGATTAATATATATTCCCCTCTGCAGACTATAAATCAGTAAAATGAATTATCCATCTTCCTGTGAAAGCATTTGAAATTAGCTTTGTTTAGATTAATGTTTTACGTACATATTTTAATTTCCTCACGGATGAAATCAGCTGGGAAAAAAGTTTGTTATGTAAGTCTACAATGTAATTTTCTCACCGATTAAAATCAGAATTTATAAGTATGTCAGAGATGTCAGAGGGAAAATACAATGACTCAATTTAGTTCCGTACGATACCAATTTTGACGCACAAGATGTGCATATTTAGTCGATTTACGACTCATCAGTTGTGCTCATGGTCTAAAATGTTGAAAACCATTACAACAGTCAATAAGGTTAAAGAGTAAAATAAAAAATTCCAAAAATTAATTGCTGATGGATTTTGTTAAGGACTATCCCAGAAATTTGACTGGCAAAGGCTTTCTGTGGTAAAAAAAAATCTGGACCAATGAGTAACCAGACTACTAAATGAGATATCTTTGAAAATACGACAACATTAATGTCCCGATCGATAAAGCCCCGTACAACATTGCTTTTGTTTGTAAGAATGATTAATTTAAAGGATGAGGATATACCACACAAGAGCTTCATACACAGGAACAATTATAGATACGTGACAACCACATCTTTCTAACATCCTTTTTCGAATCTCCCAGTTCGTAACAGGATTACAAAACAAATCCATTCAAACAGAAGTGCATATAATTTTCTTAAATAAGATATCTTATAAATTATATGAGATATCTTATAAACTATAGATAGATAGATACTTTATTTTCCAAATTAGGGCCCCAGGAGGGTATATTACAGAACACATATAATTTTTACACATTCACAATCATTGACAAATGGGAGATATCTTATAAAATATATGAGATATCTTATAAAGTATATAAGATATCTTATATAAAAAATATTTATAAGATATCTTATTAACTTTAGAAGATATATGACCTTTTCCCATATCTTAAATGACCAAAAACCTTTTGTGCCGCGCATGAGTAGTTACCATTATATAGACAGTTATCCCCCCACCCGTGAGCAACACTGCTACGTAGGCGACACAAAAATGACTTTGGGTTTGTTTTCAATGCCGTATTACATCATATTCAAAAACCCTGATTTCCGATAACTACTGAATTGGCTATTAGACATATTCAACGACTACAACTGCTTAACATTCAGTGACCCGATTTTTGTGGGAGGGGGGAGGTCGAGTGGGCGGAGGAGTACTTATAATGTCCAAGATCACAATAAATGCGCATCAAGTCGAAGAAAACATTATTATATATAATATTCTTCACCAACGCATTTTTCATACATAGAACTATTTAACTTAAAAGTAGATAATAGACAATGATTGACAATATTATTAGTCCTAGCTCTGAAGAGTGTCAAGTTTAAATACGTTTAAGGTCCGATCAAGACCCAATTTATTTTATAAGTTATATTTGATATACACTCATAACTAGAAAATATGCCAGAATAATAGAAAATTCTATCATTGATAACTAAAGAAAATGCCTTTAACATTTATGCTTAGGGAGCAACCATTTGATTTTTATGGGGGGCATGGAAGGAATTTGAAAAAAAGGCAGGATGCAAAATCTGGTGAAAAATTAAGGCGGGACCAAAAATCCTCCAAAAAAGGCAGGATGAAAAATGTAGTGGGAAGAAAAGGCAGGATACCCGAAAAAAAGGCAGGACAATACCAGGTAGTAAAAAAAAGGCAGTCTCGAAATTTGGCTGGAAAAAAAAGGCATGGCTAAGATTACTTCCATGCCCCCCCCCTAAATATCAAATGGTTGCTCCCTTAAGGGGTATAGTTTTCATTCACTTAAATTTACCCCTAAAATGCTGAAATTTGGCTTTTTTGAAAGTAACTAAATTACAACTTTTACATGTATCTGATAAAAAAAAAATGTTTATAATGAAGTACTATATGATCCTTGTGCTTTATAATTTAACTAGAATACTTGAAAAAAAAGGCAAAGAAGTGGAGGAAATTGAAATGGAAAAATACACTGTAAAAACTTGTTTCCTCGGGACGGAATATTCGTCAATGAAAGTTAAGCAAACAATTAAACTTTTGAGAGGCTTAAGTACCTTTGAGTACAGACAGTTTGAAAGACAAAATTTTAACACTCAAAACAATTTCCGGCAATTTGTATTTCCCAGATGTTTACGTGGTGAAACTGTTTAAATATTTCAGATGATGTATCTGATAAGGTCAAGTGTTTAGATATATCTTAAGTAGATGTTTTATGGGATTTTAATTACAACAAGGAAAGATTGATAAGACAATCGGAATTTTACGTAACAAATTATTCGTTCACCCAACAGAGTGGATAATTTTATATATCCTTTTTAGAGTTTGGGATGAGAATACTTCTCCTTCACCGGAAAGGGGGTGGGGGTAAATTTGTATCATCAAAAGTCTCTTTTAAAAATATTTATATTGTATTTCATTTTATTTTGATAATTTTCTTGAAATGCAGCTAAAAAACAGTTTCATTTCAGTATTCTTCAGCATTAAAATTTTTGAGGGAATTCAGTATAAAGTCATTATATATATATTTTTTAATATAACATTCGTAAATTTTAAAGATGGTCCAAGTTATCCTATAGGACCCTATTGGAAAGTTCATTTAAAAATCTTCTTGTTTGAAACCCTAAGCCAATTAGAACTAGGCTTTGTAACAATTGTCCTTAGCTGGCCTCTTTCAGAATTGTGTCCGATGACCAGGACTGTCAGTCAAGATGGCCGCCACAGCCGAACTTAGTGTAACATAGGGCCATATGTGAAAATTCATTGAAAAATCTTTTGTCTGAAACCACTTGACCAATTAGATTCAGACTTGGCAGCAATGGTCCTTAAGAGGTCCCCTTCCAGAATTGTATCCGTTGACGCGGACTGTGAACCAAAATGGCCACCACACCCGAACTTAGTTTAACATAGGATGCTATGGGAAATTTTATTTTAAAAATCCTCTTGTCTGAAACTACAGAGCCAATTGGAACCAAACATGGCAGCAATGGTCTTTAGATGGTCCTCTTTTAGAAGTGTGTCTGATGACTCAGACTGTCAACCGAAATGGCTGCCACATCCGAACTTAGTTTAACATAGGATCTTATTGGAAAATTCATTTATAAATGTTCTTGTCTAATACCACTTGGCCGATTGGAACCATGGCAGCAATGGTCCTTAGACGGTCCTCTTTCAGAAATATGTCTAATGACCCATACTGTCAACCAAGATGGCTGCAACATCCGAACTTAGTTTAACATAGGGGTCTATTGGAAAATTTATTTAGATAGCTTCTTGTTTGAAACCACCGAGGCAATTGGAACCAGACTTAGCAGCAATGGTCCTTAAATGGTTATCTTTCAGAAGTGTGTGCGATGACCCTGCCCGTGAACCATAACAGCATTCACTGCTGGACTTGGTTTGATATAGGACTCTAGACTATGGGAAAATTCATTTAAAAATTTTTTTCTTGTCTGAAACTACTTAGCCAGTTGGAACAAAATTTAGCAGCAATGGTCCTTAGATGGTTCTGTTTTGGAAATGTGCCCAATGACCTGGACTGTCAACCAAGATGACTGCCACAGCCGAAATTAGCTTAACATAGAACCCTATAGAAAAACAGCAAATTGACTGCAACATTTAAATTTTTAGTCATGCTCAAGGTGAAAGTTAAATCGAGGTGAGCGATACAAGCTCTTGAGAGCCTCTAGTTTTATATCTTATTCGTCTCAAGGTGAATCCTTTGGCTTTATTTTGGAATGGTTAAGAATTTTGACTTTTCTTTTAATGAGCCAAGGGTTCCTTATGTTGACTGTCTGTTTAGTACTCCTCTAATAAGACGGAATTGATATTAAAGTCAAGGGGTGGATATACCCTTGTGGGTGTTAGTTCGTGTCGAGCCTTCCTAAGTTCATATCATGTTTGCTTGTGCTGTTACTGTTGTCAGTGGTGGATCCAGGTGGGGGCGTAACGCCCCCACTTTAAAATAAAAGGTAGATGTTATATTGCCTGTATTTGAAGAACTAGGCATATTAGAAAATGTCCCTAGAAGTATTCATTAATTAAAATATTTTCAATTTGGGAAGAATTTGGCCCTTTCCTTTGAATTTACTGGTATCTGAATATTCTGGACCCCTTTCCCAACCCCTGACTTATTATTTCGCCTCGCTCCATTCGGCGAACAAGTTTACGCCCTCCCCCCTTCTGGAAACTTGGATCCGCCACTGGTTGCAGTTTGTTAATCTGTTAAAGGGGGAAATAATTTCATGAAAGTCATGTATTACTTTCACTAAAATTTAGGCAGACCATCCTTTATGCTGATAAATTTATATGTGATTGCATTAAAATCTAGCTAGATGAAGAATCATAAATCTAGAAAAAAATGTCAAGGGGACGAACACTATCAAATAAAAAAAAATAACAAATACTTTAAGAAATAATGAGCACCACTGACCCCACGAGCAAAAAGCACAGTAATAATTAATATTAATTATGACTATTATTTTGAAACATGTAAGATAACAGATATGTCAGATAATTTCTCAACATCCACTTGTTAACATCACTGAAATCTTTGTTTTAATTACTACACGATTGTGAATGGATTTATGACGTTTTATGGCTAAAACCTTCATTATGTAATAGAGTCTGTTCTGAAGATCGATTTGTCTGCCGTTTCTTCTGAGAAACACAAATATGCAATTCATGGTTTAATATCTTTTTTTCATTCACTAACTGTTTTCCTAGAAACAATTAAGTATGACAGGATATTCAAAAATACATTTAGGGAAAATTCTCAGCTATGTAACAGATGTATTGGTAAATACTTATCTCATGCATATAAATCGCATCATACCACTCAAAGGATGCGTAGTTAATCACAAAAAAACCTACTGCCAAACAGTATATAAACTACCGTTCAGGTCATCCATTATCATTTTCATCAATTTCATAACGTGCTGTGGTTTAATAAAATGTCTGGAATTCAGAGATACGTTTTACAAATTATTGGATTTATTTATGCAACAGGTGCATTTTTTAAATTATTATGGAAATTTGTGCTTCACCCAGTTAAGTTTTCCGAGAAACTGAGAGTAAACCATGAAACAGATCCCCCCGAAAGTTTAACTGATGAATGTTATGGTATACACGAGTTTATACAACTAAAGGTAAGCATTTTTGACATACTTAAAACTTGAATATTTTATATGTATATTTATACAATTAGTGTATCTTTTTATCAGCAGAATTTGAAGGTTTTGGTAGCAAAACCTCATTAAATGATAAGGTGACAGACGTCCCTTAGATTAGACAAGAGAATTTTAATATCCAATACATATACTATATATTATCAACATGTAAATTTATTTTTTTATTGCCCATTTTTGACATACAAAGAGAACATAAATGTATAGAGAGAACACCAAAAGATGAATAAATAATTACATTCACAAATACAATACAAGTCAACAAAAGTAACGGTACACGAGTTAGGAATTAAATATCTTGGTAATTCCTTAAAAAAGACTTAAGTATTAGGACAACAGTGGTTTGCTACTTCATTTCTTGATCTAATTCGCCTCATTTTGATATTTGGATAAAACTTGAAATGGTGGAAAATGGAAATTGTCCCAAAGAGGGTTATAATAAATTTGCGGAAAATCAAGAAGAAAATCGACACACATTTTGTAAAATGAAAACCTAGTGGCTGAAATCTGTAGAAAAAAAAATCAAATCTTTTGTCACACAGACATTATGATTCACATAACGGGGTAAAAATACTGATTTTTTAATTTTGGGTTGAAAAATGTGATTTTTGAAATCTCAAAAAATGAAATTTTTCATTTCAAACTTTTTGCACAAAATCCATGCTTTTGATGAGAAAACAATCTACTATGAAAATCAGACGTGTGGGTTTATTTTTCTGCTTAGTACAGCTATTTGAAATTATGAATATATGAAAATGCATTACCCTGTATGGTTTCTTTTGTTGACTAGTATATATAAGTAAAGTAAAGTAAAGTAAATTTTATTTTCAATCATGAGCCCGTGAGGGCATAAATCAATACAGTGTATATAAAATATAATTGTTTAAACTCTCATTCATAACCATTCATTCCCTTTTCATCCTGATTTGGTTAATTGGTGAACAATACAAAACATTTAAATTTAATAATCAATACTGCAGAAGGGAAGAGTCAACACCAAGCTAACAATATCAATAGAGAATACGTATACATGCTGTCAAGTGTTTTTTTTAATAGTATATATATATAAATAAATGAATAAATAGATAAATTGCACTAGGACTTATAACCTATGCATTCATTAAATGACAAGGTAGTGTATTAACAGTTATTATATGTATAAAGTAAAGTACATGTACCTGTATATATATGATCACATATGGCATTTATCATTTCTCTATTCTTTCACTTTATGTTTTTTTCGTAAATTGAAGCATGAAATTAAATAGCTACTTAATTTATTTTGTGTTGCCATATCTTCATTGCTGAGCAACCATATTAATTTATTATATATGCTATGCTTAATTTTTCACTGTAACAAATGGTTATTTATAATCATGACATGAAAATTATTACCTGTTATTTTGTCGTGTATGTTAAATATTTCCTCATGGGCATGTAGTGTTATTTATTTTATACTTTTTAAGTGCTTTTTCTTCCATGGTTTTTATCCTATTGTTTAGTATGTTATCAAGAAAATATCGGAACTTCTTTTGTTGTTTTAGATTTTAAATTCAATTTAAAAATAACAATCCAAAGATACTAATATTAGATATAGTAAATTAATACTATGCTATACGACGCATTTCAAGGAGTTACCTCTCATCAGCAGCATTAAAACCGAAACATTTTGAAGACCAAAAGCCAACCTTATTTTAAACAAGAAGTACTCATAACCAAAAATACAGAAATAGGAAGCCAAATTTCAGCTAAGGAGATCTACCATGTGCAATACAAGGAATGAACCCGTAGTATTTCTATTATTTTTGAATTTTGCTAAATACTGGGAATTTCTGTAACAAATCAATCAATAATCATGTCAGACAAGTCTGACGACTGGGTTGGTGAATACCCTCGGGGACCTAGGGTCCACCATGCAAAAGCATCGTCCCAGGAGTTTCAAAATAACAATCCAAAGATACTAATATTAGATATAGTAAATTTATACTATGCTGTATACGACGCATTTCAAGGAGTTACCTCTCATCAGCAGCATTAAAACCGAAACATTTGAAAGACCAAAAACCAACCTTATTTTAAACAAGAAGTACTCATAACCAAAAATATCGAAAACTTCATTACAAACATAAAACCCACCATCCCAATTCAGGGTTTTGTATCCACGTTCGTTCCTACAAACCGCTGACATCACGTACACATTCATATTTTGCGGGTCGGAAGTGAACGATTTTCATTGGTTCTTCTCAAGGTTAAAAGAGAATCCATTTGCGTCATAGGTAGAATTTTCAAGGTCACACACCAGGCAGCGATATGTTCAACCTGCAAAAAATAATGAATGTGTGATGTCAGGTGTTTGTAGGAACGAACGTGGATACAAAACCCTGACTTGGGAGGATGATAAAACTCAGTGGATTATAGCAATACAAATACATCACAAATAAATGGAAAAATAGATGATATGTAAAAGTGTTTTCAGACTCCATTCCTCAGACTGAAATATAAAAGAAACCACGCGGGTGTTGATGGGTTTAAGTTAGTTTTAATCTTTCCTCTGTATCCATGAAGTTAAAAGTGGGATTTTTCTCGAAATAATTTATAAAAGATTTCCTCAGTTCCAAATTTATGTTACAATCGGAGAAAAATGATATTCATCCCACGTTCTTTTGGAATTTTAGCATATCTCCCTCTTTTTATCATTAAATCATTTATAATCATTATGTACAAAATATCAATGACAAATTAAGTCATTTTTCAGACAATAAGTCTGACTCCACACCTAATACTTTTGCATTTTGCTATTTTAATTTTAGCCTAATTATCTTGATTTTGATATCCAAAAAACCTTTGTTAAAAAAATTAACAAAATTGAGGATAAGTGCTCATTCTCTATCAATAGAAAAGGGAGATACAGTAGACCAAAAAACTCCTAGAAATATGCGATTTTGCAATACATGCAATTCATTAGAGGATGAAGACCTACGATTTAAAAGAATTAGATAACCCTAAAAAGGCCTCTTCTATTTTTCACTATATTATGAATTCGTCTAACAAAAATGATACAAAACATACGACGCAGCACATTACCGCGACATTTTAGAATTTGACAACTCTTTACCGCGAGCTTTTCATTTTATTTTATATCTACATTACCGCGACTATTTTCTGTGTACTCAAATTACCGCGACTAGTGCTTTTAAACCTAGTGCTTTTAAACCTTTTAAACCTAGTGCTTTTAAACCTAGTGCTTTTAATGATGTTGACATTAAAATGATACTATATGTTGTCATTTTATAGATAATTCTTCAATTGTATGGTTTTAAGTGTGACATTTAATGTATTATATAATGGGTCTGTTCGGATATTATTTCCAATGTTATATGCCTAATATGTGTTTAATTGATTGATTTATTGATTGCTGTTTTACGCCGTTTGGGCGCCATTTAAGCAACATCACATTGATATATTTAATTAAATTGATATCTGTATATTGTGTGGAATACATCAATTTATTTTGATTTTTCAATAAACTAGATTTAGTCTTTGTTTTAGTCTTACTTTCCATTTGGAAATTAGAAATTTCAACACATCTGTAGTTGACACATTTTGAAATTTAAAAACTTGGAAATGTAACATATGATTATTTTCCTAAATTGTCAAAATGTTCAATGAAAGCTTTGTACGTCACTATGATATTTCGACAAACTACGGGAAACTAGACACTACAAAAACAAAATTAATGCATTAGCAGTGTCCTCCCCCAACAACAAACAACATTGTCAAACCAATCCGGATTTCTGCCCTAGATTTGATATTTATCAATAGACACAAATTGTCCTTTTTTCACTTGCTGAGAAATGAAAAAAAAATGAATATATAAAAATAAATAAAATAAACCTTTTTGAAGAAAATAAAAATCCTTTATATTTCAAATTTCAAGTTACTTTATTGTCCTTAAACATACAGTTTGTGACAACAACAACAACAAAAAAAACAGATTAACACATACACAATATTGAACATTATAAACACAAAGAACAAGCAAAAAGTGACTATAGTCCCTTGACCTCAGTTTTAAAGACTGTTTTAAAAAGGAACCGGTGTTTTTTACTCGCTGGGGGACTCTCGGTTCAAAATAAAGACAAGTTTTTTGTCATCCGTTAAATTTGTGAAATTTGAATCTTCGGCAGAAAAATTTCGAGAAGTTATTTGTCGTAATGCTTCATTTAATTTACAATTTAATATGAAATGTTTTTCATCTTCTATCGTTTCACATGTTTTACACAAACGTTGTTCCCTTGGGATTTTATAATATCTGCCCTTTTCAATTTCTAAATTATGATCACTAATTCTAAACTTCGTGATAAGTTTTCGATATTCAAAATTTTCCGAACATAAATAGTATTCTTTGTTTATAGATCTGTTTAATTGTTTATATAAAAATTTGTTAATTTCATCTAGATTATGAATTTTTGCTTCATATAAAGTATTATAACTTTCAGAAAAAGGGGACTTGACTTCTAAGTTAATTTTTTGAACATTATTGTATTATTAACGTTTTCTAATTTGGTTTTAGTACTCTCTGGGACAATGTCTTCAGCATATGTTTATATGCTTGTCCAAAACTGAACCTCGGCCTAGCCACAGCGTTCCAATATTGCGAGAACTTTCACATTTTCATTTATTCTAAGATCAATAAAATCCATCTCCAACAATCAATGTCAACATCACCAGACTCCGCTACTTCAACTAAAATCCGTTTCATTACGGTTTTATCAGGAGGCAGAAGTTTTAGAGGGGTCTGTAGTAGAAATTGTTGTTTGGACAAGATGAAATATGAGACTTTGGATAAGGATATCGTCTGCTAGTCGAATATGTAAAGAAAAGACTGAGGTAGCTGCAGATATTGGTAGAGCCGGTCGTTGCAGTCGTAGTAGATATATTAAAAAAAAACAAAATAAACAAAGGAACTAATGATTGATGTATCGAATTGTATAATCGTATTACTGGAATTTCCAGAATACCATCACTTAGAATACCAGTGCAGTGACGTCTTTGACCCTTGTCAAAGTTCACATCAGTTTATCTGAGTTTATTTTCTGGGGTTCACTTGACGTATTAGCAGTAAATTCCCAAATACTTGTACCGAAAGGGTTGCAGAAAGAGAGTTCTTAATCCCTAATTGGGAGTGTTTCTGCATAATAAAGATTGAGAATAAAAAGCAGACAGAGCGAGGGAAAATCTTATTTTGGGCTTATTTCATTTCAGAATACAATCATTCATTGTGTTTCCAAAGGTGATACAGACAAACCATTGATGGTATTTATCCATGGTTTTCCAGACTTTTGGTACGCTTGGAGACATCAAATTAGAGAGTTTAGTAAGCGCTATAGGTATTGCATTTTATACTTTTAAGCTATAGTATTGTAAATAAGAAATGTAAGATACAGTTTTATTTGTTCCAAAAACACTAAACGGAGGAAGCAGTTATTTCTTAATCGTGTCCTAAATTCCTCTGACACCGACGACTTTTTGTCGTAAATGGTCCGAGATTCTTTTAACATAAAACAGTCTAAAAATGTATAAGAACGTCAGTGAAATTTAGAACTACTCTCTATCTACATTTACTTGAAAATTTTCATAGAGTTCATTCTTCTAGAAATCACCATAGATAAAAATTATAGACTTCAATGAGACATCTCAGACTGAACCGCTCTTGACTAATACAAAGAGACTCGATTTCCATAAACTTAAACACAATAAATACCGTGTTGAATAATTGTTAAGAAATATTCAAAATAACAACACCTAAATAGTGGAAACTCCAAATTTTTCGCAGTCTTAAAAAAATAACACTATTTTAAGGTAATTACTTGAAACATTATTTGAAAATATTTACTCTCATTATAGAACGGTTGCCGTTGACTTAAGAGGCTATGGTAACTCAGAAAAACCTTCTGATGTAACGGCTTACCTCACCACTGAACTGCGACAGGATATTTTTGAGCTGGTTAAAACTTTAAGTAAGTAACAGTTTACTATCAGAAAGTGCTTGATTAATTCAAAATTTACTTTTCAATATCGTAAATCCGGATAAAAGAGTGTTATGTGCTCCCTATAGGAGCCTTCTTTAAAAACTTTTATTACCACTTGACCAGTGAATGAGATACAAGGTGAAAAGACCATTTTAAGAGTCCCCAGTGTAATCTTAAATTCCATTTTCTTCTTTTGGGATGCTAAAATATATGCAAGAATGTTTATTCTTTATTTTCAGATTACAAAAGCTGCATTTTGGTGGCACACGATGTTGGTGCAACTGTGGCATATCACGTGGCCACTAAATTTCCGGAAATAGTTGATAAATTAATCATCCTGAACAGTCCTCATCCAGCAGTGTTTTTGGATGCCATTAGATCAAGCAAATCGCAAAAATCAAAGTCTTGGTAAGACCATATGCAGCAAATATTTATGTGTTTGAAAAAATTCCTTAGCCCCCCCCCCCCACCTCCCCTGCCTAGATAGTATGGTAGTTGGTATTAAAATAGAAAATCGTTCAAAATATTTAAGACACTAGTAGTAATGCTTTTAACAAACTTTGTGGTCTGAGATAACTCTTTGATGATCTCATTAAAAACTCTGCGAGTCGTAGTCATTGACAAATGAAAACAAATGTTATATGTACTAATTCAAACGGTTATTCTTAAAAAAATTATTAAATATCTCCTATGAAATTACTTGGCCGATTTGGACCGAAATTTGATGGTGTGGACTTTAAAAATTTTGTCTTTTTCATTGATTTCATCAGAATTAGCCCTCTTTGACAGCATGTTGCCGCTCTGAAACAATTGCAAGATAATTAGAATGGGAGGCATATCGGTTGAGTTAGGGAAGATTTTCTTTTTTAACTTTGTCGGTTAGAACGCTGCTTTAGATCTATAAAGATGTGAATTCCATTGATGTCCCTTCGATATTTTAATATTTCACAACACTGCTACTAGTAACGTGTGAACATATCGAATGTCAGGGATAAACAATAGTGGAATTAAAAAAATATCTCGCCTCCGGGACTAAAGCCTGTTATGGAGGTCTATGGTTTGGTTTAGCGTTTTATCGTGGTAGCCATTTTTTTGCTGAAAGAAGTCGAAGAGAACGACTGACACAAGGGCTGGATTAAAACTCAATCATCACAATGAAGTACCGTGACACTAAGCCACCCGACCTCGATTGAAATCTATGAGATCTTAAAAGAATTTAAAAAAGTCTGTGCGACTGATATCAGAAGGTCAGTATGCCTGACAGAGAAATACTTTATACGTGGCATGAAGTAAGGATGAAGGCCAGTATTGTGAAATAACGTATGGTTAAGAAATCGAATGGATTGTTCACTTCCGGTTGTTTCAAATATGCAAACACAATTGTATATGATAAACCTCTGACAGTGGTGTAATATATGCAGTGGCACAAAAATTTGTGCCCCCTCCCCCCAAAAAATAATCAAACCTGGGCGTGATATTTGTCTGAAGTAAACCTCTAGCTTGTTCACAGTTAATAACGTGACTAACGTGCCTGTTTTAATTTGCAATTTTAACTAAACTAAATTCAAATTTAGACTATTAAAGGACAGGCAGAACGTAAGCTCATTGCAACCGATATCTGGTCGTTTATGTGGCAATTGTAGGTGTTCTTTTAAACAAATTGTATTTGTATGAAAAAGTCAAACTTTCCACTGAAAAGGAACAATATTTATCTTTATAAGAACTTTTTACACAAATCCGCATCAGTGACCATGATCTTGAAATTGGCAGAGGTCGATGTAAAAAATAATGCAAATGTGCAAAATTATTGAGGACGAGAACCATTTCCTATCAAATTGTAAAACACCAGTAAATCAAAATTAGCGGAAGGACATTATTGCTTATTTAATGGTCTTTCAGATTATTTTTGATTTTAAAAATTTGGATACAGGTGAAAAACATTCCTATCTTCAACCAGATATGTAAGAATTATTGGCTTCTTTTTAAAACGATCATTTGAGCTAAGGCAAGAAGTCTCTTAATCTAAACATGTACTCGTTCATCATTTCGTTCGTTTATGTGTTTGTCTGTTTTGTTGTGAATGTGTCCTAAACATTGTGCATATGTTTCATGACAGTAAAGTTATTTATTTAAAAAAACACAATTTCTGGGATTACTATCTCCGCCGAATATACTTACCCTTACTGTAATGTTTAAAAAGAAATCTGTAGAGATGCGCGAATGAGGTCCACATTTGTCAAATACATCTTACCATGAATAACTTTAAACTTTATCTTCTGCTAGATATTGTTTTGTATATTAGATTGCATTGCCTAACCAAGCAATAAAGGGACCTTGAGTTCATAAAGTGTTTATTAAAGGACCAAATGAATCATGATTGAGTTCAAATGGAACTTGGACGGTTTCTCATCGAATATGACTGTTTGCGTAAAACTGCTGCTAACAATATATAACTCGTACAAGTGTACTTAATATAACGTTTCCGGGGCCTCGGTGGCCGAATGGTCTAGGTAGTTCGTCATGACTACTACTGATCACTAGCCTGTCAACACTGCGGTTGTGAGTTCGAATCTCACCTGTGGTGGGGTGTGTTCGACTCCGATCTTAATTGACAAGGATTGCCAATTTTCCTACCGAAGGTCGGTGGTTGTCTCCGAGTACTCCGGCTTCCTCCACCAATAAAACTGGCCGCCGCGAAATGGCCAAAGTGTGCTGAAAACGGCGTAACAAAACTTTGATTGTCCATAGGTCAAGGGTAGTAATTTTATGTCAAACAAGACACATCAAAGAAACCATTGGATTTTTTGGATCCGGACAAGGAAGTATAAAGTGAAAATGGCTTCAAAATTAGGCGAAGGAAAAGCACAATCCGTAATATTATAAAATAAAACGCATGACTGGAATCAATTAGTTTGTAAATTTTGAAATGTTGAAATAAATAGGTAAACCTCAAATTTCTACCTTTTTCTAAGGCTCGTGCAAATAGACATTATATTTTCAGACAATGTACATATACTGTATATAACATGTATATTTAATTTCAGGTACATGTTCCTATTCCAGATCTCGTATATTCCGGAGATTCTCCTTAAAGCCTTTGACTATGAATTACTACGCGAATTGTGTGAAGGGGAGCTGGGCAGCGCAAGGACAAAAGACGAGATTGATACATACAAATTTATGTATTCAAAAATCGGTATGTTTTCAAGAAAATTAATTTTTAGATACAATTATAACATTGGTTCCCATGATCCGCTGTACAACTGGTAACGCCGGAAAGACGACACGCTCATTTGTTGATTTCTCGATTTTAACAGGGCTTGAGTGGATCCATAACGGATCCTTAGGGTTATAAGTCCCCTACTGTCAACGCCGAATGGGACTATAGGTTTACACTCCGTCCATCAGTCCGTCAGTCAGTCACACTTGAGTTTTTCAGACTTTTTTTCAGAAACCGTTTAACTGATCTTATTTTTGGTATGTTAGCTTATTATCATGAGTACAGATCAAGTTTGAATTTTACGCTAATCGGATAATTATTGTGAGAGTTAAACCCCTTGGAAATAGGAATTATTGTCAAAAAAGGACAAATATACCTAAAGAGCAAATAAAAAAAACCGTAATCCATTGGACAGACAAACTCGGGAAGACAAATGAACAACCACAGCCACAACAAAAAAACAGAAAACTAAAAAACAATGAACAACACGATCTCCTATAAAAACCGGGAGTGAACCCAGGTGCTCCGGAATGGTAAGCAGTTCCTGCTCCGTATACGGCACCCGTCGTGAAGTTCAATAAAGTTAATCCGATGGAAGTCACAAATCGGTGGAGGCACATGAAATGTTACGACAGTGGGAACAGGTCCAACATCATCTTAGATACTGGAACACTGTAACGGTCAATCAATTCGTGATGACGACCGTAAAACTTCCCAAGTGATGACATCAACTTATCCCCGATAAAACCCTGGTTAAGAAGCTTTTGTGACAGCAATAATCCTCTTTGTCGAAAGTCAGGATAGGGGACATTGTATTGCAAAGTTATACTTTCCGGATGTTTGTTAAACAAAGGGCATATTTAATTTAGTAGAAAATCGACATCTCGGAAAAAACACTATATGGATGTTTGAAAAAAGAGTCTTTCCTGTAAGCATCTTAGATGCATGGGAAGAGTCCTTTCCTATAGATCAGAATGCAGCATAGATTATTCCTGTGAAAAGCAGCTTTCATTAATAAAAATTGTGCCGTCTTTCCGGTGTTACCATTGCACACGGTGATGAAGTCTGCGGCGTCCATCTTCTTTTGCAGGTCATTGACACAACTGTTAAATGACCAATTGATAATTTTTAAAAAAAAGTTTACCGTAATGGTGTCACAGTTGATTCATGAGTACGTTCATCTTTAGTGGTCATCATATTCAGTAGGCAGAGCATTCGTGTAATTATAAAAATGTGAATTTTGAAAGAAATCTACAGTGAAGTAGTTATTAAGCATTGTAAATCATATTGCTGTCGGGTTTTCACTTTTGAAAGGAGCCTTATTTTTTTAAAATGAGAATTGTCGTTTTCATAACATCCGTTTCGAAATTGCTTTATTACCAAATAAAGACCACTTAATTCTTACACATCCATATTTTATGCATTATGCAAAGCCCTACAGACTCGTCCTACTCGACAAAGTCAGTATCAGAAAAAGATTTCCATTATTCTATATATAACCACTAATCCTTGCCAATATACTAACATATTTATGTGAAGATTTTGTAGACTTTTAAATTCGCTATCTCATCTCAGATGTGAACCCAATAATTATATTTTTTTAGGTTTTACGGGACAGTTGAATTTCTACAGGGCTGGATTCAGTTACCGAAAAGAAACGGTGTCGACAGAAATTACGGTCCCTTCATTATTGATCTGGGGAACTTGTGACACGTGCTTAGACAAGGACCTAGCAAATTTGAACAAAAAATATTTGACCAATATGAAAGTCAAACTCGTATCTGATGCTGGACACTGGCCACATATAGATAAAGCATCTGAAGTGAATTTTTTTATTCAAGATTTCCTTGATGGAAAAGATTAATGTGAATAGCTGTACTAGACATTATTGTAGTTTTACGTATGTTTTTTGTCAAATTCCGGGCAGTAGTTCACCTACGCTGCATTATAAAAGAGGCTACCGAATATTACTCGCTGTGTGGAGTTTGGGTTGTTGTAAGAATCGTGCAATTTTAAAGATATATGATTCACCGGAAAAAAACTACATACATGTATTATATTTTTTTTATTCACTTGTGTGATTGGTCTAAACATGAAATGGATAGAAACTCATTATAAACTGCCTGGTTTTAGGAGATAATTCACCTCTAATAGTAATGTCTATGTTACTGTTGCATATTAATATTTTTCATTTTTCTGTTAGTGAGTATTTCCCATTTTTGCATTTAAAAAATTGTATCTCCTTAAAGCATAATGATATGAAGAGTTACATGTGAATTTTTGTTCAATGTTGAATTCTAAACAAAAATGTCAAAAAATTAAAAATATGTGTTCACCTTTTGCACAATTTTAATATGGAATGGTTCTTAAACAATTAATTATCGGATTATGGTTGTAATAATTATCAGATACAGTTGTAAAACAATGAGGCATCTACATGACAAAGAGATTGAAGTATTAACAGTTGAATTTGTTTTTTTGTTTCCGGCCATTTTATACTGTTTTCGCCCTTCGTAAAACCTCCATTAAAACCATTTTTGTGAGCGAAAACGGTATCCAATTCGATAAATTCTTCTTCCTTAGTTCCGCTTTTTATATCCGAGATAGTCCATCTCAGCTAGGATTGCAAGAGGCTGTCTTGCATGAATAGATTATTTTGGACTACTGCACTAGAAAAAATAGCCCTCGTTGCGCCTCCGCGCCATCCTAGGGATTGCGTGTGGGGTTGATGGACAAGTAATTTATTATCCCTCATCTTTTAAGGAATTCCAATTTGATAATTTGATGGGTGCCGGTAACCGAGCAGGGCATTATTACCCTTCCGGAACACCCGATATCAATCCTGGTTTTATGGGACCACATTATTTGTATTTTTTTTTTGTCTTGTTTTATGTTTATTAGAAAATGTGTTCCAGCTTGTAACGGGACAGGACATACTTACCCTTGCTGAGAACCTGATGTCACTCCCGTTATTTTTGTGAGATTTTACACTTACGTGCTTTAGTTTCTTTGCTGTCTTGTTCTGATTCTTCTTGGTGTAGCTATGTGATTGGTGTCTTTCTTATACGTTTTTGCTGTGTTAATCTTAGTGTTCTCATGATTTAGCCTTGTCTTTTGATTATGGTCTTGTAGAATTTGCTCACTGTCTTGTTGCTTCGTTCTTCTTTTTCCGATATTTGTCTCAGATCATCATTGAACGATATTAATCATTCCATCATCTTTATATTTCAAGTGGGATTTATTCTTTGTTTTCTGGTTTCCGACCAATCTATCTCGACCTCATACTGGAGTTCTTTATCTTTCCGGTGATTCAGCTTCCTAAGTCAAGGGTTAACAATCTGCTTACGCTCCCCACAAACCCTTGACTCGTTTCATTGATATTCTTTGGGCCGGAAACGACGTAATCTGACTGGCTTCCCCTTTCCGGGAGACGATCCAATGTAAAAACGGCCGGCGATCTTTAAATATTTGTTATGAAATATGCCATTGTTCGCCACTATCGTAGAGGATTTACGTTTTTTCATGTAAGGAACTAGTGACGGAAGTTGTTGGAAACGTAAAAACAGGTGATTGGTGCTTTTCTGCTAAGGTGATTGAACAATATCAATACCCTGGGCATTACATAGTATTGAAATCTATACTCGTTTACAAATGGATCTCGTATTGACCCGCTAAATACAAGAGTGTGTGGGGAGAGCAAGCGGATCTTAAACCCACGACTTCGGACAGTTAACTTGACATTAATATTTTTTTTATTACAGGAGTTTCATCGTATTTTAATTAAAATTTCTAATGTTGATTTAGTAAGCCAAGATTAAGTTTTACGGTGATAATTTGCACAGAGATCTCAACATCCCGAATGGAATTTTTGTCGAAAAAATTTTAAGTTGCTAATTTGTACGAAAGCTTATTTGGGTCAAAACTTATGGTAAAGAAAAACTTATAACTCATGGCAAGAAAAAATTATAACTATTGGACTCGCTTCTTCAACTCTTATTAACTCGTGACAACGATTTATTAACTCGATAATTAATAAGTCCTCTGGTCCCAACAGGACGTGAACTGACACTAGTAATAAAACTATCGTTTTCTGTATTCGTATGTCAACATAACGAATGAAAAATGTCATTTAAGAAGCTGCATAACATATTACGACGTTACGTCTACAAAATTGTTTCTTAAGGATGATCGCTGGTCTAATAGGAAATAAATAGGATTTGAAATAGGTGTTTTAGTTTGAGAGAACATATGAATAGTAAACAAATAAGCAAGAAAAAAAATATAGGTTCATGTGCTCATTTTAGAGCTATAAAACCTGGAAAATTTGCAGGGAATGGGTTTTCTCTGGATTTTTCATTGTCTTTGCATCGACAACTTCAGTCTCTCAAAGATGTATGAAAAAATAAAAAGGATTTCATAAAATTTTGTCAAATACCATTTTAAGGTATACATGATTGAATTATAAAAGAAAAAGTGGGGGTTCATGGGCAAAAATTTCATATTTAAGAAATTGATAAAACCCTAGGATTCCGAAAATCTGACAAAAAGACCAAAACATGACCAGCGAGCATCCTAAATTTAGCTGCATTCAAACGCAGGTCGATTCTAATTCCCATTCGATTTGATTCAGTTTGTTATGTATTAGAAACTCTCTTACGTGCAAAATTGTGAAAACGTATTTAATGATACGTACATGGATTCGATTTATTGCGTTCAGACGTACATAACTTTCAATACCATTAAATTTAATCCGCAAT
The DNA here is from genome assembly GCA_028015205.1 of Mytilisepta virgata. Taxonomy (NCBI): domain Eukaryota; kingdom Metazoa; phylum Mollusca; class Bivalvia; order Mytilida; family Mytilidae; genus Mytilisepta; species Mytilisepta virgata. The sequence continues at coordinate 65,731,600 of CM051517.1, read as the reverse complement.
GAATACCACTTAATAATTGTTTTGTTTTGCATTGTTTTATACTATCTCTACGTAATGCACATCGGATAAGCGCATTATTTAATACGTATTCGATGCATTTCGGTAAATGATAGACGAGTAAACGCACAACCGTTTTCGATAGAATTCAAATACGTATTAGATTCGTTTAAAATATATGTCTGAACGAAGCAGTAAAAAAAAAGTTCAGTCAGTATTTATCAGGGGCGGGTCCAGGTAAGGGGGTAATGGGCGTAAGCCCCCCCCCCCCCCCCTTTAAAAAAAAAAAAACTATCGTAATCTGCTTATATTGTATTGAATATGGCAATTTATCATATTCATTAATTAAACACATACTCTGATTTCTTTTTAAACTGATTCCCCCATCCGATGGGTGATCCGTAAAATTTCGTTTCTCCGCCGTATTCGACTCTGCGATAAGTACCAGGAGCTTCTGAGCTTCCCCATGGACCCTCTACCAGGGCAACCGTAGTTACACCTCCCGTTCATAAAATCCTGGCCTAGGACTATTGAAATGTTAAGTAACGCCTTATACCCTAGAATTTGGAATTTCTCCTTATTGGTCTACTGCTGTTAAGATCCATCCAAATTTTGGTTATACGCCTCCCCTTTCAAATATCCTGGAAACGCCCCTCATTTTCCTTTCTCCTTTACTTTAAACAGAGCAATGCACAATACAACATCAATGTACAAGCATGCATTATAAACATTCCATATTTCTATTTGCACCAACAATTCAGTTTCTTCATTTTGCAGTTATGAACTGGGTGCACAGATTTATGGCAATGGTGGCCATTTTTGTGCTTGCATCAAACACAATAACAAATAGTATCTTTATGATTGTCTTAAAGAATACCACAGTGCTGGACAGGGACTGAGACTGCAAGGTGGAACAGCCAAAATTCCGAACAGATACAACCTTGACTATGTTATTTATTTAAGAATAAAAACATGAATTTAAAAATTGTGTATTTTCAAATATTATAAATATAATTGTGAAAATAAATAATCAGTCCCTTGTTTTACTGAAAATGAAAAATCATGCTTCAACGGTGCAGAAAATAAATAATCTGTCTTTATTTTCCACAAAAATATTAACCCATCCAAAACAAATCCTCCTGCCCCACCCCCCCCCCCCCCCCCCATCAGAATATCAAATGGTCGCCCCCTAATGATTCTTGCAGAAGCTTATATCATTACTCCAAGAGACTGAAGCCATGTTCATATTTGCTATATGTATATAAATACGGTAGTGTCAAAATTATAATGCTATGAATAATAATTTTGTTAGAGCACTAAATGACCGTTTTGTAAATTTTCTAAGTCACTAAGTGTCATAACTCTTATAAAAGATTTTAAACAAATGATCTTTGAACTCGCTTGAGATACATATGAGATAAATCTTGTGTATAAATATTATTAAAATCATATGTGAAACAAATTTGCTAGAGTGCTAACATGGATTCCGGCATTACTATGTCCTCCGCACTCGTTGTGGCTGGGGCAAATAGAATGACAGACAAACAGCAACACTTAGTAGCATTGAAGAAGGATCTTAAAGGATCTTCAAGGATGTTCCGAAATTCCGAAAATTTGGTATAGTTTTATTTCTTGATTTGCAACGTTTTAGACGTACCCGTAATCATCAAAATGTATTCTCGATGAACAATCTGGTAATATGAATGCCTGCATGTATATTATGTACTGCAAAAGTGCATTGTTCTGTCAAGTTCATTTGTTTTTCGTAAACAAATTATAACAGGTGCGTTTATCTATCATAACTACAAGTATAATGGGCTTTTAGGATGAGAACAACAACACGTCGATAACAATGATGCGTGTTTGTTCGTGTAATAATATGTTATTAAAACATTTGAAATAAGACGGAAAAGTACACCACTCCATTATGACTGAAGTTGTTCAAAAATAAATTTTATTACATTAGTATGAAAAAAAACCTACGCACTGCCAAATAGCTATTATTTTAAGCTCACCTGTCCAAAAGCCATGTGAGATTTTGTCATCACTTGGCGTTCGACGTCCGCCCGTCTGTTATCTTTCACATTTTAATCTTCTCCTCTGAAACCACTGGGGCAAATGGAATTAAACTTCGCAGGAAGCATCTATGTAAGGTCCTTTATAAACTTTTCTTATTTCGTCTCGATCGGACAATAAACATGGCCGCGATGGGCAATTGTTGTTTCTGATTGACTGAGTTTTCAAAAATCTTCTCCTCTGAAACTGCTTGGCCAAATGGAACAAAACTTGACAGGAAGCATATTATGGGGGGGGGGGTCCTTTATAAAAATTCCTCATTTCGTTTCGATGGGACTACAAATATGGCCGCAATGAGCAGTTCTTGTTTCTGATTGGCTGATTTAAAAAAAAAATCTTCTCTAAAATCACTTGGCCAAATGGTACGAAACTTGACAGGAATCGTCTATGGGAGGTTCTTAACAAAGTTTCGTCCCGATCACTCATCAAACATGGCCGTCATTGGCAATTCTTGTTTTTCATTGGTTGATTAAAAAAAACATCTTTTTCTATGTAACTGCTTGGCCAAAACTGTCAGCCAAACTTGACAGGAATCATCTTTGGACATTCTTTTATGAAATTAATTTTTGTCATCCTGATTGGACGACATGCATGGTTGCCATGGGGAATTCTTGTTTCTGGTTGGCTGATTTAAAGAAATCTTCTTCTCTGAAACCGCTTGGCCAAATGGAACGAAACTTGACAGGAAGCATCCTTGGGAGGTTTTTTACAAAGTTTCCTCATTTTGTCCAAATCAGGCGACAAAAAAAAATGGCCAATTCTTTTATATGATTGGTTGATTTAAAAAAACATTCTCTGAAACTGCTTGGCTAAATAGAGCCAAACTTGACAGTAAGTGTCTATGGCATATAACAAAAATCTGCTGAACTGCAGCATTGCTTAAAACCAAACATGGCCTGAATGTTTCTCATAAGGTGCCGACCAAGTGTTGATAATTTGGTACCAATCCCTCATTTAAGATAGCCACCAGCAGAGGACTTAGGTTATCATAAGACCCTATGGGAAATACATGCAAAAATCTTCTGGAGAACCGCCAAATTTTATAATATGCTGACCTGTAACAAGTTTAAGTAGAAGGACCTAGATGAAGAAAAAATTGGTTCTTACAAGGCTTACCACACTTCATAATGATAGGGAGAAGTGACTTCTCTCCGAAGTACATCAATAAAAACGACTTTCATGCCAGGTGAGCGATACAGGCTCAGCCCTCTGAGCCTCTAGTTTCAGGTACGAATGTATTAAGTTTTTGGGATTTGTGTTCGTATAAAAATGATGTAAGGGAGTAACCATTTGATTTTTATGGAGGGGGCTAGGATCAAATGTTTGATCCTGCTTATTTTTTTCGTCGACACTTTGATCCTGGATTTGTTTTTTCGGCCGCTTTTGCGGCCTAAATTTTCATTCATTTAAACCAAAAAATAGTAAACACACTAAATTTAAACAAGTAGATGAAACGGGAAATGCCTCTGGTTCCCTAATAAACACACTCTTATATTAATTGAGTTGACAAAATTGGAAATGCATCTTGTTCCCTAGTAAACACACTAAATTTAAACAAGTAGACGAAATGGGAAATTGTTCATATTCCACAGTAGACGAAACGGGAATAGACCAAGTGGCAATAATCAAAGTGCTTTAAGCACTGAGGAAAGTGGTCGTTTGAAATCTTACTAAATTTATCTGACATAATGAAATACAGTTGTCAAAAAGATCATGTCGTGTTCTCGGGAATCCGAAAACTTTTTTTTTTGCATGAAAGCATTTAAAGGTTGCATTCAAACTTAACTGTGGAATTTATCTTGTATCTGGTCCCATTTTCCCCTCTTTCTATCCAAGATCTATAGTTATGTTTTTTTCTACATATAACTAATTGAAGCAAATGATTACATTCTAAACAACGAACAAATTTCAAAAACATAATAAAGTTCAAAATTTCATCACCACACCCAGTGGCAACGCAGACAGACGAGTCAAATATCAGAATTTAAAATTATTGTGTTTAATTTCACATTGATTACCTTCTTAACTAAATACTAACCTAATAGCTGAAAATATCTTTGATTTTACACTGGTCGCGGTAGATTCTTTATTTTTGCGTGAAAAAACGCAAAGACCTGAAAATTTTGCGTGAAACTGTATAATGTTTGCGTGAAGTATGCTTTTTATTGGATTAATGAATAGCATCTTTATGGGGTATTCTCTATGGTTTCTGTCAATGTTTTAGAAGACAGTCACAAGATATTGTCAAATCAGTTTCAATTGACAGTTATAATCAGCTGATGCAATGAACATTCCAGTGATAAGTAAGACTTATCGGTAACGTGTATTGTTTATATCATAATTAGGTGAAGGGCATGAACAGCCAAGCGAATTCTAATTGGTTAGATTACGTTTATTATAGAAGGGAATCTTTAGAAAGGATTTAAATAGAAAAGGATGAAGCTTTGTGTCTTTCGCATACAGTATAAAACATCAAAACTCCATTGTCAGAAATTTCAGTTCTCAGCCAAAGAAATTCTTTCTCAAATTTCAACGAATTCTTGATTTTTTTAGGTTTTTTAGATGGTGATTCTGTTACATCATTTTGAGACTCTCCCTCCGTATTTTCATCCACTTCTTCGTTATTTTTAGATTCAGTATTCCCATTCTTTATAAAAATCGAACTTTGATGCCACGATGCCAAATTAAAGACTGGAAGAGCCAATCAGAAGACTTTTTCGGGTTGCCAAAAACTTTTCACGGAGAAGAATTTAATAGTGATGTTAGACAAAGAAAATCTTTGCGTGCCGATCGCACTGAGATGATTTTTTCACTTTCTGTGTTACTCCGCAAAGTACACCAAATAAAGCCATTATAATCGGCAATGAAGATTCAAATGTTTAATAAGCAATTTTCATTATATTACAAAATGAAAAAATTAAGTAACACAGTAGCCTTCTCGTTTGCATGGTCGATTTACTGCTACCACCCTCCGATCCCAAATGTTACATAACAGTTATGAAGAATCCAACAGAATGGGCAGTAGCAATGAAAGATGGTCGTAAACTCCCACTTTCAAAAACCGATAACAGGCTGGAGGATGAAGTATTGTTTAACGTCCATCGGCAATTATTAAATGTATATCAGGACGAGAATATGTTGATATAATATGAATATGAACTCGGATTTGTACTAGATCGATACGCTGAGCCCCACCCGGACACATTATACTGACCGCGAGCCGGTCAGTCCTTCGTTTTACTTATAGATGTTGCGTGCTCGGCGGAGAAGCAGCAAATACCAATTTTAATTTCTTTCTTTTGACCCGGCCGGGGATCGAACCCGCGATCTTCCGCAGTGGATGCGAGCATCCTTCCACGACACCGCCGAAGCGGTTCAATGACAGCAGGCAATGGACGACAGACACAAATTGACGGCAATAACTCATAGGCCTATGGGCTAGGTGAGCTAAAACCCCGTTTTAGACAGTTCCCAGAAAAAAGTGGCCAACCCCCCCAAAAATCAATTCATGTATTTCAAATAGGACACAATTGTGTCAAAAAGTAACAAGGATATATAGTCAATATGACGAAAGTTGAAAAAGTAAAGTTTCAGTAAAATTTTCAACTATTTTGTTTGCTGATTTTTTACGATTAGTAATTTAACCAAGATGGATAGAGTTCCAACAACCCTACGCCATCAGCATAATTTTGAAATAAGACCACCCAAGGACCATTCCAACAAAATGTGGTCCCGATTGCCCAGTGATTTTTAAGGTGAAGTTTTTTACAGTGATAATAGGCAATGGGCTAAAGTACTCAGTTGATATTATTCTACAGGGCCATATATAACGTATAGACCTCACTAAAAGTCAATAAAATATTATATGCTGCCAAACGTTTGATGTCAGATAATAAACAATAACTATAGTCATACTTTTATTAAAATGCAGAACGAAGACAAAAATCTATACCTTAATATGTATGTATATGAATAACATTATAAGTCAATTAAAATGAGGTATATACATTAAAAGACTTATATGAGAGAATATAACAAGAGGCTCTCAAGAGCCCGAATCGCTCACCTGTTATATTTTGTATAGATCTTGCATCAATAATTATTTTTGCTATTTAATGTATACCGTCGCAATTTTCTCCTTAATATTGACCTGTACAGCTAAAATATAGAATCCTGAACCCAAAAAGATATGGTTGCTAGGGACTTTTTCATCGGACTTTTTCAATGGCATTGACTCTTTCTTGACCTTCGATTTTGACTTGAACAGGTAAATTGTAGGGTCCTGAACCCAAATATATGGTTGCTAGGGACTTTTTCATCCGTTGCTAGGAACTTTTTCATCGGTTGCTATGGACCTTTTCAATGACTTTGACCCTCCATTTTACTTGTACAGCTACCATTTAATTTATTTCCAGTTATGCTCTAAACATTTGACAATATGTCAGACCATTATTTTCTGTTTACATGCAAGTAATCTTTCAAGGGCAAAAACTCCTATAAGGGTTCAATTGACGATTTTGTTAGATCTTACTTTGCTGAACATTTTTGCTGTTTACAGTTTGTCTTTATCTATAATAATATTCAAGTTACAAATGAAATAACCTAAAACTGTGAAATTTCTTTAAAATTAACAATTCAGGGGCAATAACCCAAAAATGGGTTGGCTGATTCGTCTGAAAATTTCATGGCAGGTAGATCTTGACCTCATAAACATTTATACTACTTGTCAGTTTTGCTCTATCTGCTTTTAGTTTTTGAGATATGAGCCAAAAAGTGCATTTTCACCTATGTTCTATTTTTAGCCATGGCAGCAATGTTTCTCAATGAACAAGAAAATAAAACATAACAAGTTTGGCTGAATTGATTCTGTGGTTTCAGAGAAGAATATTTTTAAAAGTTCACAAAGATGACGGAAAAAATGTGAAAAATTGTCTTTAAAGGGCAAAAACCCCTATAAGGGATCAATTGACGATTTTGGTCATATTCACTTATTTGTAGATCTTACTTTGCTGAACATTTTTGCTGTTCACAGTTTGTCTTTATCTATAATAATATTCAAGATACCAACCTAAAACTGCAAAATTTCCTTAAAATGAACAATCCAGGGGCAATAACCCAACAAATGGTTGACTGATTCATCTGAAAACTTCATAACAGGTAGATCTTCACCTGTTGACCATTTTTACCCTGTCAGTTTTGCTCTAAATGCTTTATTTTTTGAGATATAAGCCAAAAACAGAAGTTTACCCCCTAAGTTCTATTTTTAGCCATAGCGGCCATGTTTCTTGACGGACAAGAAAATAAAACATAAACTTTATTCTAGATACCCTAAGGATCATTCAGACTAAGTATGGTTGTAATTGGTTTGGTGGTTTCAGAGGAGAAGATCTTTGAAAAAGTTTATGACGGACGACGGACACCAAGTGATGGCAAAAGCTCACGTCCTTTTAGGACAGGTGAGCTAAAAATATAAAACATAAAGCACCTTTCTCCTTAACATGTTAAGTAAAATATCATAGCCGATTAATATTGAATATATAAAACATTAAATATTGTTATCAATATGACTAGAATGATTATAAAAACGATTATAAACAATTGCATAAATGTACATAGTCGACATATATAAATATATCTTATCCTCAAACAATTTATCAGGGCCTCGATGGCCAAGTGGTCTAGGTAGTTCGTCATGACTACTAATGATCAAAAGCCTGTCAACGCTGGGGTTGTGAGTTCGAATCTCAGCTATGGGAGGGTGTGTTTGAGTATCTTAATTGACAAGGATTGCTAATTTTCCTACTGAAGGTCGGTGGTTCTCTCCAGGTACTCTGGCTTCCTCCACCAATAAAAACTGGCCGCCGCTAAATAGCCAAATGTGCTGAAAACGGTGTTTAACCCCAACTAAACAAACAAGCAAACAAACAATTTATCCTATAGTCTGTTACTCTTTACTACTAATGTTTGACAGATGTTATCTTCCAATCTTGATTAATATTGTAAATCTGTACATGTATTGGATATAACATTTTATTAAACTTCAGTATTTTTTTCCTATAGTAAATCAAGTGTAACATTTCAACTGATTCATCCAAAACTCCTTGTTTGTTCTATTTCACCGGTCATCAGGTTTATGTACTGTTCACGGGAGAACAGTACTGTATTGATATTTAGCATTTTTTTTCCCTTAATCTCATTGGCTAATTTAATGTCATCAGGTTTATGTACTGTTCACCGGTGGAACAGTACTGTATTTATATTTCGAAAATTCGAACAGTACTGTATTCATTATTCAAATTTTCAAACTCTAACTGCACAATAAAATTTCTGTTGAATGGGTTTTAATGAAACTTATTTGTTTGGTTTTTGTTTATTCAGTATAATAAAACATTTGTTGACTGGTCATTTGGGGAATAGTAAATTTATTACCCCTCGATACAAACTATTACCCTCGGCGTTACCTCGGGAAGTAGTTTGTACCTCAGGGTAATAAAGTGACTGCTTCCCTCATGACCAGTCATCAAATGTATACTGTTGTCCAATCTAAGGGACGTCAGTTTGAGACCAAAAACAATGAATAGTACAACCGGTACAAAATTGCATGGCTTATGAGAACAGGTCATAACAATCATTAACTAGAAATATAAAAAAAAGAATAATCATACATTGTATATGGAAACGAAAACATTTGTAAAATTTAAACACCAATACAGCATAACCTAGAATAATAGTGAACTTCATTGTAAATTATACCCATGAGGGTTAAACAATATAACATAGAATGAACAATAACAAACAAATACATACATACAGTTAAGATATAGTATTGAAAAAGTAACTAATTAACTAACTTTGGCCGATGTGGACCCTATTTTCGCAGTTCCAATGACCGCTATATAAAGTCACAAACAACTGGTAAAGGTTCGTTTTTTGGATTAAGAATATCAAAAATTTGTGATACTTCGTCTCCGGATAGAAACTTGGGATTTTACAACTATGTTTTCAAAGAGATTAGTTCTTAACTTATTATTGGAATAACAATGCAAGAAAAAATGATACATCATCTAGCACCTTGCATCCACAGCAAAGTCTATTTTCTCTGGGAATATTTTTATATCTGCCAACTTCGATATTGAGATAGTGATCACTGATTTGAAATGTAAGGAGATGTCTCAATGTAAAACTTTTTTCCCTTTCCAAGTAATCTTCTAATTTTAATGTGTTTATAAATTTACTGTATAAATATAACTCTATAGTGTTTTCTATCAGTCATGGAAGACCATATAAATAGCATCTTTCAAGTCCTCTAAAAACTTTATAGATACAGGAAAATGTTTTCTCCTATTCTTGGTGTGTTTAATCGGTGGGATAAAAATACATAATATTCTTAACCACTTCCCGGTGATTAAATTTCTACATGGGAATTACCGCCCTTTTTTCTACAGTTATTGGAACGATAAACTAGAGAAGTCCCTTAATGACGTCTATGTAAACAAACTACATAGCAACGACATTTTCTTGAGGTTTTTGTCGAAAATCATAGGAGAAACAGATTCTTCTTCAGTTTACTTTTAAGTTATGGAATTTCTCCACCCTCAATAGTTAAATTTTACATTTTAACACGCTCGCAAAAGCTCGCACGTTGAAAATCGATAATTTAACTATCTCAGGTGGAGAAATTCCATAACTCACTCGTCCCTGAAGGAGAATCTATATTTAAACCCTGCAGTTATCTGGAATAAATCTAAATTTTGTTACATTGTCTCCTTGCAACTACTTTGATCGTTTCTTAAATATAATGTCATTAGCCCATTGTCTATAGTGACCTATTTTAACTAATGAATCATAACCTTTACCCTCAACAAAACTTTTAAGATAGTCCTCTCCAAGGTCTATATGTTTATATTCAACAGTCATCATGTTAATATTAACTTTATGGAATGGTACAGTTTGAAGAACTTTCAATTCATCCCCTTCGACATCGAGGCTGAAAAAATCAATATGTGTCACGTTCATTGCTAGGAGTATTGAATACAAAGGAAAACACTGTATCTCTATAATTTCACCTTTCTTTCCAGTTAAGTCCTCTCCAGTCTCTAATAGTTTCCCTTGATTAAATCGCTGTTTGAATCGCATCTGAAAGAAAAATTTAGAAAACAGTATGCACAAGTATCCACTAGACACCAACAGAGCAGGAATCTTTTCCATTTCTAGAGCGGGCAGCTACATTTTGTATCTTTCATTTTGGGTTAAAATATTAGATACAACTCAAGGGGAGCACAATGAGGAACCAGAGTGAGTTATATTTTCCTAACCAATGTAGGTAAGGGAGATAATTAAATTCTCTCCCTTTTGTCCTGAGGCTAAAAGGGAGACAAATTTATTATCTCCCTTACCTACATTGGTTAGGAAAATATAACTCACTCTGGTTTCTCATTTTATTTTCATATTTGCATAATAATATACATCATATTGATCATATCTGATGAAAAGTTAATGGATGTGTGAATTAAAAAGTTTAAATAAGGTTTTTACCATTTTTCATGTTAGTCTGATTTTTTTTGTGGTTCAAAAAAAGCTCACCTACATGTATTTGCATATTGAAAACCTACTAGTAACATGAATATTTGTCAGTATCTCACTTTAGATTTGATTTCTTTATTTGCATTATAAACCCAAGTGGGTTAGGCAAAAATTAACAAACAAACAAACAATTATAATTATAGAACATAATATGATACAATATAATATTACAGATCAGAATTTATATGTTCAGTATTTTAAAACATGACATGAACCATCTAGCCAATATGGACCTTATCCTCGCTGTTCTAAAGACGTTTTATAAAATCAAGAAAATTTGGCAAAACATCCTATCAGAATCAAGAAATTTTTTTAATTTATCAATAGAGCCAAGGTGGTTAAAATCTGAGTATTTATCAATAAATGTATTTTAAAAAATATGTTCTTACTTCATAATTAATTTGACAATACATGATATAGGAAGAATGAAAGGAATATGCAAAATTTTAACATGGTTTGGTAAAGAAAAGTCCAGTTCGGCAAGTTTTGTTAGAAATTTAATGAGATATGAGTATCTTCTAATGCAACTGTTAGAAAATATGCCCCAAAACAGCAATCTAATTAAAATTAGTTCCTTATTTTTGTTCGGTTGTTTATATGTTGCGCGTGGGAGATCTAACTACAGCCGCTTGAGGGTCATGCCTAGGGTCAAACATTTTACATTTGGAATTATTCTAGACGCTACAATAACTTCTCTGCCTGTTTTTTAGCCGCATTGCTGATTGGCTACAGCAAATTTGACCCTAGACATGACCCTCAAGCCGCTGTAGTTAGATCTCCCACACACGACATATAAACAACCAAACGAAAATAAGGAGCAAGTGTGGAGAACTGATTTTAATTAGATTGCCAAAAGAGTTTCAGATTATTAAAACCTGATGAAGGATTAAGAAATTCCATCAAATTCCCAATAATACAGAGCACAGACATTATACTTAGAAGTTACAACTCACCTTTACAGGAAAAGGGTATATACTGAGACAAGCATTAATGGTAAAGGCTTTCCTATGCTTTTCCTTCAAAAGTTTGTAATTAGATGGATCAGCTTCTATCAGAAGACCATTCCACTTCCTAAGTCTCTCGACCATTAGTGTATTGGAACGTGTTTCACCATCTAAAGCACCACATTCTACGTAAAAACCTCTCTCCTAGAATCAAAACCAGGAAAAATATAGCAGAAACTAATGGTTTGTTCTCTAAGGGAGCAAAAATTTCAATTTTATACGGATTCCATGCTCCAAAAATTAGCAAAAAGGTGAGGCTTTCAAAATATGGCTTATGGTATTATATACATACATGTATTACACACGCAGGCAGGCAGGTGTCCACAATTTGTTTCCCGATGTTGAAACGCAATTTTGATATGTTGTTGTACAGGATTCTATCGATTTTTCGGTCAATCAGTGATCCATAAATCACAGATATTGAGAGGATCAAATGTTTGAACCTGCCTTCCTTTTTTTTTTAAAAATTTTGGTCCTGGATATATTTTATCTTCACTTAAACTCAAATATTTCCTGATTGACACAGGCCCTGCATTTTTTCACACCTAAGGTGATCCTGTCTTTTATTTTGTAAAATCTTGGTCCTGCCTATTTTATTTCAAATTTGATCCCCCCCTCCCACTCCCCCCCCCCCCCCCAAAAAAAAAAAAAATGGTTGCTCCCTAAGTTTATAACAAATGTAAAATGAGCAAATAACAGTTACACAAAATGAAATATACTGAGATAATTCACTTTTAAGTCACTGATGAGCTTTTGAACTGTAAACATCTCTCTTTTTTTATGCTTGTGTTTAAGGCTAGTTAGGTGAAACAGTGAGCCTTTTATCTGTTATGTTTTTATTGTTGTTTTATATTTTTTGGTCAATGTATGTCCAGTTTATTAACTGTAAGTCCATTTGACAGCTCACAGATCTATTGTTATTTGCTTAATATTAATGTACATATGGACTGACAACATGAACAACATTTTATTTCCAATCAAAGGGTCCGAAAGGGCAATAAGTATGAAAAGATATGACAAGGAGGGAAAGAGCACCGATTGATAGAATTCACCATAACTAAACCATACATAGCATATGTGATATAAGAATTTTTCAAAATAAATTTAATATTGAATCAATATTAAATTTATTTTGAAAAATTCTTGTGTTACATTGATAGGATCGGATGGTATGGAAATTAGGGCATATTAACATGCAAAAACCTGGCAGAGTATAAAATTTCTTGATCCTCACAGTTTAGAATCCCAAAACATTTTTGCCAATCAGATAAATTGTAAAAATCTTGAACTTTAGATGATGCAATCTCATATAATATTTTTCTATGGTCATTATACTTGCTGCACTTTATTTGTTTGTTTGTTTAGTTGGGGTTTTATGCCGTTTTCAGCACATTTGGCTATTTTGCGGTGGCCAGTTTTTATTGGTGGAGGAAGCCGGAGTACCCAGAGAGAACCACGACCTTCGGCAAGGAAAATTGGCAATCCTTGTCAATTTTAGATCGGAGTCGAACACACCCCGCCACAGCTGAGATTTGAACTCACAACCTCAGTGTTGACAGGCTAGTGATCATTAGTAGTCATGACGAACTACCTAGACCACTTGGCTACCGAGGCCCCCACTTAATAAGAAAATGTATCTCATCTCCAACTTCATGATACATGTAGGAGCAATTTTTACAAATTCTTTCATGGAGTGGTATTTTACTGTAGTGCCCAGTTTCAATAAGAAGTCTGTGAGCTGATATATATTCTAAATCTACAAAGGGACTTTCTAATTTTATACGATAGAAAGTGACAAGTATAAATCATATCTGCCTTCTCCATAGGACTTAAAGTGATAGTTTTAGGGAAAATTTCCAAAACATACTGTAAACATTACCCCTAGATAAGAAGGTTTTGGTGTGTTTTAATGATCAATTCCACAAGGTATTCATCAGGCCATTTATTTTTAATTAGTTGGTTTACGGATCCGCCGACCCGATTTTGCCGATTTGAAGAAAAAAAATAAAATTGAAAATTTTGGTTTTTTATTACCGCCGACCCTCTGAAATCAGCCATCCCAAAAATAAAAATAAATTAAAATCCTTTTTTGCATCAAAATTTCATAAAAGATTATATTCCAATTCGTCTAAAAATAGATTATCCATCAATAAAATACTTGTAAACATGATCCCAAAAAAAAATCTATTTATAGACGTTAGTTGATGCCAATTTCCGAAACACGTTTTATGAAACGAATTTCTTAATAGAATCCATGCGGCTTTTAAGTTCGTTTTGTATGAATATCTTGATTCCGTAACATATCGAATCCACTCATTTAATGTTGTAGTTGACGAGTTGGTCCCTTAAAAAGGGAACGGTCTACTGAACAACACCTTTCAAGATAGATGTTCTGATATTTGGGTTTCAAAAGAGGGAATTAACTGATCATTTGCAACCTTTGTACATTTGGCAATATAACCAAGATTGTTCAAAAGTACACGATTTTCCCTCTTTTTTTTCTTTTTTTTCCCGACCGACCGACCTTATTTTTTAAAAAAAAAATCCGTAAACCAATTAAATAAAAATAAAAGGCCTCAGGGATCAAAAAATAATTTGATATGAGCGATCTGTGGAGGCCACCCACAATTGTCCTTATAAAGATAAAGGCAACAGATAAATAAAATGAAACTTTGTGAAAGGAAGGGCCTAAATATTACCCTTCCTCTCTAACACATCTTGTTTTTACAATGAAAGTGATAAATTTACCTTAAAGTTGAGCCTATTATCCACAAATGGTGCTTGTCCAGCAGAAGGATCAAGTAAATCGGGAAAATTCAATTTGTACTCCTCATCTGATGGTTTTTCAAGCCAATAATTTCTGATCAAATTTATAAGTCTTGGATCATCCATACTAACTTGTTTTTTGTTTAATTCATCAACCTCTTTCAGATAGCTTGCGTTTGATTTTTCCTTTCCAAATATTATATATCTGTCTGTACTCTTTGGACGAGTGCTACCACTGAGGTTCTTAACCAACAATACTACAATGCATATTATACACAACAGAACAGCAGCCAATTTTTTGTAAGTCTTGGTCCTCATCAGCATCTTCTTATGAATGAGTTGATTTCATTACATGACTGTGATTTCTGAAATGAAATAAATATACATGACTATCCTGACTCTATGTTGTTTTGATGTTTGTGTTATGTGCTCTTTCATGTTATTTTGAATGAGGGTCGGTCAATCGGATGTAGTTTATTGACTGGTATGTGTGTGTGTTTGGGGGGGGGGGGGGGGGGGGGCTGTCCTGTTACCCTGTTTGTGTGTAGCATCATATTGTTACATGTACAATGTGTGGAAATATTGTTCACGTTTTTCTTTTACAGTGTTTTAATGAACTAATACATGTCTCCCCCCCCCCCCTATTGTTGCTTATATACAATTAAAGGTTAAGGTCTCTCAAGGGTCACAATGTCTTGAATTACGATTAGAAATTGACATAAAATTAATTCAAGACTGTAAAAATTTAAAACAAGCACACAATCTTAAACCTGTTATTAAAACATGTGCTTCAAATTATTATGAAAACATAGTTAATGAAAAATTAATAGTCTAAATGAAAATAATAAAAATTTCCTTTACAAGTTTCTAAAGACAATTCATAAGAATATTATTTGTCTCATCCTAATAAAGAGACAAGAAAAATATTAACAAAATTTAGGGTTAGCGACCATGATTTGCTTATCATGCTTATGGAAACTGGTAGATACAAAAAAAATACCAGGAGAACAAAGCAAATGTAAAGACTGCAATAATTTGGGTGATGAATTTCATTTCTTTTTCAATTGTAAACTAAAATTGCAAAAACGTAGACCATTTTTGAAATATTTCAAAGAAACATATACAAATTTTAAACACCTTAACTTCAGAGACAAACCAATAATAATATTAAACCCATCTGAACATATTAAAACAGTAGTTTCTTTTATTAACCAGTTATTAGAGCTGAGGAAAGGAGACTCATAGCTGTTTTGAATATATTGAATGTTCTATGTACTGTTAATGAACATTTGCTGTTACATATATTTTCAAAGTCTGTTATCTATTTTGTAAATAACCCTAATGGGTTTTTGTCTACAATAAAATTAATAATTATTCCTTCATTTCACAGATGAAAAAAATTTGACCTTAACAAGGTTCAAATATGAGTAACTATACATTCTAATATAACCTTCTTCAAATGCTTTCATTCTACATCCGTGGTAGAATATGGATATATTAGTTCCAATGTCACAGACGTCAGACGGCTTGTTTGGCAACGTCATTGTAAACTTTCCCACAAGCTTTAACGACGTCATAATAATATAATAATAATAATAATAATAATAAGTTTTATTTTCCAAATTATAGGGCCCATAAAGAGCATAACATAAACAGTACAATGCAATTAAAAGAACATATAGCTTATAAATTGAATGTCAACTGTATGAGGAAAGGGTCAGTGATCAAAGGGAGATAATAATGATATTAAATATTCATTTTTTTGGTTTTCCTTAGTTCCAGACCATTAGCAAGATATTCACATAAAATAGATAAAAAGCTATTGTCTTCGTTACTCATGATCCAGATATAGAGATCATACGAATTTAGAATAAGTAAATTTCGGTATTTTTTAATGTAACTAGTCATATCTTTTCTAAGGTTCCAATATAACTTGTGTTGTGTAATGGCGTCTTCGTGTCTGAATACCTATGTTGAGGCATTTCACAATGTCGTATACAGAAACTGTCCTATTAGAATGGAAATAATTCATGGCGGCTTGAAAATATTCTGATTTTACCACAGGAAGGCCCTTTACGCTGATATTTTACAACTCGCTATCCCTTGTAAAATATTTGGCATAAAGGGCCTACCCATTGTAAAATCAGGATATTTTGAAGCCTCCATGAATATATATGATAGATAAAGCCAAATCTAAATATAAATGATAGATAAAGCCAAATCTAAAACCGGCTCAATTGTTATTTCGTTAGTGATACCTTCTAAAATAAGTCAAATGAATCATAAAATTGACGCTTTTAATGAGAAAGTTGCATATGAATTTGGTAGAATAGAAGGGATAAGAATTAGTAGAAATAGCAACTTTGCTAGAGATGGGCAGGTGTTTATGGAACTCTTTGAAAGTGATCACTCTTTCAAGCTTTCTGAGAAACATGGCATTATAGTATTAGCAGGAAACCTCAAGAACACTTTATTCCCATACAGAAAGACTTTTAAGACTGACAAAACTCAGTGGCAGTCTAGCTCGCAAACAGACAGACAACCGTACCGCCAAGACCAAAGTAGATCATTCCGTCCACAATCCGATCAGTATCAACCGCACCGCCAAGACCAAGGTAGATCATCCCGTCCACAATCCGATCAGTATCGACCGCACCGCCAAGACCAAAGTAGATCATCCCGTCCACAATTCGATCAGGATCAAATATCAGCACTTGCATCTGGCATTGCATCTACAATTGCTAATGTTTTAAACCGTAGTTAACTCTAGGTCGAAGGTTTATGTTATGTACATTACTTTTTCATAATTTTGAATTATTTTGTTAGTTCTATTGTTTTACAACATATAATTAGAGATACAGTATCTGTTTTATGACTGTATGGGTATATACTGTAATTTTAACATTCAAAGAGAGGTAACTCCAGTCCAATGTCAATATTGCAAAAACAACAATTTAAAAATGGTTCAATTCATTTTCTAGATTTAAATGCCTGTGTTTGTGGACTAATCATTTTTTGGTCTCAATTCATCAATATATTATTCTATTTCTTGTATGTATACACAAAGTATACATATATACATAGGCTCCACTATTGTTTATTTAGGAAAGTAATATCTTGAAGCTGATGTAGCTTTAATCAGTGTTATAACCTTTATACCTTTGGTGAACTGAATGTAACTGATGTGATTTTAAGAGTCCTGACACGTGTCTTGCTTCATTAAAAATCTTGCTCCATTAATTAATGTCTAGTTGGATTGAGTCCTTATTATTAACATCAGATAAAATTTATTCTAAATTTCACTTAACATACATTTTGATGGTTTTTCCCTTGTGTTTGATATTTCATAATACCTCAGTTGTATTGCATTGAAATGTGTATTAAAGTATCAAAAAAGTTATCAATTTCTACATGGAATGTTAATGGTTTATTCAAAAGAGTTTCAGGTGATAGAGTTTGTAAACTAGAAGATGAACAGTTGAGTAAGATCATGAGATCAGATATAGTTACTTTTTCTGAGACGCATGCCTCATCTTGTGAGGCTTTAGATTATGATGATTTTAAATGTTACGTTAATTGTAGACAGTCTGATTCTAATAGAAGGGGAGGGGGTCTCGCAACCTTTATAAAGAAAGATATAGTGTCCGGGGTGAAACTTATTGACAAGTCATTTAGTGAAATAATGTGGTTCAAACTCGATAAGTGCTTCTTTAAATATGAAAAGGATCTATTTTTGTGTTTCATTTATATACCCCCTGTCAATTCATCATATACAATAAGAACAGGTTGTGATAAACTGATTTTTGAAAAACTAGACCAAGATGTTGTGAAATATTCCAGCTTGGGAGACATCATTATTATGGGAGACCTTAATGCCCACATTAATAAAAATGATTTAGACTTTATCACTAATGAATTGAATGATAATCTAGATGATTTTTTACCTTTCAACTATATTGCTGATACAGTACAAAAATTAAGGAACACTGAAACTGTACAAACCACAAATGGGTATGGGAAGCTTATTGTTGATTTATGCACTGAAGCTCAATTAAGAATATTAAATGGCAGAACACTTGGTGATTCCAGGGGGAAAATAACTTTTTTAAATCATAATGGAACCTCTATAGATGATTATTGCATATGCAGCTCTGAGATCCTCCCAAATATTATGAATTTTAATGTGGGTGAATTTGAACCCACAATTTCTGATCATAGACCAATAACTGTAAACATCCTTTCACAATTTTGCAAAGAAACATCAAACCTTTTAATCTCTCCATTAAAAAGACTTAATTGGTCAAAAGTAAGAGAGGAAAATTTTAAAAACAATTTAGCCAACTTTAACTTTCAGCCAATAATTGATGACCTGGATGATACCAACCATTCTTTAACTGCTGAAGATAATTTGAATAATAATGAGTTGTTGATTAGTAATATAAATAATGCTGTCAATAAAATATCACATGTTTTATATAACTCTGCATGTCTTGGGTCAAAAGACAGAAATAAAAAAGTTAAACCAAAGAAAAGGAAAATAAAAAAGAAATACTATGACTCTGAATGCGAAAGTAAATACAGGTTACTGAAAAGTATGAGTAGAAAATTAAGTGAAGATCCTTGGAACAAAACTTTGCGTTTAAATGTTTTGTCACATAAAAAAGAACTAAACAGGCTAATTAGAAAGAAATATAGACAATTTAGAAATAACTTATTAAATAAAATGACTGAATCTGACAGTTGTAATGCTGTTGAATTTTGGAATTCTTTAAATAGTTTAAAGAAAAAGAATAATATAGATCCTTGTTTGAATATTTTACCCAAAGATTGGAATGAATATTTTAAAAAACTTATGAACCCCGATTATACAAATAATTTCCAACCTGATCTTAATTTACACATGCAGAATGATGTTTGCAAATCTTTGAACATGAGTATTACAGCTGAGGAGGTGGTGCTAGCTTTGAAGTGTTTAAAGAACAAGAAATCAAGTGGACCAGATGGTATCACAAATGAGATGTTGAAAATTTCTTGTAACCTTAATATTGATATGTATGTTAGATTGTTTAATATTATTTTGAAATCTGGTATTTATCCCTCTATATGGAAAAAAAATTATATTAAGCCTTTATTTAAGGGAGGGTGTTTTGAAAACCCATCAAATTATAGAGGCATAGCCCTTTCCAGTTGTTTTGGTAAATTTTTCTCCAGAATTTTATACAACAGATTAGAAATTTTTTTAGAACAAAATAATGTGGTTTGCAAGGAACAGATAGGTTTTAAAAAAGGTTGCAGAACAAGTGATCACATTTTAACTTTAAGAACAATTATTGATAAAGCTTTCAAGTCCACAAAAAAGATTTATGCCTGTTTTATAGATTTTAAAAAGGCTTTTGATACAATCAACAGAGATGCACTTTTATATAAATTATCAAAATTGGAGATTAGAGGTTCATTTCTCAACATTATACAAGATATGTATAAAGAAGTTTCATATGCTGTTAAGTTTCAAGATGGGGTAACTGATTTTTTTAAATCCAACGTTGGAGTAAAACAAGGGTGCATTTTGAGCCCTACACTATTCTCTTTGTATATTAATGATATACCTAGTCTGTTTGAATCTGGTTGTGATCAAGTTAAACTTAATGATATAGATTTATCCTGTTTATTATATGCTGATGATTTAGTGCTTATTTCTGAATCTGCTGTTGGTCTGCAGAATTGTTTAGATAAACTAGCAATGTATTGTGATAAATGGAACTTAACTATAAATTTAGATAAAACAAGAATAATGATATTCAATAAAGCGGGGCGTAAGCTTACAAAAGAAAAATTTCTTTATAAAAAGGAGAATATTGAGCATTGTATGGAATACAAATATTTAGGTGTGATTATGAAGCCTTCTGGAACTTTTACTGAAGCCATTAATTTATTATCTAAAAAGGCTATGAAAGCAGTATTTTGTATTAGAAAACTAATCTCATCTGACACTCCTCATATAAACCTACATTTGAAGCTCTTCGAATCATGTGTTCAACCAATTCTTTTATACTGCAGTGAGATTTGGTCTTTAAAATTTGTAAATAAAATATATACCCTTGAATCAAAGTATATGATAAACCCTATTGTGAAAGTTCAGATAAAATTTGCTAAATTTATTCTAGGAGTGAACAGAGCTGCTGTAAATTTAGCAGTCTTCTCAGAGCTTGGCATTTATCCCATTATCATCCAAGCATTAAAATTATCAATAGGATACTGGCTTCATGTCTTAGAATCTAAGGAAGTACTTCTCATTGAGACATATAAAGCAAACATCACAATGACTGATGGATTTGCATCAAAAATAAATCTACTGTTAAGTAAATTAAATTTCTCACATATTTGGGAAAATCAAGGCACATTTTCAAAGAAAAGATTATTATATTCTATTTATTATAAGTTAATTGAAAATTATAAAAGTCATTGGAAGGAGAGTCTATATAATGATAGCAACTCTGTAACTGGTAATAAATTAAGAACGTACAGGAAGATAAAAGTTTCCTACAAAAAGGACATATATCTAGATTTAAACCTTGATAAAAACATTATAAGATATCAGACCAAAATTAAAATAAGCAATAGTAATCTTGCCATAGAACAGGGAAGGCACAATAGAACACCAGTGGAAAAAAGACTTTGCCCCTTGTGTAAATTACATATAGAAGATGAATATATATCATTTTATTATAATATGTCCATTCCTCAAAAATATCAGAGAAAAATTATTTATCGAAATTACTGATATAATTCCTTCCTTTAAAGATCTTGATAATGAAGCAAAATTTATCTTTTTATTTACATGTGAAGAATATGATGTTGTTAAAATTATTGTCAGCAGAATTGGTGAAATGTACAGTACTCGGTATGAGTTGATTACCAATGTTTAACCTGAATTTTGAATTATTATTTATTCATTATGATTTAACTCTTTCACTTGTTATACATATGATATAGCCGCACCACCTGCCAATAAAGCTAGTTACCAACTTTTTAATTCATTAGGGGATGAGGCGTGCGTCTCGGAATTAAGTATTGTAAATGTATATTGTGTATGTTTTTTTAATTTCTATATGTACATATGTATTAATGATGACAATCCTGCAGTTTGGATTTTGAATCAATAAAAATATTCTATTCTATTCCATGAATTACTTCTCAAATTAATCATCTAAATTTTAAGCACTGACATGCAAATTATCATAAGCTTTTGTGTAAGCTATAATGTTTACTTGGCTGAATCATTTGAGACAGATTCTCCAAACCCTGTTTACTAACATCAAAATCACACTTAATCTTTAACAATCTATTTTAACTTGTTATCAGATTAATTCCATTCCATTAGACTTTTTGGGTCACTTGTAAATGACCTTCTACCAAACATTCCTGCCAAGTCTGCACAGGCACTTGTTTCTATGCAATTGGCATCTGCACTATACCCTTATAAGGAGTGTGGATGCCAATACACCTATTGACAGTACATGTCCAATCCAGAAATTACACTTTTCACAACGTCGCAAACCAGTTGAGACCAACTAGTTCCCTGTGGTAACATGGCATTGTGAAAGAAAATTTACAAGGAGGCATATTTAAATTATTGTAAACACTTCAAATACTGTTTTTATATAATTAGTAGCTAGGCGTCAACATGATGGTTCAAAATTATCATTAACCTAAAGCATTTTCGCTTGAAAGTTATCCTTTCCCTCAGCTCTTTATTGTGACCTTTTATTAACCTCCAAAGTTAGACCCTTGACCTCAAGTGGAAGTTGTTTAATATCCAGAAGGAACAATACCAGATTGGACATTAGTCAATAGGTGTATTGCATAAAAGCAAGTGCCTGTGTAAGTCTGCTCAAAAATTACCGTTTATAATTTTTAGCTGAATTCCATAGTCTGCAGCCGACACTTGTCGTGAGAAGAATGTACACATTTTTACAATGTAGGTCATCGTTATCAATTGAAATGTAAACTGTTCTCACGATATATAAAATTTACGTGTACCTTCATGTAATTTCAAGAGAAGCCAGTATCGTAAAATAATGACTTAAATGTCAATCAATTTGTCAAGTTTGAATAGAGACGATGATCATCATTGGAAAATTTTTCGTGAAAGAAGAGTTGATTGCGTAATAACCTGAATTCAGCGTTCGATGCTCATTTAAGGACCATTTCAAAGTTCACAGTTTAAGTCTGTCAAAAAAAAAAACATGGGCGCTGCCATTTTTGTAGAATTAGCAGCGATACGAAAATACTAAAAGGAAGTCAATGTCGGATAGAAATCCAATAATTTTCGCAGATTACTTGAAAATTTTCTACATCATATTTTGTCCTAATGTTATTATAATGAGGACACTGGAAATGAATATGCATTTCGTCCTCAAACAAAATTTCCAGAAGCTTGCAAAAGAGAAGGATATATATTACAGCCTACTGTATCTGTATCCAATGAATTTCTGCTAATATAGGCACACCTCCGGTTTTGGAGTAAAAAGAAAAGTAATTCCAACACCACTATAGACAATGAATTCCACCACCAGTATATTTACACTTCAGATAATAAGTACACAGTTCACGATTTCAAATAAGATACTAATTTATGTAAAAGGTAAGAAATGCCTCTTAACTATTTAAATACACTTAGTTAGTCTAGACGATCTGCAAACACTCAATACGACCTATCTATTTAACTTTAATGTTCATTTTCCTCCTACAACTTAACATGTCCGTTCTTGCAAGTAGTTCGTATCTCTTATTGTGTAAGTTATAAATAAGTTGTCTACACAGAGGTTCTATTTTACTGCTGATATCTATTTCTACTTTATCTCTTTTAGCATAGTGGAAAGGGTTAATAATTAGTTGCATAATGTTTAGCTGGGCATTAGTATATTGCAATGCAGGAAGCTCACTAAATTTACATATAATATTTTTCAATATGGGTGTTCGGATTTGGTCTAAAGTTTTACAACACAGTAGAAGGTGTGGTAAGGTTTCTTCAGCCTGATTACACAGTTTGCATGTTGGATCTACGTTGTTTTGATTGTAAGCTGCTCTATTTGTCTGTAGAATGTAAGTTCCAGTTGCAACCTTTACTCTGATTGGTATTCTGTTGATATCTCTTTGGTTAGCACTGTTTGTAATGGCTAAGGGGTGAATTTTCCCAATTTTATACGAGGATGATATATATTTCATACTGGAATAGTATCATTTATTTCTTCATTTATACTTGTGGTCCAGTATTTATGTACAGCTGTTGTAATCATTTTCTTCCATTTACCTTTTGACATTTCATTAAAGAGTAAAGTTAGTGGGTCTTGTAATTCATATTTGATACATATCTTTTTTATTTCAATAAACCAACTGTTACTGTCAAGACTCTTAATCTGTAGTTGTCTTTCTGCCAGCCTCCACTCAGTTGAGCTTTTATTTGCTCTTGTTATATTACCAAACATTGTTAGGATTTTAAGATGTATTTCTGCTTCAATAGGTAGTAATCCAGAAATTAAGTACACAGCAGGGTCAGCAACATTAATATTTAGTGAGAGTATTTGTTTCAATAGCTTTTTGTATTGGAGTTGTATATCATCCAGAATTTTGCCTTTTGGTATTACAATTTCGAGGCCGTAAGTCAGTATTGGTACGATGTAAGTTTTCAACAGTGCAATTGATGTCTCTGGATCAAGTCGATTCTCTCCGTGTAGACCAGTACCCATTAAACTGTAGATAGCTCTTGTTGTTTTTTTCATGTTCTCGTCAACAGTTGATTGTGCAGAATTATTTTGAGATCTTGTTATTCCAATATGTGTAGCTTTGTCCATAACTGGCATTATAGTATCATTCAATTTCCAAAATCCTTTATTAGTTTCTATAGATTTGGCCTTACTTTTTACAGGTAAGATTACACTTTTGGAAGGTTGTAGCTGGTATCCTTCACGCTTACTGAAATCTACGGCAATGTCTACCATCGTTTGCAAATCTAAAGGGTTACAGGCAATTAATGCAACATCGTCTGCGCAGGTTGGGGCGCAACAATTAATGTTACCAATTTTTCCACCTAATCCACAGTCACATAGGAAATTCAAAAGAGGGTTTATATATAATTTATATAAGTCGGCACTAAGAGTTCCTCCTTGTCGAACACCTTGTTCAATTTTAAAGTTTTCTTCTGATAAGCAATTGTCCCATTTAACATGTGTTACTGCATTTTGGTAAAGGTTGTCTATCAAAAGTATTGATTGTTTTGAAAAGTCACATTGATGAAGTCTTCTGATCAGGTTTGCATGAACCACAACATCAAAAGCTGATTTTGCATCTAATAGGCCAATATAAGTGGGACGTTTAAGATCTTTATTTTCTCTTTCAAACTCTTCTACTATAAGTTCACAAAGTAATGGTGATGAGTTTTCTGTGAATCCTCTTTGTAAAGAATTTTGGTTTAAAGTTATTTTACAGTTTTTTCTCAGTTTCAGTATCTTCTCAATCACTTTTGAAAATGTTGGTGTAACAGTAATACCTCTGTAGTGTTTAGCATTTTTACAGTCACCTTTATTTTTAAATACCGGAAAGAGGATTCCAATTTTGAGCGAATCAGGAATAAAATGCAACTGAAAAGATTTGTTGATTAAGGCTTGTAAATATGTTATTAGATTGTCACCACCATAGATAATATTTTCCGCTGTAATGCCATAGAAATCAGCTGCCTTGTTGCGGTTCAGACTGTTAATAGCTTTTAGAATTTCGTCCTGTGTTACAGGCACATGTAAAAATTGCTCATTGCAGAGTTCAATGATGGTTTTATATTCTTTTTCAGTAGACTTTATATAGTTCATATCAAAGTCATCATTTAGGGAGATTTCTGCTAATAGACCAAAATGTGTCTTCCATCCTTCTATTATTTGATCAGGAGTGTTATAAACTTTATCACCTACATTGAGCTCATCGATTAATCTCGATAGTTTACCTCGTTGTTGTCGAATAAGTTCGAAGAGAGTTTTGTTTGAAGATCTTGCCTCTATGATTTCTTGTCTATCCTGTATTCGTCTTTGTGCAGATTCTATTCTACATTGTTTTCTCAATTCCTGTGTTGTTATTTTTTTTTCAAGTAGAAAAGGATCTAAACTATCTGTTGGACGTCCATTTGATTTCCAATTGTAAAATGCTGTTTTTTTTTTTTTTATCCCTAATAGCTTTTAGTATTTCATCGGACATCACTTGCAATTTTGGTTTATTCTTTCGGATTTTTGGTTTTTGTGCGATCATTTTGGAGGCTTTAGTAATAACATTAGTTATATCCCAGAAACCTTTTTCAACATCGGCATGTGTTTTTATATCTTGTAGTGAAGAAAGAAGTCCTTCATTAATCATATCAGTGTTCTTGGATATGTCTGCTTTGTCCCATTTAACTTTACCTTTTAGCTTAAATTCTGTTTTCTTGGATGTATTCTTAGATATTTGATATTTCAGAGCCAATAATAAGGGATAGTGGTCAGATACATTTCCTATAAAATCACATTTGTTAATGTGAATGACAGTTTCTTTAATTTTTTCTTGAAAAAGTATATAGTCAATTGCTGTACAGTCTTTCCCATTAGCATTAATGAAAGTTGGTCCGACATCTGTCTTAGTGAGTTATTAAAGCCAAAAAGTTCCTCATTAAAGTCTCCACCGATTATTATTTGGTGTGTTTGTTCATAAGTTGACATTATTTCACTTATTTGATCTACGCATTCTTGAAATTCTATTTGACTATTTGTTGACCCTTTACATGGTAAGTACACCGATATGACTATTAAATTTGGGTCTCCACTGATCTCTATGCACTGTATCCGATTATTCTCTACTGTTGATGGAGTAACTCTGGTGTCAAGATCCTTCTTCCAAAGTATAGCAGTCCCACCATAGCCTCTTGGCATTCGCCATGGAGTAATTGGATCACTGGAGTCTACAGCTTTACCAGCCCCAGTATAGTTTTGGAGTACATCGTTCAACAACTTTAACTGACAGTGGAAGAGCCAATGTTCCTGAAGTAGATATATATCAATAGAGTTGTTTAATTCTTTAAATAGTGGTCCACAGGTTAAGATGTTTTTGCAATTAAAATCTAAAATCTTTAATACATATTTACAATCTTTTGGCTGCTTTCCCATTAGATCAATTTTTTCGGTTTGATTTTTGGTCCGTTGAGGCTGTTTTGGTATAAAAAATGTTTGTCACCATTGTTTACTTTGTAGCTTATTGGCTGACCTTCACGGGAGATGTGGAACCAGTTGATATCTTTAATTCCAATACTCTGTTGATTGTTGTCTCTTTCTTGTCATTTCTCTGTGTTGGTCTGATTGTAAATGAAGAGTAGTAGTCGGTATTGTTATCTCTCTTTTCTTTGACTGGAAGTATTTCAATTAAATTTTCCAAACATATATTTCTATCATCGTTGATGTCTGAGTGGAAGCTAGCAGATTGATCGGTTTCTATCTCATGTCCAAAGTTTTGTTTTGTATGTAATGGTATTGGTCGTAAGCGTTGGGGTATTGGTGATATGGTTGCACAAATGAAGCGTTGTGGAGAGCAGGTTGCCCATATGAAGAATATTGGTAATTTATTTGTTGATTTGGAGAATATTGGTGATTTGTTTGTTGATTTGGAGAATATTGGTGATTTGTTTGTTGATATGGAGGATATTGGTGATCTCTTTGCTCATACGGTTTTTGCTGGTAGCAAAGTTCTTGTTCTTGTCTTGGTTTATGTTGTTCAGGATTAGATGATCTATCACAGCTGTTGTTAAGTAGTTTGTTTAGTTCTTCGTCTACTTTACCAAGTACAAAGTTGGTAACTTTATTTCTAATTCCTACTAAGAGATCATCATTCTTGATGCCATCAGGACTATATTTGTTTTCTCTATTAGGGATACTGTGGAAAATCCCACCGTCTCCCTGTGTTGTCTTGTAGGCCTCAAGTGTCTCCATTCTCTTATACAGATTCTTTACAGTCTGTTCCAACTCTAGGTTCCTAGCTTCAGTTTTAAATAATCTTTCCAATACTCTAGTTTTTTCTGTCATATTCTCATTAATAGCAGTCTCCTTCAATTTCAACTGTTCTTCCTTTTTCTTCCTACGAAAAGTGTAGTCATTCCTGTAAAAACTGGTGGTAAATCTTTAGATATTAAGGATGATTTCTGGACACTTAATGGTAAAAATATGAGTATCGCAACAACTACTTCTCATATTGGAATTCAAAAATCTGAAAAGGACTCTGTTTTAAATACGGCAGAAGCAAATACAAAAAAGGCTAGAAGAGCTTTAAATCTAGTATGGCTTAATGGGCATCGGTCTACATGGTGAAAATGGCTTGGGTTCTGATACTTCAATTTCTCTCATAAGAACCTAAAAACTAAGTATGTTGCGAAACAGCTCAAGCTACAATAGATAACAAGAAAAATAAATGGAATCTGGTTTTGTTCGACTTGTGTATTTCATACATTTTAGTCGTTTTACGCCCCTTTTGACAGCTCACCATTTCCATTTATTTTTCTTGTTTTTCAAATATTTATGCATATGTCCAGCATTTTCAGCCAGTCACAGATTCTGATGATATTATATTTATAGCTTTGGATTAAATCGCGTACTTGAATGCTAGGCATTAAAAATGTCAAATATTTTAGTATATGTACTCGTTTACATTATCTGAGTATCAATGCATTCAGTTCTTTTTATATTCTAAGCATTAATGTTTGTTTATTGTTTAGTTGGGGTTTTACGCCGTTTTCAGCCCATTTGGCTATTTCGCGGCGGTCAGTTTTTATTGGTGGAGGAAGCCGGAGTACCCGGAGAGAACCACCGACCTTCGGTAGGAAAATTGGCAATCCTTGTCAATTTAGATCGGGGTCGAACACACCCCGCCACATGTGAACTCACAACCTCAGTGTTGACAGGCTAGTGATCATTAGTAGTCATGACGAACTACCTAGACCACTCGGCCACCGAGGCCCCCCAAGCATTAAACTGGGATGGTAACTTCGTCATATTCTCAGGACTGGAGTTATTCACATTTTTCCATGATATTACTTTATATGCCATACAGGGCATCAAATTTATTACGGTATTTTGTGGTAAGTTTTATTACTACCACTGGATCTATGTCACTACTGGTGGACTGTAAGTCCCCGAGGGCATTATCAGCCCAGTAGCCAGAATTTTTGTTCTGGCATGATTCATTACTCTAATGCCTCTAATTTTTGTCAAAATTATCAGAAATTTCTAAGGCTCTTCCTGTTGATGCAGAGGTCACCCTTAGCTTAGTTTGGATTCCTGTTTGTTTTAATTGTTTTGGATTTTAACGGTTGTGCTTATTAACTCATCATTTTATCTTTAACCGGTTTTCTAACATTTTGATCTCGAGCACTGCTGATGTGTTGTCAGTCAACGAAATGGCCATAAAGTGCATCAAATTTATTTCGGTATTTTGTGATACATTTTATTACTACCACTGGGTCTATGTCAATGCTGGTGGACTGTAAGTCTCCGAGGGCATTATCAGCCCAGTAGCCAGACTTTTTGTTCTGGCATAATTCATTACTCAAATGCTTCTAAATTTTCCGTTCAAAATTTGTCAAAATTATCAGAAATGTCTAAGGCTCTTCCTGTTGATGCAGAGGTAACCCTTAGCTGAGTTTGGATTCCTGTTTGTTTTAATTGTTTTGGATTTCAACGGTTGTGCTTATTAATTCATCATTTTATCTGTTACCGTTTTTCCAACACTTTGATCTCGAGCACTGCTGTTGAGTTGTCAGTCTATGAAATTGCCATACAGTGCATCAAATTTATTTCGGTATTTTGTGATACATTTTATTTGTATCATTTCCATAATTAGAGTTAGTCCCGTATTTAACTAAATGTTAATTTTAAATCATTGTGGTTAGTCATTTATCCGGCTATTGTCAAGTGTGGCACATTCCTGGCAACAATGACATTTCAAGCACAGAATAATTCATATATTCTTTTATACCAGACTTGCTTGACTAGAAGAAGTATGTACACATGTACGTGTAAATATACAGAAAACAAACTTGAGTATTTATATTTTTAGCATTAGAGTTGGTAGGAAAACTTGTTGCCCATGCTAAACAGGATCTAACTCTTACTGGAGATAATTGCTTCACTTGGTGTGTTGGAAAAGTGAAATTCGATCCTACAGGCGAACTTTGTACACAAGTTTGTAACACATAAGTGAAAGCTAAAATAATACTGGAAAATATATATAATACGATGTGTGCAAGTGCAACAAATATATCTATATCGAATATGACATCATCAGAGCCACAAGTATAGGTTTACAGTTCGCCCTTGGATGCCCCAAGAATGGAGTTTGGATGTGGAGCCATACGGATGAAATCTGAATTTTTATTATTACGTTTCCAATGATTTTGTTCTCGTTCTGAAAACTTAGGGATACATTCAATAACAGAAAAGAATATTGCAAAAGATGTCCCTTCTCCACAAAATTGAATACTGTAAGTACTGAAGTAAGGACATGCTTGTAGGATGTAAATACCCTGTAGTAAATAAATACTCGTGAACAAGGATAAGGGGACGACCATTTGATATTCTGGAGGGGGGGGGGGGGGGGGGGCAGGAGGATTTGTTTTGGATGAGTTATTTATTTTTGTGGAAAATAAAGACAGATTATTTATTTTCTGCACCGTTGAAGCATGATTTTTCATTTTCAGTAAAACAAGGGACTGATTATTTATTTTCACAATTATATTTTGTAATATTTGAAAATACACAATTTTTAAATTCATGTTTTTATTCTTAAATAAATAACATAGTCAAGGTTGTATCTGTTCAGAATTTTGGCTGTTCCACCTTGCAGTCTCAGTCCCTGTCCAGCACTGTGGTATTCTTTAAGACCATCATAAAGATACTATTTGTTATTGTGTTTGATGCAAGCACAAAAATGGCCACCATTGCCATAAATCTGTGCACCCAGTTCATAACTGGAAAATGAAGAAACTGAATTGTAGGTGCAAATAGAAATATGGAATGTTTATAATGCATGCTTGTACATTGATGTTGTATTGTGCATTGCTCTGTTTAAAGTAAAGGAGAAAGGAAAATGAGGGGAGTTTCCAGGATATTTGAATTTGGCCGAGCGGAGCGAGGCGAAAAATTTTTTTGACTTTTTTTGCTAAGAAAGATAAAATAATTGTGAAATGCACTAATGTAACGGTTCCTGACTTGGAGCATGTATATTTTATAGTTAAAGTGTCAGGGTTTTATATTTTTTATGCCGAATTCT
This sequence comes from Mytilisepta virgata, assembly GCA_028015205.1. Lineage (NCBI taxonomy): Eukaryota > Metazoa > Mollusca > Bivalvia > Mytilida > Mytilidae > Mytilisepta > Mytilisepta virgata. The sequence goes on along the minus strand of CM051517.1, from coordinate 65,700,845 downwards.
CTCCATTAATTGTCTATGGTATATTAAAATGATTGGATGGATCTTAACAGCAGTAGACCACTAACGAGAAATTCCAAATTCTAGGGTATAAGGCGTTACTTAACATTTCAATAGTCTTTTAAAGAAATCAGATTATGTGTTGAATTAATGAATATGATAAATTGCCATATTCAACATTACGCCCTCACCTGGACCCGCCCATGAAAATGGAATGCAGATATATATTTGTGAAGTTTAAGTTAAATATACCAGTATGTTGCATATATATATATATATGATACACCAGTATAATAAGTTTATACTTACATTTTATAAATTCAATGAGATGAAATACATTATGTACCATTTAATCGAAATTAATCATCACCCTCTGGAAGTGAATCTTCTGAATTCAAAACTGCATATATTGCATACGTACAAAAAACAATATAGGTTAAAATGGGAAAAGGTATTAAAGTGAGGTAAATGTTCATGAGACAATATACCTCAAGTGAAATGAAACCCATTTTCAGACATTTCAAAAACATTAATATTTATATATGGTGTAGTTTATATATTATTAAAAGATTTGGGAAGTTTTTCCCGAAAAAAATATGAAAAAAGACGAATTTTGGTAGAATCTGGTGCCATCTCATGCTTTAAAACATGCATTTATAAAATGGTTTAAAAGACCTGCCGAGTTATTTATTTTCAATACATTGTAGGTGAGGTTATTTATTTTCAAACTACCACAGAACAAACCATTCATTTTTGTTATTATCAAGGCTGAGTTATTTATTTTCAAAATCCTCCTGGCCCCCACCAGAATATCAAATGGTCGTCCCCTAATATAGTATAATAGTCCCAGTTGAAATATAGCCGTATCAAAGACGTAGATTACTACCTGTATAAATGATTGAAAACATTCGAGACATTCAGAGAATTTTATTCCGACTTCCGGCCGAGAGATATCGAGTGGCCCATAGACACATCCAAAACTCGCCAATATATAAGCGTGAACTCCTCAGGGGGTTCACGCAAAAAATAAATGAGAAAGACATCAGATGCTCCGGAAAGGTATACGTATGTCCTATCTGCTGCGGTTACGATTTTATTTAAAATAAATGTGGGAAAATTAAATCGATATTGCACAGAGTAAGCCTTTTAATCAAGATGAAACAAGCAAAGTTATTGGTTACTATTGCATAGATGTTTAATGTGAAATTTTGTGATTATTTGACCCATCAGTTTTAGAAAAGAAAATTATTCAAAATTTGGACTACAACTATATTGGGTATATAGACCATTTTCATGCTTCCGATTTGATGATTTCCGAAAAATCCCTACATCCTTATACATCGCCTATGATAAGCAACGAAAAGAGTTCATTATTCCTTGAAGCATATACTTTCGTAAAAATAGTTATTTTGAATTCCGGGTCACGGGTGGCCTATGATTCTGCTGAGTGTAAATAAATAAACAAGTTTTAGCTTTCTAAAAAGCTGTGGACTGCTTCGCTTTATCTTAATTTATGGTAATATGTGAGCATGTGGTTGTTGATTTAGTATTGGAATTTTCTGTTGACCAGTAAAATTTTTCGCGCGAAAACAACAAATAGACACGACTCTGGAGGTGTGCCTAGATTGGCAGAAGTTATAAAATAGAGATCATGCATTTTTTGTTGTAAACATAGGATTATAGTGTACACGATTAAGCAAAACAAACCGTGTGTATTGCAGATTAACAAAGCTAATATACACGTATTAATAATTGATTTCAATAATGAATTTCAGAATATATGAATATTACAAAAACGTGTAATGACAGTAGTTAATTTTCCGGCTTTTGATGACTTATCCTGAATGAGTAAAGACTGTAATTCTTTATCTCATTTAAACCAATGGCTGTTGCTGTATCTCAGCCGCATCATAAAGTAACCAATCAACGATCAGTAATTATTTCAAGATGGCGTGTATGTCTACTGAAACTAATAGCTCCGCACCGTGATGCGAAGCAAAAATTACATCAACATAGTTTACAATGTATTAGAATACGAGTGAACCAAATATATACATGTAATTTACCATGCTATATACTTCCAATACTAACCTATGGTCTTGAAATTTTGTTACCTAAAGGAAAAACACTAGAAAATATTCATCTTCAATACAAAAAGTGGATTTAACAAATTTTGTCTCAAAATATGAATGTAGCAGATCCTGCAAAATATATCTTATCTGGCTTACTTCCTATTGAACCTGAAATACATATTAAAGCTATCACCTTATTTGGAAATCTTACTAGAACAGATAAATCATCCATTGAATGGCGTCTCGCGGAAAGACAACTTTCAATCAAACCTCACAACAGTCATAGTTGGTTCATGGAAATTAAGAAAATATCTGTCAAATATGGTATTGTGGAGATATACAAATACCTAGATAATCCCACGACTGAAATGGAATGGAAAAAATTTGTTAAGTAAAAAATACAGTCTTATTGGAAATAAAAAATTGAGGAAGACTTATGTGGCTATTCTACTCTGCAACATTTGGATCCTAGCTATTGTATTGGTCATATTCACTCATTATCAAAATCTATGAATGCCAACCTAAAAGATATCAGAAAAATTCCTATTCGTCTCAAAATTGTGACAGGAAATTACATCTTACAATCTTATAAATCCTTGTTTTCAAAGAAACCAGTTAGTGCAATGTGCAAGCTGTGTAACAAAGCCGAAGAAACGATAATACACTTCATTTTTATTTATGAAAAATTGGAGACAGTTAGGAGCTCACTTATTACAAAAATTTTCACTGAGGGAAGTTTTTCTTAGCTAAAAGTAACTTGAACAAACCAGTCGATATTCTACAGCTAATAATCAATCCATTTTACTACATAACCCTAGAGAAAAATCAAAGTGTTGTGGATAGAGTTAATAAGTTTTTGGAGCCTTTCTGTAGACAGTTAATATTTAAACTGCACAATAAACGCTATGCCTTATTAGCTGATCTAGACAGAGTGGACAGTTGAAGGCTAAATATAACCATGCATATAACTATTTTATTTTTATTTACACCAGATATTGCTACATTGTATTTACTTGTAACTAATGTATATCTCAACAATAGAAGTATATCGTCAATTGCCGCTAGTGTACCGTTAATTGCAGCCTGTTGTCATTTACGGTACACCCACATGTATACTATTGCAATAGGTGCCAGAAAAGATATCTACTGTAAGGGGATGCACAGTGGTGTTAGTCTGAATGTGTTTTTTCTTCAACAATTTTGTATTGTCACTATGTCTTTGTTTGTTTCATAAGCTTTGGCCTTTCCCTTGGACTTTAGTCTTTTAATACTTAGGAGACAACCCGGGGTACAACCAATCCATTCTGAGAGTTTATCATTACACGCCACTGAAGACCAGACACACCGTACATGTAGGTATTCATTCAATTTTTATTTTTTATTTTTTTTTATCCCTCATCGATGGAATATACGTCCAAGTAATAATTTTCCAAGACGGATTAATTATTTGGACTAACCTATTATCTACCATCGGTATTGTGTACACGCCATGTTATTTTTGGAAACGCGTTGAGTTGTAAATTACACATTAAAATGCTAAAAGATGTATATTGACTGAATCACGCGTTTCCTATGACGGTGATCAAATAAAATGGGGGGTTCATATGTTTAAATCTATTTTACCTACTATTAATACTGTGTAAACAATATTTTCATTCAACGTTTGACAGCGGTGTTACTTGTTTGGTACGAAAAGGAAATGTAACAGGAGGGTCTGACAGCTATGCGTTTCCAAGCCCCGCTGTGTATTAAAATGTCTAGAATTGCTATTCCGACCAACCTCAAATAAAAGTTTCACAATAAACCCCTAATTTACTGACAAGCAAATGGACAGAGTGACGGACAGTAGCAATTAAGACTTGCAGTTCGTTCCATTGGGACTCCAAGCTGTTTATATATATTTTTTTTTAAAGTTTTCAAGATTCTCAACAGATCTCATACTTATAGGAACCGAATAGGTTTGAACGATAGGCATTAAATCAAATATACTAATTATAAATCATGGTACCATATAACTATATTTTTTGCAAAATATTTAAGTTAAACCGAATATCTAATCATAATAATTTTTTTTAATTCCCTGGTTAAAATAGAAAATCTTGCCTAAAATTCCTTCTCTTAAACTATTTTGGTGGCACACTCAAAATTTCGACGGAATAAAAAAGGGTTGGGGGGTCTCAAAGTGGGATGAGCACGATACCATGAAAGTTGGGGGGGGGTGTCATGTAGTCTTCCACAAGAAGCAATTGCCTTTGAAGCACTAAATGGCATCCAATACAAATATTAAATGAAACTTTATTATATTTATTACTTATTATCAATTGAAAAAAGTATCTGGATGATCATCTTAACATCTGTAGTTGGCCAATGTTTTTCTGGCTCCATTTATACCTACAAATGTAAAGGATTATATTTATTTATTATATATGGGGCATTAAAACGTGAGAATTTGTAGAACAGGCCATCGATTCACACACCAAGCTTTTAAGTGCACATGCAGGCACCTGGTGAATGGATCATAGGGTGTTATACATCCTCCCCTTTTTCTCTGCAACACCCAACAACCTTCATTCTGGTGTCAGAATTTTTATCTTTCATCATTTTATGAAAGAAATAATACCAATATCACAATACTGCCAGTAGCAAAAATTCAAGTGTCCAAATTTTGCCGACTTATACCGTGTCAGTAAATTTCACGTGATATATCAGTTAACTTAATTATAATAACTTTATTGTCATTAAACATTAATAATAATGTTTGTGGCAAACACAATATAAAACGTATATACACAAACACATAAACGTACAAACTTTAATACATGTTTAGATTAAGAGACTTCTGACCTCAGTTCTAATTACCGTTTTAAAAAGAAACCAATAATTCTTACATGCCTGAAGGAAGATGGGTTTAATAAATATGAAATTTTTTCATCTCGATCCAAAATTTTAAAGTTAATATTATCTGCAAGATTACCTAAATTGGCAAAGAGGTCCTTTCGCAAATTTTGATTTATTTTACAATCTGATAGGAAGTGGTTCTCGTCTCGAAGTATGAGAATATTTGCGATTTGGTGACATAATTTTATCGTTAAACGATTATTTATCCAAGTTATCAGCGATTATATTGCAAAGCTAGCTTACTGAAATATTTCTGTAATCTGCTGACATCTTCGGTGACTTCTCTCAGTGACAAAGTATCTTCTTTCATATTCTTGTGAATTTTTCCAATTTCCTTGTCTGTGTATAGTAAAATATTCTTATTAATTTATGATTCAAATATAAGATCCAAACAAATATCGCAGATCTCTATGGAATATATGAATTATACTAAATTTTCATACATTTTTAAGATTATAACTTTATAAGGACTAAAAATACTAATAAGTAAACGAATGCTTTCGCTTTGCTTGGATTGGTTAGCTGACACTCCGTATAGGGAATAGTCACATTTTACTGTGATAAATGACATGTATTTCCCATTACTACAAGAACTTTGATAATTTGTTATAAAAATGATACCTAATTATCAAAAAAAATCTTGCCAATATTGCAGAATATAATATATTGTATCCCTTTGAGTATATTATAGTAATAAATGTTATTTTGAAGGAATTTATCAATATGTAAATTCGGGCGATTCACTCACAAACTAAATAAAGGACTTTATTAAAAGATTGTTGGTGATAAATTCCGTAAAAATAACCTTTATTACTTATATTTCCAAAGTAATGCAGAAATATAACATTTTCCTCATGCACTATATCACATGCGTACGTATTCATACGCACGACGTCATGAAAGGAATTTATCAACTTGTAAACTTTTTACCGGAAATTGCTGTTACCCAATGAAATTGATACATTTGATGTTTAGAAAACAACACTGGAATTATTATACAATGTACAATGCATCAAGGCTACACTTTTAAAGAATTCTTGCTTTAATTAAAATGTTTGTTAATTGTGAATCTCATTATATATTATTATAATGTTCAAAAAATTAATATTCTTACTGATATATCATAATTTTATTAACAACTTCTAAATCAAGTTTTGATTATTACCAAGTAAAGCTTTGCCCATTACAAGCTGTGCTTTGATGTTTTCTTCGGAGGTTTTCACAATATTTCCATTGTAGAATGGTCTTAATTTACTGTATTCTGTATCCCATGTTACTTTCAGTGACTGTACATCATCTCTTATTTGGTAAAAAGTCGTGTTTCCGTCGATCAATTTTGTAGCCTTGCTAAATCTTTTTTTTTACAACATTACACCTTTTTCCTAACTGCTCGAATAAATTTTCTGTATCTATTCAAGAAAAAATAAAAGATTCATCAAAAATATCTGAATTGTTCTTCGTCATTTTGGTATTCGAATTTGCTCTTTAGCGTTTTGGGTAATGCTTGCGGCTCTTCATTTTAGGCCTTGAATCTTAAACGGACGAATGTGCATATTTTGTGCAATTAGAATTGGAATGTTTATAAAAAATGTTTACGTTTGTATTTTTTATGGTGATAAAAAATATTATATGAATCCAGTTTTAATTTACAAGAAATGTCGTCGAATTTCTAAACTAATTTCGAATAAGACATAAAAGAAATTCAAATAGGGTAGAGCCAACTACCGACAGGCAAAGATATATTTACACAAATTTTTGTTCATATTAATTATAAATGAAAGGCATAAAGGACCATGAGTCCTTTATATGTATTGATCTTTATTGATACAGAAAAGGAAGAGTTACGTCATATATATCCTACAAACAGTAAATATGATAAAAGGAAACTTTAATAATTGTGTCCATGTTCAATGGCTTGTGGAGACAAATAAACAAGGCAGTCCAAAAAAAATATAAACAAAACAAAACAATACGCCTGACCTGTGAATCAGAATCAACCAAGAAGTACTATTTTGGTTTTTAACATTCTAGGCATTGAGCGTTGTGAACTGATCAATGATTTGTAAATCGGCGAAATGTGCACATCTTGTGCATAAAAATAAGTATCATAGAATTAAAAGTTACCATGGTAAAACTCCTGCACTCTTTGAATTTTCTTATGGTGGTCATCACAGACTGAGAAAACGGCTTCCAATTCTAAAATACAATTTAAAACAAACACACATAAAACTTCACTATTTAAACATTTTCACCTTTTCGGTAAACGAAGGTCGATGAATTTTATATGTCATCAGTTGATTATCGTTTTGGGACTTTTTTTCTCAACCAATTAGTTATTTGGTTGACGAAACATTTACTCTTAAAACTTTAAACGATAGCATGTTTTAACAACTTCAAGAGGGTGACCGTAAAACACGCCTCTTGTATGGCCAAATGGTAAGTTTAATTTAGACTTTTTGCGCCAATATTGACGTGCATTCTATATATATATATACAAATTCTGTCTGCCAGAACTTGATACAAGCATAATTAATTCAAGTGAATCTTCTTCTGTCCTTAGTTCTATTGACCGTTTTAAATAGCAGCCAATGACATTAATATGTTCAAAAGTCGCTGGGTTCAATAATATTATTAATTTTCCTTCCTTATCAAGAAATTTGAAGTGTTCAAACTTAGACAGTGAAATAAAATTCTCTCTCAAGTTATTATCCAATAGAAAGTACAAACATATCTTCTCTTGGAATCTTCAAATATCTGCCCATTTCAATACCAATCCAGTGGTCATTAATACGTAAAATTCAGTGAAGCGTTTTCTATAGAGATTCACTTTACATGCTCTTTTAAGCTTGTTTCAATCAATAATCATCAGTTATGTAGCAATGCTTACCTTTATCATGTCTCTTAATTTTCACTATCTGATACAATATGTATGTTCCAGTAAGAAGGATAATCACAGACTGGGTCATTTCTTTCCAGGAAAAGTTACTAAAGTGGACACCAAACTGAAAAATACAGCCAAGAAATAAATAAAGTACACGAAAGAAGCTCATGTTTAATTTTTTGTCTGTCGTTTAGGTGACACATGAAAAGGGCGGTAATTGGGACCAACAGATGTTTTTCATCCTTCCAAGTCAGGGTTTTGTATCCACCTTCGTTCCCTCACTTGGGAGGATGGATGTTTTATTGACTAATGATTTTTCGTCATTGCTATAAAATCTGTCTAATAAACCTATACTAAATTATCATTTGGTTATATAGATTTTCATGTATATATCATATGAACAGTTTTTTCGCAATTTTTTTCAACTTCCGTATACTGCTACAAAAACCAGTCGTGTTTATTCCTAATCGAAATGATCGAATACCAATGATGATAATAATAATCTATGATAAATATTAATTAAACTTACCATTTGAACAACCTCATTAGAAAACTGCACATTCATTAAAACCGGATTCGAGCTAAAATTAAAAATTAAAACAGTAAAATAGTAAAATAAATTGACAGGCTTAATAGAATAATACCGTTACACTGCGAATGAGTCGTTTATTTACTTATTGACTAGTGTGCGATTTACAAGTTCTAACGAATTAGGGGGTGGACGGGGGGTGGTACCTTTCTCCCTTCTAGCGCCATCTCTCAATCTCCCATCTCCCTTCTCCTTGCTCTCTCCTCTTCCCTATCCCTTTGGAGCCCCCCCCTTTTTTGTGGGGGGGGGGGGGGGTATTCCGAAATCGTTTTCCCAAATTCAGAGAAAGACAATGGAAATTACAGGAAAATATTCATTTAGTAATCACTTTTTGGTGATTTCAATTTTTTTAGCGAAAAGATCTCCATAAGTTCTCAAGACGAAACCCGTTTAGGGAGTATATGGGACATGCTAGGTTTTGTCATTATTTTTTTTCATTACATGCATTTTAATTCAAGCTCGAAGAGCTAACGCGATATAAATGTGTACATGATATTTAAAGTACCAGTAACATATGGTATTAGTGAAAAGCTAAGGATATCTCTCTCGTACATAGTTCTGTCCTTAGATGTCTATGGAATTATCCTTTTGGCTATTTTTGGCATTTAATTCGGCTTTTCAGTTATAGTGTGAGCTTTCCACTGACAAAGAAATAAAGAATACGGAGAAAATTATATAGTTTTGACAGAAAATAAGAACATTTTGGTGAAAATATTAAGAATTTACTTACACAATTGCAGTCACAGGTTTGTTGAACAAAAAACACTGGCATAAAACTATCATAATACACTTGAATAACAAAAACGCGGCAATCATTTTGTCGTGTTTGCCGTAGGTATGCCGTTTTTCGGCGTTACTACGTACAACGTCATAGAATAAATTATATCCGGTGGCAGGTTTGCGCAATCTCAGACAGTATACCGGTACCTTGAGCAGCGTTGTACTGCGAGGTTGTACTGGAACTTCGCATCGAGTGCATCAATGAATTGAGTTAAAAAATTTAACACCTGGTGTTTTCTAGGATTGAAGAATGCCGGCAAAGAAGCTTTGTTTTTTTGTAACATGTTTTGTCCTTCTTACAAAAATATGTTTTGAGCATTTCAAATAATAAATTATTAAATAAATTATACTATAAAAAAAATCGTGATTGGGTATTATCTGTAATCAAATAAATTTGTGATAGATGAATTCAAAAATATTCGTTTGCAAAATATCATTTGGGGACGACCATCTGATATTCTGGTGGGGGCCAGGAGGATTTTGAAAATAAATAACTCAGCCTTGATAATAACAAAAATGAATGGTTGGTTCTATGGTAGTTTGAAAATAAATAACCTCACCTACAATGTATTGAAAATAAATAACTCGGCAGGTCTTTTAAACCATTTTATAAATGCATGTTTTAAAGCATGAGATGGCACCAGATTCTACCAAAATTCGTCTTTTTTCATATTTTTTTCGGGAAAAACTTCCCAAATCTTTAAATAATATATAAACTACACCATATATAAATATTAATGTTTCTGAAATGTCTGAAAATGGGTTTCATTTCACTTGAGGTATATTGTCTCATGAACATTTACCTCACTTTAATACCTTTTCCCATTTTAACCTATATTGTTTTTTGTACGTATGCAATATATGCAGTTTTGAATTCAGAAGATTCACTTCCAGAGGATGATGATTAATTTTGATTAAATGGTACATAATGTATTTCATCTCAATGAATTTATAAAATGTAAGTATAAACTTATATATAAATTTATATATGCAATATACTGGTATATTTAACTTAAACTTCAGAAATATATATCTGCAGTCCAGGTGAGGGCGTAATGGGCGTATGCCCCCCCCCCCCCCCTTTTCAAAAAAAAAAAAAAAAAAAAAAACTATCGTAATCTGCTTATATTGTATTGAATATGGCAATTTATCATATTCATTAATTCAACACATAATCTGATTTCTTTAAAAGACTATTGAAATGTTAAATAACGCCTTATACCCTAGAATTTGGAATTTCTCGTTATTGGTCTACTGCTGTTAAGATCCATCCAATCATTTTAATCTACCATAAACAATTAATGGAGAGAATTTGGCATAAAAAATATCAAACCAAATATACATGCTCCAAGTCAGGAACCGTTACATTAGTGCATTTCACAATTATTTTATCTTTTTTAGCAAAAAAAAAGTCCAAAAAAATTTTCGCCAAGCTCCGCTCGGCCAAAGTTTTATTATACGCCTCCCCTTTCAAATATCCTGGAAACGCCCCTCATTTTCCTTTCTCCTTTACTTTAAACAGAGCAATACACAATTCAACATCAATGTACAAGCATGTATTATAAACATTCCATATTTCTATTTGCACCTACAATTCAGTTTCTTCATTTTGCAGCTATGAACTGGGTGCACAGATTTATGGCAATGGTGGCCATTTTTGTGCTTGCATCAAACACAATAACAAATAGTATCTTTATGACGGTCTGAAAGAATACCACAGTGCTGGACAGGGACTGAGACAGCAAGGTGGAACAGCCAAAATTCTAAACAGATACAACCTTGACTATGTTATTTATTTAAGAATGAAAACATGAATTTAAAAATTGTGTATTTTCAAATAAATATAATTGTGAAAATAAATAATCAGTCCCTTGTTTTACTGAAAATGAAAAATCATGCTTCAACGGTGCAGAAAATAAATAATCTGTCTTTATTTTCCACAAAAATAAATAACCCATCCAAAACAAATCCTCCTGCCCCCCCCCTTCAGAATATCAAATGGTCGTCCCCTTACCACGAAAGCTACGAAAAAAAAATCCAGTATTCGATCCTCCCTTCCTTTACAAAAAATAAAATGGATTATAACAACTGTAAATCAAGAATAAATAAATTGTGTCGATGTCAAAAATGTTCACTACTCAATAACTGACTACTAGTAGATGTGATTCTTGATATTGCGATGTCTTTTTGGTTTTCCATATTCAGTATGTTAATTTATTCCAACGAAAAGGTACAGTACAAGATGGAAAAACAAAAATTTTATAGCATGCAATTATGATCAACTGTCTTGATAAAACATACACATGCAATTTTCGAAAAAAGAAGCATCTTAAAATTTATTAATCTTTGGCAACCTGTTTAAAGAACATGATTCACATCCTCCTAATAATAATAGTACCTTAAGGGGGTACCCAAGACTTTGACTAAAATAGATTTGGCTTGTTTAATTTTCATAAAATTTTGATGATATATTTACATCGACCTGTTGACAAAAATATAAAAATTTCAAGAAATTTGAATCACACAATTTACGGGAATAATTTCATTGGATATATAACAGTTTGACACACTCATTGTGATCACTGAGAAGCTTGATTTCTCTTTACTAATACTATGTGATTAAACGTTCAGCTGATTTCTAAAGAGTTAACTCCCTTAGGTGTTCTGTACCCCCTTAAATCTACAACGATTGACAGAACAAAACAGGGGCACAGACTGGGTCCCTGCTTTCTTATCAAATGTCAGTTGTTTAAAGCGAATATTGGTGTAACGAATTCCAATACATTTTTTATGTTGACACGAAAGAATTCGAATTTTTCTAGAAACATATATTTCAATCTATTATAGAATAAATTGGGATGAAAATTAAATACAGGTATGTATAACTCAACTAAAAACAAAAATTGCGACTTTTTAGAAATATGTGTAAATTGTATGACATTGTTGGAGGTCCAGTAAAAATAAATAATCTGAATTTGAAATTAGCTTGATAAAGGAAATTGTTTACAGAATTCAAATTCTCTTCCTGATTAGATATTTAGATTGATAATAAATTTTGACTGAACAAACTCTGAATTCGTATTTTTCGGTTGTTAATTTTACCTTTATGTGCTTAGGGTCTATTTTCTTAACTAACTCAATACCCGAAGGCTTTTGCATCTTAACCATGAATTTCCGTTGCGAGGGTTGGTATTTGCTGTCTCAAAATCTATACATAAACAGGGCTTTATCGGCAAAAGATGGATTGTTGTAAGAATCCCGGAAATTCGAGGGTCATTGATTGGCCGTACAACGTCATTTTCGACTAATGTCATCTCAGTGTCTCTACTGATATCGGCGTGGAAATAATTCCTGCAAAGAGTCACATGCGTTACGTACTATATATAATTAGCGAGCAGATAAGGATTCCATAAAAGGCTTGTTATATAGCTTTTCACACTTCACCAAAGATTTGGTTACTCACCTGTGAAATGTTTCATTGATGTATATTTCATTGATGCCATTGATGAAGGCATTACGTTGTATAGCTAAAAATAGTAAACAGCGCGTACTAATAGAAACCTTTTATACTAAACACCTATCTTCAGCAAAAAATTTGATATTTTGCGTGAATTTCTTTCTTGATAATAAATGTCTACTACCAGTACTAGAATTATGAATATATTTGAATTGACAGAAAAAACTAGAAACATACATGCACATGGATAACGATCAGCTTACGCCCGTGACAACACATTGTTTTTGGTACTTTGTGCTCGTATTTGTATTTCTTGATTTCCTGTCCGTTTGAACATCTCTTTTTTTTACATACTGCTATATGTTTCTGTCGTATCACCATTTTAACCTCGTTCGCTGTTGAAATATTTTTTGCTGTGCTAGCTTCACTTACAGTAAGCGGATGAAGGCCGCTTGGACTACGAGGATTACACATACCTTACATTTATGTTACTGTCTGTCAAATTAGTTTCAGCCTTTCTCCCATATTCATGATACATAGTAACCAATTTACTAAATATCAGACACTTGTAAAATTATTTGGAAATTACATCTAGAGGTCGAAAGTTCAAACATTGTAAGCAACAGAAAAAAAATGACAAATTATAATTCCACTGCGATTTCGAACCGGTAACGCCGGAAAGACGGCACAATGTTTTTGATTTCACAGATAATACTACATTTAATCTAATAATCAATTACTAGGTTACTACACGTGCATGCACGGGTATCATTAAAAGGTTCAATAACTTTTCTTACCCATTTGACATTTTCGGAGGGCGAAATTGTTTGTTTCTTGTAAGGCAATGGGTGAAGAAAACACGATGTTCCTTTTATATATACTACATTTGTACTTTAATTTTACTAAGACTTGTCTTTTCCCTATAACGATAATCATTTCTTGGTACGAATTTATTGTAATAAATATTGAAACAATATTCAAAAGTAAACCGAAATACTTAAATTTCCTTCACAATAAAAGATCTCTTGTTATGTGATTGTCGTATCTATATTAAGTGCCCGTGTTAAAAGCCCACTCATACTGTGATTCTATGTTTTATTCAAGTATGAAATAAAAGTTGTCTTATGTAATTGTTCCATTATTAGTCCGTAAAAATATTCAGCGCATAATCTCTATGTCATTGTCTTACCTTCTCATTTATATAAAAAATGCCAAAACCTCCCTCTCTTTCAATAGTTAGAAGCGGAAGTTGTTTATTAATAACTTCATTCATCTGCGATATAAGTACTACGCATACGGCTAATTCTAGTCACATTATACATGTAGCTGAAGAAGCTGAACAATTATCCCAAGAACGGAAGTGGAGACGAATGACGAAATATGAACACATACTTGTATGGTTTGGTTAGCTTATCGATAATTCCAGCATTTAAAGAAATGTATCGACCTAAACGTGTGAATTTGCACACAACAACAACTTTGCTCCCAATTATTCTCGGGGTAATGCGTGCCCCTAGCACAATATTCCATGAAAATCACACTACAATAACTGGGCATGAGACTGACATTGAAATCCAAGGCCATGGACTGGGCCAATTTGGAAAAGGGGGGGGGGGGGGGGGGGGTGTTAGAGACGATTGACTAAACCGCCCCTAATTCCGGAGAGACACAGAAAGAACGACGAATAAGGTAGTACTACAAAATTGTCATTCTGAGTTAATTTTAGCCACAAAATATGAAATTGTAACTGTATGTCAAGCACAATCTTTCCTTTATTTTGGTTTTTAGACCCAGATTTGTATATATGAATAGAATCACAAAGTAGTGCCGGTCCGGGGAACTTAACGATTTCTTCCAAAATATCTTTGTTTCCTTTGATACCCATAGCAACGAAAATGATAACTTCGACTCATTTTTCGTAACTTACATTTCAAAACTTCGGGCAAAATTTACACACTTAAAAAAAACCACACAAGATGCTGATCTACAAGGTGAGATGGAGATGCCGCTTAAGTCCATGCATACATACTGAACCATTAAAATGAGCTTTTTAAAAATCAATTGTCAAACATCCTCTCTTTCAGCATAAATCAGCTTCGTGGTCAGAAATCATATTTATCAGCAAATTTTACCCATCTGTTTAAATCATTTGAAACACTGACATGACTGACGTCGTATTTTCCGAAACTAAACTAGAAATACAAATACCGGGAATTCCGAGTTAAATAAATCCTATAATTCACCCAGTGAAATCGAAAGTCATATTTCAATCAAGGAATTGACGTAACAATAGCCGTCGCAAACGACGTTACTATACAACGGTTTACGCGTAGTCATATAAAAACATATTCCCTTGTATTTACTTGTTATAACTTCTGAATACTTGGCATATTTCAATGTAATAAACAGTATAACTAATCTTGAAATGCGAATACCAAACATATACAACTCGTGACCGAAAAACACTAATAATTCACTCATGCACTATGCGCATTCGTGAATTAATGTGTTGTTCGGTAACTCGTTGTAGATTTAAGAAATAATTCACGGTGGCTTTAAAATATCCTGATTTTACCACGGGTAGGCCCTTATGCCAAATATTTTGCCACGAGCGATAGCGAGTGTTAAAATATCGGCATAAAGGGTCTACCCGTGGTAAAACCAGGATATTTCAAGCCCTTTTGAATAATTTATATTCTAATATGACAGTTTCTATGACATTTTGAAACGTCACAACATAGGAACGCCATTACACAACGCATATTATACTATGACGTCGTTAAAGCTTGTGTGAATCGTACTATGACGTTGACAAACAAGCCGTCTGAGTCTGTGACGTTGGAACCAATATATCCATATTTTACCACGGATGTAAACTGAAAGCGTTTGAAGCTAAAATATTAGAATTTTAGGTATTCACATTTCAAGATTAAATATACTATTAAAATTACTAGCTTTTATTCAAATTTGCA
Organism: Mytilisepta virgata; assembly: GCA_028015205.1. NCBI lineage: Eukaryota > Metazoa > Mollusca > Bivalvia > Mytilida > Mytilidae > Mytilisepta > Mytilisepta virgata. Next base: position 65,685,199 of record CM051517.1, on the reverse strand, counting down.
AAAAAAATATTTTTAGGAATTCCTTTGATTGCTCATTATTTTAGTTTAAACATATTTATTCATAATAAGCATACAGTGTGAAATAATACATACAATTAAAAAAAAACAGAAAGGATTCGGAAACAAGCTATATACAGCTTATAACACTCCGTCTCCTTTTTGCTGCCCATAAATAATATTTTAACTATAACGGTGCAGACACATGGATAATTATCAAATACGAATGATTTATTTTGGGGAAAAAATGAAATATATATAAATAAACAAAAACAAGTTTTTGGATTTGGAAAATGGAAAGAAGTATAGTAGTTTGACGAAGTGCAAGTTATGGAGTGAAACGTTTACTTTTTAGAAGCTATTCTGAACTTGTAAAAATATGCTTTTGTTCTGTTCATCCGTAAGAACATCTGAACCAAATAATAATAAATCTGTATGAATAACAATTGGACAGTTAATTGCAAATATAATATCGTTCCTTAAATCAATAAATCGTGTGCAGTGCAATAAAAAATGAAAAAAATGCTCTTTACAATCAACTTTATAGCCCATTGCAATAATTCAAATGTCATATATGGAAGTTCTTTCATGTAACAACTGTGAATATAATCATTATAAAAATCATAGAATGGGAAACCAGAGCGAGTTATATTTTCCTAACCAATGTAGGTAAGGGAGATAATAAATTTGTCTCCCTTTTAGCCTCAGGACAAAAGGGAGAGAATTTAATTATCTCCCTTACCTACATTGGTTAGGAAAAGATAACTCACTCTGGTTCCTCATTTATACATTTCTAAGACTTTTTTTTCCTAAATATTATGTCATTTGCTAAATGGTAATAATGTGAGATTCTAATCAAGGATGTGTAACCTTTACTCTCTACAAAACGTTTCAGCGAACTTTCACCGCCAGGTACGTGCGCAAATTCGACAGTCATAACGTCAATATCAACCTTATCAAATGGTATGGTTTCTAGAACTTTAACTTCTGATCCTTCAACGTCTAGACTGAAAAAATCAACATGCGTCATTCCAACTGCTCGCAGTATAGAATATAAAGGAAAACACTGTACTTCAACTATATCCGGATTAACAGAATTCGAACCTTCGACTAACTTTCCTGTATTAAAACTCTTTTTGAATTTCATCTGAAAAGAAACCAACAACTGATTGATCGTTGTGCGTAACATTAATGACTACAATTGTACCACTACTGACAAATGTAACAGTATCGTTTAAAATCTACATTTTACATAGACTTTATGAAAAAGTATGGCAAGCCGTTCTCGTCAAAACTATGTTTAAACCCTTTTTTGGAAAAAATTACACACTGAGATTTAAAAACCTAAAATAACACACTGAGAAATCGAAATTACACACCGAGATTTTAAAATTACACCCTGAGATTAAAAAAAAATGAAAAACACACATTGAGAAATTAAAATTACATACTGAGATTTTAAAAAGTTACATTGAGATGAAATAAATTGGAAAACACACACTGAGAATTGTTAATTACACACTGAGATTTCAAAAATACACATTGAGATTAATATGCAAATTACTAATGAATATTCATGAGATGAATAATTCAACAGATTAATATCTTGGTCTCTAGAACTCTTGTCATTATAATGAAATGCGGTTCCTTCAACCAACATTCATAATAAATTGCAAGACTTAACATACTTATAATTTTATTAAAGTTTTTCACCATTTGGTTATATCAGAGACATATATGGCACGCCGTTGTTATATTTATTCAATTTCGAGACATCTTATTTAGTTCAATAAGATATCTTATAAACTAATTGAGATATCTTAATAATAAAATGAGATATCTTATATATTAAATAAGATATCTGATTTATTAAATAAGATATCTTATTAAATAAGATATCTTATTAAATATATAAGATATCTTATTTAAACTATAAGATATCTCTATTAATTCATAAGATATCTTATTAACTATATAAGATATCTTTTATATAGTTAATAATAGATATCTTATTTACTTAATAAGATATCTTATAAACTAATAGAGATATCTTATTAACTTATAGAGATATCTTATTTAACTGGTTATAAAGATATCTTATTAAATATATAAGATATCTCTATAAGTTAATAAGATATCTCTATTAGTTTATAAGATATCTAATAAAGTATGTGTTTAAAAGATATCTTTATAAAGAAGTAAGATATCTTATATACTTTATAAGATATCTTATTAACTAATAGAGATATCTTATTAACTTATAGAGATATCCTATTAATTTATAGAGATATCTTATTTCCTTTCAAATTAAATAAGATATCTTATAAAAATTTAAAATATCTTAATACTTAATAAGATATCTTATTAAATATATAATATATCTTATTTAAAATTAAGATATCTCTATTAATTTATAAGATATCTTATTAACTAGTAGAGATATATTATTTACTTAATAAGATATCTTATAAACTAATAGAGATATCTTATAAACTTATAGAGATATCTTATTTAACTCGTTATAAAGATATCTTATTAAATATATAAGATATCTTATTAACTATATAAGATATCTTTTATGTAGTTAATAATAGAGATATCTTATTTACTTAATAAGATATCTTATATAAACTAATAGAGATATCTTATAAACTTATAGAGATATCTTATTAACTTATAGAGATATCTTATTTAACTAGTTATAAAGATATCTTATTAAATATATAAGATATCTCTATAAGTTAATAAGATATCTCTATTAGTTTATAAGATATCTAATAAAGTGTGTGTTTAAAAGATATCTTTATAAAGAAGTAAGATATCTTATATACTTTATAAGATATCTTATTAACTAATAGAGATATCTTATTAACTTATAGAGATATCTTATTAACTTATAGAGATATCTTATTTACTTTCAAATTAAATAAGATATCTTATAAAAATTAAAGATATCTTAATACTTAATAAGATATCTTGTTAAATAAATAAGATTTCTTGGAATTTGAATAAATATTAAAAACGGCGTGCCATAGACATATAATACATGCCGTCTCTGGTTATATTTTGTAAAGAGAGAAAGTGGGTATTTTTCTTGTTCTATTGGTCTTTTACGTTGTATTTCTAATGTATTTGATAAAACAGTTGGCGTCAGAGTGAAGGACTAACGAGTTCTGTCCCCTAGTTGTTTTAAGCTTGTAATAGATTAAGATTACGTATGCTAATTAGATATGTGCGCATAAAAAATGCGCACAAATCTCAGTGTGTAATTTTAAATTCTCAGTGTGTAATTTCAAATTCTCAGTGTGTGTTTTTCAGTTTATTTCATCTCAGAATGTCTTTTTGAAATCTCAGTGTGTAATTTTCAATTCTCAGTGTGTAATTTTCATTTCTCAGTGTGTGTTTTTCATTTTTCGTAATTTCAATGCGTCTTTATGAAATCTCAGTGTGTATTTTTTTTAAATTCTCAGTGTGTAAAATTTTCGAAAAATGTTTTAAACATAGTTTTGACGAAAACGGCTTGCCATATATTCCTACCATCTAGACTAAACTTCTTTCAGAAGCAGTTTACGGTTTCCCGCGACATCAGAACATCAGCTTTCAGGTCGCGCCATAATCGTTTGTAATCGAAAACTTGGTTGCAACCCGATTAATGGCTTTGTTAGAAAGCAGAATGACGGGGAATAGGCCGATCCTTGATATACGGAAGGATATTTGAAAAAAAATTGGAATCTTGAAAATTTAATGAATAAAAAATAATAAAAGCAGACGCTAGGTTTTATTAAGTTCATATATTAGTTATCTCGGCATTTGTTCAGGCTGTTTCTGAGGATAAATAATTTCAACATATTGTAATAGACTATACACAATTACGGCCCTCATTTGAGGTAGACATTCAGATTTGGCAACCCGAGAGAGAATGTTTTCCCGAAGGCCTACCCGAGGGAAAACAACCTGTCAAGGGTTGCCAAATCTAAATGTCTACGTCAAATGAGGGCCATAATTGTTTTATTAATTTTTCCACAGGAGCAAGACATAATTTGACTCTCATGAGTTTTAATGCAGACGAATTACGCAGTTGTCTTCCTTGTGGAGGGAAATTGGGATGTTTGAAGGTGAACAATAGGGTTGTTTCCCGGTGGACAATATGAGTTTTTCCGTGATTACGCACTTGTCTCCCTTGCCATTGCGGGGGAAAATTGGGATTTTTGGGGGTGAACAATAGGGTTGTTTCCCGCGATGTTCAAGTTTTGTAAAAACGTTCAATTTATTTTTGAATCACATGACAGTTTTCATCTAATGAGAGTATTTTAGAATATATAGAAAATAATAATAATATTTTAACCCCCACGAACAACGTAATTTCAAAGAGGAATATGAACAACAGAAATATTTTGCAGACATTACCTCAATACTCTTTCAGGCAATATGTATTTCCTGTACGAAAATATGACGGATCACATTGTGTCAGAATGCGCGAAGGCAAAATAGTGACAAAAGTGAACTTTGCAATTTTTATTGACTCTCTGATTTTTACTCTTATTATCGAAAAAGAAATACCTACAAAATGTCAATCCGCGTGCCGAAGTTAAATTTTATTGGGGAGGATTGACACTTGCCACAATATGTTTGAAAAACAAGTCAATTGACTTATATTGGAATAAAATTTTGAATTTTAATTTGTAATAGCAAGTTCTTTTTACCATCGTCAGGTAGATTGCTGTACACTGTAACGCCTTATTGCGGGACAAGTTATTTATTCTTCCTTAAATTTGTTTTCAGTTTGTGATGACCCATCGAAGATCATTGCATGTGCATCGATCTCAATGTAATTAAAATAAGTTGTCCGCACTTGCTCCTTATTTTTGTTTGGTTGTTTGTACTGAATGTCGCGCGTGGGAGATCAGCCGCTTGAGGGTCATGTCAAGGGTAAAATTTGCTGATCTTTGACCGACCAATCAGAGTCTAGAAAGTCATTTACAATTAACCAATCAACGAGGCGCTCTCATACCATCATCGACATAATTTGTTTTCTACCCACTCTCCCGTTGCCAACATTACAATGTTTATGAACGAGAATCCACACAATACACAACTGTTTGTTCTCATATATATTTTTCTCGGTGTAAATAATTCACACGAGGCCATTGGAATTCTTTGGTAGACTTAAAAAACAATACCTTTTAACGATTCAGATTATGAAATAAAAATCGCATGGAGGCTGCCATATTTTTTATTTTACATTCGGAATTACTCCAGACGCTGCAATAACTTCTATGTCAGTTCAATACCCTAAGATTTTATAGCCGCATCGCTGATTGGCTACGGCAAATTTTATCCTATACATGATCCTCAAGCGGCTGTAGTTAGATCTCCCATGCGCGACATATAAACAACCGAACGAAAATAAGGAGCAAGTGCGGGAACTAATTTTAATTAGATTGCATCGATCTCACAGTGTTGTGACGTCTAATCAGAATTCTTTTGTCATTCCTTTTGACCAATCGGGCGTAATGTTATTGAACTTCGTCGACTGTGCTCAGTGAATTTACCTATGTACAGGAAACCTAACATCTAGTATTTACGGACGAAATGGGTACTTATACTCGGGCGAAATGGACGAAATTGGTACTCATACTCCTTCAAAAGTGAAGAACTGGAAAATTTTAATTCGTTTTTAAAATTCGGCTACGCTGGACTCGGAAAAGACTTTTTAATTTAAAAACTCGTTGAAGATTTGACAGTCTTCACTTTGAACTCTTGTTAGACTCAAATCGACCAAGGACGAACTGGTAGCTAGCCGAAACGTCCTGTTTCAGTTAGAACCTATTTATCTTGTCGAGAACGTCCACAGTAAAAAAAAAAGGCACGCACGGTTCAATATTTAAAACAGTGGAAATTGACTTCGGTTACGTCACTCGTTATCATTTCTGCAGATATTTTTGTCTCGTCCATATTTAAATGAATACAAACCTTTACTGGATAAGGATAGATACTTAAACACGCATTGATTGTAAATGCCTTTCTGTGTTTCTGCTTAACAAGTTTATAATTAGATGGATCAGCCTCAATCAAGAGGCCATTCCAACGTCTCAAACGCTCAAATATCAATGTATTTGACCTGGTCTCACCATCCAGAGCTCCACATTCAACATAAAATCCGCCCTCCTGCAATAAAATGTCAAAATATTAATAGAGTAAGTCCTTTATTTAAAACATTGGAAAGACTGAGGCATTTAAATTTAAGTTGAATTGACCAATATTATAAAGAATTTGGAATCTTTTCTTTTTCATTTAGTGAAAATTGAAGGGGTTTTTATGACTTGCCTTAAAATTAAGTCTATTATCAACAAATCCAGCCTGTCCCATTGAAGGATCCATCGTATTTGGACTTTGCAGGTTGTACGGTTCTTCAGACGGATTTTCTATCCAGTAATTTCGTATTAAGCTAATAAGTCTTGGGTCATCCATAGCAACCTTCTGTGAATTCAGTTCATCCATTTCCTTTAAATAATCTTTACTCTGTCTTTCTTGTTGGATGTACATTAACTGTATTGTTTTTTCGTCTTGTTGTTTTGAGATTGTTTTTGCTTCAGTTTGATTCGTTTCTTTATTGAAGAAATTAAAATGCGACATGACTACAAAAAACATCAATAACAAAACTCCCGTTATCACGAAGCCTCGAGCTTCTGTCATTTTAAAATTTCTGAAATAAAAAAAAATAGAAACTGATGTCGTTAGAAAATTGTCGAAAATTTGTATAATTTTCAGAAAGATTCAATTTATGTTTGTTTCTGACATCACTGCATTTATTTTTTATGAGTATACAGTACACTTAAAAATATGTGCATATTCAAACAACATTAATCTAAAACTACTTATAATTTGAAAGTATCAGAAGTTGGATTGTAATGAACCTTGTTAGTACAGGAAAAAACTTGAAGATCTTGCTAGACGGACAGTTAATTTAAAAATCTATTTCAAATAATGATTAGAAAAAAAATAATTTTCTATTCAATTAAATTTACTTATTAATTAGATTCTCTTAAACGTTGAAAACTGATATGAAGACGGAGGGGGCCATCTCCGGATCACGTATGCACAACTATGGAACGCCGTTACTATAAGTTATCATGCTTTGACCCAACTAACATGATTATTTAGACAGTGTCGAAAATTGTTGAACGGTGAGGGCGAAAGCCCGAACCGTTCAACAATTTTCTACACTGTCTAAATAATCATGCTAGTTGGGTTAAAGCATGATAACATTTTTGTGCGGTTATGCTAACCGTATTGAGTATATAATTAATTAAACGTTAAACACACAAATGTCCTAGATTTCACTTCGCAAAATTCACATGTTTACTCCGCCCACTGACCGCGTGTTTGACCCTCACTCTTAATGTGTATGCTCCGCCTACTGATCGTGTAACCTGATGATCTGTTGTAGCGCAAAGTTGATGTGTTTTTGACTTCATTTTTAGAACAAGAACGGATTCGATTGTTTTAGAACATATTTTTATTTAGAGTTTGGTTTAATGTGCTCGGGAGCATTTCACTTTATTTAATTCCATCTTATATTGTTTTTATTTAGATTTTTAAGGGTTTTCTGGACGAAAAACATTTTTTACATGTGTTATCACTTTTAATTTTGTATGATATATCACACAGAAGTATAATAAATATATTTTATTTGAATTGCTCTAGATCTATAAAGCCCTGGATTGCGTCATGCGTGTATAGATGTCAACCAGTGGAATTTTCCATTCGCCGACCGGTTAACGGGTCAACTTGCCTTATGTAGGGCAATACACTAAGGTTATCACAAGACAGCGTGTTCCTTACTTTGTTCTTTTTATAGCACACATGATTTAAGGTCAACAGGTTCAGCGCACATGATTAAAGGTCAACATATTACAACGCGATTGCTGGTTGGCTACAGGCACATGTTTTGTAAGAAGTTTTCTTTTTGGGGGCAATTTGATTGGGTTGTGTATGGCGAACATGGTTATTTAGCAGATGGCAAGGCAGCCAGTAGAATTCAAGTTTACAACTGCATAACCGTACAATATCTTATGTGTACTCGTTTTTTCAAGGGTGGCTATCTGTAGTATAGCTATCGCCCTGATTCTTAAACCGACAAGCTGATCAACTTCCGCTAGAAACTAGTTTGGCTCACTTCGAAGAGAGAAAAACCAGTGTATTCAGATCTTGTTCTGGGTTGTTTTTAACACGAAATTACTCATTTTTTATTGTATGAATACGCTGAAATTATCTAGTGCAATTAGATTTCTTTATCAACTCATATATTTGAATCTTGCCATCAAAACAATTTCATGAACATATTTATTATGATATGTTTTTATATATCAACATGTTTTGTACCGAGAATAATATATATTAATAAACGCGGATGGATTCCTGAATTGTTGATGAATATCAGCGTCAGCAGTCAAAGGTTAGACGAAGAGGAAATGAGAGGTGATCAGTAATTAAGGTAAATATATTATACTTGACAGAATTTAATCGTTTTAGCATTAATTATAGTTTAATATAATATATATTAACGATATATTGTCGAAGGAGAGCAGTAATTATTGAATCGGGTACAATTTTTGATTCGACATCCCCTGTCGCCATCTTGGATATCAGCTGATAAGTATGTCATTTGGGTTAAAGTTAACAACCGTGTCCTCCCTTTGAGATTTCGAAACCATGTTAATTGTAAATGATTTTCATGACCAAATATACTCAGTTTTAATCAGAAAAAAAGAGCTGTAACATTATCACACTGTTATTTGAGATTAATACATATGTAATTATGATGTACCATACCTGGACATGTTACTCATTTCTAAAAATATTTTTCAGTTATATAATCGTTCCATGATGCACAAATAATGTTTGCGTGTGCAGATGCAGCATATATATGGTAACATTGGTTATAATCAGTGATTAGTTTCCTACATATATAACAATCCAGAAATAGTTTTCTATACATGCAAGTTAAATTTATCGTAATTAAATATTAATATTCTGGAATACATGTAAATATATATATATTGGGAAAGAAGCTGAATTCAGCATAGGTGTAGTTGATCAGTGCTATATAAGATAACTTATAATTAATCTTTTATAATGTAGATATAGGGCAATAATGATATATTACTTGAGCATGTCAAGCCTACTAAATTGAGCACTATAAATTGTTTGAGAAGATGATCTGAGACAGTGATATATTTTGAGCAAACGCGAGCCTTATATTAGAGCAATAATATAATATGAGCATGCTAAACTATATTGAGACAAACTTGACTTGGGCTTACGTCTAAGATGATCAGTGCTATATAATGTTAAAGTAATATTGAGCCTTCATAATTTCACAGAGAATTTTAACCTTGATATATTGTATTGATTCTACACTACATGTATATATGAATGAAAAGTGCTATATATTAGAGGAAATTTGAGTATTGACAATTTGAAAGCAATAATTAGGTTACCCGGGTACATGTACATGTGTATAAGCTGAGCATGTTAATCATGGCTATATAATTAGGCGAAGATATTATGTTACTTTCACCAGGAATACTTCTAGTTGAGAAACTATACATATATCTTTACTTATAGATTGAGACATCCCCTCCAGAGAAAACACACATGTGCCAATTAATAGGTTATGAACAAGAAGAAGACAAATTCATACTGAATTGCTTGTTAGAGGAATGTGTAAAAGATATCAAGACAAGTGGGATCCAAATGTGGAACAATGAGGAATTGCTACGCCCGAGATGATCCTCGACAATGAGGATGCATTCCTGAGATGATACTTGACAGAACAATGTCGTTTGCAGCTATTATTACAGAAGTGTCGGGTGTTGCTATACATATATCCCATGTCTAAAACTATAAAGAAAAACATAAAATGTTTCTATAGACATGCCAAACATTTATTTCACTGATCTGACTTTATTTTTCAGGTTTTAAACATACGGTATATGAGAATTGTGATAGAGAATACTGCAGTGTATTTTTTTATTAAAATAATTGGAATCAAAATGGTATTCCAATTATGCCTGTTTGCATGGAAATATATGAAATAAATGGGAGAATACTGTGCACATCGATCTATACCTATGTCTATGTTAAAACTTGTGCTCTTGCTAGATTTTATCTAAATAGTTAATATATTTATGCAATATGGATTAAATGTAAAATTTCTATCACACCTAAAAATGCGCCAAAGCCGCATTCGATTCTTGTCAAAGGTGCAGACTACTGTGATAAAAAAATATGTATCTATGTAAAGTCAGAACATCATATATTGTCAAAAAACGCAGAGGTAATACTTTTATATAAATTCACATAAACAGATCCACAAATGTCAAAGAAGACCTCAAATGATTAATAGTTATTAATTTATTAATTCTGCAAAAAAAAAAATTACTAGCAATTTACTGAAGTTTATGATGGATAAAATCTGTTGCTATATTATGAGCAAAAGACATATATTAGATCAGATACAATGAGAGAAAAGATGGAAACAGTTACAAAAGTAAAAACAGAAATATACAATCATCTTTCAAGATTGTTCTAAATATCATATTCATTCCATAATTTAACCCTTAGCTGAGTTTGGATACCTTTTTGTTTTAATTGTTTTGGTTTTTGATGGTTGTGCTTATTAATTCATCATTATATCTTTAACCGGTTTTCCGATATTTTGATCTCGAGCACTGCTGATGAGTTGGTAGTCAACGAAATGGCCATACAGTGCATCAAATTTATTTCGGTATTTTGTGATACTTTTTATTATTGCCATGTTTTGTGTAGCTCTATGTACATTGTTGCCAATTGGGTGCAGCTATATACATTATTGCCAAGTTGGGTGCAGTTATATATTGTTGCCAAGTTGGGTGCAGCTAAATATACATTGTTGCCAAGTTGGGTGTAACTATATTTACATTGTTGCCAAGTTGGGTAACATTTAGGTCAATGTCAGAAAAATATAAACTTTTTTGTATGAGGCCAAGAAACTTGGGAAGGGCGAGTTTTGCCCTTCTACGGTTTCGTGCCGAATACAAAAAAAACTGACATTGACCTAATTTTGTTTTTATACTGCAACTCAAATTGATACATTACTAGGCATTTAAATGGTAACACAAATTTCAAACTTATATGTAATCCGTAAATGAACCTCTGATTGTGAAAGAAGTGAGGCAACATGAAATAGACATTGTACAAAATATCACCCTTTTACTATATTAAGGACATAAACAGTAAACACAACAGGAAGTGTTCTAGTTGCAGTCTAAAGTTCTATATCACTACAGTTTTTGCCTTGCTTCACAAAAGTCGTAAAGATGTGCTGTTTCGTATGACATCATCAATTTGTTTATAGTCGGTGATTAGGTCAGTTAATGGGAAACCATATATAAATTTGGTGCGCAGTTGTATAAGCATTCGCATGGCAATTTTTTGGCTAACCTATCTTCCTGTCAACTAATTTGTACCATATATATACAGTTAGGTTTAAATCACTATCATTTATTCATCAGATCATGAGGCTATCCGAGTAAACAGTACTTCAGTACTTTGATTATATATGCGTATACTTTTCTTTACTTGACAGATTTTCTATATATGCACATACTTTTCTTTATATGCGCTTAGATTGTCTATATATGCACATACTTTTCTTTATATGCACTTAGAATTTCTATATATGCACATACTTTTTCTACATTTGCACACAGATAAAAATTATCATTTATATAATAAATATGATAATTTACTGTTTTCTGAATTACAGGGATACAGTTTGGAAGGGGGTCATCCAATGACCATTCCACCAAAGTTTACGACGATGTAATATTCCAAACAGAATCCTGAAACAGTTCATTCTCGTATGATGTAAAAACAAATGTTCTTCTTTGACGAAAAATTATAGGAGATCAAATGTTGTCCAGTTCTGATTTTCATAGGTTTGCTGTTTTCTTCCTTTCATCCTTGCACCGCCTCAATGGTCTCGTGGTAGCATGCTCGCCTCGAGTGCGAAAGGTCGGGGGTTCGATCCCCGGCCGGGTCAAACAAAACACATTGAAATTGGTTTTTGCCAAGAGTGAGAGCAAAGGACTGGTCGGCTCGTGTCTGGGTGAGGTGATAGTGATAGGTCAGTGCAGACATTTACCTCGCGAGAAGGCAAGTTAAAAATCCGGCTCAGCATGTCGATCTAGTACAAAGCAGGGTTCATATTCATGCCATCTCAAGAAATGCAGTTAATAGTTGCCACTGGACGTTAAACAATAATTCATCCATCCATCCATCCCTTCGTCCATGTTGTATTTGCTTGCTCATGATATTAGTATTCTTACGGATTAGCCTTGTGATTTTTGTCTACTGAAATTAACCCACTGTTTTATCGCTTTTCCTATATTTCATCTCGTGTAATGAAAAAATATATATAAAACTGCCCAAAAGACCAATTTGGAAAACTTCGGTACTAAAAATCTACTTAAATAGCAGTAATAGCAGTAATATCTGAAAAAAGTTTATAAACTAAATTTTGTAAGTGTATTCGACTTTGCATTTCGACTAGTTAACACAATTCATTCTTTTGTAGAAGTGCACTCTTTCCATTTTTTTCTCCGTTAATAAATAAAGGAAAAAAATACGCAGTTCAACCATTCTACAAGTAGTTCACGGTGAAACAAGAATTTGATTATTTATACTTACACCATAGCTGGAATTAATGAATAGACCTAGGTGTAAAACACGGAAACTTTTTATAATTAATATAGTATAGAAACAGTTTGCATAACAGCTGGTTATTTTTCCTTAAAGTTTTTTATATCGAACATTGTTTTAATTTATCAATATATTGTGTGGCGTGAATAATTACATGCTAAATGATTTCCTTCTTCCTTCATAGTGCTGTGGTTCTGTTATTTTATGCTGTGTTTCTGTTATTTTATGCTGTGTTTCTGTTACTCTCTGTTGTGGTTCTGTTATTCTGTGATGTGAGTAGTATATGGGCACAGGCAAATTAGGATTTGTGGTGGTGTCGGATATGACGTCAACGGAACCGGAAGTCGTGTGACCGGAACCGGAATTTTCCGCCATTTTTCTTTATTTACGTCAGCCACGTACCATGTGGTATGCGCATGTGTGACCGGGACCGGAAGTGACCGGAATTGGTTTCCACGCATGCGCAACCGGAAGTACTGGATTTTCCCGGTATTTTTCCATTATTTTTTACGGAAATGACGTTAGTCACGTGCTGGGACCCGAATGTGCTATGCTTGACCAGAATTCGGATTGGATTATCTCCCTTTTCCAGCGCCTCTCGGTCGCCTCTGGGTCTTTCTTCGGTCTGTTCGAGTCTCTAGGGACTGATACTCTCAATTTTATGTCGAAGTCCGAGAGTTTACGAAGTACAGAGGTACTGTTGGATTATCTTCCCCCTTTCCCGCGCTTTTCCCCACGGGTGATGTTTTCCGTTCGTTCAAGGGGGGACCAAAGGTAGGATTGGATTATGTCCCCTTACCTCCCGCTGATGCTGTCACCATTAGGTCCTTAGCAACTGCCTTAGCAACAGCGGTCCATTTCATTACTCTATGATGCACTTCGTTTCTCTTCTCTTGCTCCGTGCAGCTCTTCGCTGCTCGTCACTGTTCATCGGTACTCATGACTATACTCATTTCGGTTTTTTGTGTTACTTGTCGCTGTTTTCGCTGCTGCTGTCCAGTTACTTGTTGCTGTTCGTCATCGCTGCTCCTCTCTTGCTCATCGCTGTTTTTCTCTTGCTCTTTGCTGTTCATCGATACTCATGACTATACTCACGTGCTCATTTTGGTTTTTTGGTGCTACTTGTCGCTTTTTTCGCTGCTGCTGCTTCTCCTGCTGCTTGTTGCTTTTCTTCATCGCTGCTCTTCTCTTGCTTTTTGCTGTTCACGTGCTAATTTCGGTTTTCTGGGGCTACTTGTCGCTGTTTTCGCTGCTGCTTGTTGCTGTTCGTCATCGCTGCTGAAATGAACATGAAATTACCAACCAAAGTGAAGAGAATCAAACGACTGTAAAACACAAGTGGAGGACCCAGCAAAATGGATCCAAAAAGAAATGTACAAAGTGTCAAATGAGCAAGAGCTTTGCAGAATTCTACAAAACATGAATATCTGCAAGGGATGTATAAGGATTGACAACGAGTGGACATAACTTAACAGAGACCTCATCAGAAAAGTGAAATATGAACTGCAACAATCTCGAAACGAATACTTTACCAAACGTTTGCGTATGAATCCACAAGCCGTTGAGGAACCTGTAGCTAATATAAGCACTTGAAGGACGACAGAAGCTCATTCTACTATCGAATGCCAGGAAAGACGTCTTAAATGTATACATGTGACATATCTGGATACCAGTTCAAGCGAAACTTCAACCTAGTGCGTCACAAAAAGAATACACACGGTATGAAAGAGGATTCAACAGGGTATAGTGAATATGATTCAGTCTCAGACACCACGACAGAAGCCGATAACGAGGAATCGGAACAAAGCAGAGACCATGTATCCAACTAAGAATCCGATTAGGAAGGCGAACAGTCCCCATGGGAAGTCATTTTGAATAGAACATTTCAAGTACATCAACCAGAATACTGAGAATTCGGAAATTTTCGCGTGCACTTATTATTGCGATTCTTCTACCCAACGCAAAATTGCGAGGTTAAATTATTGCGATCGTCGCCCGTGTGAAAAAAAGTTTTATTATTGCGATCGGAGATCGAGTAAAAATTGAAAATGGAAGTTTTATATAAAGTAATCGTTTTAATTAATGGGATTAAAAATATTAGAATTCAAAATGTTATTATATATATAATACGTATGAAAACAATAACTATACAACAAAGTGTCTACCAATTAACCTGTCTCTGGATGTCGGAAATTAATGACTAGACGACCAAATGCGAAAACATTACCTCAGACTGATGTCCTGGCATCAAGACATGAATAAAGACCCCGTACGTAGAAAGATCAAGAAAACGGCTAAACGACTACGAATCAAAAGAATCATGGGAATATGCCCTAGAAAAACGAAAATATCTGGTTAACCGTGTATTGAACGACTACGACCCAACACCAGCTGAAAACAGCAATGACTCTATGTGACGTAGGAATTGGAACTAACATTAACATATTATAACGAAAAACAGAAAAACAAGCAAAAAAAATAAAGAAAATAAAGGGAAGGAGGGGTAATGCAGCCTATATATGTTTATACATATATAGCCAGTCACAAGCCTGGACAAATGCAGAGTGGCCAAAAAAACAGGGGAGGGCTAATGCAGCATATTTTATCATAGCCAGTCACAAGCCTGGATAAATGCAGAGTGGACTTTCAAATGACACGGATCTAAGGGAGCTCTAGCACAGATCCAATCTTTGACCAACGACAATCGAACACCACTAGCAGCAGCAAAAAACCGAAATGAGCACGTGCGTATAGTCATGAGTAGTGATGAGCAGCAAAGAGCAACACAGAGAAAGGAAGGAGCAAGAGAAAAACAGCGATGAGCAAGAGAAGAACAGCGATGACGAACAGCAACAAGCAGGAGGAGGAGGAGAGCAGCAGCGAAAACAGCGACAAGTAGTCCCAAAAAACCGAAATGAACACGTGAGTATAGTTATGAGTAGCGATTAAAAGCAAAGAGCAGTAGAAAAACAGCGATGATCAAGAGAAGAACAGTGATGACGAACAGCAACAAGCAGCAGCAGCAGCGAAAACAGCGACAAGTAGTCCCAAACAACTACAAGCAGCACGTGAGTATAGTCATGATTAGCGATGAACAGCAAAGACCAAGAGAAATACAGCGATGAGCAAAAGAAGAGCAGCGATGACGAACAGCAACAAGCAGCAGCAGAGAAAACAGCGACAAGTAGCACCAAAAAACCGAAATGAGCACGTGAGTATAGTCATGAGTAGCGATGAACCGCAAAGAACAAGAGAAAACAGCAATGAGCAAGAGAAGAACAGCGATGACGAACAGCAAGAAGCAACAGGAGCAGGAACAGCGAAAACAGCGACAAGTGGCCCCAAAAAACCGAAATGAGCACGTGAGTATAGTCATGAGTAGTGATGAGCAGCAAAGAGCAGCACAGAGAAAGGAAGGAGCAAGAGAAAAACAGCGATGAGCAAGAGAAGAACAGCGATGACGAACAGCAACAAGCAGGAGGAGGAGCAGCAGCAGCGAAAACAGCGACAAGTAGCACCAAAAAACCGAAATGAGCACGTGAGTATAGTCATGAGTAGCGATGAACCGCAAAGAGCAAGAGAAAACAGCGATGAGCAAGAGAGGAACAGCGATGACGAACAGCAAGAAGCAGGAGGAGGAGCAGCAGCAGCGAAAACAGCGATAAGTAGCACCAAAAAAACGAAATGAGCACGTGAGTATTGTCATGAGTAGCGATGAACAGCAAAGAGCAGCGAAGAGCGGCATGGAGCAAGAGAAGAGAAACGAAGTGCATCATAGAGCAATGAAATGGACCGCCGTTGCTAAGGCAGTTGCTAAGGACACCCCTCCATTGATCTAATGGTGACAGCATCAGCTGGATGTAAGGGGACATAATCCAATCCTACCTTTGGTCCTCCCTTGAACGAACGGAAAACATCATTTTGAAAAGCGCGGGACAAGGGGGAGATAATCCAACAGTACCTCTGTACTTCGTATACTCTCGGACTTCGTCATAACAGTGAGAGTATCAGTAGAGACTCGATGCGAGACCCTTACCCTATACAGACCGATGAAAGACCCAGAGACGACCGAGAAGCGCTGGAAAAGGGAGATAATCCAATCCGAATTCTGGTTAGGCATAGCACATCCGGATCCAAGCACATGACTGACGTCACTTCCGTAAACAAATAATGGAAAAATCCCGTAAAAATCCAGTACTTTAGGTTCGCATGCGCGCAAACCACTTTCGGTTCCGGTCACACATGCGCATACCACACATCCGGGTCCTTGCACCTGACTGTCGTCATTTCCGTAAAGAAATAAAGAAAAATGGTGGTAAATTCCACTACTTCCTGTTGCCGCATGCCGTGGTTCCGGTGATGTCATATCCGGCACCACCACAGCAACACCATAAATCCTAATTTGCCTGTGCCCATATACTACTGACGTGGTTCTGTTATTATATGCTCGGTTTCTGTTACTCTATGCTGTGGTTCTGTTACTCTGTGCTGTGTTTCTGTTATTCTGTGATGTGGTTATGTTATTCTGTGATGTGGTTCCGTTATTATATGCTGTGGTTCTGTTATTATATGTTGTGTTTCTGTTACTCTGTGCTGTGGTTCTGTTATTCTGTGATGTGGTTATGTTACTCTGTGATGTGGTTCTGTTATTATATGTTGTGTTTCTGTTACTCTGTGCTGTGGTTCTGTTATTCTGTGCTGTTGTGCTGTGTTTCTGTTATCATATGCTATGATTTTGTTATTCTGTGTTTGGTTCTGTTATTATACGCTATGGTTCTGTTATTCTCGTCTGTAGTTCTGTTATTCTGTGATGTAGTTCTGTTATCATATTGCTTTGATTCTGTTGTTCTGTGCTGTGATTCTGATATCATATGCTATGATTCTGTTAATTTGTGCTGTGGTTCTGTTATTATATGATATGGTTCTGTTTATATCTGCTGTAGTTCTGTTATCATTTGATATGGTTCTGTTATTATGTGCTGTAGTTCTGTTATCATATGCTATGGTTCTGTTATTCTGTTCTGTGGTTCTGTTTTCATACGCTGTAATTAGTTCTGTTATTATATGCTGTAATCTAGTTCCGTTGTTATATGCTTGGCTTCTATTATAATATGCTTTGGTTCTTTTCTTATATAATTTGGTTATATTAATACAGCGTGTGGTTTTGTTGTGGTTCTGTTATAATTCATGTTGTGCTTCTATTTTTATATGCTAAGATTCAGTAGTTCTGTTATTATATGCTGGGATCCTTTTATTATATGCTATAATTTGTAAATTTTATTATAGCCTAGCTATGATTTTATTATCATATGCCAACGTTCCGTTATATTCTATTATCAAATTCTACAGTTGTGTCATTATATGTTTAGGTTCCGTAACTATATATTGTTGTAGTCACATGTGATTCTATTATTAGATATAAATGCTGTTGGTTTTATTTCCCGAATTTCTGTATTTATATGCTACGGTTCTTATATTATACGCTCAGGTTTCATTAAAGATGCTGTATTTCTGTAGTTTTATTATTCCCATTTTTGGTCCGTGTGAGTTGTCTCCCATTTACGGAGTTATCTGCTCTTAAGAGGAGGTGTCTTCCATAGACATCAATGGACAATTTGTCCATTTTTCTGATGATAGCCTTCCATAGTTCAATATTTTTAGAAAAAAGTAGAAGTAATTTTTCCACTTTATATAAAATATAAGACATCTTCTGTCGGGGAAGATAATTCATGCATATGGGAGACAACCCCAATATCCGCAAATAGGTAAATATATAAGCTGATTCTATTGTAGCAGTTATAAAATTTATTTACTTTAATATTTACTATATGTAAAAGGAACGTACAAAATGCAGTTGATCGCACTGATAAAAGCACGCATTTCTTTCATTCGCTTTTAAATATGAATTGCATGATTCTAGACATTGACGGGCCTTGACAAACATTAGCAATATATTTTCTCTTCAACCACATGAAAATAAATGTGATTTAAGCGAAAATGTAAACTTGCATATCCAGAGAAAACGAGAAGATCTCGCAGTAGCAAGACAAGGTGAGGAAAATTCGAAAGGTCATTCAAAGATCATAAATCCAGGGACAAAGACAAAACTGTGAAGAGGAAAGGCGAAACCAATCAACAGAAATACAAACAATGTAATGGGAATCAAAAATGCAAATATAATTTGAACGTATTATTAAGGCATATACTAGTATACATGTATTGTGTATAATTAAAATTTGTCGACATTTGATTAGAAGATGCAGTTCCCATAAGTTAAAACACTTAAATGTTTTCAGGAAATTTACTGAAATTGAAAAAATCAAATTACTTATACCAGTTCTTGTTGAATTATTGATATCATTGAAGCAATGTGCTGAGCAAGTATCCAAACAATTAATATCTGAGGATTTCTAAAGGTTTGGAATACAATTATTCAAATTAATTGTTATTCAAATGGTGATTTACATGATACACAGTTGCTAAATGCTTCTTCCATAAATTAAAGATGTTTGTTCTATTCAGGAAATATAAGAAAGGTGGAACTGCAATTTTTGAAACGCTATTTTGATTACTTTAATACGTGGTTGTTAGGTACTTTTCACAAAAATCAATGTTGGATTCCTCTATGCTATTTTTAAAGATGGAATTACAATGTTTGACATTCAACTGATCCAAGCAATTGCTATTTCACTGTTCATTAATAGTACTTTTCCAAAAAATAAAAAATCTGAGCGTCTTCCAGAATATTTAAGTAAAGATGAAATTGAAATGTCTGAAATTCAATTGGGTTTTTTCACAATTGATTACTTTAATATGTGACCGCTATGTGCTTTTATCAAAAATTAAAGGTCTGAGAGTCTTCCAGTATATTTTAAAAAAAATGGAAATCAAATTGTTCGGTTTAATCACAGCCAAACATTGTAATATATTAAATTATGAATCAACCATCAAAAACTTGTCAAAATACCTCAGTCGTTTTGTAACGTAAATTCTCAAAATTGATAATGTTAAAACAAAAATGAAGTTTTTTTCCCGAACAATACCATGGATTGACACAAAAATCAATAGACTTCACAGTCTCGTATTGTTGAAGTTTGGTACAAATCAGCTGAGGCAAACTAAAGATATTTTCAGTAGTCAAAATCTGTGATTTTTAAGTTAAAAATCAAGTGTTTTCCACAAAAATATGTCATTGTCTGACACCAAAAGAAATAGGTTTCTGAATTTCATATAGTTCAACAACATATCAAAAGTTTGTTTCGGAATCAATGGATTCAGACTATAATTTTTACCATTGTTGGTTAACATTCAGTGGTATATAAAATATGTGTATTCAGGACAAAAAAATTGATGTGATATGAATATATAAACCATATTTAGTCTTAAGTACACAATCAATACGCTGAGTTGGATTTTTTACGTTAATGTGTCCAAACTGTACCGTAATAGATCAACAACGTATTAAAATTGTTTTGTTTTGATTTTGTTTGGATGCGGCATCCAGGCACACTGCGTTTCCGAAGTTTGCCGATAATTTCCGAGATTATTGCCTTTAAGTTGTGACACCCGGAAGAATCACGTGGTCATCTATGGTCCGAATACTTTAATACGTGACAGTCCACATAAAGACGTGTCATCCTACCTAAGTATACAAATGTTTAGAAGAGTAGCAGTAATTACCAATTCTAATGTCTTAGGTTTAAGCCTGCCAAAGATGAAACGATCGACTTTTCGGACTAGAGGCGAGCACGCTAACTCTAACATACATTATGACCAATAATACTAGTACTATCTCTAATTTATGCTTTGAAAATCGTTTTGTTGAACCTTACTGAACATTGAACAAAGCGACTACATTTTTATATCGTTTTAAAAGTGGTTTGAAGGCGTTTAGATTGTTGAATACAGCTCACAGCAATTATCCGAGGATCTACTAATAACAGAAGTAAATAGATTTTGATTTTTTTAAATAATCAGTTGAAATTTTAATTATAGAGAATGTTTTAGAAATTAATTAAAGAAAATAAGGAAATGTAATCGAATATTTTTATCCACTTTGAAGATCAGAATCATCACCGGTTTTCAAAATGTAATAGGCAAAAGAATATTGGCGAAACAATTATTAGTTATGCAGCTTCATAAGACCAAAATGCAAAGACAAGACGAAGTAACACAACAAATGCTTCAAAGATATAACCAAGAGAAAACAAAAACATATAGCAAACTAAACAGAACCACGCCTTGAATATTTCCTATTAAACAAGATTTTCTTTAAAAAATTTGTTATGGTGTTATTTTTCTGCCAAATGTAAAAATCTTTGCACTATTCAGTTTAATTGTTTATTTTCATAATATATTCTGATGGTTCATTTCTATGAATTCGTTGTTTAAACATTACATTAAATTTGTGTGATGAAAACTCCCTCCCTATACGAGTAAGTAAATTTATGACGTCATAATATTTTTCGCATTTTCAAATCCCAAAATTCAAAACTGAAATAAAAATGTTATAAAAAAAAATGAGATAATTACCCGTTTGATGATGCGTAAATTGCCCACGGTCTACAAATGACTTCAGGAATAAATATAGAAAGTTTCAAATGAAAATATATGGAAAAAATTCAAAGCGTGAAAACTCTTGGCACGTCACTGTAGAACAGGACAACATTAAAACTTAGGCACTAGCAAGATGAATATGACAAGATAACATTTATATTTATATACAATTTAGGCGAATTAAAGGCTTACCTCATAACAGATACAGTATATAATTCCTCCCTTTTTTAGCAATAACTTTTTGAATTAAATTGCAGATGTTGTATGATTTATTTATGCTATTGAGGTCCTTCAAAATATTGAATATTGATTGTTTACCTGTGCGCAGCTTGCTTATGGGTGTATAACAAATATGAAGAGTAGGATTAAAACTAAATTCATATTCTTTTCACAGATAACTATCTTCAAACCTCAGTATTATATGAAAAATGCTGTAGAGGCGTTGAAAAAAAACCATAACATCGGTCTGGAATCCAGAGGGTTCATCATTGTTGTAGTTATGAAATTTCTTTATTTTTTTTTCATTGTAAAATCTAGATATTTAAACCATAACCATTTTTATAGAAGATAATAGATGACAAAATCCGTATCACATGCGGTATTAACCCGAGTAGCCAATTAATACCCTCTATTTATCTATCTATTAAGAAATATAGATTTTACTTTTAATAAATGGTTCCGGTGAAACTTTTAAGAGCCAAATACGACAAAATGAAAACATTCACGTGTTTTAGAACCATATCATATGATTTAGAACCATATAGTGGCTTGTATTCGTATCATCCCACTGGGAAATCGAGGACGGAAATAAGGCACCGACCATTTTATTACTGAGGGGAGCGGGGGGGGGGGGCGCTGGTTTTTTTTTTAATATTTTCTGTCCATGTTTGCCTAAAAAAAATTCTCACCTTCTACACTAAAATAAATTTATTAATTTGGGGTTTGGAGAAAGAGTTTTATGACCTTTTTCGGTGCCTAAGTGTAAAATATATAACTAAGAGAATGTGATGAATTGACCAATGTGATATTATGCATGTGTTCGTAATGTAGAATTTGAGATGAAGTCTCCCATAAACCACGTTATCTCCAAATATTCAACCCTCGCAACCGTACAGTAGAATCTGATAACTATTTGTTAAATAGATCTGAATTACATTCGATCGACATATTGTGCGATCTACCCTTGTAATGCTCGATCATTCCTTGCCATTCCCTCCCCAAATCCCATAGTTGCCGTTTTGTACATTTTAAAAATATTTCATATACTAGAGAATGGAAACGGGGAATGTGTCAAAGAGACAACAACCCGACCAAAGATCAGAAAACAGCCCAATCTACAAATGGGTCTTCAACGCAGCGAGAAAATCCTGCATCCAAAGGCGGGGTTCAGCTGGCCCCTAAACAAAAATGCATACTATATCAGTGAAATGGACGCCACACTAAACTCCGAAACATACAAATGAACCAACATTTAAAAAAAACCACAAGACTAACAAAGGCTAGAGGTTCCTGACTTGGGACAGGCGCTAAAGTGCGGCGGGGTTAAACATGTTATGCGAGATCTCAACCCTCCCACTATACATCTAGCCAATGTGTAATAAACAAATACACAGCGGTACGCACAGTAAAAATCAGTTCAAAAGAAGTCCGAGTCCGATGTTAGAAAAGGTAACGGAAGAAACTAAGCAAAATCATGGCAATGATCAATATAAATTAACAAAGGACTACTAGCAGTTACTGACATGCCAGTTCCAGACCTCAATTAAACTGATGTACTTTTTTTTAAATATTAAAGTTTTCACTGTTCAAGGGTATAATTATCTGCCATTTTTGCCTATTTAGATTATAATGACTTTATTTCCTATTTTTCTTTGCATATCGCAAATAAAAAATCTTCAGTATTATATATAGACTAATCGCTACAATTCAATTATTCGTACAAAACTTGTTATTACATATGTCATGTTGTCATTATCTGCGAAATCACTTATCATCGGCTATTTATATATAAAGATTGAAGATCATAATTTTAAAAATATCAATATAGCATAATAGCTTCTATATAATCCGATATTCAATTTATTAACAAAATTGTAACAGATGTTAAAATCTTTGTTCACACACGTGTACAGGAAGCGCATGGATTTTTGTAATGTTTACTTTTTGTACCAAAAATGGATATTTTATTTGTGATTTTAATCTATGGTATTTTTAGTTTTACTCTAGTTTTCTGCAGGAACTGTCGAACGGAATCGTTTCATCAACATACCCAAGAGAATTTTGATCCTGTAAAATTTCAAGGACGCTGGTTCGCCATGTCGACTAATAATTATTGGATAAAATCGCCACTTGAACCAAAAAATGTCCAATTTGAATTTAATGCCCTGCAGGATGGTAGACTTAGTATACAAGCTTGTAAGTATTACGGGGTAGGCATATAATTGGGCCAGTAGAGCATTATTTTACATTAAAAAAATCCCTGTCTTTCATATTTGAACAGTGAACCCTTTGCCCCGCATGCAGTCCATTACTCTGCCATATGGCTAAAAGAGCACTCGATGAGCGGAGTTAATGGTAATAAATCGGTTCTATAATCTTATTTGTTATCATTGGTCTGTTATGCCTTTTTTATTTAAATTTTAATTGTTTTTAAATAATTGTTTCTGCTTGTGTAGTGTTTTTCTAGTGTGCAATTCTCGCCAGGGTTGTTTGTCCATAATTGTCAACATTTTTCACGAGTTTACAAAAAGAACTCTCCGTCAAAAAGATAAATCGCGTACTTTTTTCACAAACTGGAACCACTCCTTATTTATTTAGTTCAAACTTCATTTAGAAGAAAACATTTTAAAACATATTAATATTTTCTTTTTTTTTTTTTGTACTTTTCAGCTGCCAGTTTTTTCGGGTCTTACTGTGATTATGTAGCTGGATCCGGAAGGGTCAAGGACAGGGAAAATCCCGCCGTGTTTGACGCATCTTTCGATACTCACTATTCTTTAGCTCACAAAACTAATACGTATTGGATTTTATCAACAGACTATTTATCATATGCGGTTGTATATACTTGCTGGAAAAATCTAGAAGATGGTACTTGCGATCCGAGTGAATCCTACATTTGGACTTTAACTCGGGGTTTATCTGGACATACATTGACAGACTTGGCAGCAATAAACGATGTTGTCCCTTTTGTCTGCATGTCGGCAAAAGATGTCAAAACTTTTAAACAAGATGGTGGTTGTGATTTTAATCCGTTTAACTTTCCAAATACTTTTGGAATGGTTTTTATACTTTCAAGTTTGTTTATAGGATTTATTTTCTCTTTAGCATTTTTTATTTACTGTTTAACAAAACTTAAGAATGACGAAGGACCACGGAGGAGAGGAGATCTTTTGATATTTAATTAATAAATAAATTTAATTCATAAGAATACGCATTTTATAAAAATGTACAAGTTTACAAATACAAATCAAATCATTTGATAATAGCAAGAAAGTAGAAATTCCATCACAAAATAGGGTTTAACCCAATAAAGCTAATTTTTTAAAAGCATAACATTCAATATTGAAATAAATATATAAAAAACATAAGGATTTAAGTCATTATTAAACAAATACATGATTATTTGCGTAAAATACCAGTTAAGAGACTGGAAATGTCGCCTCAAGATTGATACTTTTCGCAAACAACCCTCCGAAGGCCATATTTTTTTACCTTTTTAAGTCCACTACCGGCAATAACTGGTCTTATTTTTGGTATATAAGCTTATAATTATGAGTTACAGACCAAGTTTGATTTTCACTCTGACTGGGTAATTATTGTGACAGTTCTTGCCCTTGGAAATAGGAACTTTTGCCAAAATAATAGTTTTCCGGACATTTTTTAGCAAAACCTTTTACCAAATGATCTGGGTATTTTTGATATGTGAGCTTATAATGATGAGCTTAATCAGATCAAGTTTGAGTTTCGCGCTGATCGGATAATTATTGTGATAGTTATTGCCCTTGGAGATAGGAATCATTGCCAAAATAATAGGTTTCCAGCCTTTTTTCGTAAACCCTTCTTATTTTTGGTTTGTGAGTTTATAATGATGCGCTACAGGTCAAATTTGATTTCAGGCTGATGGGAATAATTATTGTGAGAATTGCCCTTGGAAATAGGACTTATTTTCAAAATCTTAGTTTACGGACTTTTTTGCAAACACTTTTACCAAGTGATCTTATTTTTTTGGTACGTGGGCTTATAATGACGAGCACTAGATCAAGTTTGAGTTTCATTTCAGTTAATTATTGTGTACCCCTTGCAAACATATTTTAGGATTTTTAGGAACTACTATGTCCATTAGTCTACGTCCGATTCACATAGTCAAGGAGCATTTGGTGCGTTGTCTCACAGCACAAGAAGGTAGGGGACATTGTATTGCCCAGCTATACTCTCAGAATACTTGTTTAAGGTGGTACCCAACACCTTGACTAAAATAAATTTGGCTCGTTTAATTTTCATAAAATTTTTTGGAAATATTTACTTTGACCTGTTGACATAAATGTTGATTTTTTTAGTAAATAGAATTTCACATTTCACGGGAATAATTTCATTGAATATATAGCACCTTAACATCTTGAGACTAGATATTTTACCGTCCCTTGACCAGCAATTTTCGCAAATATCCCTCCCTAACAGGATATATCTGTTTAGAGTAAACAATGGTGCATCTTATGGAATTACTTTTCACGGGTCGTCTCAGAGTCTGTTTTTGTTGGGTGTAACTAAACATCGAGTTCGAACTCGAGTAAGAGTTAAAGTTAGAGTTAAAGTTACAGTTCGAGATATCATTCGAGTTCAATTTAATCTTCGAGTTAACTGGAGATATTGATTTCTAATGTCATTTATCGAGTTGCATTTCGAGATAAAATTCGAGTTACGGATTAAGTTAAGGGGAGGGATGTAAAAAATTACCTGTATATAGGCTCGTCAAAAATATACTTAAATTTGTTTACACCGCCATAAAGATATCTCTCATTTTTTCAGACCCAGAAAAATACTTTCATTTTACTCCCATAAAACAGGTTAAAAACGGTATTTTGTTCGTCTTTTTGAACGCACCCACAAAATACCTGCAATTTTTGGGACCCCCAAAAAATATAGCAAAATCGAGAAATTTATTCATATCGTCGATATACCGTATATATAAGTAGACGAAACTTAACCACGGTGTACAACCGGCGCACCCGATACCATCGGAAACACCGGATACGTTTAAAATTGGATGTCTCGTTATGTCTTTTTATGGAAAGCAAAAGGGTCCAAACTTTAATTGTACAAGACATTGAACCCGCGCGAGCACGGGAAAATAAGCATTTTTTTGTGGTGGCCATGTTGACTATAAAAAGTTGTTGCGGCCATGTCATTCATGGAACAGTGACTCAATATGGATCATTTCCATAAACTTTCCTGTCAAGTAGGCGGTATCAACTGATAGTTTCATGTCTATATATGCTGTAGTATACCAGAAATGGATGTTAATGCAAACTTTAACCAAAGTCAATGAAGCGTGAAATGTAGATCAACGTGACCCAATTGTCATATGGCTGTTCGTTACTACCGAAGATGTATCCACTTATGAAGTAGACTGTATGCCACGTAGAATTACCAAAATGGACCTTAAGGTTCCATCAAAGTCAAAATCTATGACGAAAACACAACCACATAAATTTTCAATATTTTTATTGTTACAATTAATTCTAAACTGGAACTTGATGAAAAACTTTCATTAAATACACATTTCATAATGCATTACATTTTTCCTTCAGAATAAATATGAAAATGAAATTGTAGATGTAACCATTTCCTTAGTGACGGATGAATTTTTCAAAAGATGCCATGAGTTAGGTAGAACATATGTTTGGAAAATAATTGTTCCAATTGTTCCATTGTCATCATGGGCAGGCATGCGATGCTTATTTTCACAAATATATCCAATAATCAGACGATAAAAGCATTTTTAGTGTGTGGATGCGTGTGCTGTCCACGTTTATATTTATCAAAGATGTCCGAGATAAATTTCGTCATTAATGACAAAGATGACCATTTGTTAATAATTGTTTTATCTAGGGCTTACAGGGAATTGTATGGTAGAGATATATTTAGACAGGTCACATGACAAATAATGTAAAAATAGATAATTGTTGGTTTAATCACTTTGTGCAATGTAAACATCCAAGCAATCAAAAAAAAAAACAACTAAGTTAGGAATTCCTCTGAACTTTACCTTACTTCTTCATATAATCTTGAAAGTTCATAGCCTTTACAGTTAGGAGAAATTGCGTTATAGTAGAAAACAATCCTGAATACATGAAGCGGAAACATCCAATTCGAAGGAGAATGTTTTTAATTAGTTTTATTCTTCTTCCGTAATTTCAAACAGAAATACATTTAAAATATGTGCATACTTGTTTATTTAAATCAATGTGTTAAAATGATGCATTCGAGAACCTTCTAAGAGATATGTTGGGAGAATTCATATAGGAAAAGTGAATACAAATTCCATTTGCACATAAACAAAACTGCAGTTTAAATTTATAAATGCAGATTGTCAAATCCGATAATAACCTTTATAATCTGAACCATACATCGTTTATTTTGAACCACGCGTTTTGCCGCCTATTCGGCTAATTCGTAAATTTAGTATTATAGATGGTCTTTCATACTTGGCCAATCAATCGGTTTTACTGATTGTCTCGGATGCGCTGATTGTATACCGTGTTAAATATCTCTACTATACAAAAAAATCATAAACTTTAAGGTCATGTGAGCTTTTGCCATCACTTGTGCCCGTCATCTGTAGTCGTAAACTTTTTTGAAAAAATTTTACTCTCTGAACTTGCTGGGCTAATGGGGATCAAACCCGAGTCATCACTAAGGTGTCTAGTATAGAAAAAGCGTTAAAGAATGCCGCAAGTCAAACCACACGGCCTGATCTGGCCTATGTTACTAAAAATAGAGCATGTGGGTCAGACAGTAGTTTTTGAAAATTATCTCAGAATGCCTTTTAGAGAAAATCTGGCAAGGTGAAAACGATCAGGAGGACAAGATCTACTTGCCTTTCAATTTTTGTAGATCTCGGATTACCCGTCCAGTTGAAGTTATTGCCTCTGAAATGTCAAGTTTTAGCTTTTTTGTTTTTGTTTTTTTTTAATATTAAAATATTCTCCTCTAAAACTACTTGGCCAAATAGAACCAAACTTGGTTATAATAGTTATGGGATGGTTCCCTTTAAAATTTTTATCTGGCGTGTTCGTCGTCGTCCAAGATTGCCGTCCCGACCCGATATAATTAAACTCAGGACCCTATGGGGAATACAATTTGAAGATCTCATCTGAAACTGCTGGGCCAATTAGAACCAAACTTTGGTGGAATAGTCTTTGGGTGGTCCCCTTCTACAATTATGTCTGTTGTCCCCGACCTTCAACCAAGATAGTTGCCGGAGCTAATTATAGAAAAGGGGAAGGAACTTTCTTAAATCTTTTCCTCTGAAACTACAAAGTGAATATCAACCAAACTTTACTTTAATGATCTTTAGATGCATGGTACCTTTCCAAAACGGTGTCCCGTAATTCCGACCTATGCGACCATGATGGTCACCGCCGCCGAATTTAGTTTCACACTAGTCTGACTAGACCCTATGCGAATGCACCTTTAACACCTCCTCTAAATCCACTGGGCAATCTGGCCTAAATCATCATTAGGGGTGTCCAGTTTCATTATTGTGTAAGAATCCAATAATACATGTGAGCTTATTTATATGCAGCCTCTGGTGTGTTTGAAATATTGTTTGTAGTATAGAGTATTTGTAGGCAAAGATTTTAAATCCTTATATCTGATATTTACAGATTTTAATTCCGTATTTCTGATATTTACAGAGTGTTACATGACATTTTCCATTTTGGTCCTGTTTTGCCGAGTTAAATATACCAAGGCGTTTCTAATCTTCTCAAGTTTATGATTGTGAACTGTTAGATCGGCCTATACCTGCTGTAATGGATTTTTTTGGAATTTCAAAACAGAAAGGTGTGCCAAATAACTATATAAACCACTGCGTCCCCTGGATAACTAAGGGTCCAATTGACCTGCCTCATGGGCCTGGTTCTCTATCAATCATCGGACACTTCAAGGATACTCGAAAGCTCTAATCCGTCTTAAAGTAAAATCACGCAATAAGCATAAAGTCTGCAATTAGTTAAATAAAACTAAACTTACTGAAAAATATGCATGTAGATACATTCATGACATGTCAGTAGGCAACAAACATCTCAGTTTTATTCAAATCAATAATTGTAACATATAAACCAATTCTGCATTTAACATGTTTAATACCTGCTGATACGACAAACTACTCGTGAATAAACTTAAGATACATATCTGCATCGATCGGAAAAGTAAATATTCAACAGAAGAATGAATAATAATAATCAATCCAATCCTTTAATTGCAGTTTCAGCTATATAGATCACGTTCTGTCGCTTAATATTCCTAACCTTAGGGACGAGATCAAAAGTTCAATGTAGGATAAAAAAAAACTTAATTCACATAGTTTTTTCCCTAACCCCCCCCCCCCCCTCCCCCTCTTAACTAAATTTGGAAAAAATTGATTGACCAATATGGGCATACGCTTTGAGAGTATACTTTTTGCATCATGGGTCCTATTTTTCCTTAACAATGTATGTTTGTTCTGTATATTGACTTGGACATCACATGAATCCGTATTCTTCAATAATCCGAAAATCGATGTTGGATAACAAAGCTTGCAGCGATTTTTACCAACCCCCCCCCCCAAAAAAAAAAAAAAAAAAAAAAAAAAAAAAAAAAAAAAAAACTATTTGAGTTAAGTTTGTTATCTACATTGAACTTTTGATCTCATCCCTTACGGATTACCTACATCTCATCTATCTCAGTGAACTTCAAATTAAAGGGATCACAAAAACACACATTCTCCCCTTTCATATCTAGACTTTTACATAGATGATAATGATTGAAATCAAACGTGTATGTCTTAACATTTCGATTATTTACTTCCCCTTTCTTAGCAGTAACATACCTATGGTTTGTACATTTCATGTCTTAACATTTCGATTATTTACTTCCCCTTTCTTAGCAGTAACATACCTATGGTTTGTACATTTCAATGTTGATTTGTTACTGTCATGCATGCTGAGACTACTATAACACAGTTATAGTAGTCTCGGCATGCATATAATATATACGACTTTCTCGGCATACATGCCAAGACATCACCTCAAAAATTTCAGTCGACCCCCTTTGGCACTCATTATTAGATAAATGATTGACACAGATAAGTTAATGACCTGTATCGCAACACCAAGCAAAGTTTCCATAGCAACTTCCCTTCTTCTCATTATATAAACAATTCATTTCTAAGAGGGTGATGGAGTATATTGTAACCCCGAGGAACATTGTCAACATTCAGAGCCTCGGTTGACAATGTTTTCTCGGGGTTACAATATACTTCGTCACCCTCTTAGAAATTTGTTATTTATTTTATTATACTGAACGTCTTGAATTTTACGAGCGGTTGACAGTATAAAAATCGGGTCAACAGTTATCGTAGATTAGTAGGTGATGGTAATCATCCATGTAATTGGCTCAGTGGGGTGTTTGCAAAATTTCACCGGAGGCAATTTCTTGCCATGTTCATCACTCCAAAAATTTTTGGTTCCACGAATTGATTGGCCGGTATGAAGTTTGTATGTCACATAAATATACTAATATCTGCAGTTAGATTTCCCCTCCTTCTGAAATTGACACTTCACTAGATTTTACTCACTGGCAATCTCAGACGGGTGCCGTCGATGGAGCAGGACATGCTTGCCCTTAGAGAGCACCTGATGTCACTCAGGGTTTTAGTGGGACTTCACAAATGTTATATAAGTGCGTTCGTTTCTGTGCGGTCTTCATTTATATGATCATACAATTAAACCAATTCTGTTGTATAGTAGTGAAATTACAGGAATTCTTAAAGCATGCAAAAAAGAAAATGAGTACTTGTTTCAACAGATTGATATAAATATTTTTTTTAGACAAATCTCATTTTAAATACCTAAAATACATTTTGGGTGTAAATAAAAGATCCACAAATTTAGCTGTACAGTCTGAACTTGGCAGATATCCAATGTATTTCTGTGTTGTTTTGTCAATGTTAAAATACTGATTAAGAATAGATCAAATGGAAAGTGGTATACTATTTAATGTATATATTGCTAATCAAATTATTGTTTCAGACAACATAGAATGTTGGTTGTCATTAAATTTATCTTACAAACACTTAATATTCAACATTCACGAATAAAGATGAATGAGCTAATAAAGTCAGTAAGAGATAAATTATGTCATAGTTTTTTAAAGTACTAGAACAAAAAGTCAGAAGAACAAGAGGAGAAACTTAATACCTACTTTAAAATTAAAAAAAATCTTTCTCTCGAGAAACATATTTATCTATAAACAACTTTCAATTGAGAAGGGCTTTATGTCAAATAAGAATATGTGCCCATGAACTGAAAATAGAAAGTGATCGATATAAGAAACCCTATATAGAACGTTCACAAAAGAATATGTGAAAAATGTTTTTCAAATCAAACAGATACAGATACAGATACAGATAACGGAGATGAATTTCATCTTATAATCAATTGCCCATTATATAATAACAACAGAGAAATCATGTTTAATAATATATGTGAGCTTTGTACAAAATTTAAGATCTTCAAAATGAGGCAAAATTTATTAGGCTTTTTAAAAATGAAGATATATCATTACTCAAATCTTGGGGAAATATATTATTGATTGTCTAAATATCAGACGAGGTTAATAACTCTGGTCCAGTCCAGCAAAGTTTTTATTTTATTTTCATTGTAATTTTATGCTAATGAATCAATGTTTATTGTATATGTTGTTATATCTTGCCCCTGTGAGGGCCCATGATTGGAACAATAAATATTCCTATTTTTATTCTTATTCTGTACCAATTCAATCTAATTAAAAACCGATCTCTCATCGCTCCCGTTTTCAGATATGTCGCGTGGGAGAACTTTTTTGATTGGCTTATTGATAGGAATTCAACTCATTTGCATATCATTATAAATTCATAAGTTCCAGTTCATTCACATGTGACCTCAAAGCGGGTTTCGTCAGACCTCCCACGCGACATATCAGAAAACGGAAGCGATGAGAGATCGGTTTTTAATTAGATTGCCCAAGCGACATATCAGAAAACGGAAGCGATGAGAGATCGGTTTTTAATTAGATTGGTACCAATTCTGATTAGTTTATTACATGTTTTTTATTCTTTTATTTATACATGCATCCTCGTGGTATTTGTTTGTTATGTTCCATTCTCATGAGTTTGTATTGCCTTTGGATTTCAATCTTATCGTGGGCTTTTCCCACTGTTTTGTCACTTCGGGTTTCTTTTGTCGATATTTGCGAGTTGGTGGGGCGAGTTAGCTATGGGATGAGTTGAGTTGGATTCATCAAGGGTAGTTGGGCAAAACTTTGAGATTCTTATCCTTTACTGTTTCATTGTGACTGTTGATTTTAAATTGTTGTCATTTTGTTTTTGTTTGGCTTTTTAGCCCATTGTACAGAATGTTGGTTGCTGACTCTTTGAACTAATTGTGTGTTTGGTACAGGAGATGTTTGGCTCGATGTTTGGCAAATTTTTACCGATTAATTTATCCTTGGGAAGGGCGGGGGGGGGGTAACTTAACCATTTTTTGACGGGGTGCGTATATATAGTTTATAACATATCTCATATAATTTATAAGATATCTTATAAAGAAAATTATATGAGATATCTTATAAATGATATGAGATATCTTATAAATTATATAAGATATCTTATAAATTATATAAGATATCTTATAAACTATATAGGATATCTTATAAACTATATGAGATATCTTATAAAGTTTATTAGATATATTGAAGTTAGAATAAATAGTAAAATGGCTTGCCATAAGTTACCGTCCCGAGATTTTGCTGATCCAACTGGTTATGCGAGCTATTGTCTTCACTAGAGTAACCACCCACTTTTTTAAAGATTGTTTATCTTGAGTAAAATTAAAAAAAAAAAAATTTTCTGATGGAATGTTTTCTTTTTAATAAGATTAGACAGATTTGCCCTTAGATTCAAGGTGAGTAATAGTGGCTCCTTGAAGCCTGTAATTTAAGTTTTCATTTTGACCACACTTATTATTGACGGTCATCTTTTATTACGTTTGATAAGTTTATTGAATTCGGTTAATCTGCCCTGAATTGGCTGGACAGTCGTTTTATTCCATGATTGCACGTGATGGACGTGAGACGTTATTCCCCATTTCAAGCCTGACCACTATATAGAGAGAGCTATAACGGTGAATGAAAATGGACCAAGCAACAAGGGAGGGAGAAAAGTCGAAGTAGAAGAGAGAAAGGAGGCGAATGAATTGACAAGGGCGTCTCCTGTCCAACCCTTTGTCATAGGATAATATAATTTCTTTGGAAATATTGTCTTGATACAATATGGTACGAATCACTAAAGGTACGAGTTGAAATGGTACGAATTGACGTGTAGCCCGTTCGCTCTTCAGTATTTGAAGGTAAATTAGACGAATGGCCAATACAATTTTTCTGAAAAAGAAACATATAAAGTTTTTCGAAAGATGTTTGCAGATTCTTCCTTCCCGTTATTGTTCTTTAGACAACAACAGGTATAAAAATTGCATTTGGAATACAAACTTATGGACAACCATTGAAAATTTCAAAGAAAGCTGGGTGGGGAGGACAGCAACACGGGGAATATACTGTACTCCCCGCTTTAGTTCAGATATATATTCATGGCAAGAAATTTTGATATACTTGTTTTGTAACCAGTTACAAAATGGTGACTATTTATTAGCAAATTAAAATGGATAAAGTGAAGAATAAGAACTAGATTCTGGTTCAACCAGCATTGTGCAAATGATGCTGGTAGAAATATTCATTCCAGAATTGTTACCAGAATTTTCCAGCATTGCAGATACTGGAAGATGCTGGAAAATTCTAGTAAACCAGCATTGTAACAAATTTTCACAGAACATCATGAATCACCCAGAATCTACCAGAATTGCAGATACTAGTAAATGCTGGAAGATTCTGGTTATACCAGCATTGCAGATACTAGTAAATGCTGGAAGATTCTGGTTATACCAGCATTGCAGATACTAGTAAATGCTGGAAGATTCTGGTTATACCAGCATTGCAGATTCTGGACAATGCTGGTTAATTCTGGTTATACCAGCATTGCAGATACTAGTAAATGCTGGAAGATTCTGGTTATACCAGTATTGCAGATTCTGGACAATGCTGGAAGATTCTGGAGAATGCTGGAAGATTTAGGCTATACCAGAATATGTTTTTTGTTTTGTTTAATACTGTATAATTTAGTAATTTCTGTTACATCTGCACACCTGGGTAGGTGAAAGTAGGATTTTATGCCTAATAATTTTTTTTAAATTGCTTAAAACATTAAATCTCTTGTTCTAGCCCTATTGTTTTGAATATAAGAAATCCTTCGGATGAGACTTCTACATGTAAATCCATCATAACGTTAGGCTTTTTTCCCCTTTATTTGAATATATGTTTTACTTTAATGTAATATTAAATTTTATTTTATCAATGAATGATCTACAAGTACCTGTATCTGAAATATATGCATTTGAACACAAGTTGTTAAAGTCTTTTGTTATGGCTTTAAAAAAACTAATATCAAAGTTTGTATAAAAGTAAGATTTTAATATTGTTCAGGATTAGTTTATAAAAACAATAATCAATAAGTTGATTGCTAAAAAAAAATCATCAAAAGACAATGTTTTTTTAAGCATTTCCTTACAGTAATAAAGTTCTACTTTGATGACAAATGTTGACTGTTTGAAAACAAAAACACATATAAGATGTACTTTAAGAATATTGATACATATTTTTTTGCTACTCAAATAACAAAAAAACACAAATAAGGTGGGGATGAAAATCTATCAATTAATTTTAATTGGCCTAACTAAATTCGACATTGTTGGAACTTTTACCAGCATTGTATATCTTATAATATTGTTTTACCAGAATTGTATATCTTACAATTCTGGTTGTGTACATTGTAGGTCATACAATTCTGGTTTTACCAGCATTGTAGGTCATACAATTCTGGTTTTACTAGCATTGTCCATTTTACAATGCTGGTTTTACCAGCATTCTTTATTTTACAATGCTGGTTTACCAGCATTCTTTATTTTACAATTCTGGTTTTACCAGCATTGTATATGTTACAATTCTAGATTTTCCAGAATTGTATCATATACAATGCTGGTAAAACCAGAATTGTAAAATGGACAATGCTAATAAAACCAGAATTGTATGACCTACAATGCTGGTATTTCCAGAATTGTAAATATCTTTTTACAATTCTGGTAAATATATGTATAGCAGAATTGTTGACAATTCTAGAATTCCAGAATTGTACCAGGATACAATGCTGGAAATACTAGAATTGTTTTGCACAGTTCTGGTATTTTCAGAATTGTTGAGAACAATTCTGGAATGAATTTTTCTACCAGCATTGCGCAATTCTGGTTGAACCAGAATCTAGTTCTTATTCTTCACTTTATCCAATTAAAATATGCTCATGTAGGTGTGTCAAATTATGAAAGGTATATATCATATAGAAGTCCTTATTTTATAAACTGGTTACATTCCAGTTAAAAATCTTTTTGAGAATTTCTTATAAAATGATAAAATTCCAGTTGCAAATCTTTTTGAGGCTTTATTATAAAATTATTACATTCCAGTGGATGCGACTTTTCACCCAAACACACCCCAACACACACTATAAATGTGGTGATCGGTAAAAAAGTTACAAGGAAAAAAGTCACAAAAGGGTACGAAAAAAGTCACGGGAAATAAAGTCACATGTATTTGTTCTTTCATATACTATTTCTCAGTCAAATATTCATTGCATTGCGGAAAGGCAAGAACATAAATAAAAAGTATATAATTTTTTTACATTTGATAAATATTAAATAATTAAGCACATCACATAAACATAAACATGAACTAAGCAACAATACATATAATAATTTTGACAAAGTCTATTGTTCATAGCACTAAGAAACAGTCAGTATCAATCACGGCATACGGAAGAACACAGTTTTGACAGCTTCGAAAAGTTCTTAAAATGTTCATTCAAATTAACGTTGGCGAGTCTTATGTTGAAACCAACACCACGTAGGAACTCAGAGATGGTCTTCTGTCCAGACGTAAGGTCAGTGCACAAGTGCTGCAGTGGTTGCATTTTGTTTGGTACTTGTTTTATTAACAATTGGGAATGGCCACTAATTAATTTTTAAACAAACAACTTTCACTATAGGCTTTAGGTAGTGTTTTGACAGCCATCAAATAGGGTTTCAGTTTATGGTTTTCTACAACTACTAATGACAGATGGCATAAAATGTAAAAAAAAAAAAACAAATAGTAAGGCTTCTAAAATAAGTAAACAAAACATTTTTAAATAAAATACAAACAATATAAATTAATTAATAAATAAATTTATCACTATTAACAAAAAATAAATAATTCATTTAAATTCAGTTTATGTATTTAAAAAAAAATAGAAAAAATTATAAAAAAAAACTTAAGTTGCTTATAGTTTGCAATTTTCATATATAATAATATATAGTGTGACTTTTTTCCTACATTCATAAATGCATGTTTTGTTACTTTCTGGTTTTTTAACATCTTTTTATAATAAAAAAAAATTTTAGGATTTAATCTTTCAAGATTTTTTTTGAATATATTGTATATTCCCCTTACGACCATTAAAATATTTACCCCAACACTGTCCATTGTATTATCTCATGTGCTGTAGATATCATTATTAGCAGAGATATATAATAGGTCTCTGTTATTACATGTCTTATTATTATATTTTATTGGTAAAAAATAAAGAAATAATTTCAAATGATTTTTACTAATACTAAAAGCTACCTCAAACTGTTTTGCTAGCATTCTGCATGACCTACAATGTATATGGTCATCCAAGGTTAAAGGAATTGGACAAAGAATAGTTTTTAGTTAAATTTACTGATTTCTATAGTACTAGTCTATAGTGTTGGGAATCGGATGAAAAAACAATAATCGATTAATTGAAATAATCGGGAAGCCTAACCAATTCAATTATCGATATGTTTTATTTTCGAAATTATAGGGCCCATAAAGAGCATAACACAAACAGTACAATAACAAAACATTACAATGCAATTAAAAGAACATAAATATAGCTTATAAATTGAATATCGACTGTATGAGGAAAGGGTCAGTGATCAAAGGGAGATAATAATGATATTAAATATTCATTTTTTTTGGTTTTCCTTAGTTCCAGACCATTAGCAAGATATTCACATAAAATAGATAAAAAGCTATTGTCTTCGTTACTCATGATCCAGATGAGATATCATACGAATTTAGAATAAGTAAATTTGGGTATTTTTTAATGTAATTATATCTTTTCTAAGGTTCTCATAGAGAGGGCATTCCAGAAGGAAATGTATTTCATTTTCAATAGAATTTAAATTACAATATAAACATAATCTCTCATGTCGGGGTAGTATTTCATGTTTGCCAGATATATTGGTAATGCGTTCATGTCTGCCAGTTTCTATTCTTAAACAATGGTTACTGAGTCTATATTTTGTAAGCAAATACCTTTTGGGATTTTTTATATCTAAATAATTCTCATAGTCAAATCTACTTTTGTATGTGAAATATGAGTCCAACTTGCCTTGATCTTGTAAGCATGTACCTCTCATATTCTTCCAATCATTCTAGAAATTTAATTTAAGCTGTTTTTTAAGTAGTTTTTTAAATTTACCTTTGCCCAAATTCTTAAATTAAGGTCAATACCTAATTTTTCACTAAAAAAATAAAGGTTTGAAAGCCATAAATTATTGCAGCTAGGAGTAACTTTACTATCAAAAGCCTTTATCTCATTGTAGGCTTTTTTCAATAAATCAGATGGAGAATTTTCAAGTCTATGCCAATACATAAACATATGTGTTAACACATTAATGTATAAAGGGTATCTTCCCAATTCAGACAAGACTGCTACATTTGTGCACATCTTTGATACAACAAGTATATATTTACAGAACTTCAAATTCAACTTCTCAAATTCCCAATCTTTGAAAATATCATAGAGAGATAATGACTTTCTTTTAGGTGTGATATTAACTATGCCCCAGTTTTCACAACCATATGTAATAATTGGCTGTATACAGTGATCAAATAAGTGTAAAAGTTTTTTTAATGGGGGACTTGATGATTTCATGTCTTTGTATAGTTTAAAGTTTAGGCCTTTTTGGAATAATTGTTTCTTGGCTTCATTAAAGTTTCCAGTATTTTGAATGACAATGCCAAGATATTTATATTGTTTGTTTTCAAAAGAAATACTTCCCACATTAAAACATTCGTTTAAGAGTCATCCACTCCTATTGAATATAATGATCTTTGTTTTCTTCGCATTTATTTCCATACACCAATCTTTACAGTATCTGCACAATGTATCGATTATAATCGTAATTGTAAGATGCAACTAAACTTTTTGCCAGATTGACATACAATCATGTTTAAATTGTATCTTTGACCAGAATCTGTATTGTATAAGTATGCACTATATCAATACCTTAGATGAAATAATGTATTTTTATTTTTAAGCCTTTTCTGGACATGATTTGACTGTCTAATAACCTCCTAATATCTGAACCTAATACCAAAATTTCTGCATTATCGATTATGAAAAAAAATAATCAATTATGGCCAGAAAAAAACAATCGATAAACGGAACATCCCTAGTAGTCTATATGTGTAGTTTATTTACAACAGAAAACTTCATTATCAATAAAAATATGCAATTATAGTGTGTGTTGGGGTGAAAAGACAAGCCACATTCCAGTAAAAATAATTTTTTTGCCTTTATTTTATAAACTGGTTACATTCCAGACTTTAAAAATCTTTATTAGGCTTTCTTATGAAAGGGTTAAATACCAGTTACAAATCCTTTAGAGGCTTTCTTTTAAAATGGTTACATATCAGTATTAAATCTTTACAGGTATTAAAAAGGGCAAAAAAAAAAAAAATTTACAACACCTATTGTTCTCATCTTTTACTGCTACAAGTCTTTTTTCTGCTTTTTCTATCAGCTGCTTGGGATTTATCAAAGAAATTTCAGTTTATTTATTGACTGTAAACAATTATATTTGCAATGACTAGAAAGTGGCCTTGACTTTGGAGTTTTCTTGAAAGCATTGTTATCCAAATGGCATTGAACAAGGAACAAATAAAAAGTATTAAGTAATTCATTTATTTACATATGATAAACAAACAAACAAATGAAAAGATGCAACACATAACAATACATATCAATTTCATCACCTGATATACATTGTAACAATATAAATATTTTGACATCTAACAATATAACAATATAAATTAAATAAATATAAGATATACATACATGATACAAGAAAAATATATACATTTAATAAATAAAAGATATACATTCTTAACAAAGATCTGTACCGGTTAGAAGGTGTAAAGTTTCTTTTAGTTTATAATTTGTCACAGTAAATATAATCAACAGCACTTTGCACACTTCCAGAGCCGCATACTGTCTGCTTGCAGTTTCTTATATTCAGCAGGGGTCAGGGTTGTGCATTTTCTATGGTACATGTACCAGGCTTCATATGTTGTCAGGCTAACCACAGTAGGGCACTACCTCCGACTTTCCTGCAGGCGCTACAAGGTACACACTGGATAAGAAAGTTAAATACATGTAATACATGTTCACAAATTTGAGCTTTTTCATCATAAAAAATTACAGAACATAAATGGAATGTGATTTATATTCACTGTATAACATTCTACGTATACCGGTGCATATGGAATTGTAAAGCCATTATGTATTTCTTTCTACATACTCTAATATCCAGTCAAAATAGTAAACTTCATGTTACAATATCTTGATATGAAGATTATATGAATCTGAAGTTGCTTTGATTGATTGGTATGTCATCATTGACCTTTCCTGTTAATTAATTTATCGTTTAAAAATAACAATCCAAAGATACTAATATTAGATGTAGTAAATTTATACTATGCTGTATATGATACATTTCAAGGAGCTACTCTCTCATCAGCAGCATTAAATTATACATTTACATAAAGAGGATTATTGACATAAAATTATTTAAATTAGCTTACCTCCTTATTTCCGGGGGCCTCGGTGGCCGAGTGGTCTACTAGACCGGGTCTAGGTAGTTATTCATGACAACTACTAATCACTAGCCTGACAACACTGAGGTTGTGAGTTCGAATCTCACCTGTGGTGGGGTGTGTTCGACTCTGATCTTAATTGACAAGGATTGCCAATTTTCCTACGGAAGGTCGGTGGTTCTCTCCGGGTACTCCAACTTCCTCCACCAATAAAAACTGGCCGCCGCAAAATGGCCAAGATGTGCTGAAAACGGCGTTAAACCCCAACTAAACTAAACTATCTTATTTCCTACGTTTAGGAAAAGGCAAGTTAACTGGCATCAGATTCAAAATCTGGGGTAGATATTTGTGTGGAACAGGAACTGGATGCACCATTGCTTCAACCTGGATTGTTGCTGGTGAGCAGTTGGTTGGTGTTGCTTCTGGATCTTCATCTGGTACAGAAGCTGCTGGTTGTTCTGCTGAAGCTGGTTCTTTGCTTTCAGTTGCTGGTTGCTGTGTTACAGCAATCTCAGCTACATCTTGGCTTGGTTGTTCAGGTTGCATGGCTTCTTCTTGATTATCTGACAGTTTAGCTGGAAGTACAGTTTGTTCGGGTGGTCCTGGCGGTTGTGTTACAGCAATCTCAGGTACATCCTGCTTTGATTGTTCAGGTAGCATGGCTTCTTCTTGAATTTCTAGTTGTTCAGGTGATCTTGGTGGTTCCTGTACAATCTCAAGTTCTTCTTGACTAAGTTCTGAAAATTTTAAAGTGGTAAATTGAAGAAATTAAACCAAAATGTAAAAAATTGACTTTTGCCACTTCATCGCATAGAAACACATAAAAAACATAATATATAATATATGGTATTATTTGGTTACACTTTATATATATATATATATATATATATATATAATTTTTATAACAATTTTATAATCTTTGCATAAAAATTCCTCTTAAAATATGTTCCAAGTCTACTAAATTATCATAAGTCTTCCAATTACATTTCACCTGGGTTCACTCGAGGTTCTTGTTCATTGTTTTTAGATTTCAGTGTTTATTTGTTGTGTTTGTGGTTGTTCATTTGTCTTCCTGGGTTTGTCTATCCAGTGGATTACATTTTTTTTTATTTGATCCTTAGGTATATTTGCCCTCTATAGCAGATCTGTCTTCATAATTTTCTGATAATGTGTATATAACATCTTATGATAACAAAATAGTTTACTTTTTGAAATATGAAAAAAATATGAATTCTCGCCATCCAAAGCAGTTTTGACCACATCCTACAGGTCACCAAATGCTTCTGATGGAAGTACCACACATTTGGTCGGTCTATCCAACAGGTGAACTGTATGGTTGGCCTTCCTACCTTTTTCCAACACTTCTCTTCTTAGTATTCTAGATGGTAGGAACTGCAGCCTGTCTTTTCTGATGGCAACTGCATCCTTTATCATGGAACAGGTGTCATTGGTTCCCTATACAACAGTACAATCCAATGATTAGTTTTGCATGTATGATGGGTATATATGTGTCTTATTTTTAAAATTCATATTGTTGTCTTTGTTGAATCTGTTACATAATTTTGCCAAAAAGATCATAGATTAAAATATGTCTTTCATTTACTTAAAAAATGAATGTCTGGACTACTGTTCATATTAAATATGCAATTTTACAATTTTGCAAAATTTTATAGAAGTAGCAGGAATATCCTATACAGAAAACCTTTTAAACTAACCTCATTTATTTGGAGTTTCAAACGTAATTAATAAGAGGAAACTATATTTAGTTGGAATTACAACTTACATTATTCTGTATCACAACCAATATCTTTCTAATGAAAGAATCACCACCAGCAGGCATGTTGAGTGGATCCTGTAGCTCATCTGCGGTTTCCAATGCTGTTCTGTAGTAAGGCAACATGGTGTCTTTCACATATGAAGTTACCACTGGCATTAAATCTTAACACCCACACATATTCAGGATCTGAAAATATATTTTTTATAATATTTAGAACAGTACACACATCTATTATGTGCTTGAGATCAAAGCATTAGGATTTATCCTATTTGATGAGATTTCGATCAGATCACTTCTTAAATGCTAACTAGCTGAAAGTTTGAAGACCCTTTTACCTTTTATTTTTCATTCTGTTTTTTTTTTATTTACTATTGGATTTTAAAATAAGTCCTCTCTGGTGTCATTGTTATCACTTTTTAACGTTTCCAGTTCAGTATTTTGTAATACAGGCTTAAAGTTTTGCCATTCAACTATTAAGATAAACAGACATTTGCAAAAAACTTACAATTCTGGCAACCAGCAGTTGGGACAGAAATGCATTATATTCCAGGACAGGAATGTCTGCATCAAGCTGTAACCATGGTAGCCTTTTAACTTCAGCTGCCACATCTTCAATGCAGATGGTGTCGATTGCAGACATCACAGCTGGAAAGGCTGTCGATTGCAGACATCCCAGCTGGAAATGCTGCTGACGCTTCCTGTGCCTTGTCTTCTACCATTCTTGCATCACCAGTCTCTTTCTGATGATTGAGGGTGTTTACTGGAAACACAACTAAGCGACTGAAGAACATAAATTAAATAATATCACAAGTATTATACTATTCAAAAAACAATGCTGTTGGAGGTTCATTTAATCATTATTTATGTAATTAGTTGTTTCTTCTAAATTCATCATGGAAATTTGAAAATTCATATTACAAGATGAAAAAATTAAGAGGTAAAATTTAATAAAATATGAATTATCACCATCCAAAGCAGCTTTGACCACCTCCTACAGGTCACCAAACACTTCTGATGGAAGTACCACACATTTGGTCGGTCTACCCAACAGGCGAACTGTATGGTTGGTCTTCCCACCTTTCTCCAACACTTCTCTTCTTAGTATTCTAGATGGTAGGAACTGCAGCCTGTCTTTTCTGATGGCAACTGCATCCTTTATCATGGAACAGGTGCCATTGGTTCCCTATACAACAGTACAATCCAATGATTAGTTTTGCATGTATGAGGGGTATATATGTGTCTTATTTTTAAAATTCATATTGTTGTC
This sequence comes from Mytilisepta virgata, assembly GCA_028015205.1. Classification (NCBI taxonomy): domain Eukaryota; kingdom Metazoa; phylum Mollusca; class Bivalvia; order Mytilida; family Mytilidae; genus Mytilisepta; species Mytilisepta virgata. The sequence continues at coordinate 65,641,511 of CM051517.1, read as the reverse complement.
TTTGTTGAATCTGTTACATAATTTTGCCAAGAAGATCATAGATTAAAATATGTCTTTCATTTACTTAAAAAATGAATGTCTGGACTACTGTTCATATTAAATATGCAATTTTACAATTTTGCAAAATTTTATTGAAGTAGCAGGAATACGCTACACAGAAAATCTTTTGAACTGACCTCATTTATTTGGAGTTTCAAATGTAATTAATAAGAGGAAACAATATTTAGTTGGAATTACAACTTACATTATTATGTATCATAGCCAATATCTTTCTAATGAAAGAATCACCACCAGCAGGCATGTTGAGTGGATCCTGTAGCTCAGCTGCTGTTTCCAATGCTGTTCTGTAGTAAGGCAACATGGTGTCTTTCACATATGAAGTTACCACAGGCATTAAATCTTAAAGCCCACACATATTCAGAATCTGACCATAAATAAAGATCTTTTTTATAATATTTAGAATGGTACACACATCTATTAGGTGCTTGAGATCAAAGCATTATGATTTATCCTATTTGATGAGATTTCGATCAGATCATCTCTTAAATGCTAGCTAGCTGAAAGTTTGAAGAACCTTTTACCTTTTGTCTTTTATTCTGTTTTTTTTTTTATAATTTACTATTAGATTTTAAAATAAGTCCTCCATGATGTCATTATTATCACTTTTTGAAGTTTCCAGTTAAGTATTTTGTAATACAGGCTTAATGGTTTTCCATTTAACTATTAAGATAAACAGACATTTGCAAAAAACTTACAATTCTGGCAACAGCAGTTGGGACAGGAATGTCTGCATCAAGCTGTAACCATGGTAACCTTTTAACTTCAGCTGCCACATCTTCAATGCAGATGGTTTCGATTGCAGACATCACAGCTGGAAAGGCTGCTGACGCTTCCTGTGCCTTGTCTTCTACCATTCTTGCATCACCAGTCTCTTTCTGATGATTGAGGGTGTTTACTGGAAACACAACTAAGCGACTGAAGAACCTAAATTAAATAATATCACAAGTATAATACTATTCAAAAAAACAATGCTGTTGGAGGTTCATTTAATCATTATTTATGTAATTAGTTGTTTCTTCTAAATTCTTCATGGATATTTGAAAATTCATGGGATAAAATTACAAGATGAAAACATTAAGAGGTAAAATTTATAAAATATGAATTATCACCATCCAAAGCAGCTTTGACCACCTCCTACAGGTCACCAAACACTTCTGATGGAAGTACCACACATTTGGTCGGTCTACACAACAGGCGAACTGTATGATTGGTCTTCCCACCTTTCTCCAACACTTCTTTTCTTAGTATTCTAGATGGTAGGAACAGCAGCCTGTCTTTTCTGATGACAACTGCATCCTTTATCATGGAACATGTGCCAGTGATTCCCTACACAACAGCACAATTCAATGATTAGTTTTGCATGTATGAGGGGTATATATGTGTCTTATTTTTAAAATTCATATTGTTGTCTTTGTTGCACTTGTTACATAATTTTGCCACAAAGATCATAGATTAAAATATGTCTTTCATTTACTTAAAAAATGAATGTCTGGACTATTATTCATATTAAATATGCAATTTTACAATTTTGCAAAATTTTATAGAGGTAGCAGGAATACACTACACAGAAAACCTTTTGAACTGACCTTATTTATTTGGAGTTTCAAACATAATAAGAGGAAACAATATTTAATTGGAATTACAACTTACATTATTCTGTATCACAGCCAATATCTTTTCTAATGAAAGAATCACCACCAGCAGGCATGTTGAATGGATCCTGTGGCTCAGCTGCTGATTCCAATGCTGTTCTGTAGTAAGGCAACATGGTGTCTTTCACATATGAAGTTACCACAGGCATTAAATCTTAAAGCCCACACATATTCAGAATCTGAAAATAAAGATCAAAGCATTATGATTTATGCTATTTGATGAGATTTTGATCAGATCACCTCTTAAATGCTAGCTAGCTGAAAGTTTGAAGACCCTTTTACCTTTTATTTTTCATTCTGTTTTTTTTTTTTAATTTACTATTTGATTTTAAAATAAGTCCTCTCTGATGTCATTGTTATCACTCTTTGAAAAAATGCATTCCAGGACAGGAATGTCTGCATCAAGCTGTAACCATGGTAACCTTTTAACTTCACCTACCACATCTTCAATGCAGATGGTGTCGATTGCAGACATCACAGCTGGAAAGGCTGCTGACGCTTCCTGTGCCTTGTCCTCTACCATTCTTGCATCACCAGTCTCTTTCTGACGATTGAGGGTGTTTACTGGAAACACAACTAAGCAACTGAAGAACCTAAATTAAATAATATCACAAGTATTATACTATTCAAAAAAACAATGCTGTTGGAGGTTCATTTAATCATTATTTATGTAATTAGTTGTTTCTTCTAAATTCTTCATGGATATTTGAAAATTCATGGGATAAAATTACAAGATGAAAACATTAAGAGGTAAAATTTATAAAATATGAACTCTCATCATCCAAAGCAGCTTTGACCACCTCCTACAGGTCACCAAACGCTTCTGATGGAAGTACCACACATTTGGTCGGTCTACCCAACAGGCGAACTGTATTGTTGGTCTTCCCACCTTTCTCCAACACTTCTCTTCTTAGTATTCTAGATGGTAGGAACTGCAGCCTGTCTTTTCTGATGGCAACTGCATCCTTTATCATGGAACAGGTGCCATTGGGTCCCTATACAACAGTACAATCCAATGATTAGTTTTGCATCTATGAGGGGTATATATGTGTCGAATTTTTAAACTTCATATTGTTGTCTTTGTTGAACATGTTACATAATTTTGCCATAAATATCATGGATTAAAATGTGTCTTTCATTTACTTAAAAAATGAATGTCTGGACTACTGTTCATATTAAATATGCAATTTTACAATTATGCAAAATTTTATAGAAGTAGAAAATGCTACACAGAAAACCATTTGAACTGACCTCATTTATTTAGAGTTTCAAACATAATTAATAAGAGGAAACTATATGTAGTTGGAATTACAACTTACATTATTCTGTATCACAGCCAATATCTTTCTAATGAAAGAATCACCACCAGCAGGCATGTTGAGTGGATCCTGTGGCTCAGGTGCTGATTCCAATGCTGTTCTGTAGTAAGGCAACATGGTGTTTTTCACATATGAAGTTACCACAGGCATTAAATCTTAACACCCACACATATTCAGGATCTGAAAATATATTTTTTATAATACTTAGAACAGTACACACATCTATTATGTGCTTGAGATCAAAGCATTAGGATTTATCCTATTTGAGATTTCAATCAGATCACTTCTTAAATGCTTGCTAGCTGAAAGTTTGAAGACCCTTTTACCTTTTATTTTTCATTCTGTTCTTGTCGAGCCTGCGACTTTAGTCGCAGAAAGCTCGACATAGGGATAGTGATCCGGCGGCGGCGGCAGCGGCGGCGTTAACTAACTTCTTAAAAGCTTTATATTTTAGAAGGTGGAAGACCTGGATGCTTTATACTTTGTATATAGATGCCTTATACCTTTTATTTTTCGAAGTTTCCGTCTGTCATATGTACATTGTCCTTGACGTCATTTTCATGGTTCAGTGACTACTTGAAAAAAAAATTAAGATTTTTTGTAATGTTAATTTCTCTCTTATTATGAGTAATAGGATAACTATATTTGGTATGTGCGTACCTTACAAGGTCCTCATCCCCGCCAGACAGTTTTCAATTGACCTCGACCCCATTTCAAGGATCAGTGAACAAGGTTAAGTTTTGGTGGTCAAGTCCATATCTCAGATACTATAAGCAATAGGTCTAGTATATTTGGTGTATGGAAGGATTATAAGGTGTACATGTCCAACTGGCAGGTGTCATCTGACCTTGACCTCATTTTCATGGTTCAGTGGTTATAGTTAAGTTTTTGTGTTTGGCCTGTTTTTTGAATACTGTATGCAAATGTCTGATAGCATTTACTTTCATTAGAAATACACGACAGGCGAGACATTTTTGTGTGTCCACTCTTGTTTTTTTAATTACTATTAGATTTTAAAATAAGTCATCTCTGATGTCATTGTTATCACTTTTTAAAGTTTCCAGTTCAGTATTTTGTAATACAGGCTTAAAGTTTTGCCATTCAACTATTAAGATAAACAGACATTTGCAAAAAAGTTACAATTCTGGCAACCAGCAGTTGGGACAGAAATGCATTATATTCCAGGACAGGAATGTCTGCATCAAGCTGTAACCATGGTAACCTTTTAACTTCAGCTGCCGCATCTTCAATGCAGATGGTGTCGATTTAAGACATCACAGCTGGAAATGCTGCTGACACTTCCTGTGCCTTGTCTTCTACCATTCTTGCATCACCAGTCTCTTTCTGACGATTGAGGGTGTTTACTGGAAACACGACTAAGCGACTGAAGAACCTAAATTAAATAATATCACAAGTATTATACTATTCAAAAAAACAATGCTGTTGGAGGTTCATTTAATCATTATTTATGTAATTAGTTGTTTCTTCTAAATTCTTCATGGATATTTGAAAATTCATGGGATAAAATTACAAGATGAAAACATTAAGAGGTAAAATTCAATTTGTTTGTAATCATGATTGGTTTGCTACCCTGTCTTGGTGGATAATCCATTCTCACTATTTAAGGTCTTTGAACTGTGGTTTAAAATTTTATCATTTATTCATACTGAATTTTACAGTCTAGTGGCCCAGTTGGCTACTAGGTTGAAAAAGTTATGGTCTGTGACTGAATTCCTACATACATGACAAAAGTTGAAGAAACAACACTTTTATTGCTGTTCTTCATCATAAATTCAATTTTTTTGTAGAATGACTGTAGCATTTTTTGGAATCTCTGGACTAGATATGTTGAATTCACTTGATGTTTTAGACAAAGATAAAGATAATATTATAGATTGGATATACTCTCTTCAGCTTCAACCAGATGAAACAGGTAAGTAATGGTTGGTAATTAAATCGTTCGTGAGTAATGTTTTTTGTAACTCATTTAGGTGAGTCCTGGCCTGGGTGCCATAAAGAACTATTTTTGCTGAGCAAAGAAAATTTTACTCAAATTCCCATTCTCAGCCAATCACATTCGAGTATTCCGATATTTAAGAATATTCTCAATTTTATGGTGCCAGGGCCTGGACACACCTAGATTTCTTAGTTTGGGATTAAATGTCTCTTGTGGGACTCATCATTATCTTGAAATTGTGATTTTTGGCCTTGAGATTCTACCAAAACCCAGGGAAAAAGGACTCGGAGTTCTTCCACTTGTGGATACTTTTACTTGTATGCAAACTATTTTATATGGTGATTTTTGTAGAGTGAAAATAACAATAAAGAGAGAGAATAAAAGAATCTGAAAAAATTATTTTGGAGAGAAAAAAAATTTAAGAAGTCTAATACTTCATTATTTAAATATTAAATTTATTATATAGAAATGATTTTGATTTTTTTTTATTTTATATATTGATTTTACTTTTTTTTTCTTTTTTTTTGACAGATAGTAATCTTCATCAATGTGGATTTAGAGGTTCAACAACACTTGGTCATCCATATAAATCTCAAAAGGTAAAATATTTTTCAGACGTGTTGAGGTCACGGTGCTTTTTCATAAAATTTATTAGGATTTCATCAAAAGTTTTTCCCCAAATTTAAAATTTTGAGCAGTTTAATTAGTATTTGAGGTAATGAAAACCAGGGTTTAAGTAAAATTTGAAGATTTAAATTATGTAAACAATGTATTTTAGAAGGTGTTATTAAAACCACACTAAATTGGATTTTCTTTGGATTTTTTATGGAAAATGTGAGCGAATAAAGTTATAATTTTCTTTTTTTTCTTGAGGACTAATTTTTTTCGGGCGAAGACCAAATTTACATTGCAGCACAAATCTTTCAAACTGAAATATTGCAAAAATGGAAAAAAAATCCTATTTTTTTCAAACTTTTAGTAGCAGGGGAAAACACTTTTTGTTTTTAGTTTCTTGAAGAATGAAGAATTTGGGGTAAATTTTCAGAATTTTTGCAAAATGTAGCGGTAAAAAAAAATTTTCTTGTAAAACAACGTGGAAATATATGACGCATGTAAAGTGATGTAAGGGAGAAAATGTATATATATACATGTAGAATACTAGAATCTAGTTAGAACACATTAGTCAGATTTAACTATCACATTAGTCAGATTTAACGATCTTTTACAAAAACAAGATAAATAATAAATATTTTACGAAACAACTTATACTAAATAAACACATGATAAAAGGTCGGTGAGACTTCGAGTGGGCTAAGGATAAATAAACCGGACATTAAAACTCCCGAAACATAAGAATATAGCAACGATAAAAAGCTAAACACTTCGGCTTACTAGCCGTGATGACAAGCACATAAAGCGAGACGTTAACTGATCCGAATCAGATATCAAAAATGAGATATATCGTATTTCTTTTACAGAACCAGAAATCAATTCCATTAGACTCAGGGCACATTGCAAATACATATACTGCTTTACTGACATTGATTATACTTGGTGATGATTTATCAGGGGTAAACAAGAGAGCCATAACCAGGGGACTTCAATATCTACAGCAGGATGATGGGAGGTAATTTTAATAGCTACAAATAGTATGCTGCAAAATTGGTATCATAGAACTTTAACTTTTTCTGTTTTTGACACTATAGGAACACTTTGTGGACGCAACTGCTCTGATTTTGTATGATTGTTAGTCATCCATGTACTTGATCCTATTGCATCACTATTTTGATTCGACAAATTTTACGGGAGTTATGGGACTTTAACGTTTTTCTACATGTGACACTAAAGGAACACTTTGTGGATGCAACTCCTCTGAGACTGCTAATCAGATTTTGTTCAAATTTTGTAGGATTGTTAGTCACCACATGTACTTGATCCTATGCTGCCATTTCAATAATACACATTTTGTATATCTTGTGGGGCTTCGACTTTTCTCTGCGGCGGGGGACAAATGGCTACATGTAGCAATCTTGTATTGTTTGTTCACATAGATCGAAATTTTTAAAGAAATGTTTGCAGTGAAAAAAAAGATGCCATATACGCAAGTACAAACTTGTCATATTCCTAATTAATTATAAAAACTAATGGTATCATGCATTCATAATGCATTTGGATTGCAGCTTGGCTGTTTGATATTACGTATTTTTTTTTCAGTTTTTGCTGTGTACCAGAAGGAAGTGAGAATGACATGAGGTTTGTGTACTGTGCCTGCTGTATAAGTTATGTGTTAGATAATTGGTCCGGTGTGAATATACCAAATGCTGTTAAGTTCATTCAAAACAGTATGGTAAGAACATTTTTTTACTAGAAAAGATTTTTAGTATTTTCTTGATATATTTCTTTAAGGCATTACCACTTACAAGGAGAAATGATATGATCACTAAAGTTTTATTTTATTGAAATTTCGAGTTTATAGTAACATTTTTTTAAATATGATTACAAAGGAGCCTCATAGCATCAAATTCTTGGTAGAGAATCCAGAATGGGTATATAACACTGTAAAAAATCCAACCTCTCGAACTAGTCTTTATTATTATTCACATACCCCAATACACCTTAGTCAGGTGGTGATGGTGGGGATTTGTTTAAACTCTATGAAAAACAAAAAAAAGTCCTTAGGTCTAGTGCATGAAAAAAAAATTTTTTGGCAGACTGCACATAAAACATGACATTACTATGTAAACATTAGTTTTTTAACTATTCTTCCTCGTAACCTGTCAATGACATTAATCTTCTTTACAGTCATATGAAGGTGGTATAGGACAGGGACCAGGCACAGAAGCTCATGGTAAGTTTACTTTATTTTACAAAAAATACATTTGTTTCAGGGGGGCCTCGTTGGCCGAGTGGTTTAGGTAGTTCGTCATGACTACTAATGATCACTAGCATGTCAACACTTAAGTTTTGAGTTTGAATCCTGAGGTGTGTTCGATGCCGATCTTAATTTACAAGGATTGCCAATTTTCCTACCAGTGGTTGATGGTTCTCTCTGGTTACTCATGCTTTCTCCACTAATAAAACTTAGCCACTGCGAAATAGCCATTGTGCTGAAAACGGGGTAAAACCCCAACTAAACAAACAAACATTTGTTTCAACTAACAGCCCAAAAAGAATTAGGGTCTGTAGGTAGGGAAAGTTTTTTTAAACAAGAAAAAACTGGAGTCTGGAGGTTTAATATTGCTGTTTTTTAATACTGTATTTGTATTTAGTATGTTTGGTTTAACAGAAGCCACGCTTTATCGATGGAAAGTCACATTTTATGACACTATAAGAAGTGAAAAAACGGTAACAGAAAAAGGGAAATTCCAATCTGTTATTCATTTTCTTAAAAAAATAGGGTCAGTAGGGCATGTTAGCCGAAACAAATACTTTTTTTTTACCCTTACAACAAATTATTTATTAGATCGCACCACATGGATTTTTCTAGCATTCCACAGAGTCCGGTATTCGGACCCATTCCCAATGGCAAAACCCCTATATTTTTCCCAATTTCAGGTGTAAAAATTCCCAAACGTAGTCAAAATTTCATATTTGAAAAGTCCGGATTGAAATTCGCAATTTAGCCTTTCCAAAACTACGCTCTTCACTTTAAAGGTAAAAAAAGCGGGAAATCCTTATCACATGTGCGCTTTAAGAAGCCCGGTATTTTGATAATAAAATATTTTTTAACTTCTTTCCTTATTGTAAACATGTCGTCTCACAATAGTAAATACTATGTGAAGAAATTGAAAAACACCGACGGCAACAAATCCCGTAAAATCCTAACTTTTTTCAAACCAAGAGCTGTAACTGACGATGCCGCAACTGCATGTAATGAGTCAGAGGAAGCGTTATCTGAGACTGAATCAATTGAAAATGTTACCGATGTTGTTGATGTTTCTTCCAATGACAATTTAATTTCACATGATGATCAAAGTCAAACCAATACCGATTCACTACTGATACAACCTGAGGACCAAGCTTGTAAAGTCCAAACTCAAACTGAAATCTGTAAACCAAATAATGAAATACCAACAATGAAACCTAGTAGTAGTAAAGTCATGACTGTGTTGGGTAGTACTGACAGTAAAACTGCTTTTAGTGATAAATTAAAAACAAAAGTATATGATGATAAGCTTGATCGTCTTCTTGAGACATTTAAAAACAAAAAGGACAGAAAAATAAAATTATAAATGACAATCATGTATTGTAGTTTTTCTTTATTTTCACAAAAAAAGATAATTTCTAATGAATTATAGTATGATACATACTAAAACTGACTTCTGGTATATTTGTAGTTTTCCCAATTTCTATATAAATCGCGTAAAAAAATTCCCAAAAGTGGCCAGGGTCCTTTTTCCCAAAATACCCAGATAAACCCCTGCACCACTATAATTATATCCATAGACTTATGTATTTTATGTTTATAAAATCCTTATTGTAAAATTCTGCAGTGATGTTGCAGCAAAATAAGTGCTTAAGGATGATCGATGGTCTTATAGGAAATAAATAGGATTTGAAATAGGTGTTTTAGTTTGAGAGAACATATTAATAGTAAACAAATAAGCAAGACAAAACTATATGTTCATGTGCTCATTTTAGAGCTATAAGGCCCTGAAAATTTGCAGGAAATGGGTTTTCTCTGGATTTTTCATTGTCTTTGCATTGACAACTTCAGTCTCTCAAAGATGTATGAAAAAATAAAAAGGATTTCATAAAATTTTGTCAAATAACATTTTAAGGTATATATGATTGAATTATAAAAGAAAAAGTGGGGGTTCATGGGCAAAAAACTTCGTTTAAGAAATGGATAAAACCCGAGGATTCCAAAACATGACCAGCGAGTATCCTTAAGTAAGTAAATATGGCAACACATTTATTTTGTGACTTTGTGGGGCATTTAGCTTACCATTGATGTATTTTATAATTTTACAGGTGGATCGACATTCTGTGCAATCGCATCTTTGATACTTATGAACAAATTACATGAAGCTTTTAATGAAAAACAAATAAAACGCTTAAAGAGATGGTGCATCAGTCGGCAACAATCAGGTTTTCAGGGACGACCAAATAAACCTGTTGACACATGCTACTCGTTTTGGGTTGGTGCAACATTGAAGGTTTGTAACAAAATTTACAACTTGTCTTGTCTTTGTTTATTTCACCGTGATTCAATCAGTATTTGTGAAGTTATTTTTGCAGACTAGTTTTATTTCATTTCAGCAATGTATTTGACTGATTTTTGTAAGTCGTCAAACTGATATTTGTAAATAAATAATACAGTATTATTGCTTAAGGTTTTCCATATTGGCAAGCCATATTGGACTGAGGCGAAGCTGAAGTCCAATATGGCTAGCCAAGGACCAATATCTAAGCTAATATGGAAAAACTTGCGCAATTATACCTTTATTGACTAACCGGTCCAATATGTGATATTGACTAGTCAATATGGCATATTGGACGGGTATGTGTTGTATCGGCATACTTTGACATTTTTTACTGTATTGACAGGTTTTATCATATTTAGGCTAATATTCTATTGTTAGTCAATAATTTGGAATATTCCTTGTGCTAGAGGGGATATATAAATAGTCTGTTCTATAAATGTGTAACACACCTAGTAGGTGCATGAGGAAGTAGGCAATTTTTGGACCAATGCTATACTGTAAACAATCTGTTACATGAAGAAAGTATAGTTGTTTTTAAATAATGAGTTTTAATGACAATATTATTAATATTTGATTATTTTATGTTTCTGAATTGAGAAACTAGTACCATATTTTGTTGTAGAAAATACATTTTGATAGATTATACGGAATTTCTATTTCAATATCTAAAATCCAGGAAAAAAGCTTAGTTCTACTATGTAATACACAGGGCATTTTTGCAACAGAGTCCAAATTGCGGTTGTCATGAGATCCACGTATATCGTCATTTTCGGAACTGAAACATCTTTTCCTTTTCATAAAGTCTTTTCATTTGTTTGATAAATGTATTTATGTAATTAAAATAAAAGATGATTTATGAAAAACCTGAAGTATTCAGACAAAATTATAATTATTAACAACAGAAAATTACTACGACTTGCTAATTTCCAAATCAAATTTGGAACGACTAGTTTGTTTGCGCTATAATTTAAAATTTTATGAATTATTTGAAACTAGTGCACTCTTATTCATGTCATAAATTACAACATTAAATTTATTTTACTACTGATAATTGTGTCAATCATTTTATATGTCAGTTGATTAATAGGCAATGTCTCTACATTGATTTGATACTGATATAGTTGTGACTTAAAATAATATGACATCGGAAACAAGACAACAATAACTTTTCAAATACATACAAAAATGGGGGTAAAAAAATTCAGAATCGGAACAGGAATATCTTTTCATTGTCTTTAACGCTTATTAGCTCACCTGGCCTAAAAGGCCATGTGAGCTTTTCTCATCACTTGGCATCTGTTGTCCGTCAACATTTCACTTAAAGATCTTCTCCTTTGAAACCACTGTGCCAATTTGAACAAAACTTGGCAGCAATGGTCCTTACTTGGTCCTCTTTCAGAATTGTGTCAGATGACCCGGTTCATGATCCAAGATGGCCGCCATTTGGAAGTTAGTTTAACAATGCACCCTATGGGAAAATCACTGAAATTTCTTCTTGTCCGAAACCACTGACCCAATTTGAACTAAACGTGGCAGCAATGGTCCTTAGGTGTTCCTCTTTCAGAATTGTGTCCGATTTTCTGGTCCATGATCTAAGATGGCTGCCATAGCCAAACTTGGGTTAACATGCAGGTTTAAGTGGTTTTAACATAAGAAAAAAATGGGGCAGATTCAACCTTCCATATTTGCTAAATTACCCGATTTAAAAATGTTGTATTTTGACTTGACAGAAATCTTATGAGCAGGTTTAACTTTTCACATTTAATTTTCTTTTTAGCATTTAAAATACAGCTAAGACTCTTAATTTAATAATAAAACAAAAACAAAAATCCAATATTAGTACCTAGTGCTTATTGTCCCCCGCCGCAACGCGATGCGGGGGATATGGTAATGCCGGGCGTCCGTCCGTCCGTCCGTCCGTGCTTCCGTCCGTCCGTCCGTCCGTCCGTGTTTCCGTCCGTCCGTCCGTCCACCTTGTAAGCGCTCTAGCAAATTTATTTCTTGACCGATTTGGATAATATTTATACAGTAGCTTTAACTCAATGATACCTCAAGGGAGTTCGAAGATGAGTCATGTCGAAATATTTTTGTAGGAGTTATGCCCCATAATAACTTAGAAAATTGACAAAATTTTCATGTAAGCGCTCTAGCAAATTTATTTCTTGACCGATTTGGATAATATTTATACAGTAGCTTTAACTCAATGATACCTCAAGGGAGTTCGAAGGTGAGTCATGTCGAAATATTTTTGTAGGAGTTATGCCCCTTAATAACTTAGAAAATTGACAAAATTTTCATGTAAGCGCTCTAGCAAATTTATTTCTTGACCGATTTGGATAATATTTATACAGTAGCTTTAACTCAATGATACCTCAAGGGAGTTCGAAGATGAGTCATGTCGAAATAATTTTGTAGGAGTTATGCCCCTTAATAACTTAGAAAATTGACAAAATTTTCATGTAAGCGCTCTAGCAAATTTATTTCTTGACCGATTTGGATAATATTTATACAGTAGCTTTAACTCAATGATACCTCAAGGGAGTTCGAAGATGAGTCATGTCGAAATATTTTTGTAGGAGTTATGCCCCTTAATAACTTTGAAAATTGACAAAATGTTCATCTAAGTGTTCTAGAAAATTTATATTCTCCTTGCATTGGAATAATATTTATACACTTGGACCTAAAGGGAGGTTTTATACATAAACTCCTATCGAAACTTATAAAATTGAAAAATACTGTCTTTAAGAGTTTGTTAGGCAGAATACTTTTGATCAAAGCATTTCTGTTTATTGAAAAGAAGTAAATGTACATTTGTATAAATTCTCAATACACATGGTAAAATAAGATTTCAACACTATACCCATATTGTATAAATGTCTTCATACCACTCATTAACTTGTAAAAAACTTTAGCAATAACCACAAATTGTTTGTCCTTCTATTCTCTCTCTTTGAGAAAATTTTGTTATGTTTCACTTGTCCAAGGGTTTCTGATGCTCTAGTGGCGGGGGACTTCGGAACGCTGTTCGATTTTATATAGAGGGGATGCCATGCCTATGATGTCATATATTTAGGGAAAAACCCCTGGATTTTTTTTATGATACTATCAAAAGTCTGTTTTGCATTCTTAAACCAAATATGGCACAAATGTTCCTTTTGAGTTGTTGAACAATTATTAGTGAATTATTGTTACTTTTTTGCCAATCTGTCATCCAAAATGGCAACCAGCAGAGTATATAGTTTAAGATATGACCCTATGTGAACTACATGTACATTAAATTTCCTCCATAAAATGACTAAAGTCAAATTTTGGCAACCATGGTGCTCAAGTTCACAGGTGAGCGATTAGGTTTCAGGTTGTTATTACTGGTAGAAATTTCATTTCTGTTGTTATTTTCTTTCTCTAATTTTCCATTATGGGCATATAATGTCGACAATGGCGGCAACCAATTGTATGTAGAAAGTTGTTTACTCTCTTGAACAGTTGAACTGATGACGCAAAATTGCTAGGAAAAATGTGTCATAGGCCTATTGTACTACATAATACACGCCCCTTTGTCAGATTTATTTCTAGAGGTAAAAAAGTTTGCATAATGTACTACGGAATACGGTAATCATGAAATTATGCCAAAAGTACGTGTGTATTTCATACCTTGAATATTTCCCTGTGATTTCATGTAAAACCAGACTTTTTCAAAAGCTTGTTATGAGGTTATTTACAGACCAAATTAAAAAAATCTTTGCACCATTAGATTAGCAATTATTTTAAGTTTAATTGTTTATTTAAATAATACATTCTAATGGTTCATTTCTACAAATCTGTATTTTTATTTGTTTACTGTTTGTCACATACAAATTATTTATAATGACTAATAAATTTGATTTGATTTGATCTAAATTGATCTATGAATTCATTGTTTAAACACAATATTAAATTTATGTGGCGAAAACTCCTTATACGAGTAGGAAAATTTATGGGTCATATTTTCAAATCCCTAATTAAAAACTAAAGTAAAATTACAAAAATAGAAATAATTACCTGTTTGATGATGTATCAATTGAAGACATTGGTATACAAATGACTTCAGAATAGATTGATGAAAACGTGAAATTTTAGATGAAAATATATGGAAAAAATTCATTGCACGAAATACTTTTGGCACATCGCCAAATATTGATGGATGATTTGTGATTGGTCCCTCCAAAGCCTTTCAGAAAAATGACAAAGTATACAAATATAAAAATCAAAATGGTCGATGAAACTTAATTTAGATCAAACCTGTTCATTTTCACTGTAAAACTGGTTATGGTTCTCATGGCTGCTCATACTATTAAGAAAGTGGTTAGTCTCTGGTGGTTTTTTGATTTACTTCCCTTTAACTATGTCCAGTACTTTACCAATACAACTCCTCTGACAGGGTTTGTTAAATTATCGTGATTTGCAGGTGTGGTTATGGGTAGGATGTTCCCATTCATTGAGATTTTTCTTGATTTATGCCCCTTTGACAATACAAAAAATACAAAAAACTTTGACCATGTATGTACTTTATCAGCATAACATCTCAGATATGGTCTGTTAATTATTTGGGTCAGTTGTTACATTGTTAGATCCAGGTGTGCAGATGTTACTAGGAAATTCCAGTAAATTGAGTTTCTATAGAGTTACATCCCTTTGGACATAGAAATTTTTTACCATTTATAGTGTGCACTTTGTCAACTCCACTGACATTATTAGATATATATGAAACATGAAATTTTGTTATACCCCATGCAAATAAAGTTTAGGGAACCCATACAGAACCATACTGTCTGTCTGAATGTCAGATTCAACTGTTGGGTCCTTTGTTGAATCTGGTGTGCAAAAAGCCCTGTAGAAAGAACTGTCTGATCCTTTAAGTTTCTCCAGACTTATGGCCCTTTTAATACAGAAATTTTGACAATTGCTAGGATGCACCTTGTCATTGCAACTCCTCCCACCTAACTTATTAGATGTATACGAAAATTGTTTTACTTTGTTAAAGCAGTTGGGTAGAATTTTCTAATCCATTGAGTTTGTCAAGAGTTATATTCCTTTGAACATTCAATTATGCAATTGTTACCACAGATCCCCCAAACTGCTTTGTTAGATGTTAAAGTTCAAGCTTCTCATGAAGTAAAACGGTCTGTTTTGGAATTACCTTTGGTAGTGTGACCTCAGGGCCCAGTCCATATATAAAGCTTTCCACTATATAATTTTATTTATCAGGAATTTTCCTTAACATTGTTTTTGTGACTTTCAAAATTATTTTTCTCAACACAGAATTTATATACTTAGATTTTATTACCATTTAAAAAAAATGTGCATTTTTTTTTATATTTACTTACCCATTATATCTAGACCATGTAGACCCTACCTTATTTCTGTGAAGGAACATACAAAACAATTAAACCAGCAGACATGATGGCTATTTTCAGTTTGATGAAAAATAGTTATGGAAGGGAAAAATATACTGGTGAGCGAACAATATTTTAATTTTTTTAATTTTTTGGCCGGGTTGCACAGAGTGCAAATCTGGGTTGTAGTATGGTGAATGTCGGGCGGGCGGTGGGCGGTGGCGGCAGCGGGTGTGGGAAAATGCGAAATCAACTCCTCCTACAGTTTTCCACCCACATCCTTGAAACTTCATAGAATCTTTCTATATATATTGAAGATGTGCACCTCACTTTATGGAATTATTTCAGGAATTATTTCCCATTTTTCCAAACTTTGGAACTTAGTCGTTTTTTATTGACATCTTCAATAGAGGGTACCTATTTTGCGAAATCAACTCCTCCTACAGTTTTTCACCCATATCCTTGAAATTTCATAGAATGTTTCTATATATATTGAAGATGTACACCTCACTTTATGGAATTATTTCAGATTTTTCCAAACTTTGGAACTTAGTCGTTTTTTATTGACATCTTCAATAGAGGGTACCTATTTTGCGAAATCAACTCCTCCTACAGTTTTTCACCCATATCCTTGAAACTTCATAGAATGTTTTTATATATATTGAAGATGTGCACCTCACTTTATGGAATTATTTCAGGAATTATTTTCCATTTTTCCAAACTTTGGAACTTAGTCGTTTTTTTTATTCAAATATAACTTACTTCACCTATTTCTAATTAAATTGATGGCTGCCTCTGTGCTCGTACACCAACATACAATGTGTCTGATTTTGTCTGTATAAATATTCATGACTGCCAATGTGCAATATGATCTTGTAATCATCTTTGTCACCACTACAGTAAACACCCAGTAAAGCAACCCGGCCATTTGTGTCTTTGACCCATTTTATTTATTTTTTTTTTTTCTCGAGGACGAATTTTTTTCATGCAAAGATTAAACTTACTTGTGGCACTAATTTTTTAACTATAATATTGATAAAAAATCTCTATTTTTTGCCAAATTTTAGGAGCGGGCAAACACTTTTTATTTTTAATTTCTTGAAAAATGAAGAATATGGGGCAAGATTTCAGCATTTTTTGCAAAATGAAGCAGCAAAAAAACTTTTTTTTTTAAATTTACAAAGTCAGAAAATCAGAGTGGCACCAAATCCAATGAACTAAAAATCAATTTGATGTGGCCTAATAAACATTGGTGAATGCTGATGTAAAAAATGAATTATACACAATTTTATATTTGGATGTAGTGTACTGTGACATCTGGGTGTAGTGTACTGTAATATTTGGGTGTAGTGTACTGCGACAATTTCCAATGCCTCAAGCAATTCTAACACTGGCCATTAGACATAGGAGGTCTACTTTGATGTATATGAAAGTTGGTACACTGTTATATTATGTGGATGAGACTATGGATTTCCTTATGTAAAACTGTGCCCATCTTTACCGAAAATAAGAAACTGTAGAAAACTTGACATTTTAAAGGATAGATATTATAATATTACCAGACTAGCAATGAGCTGTAGTTCTGTTTATTCCCTTTCCAGGGGGAGACATAATGTTCTTGTCCTGCAAGTCTGTCCATCTGAATCAAAAAAAGTTTATGATATCAAAATCTCAGACTGTTCACATTAGAATGACATTAATCTTGACAGAATAGTTGCTTACCTTGTGTTGTGCAAAACATAAAGGTTTTCCTGAATGGATGGATTTCCCATTGGCAAAAGATGTACTTTGTCATTGATATATATATATATGTATATGGGGAAGTTTGTGATTGCCAAATTTCAAAAAGCTTACATTGGAGTGAAATGAAACTTGATTTGTTACCTTCCATGTGTCGTTTAAATAAAACATGATTTTCACTATCGGATTGATTCTGGGGTTTCAAATAGCAAAACATTACTGTGTATGGGGAAGTTTGTGATAGCAAAATCTCCGACAGTTTACATTGGAATGAAACAAAATTTGAAAGAATTGTTGCTTACCATGTGAAATTATGCAAGGGATAAAGTTTTTCCTGGTTGGTTTGATTTTTGTGCTTTTCCATAGCAATACATTGACATTTCCATTTTCACAAGTATTTTAGTTTGTGAACATAAAATCAGCTACAGTTTCCATTGGAATGGAATGAAACTTGACAGAATTACTGCCTTCCATGTTTGTTTGTGCAAGACAGGATTTTTTTCTGGGTTTCAAATAGCAAATTGATTTATTTACTTGATCAGGTGAGCTTAGATGTGCGTCATTCTATTTACTGGACAATGATAACAGAAGGGAAGGGGAAAAAATTATGTTTTTGTGTCAAAAACAAAAATTGAATTTTAATTATTTTTCTACTGGTATTTTTCAGCTTTTAGATTTATTTGAATTGACAAACAAAGAATTTAACAAAGGATACATGTTAGAAACCCAGAATAGCATTACAGGAGGATTTGCCAAATGGCCAGACCACACACCAGGTAATGGTGCTATGTTAGTTCAACCAAAGGTCAAAAATATGAGTCAAACTGTGTGTTCTTATATCATAACATTGTTTATCTGAAGTCAGTGGTAGAAAATTACATCTATGGTAACAAACCATCATTTTTTTTATCTAACATGACCTGGCTTCAGTTGCCAATCCTGTAAACTTTCACATTTCATTCTGAATTGAACCAATGGGCTAATTGAACTGAAACTTGATATGAAGCATCTTTGCAAGTTCCATTCAGTCTTCATCCAGTTTCCAGAGATTTTGCTGAATTTTTGGTCCAACAAGGACATTAGATTTGCTGGACCGAAAAATAGTTGGCATTTACAAACATTTGAATGACCCAGATGTTTCGATAGCGATTTTAATTTTCGAACTGATGTCAGACTTTTGGACCGGGAATGTTGGAATTCCAGGGACGGGTCCCGATCTCATCGGAATTGAAGACTGACCATTATTCTAAACTTTGCATATCTGAAATATATAAGAAGTTATATGGGGATTTAATTCTTGACACAAAATCCTACATATACATGTACATGACAGTCCAAGCAATGGACGAGTGGTTTTATTGCTGTTCTTCATCTAGCTGTAGTCTCTAATAGGTCAAATATTTCAAAATCTAATTTAAAACTGCTAATCAAATGAACTCAAATTTGATGTGAGATATGTGTTTGGAGATAAGTATGAAGTTTGTGGTTCATCACTATTGAACAAGGCTGAAAAATAAAATTTTATTTGTTTTGTCAAACCCATCAGTCCTAGAAAAGTAACTGCTACCACAAAAATTTTACAACCACATTTTTGGAGAAAACTATCATATTTCATGTTTCAATTTTTTGCTAGTAGAATTATTGTTTTGGAAAAAGTAAAACAGTTCTACCTTCCTGCCAACACTTGGTTGAATATGATGGAGTCTTGGGAAACGAACAGTGTTTTAATTTTGACGTACTGGTAATAAAAAGCCATTTTAACCAATGGAAGTTTCTGAATGGTCATATTTTATAAAAATCCTCTCCTCTGAAACAGCTTGAAGCTTATTAATATGAGACATATATGGGATAGTGTCGTATTAAGTTTCCATATTTAATCCCAGTCTAAAATCTTCTCATTTTACATATGTAAATGGCTTGACAAAGTAAACCTAAACTTCATGTTAAGCAAAATGAATAGATTACATAGAAATGTACTATTGTTTGTATGATATTAAGGTCAAGGCGAAGTAATTAAAAGTATCCTACAGTTTTCAAATTTATTGTCAGCATGTAAAGCTATCAAAATACATTGGAATATGAAATAAAAATGGGGGGTACCCATGCTTATTTTTTTGCTATAACCCTTTGAAAATGCGTTCTGAAATTAACTTTTAACATAGGATATATAGAGAAAACTTCAATTTTTCGTCAATTTTGCTCGAAAAGTCTATAAAAATCATTGATGTTAATCCTACAGTTTCCTGAAAAACTAATACTATATTGCCTCATCCACAAGCTTTCTGATGATATAAAAATATTTGTTTGGTCCCCAGGGTTGATTTCATGGTATCTGCTGCTGAAAATAACATTAACGTACAAATTTTGGTGATTTTTTTTTTCAGGCACATCATGACATCTTGCCTTCGATAACATTTATGTATTGCAGATAATAATTATAGGTCGAACAACAAATCTTTTTCTATCATCTGATGAACATTTTTAAATGTTAATGTTTTTTTTGTTTTTGTTTTTTATTATTTATTATTTATTTATCATTTATCTATTTATTTATTTGTTTATTGATGTATTTATTTTTGCTCTCTGTAAGGAGTTGCAGATTTTATTTATTATTTGTTGAATGACAATTTTTGATTTTCTTGTCTTGCCTTATTTTGGCTGAAATATTCGACTTAAATCCCTTACAAATTAGGCCAAACCAAATTGATTTTTAGGTCAGATTTTGCTGCTGCAATTTTTGGGCAGCTTCATTTAAATATTAGAGCTCAAAATTCTCCTTTATTCTTCATTATTCAAGAAATTAAAAAGTTCTTTCAAACTTAAGTTTGATAGTCGCCTGAAAAAAAAATAGTCTGTTAGAAGAAAAATTAAATTTTGCTCACTCACACCTATATTTACCAAACAACAACAAAGAACTAAAAATAAAGTATTAACCAAAATAAGAAAAAGATTACTGTAAATTCTCACTACATCATGTCATGAGATCGTAATCGGGCGTATTAATATTTCATTTGGGTGGAAAGTGGTATTTCATTTGGGCGGATTTATTTTATTTTATTTTTCATTTGGGCAGATCTATTTTATTTTTTTTCATTTGGGCAGAAATTGTGAGAATTATTATACCCCCGCTTTTGAAAAAAGCGGGGTATATAGTATTCGTTGTGTCTGTCCGTCCGTCCGTCCGTCTGTCCGCCTGTCCGTCCGTCCGTCCGTCCGACCTTTGTATCTGCAACTCCTCCTTAACTAATGGATGGAATTTGATGAAACTTTCAGAGAATCTTCATCCCACGATGGCATTGTGCACCTCCTATTTTAGAATTTGATCGGACCAATTTTTGGGGTTTCCCATAGAAAAACATGGACTTTGACTTTCAATGTGATAGGGGGTACCATGATGCCATCCGCAACTCCTCCTAAACCACTGTATGGAATTTGATGAAACTTTCAGAGGATCTTTATTACATGATGCCATAGTGCACCTCCTATTTTAGATTTTGATCTGATGAATATTTGGTGTTACCCATACCAAAACATGGACTTTGACATTCATTGTGATAGGGGTACCATGATGCCATCCGCAACTCCTCCTAAACCACTGAATGGAATTTGATGAAACTTTCAGAGGATCTTTATTACATGATGCCATAGTGCACCTCCTATTTTAGATTTTGATCTGATGAATATTTGGGGTTACCAATACCAAAACATGGACTTTGACATTCATTGTGATAGGGGTACCATGATGCCATCCGCAACTCCTCCTAAACCACTGAATGGAACTTGATGAAACTTTCAGAGGATCTTTATTACATGATGCCATATTGCACCTCCTATTTTAGATTTTGATCTGATGAATATTTGGGGTTACCCATACCAAAACATGGACTTTGCCATTCATTGTGATAGGGGTACCATAATGCCATCCGCAACTCCTCCTAAACCACTAAAGGGAATTCCATGAGACTTTCAGAGGATCTTTATCAAATGATGCCATAGTGCACCTCCTATTTTAGATTTTGATCTGACCAACTTTTTATGTTTTCCATAGCAAAACATTGACTTTGCCATTCCTTGTGATAGGGGGTGCGGGGGTATCAATTAGTGAGCTTTGCTCACAGTATTTCTAGTTTGTGTTTTGGTATTTAAAACAAACTTAAAACTATTAATTTATTACAATTACATATCTTTTAAGAATATGATACCAGATACAATGCTAAAAAGTCTGCTTTCGACAGAATAAACGTGCACACTGTCAGGCAAATGTAATTACATGTCTGTTCTGGCCTGGAATTTGTAACCCACATATTTAATAAGTTGTTCCAAGAAAGACTCCATAAAATACTGTAGTTCTGTTCTCATAACTTTTGGCAGAAGAGCTGTTACATCGTCAAATGCATTTTGCTTAACCTGCACTCGTAGCTGTCTTGCTTCTACCCTTTGTTCGTTGTTGTTGTGATTGTGAGGGTTTATAGACAAAATAATAATTAGCTCACTCGGTCAGTTCGTAATCGATTGTTTTATTGTATTTTTATTTGTTTTAATTTTTTATTTGTTTTATTTCTAACAATATATATTACTAGGAATTCTTTGATCAGTTTAGTTGCACAATTATAAATTTACCTGTAAAACAATTGAAATATGAAAATCCCCCAAATTGGAAAACTGAAAATTTAAAATCCGCCCAAAATGAAATGTGTCCCATGAGATCATAAAATAAAGCTAACTGCTGTCACAATTTCAATTGATTCAGTTTAATTCGCAGTATTCAAATACCGAAAAAATACCGATTGCGGAAGCGGTACAAATTAACTCCCAATAACATGCGAATTCTTGAGAACAGTGAAATTGCAAACACGTTTAATAAAAGCTAGTAACAATAATTTTTTTTAAAGGATAATGAAGACTGTCATCACTTGCTTGATATTTTTTATTTCTTCATCAAAGTAAAAATGATGTTAGATGTGCAACCTGACGTTATATATGCTTTCGCGTATATGTACTTAGTTCAAAGGAATTGAGATGTTTAGTAAATTTATAACAGTGTACCCGTGATCTAAGTGTGAAAAGGGTGGCTTACGGCATGGTAATACCGTGAAGGTAGTACACTGTACATTACAAAAATACCTAATTTAAACCAAATAACTTGCTAGTATTTACTGTACAAATAACAACACGTAATTCTGAAACGAATTAGTCTAAATATGCGTTTACATGACTTAATGCTTTCGAATACGTTTTGATAATGAAAGGAAAAAGTTTTGCATAGCGCGTATTTACTGTACGTCTGAGCACACCATTATTTTTACCTCAACGTCTTAACGGGTACGACGTCAGACAATCAGTCGGGGAAGTAATACAATGACAAGGGGCTGTTACCATTGAAACAGTAAACAAATGAACACTAGATGGCGTTCAATTACTTCGCCTTGACCTTAATGAGAAAAGTATATAAGATAAAGCCTCATGAAAATAGAATGTGATGCATTAAAAGTGCAGATTTTGGTTCTTGAACACTATCAATGCGAAAAAAAATTAAACATAGGCTTGTTTCTAGATCAACAGCAATCATTATAAATGTATAAACTTTCATCGTTTTTTATTTTACAATATTCTGATAACAGGTTTATTTAAACATCATTTTCTATATATAAAGTCAGATTGTTGTTAATTTCAATTAAACTGTGCACATAACTATTGTTTTCCAAAAGTTTTACTTTGTAATGCAAATAGAAAGACGAACCTTTTAAAGATTAAAAATTTTCCGAATAATCAGATACGTAAAAACTGCAGTGAACCTCATTAAGACGACATTCCGTTCCGAAATATAACAAACCGATCAGATTCTTTATTTCCAGTACGCTCGATCAAAGACCATTGATTAAAGGATCAAAGAATTAATTTGCATAATGTCGGATCAAAAGCAAACCTGTATTATCGAAAGTGTTAATTGTTGTTAGATTTTTAAGTACGTAAACTTTTGATAAAGATCCAGGTTTTAGTTGAAGCCAATCTGAAATTAAAATCTCTCATTAAGTAGTAAATAATTACTCATTGTTGAATTAAACTGTTAGAAACTGGTTTTTCATATTGATTTTAAAAATTTAACGTTGAGATTTACCGATTAACTGAATCATTGTGTTTGGAATTTGGATTGTTCGGAGGTGTGCCGTTCTTTTTTTCGGAGGTGTGCCATTCTTTTTTTTTTTTTTTTTTTTATTTTTCCATATACATCGGAATAATTTGTCATTAGTAGAAATATTTTGATATTGTCATAAAAGTTTCTTGACATTTGTACAAACTTTATAGTTAATTTAGTCTTCTGAATAAAGGAATTTTTACAGAATAGTTTTATTTTTGAAAATTAATTTTTGTAGATGCCCTCCATGCCTATTTTGGTGTATGTGGTTTGTCTCTAATGGCAGAAGAAGGTGTACAACAAATACATCCGGCCTTGAACATTAGTAAGAGAGCTGCTGACAATCTAGACAGAATTCACAGATCATGGAAAGAAAATTCCTGATAATAGACAAAATTAGGAAAATAATGAATTAATTTATATACTGTTCGTTTTGTTTCAGAATTCTAAAATCAACTGAGTTAATCCAAGCCTATAGCATATAATTCTGATTTTTAAAGTTACCTCTGATGTGTTTCCTAGGTAAAATGTCTGTGTAGGCTCAATGTTAAGAGATTTACATCTTTGTTGTATCCTTTCTACCCCTTTTACAATATACTAAAATTTTACCTGCATTATTCCAACACTAAGCCTTATCCAAACAGGACACAGTCCCTGGGTAGGATCAAATCAGAAAAAAAGAAATATTTGTAACCGATGAAAAATATTGTAACTGCACTTTGGTTGTCTTGAGGCATTCTGATTTTAACAGTGAAAACATTTGACATTGAAAAATGCAAAAATATAGGGTAGGTAGGGTAACCAGAACTACACATATTTTTTTATTTTATTTTATATTTGGCCTGGCCTAAAAATAAATATAAAATAACGATGAAATTACAATAATTGGATTTATTTTGAAAAATGGATAAAGAAATTGGGTAAAAAAAATGTTCTAAAAGATATTTATTTCATACATGTTGCATTAAATATTTTTAACATTTTCAACAAACATGCATTTTACTTGCACCTTATAATTTAAACTTCAGTTTATCTTTGCTATTTAGAATTGAGTACGTTGATTTTACAGAAGAAAACAATAATTATATAATGACCCTATTGCTTTCATCTTTATACATTGTAATGAACTATATATTTTATATCAACTTTCCAAAACCAACAATATTCCCTTAAAATGCTGTGTTATATTTAAAGTTATGAAAGATAATAAAGTTATTTTATGTTATTTTGCTTATTCATTCATTTGCCAATATTTTCGTCATACTCAAAATTTTAGTGGTATCCTGGCTGTAAATTATTCCTGGTCCTGGAGGAGGCAGTAAATCAGATGGATATTGTCAAAGTGAAAAACCCTTGATTCTCAGACATTCAAAGAGTTACATACGTCTCAGTTTGTATTTGTAATTTTTCTTGATAATCGTATTTCCAATAGGTAAGGATTGCCTTCCAAGGTAAGGCATATGGAATGATTTACTTGCATCAGGTGACCAATATATCATAAGAAGCAAGTACCCATGGGATTTGTTTTATTCAAAGGGACGCCAACTTAATGGTTTATTGAACAATCTTATTTGTTCATTTTCTTTCTTTCATGCGACCTGTGTTTTATTTTAACAAGTTGAAGCGAACGCTGATGTGATTATACCTTTTATAGTAGCAGCAAGTTAATCAAGTTCTAGTTTTTGTTTTTCTTTTCTTTTCTTTTCTTCTCTTTATTTAGTGATAATTTTTTGCTCAAGAGATGGAGGAGGAAGCTACCTACTTAACCCCTCCCCCCCTTAATTCTATAGAGATGTACACTCCTTTGCATATTATCATTATTAACATTTTTCACCCACCATTCAGAGATAAAGCCATATCAGACCTAAAATCTGATAGAAAAGTGTGTGTATGTGATTGCATGAGTGTGAGCTCATAGTTGAAATCACATCTTTTTTAATCGACATTGTGATGATGGTAAACACTATCATCATAACAGTGTAGATTAAAGATGTGATTTCAACTGGTGGTTTAGCTCTTGGTTATTTTTTGCTGTCACCACCACCCATAATTAAAATGAAATCTCAATTTACACTCTGAAGTTTTGTTAATTTTGAAATCTCACCAACGAACTCTATGGCTGATAGGTCTAAGTACATTTGAAGTTTTATCTACTAAAGACCATTAGCCTGACAACACTTTAAGTGGTGAGTTCCAAAAACACAACAGAATACAATCATACAACTGAAGTTTGTATACTTTACAATAGTTAATTGAAAATTTATGGATATGGGGTTGACCAACGTATTCGCATCTCTATCGATTGCTTTATTTACTCTAAAGAAACTGGACAAAAGTTGGCATTTGGTGCTTCTCCGCCAAGCATATAGCAAAGAAGGCTCGGAGTCAGTATAATGTGTCCTGGCCTGGGGTGATATAACTTCCTGTGGATTGCTACCTCGTGAGCCAGCAAGTTAAAAAATCCAGCTCAGCGTGTCGGTCTAGTACAAAGCAAGGTTCATATATCATATCATATCAACATGTTCTCGTCCTGATAGGCATTTAATAATTGACACTGGACGTTTAACAATAGTTCATCCACCCCTCTATGGCAGCTGTATTGATCAGTTGGTCTGGAAGGAGGAAAGACACACAAAAAATATCTTTATAAGTATTATAGGTAGACAACACACCACTGGTCCAGCATTGTTCTCTGGAACATCTAACTAATCTGGGTTAATGTTTTAACAAAAACTGACAATAATTTGAAATGCATTAATTGTATAATGTTTATTTAATTCATCCCTCCCCGTGCATAAAGGGTTTTGGTACAATTGCCCTTTTGGTAATTTATACTTTGTTTTTTCTTAACATTGTAGGCCTTATATATCTCTCTTTCTCTCTCTGATTATACGAAGAGGAAGATAAATACACAAAAATACATCGTCGCGAAATAGTTTTTATTTCCAATCATTTGCCAAACCCAAAGGGACAAATATTCTGATCACCAAAATGAATTGTCGCAAAATAGACCAATCCTTCTGATCACCAAAATGATTCGTCGCAAAATAGACCAATCCTTCTGATCACCAAAATGATTCGTCGCAAAATAGACCAATCCTTCTGATCACCAAAATGAATCGTCGCAAAATAGACCAATCCTTCTGATCACCCAAATGAATCGTCGCAAAATAGACCAATCCTTCTGATCACCTAAATGAATCGTCGCAAAATAGACCAGCCCTTCTGATCACCTAAATGAATTGTCGCAAAATAGACCAATCCTTCTGATCACATAAATGAATCGTCGCAAAATAGACCAATCCTTTAAAATACAAAAAAAGAATTTACCAAAATCAGTTGATTTCAAGTATACTTTCTTCCTGTTTGCATGTAAACGTTTGAGACATTTTTTCATAAATTTGCCATTCATACGTACATGAAAATTGTTGTACTTTATCAGAACACTCGAAGAACAAAAAAAATCATGGAAGTAAGTTTGTGAAATTCCTTAATTTGTGAAAACTAAGGAGTATCTCCCTCGCGCATAGTTCTATCCTTAGCTGGTTTCGGCTTTACCCCTTTTGTCATTTTGGTATTTTTGAATTTGCTCTTCAACCTTTTGGATTTTTGTTTCGGTTTTCAACATTTTAGGCCTTGAGCACAACTGATGAGTCGAAATCGACGAAATGTGAACATCTTGTGCTTCAAAATTGGTATCAAAGAATTTTATTTTATTACAAGTGACCATAAAATTGTTTTCTTCCTCAGTGCTCCCTACTATAAACTTTTTCTAATGCATATTATAAATGTTATCCATAAAAAAAAAGAAGTAACAAAATTGTTTTGAAGGACTAGTATGTTAATTGTTTAAGTTTTGAAACATTCTACAGTCTTAGTTCGGTATTGATAATAATTATGAGTTAAAAAATACGTAGGAAAGTTTGCCGAAGTTCTTATGACACGATCTTCTCTTCCATTAACGACGGGATTGAGATCGGTACTCTTGTCTATATAACGACTGCAACTTGTGGCGAGTTGTTTTTAGTTTAAACATATTTTATTTCAAAATAAGTTAACATACAAAAAGGATAAGACACAAGTTAAACAAACTTGTGAAGTCTTCTCCTATTGCATGTATGCAATAATTTGCATTATAAGCATGCTTAAGTGTAATAATAATTGACGTGACTAATGTATGCACATAGACTGTAAATAAATATGTATAAAAAAAGGAACAATGACGGTGTGCAAGTATTATGTGTGGATTTCATGTGCGTATAATCTAGAGAATATGGAATCTCTTTAATATTTTTATGAAGTCAAAAAACAATAAGTAATAAATAAATATCGCTAGTTAAAAGATTTAAATCTAAGAATATATATATTTCTAAATAACATAGAACAATGCATGGTTCTCTACTTTTCACTCCGGCTTCATCCATATTTCTAAATAACATAGAACAATGCATGGTTTTCTACTTTTCACTGCGGCTTCATCCATATTTCTAAATAACATAGAACAATGCATGGTTCTCTACTTTTCACTCCGGCTTCATCTATATTTCTAAATAACATAGAACAATGCATGGTTCTCTACTTTTCACTCCGGCTTCATCCATATTTCTAAATAACATAGAACAATGCATGGTTTTCAACTTTTCACTGCGGCTTTATCGACCAAAACAAAGAAGTGGCTACTACAATACAGCCAGTTTGGCTGAAAGTGACGTAAAACTCCAATAAGGCAAACCAATCAAAGACATACCACTTATTGTCAATCAGAAATAAGAAGAAAACTGTTATAACCCAATGGTCAATTGACGTTAAGTCTGAATAATTAGAATAAGAATAAGCCGCCTCGAGCTTCAAAGCATTGTTTAATATAAAATTCCCCCTTGACATCAGAAATAAGCCTAAAATAATAATAAGTCAAACTTTTAAAGGAGATTAAGCGTGACAAATGTAAATCTTCACTTAAATTGCAATTATTTTCATCCAAGAAAATACCTGTTATGGAGCATCGATTTAATTAATTCCATTCAGGTGATGACATTTTATTTCGATGTTTATTAATCAAGACAGTTTGTAGTACTAATTAAAAATAACAATCGCTTGTTTGGACTGGGCGGATTATGGAACTCTCCTCGGCATTAAAAGAGCTTTCATTGGCATTCAATCAACGTTACGAAGTCTTTCTTAGTGTTCGACTATATTATATTCTGGTATTAAATAGGCTTATTATCATATTGCGCCATTGTTAAATGGTCGTGCTGTAAAAGATTTTAATGTTATTTAGCTGAGAATTTCATTTTTCTTTTAGAACAAGTAATTAATAATTGTTCATATTAAGGAAAGGCCATAAAAGGGATATGCATAAGGAATAGTGTAATTTAAATTTTTGATAAAGGTGAAAACTTAATCTTTGGATTTTTTTGTTGATGAACCACATCATGCATGTGTAATCTGCTTCCATAATGAATAAATTAAAAAAAAAAACCTGTATTAATTTCATAAATTAAATATCAATTCATATTCCTGCAGAGTAAGCAATTAATATATATTTTTTTTAAATTCCGTAGGAGGAAGATATCGTAACGTAGAAAAATAATTACTTATTTTATAGGCGATTCTGTAGTCAATATCTGCTATTGTATGCTACCCTACATGACAACTGAATTAAGGTGTTTTTTATGAAATTTTTTTTTCCAAATTCCTTCATGCACTCTGCGTTCAAAACGAAAATTCCATATTTCCCAAAACTGTTTCTACGAATAACTTGAAGAAGCCCTTGGTTGCTCATTGCCAAGATCATTTTGAATCTCAGTCTTCTCTACTACATTTTGGCAATTGCTTCTGCTTACAAATGTATTGCCTTGAGGACTTCTGATAAGACTTTATTTTTGGTATCTCAGGTCCCTGTTTTACAAACGTTCGTGTCACAACGATCGAGACTGGTTCCATGACATCAATAAAATAACAAACCAGATCACACCACTTACGGCCAATCTTAGTCATACGAATGTTTGTGAAACGGGACACAGAGTGTTTATTACTACCAATCAATCCCTGCTTGCCTCTGGTGTTGGTCCCCAAGCCTCTGGTGATGGCATCACCGACTTAGTCATACACGACATTTAGTAATTGTTTCGGCTTATCAAATTTTTGGTCCTTAACATGCTTAAGTTCGTTGAAACATGCTCAAGCTTTTTTTTTATCCCCCTAAAATAAATAAATTGTTGTTGAATGTTCCCTAACACCAAAAAAAAAAACAGCGTAAAAATATCTTCTTTTGTTGTACTTTATTAATAAAGAAATCATCTAACTGCCTGATAAAATATTCCCCGTAATGATTTTACTTTGCAAATTCTTAATCCTTTAGCGAATTTGCGTTGTCTTGTCAGATGGGTAGTTTGAAATCTGGAATTGAATTTGTCATAACGGGGCTTAGAGAAATATGCCAACGGATAAATTTATAGCGGCCGGCTGTCTCAGAAATGTGATTGTGATTTAGCAAACATCCGTTATTTATAATCATATAATGATCTACACACCGTAATGAATATTAATTACTTTCGTCTGATAGTAAATCATAATTTTGTACAACAGAGTTAAAGTGTCGTTTATTTTGGTAAGGAACTATTGAAAATATATTTCGTTGGCAATACCAAACTTTATGTAGGTTTGATTCCACGTTTAACAATTTGGAGGAACCCCCCCACAAAAAAACAAAAAACAAAAAACAAAAAGAAACCGCTCAGTCTGCTGTTTTCAGGAAGACATGTGATCCTTCACGATTCGGAAACGAATGATCGATTTAAAAATACAAATGTACTAAATGGTAACAATGTTTGATATTTTTAGTTATACAGTGTGTTATTGTCCTAATACGGAGATTTATCGGGCCAATAAAATTCATATCGAGCGAGGCACCGATGAGCCCGATATGAATTTTATTGACTGGATAAATCCTGTATTATTATTGATGGTTTTGAGTTCGAACCTGTGGCGCGGTGTGTTCGACTCCGATCTTAATTGACAAGGATTTCCAATTTCCCTACCGAAGTCGGTGTCTCTCTCCGTTAGTCCGGCCTCCTCCACCAATAAAAACTGGCCGCCGCGAAATAGCCAAATGTGCTGAAAACGGCACAACTAAACAAACATACAAAATTAGGATTGATTGATGCTTAACCTCCAGTTACAAGTATTTCATGCTTTTTCAGGAAGAGAACCAGTTCAATTTATCAAACAATTCAAATAGGAGTAAGATGGGACACAAAGGGGAACCAATTTTGACTGCCACTGTGAAGGAGGATTGTTGGGTAGGGTCGGATAATTTAGCCTTCCGTAGCGACCATCAGCCTACTCTTTCGAAAACTACAGAAGGGGTCTTTAAGGCGTGCAGGGAGTGTGGAATTCTCCAAACACGTTTCCCACTTTGGTCCGCGGTCGGTTCAGGGTCACTAATTCCAAAAATAGAATTTTCGTGGGGCTCGAAACAAGTTCTTAAAAAAATTGTGCTTCCAGTATCAGATAACATATGAAGAAATACTTGAAATATAGAGAATAATCAATTTGTATCTTATAAAATAGAGTAGATTTAAAAGACAATGCGTAAGAATTAGGAACAAAGATTTGGCATTTTTTAATTGAGTAAGGATACCTGGAATTTCTTTAGCATTAGTACAGAAAAGGGTTTCCCCAGTGAGATCTCAATAAGACCAGTTTTGTGAAAATTTCATTTCTAATTGTACCACGAAAATAGAACCTGTGGTGTAGATTTTTGCACTGTACTAAATTTCATCTAATGACAAAATGACGTCAAGTTTAGGCCATTTTATATGAATTATTACATAAAAATAAATAGTCACCCCGAACCGTCAGGCTTTCCGTATTATAACCTGAACCCCCCCCCCCCCAAACGAAAGGGTCTCCCCTATCCGCCAGTTGGGGACGCACTAGGCAGCTCTATGAGTTGAGCTTCCGTGATCCGTCACAGGTGCCTAGTCCTGTATTAGGACAATAACACACTATAACGAATTTATCCTGATTTGTTTTTCTGGTAATCCATAGACTATACTGAGTGGTTTTTTTTACATGTAAGTGTTTTTCAATCAAGTAAAAATTTTCCTTCTTACAGAGTTGTGTGTGTGTGTTTAATGGAGGGTATAAATTACATGTATGTTGATGACGTTTGGTGTCGTTTTGTGGGAATGGGGAGGTATTTCGGATTGACTCGGTCAAAAATTGTACCGAAATTTATCAGGTCATTTTTTACCAATAAAAATGCGAGATGAAAGACCAAATCAGGATAAATTTTTTATTAAGTAAATATTTCAATGCAACTTTAATTCATAATATGATAATGAATACATATCTGAATGTTGGTAAAACAAGGGACAAACAGCTAATGGATGGGACAAACAGCTAATGGATTGGAAGTCATTTTCTATCATTTAAAATCTTTAATTCTCTAACAGAAGTATTGTTTTACCTTTCATGTTTGCGAAATAAAATTTCGTATTATGGTGGAAATATTTCACGGAAAAATTCGCATCGGTCATTTAAAACTCTGTTTAAATACAGCTTTTTTGGTATTCGAATATTAACAAGCCTATATCTATTAATTAGAACATAACTGTACATTCAGAATTTGAAGATTTTGCGCTAATTACAAGAACGGCAAAAAAAAAAATCGAAGCCATAAAAACGTTAACTTGAAAGAAGCGAACTTCCCAGTCCTTGCAAACTCGAAATTGAAATTATTTTGAATTAACATATTCATTTTGTCACAAGCATTTTGTTACAATCTAGATGGGCGTAATCCACGGCTAACAAGATGCTAATTCTCCTGTCTCTTAACAGCTAGGATTACAGTAATATGAAGCCTGCGAGACAGTGGTGTGTAATTGGTGTTTACGGCGGAAATCTCTTCCTGTCAGCAAGTCTTTCTCAAAAGACATCGAATTGTACCTTATACAGTTCATTACCGCCCGTGATGGAAGCAATTTCCTGATTAACACGTTAGATGTTGTTGATTATTCAAAGTGGGAAATCAACTTAAGCTATGATCAACAGACTTAATTTAAAAGGATTTCAGTTGATAAACAAATTGACGAATTAATATGCTTCACAAATGTAGTTTAGTTATTTTTTAGGATTTATATGAACGGAAATGATTCAAACGTTTTTTATCATCTAAGGGATCTGTTTTAATACGAATTTAAGAATACGAAACTAAATTTGATGCAATGTATGCTCTAAGTCTATTACATCTCTCCCTGTGTTGCTTGAAGAAAAACAACTGAAATTCAACAATACTAAGGCACCGACCATTTTATTAATTAATTTCAAAATTAAAAACGTTTTTGCACATCTACAGAAAATAAAGAATAATATTATATACATATAAATTTGCTAAATCTAAATGAAAAATGAAAGAGGAGTTTAAGTCACAAACTTAACTTCACTATTTCCCAATTACAACCACTTTGTGCGTCAAGTTGTGAAAATCAAAATTCTAAAACCTTATTGCGCATCTACATACAGTATGTGACAATATTGTATAGAAATTAAAAGCATAAAATGAAAAATGAATAAGGAGTTAGTCACAAGCTTAAATTTCCAACTTTCGAAATTCGACCCCTGGGCCCCAGTTTTCAAGTTGAAAATCAAAATACTAAAACCTTATTGCGCATCTAAATACTTTATGTGACAATACAATATAGAAATTAAAAGCTAAAAATGAAAAATGGATGAGGAGTTTAAAGTCACAAGCTTAAATTTCCAATTTTCAAAATTCGACTCCTGTAGGCCCCAATTTTTGAAAATCAAAATTCTAAAACCTTATTGCGCATCTACAAATAGTATGTGAAAATACTGTAAAGAAATTAAATGCATGAAGTTAAAACTGAGCGAGGAGTTCAGGTTACAGGCTTAAATTTCCAATTTTCGAAAATCGACCCCTGTGTACTCCAATTTTTGAAAATCAAAATTCTAAAAACCTTATTGCGCATCTACATATAGTATGTGATAAAACTGTATAGAAATTAAATGCATGAAGTTAAAAACGAATAAGGAGTTCAGGTCACAGGCTTAAATTTCAATTTTCGAAATTCGACCCATGCGGGCCCCAAATTTTGAAAATCAAAATTCTAAAACCTTATTGAGCCTCTACATACAGTGTGTGACAATACTGTGTGGAAATTGAAAGCATAAAATGAAAAATGTATGAGGGGTTTAGGTAACAAGTTTAAATCTCGTATTTTCGAAATTCGACCCCTGTGGGCCTCAATTTTTGAAAATAAAAATTCTAAAACCTGATTGCGCACCTACATACTGTATGTGATAAAACTGTATAAAAATTAAATGCATGAAATTAAAAACGAACAAGAAGTTCAGGTCACAAGCTTAAAATTCAAATTTTCGAAATTCGAACTCTGCGGGTCCCAATTTTTGAAAAATCTATATTTTAAAACCTTATTGCACATCTACATACAGTGTGTGACAATAATGTATAGAAATTAAAAGCCTAGAATGAAAAAAGTATGAGGAGTTTAGGTCACAAGTTTAAATTTCCTATTTTCGGAATTCGACCACTGTGGGCCACAATTTTTTAAAATAAAAATTATAAAACCGTATTGCGCATCTACATACAGTTTGTGACAATACTGTATATAAATTAAATGCATGAAGTGAAAATGAACGAAGAGTTCTGGACACAAGGTCATCTAACGGACGGACGGACAGACGGACGGACGGTCAGACGGACCGATTACAAATATCCCCGAACTAGAAGATTTGACTATCATGTGAAATGCCCACATGTTCAAGCCTGCGCGGATGTAGACAGGGAATCATGCTCTATACTGCTTTTTTGCGTTTTCACAAATCAGGAGTCCTTTGACGTGTCCTAGAGCGAAATTGGGCCAAGGCACCGGGACACAGGAGATAATATTATGACATACCGTGTATCTTAGGAGAAAACCAATATTTAGCAATGTCAGTAAACACTAGGGGCGCCAGTATACTGGTCCCAAAATAGGCTGGAAAAGGTTGTAAAGAAGCGGAATCCAGTTTCAAATAACTTCCCCCAAAACAGCTCCACCTGGCGTTTACTGACATTGCTACAATATTAAAAGGCTGAGTTTCGAAGTACAGTGTATGCATAATCATAAATAAATGCGCGTAACATTTGACACTAAGTAATTAAGAATCATCATAAAACAGCATTTATTTTCAAAAAGAAACCAGTTATTATTCAGGGAAGATTATTTAACATAGCTCTTCTTCCATTCTTTTCTTAGTTTTAATTTAAATTTCCTGTCAAATTAATGGTGCTTTTGGAAGCACGTCAATTAGTTAAAACGTTCTAATGATAAAACATTTAGTTTTAAAATTGGATGTACACACTATAAATTAACATTTTACATGAAAACGATCCTCCATAGGGAATAAAAGTACAAAAATGGACTTTTATCAAAAATTTTATCTGTAATTTACCTTTTAAAACACGAATAATACACGGACAACTTTTGATAGAAGTCATTAGTGTGATTAAGTTTTTAGTGCTTGTTTAATTAATCAATGGACAGGTTAAATATTTAATCCAGGTCAGGTTTAATTATCGAGGGATCAGTGTCATAATCTCAAAGTGTCTGATATTTGAATTAACAGGGTGTTACAGTATTCGTTATAGATTACAGAGGCAGAATAATATAATAGTTTTATTAAATGGATCTTGTATAATTTTCAAGGATAGTCATAATGGGTCGAGACCTACTGTAACTGCCCGAGGCAAAGCCGAGGGTCAATATAGTTGTTATTCCATGACAGTATCTTGATTCAGCTATGACATGTTTTTTAGACAATTGTGTTGATGTTTACTGTGAATAAATTTTGAAATTATGTTAAAAGAAGGGTTTCAACTCCCTCATGAATATTGACCTTACATGAATTTTAGCTAACTATTTAGGTCGTTTGGTTGTATTGCGTATCTGGATAACAAAATTCAGAACTTCAAATTTACGTATACCTATAGAAACTGGTAGATGGTATAACATACCAAAAGCCGATAGAATCTGTAACATATGCTTACAAGGTATTGGAGATGAATTTCATTTATTATTTTTGTGTAAAAATCAAATTATAGTTAACCTTAGAAATAAATACTTACCAAATTATTATAAAATTAACCCAAACACGAAAAAGATGGAAGGACTTATTTCTATTCGCAACACAGAACTGTGTATAAGAAGTTGTCTGTTTTCATTAAAAACAATGTGTGGTTTGTTCTGAAACTGAATTAAATGTCTCTTAATTTTGATTGTTCTACTACATGTGTACTATGTAGAGTATATTTGTTTATATCAAATCATGTTTATTCCGTCATGTTTGTATATATATTTATATACATTTGCTATATAATGACCTCATGTTATCTGTGTCTGAGTGTTATCCAATAAACTGTTCAAACTGTTCACAAAGTTCTGATACTTATATTTTGGCTTTTTAAATTGTACCTTTTGAATTAATCTCCCTTTTCTGTATTTTAGGCTACTAGTAAAACATCCAGAGATGGAGGTATCGTCGAAATCAAAGAACGTCAAGAAAGTTTAGAAAACAATATTTTGATGAGAAAGAAACCTCAACGAGCACGTTGCAAAAGTTCATGCAAAGGGACAACGATTTTATTGCTGTTTTTCATTCTAAAATGAGGAAAGTGCCCGTCACTAACCAAATATATAAACCCCAACACATTTTTCCCTTTTTCGTAAATGTGATGACGTCACATCCGTTAATATATGCAAATATAGTGCATCAACTTTGCATCATAGAATGTTTATTTCGAACTCTGATTGTGACTGCCTCTGCTGACGAACTCAAACCCTTCGAGGGTTTCTAACCAGACCAATTGCCAGTATTTTGGAACGACATGGAATGATTAATACTTAAAATTTACTTAAAAAAGATCCTTATTACCTTTTTTAAATAAGAAGTATCTTACACAGACATTGCTCTGTTCTAAGATCATTTTGGCATTGAGTAGTGAGGTTATTCATTTTTATTTATTTTTTTTCAATTTAATTCTATTTCATTTATTTCTTTATTTCGGAAATCTGATTTATATAATTTGCTGTCAGCTGGTGATATATTTTTGAAATATTTGCATATACAGTTGATTCATTTATTTATTTATTTATTTATATTTTTTTTGTGGTTTTATCACACATTTTGTAATTAACTCTGCGTTTCTGAACTATATCAAAACCCAGACCAGAAATCAGCCAAACAAAAAATTACGTCAAAACCAGTAACTTGTATATCCTGAAATAAATCTTAACAATAAGTTTCCTGTGAATCTTCATTAATGTTTCAAAATTCAAACTTAAATTGCAGAAAATTATATTTAAATTGCTGCAATGATAAATAATTACGTGAAATTCATGCGTAAAGCCGCAAGATCAAAGTGGTTCTTCGATTTTTGTCCTAACAGCAGGTATAAATTACCTCCTGCTAATTAGAACAAAAACGCATTGAAATTATAATCATCCTTTATACTGTGGCCTTTTGAACACCTTTAACAAGCCCACATTCAAAATTATTTCCAGGTTTTGAATATACCCTCTTTAATCATGGTTATATTGAAGCTTAATCATGGTAAAGTTGACGCTTCTGTTAAGAAAAAGTGTCATTGCCTGTTCCAATTAATAGTCAATTTTGAGTTAATTATGTGTAGTGTTTTGAAGTTCATTAGTATCCGACTCTTAATCTGGCCGGAAAAATTTCAACATTTTTGATAAATTATTAAATGAAAGACTTTGATCATTAAGTTTTCATAACACAATTACAGATGACAGTTATAACTATTAAAATGATTAATATATTGTATTATTGATCCTCAACGAAGATCTCTTGTTATGCGTCAAAGCAAGTTTTCTAAACATATTTCTTGTATTTTTATATCGTTTACCGCTTGTTTAAAATGCCTGAAAGTCACTGTAGGCTCGTAACTGCAACAGTTTTTCAACAATATAATTATCAATATTTAATTGTGTTCTTAATTTCACACCATGTTTTCCTTTTTTTCCCTTCTTTTACCCTTCTGGAATTGTTTGAGGGGGGAAGAATCCCCGATTTCCGATCTTTAGTGTTTTTAGTGTATGTAATCTATTGATGTCCTGGAACCAGTCTAGATACCAGTCTAGATCGTAGTCGAAGAGATGTTTCTGAGTAAATCTTAAATTTTGGTCATTAAAATGTTGATGCATTTCAAACTGATATTCTGGACTTTTCATCAGACGCCATGCAATTTTCGTCTTTTATTTAGGTATTTTTGAATAGAGAACGGAATACTTCTACCACTGAGGCGATAATCCCCATTTTTGGCACATCTGAGTTATCTCCCATTTACGGAGTTATCTGCTTTTTGGAGACGGTGCCTTCCGTAGACATCAATGGACAAATTGTCATATTTCTGCAAAATATTTTTTCTTTATAACAATATCCTTAAAGAACATTAATTATATATTTTGATTTATTTACGCACATTTTATGATGCGAGCGCAGTAGTAGCCCTTTCTAGAAACTCATTTCCGGTATCACGATTCTTACTCTAAAATTATAATTTGAATCAAGTTATATCCGTTACTTTACTTACTTCTGTTTCCTGTGAACAAAACTTTTTTCTAGCCTTAGTATGTAGCACAATATGGCCATATTCGCTTTAACAAATAAATTCACCTCGGATTGCATAATGGTTGCCCTCATTAAACAAAGACTTTTCTAAATGACTCGTATGCTCCCATAGCGCTCGCTGCGCTCGCTATAAAGTCTGATGAAGGCCTTCCCCTATTCAATAATTTTTTTTTAAAAAACTGAAGAAAATTTGGTCCTTTTTGTTAAATACAAGACACATTCTATCAGGAAAGATCGCTCATGCATATGGGAGACAACTCCAATATCCGCAAATAAGGAATGGCAGCTGGTCAAAGGGCTTTTAATCCATGCGATTACCAACAAATCAGTAGTCATTGCTTTGGCAATAACATAATATTAAGATACTTCTGTTGAAATTTTTAGTTGACAAATTTAATCAATTTATGTTAAAATAAGGTATCAACTCTCAGAGGTAAAGTTTATATCTTCCCTGGATTTAGGCTAAACTGTTTAGGCTCGTTTGGTTGTACTGCTCAAAATGATTAGGTGTGGTTAACCCGAAAATGCACATCGTACACAAGTAATTTAGTTATCTGTGTTAGTATCATGGTCATGTGACCGTAATATCTATGATAGAACCGCGAAGAGGAATTGGAATATCAGTGGTTGGTTTTGCAGCTTCCATTATGGATGTAGCGCAATGGTTTGTTGTAGTTTTAACATGTATGTAGTACAGATAGGTCAAGGAACTTATACGATGTAAAATTTCATTTGTTTAAGGTTTTGCAAAGTTGGTGGCTAAGCATACGCAAAGATAAAAAGATTACACAAAAATATTGTTAAAACTGTAATATTACAATGTTTACTTCCTCGCTGCAGCATCCATTTATCTGGATAAAAAATATACTTGGTCATATGCCAATGCATAATTTATCAGTCTGAAATTAGCGTACATTAATTTGAAACAATTTTGCACCCTATACCTATTTTGAAATTGGCCATTGGAACGAGTCGTCTCGAATACATATCTTAGCCTAATATTATAAATTAAAATAACAATCCAAAGATACTAATATTAGATATAGTAAATGTATACTATGCTGTATACGACGCATTTCAAGGATTTACCTCTCATCAGCAGCATTAAAACCGAAACATTTGGAAGACCAAAAACCAAACTTATATTAAACAAGAAGTACTCAACCAAAAATACCGAAATAGGAAGCCAAATTTCAGCTAAGGAGATCTACCATGTGCAATACAAGGAATGAACCCTTAGTATTTCTATTACTGTTGAATTTTCCCAAACTTCCACAAGATCCGAACTAGTCACGTGAGATATGGTCCCATTTCAAAAGTCGACATTTGACGCGTTTCCATGGGAATTCATCAATGATTATTTCCCAAGTAACGAAGAAATTCTGTAATTCTTATTTTATTTTCCAAATCTAAGCAGACGAAAATTTTATGAAGCGCATTCTTAAAAATATAGATTTATCTTGCCAAGAAATAGACTCGATTAGGCCACAATATCTTAAGAAAACCTAAACTAGACCCTTACAGCTATTTGATGTAATATTCTTACGAAACTATATTTTGGAAATATAGAAGGTGAGTAAAAATATGAAATTCTATTTAGAGTTTAGGCTCCTCCAAGCAAAGCTGACTTCACATGGAGACTTACTGTTACTGTAGCTCACAAATCAACGCACCGAATGCACAATAATTAAAAAAGCAAGACATGTATTATGTAGAACAACTGTATTTCGAGTATGATTAATAATTAAGAAATATTAGTAAATGCTTTTAACGCAGCCATTTAACAAGAATTCCTCAGCCATAAAGCAATCTCAATATGTAATTAACTTTCAACCAATTTTACTAAATCGACGAATCCTAATGTACTAATAATTACCGCTAATCGATTTAAA
This sequence comes from Mytilisepta virgata, assembly GCA_028015205.1. Taxonomy (NCBI): domain Eukaryota; kingdom Metazoa; phylum Mollusca; class Bivalvia; order Mytilida; family Mytilidae; genus Mytilisepta; species Mytilisepta virgata. Next base: position 65,601,500 of record CM051517.1, on the reverse strand, counting down.
GATTGCCCTAGAGGCCAAATCTCGTGTCAATTTATCATCGAGGTAGCTCCATCATTTGCGATTTCAGTGATCGCTGCAAGCCGCCGACTAAATAAAGGAAACTGATCATATCTTGTTATAACGTAGTATATGTATGAATTATTGAGGTGTGTAGTGGGGATTGTTTATATTTTTTAATTTGACGATGACTGTCATTTACCTTGAGTCAAAACACTAAGTTTTAAAAAGTATATTTGACCCAGTGGAGCAGGTTAACGAAGACGTCTTCCTAAGGTATTTTGATCACTAGTTTTGGAACGTGAAAAGGTCTCTAGTTAGAATTATTACAAAACCAACACATTGTTTGGAAGATGTCTTAGTATAATATACTAAATATTTCAGAAGGTTACATGCAAACCCTTTTTCGACGCTGTATGGCTTTCAAAAAAGCCAAGCAGTTTCAGATTAGCAAGCGGAACATTCGGTATATGAAGGACGTCATTGCAATGGCATGAGCGGCATTTATTATCTGTTCTGTGTTTTGAAGAAAATAATTTAATTTTCTTATGGTCGTAAAAATGTCTTGTTTAAATATTTTATGCATAAAAGTTGAAAATTAAGATCTTATTTTCATTTTTTTCAAAATAGCTTTTCGTTAAAAAAAAAGTAGATATTTCGTATAATTTAAATGCTTACTACATGATGAACGATTAGAATTTTAAACTAACATGCAGCTTACAACATAGATATCGATTGAAGACATATAATAGTTCTCATGTTTTGTACCTTACGTAATACCGAAAACACAACACGTTTCCAGATCAGCAAAGTTTTATTGAACCACACAGACAACAACTTCTCAAATAATGTTTCATGTATAATATAGCAGATATTTGAACAAAGTGCTAAAGTGTTGCAATGGATTTTCTGGTTTGACATTTTAAGATAATTCTAAGATAGATCTGATTGTCGTAACATTTGACAATCCATGATGATCTTAAACTCGATCGTAACATAGAACTTGTTTCCAGTTTCCCCCCTTGTCTCCCTCACTGAAATTTATAAAAGATAGAATACCCGCCGGTCGAATTAAAACGCTTTTCTGACTTCGGGCAGATCTACGACAAGATTATTTAACACGATTGCTGAGCTGTTATATTAAATGAATAAATGCAGGCACTTAATCCACGGTAATTGAAGCTATGTAAATATTTGTTTGACATTACTGTGTACAGTTAATTTAGAAAAGGACACATTAACAATAATTGAATGAAAAATTCACCTAAAATGTTTGTTTAATTTTAGTGAAATTTCCGGACAGTTTGTTTCACCTAAATAAATCTAATGATTTACAATACAATACAATTCGTTGATTAACAAAAAAAACTTCTCTTTTTTTATATAATTTCCAGTTATTAAATGGACGTATAATTTGCTAACTGTTTATTTATTAGAATCATTACTGAAATAAACAACCGTAACGCATTTAATAAATGATGACCCACGCATCAATAAATATGCAATAAACACTTCTTCGTGTTCCTGTTAAGTATATTAGCTGTTTTCTGCTCTTTGGTCGAATTGTTGTCTCTTTGACACCTTCCCCGTTTCCATTCTCTATTCTAATACAAGAATAAACCAAAATAAAAACAATCTATAAATTTCACTTGTCTATTCCGTCATTGTTTTATGTTGCTGTTAAATTAAAGTAATACTCAATGGCAAGCATTCATTTGAAATCCCGTCTAATTGAAAAAATGGTCCACAAAATCCATACATATTCATGAAAAAAAGTTCAATTTAACCAAAGGATCAGCTCTTTTTTTTTGGTGTTCTTCATCTGAAGAGTACATTGATAACTTCAACATTGGGAAATTATTTTTCCCTTACTGCAATTGTTTCTTGTTTCGATTTTTAAAAATCGAGAGGGTGCATTTTACTTCAATATTTGATCTACAAAAGATAAATTAAAGAACTAATACCGATTGTTATGCACAACATAACATAAAATATGCCCCCCCCCCCCTTCCCCCGTCCTCCCGTTGCCACTCTAGCAAATATAAATGTTTACGCAGGAGGTTTTTTTCCTTTTTTTAACGTGGACGGCGACCATCTTAAAATGTTAGCTGTCCAGAATTTTTATCTATTTTCGAATTTTTTTAAATATCCAATAGCGACCATTTTGAAAATGTTAAAATCAGCGTGCTAATGTACAAATGGTGGCCTAATGGTGCCCTATTTTTGTGCCAGGATTCGTTTTGAATCCATCTCCTAGAACACTCGCGAACAAAAAGTAACTTGAGAAGAATGAAGAAAAAACTAGTAAAAATAATGTTCCCCACGACACTTAATGAGGGGATCATAATTACTATGACACTTTTTGACTATGTAAATCTGTTCCACTGTCGCAAAGTCTATTGAGCAATTTTACTTTCATGCCTTTAAGATTACATTTTATGACAGATGCTTCTGACTGTGACTAGCAGATTTATTTCAGATGTTCAACTCTATAAAATGAAAGATGTTCATTTAACATATGACAAATACCAAACAAAAATGATATAACGGTTAAACATCTAAATAATTAAATACGATTGACCATTTATGAAACTCTTGTCTTATATTCCGTTATTTTAAGTCTTTCACGTCCCGTTAAATCCGTAAGTCACATTTTCTACTCTTTAAAAATTCCGTCAGAAGTTAATTTTAATCAAAACTAACGCTAAACTCTTCAAATATAACCCCAAGTCAACCGAGAATTATACGGGTGTTAATCATACATTCTCTTTTGTACTAAATGGACATTCACTCATGCGCACGAAGCATGACCTTTAATTTTCTGATAAAAACATGATTACAAATTTTAATGCTTGTTACGATTATATATATTTCATACGCGTGGAGATATTTGATTCGCGTGTTTTTGTCATTGAAATTAAATATAACGGCATTTGTTGGTTACATAATTCATTTCTTTATGTTCGTGTCTCGTGTTTGCAGTGATGTTTCTGTTGAATTTAGTGAACGATTTTTGAAAGGGTGATGAAGGAATTCTTAAAAATTCTATGAAGAAATGAACAGGTTTTAGAATCCTGTGAAAGATCGCAGGATTTAATATCTCACGGAAACAAATAGTAATATATCTTGAAAAAAAGTTAGGCAGGCTTGAGCGTCGAAACAAGATCAGACTGAAAACAACAGACAAAATTTTAAGGATCCAAGTTCAACTCCATTTCCATTTTATTGATAATCAAAACTTAGTTCCCTTAGGTTCAATATCTAAAAACGCACATTACAAATCGATTATATTTAAACTGCTAACCACCTGTTCCGAACGCTTGTTCCTGTTTGTCAGGGTATACCCATACATTAAATCCATTCAAAATCAGATGCCGCTTGTATAACGAAAGTTATCCCCACAATCGTGGTATGGCAATTTAGCAAAAGCGTCACCTACCTTTATGAGAGTTATGGGGAGGGGTTAAAATACTGTTTTCAGGTAATTAGTGCCTAATTTTTCTGTATCAGTTAAAAACGATTAAAATATTTTGAGGCTGAAATTATTCAAATCAGAAATTCAAAACTGCCAAGATAAAAATGAGTTAAAAATAGATTTCTTTACGTTATTCAGCGCCCAGACCTTTCGTCTACATCCGCTATATAGAACTAGAGGCTTCCAGGAGCCTGTATCGTTCACCTGGACTATGACCATTTTGATGGCAGCCTGGAACATTGCTGTCAAGCCAATTCAAACAAGAAGATCTTTTAGTGATTTTTCCCATTAGGTCATATGATAAACTATTTTCGGTATGGCGGCCAGCTTGGATAACGGCCCGGGTCGTCGGATATAAGAAAGAGAACCACATAAGGACCATTCCTGCCAAGTTTTGTTCCAATTGCCCCACTGGTATCAGAGGAGAAGATCTTTAAGAAAATTTTACGACGACGACGGACTCCAAGTGATGGCAATAGCTCACATGTCCTTTTAGGACATATGAGCTAAATATAGTTACAAATTTTATGCCTCTCTGACAGTAACCTAATTTTGCTTCTTTTTTATAATTTGAATAGTTTCTTGAACATAATGGTTTTTGAATATATATCTCAGATAAACAAGAATGGGATGACGATGTTTCACAGTAGATTATCCCCAGTATTTAACTAATCATATTACATATATGTACGAAATAATAGATTTGAAGAGATTTATTCGTTATTCTGTACAGTTCTGTGAGGTACCTTTCAAAAGAAACTTTCAGGTCTGAATCTTCAAAGAATTTTAACGAAGTAAGAAATTATTTTTTTCAATCTTTAAATTACAATATTGTTCAGCATCTATACCCAAAAGGAAATTGATAAATATTTATATATTTTGTTTCAATAGATGTGACGATATTTGTTCAGTTGATTTAATTAGCAACTTTAACTAGACGTCAACTAACTTAAAATATTCAATGGTCATACGATGTTACTGCTTTAGCGTACGTTTTAAGTGACAAAATAATTTCATTTATTTAATAAATTGTATTTTATATTTTATTTTGTTTATTTTATACATTCGACCATTCTGTGATAAATCGAACGTGTCTAAATATGTTATGGTGTCCTAACAAGAAAAAACTTTTTTTTTTCAAATGGCTGTTGTGCAACGCAGTCGAAGATTATTTAAAACATGTATTAAATTCTGAATAACTGTCGTGTCATTTTGTGGTTATACCAAACAACTGTGCTGAGAAATTGACTTTTATTTAAAGTTAAGATGGAAGATTCAAAATGTGACAATAAACAACATATGCTTAAACACAAAATATTTTAAACCTGTTGATTTGTAAAATATTGTGAAATATTGTTTGGTTGTTTTTTCAACAGATTATTTCATTGAATGTGGTGAAATACCGGGATTTCCGAGTGAAATCAAATTCGATAATTCACCCAGTGAAATCTCAAGTCATATTTCACCCTAGAAAGTGAGGTATCAATAGCCGTTGCTATACAAAGGTCGACGCGTAGTCACATAAAAACATAATATAACTTTATTTGCAAAATTACGCCCGTGTGGGCCAAGCGAATACATACACTAAACAAAGAAACAAACACAAAGTCAATGGAACAAATAATATATAAATGTAAAAACTTTTGCAAATATAATGATTTCTTTATAAAATCGCATATTGCTGTCAAAAGTTCAGTTCGGGAGATAAAATATTTTTAAGTTTATCTAGTGGTTGATGTTGGACAAAATGTGGCTTTATTTTATTAATCTCTGAGAATAATGGATTCCTTAAACTTGAATTTTGTTTACATTTTAAAAAGAAATGATATCCATCATCAATTTCGTCTTTACAAATTTGAGAGAATCTGCTTTCCCTCGGAATATTCTTGTACCGTACTAGTTCAATTTCTAAAATATGATCAAAATCCGTTGTATTTTCTCGCTAAATCTTATTAACACACGGAATATTTCAATGTAATAAACAGAATAACTAATCTCAATATTCGAACACCACAAATCTACAACTCGTAGACAAGACAAGAAAGGGGGAAAGTTTGTTATGTATATGTCACATATCGTGACATCCCATAAAAGACTGCAGACTTATATCAGAAGTTTGGGCCTTCATCAATAAGGTACGTATTAAGCCCCGTTTACGAGATTTTCCATCAGAAACCGTTTGTCAAGTATTTTGAGGACTGTTTACATGATCCAAGTCCATGGGCGTATAACAGAAAACTTGCAGGGTATGCAAAGAAAAAAATAAACATACATATAGCAAACAGAATCATTGTTAATCTTTTATTCTTTACATTTGATCATTAGTCTGGTTTAGTTTTGTTGAACTCTGAGGTTTCCAGTCATATATACTTAAGCCATACACTTCTTTTACTAACCCACATTCTAAGTGGCAAATCTCTCCCCCCCCCCATAAAAAGGGGTTTTTAGAAAAAAAAACTGATAAAGTTCTATTTCATCAAAGTCTGTCAAACTTTCTGATGCGTGTAGGTTACACGGTCAAAACGTTTTTTCAAATAAAACTGACATAGGTTTTAATGGAAAACTGTGATATCAAGTTAAGATCAGTTAACGGGTTCTGTCATACATCATTAAGATGTACACAGTTCTCTTTTCATATACAATGTGATACAATTATTTAAAAATGCATGCATGGGTATGGTGCATTTTCCACTTTCTACTGTTTGAAAATTGTTTACAAATTAAACATTGATATAATTTGCAAAATTTCAGAACTATAGGATATGTCAAATACGGCATTTTAAACCTTATAGGAAGCAGCCGTTTTATGGATGGGCCTGAAATGAACTTTAAAATATGGGTACTACCTAACAAAACTGTTAAAAATGTAGGGTTATAAATGTTGCAAAAGAAAGGGCTCGTCTAAATATTACTTTACCGTTTATATAGTGGTATATTTTGGAAAATATCTGAGTGCGCCAGGGCCATGGATATTGCGGGAAAAAATCACAGTATACAATATCACGTCCTTCCCACACCTAATAAATATCGAAAGCTTGCCCCCATGAGATATGTTAACATAAAATTTAAAACCAGTTTTTTTAGGATATTTAATATTTTTAAGACCATTTTTTCAGTTCATGTTAGTATTTTTTTGCTTCGTCACCGTTTGAAAATGGTCGTTTGCTAGGTATAGAAAAAAAATTCTTCAAAAAAACTATCTGAAAAAAACCTAGATATCTCTCCACAGTTTCGCATCTATTACAGATATAAAATATGTGTTGTTATGAATAAATATGTATATTTTATTATTTAATGTCCATAACAAGTATGGTGAGATATCCCGATTGACGAAATCGATCTTGCCCCAGTAATGATAAAGATAATTTGAACTGCCGTCTTTGTGGTAGCTGAAATTAGCAAGTATTAATTCAAATTTCTATCAAACACAACAAATTCCGGTGAGCAGGCAATCCAGTATTGTTAAAAGTCAGTAATTATATTCAATTACAGGGATTTAACGGAAGCATCATCGTCAAAATTGGTGTTTTGATTGGCTTTTGAAAACGATCCCATATGTTTGAGTGTAACTTTCTCCCGTTGAGTGACAGTAATTAACGCGTCCTCTAACATCCAAACAAGAAAGAAATATAATTTAAGACTGTGGAAACGCGGCATTGTTATTTGTCACAAATCCTCGTATAATAAACTTCTAAATCCCTTAATGAACCGACAATATCTGTTATGAATATTAAAGTTCACTGGTTCTAGAAAGAAGATTTAAACAGAATAACAACATTAAAAATAGGGAAAAGTATACAGAAACGTAAAAGACAAAACTGATCTCTATGGAGGAGGCGAATTAGTGACAACATCAATACTGGAAATATAAATACAAGTCACCGCTAAAAGAATCAAAAGGCACAGCAAACATAACAATACGAGAAGTGTAAGCATGTGCTGCTCAGTGACTGTACAATATTTATCAGAGGGATGGGCCGGTGCATAAAGGGAGGGGGCAAATAATTTTGTTTCGTAAATATTTGGATGGGCAAGATATTGTTTTAATATGTATAGTGGATGGGCCAGGACTTTTTTGTAGGAAAAAAAAACATGCTATGAATTTCGTCGGCTTATTCGAAAATTTCGACTGCAGGCACAAAAACTTAATAAAAACAAAAATAACAATTTAGGATTTTAATGTATTTCGGATAAATTATACTTACTCCGAGCCGACCAGTCCTCTGTTCTTACTCCTAGATGACGCGTGGTTGGGGGAGAAGCAGCAAATACCAATTTTAATGTCTTTGGTTTGACCCGGCCGGGGATCGAACACTCGACCTTCCGCACTCGAGGCAAGCACGCTTCCTAGAGACAACAGAGGAGGTTTGTGCAATTTGGAAAAGCGGGTAAACTGTATACTCAGGATAAGTGCAGTAAGATGAAAAGTCTAAGAGAATTAAGACCATAATCCTGACCAAGCAGATTGTGTGAGGATGTGTATGGGAGTTCTAATAATAAATGGTGTTCTACAATATAAAGAATGGGCTAAATGGATAAAAACTTTGGAGAAAAATATACTGATCACAGAAAATAAAACCAGTACAAAATAAAGGAAACTGCTCTAAAAATCTTTTATTCCATATATATTTCATTAAACATTCTTTTCAAGAGACGCATATCATTTGGACCTTTTATTCTATACAAACATGTTGTCATATATTTTATTCAGTTTATCTTTGCAGTTTATAAAAGAATTCAGAATAAAGAAAAATGAGTCAAGAATTAACTGAAAACAGAATTTCAGACCACTCCCCTCATTGTTGACATTAATACTTACTCTCTGTCGGGGAAGTTCCTGTATTTATCATCGACACGATAGTAGCGAGTTAACTGTACAAACGCGAAGCAAACACAAGTCGGAAGATTAACAATTGGAAAATTAAAATTATCAAAAGTTATAAATTATGCAAGTTAAAAAATAGGATTTTTTATGTGTAATTTCTGTTCAACATCTGAACAACGTTCGAAATTTATCAGTAAAATTTTTATTTTATTTTCAAATGAAGAAACGAGAAAAACGCATCTATTTTGAATCGCGAACATCTTAGCAGATTTTTCAAATAAAATGACAATTTTGTTCGCATACATACATACACAAATATTGAAACTATGAAACGAAGTCACTTTTCACTGTATCAGAAAATACGTCATAATTGTTTTCATCATAAAATTGTGTAATTCCTTTTTGACACTTGTGTTCGGATGGGTAAGCAGAAAGCTAATGATATTGAGAGAGAACTCTTTCTGTTACGCACAATATATTTTTTCAAGATATAGGGAGCAAGGCACTGGACTTTAAACCATATCTGTCAAAGTTTCCAGGCACATACCTTAGCTCGGGGTTTTCACCGATTTTCCGCCCGGAATATCGGAGTTTCCTCCCCCACAAGCCTGACGACCATGCGACGTCGGTAAAAAGCTCTACTGACAGAGCTTATGTTGATTGTTGTGTACACACCGACGTTAAATAAAACTTACACTTTACCTTTAATTGCATGGTATACTGAGAATTGCGACCTTGTTTATAGAAAGGTATTGTAAAAGTACAGACCGGTCAATATTACTGAGGAATTTTAGAACTACAGTATGTCGTAAAACAAACTCGTATACCTAAATTCTTTACGCAAGATGTGAATTCTAGATAAACCTTCATCGAGTAACCTCGTGACCAGAGCTTTGGAAAGCCAAAAAAAAAAAAAAAAAAAATGAATAAATAAATAAAATAAACACAAAGACAGTTTAGCAGGAAATTATCCTGTAAAAGCTTGTCACCTCATTCTATCAGGTATTATTGTTTGAAATGTTCTTATTTTGTATATGTTCTTTATTTCTGGATGAATAAGTTAAAATTTAGCCAAAATCCTGGTAAGGTCAACTTTGCCCGATGGTGATGAAACCCTACTTTTAACAGAATTTCAAAATTTATCGACTGAAAATTTCAAAGGAAGTATCTAAATATCATGTTTCCCCCCCCCCCCCTTTTTGGTACATGCGAGTTGTCTCCCATTTAATGAGTTATCTGCTCTTTGGAGAAGGTGCCTTCCAAAGATATCAATGTAAAAATTTTCCTGCAAAAAAAAATTTCTTCCTAACAACATACCGCATATACAATACATTTTTAGATGTCTGATGAAAAATTCATAAGTAATTTTTTGTCCTTCATGTTGAATACAAGACACCCTCTGTCAGGAAAGATAAGTCTTGCATATGGGAGACAACTCCAATATCCGCAAGTGGGGAATAGCTAAAGCAATGACTACCGAGAGAGATAATACCTCGGGGACTAACGATAAGATTGTCTTTAGATATATCGCACCCATATATAATGGTTCATTTCAATATTATTAGGGGTCATGCATAATTGTCAACATTTTCCACGAGTTTACAATACGCTTGCTGGGGTGGGGTATCGGGGGGGGAGTTCAAATTCAACATTTTGAAAGCAACAATGTTAAAAAATGTTGATGTACACTTTTTGATGGAGGTGGGGGTTTCCAAAAAGAGTGCACTTTGTAAACTTGATGAGAGATGTCTTGTTTTCATTTAAAGAAAAGCAATGATAAAATATTTACGGAATGAATATTTCCTGATATCAGTTTTGGTGATTCACATTTTTTTACAATTTATGTCTCATCAGCTTCAAGGTCGGAAATTATTTTAATATGAAACATTTAGTTATTTATGTATCGCCACATGGTTTCCAGTCCATGGAAAGTCGTGAGGTAACCAGTAGATATCTAATTTGGTAGATGGAATTTTGTTTTCTTGACATTTTTCTCCACATATCAGATGTAATAGAAAAGCCTTGTAATTCGTATTCTGCAGCTACTTAAATAAGTGTTGCATTATTTTATCATTTTTCGCAAGTGGAAGACATATTACTCATTTAATTTATAGTCATATCATAATGTCTTACCTAATGACACATTTATTAATTACTTATCATTTCCATCATTATGATCGTTGCATGATTTAGAAGATATAACTTTGGATGAAAAAATTTACACTTTTTTTCTGGGATTTTTTTTATCTGCTGAACTATATATTTTATGCACGTTGATTCTCTTTTTTTGTAATTTACTTATTTATTTTTCATCTTATTGATGCATATCATGTATTCCTCAAATGTTTGTATTTTCATTTTTACTCAGTAAAAAAAAATATCAGAATTCATATTTTATATACAAACCTTTCACAAACATAGTGCCATATTGTTTCTGAAAAGAATAGGCCTTGCATTTAAAATCCTCAATTATCTTTCATGTACTTTATAATAGCATTTTGCTTTGAACATATGGACTTCTGGCTGTCTTTTAAAAATATTAGCTGTGCGTTCCTTGATTAAATTTAATGTCAACTTCTTAATCTTCTTTCCATTGTCAGTAACTACATCCGAAACCTGTAAACAATAGTTTTAACCTTGGTTGAGATGAAAGACAAGATGTACAAACGGATATTGACTTTCTGTTTTATGCAGGCGGATAAAAACAATATTTTTAACCTGTAAAAGGTCTAATTTTCAGTTGATAGGATTAATAGAATTATTGTCATTAAGATTTGCCAGATTTTTACACGAGATTCAGTCAGGTTTTCTTTGTACGTGTTAAACACTGATGGATGTTTTGTACAGCTTTTTATCATTTACTTTTTTCTGAAAGTTTTGCTTGGTAATAAGACGCCGCTTAGTCCAGCTAATAAAAATATGGTAAATTAGACCATAAAAATAAACGTCAAGAAAATCGGTGTCTTATACCTTCATCCAAAAAACAGCTGTATAGGAAATGATAAATTATACAAATAAATCTATTTCATAGTTGTTTATAAATTGAAAAATGAAGATTTTTCGCTATATTGCTTCTTTAGACTTTTAAATATTTTCTGTGCCCATTACAAAGCTTCATCACAAAAAAATCTAACATAATTTTTACTATTGTTCAATGAAGGCCTACACAGATATAAACATCACAATGTTGGTGATTCAAAATCTACGACACCTTTGTTTACATGGAAGCTTACTTTGAAATAGGATTATTTTTATACACTTCTTGAACCTAAAAATGATTCATTACATACAAATATATATTCAAAAATAATTTAGAATTTTACTGCTTTTGGTTTTTGAGCCTTTTCATCTTTTTAAATTAAAATGGAGATTTCCCTTTCGTTTTTGGTTTATATAAAACATAATATTTTTATTTGAGAAACAGTTACCGTATTTTTCTTTTCATCTCCAAAATTACATTTGACCTGTGTTCTTTTTCAATGAATATTAGTTATATTTTAAAACGATTTTCCGCCTATAAACCATTTTATGAGATAATGGTTATATTGTTCCAATTTTTATTTACTTATATGTATCAAAGTTAATTTAACGGTTTGAAAAAAAGAAAATTAAAATTCCCATGCTGGTTTTCAAAGAAAGCTACCATGAAGCATTTTTGTCCATCATTAAAACCGAAAACATGAGAAATTTATGGCACGTAAGATATTTCAATTTCATAGTCACAAAATAGTAAATTACAGTATTATTATAAAAACGTCTGATAAATGTTTACTGAAGTAATGCGAGCGACAGTATGATTGGTAATTGTCACTAGCAATCAACCAATGAAGCGTCACGTTTTAAGTCGATAAAACATCAACACGCCCTTGTCAGCTTCAGCGACAAGCTTTGAACCATAATCAAAGCATTTTCATCGCTAATAGAATATTACAATTATAACATTTATAACCGATCGCTTCCCATATGCCGATGTTTAATTGAACTCTCATTAATTATGCTACAGAAACCATATAAATGACGAGACCCATATTCACCTGTAAAACACAGGTGTCCTTGTGACAGTTGACAACATCACTTAAATGTTTTAGGAATTATTTCATTATCCTTTTATTAGAAGAACGAGAAAGACTTGAGATGTTGGTGAGCAATTATTTTATTTTTTATAAATTGCATATTTTATTTTATTTATTTATTTTCTTTATAAGACTTGAATGATTCAACTGATTAAGATAAAAAATGAAATAATGCATAGAAAAAGTGTAATTGAATAAAGGAAAAATTTCCGGATTAACTTGTAAATACCCAGAGTTACAAAAATTTTATGTGTTGATGAATTTAAAAACAATATTTTCATTATTCAGTGTCTTTAATTTTCGTCGCTTTTTTGAACCCAGAGTATTTTTTTTAAATCAACATTCACATTGATTTTGTATTAAAACTTGTGTTTAAAATGATTAAATCTTCCGTAAATGAAGACATTTTATTAAAATTTATGAAAAATAACATTTCTATTCTATGTTTGTTATTAAAGAACAAATTTTTTAACAACCAATCAAAGAAATAAATCAAAGTTCCACAAAAAAATTATATTGAGCTAGAGAATTGAGGATCTGGACAGACGATTAATGCATCAGTTTCATGGATATCTTCATTGATGTTGACTTTTATATGTAACTTGGTAGTGTTCATCGTACACTTACATTTCATTTAATTCGTGGTACTCGCCGTGTGGATTTTTATTCCCTTCTTTTGTCTTGGTGAAAGAATAATAGTTCTCTCTTAAGAATGCAGTGCATAGAACTGACAGAAATTGTAGCGTTATATATAGGTGAATAATAAAAGCAGTCGCGGATTCAGACGTGGCGCACCCGGCGCACACCCCCTGAAAAAGCTACGTCTCTGACAATTCATATGAATTTTAGCATAAAATCGTCCCAAAATATTTTTCGCCTCGCTCCGCTCGGCACTATTTCAATCATTACCAACGCTTCAGCGTCCCCTAACGTCAAATCCTATATCCGCGCCTGAAAAGTTTTATGTTTCAAATCAGTTATATATAAAACAATCGGTTTTCATTACCTTTTCTGTGTTTTGATACCAATTTCTATGAAACATAGTTCCAAATTTAAAAAAAATAGCGTGCATCAGTAATTTATCAAGTTATATAGTATTCTATGAAAGGATATAAATATATTTCGTTTGACATAAAGTGGCACGATTAAGAACATATTAGATATAAACCTGAGACCGTTAGCCAGATCAGATTTATACCTTGTTACTAAATTCAGATTTATACCTTATTACTAAATTCAGTTTTATTATAAAGTATGATTAATACAGGATATATTATTAAAGTTTTATGGCACCATGGCGTAAAGGAATTTACATCATGGTGCCATAAAATGCAACCAGAAATCCCGCAATTATCATAGTTAATCTTTGTATAAGGTGAAATTCCTGAAAGAACCCCCTTATTAAAACCTACTGTTCGCCCTTCTCAGAGTATCATGATGTAAATAGGATATACCCCTCTCGGGCTAACGCCCTCATGGGTATATCCAATACATGTTCTGCATTATTCGTTTACACTAACGTGTCAAATTTAATTTCAAACTGATAACTGCAATATATTTTAATAATTAGGCCATATCGTTTAAATTTTTTATATCTCTTAATTTATTATAACTATGCATATGTCTTTCCTGTGATATTTAGTTTTACAAGATAACTAGAATAGAGAATGGAAACGGGGAATGTGTCAAAGAGACAACAACCCGACCAAAGAGCATAAAACAGCCCAAGCCTACCAATGGGTCTCCAAAGCAGCTAGAAAATCCCGCACCCAGAGGCGGGCTTTAGCTGGCCTATAAATAAAAAAGGATACTAGTTGATCGAATTGAACGCCACACTTAACTCCGAAACATACAAATGAACCAAAATTTAAAAAGAAAAACACAAAAGACTAACAATAAGAAACAAACAAGTTTGAAATGCAATGTATTCTACATGTACATATCCTATACTCTGCTAGACACATGGTTTAGTTTAAACTTCATTTCTGATTCAGATATATACTGAAAGAATATTTTAAAGATAGGTAATCTTTTATGGATGCTGATTTTAAAGAAAATATTTCTTCTTTTTAATGTACAAATACTTCTAATTAAATCCGCGTGAGCTTTCTTTTTATTTTAATGATTTATTGTAAGGACGCTGTTGGATTTCGTCTTTTCAGATTTGTTTTTGTCTTTAAGGACCTAGAATATGGGACACCCTTTTTAATACTTACCCTATATAGTATAGTACTTGATATATTTCGTCACAGTCTTTGTTTCAGATTTTACAATATTGTCAGTGTGCATATAAAGAAATATGTATAATGTTTATTTCAGGAACTGTTTAAAAAACTAACCAAAATTTAAAAGCTCAATGTAAAATTTATAATTAATAATCTGGAGGAAGGGGTGAGGTCGATAAATCCCTACATAAATATGGGCAAAAGATTAAGCAAAGGAACAGGGCTTTTATTACTGTTTTTCATCTTAAAGTTACATGTACAGAAGGTCCTTCAATTCGGAGAAACATCTCAACTCCACTACAATTTCAAGACAACCACTAGCTCCGGTGTGTTTTATAACCTCAACATGACCCCTAGCACCTGAGTATTCTATAGTCTAAAGACAACCCGTAGCACCGGAGTATTTATAATAGCCTCAAGACAACTCCTAGCACCGGAGTATTTATAATAGCCTCAAGACAACTCCTAGCACCGGAGTATTTAAAGTCTCAAGACAACCCCTAGCACCGGAGTATTTTATAGTCTTAGGACAACCCAAAGCACCGGATTATTTTATAGTCTCAGGACAACCCAAAGCACCGGAATATGTTATAGTCTCAGGACAACCCAAAGCACCGGAGTATATATAGTCTCAAGACAACCCAAAGCACCGGAGTATTTATAGTCTCAAGACAACACCTAGCACCGGAGTATTTTATAGTCTCAGGACAACCCAAAGCACCGGAATATGTTATAGACTACAAGAATATGTTGCCATGCATGCACTAAATATAATCCGCCGCATCCAATAGACTGCAAAATTTCACGTCCATTAGTGAAGCAGGGAAATATGCTTTTTTGTCAAGTTAATTATTATTAATTTTAAGTTGAAATGTTTTTATTTATTTAATATGCATAGGCAATGTTTTGTCTGTCTTGCTTCCTACTGGTAAGTTGATGAAATTCAAAATGGAACAGACGATTCGGTTTGAATTTTGTAAAATTATTCCAAATTAATTAATCATTGAACATAAAAACTTAATTGTTCGGCACTACAGTTTTACATCACTAATTTTGTTTTAATTAAAATTCAATGTATATCGGACTCTTAGAGTTATATTACGTAATAAGTCTTAGTATATTTATTCCTTTGGGTAATGAAAATCGAAGGTCATTATTAATTAAAAAATAATAATTTTAATGCAAAGAAAGGTAGTGCGACGAGAAGCGAAAGTTTTCTGTGTTGTTGTGTCCATGAGAGGCAAATATTTATTTTATATTATTATAGAGGTAGGAAGGATGCAAGGAAAATATCAAAGTAGCTTTAATAATTTTTTTATTTCCTTTTTCGTTGAGGATCCATGAGCTTGGATATTTTTAGCGCCTTTAACTGATTTTTTCTAACTTGTAACTATTTCAATATTATTGATAGTCTTTTCATTCGACAGTATTCACAAAATTTGAGGCATTATTTTTTTTATATATATTTCTTCTTTGCCCACTCTGGAAGTTCCAAATTTTGTTTACCTTCCAATAATCCCTTTTCAGCAATTTTTGATTAATTTTAACAAAAAAGGGGGTTTCGTACCTAATAAAATTCGAACCCGAGTTTTACTCGTGACGTGCAGTATATAGGAAATAAGAATTCTTTATTTCGTTTGCAAAAGTTAAACAAATGAATGGGGGTGTATAAATAAATATTACCAAGAATTTCCATTTGCATGATCTGGTATTCTGCTTTAAATCTATCGTTCAAAAAAATATCTGATATCTTTTCTTATACGTGTATATCTACACCTTCCAACTTTTGATAATAAAGGTTTAACTTGAAACAAATTATCGTTTTATTTCATTTTTTTCATATTTACTAATTTTTTTACAGATTTTTAAATATGATATATAGACGTGCACATTTGTATGCAAATTTTCAAAATACAAAGATTACTACCCCAAGTTAAACTCAGTTTGGTGAAAATAATGCACGTTAAGACTCAATGACGCGAGATAAAAGAATATATTTTGACCTTTACAACAAGGGTGTATAGGGCATTACTCCAACGGGCTATTTCAAAGAACTGTATTTTTTTCACACAAGTATTAGTAATCTCTTCCATCAACTTACCACAACGACCTTTAAGCACAGGTTTTTTTTATAATATTCATACATATTAATTAATTAATGAAAGATCGAAATAAGCCCAATTCATTATTTTTTTTTAACGAAATCCTCTTCCGTCATCTGGTTGATGTTTATATTTTAAAAAAGTGAACTGTAAGCACGCAATATTTTAATGAAATTTTGCATAACTATACCTTCAGAGGATTTTAACTGGAGATGAAATTCTAAAGGCGTGAAAAGAACACATGATTACTTGTGTAAAT
Source organism: Mytilisepta virgata (assembly GCA_028015205.1). Lineage (NCBI taxonomy): Eukaryota > Metazoa > Mollusca > Bivalvia > Mytilida > Mytilidae > Mytilisepta > Mytilisepta virgata. Next base: position 65,584,544 of record CM051517.1, on the reverse strand, counting down.
GTGATTAAAATGACGGAAAATATGCTAATTTTACAAAGCAAGATGTAGTTTGTGTGTTGCGAATGTATTGTTAGCGCTAACGTGTTTCACGCTAATATAGAATTATAGAATATCTTTGTGGTATTAAGATATTTTCATTCTGACTCCCAAAGGGGATTTTCGTATATCACGATTAGGTTGTCTGTTTTATTATTAATTCAGTTCAGCATCCATTTTTATACTTACAACGATATTGAAATATGCGATTATCTTTTGGCAACTAAGAAGCATTTTATAAAATATTACTATTTAATCTGCTATCCTATTGATACAAGCATATGACTAGCGCGCACACAAATCAACTGACATTCATATCGAAGATGCTTTGCATCTACTTTGTAGAATTTCTGATTTAACCATTCTTTTTACCAAAGTCGTTTATCACTTTATGAATTGAATGGATGTCAGTAAAGAAATTCAAACAGTTAGGAATTTATTATAGCTACAATCAGACTTCGTTACAAATTAATAATACCTAACGTTGGTAATGATTCCTGTGTGATTATCATTTCCGTCATTTAATCATGAGGTCAAGACGACTGAGCACCAGAACGTCAATCAAAGCAAAGAATCGTGCATTAAGCTCTTATTGCTGAATAATCATAATCCTGCAATTACCTCATCTTTGCCCGAAATTAAAAAAAATAATATTTATCCAGATAAAAACTGATCTAAAATTTAAAATAAACGAACCTTATTTTCTAAGGTAAAAACAGATGATAGTTTACTTTTCAATAAATTTCCATCGCCCATTAGTATATATGGTGAAAATGCATATCTATGTAGTCGAGACTGTAGTTGTACACATGAAGATATGTTGTAATAAAATAAGTATGATTCTAAATAAAATGTAAGCCCTGTTGCTCTTTATAAAAATATTAACTTTGTATCTTAAATCTCGAAACTTGAACGAATTAAAGTTTTCTTATAGTAATACAAGGCAATACAGGATATGGATACAGTCGCCTTTATTTGAAAAGGGACGACGAAACGGTTTTTGTAAGTCATATTCATAAATAAAATATTTTAATTTATAACTGGATTTTAGACTGAAAAAAAAGAACATGGGTACAGAAGCAAGACAAAATGGTGAACAACTGTGTTGTCTCGACTTAGAGACGCGTGATTAAACATCACAGATTTATTTAACATTTTAGTGTTTATTATAAGAGATGGGCGTTTCGTATTCAGATTGACGCTCATGAACATGTGTTAAGGTCTTCTGTGTCTACAATTCTCAAAAGTATGGAAATTTTCACTCAAAAAAATATTAAACCAAGTTACTGTTAGATTAAATAGCTGAAAATTTAATATAACACGAGAAAATTCTATTTTTTCTGGAGGGTACCTTTCCTAGAAAAATAGTACTTAATAACTTCTCGTTTGTTGTCTGTGGTTTGGAAAGCGTTATCAGCTTTAGAATTCAGTAATTAATTGATATGAAGTTAATGCAGTAACAGGGAGACAAACAAATGAGATTTCCGGTCGGGAGAGTTCAATGTTTACAGGAAACAAACAGTTTGATCTGTTTCCTATCAATTTCATCAAATTTACATTTAACCATGTAATCATTTAATTTTACCCGAGGTAAAATGTAAAAGCTTTTTGTCAATTAATTATTAATAAATATGGATTATGATACGGTGATAAATGGCAAACGTTTTGTTTTCAGGCTTTTTAGTTAATTGTTGGATATAGATTTGAGATCTCGAAGCATGATTCTTTTATGAATGTGTTAGATTCATGAGATGACATGAGAGACACTGTTTGTATTAAATGAACACATCATCGCTACAGGTAGAATTTCAGTCGGTAATGAACATTTTTCCTTGATGAAAATTGAACTTTAAATATCATATGTTCAAATGAAAAGAGAAATAAATGACAGAAAGTGGATGGGTAATATAAATTTTAAAGAATATCACCCCTAAGGTAACCAAAAAATAACACTCATCTTTTCTTAATATATGAAAGCGTGGATTTCAAAATTGAATAGTGTATGAAGATGTAATCAATAACATGGATTCCTATTAACTTAATTAAAAAGATATTTCAATTTTAACCCATCTTTGATCTTTTATTCATATACATGTATTTCAATACTTTCGATGTTTTTATTTTAACTGTATTAAATGTGTATACGTGATAAAATTGTGTAATAACTTTCTTCCAAAAAATTCAAGACCAATCAAGGAAAAAAAATACAGGAAAAATGTCTTGCCAGCCTAAGAGATACGAGTAAATTTTCACTTTTCAGAAAAACGGTAATCACCAGTTCTTCGGTCTGTATGACATGGGTTTGTCAATTATTGGATTATACCAGTGGTAATCTTCATTTTCTTTTATTTTAATATCGTAGCCCCTTTATCTATATATGGATAATATCAGCCTTATTTTATGTTCAGTTAAAAGATTTTATTTCTTTATATTTTTCCTTCTGATATCAAATTTGGTATAATAATTATTATTAGCACCCCCTTGCTTTTCTATTTTTCAGAATGAAACTAGTCGAGATGGGGTGTCGGTGAATAACACAGCTGTTCACCCTAGTCCAAATTACTCGAAAAGAAATACTACGGAAATGTTTGTTCGGACCAATCACGTGACAACTGTCATGTTACATGGCGTTTCGATCGTCTGCCTCACAATCGAGGGAAAAGAAAGGCTCTGTTTGGCACAGATTTCAAATACACTGCTAAAAACCTATAGCTACAATGAAATCCACAACCGACGGGTAGCACTGGGGATAACTTGTGTACAATGCACACCAGTACAACTGGAGATTTTGCGTCGAGCAGGCGCCATGCCTATATCGTCCAGACGCTGCGGCATGATTACCAAGAGAGAAGCTGAACGACTTGTCAAATCATTCCTAGAAGATAATTCTCCTCCAAAATTACCAGAAAACTTTAGCTTTGAAGTTTATCATGAATGCGGGTGGGGTTGTAGGGGTAAATTTGAACCATCTAGGTACAATAGTTCAAGGGCAAAATGTATTAAATGTGTTTACTGCAGTATGTACTTCTCACCAAATAAATTTATCTTTCACTTTCACAAGTCGCCAGAATCAAAGTATAGTCATCCAGATGCTGCTAACTTCAACTCATGGAGACGTCATCTGAAACTTGTAGCTTATGACGTAGATGAAGTTGTTCATGCTTGGGAAGACGTGAAAGCCATGTTTAATGGCGGGAGCAGAAAAAGACTTTTATCGGCTGCTATAAAAGATACACCACAGAACCATGGTATTCAAAATTCTACTTCAGTGAAAAAGCCTCGTGTCAGCACAAATAACACCAGCGAAAATAGTGATCCCTACCAAAATTCTTACAGTCCATTTCCGTTCCTAAGTATTCCAGGAAAATCTTATCCAATCGGTCATTTCGGCCACTCATCTCCATTTAGACTCGGAATGCAATTCAATAAAGATGACATTGACAATAAAGTAACTTCCGGTTACCAAGCTGGCTGGGGTTTACCAAGTTTCATGCCGTCCTATGGAATGATGTGGAATCATGGTCTTATCAACTCAGCCAGACTTCCAATGTCTAATAATAGTTGTTACCATCTAAAGATGTCCAATAATGAGAACACATTGAAAATTAACGATCGCGATGAAACTCCTTCACCAGAAAGTAGCCCGTCCTTTTGTGAGAAAAGCGAACGATTTTCAGCTTTCCATCCTGTTGGTAGAAATGCTGCTGGTCGAAATACTCCAGATTCCTTAAAAACTGATGAAAAGTCGTCAGATGAAGAAGAAAATGATGAAATAAACATAACTGACGAAGTCCCCGAAACCGTCTTCGAGGAGAGCAAAAAATCTTATCTATTTCCTATGGATAAAAAGGAAGAAAGCAAACCATCTGTTGAAGATTCAGATTTAAACCTACTAACGGCACAGGTAAAAACTTTGTTTTTTAAGAGAATAGAATAATGTAAGATAATAAAAACATTTTGGGGTTTTTTTTTAACTTTTTGTGTCCAGGCAAAATATATATTTTGATCTTATTATTAATTCATTTAGTTTCTGGCTTAGCTGTACACGTATTCATTTTTCTTTGCATCGTTTTTAAGGTAAAAGTGTTAGATATCGCAACATCAATATGCAGAGACATTATTTATGAACAAAATTGTTTGGGATCTGGAATTTATTCTTTCTTATCCAAACAGCCTTCTTCTGGATGTTGTACAGTGAAGCAAAAAAATATTTCATTAGGGTACCAGGTTAATAAACAAAAGGGATTTGGCAATTTAAGCAACTAAGGACAAATAACTGACTAATGACCGATTCCTTAAATTAAACAAATTATCTTTAATTTGCATATAAAAATACAGCTAAAATATCTAATCGGAAAGTGAAAATATTAATTTACTAAATAAATTATGATAAATGACAATTCTGTTTATATGAAACACCGTTATATGGTAAGGTTATTCGATAGCTTCATTTTTTGTCCAACAAGTATATCGAATGATTAATATTTTGTTTAATTAACTGCGCGGCTGAAAATTGCAATTATGTTGATGGACGATATGAATAATTAAATTTTCATAAAGTATATAATTTAAACGAACTTTGCAAAATATTTTTCAAATAATCCCAGAAGTGGATAAAATTTTACACTCTTCATGAATATTTCAAATGGAGTGTTAAATTAATGCTCGCAGCAATATTTTGTTTAACATGTAGTTAATAATTTTGACACTTAGTAAATATTTTTTGTCTGGAAATTAATGAACTTGTCCAGACTCTAGTTTGATATAAATGGCTTGTTTCAACTTAAATATAAAACTGGGCGATTTGTTCATTGCATTTGAAAAAAATTTCATAACATGTTGCGGAAATGATTGATCCCTAGGTACCTCTGTGAATTTTTAACACGGTTTTATGGAACATTTTATATTTATCATTTTAAATATAAATTGTCTTTATTTTTAGTTCAGACATTAATACTAATTAAAAGACACTTCCATTGGGTTTAAAAAGTTTAGCATAAGCAGACTAAATTTTAAACCTGTATTGATTTGTTTTCAGGAAAAGGAAGAAAAGGAGGTTGAAGGTAAGTTTTTTAAAAATATTGATTTTCTTTTCCAATTTTGTCTTCTTGCCTTAATGTCTGATTCTTATTTAAAAACTATAGTTTTCTTTGTTTAAAGGATTTTTTTTTCATTTCAAGTTATATTTTTAGTCCATTTGTACTTAATAATATCATAGAACATTGACCAAATTTGTCATAAAGCCATAAAAGTCGGCTTTGGCATAATCATAGTTTTCGCTCTTTCTCTTTTTTTCTTCGGTGACGGGGGGGGGGGGGGTTAAATTTGAACACTTATTAATTCATTGGTTCATGCAGTTCAATAAGACATTTTACCGGTACGAATTTTCTTTCTCGTCTTCACGTCGAATTGGAAACAGTAGCAATATCCGTAACCGGTCACAAAACAAGATTTTTACTCCGCATACTCTACTTTGGTATTTTTGTTTTGAGGGGGGTATCCGTCCAAACTGAATTTTCCTCACTCGCCATATGACTGCTGCTGTTAACTTGCTTACTCTTTTTCATTTTTTTTCAAATTTTTTATTTTTTTTTAAATTATTTTTTTAAATTATATTTTTTTTCTATTTAATTTAATTTTTTCGTGATTCCCCATTAATAGAGCTTTGGTTTTTGCTTTGTTTTCCTGTTTTCCGCTCTTTGCTGTATATTGAATACTTTTTATTTTTATAATGTATCATGTTTTCTCGGGTATTTTTCTAGTCTCTGTACTTGGGTCTTTTGATGGAACATTTATAAACATTAATCACTATATAATGGGTAATATTATACTTTCACATTTTTAATACTCTATTTATCTATGTTATCTAAGCCGGTCCATATAATGCTATATGGACCGGCTGTACATTATATGGACCGCCTCGTTTTGGCGAGATCGATTAAATTCGATTATATCCGAGAAAAGTATAATATAACAAATAGTTCACGACACTTCGGGTCAAATATCAGTATATGGACCGGTTGGTCGCCCTCCAAAAGTTATATGGACCTCAGCTTTGCCTCGGTCCATATAATTTTTGTCGGGCGAACAACCGATCCATATACAGCCATATGACCCTCAATGTCATGAACTATTTGTTAAATATCAGTTTAATATTTCTTACAGTTACTAACAAAACGGAAGTACAAACTCTGTGAAAAAGAAAAAGAAAGAAATATCATGTTTAACGAACTGCGTAATGTCATTTTGTTGACTTCGTTGCTGTAAATGCTATATCATTAGAGTTCCCGAGCAATTTAATGAAAAACATGTAATCTTTTTTTCTAGAAAGATCTGTTCTTTTGGAAGAGAAACCAATCGAAAGTAATAAAACTGAAGAAAAACATAGAAAGACTGATGACCATTGTTTAGTAGAAACGAAAGAAGAGAGCACAGAGGAAGCTTTGGGTAAGTAGAAATGGCTGTTCACATCAATACTTCCCTTTTTGACTACTTTTTACTTCACTTTTTTCTAACTTCATGACAAAGTCGTATTTGGAAATTATTACCAGAAGCCATCAACCCGCTATACGTTTAATATTTTACGTCTTATGACCCCGCTATATGTTTAATATTTTAAGTTTTCAATTATCACTTTTGTGAACAATATCTTCAATATATAATTGCACGAAACTGTAAAAGGCATACTATAATGTGATAAAAGCAAACATAATTTTGAAATCAGCCTTTATCAACACCACAACACAACAGTAGGAATTTTGAACTCACAACCTATGAGCTTGACTGCTCGGTTACTGCGGCCCCTCCTTCAAAAACAGATATTTCCCCGATACTAGTTTTGATGCGCAAGATGTGCACATTTTGTTTCATTTTTTTTGAATATTTTTATAACTCAAATTCAAACGACTGTGGTATGATTCACGTGCACGTTTGCACGTTTCCTTGTTTGAGAAATATTTTAGATATTTGAAGTGTTGATTTATGAGTACATGCAAGGCAACATCTACAACATAGAACATACATGGCATTGTATTATTATTTACTCATTGTCCTGCTCTAATTAAGAACAATTTATTTATTATACTTACTATTCGGAATAATTAAAATACTATGAATCACCAATAAAAATCAATATCGTTATCTTTTAAATTAAGTGCAAAGGACGATACATGATTAAATTTCATTACTTATTATTTATGTTGCCAATAGATTGAGTTTTTATTGATGAAAATGACATCAAAGTAAAGATGATACTAACAAATAATTTTGAATCCTCTCATTTGATTTCCATTTGTCACGTTTTCGTTGACTTTAAGTACGGAATGATATTTGAACCGTTTGACAGTTAGATATAATTAGGAATATAATTCAATTCTCATGACGGAAAAAATTATAAAGAAGACGTTGATAGCTACAAACATGATTTTTATATAGGTATATATTAAAATGCGGAAGTCCGTGAAGGTAATTTGTACTTTCTTAAATCAATTATACAATGTATTATTAAAGCATTTGATTTCTTGTATCTTTGTAACTCATAAATCATGTTCATTATTAATTAACATATTTAATTGGTATAATTAGTGATGAAACATGTTGATTTTTCTTGTTTCAGATCTTTGTTGTAAATCAGCCCTACACGAAACAGCCGAAGACGTCGTTCGCTTGTCAAAAGGTATTAAAACGTTTTTTGTAAATAGAGAAACATATTACATGGTGTTTCAATAATAATCTTAAATGTGTTAATTATAATCATGTATTATTACATTGTTATTGATTTAATTACATCAAATATTTTACAGACATATTAATAATAAATAATAATTATAGTTTCATTTCAAGAATTTCCAGTGCTCTTCCCGAAGATCGATGGATCTTTCCGAGTTCTACGGCTTCCTCAAATAAAATCTAATCGCCATTACATAGCCAATTTTTATTGACTGGAACTAATTTTCTCGCACTGTTAAACGTGAAAACATATGTTTTTAACAACCTAGTCAGAAGAGGGGTCGGTCTAGTTTATTCCGCCTCTAAGTCATAGCCTGTTTCAATACTAAGGTGTGAATTTCAACCCAACTCGTAGTAAGGTTTGATAAACTCTGATCTTAATTGACAAACATTGTCAGCAGTGAAAATAAACAAGAAAATGGATAACAGGAAAGGTCAACAATAACATACCAATCAATCAAAGCAACCCAACTGACAAAACACCATACAAAAATAACAGAAAAGAGTACAAAACACAAACATGAACACAACAGAGAGTCAGGATAGTCTGACTTGGTACAGTTTACATTGAACCAAACCAATATTATTGAAACATGTATACTTCAACAAATATGGTACCAAATATTTTTTTCTCATTTGATATGGCTAAAGATTTGAACAATGAATGTCGTAAATGAATTTAATCTTTATGTTATCCTTTGTTTATTGGATTTTAAGCCACTTCAGTGCAATTTGCTATATTTGACGTCCACGTTTTCCTTGGTAAAGAGCACCGTAGTACCCGGCCATGGAGAACCAACAGTCATCGGGAGAAAAACCGACAATGTTTGTCAATAAAGATCGGAGTCGAGTAAACCTTACGACGAGTTGGGTTGAAACTCACAACTTAATATTGACAGGCTAGGGCTTAGGGGTGGAATAAACTAGACCGACCACTCTTTTGACTAGGGTGTTGAAACAACTATTTTCACGTTTAAGAGTGCGAGAAAATGTGTTCCAGACTATAATCTAATTAAGTTCTTTTATCATAACGAAATTAAAAGAGGAAACACTGAGGTATTTTTTTCATCTCTATTATATTTTATTTTCCATTTTATCCCGAACAAATGTATTGCTCCTCTATCTCCGATATCGGTTTTAAAAAATGAAAATTATTTTGTTGTAGAAGAATTACAAGATCAGCTGAAAAAGGAAATGGACTTGAGACGCCAAATAGAAAAAGAAATTATGGATATCAAAGGTAAAGGATAGTTTATTTTACTGATGAAGCAAAAATATGATTGAAAATGGTACTCTCAAGTCATGATGTTACCAGTCGATGAACACAATTTTTAACTTTTTATTATTGTATTATCTATTTATCTTTTAATTTATCAGTTTTTATTTAATTTATTTTTTTTTTATTTTTATATTTTTCATTATTTATTTCTATCAATTTTTATATATATTTATTTATTTATTTATTTATTTATTTATTTACAAGTTTGACAGTTTATATAAATATACGACGTGAATTATTTATAGGATAACTAATTCAAGAATTTTAATATCGAAAATATTCAACTCGTGACCGGAAAACACTAATAATTCCCTCATGCGCGCGAAATTAAATTTGTTAAGATTAGGTTAAAATAGAATATTGTTTTCCTGGATTTCTAAAATAGACGAAAATAACAATAAATACAATTCAAAACAAAACTTTAAATTTGTTAAGTCTTCCACAGTCCCGGGCCTCGAGCCGTTTCGCTATCTGATAGTTCATCATTTAGTCATGTTAGTCAGCTCAACAAAAAAGTACTTGGAAAAAAAGTATTTTTGATCATGAATACTGCTTGAACTGCATTCATATTAAAAAATATTTCGTGATTAAAAATAATCCATTTTTTACACTTTTCATTGCAGTTTCCTATATGCATACGACCTATAAATAGAAATATAAATGTACATACACACAGTTTTGTCTCAATTCAATGACGCGGACGTTATTGATCTACACCGTGTTGACCCACATCTTTGAAATGCCGATTCTTTAAATCACATAGTTAGAATGGTTGACCTTTTGAATGTCGTTTTTTTTTCAAGTTTTAAAATTTATTATGAATGAAATGAGGGATGAGTAGTGAAAAATAAATGAAAACGGAACGATTATGATTCTAAAAACGGATGTTAGATATACTGTATATTTGGGTTGATATGAATACATACGATGTTATATTTTTGTCCAGTTTCCCATGTTAAATAATTAAAATGAGAAGGAATTTACCTTACAGCTTCATTTCCGGCGATGCTGAAATGTATAAATGATATAAAACAAGATAAGCGTCTTTGACCTACTCTATCTCTTTATTCGGATACTTGCGGATATCTTCTCAAAGTTAAACGGGAATATTAGAAAAGAACCGCGATAGAACCAAGAAGTTGGGTTCCTATAACCAAACAACCCGGATGTTGAACCAGTTACCATGGTTTCGAACCAAAAAACCCGGATAGAACCAAGGTTCAGAACCAAAAGAGCCGGATGGAACCAAGGTTTTGAAGCACAGTGCCCGGATAGAACCTAATTGCATTCGGAAATCTCATGACTTTTTATACCTTTAACGTATTTTCCAAATCATTTATTTATTTAGTATATTTATATATAATTATATATAATTTATTGTACTTTTGTTGCTTTTTTCATTTTTATAAGTAATATTCAATCAGTAGACATACTTCAATAACAGTATGTAATGATATCTTGGTACATGTAAAGGACACTTTTAGCAATATATTTGTTGCAGGTTTTTTCACTTTTAGATTTAAATTATTTCCATAAAGCTGACGTAAACAAGACTTTATGTTATAATTTCTTTTGTTGGAAATTTATTTGAACATTTTTTGACATTTCATAAAATGGGATTATTTAACTTCAAGATTATTATTTAATTTTTCCATGAAAGATAAAGATATAGGTAACGGCGAACAATTTTGTATAGGTATAAACTTTTCTTTTTATTATTATTATTAAGTATAGGTTTTTCTGAAAATCTTACAATTTTCGAAATTTCTAATGTACAAACATTGTGTTTACAAGTTATTTACAACAAAATCAAATGATTGCAAGGTATTTTTATAACTCTGATGATTTTGATCCAAAGTCTCGGCTGAAAACATAAAAGTAGTTTTCAACCTCGTTTGAACATAAATTCATTATTTAAAATGTATTTTATCCCAAAAACAGCATTTATGCAGACCCCCATCAAAAACCGGGCAAATACTTGTCTCGAAAAATAATATGGAAAAAAAATCACAACCTTGAAAAACTCGATTTTTGTTCTCTAAATTAGAGGTAATTTAAACTGTAGCTGATTGATGTCAGTCAAAGTATGATCTGTGTAAATCGTTTGAATCACAATAAAAACAAAATTGAAGAATTGACGCCAAAAATATCACGAATTTATCGGAGGAGGGGACAAGTGTTCCCGACTCGGACCTGGTCGGTTTTACAGTCTTTAATCAAATTAATGATTCTTTTCGCAGATGCATTGTCTCATGAACTTCTACAGGAAAGACACGTTAGGCTGACCTTGCACCAGAAATTGAAAGGTAAGATTGGATTTGTACCTGGCAGCTCTTTTTGTTTCTTATGATTTTTCGCCTCTTTCGATGCGAATTTTTGTGACTGCAAGTTTTTTTTCCGGTGGAGGATCTTGCCGGAGAACCCTGAAAGGTCCAATCGACCTATTGTAGGAAAATTGGCATTCAACTATTCAAATTCGAACTCGCAGCCTCAATGTTGAGAGCCGGGTGAACTTATAACGAACTACCAAATGCCGTTTTAAAGTAATGAATATATGACATTTAATGATTACATGAACTTTTTTTAGCAAAAAGAGAATCACTAGTAATTGAAACTTTTTTTAAACTTTAGAATTCGCCGTAATATATTCTTTTTCGAATAAAAATGGATATTTGGCTCACATAACAGTCAATTACCATAACGAAGTAGGAAGTCATAGGACGATAAACTATTCAAATGCTTATTGTAATGATGAAGTTTTAATTAAATGTTTAATTAAATAATTATGTATCATACTATATTATAGAACATAATATGTAAATTATATTTAAACTTTAATTGTCGCCAACATTTGTCAAACTATCATTTAAAATAAAGAACTTGTGCAGCAAGTAATCAAATCAGATGTCAATATTTTTTCTTAATGACACACGTGGCACCAAGCTTCTACACATTGCATGTGATCGGTGTAAAAAAAATTCATTTGAAAATACAAGATAAAATATTGTATTATTAAATGTAACTGTCTTAGTTTGATTTTATTACAATAATATAGTCGTTATAATGTCACATAAATTTTTTCTCAGTCTCTATTTTGACTTTCGCCCACTAATTTTTTCTGTAAGGTAAAAATCAGGATTCCCCATGAGGTAGATTGATACACTTTACTTATGGTCGACTCACTTTCCCGCACGTACCCAACAGAGGTATTGGTAAATTCGTGATGGTCCTGAATAAACATGGAATATTTACAAATAGATGCTAAGCAGGCATTCAATCAATCGGTCGGAAAAATATTTTTAAAAACAAAATATTTAATAGCAGAAATTAAGACAACGCCACTTTGTAAGTCGTTATAGATGAACCGAAATTAGATTTTTATGAAAGTATAGCATTTAGATCACTGTTTTGATCAAATTTATGTCACTATGTCCCTCAGGACATTAGGGAACTAACTTCGAGGAAATAGAGTTTCCAAAAATTCGGTATTTACATTTTGGGAAGGACATATGCTCATTTTCGTATCTTTTTTTCATGATTATATAACTCATACTCGGTATAGCCTTAGGTAGTACTATACAATTGTCATTTTGAGTTGAATTTTAGCTACAAAATATGAAATTGTACTTGTATGTCATGCACAATCTTCAATTTATTTTGGTTTTTAGACCCAAATGTGTGCATATGAAAAGAATCGCAAATTTGTGACGGTCCGGCAAACTTAACAATTTCTTCCAAAATATCTTTTTCCTTGGATACCAATAGCAACGGAAATGATATTTTTTTTCAAAATATTGTGCAAAATGCATTGTAGTGACCCAATTCTAGGAAAAGTTATTACCTTAATGTAGAATTTCAATGGATATGACATAGGGCATAAATTATTGTACATTATATTTCCGGAAACCATCTTCGAAAAACATGTCATTTTGTGCACTAGAAACACGAATGTTTACAAATATCCATCTTATACAAAAACTTAGTCCTGGTTAATGTATTACATTGTAACCGGGGATTTACCGTAGTGTAATCTAGTAAATCACATTTGAAAAGAACAGCCGGAAGTGACTTCACAATTGCCACTGAGAGACATCAAAAGTTCGTTTTATTTAAATTTATTTTTGCTAAAATGCTAGATTCTGTACAATGTGCGCACACTCGTGATTTACTGCGTAGTTCGGTCATGCATTGTGGATTTCTGGTATTTGAATTCAGCGATTAGTTATACTTTTGGGTAACAGATTCTGGTTCAAACTAACTGAAAGCGTACACATGTTAAGGTTTTTTTATGATTGCTTTATTTGTACTTTCAAAGACTGCTTTTATTTTCAGATGCACACGAAGCGTTGAGCAAGTTTTCCAGTGGTACAAAAAATGTAGATCAAAATTTATAGTGAAAAATATGCGAATTTTTCAATCTGTGGCCAAGTTCTGAAGGCAAGACATTGTGGAGACCTCTGGGGCCAAGAATTTGTCGAGAAATCATTAACTCTGCAATCGGGAGTCTTATTCCAGTTGTGAAGCATAAGGACAATTAACTAATCAGTACTACGCATTTAAAAATGTACGTGAACAAAAATTAATCCATTGGATTAAAACAGCTTAAACATGCATACATGTTTCACATTAAACGCTTGTAAGGAGTCATTATGTTGTCCAATTATATTCAAGTTTTTTGTTAAATATTTTTTTTTATCTTGTACTTACTATTTTATTTAATGTTAATGCTGCACCATAAAAACAATGCGTATGAAAGCTTTGGCAAAGAGCAAAGAGATGTATATGGGATGAATCTCTGTCCAGCTCTACTCCTGTTCGTACTCATAGTGTTGTATTTCATTAATCTATTGCATCGTAATAAATGCTTTATCGGACCGTAGAAGTAACAGGATATGAAGCACTTTATCATTCGCAGTGACTGACCTCTACACATTGTATGCTATGACACTAAAGAAATTAGTATGACGTTTTTGACTGTGATAAAAATATTGCGAGGTAAACCTCCATTAATTGTCTAGTTTCAATAATAATACGCATATGTTATATGTATATATTATTGTATTAAACTATTATCTGTATCTATAATTTCGGTGTTTTTTATATATATATACATTTACTTCTATACAAAGTTAGCATTTGTGTCAAGAGAGATTTTTTAGGCAGGTAGTAAATACCCAATACCAATCACTACAGACACGATACTCGTGTTCACATATAAATGCACAAATTTATGCACGCACTTTAATGGTCCAGCAATAAAAAAAAACATATATCTGAGTTTGGGTTTGAGTATTTCTGATCGATATGTCCACAAAATCTGAAAGAGCTGTGTGTTGAGACCCGCTGAAATCATTGTTAAGTTATCAGTAAAATAGGACAAGATCCTATAATTGTCCTCATCAAGAAGGAACTTTGTTCCCTCCTTTGGCATCTATTGCCGGGTTATCAGCAGATAATGATAAACAACGATATAAATGAGATGAAAAAAATATCCTTCAAACAACAGCATAACTCTCCTCAAGAAAGCGACTACAACAAAGATCACACAGATAATTGGACTCTAAGCAATGACGGATTTAATTGGTTACCCAAACTAAATAAATCTATATTGCCCCCAGGTGTATAAAAGCACTACAAAAACTAACACCGTGCGATTACTAATACGATGACTGCTAATTCAAAATAATAACTGGGTAATAAAAGATAAACCACTTACTACAAAAAAGAGGGAGGGTTTTTTTTTTAGTCGTGCTTGTACAAAAATGTCAATAAAAGCTTTAGGATAGGCATAAAAAATGTGGGTCCATAGGCAAAACGCTAAACACACATATACTTTTATTTGGCCCAATAGGAAATTTGACTAACAGAATTACAAAAGTACAGTAAACGAAACAAGAAAAATTTTAAAAACTAGAGCATTTACAATATGTAATCCAATAACACATGGAGGCACCGGGTTCTTTGGAAGAGTAAACTAGTCCTCTCATATTTATCGCAAATCAGAACACTATAAAAACAATAACAGAGACACTAAAAATACAAAAGTGTAAGTAAAAGAAAGAATGTATACAGCAAACTTAAGAGCAACTAGTAATACTGTGTTGGGATGCCAACAGAAAGTCGCCCAAACCCCCAGTTGGACCCTGTTTCCATTGCAACCAGAATTCCATTGCTTGATGACACCACTACAGATGGTGCCCAACCTTTCTATGAAGTTTAGTCACATTTGAAATCTTTTTTAAGAATTTCACTTTTTTGGAGATTTTTGCACCGTTTCCATAGCAACCAGAATTCCATTACTAAATGGCACATCTACTCATAGTGCCAAACCTTCCTATGAAGTTTCATGACTTTAGGAATCTTAGTCTTCGAGAAAGCGCGCGGAAGAGCTCAGGATGAAGAAAGAAAAAAATAAAAATAAGAAGAAAAAATTAATAAGAAGGAGAAAAGAAATAATAATAAGAAACGGGGTAAAAACAATAAGTCTCCCAAACTTTGTTTGGGCGACTTAATAACACTGTGAACTCCAGTGACATCACTTGCTCCGGGAGGATAAGCAGGTTTTCCTCTGTTACAATACAAGTGGGTTAATTTCGATAAAGTAAAAGGCAGCTAGTATAGGATATCTAATCTGATTTGAGACATGAAAGCTTTGTGTTGGTCTATTACATCCTAATGACCCACGTACATTTCTGGAGTGATGATATAAAACAAAATGCTGAATATAACTCTGACCAAGAAATTAATTGGATTTTAGCTCTGTTTAAAACTTTAGTGAGCAAATCACAAGAACAGTAGTAGCGAATGAACTGTGAAACGTAAACAAAAAATGACAGAGAAAAATAGGTCTTTCTTTATACTTACAATCTGATAGTTGTCATAGTGATGATCTTGATCTCAATCGTAAATTGTATTGTACATTTTAAGTTTCATTTCAAAAATTGGACGCAATTCTCTAAACTTAGAACGCCCTCCCCAAATGCAAGACTTTGAAAGAGATGTATGTGAATACACAACTTTTAAATATACAAAAACAGAAAATGGAGAGGAGAGAGGGGGTGGGGTGGAAAAATAAATACACACCTCAAAATTTTATGCAAAGTTCTAATGAACATTTCATTTGGAAAACAAAATCTTTAACTCATGGTATGTGAAATATTTTTATCGAAATAAATATTGACATTTGTCAATTGGTACTTCTAAACTATTATAAGATTGGATTTTTTTTTATTCTATTTTGAAAAAGTAAAGCATTTTTATACGCCCGTCAAAATTTTGACGGGACGTATTATGGTATACAAATGTCCGGCGTCCGTCTGTCCGTCGTAAACATGTCGCGCCGTAACTTGAGAACGACTCATCCAAATTTCACGAAACTTAACATAGTTGTTTCTTATGATGGTCAAACGATCTGTATACTTTTTGGTGAAAATAAGATTAAAACTTTTTGAGTTACGGGGCTTTGTAACTAAAACAGAAGTGTGTTTTTTTTTCATATGTCGCGCCGTATCTCAATAAAAGATTTATGATTATTGCTTAAAACTTTACACACTTCTTAGTTATATTAATCTTAAGATCTGTATACTTTTTGGTGATGATTAAAAATTTTATTTTAGAGTTATTGAGTTTTTTTGTAAAAAAAAGGGGGGGGTTTCACATGTCGCGCTGTATCTCAAAAACGATTTATGATTTTTGCATAAAACTTTACACACTTCTTAGTTATATTAATCTGAAGATCTGTATACTTTTTCGTGATGATTCTTTATTTTATTTTTGAGTTATTGAATTTTTATTGAGCTTTTTGGTAAAAAAAGGTAGTCTTTTTTTGTCACATTTCGCGCCGTATCTCTCTCTATTGCTTAAAAGTTTATGTTTTGCCGGGTTTCCATATACATCCCACCAGCAGCTCCACTAAATAAAGGAGGATTCCAAAAACATTTATTATGTTTTTTTCACAAGACGACGGGCGTATCATGCGCTCGTGGCGCACTGTTTATTAAAACTATTGACTCATTTATTCTAAATTAAAGTTCAATTGCTTGTTAGAATATCTGCAAAAGATTGCCGAAGTGACAAAACAGTAGGAAAAGTCCAAGGAAAAGACAAAGTCAGGAGAATGGAACACAGGGATACATGTATAAAGAAAAGAATAAAAAAAACGTATAATAAACTAAACTAACTAGAACAAGACACCACAGACACCAAAGCACTAGCAAAGTGAACTCCCACTAAAAGTTGGGAGTGATATCATGTGCTCCGGAAGGGTAAGCATGTCCTGCTACCAACAGGGTTTTACCTTTGGATGGGTAAAATTGTATGAAAAGCCCAATCGAATACGTGTACATTGAAAAATAATTACTAGAAATTGTATTAAATCTTCAGCGAACAAGTTGTGCGTAAGAAAATGAATTACCTTTTTTATAAAATAATAAATGAATATTGGCAAAAGAATACCGAAGCGATAAAACAGTGAGAAAAGTCTCCAAGAGCTAAATCCAAGGGCAAGATAAACACATGAGAATTGAACATAAACAAATGTCACTAGGCTACATGTATAACTGAAAGAGTAAAAAAACATATAATAAACTAAACAGATCTAATTAGAACAAGACAGCAGAGAAACTAAATCACTATAGCAACGTGAACACCCAACGTAAAACCCGGGACTGGTATCAGGTGCTCCGTAAGGATAAGCATGACCTGATTCCGACATGTCTTTTATAGCAGGAAACATTGACCAATCAAAACATTTGCAGTCTTGCGTAGAATTTTCATACATTTCGATAAAACAATTTTCTACTATCAATATTTCTGTAATATGCAGGGATAGATTTGATGTCAAGAAATTATCTGGAACATACTTTATATTACCAATTATTCTGAAATTCTGTTACTACAAATTTTATCGCGCGTTTGGTTTGTTCCTTTTCAATCACAGCTATATTTTATGCTATCTGTTCACAGAGCTGAATGATAGTACCCTGACTGACATTTTCTTCCATAAATACTCTAATGTATCTAAAAAGACCACGGTAACTTTAGACTTTTAATGAAAATTAAGCCGGCTATTTAAACATAAACCTGCCTAATGTAGCATAGGCTCTGCTCAACGAATCTTAGCTCGTTAAAACCGATACCTTTCCGTTCAAAAGTTCCAATCTTTATTTTTTGACGTTTCGCACGAGCTTATTGTTTAACACTGCGCATGAACGGTCTCTATATATACATGAAATTAGTTCTGATAGACGCGTTGCATATTAAGGAGAGACCGTTATGCATACAAACGAATTTATAAATCTCTTTCCAAATACCGAAACAATTGTTTTATGTCGATTAAGTAAAACTATCGTTTTGAAAGAAATATAATCATTTTCAAATGCTGAAGGACTGATGCGGCAATAATTGGTTTTGGTATGCGTTTCGATTTCTGTCGGAAGAACGTGGCTTGAATTATTTGCATAGTAATAATCACTTTCTGAATATTAAATAAAATAAATTAAATATTATATTTCTACAAACTCCGAAACAGTGGTAACGTCTACTCTGCTACGCTACGTCAACTTATTCTTATGAAAGTTTAGCGCAGCGACGTCGCCACTGTTTCGGAGTTGATATCCCTATAGCTATAAATTCAAATGTACAAGGAATGGAAACGAATAATAAAACGAAAAACAGAAAAAAAAGTCAACAATAACATACCAATCAATTACATCGACAAACTTTCAGATAAAAATAAGGTAAAGTCAAGAAGTATCAAAGGAATATTCGAAAGGGGGGAAGGGGGGTCGAAAACAACTGCATGACAAACTCCAAAGAACAACGAAGACAAGACTAAAACAATACAAACACTACACCTAAGGGTACTGAAGCCCCTGACCATCTGTTATAAAAGCCATTCTAATATGGTGTGCTGTTTTGCCTTTGCAAAAAGTTCACGGTGTGCCGTCCATTTTGCTGAACTAGTATACATTATTGTTTAGGGGCCAGCTGAAGCCCGCCTCCTGGTGTGGGATTTTCTCGCTGCGTTGAAGACCTATTGGTAACCTTGAGCTGTTTTCTGCTCTTTGGTCTGCTTGTTGTTTCTTTGACACATTCCCCATTTCCATTCTCTATTATATATATTAAATTTTTAGCATTATTATTAGTGCATGCGTCTGAAGTCACAGTCGATATCACAACGTCCTCCCTTTGAATATCACCAGAGTAACTGTCAGAATGTAACTCGAATAATTCAAGCCGTTTCCGTATCCGATTCTCTACTTCCGTAATAGAGTGATCGAAGTGAGCGAATATAACGACTGGATAGTCCTATAATATATGCCTTCGCATTATATATTCACTATTTAACGTTTTCATGCTGATATTTTCATTTTTTATTTTTTTTATGGGCACATTGATAATAATAATAATAAAAAAAAAGAAAAATAGCAAAATCAGTAAAAAGAAAATAGAAATAGAAAATAATGCCCCCGAGTTCATATATATATTATAGGACTAAACGACTGGATTATTCGTGTTAGTCAGAACGGGGAAATACTACAATTGTTTGGATTTTTTGGCTCCAAAGTACAATGAAATCAAATGAAAAGTAAGTTTTATTGTTATCAAATTTATTTATCTACTGTTTTGGATTTCTTTTTCAAAAGTTCCAAAATCCGTCACACGAAAGACCTTGCAGTACCACCTCGGGATAAAATTTTGCTCAAATAATGTTTCCCATATTAAAATCTCCAACCAATATATGGCTGCCATGAATTATTTCAAACTAAAGTATTACCAACAAGGTGACCGTTAGCAAGAAGTGTTAACATTGTTCGACGGTAGATTGTTTTGTTTTCTTCTTTTTGTTTTGTTTGCTTTTGTTTTTTTTATGTTAATATTAATTTAGTTATTTGTAAATTTTCTCGAATTTTGTTTTTGATTTTCTTCTTTTTGTTTTTTTTTTTTTTTTGTTTTTTGTTTTTTGTATTTTTTTATTATTTTACTTGTTTGTTTGTTTGTTTGTTTTACTTCTTAAAGATTGTTGAGAATAGAGGAACTCTAGTGCCTGTACCCTTTTCCTCCACAAAATATTTGTGTCGGACAAAAAAAAAGAAAGAAAAGAAATTCAAATAAGAATTTTCTATTATATTTTATAGCACTACAATAAAATTAAATGTAACAAAATTTTCAATATAATTACAATAAGAAAAGGTGAAAATATTTCATATTTAATGATATAAATAAATAAAAAATGAATAAAAGACTCATTTTGTGTCGTTTGGCACTCATACAAACATCATAAAGCATTATTTTTCACAAATATCAAACACAATACGTTTATTTTAAACAGTTGAGTCAGGTTCCAATTAAGATTTTTCAATGATAATTTATTACAGTGCTATGAAATCATATTAAACAAAAAAGCAATGAATTTACAATAAGAAAAAATGAAAATAAAGTATCTTTTTTAATTAATTATAAAAATATAAATTAAAGCGTGTCGGAAGGTGACAAAGCAAAAGCGGTATTCAATCTTGATGAAACAGATAAAATAATTCTTCCTGATACCGACCAATATAACACACGTGTAAACAAAGTTATACTTAAAGGTGACAAATAACATGAAAAATAAAAAACAAACGAAGTAAAACAGAAAATAAATCTTAAAAATTTGTATGACAAAAAAGTGAATTTTTCGAGAAAAAAATACTGCAAACAGTTTGTGCATTTTTGTTCTTGTCTTCATGAGTCATGTGATGTGACATTTTAGATGTAAATATTTTTCATTTGTTTTACCAGTTGATGACACCAGATGGAGAAATATTTTAATTAAATGCGTGGTAACAGATGCGAAAAATGCTATGCATGCCTCTTGCCACGTGTTTTGCTTCATTCACGACTCCTTGCAGAAATGAGCTCAGAGTTTCCTTAATTACTTGAACTGCAATTTTCAAATATTACAAACGATTGCTATGAAACTTAAACTTTTTCAATTCATATAATATCATTAATTAGTTAATTTCATTTATTCCAACAGAATAAGTAGCGCTTGCTATAGATTCCATCTGTTAATAATTCATTAATAATAGTAATAATAAACTTTCCGAATAAAATAAACTTATCGTATAATATTTTCATATAAGAGAAAAATAAAAGATTTACATGTTTATCAACTGAAATGAATATCAATTTTAGATAATACTGAAATAGTTTGTGAAATCTGACTACCGTTTCATAATTTCCGGCATTCTAATTGGATGATCGAGTGGTCTAGATAGTTCAGTTTATCGACAAATGGTATTAGAACAATCTCTTGTCGAGGTGTGTTCGACTCCTATCTTAAATTATTTTTTTGTAAATTTCAGTAATTGTATGATTTCTCTGCTTTGTATGGGCGCTTTAATTAGCAATAAATCATTTGTTTTTTTGTTTTTTGTTTTTTGTTTTTTGTTTTTTTTTTTTTTTTGTTGTTTTTTGTTTTTTGTTTGTTTTTTTTTTTTTTGCACAAAATTAGGTTCAAGCAATTTTCGGTCGAAAGCAAATATAATTTACGGTCATATGGTCTATTATGAGCCGGATATGTAAAAAAAATTAATATGGTTCAAAAGATAGCTTTCCTGCTAATTGTATAATCAATATTGTGATACCAATTTCCATAGACTGTATTTAAATAATTCAAAAGTATGCGTGTCATCCTTTTTATTTTATTCAAAACTGACGACAATAAATCCATTTCGGTTGTAATGTTAATTAAAACAATAACAATACACAAACAACAACAATAAAATATTAAAATAGTGATGGGTCTCGCTTCCTCAGTTCTAATGAATGTTTTAAAAAGAAATTTGCACATCTTGAGCATAAAAATTGTTATCATAGAACTTATTTTTGTATAAAAGAAACCACTGTTTTAATATTACCAGGTGTTGACGGGTTTAAAAGTTAAGAAAAGTTTTCATTTGAAGTTTCAAAGTCATATTTAGATGCTCTTTTATAAAATTTCTCTTGTAGATTTAAAAAGGGATGATTTCATCTTCTAATCAGCAGTTTTAAAGGCCAAAATATTGAAATCCAAAACAATAACAGAGAGTGTATTTAAATTCCAAAATAAAAGAGATAGAACAAAAATCAATCTTAGGGAAGAGCTATGCATGAGAGAATTATTCCTTAAGTTTAAAAATTTCGTAATTGTATATGAACAAAATCCATCATGTTCATGTCTAGTACCGTATGCAATTCATGTATAATTCGCAACTACGTAGCAATGTCAGTAAACACTAGGGGCGCCACTGGGCGGAAACCACAGTTTGTTTACAGTATACTGGTCCCAAAAGAGGCTTGAAAAGGTTGTAAAGAAGCGGAATCCAGTTTTCAAATAATTTCCCCCAAAACAGCTCCACCTGGCGTTTACTGACATTGCTAAACAACGATTTGGAGATACTCCGAAATCTAGTACCAAGGTTATTTAAATTTTCTAGAACACTAATCAAAGACAAACACGTGTATGAATCAGGTCTTATTAAGATTGTTCAAAGATAATTCATTACAATGCTATAAAAATTACCTTAAGCAAAACAAGCAATGAATAAACAATAAGAAAAGACGAAAATAAGGCACCTTTTAAAATTAATTGTATAAATATAAATTAAAATGTGTCAGAAGGTGACAGTTCAAAGATGATATTAAATAATGATGAAACAGATAAAATAAGGAACCCTGGTACCGATAAACTCAACACTAGAGCAAACAACGTTAAAAGATTAGAAACTTCAAAATACAAAGAAAAATACTAATTACGATTTTAGTTCTCATAATATTTGATACAGGTATTTATACTGAGAAATTGAAAACACCATTTATTATATCAGTGACTAAACTATATTCATACATAATGAAACATATTACCAATCGTCACATGTTTATTTCTATGTAACTATAGTGGTAAAAAATAGTGAGTTATCTCATCCTGCTTATCCGTAGGTGGCGATGCTGGGTACAGTTCCGCTAAATGTCATAAGAGTTACGACTGATCGTAAATCGTTTGAATATATACAAGTTACGAATGATCGTAACTCTTATTACCTTTAGTGAAACAAGACCCTGTTCCTAGTCCAACATCTCTTTGTTTACTAAGTGGTGCACGTGTAAAACGGCACAAGACGCGATGGAACCAAACTAGCTAAAATACGCGAGTTTAGAACATTCCAGTTCTAAAAGAGGGATTAAAAAAGAGAAATGCAAGACCATCTGATCGAAAAAAAAGAATTGATCGAACGGTAGCTTTATATGTTAACAACTGGCATGCATTTTAAAACCAGCATTGATAAGTCGCAGTCAGCGGAAAAGTAGAATTATGATGTAGAAAACCATCCATTAATACCGACATATACATAATAAAGAACAATAAAAGTTAACAAGGAAAATAAATGGAAATGGTGAGTTGTCAAAAAGGGCATAAAACGACTTAAATGTATAAAATACACAAGTCAAACAAAACCAAATATAAAATCGTAAAAAACAACAAACGAGCATGTAAAAAATAAAAATAAAAATAAAAAGGTGTTGACTCTGTCTTGATCACGAGCATGTAAAAAATAAAAATAATAAAAAGGTGTTGACTCTTTGAAGAGTCAACACCTTTTTATTTTTATTTCTTACTTTTTTTACATTCTCGTGATCAAGACCATATTGGTCTAAACGTTGGGTATTTTTAACTTTTAAGTTTGATTGTTGTTTTTTTTACAATTTTATATTTGGTTTTGTTTGACTTGTGTATTTTGTACATTTAAGTCGTTTTATGTCCCTTCTGCAGCTGACCATTTCCATTTATTTTCCTTGTTAATTTTTTCTTGGCGCCTTTCAGAGTTCCCTGCTGGGTGTGGGTTCCACATGTTGAAGACCTCGTGGTGACCTCTGAATGTTTGTTTCTGTAGTCACGAGTTGTGATGCGCTGGTCCATTTTTTGCTTTTCCCCATATCCGTTCTTTTTCTATAGTCTTGGATATACCTTTTGTTTTTTGTGGATTTTACTCCTTTGATCTTGGAAAACCAGCTTGTTATAAGTTTTTTGTAACACCTATTTGCCACATGTTTTAAAAGGTTGACCTTTTGAAACATTTCACCGGACGATTTTAAAATCATTACGATTTTAGCCAATTTAGACCAATTTAAGATTGGTTGGTATTGACTAGCTTAGGAGCATTTAGTTCCATTTAGGCCATTTATATCTGTTTAGTTTCATTCTATTCTTTTTAAAAATCCCAACCCCTTTACTCCCGATTCCCGCACCCCTTACTCCGCTTCCCCTCCCCCACACCCCTTACCCACGGGTTCTCGCCACCCCTGTCCACCACCACCCTTATCGTACGCAAGAAATTCGGATCGGAGTTTATTGTATTATTATGAAACTATGACGGGCAGGAATTGAGTCCCATCCCGGAAAGCGAAATGATATCAAAATGAATTATTCTTTACTACCAGTGCATTCATTGACGTATTTTAAATGAAATTGGACTTTGCTCTGCGAAGCAAGAGTCATGAAACAAAGGAGGGGGGGGGGGGGGGGGGAATACGCATGTTTCACATTGGAACGAATGGTCAAATGAATTCTATGATACAAGTTTTGATTCACAATATGTGTGCATTTCGTCGATTTACAAATCAGATCAGTTGAGCTTAAGACCAAAAATGTTGATAACCAAAATAATTTATCAAAAACGTTAAATATAAAATTTAAAAATCTAAAACTGATTACCAAAAGGATAAATAAAAAAAACACCTAAGGAGAGAGCTATAGACGTTGGAGATACGCCTTAGTTTTCACCAAGTTTAACATTTTTTTATTTAGATATCAGCAATTGAGCTGGTGATACCCTCGGGTGCTTGGAGTCCACCAGCCGAAGTATCGACTTACTGGAAATAATATAGTTACCTTTATTAATGATAATATTTTATTGCCATAAAACATATAAAACTAATGTCTGTGACAAGCATGATACAAACAAACAGTACAATTAGTACAAGTTTATATATACACAAAAAGATATAATCATAAAAGTACATGATTAGATTAAGAGCCCTCCGACCTCAGTTCTAATGACCGTTTTAAGAAGAAGCCAATAATTCTTACATGTCTAGTTGAAGATGGATTTAAAAGATATGAAATTTTGTCATCCTGGTCAAGATTAATGAAACCATAATTGTACCCAAGATGGGTTGAAGGCTTTTAAACCCGAAATAAACTCTTTGGTGCCAAGTTTGATGCACAAGATGTGCAGCGTTGTACGTATCAGGAAACAACAGCAATATATAAAAGCCTCTGTTATTTTATCATATTTGAAACTTGAAAATTGAATTATAATCACAACCTTTGCCTTTTAGAAATATATTTGTATTCTGGAATTCTATTTAATAATTTTCTCAGTTGAAGAGGAAAGATTTGAATCTCACCGCATCGATAGACACCCTGTTAATTAAAATAGAGTCCCATCCCTTACACCTAATGGGCTTTGCATATTAAAAACTTCATTTCAATACACATCTTAAAAGTTTTGATGTTTTGTTATTTAGTGTAAATCAAGGAAAATCATTTGTAAAATTAATACCCGCAATCTTTTTTTTAATATTTTCATCACAATATAGACAAGGCTACAAGGCAAATGTGGAAAATGAAAGGAAACGAGAATTAAATATTCATTTTTAATTATTTGGAATGGATGTAAATAATAGTAAATGGTCTTTGATAAAAGTGAAACAAAATGAAATGTTATATTAAGTATACACCATGGAAATAACCTGTTGTAACTAATGGATATTCTCAATATCTGATATAAAACACATTACAGATTCCGTTTTTAATCCTTATCTGCGTTGAAAGGAGGTTTGAAATATCTATGGAACTAACAAGTCATTTGAAAGAAACCGCATAATAATGCCGTGAGCAAAGAAAAAATATCTTTCCAAATGCAAATTTTAACACTGATATTTGTTTGTTATTGAACTTTCAATGATGAAAGACAGTGGACAAAACAGAAAGAAATTTAAATAAACAAATTTATATTAAACATAAATTTTCTCCCCAAAGTTCAATTCAAACCAAGTCCCCCAGTTCAAGGGAGACAATTGTGTAATAAGTCTTTTGGACTAATTGATAAATTTTATTATTATCTCTCGTGGCAACTTGATAAGGGGCAGAATTTAGCGAAAGGTCCCTTGTTCGATGCCCGTTCGGGATGAAATTTTATGGATTTAGAATAACTTGTTTCCCAATTCTATATGAGTAAATAATTATAAACGAAGCACTTTTATTATATAAAATGATTAATTTTGATTAAAAATATCCCCAAAAAAGAGGTGTATGCTAGATATAATTGATGAGGAGACATTAATTTATAATTATTTGTCAACTGCAGTAAAACGATATATACAAGAGCGAAACTATATTGTCTCCTTTGAGAAGTTTGAGCGCATAAGTTGTTTAAATCAAAATCCCCACTGTTAAATATCGACTTTAGGTCAACTCGTGTCTATGTAATACACAACTGAAATAAAATTTATGTTACAAACGAAATTTTCTCTTATCATATAATGAACCAGCCTTGATTACCAGCATAAAAAAAGATGTTTACCGTTTTGTGAGATTTCGAACAGTAAATATATATTTTTATGTGGTCTTGATAAAGGGTATTTAGCCGAAATGTTGAGTTTTGTAACTCTTGATTTTGATTTTTGATTTTGTTTATTTACATGCTTACACTTCCGGAGAACCTGATGTCACTCCCGGTTTTTAGTGGACGTTCACATTGCTAGTGCTTTAGTTTCTGTGTTGTTTTTTTATTTTTTGTTTATTTTATTCTATGTTTTTCATTCTATACATGTATTC
This sequence comes from Mytilisepta virgata, assembly GCA_028015205.1. NCBI lineage: Eukaryota > Metazoa > Mollusca > Bivalvia > Mytilida > Mytilidae > Mytilisepta > Mytilisepta virgata. The sequence continues at coordinate 65,557,638 of CM051517.1, read as the reverse complement.
TTGTGGTGTTTGTTTGTTGCGTTCCATTCTCATGATTTTGTCTTTTTTAGATTCTGAATCTACGGACTTTTTCCACTGTTTTGTCGGTATTCTTTTGCCGAATCTTATTTTATAGATTCCGGGTAATAAAACTAAAGACTATAGAGGTGTTTTGGCAAAGTTCTAAGGAGAAGACCTTTAAGGATGATCGCTGGTCTAATAGGAAATAAATAGGATATGAAATAGGTGTTTTAGTTTGAGAGAACATATGAATAGTAAAACAAATAAGCAGGAAAAAAATATAGATTCATGTGCTCATTTTAGTGCTACAAGGCCTTGAAAAATTGCAGGAAATGGGTTTTCTCTGGACTTTTCCTCGTCTTTGCATTGGCAACTTCAGTCTCTCAAAAATGTCTGAAAAAATAAAAAGGATTTCATAAGATTTTGCCAATTACCATTTTACGGTATATATGATTGAATTATAAAAGAAAAAGTAGGGGTTCGTGGGCAAAAAAAATTCATGTTTAAGAAATGGATAAAACCCGAGGATCTGACAAAAAGACCAAAACATGACCAGCGAACATCCTTAAACCATGTACAAAGTTAGATCAAAGAGCTGAAGAAAGTATCAGCTGTATACTTATATTCATTTTAGTCAAAATTGAATGGCTGATTTTAAGGTAGATCATACCTAATACACAGAGCATCTTTTTCGGGCATCTTGCAAATTTGTATGTAAATTTATATATTTTCAACGAGAACTAGTACTCGGTATAATGTAAAATTTATATCTTAAGTTTATTTTAAAAAAAATTACAAAAATGCATAAATTGCAAAATTTCTAATGAAATGTAAAGGAAATTTTAGTTTTTTTGGAAATTGCAAGAAAAAATCAACGGTGACCCCAATTTATATGACCACAAGAATATGAAGCATGTGAGATAAGTGTTCTTTTCACAATTTTATAAAAAATTCTATCTGCCAGTTTTTTATTGTACGAGAAATTTGGATTTTCCCTATATAATCTATATAATATTTATTAACATTAAGACTCAATTATCTCAAAATCAAGAACGGTGACCTATGTTTTTTAAATTTAAATTTCAAAGTATAACCATCCAACATCCTGCCTGGAAAAAATTAGGAAAATCTATGCTAAAAATATATGTGTTGATCTACCTTAAATCGTTTAATTATTGTCAGTTTATCATTTTGCTACGGGTAAAATTCTAAGCACACGATTTCAACCCTTTAATCATATCTGTTATGTTAATATTCAATTTATTTTATGTAATTAAGTTTGCATTAAATTAAATGGTGAGTTAATGCACAACGTTACGATATGGTTACGGGAAATTGGAAAATAAACTTCATTAATAAAAGCAAATATTTATTAAATATGTACCCTCCGAGCGTTTCTAATATGTCGGAGTTGCAATTTCCATACAAATATCCATTTAATGAAGCTTTTACATCGTTAAATGAACGATGAACGAATTAATGTAAATAAGTGTCGCCTCTAGAATTGTTAATTATTCACAATTTGATGCAATATTCTGTGATTAAAATACTTTTTTAAGTCATAAAATTGTGTCATAGAACATCTCAATTTGATTGCTGTACAAAAACAAATTTTAAAGAATTGGTTTGGCCATTTTTTTTTTTTTTTTTTTTTTTATTTTTTGCTTACTTGACCAAAAGGATTGCCATTTCCGGACATCCGTCCTGAAAAACTTCCATGTAAAATATTTTCCTCCAAAACTATTGAACAAATTGGGACCAAACTTTGGTGGTAAAGCTATTTAAGTCTTAAAGGTACTTATAAAGTGAAGATGACAACAGCGATACACAATACTGGTACCAATATTAAATCTGCAATTCTAGACGAGTCTGGCAGATTCTAGGATTCCAGTATTGGAGAATTATTTTTAATCAAAACACCAATATTAACCATGCAGAATCTTCCAGAATCATCCACAATTATCAATACTGGAAGATTCTGCTACCGATACTAGAACATTCTGGACAATACTGGTATTACTAGTATTGCAGATACTGGAACATTCTAGAATGCCAGAATTCTCTTTTTTTGCATTGATAGAAATACTGGTATTCCTAGAATTCTAGATTCTGAAAGATACTAGAAGATTCTAGTAGTACCAGAATTACAGATACTGTAAGATTCTGGAAAATTCCAGTAGTACCAGAATTCTTGTAGTCTTGTGCATGTTTGCTAATTGTAAAATCGAAATTCTAGGAAACCAAGAATTATGCATTTTTAAAATTCAGGTACTACCAGAATTGTGCTATTTTAACCAGTTTAACCAGAATTTCAGTCATAACAATTCTGGAAAAAGGTAAAATTTTGATATGAAGAATACTGGAAATACCAGATTTGTTAATAATATAAAATTCTGGTATCACCAGTATTGCAAAAGCGCAATTCTGGTATACAAGTATTGTGATCAATACAATTATTGGATTACTAGTATTGTCTGCATACAATTCTGGTAATTCCAGAATTTTGAAACCACAATTCTTTTATTTAAACGGGACTATTCTGGTCATTTCAGAATTGGCATAAGAAAAATCTGGTCAATCCAGTATTGTATGTAAACATTGGTTGTCAAATCGATATTGTTGGAACAATACTGGTAGAAAATATTATACCAGAATTGTTTGCAGTACTGGTTTTCCAGAATTGTCGAACCATACAATTCTGGAAGAATCTGGAATTGTACAAATCAGATTCTGGAATTACCAGAATTGAATATACAATTCTGGTCGTAAAATATTTTCCAGAATTGCACAAGTATCACGGTTGTCATCTTCACTTAATCTCGTACTTCCCTTTAAGGATTATATCTGGGGTTTCAAATACCAAAGCAGTATGACCGCTGTTACCAAAAATAGAACAAATCAGCAAACAAATATTTTAAATTGTTCTTCCTTGAAAATCCAGATTTCATTTTAATGGTCCTTTGATGGTCCTCTTTCAAACATATCTCGGGGTCTGGACCTGTGAAATATATGGCAATCTTTACTAAAAACAGAATAAAAATCAGAAACGTTTAAAAGTCTGTTCTTCTGAAACCAGATTACCAGTTTGACTAACAACTAATGAAACAAGTCTTTTTCAGTATTTCGTCAGTAGATCTGGTACATACATATTCGTGGTAAATCATACCCAGGAAAGAAGAACTGTTTCCTGTGAAACCATTGGGTCTAAAAGAACTAAAATCTGTTGGAATGACCCTTAAGTGGTCACCTTTCAAAATGGGTAAGGACTTTGAGCCATTCCAGTTTAAGTCATCAAGAAAAAAAAATAATAACAGACAAAGATGAAATATTTAAAGTAATAATTAATATTAAATAATTTATATAAAAAAATAGGGAACAACCATTTGATTTTTATGGGGGGGGGGGGCATGTTCTGCCTTTTTTCAGCAAAATTTCGAGACTGCCTTTTTTTTTACTACCTGGTGTTGTCTTGCCTTTTTTCTGGGTTCATGCCCTTTTTTTCACCAAATTTTGCATCCTGTTTATTTTTTCAAATTCCTTCCATGCACCCCCCCCTTCATAAAAATCAAATGGTTGCTCCCTTATCAAAGTTAAAATTTTTGATCATCAGCCCCGATATTTGGTATATTGAACTGGTTGATTAACTAGATATCAGTTGCAATGAAATGTTTATTCATTTTCATATTATTGGTCAAATAAAATTCATGAGCTAATTATTTATTAATAACCGTTAAACAACAGACTCTAATTTAGCTTTGAATAAACCTAATAATTATTATTAGTAATTTCATATGGTATAAAAATAGACAATTTAACTTTCTGTCTGCTTTTATGCAAGGGTGATATTATATTTTTACCAAAATCTAAAAAACTGACGAACTGTACGTATTATATTTTTAAAATAATAATATTAAAAATAAAGGCAGCAGTTACCATATTAGGAAAACGAAATGTCAGGAGAGAGCAACAATAGGTGTACGAAATTTAAGTCAACTATGTCATCAAGCTAACCCAACAATATTGACAAGACATTATAAAAAAATATCATGAAAGAAGTCGTATGGCGGATGAATTCTTGCCGAGTCACTAAATCCCTACAAATGTGTGACAAAACTGATTTAATGCAAGAAGAAAATCTCTACCCTTTTTATGGCGGAATTCTTGAAAACTGTTGTGTTGAAAAAGTCACATCTGTGCATTGAAAGTCGCAGTACAAATCATGTTATTGCTTAGATAACTTGCAAATAAAGAATGTAAATATGATCATTTTACATTTTTTCATTTTTAAAATGTAGAATAAGTCGAAGTGTAGAATATATTTTCCTCAATATTTACCATATTTCAAATACATTGTTCGACAAATAACTATATCTGATTCGATATACAAATTGCAAATAGATATATTTTCACTTTTTTATCTGCATTCGTTCTTTACTAAAAATGCACGACTTTAAACGGATATCCATGTTAAAAAATTCAAGATAAAATCGCATTTCTATAACATTAACGTTAGAATAAAAACCGGCTGCTATATCATGTGTTATAGGTACCAGGCGTTAATTATTATTAAACTCTGAAATAGACGGAAACCATAAAAAGTTAATAAATAATTAAGAATTTCATCATTAAAGTATCGAACTTCTAATAATTATCTTCAATCAATTAGTTGATAGAACCTTATGTTTAATATTTCTATTTCAATTCTACATTTGATCTTACTCTGTAATTAAATTCATCTTTTTATTGAAATGCGAAAAATTACAACTTTGTTTTATTGGCAAACCGATGCTTGATTTTAATCCTACTAATGCTTTAATAACAAACACTGATGTGATCACGATAAACATCCTGCTACAGGGCAAGGCAATCGCTGTCGTCACCATTTTTTGTGGACACGTGTCAGTAGTATGACCTCCGGGAATGCGTACCACTCGGCACTTGACATCCATATGCTCACCACCTGGACACGTAGATTTTTACTGCTTAACAATTTAAGTGAAAGACTATACGATTTATAAGGGGAGGAAGGATGTATTGTCACATCCTCGATTTTTTTTTGCATTATGAACACTACAACATGAATCCAGGTCTAATTCAATCCTCAATTTTTTTCACCATGGCCGCACTAGGTCACATGACTCGCTAGAATGAATTTTAGCCTGAATCTTTTCACGGTTTAACTTTGGAGTCAGGATTTTTCTCCAAACTCCTTCCTTAACCCCATTTAAAAACCAATTGGTGGTCCATGAGCGTTTTTTTTTAAGTCGAGCAACACGTTTAACACCACATTTACGCAATTGGTTTTTATGTCGCTTGTCTTCCGTAGCAAGTGTAATCGAATATATTTACGTACCTGGATGTATTGTGAATGACTTTAAAAAAAATTTAAGATAAGGGGCATGACCAAAAATCCTCAGAAAAAAGGCAGGATGAAAAATGTAGTGTGAAAATACGGCAGGATACTCAGAAAAAAAGGCAGGACAACACCAGGTATTAAAAAAAAAAGACAGTCTCGAAATTTTGCTGAAAAAAAGGCAGGACTTAAGATTACCTCAATGCCCCCCCCCCCCCCCCCCATAAAAAATCAAATGGTTGCTCCATAAAGGAACAAATCCATATCACCAAAATCCAAAGGCGAATTCATGATAAAAACAATATAGAGAATAAACACTACAAGATGATATCAAAAAAAAAAATAATTAAAAATCAAAAACGAATCTTAACAGATCAAGACAACGCAAAAAGAAATTTTAAAAATTTAGATAAAAACGAGAATTGACATCAAGTGATCCTGAAGGGTATACATATCCTACCTTGTTAACGGCACCTACGACATTCCTGTCGTAGGTAGGTGGTTCTCTCCGGCTTCCTAACCAGTAAAACCTTGAGGCCACTATAAAACCAATTGCTCTGAAAGTGGTGTAAAATCCCAATAAACCATGCCAGTCAAAACCAGTTACAGATTTATATATTCCGTAAAACAATAAGGGAGCAGTCATTTGATTTTTAAGGGGGGGGGTGAAATATATATTACGTGTATTAAAAGAACGGTTTTTCGGCTTTTATATGAAAACTCCTTGATCAAGTGAAAAAATGTAGTTTAAAATGTAAAGGATATCATCGCATTTGAAGTTACCTAAACTTCGTTGTCGTTTAATGCCAAATACACATTATATGCACTGTGGTTAATAAAAATTCTCCTAACCGAGAATGTCGTCACGTCACGCATCTTTGTGTACATTTTATTCAAATTCTCCCAACAAAAAGTCGCGTCATGTGACAATATTTATTTAGAACAAGCTTTTATAACTATAAATTTTATTTTAGTTTGTATATGGTAATTTTATTAATTGTTAAATTTCCTGGTAGTAGTTGTGAGGGCTGGGGTAATACTTATCACTACGCAGAAAGTTCTACACACATACAATGATGGCATCGATACCCCCTCAAAATCAAAAAAGGTTTGCGTAGGTATACAGCTACGTATTATAAAAAAAACCTGGGATGTGACTAACTATAAAGATATATACACACCTGTAACAGAAATCAATGAATAAGCCTTCAAAAAGGTGTTGGTTCGATGTGTCCCAAACTCCATCCGGCCACAAAGGCCTGCTCCCGGCAGAGGAGTTCCAACTTGAACTCCGTAGTGTTAAGACTAGGGTATGTTGCCTGCCTGTAGCAAATTCAAAAGATCTGATGGACTGTACGAAGATAAAATGTACATATGGGGTAATATTACTTCCAGCCAAGCACGACTATTAAAAATTGCCTGAAATAAAAGGCCTATCATATCTACATGTACTTTCTTTTACCGATCTAACCAAAAACTTTCACATATACTGATGGACTTTAATAACGCAACACTTATTAAGTTTATTCTTTGTATTAATGTAGATCATTTAAAACCGTATGTTTATTTATTAGACCATTGGGCAAGTCTTTTTGTATGGCCAATTTTATGTTTTGAAAACAAACTCTCTGCATGATGAGAGGGATCCAAATTTCTCTGCTTTTTTTCTAAAGGACTGATTTGTACATGAAATCTTAAAGGGACAAAGTGATAAAGATCAAAAGAAAATAATTCTTATACTATTCAGTGTAAATTAGCAAATTCAGCACTCATTGGATAGCACACAGAAAGCCATACAGTATCTGAATTATTTTGCAGTGCTGCAAGCTTAAACCCTGCGCTTGCGCGGGTAACTTCGTAGTTCGAAATTAAAACGCAGGAGCAGTATTTTTGCAAAATAAAAAGGCATGCTCAATTTAGGTGTGAAAAAAAAATTAGGACCTGAGTCAATCAGGATTTTTGTTTTTGTTTAAATAAAAATAAAAATTGGTTGTCCCCCTAATTATTGTAAGACACAAACCACTAAATCAATAAAACAGCGCGGAAGTAAATATTTCAACGAAACATAAACCTAGGCTAATTTCATTTGTCAGAAACTATGTAACAATCTATCAAATCATGATGGCGACTGTCAAAGTTTTGGAGCTATGATATTAATTTTGTGATGAATATTTAATATTTTGAAGTTATCTCGCTTTTGACGGAAGCATCTTTGTCGACATAAACTTTGATTTTTTTTTTAAAATCCGGAGCTTAAAATAAATTGTCATGAATATCACCTGGCCTGTTTCCATTGTAAATTTAGAATATTATATCCCGTTGTTCATCTGTATGCATTTGTTACCAGATAAGTTTATACTAAAAAATTAAAAAGTTACGAAAAAGCTTAAATTTGAAATATTTATTGTTCATACTTAAAATGTGGTCGCCGGTAACCTCATTTTTCAGAAATTTGTCAATAATTTTACTAATAAAGCATTCAAACGTTTGTTATTTATCGAAAACTGAGAGATTCAGGTTGGTGCAAGGTACTTTAATTGGGTAACACTCCTAATATGGAAATTGCCTTTTTTAATTATTATCTTGTTCATTCATTTTATTTACCGATCTGTTCATTTTTATTATCCCCGCACTTCGAATGAAGTTCGGGGATATTTGTAATAGGTCCGTCTGTCCGTCCGTTTGCCGTCTGTCCGTTTGTGTCCGTCCATTAGATAATCTTGTCTCCAGAACTCATCGTTCATTTTTAACTTCATGCATTTAATTTCTGTACAGTATTGTCGTAAACTGTATGTAGATGCGCAATAAGGTTTTAGAATGTGGATTTTCTAAAATAGGGGCCCACAGGAGTCGAATTTCGAAAATTGGAAATTTAAACTTGTGACCTAAACTCCTCATTCATTTCTCATTTTATGCTTTTAATTTCTATACAGTATTATCACATACTGTATGTAGATGCGCAATAAAGTCTTCTAATTTTGATTTTTAAAAATTGGAGTCCACATGGGTCGAATTTCAAAAATTGGAAGTTTAAGCTTGTGACCTAAACTCCTCATACATTTTTTCGTTTTATGATTTAATTTATATACAGTATTATCACATACTGTATGTAGATGCGCAATAAGGTTTTGGAATTTTTTGATTTTTAAAAATTGGGGCACACAGGGGTCGAATTTCGAAAATTGGAATTTAAACTTGTGACCTAAACTCCTCATTCATTTTTCACGTCATGCATTTAATTTCTATACCATATTGTCACATACTATATGTAGATGCGCAATAAGGTTTTAGAATTTTGATTTTCAAAAATAGGGGCTCACAGGGGTCGAATTTCGAAAATTAGAAATTTAAACTAAACTGCTTATCAATTTTTCATTTTATGCTTTTAATTTCTATACAATATTGTCAAATACTATATATAGATGCGCAATAAGGTTTTAGAATTTTGATTTTGACAACTTGAGGCCCACAGGGGTTGTATTTCGGAAATAGTGAATTTAAACTTGTGCTTTAAACTCCTCTTTCATTTTCCATTTAGATTTAACAAATTTATTTGTATATATATAATATCGTTCTTTAGTTTCTGTAGATATGCGAAAAGGTTTTTAATTTTGAAAATCTATTAAGGAATAAAAAATGTAATAACAGATTATTTAAAAAAAAAAATAAAATAAGATCATTTGATACATGTTTTAAAATATTAAACTACATGTAGTGTGTTTCGGCTGCATCTATCTTATTTTTTTAATACTGAATCCTTCGCTAAACCATTTCCCCCCAAACATACACTCCATACAATGTATTTTTCGATACTTCAAAACTTTCGTGCCACTTAAAAATAACTTTGCATACTGTTTATAAAATTTACATTTTGACCACCAGTTAGCTCCATTCAGCCATCGGTATCCGCGGTGAAGAGCTCTAATCTATTTATGATAGAGTAGGGGGGGGGGTTATCCTGTATTTGTTCCCTCAAATGTTATTTGTTTTACATTTACCAATCTCTAACAAATTTGTAAACAATGGTATATATTGTTGAATGCTTAACCATTGATAAGTTTGAGTTTTCTAGAAGTATCATTTGTTGAATATTGCCACAAAGGACACCCAGAAACAAAACCATTTTACTTTCAAATCATCAAGGAGATATAATGTACTCACTTATATAATAAAAACTGGATTTGGTTCTGGGTGTCTTTCGAGTCTCACAGCTCTCTCAAAGTCCTAAAATAGCAAATGTGCTGAAAACGGCGTAAAACCCCAACTAAACAAACAAATAAACGTAAAACAGACCAGATATACATGTACATTTTAATTGTTTTCAAACCAGTCATACATTTAATATTTCCATCCGTAAACGACTTTTAACGTAAAAAAACAAATATATGTACATTTCATAATTTAATTTTTAGTCTGTATTCAATGGGCTATTCCATTACCCAAATGGAGATTTAATTTTCTGGCAAGCATACTGCTAGAAAATATATCGCCTACATTAGATGGCGGCCATATATTGTCATTATCCGAAGACGTATCGGACACAAAACTTTCCGAACTTCTTGTTGATTCTGAAAATTGATTAAGAGAAAATGAAGTCCACGTATTTACTTCATAACGTATGTCGGCGTTGTTTTCTGAATATCTTTCCCAGTTAGAATTATTAATTGTTTCAATGCTGTCATCTGTCTCAATTACGGAACCATCGGAAATCTCCGGAATATTTTCTAGATCGTCGTCAAGTCTACGTTCATAAAGATCAACATCAGGTGATACATTTGAAAACAACGATGATGACGTCAGAGATCTAATAGTTGTACCAGTAATCGGAGTAGAAGTCTTTTCGTTAAGAATAATATCGGATGTACAAGATGAAGGACTACGATTTGAAAAGTAGTGCCGCTTTAATTCTGCGTAACAAACTGCTGTAGGGGTGTGTGTTTGTCCTAAGCATTCCTGATTGTTGGGCTGGGGATATGTAAAATAAAAGTTAAGAGACTTTAAGGTTTTTGGGAAAGAGTCTGATCGATCTAATTTTGACCTCGTGTCTCCAGTCTGATTTATTCCCATGTTAGATAACTCAGTCACTGGTAACTCTACAGGATCCACGAAGTTAACGGGTTGTTGGATAACATTGGGTTGACTTTTTAATTTGGTTATAGGTAATTTCCGGCTTATTCTGTTAGGGACGCTGCTTTTATCAGTTCCTGCTGAGGTAGAAGGGATCTGGACATCTCTTTTAACACCAATATTGATGCATTGTTTTGAATAGAGTTTTGAATTTATTTTATTCTCGATGCCTTGAATGGTCGGAATTAAATCAACATTTACGTAATTGTGGTTTTGGGTTTGACCCCCTTGCTCTCGGTTCGATCTTGAATTGTTTTCTTCATCTTTCCCCAGTTTTCTCCCCCAAAACTTGTCTATTTTGGTAGAGACATCGTCAATTTGGCCGACCAGATCTTTTATGTCACTAATCACCACCACCAATTCGTCCTGGAGATTTTCCATTTTAGAAACGAGGCTTCTGACCATTTTCCTTATTTGGGAATTACTTGTACGTCTTTTTCTACCTCTAGGTGGAAGAGGAGTGTCCATTATCCCTATATAAAAACGCACCAGTCACTAGGTTCGGGTACATGTATGTATATTTACTGTCCATTCCGATTTTAAGGCAGTTTCGTATTTTTCTGAAAAAAGAAAAGAGTTATATACTTCCAAGACATAAAATTAATAAAAGCTGGACTGATGTTTGGTTAAATACCGACAGGGACTGTAAAACGGAAAATGGTCGCAGCCTTCAATACGACGCTTGATATTGAGTTTATTGAACAAACTGAAGAAATAATTATTGTTGAGTTTCACATTTTTTATCTGTACATATATTTATTTCCCTTGCAATATATTTTTATTAAGTCTGTTGATTTTGTTGTAAATGTATTTTTTAGCCAGATTTATATGAAAAATGCAATAAAGTTTTTTGTGGAATCAACACTATGATGTACTTTTTTAGGCCACACCAAATTGATTTTTAGTGCTTTGGATTTTTTGGATGGCAAAAATAGGTGCGGGCAAGCGAAATTTTAATGTAATTTTTTTTTCTTGAGGACAAGTTTTTTCGGGCGAAGATCAAATCTACGTCCGGCACAAATTTTTTAACTAAAATATTTGCAAAAAAATGGGCGAACAATTTTTTTTTTATTTCTTGAAAAATTAAGTATTTAGGGCGATTTTTACAGAATTTTGCAAAATTATGCGGCAAAAAAACAATTTCTTAAAATTTACATAGTCCAAAAATTGGAGTGGCGAAATCCAAAGGACTAAAGATCAATTTGTGTGGCCTTATTGATTTGACTTCGAATCTGTCTTAATTAGATATACGTTTAATTATTCAGCTTGACACAGTATAGTAGATTTTAAGCATACTTACATACTAATAAAACATAAACACGCCACGTCTAATTGGTTTTTAATTATCCAGCCATAACTGAAAAATTAAACAAAAATTTAATCTTTACTTATTATAGTGGAGGACTAAAAATACTCTATTAAATTAATCATACCTCTGAAGAATATTTAAAAATTAAAACAGAATACTGTATCAGAAAACATTTTAAAATTGTCTACAAATCCAGAAAACATTCTGCGGATTCCAATTAAATGCTGACACACAAAACACATTTAGTGCAGGTAATATATTTTTCTCATTCCTTCACAACACTTACCGGTACATATATGAATAAAGTGCCCTACACCAAATTATTCCTTTAATTTAGACTATTTAGGGTCAACAATCTGTCAAGTTAAACAAGAAATATGAAATATGATCTCGACGAATAGTTTCAAATTTAAAATTTAACACTCTTTTGTCATACATATATGTATATCTGCATTTAGATCATTAATCTTATTGTAAGCATATAATTATTTGGAATGGATATGACAATTATAGTGCTATTTTGCGCACCGGTGACATGTCAGGGATCCTTTGTTGTCAGTCGCCTGTAAAATTGTTTGATATTTGTAACAGATAAATCCTTCCATGGTTTTCCAAAGTTTAATTTAAAACAAAAAAGTACGGAAGGGAAATAAGTTTTCCGGATGCGATCGGTACCAGCAAGAAAAATGGCACAGATCATGTAGCAATGCTAGTATAAACAAAGACTGGTACTACATGAACGTTCAATATTAAAAACAAAACCAACAAGGCTAGTACAAGGAGGAAAGAAAGCACAGTTAAACAATCCGAAGAAACTAAAATTATACTTCAAATTCGGATAACTTCGGGTCAAGCATTGTAAAGTCGGCGATAATGTATGGCCAAAGTGTTGTGACGTCGGTGATAACTTGGGGTCATGCTCCCTTAACATTTGTGACACCAGGACACTGACTTTTGCAGTTTCTACAGATCTATGCAGGATGAAGTAAAATCTAATTAAAATTTGTTCTCCGCACTTGCTCCTTATTTTCGTTCGGTTGTTTATATGTCGCGCGTGGGAGATCTAACTACAGCCGCTTGAGGGTCATGTCTAGGGTCAAATTTGCTGAACTTTGACAACCAATCAGCGACTAGAAAGTCATTTAAAATTAAAAATCAACGAGGCGCTCTCATACCCTGTCGGGGTACAACTTCAGTTTTTGTTTGAAGAGTGTTTTTTTCTACCAGAGAATCCACACAATACACAACTGTTTTTCCCCAACATATTTTTCTCGGTGTTAATAATTCACCTGAGGCCATTGGAATTCGTTGGAAGACTTAAAAACAATAACTTTTAACGATGGAGATTATGAAATAAAGATCGCATGGAGGCTGTAGTATTTGTTATTTTACATTCGGAATTACTCTAGACGCTACAATAACTTCTATGCCAGTTCAGTACCCTAAGATTTTATAGTCGCATCGCTGATTGGCTACAGCAAATTGAACCCTAGACATGATCCTCGAGCGGCTGTAGTTAGATCTCCTACGCGCTACATATAAACAACCGAACGAAAATAAGGATCAAGTGCAGAGAACTAATTTTAATTAGATTGGATGAAATACGACAATCTTCTGAATTGTCTAGAGGGTTAAGCACACTTCCTGTTTATAGCAAAGTCTTTAGATGATTGGGTTTTGTTATTTTGGCATTTTAATGGTTCTTCAAAGTTTTGGGTATTTCTTTCTGCTTTGAACATTTTAGGCCATGAACAGGTCTTCTGAGTCGTAGATAGACGAAATATGCTCATTTTGTGCATAAAAAATTGTATTATGAAATATTTATATATAAAAAATGGGAAATTCCGATTTTCTCAAAGATTTTTTACAATTTAAAAATTCTTTTCTAGCAGAAAAAAACTCGAGAATCAATATTTAAAATTATACCACTTTCAAATTCATTTGAAAAAAACGTTGTATTGTTCTTCATTAATTAGCTGGTGTATTATTGGCTTCAATACAATAAATCTGTCCTTTCAATACAGAATCATTAATTGACCAATATCGAAAAACCCGGCCAATACAGATTTTTTGCTGTATTGGCCGACTTGTACCCGTCCAATATAGGGTGAGTCGATTTTCTCTAGATTTTAGTTTGAATACATACGAAAACTCCGAAATGTTTACATTATATCTAAATTTATACATGGTCTGTGACTAAAGGTGCTTCAAAATTGATGATTATAAATTACTCAGTAATAGCTCTGACTAAAAATATCTTTCACAACCCTCATTCAAATATTTCAATGACTATACTTGAGAATTAATTTTTTCAAAGAGTTGATTCAGAAAAAATTCCATACAGAATAAGCATTGTGAAAACTAGTTGATTAATAAAGATATCATTACATGGTTATATCTGCATTGGCCTTGTTATTGGTCCTCGGGCAGCAGTATTGGCCTAAGGCGAAGCCTCTAACCAATAACAAGGCCAATACAGCAAGCCTCGGACCAATAACAAGGCCAATACAGCAAGCCTCGGACCAATAACAAGGCCAATACAGCAAGCTTCGGACCAATAACAAGGCCAATACAGCAAGCTTCGGATCAATAACAAGGCCAATACAACAAGCTTCGGACCAATAACAAGGCCAATACAGAAACAACCATGTAATAATATCACATTATTACTGTGATCATTTTTCTCTGACATAAAGATGGCTGTATGATTTGCAGCAAATGTTTGATATGGCTGAAAAACTGCACTACCCATTTTCGTTTAGCAGTTCAGCTACAGTAGCGAAAAAATTGGTTAAACATATATGAGGTTTTGTGGAAGAAAATTCTCAAACATTGGCCTAAATATTGACACTGATATATCGGAATGTGATTTATATGTGAAGTATACTAGTACTTGAAAGTCATACGGCTATGTGAAATCTATTTATATTACCAAAATTAAAACCATCAAAAACGGGAGAAAGGCAAACATGCAAACACAATGACATATGAATGCGACATACAAATATTCGTATCAGAAGAGGTTTATTTATTCCTCAGACTTTCGTGCAATATTTTCCATTTACTAGTATTTAATATAAAACTTTATTTGGTCTGCCGTGTATCAGACTTGCTTTAATTTATACTGTTGTTTAATTTAATGTTAATAATATAGTATATTACCCCAGGCTTGATATCTACACTTATCTGTAAACAGTCGCCTGAAAGAAATTTTTTTAGAATTAGTACGGCAGTGTATCCAAACGCCTTCTGTATATAAAAGGATATACAATTAAAAAAAATCATTATGTTGTGTTTTCTTTAGCTATGATTAGTCTAGTAATATTAGAACATTGATTTTTAACACAATGGAAAATACTGAACCCTGTATATAGATATTTCTGATGAGCCTATTTAATAATTTATTGGTACAACTGTAACTCGCTTCCCTTGTTATAGGACTGCAACAGGTTTATAACCCTCCACCATTAACCGCCCTAGTGGGGTACTCCTATAGCTCAACTACCCGGAATTCAAAATAAGACATAAACGTCTGAGTAGTAGACTGACGAATCAAGGCTATGAAATATCATGCGTTCTTCGTTTCCTCAAAAAATTCTTGGGCAGATATAAAGACTTGATAGAAAAATATTTTCTACTTCACAATTTATAAAGGATGGTCTTGATGAAATTGCTCGAGCTATGTTGACCACTGTACTTACTGATGTGACTTGTCAGTCGGTTGTTTTGGTATCTATTCTCTTTCCAAAATAACTCATAATTATATAGTAACTTTCACGTAAGTGGGAGGTTTGGCATGCCATAAAACCTGGTTTAACCCACCATTTTCATATAAAAATGTCTGTACCAAGTCAGGAGTATGACTGTTGCTTTCCAGTTATGGGTCTTTGCGTGCCTTCCTGCTTTGTCAGTTTGTCCGAATTAGATTGTGGCATTTCCTTTGGAGTTCCCCTTTTTTATGATTTTTTATTCACAAGAGCGATGTACTACTTAATCAATAAAGGGGCCTGTTGGTAAGTTTGGGAGACAAATTATGATTTCAATAGTGTTACACATCATCACAGTACCCGAGCTACTTTACAGTATTAATTTATTTATTGAATAAATGCACAATTATACCCCAATTGGGTTGATGGCATACTTAAAATTAACAAAATAAGTACACAGACAATTAACAATATAAGAAACCAGAAACATCATAAAAAATAATGAACACTGACCTTTCTCAATATTTCTTCTAGATATAGGACACAGTTTTTGGTTTTTGTGTTGTCGTAGTTTGTACCATTAGTTTGATTAAGAAACAACAAAATGGATAACAGGAAAGGTCAACAGTGATAACAGGAAAGGTCAACAGTGACATGCCAATCAATGAGAGCAACCAAACCGACAGAACTTCCAACAAAAAATACATGAAAGAGCACAAAACACAAACATAAACACAACAAAGAGTCAGGATAGTGTGACTTGGTACAGACACTGAACAATGGTGGGGTTAAACTGGTTTTATGTGTACTCAAACCTCCCCCCTTATCCTTAAACTCTGCATGGTGTATAAAGCACACTATAAAAATCAATATAGTATGATTACCAACAATTAAGGTGACCGCTTCCTAGAACTGCAAAATTAGACTGGACGGTACATAATGTAGATATCAGAGTCAGCCTATGCTCGTTTTAATCACCAAATAGCAATTGCTGTCCAGTTTGCGCGGATTCTAACCAGCATATCATCGAGTAATTTTTCTCATAGGGTTCTGTGTAAATTTAAGGCAAACGAGACATGCAATGACAATGGATGTCTTAATGTCAAAAATGACGTTTGAGTTGTAACACCTCCGTGAAGGTTTTAACTTCTATACGCCGATTAGCTTTAATGAGCAGAACGAAATGTTGGGAAAGGAGAATAACTGTATTCCCTTTTCTTTACAGAGATCAGGATTAAGTTGCCCTTTTTCAAACTCGGTGTTCTTGGTGTGCTCGGTGGCAGCCGTGTCGTAGTTTGAAGTTTCAAAATTCCGAACGTGTCTCGTCAGAAAAAGATGTGAAAGTAGCAGACTATTTTATTCGTGTACCCCTTGCACGTATGTCTATGCTTATTCCGTCAACCAATGTGTGCCAAAAGGAAGTCTTTCCAATACCTGTGCTTCTATCCTTGAAGATAAAGCGTCGTAGTAAGTTCCCAAGACGAACCCAAGGACTACTTTTTAAGACGAAGAACCGCAATTAAAGCGATGTTAACAATTTTAGTATGTAATACGTTAGTTTGGTTGATATTATCAATATTAATCATATATCCCTTTCTACAGATATATTAATTTAAAATTATTTAAATTCTCTCAAATAAACAGAATAGAACAATTTAACAAACTTGACTGGCATCCGATTTCCAAATGCTGAAAATAAAAATTCATTTTCAGACGACAAATAATATATAATTCTTACCGTTTTTAACCTATCTTGTCCTCAAGCATTAAAACAATGTGTCATAATGTTATATTAATAATCTGATTTACACATTTAATTTTAAAATGGGATTAAATTTTCGTGTTTAAAAGCCCCGAGGTTCTTTTTAAAATGCAGTGTGAAATGTTGAAAAAATAATTCAATGTTTTAATGTTCCCTATAGACATGCATGATACTTTTTTAGTGTGTTGTCTAAATACATTTTCGTGATTTATCAAAGTTGCAAGCGATGTTACAGGTGCAGACGTTTCTTATTACAGATGCAGACGTCACTAATTACAGGTGTGTGTAGTTTATTGTGATGTTTTACGATGTTGTACATCTATTTAGTACTAATTTAATACCATTTTTACGTTTTTAAATCAACACTTACATAACTTATTTAAATATCTTTAAAAAGAACGTTATGGAAAAATATCGATAATAATTATTTAATTAAAATTTGTGCAGTATTTGTTTGTGCAAAGAGAAACAAGTTAGTCTTACCTGATGATGTGGTTGCATTGATTTTGTATTGTAGGTAAAAAACATAACAGATGTGTAATATTTTGTAAAATCATATACATGTTACGCAATTCAAAGCAAATATTTTATGTCATTTTCCGAGTTGCTTTTATTATTTTTGCGCACTTATGCGTGCAGACAAAATATGACAACGGGTGATTGTATTGTTTTGTTTAATTTGACTAGTACTGAAAGATTTCAGCCTATGGTATTTAAATAATTATTTAGTTATGTGGAACATACGATATGTCTATTACAAAACTGCTTATTGTTCACTTTTTTCTTTCTCAGATCGTGATAGTTTTGTTTTTAACTAAAGAATGCAAAATTTCCCATAAATACTTTGTCTGGCATTTTGCACGAAAGATATGCTGTTTGTATATACCGATTATACGCGGAAATTTTTGTGTTATATGCAATGGCAGCTTGTCTTTCATGGATTTTAAATGTAGGCGAGCCATTTGCAAACTTAGAATTAGTGCACATGCACTGAAATTGAAACTGATAGATATAGTAGACAACACATTGATAGATCACTGAGGTTTTCCAAATATTGTTCTGATAAAATTGAAGATGAACAACATTTTATTGTTAGCTGTAATCTTTATGATAGTTTTAGAGAACAGTTTTTTAAATCAATAGAATTTAAGTATGAAAATTTTATAAAACTGGATGATTAAAGCAAAATCCATATGGCTTTTGACAAATGAAAACTTGGAACTTCTTAAATGTCCTAGTATTTATATTCAAAATTGTTTTGAAACCAGAAAAAGAGTGTAATAGTTAAGTATATATACATGAATTCTTATATTCAATGTCGAGTGCACCATTATTTCATCTGCGTCTCCGATGACCGCCTAAATTAGTATTAACCCCATACTGGACTGTTATGGGAAAGTTCAATATATCTTGTTTTTTTTTCATGTATATATATATATATATATATATATATATATATATATATATACACACACACACAATGTATATTGTGTATCTCTAACACATTTTCTTATATTTGTTAAAAATGGAATTAAGACTTGACGCTACAATGACTTTACAATGTCATAACTTTTTTTTATTATCATTATTATGTGAATCATTAAAATCATTGTACCTTGATGTTATATGCCCTCTATGGACCCATGATTTGGAATAAAAAGTTATTCTATTCTATTCTATTCTATTCTATTCTATTCTATTCTATTCTATTCTATTCTATTCTTAAAGAAGAATTCAACCAGTTTTAAGCGGTACATGTACAAAAATATTTAAAAATGTGTAAATAAAGTTGTGGTTAAAATTTACTCCTTTACTAAAGAAAGACATGTATCGAACATTTTAATCCCTATAAAATTACTCCAGAAATAGATTTAAATTTCATAAAAGGCCTAAGCTTGACATTTTGTCCACACCATGAAGTTACAGGTAGTAATGCCCCATCTTTTTCAGTCAGAGAAACCGGTAACATTTCCTTTAAACATTGTATTATTCATTTGTGAATGAATTTTGAAACTCCTTGGACGATGCCTCTGCATGGTGGACCCTAGGTCCCCGAGGGTATTCGCCAACCCAGTCGTCAGACTTGTCTGACATGATTATTCATTGATTTGTTACAGAAATTACCAGTATTTAGCAAAATTCAAAAATAATAAAAATACTAAGGGTTCATTCCTTGTATTGCACATGGTAGATCTCCTTAGCTGAAATTTGGCTTCCTATTTCGGTATTTTTGGTTATGAGTACTTCTTGTTTTAAAATAAGTGGTTTTTGGTCTTCAAAATGTTTCGGTTTTAATGCTGCTCATGAGAGGTAACTCCTTGAAATGCGTCGTATACAGCATAGTATAAATTTACTATATCTAATATTAGTATTTGGATTGTTATTTTAATGAATTTTAAAACTCTTGCATAACATAGATTTTGATTAAAACCTCCTATAAATGTCAAAATGTAGTAATGCTTTGTTTAAATGAAAAATAGATATAAATCGGTGTTTTTTCATCTGTGAACCCTTCCAACATACAAATGCTGTACAATAACTATCTACAATACGGAAAGAATTAACCAGTAACATATTTACCTTGTATCTCGTCAAGCTTTTTACTACTATATACAATTTTTGTTTCTCATCAGACAGGATATAACACATGTATAAATATCTATTAACCACAAATATTGAAAACATTCTGTAATGTTGCGTAATATCTAATTTCACCTGCACATATTGCAACTTTTTACCTGTTGTAATTTTATATTTTAAAATTCATCAAAAGCTGTTTCAGCAAATATTTTCCAACATATTTATGGGTGTATTAGTTTATTACATGTCGAGTGCACCATTATTTCATCTGCATCTCCGATGACCGCCTTAATTAGTATTAACCTCACATTGAACTGTTATGGGAAAGTTCAATACATCTTGTGGACAGTAGAATAGAGAATGGAAACGGGGAATGTGTCAAAGAGAACAACCCGACCAAAAGAGCAGAAAACAACTCAAGCCTACCAATAGGTCTTCTACGCAGCGAGAAAATCCTGCACCCGGAGGCAGGCTTCAGCTGGCCCGTAAACAATAATGTATGCTGGTTCAGCAAAATTGACGGCACACTAAACATAAACATAAAAATGAACCAAAATTTAAAAAACACACAAGACTAACAAAGGCTAGAGGTTCCTGACTTGGGACAGGCGCAAAATGCGGCGGGGTTAAACATTTTTGTGATATCTCAACCCTCCCCTCTAGCCAACGTGGAATAAACAAACAAACATCGATAAAAAAAAAAAAACCAGTTCAAAAGACGTCCGAGTCCGATGTTAAAAAAGGTAACAGAAGAAACTAAGCAAAATGACAATGATCAATAACAAAGGACTACTAGCAGTTAGTGACATTCCAGCTCCAGACCTCAATTAAGGTAGGAGGTACCTAACTGGGCTATATTTAAGATTTTTATAAAATTTAACATGCAACTAGAGTACGTTGAACTGCATCTGAATATCCAAAAAATAATGTGTGTTTTAATACTTCCCGAAATATAGTGCTTCAAGTTTTAGCAAACAGATGTGTAAATACATAGAATGCACGTAGATATCGCTGCGAAAAGTCAAATATTTAGACTTTAAATTATGATTTCTCAAAATCCAGTCCCTAGGATTTTTTTTAAAAATTATATATTATTGCCATTGAAAATCTCTTTTTATTGATATAAAATTTATTAGGGGTCACCAGATTCGTTTTTTAGGATATTATATTAATTACTATATGAAAAGTGAAAATAAGCGTCAAAAAGCCAAAATAATCGTAACGTCGTTTCGACGTCGAGATAAAAATGTAGATTTTTAGTGTGTCAAATGTAAGAGTACAAGGGGAGAGGCTAAGGATTTTCTATAAAATTCCCATATGTATAGTATTGAAACAACAAAAGGGTACATAATCCTTAAATAAAATTTACTTACTTACTTACTTAGCTTAAGCCATAGTTTATTTTTTAGAGTGACCAATTTTTATCATACGCCATTCCTTTTGTAATACCTTTTTAAAAGTATATCAATATACCTTTGCAGTGACGCTGGACCTTTTATTCTTTTTTCTGTGTTTAGGGCGCAACCATTTGATTTTTATGGGGGGGGGGGGCTAGGATCAAATTTGAAATAAAAAGGAAGGACCAGGATTTTGGCAAATTAAAAAGGCAGGGTCACAGATGTGAAAAGAAATGCAGGACCTGTGTCAATCAGGAAATTTTTTGGTTTAAATGAAAATAAAGATTTAGTGTTACATTGTCATCACCTTTCCAGGTTTCGAGCAATTTATTTATAACACATTTAATCTGATTTTGCAAATAACCATCGTTTACTTTATCTGCAAGGGCTCGGAAATTCTGTGTACAGATATTGCTATATTCTCAAAATATGAAAGAAAAAAAAATTATCAGAAAGAAAATAGAAATAGAGACAATAATCCATCAACATATTTGCATCATAAAAGAACATGTTAACTATATTTATGATATTGATATCTCGATTGATGTAGTGCTACATAAATCTTTACGGGTATTTTAATGAGTCAGGCAAACGATGGAAGTAACCAATAACATTCTAAATTAACCATCACAAAATTTTTGCTTCCAAAAAAAATATTATTAGATTAATTTTTTTAGTGAGCTAAGGGGAATAGCTCTAGTTCATTTTTTCCACTTATTTTCTTTTCGGTTGTAGACATAAAATATTTCAAAAAATCACCATAGTATGATATTATTACATGGTTGTTTCTGAATTGGCCTTGTTATTGGTCCGAGGCTTGCTGTATTGGCCTGAGACGGAGCCGAAGGCCAATACAGCTGGCCGAGGACCAATAACAAGGCCAATGCAGAAAAACCATGCATGTAATGATATCTTTATTAATTAACTAGTTTTTACAATGCATATTCTGTATGAATTTTTTTTGTTAAGTTCTTAAGTTTATTCATTGAAGGATTGGAATGAGGGTTATGAAAGATATTTTTAGTCAGAGCTATTACTTAATAATTATTTATAATTATCAATTTTGAAGCACCTTTGATCACATAGCATGAACAAATTTAGATATAATGTAAAAATTTTGGGGTTTTCGTATGTATTCAAACTAAAATCTAGAGAAAATCGACTTACCCTATATTGGCCGGGTACAAGTCGGCCAATACAGCAAAAAATCTGTATTGGCCAGGTTTTCCGATATTGGCAGAGTTAATGATTCTGTATTGAAAGGACAGTTTTAGTCGTATTGAAACCAATAATACACTAGTTAATTAATAATAGCATATATATAAATGTCAAAGAATTAACAAAATTGTAATTCAAGGGTGAACTAAGATTATGATACGATGGGTAAAAGGCTGGAGAAGAAGATTAAGTTAAGAAGAACAGTAATAGAGGCAGATGAAATAGGAAAGTAAATATCTAAATAAACTATATCACACACTATCACATAAAAGTACACTAGTACATGCTAGCACATTGAAGTACACTACAATATACAAATACACTAGCATATACTACAATTTTTCTAGCACATATAATTACACCAGCAAAAAACCTTAAATAAGTATACTAGCACACATTAGAATATACAAGAACATTAGCACATGATAAGTGTATATAAGTATATTTGCACATACAATTACACTAGCATATACAAGTACTCTTAGACGTCCAATTATATGCTGGTATGTGTTAATGTATTTATAGGTGCTAAAGTACTTGTATATTATCATGTGTGCTAGTGTACTTGTTAATGCTAGTGTTCTTGCTTGTGCTAGTGTGTACTAGTGTAACTGTACCAGTACAATTATATATGCTAGTGTACTTGTATATGTTAGCAAATGCTAGTGTACTTGTATGTTCTAGTGTACATGTTTGTTCTAGTGCACTTGTAAGTACTATTGTATTTCTGTGTGTTAATATACTTGTATATGCTTGTATATTGCTAGTATGTGTTGATGTAAGTGTATGTGCAGCATATACAATTACACTAGCATATACAAGTACGCTAGAATTTTGCCAAAGAGTGATTTCCGGTAGTTGTACGTAGTCATGTAGTAATTTACCGTATTAATGTAGCAAAATACCATAATCATGTGTCTGAATACCAAAAACAAGTACCTATTTACCTCACTATTGTTATCAAATACCGTAAAACAGTAAAGTTCTGGCTCGGCAGTAGGCAACATGTGTATCAAAATACCGTATAAAAATTGCGGTAAAATGTCTCATATTTTAGGTAAGGGGTTACTAAAAATCAGTAAGTAGCAATGTCAGTAAACACTAGGGGCGCTACAGGACGGAAACCACAGTTTGTTTACAGTATACTGGTCCCAAAATAGGATGGAAAAGGTTT
The DNA here is from genome assembly GCA_028015205.1 of Mytilisepta virgata. Lineage (NCBI taxonomy): Eukaryota > Metazoa > Mollusca > Bivalvia > Mytilida > Mytilidae > Mytilisepta > Mytilisepta virgata. Next base: position 65,534,011 of record CM051517.1, on the reverse strand, counting down.
TAAAGAAGCGGAATCCAGTTTTCAAATAACTTCCCCCAAAACAGCTCCACCTTGCGTTTACTAACATTGCTACAGTAAGTTGATACAATAACCCAACAATTTGCAACGTAGTATATTTTTACCGAGATTAGGCATCCAACTCCCGCATGTACATCAACATTTACCGGAGGTAATTTACAACCTCTTTACAGTAAAGGAGCAACCATATTATTTTTATGGAAGTGGGGGGGGGGGGGGGCATGGAGGCAAGCCCTGCCTTTTTTTCAGCAAAATATCTAGACTGCCTTTTTTATGTATCCTGCCTTTTTTTCTCACTACATTTTGCATCCTGCATTTTTTTCAAATTCCTTCCATGCCCCCCCCCCCCCATAAAAATCAAATGGTTGTTATCCTAATATATAACTAAAATATGGTAGTAGCTAGGATACAGATATCATTGGTAACACATGTATAACTTTACCGTGATCCAAGTATCCATTTGCTGAATGCATGTCACCCTTAACCGTAAGTTGTATATTGCCGTATTTTATATAACGGTATTTTCATACACGTTACCTTTTTACTGGGAAAAAATCTTTTACTATTAACGGTAAAATATAACATTTTTACGGTAAAAAGATACCGATCAACGGTATTTGGTAACTTTAAAACGGTACTTGGCTACCCAAAAACAGTAAAATACTACATGGCTGCTTTTTTTACTGTGAACTAATGTAAAACATTTTTTTTTATAGAATTTGATAAAATTTACAAGAATGAAGGAAAACACGGTTAGGTACATTATTGTAAAACATACTGGTTATTTAAGTCGTATTTAGCATAGTCACGTATAACATGTATCTGTACTTACGATAAAATATAAGTTGGTTCATAACAGAATTTAAATATTTCTCTCTTTAGGTTGCCAAGCATAAAACTGCGTATATGGGACCGGCAATGCTGGACGTTACTCTACAACTGTTTCAGCACGTTTTAAAGGTGGTTTCTAAACCTTTGCAAGCTAATTTCCGGTTTCATTCATGACGTCACCAGCTGCATTTTTATATCGTATCCGGTTACACGGAACCCAATCAAGGAAATGACGTCGCCTGAAATTAATATTGTCTGGTCAAAGTAAAAGAACTGCAAAATAAAAGAATTTCGGCCACAAGACCAAGGAAAGCAACCTCAACACATGTCAGGGCAAGCGTCCCTGGTTCACGAGAATAAGAATACTATTAGCGTTTAAAACTTAAATAAATTCAAGGATACATCCTAAAATTAGAAGATGATTAGGATCCAGGGTTACAGTTAGGGTTAGGCTCGTAAAAATGTTACAAAACAAAAATGGTCCATTTGGTCCAAAATCACAGAAACGTAAAAAAAAACTAAAGTTGAAATTTCCTAAAATTTTTCGACTACCTTTTTTCATCTCTCATTTAGCCAAATGTACTAATAAGTATCGAAATAACACAAAATATTCGGACTTTGACATTTTTTAACCATAACTCTAACCATAACCCTAACCCTAACCCCTCACCCTAATCCTTACCATAAGCCTAACCCTTACCCTTACCCTTACCCTAACCCTAACCCTAACCGTAACCATAACCATAACCCTAACCCTAACCCTAACCCTAACCCTTACCCTAACCCTAACCCTTACCCTAACCCTAACCCTAACTCAAACCTAATCCAAGCCCTTATCCTAAATCTAACCCTTAACCCTAATCCTAACTTAAACCCATCCTAACCCTAACCATAACCCCTCAAAATAGCAGCAGCAACAGAAAAAATTGAAATGAGCACAAGAGCAGCGATGAGCTGTGAAGAGCAGTAAAAAGCAGTATGAGTATAGACTCGAGCATTTAAGAACACATGATTTTGCTAAGGGTACAGAGCCCAGCCACATTAGTTGACCTTTTGATAACAGGATTAACCCTGATAAACTCCAAAGTGAAATCCTTATCCTATATATTTCGTTAAAAGACTCGGAAACCGTTCGGAAAAAAAGTGGAGGAAAAGGGAAGGTAACCCAATCATCCATTTAAGGGAAATACGTTACAGTAGCAGGGGAGGTAATAACGTGGCCGTTGTGACATTGTAGTATTTCTAAATAAAAACCCTTATAACATCTAAAATTTAAGGTTTTCCTTAAATATGTCCGTAATAAGCATATGGTCCTCTACTTTTTATCTTTTGCAAACAGATGTCCATTACTTCAATATCATCATACTAAAATTTGAAGAAAATACAATGGTTAATTTTTTCCAATAATCAAATTTACCGAAATTTATATTTTTTTATATAGTGTTCGAAAATGTAGGGATAACCCACACTTTAATTTATGTATAGCTCATATGAATGATTTATAAAATTTGCCCATACAAAGAGGAACGTTTTACAAAAAACCTGCGAGAAAAAAGGTTATTTTTTTGCAAAGTTATACATGTACAAGGTTTTATGAACGACTCGAAAATGCAGAATATTGTGGTTTCGAATCAAAATGCATAAAATTCAACGCAATATAACTCGAAAGTTATATCATTAAGGTACTTTTTTCTTTTGATATTTTAAAAGTACATAGCAAGGAGACACTGAGGGTGACAGGTTCAAGTCTATACACCTTGAAGGGAGACTTTATTCGTACACACTAGAATGGAAAGTCATAATACAATCCAGAAAGAAAATACTGGGGAAGGGGGGTTCATTAAGACAATGGACTTCTTGTTATGCATACCTTCTTGTCGGTAGACCTCAAGGTGACTGGACACACTGCGATAAGTTGTTCTACTCCATACACTCCAACGAAAGGCCTAAAAAACCTCTTGAAAGAAAAGCCCAGGAAAAAGGAAGATCATCAAGTCATGACATTCAATGACTCCAAAGAACCATGGGCATTTTTACGATCCTTCCCACAGAAAATAATCTCCCGTGCACGTCTGATGTTAAGGACTGTAACAAAGAAAAGTTCTCTGGAAATTTATAGTGGTATCATTATAGAAGTGAACGGATAAATATCGATATTAAATATTTCAATTAGTTTAACTTTTTGGAAAGATTACAAATCGTTCCTATGTCATCGGCCTCCAAAACCAAAACCGAAAGTAGTGTGGCCGCTTCGACACCATCGGACATTAGTACATAAAATGTAGTTCCAATGATGAGAGCATTTTTTAAATTACCAGTACTTTTTATTCTTGTTGATATAATATCTGAACTAATATTTTTAACTTACATAAAACTTTATCGTTTACCGAAATTACCAAGGAATTAAAATGACGTCAACGCAGACGGCGAATAAATTTATCTATCAGAACTAATCTACCAGAAACAGCTTCCCGTATTCGTTGTTGGGAACTTTACTTTTTAAATTAATTCATTGTCAAAACTAATTGTGCATTTACAAATTTGAACATTATTACCCATTATCTGAGAAAAAAATACTTTAAGATTATCTATTAATATAACTCAGACATGCGCTTTCGGAACTTCTAAAAGTTTTATGCAGGGATGGGAAATTTTCAACAGCCTCTGTCGGACATTTTTTTGATAGACATAATTCATGTCTATCAAACAAGTTTAACTCTTTTTAGCAATTTCAACACACGATCTTATTTCATACAAATGTTGTTATGCACGATTTATTAATTTTTTGGGTAAGACCTGAAATAAATGTCATGTGTATCAACTCTTTGATAGTTTCAGGAACTGTATAAGTTAGTATTATATGATCCCTGATAGTGGTCTTCTTCGAGGTCCGCGTTTGGTACGTATACATAGATCAACATGATCAATAGAAAGATGGGCCACACAACAACGTAGAATGAATTAAATAAATGAATCAAATAAATTCAAGTTTAAATACTTTGAAATCATTCTATGAAATGCTTCCCGAAAGATGAAATTTTTATTCCTTTTTCATATTTAACTACAAAAATTCGCGCATGCTCAATCAACTATTTACTAAACTACACGTGCAAAAAATGGCAACATTGTGGAAATCTTCAAGTTTTGCAGAATTAAATCTACCAAAGCGTTTCTAATCTTCCCAATTTATGATTGTGAACTGTTAGATCATCCGATACATACCTTGTAATTGAAAGCAAATGCCTGATTGATCGTCATTGGTGAATGACCTCGATATTGAACTTTGGAAATTGTTGACAGGTCATAAGGTGTACAGTAGTTATTTAAGCTTAATAAAAGTACAGACACCTTTAATGTAAATTACTTTTGTGTCATTCGAAGTAAAATTATGATTTAATAACAGAAAGTGTTGGTGACAAGAAAGTTCGAAGGGTTGTCATATCCTTGTGGTGATTTTCTTTAGTTTCTGTCGCAAATTTAATTTAGTGTGGATATTTGACATAATTTGTATATTCGTAAGTTCATTTGTAGGGTTTGCTAGTTTGACTTTATTTTGTTTGTTTACATTCTGTACAATGTTCAAGACAAACTGTAGCAGGAATCAATAATTAATTACTCATATTTTTTCCGAAATAAAAAAATGTTTGAATACAATTTTTGTCTCCCCTGCAACAAAAAGTCGTGAAGGCGAGATATAGGTATTACTTTCGGTCGACAGATACCTTATCGTATAAAGTTTGCTGCAATATACTTGTCTGGTGACCATGACGTTGTTTTCATGGTTCACTTACTTCATAAACATAAATGTAAAATATGCATCTAAGCTTCGTGGTTAAACCATTTCATGGCAACTGTAATATCTAGGCCTACCATATTTGGTCTATAGATAGTTCTTACTGGGTACATGCATGCCAGTCCGACACCTGGCTTGGGACTTTGACGTGAATTTCATGCTTTAGTGACTTTGTCACATTTTCCTGATCTCAGCAACTATATTTGGTCAATGGTTAAATCCATTTCTTAGCGACTATAGTACCTAGACCCACCATATTTTGTCAATAGATAGTTTTTGGTCGGTACATGTCAGTCTGACACCTGCCTTTGACCTTGACCTCAATTTCATGGTTGAGTGACCTGTGACATTTTCGTGATTAAGTCAATATCTTAGCAACGATAGTACCTAAGCCCACCATGCCTGGTCAATAGATAATTCTTAGTAGGCACATTGCAGTCTGACACCTGTCTCCGGACCTTGACTTCAATTTCATGCTTGACTTTTTGACTTGCTAAAAGCTAAGCCTTAATACACATTGAAATCTTACTGAAAATAATATCCTGGTTTCCATACCACAGAATGTACATCGTTTCTGAAAAAAAAATGTGTGAGTCTTCCAAGGAAGACATGTGTCGCCTGCGGACGTCAATTTTTACAAAAGATATTAAAATTTTATACAAATGAAATATATATGCACACCTTTACATTAAGGTTAATGCACAGAGAAAGTTTCATCAAATTGCTTTGAGCAGTTATGGAGTAGTTGAGGATAGAAGTTTTGAAACCCCCCCCCTTTTTCAAAAATGTCAATTTCTACAGAAACTAGATGTACTCAAAAGGATACCCCCATGCTTTGAAGTCCAATTATCTCCCTTGTGTGATATCGGAAAGCAAAGATTTTTTTCATGCACATCTTTGGATGATGTACTTCCTTTCTGTAAAGTTTCGTTGAAATCCATTGAGTGGTCTAGGAGGAGTTGCGCTTACGAGATATATGGACAGACGGACAGACAGACAGACGGACGGACAAGGTGATTTCTATATACCCCCCCAAACTAGTTTGCCGGGGGTATAAAAAATTAAAATTTTCTAAAAATGAAATAAATATCCACACCATTGCATTAAGGTTAATGCACAGAGAAAGTTTCATGAAATTCCTTTGAGCGGTTATGAAGTAGTTGAGGATAGAAGTTTTGACCCCCCTCTTTTTTCAAAAATGTCTATGTTTACAAAACAAAATTCAAATTGTCTAAAAATGAAATATATATGCACACCTGTGCACTCAGGTTAATGCACAGAGAAAGTTTAATCAAAATCCTTTGAGCGGTTATGTAGTAGTTGAGGATAGAAGTTTGTGAATTTTTACAAAAAAAAAAAATGTAAAATTTTCAAAAAATGAAATATATATACACACCTGTGCATTAAGGTTAATGCACAGAGAAAGTTTAATCAAATTCCTTTGAGCAGTTATGGAGTAGTTGAGGATAGAAGTTTTGCCCCCCCCCCTTTTTTTGCAAAAATGTCAATTTTTACAAAAAATTTTTTTTAAAATTTTTTATATGCACACCTGTGCATTAAGGTTAATGCACAGAGAAAGTTTCATCAAATTCCTTTGAGCGGTTTATGAGTAGTTGAGGATAGAAGAAAAGTGTGACGACACAAGATGCAAGATGACGGATAGTGATCCCTATGTGTCGACCATGCGTTCCGCAGGCGACACAAAAATGACCTCCAAGTCTGTGATAATGCTAGTTTCCATAAAATAATTGAAGAGTGGATGGGAGGATCTCAAAATGTCTTTACATGATTCATTAAATTTTTGTCCTGTTTTCATTACAAAATAGAAGTAGGATAGAAGAAAATTGTGAAAACGCAAGACAACAGATAGTGATCCCTATGTGTCGACCATGCGTTCTGCAGGTGACACAAAAACCCTCAATATTTCAGGAAAAAAAGGAATACATTCATGTAATTGATCTCACATAAATAAGAACAAATCTGTGATAAAATTCAATTTGAAATTATACACAACTACAGTTGCAATCTTTCCACCACTGCTTTCCAGCATTTTGATTTTTACATAAAATAAAAATTCTATTAAACTTTTTAAATTCAAGATGTTGGAATATTATTACCGAAAAGAACATTTTTTTCAGTAATAATAAGCAGAAAACTAACGACATGCTTTGTAATGTTTTCCAGTATATTTAAGTTCCTGCAATTTTCATGGCATCATATTTTTAAAAAAATCTGTTTATATATACATTACCATATATGTTGCTAAGTTTTTTTTCTTTCAGTTGTGTCTATGTAGTACATGTATATGTTTTCTGTGTATGTGTTTTCAAGATTTGTCTTGTCTTTTTCTATTGTGTATTTAACACACTGTCCTCTCATGTCTGTTTTGTTTTTTTTTCAAATATTCACGAAAAATGCTTAATTTTTCCAAAACCACGCTGATTCTTACAAAAATTAATTCAAGGCTGAACTTAGCAACAAAAACGTCTAGTCAAAATATATTTGCTGTGATTTGAGGACAAACTTTTCAACTGACTATTGGAACTCCTATATGTACAAATTCTGTTTCTCAATTGACTTTTGTCCTGAATATAAATGATATTATTTCCACGCAACAACAACCAATGAATTTAAACACTTGGAATAAAAAATCAAACCTTTATTACATTAAACCATACAAACATAAAAAAAAAAACAAGTTGCTTTTTTATTAATTAGCAAACAAATTTAGATAATTGTAACAACAGATCTAACAAAGAGTTGCTACTGAATAACAAAAATACCTAACAAGTTAAATCTACACACAATCATGTAAATTTAAATTTTTGGTTCCTCAATTCATTCTTTTGTTATCAAGAAGCCTATAAACATTCTATTTTGAATAAAACTAATGCTAAATAAGCTGCACAATAGAATATGACAAGCTAAGGATTTTATCTAAGGAAAAAAGTAGTGGATCTAAAGGTCCAAGTTAGTTTGGAGATAAGGAATGTGTGTGCGTGGAGGGTGTTGTGAGGTCACAACTTTTCATGCAATACTAAGAACTCAGAAATCTTAAAACGTTATTACTTGATATAACGCATATATAAAAACAATTTGTTTTTTTTTAAGGAGGTGGGGAGCTCATACCCCTCCCCCTTTTCCCCTGACTCCGATGAAAAAAAACTAGGATCCACTACTGTGGGAATATTATTCAGTCTGTCTTGTCAGAGAATAATATTCCTATGGTCTGGTTAAATCTATATTTGAATACCCTATTAAACTAATACTGAAAATATCAAATTAAAAGAAAATATTGCTGTGAAATATTTCTTTTTGGACATTTTTCTTACATTGCTGTTATGATGATTTTTTCAAGTCTCTTCAGCACTGATACAAAAGCAAGCTTGCATAATTTAATAAAAAAATAAATTAATATCACAGAAAAAAGGAACTAATGTGAACTAAATAATACTTAAATAATATCATCTTTGGTAAACTTAAAAAACTATACAAAATATTTTCATATATTTTTTTATAAATAAGGTTGCAAAAACTATATTGGAATGAACTATAACACTGCAGTGTGTGATATCAGTAAGAATAAAATTTTACAAGGCATGAGCTGGTGACTGCAATGTGGTGCACTGTTAGGGACCATGCTCAAAAACATTTATGAAATTACTGTTTTATAATATAGTAATAAATATTTTCAATCATTTTCTTATTTGTATCCGAAACATGTATTTCATCAAAATTAATAGTATATTGAAGCAAGTTCTATTTTCGTTTTTGATAAAGAAAATTTCAAACTTTCTAATTTTTTACTTTGATCAAATTGCTAATATTTAACTTTATGTATATAAGAAAGGATTTGTTCCATTAAAATGGCATTTTTTTAATAATGTGACAATCTCTTTTTTGTTTTAATTTTCAAAACCAAAAACAGGATTAGTACAGAAATATATGTTGCACAAACACATTGAAGTAAATAGGATACATATATTACTATACATGTATTTAAATTCTCTATAAAAAAAATGTTTTCCAAATTTTGGAATCTATCTCGATCTATTTTAAAATTTATAAATTTACATTTCATATCAAAACATATTCTCATTAACAAAAAGGACCCTTATGAGTTTGTACTGCTCACCTTTATGGTACTTTCAAGTGATTCCTATGTGTTGGTGTTTGATAAGGTAGAAATAAACCCAACAAATTATCATTTCTACACAAAATCTGACAGCTTAACCGCAATGAAATATTTCATTACCTAAAAAGAGAATTTAAAAAACTATGAAAGAATCCTCTGATTTGTCATATTTAGTCTATAATTTTTAAAATTTTATAATTTTAGTGAAGTTGAAAATGCAAACCCAACATCAAGAACAATTTTGGAAATGGATTCCCCTAGGATTATTAAATCAAGGACGGTCCCGATTTGTTTATTTTCAATTTTAGTCATGGAGGCCATACTGATTCAACTTGCTGACCAAGTAAAACAATTCCAAACGAGACCTTAAGACTATTTCATCCATGTCTGGATCCAATGGGAAACATTTGTCAGTTATTCCCCTTGACTATGTCACCCAAGGGAGATAATAAAATTGCCTCCCTTGGCTTACTTTTTTAATATGACCCATATGTCTGTCATTGGACCAGTAGTTTCAGAGATTTTCAAGTTTTTGTTTTAAACAGCCATATTTGTTTGAGGTTCACATGAAATTTCCCAATCACAAGCCCATTGCCCCCCCCTTTTTTTTAGGAGTGTCAACTATATATACATGTGTAAAGAAAAGAAAAGTAAATAAATTATAAATTATGCATTAAGTACAGAACCTGTGATATTATCTACGTGTTACATTAGAGAACTAATAAACTCAAAATTAATTATGTCAAATTTAATGGATGTCAAGTAATAATTACAAAACATTAATTTTAAACAAAAAAATAAACAAAATATTAATAACAAAATATGTAACAGTTGATCACAGCTTGCTTCATGGATTTTTAAATGCATTCTTTTTATACATTTATGAATGTACATGTACATCTTTTTGAAAATATTTACAAATATCTACATATAAACACACGCGTAATACATTCCTAGATTTACAAAGAACATGTGATAGAGCGGGCATGCTCCTCATTGTCCTTCACCTTGTAGTTGAGGCAAAGGGGAGGAGCACCCCTCTGTCTTCCCTGTCTCTCTTCTACCCTCTAAATTAAGCTTGAAGTAAAATGCACTTATTAGTGCAGATCAGCTAGATGAATGACTTGAAACTGCATTAAAAAGGGAAGGAAGCTAAAAAAAAAACCTCTTAAACAGAAATTAAACACTTTATTATTTCTAATTGCATCAACTTATTTCCCCATTTCAGATCTGAAACACTGTTTAAGTACCACTTGTCCCAAAACTGTGCCACTCAGCCCTTTAATCCTGGCTGGAATACTTGAGTCTCACATTTTTTGAAGATTTTTCTCAAAGTATGCAAGATCTTGCTCACAGAAATGAAATGACAAAATTGTTACAGTAACTTATATTGAAGAAAATTAAACAACTTAATAATTCCATGAAAATTCATATTTAAATGCAATTACCATGTATTGATGATTAAAAAATGGTAGATTAAAATCTTTGTAAACTTGTTATTTCTCACCCAAAATATAAAAATTTTCATTCTTTACATCCTAAGAATAAAAACTAAATTATCTGAGGTAAGGGTCAGTAGATTTATGGCACCAGAAGGAGTCAAAGATGACAGAATTAAAAGTAATACAGAAACCTTCAGATTTTATCATTGACTTCCTATATAAAAATTTTAAATGTTTTAATGTCAAATAATGAAAACCATCTATAAATGAAACTCCAAATTAACATTTCTTGCATATTTAAATTATTTTACAGGTTGATTCTGCGAAGTCAACTAGGTTGAAAATGATTATTTTGATTTTCGATTTTTTATTAATTCCTAAGAAATAAATGAGAATTCCATTTATTTCTTCAGATACATTGCTTACATATAACATCATGACTTCTGATGAATTCAGAGATCACGAGTAATAATGCCTTCGAAAAATGCACTACGAGATAAAATTTCACTACACCAATGAAACCAACAAACTGAAACAGGGGCCTTCATTACGAGATAAAATTTCACTACACCAATGAAACCAACAAACTGAAACAGGGGCCTTCATTATCATCAACAGCCAACATTGTAAGACAGCACTTAATGATAACCTAAATATACTAATGGAAAAAGAAGAAGTTGTCGGAGTGACAGACAGCAATCTTGATTTTTCCTTCATTACTGTTTGGAGCTGGGCGCTGTACATTGCCAAACTGTTCCATTGGTTAAAAATTCAATGAAAATACTAAAAATCCTAAATAAACAAAGTAATCACTGTAGAAAACAATAAAACAAAAAACAGAGAATCGACATGATAGACAGATGGTGAAAATGTTGAGATTGGAATATTTATAGTATAACTAATCCTGAAATGCAATATTCAAATTTCGAGATTAGTTATTCTGTTTATTACACTGATATGTTTCGTGTATTCAGAAAATGTAACGAGAAAATACAAGGATTTATGTTTTTATGTGACTGCGCGTAGACTTTGTATAGCAACATCATTGGCGATGGCTATTGTTACATTACTTCCTAGAGTGAAATATGACTTTCTATTTCACTGGGTGAATTATCGAATTTGATTTCACTCGGAAATCCCTGTATTTCACCACACTCAATGTAATAACACAAATTAAATATAAAGCAGTTAAACTGATCTATGAGATTTCAACCTCCTTCTTAGCCCTGGGTCAGAGATCAATAAAGCATTCTGGTTAATAACTGCGGTTGATTAAGCTAAATGTTTAATTCTCCCTTCCAACCACAATTCTTCAACTCTTCAACATAAGATACATGTCCCATTTTACTAACTGTATAACATCTTAATTTTGTATGATTTCAATGTATCAAAAATTAAAATTACATTCTTTCATTTTGTTTGAGCCACAAAATGATAAACTGTGCCCCAATGAATAGAAAACTTGACTTATTCCTCAAATGTACAGATCATTAATACAACTGGAATTAAGCAGAACAACCGTAATTTATTTTTTGCATGGATGATATAACATACTGAAATGTCATGAAAATATTTGGCAAATTCCAATGACCTATATATGGTATCAATTAAATTCTATTTTTTTCAAGCACGCAAGGGAAAAAATTACTACCTTGCTGTGAGCACTCGCTTGCAGTACTTTGCCAAACAAATAACAAGATTTTTCATGTTAACAAAATCTGGTTAAAAGAACTCAGAGCTCAAACTATATGAATAAGTTCAAACTCGTTGTACAGTAATGTCAATTTAAAAACATTTTGAATGAAAATATTGCTCCAAGGCATAATACTGGTTTTACAAATAGTTCTCTTGGTATAAAATCAATTTAATATTAAAATAATTACATTTCAGTACGCCAATTAAAATATTCCAACACCAGAAAGCCATACTGATGTTATATATTGAAAATGTATTGTACTATTTTATTAATGAAACTGAGATGCCATTTTATTTTGATTAAGTGACCGTCATGACTAGGTATATTATGAGCAATTAAAAAAAATAATACATAAATGTAGATTTCCATCTCATTCTTCTTCTTCAAAATTTGTTTCAACTATAAAACATAATGGAGGAGAGAGTTTCACATTAAAATTTTCCCATTCTAAAATAATGAATTTTTTTACATTAAATTTAATTAAAGATTCTATTCTTCAAACATAAAAAAATACCAACAAAGAATCTAGAATTAGACTTTTTACATTAATGCCTTAAGTTCTAAATGTTTACAAACTCATCTTCATAATTCCATATCTAATATCAGATTTATTTAATTACTTGATGCATACAAAACTGGAAAACCTGATGTTCGGTTTTGTGACAAGTGTCTGCTTCACAAAATTTCAGCTTTTAATCTGATGATATTCAGTCATTTTAACCAAAAAATATTCAGCAGCATATTCCAGTTATTAACAGTATCTCTGTAATTTCACAATAGCACTTTAAATAGACCAGGTAACAATATTGTATGCGCGTAGCGATGATAGCACTATGTAAATGACCCATAATAAGAACAAAAAGAAACTTGTCAACCATTTTGTGACGTTATTTTTCCCTCCAAGTTCTCCTCCTACCAGCTGAAATGATAAAAATAATCATTGATTTATAATTGATTAAAATTGCATTCCATCGGTGAAAGTACAGAATTTGCCAAAATACTGAAAAAATTCGATATAAAATATCGGCAAAAGAATACCGAGGCAAAAAAACAGTGGGAAAAGTCTACAAATTTTGAAGTTCAAGGAAAAGACAAAGTCAGGATAATGGAGCACAACAAACAAACTCCACAAGGATACATGTATAACTAACAAATATTGTAAAATCCTGAAATGCATCAAATTCTGGAAAACTTTCAGGCATGAAATTATGAAAAATGATGTAATTTACAATTACAGAGAATTATCTCTGCCTTTCTTAAAAGTTTCAGTGCCTGTTGAAAGTTGATCCATAGATGCATTTGATATAGCAGTACAGTATAACTTTGATGGTTGGACCATCGAAATCTGTTCAAATTATCAGTAGTTCAATTAACTGAAGTTTTACTAAGGCCTTATTCACTCTGCTTTTGTAAAACATATGGTGTATACACAGGTTTCTTTGTAATAAAGAATAAATAGTTGATGGTGATTGAGACAATTATTCATTCAAAATAAATGGATTGGTGATTGTATAGCTTTTTTTTAATATAGAAAAATGGATTCAACTATGTTTCAAACTTTTCCATAGGGCCTATGTAAAAATAAGTTCGACTGTGGCCACCATCTTGGTTAACAGTCCAGGTCATTCTTCTAAAAGAGAGTGTATATGTCCTACTTTGAACAAGCATTGTGTAGCCTCCACAGCATGTAATCAAATAATGACCAATTTAATATCCGTGAATTTTTGTAATTTTTTTGGGGGAAAAAATAATTTCAACCTATTGTCATCCTAATAGGCATGACAAAAATGACTTACTGATTGTCTTTGAACATAAAAAAAAATTCAGCAGTATAGAACATGTGAATCTGCCTTTATAGGTATGATTTATTTGAGGTCATTTAAAATTAATGGAATTAACTATGTTTTTTCATTTGTAACTACCAATGATCACTAGCCTGTCAACACTGAGATTGATTATTATAATTCCAGCTTGTGGCAAGGTGTCTTTGACTCTGATCTTGGAATCAAGCTTGTTGCGATCTGTGTTTGAATCTGATCTTACATGACAAGGATTGCTAGTTTTCCTAACATTGGTTGGTGGTTTTCTCCAGCTTCCTTCACCAATAAAAACTGCCGGTATAAAGCCAATTACGTAAAAAAAAAAAAAAACCAAACCCTGTGGTAAAACCCAAAAAAACTAAACCAAACATTTATAAACATACCTTTCTTCTTGCAATAAGAGTTATTATACATATTGTTGCTAGGACACTGAAGATTATGACGCTGACTGTTAGGTTACCAGTTTTCACTCGGTAAGGTTTGTCTGTGGCCACACCATACATAGTGGCTAATACCCATGGTAATCCCAGACCAAGGAAAACATTTACACTATTACTACCTGAAATCATATAACATTTTAATGACGACTTAAATTGGTTAAAATCAAATTTAAATTTGATATATATCATGTAAATATGGACAGACAAATTATGGCAAAAAGAGTTCAAGACCTGTTTGGTTCAGGTCATTCAAATAACTTTGAGTGTCAAGATCCTTCATTGCTTATTAGAATCATAGATAAAGCATAAAATGAAAGTTTAGATGCAATCTTGATATGGGATGTGATCAATGTCTATTTTGAAAATGGGCCACCAAAATAGCTGTGTTCTGAGTCGAGTAAATGAATCTTTTGGGCAATTATAATCTAAAAATATCTGCTTAAAATCTGGGGGAAATTATATGTATGAATGTAATTTTTTGCTGAAAAAAAAATCAGATTTAGATAAAACTATCCTAAATAAGATTATCTTTTACAAAATTTACTGGTTTATTTCAATTTATATAAACTATAATAGTATTTGCAGGACAAACAATGTATTTTACAGTATAAATTTCCAAATTCTGCATCAGTACTTACCAATACTTCCAATAGCTTCATCAGTACTTACCAGTAATATCTCTGATAGCTGCATCAGTACTTACAAGTAATATTTCTGATAGCTTTATCAGTACTTACCAGTAATATTTCTGATAGCTTCATCAGTACTTACCAGTAATATCTCTGATAGCTTCATCAGTACTTACCAGTAATATTTCTGATAGCTTCATCAGTACTTACAAGTAATATTTCTGATAGCTTTATCAGTACTTACCAGTAATATTTCTGATAGCTTCATCAGTACTTACCAGTAATATCTCTAATAGCTGCATCAGTACTTACCAGTAATATTTCTGATAGCTGCATCAGTACTTACCAGTAATATCTCTGATAGCTGCATCAGTACTTACCAGTAATATCTCCCATAGACTAGCTGCATCAGTACTTATCAGTAATATTTCTGATAGCTGTATTAGTACTTACCAGTAATATTTCCGATAGCTGCATCAGCATGTTCGTCTTGTTTTGCTGCTGTTCGACTAGCAAAAGTATCTGGTAAACTGGTACCTAAAGCTATCAAAGTTATTCCAGTAACACTGGTTTCCAGTCCAATGACACATCCTAGTAAACCTGCCAACTGTTCATTAAAATAACATTATTTTCAGAACTGTTATTAATGGTAACCGCTGATTTTATAGCAATTAATGTTTCCAACTAAATACAACAGAAAGTGTGATATATTTTTGCATTTTTACAAATATCCACAATTCCAATATGCATGTAACTTTTCCATCATTGACAGTTCACAAAATTATAATGACGAGATGAAACACTCGATGATATCACCAACCTTGATAATACCAAAACAAGAAATGAAAACAACAACTGTAATAAAGAATTTAAAACTTTGGTTCAGGTGAGCTAAAAATTGACCATAATGATATAATCAATTGTGCATACAGCCAAAATGTTCTGGATAAAAAAATATGATGACATTTCAAGACCATTTAGTATAATTATTAATGCCATTACCTTGTGGTTAGGGGTAAATATTATCCCCCAGCAGACACATGCAATACGAAGTATTCTTAAGACAATATTCGTACAATAAATATAAACCTATTTAAACAAATCATTCTATAGTCCTAATATCTTTCAAACCAAAATGCACAATTTTTTTTTGAGTTACCTCTCTTTGAAAATAAGTGAAAGCAAAGGATAGCCCTACTGAAATCGTTTAGTTTTCTCTCATTTTTTTGTGTTTGTGTGTGTGGTGCTGTTTTTTCTTAATATTTTTTGTTTTTTTTACACAAATCTAAAGCACTCATCACAGGCCAAACCAAGAAGCCTACTCTCAAAAGCAGTGATCTGTCCACTAAAAGGTTTCACAGCACAGTTACATATATACAATGTATATTACAATACCTGTTGTATAAATAAAGTCAGTACTCCAATATACACTAGTGATAAAACAAACGATGGCCAAGCTCCCAGATATTTCCTACAAAATGTAAAAATGAAGTTTATCAAACACACAATGTCAACAACATTAAAACCTGGAAGCAATTTTTAAAAAAAAGAAAATTTGGACCTCAATTACAGAAACCTTATTGAACTTTTAGGTAATTACTCATATGTGCAGATTACTTTTCTATTAAACCACTCTTAATGTAAAACAAGATATTACTGTATGATTAGCTGACTACTATTTGTCATCAATAGTTTTACATAAACTGTTTTTCTTTATAGAGTGGTTTCAAGTATAACATGAATAGAATCTGAAGGAAAGGTTATTTTTAATTTTTGGACTTTTGTTTTCATTATATATCCCTTTAAGGGACGAGATCAAAAGTTCAATGTAGGTTAAAAAAATTCACATAGTTTTTTCACTGAACCCCCCCCCTTCTCTTAACCTAATTTGGGAAAAATCGATTGACTAATATGGACATATGCTTTGAGAGTATACTTTTTGTATCATGGGAGCTGTTTTTCCTCAACAATGTATGTTTGTTCTGTATATTGACTTGGACATCACTTGAATCCATATTTTTCAATCCGAAAATTGATGTCGGATAACAAAACTTGCAGCGATTTTGACCCCCCACCCCCAAACTATTTGAATTAAGTTTTTTATCCTACATTGAACTTTTGATCTCGTCGCTAAAGTAATAAATGTACCTAAATATTCACATAATTGATAACATATAGAAGTGTTGTAGAATCATAATTCTGGGTCATATTGCCTGAATATGGATAATATTTAATAAGTGTACTTACGTTGGTGGTATACAGGCTCCAACCACTTTCCAGAAAAATGTTAGAAAATGTAATAAATATTCATGCCATTTTGGTTTTGTTTCATTTCCCTCTTCATCCTTCTCACCCCCACCAATACTAAATGCACTGTAAATAAATAAAATATTACATAAAGATGTGAGTTTATATATCATTCATCTAGAAAAGTACCATTCTGTCCAAATGGTTTAAAAAGAGAATATTTTTTAAAATTCTACTAGAAACTAGAACTGTCCTGAAAGGGACTAATACCGCCTGCAGCAACATGTCTGTTTTGAAGCCTACACAAAGTTAAAATCATCATATTTTTCAAATTACTTGCACCAACAGAAAATTCTGACAATAGGCACATCTCCGTACTGTGATCTAACACTCCATAAAGTTTCATGAGAATCCTGCAAGAAATGTAGGAAGAGTTGTGGACAACATTATATCGGACAGACGGACAGACAGACTGAAACCTATATACCCCCCCCTTCCCAAATTTTGTTTGCTGGGGTATTATAAGAATCAAAGATTGAAATTCTCTCAAAATTTTAGCTGCCCTATAGGCCAAAGTACTAGATAAGAACTTAAGGGGTACCAAAATTTATCAGCTTGGGTAGATGCAATATCACTGATCAACAGCATTATCCCTATTGCAAGGGATTTTTGAAATTAGCAATCCATGAATAGCGATCTCTATTTGATTCTGATAACATGAAAATTCAGAAGTACGTTGGGCTTTAGCTGTTATTGGATAAGTAGTTTCAGGATTTTTGAAATGCAATAATACATTTGCTGTTTACTGATTTGACAGGATTAAACAAGAACCCAACACACACACCATTATTTCTGTACAAACATTGTTTTTAATCTATTTAAATCAATTCAAACTATTTAAAATCTATTTAAAATTTGTCTTGAACAATAAAATATTATCTGCGCCCATGGTTATTTTCACCCCAAATGCATGATTCTTACATTACATGCACATGATTTACATATTGCTCAGACATGATTGGCATATTATACCATTTTTTTTTAAACACAGACATGTTTTGTATTTGTATAACCCCTCTGAGACATGCCCTTACTTATAAAACTGTCCTCCCCATGAGGTATCCTCTTCCTCCTCCATATCTGCTACCACATCTGCTATCCTGTCATCAAGGCTCTCTGAAAAAATAAATTGGCAGTCTTGTAAATTTCCAGCATCGGATTGCAGAAAATTATGTGTTTATGCATGAAAAATATGCTAAATTTTTCTTTGTTGTTTTTATTGATATTCAAGGTTAACTTCATTATAAAAAATCAGACATATATTCACAGAAAACATGGGGGAGTGGAAGTACCAGTAATGAACAATAAATTTACATCAAGCAGCAACTAAGAAATCTTCTTGTTGCAAATGAGATCAACAGATATAATTCTTAAAGAAGACAAGCTTCGAACAAAAGCTGGTAAGAGTTAAGACTATAACTTGTTGCAGTTCAAGATAGTATCTTCAACCAAAGTTTCAAAAAAATGGTCCTTTGTTAAAATAAATTGGCTTTAGTAGCTATATTGATTGGAAGGTGTAGCCAAATGATATAATCTGACAGGCTTCCAAATCTGATTCCAAATGGCCTTGAGGTTGCTAAAAGATCTGAATGCAAACACAGTCATATGTTATACTAAGTTACACTAGTTAGATAGCAGTGTCATTACAAAATTGTGAAGAGAGAATTTCAACAAATTTTCCTGCAGTTTCATATATATGTTATGGCATGTGTTTGACTGTGGCAATTCTTAACAAGGAACACCTAAGGACCATTAATACCAAGTTTGATCCTGGACTCTAATGTCCAGACAAGAAAATCTTCTAAGCAAATTTTCTCACAGAAAAAACTACTAAAGTAGTCTTTAAGTGCCAAACTTCATTCGAGGGTAAAGTTCACAGATTCTGAGATAGGTCCAACAACGGACTTTAGCTGTCAAATTTGGCTCCGTACAAAAATCTCTAAGCAAATTTTTCCATAGGGCCCTAATGTAAGCTAACTTCCACCATGGCCACTGGCACGGGCAACAAACTGAGATTTAGTAAGGGTTATTGGATACCGTTTAGAAAGGGACTGCCACAAGTATGGTTCAAATACGATTGATTTCCTCGGATAAGATAACATTGTAAAATTGACCGATAAAGTGACGGAAGATAGCTCGTGGACATTCAGGTGAAGGTGAAGGTGAGCTAAAAAATCTTTATTGTTACAATGGTGAAGAAATGAAATATGATAAACATTTTTTGTTAATAAATGTAAATCAAAATAATCATGAATAAATTCATTTTAGTCACCAATAGTGAAGTACACATTCAATTTTAGTCAAAAAAACATTTTCCCATGTTAGTACTTGTAGAAACCTGTTCCTTAAACTTTCTCCATTTCTGTTAATAATATATCGGGTTTTTTTATTTTTATATCAAAAATATTCTGCAAATGAGTTTGAACGACTTTAAAAAATTATTTCATTCCTAATTACACCAAATTCACATTTTTCATGGCAATAAAACTTAACCTGACAACATCTCCTATAATGTCAAGGCCTTTTTCAAATATTTCAAATTTTGATTTATTAACTTATCTAAAAACATAAAGGCTGGTTTGTGACACAATCTGACACAATCATGCCTATCCTAACAATACCCAGAAAATATGACAATTTTCTGATTCTTAAGAAAAACTTGACAGAAAATTTTTCATCATGGGGGCATAAAAACTTTGGTGAATTTCCTTTGCACAGTTTTAAAGGATGGTGATACTGAAAACTGATAAACAAAAAATGCAATAATTCTTTCATAGGAATTACAAATTTAAAATCAGAATCTTTATCAGATGCATTTTATCAAGTTTTCATATATTTGGGTAAATATTATTTTTGTTAACTTCAAAAAGAAAGAAGAAACAATCTAAGACAAAAAACCTAATTGCTACTTGTGATTAATCATTGATAAAAATGGGAAAAAATGAAATCAAATAAAAAAGGGGAAAAAATTATAATATTGAAACAATATATGGGAAATAATAAGTTTCACATCTAAATAAAACAAAATACAAAAATAAAATCGTCAGCTAAAACTAAATTCCAGTACTGTATTGAACAACAACTAACTACTTGTTTTTTTCCTAACAGTGGAAAAAAAATGTGTCACAATTTGAGACTCATGACGGGAGTGAACAAGATTGTCAAAATCACACTTCTCATGTGCTTTTTCACATTAAATCTTTTCAATTTCAACAAGTAGCCCGAGTTACAGCAAACCTGATTTTGTTTCATCCCTTTTTGAAACCCTTGGCTTAAAACAAATAACTAGATTTTTTTCTCTTGGAAAAAACGATTAAAAATGGAAAAAAAAAAAAAAAATTATGCCTCTAAACTCTCATAAACTATTAGTCAAATTCCTTTCTCACCGAACTATGGTGCTCTCAATGCTAAAAATGTCAATATAAATGGAAATTATGGACAGTAGGAAGACTTTGATGCTAACAGATGCTCAGTGATGCCAATGGCAGATTTATGTTTGGAACGGGCAAATTATAAAAAGGAAGGCAAGACTTCGATAGAAAACTAAAAACAGTATATAACAGTTTTAATTTTTTTTTACCTAAAACTTTAAACAAAGGCTTCTAGATTTTTTCCATTAAATAAAAGTATGTCATAGTCTTCCTTTGCTTAATGATGATTGGTTACTGTATGTTATATATTGACCAATGACATGCAGTCTTTTAAAGTACCATGTTTGAGAAGCTTTTATATTTATAATTTTATCTCATTCTTTCTAATTATTCAGGGATGATTTTGACAATCAGTAAAAAACCTAAGGACCATTAATACCAAGTTTGATTCTAGACTCTAATCGTATGCACAAGAAAATCTCCAAGCAAATTTTCTCTCAGTTCGTTTGTTTGTTTAGTTGGGGTTTTATGCCGTTTTCAGCACAATTGGCTATTTCGTGGAGGCTAGTTTTTATTGGTGGAGGAAGCCAGAGTACCCATAGAAAACCACCGACCTTCGGTAAGGAAAACTGGCAATCCTTGTCAATTAAGATTGGAGTCGAACACACCCCACCACCGGTGAGATTCGAACTCACAACCTTTAGCGTTGACAGGCTAGTGATCTTTAGTAGTCATGACGAACTACCTAGACACTCGGCCACCGAGGCCCCAATTTTCTCTCAGATGTAATCTTTAAACTAAACTACTCTTTAACCGACAACTTCATTCAAAGGTTAAATTCAACAGATTGTGAGAAATTTCCAACAACGGACCTTAGCGGTCAAATTTGGTTCTATACAAAAATTCTCCGAGCAAATTCTTCTGTTCAGAAGCCAATTAATACTATGTGTAATAAAGAAACCGTAATGGAAAAATCTGGACTGCCAAAAACAGAATTCTATTAAAAAACAGAATTAAATCATCCCTGATAATTAGAATTTTATTTTTTTCTGTATGTCAAATTTAGTAAATAAATTGGTCTTGAGTTAAATTATTAATACAAGTCATATAGGTATTACATACACTCCATTCTGATTGTTTTCTAGTCATTAATCTATTACAGGTAGACAAGAACAATGTTTGTCCAAGAACTATTTGGATAAAACAATCCCATTTTCTTCCAAATCAATGTTGTATTTTTAATATGAAAGAAGGAAATCATGGATTTATTTTGCCCTTTTTCTATTTTGTGGTTTGGATAGAGGTGGATAGTTAAATAAACTTTATTTTTCTCTTTTTTAGCTGTTATATGCAGTTTAATTATGATGGTTCATTAGCTAGATTCAATATGTTTTAAAATAATTCATATGGTATATCAGGTGTTTCCTTTCTTTACTAGCAGTAAAGGCCCAATCCTCAAAGAAACAAAGAGTAACGGCCTTATGATATTTATTTAATGATTTTGATTGTTGACTATGATATTACAAGTATTTATATACCAGTAGAAATTAATGCTCAGAAAAAATTTTTATTACCAAAGACATGATGAAAAAAGAAGAAAATTCTCTGACTATGAGTCTCATGTACAGATTTAGAGGCTTCTTCTAAAATGTACTAAAGAGGAAGAAAAATGCTCAAATTCATGTTCCCACATTTTCAGCAAAGATTAAAATAAGAAAAGTGTGACAAAACAAAAATAATAAAGTAATTATGAAATATCATCTGACTGAATAGTTTGCTCTTGGATAAAATTTGTTCCAGTCTACCCTAACAATTAATTTAACCATATCTAATTAGAAGTGTATGGTGTTTATACTATATACAAACAATCTTACATACCTGATTTAGTTCTCATACCCGCTAAAATTTAAATGAATTAATCTCCGTAAAAAACATCAGATAATTAATTTCTGTCTTTTATTTTTTTACTTTGTACAAATAATTCTTTGTAAACAACAAACATGTAGATGTGAATCTAAGAAAAAAGTAAAGATTTGTTTTCCACACGCATACAAACATGTATACACCTCTACTCTTTCACCAATTAAGGCTCCTAATGAAGGGCTATAACTCTGTATCAGACAAGCAATAAATTTTTTTTTACAGTGTACAGTGTTTCTCATACGCATACAAACATGTATACACCTCTACTCTTTCACCAATTAAGGCTCCTAATGAAGGGCTATAACTCTGTATCAGACAAGCAATAAAATTTTTTTTACAGTGTACAGTGTTTCTCATTTCAGTATGACTGACAATGAAATTACTTCTAATTCCCATTATTATTGTTATATATTCGAAAAATTTTTTAAGTACCTGTAGTGCTCCGAGCTATTTTATCCAAAAAAAAATGTCTAGATGGCTAAGAAAATTTTGGAACCTTTAGTTCTGTTTTGAAATCATATGAAAACTGCAAGGGATTTGATATTCATATTTTGAAAACATGTATGACAGAATCATCTGTCCTTGGAAACATCATAGAAACATAAATTAATACATGGTTATACATATTTAATATAAACCAGAGGTTCAAACCTGTATCACTCATCTGGCAGTCTTATTGAGGCCAAATAAAAAAAAATATTTTTTGGCACCTAAAGATTTTTTTTAGACATTTTTCAATTAGAATTGTTAAAGTCAGAATGTCTTTCAGATATACTCAATTTAAAAAAAAATTGTAAAATAAAAAAAATCCCTACCTACCTACCCTATTTTTTATCTTGATGTAACCAGAACACACACTTATTTTTTGAATCTAACCTTTTTGGCTCATATCAAGTTAATTTTGCCAAGTGTTCTTAGAGAAATATTTTTTGTTATTTAACCAGAAACTATAAATATATGCTATGATGGCCATTTTAGTTAATAATCTGGGAAAAAATTATTCAAACACGATGTAATCCCACTCAAAGATGTCTCGAATCATACACATGAACAATCCAGAATTGTCAAGGATGAAATTTTGAAATTTAAAAAATAAAGTTAGAAGGTTAGTTTATGGAAAGGACACACCACATTTTTGTGGAGATGAAAAATAGAATATATAAGTGGAATAGGTTGCATAAAAAAAAAATTCAGAATCAATAAAGTAGATGACCTTTTATCTATAGTTCATAATTTTATGTACATGTAAATGCTTGTTTCTGCTTTTATTGTTGTTAAAAAACAAAATAAAATAAACAATAAATGAAAGGAAATTGACTATTTTTGTTCATTTCAAACAATATGCATTCTTAAACGAGCATTTTGCCTCTTTAGGTTAAAATAAATTAAACTGATAAAACTCGTTTGAAGCATTTCTATGTTCTGAGAAAATGAATCAATATAGTAAACTGATCTCATTTAGAAAACTTATTATCTCAAAAAACATCACTTTCATGCTTCGCTTGATATTTTTATCTCCAAGTCATTTATATTCAGGCCAAATTTCGTTCTTTCTCAGACACCAAATTAGACTGTTTACTTTTTCTTTGATAAAAGTTTATCATAGAATATATTTGATTTCCAATCATCAATACAGCTAGTATTAATTTAATTGATATAGTTACAGACGAAAATCTGACAGCTAGACCACACAATACTGAACAGTTTGAATGAGAAGAAATTAATGAAATCCTAACTGAGTGACGTGATCTAGGATGATGGATCATACATTTCAACCAACACAGGTTTTAAAAATCCAAGCTTGTCTGGGATATCAGAAATCACTTAATAATATGCTCAATAACCGGTACAACTGATAATAGTTGTAACTATTTGATGATAAGCAAATAAGAAATTGGTGATCTAAATTTTTATTCTTATTTTTAAAACATTTCAATTTCTTTTCACATACTTACCTCTCTAATTCATATGGTAAAATTTTTACAATATGTAGTAATTTCAAAATTTGGTTTGTTTGTTTGTTTAGTTGGAGTTTTATGCCGTTTTCAACACATTTGGCTATCTCACGGCGGCCAGTTTTTATTGGTGGAGGAAGTCGGAGTATCCGGAGAGAACCACCGACCTTCGGTAGGAAAATTGGCAATTCTTGTCAATTAAGATAGGAGTAGAATACACCCTGTCACAGGTGAGATTCGAACTCACAACCTCAGCGTTGACAGGCTAGTGATCATTAGTAGTCACGACGAACTACCTAGACCACTCAGCCACCGAGGCCCCTGAACAATTTGGGGAATGTGATTTGATGAAATAGTTCCCTGTGTGTTGTGTCTATATTACTCCATTTAGATGCACACAATCATGTTTGCAAAATTGTGCTGAACAAATAATGGTTATGAAAGGGATTGAAAACTAGTTCAGAGCAGATTTTGCAGCTATACTGGTATGTAATTAACTAGAACTGACCAAACACACTATGTGAATGACATTTATGGAATTTTGAATTTTGAAATGAGACAGAACAACTTGCATGAAAATTTAACATTATCAACTGATATGCATGAGAGAGATCAGAAGATATGCATAAGTTTCTTTTTTTTTCCGTCAGGATGATTAAAAACAAAAATACTTGACAAAAAATCCTAAAAAGGATTCAGTTCACTATCAAAAGAGAAAGATGCTTAAACTATAGATAGAATTTGACTTTTTACTCCAAATATATAGCCCAACTTTGTACACGTATGTCCGAGATTCTTCTGACAACAAACAGCCTGTATCAGAGTTGGATGGGGCCTATTATAAAACAGGAAATTTGACGACACAGAAATAACGGACTAACCTTTACACAAGAAACGGAAGTGTTTATTTTTCTATACATTTGTACTTGCCGCTTAAATTATTACCTTTATTAATATGACAAACAACTGTAGCTGTCTTCCCGATTTTGGCACCAACTGATGGATTCTTTATTGTTACTATGAAACTTTTTGACCCCTGAAAAAAAAAACAAAAGTAAATTATGGAAATACTAATAAAAATAACTTTTGAATTTAAACTCTTTAGCAATTTAATTCTATTCCACAAGACTTCTTTTACATAATGTAACAATATAGGTATTAACATGTTTGAAGCCAAATTTTGATAATAAAAGAGCTTTAATAAGAAAGCAAAAAGAAACAAAGTTCAAAAATGTTAAAGAAAATTAAAATGGAAAATTTATAAATGATTATTATGAATAGTTTCTGTATAGTTGGTCAAAATTTAAAAAACAAAAAAATTTAAGAAAAATTTAAAAAGCAAAAATGGGAAAATAAGACTTTTAAAAGCTACCAAAAATAAAGTAGTGAAATTATTCAAGAAGGAGTGTTCCTCTGTATAAATGAATTAAGAGCATAGTATTTGCTATGGGACATAGAGGCTAAAAAAGCTTTTCAACAATACAGTGTAACAGAATTCTATATTTCAAATAAGGTAGATCATTTCTGTTTCAGTGGACATGAGTATACTTATTATTTGTAAACATATTGTATAGATTTTTTTTCTTCAAATTATCATATTTTGATATGAAAGTTAAATTTTATTTCCTTATTTAAAAAAAAACAAAACCTTTAATATTTCATTAGAATAAAAAAAATTCATTAAAAAAAATACTGATTAAGATCACGTATTTTTTTTAATTTAAAAAAAAATGTGTCTGAAAATGAAAGGGGAAGTAACTCCACCTGACAGTTCCATGGAAATACCTAATGTTGTTGAAGAGTCGGAAAAATATCGATTAAATGCTATGGACAAAACAGTTACTTCAATTATCTTTATGCTGAAATATTACTCTGATCATGAAATTTTGCATTTTCCATGTACTATCTATATAAAACAAGAAATGTGCTGTGATTAAATGGTCAGCAAACTGAATTTTTATTCATCACTGTTTAATTTGTTTGTTTGTTTAGTTGGTGTTTAATGCTGTTTTCAGCACATCTGGCCATTTCGCGGGGGCAAGTTTTTATTGGTGGAGGAAGCGGAGTACCCAGAGAGAACCACCAACCTTCAGTAGGAAAATTTGCAATCCTTGTCAATTAAGATGGGAGTCGAACTCACCTTGCCACAGGTGAGATTCCAGGAACTGTATATGATAGTATTATATGATCCCTGGTAATTCTTATGACAAAAACACAAACTTTCCAAGAATTTATTTAAGGCCAACTTTATCACCTATTGTATTTTTTTTTTACCTCTATTTCATAACAGAAAAAAATTATTTCTCCATAGAAAAAAATTGTTTCAATTATAATGGACTTACTTGTAGCTAAAGGAATGTGCTTTTAATTTTTTTTAGAAGGCATGATCTACCTTAAATTAAGCAAATGCAGTAAGAAGAAAGCTAGCCACAGTTTTAAAAGGTTCCACACCCAAAATAATCTGAAAACATTTTTAACTACTTTTAATCAATACTGTAAAAAAAAAATCACCCTCCATTACTGTTTGGAGCCTCCTACCTGCTGTACTTTGTAATAACCAGATTTTTTTTTTAATGGAAAAGTCTTAACATACTGGTTATGAATCATGTTAATTTGTTTTTGGGTAATAAATTCTAATTTTAATGATCTAAAACCATAAAAGATTTCTGGAAACAACAATCTATATGTTTTAAAAAAAAACTCTGTCAATAATTAATAATTTTTCACACTCATGTTGGATTCATGCAATTCATGACTAAATACCATACATTAGTTTATGTTGTGAGCTACATGCAAAGTTACTGAAATTTGTATGTGTTCGAAAAAAGTGTAATTTTTTGATGTGACGAAAAATTCACTTTACAATATAAATTTGAAGGTCATAACCCTTTAGATGTTATCAAAAACTTATATCATGACTAATCTATAGGGATGATGTGACAGTGATGCTAAAATGTTATTTTGTCCTTTTCCTTGTGATGGTGGGTCAATCTATCTGATTTAATAATGAAATAAGGTACAACATATTTTCTCACACATTTCATGCGGCAGTTCTGTAGAAAATTGATACAACAGCCTTTTCTAGCATCACAAACGTTAATGGAGGATGATCCATCTATATAGTAATGGTGGACGACCCCAAGTTGTCATAAACGTCATGATGTTTTTACTCGACGTTATCAAGATTTGACCTGAAATTATCTAAGGATTGACCGTAATTTTTTTTCAGTCTATAAAGAAACAACCTCAATCATGTGGTGCACACTAACTAACCTATGTAGCGGGTTATTTGGAATAGACTAAAAACAAAATAACAGTCAATCCTTATAATTTAATTCCAACGGTTGCTTTGACGTCTAAAACGTTGGGATTCCCTTTAATGACGTCATAGTGAAAATAAAAATTAAGTCTGTGATAAGGTAGATGAAAAAAATTTGACCAATCAAATGACATGTTACATCAAATATTAAATAATTAGGACTTGGAAAACTAAAAGCTACAGTGTTTCAACAGAAAATCCCCAGTAATGAATACTATAAACATATTGTCAGTTCTATGAAGATAGATATCATAAAATATGAGTCACTCGTGACAAAATGAAGCCAAAAAGCTGACTTGCGGCTGATATAATATTTTACAATATTAATCTGCAGCAAACCCGATAAATATACTTATTGCAGCTATGTTTGGTTTAAATTCTCCCAGGTAGAGATTTGAATTTTAGATAAAGATGGACAACAAGTGATGGCAACAGCTAACACGGACTGCTGATTCAACAGTTATCTACGAAGTTGTAAAAGTTACTAATGTCTTTACAATAGTGTGGGATCCAGTATTATAAGGCTTATTATAAAGCAAAAAAAAAAAATGAAAATGATGCTTAACTTAAAAGTTAAATTAAAAAGCAAATGATTGCTAGTGTTGAAATGGTACTTGTATCAAATTCCATAATATACCAAGGATTTTAAAACTGTCAATAGTTAAAACTGTTATATGTTTAAATTGCATTAGAATTTGATACGAGTACTTCTACATCCACATGTGCTGGTTTTACCTGGCCGTCTTGAAACTAGACAAAAGCAAAATTTTTATAAAAAAAACAAAACTGAACCACAGTACAAATAAACTACTGTATATTTCACATACCCTATAAAGTTTATTTTTCTGAAACTTCTCAACTATTTTTTTAAATAGTTTATAAAAACTATTATATCCTTTTGTCTTGTAATTAATCATTGCCATAATGGATGCAGGGTCCCAAATTAAAAAATATTCAAACAACTTTTATCAAGGGGGAAATGATTCACCGTATTTACTGAAATCACGGTTTTTTTACTAACGGTTCAATACACGATACATGGGGGCCGCTTACAATATTAACGATATGGTTGTTTTTATTTACGTAGTTTCAGAACTGGGACAATTTTTTTTAAAATTTTTTATGCCTTTGGTATTTAGCCATTATTTGAATCATACTGTTTCAAAAGTTTTCAAAAATTAATCGAAACTAAAATGTTTGGTCGGGGTCGATGAACGTAATTTTTTTTATGAACATCAGCGGCGCATCATGGCAGAGATGGAACTCGAGTGACTCGAGGCAATTCCTAACTCAATGGATTGTACTTAAAATGTATCGTGATACGTATTGTAAATCTGTTGAAATATCGCTATACATATTGTATGTCAAAAAAGTGTATCTAATTACACTCCTAACTTTTATCAAAACTGTTTCTATGACATCATTAAAGTAAAGACCAAAAATCAAATGATACTTCATTACAACTAATTTTAATCATTTAATTATTTGTGAAATAAGATATAGAAGGCATCAAATTTTTCTCAAGGGCCAATTTTCTGTTGTCAGTGGATAATTCATTGTTTTTACCATGTCACATAAAACGTCAGCAAAGATGAATATGACACTCTTGGACATGAGTATGTTTTGTCTCCAAAATTTTGAACTCGGATGACAAACCTTATTGTTATTTGAATTACACAGGAAAAAATTTCGTTTCTGGAGTATTTCGGACACACAGCAGGTCATTTTTATTTCAATCTAGACATGTTTTATTTACGAAAAAAAAAAGAAATCAATGAATATCTGATAAAATAAAAATGAAATATGTTATACCACAAGAGTGGACACACAAAAATGTCTCGCCTGTCCTGTATTTCTAATGAAAGTAAATGGTATCAGACATATTGCATACAGTATTCGAAAAACAGGCCAAAACACAAAAACTGAACTATAACCACTGAACCATGAAAATGAGGTCAAGGTCAGATGACACCTGCCAGTTGGACATGTACACTTTACAATCCTCCCACACACCAAATATATTAGACCTATTGCATACAGTATTCGAAAAACAGGCCAAAACACAAAAACTGAAAAAAGAAAATGAGGTCAAGGTCAGATGACACCTGCCAGTTGGACATGTACACCTTACAATCCTTCCATAAACCAAATATAGTAGACCTATTGCATACAATATTCGAAAAACAGGCCAAAACACAAAAACTTAACTATAACCACTGAAGCATGAAAATGAGGGCAAGGTCAGATGACACCTGCCAGTTGGATATGTACACCTTACAATCCTTCCATACACCAAACATAGAAGACCTATTGCTTATAGTATCTGAGATATGGACTTGACCACCAAAACTTAACCTTGTTCACTGATCCTTGAAATGGCATCGAGGTCAATTGAAAACTGTCTGATGGGGATGAGGACCTTGTAAAGGTACGCACATACCAAATATAGTTATCATATTACTCATAATAAGAGAAAAATTAACATTACAAAAAATCTTAATTTTTTTTTTAAGTAGTCACTGAACCATGAAAATGAGGTCAAGGACAATGTACATATGACAGATGGAAACTTCGTAACATAAGGCATCTATATACAAAGTATAAAGCATCCAGGTCTTCCACCTTCTAAAATATAAAGCTTTTAAGAAGTGAGTTAACGCCGCCACAGCCGCCGGATCACTATCCCTATGTCGAGCTTTCTGCGACCAAAGTCGCAGGCTAGACAAAAATTAAGGAGAGGAAAAAATTGGGCTGAATGTTCTGAAATCAATCTTAACCTATGTATGTTGAGGAGGGATGGGCAAAAATATTAAAAAGTTTTTTTGATTTTATCCTTAGATAGAAAAAAAGTTAGAGAGAAGATACCTTACTGATTAAAAAAGTATAATATCAAAAATAAAGTCACATGAAGTGATGCTACAAATCTAAGCACTGGTGTTATGAATATCATAAACCTATTTTTCTCAGCAACTTTTTCAAAATATGAATAAATTAAATTAAATTAAATACAATAACATCAATCAATTCAGGTAAAAAGAACAAAATGCACATATAAACTTAAGAAAACTTGGAATTTCTAAATTGAACTTCATAATCAACTGCTTTGTAAAATATGTCATTTTCCATATTTTTAACTGAAATATACACTTAATATATAGATATACTGGTAAATATACACAACCTTTGAAAAAAAAGTCGAAATCTTCAGAATGTTTGTGTTTTACCTCTTTTTGAGAGACTTTTATTATATATATACAGAAAAACTCTAAAAATATATCCGGAGCTTTCGACCAGTAAAGCAGCCTTCTTCAGCGGAACATTTATTTTGGTATTAGACAACTGAACTGGTCACAATAATTAACGTCATTATAACTTTACAAATATTTCGGGAAAGAAGATGTCTTGTTTTTGTATTAATACCGAATGGCTTGAACGTTCACAATTTTTTATCCAAAGTTTTTCAATGGTATACCTATATATATAAATCTAACAACTAAATTCATATAAAATGACAAGATTCACACCTTGGTGTCTTTGTTGACCTTTATTTCAATGTTCTTTGATTTTTCCTGATTCTTAAACTCTACAATACCGTGGTCAATACTGACATAATCAAACTCTTTTATACTTTCACCTCCAACTGCTGTCACATCACTGTAATAGAGACGTTTATACATCAGTAGAATTTTATCTTATTATGAGGGTATTTTAACTGATGACTCCAACATAAATCTACAAGCTCATCTTTTTTTTTTGGTGTGTCCTGGGGCCCTGGGTGATTTTGTTACCACTGGTGGTGGGACTATTGGAAAATGAAATCTATTGGGGTGTGGAAAGCATTCAGTTCTAAGTGGCTAAAATTTCTAATTCCATCGGCCCTCAGTTACATCTCTAAAAAAAAGAAAACTGTCTGTAATCAATATGCATTTTTTTTACACTATTCATGTTATAACATTAAATTAAATTAATATAGGACATTTATCATGAAAACATTAGGACATTATGGGGTAAGTCTCCATGCAACAACATTGCATAGGATTGAACATGGCAACAGATATTGTACATTAATGGCAACTCTTTTCACAAATTCACAAATGCTTGACACAGTTTTGAAAGTAGATCACCCAAACTGCCGATGCAAAGAACTATCATATCAAACAAAATAAATGTCTTTAGAACAGAAGAAATACATTTATACATCAAACAACAATATCACTGAACGTTTCTTTAGATTTTTGTTTTTGTTTAGTTGGGGTTTCACACCATTTTCAGCACATTTGGCTATTTCGCGTCAGCCAGTTTTTATTGGTGGAGGAAGCCCGAGTACCTAGAGAGAACCACCGAACTTTGGTAGAAAAATTGGCAATCCATGTCAATTTAGATTGGAGCCGAACACTCCCCGCCACAGGTGAGAATCAAACTCACAATCTCAGCGTTGACAGGCTAGTGATCTTTAGTAGACATGACGAACTACCTATACTACTCTGCCACCGAGGCCCTTCAAACAAATGTCTTTAGAACAGAACAAATACATTTATACATCCAACAGCAATATCACTGAAACTTTCTTTAGAAAGTGTGGGGATAATTGCATTAAAGAAAACAAAAAGTAGAGAAACAGTTTAGATTGGGATATTCAAAAATGTTTATTTATTCGAAAATACAAACTCAAAATTTCAAGTTCATGTTGACCTCACAATAAGTTATTTCTTGAAAATAAATTATAATTATAATTGGTATTTACTAATACTTACTGTGTACTATACTCTAATGTGACTTTACCATCGTATCCCTTTTCCCTTATTACTTTCACTGTAATTTTCCCATCCTTTGCAAAAACATGGCTGTCAAAGAATTGAAATTCTCCAGGTGCTTAAATAAACATTGTACAAGTTATACATGTTATAAACTAAACTTAGAAAAATTATGACCACATCCCACATAAAAAAAATTTCTGAAAAAAATGAAATTTGATGGATCGATGAATTATTGTTTAACGACCAGTGGCAACCAGGTGCATATCAGGACGAGAATATGTTGATCTGATAATGAATATGATCCCTGCTTTGTACTAGACTGACACGCTAAGTCAGATTTTTAATGTGCTAGCTCACGCGGTAACTGTCCGCAGGAAGACATATCACCTCACTCAGACACATTATACTGACTACGAGCCAACCAGTCTTTGCTCTTACTCCTAGATGCCGTGTGCTTGGCGAAATGAAATTTGAAAAATATAAACTAAACACTAAAAAATTTGATTTTACAATATTTTGGGTTTTTTTTTCTGCTTTTTTAAAAATCAACATTAAATATCAGCACTGCAATATAAAGCTCTTTTGACCAGTGAGATCTAATAAATAGGTTCGTTTATTTGTTCATTCATATTCTTTAAAAGTGTTTTCTCATAATAACATATTTACCATCGTCATCGACAATATTGATTCTACCAACATTCGGATCTCCAAGTCCAGCTCCGTTGGATGGATTTTTTAGGATGACGTAAAACTCAGCATTGCCTGTATACTGATTGTCTTGTATGATTGGTACTGTTATTGTTTTCTTATACTCAGTTTCTTTAAATTCCTAATCATTTTATAAAACAAAAACCAGATTATTGGAAGGTATATATACTTATATACAGCAACAAGAATGCATGAAATTCAGACACTGACATACTGCAACCCATGGGTGGAAAATCCAGAAGTAGTCTTGATCTTGTTTTCCTAATATTTACAAACATCTTTCAGTTTTTTTTGACACAGAGGGCTTTAGAAAAAATTATACTGTAATATTTAAAAAAAATATCGTCTTGCATGCTTAAAATTTAAAAATATTGAAACATTCACACATATAAAAAATGTTAATTGAAACTTTGTAAGATATACATGGTTCATACAGACTTTTAAACTTCAAATTTCAAGACTTTCCAATGACATTTCAAGACCTTTTCATAATGCTTTTCCATACCTCATTGAAGATCGTTTTAATGCTCATCTTTAACAGAGACAGTTTAAAATGCACTGATGACTAATGTACTTAATAACTAACCGATAAAGTGGAGATCAGGAAATCCAGAATAACCTAAACAAAACTTTCAAACCAAAGTGAGATTCAAAGACTTTCCAATATCAATGTGCAATCACCTTGATATATATAACATTACTGTTTATGATAAGATATGTATTATTGTTTTTTTTAAGCCCCCTTTTTGCTAAACAATTACCAGCACTCTATAATCAAGTCAAAAGCTATGGTCAATGCTGAAGGTTGTGCCATTACCTCTTTTGGTACTTTTCAAAATCCAACTAAGGGTTGCAGTCTTTTCGTTTAATACAGACACTGGGTTATTGAGCAATTTAATTAAGATTAAGATTAGACCTTTACACTTGCTCCACTGTTTTTTTTTTTAAATGCTCACCAGTCAAGATGTAATTAGATTCAGTTTTAGATGTTTCCTGAATAAAAATAATACAGAATTGAAAATACTAACCAGAGTACCAGATGTATATTTGAATTTACTTCCTGCTTTAGCTGAACCTTCCCTGGTTTCATATTCGACACTCACATCTTTGTATTTATCACCTGATGTATTATCATGCATTAAGACAGTCTTTCCATTCTATTTCAATGAAAAAAAAATGTTAGAAATTAATCATTTTATGCAAAACATAAATTAAAACTCAAAGCATATGCAATTCAATGTTATCATCAAAATTTTAATAATGACAGCAGCAAGTGTGTGTTAGCTGGGAGGGATGAAAAATGTCTTCGTTATTTATATACAAACAATCAGCAGAAAATTCTACTCAAACCAGTGCTAGAGGTCATCTAGTGTTCATTTACTTCAAATGTGATATGGGTGAAAGTACAAAAGGTGCCATAAACTGGAAATTGGAAAGAATCAATATTTTATGTAGGAATATATAGAGACTAAAAAGGTCAAAATCCAGATCCGGCAAATTCTGGATAACTTTCAGGCATGCACTGATAGCATGTGTTTTTAAGATGAAGAAAAGCAATTATTTTTGTTTTGTTTTCTTTTTTTTTTTGTCGTGTGCATGTAAGCTTTTGTGTCCAAAATTTATCCACCAATCAGCTATCATTAGTTAAATAACAAGTTCAGTCTGTCAGGCCTAATGGAACCTGGTGTCTGCAAGCCTGAGGTGTATATGTTCGGATTCTTGTGATAACTTCTGAGGTACAACATCTTTTTTACCTTTTCAACTTCATGTTTATCTAAAATATGACAGTTCATTTGTGTTTTGCCCAAATCATATATTCTTTAATGCAGAACTATAACAATTATGTCTAAGTGTGCTCCATAAATTTGTATCTTTGACAATCTTTTCTTTGATCTGTTATTGTATGTATTGTAAATTTGTATAGATGTAGATGTGGTCCAAGAATTCTGCTTAAACTGATGGTAAGGGCTGTTTTGAATTATTGCAGTGAGGTAAGACCTTTTGTTTGTCTTACTGAAGACTCTACTGTCACTTTAAGATAAACATACAATCTGAGGCCATGTTACCATACTAGTATCATGACCAGTAGAATCATGCACAGTTTATGCTATTCAATATCCAAAAGCAGATCTTAAAAAAAAAATTCTGAATTTGGTAATAAAGCTATTTAGTGGTGGCCAGTGATTATTGGTAGAGGAAGCTGGAGTAACTAGAGAGAACCACCAACCTATGGCAGTAAAAATGGCAATAACAAGGTATAATTGAAACTGGATGCAGTTTCGAATGTCTCCCAAACGAAGCTCTTTCTCTTTCAGGGTATTTTTGGAATTCCTAGTGTTTGAAATACTGGGCAAGTGTACAAAGAGATTGAGTATCTGCAAAATGTTTGATATATGGTATTCAATATCTGCAGTTTTATATGTTGTAATCGGTATTAACATGATTAACAGATGTTTTATCAAAATATTTTATTATTGAAGGTGCAATGGCCTCCACCTCCCCTTTAGCCATGCCTTTCCACCAAACATATATAAATAAAAAATATACATACCCCCCTATGGTACCAAATGATTCGTCTTATCATAAGAATAATATATATGGTTATAGGGTGGGGATCTCAATGTTTTTCAGAATATTTAGTATTTTATCATTAAAGGGGGTGGGGCATGACCCCCCCTCAGACCCCCCTATGGTACCAAATGATTCGTCTTATCATAAGGAGTAATAATATATATGGTTATAGGGTGGGGATCTCAATGGTTTTCAGAATATTTAGTATTTTATCATTTGAGGGGGTGGGGCATGACCCCACCTCAGACCACCTATGGTACCAAATGATTTGTCTTATCATAAGGAGTAATAATATATATGGTTATAGGGTGGGGATCACAATGGTTTTCAAAATATTAAGTATTTTGTTATTTGAGGGGGTGGGGCACGACCCCCCCCCCTAAGACAACGAAATGGAGTGTATAACATAATACCTCGCCACTTCGTGTGGCGGGGTATAAAAACTTCCGTCTATTTAGTATTTTATCATTTGAGGGGGTGGGGTATGACCCCCCCTCAGACCCCCTATGGTACCAAATGATTCGTCTTATCATAAGGAGTGATAATATATATGGTTATTGGGTGGGGATCTCAATGGTTTTCAGAATATTTAGTATTTTATCATTTTAGGGGGTGGGGCATGAACCCCCTCAGACCCCCTATGGTACCAAATGATTTGTCTTATCATAAGGAGTAATAATATATATGGTTATAGGGTGGGGATCACAATGGTTTTCAAAATATTAAGTATTTTATCATTTAAGGGGGTGGGGCATGACCCCCCCTCAGAC
The DNA here is from genome assembly GCA_028015205.1 of Mytilisepta virgata. NCBI lineage: Eukaryota > Metazoa > Mollusca > Bivalvia > Mytilida > Mytilidae > Mytilisepta > Mytilisepta virgata. The sequence continues at coordinate 65,497,526 of CM051517.1, read as the reverse complement.
CCCCTATGGTACCAAATGATTCGTCTTATCATAAGGAGTAATAATATATATGGTTATAGGGTGGGGATCTCAATGGTTTTCAGAATAATAAGTATTTTGTCATTTAAGGGGGTGGGGCATGACCCCCCCCTCAGACCCCCTATGGTACCAAATGATTCGTCTTATCATAAGGAGTAATAATATATATGGTTATAGGGTGGGGATCTCAATGGTTTTCAGAATAATAAGTATTTTGTCATTTAAGGGGGTGGGGCATGACCCCCCCCTCAGACCCCCTATGGTACCAAATGATTCGTCTTATCATAAGGAGTAATAATATATATGGTTATAGGGTGGGGATCTCAATGGTTTTCAGAATAATAAGTATTTTGTCATTTGAGGGGGTGGGGCATGACCCCCCCCCCCTCAGACCCCCTATGGTACCAAATGATTCGTCTTATCATAAGGAGTAATAATATATATGGTTATTGGTTGGGGATCTCAATGGTTTTCAGAATATTTAGTATTTTATCATTTGAGGGGGTGGGGCATGACCCCCCTCAGACCCCCCTATGGTACCAAATGATTTGTCTTATCATAAGGAGTAATAATATATATGGTTATAGGGTGGGGATCACAATGGTTTTCAAAATATTAAGTATTTTGTTATTTGAGGGGGTGGGGCATGACCCCCCCCTAAGACAACGAAATGGAGGGTATAACATAATACCTCGCCACTTCGTGTGGCGGGGTATAAAAACTTAAATATCCAAGGTAACAGGTAGTATTTCCATGTTAAGATCACAAATGATCAAGTTATATCACTTTTCCCATAGACTTCTATAGTAAAATTTTGCAAAACCCCACCCCCTTTTGAGACCCCCAAAATATATGTTCCCTCCCACAGATTGAAAATTTTTTTTCGGGAGGCGCATCTAGGAATATGGGCCTAGCAAGTCGTATGATATCAAGCGATTCCGTCTATTGGTTTATGAGAAACGGTGCAGACAAGTGTTCGAAAAAACGCGCCCGGAAAGAAGAAAAATAATAATAATAATAATAATAATAATAAAAAATAATAAGAACTGAGCAAAAACAACATGTCTCCAAACTTCGTTTGGGAGACATAATTATCAATATAATATTATGGGCTGGATTCAAACTCACAACCTCAGTGTTGACAGATCATCAGTAGTTATGATGAAATACCAAGATCACTGGCCACCGCCCCCTTTTATTAACCTTAATATAACTTCAAATAAAAAAAAAAAAAACCATAAAAAGTTCCCTTCACCTGACTAGACTGTAAATGAAAATAAAATTGAACATTATAAACTGTAAAACGGAACAACCAGAGGCTCCCAGGAGCCTGTATCACTCACCTGATATTTTCATTTGTTCATTGCTAAAGGAGTTTGGGATTAACATCCATGTCATGTTTGGTTTAATTCCTCTCATTGCTTTTCAAGAAGCCATTTGTATGTAATTCTCGTTGGGTCCTAAGTTAAACTAAGTCTTACGCTGATGGCCGTTAAGGATGACAGATCGCCACCAAAGTAACAACACTTGGTCAGAACATCATAAGGAACATTTATGCAGTTCTCTAGAAGAAGATTTTTGCATGTATTTCGCATAGGGTTCTATGTTAAACTTAGTCCCACGCTGATGGCCATCTTGGATTATAGATCAGCTAAAAAGTAACAACACTTGCTCAGCACCTCCTAAGGAAAATTCATGCCATGTTTCCTTTAAATCCATTCAGCGGTTTTATAGAAGATTTTTGTATGTATTTCCCATAGGGTCCTATGTTAAACAAAGTCCCCCGCTGTAAGCCATGTTGGATGACGGATCGGCACCAAAGTTACAACACTTGGTCTGCACCTTCATAGGAACATTACTTAAAGTTTAGTTTCAATCAGTTAAGCAGTTCTTCAGAAGAATTTTTTTTAAAATTCAGTCAATCAGAAATTAGAAAACACCCTGCCGGCCATGTTTTTTTGACAAAATAAAAGTAACAAAACTTGGAAAGGACCTGTCGGGAACATCTCCGCCTAATTTTGTTTCATTCTGTACAGTTGTTCTCAAGAAGAAGATCATTATCTGAAAAGTTAACGACTACTTCAGATGGCGGATGCCAAGTGATGGCAAAAGTTTACATGACCCTTTAGGTCAGGTGAGCTAATAAGAATCTGTTGAAGCCACACCAAATTGATCTTTAGTTCTTTGGGGTTTTTTTTTGGCAAAAATAGGTGCGAGCGAGCAGCATTTTAAATTTGTATTTTTCCTGAAGACTAGTTTTTTTCAGGCAAAGATCAAATTTACAGGCGGCATGAATTTTTTTTAACTAAAATATTGCAAAAAATGGAAGATATCCCTATTTTGTTACCAACTTTTAGGAGTGGTTGAACACCTTTGATGTTCAATTTCTTGAAAAAAGAAGAATTTGGACCAAACTTTCAGCATTTTTGCAAAATGAAGTGGCAAAAACTTTAGTTCTTAAAGTCCTAAAATCAGAGCGGCAAAATCCAAAGAACTTACAACACAAAAACCGGGTCTGGACCTGCGTCGCAGCATGCAATTCATTAATTGGCAAACAGGATGTGGCTGCATGACAGATCCAAAAATTGCTTACACGCTACAACTCAACATTATCAAGCTGCAGTCAAAATATAAAATGATTCCCTTTTGTAGAAGCCAAGAAAACTTTCAGGAAATTGTTTCGAGCATTTCGAGTATTGTTGAATTTTTTTACTAGGTAAAAATCGATTTGGTCTGGCCTAAATTGAACAATAAGGATCAAACTAAGGAATCAAATGATTACCTTCATAATTCCCTAAAAGAGAAACAATATGATTTCTTCAAAGGTCTGAATTATATACAATGTACACTGATATACATTTGTACATTATGTAGATATAGATACATATATGTGTGTGTGTGATAAGAAAAAGGCTTTGTATGTACCCATACAATGATTTATAATAAAAATCTATATCCTTTAAAATATCTCCATTAAATTAAAATATATGGATTAATCAAAATTCCATTCTGTTTCCAATCTGCTTCCAACCAAATGATGAAAGTAATTCTAATTTCTCTGACATACGTGACATACCCTGTTGATTTCGACTTTAAGACTAAAGTTCAAAAGATGGATCTCAGATCCAGTTTTCTTGCTATTTGCAATCAAGTTTTAGAAAAATCTGGGTTTTTTTTAGGAGACAACATGGAATGTTTGAAGTTTATAAGTCTGGTTAAAATCTGACCTCTCACTATGCTCTGATATCCTGACAGATTTTCTTCAGACCTCCATCGCAGCAACCTGTCAGACTATCGGAACAAAGTGAGAGGTCATATTTTAATCAGACTGAAAGTTTATAAATGGACAAGGAATGAAAATGATGACAAAAGCTCATATTGCCCATCAAACCAGGTGATATAAAAGATGACAATTATCTGACATTTTGGATGTAAATCTAAAGATTTCCCAGGCAAGAATTCAAACTTTCAAGTGAATCGATTCTGAATACGACCAGAGACTACCAGAAGCCTGTATCTCTCACATGATATTTCCATGTGTTCAATGCTAAAGGCATGGGTGAAAGTACAAGAGGTTCCAAAAACCAGAAATGGGGAAGAATCCAATATTTTATATTGGAATATATAGAAACAAAAATGGTCAAAACCGGAAATCCAGCAAATGCCGGAAAACTTTCATGCATGTAAAGGACCTTGAGATTAACATCCATGCCATGTTTTGTTTCAATCCATTCAGTAATTTTCAAGAAGCCGTTTCTATATAATTCTTGATTTTCCAGAATAAAGATCCCCCTAGCGGTATCAGGGGTGGATAATCCAAATTTACGTGTAAGACTGAAATAATTAGCTATGTGGCAGGCTTAACAGACCATGTTTATACTATCAATTATAACACCTGTAATTAACCAATATCAGGTGAGCGAACCTCCGAAGGTTAGGTGCTATTTGATAATTGAATATACAGGTGCACAGCTGAGAAAAAGTGTTTATTTAAGTAGAAATGCGGTTTTAAAGACATGATTATTCAATAAAAGCTTTATGAAAATTCAAATTTATAAACTTACAAAAGCATGTCATATAAGTTGTTTTTCAGTAGAGAAATAGTTACATTGTGTAGACAAATAAATATAAATTTATTTAAAATATATTATTACATTTTTATAAAAAAATATTAATAAATGTGTCGTTTTTACACCTTTATGAGAAGAAAAAACAGAGAAAGGAAAGAAAAGAGTATCTAACATACGATTAAAGAAATAAAACAAGTGTGGACCCTAAAAGATGTCTCGCCTGTCCGCGCTTGACCCAGAATAACATGCACTATCAAAGACCATGCTTTAACACAAACTTTAACCTGAGTCATTCAAGCAGAAAATGTAGGTCAGAGTGACCAAATTATCATCTGAAGCAGCATCACTCTCCAAGACGCATCTACTGACCAAAGATGATTGATGTACCACATGTAGTATTTTAGATATGAACCTTTACACAAACTTTAACCTGAGTCATTCAAGCAGAAAATGTAGGGCAGAGTGATCCAATTATCATTTGAAGCAGCATCACTCTCCAAGACGGATCTACTGACCAAAGATGATTGATGTAGCACATGTAGTATCTTAGATAATGCAAACTTTAACCTGAGGTGGGACAAACGGACAGACACTTGGACGGACGGACGGACTGACAGACAGACACTCGGACGGGCGAGATACTATATACCCTCCACAACTCAGTTGGGCGAGGGGATAACAATAACTAATCAATCAATAATTTTTCTATGGATCATCAAACTGTGCATTTTAAGTATTTCGTGCAAACCACCAAAAGATAAATAAATTGTCTCAAAATTTTGATGATTGCACCATACTGCGCGCACCATCGCTCATTTTATGTCAATTCTTCGAGAACCGGCATTCAAGTGATAAATCAATGGCTTTTTTGTATGCTAATTTTAAATTTCAGAACCACCCATATTTATATAAAATTTTGTGTCAACAAATATAACAATTTTGAAACAAAGTTTAAATATATACTTATCCTTTTTATATTTATATCAATCCAAATATTCTTATTGAAAGGACATCCACACAAAAATTAACATTACATTACAGACTTATTTACAAAGTCATGAATCAATAGATCAATAGTTTTGATATGTTTTAGTAGTTCTCACAATTTTGCCAGGGGCTATTGAGGGTTGTGAAATTATTTATGTGTGAAATTTAATAAACAAGATCTTTGGTTTTATGATCAACAAAATACTTTTTCTCAAATAGATTATATACATAATCATGTAAGTTTTGTATCAATTATCTTAGGTATGCCATTCGAAGAGAAAAAACTAGATGGAACTTTATACACAAAGTTATACTTCTCCCCCCCCCCCCCCTTCCTGTTTGTCTATCCCCTAATTAAAACATTAGTGATCAATCTGAAAATATGAGGTGGGCAAGTTCTTATATATATGGCGAGTCTAGATATTGCAGTTGCTGAAAAATGGACTGTAAAAGAAAAAAATTGACAAAGTCACTGAACCATGAAATTGAGGTCAAGGGCACATGAAAGGTGTCAGACTGGCATGTACCCATACAGATCTTGCTATAAGCCATGTATGATGAGTCTATTCATTGTAGTTGCTGTAAAATAGACTTTAAAGAAAAAAATTGACAAAGTCACTGAACCATGAAATTGAGGTCAAGGACACATGACAGGTGTCAGACTGGCATGTACCCATATAGATCTAGCTATAGACCATATCTGATGAATCTAGTCATTGCACTTGCTGAAATATAAACTTTTGAGGAAAAAATTGACAAAGTCACTGAACCATGAAATTGAGGTCAAGGGCACATGAAAGGTGTCAGACTGGCATGTACCCATACAGATCTTGCTATAAGCCATGTATGATGAGTCTATTCATTGTAGTTGCAGAAAAATGGACTTTAGAAGAAAAAATTGACAAAGTCACTGAGCTGTGAAATTGAGGTCAAGGACACATGACAGGTGTCAGACTCCCATGTACCCATATAGATCTTACTATATACCAAATATGATGACTCTAAACATTACAGTTACTAAGAAAGGGACTTGAATGTAAAACTATGTCGCAGATTTTCGAAGTTCACTGAACCGTGCAATTGAGGTCAAGGACAAATGACAGGTGTCAGACTGGCATGTACCCATATAGATCTCACTGTAGACCAAATATAATAACTCTAGGTATTATAGTTTCTGAGAAAAGGATTTGAATGTAAAACTATGTCGCAATGTTTATGTGGGTATTGAACCATGAAAAAAAGGTCAAGGTCATCTAAAAATGTGCTGCTGAAAAGGTCATCACTTCATGCACCTGTGGACCAAAGATGAACATTGTAAGTATTATACTTTAAAAGTTATTAAGGTTTTACAAAAAGTTAACGCCGTCGCCGTCGCCTTCGCCGTCGCCGCCGGATTGCTATACCTATGTCTCGCTTCCAGCGACTTTCGTCGCAGGCGAGACAAAAATTATTATGAAATTTAAAACATACAGATGAAAAAACAAGCTATATGTATTTTAAGTTTAGATCATTTAGTCTCTCATGTAAATAAACAAGTTTCTACAAATGCATATAAGTGTACTTAACATTCACTAATCTCATCAAATATACTTGTAGACTTGTATACATGTATATTCTATTTTTATTGATATTTTTTTTCCTGATATCTTATAGAATACATTTTATTTGGGTTTAAAAAAAAAATTTCTTGAAAAAAAAAAAAATAACACGCTATTTAGACTTTCGATGTTTGTAGTCTGTCAGGTAATACACAAGTTTCTATAGATATATATAAATGGACTCACCTCAGTAAATGTCTTTTTTAAAAAAAAAGTTTATTGGTGTTAAAGTTGATAACTATTCAGTGGTTTATGAACAGAATGAGAAAATGAATCAGAAACAGTGTTCACCATATGATCTTGTTTTACTCATCTGGTTTATCAAAACATAAATTTTCTTTTGATCTTCAGGTAATCAGGTACTTATTACAAAACTTGAATGATAGTTCTAATTTAATCAAAATTTTCAAATAATATTGTCACAACATCATAAGATCACAAAGAATAGAAATCATATCACCAAAAAATTTGTATTAGTTATTCAATCCCTGGTCACTGGATATGAAAAAGATAACTTCTACAAGAAGATTTTTGTATGTTTTTCCCATTGGGTCCTACGATAGACGGAGAACTGACACGAAAAGTGATGGCAATAGCTCACATGATCCTTTGGGTCAGCTGAGCTAAAAAGTATAGAACCCGAAAGTGTGCTAATTATAGATTGTGCTGTATAAGTTGTGCTAATTATCCGTCTCCCTATAGCATACTTACCAACACACCCTATAATACATAAAGACACGAAATATCAGTAAGTGCTTTTGACTATCTACAAACGAAGGAAACAAGGAAAATAACTCTCACAATAATAATACAATCAGTGCTAATTTCATTTAACTTCTTCAAGATTCAATGTCAAAACTGATTTTCAAACTGCCAAAAAAAAATCATCTGAACGGAACAAAATTTGAATTTGATCTGTAACTTGTTATAGTAAAACTATAAACCAAATATCAAATCAATATCTTCAAGCATGACGAAAAAAAATTGTGAAAAACTTATTATTTGCGTGAATTTTCTAAGTCGAGGGACCATAACTCTGCAAAAAAAAAAAATCATCAGACTTGAACAAAATTTTAATTTGATCTGTAAGTTGTCATGGTAAAACTATAAACCAAATATCAAATGAATATCTTCAAGCATGACGAAAAAAGTGTGGAAAACTTATTTGCCAGACAGTTGGACGTATGGAGTCCAAACCTAAAGTTCCCTTCGGCTTCGCCCGTAGGGGACTAATTAAGGAGACCTCAATCATATATTTCTCTCTCCTTTGATGTTTTTTTATTGTGCTCTTTTTGACCGTATAGGCATTTCAATTTGCAGTATAATGCACAAATGTTTTGTCATATATCAAATTCTGGTTAAATCTAAAAATAAAAATATCCCCAAACTTTCTCAGTAAGTGTGGAAGTAATAAACCATAAAGAAGGATATTTTTGGTTTAGGGATAATTTGGCAATTTTTGCTTAAAATGTGGTTATTAAAAGTTGTTCTGTTTGGATATGTGTTTAATATTTGCATTTTCAACACACTTGGGATTTTTTTTGTTAGCTGTGCTGTGTTATTGGCACAATGTTCTTTCTAAAAAAGGACACTGCAATGTAAAGTACAGTAATTCAATGATTTCTTTTGTAGTACTGAATTTCAACAGTGTGAATCTTGAGCAAACTAGATGTACTGTGAGCAAAGCTCACAAAGGATACCCCCCGCTTTGAAGTCCAATTATCTCCCTTGTGTGATATCGGAAAGCAAAGATTTTTCTTCATGCACATCTTTGATGTACTTCCTTTCTGTAAAGTTTCACTGAAATCCATTGAGCGGTCCAGGAGGAGTTGCGCTTACAAGATATATGGACAGACAAGGTGATTCCTATATACCCCCCCAAACTTTGTTTGCGGGGGGTATAAATATAATTCAACAGTTGAGTTTAAACAAGACTGAGAGTTTACAAGATACCTTGCACACTTATTCAGTATGATTAACTAAAAATACAAAATTCTATAGACAAACAAAACTTCATAAAATAAATTACAATTACACGTGTATAATTTGTATTTTTAAGAAAGCTTAAGTAAACTAAACAAAGTGCTAGAGTTGGAGCTATTTTGAAACTTTACAGTCAAGACAACTTGTTACTGGTAATTCCATTTGAAAATTTAATTTCAGGATAGGGTTTTATTTAAGAGTTTAACTTGCCCTTTTTAATACCATGTGCAAAATACACCAAAATTTCCCATTATGCACCAACTTGGAACTAATGACTACAATATCAATTGCATGACATATTCCAACAGTCTCAAAGATGAAGATTTTTTTTTCTCTTCCTTATATAACAAACTCAGATTAGTCCCCCTGTTCAGATGAATATTTATAAGGAGTATGACAGCAACGAACAAACTGGATTATGTTCAACAAATTTTCTGAGGGTCAATATTGGTCGAGGGCTGATATCAGGACCAATATGGAAAATGCCATGTCATAATCTATTTATCACATATTTTCATGGTCAATATGGAAAATGCTGATACCAGGGCCAATATGGATTTACGAGGGCAAATATGGATCTCTGCAGGGAAAATATGGATTTTAATGATTTAGGGCAATTTCCGGTCATATCTGCAATGGAAAATCAAATGTATTACTACTAAATATGTGATAAAGAATATTATTTTGAATTTATTTAACAATATAATAACATCTTAAAATTAATTTTTTTAACTGAGAACATAAAGGAAGTATGTCTTTTTATTTATAAAAAATAAAACAGCTAAATCTAACAGTCTGCCAGTGCACAGCATTTACATCACTAAATCACTACAAACCAAGGGACATCACTAAAATACAAGACTTACCATTATCTGTAGGTCATGACCCGACTTGCTGCAACAACAACAAAAAAAAAAAAGAATAAAGGATTGGAATATCATTGCCATATAATGTATTTCACTAAAGTAACAATTTTCTTGTAACATCAATATATTAGTCTGATGAAAGTCTCAAGTAGAAATGCAACACTATATATACAATATATGTACATTGTCAAAAAATATAAAGTTTATTTGTACGAGCCTTAGAAACGAGTAGAAATGTCAGGTTTACCGAGCATTTCTACCCCGTTTCGCAGCGAGTACAAATAAACTTTATATTTTCTGACAATGTATGCCTATTGTTTTTATCCTGCAACACTAAATTGTTATCTGTTTGAGCGAAAAGGCATGAAAATGGAACATTTATGGTTTATTTGAGGAAGGGCCGTTTTTGGCGCGCAAGCTAGGTAAACATGACATCATAATCACTGTGAACCAGAACGCAATGCAAAATATCGTTGAATGTGAAGACAAGGGTACCAAGAGACTATATTGGGCTACTGACCCAATATCAAAAAATCGAACAGCGTTCCGAAGTCCCCCGCCGTTAGAGCATCAGAAACTCTTGGATAAGTGAAACATAACAAAATTTTCTCAAAGAGAGAGAATAGAAGGACAAACAATTTGTGGTTATTGCTAAAGTTTTTTACAAGTTAATGAGTGGTATGAAGACATTTATACAATATGGGTATAGTGTTGAAATCTTATTTTACCATGTGTATTGAGAATTTATACAAATGTACATTTACTCCTTTTCAATAAACAGAAATGCTTTGATCAAAAGTATTCCGCCTAACAAACTCTTAAAGACAGTATTTTTCAATTTTATAAGTTTCGATAGGAGTTTATGTATAAAACCTCCCTTTAGGTCCAGGTGTATAAATATTATTCCAATGCAAGGAGAATATAAATTTTCTAGAACACTTAGATGAACATTTTGTCAATTTTCAAAGTTATTAAGGGGCATAACTCCTACAAAAATATTTCGACATGACTCATCTTCGAACTCCCTTGAGGTATCATTGAGTTAAAGCTACTGTATAAATATTATCCGAATCGGTCAAGAAATAAATTTGCTAGAGCGCTTACATGAAAATTTTGTCAATTTTCTAAGTTATTAAGGGGCATAACTCCTACAAAAATATTTCGACATGACTCATCTTCGAACTCCCTTGAGGTATCATTGAGTTAAAGCTACTGTATAAATATTATCCAAATCGGTCAAGAAATAAATTTGCTAGAGCGCTTACAAGGTGGACGGACGGACGGACGGAAGCACGGACAGACGGACGCCCGGCATTACCATATCCCCCGCATCGCGTTGCGGCGGGGGACAAAAAACAATATTGGGCAGGCTTTATTGGTCAGCTAAAAGCGTAGTTGCAGGATAAAAAAGTCTATTGAAAAATTGAACTAATCATTATACTACTTAGTAAAAACCTCCTTAAAAACTTTTATTGTTTTACTGTTTACAAGAAAATTATATTGGAAATAAACATCAATTCTGGCAAAGCCTGTTTATTTTCTATTCTTCTCAAATTTTTTTTTTAGCCATACCAGGTGTGATAGAAACTCTCCGTAGGGAAAATATATGTTACCAACAAAAGAAATGTAAACTGGCTGAATTTTCTAAATTGATTATAACGATCACCTATCATATTGTGGCCAGTAATAAATGTCACATGTCTTATTATGACATACCTTGATTTCAAAAAGAAAATATGCATTCAAATTCCATCAAACTCTTTAGAAAGAGTTGCTATTACAAGAAACAGGGACACACTGACAGGGTTATTCCTCAATATCCCCTTTCCCAAACTCTGTTTCCAAGTTTGAATTGTTAGATAATTATAAAATTCCATGAAACAATAGTTTTATTTAAATTTTGTCATGTAGCTGAAAACAAAAACCACTTCTCCCTAGGTTGTAAAATTATTCATAATCCAAGAGAAAACGTATTTCCTTCTCAAAAGAATTAAAGGCAAAACAACAGCAGAATAACTAGTTCCTATGTCTATGGAACATGAGAAAGTAAGAACCTGTTTCAAAGCAGTTAATAGAACAGAGGCAGGCCGTCTCTTAACTTTTCATGCTTAAAATCTTTATTAATTTTTCAGTCATACTTACCCTGGAAATTTTCTGTGAAACAACACATCTATTTCAATGACTCCTTTACTCTCTAGCACTTCATAAACATGTGAACCAAATGTGAATTTTCCGTATAAATCATCTGAAAAAAGATACCGATGTTGTTAACACGATACTGTAATATTGCATAATAGTGTTACAGAAAACATTTTGGCATATGAAAAGCATTTTAAGTAGGAAACAGAATTTTAAAGTCAGAAAGATGAACTGGAATTCTATATATAGAATGTTCTATTTTCTTGTAAAACCAATACAAAATATTGGTATTATCTGCAATTTAATAGTGATAGTCAAAATATTACAATAAACAGTGAAATCTGACTTATTTTAAAAGACAAAAGAGAATAAATGAAAACAAAGATTATAGACTAAATCAATGTCATAAAAAAAATTATATATGGAAATATAAGAAAATTGTGTCATTTAGCAAACAATCCAGTAAACAAGGCAGAAAGATTGAAATTGTTCATTGTGTAGTCTTCAAGAAGGAGCAACAGTGAAGCACAGTAAAATGCCTCTCGAAATAAATAATTTGAAAAATACAACAAATCTAAAAATATTACCACATCCACCCAGTAATTTGACAAGTTATTCTTTACTGATTACTTCAGTATGTTTGAAAATGTAAGGATATGGGGCATGCCTCCTAAAACCATTGAATATTCAGGGTATAATAGCAGGTGCACAACTTCAATATGTGTACAATCTTCCTGTGAAGTTTGATAAACCTGGGTTGAAAACTGTAGGAGCAGTTGTCGTGCAACCCGGCCAAAAATGGAAAAAGAATCATTACAAAATTTTCCTCTGGATACTATCTTTTGATCATGAATAAGATTCTGTCAAAATTTGATAAAAATACAGGATGGTATAAGAAAGTTATAACCAGTAATGTTTAAAAAACTTTAACCACAGGATGAATGTAAATGTTGACGCCACCGCCAACGACGAAATGTAGGATTGCTATGTCTCACTTCTGCGACAAAAGTTGCTGGCTCAAGTTGTAGGCATTCTTATGGGTATTATTTTACTGATTGTTGCCTGTCTTGGAGTATTCAACAACTTTTTGGTTTTTGTATAAGCATTCCACTAATCGGTCCTGATTACTACTGAAGAGATAGTTATAGTATAACAAATTGCTGAATTCAGATACCAGAAATAAACAACGCATGACCGAAATACGCAGTAGATCACGAGTGCTCGAGTTATTTACAGCTGTAGTTTGGTCACAAGTTGTTTATTTCTGGTATTTCAATTCAGCGATTAGTTATAATTTTTATTACATTGTACAGAATCTAACATTTTAGCAGAGATCAATTGAAATAAGATTCGTAAGGGTTCCGCGGAACCCAGTGTCTCGCCTACTTTTGATGTTGTCTATATTTTCAGTGTGATAGGTGAATGCACATAATAGATTTGCAGTTAATGAAATAAAACATTTGAAATGTATGAAAAAAGATTTTGTTGTAAAAAATTAATATAGTATGCAATTATATAGTTTAAGAAAGTTATTAAAATTTTAAAAACTTTAACCACAGAGTGAATGTAATGTTTCCTGGCAGAAAAACTAAGTCCATTTATAAGTAAAATACGGAAAAATTTTTTTTTTTTACTAAATTTACTTCTGGATACTATATTATGATCATAAACAAGCTTCTGTCCAAGTTTGGTACAAATCCAGGATAGTTTAAGAAAGTTATTAAAATTTTGAAAACTTTAACCACAGAATGAATGTAATGTTTCCTGGCAGAAAAACTAAGTCCATTTATAAGTAATATACAGAAAAAATGGAATTTTTATTTTAAAAAATTTACTTCTGGATACTATCTTATGATCATAAACAAGCTTCTGTCCAAGTTTGGTACAAATCCAGGATATTTTAAGAAAGTTATTAAAATTTTAAAAACTTTAACCACAGAGTGAATGTAATGTTTCCTGTCTGTCCAAGTTTGGTACAAATCCAGGATATTTTAAGAAAGTTATTAAAATTTTAAAAACTTTAACCACAGAGTGAATGTAATGTTTCCTGGCAGAAAAACTAAGTCCATTTATAAGTAAAATACGGAAAAACTGGAATTTTTTTTTTACAAAATTTCCTTCTGGATACTATCTTATGATCATAAACAAGCCTCTGTCCAAGTTTGGTAGAAATCCAGGATAGTTTAAGAAAGTTATTAAAATTTCAAAAACTTTAACCACAGGGTGAATATTTGTGGACGCCGCCGACGACGACGACGACGGAATGTAGGATCGCTATGTCTCGCTTTTTCGACAAAAGTCGAAGGCTCGACAAAAACGGACTATGTTTTTTGATATCTCTGCGGCAATTACGACGTCACTTCCTAGAGTGAAATACCGGCTGTTCTCTTCACATGTGAATTACCTGATTTTCTTTAACACGGATACTACGATAAATTACCAGTTACAATGTAATAAATAATCAAAATCTGCACAATCTGTGCTTCAAAATTTTTAACTAAACTACCGGTAATGATGATCTTTTGTTCCCCAAGAGTTAACTTTCATTTTTTCTTACTCCATGTCACAGAGTTTATTTCACAGTCTCTCCACTTAAATGTCATTGAAGAACAAAATATTTCAAATACTAGTATAAACTACTGCATTTATTTAAAGAAACAATATTGAAACATGTATCATAAACCAGTTAAAACTTTCACTAAATTTCCATGGTGACTAAAGAACCTGCTTTACGATGCCATCTGGAGAAACTTAATTTGTACGGATATTTCAAACCCCAATTTTTTTTAATATGCTGTATAGAAAGCTTTCTAATTCCAGATTAACCTGTTAAATTTTAGTGTTAACTTTTTGGTAGAAAAAAAAAAACAAAAGCAGAACTTTATAAAAATCCATGCAGTTTTATCAAACGATCCAAATTTATGAACATATTTCTAAGGGTTAACCTCTTATCTTGTCACAAGCAAAGCATGACAAAAGAACTGCAACCATTTCATGCCTTGCCTTCACCAATATTGCCTCCGGGGAGACAAAAAAGATAAAAGACCAAATTTTACAAATGAATATATACGACTTACTGATATAAAATTTATCTATAATTATTCAAAGTAAATATATATAAACTTCCTGTGCAATAAACAAAGTAATTAGAAATATATTTGTAAGATTAAAAAATAATGGATGAAATATCCAAGTAAGAATTAGTGAAATACATTGGAACATGGTTGTGTTGCTCTACTGAAATACCTGTATTACCTGGTAATAAGAAACATAATTCATCTACTCCTAACCAAATTAACAAATTACCTAGGGGAGATAATAAAATAGCCTCCATCAAGGGAGATAATTGACTCTTGTGTTTCTCATTACAAGTCACTTATTCAGAGATGTTAAAACATCCATATCCAGTTCCCATGAAAATAAAGAAATTTCATTTCAGTCTTTTAAAAGTACATCCTTCTAAACAATTATCAGAGATGATTTTCCCAGCAAAGAAAAGAAAAACGGTAATACTGTACCAGAAACCATATTGCTATGTATAATAATGGACCCATTATGGAAAAATCTGAATTGCAAAAAGTGGACATCTGCTAAAAAAACGTAACAAAATCATCTGTGATTTTATAATACATGATGTGAAAATAAAATGGATGAAACAGACAGTTGGTTAAGGACTAAATAATGGTTCGATCTAGATGAGGAGATGTAACATTGGATAATTCAAAGTCTCCTATCAGTTTGCTGGACTTTCAACACAACCATGTTTCCCTGTATTATTAAACAAGAGGCTGTCTTAGTGACAGCAAACCAGATATTCCTTCTGTTTGGAGCCACCCAACCCGACCACTTACTGGTACCAGCCCAGCCCCACTCTGTACATTGCCAAACTAATAACAAGACTCTTCCAAATAAAAATCTGGTGAAAAATAAATTACAAATTTAATTTTAAGAACCAAAATAGTACATCCTTGTCTCCTGTTTACAATTAAAAAAAATCATATTGTACTAGGTAACTACACAAATTTTGTAGAGTTTAAGCCTTCAATCGTACCCACAAAATTCTGTTAAATTGATGAGTTACAAAAAAAAAAATATACTGAACCGCAAAAGAAACATCGCTTTTTCAAAATGTTAGCAAAATTCAAAATAAATATTAATTAATGATTTTTATATAATCAGTATTACGATTACATCACCAGGTAAGATTAAATTACTTGTGAATTAAATTTTCGGTTGAATAATTTTCAGTTGATATCGTAGAGCGACCGTACCTAAAACCGCTCGTAGGACACACTTGGTGGTAATTTTTCTTAAATCTTAAATGTTCATGAAATTCATGCTCCTTTATGGGTATAAAAGGCCGGAGAAAATTAAAGAGTGTTAGTATCAGTGTTGACACAGAAGCTATGCCACGTCTGACTCCACAACAGAGAGAACAGGCCATTGGTCGATTGGATGCTGGGCAATCTGCCAGAGTTATTGCCAACGACTTCAACTGTGCTGTTCGAACAATTGAACGTCTACGGACATGGTACAATGCAACAAACAGCACAAATGACCGTCCACGGAGTGGTAGACCCCAAGTCACTACCCCTAGACAGAATAGAGGCATTGTTCGTCACCATTTGATGAATCGGTTCACCCCAGCTGCCGAAACTGCCAGAAACACTGTTGGAACACATGGACGACCCATAAGTGATGATACGGTTCGTCGGCGATTAGAAACATGAGATGTCGCCGTCCAGCAAGAGGACCTATTCTTACTCCTCGACACCGTCAAGCTCGTCTTCAGTGGGCCACTCAGCGACAGAATTGGCGAAATCGACAATGGCGTAACATCATCTTCTCTGACGAAAGCCGTTACTGCATTTCAACAGCCGATGGCAGAACCAGAGTGTGGAGAAGACGCGGGGAACGTTACGAAGACAGCTGCATTCTGGAAACAGACGCGTGGGGAGGACCTAGCATCATGGTATGGGGTGGAATCGGCCTTAACGTTAAACTTGGTCCAGTCATCTTTCAGAACCTTGGCCCAGGCAGAGGAAATGGCGTAACAGCTGCCCGTTACATCGACCAAGTCTTGACACCCCATGTTCAGCTCCATTTCGCACGTCATCAAAACAAGACTTTCCAACAGGACAATGCACGTGTGCATACCGCAAGAGCCACAAGAGACTTCCTACAGCAGAATAACATTAATGTTATGGATTGGCCGGCTTTGAGTCCAGATTTAAACCCTATTGAACATTTATGGGACGAAGTTCAAAGACGGTTGAATAATGAGCAGCCAAGTCCTACAACTGCAGCTGAACTTTCACAAGCGTTTCAGAGAGTATGGGCACGTATTCCGATGGCTTTTATTAATCGGCTCATCAACTCCATGTACCGAAGATGTGCCGCAGTAATTGGTGCCGGTGGAGGACATACACGTTATTAAAGGACGTGGGAGCACAGCATTGAAAACATGTGACGTTGCGACAATTGTGACGTTTTTGTGAACATTGTAACCAAAAGACTGTAAATCATTCATTAAATTTTGTAAAAATTAATTTAAAATATATAAATGTCACTTTGAAATAAATGTATGTGAACATGTCATTTTGTGCGACGTTTCTTTTGCGGTTCAGTGTAGTATAAGATATATATTTAATTTCTATCCAAGCTTTCATAATAACAAGAAATTTTGCTGTTGAAAAATTTTCATTCATTAGTTGTTTCCAGGATTCACTTTACAAAATGCATTTTGACCTAATTTCATGACCTCATGCGCGGGCCGATTTTTCGCGCTTACTTCTAACAGGTACTAAAGGCATCCAACTTTTAACGTTAAATATTTTTTTTTTTTTGATATCGTCCTTGACATGAAAATTACAGAAATGTTTGTTAATTCCTGGTTATTTAATTTTATCATTTTATGGCTTACTTGTGTCCTTCAATAGCAATTGGTGTCATAGTTAATTTGTTATTATTTTCATAAACAATGTTGTGTTACCTAACTTTGTTTATGTCAAAATTTCACACAATTGTTAATAGATATTTTCTGTTATGCATGTTATAAAATTGATTAAATTTGATATATTTCATCATTTGTTTTTTGTCCTATTTAGAATTAAAAATAAAATATTTGAAAATCTGTTAAATAAGTTAGTACATTGTAATTGAGAAGTTCTATATTTTCAACATGCTGATGGATTATCCGATCTGTTGATGAATAAATTATAACAGTACAATAAAGATTAAAATTAAAAAAATTTGAACAATAAAGACAAAGAAATAATTTAGCAGACGTTACCTTGATTACTAACAATACATTAGTGAATAAGACTAAATAAATTATTACTGTATGAAAGTTATAATCAGGAAAATTTTAATGTGAAGGCTTATATTTCCATTTCAACAAAAATCTCAACCACTACCACCCCAATCTCACCCTTAAATTAGCAAAATCTCCCCCCCCTCCCCCCTCCCCCCCACCCATTCTGAATTTGTCACATGTATGGATGTAATACGGGAGCTACGTTATTAGGTAAATAAAAGGAACTAAAATGGACAAATCCACACTTCTGCAGAATAAAACCATCTCTGTTCGAAATTAGGAGAACAAGGATGAACGATTTTGACAAACATGTTGAAAGTATTACTTGATGTAAACAAATTTTAACTGATATCTACTTACCAGCTGTTCGTAAAGGATAAAAAAAGAAGACTCCTTTTTTATTTTCAACTAGAATAAGATGGTAGAAAAAGAAATCTGTGTTTTCTTTAGTCATTTTTTATTTCATTTGATTTCCTTTTTTAATTTAAAAAAAAAAATTCTGTTCAATGTGAATAATTCGCTTCACATTAATAATTCAATTATCTATGCAACAAATATAATTGATTGCCCATTTATCATAAAAGTGACCTTAAAGTTATTTCTAAGTGTTCACCTTCAAAACTTCTTTTATCTATAGACCTGTACATAGCAAGCAAAAATAAATCGATTAACAAAGATGGAAGTTTTCTTCAGCATTTATTACAAAATCCATAAAGAACAAGACCAATTAGATGTCTGAACCTGTATCGCATGCAAATATGACAATTTTAAGCAATTTTATCTACAATAAAATCCGAATAACCCTTCAAACAGGATGTGCCTAAAAATAACTAAGTTCAACAAATGATAAAATTGAAATTTTTTTCTCTAATCACAACTACAAATTACAAAGGGAGGTGCACATCTTCAGTGTATTCAGAATAAGTGTTAAAATTTCAGAAGTGCCAGGTTTATGGTGTTGGAGTTTCAGATTACATAAACTAGGTACACTTCATACCGAATTCCCCTAATAATTACTAAGTTCAACAAACGATAAATGGGACAATTTTTAATCAAATCACTTCAACAGGGGAGGTGCATATCAACAATGTGTTCAGAATAAGTGTGCAAAATTTCAGAAGTGCCGGGTTTATGGTGTTTGAGTTTCAGATTACACAAACTAGGTACCCTATTCTATGACGGATGGATGCAGTGATCAGACTCTTAGACCTGCTTCCAGCTTTGAAAACGCAGGTAAAAATGGTTTTCTCCGGCATCTTATTACCATATGAAAAAATTTTGATAAAATCTGCCTTTTATTTTCTCAATCAAATCAAAACAATTAATTTTGAATTAAAAAAAAAAAAACTATGATAGAGGTATTTCCTTCTTTTAAGATCCTGAAAATGTAACAAGAAGATGTACTGTGAGCCACCCCTCCTGTCCTTTGGAGCAGGGGTATAATTAGCAAAAGATAGCATATAGAAAGCTTGCTTAAATCAATGCTTACAATCCGGCATCATTCCTTTCTTGGCCACTTCATGAAGTCCCTGAACAGCAGACACAACATCAGACATCCTTGTCTTGCTGGCACTACCATGTCGTTTGGGAGGAGCTTTATGTCCCGTCATTGCACTGACTACTGCATGACGAAATCTGAAAATTACTTCAGATAGTTAGTATTTTATCTATGCATTTAAACAGGCATTCATTTCACAAGCAACTCATTGTAATTGTAATGTAATCGTATTGTATGTTAAGCACTGTTGTCACACTTCAGTAGTTTCAGAGGAAGAGATTTTAAAATATTTTTTGGTAAATTTTTTTATTTTTAGTAACAGCCACCATATTGCAAAAAGGGACCACCTAGACACCATTTCCAACAAAGATTGGTTCTGGAGTTGTTTCAGAGAGGAACATCAAAATGTGAATGATGGACGACCAACAAGGACGTGAACTGATGAAAATAGCTAAAATAATGCTTTGGGCCAGCTGAGCAATTAAAAGCTATCTCACAGTTTTAAAATTAGTCTGAAAATATGTTTTCATTTACAATATGTACAATGATGTTGTCACTAAGATGTTATTTCTAGCATATTGTATCAGAAATACATTTTACTTTGTGTCCACTGGATCTTCAATTGTTTTTCTGTATAATTTTAATAAAAGTGAACTTTTAAGGCAATTGCCTAGACTTGCTTCTTTAGATTAATAATCAAATTTACCTAACTAACATAAGCCAAAAAAAGGGAACAGGATTATGGGTGGCTTGATAAATTGGAAAGGAGGAAAGGGAGGGAGGTGCAGTTGCGGGTTGTGTTGGGACGGGAATGTGATTTTTTTTCTTTATGAATGCCATATATTTGGCAACTTAACACTTGCTTTCATTGTGTCAAGTCACTCAATATATTCCTTCTGTATTTTATTCAATTTCTAGTGGTAATTCTATCACTTAATTGAACAGTAATAATGAACGATATTCATAAAAAAAAATATCTATGTAAAATGGCACAACATTAAATGAGTCAGAATTATAAAAATAATTTACCAAAATATGCATTTACAGCCCAATACTACTATAAAATTCATTATTTCAATACAGATGCATTCAAATTCAATTTCATATACAGTGATAATAGAAGTCTACAAATCTTTGTATAAATATTTTATTCACCTGAGTCTGAGTTGGTCCAAACATTTAAGAATGCATAAAAAGAAAAGGAAATACCGATTATTTGAAATTTCTATACTATGAATATTTATATCTAATGATTACAAATGATTTATACACTATACATGCAAATTGTAAGCTGTCATTATATTATACGCACAATATAGATTCTCGATTTTATTTTTGACGTCAATACTGCGTAACAGAGTGTGGTTAGATTTCATGGGGAAGGAGGTTGAACTTCTGATAAAATGGGTTGTAACCGAGGATCTTAATATGTGTCTGAATCATATAATTCACACAAAAAGAAAATCATACCAATTCATATATATACCGATTTTTTTTTTAACATCTACTGTTTTATGTAAGTCTATCTTATAAGTCTTATAGTTGCTTAGAAACATTAACACAAAATTTACCAAAGCTATTTATGAGTAAAATATAGGTCAGTGAGATTTACTCTATGTGTGGGCCTTTGTTACAATACAAGATGATTTCAGTTGAAAAAATATACCTTGCAACTCAATTCATAAACTAACAAGGGTGTACATGATGTTTACATAAAATTTCATTCCTCTATGACTTTGAGTTGCTTAGATCTTGGACTTTATGCAAAAATTAACTCGAAAGACAAATGAACAAGCCAATAACTTTAATGAAACACAATTTATGTTATAAACTAATGGGTAAAAAGAACAGGAGATGCCAAAATCCGGAAATCAGGTAAAAATTGAATATTTTCTAAAGGAATTAATATAAAAGAAATAAAAATTGTCAAAATGCAGAAATCCAGCTTTATTCCATAAAAATTTCAGCCATGTAAAATCCAGTGAGGATTGGGCATTAAAAGGGTCAGTGAGAACTGAGGGTACAATTTCCCTGTATAAGAAATGAAACATTAACGGTAGCTGTTTTTGTGTCTTGTCATTTTTTTTTAAAGACAACAAATAATTGAATCCAATTGAATTTTACAGTTCATTGTTCTGTACAGATTTATTTTGAGGTATTAACATTTATGTCTAGCAAAAAACTAGTTTAATCTGCTTTAGACTGACATTACACTTATCAAACTTTATAACTTAACTTCTTTACAATGTAAAATGACTTCTGTTTCCTAATTAGCTTCCAATAATGACCATTACAATTGCTATTACTACAGATAAAGCCAATATGTTGCAGATTACGAAACCGTCTGAGATGTAATTATGACATTATCGCATTCAAAGGTTATATAAATGGTGAACTTTCCTTGTTATTTAATACAAGCCCATCATGGTCTAATCTGTTTTATTTGTTCCAGACATTCAAGATTATGTAAATTTATAAAGAAGATGAGGTTTATGTTCATTGAAATTATACTAAAAATTCTATTTTTACACACTATTCACTGTTTTAAATTAATCTTTGACACGTGAGGGTGAATACAGTTGCTATGGTAACCGAGAGGGCCACAAATGTACCATAAATTATTCAGTTTTTCTTGTAAGTTAACTGAGCTCACTTAATAGTAAAGAGCTGAGCATAAAATCCTTCACAACTACTTCAATAAATTTTTGACGGAAAAATATAATGACAGCTTAATATGTAAAGAGAAGAGAGATCAATAACAATTCTTTCATTATATTTTATTAACAATTTAAACAGGAGCTAACTTTCCATGCAGGAGTACACAATAACTAGCAGGAACACACTAAGGCATGAACAGAACAGAACAAACAAAGAAAACAATCAATTATATACCTTGCCCTTGAATTAAGGGTTCTGAAATTATTCCATAAAAACAATATGTAGAAGCACAATGAATAACTCAATAATCATACCATAATTATGCTACAATAATAACACAACATAGACGGAACACTAAATATAAAGGATAACACTGCATTTCAAGGTATTCCATACCATAGTCATATTAATACTTACATATATAACTTTTATGGAGGCGAAAAACTTGCAAAAATTCTAATACACATCATTGGACATGTGGGAGTTAATATTGCTATAGTGCTTTATTTTCTGTGCCCACTTGTTCTAGTTCAGTTTATTTTCTATACATGTACATGTATCCTTGTGCCGATATTATATTTTCCACCAAAATATTTTAAACAAATTATCTAGCTTAGCAGCTATATTTTTCCCATTATCTCATTGGTCAACTTACAATGATAGTTTGGACAAAGTGGACATAAAAAAATATATATGTGTGTTTCTGCTAAACCAAATGAACCCTTATTTTATTTAATGTTAAAGAAAAAAAATTAATGCTAGGAAAAGAAGCATTACATGTCCATGGCAGTTAATTACATATTCATCCAACCACATTGCTCTTCAGTTTGTTTTTTCTTTCCTTTTTTTTTGCAATAAATAGGATTCTTTTTACCAGTAGATTCACATAGTGTTAATTTACAGTAGATACACTGAACTCCTTTTTAGAAATCTTCACTATGTACCCTAAAATTCTGACTGCTTTTGATCAAGCAACTGTGGTTTCACTTTAATTTTTGTGCAAGAAGATTTAAATTACAACTCAGTTGTTTTTGCTTTGCTTCAATTTGTCATTATGAAAGATATCATCTCTGCTGATAATGATAAATGTTTGAATTTCTTGTTAATTTCTTAAAGGGACAATTTATATTTCATTTCATTATTTTTGGAACAATTACTTCAAGAATCTAAAAGTGTTTGTCAGGAATATACTAAATTAACAATATCGTCGTTTTCAACGTTTTCTGATAAATGCCAAGTTTTCACTCAACAATAATAAAATTAATTGGAAATCAATTTCGATTTCAAAGTGAAAATCACATTTAGAATGTCAGATTGCATGTTATGAAATACAGCTACTACTTAATTAAACTAGAAAACTGACATGTCATCAAGGGCCCAAAAAGGGGAAAATTTGATTCTATTTGTTTGTTTGTTTAGTTGGGGTTTTATGCTGTTTTCAGCACATTTGGCTATTTCGCGGCGGCCAGTTTTAATGGGTGGAGGAAGCCGGAGTACCTGGAGAGAACCACCAACCTTCGGTAGGAAAATTGGCAATCCTTGTCAATTAAGATCAGAGTTGAACACACCCCGCCACAGATGAGATTCGAACTCACAACCTCAGCGTTGACAGGCTAGTAATCATTAGTAGTCATGACGAACTATCTAGACCACTCGGCCACCGAGGCCCCCAAAATTTGATTGTAGGAAAGGCCAAGACAACTCAAGAATGAAAGTAGCTATTGGATGAAATTTAAAAATTGTCCAAAATTTTTACATAATTCAAGATTTTTACATAATTCAAGGTGTAAAAAAAATATGAGCACATGTCAAAGCATTAACATAAGTTATGCCAATTTGTTTTACTAAAGTTCCATAACTCCTTAACAACAAATCTAAAAATTGTGTGAATCTGCTAAGCTTTGCTGTATTCGACACTTAATTTGTTATTTATCTGTTGTTAAACTCAATGCAGAATAAATAAATCTATTTACAATAATTTTTCTGTTTGCATCGAATTGTCAAAATCAGATGTAAAGCAACTTTACGGGTAATTGCAGAAATTTGTATATTGGTACATAATTTAATGCCCCCCCCCCCCTCCCCATTTCTTGATTTTGATATTATGAGTAAAATAGTACATATATAAACTTACCAAATGTAAGAATGGAATGCAAGTAAAAAACAAGAGAAAAATATTTTATTCAACTATAGATACAGATTATTAATTATCCCTGTGTTAGAATTTTTACCACTGAGAACTATGCCACAAGTACTCATATAAATTATAGCCATATGACATTGATTACTGAAATATATAAAGAATCTGAAAAACTTGACTAAAAAGTAGAAATAAACTGCTGCAAAAAAATGGTCATCTACATTTATAAAATGAATTGTTTGTTTAGTTGGGGTTTTATGCTGTTTTCAGCACATTTGGCTATTTCACAGCAGCCAGTTTTTATTGGTGGAGAAAGCCAGAGTATCCAGAGAGAAACATCGACCTTCGGTAGGAAAATTGGGAATCCTTGTCAATTAAGATCGGAGTCGAACAGACCCCGCCACAGGTGAGATTCAAACTCACAACCTCAGTGTTGACAGGCTAGTGATAATAAGTAGACATGACGAACTACCTAGACCACTCGGCCACCAAGGCCCCTGTATACAATGATTCAAGTCCCATAAATGTGGAACTCACATTCTGAAAGAAATCAAATTGACATATTATTTGGTGCTTAATGCCACCTAAACCATTAAAAGTCGCATTGTGGCAAGAGCTGTTTTCATAAAATTCAGAACAGAGTTTGAATTTAATATTTGTTACAAAAGTCTTATCAAATTAATGTGCCAAAGCCATTATCAAGTTACTTTATAGAACATGGAAAATTCCTTAAATACAGTTAAACTTGCAAAAGAAAACTCTGTACTAAAAATCACTGTCATTAAAATTCATCTCGAAAAAATTGGAGCCCTGTATATATATAAATAGCACATAATTTCCGGCTATATTACTCTACTTATAAAAATTCATGTCACTCAACTAGAGAATTAAAGTAAAACATATGAAATATTTCAAAATTTTGGAAATTAAAGATCCAGAAATCTATTTCAACAAATTTGAAAACAATCTGAATATCTAGAGATGACCTTTGTAATTTGGGAAATATCGGTGATGATTTTCATTATATAAATTTGAGTGTTCATTTTTGTCTCAGGAAAGGAATAAATTTACACAGAGACTATATTTCACTAATTAATCCTAATTCCATTAAGTTTTACGATCTATTTAATACTGATGACAGGATAACTCTCTTCAAATTGGCAAAATTTTGTAAGGTAATACATTCTGTAGTTTAAAAATAAATAATTATTGTCTTCCTCACTTTATACATTTTCATGTAGATCTTATATTTATAGTTATACTGTTCAATGTATAGTCATTTGATTGGACTATGTTGCATCATATTTGCATTTTGTGCATTGTGAATTTAACTGTTTGTATTCACATACCCCAGTTGGGGGTCTTTGTCTTAAATAAAAACTTGAAATCAAACAGTATGGCAGTTCTATGGCTTGTTTCATTGCGTAAAATTTTATGTCATTATGTTCAAAGTATTATAAACTTATCACACAACATATGAAAAAATTCCTAAATTTCAGAAGATAAAAAAATAAGGGAATCTAGTTTCCGATGAATACAAACCTAGCTCTTGCAAAAACTTTGGTTTCTGAGTGTCCATGGTGAGAAACATGCTTGCCGTCAAGACTATCTGTATCTGTGTGATCACTGCAATTACAGAAGATGTAAAAAATTATTTTCTTATCAATAAGTAGTTCACAAAAATATTATATGAATTATATTTGTTTGATATCGAATTCCGTTGATAAATTTGACATTTTGTGGTTTCCTGCAAGTGGTGGCCTTGTAATTTCTGGTAATAAATAAATGATCTTGAAATATGCATTTCTACAATTACACATTTAATTAATTTCTGAAGTCTGCTGCAATCATGTGAACCATAAAAATTTGTTAATTACAAAATTTAATAATCACAGTATTAACGAATCTAATAAGTTATACAATTTTTGGAGAATTCAAAAATGGTCAAGTAAGTGTACGATTTTACTTATATAGGTATAGAAAAATTAGCAAGGTATCTAAAATTAGTAAAGAAATTCTAAGATTTTTCTAAAATAATCTTAAAACGTGTTGACTGTTGTAAGAGTAATCAATTTGGTCAGTGTTCATTAAGGTATTACAAAACCTTTAGAGTGCACACAACAGTTTTTCTTAGAACTTTTCATGACGTCATAAATTGAAGGGACATACTCAAAAGATTGATAGCTAGACAATTGGCTGTATCATATACCCATAGACAACCATATATCAAATAAAACATATTTCTTCAAGCTTTCACTGTATATAAGTATTTTTAAGGAATTACTTTCCAAATTCTTACCATTACAGAAAGATAACTGACAAAAAATAGGCCTCCCCCCTTCAAATATTTCAAAAACAGACCAACCTCAGAGCATCCTAGCAAAGATTCCTGCGTAATTTAGAGAACTGAGTATATGTGTTTTCCAAAGTACACATTCAACTGGTTTCAGCACATGTAGTTTCAGGGTACATTCGCCGCCTTTTAAAATTGCTACATGAAGTGGTATAAAAATGTTGCGTTTTCACCTACACTATTTTTGGATGTTTTCAGAGTAGTCTCCCATTAATAAAACTTTTCTGAAAATAATTACTTTTTTACATTTCATGCATTTTTTTAAACTTAAAATAAAGCCAAGACTCTAATTTAAATAATGAAACCAAAAAAAAATCAGAAATCAATATCTAGAACTTATAAATAGAGGGAATTCCATACATATGACATCATATATTTAGGGGAAAATCACTGGAATTTTATACGAAACTGTTGTTTGCATTCTTAAGGCATTCTTGATACCCTTATTTTCAAAATAACAATAAATTTTCTCAATCTACAGACAATTACGAATAAAACGATACCTCGTTTGTCTATTTCTGACATGTGAATCAAATGTATTGAACAAATATTCAAAGAAGGGGGTTTTGATACCCTGGGGCATAACTCACAGAAAATGACATAAAATGTAAATTTGACATATTTTGATGTAATATGAGCATATTTCTCTCTTATGAACTGTTTTATGCTTGTATACTTAAAGATTTGACTAATTTTAAGAAAATACATGAAAAAAACTAAATTTTATTGTTAAAAAAAGGTTCAAATGAAAAAAAAATAAGAATGCCAACCATTCCTTGAATTGAATAACAGTGTAATTATGGAATAGTTTATTGACACTAATTTTTACCAGTGAAATGGAAATAAAGTTTATTTTTTCTTTTTTTTTCTTTGATTTTTTTCCCAATATTTATGCGAGAAAAAAATCTGCATATATTAAGTGCAATGAATCATCTAAAACTACAACCGGCTTCAAAAACTGCGAATAAATAATATGACGTCTTTACACTTGACATCAAATTATTACTACAGTTCTGTTATTTTTGGTTGCTAAGGCCAGATGGGACATAATAATGCATTAAATACCATGCTTGGTACATGAAATTCTTTCTATCTGTCTAATGTTGCATAAACAATAAAATACATGAGCTTTATAACCAAAATACTGTTCAAATCTGAGCCTTATCAAAGCCTTTAAGAGTGCACACAACAGTTTTTCTTAGAACTTTTCATGACGTCATAAATTGAAGGGACATACTCAAAAGATTGATAGCTAGACAATTGGCTGTATCATATACCCATAGACAACCATATATCAAATAAAACATATTTCTTCAAGCTTTCACTGTATATAAGTATTTTTAAGGAATTACTTTCCAAATTCTTACCATTACAGAAAGATAACTGACAAAAAATAGGCCTCCCCCCTTCAAATATTTCAAAAACAGACCAACCTCAGAGCATCCTAGCAAAGATTCCTGCGTAATTTAGAGAACTGAGTATATGTGTTTTCCAAAGTACACATTCAACTGGTTTCAGCACATGTAGTTTCAGGGTATATTCGCCGCCTTTTAAAATTGCTACATGAAGTGGTATAAAAATGTTGTGTTTTCACCTACACTATTTTTGGATGTTTTCAGAGTAGTCTCCCATTAATAAAACTTTTCTGAAAATAATTACTTTTTTACATTTCATGCATTTTTTTAAACTTAAAATAAAGCCAAGACTCTAATTTAAATAATGAAACCAAAAAAAAATCAGAAATCAATATCTAGAACTTATAAATAGAGGGAATTCCATACATATGACATCATATATTTAGGGGAAAATCACTGGAATTTTATACGAAACTGTTGTTTGCATTCTTAGTGTAAAAAGAACATATAGCTATATCATAGCAGCCATTATTGAAAGAGACCCTGGTATTTTTGGCCAGGAAAAATAGACAAAAAAAACATGGAAGCAGCAGGAGAACCCGTAGAGAACAACCGCACATCTGCAGGAAAACTGTTAACATGTGGCAATATATTATAGCAGTACAATGAATTCACAACCTAAATGTTTACAGGTTACTAATCATTGGTCACAACTACAAATATCTTTGAACATTCAGCCAGAAAGACCCCAAAATCAATTTAGAAATAGATAAGGGTAAAATTACTGAAAATTACTGAAAATCAATGGTCAAATATGTGATATCATATTTTTCTCCATTTGATAGTTTTTGGTTTCATTGTATTATTTACCATCAGATTGCAACTGAAATATGAATATACCAAGATAAAATATGGATTAATTAAATTCCAAAAATTCTTTTAATTTTCAACTAAAAATATTTAAAAACATGACACACTTAGCATTGAGACAGCAACCGAAGGGGGAAAAATGTATCATATGTTGTAATCTGAACATCTTGCAACTATTTTTTTAATATATCAAAAAAAAAACAAATAACTATGTAATAGTATCTAATTGTCTAATCATTAAAAAATCAACAAGATCTAAACAATTTTCTGATAACTATAAATTATTAAATAAACTGTCTACATGAAATATTGCCAATATTTAAAGTTAATAAAAAACAACATAGAAGTCATGAACCCTTTTCAAAGCTGTACCAGGTCTTTCTGATTTGAAAAGATACGCTGCAATTGATAAACTTAAATTAATATATCTCTCTGTGTATAATATATCAGCCTATACACTGGATCATATGATTCACAAAAAAATAATGAACAAATTAAATTACTTTGTAATTAAGTTAATCAGGCAGAAAATTAACCTTCATTATGAATCTTTCAATACCGCTGCACATAATATGGGCCGTAATAAGGCCAAACATTTGTAATGGCTGGTTTTTGGGATAATATCTATCTTGAACAATATTGGGAGAGGAAAAATATTTTTAAATCTTTTATTCTAATACGACCTCCTATATATCGTCAAACAATATATTAACCAGAGTTACCAGTATATCCTATTTAAGCACATGCGGAAAGAGGCTTTTGGGTAAGCTTTAAAGACAAAAACTATCTTTTTTCCACACAAAATTCACTGTTTACCTTTACAAAGAAATCATGCAATACAACCACAATAATTGTGCACAACAACAATTATGACGATGTTGTGCACTGCAATACACATTTATGTAGGCCACGCAATCTTGATTTTTGAATGACGTAACGGTTACCGGTAAGTCTGTGAAACATGCATTTTATTATATTTTCTTGTGTATGTTATTCTTGAATTATATTATTTAACTGTGTAAATGGTTATCCTGTGAAAATAATTTAATTTAAAATATGCTTTAAAAACGAAAGATAGCACCTGTCAATCATAATAGAAATAGAACAGCAAAACCAATATCAGATACATATAGGACAACTCAAATGAGCAAAAATAGCATATTTGTCATATTAGAATAGAAACAATTCATGGGGGTCATAGAGTTCTGGTCATTTACATATGGGCAGGACCTTTTTGTTCTTATTTTATACCTTGCTATCACTAGGTTTAAAATAATTGAATATAAAGGTCCAGCCCATGTGTAAATGAGTTCAACTCTATAACCTCAATGAATTATTTCTTAAATTTTTGTTAATTGTTGATGGAGCCCAAATGATTTAACTTCTTAATAAAAAATAACTAGTTATCTAATTAACCAAGTTACCCAGGGCCAGGGGAGATAATTAAAATTTACTCCCTTTAACCATTAGGCCCCAAGGGAGATAAATATTATTATCTCCCATGAGGAATTTCAGTAAGGAAGATAGCTGACTAATGTATCTCATTTGATAATTTTTTTATCAATAACTTGGAGATGCAAGACCTCAGCATCTGGCCTGATTAATTTGTGATTAGATGATAACAAATTGGCCATGTTTGTTGATGTGATCCTCATGTTTACCATTAGAAAACAGCAAAACACTGAATGCAAACTGTGTACATTCAAACTTAAAGATTTTAAAACACAAAATTGAAGAATATCACTTAATTTAACGTATCTTGGGACCGGATCTCATAGATCTAAAGTCTAGTTTCTAATTACTACACAGTTACAACATTTTGAAAAGTTCGTAACAATACCAATGTGATTTGTAATTATACTGATATTGGGAATGTTTTTCACATGTTCTCGGATTAACTGAATAGGTAACTAAATGAAGAAATCTATATTTCCTATAAAGTATTGTAATGTGTAAGCAATAAACATGTAATAATAGTTACATAGTAACAACTAACAGAGGACCAACAAAAGAACGTTATAAGATGTGACTTTCAAAGCAGTGCATAATATAGCAAGGCCAATAAAATAAAACAAATTTTCTAGTATTCCCACTTTTCATATATTGTGATTGCCTCCACATTTTGAATGGTTTGGTTTACCGAGATTTTATGCCACTTTTCAGTGCAGTTTTTATTGGCATAGTAAGCAGAGTTCCACCGAAGAGATCCATGAACTTCAACAGGAAACCTGGCAATCATTATCAATTTAGAGATGAAAACACTAACCGTGTGTATTTTTTAAAACTGCAAGCCATTTTTCATGAATATCTCAAATATATAACTTTAAAATGAAAGTAAAAAGTATGATTCTACATTTAGTTTCCAATAGTCGTAATTAATTGTCTTTTTCGTTGCTAAAATGCCTAAAATATTTTACAAAAACGGCTTTTCTATTTTTTGTGAGCAATTCATTGATTTTTGCGTAAAGTATGACGACACTGAAAATGTGCATGTTTTGTTTCCAAAATGTTTGGACCATATTAATAATGACTAGTATGTACACAATTGTTAATTTGAAATGTCCAGAATTGTAATAATCTCTCGAGGTTTTCAGAGACACACAGCAGCCATACGATCAATTCAAAATCATAACCTTGGAGCTTACAGGCTAGTGATCTCAGAAAATACAATGAAGTAGCTAGACCATTTGTCAATCGAGGCCTCCAGTAAGTATCTACTAGTAATATCACAAATAGGGGTTTTTATCTTTTAAATTTCTTTACAGCCCCCAATTTCTGGACAACTTCAATATTTTCATGTATTTTTTTAATTTGCACAATTTTTTTCTCTGCTTACATTTTACATATTTGGTAAAAAAAACATTAGAATTTCAGACTTTCTCTATTATGCCAATGATGAAGTACCAACTAATACGGGAGACAACTCATACATAACATAGAAAAAAATATGAAGGTGATCGCAGGACAGATAGTTAATATAAGTTCAAGAAAAGAAAAGCACCATTTTGTAAAAAAAATACAACTTGAAAATCTACAAGCAGGGAAAAACCATCAGCCAACTGTACTATATATATGTATGTACATAGCATTATAACATAAATGCTCTATGCAGTAATTTAGATTGTTTATACTTTTACGTAAGGTATCCATAGACAAAAGATTAAAACACCACTGGAGAGCTGAAGAGTTCATACAAACTTAATAAAAAGGTCTCTACTATGGACTACAAATGCTGTTTTATGCTTTACCTTTGACCAACCTTGATTCATTATTAAATCTAAACTATTAACAATATCTTACATTAGAATAATACTGTAGACATTAAATTTCTGTCAATACGGCTTTATCATAAGTATACAGGCCACCATTCAAAAAATCATTATCACAAATAATATAAAAATCTCTTGGTCGTGTAAATATGACACTGAATAATTTTTAAAAGAAGCTTCTATTCAAGAATTTTCAATTACAATCTTCTGTTTTTGATTTTTTTCACTTATAAATGTTTGTCATAAAACTCTTCAAATGGGTATAGAATCACTTTCCGAATAAAAAAAACTGACACCACACAGTGTTACGAAATATTTCTTAAATACAGTTCTCTGTGGTGGATCTACAGCTTTTGAAAAATGGGTCCACCCATTTCAGAGTCATATAGTAAAGATAAATATGGGTGTCTTCACACATATGCTTACAGCAAAAACCAAAATGTTTTTGAAACATTTCATAAGGTATTATGTGGGAGGGGCATACACCTTACAGCTTTGATCTGCCCTAATTCTTGTAACATCCAGAACTAATTTGTGTGATGGATACCTACAAAACATCTTTTTTCATATGACACTTAACTTATCTCACATTCCTGACTAAGTGTTTCAGTGAACTTAACTTTTATCGTAATTTTTTTTTAAGGAAAACAAGAATGCAGTCAATTTTTTACAGCATAGCTAAGATAAAACTATCAGACAAAAGTGTAGTCTTCTCCTTGTCACTGGACTAATTTAAAACAAGCCAGTTATCAGAAATAGTTATAGTAATCACTAAATTGTCCTTTAGCATGAAACTGATCCTAACCTATTTAATATAAAGTGAAAATTTATAATGTAATGAAGAAGTACATTGTTTGTACCTTCTTGACACTTAATCACAACAACAAACCATGCACTAGAAATTTTTTATTCAAATAAATTGAAAACCATGGACTCTCAAAATCCTTATTCTTTAGAACTTTATTTGAATTAATTTATGTCTTATTTTCAGGTGTTCAAGAGAACAAATTCAACTATCTTTAAAACAAAAAAGTAATGTAAAAATAATATTAATTTTGTGCAGAGTGTAAATGCTTTCAAAAACAATAAAAAAAGCATTACAAACAAAAAAATCTACCAAAAAGTGAACTCAAGATAATACTAGAAGTACTGCAAGCAAACCACTCATATGTTTCCTCTTTCAATGAGTTGCGTCCCCCTTTTATACAGCACTACGGTGCAATTCTCTACATGTATATAGTCACACATACTAGAATACCTTGTATTATCATGGAAGAACTGACTAGTTACAAGAGATGTACAGTTATGATCCGTGTGATTTTCAATGTGGTTTTCAACATGGTTGTTCAATGGCCTGCACATAATACATAAATGATCAATGTCTTTAAATATTTAATAACTACAGTTTGGACATGCTAATTCCTTCATATACAAATAATTTTGGAGGGGAAAGTTTTAATTTTTTATGGCATAATGTCCTGTTTTAATAACTCCACCCACATTAGACATATTTATACAACCAAACAGCCTAAACAGTTCAGCCAAAATCCAAGTAAAGTCACCTTTGCCAGAGAGATTTGCATACAAATGAATAAACTTAGGAAATCTACTTGTAATAATACAATTACAGTATTAAGATGCATTTTTCCCCAAATCAGGACACGTTAGTTGTGCTCAAGGTCAGAAGTTTTGAAAGCAAAAACAGTAACCCAAAAAGTTAAAGAGAAGCCTCAAATTTCCACAGCTATCAAAATTTTGAAGCCAAAAACTCAGAATATACCTATGCAAAAGGCAAAACTTTTTCATTTGCATTACATATAAGTTTAAATAAAACCACAATATGACTTTATCTAATGCTCAACATCAAACACATATAAACTTGTACTTAATAACAAACATTAATCTTTCCTGACTGCCCCATTTCTTTCTGAAGGATGCAGTTATTGTGGCAAAAAATATTAAATGAGACAAAAATCAACTTTAATTCCAATTTTTTAAACCGGCCGATTACACATCCGACAAAGCATTTAACGGACTGTAATTCATAATCTGAAAAATCATATATTTTATTTTCATTACCTTTCACAAGGTATTCATCCAAGTCGGCTTACGGCTAATGGTTAAATGTCAAAACGGTCATAAAAATTTGTATGATTGAACATCCTTCTATACTTATCTGGTGTTAAAGCTAGATCAGAATTCAAATCTAAACAAATTGGTTCCTTTTCAACTTAACGAGGGAAATATATCTTTGGCTTTTTAAAAGTGACCTCATTTTTTGTTTAAAATTCATGCTGACTAATATGGAATAATTTCAAATGTAAACCTCAATAGCATTACCAACCTTCCAATAATCATTTGTGTGAATACTGACATCAAGGGGGCAAATACTAAAGGATTCAATTAGATACCAGTTTTATCAAAAGATATTTACTTTTCTTTAGTGTAATAAAATTTTGCATTTGGCCAATTATATAAATAAGTACATTTTAAGTCCTCTGACCCAACTCTTCCACCTTTGCATTTTTCCCATACCCATAATGTTTTTTTTTATATTTCATAATTGATTTTCATTAAAATTCCAAATATTTAACAAACAATCTATAATACTAAATTTACGAATTAGCCGAATAGGCGGCAAAATGCGTGGTTTAAAATAAACGATGTATGGTTCAGATTATAAAGGTTATTATCGGATTTGACAATCTGCATTTATAAATTTAAACTGCAGTTTTATTTATGTGCAAATGGAATTTTTATGCACTTTTCCGGCATGAATTCTCCCAACATATCCTTTAGAAGGTTCTCGAATGCACCATTTTAACACATTGATTTAAATAAATAAGTATGCACATATTTTAAATGTCTTTCTGTTTGAAATTACGGAAAAAGAATAAAACAAATTAAAAACATTCTCCTTCGAGTGGGATGTTTCCGCTTCATGGATTGTTTTTCTACAATAACCAATTTCTCCTAACTGTAAAGGTTATGAACTTTGAAGATTATGAAGAAGTAAGGTAAAGTTCAGAGGAATTCCTAACTGTTTTTTGGATTGCTCGGATGTTTACCTTGCAAAAAGTGATAAAACCAACCATTAACTATTTTCACATTATTTGTCATTTGACCGGTCTAAATATATCTCTACCATACAATTCTCTGTAAGCCCTAGATAAAAATATTTTTAACAAATGGTCATCTTTATCATTAACGGCGAAATTTATCTCGGACATCTTTGATAAATATAAACGTGGACAGCACACGCAGCCACACACTAAAAATGCTTTTATCGTCTGATTATTGGATATATTTGTGAATTAAGCCTCACTTGCCCTGCCCATGATGGCAATGGAACAATTGGAACAATTATTTTCCAAAAATATGCTCTACGGAACTCACGGCATCTTTTGAAAAATTCATCAGCCACTAAGGAAATGTTTACTTTCATATTTATTCTGAAGGAAAAAGGTAATGCACTATGAAATGTGTATTAAATGAACTTTTCATCAAGTTCCAGTTCAGAATTAATTTTAACAATAAAAATATTGACAGTTTATGTGGTGTTTTCGTCATAGATTTTGACTTTGATGGAACCTTAAGGTCCATTTTGGTAATTCTACGTGGCATACAGTCTACTTCATCCGCGCGGGTTCAATGTCTAGTATATAATAAAAATATCAAGTTTTGTAAAGTTTTGATAGAAAAAAAAACCCTAAAATCTCTGTATTTCAAAGGTTATGTGTCATTAAACTGAGTCTGTAACTGATATTAAAGGAAATTCAACTATACCCATGAGTACCAATTGAAAGTGGGCAAATATTCTACCAAGTATAACCAATATCCCACAGATACAACTGCATATAATCAACACAACTATATTTGTGACCATGACCTTGCAGACAAATCTTATTCATGAAAACCACCTCTCATGTTGGACAATGATAATTTCACAAATCATTCATAAAATTCATCTTTCAAGGCTTTCAAAAATTATTTGTGACTATATAATACACATTATGTCTTTATAGGGAGATTTGCAAAGTTAAACTATATTTGTGGACAGACAGAAAACCACTCATTCATCTCACATCCCTTTGGTAATTGGCTACATTGGGGTTATATCTGGCTTATCATGGCAGCCAGTTTTTATTTTTTGGACATCAAACAGCCGGAAAACTTGATCTTCTTCTCAATCAAGTAAGATTAGAGTGGAACAAACCTTCCTTCAAGCTGGATTCGAACTCACGAACTCAGTGTTGTCAGTGTAAGTTCTCATAAGTAGTTAGACAAACTATCTAGACCACTTGACCAACACTGCCCCCTGTTGGGCTACAATTTGACAAAGTACAGAGTACATAAAGACATTCAAAACTTAGCCTAGCAAACCTACATGTATACAACGCTGCTGTACAATGCCCCCTGATGGGCTACAATTTGACCAAGTACTATCAACATACCCAGTACATCAAGACATTCAAAACTTAGCCTAGCAAACCTACATGTATACAACGCTGCTGTACAATGCCCCCTGACGGGCTACAATTTGACCAAGTACCATCAACATACCCAGTACATGAAGACTTTCAAAACTTAGCCTGACAAACCTATTCAATGCTGCAATACAATTATATTGTTGTATTTAAACACAACATTGACTTATGTAAATATTTCGTACTGGTATAATAAACACCCTCGTCACTATGTTATGGATCTATTTGCAGTTGCTGGGAATAACATCCAAAGGAACATTGAACAGATAAGAAATCTGCTTTTCCATCGATGACTCAATTCAATTTGACTTTATTTGAGCCATTGATCTTACTGGAAGACAAATTTTAATTACCTAATTACAATACAAATGTACTATTTTTCCAATTGATTTTAAACCACATACAAGTAATTTGATGTACAAATACTGAATTTCAATGAAGCCTTCAGGGAATCTTTTCATAAATATTCCTACGACTACGATTAGTCCTAGGTCTGATCTGATTTTCGGTCTTCATTGTGTTTGCTCTGTTGAATTCATGGAACCTGAGTCTTGATGGTAGTCGTAGGAATGTTTGTGAAACAGTGACCAAGTCTGATCAATTTTTCAGATTCTCCCAAAAATCTGCCATACACAAAAAAGTACTATGCTACTTTGTAATTTTCTTCTAAATTAATTGCAATGACTTACTCTCCTAAAACCTCAGTTCATATAATGACTTTTTTGTAACTGACAACTGTACCTATTGAAGTCTATTCAAACAGTCTTATCACTTGGTCACAAAATGCAACTAGCCTAGCCTTAAGTAAAGCAATGAACTTACATGATTTTGTTCAATTGTATCTTCTGGAGAAACAAAAATTTTTTTCTTTTATGATTTTAAATGTAAAGGAGAGATAACTCTCTTAATGCAACATTTCCACATAAGATAACAACATTTGTATTGTACTAAATAAGTTACTGAATAAAATATTTAAAATGGCTGTTTCACAAATTATAAAACAGATTTCAGCGGGCAATTTCATGCTTTGAAAACATTAAATCTCTGAATTCTTTTAATTATATACATTTATTAAAAAGTTCCCCATTTGGATAATATTTTGTGTTTGAAAAACTTTAACTTAAGACGACTCAACAAGATTAATCCATAAACTAAAACACTTTTAAATAGTGAAAAAATCCTAAATATATCAGCATCATTCTGACAATTAACTTACCATAATAAACATAAAATCTGTATTAAATGATACCAGAGTAAAGTATATCTAAAAGTATCAAGAAACCTGCAGAAGTTTCAACTAAAACTTACGCTAGCTGGTGTGTCTTGTTTCTGTGTGCAGCCTCTAACATATGTAATTCTTGCCCAGGTATAGCATGGCCAATGATTGAGCCTTTCCTGGCCGCTTGTGTGAATACCCGTATGGCCTGTAATAAATATGAATTTTAATTTTTAAGTACATATGAACAATAAATCAAAAATTTAATCAATTACAACAAATGAGCCAAAACATGCTACCATCAGTATACTGCATAGATCTGAGTTTGTCAAAAAGACTCAATTATTAACATTTCTTCTTAGACTCTATATTTCACATATATATATATATAATTCTTGGTCTAGTTTCATTAAACGTCTTAAACTAAGATCATCATATACCTCTTAATTTTTCCTATTTTTTTTTTTTTGAATTTCCAGCAATTTATTTGGTCAGCATTTGAGTTTGAGCTGAATGAGGATATACCTAAAATTGAGATGTTTTATGAAACCCAGACAAGATATACAATTTATAGTTGTTTTATTTCAAAATCATTGTTGAAAGCATGTGTATCCTTGTAAACTGACCACTTTCTAGTTGAACATTTACTGGCATATTACCTCCCTTTAGTACTAAACAAATATCAAAATACAGAATACTTCGATGATCACATGACAATAATTGGTGACCATGCCTTTAGGTGACTAATTAAAATTCAACTACAATAATTCATAAGAATATTGATTGAAATTTTTGGGTCGTCAATGGCAGCAAAATGGTGCTGGGGGCAAGCTTTTTATTTATAAAAAAGTATGGCTCCACAAAATTAAAAAAATACACCATCCAATTCTGCTTAACATTACATTAAATCTATACTACAAACTAATCATTGGTGTTTATTAACCAATGACTGTGGGGGTTGAAATACAGTAAAAACTGTCTAGTTCATACAAAACCGGAACTGGTCATGAATACAGGTCTAATAGAGTATTTTTCTATATAAAACCTGTATTAATGACCCTTTCTCAGACACATGGAATTGTATTGAATAGACAATTTATAATGTATTTTAAGTCATTGGTTAATAAAAGTATCATAAAATGGGTATTTTGATATTGGGGATCCTGTATTATGCCCTTGTACAGTCACATTGGGTCTCGTGCAGCTGTATTCGACCCAATACAACAGTACTTGACCCAATACAACTGTACTTGACCCAATATGACTGTACTTGGACATAATACAGGATCAATATCAAAACACCCATTTAATAATGCCATAATATTCAATACCAATATAAATTTGTGCTTCATTATTATATGTCACCTGGTGCTGACTGATCTTAGGCAAAGGCAAGGATAATCAACACCTTACTGATTAAGCAAAGAAAAATAAAAAGGTAGACACCAAAAAATGTCTTGCCTTCCTAATTGATTCTGACTACAAATTGTGTTGATATTCTCAGGGATTTTGGTTGAACTACATAATACTGAAATATACTATTGGAGACAATAGAACATGACAGACATATGCCATACAAAAGAATCCACATACCAAATATTGTCAAATTATCATGCATAGATACTTAGGAACAGACCTAATCCTGATAACTCAACCCAATTTTGGAGAATTAAAATGAGATCAAGGCAATGATATATTTATGACAGGAATAGACTCCTGACAAGGAATTCACATGCCTGAAGATTAAACTTGACTACTGGAGACTGGAAATAAGGCCTATTAAAATAATTGAAAGAAAAGGTATACTCAGAAGCAAAATATAATGGTAATTGGTATTAACCCGACTGCTGTTGCTGGTGCTGGTGCCGTTGCCAGTGCTGGAAAAGTAATACCTATGTCTTGCCCAAGGTGTTGCAGGCGAATTGCAGACAAGACAATAAAAATGGGTCAAAGACACAAATGGCCGGGTTGCTGGGTGTTTATTGTAGTGGTGACAAAGGTGATTACAAGATCATATTGCACATGGGAAATAATTCTTGAAATAATTCCATAAAGTGAGGTGCACATCTTCAATATATATAGAAACATTCTTTGAAGTTTCAAGGATGTGGGTGAAAAACTGTAGGAGGAGTTGATTTCACAAAATAGGTACCCTCTATTGAAGATGTCAATAAAAAACGACTAAGTTCCAAGGTTTGGAAAAATGGGAAATAAGGCCAAAATTAAAATTAAGTTTGTTTCCCCACGCCCCGACTGACTGAGAAAATAGCCGCCGACTCAAAAAATTTTTTTTGAGTTCTGAGTTCAAATTTATTTTTTTTAACCCTAGTACTGCAGGACGTCGATATAGTGATTGCCAAAACAACTTTATTGTACTGCCGGTCGTCGATATATTGAGCACTTCCGGTAGTTCCGTTCAGTGCAGGTCGTCACTATATCAACTTTCTATATAATTAGGTAGACTTTTCGAGTTCTAGCCAATGAAATCAAGCAGATATATTTATATTTAGTTGATATTACGTCAGAAAAAGGATTTCCCTATAGAAAACAGTTTTTATTGGTCAATTCCAACATCCTATTCTAAAATTATTTTGATGACAAATGTTTACCTGGTAGTTTGTTTACATCGAGTTTGAAACAATTGAAGTAGACGAAGGTTGCGGACAGCGACACGTTTTTAGAGAAGTTTTACCCTGAAATATCGAGATTTTGTAAAAGAAATGTTTCTTGAGGATGATTCTGAAAAAGAATATTTAGATTTTGATGAAGATGATTCGGAAAATGATGAACAAATCGCGCCGTTTCAGGATACATGGAAACCTTCATACACGTGTTCTTGCTTTCGACGCTGAGAAGAAATTATTTTATTAAAATTTTGATTTGGGAGAAAATCTGAAGATTATTGATTTTTTTCGTTAATTATTGGTGAAATTTCATTAATAAATTAATTGAAGATTGCTGCGCTGAAATCTTTCCAGTCTGAGCAAGGACAACAAAAATCAATGCCACACTCGTAGGATTTATGCATGTTTACTTTGTATACCTGCATGACATGCATGGATTCATAAAGTAAAATTATAAAAAGAATAATGGATAAAAACTTTTCAGTTTTCTTACTACTAATTACTGAGAAAAAGAATAATGCAAAAACAACAATATTTTCAGATATTTCAATAAAATATTCGCACGGAAGGGTGAAAAACGTTGTCTCGAACAGATTTTACAGCTTCAAATCAAGCAGCTTGTTACCTCCCTCCTGACCACCGCTTCCCATTGAACCCTTTAAATTTTCAGCTCCTTTTTTATAGACGTGATGGTCGCCGGATCCCCATTTTATGGGCCGACCACGTATGTGAAAAATTTAAAAACTGCAAAGAATTTGGCCAGTCCCCCTTATCCTAAAGGAATATATTCTTTGCAGAGAAAACACACGTCGGACATTTGTTTCATTTCTATTAATCTGTTTCCAATCTAGTCATTTGTTTTATTCAAAATTTATTAAAGCATTAAAATCTGTCCAATGTATTGATAAATAAGTGTCAAGGCTATTCCAGCAAAGAATCTACCCCCTCATTACTCAGGACTAAAAAATCACTTGGTATCTATTAAGACTAATGTGTATTTAGTTTAGTTTGCTATCTTTTAGCTCAAATAAAAGTTCATTCTAATAATTTTATTAATATTGGTGATGTCAGAAGCAAAATACAGAGTCCTGTGCTGTCAGTGGGTAAATTATTTGATGGAAAATTCTTCAGGTTACACAACTACAGTACATGCATATATATTTAAAACAGTTTGCTACTAGTATGCACTGAGAGGGAAACATCACAGTCATGAACAATTCTGAGATACAAACTCAAATAAAATCAGATGAAATTAATGTCAAGTTGACACCTGACACTGAGAGCTACAAACATTTAGACATTCTAACACTTACATTAAAGTTGCTACAAATAGTTATATGTGCCAGACATACACATGATCGATTTGTTTTGCTCTGTTGGGTATTAAAAAAAATTTCAAGATAAAAAAAAAAAAAAAAAAAAAAAACACCTACCTACCTACCCACTTACAACAATGTGGGTAGGGGTGTGGGGAAACATACATTTTTTTAAATAGTGGCCTAATTCCTGAAATAATTCCATAATGTGAGGTGCACATCTTCAATATATATAGAAACATTCTATGAAGTTTCAAGGATGTGGGTGAAAAACTGTGGGAGGAATTGATTTCACAAAATAGGTACCCATTTTCCCCGCCCGCCCGCCGCCGCCGCCCGCTGCCCGCCCGCCACCCGCCCGACATTCACCATACTATAACCCAGATTTGCACTCTGTGCAACCCG
This sequence comes from Mytilisepta virgata, assembly GCA_028015205.1. Taxonomy (NCBI): domain Eukaryota; kingdom Metazoa; phylum Mollusca; class Bivalvia; order Mytilida; family Mytilidae; genus Mytilisepta; species Mytilisepta virgata. The sequence continues at coordinate 65,455,358 of CM051517.1, read as the reverse complement.
GCCAAAAACATTGACCAAATAAAATGTGACTTTTTCTTTTGTTATAATAATAGCTTATATTGACAAATTTCAACATCTATGACAATAGAGTGTAAACATAACATAAAATTTTGAACTTAAATGTACCCTTTTAGGTGCTAGTGATCAACATTCAAGTTAGCAAAAAAGTTTTACTTTTTATCGTTTGATTTTGATTTTGTTATGTTTTGGGCATTTTTACGTTTGGCTTTTTACCTTTATACCATCTGACAGCTCACTGAACTTTTATTATTCGTACAAACATAATTTGGACATTGTAAAATTACTTTACAGTAGTTATGAAACAGAATCTCTTGTACTGTCTTTGAATGAATTACAATATGGTTTTGTTACACAATTTATCGAAAAATGCTTCATTGCTTGTATTCATACTAATGTATATTTATGAATTTGCCACTGGTACAAGGTTACTTCAAGATGGCTTTCTGACCCTCAAAAAAGGTCCTATAACCAAATCAGTTTATATTACTTAATACAAATTTGATTATGATGTAACAGATAAGATTATAAACAGTGCATGACGTAATACAATTGCCTGACCCAATTGGTGACATACATAAAAAGATTTAATACCTTTATATCTTACAAAACATTATCATAATCAACATGATCTACCTATAATCTGTGTAGTACATTAAATAAATTTCATGATTTAAATTTCAAAGGATTAATTTGGTATACAATTTAAAAGGTTAAAATGTAGCCATAAATTACAGTTTATTAAATATTGCTAAGCACTCTGTAAAAAAACATTACAACTATATGTCAAAAGATTTATTTTTTGTTAATACTAAGTCTCTTGAAATTCTTCTATTTAATAAATTACTTTTCGGTTAGATATTTTACTAGCTTTATCAACTAAATCAACATGTGCAGAATGTGGTCAAGTGTCAGTGCTTGTTCTTGGTTTTGACAAAAAGTCTTCTTACAGACAACAATATATGGCCAAAATGCCACTTCAATATTGGTAACAAAATTTGCCATGGATCTGGGTGACAAAATGCCTAGATTTCATCCATAAAAACAAATAAATGTACTTAATTTAGTTTTTTTTAATTGTCCTTATCCACTTGAAACACTGGCAGATGTGGTTAGGCAACACCTATTTTTGTGGAACAATTTTTATGTAATTTGCAATAAATTATGGTTTTCTTGATCAAAACCTTTTCCTTTTAAGGTATCCGGACCATAAATTACCACGTGATTATTCAAAGGTTCCCGGATGTTCCATACAATGCAATTGAAATGCCCTCGGTAATTACAATATAACTAACTTATTTTTTAAGACTCTCCATACAAGCAACTAAGTGTGTTTCAACTTGAGAAATATATAATATACAAAATCCCAGCTTTAAATTGTTTGGTTCAGCCATTCACGGTCAAAAAGAGAAACAATTTTCGATCATGATCTATTATGGTCCGGATACCTTAATGTTTTTAGTTTAATTCTTTGGAGTTGCCAGTTGTATCCTAAGTTTAATTTATACATTTGCTCTTTTTTCAACTGAAATTGAATTTTTCTAAAATCCATTCCCCTGAATATTGGATGTAAAATATTTCTAGAAAGTTGTTATTTTTATCTGTCTACCAACACTATTTTCAAATCAGTGCATCTTTTAATAAACATGTTTTTTAGACTACTGGCATATAATTTGGAATGCTCAAAACTGTTATAAAGTATATACTAATACCATTTAAGTGAATCTTTACACCATACTAAAAAACTTGATTGCCATATTTTTTTATGACCTAGAACTTACAGGTTTATCTTCATTTGCATCAGACTCGTCTGCAACTGCAGAACCTTTTTTACATTTACGACACCACCAGCCGCTATCCTGAGCGTACGAGTGTAAAACAAAAACTGGCATATGCAAGAGTGTAATCCAAGCTTCCCACCAGTCTATAACTCCTGGGGTAATAACCTGTACCACTAATAACATCCATACATATGCCCATATGGAATAAAAAGTAGTTGTCAAAAACACACCAAATTCCTTGATAAATTTCATTTCCGGAGACGGAAAACTAACTATACAAATTGATGATATAACAAACAGGTTAAAAGCGGCACTTCCTATAATAGTAAATGTACCAAGAGAGTCCTCTTGGTCTTCACCCAAGACAAGAACCTGTTCTATGACAGCAAGCAAAATTTCTGGAGCACTGCTACCAAGTGCCATTAATGTTAAATTAGCTACTGTTTCATTCCAAACTAAAACATGCATTATAACAATTTCTCCTTTTTCCTCGTCAAACTTTTTTATTTCCCTTTTCTTGCTGGTCATGACTTCAATGCTGTTCATAAAAATATCTGATGCTATTGCAACCCCAAGAAATAGATATAACAAAGCAAGAAGATACAGGAATCCTCGAACGCCTTCGTGCCACAAATTTTCTGCCGGTAGTAAAATAAATCCCTCACACCTATCGGATGTATTACTATCAAGAAACTCCACAACATATCCATTTTCATAATTTGTTCTGTATTCGTATACCATTTTGAGAAGTATTCAAATTCCCAATTTTTGTTGAAGCAATAGTCCATCCACAATAGAAAAATATTTTCAAACAAGGAAGATTTTTCCTAAATTTCTCCTACATTTTTCTAATTTTTTTTGGAAAGCCAGTCTAAGTTCCATATGAAACACTGCTAGAACACCTCTTGAAGACTATGCTCTACCACTAGAATATTTAAATGACCTATATATAATTTGAAGCGCTAAAGGGTCATATACGTATTTTAACTGTCATCATATCAATACCATTTATCCACCTTTAATAATATTTGCAAACCATTGTTAATTCAACCATTGAAATATTGAGATACATGCATTTAATAAAACATTCAAACCATTACTATTGTTTATGACATGTAATCAGTTGTAATAAATCACCCACAGATAGCGCAACCTTCAGAGTGCAATGGAGCAGATCGAACTCATAAGTATGATTCTGACTATAACGGGTAATGGAGTAATGATAAATGATTAAGGGACGATATAAAGAGCTATTTAAATTCTCTTTTATGCATTCTTAATTCTATTTTATACATTCTTTAATTGATTGAGTAACTGTAAACATAACAGACTTCATAAAGGTTTAACAAAAACATATAATAACACCGCAGTGAGGAATATTGCATAAAGAAAACCAAAGTTTTTGTCATCGATGCAAAGCCTGTGAACAGATATACAAGGCACCCAAATTTTTGGCAGTTTCATAAAAATAAACTGTTAACACAGGGATATGTCTCGCCTGTCGGCAGATAATTCGAAAACAAACAATCTGATGGACAGCAACATTGCTAAAAAATTGAAAGTCTCTGGACCATGACCTAGGCAGGGCCTCGAAATGGATGTCAAACTGAGATGTGCTGATAGAAATGCAACTTTATAGAAAATATCATTGATCTATCACAAGTAATTCCTATCAAACTAACTTAAGTAGAAAACTTAACATTGAAAGTTGCTAATTAATTGAAAGTCACTAGACCATGACTTACGGGACAGGGCCTCAAAATGGTCAACTAATGGAGAAATCTTCACAATAATCCACATTTACAATTGTCTCTTGAAAATTACTATAATATTAATGGTTGAGAGCTTAGAATGTACCAAAATCCAGAAATCAGAAATATTTCAAAATTTTCATTAGGAATAAATAGGATAAAAATGGGTCAAAGACACAAATGGCCGGGTTGCTGGGTGTTTACTGTAGTGGTGACAAAGGTGATTTCAAGATCATATTGCACATTGGCAGTCATGAATATTTATATAGACAAAATCAGACACATTGTATGTTGGTGTACGAGCACAGAGGCAGCCATCAATTTAATTAGAAATAGGTGAAGTAAGCAATATTTGATTTGATTACATGTTGATAAACACTTGTTTGGAAAAATGGGAAATAATTCCTGAAATAATTCCATAAAGTGAGGTGCACATCTTCAATATATATAGAAACATTCTATGAAGTTTCAAGGATGTGGGTGAAAAACTGTAGGAGGAGTTGATTTCACAAATCTCTCTATTGAAGATGTCAATAAAAAACGACTAAGTTCCAAAGTTTGGAAAAATGGGAAATAATTCCTGAAATAATTCCATAAAGTGAGGTGCACATCTTCAATATATATAGAAACATTCTATGAAGTTTCAAGGATTTGGGTGAAAAACTGTAGGAGGAGTTGATTTCACAAAATAGGTACCCTCTTTTGAAGATGTCAATAAAAAATGACTAAGTTCCAAAGTTTGGAAAAATGGGAAATAATTCCTGAAATAATTCCATAAAGTGCGGTGCACATCTTCAATATATATAGAAACATTCTATAAAGTTTCAAGGATGTGGGTGAAAAAATGTAGGAGGAGTTGATTTCACAAAATAGGTACCCTCTATTGAAGATGTCAATAAAAAAACGACTAAGTTCCAAAGTTTGGAAAAATGGGAAATAATTCCTGAAATAACTCCATAAAGTGAGGTGCACATCTTCAATATATATAGAAACATTCTATGAAGTTTCAAGGGTGTGGGTGAAAAACTGTAGGAGGAGTTGATTTCACAAAATAGGTACCCTCTATTGAAGATGTCAATAAAAAACGACTAAGTTCCAAAGTTTGGAAAAATGGGAAATAATTCCTGAAATAACTCCATAAAGTGAGGTGCACATCTTCAATATATATAGAAACATTCTATGAAGTTTCAAGGGTGTGGGTGAAAAACTGTAGAAGGAGTTGATTTCACAAAATAGGTACCCATTTTCTCCGCCCGCCGCCGCCGCCCGCCCGACATTCACCATACTATAACCCGGACTTGCACTCTGTGCAACCCGGTAAAAAATTGTCAAAAATCCGAAATTCAATTTATGGAAAACTTTTAAAAAAAACTACAACAAATCACTTAAAATTTATAAAACTTTCTTGAATTTCTTTTAAGACCTGTCTTGTAATCAATAATTCAATTACATTTCTTAAGGGAATAAAATACAGTAATGTTCCACTCCAGATTTTTGGTTGAAATTTTACCATGTTATCAATTTTTTTATATACTTCTCATGTACTTAGTTTTTAAGATATTTTACACTGATTTTGATATATTTCAATCAATAACCATTAATTTTTCAAGACTTTCACAAAAATCTGCTTAACTTTTTAAAGAAAAAGATAACTTCAACTGGTATTGTGTAAAATATTCCTACATAAATGGACTGATAAATAATTGTCAACAAAGATCAATAAAATAATGAGAAAATTATGCAAATTTTAGTTGAACAAGGAATACTGATGATCATTTGGTATTGCCCATTCTTAAAAAATTAAAGTCCCATAACTCCTTGAAGGAGAAATTTGAAAGGTTTGTCCCTCAAATAATCTGAAAATGTATTCAACTTTCAGCAAAACTGATGAAGGTAATTCACTATAGACCCGTCAAATGAAAATAAAACATTTATCAAAACGATGTCAAATTTCTTACGAATAATTAAATATTGATTGTTACCCTTTTTGGCACTTCGTAGTCAATTAAAAATAATATCCAATCAATAATTTTTAAGGGAGAAATTTAAACTGTGCAAACATTAAAGAAAATTATTATTCTCAAGAGATGAATCAATTATAATATCAATACACACAGTACAACAACATAAAATTCAGATATTCCAGTTATATCTGTCAAATATTGAAATAATATAGAATTGGAAAGAGTCCCATATGGTACCCTGTTTACATATTTGACAGAATAAGCATACAGCTGTATTCGAAGAGAGCCAAATGGAACTTCAACCAGCTGTTATAACAAGATTTATCCCTTTGAGGGAGGTGTTCAGTTAACTGTCATATATCAAATGAAGTTAAGAGTCGGTAGAGAAGAATAAACAATATAAATACAGACAACAATTATAAAATTTACTTGTATCAGCATTTAGAAACAGAAAGAAAGGTCAGCCTTTAGCAAGCTTTTCTCATGTTTTGTAGTGAGAACAAATAAACTTTTTACGAAAGTTTTATTAATAATGCCATACCTGTTGAAATTTGTCAAAATTACATGAGAAAACAACAGAGAATTCATCAGGTCAATATTTTGTTGGGTGTCATCTTAGAAATTCTAATACAACCAAGTGGGAACATCAAGACATCTGGATACCGTTTCACTAAAAGTCGTAAGAATTACGACTGATCGTAAATCTTATGACCTTTAGTGAAACAGTACCCAGGAGATTTTTTGCATGTTCTACTGTTGAATGTTCTAGACATATCAAGCTCAACTTGTACATCTTTATATGTAATAAATTCTTTATTTACAGAATAAAAGAGAATTTATTTGTATGTGACAAACAATTTGCCTTTTAGATGCTAATTTGTTACAGAGCAAATATTCTTTCCCACCATTGCCAGGAAGAACGAAAGAAATAAATGTGAGGTCAGTTGTGACGTTTCTAGATAATTGACCTTATTATCAAAATATGCTTATTAATGTATCTGTATGGCATAATAGAGTTGAAGACAAAGCTATTTATGCATCAAGTTTGTTTGTTTGTTTAGTTTTGGTTTAATGCCGTTTTCAGCACATTTTGGCCATTTCGCGGAAGCCAGTTTTTATTGGTGGAGGAATCCGGAGTACCCAGAGAGAAATGGAAGATTTTAAGGGAAATGGACTTTAAAGATTTCCAAAAATCGCATTTAATAAAAAATATGGGGCAGAAAGATTAAATATCAAATGTATAAAGATGAAGACTTACATCACTTTCTTCTTCTTCCTCTAGATCAACTTTTGTCTTCTTAAACCTTTTACACCACCAACCACAGTCTTGAGCGTAAGCATTTAACACAAATAAAGGCATAAATAACAATGTTAACCACGCTTCCCACCAATCGATAACTCCTGGGGTAATATACTTTACTACAAGTAACATCCAAACATAGGCCCATACGGACCAAATAGTCGTCACTATGAACACACCAAATTCCTTAATGTATTTAACTTGAGGATGGGAAACACTAACAATGCAAATGGATGAAATTACAAAAAGATTGAAGGAGGCACTACCAATGATAGTGAAAGTTCCTAAAGAATCTGTTATCTCATCATTTCCTAATGTAAAACACATTTCTATGGTAGCCAGTAAAATTTCTGGAGCACTACTACCTAGAGCCATTAAAGTCAAATTAGCTACAGTTTCATTCCATATTAGCACTTCTCTTTCGTGTTTTTCCTCTTTTTCCGCATCCCATGTGACTATAGTTCGTTTTTTACTTGTTATCACTTCTATGCTTCCCATAAAAATGTCCGATGAAATAGCAACGCCTAAAAATAAATACAGGATGGCCAAAATATAAAGGAACGCTCGTATTCCAACCGACCAGAGATTTTCTGCTGGAAACAATATCCAGCTTGAACATGGTTCCGTCCCATTGTCAAGATTCTCCACTACGTAACCCGCACTACCGTAATAATTAATCACTTGGTACGTCATATCTTCAGCTCATGTTCTTCATACCTGTAAAGATAAGTCAAATGATTTTTATATTCTATTTTTTATTATAAAATATTATCTTGATTATCAAAACATGTAATGTATTATAGAAACAAAAAACAGAGATTTTCTTAGAACCATTGTTTAGAGACAAACCATCACCCATCCACTTTACATTGCCAAACAAATAACTGGAATTATCCACTTTAAAACCTGGATAATAGTAATACTATATCATCTGACCATAAATTGATAAAAGTAAAGGGAAGAGATTTTGGTGAATCAAATACACTGCTTGCCAAATAGATTCCACAAAAGCACAAGTGTGATTCAGTACACTTTGCTGACTTGGTATGGTTGCTTAGAAGATGCACAGCTGCTGTACTTTGGATCCGTTTGTTGCAGCTGATAAAACCATAACAATTTGATGCTTACACACTGCAGGTCAAGCAAGACAATACTGATCGATTTATGCCCTTTCAGAACCCTTTCTCCAATTTCAAAGCATGTAAAGCCTATAGAGTAAACCATTTAATTTGAGCCATTAAAGTGCTTACTTTGGGACAGATCCACAGAAAAATGACCAACTTTGACAATTTTTACAATGTCAAAATTCCTTTTCTTTTCAACAGATATTTTGAAAGCTACATACATTCCAAAATTTTTCTATGAAGTAATAAACAGAAGTGGTGCATTTATTTTCAAACTGTCGATTTAACTGACTTTTATAAAACTGATAAATTTTGGAAACTAACAAGCATCACTTTTAAAGATAGCTTTAGATGTTCTTAGATGGATCATTTTTTTGGTCAATTTGAATTTCAATATTCTTTACAACATTTTGGTTGTGAATATCTTTTATGTCCTTGAGCACCACAGATGAGACAAAATTTGTTTAAATATCCACATATATTGCATTCAAACTGGTATCGTAACGTTCGTTATTAAAATTGAACCAATAAGTCTTATAATTAGTTTTAAAAATGGTATGCAATATATTTTAAATGCACTTTAATTGTAAGCCTTTAAACAAGGAGAATTACATAGAATGCTCCTCCTGGTTAACCAGTCAAATCTCTGTTGGGAGAACTACATCTAGTTTATACAAAAGATCTGTATACGTAACGGGAGACCACTGACATTTAAACTTATTAAATTCAATTGTGTACAGAGATATTGTATTTAGTTTATATAGTTTATGATCTTTTTCCCTACATATACAAAAACAACAGAAATAAAACTAGGACAATATTGTTAAAGGACTCCCATATGTATAGTATGTTTTTACATTCTATTGGCCAATTGTTATAAACACTGTCCTTGTTTTATCTATCACGATGTTGTTGTGATAGACACAAAACTTATACCCTTTCATTTACAGAGTACAACAAGTAACATGGGCGAGACAGTACAATTTTTGATTTCTCAGTGAAAGCGAACATGCATTTGGATTTAGAGGAATTTCTCTTCCCAGGAATATCTCAAATGATTACATAAAGTATAGTCGTTATTTCAAACATCATATATTTCTCAGATATTGAAAGTATGCTTGAACGTTTGAAGAAACCACCATTTTTTTTCAAAACATACTTATGCCCTTTGTTAAATAAACACCCAGGGATCCAATTGCAATCAATTGAAGTTCTTCAAAGGTAGCAAAACACATACATAATGGGTTAATATTACATAATACCTTTTAATATTACCAAAAAATAGCTAATAGAATTTAATTGCCAAAGAAATTATTGGAGACATGGTGTTTACCAACAATTTCATGCCCCAACACCATAATTAGTTATATATCTGTGCATAAAAAAGAAAAAAAAACATCTTTTCAGACACTAAAATCAATTAAACAATATAACTATCAATAAAATGATGGAAGAGCTAATTCTAATCTGTTTTATCTCTTTACAAGTAATAAAAAAAATAATACATTCATTCAAACACTACAATCAACAACACAATTTAAGGTCAATAAATATATTGCAAAGCTAATTTTGGTCTTTAAGTCTTTTTTATTCTTATCATATAATGGAGACAAAACACAACCATATGCTTTTATCTATTATTGCACATTAATTGATTGAATAGTGTTCTCTGGTTAAATTTAAACATAACATTCACACAGTTTGTAAAATCTCTGATAAAATAATATACAGTCTAACACAATAGAAATTTATTTGTTAACATTTAATTCAATTTTTCACAATTTCAATTAAAATTTCCCTTTGTAAACAAGTAAAGAGTACCATTACAGGCAAAAATGATTCCATCTTAATGTAGACCACCAAGTTTATAGATATGGTTATTCCCAGAACAAAACAATTCTCAGATAAGTTACACAGAGGTCATAAAATAATTAGCAGCAACCTGAAAAGCCTGTCATGATGAAGAAAGTATTATTAGATTTGCTTTTATGTGTGGCTTGACATTTCGTCAAATTAGAATAAAGAGTTGTGAATGATATAGATTTATTATAGATTATTGTACTAATATGCTGAAAGGTTTGTACAAAATGAGGACACTTCATATAGACCTATAAATTGATGCTTCATATTTAATTTTAGTTCATTTGGCCTAGCAGTTTCGCTAAGAAGATATTTCAAAATTTGCAAATCAAATCTAAGTACTGGCTATTATATAAAAATCAAAGCAGTTAACAGGAATTGTCAACTGACTGTGAGTCACGTTAGTTTTCAGACCAATATGAAATTTGGTATAATTTTAAATTTATTTAAATGTTTATAGAAATGATGCAACCAAAGTTATCTTGGCAAAAAATTAATTTGAAATTCCAAAAAAATTGATCACTTTTTGTTCGTAATATCTAACAGTTTAATATATGTAGTGTGGTCTGATGTCCCTCAACCCCAACAAATTCCAAAACAGGCTGTTTGATGTCAAAAGAATTATAGTTTAACCAAAGATCAGAAACTTAAGACATCAAGGAGATGAAATCCATCTCTATGGGCCCAGCCGTAAATAACTTGTGGTCAAAATTTGTATGGATAAACTGAAGTTAAGCTTAGTAATAAAGCAATTTAAGTAATAATCAATTCCAGTTATGTACTGAGAGTGATCTTATTCAATGTATTATGTATTGTTTTATTGCACAGCTGGATATTCTTACTTTCATTTTTATATGGAGCTATCTACAGCTCACTGCATGATGTGGACTTGCAATACTGATGACCATTAGGTGACCTCTGGGTATAATGATTGATGTTTGATTTATTTTATGTTTATGGCCCTGCTCCATAGCTATTTGTCATACATACTTAGAATTATGAAGGGTCTTTAATTTTTTATGACCTCAAAAAAAAGAAAAGAATGCTAATAGTAAATGCTTAGAACAGAAAATTTGCTACAGACAGTATGGGTTTTAGTAAGGCAGCAACCATTACAAAATGGGTGTATGGGTTTTTCTTCCAATTATTATTAAAAAAAAATAAAAGAACAGTGTTCCATGAATGTCCACTGCCACATGGCACTTTGTTTAGTAGAGAAAGTTAGATAGATCCTTAGTACTTGTACATCCACTAAAATACAACAGGAGTAAAAACAGGTCATGATAGACACACACATTGCCAAAATATTTAAAAGTGCAAAGGGAAAAAACTCCACAAAAAATTCATGTTACTGCATTTGAATTCAAACTTTATCAAAATATTTACCAAAACACATCTTCCATATAAATTTCATCAAAATCTGCAAGTAAATGTGGGCATGAGAGCGCTAATAAGGCAATATAAGCAAAATTTCGAGTTCAAAGGGCAATAACTCAGCCAAAAATCATGTTATGGCACTTGAATTCATAGCTGATCAAGCTGCCATCAAAACACATCTTCCATATAAGTTTCATCAAAATCCGTAAATAAATGAAGGCATGAAAGTGGTTACAATGGAGACGGATGGACACCCAGCATTTCTATGTTCCTGTGTCACGTTGTGGCAGGGGAGAAAAAATTTTGATAACATGCAGAAGCAAATTTTTCTTCAACATCTTTCAACCTTTTTTACTCCATTTTAACCAAAACAGAAGGAAATTTAACTTCAAACATTCTCAAGTTATAGAGTGGACATGATCATTACCATAGGACATAGGGTTCTCAACTTTGACCTTGATCTTTGACCTACAGAGTTGTACATACATTGTGACACACCCTCTGGTGCTAGTGAATATCCATGCCAAGTATAAACTTTGAAATCAGAAAGGTTCTCAAGATATAGAGACAGACTGATAACTATAGGGCTACCGCCACCAAGTGGAGTGGCCCTAATTATCTAACTTGGGCTCATATGAGATTGAGTTTATATGTGGACAGAAGCATTTCAGATCCTTGTGGCTTACATAGAGGTACCTCAGGTAGGGTTTTTTTCCACTACAAATTATGGTGTAACTGACTCCTACCAAATTAGGTATCATAACAGATATAAAAGGTATGGAATTAAATAAAAAATTCATAAAAATCCATGGAAGAACAATTTCATAATCATATATTTTGCCTGTGTTAATTTTTAGGGGATTCATCAATATAATTTGAAAGTTTTAGGCCTACTGGCTGTATTCTTTATATCTATCCTCCACACACAGAAACACACATACCATACATACATTTTTAGATAGAAATTTAAGTCTATTTAAAGCACTGTCTAAATCTGAGTGATTTTCACTAATTAAGTTTTAAATAACTTATGTCTTTTTTCAATTGTATCTAACTTATATTTAAATTCCTCTACATTTTCATAGATTACAATAGAACTTAATCCCTGTTTATTTCAAATTTTTTCATCAGAGAATGTTGTCAAACACCAGTGTTGTATGTTACAAGTATTATGTGTATTACACCTTTGAAGATAATCTAAATTACAACTCTATTAAAAAGATATTAAATTGAGGGTCATTTAAATTTAACATGCAAGGAATAACTGTCAATTCGTATAGAGCTGAATGACCATGAAAATAGTCAAACATGAGTTATCTCCCATACAAATACAAATTTAATCAATTGTATTTGAAATTAAAACATGATATTTCAATAATTTCTTTGCTAATAAATAAAAAAAAGTAATCCCATTTCTAAAATGTTGAAACTGCTATTAAAAAAATTATGAATATCATGTACTATGTGTTACAAACACCAAATTTCTTGATCATCATTTTATTGAGATTTTCAAACGTTTAACATAGACAATCACCAAACAGAGTGAGCAATAAATTAAAATGTTTAACATGATAGCCCAATTCTAGGTAAAAACTTTGTCAGAGAGATCTAACAAAACAGAAAAAGTTTATCAACTGACAATCAGAGCATGTACATGATTGGTGAACTTTAGATTCATTTATGATTAGAGTTCATCAAAACACTGCACTGTGTAATATTTTTGCAATCTGCTCTTTTTTGCTTATTTTAAGTGTCGATAAAAATTATGGGAAATTTCACTTGTGAAGACTGTAATACTGGAGCACTGGAACACACATCTCCTCATGAATAGGGTTTAAACTTAGAAAGGCCAATGGTCAATAGCAGTTATAACAAACTACAATATATAAACCACTAGGCTACTAGAGCCTATTTCAAATGTAAATAATTATATATATGCCCTGGGGAAAGGGGGAGGGGTTGCACTTACTATATATGAGGGGCTAGGTATGTTCTGACAAAAGGGGCCAGTTTTTTTGCAAAACGACTGTAAAGGGGTATACTTTTTTCTTTTTTCTACAAAGGGGTAATATCTGACTATCTGTAAAGAACATCTGGATCAGGGTTATAATTTGATGAAAACATAGAATTTCAGTCACAATCAGTTCTTTCAAAAAGAAAACTTTTATCTACCAAAACAAAATGGCATCTAATAATAAACCTACAATCTTATCGGAAAACAATAGCTCTGTGTAATCGTCTTTGCATATCACATTTGGGGAAAACAACTATGCAATAAAATCGCTTTCTCTGTCATATTCAGATTTGTAAATCCTAATACACTCCAGGGGCCTGGCTGGCCGAGTGGTCCAGGTAGTTCGTCATGACTACTAATGATCCCTAGCCTGTCAACGCTGGGGTTGTGAGTTCGACTCCGATCTTAATTGACAAGGATTGCCAATTTTTCTACCGAAGGTCGGTGGTTCCCTCCGGGTACTCCGGCTTTCTCCATCAATAATAACTGGCCGCCGCGAAATAGCCAAATGTGCAGAAAACGGCATTAAACCCTAACTAAACAAACAAGCACTCATATATTTTGAATTGTTACTAGGCTATGTCTTTCTTTTTTGCAGCTAGAAAAACAGGAAAAAAAACACCGTCTCAGACATGAAAAAAATACAAAACAAAAAATTAGCTGTCAAATTTACAAACTTTCTACCAAAAATTTCATCATCTTCAATTTTAATTATTTTCGAAATTTGACACACGATAAATATCTTTCATAGTAATTTTTACTCTAAGCCTGATATTTTGGAACAAGAAGCAAACCAGTATACTCACTGCTGTAATAATTTACATTGTGTAATTGAGATCAAGTAGTTTATGACATATCATGATACAATGTAATCTATTAACCCTATTGTTAATTTCATGTAAGCAGTTTGATGCCAGACTGAAAATACAATTATTTGGTAGAAATGATCAAAGAAAAAAATTAAAAGAGATAAGGATAGAATACCACATGGGGGGATTTTATTCATATTTAATCAAAAAGTCCAAGTCCTATTTAAAGTTTGAATTATAAAACACTGTTAGTCCAAATACACTAATTCCTTAGCTAAGCCTAAAAATGGATAGTATGAAATTATCGTCACGTAACATTACAACGTCTTTCTGTTATTAATGATGCAATCAATTTCATCATGCTGACAATAAAATGATCAAAAAGAATTTAGAAAAAGCTTTTCTTTGTCATCCCAGTATGTAAAATTATTTTTATCTGTCAATAATTCTCAATCACAGATATTACAAGCCTGATTTTCATGTAGATAATTATCAAGGTAATTCTGATCAAGGCAGCATAGCCAAACAAATGTAATTCACCAATTCTCTTCAAGGCTTGCCCTTCGCATTTACCTCCAACTCCATTTTCTTAGTTTCCCTAGTGGGGTGGATGAGCTATTGTCTGTTTTCCACTTGCATTAAATTTTTTTCTAAATATGCTCTGAAACTATTTGACAACCTTGGTTCGTCTGCTTATTAAAACAGTGTGTCCAGTGGTTCTGACTTTGAACAAATATGGCCATCATTACTAAGAACAGAAAATTCACTAAAAAAATATGGATGCAGGTGTGCTGAATTATGTAGAAACCACAAATAATAATGCTGGATAGTAAAAAGTTTCATGTAAGCTTAAAAGTACTCCCCTGCACTGCTCTACAGAAATTCTCCCTCTGTGTTGCTCCATTTAAAGAACTTACTTAAAGGCAGTGATTTTCTTTTCAGGATAAAAATGCTTTATACTAACTAGTTTACTGTAATTCTTAATATCATTTGGAGTTAATTTAATTGATTCTAATTTTCACGGAATTTTCTACGTCAGCACTAGAGACCATTTTTATTTTGTAAGTGGAAGGAAATGGGGTATACATCACTATATGAAAAATCTTTCCATAAGAAAACTTAATCTAATTGTAGTTAAATTATTGTGTATTGTGTTTATTTTATTGTTTGTGTTTGTTCAAAGTAATTAAAATTAAAAAAAAAAATGTACTCAATATAATTTTTAAAGGTTTTTTTTTCTCAAAATTTTCAAATAATTTTAGTATAACTAATCTCGAAATGCAAATACCTAAAAATCTATGAGTTACTGAACAACACATTAATTCACGAATGCGCATAGCGCATGAGTGAATTATTAGTGTTTTTCAGTAACGAGTTGTAGATTTTTGGTATTCAAATTCTGAGATTAGTTATTCTGTTTATTACATTGAAATAGTCCATGTATTCGGAAGATTTAACGAGTAATACAGTGGATTATGTTTTTATTTGACTACTCCTTGACCATTGTATAGCAATGTCGTTGGCGACGGATACTGTTACGTCACTTCCTAGAGTGAAATATGAATTTCTATTTCACTGGGTGAATTATCGGATTTGATTTCACTCGGAAATCCCGATAATTCACCACACTCAATGTAATAAGTTCATTTATTCTGGATACTTATGGTGCATATGAGCCATAGACAGTAAATTAATATCTGTCATGAGGGTTCAATTTCATCTATGAATCTTCAATGTTTATTATGGAAAAGAAAACTATGAAGAAAGAAGACAATATTTAAAGCAAGAATCCCAACAGAGCAATACTATTTTATTCACAAACTTATATGAATAAAATTTCACTACATGAACTCTATAAATCTGTCTCGTAACATCCCCAATGAAATGTCATTTTGACAAGAATAATAGTTTGCAACAAAGACAGACTTAAATTCAACAAAGATATATGGTCCTTGTCATGGAAACTTGGCTACATCATAAACCCTCAATACTCTGTTTTTATGTTCTAAACAAATCTTGTATTCATTTTCTGTTTATTATCAATTTATGGCATATTTCAAGAAATTTTCTTTGCCATACGTTGTATCACGTCAACTTTTATTATGGGTAACCTTATAATGCTTGATGTACTACCAACTCCCAATGTTCACTGTTATATTTTAAAACTTAGAGACTCCAAGGCAATGATTATAAATTTTCCATTTATGATATACACCATATTTGCAATAACCCAATTTAATTGCATGGATCACATTAGATGTTATATTGAAGGTATATCATCAATGTATAAACTGTGCATCCTACTGAAAATTTATCGATAAGAATATTTTATTAGAAAACAAAAATGTAAATGCACAATCATTTTCCTCCAAATTAAGCTGCTTATTACAGTTTACATCATTTATTTTTTAATATCTGTCTGAAATTCACTTCAATTATGAATATGGTTATGGGAGAAAACTGTAAAAAGTGTATACTCATGTTTTTATAATAATGGCAAGTCTATTTTTTAGTATATAATAAGTAAAAATCTGTACATTGATTTGATTGAACAAATAAATGAGCATTAACTATTTTTGAACAGTCTTTTGTTAATTTTGACTAATCACAGGGAAATCAATCAACCATGAAGTACATGTATATAGTCCCAAAAGGTATAGTGCCTGTCACTAGGTATAGTTTCGAACAGTCAAGATAAACAAACAAATGTTGATATAAAGTGAATATTACTTTTCCATGCCAAGATATTTTTTTATGTACAAAATGTATTATGGACTTCTTCCTCAGAAACAATTTTCCTATAGTGTTGTCTGGTGAGGTATAGTTCCCTCTCCTAACGGCTCAGGCACTATACCTTACCAGACAACACTATAGGAAAACAGTTCCTTTGGGAGAAGTCCATAATAGATTATTATTCTTTCATGAAAATTTGATCAAATAAATTTACCATGCTAAAATTGGAGAATATGAAAATCTTCAGAGATTCAAAAAAAACTTTAAAATCTCTTTTAATTGAAGAAAATGATTCTTAAGGCTGAACTGTATTTTTTTCTTTTTTTTAATTATAAAAACTATGATCAGATAATCACATATTAATCAGAAAATCTATAAACCCATATGACAATAATGACCATATTGTGTGATATAAAAAAACTTTGTACTAATCAATTTCATTGTTATTGGCTCATTATATTTGTCTGAAACCAAATCATGTCATTAGTAAGACCATAACGTCTTAGTATTGTTATGTTGCACTGTAATAAGAGTGTACCTGTGTAAAAATCTCTTCGATTTTACCATATATGCACCCATTAAATGTAATTTGAAAGCAATTTTTTTTTACTAATGTCAAAAGGAGGAGATAGGTAGAAATAAAAAAGCTTCTCTTTTCCCTTAAATTAACAATTTCTATAAATTTTTTTAATTATATTTCTCTAGAGGGTTTGAACATAAATCTAAGTATACTTGTAATATATGATGTCATAGTGATGGCACATGACTGTCAAGTTTGCCATTTTCAAAGAAATTCATAAAATTGCCTGATTTTGTGTGTTTTTAGTAAAAATAACTATGAGCAAGATAAAAAAAAACCTTAGTAACAGTAACAAAGTCAGACTATCTTTACTACTTGTTTCTTTTACCATGACAAACCAGATTTCCACTATGATGTGTGTTACTTGTCTGTTTGTATTTTGTTCTGTTTGGATCTGTCATGATCCAAGGTCACCGGAGCCCTGAACACAATAATGTCATTAAGACATCAATGCATTCTTATTTTGACATCAAAATTTCTGTCTGAATGTCATACACATGTAGGTAAAAACCTTGTCAAGCGTTAACAATATTGATATAATGTCCAATTTGATTCTTAATTAAATAAATTTATTTTCAAAGGAGAATTTCTGAGCTCCTCTCACATCAGGTACATAAACAACGGGCTGTCTGACAGATTTTCCTTCATCACTGTTTGGAGCTGCACACCCCTACTCCCCCCCTCCCCATTCTCAAAACTAATATCCAAATAGAAAATCAGGCTATCAAAGACATCACCAATTTTATCTAAAAGAACCAAGTCTGGTATGTATTTATAACATATCATAATATCAATACCACTTTACCTGATATTAGATTTTTTCATCCATACAATATTTGTACTCCTTATGAAAATAAGAAAGAATGGAATATTGATAATTTGAAATTACTTAATATATTTTCTACCAAATGTCACATAAATCTTATTAGGCTGTTGTTTGTGCATGCTGTTATTTTCCAATATTACTCATAACAAAATGATTTTTAGTTATTTATATTTAACAATCAGTGATATAAATCTGGCAAATCATTCCTAAAATCATTCCAAAAAATAAACATATTCAAAGCCAAAGACCAAATGCAAAGTTGTAATAATTGCTAAACTCTATTATAGAAAACAAAACTTAATCCAGAAATCCAATGCACTCAGAGCAAATGCCAAGTTGCAATAATTGCTAAACCTTATGAATGTGAAACACATTATTTATGGCACACCAATTTTCGAGGATTTTGTGGACCGATCAATCCACGAATTTAAGAGCCCAATGAAATATGAATGCACTTACAATGTTTGATTAATCTTTAAAGTTGAAATTAATCAAACTGAGATCATTGATTATATTTCTAAGTTTATTTATCTTCCAATTTTAAAGCTAAGTAATTTTTTGTTTATATATTGAATATGCCTTTTCACCCCATTCCACAAAAACTAATATCAATGAAAATTACCAGTAGAACTGTCCTGAAAGGGACTAATACCCCCTGCAGCAATATGTCTGTTTCGAAGCCTATACAAAGTTCAAATCATCATATTTTTCAAAGTTCTTGCCCAAACAGAAAATCCTGACAATATGCACATCTCCATAGAGTGATCTAACACTTAAGAAAGTTTCATAAGAATCATGCAAGTAATGTAGGAGGAGTTGTGGACAACACACAGAACATAGTTTTGGTAAAAAATTCCTAAGTACAAACAGTGATATCTGTTACATTTCTTGTCCAAACAGAAATTCACGATACTATATACATCTCCATAGAGTGATCTAACACTCCAGAAAGTTTTATGAGAATCCTGCAAAGAAATGTAGGAGGAGTTGCGGACAACGTCATTTCGTACAGACAAATGGACAGACAGACAGACTCAAATCTATATACCCCCCCCAAACTTCTTTTTTAGGGGGTATAGTAATGTTAACTGAATTCACAGTATAATCCCAAAATAGGAGCCAGTCCTAAACTCTATTACAGAAAACCAATTACAATCCACAGAAAAATCCAAGCCAGAGACCAACGAAAAGTTGCAAAAATTGCTGAATTTTATGACAGAAAACCAATTACAATCCACAGCCAATACTGTGTTGCTGAACTCTATGATTGTAAACCAATTATAATCCACAGCCAATACTGTGTTGCTGAACTATATGATGGAAAACCAATTACAATCCACAGCCAATACTGTGTTGCTGAACTCTATGATCGTAAACCAATTACAATCCACAGCCAATACTGTGTTGCTGAACTGTATGACCGTGACAGAAAAGCAATTATAATCCTCAGCCAATATTATGTTGCTGAACTGTATGATGGAAAACCAATTATAATCCACAAATCCAAGCAAGACACCAAAGCCAAGTGGTAAAAATTGCTGAACTCTATGATAGTAAAGCAATTATAATCCACAGCCAATACTGTGTTGCTGAACTCAGTCTATGACAGAAAACCAATTATAATCTACAAGTCCAATTCCAGACACTAAGCCAAGTTGCAAAAATTGCAGAACTCAACCAAATATAATTGACAAATCATTCCGATCACATATATGGTGGTAGATTTCTGTTTCATACTATGATAAGATCAAAAGATAGGAACAGCAAGTTTGTTCACTGGCTTTTATAGTACCATAACAATTATAGTTAACATATCATAAATTATCCAAAACTTAGCAAGTTTCTTGTCTATCTCTATATGCATTTGAACTAGTCTTCAAAAGTGCCATGTCCTGTTAAATCTTTTTTGCATATTATATTTAAAAATTGTCCTCTCAGTCATAGAAAACAATTAGTCTGATATTGTTACCAACTGAAACTAAAGGACCATTCTACCAAAGTGAGCCTGAAATTGGCCCAGTAATGTCTACTGAGATGAGAGTCTAAATATATTTTTTGATGATTTTTCTATTTTTAGTAACTATTGTCAGATTTGGTCAAACAGTCGACATAATTTTGAAAGATAACCTTTTAGAAAATGTTTAGTTCCTATTGGCCTAGTGGATTCAGAATTTTTTTCCCCTATTTTTAGGGCCAGGGGCTATATTCTGGCAGAAGGATTCACTGTGGAAATAGAGACACCCAAGGATGATTCAAAGAAAGTCTTGTTCTTAAGAATTTTAAATATTTGTTAGCTGAATTTGGATTTTTTGAAATTTTTGTCAAAGTTAGCACTGATGGACAGTTTTTAAAAGGGGCCTTTTCAAAATTTGGTCAGTTTCCAATTTGGTCAAACTGATAAAAGAACAAATTTTTTATAAATGAATTTACAACCTTTTCCCATTTCCTCAGGATAATAATTGTAATACAATACATTATCATAGGACCAATTTTGTTATTCCAAAAAAAAAAAGTAAACAAATGAATAAATAAAACATATAATTTTATTTAATGGTAAATAGGGTTTTAAAGTAGAGACAAATTCTTTTGACAGTTTAAAAGTTTTCCTCCTCCTAAACAAAAGATTTATCTGAATTTCCATTAAACTTTAAACTTTCCATATTTTGTCTCACAGTAAATCTATAAACACTTTCTCTCTGCTGTGTTGTATATGTAAATGCATGATGAATATCAGAACAATTATTATCCATGATTTTTATGGTATAATGGACTGAAATCTTTTTTTTTTTAACAAAAATCAAACATTTAAATATCGCATTTTATAACTTACAATAAATTCACTTGCTTTATTTTGCTTTCTTGTACTGTTTCCCTCTTTAACAGTTTTTTGATGCAGAGAATATCTTTACAAAAAGATCTATCAGTATATTACAAAAAAAGCCATGGAAACAGGATATATTTCCCTAATTACAGAAATTTAGATTTTATCACTGAAATTTAATTTAAAAAATATTCTATCTGATAAAATTAATATTTATCTACATACAAGATAAATAATTCACAATACTTACATTTTAATTTATATTGGGTAACCATTGAGAAAGTTGATTTGATCCATTAGATCCACAGTCAATACTAAATGTATATTTAAATTTAGTTCCCATTAACCACTAACTTATAGACAACCGTTTAACAATGTCTTTCACACTATAAAGAAATAATTACATACTTTAAACCTGAATTTCATTTTACAGCTATTTTTTTTTGTTTGCATACATAACACAACGGTGGTTGGATGGACAATTGAAAGTTAGGCTGATTTACGTTTCAATGGATATCGTGTCGGCAATATTTCAGCATGACGTCAATCTTTACCCTTTGAGAAATTAAAAACCATGTTTAAACTGGGAATTAAAAAGTGTAAGCTTTAAATAAATTTTTGAAGAAAAGGCTTAACAGATTCAATACTGATGAATAAAAGTTGATAGATCAATGTCATACATTGGGATCAATCAAAAATAGAAAATGGTGAGATTTTTCTAAATTAGGGCTGAGATTTTGAAAAATTGACAAAGATTCTTGAAGAATTTGAAGAGTTTCAGGTTTGAGATTTAAAATTTTCCCCCAAATTTGGACAATTCTTGGATAAAAAAGATTGATCAAGTCTATAGTATTAAAATCTAGTTCTATATTGCTACATTAAGTTTACCAATGAGTTTTTGAGAAATGGATATAAATGCAAAAATTAACCAATCTTGTTACATTGATGATGGTGATTTATTGTAATTTCCAGTGAAAATAGATTCAATATTTTCACTCAGTTAAAGATCGGTTTTTATTTAATGTCGTCAAGGGCGTTACTATCAAATGACAATTGTGACGTCGAAAGATTCAGGAAGGGATATAAGGAAAATATCAAACTTTTGAAGCATTTTTTTGTCTATTTTATCAATGTAATAAACAGTAAAACTAATTCAAGAATTTGAATATTGAAAATATTCAACTCGTGAGCGGAAAACACTAATAATTCGTGAATTAAGGTGTTTTTCGGTCACTCGTTGAATATTTTGCGATACTCAAATTCTTGAATTAGTTATCCTATAATTATCAAATGTTAGAACATAAAGTTGGAAAAGGTTATACTGTTGACCCCTCTCCCCCCTCCCATTCAGGGGAAACATTTTTATCTTCCCTCCAAATGTTATGCAAAACTACTTATTTGGTAAAATCTAAGGCTTTAAGATAAAAGAAATTGGAACAGGATACAATTTAAAAAATTGCAACATCATATGGAAACCCTGGGCCTCACCTGCAATTATCACTGTAGTACTGTACACATTTTTTTTTTATCTCATCTAATATTTGACAATACAGGAGCTAAGATGCTTTGGTATGACCCATTAAATAACAACAAATCAGGTATTCAATAGGTCTTGTCATGACTGACAAGAATGTACAGTATGTTCGAATTAAGGGTTAAGGGTTAGGGTTCTCAATGGTTTTAAAAATATTTAACAATATGCAATCTTTGGGGACCTAGAAAGTACAGAAACAATGATAGATGAAGCATTCAATAGATCTAATAATATGGAGACATTTGACAAATCTTGATCAAAAGGGTAGGGGACAATTTAAACCTGTGAGCCATAACTATAGGTCTTTTTACACCTAAGTAGAATTTACAGTGCATAAAGGAGGGGGGATATCAAAAGTTTTCAATATGCCGGTACTGTATATTCAGAAATAAATGTGATAGTTACTTAATTATTCTTGCAATTTTGTTCATTTTCAATATTTTTACAATAACAAACTCACACGATAATCTCCAACTTTACAGTATTCAATATTGAAGGAAAATTACCTAAATACACTCTTAACGGCTGCTCCACCCAACAAATCTTTAGAAAATGTTTCCTCGGGTAAAATCTTAGTATAAAAAAGAACACTGGCTCAGCTGGCCATCTTGATTAGTAGGTTTGGTCATCCAATTGTAAAATTCTCATCGGACTACCTAAAGGCAAATGCTGCATATATCAAAGTTTTAATTGGCTCAATGGATTCCAAGGTGAAGATTAACAGGTAAGGTTTAACTTTTCAAATTATTCAATACAATGTGTAAAGTTCCTACAAAATGGAGAAGGAAAGGTGTGTTAACTAACCTTCAGAAAGAAGTGGGACTGAATAAAGCAGCTCAAAAACCTACTGTCGGCCATTACAACACATATATAAATTTAGCGCCGATTTCATGTCCAGTAACTTACAACCAAAGTACAAGAAATTCTGTTGACCCAGTCACCATTCTCAGCCTGTCTAATTTTCTATTTTATTATCCCCGCACTTCGAAGAAGTTTGGGATATTGTTATCACCCCGTCCGTCTGTCCATCCGTCACACTTTCTTGTGACCTAAACGCCTCATTCATTTTTAACTTCATGCATTTAATTTCTATACAGTATTGTCACATACAGTACATGTATGTAGATGCCCAATAAGGTTTTAGAAATTTTATTTTCAAAAATTGGGGTCCACAGGAGTCAAATTTCAAACATTTGAAATTTATGCTTGTGACTTAAACTGCTCTTTCATTTTTTCATTTTATGCATTTAATTTCTTTACAGTATTGTCACAAATGAGCAGTAAGGTTTTCAAATTTTTATTTTCCAAAATTTAGGCATGTATTCAAAGATTTGATCTTGAAAAAGGTGCACAGAGATACAACATGTGGGGAGTGCAGGGATATCTGTTGTTTCCGACTGCCTCAATCAAGTTTAATAATTAAATATACAAAAAATTTCATGTTTTTGGCATATGATTATAATTTAACCAAATTTTTTTTTCTATATCCTGTTGTAGACAATTTGTCTACCTTAACACTTCAATAATCAAACTGATTAACATGAATTAATCCCCAGAGGAATCTAAAATCAAGTCAGGTTTTATTGACAAAATACAACTAACAAGGACTAATTAACCAATTAACCAATTAGCCATTGCCATAAGATAAACAATATTTCTATCGGATACTGTTCAAACATGAATTTTTACCGTTGCTAATGAGACAACGCAAGGATGAAAAGTTTAAATAAAGATCAGCGATTTTAATGCAGTGGGAATCGAACAACAATTCATATGTTTACATCCTTTTTCTAATAAATATTATTATATTGCACAGTTTGGTATTCAAAACTTTGATGTTTTTATGTGCTGTAAATGCTCATTTTAGTAAAGAATATTGTCAATACAAACTTAGCTGCTGACAAAAGGTTAAATAGAGATCTTCAAGGACATTTAACACTTTCTTTATTCATTCAATTTGAATAGATAAGTACAGATTTAAATCAGCTTCTGTAAACAGCTCAAATTACGAAACTTATTACACCTTTAAACCTACAGATTCTCTATCAACTGATAGAAAACTTTTTTTAAGGTGATTTTGCCTTTGAGATTCTTTTAATCTCTAAATCCACTAGCTGATATAGATTAATTTTACAAAATGTCAAGATACTTTGGCCCACTGCTATTGTGATTTATAATAAGAAAATTATAAAACTGAATTGATAAACAGAGATTCACAGCAATATGGATTTGCCTTCATCATTGTTTGTAGCTGCATGTCTGCCCACCAAGCACCCAAGCTCATACCTGATGTACATCACAAACAAAACCAATAAATAGATTTTTTCTTTGAAAACTTGTTAAAAAGGAACTGTTTTGTTTTATTACTGTTTTTTTTTTAAATTGGAAAATTTTGTATTTTTCACAAAAATCAGAAATTTTATGTTTTTTCTAATAGTAAAATATAGCTGTCCTTAGATGGTTTTGGTATTTTGAATTTGCTCAACAACTGATGAGTTGTAAATTGAAGAAATGTGCACATTTTGTGCATTAAATTGGTATCAAAGAATTATATATAACATTATTTGTCAACTGATTACAGAAATATGAATAATTCTCTTTTTTTGAAGTACATTAGATTAAAGTGAGAAACTCAAATTTAATTCACATGTTTAACATGACTTTCCAATGTTAAACCTTAAAAAAGTTAATAGTGATTTTTTAATTGAGTCATAGAATGTTTTCCTTTGGCCATAATCAGGTAACAGCCCTGAAACAAAATCTGAAAGGGGTTCATCCTCCCGGAGTTTAATTCAGTAATTGACCAGTTAATGTTTCAAACAATAAGATATTTATAAAAATTACTCATTGTCATCTTAGTTATATAGCATGGGTTCAACAGCTTAGGAACATCATATGTGGTCAAAATTACACTTACTGACTCTACATGAGACTATTATTAAGAGTAAAACAATGACAGAGATAGACTATGATGAGTGGTGGTTTAAGCTAATAGTTGAGAGAACAATATAACCCATGCATAAATTTATTTGAGTACATGTACTTACTTTGATTCCAATGGCTGACAAACCAAACAAAATAGGAATTGTAAAACTCGCACATTCAAAAAAAAATCCTGATATATTATCAAATACCAGTACATATATACAACCTTAACTCATTACTTATACAAACAAGAAATTGACCTTTGAAGTAAAATTTTATGATTTAGTTTTGTTATAATTAAGAGGATTAATACAAAACAGTAATTTTCTTTTTAAAGTACAGACCCTTGCCAACTTACCTTAGAACACCCCAAAAAAAGCCTGTATAATTCAAATATTCATTAGATAAAGCCATTTTTAGAACTTCCGTTAACAGATCTTGATACAAAAAAATGTGTGAGTCTTCCAAGGAAGACATGTGTCGCCTGCAGACGTCAATTGTTACAAAAGATATTAAAATTTTCTAAAAATGAAATATATATGCACACCTTTGCATTAAGGTTAATGCACAGAGAAAGGTTCATCAAATTGCTTTGAGCAGTTATGGAGTAGTTGAGGATAGAAGTTTTAATCCCCCCTTTTTTTTTAAAATGTCAATTTTTACAACAACAAAAATTAAAATTTTCTCAAAATGAAATATATATGCACACCTGTGCATTAAGGTTAATGCACATGGAAAGTTTCATCAAATTCCTCGGAGCGGTTTACAAAGTAGTTGAGGATAGAAGAAAAGTGTGACGACACAAGATGCAAGACGACAGATAGTGATCCCTACGTGTCGACCATGCGTTCCGCAGGCGACACTAAAATGACCTCCAAGTCTGTGATAATTCTAGTATCCATAAAATAATTGAAGAGTGGATGGGAGGATCTCAAAATGTCTTTACATGATTCGTTAAATTTTTGTCCTGTTTTCATTACAAAATAGATTATTCTGTAAAATTTTATGGAGATGAAATTATTATTTAGGTAATTAATCAGTTATGATTTTGCCAGTCAGGAAAAAAGGAAACGTTGTACTAGGAAACATATTGCTATGTATATTAAAGACTGTAAAGGACAAATCTGGATTGCAAAACATTTAATCAAAGTCATTCGCGCATAAAATGTAGGTCGTGATGACTCAAATCTTGCTGACTTTTGTTGTACTATATAAGATGAATCAATATGTATAATATCATTGATATTTCTCAATAGGTTTCTGTTTGTTTGTTTGTTTAGTTCGGGTTTTACGCTGTTTTCAGCACATTTGGCTATTTCGCGGTGGCCAGTTTTTATTGGTGGAGGAAGCCGGAGTACCCGGAGAGAAGCAACGACCTTCGGTAGGAAAATTGGCATCAATAGGTTTCTGAGAAATGGACCTAAACAGAAAACTTCATAAAGTCACTCATGCACGAAATGTGGGTCATAATGTCAATGATCCAACTCTTGGAGAAATCATTGATATAAAATCTTGGATTCCTAGGATAGGAAATAAAAGGCAAAGCTTTATCAAAGTTTTGTTTGTTTGTTTAACGCCGTTTTCAGCACATTTGACTATTTTGTGGCAGCCAATTTTTATTGGTGGAGGACCCGGAGATATAATTGGCAATCCTTGTCAATTAAGATCGGAGTCGAACACACCCCGCACAGGTGAGATTCGAACATACAACCTCAGTGTTGACAGGCTAGTAATCATTAGTAGTCATGATGAACTACCTATACTACTCAGCCACCACTCACTCGCATCTATTTTTGACATGAAAATATCCAAAGAACTAAAAATCAATTTGGTATGGCCTTATGACCAACTACATAGACTACTAGGACACTGTGGTACTCAAATCTTGTTGTGATTCCAACTACTATAGGTCAACGTATAGATATCTTCGAAGTTAATTTTGTTCCAATCTATATTTATGTGAAATCCAAGCAAAGAGATTTTTAGTGGCTTCTCAAATAATAATCTGCTTTATTTATAGAGAAATAAATTCTTTACAAATTATCCTTAAAGTCTTCAAAATAAGAAAAAAGATAAATTTCATGTATTGAAAATCTATTTCTGTTAAGACTCTGCTGATATCCAATAAAGTATTATGAACATACTGTTCCCTAATATGGAAACAATTATCACAAAGTGCAAAATATTGATACCTTGACGAGTAAAGCCATAACTTTCAATGTGTAGGATCATAATCCACATTTGGATGTAAATTACGATGTGTGGGAACACAACCCAAATTGGGCTGTAAAGTTCTAATGATAGAAAAAGTTTTTATTATTAGATAATGATCACATCAATATACAACTTAAGAGTGCATTCTCCATTTAGAGATAAAATAATAAAAAAAAATGTGATAAATTTCTGACATCCCTCCAAGAGAATTATAAATTATGATCAGCAGACTTTGAGCTTCGTATCAGAAGATCATAGTACTTTCATGCCTTTTAATGAAAAAAAAAAAGGTAAATTTTGTAAAACTTTCATCTGAAATTCAGAAAAATTGATATGTAGAACCTGCTATATAGCTATATTCAGTCGAACTTCGGTAGTTCGAACTCAGATTGTTCAAACACCATCGATGACTATGGTTCTATGTAATCAAGATTTCATTATAACCGTTAATTTGTGATTATTTAGGGAAGAGATCTAAAGTTCAATGTAGGATAAAAAACTTAATTCACATAGTTTTTTTCACTGACCCCCCCCCCCCCCCCCCCTCCCCCCCTCTTAACTTGATTTGGGGAAAATTGATTGACCAATATGGGCATATGCTTTGAGTATACTTTATGTATCATGGGTCCTGTTTTTCCTCAACAATGTATGTTTGTTCTATATATTGACTTGGACATCACTTTTAAAAAATATTGGAAAAAAGTGATGTGTATTTTTAGTATGCATCAAAAAAGGCACTGTTAAATTATAATTTTATACATAGCATTCAAAATTCACGATCGATAAAGTGTTTGAACGACGTAGATACTATGATTGATTTCGCCCCAATACTCTCGGCCAAAAATTAGCTTTTCAGTATGATTTGATGGCTTTTATTTGCTTTAAAAGTCCAAACATATGTTAGGGCCGAACTTGAATCCGAATTTTTCAATCTACAAATCGATGTCGGATAACAAAACTTGCAGCGATTTTTACCCCCCACCCCCAAACTATTTGAATTAAGTTTTTTATCCTACATTGAACTTTTGATCACATCCCTTAACCTTAAATTTTAATCACAAAATATATCATGGTAACGATCAGCTCATATATAGGACATGGATCTGACAATTTTCCCTACTTAAACAAACCTCAGTAACTCGAACTTCCAATAAATGGAAGAGATTTCGATAGCCTTTGTAGTTTGAGACATTGAGGTACAGCTGTATATGGAGATTTATACCTCCAGACTGTGTTTGTCAACATTTCAACTCCATAAAGAGCAATTACAAGAGCCTCATAGCTCACCTGGATTTAACTTGTCCACCTTCAGCAGTACTGATAGTTTATGTGTAGCAGTTATATTGGCTAGTTTTCCCATAGGTTCAATGTTAAACAAAGTTAGGGTGTGGTGGCCATGTTAGTTGACATTCAAGGTTATCAAACACAATTCTGAAAGAGGCCATTGCTGGTATTAGTTTGGTGTCAAAATGCCAAGTTTAAGGTATCATGGATTTTTCTACCATTCAGCAGGGTCCGGTAAAAGGACCCATTCACGATGGAAATTATTTCAAAATCAAGCAGAATTCCCAAAAATGTTAACTTACCCCTCTAATTTTGGTTCCCAATTGACCAAAAGTTTTCCCAAAATAGGCCAAAAAGGGTCCTTCCCAATAACCCTGGATAAACCCCTGGGTATCGTGACTTCAAATTAAATTTTCCCATGAGGTCCTATATTAAGTTCAGCTCTGGTGGCCATCTTGATTGACAGGTCAGTTCAGCGGACACAATTATGAAAGGGGAACATCTAATAACCATTATTGCAAGTCTGGTCCCAATTGGCCAATTGGTCTCAGATCAGAATATTTTTTAATGAATTTTCCCAAAGGGTCCTATCTATATTAAACTAAGTTCAGCTGTGAAAACTATCTTTGTTGACATTCCGGGTCATAGGACAACATTCTGAAAGAAGACCACCGAAGGACCATTTCTGCTATGTTTGGTTCCAATTGGCTAAGTAGTTTCAAACAAGAAGATTTTTTAATGAATTTCCCCATAGGGTTCTTTGTTTAACAAAGTTAGGCTGTGGTGGTTATCTTGGTTGACATTCTGGGTCATCGGACACAATTCTGACAGAGGACCATTTCTGCCAAGTTTGGTTCCAACTGGCTCTGTAGTTTCAGACATCTTGGATTTCATATTGGCATGAAAAACATAAAGTTGGTAGAGCACCATGTAAGAATCATTCCTGCAATGTAATAATTCAATTGCTTTTATAGTTTCAGAGAAAAAGATTTTTGAAATTTCAGCCAGTCAGAGTGCATAGCTGACTCTGGCAGCCATGCTAAATTTCGGATCGGCGCCAAAAACATCCATTTTATTAGGGACCATTATTTGATCATTCAGGCATAATATTACTTCTATCTGCCAAATGGTTTCTGACAAGAAGATTTTTGTATGTATTTCCCATAGGATCCTATGTTAAATGTATCCCATGGTGATGGCCATCTTGGATTTCCCATCGGCACAAAAAACATAAAGTTTGTAGAGGATCATGTAAGGATCATTCCTGCAATATAACAATTCAATTGCTTTTGCAGTTTCAGAGAAGAAGATTTTTTAAATTTCAGCCAACCAGAGTGCAGCCATGTTGAATTTTGGTTCAGAACCAAAAACATAAACTTTGTAGGGGACAGTCCAATGAACATCCCAAACAAGTTTGGTTTCAATTGACCATGGGATTTTGGAGAAGAAGATTGAAATGTGAAAAGTTAACAGACAGACGATGGACTCAAAATGATGGCAATAGCTCACATGGCCTTTAAAGCCAGGTGAGCTAAAAAGCATACTGTTCAAATGCTGCTGTGCTTTTCTCTTACTTTTTCGTGATATATTTTGCTATTTTCCAATTTTTTCCAATTCATTCTTTGAATAGATTGATTTGAAGACGTGTCGATCGTTCTACTGCACAGAAATTTATTTCACTATAAACTATTCATTCTTATCAACCATTACTTAAAACCTATTCTTTAATCAATTCTGGTTTTGGTTTTTTTTTATAACTCTTTGCTTAACACACATTTCCTGTTAAATATTAACATCAATATATCCATAAAGTTTTCACAATTAACATGATAAAACAATTTAATGCTCCCATGCAATAAACAAGACCATAGTTTCATTCTATTGAACTTCTTTGACAAAAAAAATGGAGTGAAAATAAAATTCATAAAGTGTTGAAATAAAAATGTTTTTGTCTGATCGAGTTCCAGTGAATCTAAAGTATTCACATTTTCATTAAAATCATTGCAAATATAAATGAAACAAACCAGAATCCTTATGCAACTGCATATAACTAACTTGTTATCAGTAAATCTTGATGAACCAGGTTTTAAGGGACAGCACTAAAAGCATCTCCAGTGAAATGAGGTGTTACAGATATTTACGCAACAGCATACTACACTATCACGATTTATCATAGATACTTCCTTAAGGCCAATTAAAATTAATTGATAGATTTTCATCCCCGCCCGCCCCTCGAAAATCGTGCCGCCCCGATTTTTTTTATTTTCTAAAATTTACGATTTCCGGATTTTGTTCATCTCCGTTACCGGTATCCGTGTCAATAATTTCATTTTTTGTTAACTTCCTGTAACAATTCGACATGGTTTTCGTGATTCGACTATTTTTGTGACCTTTAGATGTCTTTTGGTCAGCTTAAGTCTGCAGAGATTGGAGTTGAAATTTCTATTGTGCATGTTTCTGGAATAAAAACATATATAAGCCATTTTATAACGTTTACATATTAATAACACCTTACAAAATAGTTTCATATGAAATAAAAAATAAAAAATAAAATCTCCCACCCGCCCCATTTTTTTCAAAAAGTTGGATGAAAATCTACTAATTAATTTTAGTTGGCCTAATTCAACTGACCTAATAATACATGTTTTTAACAAATTTCAGAGGGGCATGGAAAAATGTCTCAATACTAATGCAACTGCATAAAAATATCACTGACTAATCACAGATAGTTATACTTAAACCTAATCTCAAACTTTATTGTGAAATTAACATGAAAAATGTGTAAGTTCCAACGGGGAAAGGCTAATTTATCTCAATGGAAATGAAACGTACTGATTCTGACACAACTCAATATCATTGACTTTATATCATGACGGACTT
Source organism: Mytilisepta virgata (assembly GCA_028015205.1). Taxonomy (NCBI): domain Eukaryota; kingdom Metazoa; phylum Mollusca; class Bivalvia; order Mytilida; family Mytilidae; genus Mytilisepta; species Mytilisepta virgata. The sequence continues at coordinate 65,423,563 of CM051517.1, read as the reverse complement.
AAAAATCATACTACTGAAATATATTTTTATCACCTACACTAACACTTGCTGATAACACTAGTAGCATCCACAAAATTTGGACATTTCTTTCATATTGAAATTCAGGCCCCTGTTTCATAAACATCGCGTAATATTCTATATATACATAGGGTCCTATTTTAAACTAAGTTGGGCTGTGGAAGCCATCTTTTTTGACAGACAGGGTCATCAGACAGAATTCTGAAAGGGGACCACATAATGTAAGGACCATTTCTGCCAAGTCTGGTTCCAATTGGCCAAATAGTTTCAAATAAGAAGATTTTTTTAATGAATTTTCCCATTGTGTCCTTTGTTAAAGTAAGCCCTCTTGGTTGACAGTCATCAGACACAATTCTGAAAGAGAATCACCTAAGGACCATTTCTGCTTATGTTGGTTCCAATTGAGCCATTGGTTTCAGACAAGAATATTTCTAAATGAATTTTCCCATAAGGTCCAATGTTAAACTAAGTTTGACTGTGGTGGCCATCTTGGTTGACAGTCTGTGTTATTGGAAACAACTCTGAAAGAGGACCATCTAAGAACCATTTTTGTTTAGTTTGATTTTAATTTGATCAGTGGTGTCCAGTCATTATGGAATGCTGTCTGACAGAAGAAATTTTGAGGAGCAAAATTTCAAATTTGGGTTTCGGACTGGGTGTCAGGCCAGAAGATTTTTTTTGGAAGAGGGCAACACAGTCCCAAGGACCATTCCACCAAAGTTTGGTCCTGACCTAATTGGCACAGTGGTTTCAGAGGAGATCTTTAAAGAATAGTGGATATCAAATGATATTCTTAATAGTAGGTGAAGATCTTCAATATGTATCCAATCATTGAACATGCTAAGTTTCAATAATGTATCTGGAAATCAATTCAGTTTTTATATTACAACAACTGAAGTACCCTTCACACCATCTAATAACACATGTCTCGAAAATCTTTCAAAGATTTTTTTAAATGTTTCTAAAATACAAAGTGTGCATATATATCCAATAACATGTGTAAAACTTCAGACATAGATCATGTAAAAGCATAGCTACCATTATTTCAAATATTAGGTGCCCTAAACAGAATGTGACAATAAATATGACCCATTTCAACAGATGAAAAATTGGTACAAATTCAGCAAAATGTAGGGTACACAAACTCTAAATTTATGCAGTGAATGTGAGAAGGCCAAATAATGTAGAATGAAAACTGTTTAAGTTTCAGATTTTCAAAACTATGTTCCATTTATGTGTTTCTGACAGAGTGGACTGTGGTCATTAATGACAATACTATAGTATTAGTACATAAGGTTTTCCATATTGGCTTAGTTATTCGTCCAATGCAAGCCATATTGGACTGAGGTGAAGTTGAAGTCCAATATGGCTAGCAAAAGACCAATAACTAAGCCAATATGGAAAACCTTGAACAATTATACCTTTACTGACTAACCAGTCCAATATATGTCATATTGACTATTCCAATATGATCCTTTAATGCCTAACCAATATGTCATATTGACTAGTACACATATGATCCTTTACTAACCAGTCCAATATGTCATATTGACTAGTCAATACAGCATACTGGATGGGTATGTGTCATATTGCATTGACAGGTTTTATCATATTTAGGCTTATATTCTATTGTTAGTCAATAAATGATATTAAAACGTGAAAAAATACACTATTAAAACATAAAGAAGGAGAACAATATTTGTAGAAAATTAGATGATGGGTATTGAATGTGCTCTTATACTCAAACTTGTTGATTCAAATTCCTCACTGGATTATTTTCATTTTTGATATTTACGTTTCTGTGACATATTATTCTAAGAAAATCAAATAGATATACCCTCGGTAAACAAAAGCCTAGATCTCATTTTTATATAACATTTTATGTTGCAATCTTAGTATAAGAAAGGATAAGTTCAGCAGCAATAGGCAGCCTAACATGTATGCCATTCAACTGGTGTTATCAGTGCAAGTAATTTTGACCTAGACCCAAACACCTTCCATAACCATGATTCATGACAAAAGAATTTAACATGATTAATATGATAACCTCTATTGGAAACTTAAGCACCAGTACACAAAATTCTGATAGAGTAGTACAAAGTCGGGTAAAAGGGGGCATGAAAACATATTCATACATTCATACTTGAGCAGTTATAGTAGTGATTTGATCCTAACTGCTTCCACCTTTTTTACTCTTTACCACATATAGTGTCTGTGTAGGTTGTCATTAGCATTACAAGTGATGATAGACTGTATACATGTAAAGACTTGTAATAAAACAAAAATAAAATAGTATATAATAAATCTATTACTAACTGAAGCAACATATATTTACAATTATACAACAACAATCCTGTATGATTTCTTTTTTAACAGAAACTTAATATACAACTAACTTCTACAATTTGGCTTGGGGGAAGACTCGGTGTTGCATACACTTGCTAACATTGTTAAACTCGGTGTAGCTGCAAACGACCACAAGGCCAGAAAACTACTTATAGTGGAATTTACAGTTAACTTGGTGTAGCTGTGCTACAAGAGCCGGATTAACAATACCAACAGCATAATGCTCAACTCGGTGCAGCTAATTATGAGCCTAGATGTACATGTAATGAGTAGGAATGTACTTATCAACTCAGTGTAGGCCAACTACAAGAGCCAGAAGCAATGTTGCTACTTGGTGTAATAAGGGATTACTATAAGAACTCGCTGACAAGTGTATTGTCATTATTTTGAAGCAAGGTTCAGTAGAACATAACCTCATTAAAATGTTCAAATCGATTCAGCTAATTAAGAGACTACATGTACATAAACATGGTGTAATTGGGAAGGACTACAAGAGCCGGCTGGTGAGAATTAGATCAACCTCAATCTTAGCAAGCTAACTGCAACGATGATGCTAAAAAAATAGTAGGCCTTCTTGCATAAGTTAAAAATAGATAAGCTATTGTATGATTCTACAAAAGGGGGGGGGGGGGGGGGGGGGGGTTGTTCCAGGTACTGGTGTAATGAAGCTAGATATTGTTGATAAATAATTGTCAACATAAACCTGCCTTATATACATACATTCTAATTTTAGTCGTCTTTTAAAAATGGGAAATTTTTCATTATCCAACCAATTTCTGAGCTTTGTCTTCTGGAAAAAATCTGTCAGTTCTTTTTTATTGAAAACTGAGTTCATCTGCACTTCTGACAGTTTCATTATTTAATAGGAATCAATTATTTCCAGGCCTAAAATACACATGCTAATCAGAAATTTCCATTCAATAGTGTATATATGCATTATGTCTTCATGAAGTGAACAATGCTTTTCGGGGCATGTGTGAAATTTCCAATAACAAGAAATGCTGATCCAACATTGTAAGCATCAGGTAATGAGTGATTAATACGTTACTCTAATTTTACTATTGTGATTTGACACGACACCGATGACAATGAATAGAACTACCGAATACATCTGCAACATTAGGAAAACACATGTTCTGGGAACAATTGTAAGGTCTTTCGTATATTACCTTTAGGTCATAGTCAAGGTCCTGACTTTGGAGTTGAATAAGTCAAAAGTCGCAAGATTCAACTAATTGCTCATGAGTTAGACCATTGAACATTAAAGCTAAGGGGCAATAACTTCAATATGCCATCAAATCAATCAGTCAGTTTCCAATCGCTTTTGAGATTAAACAATTTAATCTTTAATGGAAAATCTTAGTTTTGAACTGTTGTATAAATAGAGTAATTTTCTATAAATTGATTTTTATTCCTTTTCAAATTTGTTTTAGCCATCGGCTTTGCAGGACAAACTAAAATTTCATATTATAATGCAAATGTACATGAAATTTAAAGAGAAAATTCGTCTGAATTTATATAGATATGCTTAACATTAATAAACTACTGACACAGAGATACGTCTCGCCTACCAGCAGAAAATAAAAAAAAGACAATCTGATGGACAGCAACATTGCTTAATTGTAAGTCACTGGACCATGAACTTGGCAGGGCCTCGAAATGGTCATCAAACTTAGATGTACTGATAGTAATGCAACTTTAAAGAAAATGTCATTGATCTATCAAAAGTAGTTCCTATCAAACTAACTTAAGCAGAAAACTTAACATTGAAAATTGCTAATTAATTGTAAGTCACTGGGCCTTGACCTAGAAGGCAGGGTTTCAAAATGGTCAACTAACTGAGATGTACTGATAGTAATCCAACTTTGTACAAAATATCATTGATCTATTCATTAATTGAAAGACACTGGACCATGACCTAGGGGCAGGGCCTGGAAGTGGTCGACAAACTGAGATGTACTGACAGTAATGCAAATTTATATATAAAATACATGTATCATTGATCTATCACAATTTGAAATAGTTCCTATAAAACTGACTTAAGCAGAGAAGTTAACAATTGTTGACAGTGCAGCCGCCGCCACCACCGACAACGACGCCGGAAAAGTGACACCTATGTCACGTCTACCGTGACTTTTGTCACAGACTACACAAAAATACACAATATATATCTTTCTCTATTTCTATGCGAATATTAACATAGCTTTTTCATATCAATTGCAAATTTTCTAGGTTATAGTCTTTTTATCACATGTTTTGTATACTTATAATGGAGTCCCAAATAACATTATAATTGCACATGTAATTGAATTATAGATCAATGCATACCTTTTTCTGTAAACTATACCAGATTTTCCTCACAGCAGCAAGACATGCTTACTTTTCCAGACATCAGATGTCACTCAAAGGACTTCACAATGCAAGTACTTTAGACATTGTGCTGTCCTATCTGATGGTTTGTTATGTTTATTTTCTCCACTGATTGTGTCTTTGTAGTATTTGATATGTTAGTGCTCTTACAAATTTGCCTTGTGTTTTGGGCTTTTGAGTGGAATTTACCTGCTGTCTTATTAATTCGGTGTTCTTTTGAAAATATCTATATCAGCTTTGTTATTATCCTGAAAGACTTCTATTGGCCAGAGGGTTTTTGCCCAAGGGTCAATATTAGTTAAGGGCTATGGAAAGAAGCATGAATTGATACTTTTTAAATATTTAAACCAAGAAAAAAATTAAAAATTAAAAATTCATTCAAAATTTATACAAAATTTATGCCTCATTAACAAAACAAAAAGTCACTGTTTACACTCGTATCTATCCCATTCACCATTTCCAGATGACAAATGGAATATGGGCAGAGGCGTACATGGTACATGGGGCTGAATATTGTGATAGTAACAATCATGGACTGACATTGACTTGGCAATTTTGATGATAAATTATGAACAAATCTGGTGTTATTACTAATAAATATGTCACAATAAACTTTTTTAATTGTTCAAATTTAGATTTTTGTATTAAGTATATGATAAATATAAAAAAAATCAATGGTGATTTTCAAAATCCTTTGGATTTTAAATTTTAATAAATTCTAAAAATGTCCAATGATAGATAACTATGAAATCCTGCTTAATTGCTTTTTAGAGACATAATCAATACAATTTCACATAAATTTTAGTATGTATAAATCTTGAAGTATGTTAATGTAATTTCTGGGATTAGGAAATAATAATAAAAACTTCAACACTATACTAATCTGAAAATGCATAATACTAACCTTAAAAAGTTACTGTTCATAAATCCTTCATTATAGTTCACATCCAAATCTTAGACTTTCATTTTAACTCCTCCAATCTTTTTTTTAAATATTTTCAGTTTTCATCAGTAAATGGAATCAAAATAGCAACTGAACTTCTATCTATGAATGAATAAAAATAAAAATATCAACCTTTCTTTCGAATGGTAAAAAATCATTAGAAGTCTTGTAATCTTCACCAAACACTATTCCCAATGGTCTTATTATTGGAAGAGAGTGTCTATATCAACTATTTAAAACAAATCCATTTCCTGATCATAATACGATCAGTTTTGGAGTAAGTGGAACAATTATTTCTCTTCTGCCGTAATCATCTCTTCTTGACATTTACGTTAAGTAAGGTGAACCTCTTACATTAACCAAATTAACAAATGTTATAACCCAATTCTTACAAAAGGCTAAACAGTCTTCCAAATTACATCCTATAGAAAGAGATACAAAGTTAATTGAAGACTTGATTGATTTTATTAAATATATCCAAATATAGAAAAACATTTTTTGGGGTTCTTTGTGTTTTATGATATTTTTGCCCATTCAAAATTATTCCTTCAGACTCTTGCAAAAAAGGTATTCATGTGAAATGGTCAGATACAAAACTGAAAGTATTGTTTAATTATCCATCAGTTTTCTATCTGCCCATTCCCACTGTCTTCCTACGTTTTTCGATCATCTTGATAGTACTTTGCTAATCACATTTGTTTTTTGTCTGGCAACAAACGACAGTTTTAACAACAAGTCCACTTATATAAATCTATGATTTACTAAAGCTGAAAGTAGTACCACTTAGGTCAACACAAGGGACATATATGAAGATGTTACCAATAAATAGCTGAAAGTACCACTTACGAATATCACTAGGGACCTATGAAGCTGTTAATTCTTTGATATCAATTTTAATGCACAAGATGAGCACATTTTATAGATTTACGACTCATCAGTTGTGTTCAAGGCTTAAATGATTGAAAACCCAAAGCAATACTCTAAAACGTTGAAGAGCAAATTCAAAAAGGCCAAAAAGACTAAGTGTGTAAACCCAAAACCATTCTAAGGACAGAGCTATGCACAAGGAAGATACTTTAAGGTTTCACAAAATTTTACATTTTTGTAAATAAATAGAATGAAGCACCACTTATTGAACAGCATTATAAACTTATGAAACCATGGTCAGTAAATGGCAAATATTGCCACTTTTGAGAGCACATAGGAATGTACTAATCTTGCCATTATTGGCAAATTTTTTTCTATCATAAAGTCCTTTTTGCAAATTTTAGTGCAAAAAATGGCAATAAAAACACTGTTCAACTGTTTTTTTTCTGGTTTTCAAACAATAGCTCTTTTGACTGACCCTTTAACTTAACTTTTTCTCTCAGCATTTAGCTGTTGTGCTCGGACATATTCAATACTAACAATAACTACACTTTTGTCAACTGACGACTACCGGTAAACTCCAGAATAGTGGCAATCAAAATTGGTTCCCTCTGTGTCCTGTCCCACCGCTATTTGAATTGTTTGATAAATTGTTGGTTCTCGTCCTTAAGAAGCATGGAATATTGGCCACTGGACATTATTAGCAAACAACAATCAATCAATCAATTATATACTAGTTCCAGACAAGTCAGAAACTGATACAATTAACTAGTTCTAGAACAGTCACAAACTAATATCGAATTTACTAGTTCTAGAACAGTCAGAAACTAACCCTATTTACTAGTTCCAGAACAGGCATAAACTGGTACTATGTAGTTCCAGAACAGTCAGAAGCTGATACTATATAGTTCCAGAATAGCCAGAAACTGATACTTTATAGTTCCAGAACAGTCAGAAGCTGATATTATATAGTTCCAGAACAGTCAAAAACTGATACTATATAGTTCCAGAACAGTCAGAAGCTGATACTATATATTTCCAGAACAGTCAGAAGCTGATGCTATCTAGTTAAAGAACAGTCAGAAACTGATACTATGTAGTTACAAAACAGTCAGAAACTGATACTATCTAGTTCCAGAACAGTCAGGAATTGATACTATCTAGTTCCAGAACAGTCAGAAACTGATACTATATAGTTCCAGAACAGTCCACTATTTACTACATCAGGAAGTTACAGAGCAATCAGAAGTCGACAATTGAGGCAAAAAAACTGAACGAATCTTAAAAATAGCCATGATAACTTTAATAGGTCATTACTAAGCATCAGCCTATCTACATAAACATATTGACTGATGTTTATGATATATATTTAATTAAGTATGGCCAGTGCCAATATTACATATATATATTGGAGGTCAGCCATTTGTATCTCCCATTGGTAATAAATCACTGGTCAGTAGAAATCTAATTATTGGTAATAAATGTCCATAATATTTTGTTTCTGTACAAGGCCAGTTCAATATATATAGGTTGTATTCTACATATGACTGTTCAGTTTTTTTTTTCAAATATGCAGTTCATATTTTCTTTTAATTTGTATTGAATTTTTATGAAAAGCAAGGAATGAATCACAAAAATAAATCCATAATAAAGAATGTAGTGAAAATGATGAAAAGCCAAGACTAGAAAAAGGGCTAATGAGCAAGCAGGATTAATCCATTTTCTTCATAACTATTAGTTTTATCTATATGCAAGTAAACATACATGGCATTCTTCTTAAATTCACCATGTAGGGGTTTAAGAATGATTTTTAAAGAATGTATTGTTTTACAATTGGTAATTGGTATAACAATGAGCATTTTTCTTAGATCCCTGCTACAAAATACTTCACAAAGAACTTATTTATAATTTGCTTCAACACTAAATAATACATCATGTAAAGAAGTGATTTAATTATCAGACATGCACTCCTACAAATTAATTAATAATTAATGAATGACCCGAGCTTTCAATTACTTCTTCCAACATTTCTTTCTTCCATGTAATTGTAATACCTTTAACACATTAATTGATCTATTCATATAATTTAGCGTTAAATATCGAAACAAAGTTGCCACTTGAGAGTGAAATATAACTTCTCAATATTTCAACTGTTTGTATTGAAATTTTGAATAGAAGTTAATATTTACTTAAATTTTGGTCACAGTTTGTAATCCTGACAACAGTTACTAATTTCCATTGATTATAAATAAATATAAATGAAAGTAAACTTTCTTGTTATAATTAAATAACATATAGTTGTTGTCAAGAACTGTACACTAACCAATTGATTTATTAACTTGGTAATATGTCGTTTATCGTCCTGGTAATTACAATCCAATGAAAATTTACCAATAAAATTTCCATGTTTAGGGATAACATTATTATGAATCAATAAAAAAAGATGCATGTTAACTGACAAGGGAATCCCTTGAAATTAATTTAGTTCCTTCTAATACAACTGTCTGCATTCTTTTCATAATACTGCAATATTCCAATACTATTTACATGTATCAAAGTAACTAAGATACCACTCCCATTAAACATTAAAAACCAAGTTTAATTACAATTGCTTCAAAAAAAACAATGTGTTGAGATGCTGGGTTTATTAAACAACAGTAAATTAACCTGATTATTTTTTCTGTATTTTTTCAGCTTCAATATTATCAATATTGTATTCATAACACATTTAAATTGAGAACTATATAATAGCATTTGTAAGTTGTACGATATCCAGTAATACCATACCATATCAAGCAGTTTCAGAATTCAGAATTTTATTGTAAAATTTTATACAAAGAAGCTACATTATAGAGTACCATAGACAATCTTCTAATAACACAATTTTTTGCAATTTCTTGACATCACAAAACAAAACTTACTTTCTTGACATCACAAAACATAACTACTTACTTTCTTGACATCACAAAACATAACTACTTACTTTCTTGACGTGACAAAACAGAACTACTTACTTTCTTGACGTGACAAAACAGAACTACTTACTTTCTTGACGTCACGAAACATAATTACTTACTTTCTTGATGTCACGAAACATAATTACTTACTTTCTTGATGTCATGAAACAGAACTACTTACTTTCTTGATGTCACGAAACATAACTACTTACTTTCTTCTTTCTTGATGTGATGAAACAGAACTATTATTATTGTTCTAAGAGGCCTGAGGGTAGGTGGCACATGCAATTTCTATCCCCAATAAATTTCTGAACTGCATAAGTAACAATAAATTTCGTCACGTAGTAGAATTTGTCCCCTGGACTTTGTCTCCTACATGTAGTAAAGTAACTTTAGTAAGTCCATGTTTTGACTTTGACTAATAAATTTAGTCTATCATTAGTATCAGTCTGCAACGTTAGCCACTTGTCCGATGCCCCGGACAAGTAAATATTGATTCGGACTAGTGAAAATTTTCAAAATTTTATATAGGCATATAGGGACAAATGTTTATATTTAGTTTTTGGACTAGTAGATGAAAAAGTTTTTGGCCCAGACTGTATAATTATACAGTATAATTAAATAAATCTATTGGCTAATAAATGTTCACATGACATAGAATAATTCAGATATTTCATTATAATCAGTGGTGCCGGGGAATAACCTTAACAAAATTCATTTGTCCGATGAATAACCCTATTATTCCCCGCAGGTGAATAACCCATCACTTATACCAATTAAAGCGCAATAGCAAACAACAAATCAAATTATGAATCATCAGTATCAAATCGATATGTTACACAAAAATATTTGTTCAGTATAATAAAACAGTTAAGGCCCTTTGAGCAGGGAGATATCCAAAATCGTCAAACCTGCTGAAGGATTATTCCCATCAGGCTAAAGCCCTCGGGGAAATAACCCTTCAACAGGGTTGACCATTTTGGATATCTCCCTCCTCAGAGGGCTGTAAATATATATTATTACATGATCATATTTTTTCTTTTATCTGATTGGCTGAGAAATGTCTAAACAGTCTTAAGTAATTGAGAAGTATCTAAATTTATTGCAAGAATTCTGCTTGCACGGTTATAGGATAAAAATAGATCCTGCTCGGTCAAGCGGAATGTGGTAGTGACCGATTTGTTCATAAAATAAAAAGTGAAAGTACAGTTCTCCCATTCATGTTATAAAACAATTACTGACTAGGTAATAGGTCGCTATTGGGATTAATCAACCCTTGAAAATGTATATTCACCTCGTCTAAAGGCTCGGTGAATATTACATTTTCTCGGGTTGATTAATCCTGATGGCAATCTATTTCAAAGTCAGTAATTGTATAATATTGCACAGTTAAAGTGATATTGCAAAGTGAATTATTTTTAGAAATAGGTGATTTCTGATTCATGTCTTTAAAGTGAAATGTACAATGTAATAAAACAATTATAGCAATTTGCTGTTGTGCAATATCATGTTTTATGGACCACTTTAGGCAATATTGCCCGCAGGATGTTGGCTTTGGGCAATATTGCTGTTCATAATATAGGGTTATTGTGCAAATATTGGGAAATATTGGCCTGAGTAAAATGCACGAGCTTGCAAGTGCGATATGATATTCTACGAGGCACAATATTTACCAATTTTGTGCAATAACCCTTTTATTGTATGGCAACACCACTCAGATCGCGGGAATAACCCGAAAAACTATCAAAGACATCGTCCTTACAATGCAATACTGCTCTCCATTAATCCAATATCAGCGAATATTGTACGACAGTTTTTGGTTACGTTCTACAAGGAGTATTACGTTTCTATACAATAAAACATGATATAGCACTCAGTAGAGTGCCATAATTGCACAATACATGTTTGGCATTACTTTTCCTAGGAAAATTGGTTCTGTGACTTAATTTACTTGTAAAATTCAAAACATGGACATTTTCACCAAGGAAACAAAGTTCAGGAAAAATTGAGATTCAACTTACTAGTAAAATTCAAAAAAATTTCATAATTCTGATTTATGAAATATTCATACTTAATTATAACAAGAGACATGTGTGACATTAAACTTTGTACCATAGTAAAATATGTTCCCAGAAATTGTTTCCTAGTAAAGTAACTCCATGTTTTGAAATATTGATGAAGATTAAAGTGATATCTTGCACAATTTTATGCATTATATGAGATTGATATAAAAATATTCAAAGAAGAGTTTTTATGAATCATAATATTCATACTTTATTATAACCAAAAATATATCTCTCAATACATGTCTATGAATATTAATTTATTATGAATGTCATATTTGTGGAAAATAATGAAAAAATGAATGACCATATAACAAACATAATGGTACATAATCCAAACAAAATTAAATGAACAAAAGACTTCACTGCTATTCAGCTAAAAAATCTTTAAGAACAAATTATTTTCCTAGTTAAATTTGTGTCAAGGACATATATTTACCTAGAAAAATTAATGACATGGTCATTTTTACCAAGGTAAAAATGTCTGGACTGTCTTTTGATTAGTATTACTAGTAAAATAAGTAATCATGGATTAATTTTACTAGAAATTTATGTCCAGCCAGAAATATTTTACCAGGACTAATTTATCACTTACACATTACTCATGCAATGAGCAAATTCCATGTGCTATTCATTTTCACTTTTCTGCATTGGATACCAACAGCAGATTGTCAAGAGATGGGAGATAACTCCATTTTTGTATTGAAATTAATGGACTGTGTCTATAGGTAATTTTAATACTGTATCATAAATTCTCCATTTTCAGCAAAGTCACTTAAGTGATCAATATTCAACTTGGAACATCGTATATTGGTCCTGCATTTAGTAACTACAGAACAAAAAATTCTGTAGGGGATAATTCAACGGACATTAACTGAAATGTACATGAAAAACAATCTAACTTCCATATAAACAAATTATAAAGGGTCAGTGAGCTGTCGAACGGAGTAAAGGTAAATAGAATAAACATAAAAATGACCAAAAAAATAAAAACAATAATCTAGGGGATCTCAAGAGCCTGTATCGCTCACCTGGATTTAACTTGTCCACCTTTCAGCAGGACTGATAGTTTGAGTGTGGCATCTTGGCTCCTTTTCTTATAGGTTCAATGTTAAACAAAGTTAGGGTGTGGTGGCCATCTTAGTTGACATTCAAGGACTTGAAGGTTATCAAACACAATTCTGAAAGAGACCATTGCTGGTATTAGTTTGGTGTCCAAATGGCCAACTTTAAGGTATGGTGACTGCAAATTAAATTTTCCCATAGTGTCCTATGTTAAACTAAGTTCAGCTTTGGTGGACCATTTCAAAGTTTGGCTCTAATTGGCTTGGTTTCAAACAAGAAGATTTTTTAATGAAATTTCCCACAGGGTCCTTTGTTTTACTAAGTTCGGCAGTGGCGGCCAACCTGGTTGACATTCTGGGTCATCGGACACAATTCTGACATAGGACCAACCATTTAAGGACCATTTCTGCCAAGTTTGGTTCCAACTGGCTCTGTAGCTTCAGACATCTTGGATTTCATATTGGCATGAAAAACATAAAGTTGGTAGAGGACCATGTAAGGATCATCCTGCAATGTAACAATTCAATTGCTTTTGTAGTTTAAGATAAGAAGATTTTTAAAATTTCAACCAATCAGAGTGCATAAATGGCCCAGGCAGCCATGTTTTTGAATTTCAGATCGAAACCAAAAACATCGATTTTGTTAGGGACCATTATCTGATCACTCAGGCATAATATTACTTCCATCTGTCAAACGGTTTCTGACAAGAAGATGTTTGTATGTACATGTATTTCCCTTATGATCCTATGTTAAATGTATCCCCTGGTGGCGACCATCTTGGATTTCAGATCGGCACAAAAAAAAAATATAAACTTTATAGAGAACCATGTAAGGATCATTCCTGCAATATAACAATTCAATTGCTTTTGTAATTTCAGAGAAGATGATTTTTTTAATTTCAGCCAATCAGAGTGCATAAATGGTCCTGGCAGACATGTTTTTGGATTTCAGATCGGCACCAAAAACATCCATTTTGTTAGTGACAATTATCTGATCATTCATTATTCAGGTATAATATTACTTTTATCTGTCAAATGGTTTCTGACAAGAAGATGTTTGTATGTTTTTCCCATAGAAATCTTTGTTAAATGTGTCCCATGGTGGTGGCCATCTTGGATTTCAGATCGGGACAAAAAACATAAATTTTGTATACGACCATGTAAGGATCATTCCTGCAATATAAGAGTTCAATTGCTTTTGTAGTTTCAGAGAAAAAGATTTTTTAAATTTCAGCCAATCAGAGTGCATAAATTAAATGGCCCTGGCAGTCATGTTGAATTTTGGATCAGAACCAAAAACATAAGGTTTGTAGAGGACCATCCAATGAACATCCCCACCAAGTTTGGTTTTAATTGGCCGTGGGGTTTTGGAGAAGATTGAAATGTGAAAAGTTAACAGACGGAGGAAGGACGACGGACGTAAAATGATGGCAATAGCTCACGTGGCCTTTTAGGCCAGGTGAGCTAAAAAGTAAAAGAAATCACATCAAAAGTTTATTAAAACAAAAGCAAACTAGAAAAGAAGTATGCCCCCTCCCACACTTAATAATTATGGACAAACTTGTTTTGTTAGGAGTGAATTAATTTCAGTCCCATTTCATAGCCAATATTACTTCTGGACAAATTTTTCAACACTACTTGTATGCATCTTAATGGGGCAATGCACAATCATCAAACGGGAATTATTTTATCAAATCACATTCTCCAAATTTTGAAATTACTCAGCATTTTGCAAAAATTTAACCATAACCAAATTTTATGAAGAGGAGAGATACATGTAAGTGGGAGTGATAAAAAGACTCTTATGAAATCAACAAGATTTATGAAATTATGTAAATCAAGTCATTCATTTAAACAGTATTTTCCCTTAGCTCTATTTTTAGACACCATGGTAATAATATTATTTTCAAAAATTTTGAAAAAAAATTCTCAATGTGCCAGTAATACAATCTTTATCATTTTCATGAAGAAATCTTGTTGTGAAAATGTTTGGATAGTAATAATTAATTATTAATACACTTACTGACTTAGTTAGGCGTTGTTCATGGCAGGAAGTGTACTGTGTTAATTATTTATTACTACTGAGTACATGTAAAAGCCATAAATTAAAAAAACTGGATGACCCCCATGAGGCACGCTTATCAGTTACATCAGTGACAAATAATGCAACTGCAAAATTAAGCACATGATTAACATAGATCTTTACTTTGCTGGAATCATGCAGCAATAAAATTTCTGAGCCTTATCACTGCCAAGGCCTACAATGTAGTATGGCTATATCCTGATTCTACCCCGTACGGGGAAAAATGTCAGGTGTATTTTTTCAACTAATTTCCATGCCCGAAAAAAATAATTGAATAAGGGAAAGATTTTATTAATGTTAATTTTTAAAGATTTACGGGGTAGAATCAGGAGTATATATATAGTGTTTTAAAGAGTTACGGGGTAGAATCAGGAGTATATATAAGAGTGTTTTAAAGAGTTACGGGGTAGAATCAGGAGTATATATATAGTGTTTTAAAGAGTTACGGGATAGAATCAGGAGTATATATAAGAGTGTTTTAAAGAGTTACGGGGTAGAATCAGGAGTATATATAAGAGTGTTTTAAAGAGTTACGGGGTAGAATCAGGAGTATATATAAGAGTGTTTTAAAGAGTTACGGGGTAGAATCAGGAGTATATATAAGGAGTGTTTTAAAGAGTTACGGGGTAGAATCAGGAGTATATATAAGAGTGTTTTAAAGAGTTACGGGGTAGAATCAGGAGTATATATAAGGAGTGTTTTAAAGAGTTACGGGGTAGAATCAGGAGTATATATAAGGAGTGTTTTAAAGAGTTACGGGGTAGAATCAGGAGTATATATAAGAGTGTTTTAAAGAGTTACGGGGTAGAATCAGGAGTATATATAAGGAGTGTTTTAAAGAGTTACGGGGTAGAATCAGGAGTATATATAAGGAGTGTTTTAAAGAGTTACGGGGTAGAATCAGGAGTATATATAAGAGTGTTTTAAAGAGTTACGGGGTAGAATCAGGAGTATATATAAGGAGTGTTTTAAAGAGTTACGGGGTAGAATCAGGAGTATATATAAGGAGTGTTTTAAAGAGTTACGGGGTAGAATCACGAGTATATATAAGAGTGTTTTAAAGAGTTACGGGGTAGAATCAGGAGTATATATATAGTGTTTTAAAGAGTTACGGGATAGAATCAGGAGTATATATAAGAGTATTTTAAAGAGTTACGGGGTAGAATCAGGAGTATATATAAGGAGTGTTTTAAAGTGTTACGGGGTAGAATCAGGAGTATATATAAAGAGTGTTTTAAAGAGTTACGGGGTAGAATCAGGAGTATATATAAGAGTGTTTTAAAGAGTTACGGGGTAGAATCAGGAGTATATATAAAGAGTGTTTTAAAGATTTACGGTGTAGACAGAAGCAGAGAATGAAGAAAATTACCGTATGTTTCTTATCCAAGTGTCTGAAAGGGTCTTCTTTGGGGATATTCAGGAGAAAAAAGGGGCTTGGTATTTTTGGGGGGTCCAAAGAAAGAAATTGAAATTAAAAAGTAAGGAATTCAAAGTGAAAGAATTGGTGGGGTAGAAATAGGACCAGTGGGTTATTAGGTAATAATGCATAATTATACCATTTTTTCAGAGAAAGGAGGGGGGGGGGGGGGGGGGGGGGTTAAAAGGAAATCAAAGTGAAAGACTTGACGGGGTAGAAATAGGACCAGTTGGTTACTATTTGATAGTATGAAATGCGGTTTATTGCGTCTTAAATGTTTATAACGGAATAAAGTGCAGTTTAATGTAAAACAAACGTTTGTTTTATCAAAATGCACTTTATTCCATCATATTGACTTTGAAACGAAGCACGGAATGCAGTCGTATTATAAACATTTAAGGACGGAATAAACCGTATTTCATAGTATGACTATGAAATACGGTTTATTCCGTCCTTAAATGTTTACACTAGAATAAAGTGATAAAGTGTAGTAAAATGCACTTTATTCCATCATACTGCGGAATAAAGAGCAATCATATCAATATGAAAAAGAAAGGAAAGGGGGTCAAAGTCAAGGAGGAGACAACATCCCATCGGCAAGCTAAAACAACGTAAAACAAAGTATATATGGGTTGCTGTATGGTCTTCAACACAGTGAGGAACCTCACATCATATAGCAAGCTCTAAAAGTTCCTGTACGATTCCCCCATTGTACTTGACTTTCCAACCAAATAAGCTTTCGTCAATTTCTAGATTTCTTTTAAAATACGGTTTATTCCGTCCTTAAATGTTTGTAACGGAATAAAGTGCAGTTTAATAATAAAAAAAAAAAACACTTTTCTTTATTGTTAAATTAAAGTGGTATACAAATTTTCTCTCGGCAGTAAACTATTTATTTCGATTTCTGTTCATTGAATACCCTCGGGTATCTTTGTTGAAAAAAATTTTATACGAGGTGAGTACAGTTTATCATATAGAAATCCAGTGTACTTCATTTGTAAAAATGTCTTGCAGAGGAAAAGGTAGAAAACGGCACGGGGAGGGCAGCTACCACCTGCAAAAGCATGCAACTGATGACATTGATTTTGGGGATTTTAAGAACCCTTGGACTTTTTCAAATTTATGTAGTGTAAGCGATGAGGAGTTTTTCAAATGGTTAAGGGATCATGAAATGTTAGCCGACAAACTAAACTGCACCAAATGTAACAAAACATGTATGTTGTATAAGCGGAGTAAGGCGTCAGACGGCTATTCATTTAGATGTTCGAACGGGCATGAATATGGAATGAGAAAGTATTCTTTCTTCCAAGGATCGGCCTACAACATTAGGGACTTGTTGCTCTTCATAAAGAGTTATCTTGACGGGCATAGTCTGCATCAGTCTGCCGTTAGCGCAGGTCTTGAGTATAAGCACACAGCGGTTAATTGGGGGAGTTACGTTCGGGAAGTCTTTTGTGAACACGTGTACAAAACCTACAAAGATTTGGTATTTACTGGGGACATCGAAATCGACGAAAGTTTATTTGGCAGAAAAGTAAAGTATAATAGGGGTAAGCCTACAGGAACCAGAATTTGGATCTTTGGTATTATAGAACGATCGTCGAATCGTATTATAATGTATCCTGTAGACAAGCGAGATGCGGAAACGCTCATTCCTCTTATCACAAAACATGTTGCCCCTGGATCTCGAATTCTTTCGGATAGTTGGGCTGCTTACCTTCAGCTTAACCAGATTGGGTTTGAACATTTTTCAGTTTGCCATAAATCCACCTTCAAGCAAACATATAAGAACGCGGCAACTGAAGAAGTGGTAACCTGTTGTACAAACCGCATCGAAGGGGCTTGGAAGATAGCCAAGGACCACTTCAGGCGCATAAATGGTACGAATTCCAAAATGTTCGAACAGCACCTGTCGGAAATTATCTGGAGGAATCACGCATCGTCAAATCGAGCAAATACGTATAATGAGTACTTTAACTTAGTAAAGTCTATCTTCACTCTGTCTGATGATCCCGCGTACAGTTACCCGACTCCTCTGTTCGCTACTTGGACTCCCCCCTCGAAAGAGAATGAACAAGTTCACAAAATTACAATTGTCCAGGAATCTGACGTCGAGTCCGACGGGGAAGCTTCGAGCGAGGCAACCAGTGGCACTGCTGGTACTTGTAGCACTTCCAAAACATCATCTGTTACACCTTCAAGTTACCCCCAGTGCGCTCAACAGTCTACAGCAGCCACCGCATTATCTAGTGATAACGAAAGCGAAGGCAGTATAGGCCATTTATTCTTTCCCGAGGGGTTCAAACCCCAGAAATGTTCTACTGCTAAAAAGTGCAAACCCCCGAGTAAGAGAGGTAAACGGAGGAGTAATCCGTATGCAAAATCGGCATTTAAGTACACCTTCTCCAGCAGTGACAGTGATTTTGTTTAGGCATGATGGGCTATTCAAGTATACTTGTTTTCATATGCTTTTGTGTTGGATTACGTTCATCTATTTATAATGTGTTGGATATATGTTATGTGCTGTGCCTGTTTGTCTTGTGATGTACTGTACCACTGTATATATGACTTTATATTCTATGTACATGTGTCCATGTAGTGATGTGACCAGCAGAGCTAAATTACGATACAGGTAAGTGTTGTAGTACAGGATCTTACCTATAGAACAGGTGAGTACTTTTCAGGGTTTGTTTAATTTTTTTTTCACCTGTAAGAGTAAAAGAATGTCGAGTGACAGGGCAAGACGTGTAAAAGAGTATAGGATGTGGCAAGACATCCAGGATGTAATTGGGGAAGCCAGAAAGTGGCCACTATTTATTAGGAGCTTATTTTGGAGTACAAATATTTCGCACTGGGAGCGGTGTTTAGTTGCCGCTTTCGCGCACGTAAACGCATTACATCCTGATATGTTTCTTGAATGGGCAAGGTTTAAAGGATTAGGGAGAGACGAGTCTGCTTATAGGCATTTCAGTGCCTTGTTCAAACTATTCAAGACCAAATCGTACAAGTTGTATGCCTTTCACGTGGGCAATAATAGGTATGAATACATAGATGGAACAGTTCGTTATTATGTGAATAAGGAATTCCGCAGAAACTTCCAGAAATAGGTATGTATACTTCATGTCATGTATCTTGTGCTTGTATGTCAGTGTCAATATGTACTACATATTTCGTGTTCTTTCAATGACACATTCTTCTGAAAATGCCTGTACCAAGTCAGAAGTATGACAACATCCTGTCAATCGTTCTGTAGATTTCTCGATCTTATCAGTCCTATCGACTTTTGGACATAGCCTTGGAGGTTACTTTTTTGTTGTTACTTGTATTATATTCTTATATTCCAAGATGAGTAATGTAGGAAAATACCAAATCGTTACAGAGGTATATCAAAGTAGATTATAGTTGTGAAAATTGGCTGTCATCACATCGGCACTGTGAAAATTATACAAATATTCATATTCGGTCCAATTAATATTACTATTTTTTTTTTTCAGATGGACAGAAGTTTCGCAGGATTCCAAGGTAAGTTTATATATGATAGATTTGTGAGGAATTTTAACCGGATGATACTTTATGTCAACGATACATTTCATAAATACATGTAGTTCAACCATGGATACTCATTGAGGGTGCTCCTCCACACAGGAGGGATCTAGCCTTCATGCATGCATACATACCTATACGCATTGATTTCAATAAAAGATTATTGTGTAATATAATTTATACTTATCTTAAAGTAGCCTCCAAATATATCAATAGTTTTACGTGTGGACACTTCAAATCAGTTAACGGCGAGATGAAAAGTAATGGATGCTTAGATATCCGATATCAGTAACAAAATGCCTGCATTGACCGAGATCAGTCCAGTTTACACTTTTTTTACGTGTACATATTCATATTAAATTGTTAGTCCTGAAAATTCATGACTCCGTGTACCCTTATTTTCCTTTGGACTTTTCTTGTGCTACACTACACTATAGCACAAGAAAAGTGCAAATGAAAATAAGGCCACACGGTGTCATGAATTTTCAGGACTAATTAAATTGTTATATACTAGCAAAGTTTGACTTTAAGATCTCTATTTCAGGTTTCCTCTGTGATGGATGTATACGGATAATACGGACTCTGACTTCGTTTAATTCATTTATGTCGATATCCCTGTGATGGATGTATATACGGATACGGATATGATACGGACTCTGACTTCGTAATTCATTTATGTCGATTCAAATTGTTGTAATTAATAGATTTTTTGTCCTGTATTACAGTTATTATTCTATTTTTAAAAGTTCAATATTTTCCTATCATTCTGTGAAATACCGGAACCATAAAATATGCAAACACACAAGTTCTTTTCCAGTTCAATTTAAACAGTGTTTTATTTGGTTTTCATACGAAATGAAGTGCAATAATGTCATATACGGTTTATTCCCTCATAATTGATATTCTATGCTTCAGAAATATACGGAATAACGTGCTTTATGATTCAACAAAAGCTTATCTTGTTATAATGCACTTTATTCATTCATAATGTTGTATCAAACATTTACTGGTACGGAATAAACTGCATTTGATATTGGTTACGCTTTATTCCGTTTTCAAGGGTTAGTCATGAAAACATGATCACGGATATGGGGTAAAAGTCCTAAATGGCTCAAATAAAAGAGTAAATAGAAAAAGACAAAAACAAACACACACACAAAAAAATACATTCCTGTGTTTTAAAGAGTTACAGGGTAGAATCAGGAGTATATATAAGGAGTGTTTTAAAGAGTTACGGGGTAGAATCAGGAGTATATATAAGTGTTTTAAAGACTTACATGGTAGAATCAGGAGTATATATAAGGAGTGTTTTAAAGAGTTACGGGGTAGAATCAGGAGTATATATAAGAGTGTTTTAAAGAGTTACGGGGTAGAATCAGGAGTATATATAAGGAGTGTTTTAAAGAGTTACGGGGTAGAATCAGGAGTATATATAAGAGTGTTTTAAAGAGTTACGGGGTAGAATCAGGAGTATATATAAGGAGTGTTTTAAAGAGTTACGGGGTAGAATCAGGAGTATATATAAGAGTGTTTTAAAGAGTTACGGGGTAGAATCAGGAGTATATATAAGGAGTGTTTTAAAGAGTTACAGGGTAGAATCAGGAGTATATATAAGGAGTGTTTTAAAGAGTTACGGGGTAGAATCAGGAGTATATATAAGGAGTGTTTTAAAGAGTTACGGGGTAGAATCAGGAGTATATATAAGAGTGTTTTAAAGAGTTACGGGGTAGAATCAGGAGTATATATAAGAGTGTTTTAAAGAGTTACGGGGTAGAATCAGGAGTATATATAAAGAGTGTTTTAAAGAGTTACGATGTAGAAAGAAGCAGAATCTGTAGAAAATTACAGTATGTTTCTTATCCAAGTGTCTGAAAGGGTCTTCTTTGGGGATATTCAGGAGAAAAAAGGGGC
Organism: Mytilisepta virgata; assembly: GCA_028015205.1. Taxonomy (NCBI): domain Eukaryota; kingdom Metazoa; phylum Mollusca; class Bivalvia; order Mytilida; family Mytilidae; genus Mytilisepta; species Mytilisepta virgata. Next base: position 65,401,981 of record CM051517.1, on the reverse strand, counting down.
TTGGTATTTTGGGGGGGTTCAAAGAAAGAAAGAAAAATAAATTTTAAAAAATCTTTCTTTTAATCAAATTGAACCGTGGTTAGCGCGTACACATAATAGACAACAAAAAAATATTCTTCCCCGAAAAATTTACTTACGGGGTAGAATCAGGATATAGCCTGTAGTATTGTATGCAACAACAATATCATAAAAATGTTGAAAATTCAGTCTTCACCAAGTTTCCAGAGATTTTGATGGACATTCGATCCGGCAAGTACGTAAGATTTGCCTGACCAAAAAAAAATAGCTGACATTTACAAAACATTTGAATGACCTGGATGTTTCAATTGTGGTTTTAATTTTGGAACCAATGTCACACTTTCAGACCTGGAAATTTGAAAATTCTACTTGACCAGTCCCGATTTTGTAGGAATTGTCCAACGGACCGACGAACTTCGAGAAGACTGAAATATTCAAGTAAAAGGTGATTTCCACTATCTTAACACTAAAAGTTAAGAAAGAAAATAGTTTATCATCTAAATTAATTACTATAAATTTTCCTCATATTTTTTTCATGTTCTACAATCTTGCAGGAATAGCTATGATTTTTTGAGTTTCAAGTACTAAAGTCAAACTAATCCTGAAGCCAACATGTATTTAGTGAACAAAAATCCTTACTATACATACTATCTTCATAAATTACACAGTTTTATAAGCAAGTACAAAATTCTGTTAAAAATGAATGAGCTTTGAAGAATTTCAATCGTTTGGTTGATTTCACAAGGCATGCCAGCAATGTGGATTTTACAGTTTTATGTAAAAACATTTTATGGAGATTGTATTATTCTTTATTATTTCATAAATTAATACCTAGGCCTAAATTAAAATTAGGTTTGTTTGCTGTACCTGCCGCTCCAAAATTGCCCCAGCCAAAAATTTTTATTGACCTCGTGACTGACAAGTTTTTCTAATTTCCAATTTTAGTAGAGTCGCATAAATTATTTTTGTTTAATTGAGTTGAATTTAAATATCAGTATGATTTCAAAATAGAAGAAAATATGCCCACCTACCTACCCTACTCTCTTAAGTATGAGTTGGGCTACAGCATGAGCAAACAAAGAATATTTCAAGCCCGGCCCTAGAAAAGCATGGTATATCTGTAACAAAATGTTTGCCCCCCCCTCTCCCCCAGAAAAGCTATCCATTAGATATGAATTCTGTGTAATTTTTATCCCAGTAGATGAAAATTGTTTGGGATATTTCATCAATATCCCAATCACAAAATTATCCCTCAAGAGGATAAATATTTTGTTGAAACGGGATAAAATCAAGGGATTAGGATAATATTTCTACGGAAAAAATATCCCATTAGATACATTGTAAGTTTTCCTGTAGGATAGCTTATCCATGCAAAATTATACCATTGGATACTTCTTCATAGGGATGATATTTATGATTACATATCAACCATAAAAGAATGGTACTTATATAATATTAGAGGTTTCCCTAGGTCATTTTAGCATGGTGCTGCACCATGCCTGCATCTTTGAGCACCATGCTGCCCTCTGAAGCCTTTTTAGAAAGTGCCTTGAGAATACTTTAATTGTCCTCTAAAATACCATTCAGAAGACCCTTTCAGGGACTCCATTTCTATCAAATTAAGTTGTTTATTGTCTTTAAACCGATTTATAACAGTTTTTTTTAACCTAATTTGGGAATAAAAGGTGTTAATTATTCTTAAGTGTTTGATTGCAGGGCTAACATAGTGATTTATTGTTTAATCAATTAAGAAATTTTCCCCATGCAGTGAAATAGGATGCCCGAATATTTAACATGGACACGCTAAATTGCCCCCACTAGGGAAAAGATACCATGCCTTCACATATTTCTGGGGAAAACTCTAAATATTACACATTATGTTCATGACAAAACAAAGCCTAACTGAACTTTTCAAAGAATTTATCTGATGACAACTTGATCATAAAAGGCCAATCTAAATTTTACATATCTGCAGTTATCCTCATCCACACTGATGTGTAAGAGCATATGAAGTCCACTTGAACTTTTTGAATAGTTAATATATTCCAGGCCTGGGCGCCATAAAGAACTATTTTTGCTGAGTAAAAAAAATTTTACTCAAATTCCTATTCTCAGCCAATCACATTCGAGTATTCCGGTATTTAAGAATATTCTCAGACTTAAGAATATTCTCAACTTTTATGGCGCCAGGGCCTGGTATAGTTACATGTATAAAGTTCCATTAGAATAAAATAACTATTTAAACAGTTCCTCTGAAACATATTAACCAGTTAAAATATATTTCATTTGCTATAAACTAGATGTCAGACCTGCATTATTAACTTGTCATAAATTTCCAAAACATTTTAAAGTTGGGAAACCCTTACATTTTCACCAGTTCTAAGCCTTATCAGTATATCGATGTAATGTTGACTCAAGTGAATTCACTGTTATTGTCCGTATCCTGTTTGGGTGTATTTGGTGCAATTGTAATTTTTGGAAGTATTCAAGTGTCAAGATAATCTTTGCAAAAATAGGTTGAAATGCATTTTACTAATAAACTTCCAGATTATGAGGAGCTGTGCTCCTTGGTCTTGACTTGACACAATATAAGTTCATGCATTTAACCCCCCCCCCCCCACCAAAGTTGTATTCAAGACCTGCTACTATGAGCAACTGCATACCTTTTTAAGACAAACCTTTGGGCACATTTATCTGATTTTCATTGGGGGGAAGTATTCAAGAAATTTTTCATCCTGTAATACTGTATTTTGTTCTCAAATTTTTAGTCAAATACTGAAATAGCCCTTCCTTGATCCTCCTCCACCCCAAATGAAATGGTTGTTATTTTAAATTAGTTTTTACAAGTACATGATAAAAGGATTGAATAATGAATTTGCAGCAACTGATAAATAGGCCTATTGATGAAATCTGATTTGCACAGCCACAAGTTGAAGCGGTGGACTGCCTGGACACCTCAGTTCGTAAAATAGGTTTTTCAAAATTGTAATACCTTAATCTATTTGAATTGTCTAGTCATTTTGGTGAAAGATGCAATAAGCCAAGTCGCAACTAAAACAATTGAACTTACCTAATTTTGTTCAATCATGTCTTCCAGAGAAACAAAAAAAATCGCCTATGGAATTTTCAATGTAAAAGGGAGATAACTCTTCCTATGAGATATTAATTTTACAATATTATTAAATAATATTGGAAATTCCCCATTCAAAATCATTTGTGATGTATACAAACATAACCTTTTTAAACAACTTTACATTTTTTGTTTTCTTGGACGACTTAATAAGGTTAATTAACCAACAAAAGATTGTATAAAAATTCTACAGTAACGTTTAGAATTTCAAAATGCCAAAAATCCCTACAGTGAGGACTGAGGTGTCCAGACAGCAGAGTACTCTACGTCACTCACGTTACTGTAACTTTTTTCTGGACACTTTATTCTCTTCCAAAAAATTTCCTAGTATAATCACTTGAAATATTCAATTTAGCCATTGTATTTTGATTTTGGTACTTTTTACCTGTTTTCTTTTTGTAAAGACCGCCATTTTTGTTACGTCACACTTGACGCAACGAGTGCAGTTTGTTACGCTGGCTGATTCCCTTGGGGGAATTTCAAATCTTGAACTGGAAGTAAATATAAGCCATAAATACGTTTCTGAGATTAAAAAAATTGACCTAAGTTAAAATTTAAATTAAAAATTAAATTTATCAACACTAATAATTAAGGTAGATATTTTAGTCCAATGTCATCTTTTGGTATTGGCCAATCCCCGGAGCCAATCTTTCTTAAGTATTAGGTAAAACTTAATATAAGATATCTTTCAGCTTAAATTTGGCTGAAATTTATCCTGTAGTTTCAGAGAAAAGGTTTTTGAAAGTTTACTAAATTAAGATTACGAGAAAAATGTGAAAACATGTCTTTAAAGGGCAAAAACTCCGATAAAGGGTCAATTAACGATTTTGGTCATGTTGACTTATTTGTAGCCTGATCTTACTTTGTTGAACATGTTTGCTGTTTACAGTTTGTCTTTATAATAATATTCAAGATAATAACCTAAAACTGCAAAATTTTCTTAAATTAACAATTCAGGGGTAATAACCCAACAAAGGGTTGACCGATTCATTTGAAAATTTCATGGCAGGTAGATCTTGACCTGAGGAACATTTTAACCGGATGTCAGTTTTGCTCTAAGTGCTTTAGTTTTTGAGGTATAAACCGCCAAAAACTGCATTTCATCCCTATGTTCTATTTTTAGGGCAGCCATGTTTGTTGATGTATCAAATCCCCGGATATTAGATACCCTAAGGAAAAGTTCTGAAAGTATTTGGCCCAGTAGTTTCAGAGGAGGATATTTTTTAACAAGTTTACAACGACGGACGACGATGGACGCCAAGCGAGGGCCATGTGAGCTAATCATAGGGGGAAGTTACAGAAAAGAAGAAGAAAAAGAAGAGATTAGAACAATTCTGAATGTGGAAGATCGTACCAACTTTTGACGGAAAGAAAATTTTAATTCTCTAGGAACATGATTTATAGGTCTAGTTTAGTTAAAAATAACTTCATATATTTGACACAGAGACAAAATTATATTTTTGAACCAGTTCTCTATTGACGATTTCCAAGTTAAGAAATCACGCGAAAACAAAACGAGACAGGTAGGGGGTACCTGACCGGCTACCTGGCTGCTCAGCTGTATATATTGTATAGTATATGGGCTATAAATAAAGGCACTTTACGTTTTCGTAATTTTTTTAAATTTCAAATATTACATTTCCGTAAATCAAAAGTTTACGTTTCCTTAAACTTAGAGTCCGTGTCCGTCACAATTCGGGTAAAAAATTATTGAATTGTCGGGACTTGAAACATACAGCAATGTCCATGTGAGAACAGTAGACTCGAAGCTCACGTGGCTTTGGAAGGATTAAATTTGCAGACCAATAAAACTGAAAGATCCACTTTTGTTAATAATGCGGAATCAGGAATTGTGATATTTTCATGTAATACCAACTTAAATGACTTTTAAATATTGTCCAACATTCTTCTTTCAACTTTATTCAATTCATGGGTGTAAAAATTGTAATGACACACCCATTGTCTTTGCGTTACTTCCGTTGAAGACTGAATGTAACACCGATATAATCAGTTTTTTCGCGAGGGGTATTCGAAAAAGAATTGATAAAAATTGTATAGAAATAGGATAAAATTGTGAATGTTTTAGTCAGAACCAAAAAAAGATGAGCCCCTATTAAATGTCTTTTAAGAATACACACTTAACCAAAAGAATTGCTTTTTAATTTGATTCCCATTTCAATTTAAGATAATGATAAAATTTTCGTGAAGAGCAATTAAAAAAATGCCAAAATGACAAAACGCTGTAAAGCCAAAACCATCTAAGGATAGGGCTAAACAAACAAACAAACAAATACGTTATTGTCAATTACGACGCCCAATAACGTCGAGCTGAACAATTAAATATTAAATCACAATATACATTTGATTAGAATTGATTGATTGGAATGCATGAAAATTGATCAAGAGAAAAAAAATAATACTAATAAATGTGGTATATGTATATTAAACAAGCATATGCACTGATCTTACTTTTGTACTCATACTGGTCTAACATGTAATAGGAGGCAGAGCTCCGAAGGATAGCAAAAGGAGGGATAAATAATTCACATTTATATAAACATGGCAAGAATTTTAATATCATGAATCTTTGATACAAGGTAGATAATAATAAAATTTACAATCAATATGATAAATATAATAATTTAATGTGTACCTGTGGTTATTTATCCAATTTTGACCGTTGTTAAGAATATCATTCCTTGCAATGAACAGTTTAGTCAAAAGCAGATGCAGCTGACTATAAATAAAGATGCCTTCTGCTGTAAGAATCCATGTAAATTTTGGCTTATTGTCCAGCTGGTTTAAATTTGGATAAATTAATATAATTTCATCAGTTATAGTATTTCTAACTGGACTTGATGCATTGCGCATGCATTCTAACAGAAAATGGATCTCATCTTCTACATCTTGGTTGCATAATTTACATGTTCTCTGATCGGGTTGGATGTTTTTATACCTGCCCCTTTCAATTTCTAAACGATGACAGCTTATAAGAAATGTGGTTATTGTTTTCCTCTGACAATAATTTCCCCAATTTAAGTATGGTTCATAATCAAATTTATTCTTTAAACAACCTATAAGTTCTTACCTTATTACCCCTGTCCTAGATCTGTTATCACTAAAAAGTTCACTCTTCCACGCATCTTAATATTTTTTGTAAAATAATAAAAATAAATCTCTTTTTAGTCCAGATTTTAATTTTACTATTTTACTAGTATCAATATTAAAAATAAATCCATGATTTTACTTACACATTTATACCAAAGGTTTATTTTCGACGTGAAGTCTTCTCGGTTCTATATAAGCATAAGAAATAAGACCAGCTACAGTCAGTGCTTGTTAATAAAAAAAAACTCTAGAAATAATGGGAATCTACCAAGTCCCCCCTCCTTACAGCTACATTAGTTGCCGACGGCTTACTTCAAGAATATACTTACAAAATTGTATTTGAATTTTCTATGCTGGCAATTCATTGCAGAGCTTATTTAATAGATTTCTGGCAATTTATTTGGCTATGCACGAGGGAGATACTCCTTAGTTTTCAAAAATTTTATAACTTTGTAACAGTAAATTGTTACAAGTATCAATTTCGGGCTAGTATTGAAATACTAGCAACTGAGCTGGGGATATCATCGGGGACTTGGAGTCCACCAGCAGTGGCATATCGATTCAGTGGTAAATATACTATAAACACAACTATATTTTTTTAGACCTTATGTGTATAAACATCCAATTTTGATGCGCAAGATGTGTATATTTCGTCAATTTACGACTCATCAGTTGTGCTCAAGGCCTTGTAAACCAAAACGACAATCCAAAAAGTTAAAAATCAAATAAAAAAATGCCAAAACCATCTAAGGACAGAGCTATACAATTCTTTGATACATATTTTGATGAAACTGTACATAAAAAAAGAAAACAAGATGTGTCGGAACGACACCAATGGCCCCGCCCACAAAGTCCAAGGCCCGTAATTTCGGCAAAAATCAGCGGAGCGGAACGAAACTTAAACTCGATCTGTAACTCATCATGGTAGACTCACATACCAAAACACAGCTCAATATCTGAAGGATGGAGGAGGAGGAGTGAAGAGGGGAGAAAAGGGGTGGAGGAGGAGGAGGTGGAGTGAAGAGGAGGAGTGAGGGATGCATGGAGGAGGAGGAAGAGGAGTGGTTATTTTCGTCTTGACTTGGTCTTGGTATTGTATGTCTGGGTTGTCATCAGACATATTTCTAGATAGTCGGAAGTCTGTTTTCCGTGTATCCACGAGTTTGGTGATTCTCTTCACTAAACTCATTTTGCTCTTCTCTTGCTCCTCGCTGCTGCTCGTTACTGCTCATTGCTGCTCTGCACTGTACTCGGTTTACTCTTCACTGCTCTTCTCTGATCATCGCTGCTTTGCACTAAACCCAGTTTGCTCTTCTGTTGCTCCGTGCTGTTCTTCATTGTTCATCGCTGATCTGCACTGTACTCACTCACCTATTCTCTTGCTCCGTCATGCTCTTCCTGGCTCATCGCTATTCAGGATTATGCTCACGTGCTCATTTTGGTTTTGAGAAGGAGGATGAGAGTGCAGGGGCGGATCCAGAGGGTCGAAGAGTGGGGGGGGGGCACAATTTTGAATAATTATCTGCCCTTGTTTTTTTTTTTTTTGTTTTTTGGTAATAATGACGATTTTACTACTTTTATTGTTGGGGGGGGGGGGGTACAGCATCATATCTTCTTTTTGGTTAACGTCAAAGAAGCTTATGAAATTATTATATTTTTACTGCTGTTGTCAGGTTGTAGAACAAAATATCAGGATATTTAGTTTGAACTCTGGTCCTCCATGGTGTCTGTGTATGATTAGTGATTGTATGAAAGGTGATAAATACACCTAAGGAGTAAACAAAAAAAAACTCAATTCATCATAGCTAGACCGACAAACCCGGGGAGGAAAATGAACAACCACAAGCACAACAAATAAACATTGAAAACTCAATGAAAAACACTAACTCCTATAAAAACCAGAAGTGAACTCAGGTAAGGGTAAGCAGTTCCTGCTCCGTATACGACACCCATCGTGAAGTTCAAGAAAGTCAATCCGCCATCCGGTGGTAGTCACAAAGCGATGGAGGTGCGTGAAATGTTACTACAGTGGGAACAGGTCCAACATCATCTTCGATATTCGCGATGAAGACCGTAACATTTCCAAAGTGATGACAGCAACTTATCCCTGATTAAAAAACGTACCATGAGCGAATTGAAAAGGGGACCCAAATTAAGTAATTAGTTAGACTTTCAATAATTAATAATTTTGTTCCGTCAAAAATGTCATGCAAAATCACTGAAAGATGGCAGTTTTAAAGTTAAAAGTGGCTGCATTTTCGGTAGACAGTGCAGTTTGGATTCTCTGACGTTACATGTATCAAATTTCAAAATGGATCTCACTTTTTGCTCTTTTACTCGGCCACCAAGGTGCTAAAAAACAATCAACAGAGAGAAGAAATTTTTTGACAGTTATTAATATTTTCAAGTTTTAAATAAAATAAATGAAAATTTATTAAATTAAAGGTTTTAAATTTATATTTCAGAAGTCTCTATGATGTAAAAATTATTAAAAAAAATGTTGATGTACCTCTCATATGTCGGAACAGTTTAAACACAAGAATGGTCAATGATGGTAGTAAAGATTTTTTAGATATTGTAAATGCCCATTTGTACTAACAACACACTTAAATTAAAAAATAGATAGTCCAGATATTTTTACTAACCAATTAATGGATTTCATATATATTAATTTAAAAAAATAGATAGACATCTTTTAATAATCTTTTGTTTGTATTTAAAACAATACATGCCAGCTAACAATTAATCAATAAGTAATTAAGACATTGTATAAGAAGGGTACACTTGCAAATCTTCCAAGGGGAACTGGTGGAAAATTAATTTTACTTTCTGCACTGTGATACATTTCCATCTCATTAACTCTTATCTTTATTATCAGATTGTAAAAAGTTACACACATGTTAATTTTCACAACTAGGTGTCAATCAACCATTACAATAGATAACATGTTATGGTCACTTTCTTAAAATTTGCCTTTGGTAATTATGACCATATTCAACGATGTGAAGCTGTGTATCTAGTCATTTTACGTATAATTTTTTTTTGTGTGACCTCAACTGGGGGGGGGGCACGTGCCCCCTGTGCCCCCCGCTAAATCCGCCACTGAGAGTGAGGGTTGGAGGAGGAGGATGAAGTGGAGTCATTTATTTCTTGTCATGGTCTCAGTTGTCATCAGACAACTTTCTAGATAGTCGACGAGCAGTGGAGTGAAGCCATCAGAAGACGTTTGAAGTTTCAAATAAGTTGCCTGAAAATTAACTAGCTATCTTACAAGGCAAGGATGGGTGAAGCCGATGCAGTCAGTAAGAACAAACTTCTGATGGTGCTATTCAGAATTAGTGAATTTATCACTAACCACAATATATAGAGTTACTCGCTTTGTCAGTTGATATGAACATAAATTGTTTAAAATCCGAGAAAGTGTAAATAGTGTAAAGAATCCCAGCGTACATGTACATCACTAAAGAAAGTGCAGAAAATGCTCCATTCTATGTATGATTTAATTATCACCACTCTTGACTCTTCATGATGCTCATCATCATCATACATGACTTGATTACACAAACAGGTATAAAGTCCTTAAACTTTTTTTTTCTTTAAAAATAAACATGTTCCACAGAATGGGGGACATAGAAAAATTATTCAAAAGGCATCATATACCTTCACAGAACGGCATTTCCAATATGCCAATAAATGTTCTGCAGTCTCTAAAATCCGCGTGAAAAGGTGTATAACGAGGAATACATAAAATAGGTGTCCATAGATATTTTTTGATAAAAATCACCAAGTTCCGCAAACTCAATATTGTATTCGAGCACAGTGAGTCATTGTCTTACCAGCAGCTTACAGGTCGATTCTCAAGTATACCATGTAATAATATTTTGACCACTCAAAAATCATAATTGACTATGACAGCCATGTTGTTGTCTGTTCTTGAAGAGTTAGGAAAGGACATGGTATGATTTGGCCCCTTGAATTCCAAAAGGAAAAAGTAATAAAAAATATACTCTGATTTATCATTAAGTATTCTGAAACTGTTGCATTTTAAGGAACACGTTTTGTTTTCAACAAGAAATTTCTGCAATAGCGGCAATATGCTGTCATAGATTGCTACTGCTAATTGTGAAGAAAACACTAAATTTCAATCATTCTTAGACCTTTGAATTGAAAATTTGATATGAGCAACATCCATGCACAAAAAGATATTTCACTGAAATGTGTTCTTAGGCCAAATTAAAAATTTTAATCATCAACAATAAATATTATATTAAAAAACATATTAAAAAATCTGTTTGGGCAAAGCTGTTGCCCATAGTTGTTTTGACCTAAATCTATTGTCAAAACACTAAATTTTTGTCAAATCCTTGATTTAGCGGATGATGCATCATGGGAAGGAAATTTGTACAATGGTTAATGGATTTGTTAAAGTACGATCTTTATACGATAACAAGAGGCTCACCAGAGCCTGTATTGCTCACCTGGAGTTTGGTTTTCATTGGACAATTAATCAACTATTTGACCAAGTTTGTTGCAATTGGTTCAATCGTTCAGGGAAAATTTGTTGAAGATTTATTTTTCATAAGGTTTAACGTTAAAATATGTTCCCTGATGGTAGTAGTCCTGGCAGGAAGTTGATAAAAATGACCAGGAATAAGGGTGAACATTAAATAAATGTAACAGAACGCAACCTCAAATTACACAAACCAATAACTCCTAAATAGAATTTGGGATTCCCTTAAAAATTCCAGGGTAGGTAGATCTCAACATAGCAAACATTTTTAAATTTACACTTCACTTCTATCTCAAATAGTTTTGGAGATAAATGCAAAAAATGTTAAAATTTTGAAAATTTGACAAAAAAAGGGCAATAACTCCTAAATGGGTTTGGGGATTTCCTTTAAAATTTCAGGGTATGTAGATCTCAACATGGCAAACATTTTTCAAATTTACATTTCACTTCTATCTCAAATAGTTTTGGAGATAAATGACGAAAAATGTTAAATTTTGAAAATTTGATGAAAAAAGGGCAATAATTCCTAAATGGGTTTTGGGATTTCCTTCAAAATTTCAGGTTAGGAAGATCTTGTCATCCTGATCAATTTTATCCCAGTCAGATTTTTGATATCTGTAACGGTTTTTAAGTTATAAGCCAAAAACAACACATGCACCCCTATATTTATTTTTAGCTACGACAGCTATGTTTTATGTCAGATCAAAATAAATTGAGGATTGTTTGTAGAGGACATGTCATAGATCATTCCTATTGAGTTTCAAACCAATCGGCCCAGCGGTTTCGGAGGAGAAGATTTTTTAATGAAAAAATTTGAAAATTTGACAAAAAAAGGGCAACAACTCCTAAATGGGTTTTGGGATTTCCTTTAAAATTTCAGGGTAGGTAGATCTCAACATGGGAAACATTTTTCAAATTTACATTTCACTTCTATCTCAAATAGTTTTGGAGATAAATGACGAAAAATGTTAAAATTTTGAAAATTTGACGAAAAAAGGGCAATAACTCCTAAATGGGTTTTGGGATTTCCTTCAAAATTTCAGGGTAGGTAGATCTCGTCATGCTGATCAATTTTACTCCCATGTCAGATTTTTGATGTCTAACGGTTTTAAAGTTATAAGCCAAAAACAACACATCCACCGCTATATTCTATTTTTAGCCATGACAGTCTTGTTTTATGTCAGATCAAAATAAAATTGAGGATTGTTTGTAGAGGACATGTCATAGATCATTCCTATTAAGTTTCAAACCAATCGGCCAAGCGGTTTCAGAGGAGAAGATTTTTTGAATGAAAAGTTTACGAAGGACACACGGACGGACGATGGACGAAAATTGATGGCAAAAGCTCACCCTGGCATAGCCAGGTGAGCTAAAAATGATACAAATTTGAATCTGAAATCTCACTTTTAATTTTACATGTCAGATGGGGCCAAATAATGGCTGAAATCATACTTTCTCATTTAGTACAAGGCCTTCCATTGATAACGAAACTCACCTCACTAAGCAGGTGAGCAAAAAAAAAAGAACAGTTCTTGTTTCCCATAATTTTATTCATTTTCATGACTATAACATTTATTCATATTTTCATACATATACATGTATGCATATGCAAAATGAATGAACTCTTGCACACCTAATAAAGCCCAATTGTTTACTAGTATGCTAAAATTATTAATAACTGAATGAAAAAATCAATTTTTGTATGGAAAAAAATGGTAATATATTACAATTCTATGAAATAATTCTGTTTTACATCTGTCAAGAATGAAACGATAACACCAAGAATATAATTTATAGAAATCTAAATCATTCGTCTGAAACCTTTATGCAATGTAACTTTCAGACCCCACCTTCCCCACCTTAAGAAAAATTTAGAAGCATTCTCTTGATTGCATTCATATTTTTGGTAAATTTTATATTTTGGTTAAGGTGGCCAAACTGGTCTGGACCGACAGAAACAATTTTGAAAACTGGCCAACTGGACCATAACATTAAAGTTTGTTCCAACTGTCCCAGTGGTCTCAAGAAATGATTATAAAAATTTATGAATTGATTAGTTGTATTAAAAGTGGAGGTATTGGTCAATTTTAAAAGAGGTCACTGAACCATTCCTTGAAGTTTAGTCCCTATACTGCACAATGGTTTGGCAGTAGAAAATTTGGGAAGTCCCCTTCAAAAGGCCAGATTAAAAAATTTTAAAACTTAAATGCACATCTCTTCAACAGTAACAGTCTCTAGGGACATGAAAGTGTAATCAATGAAGAAATTCACTGACCATTTAACCAAACATTCATTCAAAATTGCAGGTTTGAAATAATTGGGACAAGTACAAGGACTGTAATTCTATCAAAAGTTGGTCAAATAGAATGAAATATAAAACTTAAACTCTAAAACATATGAGTACATCCTAATACCAAAAGTTATCTAATTATCTACAGGCATGATGAAAAAAAAATTTGTAAAACTAATATATTTTGGGTGAATTTAATAATACAGGTAAAATAAAACACCCCACCATGTATGTAGAATTTTAAAATCCTCTCAAAACCTGCTACATTTATGTAAATAATTTATTACATCTTTAACATAAAACACACTTCCAACGTTTTCACTAAGAGATAAAATGTCAATAAAGATTTTTCATATATATATTGAACATTCGAAGGTTAAATATTTGTAGCCTATTTTGTTCCATAAATTAATGTCTATTTACAGTATGCAAAATATTTTTAACAAAAACTGAAATACAAAAATTGAATGTTAATTTTTAAATGCATAGATTTTTTACCTCCATTATATGTTTATAGTGTTCATATTTCTATAAACAACATCCTTCAAATATGATTGATAGTTTGTGATAGTTATCCATTATCTTTCCAATAAAAATCTGTTTGAGAATGAGAAACCAGAGTGAGTTATATTTTCCTAACCAATGTAGGTAAGGGAGATAATAAATTTGTCTCCCTTTTAGCCTCAGGACAAAAGGGAGAGAATTTAATTACCTCCCTTACCTACATTGGTTAGGAAAAGATAACTCGCTCTGCATAGGACAGTGATACTGAAATATGAAGGATAAAATATTTGTACTTTAACATATTGTCTGTTCAGGGAGTGCTCAAAGTTCTTCCTTCTGTTTACTAGCAACAAGTTCTACTTTGTCAAGTTGTGATTGAAATTTTCCTTCAACACTTCTAACTGAAATATATAGAATAAGGCAAAATTAATAGTTGTAACAGATAACTAACAAACATTTGATTTTTATTGGCAGGAGAGAAGGAAGGTTTAATCTGGGGGAAAATCTGACATACAATTTGGTAAAAAAAAAAGTAAGGAATAAGAGTATGGGGAAATATTTTCTTAATTGGCCTTCTGGTTTGGTTTGATTGATTGATTGTTTGCTTAATGTCCAGTGGCAAATATATCGTGCATCTTCATGATGAGAACCAGTTAAACAATTTATCAAACAATGCAAATAAGGGTGGGTCAGGACATAAGAGGAACCAATTTTGACTACCACCGTAAAAGGCAGGATTGTTGGGATGGGTTGGGTAATTTAGCCTTTTGTAGAGGCCATTAGCCTAATCTTTTTGGAAAACTACAGAAGCGGTCTTTAGTGTGCATGGAGCGTGGCATTCTCCAAACGTTACTCACTATGGTCCGCAGTCAGGCTTTCCATATAATGACTTGACAACACCTCAATGAGAGCATTGAGAGGGTTTCCCCTACCCCCCACTTAGAGAGTCGCTAGGCAGCTCTGTGGGTGGAGATCACCCTGATTTGGAAGAGATTTTTAAGGAATGTTTGGTGCATTCACAAGATTATGAAAATATATCACAAAAGGATCATTCCAACATATAGTTTGGCAACTTTATTAGGAGAAAATGCCCAAAAAATTATTTGGCTCCAATTTTTCAGAAGAATATACAGACTATTTCACCAAAGGACTTGAACTGCCTGATATAAGCCTACAATGCATATTAATTTGAAGTAAAAGTCAAAGTTAAAATAGCACCTTACTTTTCTGACCTAACAAATGGTTAAAAAGCTTATTTTTAAGTCCTGATTAAAATTAAAAACTGCAAAACAACAATGCTTGCTTCTGCTACTGACAACCATATACATTGTACCATATATAGTTGGTTTTAGAAAATTCTCAATAATACGATCATAATTTAGTTTTATAAATATCAATACCTGTATTTTCTTGTAGATCAACTTTGTATTCTTCTGCACCCAATTGTTTTCCTTGTGGTCCCTAAAATATAGTCAATTGGAATGTGTTAGTTAACAATTACAATTATTAAACCCGTATACTACTGGGATAGTGTTCAAAAAATGATTTGGAGATGATCAATAGACACCCAAACACGTCTCAAAAATTTATTTTGACTAAAAACCACACATACATGTATAATGAAGTACTGAAATATATATAGGACACATTATAATCTAACATTTACAATATATCATGACTTCTGCAACCAATTACCAAATATCGTTGACCTGTAACTGAAAAATATACCTAATTCTAAAAATTTCAGCTGACTACTGGAGTATAAAAATAATGTCAAAGGGTTCAGAGAAGAATTGAGGGTATTTTTAGCAATGGTGGCCAAGTGAAAAGTAGTTTACCGAATGAAACCAAACAACAACCACTGATCCAAAGTTCATTAAATTTGTCAAGTCAGTACATTTGTACTTAAAAAGAAGATTTCAGAACTTCTCTCTTTAGTAAGAACTGCCATATTTCTCCAGGGTTCCGTACACCACCATAAAACAATTCCATCAAATATAGTCCCACAAATTTTCTTTTGCACCTGTAAATCACATTTACATATACCCAGCTTGGTTTAAGTGTGTGTCACGAGTACCTTCAATTATGATTCTTATGACTTGTGGCACATTGGAATGTGTAATTTCGTGCTAAGGCATAGGGGTTCCGAAACTTTCTGGCATTAACTAGATATTTCATACAGAGACATCAAAGCATTCTGAAAACTGGTTATTTAAATAGCGGTAAACTCGTTAGACCTATAAGTGTTTACACATGCTGATTAACAGGCTTTATCTAGACAAATGTTTCACATGAATTAAAACATATATTGGTTCATTTCCAAAATTAATGATAATTACACAAACAAAAGACCAAAAATTTAAAATGTCCATTTGATACACATTTTTTGGAGCGGATATTTTTTCTGCCCTTTTGAACCCAAAGTGTGGCATCAAAAAGAAAGTGAACCTTTAAATCAAACATAACATACCAGCACAGTCCCTTCTATAACTTTTCCTCCTGTCACAGACATCAGAAAACTTTCAAAAAATAAATATGACTGTCCACTCTCTCTTTCCACTGAACATGCAAATTTTGTTCTAGTTTCATCTACAGACAATTTCATCAACCATTCCTGGAATAAAAAGGAAATAATTCATATATAACCTGATTCATGACAAATTAAAGTAAAATAGCTTTCACAATAAACAACATCATTCAAATTCGAAAGTTCTTTAGAATGCTTATATGGTAACCACTCATATTCCATTTGTCTTCTCCAATAAGGGACATAACTCCAGAATAAATATAAATGTATCAATTTAATTGTAAAAACTATGCCTACATTTTGTTACTTTAAACAAAATAATGAAATTTGAAAAAAAATTAATACTTCTTCAGTAATCGCATACATAAAAACCACTCAATCTCTGATTTTTCTCTGAATAAAGGGACATAACTCAGAAATAAAAAACACATCATCCACAAATTTTTGTCACTAGACAAAACTTATTCAAATTTGAAAAAGATCTGTTAAATGTTATCTCAAGTTCTGGAATGGAAACTATTTGGCGAAAATTGATAAACCATAAACTTGAAACTCAAAGGTAATGAATCCTCCCTCCAGGGAAGAATTCTACCCTCTACAAATCCTTAGTTAAAACTCTTGATCATAGTCATTATTTTCACACTTAATACAACCACTCTGCCCACATACATTGGCAACTGATTTCTTGATGAAAAACTAAGAACTTTATCACAATTCTGTAATTTTAAATTAACAATGAGGTATGTCCTTGCACACATTCTGCAATGTCACATTTGTCTGGGGTAACATCATTTTTTATGTGAAAATCAATGAATTTCAAACAAACAAAAAACAAACAAATTTCCTGTAAACTACATGACATTTCAGCAGTGGAAAAGACAATAATTCTCTACGACTATTGAAAACAAAAGGTAGAGTAATATTTTTTACTTTCATTTGAAAGAAATATTTGAGATATTCTCGAAACGACTTGCAGTTTCTAAAAAGACACACAGTAGTTCTGTTTTAAAATATGAATGCTATAAATCTGGAGTCATTAAAAAATTATGAAGTCTAATCAGAATTTTTCTACAGTAGCATTTAAGGAATGACTGTAATTTTTTTCAGTCTATGAAGGAATAACCTCAATCACGTGGTGCACACTAAATAACCCGCGTAGCTGTCAAACCTTATAATTTAAATCCAACCGTTGTTTTGACGTCTAAAACATCGGGATTCCCTTTAATGACGTCATAGTAGAAAAGAAAATTTAGTCTATGATATGATAGAAGAAAAAAATTTGACCAACCAAATGATGTGTTACATCCAATATTAAATTATATGGTTTTATGATTTACCTTGTAGTTTTGGTGATGTCACTTAACTTACCTCATCTGTTCCACCTTCTGCCTGATATGTAAATGAGCATGTGTATCCTTCCTGAAAAAAAAAAAATAATCAGTGATTGCCTGCCATTTAGTCTGTTCTTGAAAAGCACAATATCTCTGGTATAAAATATAACGTCACAAAACTGGAAACGAAATGTAAACCACAATGGACAAAGAATTAAATTTTGAAGGTAAAAAGTAAATTAAGGCAGTTGATTTTTGGCAGAGTGCAAATCAGATTACACATGAATAGATGAAAAACCTTTCTCAAGTGATATTTGGGTATGGCTTTTAAGCTTTTAAGCCAAGATCACAAGTGCCTAAAATATGGGTTTCACATGACTAGTATAGCTCAAATTCTGGAGCACTGAAACAAAGTATTAATTCAAAAATAAGACCTCCTCATTATTAGAAACATGGTTTCAAATGAAGAAATCCTGAATTTATTTTGAACAAGTTGTAAGCTATATATATATGCATGTATATGTACTGGGACTATTAAATAAAATAGTTCCAGGTATGTAGTAATACAGCAGAATTTGATGATAGGAATATTTTTTGTTAAAGAACTGCTGAGCATGGATACCAATATCACAGCTAAAAGCTTTCACAATTTTTTTTTTCTATAAAATATAAAGATGTATTATAACGAATTCAAAGTACATGCACATACGACCACCTGTAGATTTCACATCAGTAATGTAATGAACTGTATCGGGCTTCCCTTGATTAATATAGAAGTTATAGAACCGTAACAGGTTTATAACCACCCTCCATTAGCGGCGCTAGTGGAGTACTCCTTTAGTTCAGTTGGTAGAGCGGTGGACTACTGAACCAAAGGTTTTTGGTTTGATCCCCGGTTGGTGCGGTAGATATAATTTTAGGAGACAAATCATGCTCTACTGTTACAGAACAAAGCCTTCAAATTTCAGACTGGTACACTGAATTTTACTGATGATTAACTCCATTCAAAAAGTGTACAGATATGATGAAATTGTTAAATGTATGAATAATGACCTGTTATCAAAAATAAAGATTTCCAACTAAAATGCACTATTTAAAAGGTTAGACAAAAAGCATTTGGTTCTTTTATTGTGCTATACTCAAACACACAAGAAAGTTGACCAACACACTGACAGATACACCATATGACTTCCTTAAGGTTGATCCAGCCTTAATTTTTATTGTCAATTATAGAGCTGTAGCCTGTAGTGTACTCTGTTGTGAAGTTTTGGTATTCAGATAAACCGTTTTTACCAGATCTTTTTCCTCTGTTATCTGTTTTCCTAAAGGTCTGACGTCTATCTTTTCTGCTCGAATTTCATCTGGATCAATGTTACTACAGGTGACAAGACCTAAGAGGGATGCTGTATACAACAGAAAATGGAATGAAGCTCTCATCACTTTCGCTCTGCTCGCCACACAAAATTTTGACAGATGGACCAATTGAAATCAAGGATTTTCAGTCAGAATCTAGGACGTCGGTTCGGGGTGTTATTGGATTTATCCAACTGATTTGAGAAAAAAACACCGGTCAAAGTACAAAGATCACAGACGGTCGTTGGCGTTGAAGAAAACTGAAAAGATGACGGCTCCATTGAGATTTGATGGCAGAGTCGCCCTTGTTACTGGTGCAGGCAATGGTAAAAATGTTCTGGCTTCTGTTTATTTTGAGTCGGGGTGTGGGGGGGGGGGTATTTTATTTGTAACAGTATAAGATAACCCAGTCTAAAACAAGGTCACTCACCTACTTTCTCTTGTCAGTAACAAATTATTTTCTGTAGACTGCGATCATTTACATTGTATCACAAGAAGTCACTTACCTCATGATGTAATGAAAATGCATACAGTTTTTCTTCATCTTAAAAATGCATTTGCAAGAGAACCGGCATGGATTCTTTTTAGGAAAAATGGTCAGTATAACAGTTGTCTAAAAGCCATTAATGGGAATGTTGTAAAGACCTTTTTTGATATTTTTCCGAACCTATTTCCATAGTAATTACAGATTTCAGCAAGGTAATAAAGTTTGATTTATTTTCAGGAACTCCTAAAAGTGATTTTGCATTACAAATCCTCATACAGTCTGCCTTTATCCCTTTACATATTTATAACAGCCACTAGCAGGAAACCTTTGCTTTGTTCTAGATGAAATTATGCAACCTTAATCTGACTAATAGAGTAGATCACTTTTTTTTAACCGGATTTTCATAGGAAAATATTGGTTATTAAATTGGTGATGTACGGCGGGCGGACGGGTGGGTGGACGGGCGGCTGCCAAACAGTGTCCGTGCAATAACTTATGAACTGTTCAACCAAAGCTTTTCAAATTTTAATATGTTGTTACTGATGACAAAATGGAGGTCAAGTTCGATATTGACGATTTTCACTTTCACCGTTCAAGAGTTATGGTTCTTGAAAGATTGAAAAATGGCTTTTCCAGTGGTGTCCGTGTGATAACTTATGAACTGTTCAACCAAAGCTTTTCAAATTTTAATATGTTGTTACTGATGACAAAATGGAGGTCAAGTTTGATATTGACGATTTTCACTTTCACCGTTCAGGAGTTATGGTTCTTGAAAGATTGAAAAATGGCTTTTCCAGTGGTGTCCGTGAGATAACTTATGAACTGTTCAACCAAAGCTTTTCAAATTTTAATATGTTGTTACTGATGACAAAATGGAGGTCAAGTTCGATATTGACGATTTTCACTTTCACCGTTCAAGAGTTATGGTTCTTGAAAGATTGAAAAATGGCTTTTCCAGTGGTGTCCGTGTGATAACTTATGAACTGTTCAACCAAAGCTTTTCAAATTTTAATATGTTGTTACTGATGACAAAATGGAGGTCAAGTTCGATATTGATGATTTTGACTTTCACCGTTCAGGAGTTATGGTTCTTGAAAGATTGAAAAATGGCTTTTCCAGTGGTGTCCGTGTGATAACTTATGAACTGTTCAACCAAAGCTTTTCAAATTTTAATATGTTGTTAATGATGACAAAATGGAGGTCAAGTTCAATATTGACGATTTTCACTTTCACCGTTCAGGAGTTATGGTTCTTGAAAGATTGAAAAATGGCTTTCCCAGTGGTGTCCGTGTGATAACTTATGAACTGTTCAACCAAAGCTTTTCAAATTTTAATATGTTGTTACTGATGACAAAATGGAGGTCAAGTTCGATATTGACGATTTTCACTTTCACTGTTCAAGAGTTATGGTTCTTGAAAGATTGAAAAATGGCTTTTCCAGTGGTGTCCGTGTGATAACTTATGAACTGTTCAACCAAAGCTTTTCAAATTTTAATATGTTGTTACTGATGACAAAATGGAGGTCAAGTTCGATATTGACGATTTTCACTTTCACCGTTCAGGAGTTATGGTTCTTGAAAGATTGAAAAATGGCTTCCCAGTGGTGTCCGTGTGATAACTTATGAACTGTTGAACCAAAGCTTTTCAAATTTTAATATGTTGTTACTGATGACAAAATGGAGGTCAAGTTCGATATTGACGATTTTCACTTTCACCGTTCAAGAGTTATGGTTCTTGAAAGATTGAAAAATGGCTTTTCCAGTGGTGTCCGTGTGATAACTTATGAACTGTTCAACCAAAGCTTTTCAAATTTTAATATGTTGTTACTGATGACAAAATGGAGGTCAAGTTCGATATTGACGATTTTAACTTTCACCGTTCAGGAGTTATGGTTCTTGAAAGATTGAAAAATGGCTTTACCAGTGGTGTTCGTGTGATAACTTATGAACTGTTCAACCAAAGCTTTTCAAATTTTAATATGTTGTTACTGATGACAAAATGGAGGTCAAGTTCGATATTGACGATTTCCACTTTCACCGTTCCGATATTGACGATTTTCACTTTCACCGTTCAGGAGTTATGGTTCTAAAAAATTGAAAAAAGGCAGTTCAAGTCGTCGTTTCCATGCAAAGGTCATTTGTTGTTGTCAAGTTATTACTTTTCTTCTGGCATATTCGTGGCCCTTCATACAGCAGAAAATGAGATATTCAGCACAAGATTCTTTGGATTCATATAAAATAAGGTTATAATCTCATTGGCATATTTCTTTCATTATTGACTTCATGATTTCTGCCTACCAACCCCTGCTTAACAAATATGTGTGTACTTATATACTCTCAAAAATTCCAATATTTGTCACTTACTATAAATAGGAGGTCAAGATTGATTTTTGCCTTTCCATTTCTGAACCCTACAAAACCCTACAAAAATTCATTTATATTTCTTTACTTCATCCTGTTTGGGAATCCAGATTTGCAAACATCATTTCCATGCAGGAAAATCCGGTTTGCTGTCATTCGACAGCCTCTTGTTATAGCTTGCATTAATTTTGTCTCTTCTTTCCAATTTGGTTTATTAATAGTTATTTCCCATATAGATCAAAGGTCTAGTGTGAGTGTGAAAAATCTTTTAGGACAGAATGGATTTTTATTTTGAGGTAACCAAATTGCCCAGTTGAAACCTTGGTGTTTTTCAAGTACAGGTGAAAATCAGTAGCAATAAATGTTTTGATCATTACATGTACATGTCAAAAAGATAACTTAAGTTTTTTAGGCATAATCTTGGAATCTGCAAACTTCCAGGTTATTTGAAAATGATGGCATCAAAGCAACCAACAACTGCAAAAACAGAGAGGGTACCCAAATCACCTGGGAAGAGATATTCAGCCCCTTTAACAGATATACAAAAATAATAATATTTTTTTTAGTTAATTCCAGGTAAAACAAATTCAGATGTTTCCTGTTACGTTGAAAATGGGGGCCTCGGTGGCCGAGTGGTCTAGGTAGTTCGTCATGACTACTAATGATCACTAGCCTGTCAATGCTGGGGTTGTGAGTTCGAATCTCAACTGTGGCGGGGTGTGTTCGACTCCGATCTTAATTGACAAGGATTGCCAATTTTCCTACCGAAGGTCGGTGGTTCTCTCCGGGTACTCCGGCTTCCTCCACCAATAAAAACTGGCCGCCGCGAAATGGCCAAAATGTGCTGAAAACGGCGTTAAACCCCAACTAAACAAACAAACAAACGTTGAAAATGTATGATGCTAGGCAATCTGATTATTCTGGCCAATATCCACAATCTTAGGGACGAGATCAAAAGTTCAATGTAGGATAAAAAACTTAATTCAAATAGTTTGGGGGTTGGGGGGGGGGGGGGGGAAATCGCTGCAAGTTTTGTTATCCGACATCGATTTTCGGATATGGCCATATTGGTCAATCAATTTTTCCCAAATTATGTTAAGAGGGGGGTGGGGGGGGGGGGTCAGTGAAAAAACTATGTGAATTAAGTTTTTTATCCTACATTGAACTTTTGATCTCGTCCCTTAGGTAGACTGGGATTTTTACAATATTTACCTTAGATAGTTGTAATGCCAGATATAGCACTGATTAAAAGTATCATTTAAAACATGAGACCAATAAGGACTATGAATTTTCCTTAATTGTTGCCCCTTTTTGAAACAATGTCAGAAGGTACTGGCATAACCATATCTTTGTAGACATCATATCATCTTTGACTTTTGGACTAAATACAACCAAACATCAGATGATTGAACTGGTCTTTGCTTTCACTATTGCTTGATACAACTAGGTAGCCATATAATGTAAGGGTATATATTTTTAGGCTGTTTTGGTAATATCCTTATACATGTATTTGCTTATTGAAAGGTGATATGGTAGATACATTTATCAAATTCCGTATGGCCTCTTCACCTTATATAAAAAAAAAATATCCAAAAATTGAAGCAATATACAAAATGTATGTTTAAGTCGGTCAGATTATTTCTTTCTTTTGATTTGCCTATGATGAATTTTTATAACAAATACATACTTAAGATAAATATTTTCATGAGTGGATACTCCTTTGTTAACTTAGAAATGAGTAGAAGTTTTTTAAAAAGCTACATGTAATAAATTCATGCATGTCAGCCCCACAGAAAATAAAAGAAGAATATAAATTTGATAAAACTTTGAGATTTTTCCCCTTTTTGGAGGAGTCGTGGTGACTAAGTGGTCATAACTACAAATGATCACTAGACTGTCAAAACTGAGATTGTGAATTTGAATCCAGCTCATAGAAAAGAAGCTATCTTTTAAAAGAATACAGTAGACTCCATGAAATAGGATATCTGACATGATATATTATGACATCAAAACACCAAACCATTTCTTCGTTATTCTGTATGTTAAATTTATTGGATATTTGCATACCTGATAAAAAAAAATAGAATACTCCTTCTAATTGGATATAATTTTCATATAACATTGATGACAATGTCATTATAATAGAATATTTTTGTTTCTGTGTACAAGAAATGACAGTCAACAAATTTTCTTTCAAGAAGACAAATGTCATTATATTTGAACATATTTGTTTGGACAAATGACCTAGTTTACCTTAAAATTCAAATAAATGCCAAAATTGAAATATGCCAAAAGAAAGGACACTATATATATATGCACATGACAGTGTTCTCCCCAGGCTTATATAGCACAGTGGTACCACTGTGCTATAATGTTTTACCACTGTGCTATAATTTTTACCACCGTGCTATAATTTCTCACCACTGTGCTATTAATTTTGACAAATGTATATATTTCTTTACTTTTGATGCAGAGATCTGTTTCCTTTTTCCATAGTATACATTAGTGAAAACCAGAATAATTAAAATGCAGTAAAATTCTACACAATAATTTATTATTTCTCATAAATTAGAAGAAACCCTTTTCAAATTCTTATAAATGCCTGTGTTACAATACCAGAATAATTCATTACAAATCTATGTGAATTTCTACCACAATGCTATTAAAAATTTCTGGGGAGAACACTGCATGATATATATGAAAATCAAATTAAATGGCTTATTTTTGTCAGAATTGACATTTTTGATATCCAATTAGCAGGAGTCTACTGTAATATAAAATACCTTCATTTGTCTATGTAGAGAAAAACTATCAGTATGAATCAAATAAGTTACAAATTTACTTATAATTTCAAGATAACAGGATAACATATTTTTTTGTTTGTATTTTTAGGTCTTGGCAGAGAATATGCATTGGCATTTGCTGCAAGAGGAGCTTCAGTTGTTGGTAAATACTACTAATTTCATTCGCGAAAAATAAAAATTTAAAAAGTGTTAAATTAGCATTATTTATTCGCAACTTAAAATGCACAAGTGCTCATTATAATAGGGAAAAAATGTTATATATATCACCAGCTGGATGCTTATCTCTCTCATGGATAACAATCGATAATGTTAATTAAATATTCACAATATTCTGTTTTATTTAGATCTAGGAACATGATTTGATGATTTTTTTTATCCTTAGTGTGTGTGTTCAATTCTACATGTAGTTAATTACTCACAAGAACAGCTACAAAATCTGCTTTAAACTCATTTTCAATCTCTTGCATAGCCAATATTTTGTTGAAACAGATTTTTAAACAATAATTGTATATATTATACTTTTAAGATTTTGTCTCTATATTTGTCTATATTAAAGAAACCGATCCATATAATGTTATATGGACCGATGGGCGGGGCTTAATTATTATATGGACTGGTGGGTGGAGCTTAATTATTATTATAAGTTTTGGAACATTTTTGCATTGAAATAAGTATAATATAGCTGCGCTTCGGTCCATATAATTTTTTCGGGACGACCTACCAGTCCATATACTGCCATATGACCCTCAGTACAATGAACTATTTGCTAAATATCAAATGGAGTAATATGCACACTTCAAGCAAGATCTATTTCATTGAATCACATGTCCCATGCCCCAAATTTTGAACTTACTCAGTAAATAGTAAAACTTTAATCACAATCAGTTGTTATGAATAAGAGAGATAGGTAGGTACTGTGTATGTAGGAATCAACAATATTGAGGTTGCACAAAGGATACAAGACGAATAAAAATTTGAATAAGAAGGTCATGAAGAAAAGGTATTCCTTTTACTTACTAAATAATTACATTTATTGTTTGTTTCATTGAAATCCGTTATTTTTATTGGAAGATGCTAAGTCACGTGGTTCTGAAAAGTGATGTTTTATAACCCAATAAAATTCAAAATCTTGTTTAGCACATGTTTCCACGATGACGCTGCAGTGCAACAAATAATGTATTGAGACAATACAGAGATTTTTTTAAAATTGCAGTATCTTTTTTTACTTGCCAAATATAAAATGTATATACATGTATAAGAATTGAATGCATTATTTTAGTAGTTTTATAGGATTGTAAAAGCCTTTTCCCGGGGCACATTTTTGTATGAATTGCTTCCTTTTGGAGAATCTTGACAAAGCACCCATGCTAGATTTCAAATTTTTTGCCTAAGTAAGTAAAGTCAAGAAATACAAAAAAAATCCTGAAACACCATAGAACTTACTAAAAAGAAAAGATAATTAGAAGGTGGTATACATGTAGAGGCTTGTCTTTAATCACAATACAAATCATTATCCGATTCAGCTTTTTTATGGACATCAGAATAAAATTTTTCAATTATTCGATCAAATTTCTATTTAAAGTCAAAAGTTTAATCAGATGATATGTATGATATTCAATGCACCTTCAGTTTTATGCCTGACTTTTCAGTCAATGACCTTGGAGGTGACATGAAAGGTCAAGGACGAGCTAATATGGCTGCAGATAAAGTGGTAGACGAAATTCGAGCCAAGGGAGGTAAAGCGGTACCCAACTATGGTAAGTCATGACAGAAGTACAAATGGAAAAGCTAAATACCAAGTAAACATTTGTATAGGCAGAAAAAGTTGATAACCACTTGTAACAGTTGACTAAATTTATTCTAGGACCTCTGATTGATTTGCTGAAAAAAATTAATGTATTTGAATTTTCAAAAATGTTTTTTTCTCGATAAGCTCAAATTATAAATAGAGAACCCATTCAGATTGTGGTATCATACATTGTATGTACCATAGATAAAAGATGATGTCTCATATTTGTTGCTTTAACAGTTCCCGAGTTATTGTCCTTGATTGGTAAAAAGAATTCCTGTGTGTCTGAGATAGTAGAGATCAATAAAAAACTGCTTTCTTTCAGAAATCTATAGTTTCAGTATGAAATATAGTATGATTGACAAAGGTTTAAATTTATATGAGATGGTATTGATAAATCTAATAGGATAAATATAACTGTAGAAATTCTTTTTTAGATTCGGTTGAAGAAGGTGAGAAACTTGTACAAACAGCATTGGAGAATTTTGGAAGAATTGGTAAGTTATGAATAAACAATTAATTTATAAAGGTGGTACATGTGTATTGTTATCTTGAATAGAAAAACAAATTTTTTTAGACTATGAAAAATCATAGCCCCTTATTGATGTTATGCTTGCAATAATTCTACATATAATAATGCTGAAATTTTAATGGTTAAGAGCAATTGAATTTTTTCGTAAATTTTGCATTATCCAAGATTTTCTAGCCTATCATTGAATTGGCAACACGAGTTTCCCACCTGCCCTGGTATTCGGGCAAAAACCACTGTAGTAGGCGAATTCAACTGTAGGGGAAATTCTATGTTTCTAAAAATATCTCATCATTCTTGAATATCCAGTGGAATTCAGAAATATTCATCGTATCATGCTAGAGAGTGGTATTTGCAAATAAGCCGGTTTTTTAGACCGATTCTGTCATTTTAAATATACAGTGGAATAATAGAAATATACCATGCTGGTGAGTGTAATTTGCAGAAAATCTCGCTTTTGAGACTGCAGAAAATTTCACTTGCCCAATGGCTTGTGAAATTGTCTGCAGTTTCTCAACCGGGATATCATGTCAAATACCACTCACCAGCATGGTATATTTCTATAAAATTGCATTAATAATTATCTGAATTTATGGTATTTAAATATATCAGTCAAACTGTTATTTGTTTTTATTTATTATTAATACAAAAGAAGGGATATAGTTGGCACAGAATTCCAAGATTTTAATAACAAAGGTCCATGCTTAGGAACAGCTCTTTTATTTCTATTTACCTCTTAAAGTCTTAGGGAGGTCTTCAACATGAGAAAAATTCTCACAGTGTTAGTTTCAAGGACTTATAGAAAAATTATTTTATTGACACTATAGTACACAGATGAATTTGGAAACTTCTGAAGTCTTAATAAAAACCTTAACTATAAAAGAATTTGGAATTTTCTGAAACGGACATATGAAGAAAAAAAATATAATGTATAATTTTTATATACTGGATTAAATCAAGATAGTTTCCATGGTAATCTTAAAGTCTGTGGTGTAGAAAAAAATTTCATTGTTATGCCAGCAGCCTGCTGAGGATTACTTACTGCAATTTAATTGACATTTTTTAATAAAAATAGAAATTTACTTGCAGATATTATTGTCAACAATGCAGGAATTATAAGAGATAAATCTTTTGCCAGAATAAGTGATCAGGACTGGGGTAAGTTATCAATAAAATTAACTTACCGATATTACTTATTTTTGGAACATGTTAGTTGTCTCCCATTTAAAGAGTTTTCTGTCCATTGCAAACAGTGCAGGAATTCTAAGAGATAAATCTTTTGCCAGAATAAGTGATCAGAACTGAGGTAAGATATCAAGAAAATTAGCTTACAGATAGTCCTTATTTTTGGTACATGTGAGTTGTCTCCCATTTACGGAGTTATCTGCCCATTGTCAACAATGCAGAAATTCTAAGAGATAAACTTTTGCCAGAATAAGTGATCAGAACTGGGGTAAGTTATCAAGAAAATTAGCTTACTGATATTCATTATTATTGGTACACATGAGTTGTCTCCCATTTATGGAATTATCTGCTCTTTAGAGAAGGTGTCTTCCATAGACATCAATGTACAAATTGTCATTTTCCTGCGAAATATTTTTTCTTGCTAACAAGATCCTGCATACACAATAGTGATATGTTTTTGGATATATTTTCTCATATTTTTAAATGTATAATTAAGGCCTTCCCTAATTCAATATTTACAGAAAAAAATATAAATAATGTTTGCCCTTCATGTTAAATACAAGACACCTTCTGTCAGTAATGAAAAACTCATGCATATGGGAGACAACTCCAACATCCACAAATAGGGAATAGCAAGGGCAACTAGCATTCATAAGAGCTTATATTGGTCCTTTAGAAAAGGCTTTGTTCAACAGAGGGAACCATTACGCAAATTGAAATGAATAGATGGGCTGCACAATTTAGTCTAAATTTTGTTTGTTTTTGTGATGTTATATGATTTCAGTGCTGTATAGCAGTATGTTAACATCAGGAATTTAAATTGTTGACTAATATAGATTCTACAGCAATTACCAGTTGATTATGAAATTTATCAACTCGAAATAATTAATTTTCCTTTTTTAGCTGCGAGGCTTGTCCAATCACTTTAAAAAATGAAAATTTAATTATCGAAAGTAGATAAATTTCACAAATTAATGTGTCAAAAGTTTTAGAATTTTTTTTTCTAATATTAATGTGAAACTCAGAGAGGTCTTCTGAACTTTTTTTGTCGGATATTTTATGAGCATTTTACCAACTAGTGGTGATATCAGGTTGCCAAGGTTGTAAGTTATATCCAATTCCTGTAAGCCAATATTTTTTTCATTCTATTTTACATATAATTTTGCTGATATTTGTCATTCCAAAAAAAAAAAAAACCAAAAAACAGTTGTAATCTTTTTCAAAATTATTCACCTGTCAACAAATTGTGGTCACATCATGCCTTTAGCAAACTCTTTATTTAGTCTTGTTAATATTTTGTAAATTTTTGTTTTAGATTTAATTCACAAAGTTCATTTGAGAGGGTCATTTCAAGTTACCAGAGCTGCTTGGCCTCATATGAAGAAACAAAACTATGGAAGGTTTGTTACTAAAAAACTTATTTCGTATCAGCCATGATTTTTTGGAGTGTGGGCAAGGAAGTGTTTATGGATCCTGAAAATATTTTTTGCAGTGGCCAAGATCCTGGAGATATTTTTTTGGCATTTATAAACAGAATTTTTTCAAAAGGGTACTACTAAATTGTTTCCAGTACCATAATATTCCTTGCAAATTACTATTGGCCCTTCATTTGTATATCTAATGTTGGGGCCTGCCCTTTTTTTACATTCCTCCCTATCCCAACCGTGGTTCCTGTAAGAGAAATAGGATCTTTTAAGATAATCTTTTTCTTTCATCCAAGTCTTCTGAGTGTGTAAGGTATGCATGATTTTACCCTGAATACAAGATTACAGAAGACACAGATGTTTTTCACACAACTCCAACAAATATATAATTTTTCCTAGGTCAGAAATAAAAGCGTCTGTGAGACTGTTTAATTCATTTATGTAATATTTTAGAAGATTTTGCAGTATTCTATAATTAGTACATTTTAAATTTGGAAAATACAGATTTCAATTTAAATGAAAATATTTATAATATTTCTCAATTTGCTTTCAGAATCATCATGGTTACATCAGGGGCTGGTATCTATGGAAATTTTGGACAGGCCAATTACAGTGCAGGTAACCTAACTTGAATTAACAAAAATAAATCACAAAAAACTGCATTGTGAAATGGGAGATAACTCTTTTAAAAACTGCCAAAGAGATAGTTCATAAATTTATGATAATAACATAGATACTCTGTAATATAAGTAAACCTAAGTTTATCACTTAGATACATTTACTATAAGTGAATTGAAAATTTTATTCACTTAGAATGTTTTCGTAATGACATTTTGTAATGTCACAAAGCAGAATGTTTAACGATGCAGTTTTCCCATGTTGACAGGTTAAATTGGATAATTTCTTCATAATTGAAATTGAAAATTCATCTGTTTCTGGCTAAAAGATTAATTAGAAATAATTTCTACATTTACATCCAAACCCACCCTAACTTTTTTAAAATTTGCCATAAAGTGTAATTTTTACTACCAGTACAGCTATTTTGTACTAAAAATAACTTTTTTGCTTATAGCTAAGTTGGGAGCTTTAGGTATGTCGAACACCTTAGCCATTGAAGGAAAGAAGAATAACATCAAATGTAACACAGTTGCCCCTGTAGCATCGTCCAGATTAACAGAGACAGTTTTACCACCTGGTGAGTTTTGTTAATGAAAAATGATAGTTCTAAGCCATTGGAGGAAATAAAAATAGCATTAATTGTAATATTTTTATGTAAATATGACTTCAAGCTCTGTTTATTCAAATATGTTAAAATGATAAACTATGAAAAATTGAATTTTTTGCAAATAATTTTTGAAACATATTGTGATTGTTCAAGATTAATGCACAATTCAAATTTATATTGGAAGATCTCTTTTCAATTGAATATAATGGAAAATATCACTGTATGATGAATTTATTTATTATTATTCTTATAGACTTGATAGAGGCTCTGAAACCAGAGTATGTTTCACCTTTAGTTCTTTACCTGACTCATGAATCATGTGAAGAAACTGGATCCCTGTTTGAAATAGGAGGAGGATGGTTAGCCAAATGTAAGTAATGAAAATCAATTGACTGCTGTTTGTCACATACATACATGTACTGAAAAACTATTTTCTTTTCAAGAATATCTAAAATGAGGCTCATGCTTGAGGGCAAAGAGGTCACCTTTAACCTAACTCTTTGTTGTCTTATTGACATTTTGGTCAATTGCCTGAAGTTGCCCAATGAGTTTTCATAATAAAAATTTTGTGTCAGTGAGAATGAGACTGTAAATGAAGTGAGGTTAGATTTAATGAAAGTCAGAAGTCTGTACTCAGCTGCAGGGCTGTTTAATTGTATGGATTGTCCGTATTTTCCACAGATTTTTTATTGAAAATACGCACCATGGATTTACCATAAAAACTCTGGGATTTACCCGCAAACCAATAAGAAATCATAGTTGCTTTCGAAATTGGTCAATTGGTGTTATAGAGAAGCTTCTCAACAGAAACAATGGTGATTTAAAGTGCACAATTAATGTAAAATTATGTAAATCATTTTTACCCTCAAGCAAGTTCATTTTTAGATCACCTGGCCAAAGGCCATGTGAGCTTTTGCCATCACTTTTTGTTCGTCGTCCGTCCGTCGTAAACTTTTATTCAAAAATCTTCTCCTCTGAAACCGCTGGGCCGATTGGTTTGAAACTTAATAGGAATGATCTATGACATGTCCTCCACAAACGATCCTCATTTATCTCCAAAACTATTTGAGATAGAAGTGAAATGTAAATTTGAAAAATGTTTGCCATGTTGAGATCTACATATCCTGAAATTTTAAAGGAAATCCCAAAACCCATTTAGGAGTTATTGCCCTTTTTTTGTCAAATTTTCAAAATTTTAACATTTTTGCATTTATCTCCAAAACTATTTGAGATAGAAGTGAAATGTAAATTGAAAAATGTTTGCCATGTTGAGATCTACATACCCTGAAATTTTGAAGGGATTCCCAAATTCTATTTAGGAGTTATTGGTTTGTTTAATTTGAGGTCGGGTTCTGTTACATTTATTTAAGGTTCACCCTTATTCCTGGTCAATTTTATCAACTTCCTGCCAGGACTACCACCATCAGGGAACATATTTTAACATTAAACCTTATGAAAAATAAATCTTCAACAAATTTTCCCTGGACAATTGAACCAATTGCAACAAACTTGGTCAAATAGTTGATTGTCCAATGAAAACCAGACTCCAGGTGAGCGGTACAGGCTCTGGTGAGCCTCTTGTTCATGAAACAATACAAGTCAAGATACAGTTTGAAAACCTTCAGAAAGTGTGAACTCCTTTTCTCCCTATTATTCTGCCTTGCTGTTCCTTTGAATAAACTTGTTATAAGGCTACCACAGGGCTCTAAGTTATGCCTAATTTAGTCACAATAGCGACTTAAAAATATGTTTGGCGCCTTGTAATTCATGATAAGTTGCCAAATTGGCGATTAAATTTTTCAACATTGGTGACTGGTGAAATGGGAATTTTAGTCCATCTTGAACTTTGATCCCACATGCGTTTGAATGTAAAGAGAAAATGATCGTGTCATGCACATGGCTTCATGACAATGTCTTCAAAAAGTGTATTATTTTTGCCAATTTTCCTATCTGTCTATCAGTAATTGGTGCCTAAAATTTTTGATTGGCGCCTGAACTTTTACTCTAAGAGCCAGTGGCGGCTTAAACCAAAACTGTACCATTGTCATAGTAGGGTAATGAAATTTTATCCTGCAACTAGCTACTTTAAAGTCTAATAAATTCTTTGACCAATTTTGATGCTCAAGATATGCACATTTTGTCACTTAATGACTCGTTCGTTGTGCTCATGGCCTAAAATGTTTAAAACCAAAACAATTATCCAAAACTTTGAAGAACAAAATGCCGAAATGACCAAAAGTGTAAAGCCAAAACCATCCAATAATAGCGAGCACAGCGAGCGCTATAGGAGCATATGCATTTTCTACATATTTATCATTTAGAAAAGTCTTTGTTTAATGGGGGCAGCCATTATGCAGACCGAGTTGAATTTATTTTTGCTACATACTAAGGCTAAAAAAAGATTTCGTTTGCGGGAAACTGAAGTAAGTAAAATAAGGGAAATAACTTGCTTCAAATTATAATTTTAAAGTCAGAATCGTGATATCGGAAATGAGTTTCTGGAATGGACTATTGCTGTGTTCGCATCATTGGCCACGCCAACAGCATATTAGATAAAGACAGAGGTCTGCACTTGGGACATACTCCTTAGTTTTCACAAAATATAACAGTTTGGTAACAGTAAATTTATAGTATAAATTTCGAACTTGGAGTCCACCAGCAGCGGTATCGACCATTCTATATAATGGTCATTAGCCTAATAAGATCTGCCGGTACCCTTTTCCTCATATTTAATGATAGTTTCCATTGTTTTCTTGTTCATAGTGTTATGAAATCATGTTCTTTTTGTATTACATGCTAAAAATTGGCCTCTTCAAATATGCTAGAAATGTCCCATTTTCATGGCTTTTCCCAATAAAAGATAACAGTCTGTAGTTGCAGTATAAACATAATATAAGTATATTATCTGAAAATATACAGATTGTTTGTTGTTAGGAAGCTCACATTTCTACCTGTTTCTAAGGCTCATACAAACTGTATATTTTTGAACAATTTACAGATGTCGGATAAAAAAATTCTGTTGCTTACATCATTTACTGTTTTATCATTAGAATCGTTTTTATAGACAATCTTGTACAAGATTTATTATTATTCTAGAAATCATACAAAATGAATGATATCGATTTTGAATTTCAATTCATTAAAATGTTTTTATATTACAGTACGATGGCAGAGAACTGAAGGAGCCATTTGTAAAAAGAAGGATAATCCGATGACACCAGAAGACAGTATGTTTATCGATTCCTCTTTCATTTTTAACTTTTATTAACTCCCCTGATTCTTATCTGAAGCTGCCACTGTTATTATATTTATATACATGTAATAATGTTGTGTTTAGGATTGACTATACGAAAATAGTAGCCAAGGTTGAAGACATAGTGCATGAACGAAGGGGAGTTAACTATGTCTTCAACCGAGGCTACTATTTCGCATAGTCAATGCTAAACACAACATTATTGATATTTTTATACTGACTATCATTAATTGTTTGAAAGTAATGTGCAGAATGCTTATCATAAAATGCTTTGAAGATTCAAATATGAATAATGATTATCTCCGCCCACCCATACATTGGCTCCGCCCACTCTTGTGATAGAACATTGATTGACATATCAGGCCACTACTACTGAGGACAGCATTAGTGACTATCAGAAGATAGATCAATTCTATGCCAAATTAAAGTATTCTAATTATCAAAGGACATTCTTACAGGAAATATAATAATATAATATATTATTGCAGTTTTACCTATACCAATGTAATATTTATTTTGCAAGGGACATGAGTTAAAAATAAACGTAGGAAATTAGTAATCTCATGCAGATAATCAGATGAAGTTGTTTGTTGAAGCAATAAACAGGTCTGCATGAACTCCCAAAACCCAGTATACTCTCTGAGTGTATAAGGGGGTTTTCTTTCCAAGCATTCAATGTTTTTGATGAATTCTCCAATGCTGAGACTGGAATAGTATCTCAGGAAATTTCCATATATAAAATTTTGTAACTATATTAGAATCACAATAGAAATACAAAATACTTGTTAAAATATCATAATTGTTATAATATAATAGTAAATAAAAACCACAAAAATAAGAGGTTGAAATTTTGAGCATCATAAGTTTCGTATGTAGAAATGTCCTCCAGTTTTGTATTTTCAAAAAATAATTTTAATTTAAAAAAAAAATTCTTTCTTTACCATGTTTTACAGAACTGGTGTCCTCTTATGACACATTAAGTAACAGAAATAGATGAAATGTGTCTGTTATCTATGACAAAAAACACCTGAAAGATCGTTCATCTTTGACCTTGAATTTCTCCATAATTGCATAATTTGATCGGCAAAAATGTTGAAAAATGTGTGAACAATACACATGCATCTTTACAGGTTTTACAGAATAAGGTTCGAACTACGGGTAAAAGAATATACAACGAGGTCAAGATACTCGCATTTGCAAGTAAAATGATGACATCATACTCGCAAAAGAGAGTATCAGTTCACCATGGAGATATACTCACCTTTGTGTGTTCGACCAGTCCTGATAAAGATCTTTCATTATTGTTATTCATTCATAAGGCATGATAGTCATAGTTAAAAATCAGAGAAAGTAATAAATGATGAATGAGCAACCAGAGTGAGTTATCTTTTCCTAACATATGTAGGAAAGGGAGATAATTAAATTCTCTCTCTTTTGTCTAAATGGGAGACAAATTTATTATCTCCCTTATCTACATTGGTTAGGAAAAGATAATTCACTCTGGTTTCTCATTGGAAAGTGATTGAGTTTATCAATTATCAATTAGATCATCAGTTTTAAAGGAAGCAAGTAGTAATTTTTAGGTTACACTCCACTAATTAACTTAGTTTCAGAGAAATGCACCCCCAGAATTTTCTTAATTATTAGAGTTGGTAAAGTTTGACTACATGATAGATAAATAATAAATGTCTTAACCTCAAAATTGTAATATTGACTGAAAGAGGAGAGATTTTATTTTGAAAAGATACGAAAACATTAACTGATTTTGCTTCTAACAAGTAATAGGAGGTCATAAACTTGGACTTGTGAATTGACATGTGGTGTGTAAAACTTTGACAGTGATAATTGGCACCTGCACTGGTAAGTTAAATTGCGAAAAAAGAGCCGGAAAGGTAACCCTTTTTTTTCCAACATATGTAATGGAATTTTATGCAGAATCTGAAAAATTAAGTCTCAATTGGATTGAAACGCTGCATCAGACCTCAATTTTAAGCCGAAGTGGAGTGAAATTTAACATTTTTAAAGCTTTTTTTATGAAAATTTTTGAAATGTTGCTATGCCAACTAGGTTTCCATGGATATTTTTTATTTATTTTATCATGATTGAAACAATGCTAACATAATGGCCTTTCAGAATATATATATATGTATATGGGTATTATTTACTCTGAAGATGGCACAAGACCATGACATTTGTTAGCTCACTTCACATAGAAAATGGTACTATTTATTTGTGGAGTGCAACCTTAATCTCTTTTTTTCCTAAGAATCTTTCTTGTGTTTAGATATGTAAATTGTAATGTTCCATATAAATCAGGTTTATTTACATAAATTTATTTGTACATGTACATAGCGGGTTATTATGCAAATAATTTATTCTAAATTATGGTAATCCCTCCCCACTTTGCAGGTGCAAGAGTGGTCTTTCAAGTTTTGTTTATCCTACTCTTTATTGACATCTATGGGAGACTCTTTAACATTACTCTCCCTTAACAGGGAACAGTTTTTTCAACTCATTCTAAAGGAACATATTTCATTGGAACCACCCATATGGCATTGAAATACATGTATCAAAATTGTTGCAGGGTTAGCAAAAAACACACATTCTTGATGTAACATGTTTTTCATTAGGGCCCTACTTATGGATTTCAGGTGTCCCACATCAAGGCTTCATACATTAGAAATATGAATTCTCTATATGCTAAAATATAAAAGAAAAAAAACAAAAGAGTAATTTAATTTTGAAGTTGATTTTTATCTTATTTTTCAGTAAGGGATAATTGGGACAAAATTTGTGACTTCAGGAATTCAACATATCCTACTTCAATTGGAGGTATGCTATAATGGTTTAATAGAAGGATTTAAACTTTAGGGAAATACTGAGAATTCTCAGTGAAATGAATTTGAAAAAAATAACTAGTGAAATTATCAGTTAGAATGAAGTCATGACTATAGAAGAGAAGAAATTTAGAAATTGCATGAAAACAATAAAAAATCAATTGGACTTAATTAATTTGATACACCCGCATATTCCATCTTAAGAATCTTAATTTTACAAATTTTGGAAACAGCAACTACAGCGTGTCTCTTACCGACATAGTCCCTGCTATAGTGCAGATCTTCTAAACCTGAGTTAAAAATATTATGTTATGCTGCAAATGTCCACACGAGTGATGCAATGAATGTTTATAGGTGAACAATGGAAAGTAAAGTTTGACTATGTGAATCGGTTGGACCTGTACATATCTCATCAAAAAGAATATGTAATATAATCTAAAAATAATGAAATTTTTGCAATGTTTTTTTTAAGATCAAGCAGGCTGAACATTACTTTGAAATCTGTAAATTTTGTTGAGGTGGAAGTTGCAGTTCCAGTAAAGAAGACAAACAATAATATTTTTATTGCTTTTTTACTATTAAAATGAAAATATATATTTTATTGTGAATGAATGTTAGTATTTTAAATCAAGGGAGTTGTCTGATAATAAAGATTTTTATGTAGAAAAATCAAACTTTAAGAACAAATTTACAAAAAAAAGCAATACATTATTTAGTTCATACAGGGGGGGATATGAACATTGGCAAACAGGAAAAAAATGTCATTCACGATGAACAAAAAATAACATTTTGAAGTGATTGTTATATTTTTATCAATTTGCATGAAACATAGCAATTAACAACCTGCCAACACAAAAACATATTGCACAAAAATAAACCCTGTACAATCCTCAATTATGTTTGTTTTTATTTATCACAGAATCAACACGTCATATGTATCAAGTTGTCAAATCTGTAGATGAAGGAGGAGAAAAGAAAAGAGAAAGATCAAGTAGTTCAAAAGGAATAGATCCTGTATGTAAAAACACTAATTTATAGTTCACTTGGCACAAACAGCCATTCTAAAGACTATTTATAAAAAATATCTTCACTTCCATAGTACCTGAATATTTCAGACACAAACAATTCAGAGCTTTTATCAAGAAAAGTTGGCCTGTTACAGACAACTCAAATACTTATGTCTCTTTCAAGAGTAATATGAGTGACCCTTCTGATTTTAGAATTTGAATAGATCGATCTTTCAATGGCTCCAGCATAATCAAAACCTTGTCAATTGAAGTTTAGCATATATACATGACCACTACAATACATACATATGTTAAAAATTTGTCAAATTGCAATTTCTATACCTGGTATGTTAGATTTATCAAATTGTGATGTCATATATATCTATGTTAAAATTTGTCAAATTTCACAAGTCATATATCATAAAGATGATGATTTTGCTTGATGTCTTCTCAACTCCCCATGTTGAACCAGTAATTTACCAATTTCCCTTTTGTCTTCATAGAGTCAGGATACCAGGAGATTTTATATGTCTACTAAACAAATGAAGTTCAAGTTTATTATAATACATATAAAATAGGTCAAAGACTCAATAGGTCGGGTGTCTTTTGAAGAAATTTTTCCAGATTTTCCATGATTTTATAACTTAGTCATAATGTGTATTGGTGGTACCAATAACTTAGTCATTTTTTGCAACAAATGTGTATTGGTGGTACCAATTTTATTTGATCAGCTCTTCCTTCAACCAGATCTTTGAAACTTTTCAGAATGTTCATGGACATACTGAAGATGTGCAAGAAGGAGTTGTATGCCATTTGAAGAAAAGTTTCCAGATTTTTCATATTGTGAAACTTAATAATTTTTCACAAAAATTGTATTCCCCTCAATTTATATTATACGTGTACAGCAGAACCGGCCCCTCTGAAAACTGAATTCCTCTGAAAACTGAATGCCTTCTTTTGGTTGGGAATTTATACCTATATTTTTAAGTAAAAATATCTTCCACAAACTGGCCCCTCTGAATTCTGAATACTGGAGATAATGTTTAGTCTAAAACATATATATTCCAGTCAAGTTTACCTCTAAAAACCAGCCAAACTCTCATTCTCATTGAGTGGCATATTTTATAAGAAGCCTCATTAATGTGTACAGGAAAAAAGATTTTAACTTCCCTTCCTACCAAAAAATAACTAAAAACAGCTAAAAGACTAAGATTTAGTTTCAGTTTAAGAAAAAAAAAATGCAAATGTAGTATATATGTAATATTCATGCCTTTCGATATTTCAATTTATTTATTTCCAGTTGGATTTCAGAACAGTTTGGAACATCTCAAAACTGGCAAATTTACAAGGTCAGCTGTTCAATTTACAGAGGTTCCACTGTACATACAATGTTTGATATGGGTTGGATATAACATGTAATCCTTTTATACACATTTAAAGCAATCCAGGCTATTGAGTCTTTGACCCATTTTATATGTATTATATAACAATATAAATGTATTGTGGAATAGTGCTATATCTTTTGATATTTAGAAAATAAAGGCTTCTCCAAAAATCTTCGTTATTTGTTTGCAGGAATTAGCTATTGGTGCAAAATTGGACCCATCAACATTTACATATACACATAGAGATGCAATATTGTATGCATTAGGAGGTAGGTTTAATATTTTAATTACAAATCTTATCAAGTACTGTCAATTCAGAAATTAAAGTGATGTTTCTATTATTGTTAAATGTGACATCATGAAGATTGCCGAAATTTAAGCTTCCTATTTTAATTTAGCTTTAAAACATGGTCTGATGTGGGTCGAATGATGATACAAGGGCAGATATGGAAAATGTATGTAATAATCTGTTAAAAGTTATATCAGGTGTTGATATAAAAATATATATAGAATAGAATAACATTGAATTTGGGTACATTTAATTTACTTGTGCTTTGTCATTCCTTAAATGCTGTTATTGATCCAGGTTCTTAGACTTTTAACTATATCATAGACCTAAAAAAAAACAATCTCAAAACATCGTTTATGGAATCTAAAAATGATGAATTCTGTAATTTTTCATTATTTTTACCTATTGAAGGGTTACAAACCAATGAAAAGTTAAATCAGTAAACTATGCTGTGAAAGTTCTTGAAAAGTACAAATTGCTTGATCTGGAATGTTTTCAATAATAAGACATCTAAAGTAGATCAAAATACTCTTCATGATATTATTTGGAATCATTACAAGTAAAGTCAAGAAATACCAAAGGGATATTCGAAGTAGAGAAAAATCGTAAAAAATGACAAACTCTGGAGAACAACAAAGACAAGACCAAAACAATACATGCACTAAAATTAAAAACTAAAAACATATGAACAACATGGACCCCACCAAAAACCTGGGGGTAGACTCAGGTGCTCCGGAAGATTAAGCAGTCTCTGCTTCCTGCAGGACACCCGCCAAGGGTATATGTAATAATTTTCCATTTCAGTTGGTGTTTCTACAAGACAAGAGGACTACTTAAAGTTTTTATTTGAGTTGTCAGATGATTTCAGTGTTCTTCCATCCTTTGCTGTAATACCTTCCTTTGCATCCATGAATATTATGACAGGAGGTGTGCCAGGGTTAAATATTGACCCCACTAAGGTTTGTAGTTTGTATGAATGATAAAATCTTATTAAGGTGATATTTTTTATTTATTTTAAGTTGAGAAAGATCACAAGATCTCCATAATTTTTTATTTGGTTTTGATAAAGAAATAGAAAAACAAAAAAAAACTAAGTGATACATACCTTTTCTTTCAAGACATTTTAATTTTAAGCTCCACTGACAAAAAGAGCCAAGTGATTTAATGCTATCAGCTTTACATTGTCAATTGTCATTGTTGTCATAAACTTTTCCTTAAAAGTTCTACTTTAAGAGTAGGAATAAATGTTTTGTGGAATCATACTGTTTCAAAATTGCCCAAGGGTTAAAATATAGAAAAAATCAGCTATATTTTTTGATATGGAGTGCTTTTATTTTTTCAAAGCATAGTTTGATTTAATATGAAGGGAAACATCAATGAAGAAAATTCCTAATCATATTGAGACTTTGGGTAGGATAAGACTAAAAATTGTTTTTTTTCTATATAAAAGCTTTTAAAGCGATCGAGGATCATTATCATTCTGGTTCTTATCTATTTTTAAAGGTATTACATGGAGAACAGTATACAGAAATATACAGACCTTTACCATCTAAAGCCACACTGATATCTAAGAGTAAAATCGTAGACGTTCTAGATAAAGGTTCTGGTGCCGTTATATTGATGGATGGTATGTATAAAACAAATCATAGTCGAAATAAATGACAACTTTTATGAAGATATACATCAGTGAGAAGTTAAAATTCTAATATGACCTGGTCAACCGCTTTCGGTCTACATCTGTGGTAAAATATGGATATTTTGATTCGAATGTCACTGACCTCCAAAACGTCGTAGTAAAGTTTCCCACAAGCTTTGACGATGTCAAAGTATAATTTGCAATGTGTAATTGGGTCTTTGTGTCTGAATACCTATGTTGCTGCATTTCAAAATGTCATAGAAATGATTTACTGTGGCTTGAAAATATCATGCTCGAACCGTTTTGAAAGTCCCGTTAATTTTCCCTTTATTTTCAAGTGAAAAAACCTTGGTTTCTCGAACACCAATTTGTCGAAAAGTCAAACAAAAACTATTGGCCCAACAAATACAAAATAGTGTATTTTACCATTGACAACTTGAACTCGATAATTAAATGGACAATCTTGTTGCCTGATACAGGTATGCATCTAAAAATTACAAGTTTAATACAGGTAGGCCCTTTATGCCCTTTATGCCAATATTTTCGTATTCGATAAACTCGTGGCAAAATATTTGGCATAAGTCCTACCAGTGATAAAACAGGATATTTTCAAGCCACCATGAACTATTTCTCAAATTTAGCATACTCATATAAAAATTATATCATATTCATTAATTACACAATTTGTCACTGACTAATACTGTTACTGGTACAATTTCTGTTTTGATTCAAAACAAATCCAGAAATCAATTTTTGATAGGAAGAAAAACTTTTATTTTTTCAGAAATATTTCTATAATAAACTTTTTAAATCTGACAGCATATTTCCAAAAAAACTTTATTGTTTTACAGTTGAAACATTTAATGAGAAGAATGAAAAAGTTTGTTACAACCAGTTTTCTACGTTTGTTGTTGGTGCTGGAAAGTTTGGTGGAAAAAGAAGTTCAGACAAGGCTAAGTCTACGGCAGATCCACCTTCCAGACAACCAGATACCAGTATGAGTGAACAGACAAGTGTAGATCAGGTAGAAAAGACAAAGATGCTATGTTAAAATTTACTGTTTATATGCATATCAGTATGTATGTCATATTATCCCTTTAAGGATGCTCGCTGGTCATGTTTTGGTCTTTTTGTCAGATTTTTGGAATCCTCGGGTTTTATCCATTTCTTAAACATGAAATTTTTTGCCCATGAACTCCCACTTTTTCTTTTGTAATTCAATCATATATACCTTAAAATGGTATTTAATAAAATTTCATGAAATCTTTTTTATTTTTTCATACATTTTTTAGAGACTGAAGGTGTCAATGCAAAGACAATGAAAAATCCAGAGAAAACACATTTCCTGCAAATTTTCAAGGCCTTATAGCTCTAAAATGAGCACATGAACCTATATATTTTTCTTGCTTATTTGTTTACTATTCATATGTTCTCTCAAACTAAAACACCTATTTCAAATCCTATTTATTTCCCATTAGACCAGACACCGCCTCGGTGGTCTCGTGGTAGCGTGCTCGCCCCGAGTGCGGAAGGTCGTGGGTTCGATCCCCGGTCGGGTCAAACCAAAGACATTAAAATTGGTATTTGCTGCTTCTCCGCCAAGCATGCGGCATCTAGGAGTACGAGCAAAGACTGGTCGGCTCGGTGTCAGTATAATGTGTCCGAGTGAGGTGATATGTCTTCCTGTGGACAGTTACCCTGTGAGCTACCACATTAAAAATCCGACTTAGCGTGTCGGTCTAGTACAAAGCAGGGATCATATTCATTACCATATCAACATGTTCTCGTCC
The DNA here is from genome assembly GCA_028015205.1 of Mytilisepta virgata. Taxonomy (NCBI): domain Eukaryota; kingdom Metazoa; phylum Mollusca; class Bivalvia; order Mytilida; family Mytilidae; genus Mytilisepta; species Mytilisepta virgata. Next base: position 65,359,210 of record CM051517.1, on the reverse strand, counting down.
TGATATGCACCTGGTTGCCATTGGATGTTAAACAATAATTCATCCATCCATCCTATTAGACCAGCAATCATCCTTAATTGATCAATTATTGGTTGGCCTTTCTAACTTTATCTATTGACTGAGAATTTAAAGAAGGTAAACATGCAATTTACCATATAAGTGGTTATTTTTGAAAGATATATTTATTTGTGTGGTAAGGATATTCTTTGTAAATAATTGACAATGTAACTAATATTATATAACTTCCACATCCATGAAAGTAAGGCCAATTCATATTTATTTATAATGTATCAATTAACTTGAATTGACCTAAAATTTGCAAATTTACATTTTAAGTCACATTTCCCATTATACAATATACAATTATTGCCTCCATCTGAGATAAACATCACAATTGTTCATCCGTTATGTGTTGTCTTCATGAAGGCTTTAGACCGAGGAAAAACAACATCTTGAGGATGACAATTGTAAAGTCTGTCTCAGATGGAGGAAATTATTATTTTATTATACTGAACAGATACAAGCCACTCTGCGTATTCTGAAACACTCAATTTTTGTATCAGTTCTTCAGGTGTATAAATTTGGAACGAAAAACTTATTTCTTGACAGTCATGAGACATCATATTTGTCGCCCGGTCGACACCACATTTATTTTCTGGTATCACAAATTTTCAGAAAAAAAAAAATCAAAATTGTCTTATTACTGTTATACTATGTAAGGTATAATAATAACAGTGGTATAATCATAGTTAGAAATCAAGGGAGGTAATAAGTGTGAAATGGGAAAAGTATCTTTGGGTGTCAATCATGAAATCATAAATCATGTAAACAAAGATGTTAGCCAAAGTTTTTAAGAGATGTAATAGAATATACAATGTACAGATCACTTTTCTGTTATTTCAGGCAGCCCTTTACAGATTGAGTGGTGACAGGAACCCTTTACATATTGATCCGAGCTTTGCTGCTATGGGAGGTATATTTTTCAATTTTTTGTAAGCATCTTTGACATTACTTGACATCCATAATGCAGACAATTTTTCAAAATTATACCAGTTTTGGGAGAAGTAACTAATTGTTATCTCATTTAGCCTTATCTCACCTATCCTCCTCATGCCCACTGTTTTTGGCTCGAAATTTTCTAGGATAAAATAAATTGAATTTTTGAAACTATCTGCAAGTCTTACTCATACATGTATTTTTTTCCGGACTTTTTGGGACAAGTTTTTCCTACATTTCTTTTATTTCTAGCAACTTCTCATACATTGAGTTCACAATATGGCGAATTTTCCATACAACCCTCTGTCTGCTACCTGTTAAGAAAAATATTTAAGTCTGTAAAAATACCATCATATAAATTTATTTTCCATTACAGGTTTTGACAAACCTATATTACATGGTTTATGTAGCTATGGTTACGCCACAAGACATGTGATGAAAACATATTGTAATAATGATGTGTCAAAGATCAAAGCCATAAAGGTTTGAACTTATTTACATACAGCTTGAAATTAGGCACACTTCAGTGCTCTGCTTTGTTTGAATTATCATGAAATTCACGCAAATTTTTTGCAAATATTTTTTTTTATCTTAATTCACCTTTAAGTAAATGTCGTTTCTGGTTCTGGATATCTTTCTCAATGTTGAGATATTGTTAAAAATTGATCAAAGTCATTAATCTGCCATAACATCTAAAGTTGCAAAACAGTACATCTACAGTCGAACTTCGGTAGCTCGAACTCGGATCGCTCGAACACCACCGATGGCTCGAACCGTTTTGAAAGTCCCGTTAATTTTCCCTTTATTTTCAAGTGAAAAAACCTTGGTTTCTCGAACACCAATTTGTCGAAAAGTCAAACAAAAACTATTGGCCCAACAAATACAAAATAGTGTATTTTACCATTGACAACTTGAACTCGATAATTAAATGGACAATCTTGTTGCCTGATACAGGTATGCATCTAAAAATTACAAGTTTAATACAAATAGATGAAGCTGGCAGGTTAATATCTACTGTTTAATGTAATAAAGATGTTATAACTGTTGACTAGTGATCGACTTGTTAAATTTTAAATAAGAAATATTTCAAGGTTATGATTAGCTTTACCACTTGTATACTGATGGTTCTGGCAATTGTTTTTTACTTGGACAAATTTCGGTAACTCGAACTACTGATATCTCGAACAGATTTCGACGGTCCCTTGGAGTTCAAGCCATCGAAGTTCTACTGTATTACAATAATGTACAAACAAAAGGTCTTATAAAAATTAAAGAGAATGTTAACTTGGTAGTTTATTGACATAAAAACAACAAAATAATTTTACAATTTTTACCAGAAAGCAAAAGTACAGACCAGTAGTTATTTATTGGATAAAGAAGATTTGATTGTTTAAATTCATTAATGGCAGGTTGACATATTGTTTCGTTTTGCAGGTCAGATTTGCTAAACCAGTTCTGCCAGGGCAAACACTGCAGACAGATATGTGGAAAGAAGGCAGTCGTGTGTACTTCCAATGTAAGGTAAGACTAATAATAAAAAATAGGGAATGTAACTAGGATTGTGGTATACTGAGACAATCCCTGCAGACAGACATGTGGAAAAAAGGCATTCATATGATTAAATGACTAATAATGCAAATTTAGGCAATACATTTAGTCGAGGAATGTTGTATATCATTTTTACAAGACAAACACTGCAGACAGATGTGGAAGTTTAGAGTACTTCCAATGTAGGCTAGGGTTGATAAAAAAATATAGAAAATGTATTTTAAAAATAACCTACACTTGAAATTTAACCATACAAATTTGAGAAAGGACTATATTTGATCATAGTTGATTTCAACTTCAATGTCATTCTTAGATTTGCTGTGACATTACTATAGAGGGAGTGTCACCATATTTTGAAAGGTTATGAAAGTTGTCACCCATTTTAGTAATACTTGAGTGAAGACCGATTACAGTACCTCATTTCAGAAAGTTTAATTTTTTTTCCTAATGATTGAATAGAAGCAGATAAGAAGGTGAGAAGTGTATTTACAAGATACATTCATGTGAACGTTACAGTTGTCAAAATAGTTGGGCACTGGATAATAAATTTTTTTAAAATGAAAGAACAAATAACTTAAACCATCCCAAGTGCAAGAAAACTCTTAGAAAACAATCAGTATAAAAATTGGGAGTAGTTTCAAAAGTTTTTTGCATTCATATAAAGGAAGACATGGTTCAAATCTTTGAAAGTATTTAAAAAAAAAAAATGCATGTCTTTGATAGAATTAAATTCTATAATGATTTACTTAAAATTAATTGAAATTGGGAATCTTTCAACGATTATAAATTGTTCACCACATTCATGATGGTAAGCTTCAATTAATTTACATAAGAGTCCTTAAAAGCTTAAAATTTTTGACCTTGAAAATCCTTGAAAGGAATATAAATGTGTAAGTAAACTTAAATTAATTTATGTAAGAAAGTCCTTGAACACTTAAATTTTGGACCTGCAAAATCCTTCAAAGGTACTTTCAAAGATTTCAAGGGTCTGTATGAACCTTTGCAATCACTTTTAGATTGTATCAGACAGCTGAAAATGTTTTACCACATAATTTGTTCGGATAATGGAATAGAAAGTAAGTTTTCAAATTTGTTTGATTGTAGGTGGTTGAAACAGGAAGTATTTCATTATCTGGTGCCTATATTGACCTAAATGAAGTAGCAGGAGCCAAACAAGAGGTATCATCTCAGGTAAAGACAGTTTTTGTTCATTAAACATATTTTTATTTGCAAAATTACACACAAAAAGGATGAGACGCAAGTAAAACAAACTTATAAAGATGATTTTACTATTGAAACACTATATAATTTTTTCAAGGCAAAAGGGGAATTAAAAAAAAAAGTGAGGATCCAAAATTTGAAGAGGGTAGGCAGGGTAAAGGGAACCCCACCTATTTATTCATTTGACCTAAAAGTCAATAGAAGCCTCGGTGGCCAAGTGATCTAGGTAGTTCATCATGACTACTAATGATCACACTGAGTTTGAATCTCACCTGTGGTGGAGTATGTTTGACTCCGATCTTAATTGACAAGGATTGCCAAGTTCCTACCAAAGGTCAGTGGTTCTCTCCGGGTACTCCAGCTTCCTCCACCAATAAAAACTGACCACCGCGAAATAGCCAAATGTGCTGAAAACGGCGTTAAACCCCAACGAAACAAACAAACAATGAAAGTCAATATTGTTGAAAATTTTGGAAATATTTGTGGTTGTCCTACCATTTCATATTGTGTAAAAATCAACAACAGAAAAAAAAAAAAAAAGACAGTAAGTAAAGACAACTAACTGGTTACTACAATAACCAAAAGATATAAAAAACAGTTATTATAATAGTATTAAAAGTTTTTTCGAATGAATTCATTAGTGTGTAAATGAGGGCAAGTCTCAACACTGACCAATGAAAATACATTTTACAATCGATATTGGAATTGCAAATATATTGAAGACATTTTTCAGATAGTCAAGACTCATAGTAAGAATTGCATTTATGAAGAACACATAATAGATTGAGAAACACATGACATTTTATTTTCATTTTACAGCCATCAGAGTCATCATTGAAAAGTGATGCATTATTTAAGGAAATTCAGTCAAGAATCAAGACACAGCAAAGCATTGTCAAGAAAATCAATGCTGTTTTCTTATTTGACATCCAAAAGGGAGGAAAGTCAGCTGCCAAGTGGAGTAAGGATTTACATAGAATTTTTTTACAATCCGTGACACACTATTTTTTTTTAAATCAACACTCTTTGTTCACTTATCATGAACTGTTATATCACAGCAGGTTTAATCACATGGTTCTACAATGTTTTTATTTACGGACTTCTTTTGTGTCCTTAAGGTCAAAGTTCATTGCAGGTTTTCATCCATATAGTTACTAAACTACAGCTTGATAAGTAGGTCATGGTGACTCATGTTGATACAAGATTGGGGCTTATTCCAATAATTTTGGTAAATGAGGTAAAGGGTCATATGTTTACTTTCTTGTTGCTTAGAAACCTTTCATAATTCCTTGTTAGTATGAATCTTGCATCTTGATCCTTAGAATACAGAAGTTAAGGATAGATATAACTTTCAGTATTTATTGTGTAAATCCTTCCTAGTTTTTTTTATACATAAGTCATCCTTAAGAAGTGTTGTTATAAATTCATTAAGTCTAGGACAGGGTATATACCGGGTATCCTGTTGCAAGGAACAGAACTGACTAGGATATGATTTTTATAAAAATTTCGGTAATGAACAGGGTATATTTTTAAAAGGAAAAATGGGCCGTCTGGTGCACTTTCATATAGTGTGTGACAGTACTGTATAGAAGTGAAATGCATAAAATGAAAAAATGAAAGAGGAGTTAGGTTACAAGCTTTAATACACAAATTTCAAAATTCCACCCATTTGGGCCTCAAGTTTTAAAAACAAAATTATAAAAATTTATTGTGCATCTACATACATTGTGTGACAATACTGTATATAAATAAAATGCATGAAGTTAAAAATGAAAAAGGATTTCAAAACAACATCCCTGAACTTTTTTTTGAAAGTGCAGGGTTAAAAATATTGCAAGATAGAAATTCATTTTCAGGAACTTACAGAATTATCTCCCCTTTCAAATTAATTTTCTGATATCTTCAATTAATTCAAATGTCTCTACAAAATCTATATTGCTTCTTATTTGAAAAACCTACAGAATTATCTCCCATTTCAAATTAATTTTCTGATATCTTCAATTAATTCAAATGTCTCTACAAAATTTATCTTGCTTCTTATTTCGGTACCTTTCAGAATTATCTCCCCTTTCAAATTAATTTTGGAGTGCACACAACAGTTTTTCTTAGTACTTTTCATGACGTCATGAATTGAAGGAACATACTCAAAAGATTGATAGCTGGACAATTGGCTGTATCATATACCCATAGACAACCATATATCAAATAAAACATATTTCTTCAAGCTTTCACTGTATATAATTTTTTTAAGGAAATTCTTTCCAAATTCTTACCATTACAGATAGATAACTGACAAAAAATAGGCCTCCCCTCTTCAAATATTTCCAAAAAAGACCAACCTCAGAGCATCCTAGCAAGGATTCTTGCATAATTTAGAGAACTTAGTATATGTGTTTTCCAAAGTACACATTCAACTGGTTTCAGTACATGTAGTTTCTGGGTACATTTACGGCTTTTTAAAAATGCTACATGAAGTGGTGTACAAATGTTGTGTTTTCACTTACCCTATTTTCTGATGTTTTCGGAGTAGTCTCCCATTAATAAAACCTCTGAAAAAATTTACTTTTTTACATTTCATGCATTTGTTTAAACATAAAATAATGCCAAGATTCTAATTTAAATAATGAAACCAAAAAACAGAAATCAATATATAGATATAATAAATACTGGGAATTCCATACCTATGACATAATATATTTAGGGAAAAACCACTGGAATTTTATACGAAACTGTTGTTTGCATTCTTTCCGATATCTTCAGTTAATTCAAATATCTCTACAAAATTTATCTTGCTTGATATCTGGAGTATATAAGTTGATGTAAGATATTTCGATTTTTGTCAATTGAAAAATTAATATAGAAATATATGAAAAAGTTAAAGTAAAACAGTCTTTTTATACCAATATTTTAAGGTTAGTTAAAAATATTACAAACCAAACTTTCCTGCTCTACTGCTAGATGTTGATTAAAAGCATTAAGTTTAAGCTTGTTATGTTTGGTGAGGTTGTCAGTAGTAATTGCTGGCTTGAATGTGAACTTCCTGTTGCATGCATTGTGATTCTTTCCTGCATAACAATTGAAAATGACAAATATTCTGATTATTCTGTTTTATGTGAAGAATTACAAGGATGTGATTTGTAATATTATTTCCTTAATTTGTTTATTTAATTCTATTAAGTTACATAGGATTATAAGTGAAAAATCCACTCTGTACTGATTTTCAATCTCTTTCATAGCCAATATTAGTTCAGACAAAATTTCAACAAAAAATTACTAAATTTAGTTGGCAGACAATTGATTGATTGTCCCTTAACGTCCAGTGGCAAATATTTCATGCTTCTTCAGGACGAGAACCAGTTCAATTGATCAAACAATTCAAGTAGTGATGGGATGGGACAAACAGGAGAGCCAATTTTGACTGCCACTGTTAAAGGAGGATGGTTTGGTAGGGTCCGACAATTTAGCCTTCTGTAGTGGCCATCAGCCTACTCTTTTTCGAAGACTATAGAAGGTGTTTTTAGCATGCAGGGAGTGTGGCATTCTCCAAACATGTTACCCACTATGATCCGCGGTGGCAGACAATTGAGATTACCATAAAAGGCTTATTGTATCTAGCATATGCTGTTTACTATCCACAAATTGTCAAGATTTGGTTTCTCACCTTTGAAGTATTTTACCAGCAGAAGGCATAGGTACAACTGAACAGAAAACAGTAAACAGTTGATACAGACTTTTTATGGTAAACTTTGATCAGTTAAATTTATCTTTGGAACATTACAGGGTTAACATTTTGCAGCTAATGCTTTTTTGATAACAACAGAATAGAATTGCCATGAAGTGTCAACTTAATAAAAGAACAGCTTTCCAATGTCCCTGCCGCATAACTCCAATAAAAATAATGGTACGGCACTGAAATTCGAACCTGACCGGGATAATACTAAATCACAACTATGATATACATTTAAATAAATCCATTAAGGTTTATAGGCGTGAGAGCGCTTACAAGAAAAATTTATGAAATTTTCCGAGGTCAAAGGGCAATAACTCCAACAAAAATAATGGTATGGCACTGAAATTTGATATTGACCAAGGAAATACTAAATCACAACTATGATATAAATTTTATGAAAATTCTTTGAGAAATGTAGGCGTGAGAGCGCTTACAATGTCGGACTGATGGACGGACAGATGCACAGATGGATGCCCATCATTTCTATGTCCCCGCACCATGTTGCGGCAGGAGTTAAAAAGTACTTCAAGATACTCAGTGTGTCCTATTAAAGTTCCACTTTATTTGTAATAAACATAAAATAAAACTTCTGTAATATTTTCAGCTGCTGACATGAAAGGTGAAGGAGAAGTTTATAGGAGTGAACCAAAAAATAAAAAGGCTGATTGTACCATAATTATAGATGATAATGACATGGTTGATATGGCAGTTGGTAAACTTAATGGACAACAGGTAATTAAAATTTATTTGTATTTGTACCATTTAAGAATTGTTCTCCTGTTCTGTTTGTGAAAATATTACATTTCTTCTATACATATATAATTTTTCAAGAGATTAAAATACCCTGTATTTTAGAGACCAATATATTTATAATATTTAACTATGTTTAAAGTAAAACTAAAGTATTCATTAAGTATATTTCAGTATTTTCTCGTTTAAAAAAAAAATTTGTGTGTGTTTGCCTTTTGAAGACCAGACATATGCCAATGTCTGCCTGTCCGTACATTGACGAATTTTAGGAAACTTAGTTTCATCACTTTTCTTACAAATTTTTACAATACTGTAAATTCAAAAATTTGTGTGATGTTTTTATGAATGCAAAATATGCAACAAGCTGAAAATTGCAATAATTAAATCTGTTATTTTATTATTGGTGGTAATATTGTGTTGCAACATATTCACAAATTGCATGAAATAATTTGCACATTAAATAAAGTTGATTGTTTAAGATTCACAGTAATAAGTGGATGTAACAATTTTCAGATTTACAGTATTTGGATTAACTGAAGAAAACAAAAATGAAAATACAAAAAAAAAACAAACAAAAAAGGAAAAATAAATGAAAGATACAAGACAAGAAAAAGAACACTATTATATTTCTTTTACTATGCAGCTGTTAAATAACTACCTGTCAAAAGATGTAGAACAAAGAAAAAAAAACTTGGGCTCTAGTGTTTAAGTATAAGTACTGAATCAGTCTTGTAGTAATATGTTATTTTGACTGTTTCAGATACAGATTAATAAATATCTGTTCTAAACTGTATTTTTTGTATTTTCAGGCTTTCTTTACGGGCAAACTGAAGGTCAAAGGCAACATCATGTTAGCACAAAAATTAGGCGACTTATTTGGATCACTACAGGCAAAACTTTAACAGAACTATTCACAGTTTTAGTTGAAATAATAAAATATTTATTTTAATAAATATCATCAAATCAATTTCAATTGACCCATTTTTAGAAAAATTACATTATGCACAATAAGAATTGTCATGAATATACTTCTTTTAAGTAGTATGACAAAGATTTAAAAGCATTGAACTTTCATATATATTTACTATAAGGCTAAAAAAAATAATACATGTGTTTCCGTTAACGTGCTGCAAAATAAATAGGGTAGGTAGGTAGGCAATATTATTTTATTTTACAAACAGTTTTTAGCTGGTTACTACTGGGGAAACAGTCTGACTTTAACAATGCTCGTTCAAAAATGGCATAAAAAGTGTTATGGTAGGCACTACAAATTAGGGTAGGTAGGGTTAGTGGAAACACGTGTATTTTTTTTTTTGGCCTAATGATCTCCCATGTTTCATACAAAATATGTAACCACCAATAAAATTCATGCCAACTAAATTATTGGATCGTATAGTAATGCATTGAAATTATGGCTAAAATGAATTTAGCAGAAAATTGGTTGTCAACACCTGTGAAAAAAATTTAACATCCCATGAAAAATAACTGCTGGTAGTATATTAAAGTAGCTGGCAGAAGATAGAAATAGTCAGCTGTGAACAGTATTTATATGAAATAAACTTTAAATTTCAAGAAGTACTGCAGCATTTGTGTTATTAAACAGTATAATTTATCATGCATCATGAAAATTGTTTGAGAAAACATTCCTTTGATCATTCAGACCATATTTTTATGTTATTCAGAACAAAAACATTGTTTCATATACATGTACATCAGTATTTGGGGGAGTATGTCGTTCAATTATCTCCCCTTAATACATCAGAATTATTATTGTATTCAGTTATTGCATTGATAATTTTTGTAATTATGATTGATTGTGTTCATTAATTATTTGTGTATAAGAATATTATAAAGGAAAACTGTGATAGCATAAAAACTCAGAAAACTAAAAATTTATACAATTCTAATAAAAATACATAGAATACTAGATTTCATTTGTTTTATTTTAAGACTTAAGGGAAATTAGTTCCTGTTTCATTGAGGTCTGTAACATTTGAAAAGTTTTAACACCTATCAACGCTTTCTGGTATTTGGTTAGATTTCCCCCTCAGAACTGGAAAACTGGTTGCCTTTAGTCATATAAAGAATACAATGATATTTTTTGTAGAGTGATAAAGCATAAATGTAAATACTTGCACACTTTTTCCCCATAATTAAAATGGAAGTGAAATATTTTAATTCAAAGCATTCACGTTTGCAAATATAACTATAACAAACTGAGCTCCCTTTGCTCTTGAACATTTGGTAATCCCTAGTTTTTTCCCTTTTGACCCTGTGTAATATTCAGAACTTTTCTGGAATTTCCATGAAATTATTTTAGGGTTGATTGATGTATTTGATAGATATTACACTATTAGGTTTCCCACATACTTTAGCAACTGATTTCTGGGTGAAAAACTCTGGACTTATTACAAGTCCATACATTTCAAATAACGCTTAGGTAAATCCATAAAAGTCAATATGGACCAAACTTAAGGAAACAAAACCTGCATTCTAGTAGGTTCCTCACTATATTATCAATGGATGTATTAAAAAACAAGAAGTATAAAGCTGACACTAATCTGGAATTTCCTTCATTACTTGTCTCGAGCTGTCTTGTACACATTGCAAACAGATCTGAGGAAAAACTCTTATTAAAATCTTCCTATGTGGGTCAATCTTATCAAAATACCTATTAGTCACATTCAGAATAAAAAAAAAAAAATAAGATAAGAACATGTCGATGTGATATACATGTGAACCCTGCTTTGTACTGGACTGGCAGACAGAGCTAGATTTTTAACATGTAATTCATGATGTTACAGTCTACGGACTTTGAGTCAGCCCATCTTTGCTTTTCTTCCTAAATGCCATGTGCTTAATAGGGAAGCAATAAATTTACATTTTAAAGTCTTGTTTGACCCAGCCTGTGCTCCCATCTACAATCTTCTGTACACGAAACAGTCACACTACCATGAGTAATTAACAACAAGACATTCACAGTTGAAAAAAGCTCCTATCAGTTGTTATTCAGGCAGACAATTTCAAAATTCTGTCATGGGGAAACCAGACATTGTACCAAAATGACCACCTTTAGTTCAAAATTGAAAACTCAGCAAAGCAATATTTTAAATTCTGAGCTACCTCTGAAACTACCCATTTTATTGAAATTGTCCTTACATAGTGCCATTTCAAAAGTTTTTAAGGGTATCCGAAACTATGAACAACATGGCCACTGTTGCTAAAAGTAGAAAAGTCCAAAAAAATTATTTAAATATCTTTTTTTTACATAATTGGAAATTTAGTGCAAACATTAATTAAATGGGCTTTTGTTGGTCTCCTTTAAAATTGTGGCCATGGATTCAGACTGTCCAATATGGCCTCCGTTACTGAAAATTAAAAAATCTTCTCTTCTGAAACTTGGGGGCATGCAGTTAGGTGATCCACTTTCAAAATTAACGGTTCTTGACCTTTTACCAATATTATAACTGTTACTAAAAATATAATCAGCAAAGTAATATTTAGCTCCTCTGGAATTATTTGCTGCAATGACACCAAACATTGATGAAATGCTCCTTAGTTGGGTCCCCACATCTGGGGGTACAAATATGGCCAATTATCACTAAAAATAGAAAAATCAGAAAATTATCCTAATAAAAATATCCTCCTCTGAACAAGGATAAAATTATCCTTTAATGGCCTTATTTGTTTATTTATTTATTTTTATTATTATTATTTTTTTTTTTTTTTAATTTTATTTATTTTATTATTTATTTATTATTATTATTATTTTTTTAAATTTTATTTATTTTTGGGACCGATACTGACTATTACTGGGGAAAAAATCAATGCATTGAAAAGCATCAATAAGACTTGTCTTTTTTTAACAATGCTTAATTTCTGAAGGCCAATTAAATTCATGAACCATTTAAAGGCTGATGTGAGTTTCCTTATTCTGTACATTAGTATTTTTTTCTCAAATTCTTTCTCTATTCTTAGATCCTTTATATTTTGGAGAATAATTATTTACAATTCATTAATTTGTATGCTATTTTTCTCTATTCTTTAATATTTTGCCAATACCCCCCCCTTTTTCCAAAAAAAAACAACTTTACCTGTGCGTCGTTGTCAAACCTTTAAATTCGGTATTTAGGTAATGTCTAGAGTTACGTCCCCTTACGAATGCTCTCCAGCTTTAGCGCAAACTTCAAATTTATTTATCTTGCCGACGATAATTTTGAATTTTATCGATTCCATGGTAAGATGTTAATTTTTTAACACTCATAGGTATAAAATTTAAATGCAGTTGAATGTCCCACTGCATACAAATACTCCCGAGAAAGTGTGATTAAATAGAATCATTTGAAAATAAGTGTTCGTCATGCAGTGACATGTTTGTCAATTTGATCATTGACATTGATGTCTGCTTATTGATTGCACATGACTTTTGTAAATATTTGGAAATGTTCCTTGCGTTATTATAACGTACTGCCGAAAATCATTTATATTTAAGTAACACTCTATTCTGCTTAACTGTAAATAGACAGACTACTTTCCCATGGTTTTTACTGGAGGGGGGATTTATGTCTGTCAGGATTCAAGATTTAATGACTGTATGCAGAAAAAATTGGTTGGGTGCACTTGTGCAGTCTTATGGACCCTGCAAAAAAATTCCAGGGTTCAAGATAATTTTTTTGATCCCCCCCCCAAAAAAAAATTAGATGGAGTTAATATAATTTTTATGTATATACACATCATTGCACTTATACATTGTATTTCCATGAGGCAGTGCTCCAGAACAATTGGTATTTGCATGATGCAAATAAAACAATTGAAAACCAAATTCTGACAGTTCTTTTGTTTCAAAACCCAGAACATATTTAATTTAATTCAGATATTTCTGTACATGACGTATACTGGTATCTCACTATATCATGCCACCTAACCATGTCAAAATGGCATTGAATTTACACTGAAATAGCAAGTGAATACCATGATACTGTGGCAACTGGGTATACAATGCATATATTCAACCCAATTATGGCAGATAGCATACATAAAGTACATATAGCACATAAATCATCATACTCATTTCAAATCTCTACATTTAGCAAGGTTCCTTATGGATTTATTTTCTTGGTGAGTTCTGGACTTATCATTTTTGAAAATGTTAAATCCAAATCATTTCAATGAGTCCAATGAGAAATGGAAATTTTGTTTAAACGCAAACAGATCTACATTGTAGATGTTTAATTTTCTGTGTACAGTTTATTAATTTTTTTGTGAAATAAGATGTCACCATATACAGATATGAAGTTGAATGTTTGCTAGTTTTGTTTCCATAAGTTTGGACCATATTGACATTCAGGAGATTCCTGATCCTTGTTTAGAATGAGTAACACATAAGCAAAGCCATGGCTTTATTGTGTTTATGAATTTCGTGAGACAACAGAGATGTAAATATTTTTTATCTGTCAGACTTCTTGCCAGACTCACTTGAATTTTGTCCCCTCAGGTCTGACAATTAGCTGCATCACTGAAGTACACAGTAGATACATGTTATGTTTGGTATCAATATAATTATGAAACAGTATTTCTTTAATAGCATTATTTTTCAACTGATTTTTTTAAACACCCAAGCTGATATGTAATGAAAATTATGAATTTCAGATCATTTAAGTTCAGCAGATGTTGTAGCAGTAAGAAAAGGCACCTTAAAATGAAGTTTCAATCAGCAATCTCAAACTATAGATATTTTTACTGAAAAATAAGATTGAACTTTACTGTGTGGTCTATTTTACAGGGCTCACCAAACTGGGCAACTGTGAATGTATATTTCTTCCGCATAATATTTATTCCTCCCAGAAAGAATATCATAATACTAGAATTTCCACAGTCAAAGTATTATATAATTATTCTTCCTTATCCATAATATTTTCTCCTTGTTGTGAGAAGAAATTGTATGGAACATTCATCATAATAACTTTACCAGGTTATTAAAATATTTAATAGACCTGATTTACATGAGTAATATTTCACATCTGTTCACAATGGATGGAGAATAATATAATAATTTTTTTCAATATATTAATGAGGGAACGTACTCCATTAAAGGTAAGAATTAATTCAACATTAGCCTGACATGTTCACAGATTGAACATTCTATTTCTTATAGAGAAAGGAAAGTTTTCATTTTGATAATAAACATGACCTGGATAAAATATTATGAGTAGTAGTATAATATATTTTCCAGAATTCATTCTCAAACATACATATACAAATGTTCGATATTAGTTTATTGAAGAACGTATATAAAGTTTGTTTTAATTGAAATTCGAATTCTACAAATATCGTGTCTGAGATTTACATATTGGCAGATTTTATTATGCATTTTATAAAACTATACATTTGAAAATATAAATGGTTCATTAAACAAACGCAAGCAAGTTAATATGGTGCAAGTCATTTAATTCAGTTCTATCGCCAAATAATAATACTATTTTCGTCGGAAATTATATCATTTGAGAAATTATAATGTTATAGCCACAATTTAAGTCATAATATTATTTCCACATGCTATAATAATATTTCCAATGGTAACAGTTTTATTTCCAATGGTTATATTTTTTTTCCATGGTAAAGGTAATTTTATTATACACATGGAAAAAATATTACATGAAATTGATTCCATATGGAAAAATTATTACATAATAAAATTTCCATGGAATAAATATTATACCGGAAGAAATATTTCATCACACGACTAGGGCGATTAAGTCACCTAATGCTCGCCAATGTCGCCCTGTCATCGGCTCCAGAGCGACAAATGAGTCGCCCTGTGTATTTAAGTAAGGCGCCTCCGAACAATGTACTTAGTCAGCTGCGTCTGAAGACCGTTATTTTCATTAAAAATCTCGAACCGCCACTTTTTATTTTCTTGGAGATCAAAGGGGAAGGGGAAAGAAACTACAAAAAGTAAGCTAGAAAAAGGCGGCAATCGGAATTCTCATGATTTTTCATTGGTCACGGTGTTTTTTTACCGACCGGTAACAATATGTAGATCTGATTTAAAAATAAATTAGCTGATTTTGACATATCTATGCACAAATGGAAATTTTTTTAATACATTTATTGATTATTAAGGTGTTCAAGCAAGGTGAATGGGAGGATTTTAAGAGTATGTTTGAGAAAAAATAATAGTAAAGATTATAGATAAATAAATATTAAAAAATAAAATGACAATAATAAATAAGTTGTGTCAAAAGGTACAAATATTTTTGCTCATATCTGTAACAGAAATTTTCTTCCAAGTTCGGAGCACCACTGCATAATTTCATTTTTTTTATTTCAAATTATATTCTTCAGTATTTTAAGGCAGCACATGATTTTAATTAAACTTTAACAATAGTACAATAGGCCTACCATGGTCAAAATCATGCAGCAATGTACGTTAAAAAAGTGGTGATGAGTGCTGGGACTGGGACTCACCATTCTGAAAAATGATGAGTCCCAGGACTCATCATGAAAAATTCTCAAAGGATATTGATTAAATGCACATGAGACAAAATCTCAGATTATGACTAAAAAAGGAAGGATATGGAGTAAATGTAGATAAAATCTCAAACAATACAGGATAAAACACAATAAAGGAATGTATAGTATACACTATAAGACACAAAATAACAGGTATTTACTCGACAGGCGACGAATTTGGGGAAAAAAAACAGTCTCCCTGGTAGACTTGGAAGTCTCCCTGTCATGCCCTGAAGTCTCCCTGTTGCTACCCTGAGGGAGACTCTGAGTCTCCCTGTTATTTTCAAGTGTGGTGAGCCCTGATTTTATATATATTGTTCCAGTTAAGTAAATAAGACACCTTAATTTATTGTACATGTACTTCTTGCTCATTATCAATTCAAGTCTCTGTGGGGGATTTCTATTTTCTTATGTTGATGTTGTATGATTGCTTTCCTACTGATATTTGCCCATAGTATACATGTATGATCTTTCCTGTATATGTCTCCCTTGTTATGCCAAAAAGATTTTTTAAAAATTATTTAATTTTAAAAAGAAGTAACCCCAAAATGTATAACATAATCTGTTAAAGGTTGGAAACCCAATTGAAAATTGAACTGCAGAGTGAATAAAAATTATGATGCAAAGAAAAATATTTCTCATCAAATTATTTACATGTATTTCACCTGGCCAAAAAAAGCCTAAAAGAGGCCATATGAGCTATTGTTATTTTTTTATACTCATACTCGGCTTAAAGTACTGGGTCCATTGAGACCAAAATTGAGCTGAATGTTGACTAGATGGTTCCTTTTCAAAATATGTATTCACAGTCAGGACCATGTACCACAATATGTTGTGTAAAGTTTTTAAAAATTGTTGTTTACTGATTTTTACTGTCTGTCTATTTTTCTTTATGTGTATCATCGCTGCCATAGGTACAAAGGGGTGGTTGAGTAAGTACTCAATAAACAAGTTTAATCACACCACACTGCACTAGGACACAGGACCTCAGACTTATGAGGATGATAATTTTAGGACATTTATATAGAAGTTTGAATGTTTTGTCCAAGTTGAATAACTATCATGACTTGAATGGGAAAAAGGGTGTAAGGCAAAAATCTGTATGTAATGTATATCTTATTAAATGATAATAAATAAACACAATCTTGAACTTAGACATTTTGAAGTTTTACCCTTTTCTGTATGTCCCAAAATTTGTTTCCATTCAATTCCTTTAATTTACATGTACCATTATGAAATCATTTGAAATTTGGAAAATTGTTAGGGACCATTTACATGTAATGCACATCAAGTTCAAATTTGAGATATTTCACTTTTGTTTGTCTCAGAGTTATGCCCCTTTATAATTTTGAAAATATCCTAAATTGAGTTTTCCATTCAACAATATCACCAAGTCATTTGAAATTTGGAAGTATATAGCTATATATATGGACAATAAAAGTTGAGATGGAATTTGACTTGTTTCATTTTTACAATTTTCAAGCTAAACCCTGATATAACGCAGACATAATTTGGTATCACTGTCACTCTGTCAGTAAGTAAATAATGGTGATACTGTTGGCACATTCTGTCATTATTTTAAAATTTTTGAAATAGTATTGTGATAAATTTAAATATTTCTATATAAACATGTGATAAATATATACATGTGCATGTATGTTTAGTTGATAAAAGTATTTAATATAATATTTGTATACTAAACATAAAATAAAATTTATTTGAGAACAAATAAATTATTGTGTCATACTGTATGAACAAAAGCCACTTGGTAATTTAGACAAACATTTCATCCATATATGACAGTTTTCGAGAGGGTAATTTATCGACAACTGATTGGCTGTTAGTTTCGATAATACACACAAGTGTTTGTACTATTTGCAGTAGATTAGTTTTCCGACCGAAATGTACATAAATATTGATAATAAATGACAAGCGAAAGGATACCTTTACCAGTTTTAATCCCCTTGTTTGTCTCCAGGATGAATATTTATATAAATCAAAGCAGATCGTGATGGTACCCAGCTGAAATTGATTAGAATACTTAGTATTTAATCATATTGTAAATTTCATAAGTACTTTGAAGTGGAAAGGGTAAACGTAAACCTGTTGTTGTCATTTAGAGCTTTTAGTTGAGGCAAGAAAGGTACACATGTGTATACCCCCCACAAACGAAGTTTCGGTGGGTATATAGGTTTCAGTCTGTCTGTCCGAAATAAAGTTGTCCACAACTCCTCCTACATTTCTTGAAACTTTCTGGAGTGTTAAATCACTCTATGGAGATGTGCATGTTGTTGTTTGGGGAAGTACTTTGAAAAATATGATTTGAACTTTGTGTAGGCTTCAAAATAAACATGTTGCTGCGGGAGGTATTAGTCCCTTTCGGGACAGTTCTAGTTTTGGTTTGTGTTTTATATTTTCATGCTGAAATTATTGAAATACAACAAAAGTCTGACATGGGATTAATTTACAATTGAGAATTTTTTTCCTCATGCATATAAATAATAATTGGCTACCAAATGATCATCAGTATTCCTTATTTGGCCAAAATTTGCATAATTTCACTGTTTTATTTTTTTGGAAAGTGTGGAAATATGAAAAATTAATGGTTTTTGGCTCAGATCTTTTTACTTTTCAGTGTTTATTTGTTGTGCTTGTGGTTGTTCATTTGTCTTCCTGGGTTTGTCTGTCTAATTGATTGAGTTTTTTGGTTTCCTCCTTAGGTACAAAATGTATATTTGTCATCTTAAAATCTAGGTCATGAAGGTGCAGTTTTATTTGCAGAAATAACAAACAAAAATTGTCCTTATGTTATAATTTCATTAAAAAAATTAATATAGAAACCTTATTGTATTTTATTCCAATAATAAATCATGAATTAAATTACTGGTAAAGTGTTCAACCAAATTTTATACAGAAAGCATGAAAATGTAAGGATATGGGGTGTTAAAGCATCAAAAACTTTAACAAAAGTAACCACAAATTTCAAATAAACATGGAATTTCATGCTATAAATATACAACAGTAAGTATTAAATCCTCAGATCTCTTGTCTTTAATTCACAAAGTATAGATTCAAAACACGAGTTAAATAAACTGTTATTTAATCATTTAAATGATTCAGTTTTCAGTAAAAAATTTCAGTCAACACAAAAAAATACATTAAAAATTTGGTCGGGGTAGTATAAACTATTCATCAAACACTCTCACAACTATTACTTTTGATTCAAAGATTCTTTTCATGTGCAAAGCCTTTAAACGGTAAAATATTTTTGTACATATTTAAAGTGCCCCTATTCATCAGAGATTATATACTAACAAATTTAAAGGTATGATATTACACAAACCTATCTGTTTACATGGGATGTTTTGGCATGTTTTTTTTAAAGAACGAATAAATACTGGTAAGTTGATTTTCACTGATAAGTGTATCGGGATATTAACTTTTTCTAAATTTATGGTGAGTTTTATTGATTATAATTGATGGCTTAAATATACTGTTTGTCCCTTTACAACAGTAAAGCCATTTTCTTGAGAAATATTTTTGTTGTCTGTAAAATATTGATAAAATCTTGTATTTTCAAATGCAAAGATGCATGCCTTGAATTTACAATGGTACAACATGTACAAGTTTTCTGTGTACAATTTATGGATTTTTGCTTACTCTCTTGACCTCATGATCACCGCATACAACATGTACAAATGGCAAGTTTTCTTCCCAAAAGTTTGAACATTACGATATATCAAATGTTTAAATATTAGCAGAGCCATCATTCTTTTATCAAGAAATCAGTTTACAAACTAAGCCGAACTCACTGTGTAGTGGCAAATATTTCATGCTTATTCAGGACAAGAAGTAATTTATCAATAAAACACTTAGGCTGGAGAAAATGGGGTGGGGTAGAAACTTTGACTGTTATTGGTACATAAAGATTTGTTGTGTAAGGTCAGTAATTTGGGCTTTAAACATGACAGATGTATATATGGACCAATCCAGATATTGTTGAAAGGATGATTTAAAAAAAAAATGTGAAGAGAGCATTTCATGATTGATGAGTCAGTATTTTCCAGTATTTCAGTACAATCTCAAACATAATTAGCATATTTTTATATAGTATAATTATTTTATATGTATTTTCAGGTTGAAACAGATTTTAAGAACAATTATAGAAGATAAAATGTAGTAAAACAGACTGGATCTGTGATAACTATAGGTAATCATTGTTCATGTTTATTTTGAATTCAAAAGATTGAAATAATTTAGCTTGTCACCTTAATTTTTGCTTGTATCGTTACATTGAAATATTTACATGAATTGTATTAATTAATATTCACATTATTTTGTCGATTGTCGTTTCTCAGTAACAAGTGCATGCAATAATATATTACAGTTTATTTTTTTTGTCAAAACTGAATTTAAAAAAAAAAATTATTATAGAAAAATTATGTTAATAAGAAGTCCTTCTAACAACATCTCATATTCTATAGTTAAATTTTATTAATTTATGAACAGGTCAGAGGTTATCAGATATTCCATTTAAGTTAATGAATATCTACTAATTAAATCAACCCGATATTTATCCAATCCATTTAATCAGTAATTTGATTAATCCTTCCATTGCAGTTTACTGAACTGTGTTACCTAAATTAAACCACAACCTAATTTAATCATACTGTGTCACCATATTTGGCCATATGCCTTCAAATGTCATAAGATTTGAACAATATATATCGTTTTTAAAATCACATGTTTTTGCACATCCAAGTTAAATTTTTTGTTACCATTTATAATGTGGAGTGTGTCGAGGTTATAGTAAATTAACATGAAAGCTAATGATTGTCAGGTGAGTGGATTGTACGTTTGGCTTTGAGCACTGAATTGAAAATTTATAATATTGCCCCAAAAAATCTAATAAACAGTTGATTACTTTGAAAATAAGCTTGTGGTAATAATATACTGTGAATGTCACAGAGGTTTTTCTGTTTAAATCTTCCAGTGGTTATAAAAATTTTAATCTTTTTTGTTAAGAAAATTTGGAGTCAGTCAAAGGGAATTTTATTACTACTTATTTTGTTTCAACATGTATAATACAGTATGCTGGAGTTGCTTATATTAGGAATTATTTGTCAGCTTTCTGGCATTATATTCCCTATCCTTTAAGAAAACTTCTTTTTCGGATACGGCTTCAATATATGATGTAAAAATTATAAAAACCGAAATTTCTGAAACCCTTATCAACAAGAAAACCAATTTTCTGATCAGTCTAGTAAGATTTGTTGGACTTGCACATTGATTACAGAATGCTAGCCAGTGAAGAATATACAGTCAGTGGACATTATTATTTGTCACCTCTAATTTTTCCCATAGGTTTCTATACAAATTCACAAATTTTCAAAAAATTATTGTGAAGTCATTTCACAAACAATTTTCATGAAATTTGCACATTCAGAAAGAAAAAAGTTTCAATTTATTTTATTTTATTTATATATATATTTACAATTCTAGACTTCAGAGTTGTAATAATTTAATCACAAAAAAATTTATGACGTCAAAAAATTGGTTGAATATACATATATTGGGAAAATATGACATCACAATTTTTTTGGTAACTAAATAATCGTCACTCTTAAACCAGGAATCGGAAATACATACACAAATCAACAATGAAATTTCAAAAATTTCTCTTTCTGACATTGAACATTTCTTGAAAATTGGTTGAGAAGACTTGACAATAATTTTTTGAAAAATTGTGAATTTGTATTGAAACCTTTGGGAAAAATCGAAGGTGACGAATAATTATTTCCACTGACTGTACATTGTACATATAAAGCTGTTAAACTGATGAAAGTTAAGAGGGTTCAATAAAGTACCAGTAACATTTCTAAAAATTTAAACTCTTGATAGACATCCTGCAGAGTGAAGAGGATGGCAATTAAGATTTCTTTATTCTTTATCAGTATTATATGGAAATTTAACTTTATTTTATACTTTCTACGGATTTGCAATAAATTGTATAAATTCTTTGCTTCGGCTAACAATACCTACAGTAGAACTTCGATAGCTCGAACTCCAAGGGACCGTCGAAATCTGTTCAAATTATCGGTAGTTTGAGTTACTAAAGTTTGTTCCAGTACGGGAAATTTTCAGTGCCATACATATACGAGTTGGTAAAGGTGATCATTACCATTGAAATTAAAATTAAGCAAGTAAATCACTAGTTAACAGTTATTATAAAATCTTTATTACATCAAACTGTTAACATTTACCTGTCAGAATATTCTATTTTCATCACATCTGTGA
Source organism: Mytilisepta virgata (assembly GCA_028015205.1). Classification (NCBI taxonomy): domain Eukaryota; kingdom Metazoa; phylum Mollusca; class Bivalvia; order Mytilida; family Mytilidae; genus Mytilisepta; species Mytilisepta virgata. The sequence continues at coordinate 65,337,156 of CM051517.1, read as the reverse complement.
TTGGTAGACGAATAGTTCTAAGTATCAGGTAACATGCTTGTTTTGTTTTTTTGTTTTTTTTTTTTTTTTAAGTTCGAATTTTCCATGGTAAAATACACAATTTTATCATTGTAGGGACCAAATATTTTGTTCGACTTTTCGAGAAATCGGTGTTCGAGAAACCGGGGGTTTTTTAATATGAAAATAAAAGGAAAATAGACAGGACTTTCCAAACAGTCGAGCCATCGGTGGTTTTGGAGCGAACCCAGTTCGAGCTGCCGAAGTTTGACTGTATTTTGTTTTACTGTACAGTAAATGAAATTAAAAAATTAAATTTTAAAATTTTCTTTTCAGGAAATTAACAGAGAAATATTGAAAATATGAACAGAAACAAAGATCTATAATGGAACTAAGCATGTCACACAGTGTTTTAGGTGGGGCACTTCCCAGCTGTCGAATCAGATGTAATGGTAAACGTATACAAGTTGGGGGTCGGGACTTTACTTCTGCTACAGAGGCGCTGCAGGCTTATCTTGATCAGTACACTGGTTTGACATCGAGATTGTCAGTTCCATACAAGCGTGATGTTTCAGATCTACTGGATCCAAAATCAGTTCTACATATGACGGCAGATAGGTCACTGCAGACTGGTATAAGAGATACAGAAATAGAAATGAGGCTTGCTGATGCTAAAAATAACATTAATAGTTCTTGGGACCGAATGGAAAAATCAACCAAACTTAGAGCTGAAGGTATGTTGTAATATTTAAACAAAATTTTATCATCACAAAACAGACTTGCATGGTAGCATGTGATTTGGAAGTGGTAAAATGTGTGTGTACATATAAAACTCTAATTTTACATTGTTAAGGGAAACTTTTTTAGTATTTTTTCTGCATTTTGATTTTGATATATAATTCATTTCATTTTTCTTTAGAAATTTATTAATGAACTTTGATTAGAATTAATTTTAACCTATGTCAATTAATACTTTCACTAAGGTTTATATATATAAGGGTATATATTTGTTGGCATAAAACTAAAATTTTAATGATTAAATATATATAGTGTGTGTTTGATTCATATGTCAGTTCATTTGTCAGGTATTTATGAAAAGTCTGTTTTAGTTTGATTTTTATTTGTCCAACAATGGACGCATTATGGTATACTGTTGTCCTTCTGTCCATCTGACATAAACATGTCGCTCACTAACTCGAGTACGCCTTGACTGATTTTCTTTGAATGTTTTTTAAATCTTATCTTTTTTGATGAATTTTTTCAAAACTGATTTTAGATCTGTAACAATTTTTTCTTATAAAATTTCTTAATTGACTTTTTCTTATAATTCCTTTCAGGGGGTGCTTTTGGATATACATGTATATCAAAAATAGTTTTGTTCTTTAAATGTTTATATGGTAACTGGGGTCAAATGGACAAAAAAGGTTCTGTCACTGGTGATGTAAAATCACATTGTTTCAGATGTCCTCCTTCAGGAATGCTATGGTCTTACAAATGTATGATGCAACATGCCAAAAACCAAAGTATTGTCAGTTCATTGTCATGTTTCACTGGTCATATATGATCATAATAGAATTTAGATTTCAGATCGAAAAATGGTAATTTTTGTTTAACAAGTCATAGAAAACATTAATTTTTTATTTTTCTATGACTTGTTAAACAAAAATTACCATTTTTCGATCTGAAATCTAAATTCTATTATGATCATATATGACCAGTGAAACATGACAATGAACTGACAATACTTTGGTTTTTGGCATGTTGCTGTACATTTTCATTTATATCATCATATCATTACTCAGGCTCGCCATTACAAGGTAAGATTCATCGGTGTAGGCTCAGTGTGTGTGTATAATATGTGTGTCGTGTTAGCTCTGTAAACAGGGTATGACATGGTATCAAATCTTTCATTTTCTGTCGGAAAATGAAAAAAAAATGGCAGTACACCGTAAAAAAAATTAATTAATTAAAGGACAGGAAATTTCTCACACCATCTGTGATTATGATCAGACATAATGAAATTTAATGTTTTCAAAATGTTTAGGAAAAAAAAATATAACAGATTCTTTTAATAATTAAAAACATTGCATTAATTTGACTTAACAGTGCATGTATATGTACAAATTATTTACACTAGATGTCATACCCTGTTATATATAATTTATACATGTATTGTATATTAAAAACCAAAGAGGAATATAATTGCAGCTTGTCTTAACTAACTAATTTGTCTTTCCAGACTGAAAAAATAACTTTCATAAATCCATGAATTCCCATTCTTTACTTTTATTTTGTTTTTCACTTAGAAGATATTTCGACACTTTTTAGGGTAATTTTGTATCAAATAATGAGGAACCAGAGTGAGTTATCTTTTCCTAACCAATGTAGGAAAGGGAGATAATTAAATTCTCTCCCTTTTGTCCTGAGGCTTAAAGGGAGACAAATTTATTATCTCCCTTACCTACATTGGTTAGTAAAATATAACTCACTTTGGTTTCTCATTTATGTGTTTAAATGTCATTTGTATGGTTGCATATTTTGAATTCAACTTGAAGATATTTATCAGATTGATGAGAAAATATTTTGTGTTAATGTGGTCATGTCTACTTTAATTGTAATATTTATACATATGTACATTGTACATTGTAATATAATGTATATATATATATATATACCTATTTCTTTATCCTCAGAATTCAGTTGTCATGTTTCCTTCTTTCAGCCAAGTCACCAATGTCAATATTAATTTCTAAAACACAAGTTCAGTTAACCTGTTTTTCTCAGGCCATTTAAAAAAAAAATTGTAGTTTTGACTGTCTGTCCCTCAGAAACAAACTTTTCATTTTATGTACATGTAGGATTTTCAGATGTTTTTGTCTCAATTTCTTTAAGGATGATCGCTGGTCTAATAGGAATTAAATAGGATTTAAAATAGGTGTTTTAGTTTGAGAGAACATATGAATAGTAAACAAATAAGCAAGAAAAAATATATGTTTATGTGTTCATTTTAGAGCTATAAGGCCTCGAAAATTTGCAGGAAATGGGTTTTCTCTGGATTTTTCATTGTCTTTGCATTGACAACTTCAGTCTCTCAAAGATGTATGAAAAAATAAAAAGGATTTCATAAAATTTTGTCAAATACCATTTTAAGGTATATATGATTGAATTATAAAAGAAAAAGTAGGGGTTCATGGGCAAAAAATTTCATGTTTAAGAAATGGATTAAACCCGAGGATTCTGAAAATCTGACAAAAAGACCAAAACATGACCAGCGAGCATCCTTAACCCAAATAATACAGGTACATTTTTTTTAAAACCGTCCTGCAGTTTCTTTCTGGCATACTTTTAAAAAATAAATTTTTTTTTACTCACTCAAATTTTCTTGGTCATGGCAGTTGAAAATCTTGGCCTTACGTAATTACTTGCCTCTTACAAAGCAAACCAATCAATCATTCAGTAGAGTCCTGTATAAGACCTTGGACTGTGGAATTTTTAACCTATAAATAATGATTTTTTTCACATTTTTACATAAAGCAGACATTTGACATACTGTACACAGACTATAATTCTGATTGGATATAAACTACATACATGTGGTACAATGTATTTTGATAAACATTTTTTTCATACTTAGATTTGCAAGTGAAAGACCCCACAAAATTAAATTTTTTGTGCGTCCCCCAACCTGAAGTGGGCCACAAGACTCTTGAATTGTGAGGATTCTTTTTAATTTTCAGTCTAAATTTTTCACATCTTTATGTTATTCACATCTTGCTCCTGTAAATTATAAAAGAGAGTGATCGTCTGCTTATTAAACATACCATATAATTATACATTTCATGAAAATATAGTTAATTCAATGTGTATGCTCAGAATCATCATATTTTAACATTTTCATTGTTGTACGTTTATTTACTCCTGTTTTTGTTGAAAAGTCTTTTTTGCAGGTTCTTCAAAGTTTTATGCTATTTACAGCGAGCGCTATAGGAGCATATGCATTTTCTACATATGGGTCATTTAGAAAAGTATTTGTTTAATGGGGGCAGCCATATTGTGCTACATACTAAGGCTAGAAAAAGTTTCGTTTGCGGAAACTGAAGTAAATATAATTTTAGAGCCAGAATCGTGATACCAGAAATCAGTTTCTGGAAAGGGCTATTGCCATGCCAACAATATATTATAAATATATATATAAACAACAAAATGGATAACAGGAAAGGTCAACAATGATGTACCAATCAACTAACGTCATTTAATCGACATAAATTCAGACAAAAAATGATGTAAAAGATCACAAAACTCAAACATAGAAACAACACAGTCAGATAGTCCGACTTGGTACAGACATTTAGAAGTGGTGTTTTTAAACCAGTTTTATGGGTACTGAAACCTCCCACTTATCTATCGTTAAAAAATATGTATATTGAAAGTTATTGTGATGAAACTTGAAACTATGGAGTATTACCTTCATTCATAGCTCGGTCTTCAGATGGTTTTGGCTGTACCTAAACATTAAATATATTGGCATTATGTCCTGCTAAATGTTTTAGCCAATTTATGTCATTTTATAGATTTTTTTGAAGTTTGAAGTTCTAATTATAGCAAATATCATGTACTAAATTTAAAAAAAAACAATCGCTTTGTTTTGATTCAGATTTTAATGTTTTCAGCTGAAGATGCCTTAAACAGATCAGGTGAGTTACTACACCAGATTCAGAATGACGAACTTAGAAAGACTCCAAGTGACATTGGAAGTGTATCAACAGACATATTAATGACAATGAATCCTGTTGCTGGCTACTCGGAGCGTAAACATGTATACTCTTACAAAAAACCTAAACCACAACCTCTGACTAACAGATCTGACAATGCAGGCGACTTTTTCAATAGACGCCCTCCAAGTACTTTTAGCACTCGTGGTGGTTCTATACCTCTTCGTGAACGGAGTCGATCTGTTTCTCCAACATCTACCAGGCAGACTGAAAAACTTTTTAAGAAACCCCAGAAGTGGATTAAAGATCCAAATGTTTCAGATACTAAGGCACCAAGTTGGATTGATGTTTTAGACATAACAGATCCGACAGATTCTTTATGGTCGAAACGCGACTTGAGATCAGGTAGGCCTCCACCTAGCTGGGTCGATGGCCTGGAGGGTTCTGATATAACGAGTGTCATGTCACACCCTGTGCATAATGTTAGAGTATCAGATCTCCTTGGTAACAATGACTCCCTAAGGGACAATCCTATGAAATATGAAGATTTAATGAAATCTCCAAGAAAGTCGAGACGCGGAAGAGACAAATACGATCTAATGAGCCAACTTCCTCAAGAAGTTATGGAAAGCGGTAAAAAAATGAACAGCAGTGATATTCTAGAACAATACTTGGATAATGCAAGTGACAAAAAATCAGATTCAATGTTAGATTCCTTAAAGGGAGATAATCGTGTCCCAAGATGTTCAAGTTTGGACACTGAGGCTTTGATCGCTGGAATGTCGGCCCCTCTTCATAATGACATCGCTGGAGCAAGTCCAATCACTGGTAATTATATAGAATTTAAGGTTTAGTTTTTGAGCCATTTAGAATTTCAAAAGTTTACAGGGTACTCCAATTTGAAAAAGCTGCACACCAAAAATATAAAGAAACAATTATTTTATAAAAAGGGTTTTTAAGGAATATTTTACATCAGATTAAACTGCATTTATGAAAAGTGTACATTTGTATGTAACTGTTTGTGAAACTTTTGTTTTATAAATTTTTCTTTTTGTAAAATAAGTTTGAAAATTATATGTACAACCATGATATAAGATACTCATTTTGTTGCATTATTTTGTTGTCACAATGATAATCTATCATGATGTCATAAAATAAACTCAGAGAATAAATTTGTAATGTAAAGTTGTAAAATGCAAATTTCTGGATAAACCTTCATCAGGTGCGATCATGACAAAAAATTTGGACCAGACTTTAAAACTTTGTGATCAGTTTAATCAAAATCAAGCATATTTTTTTAATACCGGTACTTGGCAAATATTCAGAAATAATATATGCAGTACAGTTATTTTTTAAATGCATGTACTTGGTGAATATTCAGAAATAATATAAGCGGTACAGGTATTTTCGTAACTTTCTGTATAAATTATACTGGAAATTTTACTTTTTAGCTAAGTGAATAAGAATAGAGCTGTATGAACTATTAGAAATTTTATCCTTTAACCATTATTTGGCTTTTTAGTGAATTTTAGGGGGAATTGTACTTTGTTATCCATTCAGTTTTTTTAAAAACTTGATTTTAGGTACACCTATCAGATCAAGGCGTCCACAGAGTCCTGACACAGATTTAGTTCTGGAAGGTGACAGACCATGGGAAAAACAAGTTGCATTGTAAGTTTCTAAAATATCTATATTATCTGTTATAGATTTAACTCTACTTCAGTTTTTTTGACTTTTTTAAAATCTGTTAATTCCATATTGCAGGTCTAAAAAATTACAACAGGTCAATGGCCAGTATTTATTGTATTATGATAATCTGACAGTTTCTGCCATGTCGGCATAAACACCCCTATTTAATTTTTATTTTTAAAATCAAATTGCAATAGTTATTTGTCAATATTTATAATTTCTGAACTTTTATCAATTTGTTTTCAAAGATAACATAACAAATATACTGTGACATTTTTTGTCAATATACAAGAATATTTTCCCTTGCTGCCTCATGGACACTGAAATGTTATAGAGAAAAAAAGGCATTTCGTGGGATACGTAAATTCGTGGATTGCTGGCTTAGAAAAAAATAAAAAAGTTGTTGGAATACTTAAATTCGTGGTTTGGCATATCAGAAATCATGAAAATACTGCAACAAAATTTGCCAATCTGAATTTGATATTGTACGGTAAAGTAATGATGTTATGCGCTTATAAAACACAAGCCTAACAAACAGATTCACTGTTTAATTAAAATTAAAATATTTAATTATCTTTTGATTGCATGATTAATATTTCTTTGAAGTAGAACAAATTTCAATTAAATTTCTTTTATTGGAAATGATATTCTTTAAATGAGAGAGGATCAAAGAATTAAAAAGGGAAGATACGATGTTTGTAGCCCAAGCTTTGAAATTTACTCATTTTCTAGTCTGCTATATATATGAGACAAAAACTGATTCCTTTTATAACACAATGTCTCTACAACAGTGGTTAAAGTCTGGTAGTATCAAGGTGAAAGCTCCTGCTACGCCAGGGCTGCCTGATCCATCTCTATGCAATACTCAATGCGACATGCTCGTTACCCAGGTTGCCACTATTACAGCTAATGCCAGTACTCCGCCTTCAACTCCTACACATAAACGCAAACGCGGTGACTACAATTACTACGACGACAAGACCCGTGCCAAGATCGCCAGGTACTCTGTTCAGAATGGTGTTGCCAGAGCTGCACGCAAGTTTTCCAGTCACCTTGGCAAGAAATTCAGCGAGACTTCAGTCCGCAGTATGCGAGATGCCTACCTTAAAGTAAAGAAACAAGGTAATTATTGTGAATTTATTGTAATAAAATAAAACAATTTTCAGTTAACTTTTAAAGAGACGATTTTTCTATACACATCTTTAATCTGATTACGATCAATAATATCAACGTTACTTGTATACTTTATTATCTTTTTACAAGATGTTTTTACTGAAATTAATTAGAAAGTCTGGATTAATATTTTTCTTGAATGTTTGTTGGGATTTGTTTGAATAAAAATATCAGTATGTAATTTGAATTAATATTTTTTATAAATATTTTAAAATATTGATGATCTATTTCAGGTGGTGGTGACATTGGAGTATTACCAAAATCTCCCCGTGGGAACGTCTTGCTACTTGGTGACCTAGACAATGATGTCCAAGAATGGATTCGCAACATCCGTATAAATGGTGGTGTGATCAACTCGCGTATAGTAATGGCTTGTGCGGAGGCCATAGTTACCAAGTTCGCAAGGCACAAGTTACAACGTTATAGTGGACACATCAGTATCAACAAGTCTTTTGCTGTCTCCATTTTACGTCGCATGGGCTTTGTAAAGCATAAAGGTACCAAGGGTGTTAAGCATTTACCTGCCGACTTTGACTCATTAAAGAAGAGTACATGAACAAAGTCAACAAAGTAATTAAAGAACACGACATTCCTGACTGCTTAGTACTGGGACCAGACAGGGTGTCAGCTAGTACCAGGTGGCGAATGGACCATGGAGCCAGCGGGTTCACAGCAAGTTCCGATAACAGGTATTGACGATAAACGCCAGATAACCCTTCTTCTTGCTACGACAAAAAGTGGATCACTTTTACCACCTCAGCTCATATATCCTGGTAAAACCGAACGCTGTTTACCCAAGGGTGTCAATTTTCCAGACAGTTGGGACGTCACCTTCACAGAAAGTCACTGGTCAACTGAAGACACCATGATTCGTTTCGTAGACAACGTAATCATACCGTACATTGACGATATTCCACTTTCCAAGAAAAGTCAGAAAGCTGTAGCCATCTTTGACGTCTACAAAGCCCACCAGGGTGAAAAGCTGCTTACACATCTTAAGAACAACGACATCATCCCTCTGTTTGTGCATGCTGCTTGTACTGACAAACTGCAACCACTTAAATTGTCGGTGAACCGCGAATACAAGGAACAGTTAAAGTCTCACTTTCATGATTGGTATTCATCCCAGGTTGTGCAGCAGTTAAACGAGAAAGAAGATGTTACTGGTGAACGTCAACATGTTAACATAGGCCTTAAGACATCAATCGTCAAGCCAATCCATGCACAGTGGGTCATATCAACACACCAGACAATGGAGAACCGCACCGATTTGATCAAGTCAGGCTTCCGTAAAGCCGGTTTAATGTAAGACATTATCCACTTAAAAACAAACTAGTGCTTTGTATCAAATGTGATTTACTATATAACACTGAACAGTGTCTACTTTAAGTTGTAGTGCTTTTTATATATATAATGAGAATAATAAGAATAACATTCATGCATATTTTGTTATATTTTATTTTTCAATAAATATTTGTTACATGAATGTTAAACAATGATGAAAGAAATAAATATGATAGAAAATAATTTTTTATTTTATTAAATAAATCGTAATAAGGTTGTCCATGGCATATAGAATGAACAAATCTCCGTGGTTTCAGACTTCAGTTATTATTAAATAATATTTTTCGTTGGATATTTAAATTCGTGGTTTACTGGTATCCACGAAAACCACGAAAATTGGTATACAACGAAAATTAATGAATCCACAGTATTACCTGCCACATCTGGCCTAAACTATATGAAGTACAAGTAAAAAATTCTAATGGAACCTGGAAATGTCAATTGTTGATAATGAGATTTAGAATTAAAGATGCACATGTTGTTCAAAACTATGTTCAGCAGTCTTGGCCAGAGTAACATAGCTGTTGTAGTAAAAAATACAAGGAATGAGGAGAATATCACCTTTAAAAATATTTACCTAGTAATATTAGGGTCTTGTGATGGTTACTTGCATAATATTTTCCAACTCTGAGTGACATATTACCCGAGGCGATGTGGAGGTTAATATGTTACTCAGACCTGGCAAATATTTCGCATATAACCGTCACAAGATCCTAATATTATGATTATTATACTTAATGCCTTTATGTAAGATAATTAATGAAATATATATAACCAATGAATTTCAACAGCCTTTTTATATTATCCACGTTAGAAAAACGCTTGTTATTACATTGCTACTTTGGTGATATCAAATGCATTATTACGATTTTTACCATTGTAAAGCAATCACCCTCTTAAAGGCATGTGGGCATATTACTGCAGTTATATGCCGATTTCGATATCACCATAGTTCATATGCAAAATATTACAGTAATCAATATCATTACAGTTTCAAATATGAAGTATAATAATATTATATATTTCAGTAAGTCTCCTGTATATATAGATGAAGAAACAAGTGATTCGGATGTTAAGGTAAGTGTTCCCCATCTGATTACTATACTGGGGCCTCAGTTGTCAAGAAATATATATTTGTAATAACAACTGAAAATACTCATCACCCTTCATGTATCTTTTAAGGATGATCGCTGGTCTAATAGGAAATAAATAGGATTTGAAATAGGTGTTTTAGTTTGAGGGAACATATGAATAGTAAACAAATATGCAAGAAAAAAATATAGGTTCATGTGCTCATTTAAGGGCTATAAGGCCTTGAAAATTTGCAGGAAATGGGTTTTCTGTGGATTTTTCATTGTCTTTGCATTGACAACTTCAGACTCTCAAAGATGTATGAAAAATAAAAAGGATTTCATAAAATTTTGTCAAATACCATTTTAAGGTATATATGATTGAATTATAAAAGAAAAAGTGGGGGTTCAGGGGCAAAAAATCTCATGTTGAAGAAATGGATAAAACCCAAGGATTCCGAAAATCTGATAAACAGACCAAAACATGACCAGCAAGCATCCTTAAATAATTTTTAATTAGAACATTGTGCATTTATCAAAATAAATAAAGTACTAAGGCCACATCAAATTGATTGTTAGTTCACTGGATTTTATATGGCAAATTTTTTTTACTTGACTATGTTTTCTCAGATGAAGATCAAATTTACGTGCGGCACCATTTTTTTAAACTAAAATATTCCAAAAATCTCTATTTTTTTTTACCAAATTTTAGGAGTGGATTAACACTGTATTTTTAATTTCTCTTGAAAAATGAAGAATATTTGGCGAATTTTCAGCATTTTTGCAAAATGAAGCAACAAAATTAAAAAAAAAAAAATTTATGAAGTCTAAAAATCAGACCTGCGACATCCAAAGATATAAAAATTAATTTGGTGTGGCCTAAACTACTGCAAATATGGCCATTAGAACTCACTTTTTGATTTATTAAATATTAAGTCATTACCTGACATCTTTTTTTATAAACAAAATCTTAAACCCCCTTACAGTTCACTTTGTATTACAATCTTCACATCAACAGTTTTATCCTACCGAATCAACATTTTGGAAAAACCTTGCAATTCGTTACTTGCCATTTTGATTTCATGAACAGACAGTGATACAATAAGTTACCTGTTTACTATGGACAGCGACATAATAGTTCTGTGTTTCATATTAATTTCTGATTCATGAATATTCTTATTTTACTCTGATAATGAAAAATTACCAATTGATTTAACAGGCACCAACTTACACAGGAAGACTACAGCCTGGAAGTATAGAGACATTAAAAAATATGTTATATAAACTTCAGTCAGAAGAATCAAGCAGTTGTAGAGAAAAACTTCTGGCAGCACAGGTATGTCGGTAATAATGTGAAAATGGAAGGATATGGAGTTTGCATGAACAAGATGATATCAGATTAAGCTGTGCATAAGTTTAATATTTACTTGTTATCTATGATGACGTGCACAGCCTACTTCGCAGTACAAGCACTTAATTGCTTCAAAAAATGCTGATGTAAACAATTTTTTAAAATTATTTAAAAATTCTCCTTCTCCACCTAGAATGCAAGTTGATTGATTAGACAAAATTAAAAGAACAATGAAAATAAGTCATTTTAAATTATGTTAAGAACCACAAAGTACAGATAGGGTTCAAATTTAAAATGTTTCACAATTGTTGTTCCTGAGTTATACCCCTTGATAATGGGAAAAAAAATAAATTGGAGGTTACCACTCACTGACTTGACTATACTTTAAGGTATCCGGACCATAAATGACCACGTGATTATTCAAAAGTTCCCGGATGTTCCATACAACGCAATTGAAATGACCTCGGTAATTATTGGCAAACTTCGGAAATGCCAATATAACTAACTTATTTTTACAGACTCTGCATATACATGATATAAGCAACAAAGTGGGTTTCAAGTTCAGAAAAATATATATACAAAATTCCAGCTTTAAATTGTTTGGTTCAGCCATTCACGGTCAAAAAGAAATACAATTTTCGATCATGATCTATTATGGTCCGGATACCTTAAGCAAGTCATTTGAAATTTTAATACAATTTTGAGAATTAAGCAGATGTTTTTTTAGTGTAATAATATATGTTGTTCCTGTGTTATATAAAAAAAAAAAACAAATAATTGATACAAAGTAGATACCATGTTGTCTACAAATTTATTAAAGGAACAATTTTGGAATAAGTTATACTATATAATCTACTCAATAAGGCAGATTACGATTCATGGAAGCGGTTTACGTTTAAGTGTAAACTGACCAAATTGTTACAATTCAGATTAAATGATTTGATGTATAACACCAACAAGAAGAATTTGTTTATCTGTAAATTTTATTTACTGCAATGGTGTTGAATAAAGGAAATACATTATTAATTGTAGGAAGAATTAAACCTTTCAAGTGAAGAGTTAGAGGATGCATTACGGGATTATAATTTTGAAGATGAACCTGGAGGAAAATCCTTAGAAAAGTAAGGGACCCCTTCTATGTTAATACCTTTGTCTTTGTTTTTATTTTTAAATGATCATTTTATACCTTCATTTGTCAACAAAAAAACTCAATCAGCCATTATTTTTAACATTGTCATTAAGAATTTATAGTACGTTTAATATAACTAACATCACACTACATTTGTACCACTGGTTCAGCATTGTATTCCATATTTTTAGCTCACCTGGAAAAAATTTAGCTATTGCCAATACCTATTGTCCATCGTAACTTTCTTTAAAACTTCTGAAACCACTGACCTGGTTTGGACCAGACTTTGGTGGAGTAGTTCTATGGTTGTTCCCCATGAAAATTTGGCCATGTGAGTCCAGACCTTTGATCGATGACAAAGGATTACAAAATCATCAAAAAAAAATTATACTTAGAAAAAAATCTTCTCTGGTAGAACTACCGGTACTTAGAAAATAAAAGTTGAGATTTGATAGAATAATGGTCCGTTTTCAGATATGTTTCCTGAGGTCTGACCCTCGGAACAAAATATTTAAGATCTATCTATCAAAGTTTAATCAAATTCAACAATAATATTATCCAAATATGAATGAAATTTAATTTCTTAAATTCTTTGTGGAGGTCATGAATGTTTTCATGGTGATTAAGTCAGATTTGCAGGTTAGCAATAGAAGCTTATAACAGCCTCTTATTTCTAGGATATTTCTGTATTGTAGTATTGAGGCTTCAAAGAAGGGAAAAAATTGTCATGTTGTCTCAAAGTCCTTTGGACGGCAATAAAACGGAGCTGAAAATTTTTCTTAGTTACAAAGGGGAGGTAATTTACCACTTCCGATAATTCTAAAATCTTTGTAGGTGCCGGTGAAAACAATAGGTGATGATTAACTTGTTGATTCAAAAAACCTCTGTAGGCAAATTGACACTAATTAATCTACTCACGGTAAATTGTTTTTACAATCAGTGTGAATTCTTTATAAATCAATAGACACCGATTGTCAATTACCGAAAATAAAACTTACCCGTGAAGACGATAAATTCGCAAGGTGATGTTTTGATGCCGATTATTCGACATAACGAATAAAATTTTTAAAAGTTTTAAAAATTGGGGATTCAAAATTTAGTTCAAGATAGAAGAAAAAAAAAAGGAGTTAAACTACATAGGTTTGCACTGTAAAACATTTGGGACCATATAAAAAATTTGACTCACCCATAAATTTGACTCAAGCAAGTTTGACATAATGAGAGTTGACTGTATATGCACATTGTCAGAAAATATAAAGTTTTATTTGTACAAGCCTTCGGAACAGGTAGAAATGTGAGGATTTTGGAGCATATCTCACATGTTTTGCGGTAAGTACAAATAAACTGTACATTTTTTGACAATGTACATATATTGTTTTTATTCTGCAATAAATGTTATCTTTTTACATGAAAAATCAGGAAAATGGCACATGTCTAGCCTATTTTAAGAATTTCGATTTAGGGTGTATAATCTAAAGAGATCATGATGTACCGGTAATAAAAACTGTGAACCAGAATACAATATAAAACTTCATTACAAGTGAAGATAAGGGTACCAGGAGATGATATTATGTGGGATATAAAAAACAAATATGTGACTCCCTAAATAGGCTAGCTACAGGATAAAATGTATAATATATGACGTAGAAAATAATTTTTTCCAACTCCACCAAATCAGAGATCCATTTATTTATAAACAAAGACAAGCAATTTAATGCAATTTATTTTTACAGATATGTGTAGTGTATATACATTTTTGTTTATATATATATATAGAGGTGAGGTGTTTTTTCAGGACAATGTATACATATATTTATAATCAAGACTTATTATATAACAATTGTCTAATCTTATTGTTTTCTTAGAAAGGGATCATGTAAATATGAAAAAAACCTTTTGGTGACAGTTTTTTAATGATAAAACATTATCCTAAATGAAAGTTTGATAAGAAAAATGTGATTGCTCAAATATCCAAATTATAAGTTTGCTTAAAATGACAATTTATTGGAAACTTTCAGCTCATGGAGTTCATGAAGCCTGCTCTTTAAAGTCAAATCTTGGCAGAAACAGAAAATAACGTTTTCTTCTTATCTGTAACCCCTTGTACATTTGAGCCATATTTTTCACAAGAATCCTTAAAGCTAAATTTTGCCAATGGCTTGCAAAAAATATTATTGACAAAACTTCTATAAAAATCATGGGACTATTTTGACTATGGGGTAAAAGTTTACGTAAATTATTCTCATATTATCTAAGGATTTTACCTAATTATCACTTCTGGGTATTTGGCTATGAAGAAATATGGGTAAAACAAATCATTTTAAACAGCTTGATCAACTGATTAAGAATTCTGCCAAAAAAAAATATAGATACCACGGCCCAACAGTTCAAAGGTTAATCACTTTTTTCACTTTCCATTATTTTGATTGTTAAGTAATATTTCTGTACAGAATTTTGCATGGACACACAAAGTCATAGGATTAAGCCATCAGAAAGTTTTCAGTTCTCTGGCGTATTCAAGGAAGTGAAAATTAGAAACTGAAAATTGTGGTGAACTTTTGAACAAATGGGCCCAGATATCCTCTTCCAGAATTGAATCCAGTGGTGTCAAAAAATTACTAAACTTAAACTTTGTTGTCATTCCACCATTTTGTTGTATGACCCAGATTGATGGCTTCCGGATTTAATATTTGAGTAATTGCAAATTGTTTGACCTAATTTAGGACTAGACAGGTTATTTAACAATTATTCTGCTTCTTAACAAGATATAACTATATGTTTGTTTTTAAGGGTTTGGTTTAAGTCACCAATAACTTGAATTTCCAAATAATTGAGATAAATATAGAATATTATTGTTTTTATGAATAAAAGACAACATATATTGTTCACGTTTAAATATCAAATTATGCAGGATTCTCATTTCATGTTTTAGATATTTGGGATAAAAGGCAATTTAAATGTTAAGAAATGTTAGTCATAGTAAGCATTTGTCATCTGAGGTCATGACCTTCACTTTATTTACAAATTTTACAATTTTTTTTTTCTGCCAGCTTAATATATATGTATGTACCTCTATTTTCAGAGCCTTGACACATTTAACAAAGTTGAAGACTTTAGTAAAAGATGGAAAGTCATTACGTAGTCGATCCCCTTCACCTCATGTTAGACTTCAAAGTAGATCTCCGTCTCCACAATACCGATATTCCTCATAAACAACGTCACGTATTCTGTTACCTAACTGATAACATATATATGTATAAAATGTATTTTCATTGTTTATTATCATTTATAATTTAGTATTTTATTATATTATTAGGGGAAATTTTACAAAGTTGAAGCTTATAAGAAATAATTTGCTTAACTCCCTTAATCAAGATGACAAGGGGAGGTTATTAAATAAGAATGCAGAATATTCCAGTTATCCCCCATTGTAACTTGTTTAAGGATGATCGCTGGTCTAATAGGAAATAAATAGGATTTGAAATAGGTGTTTTAGTTTGAGAGAACATATGAATAGTAAATAAATAAGCAAGAAAAAAATATAGGTTCATGTGCTCATTTTAGAGCTGTAAGGCCTTGAAAATTTGCAGGAAATGGGTTTTCTCTGGATTTTTCATTGTCTTTGCATTGACAACTTCAGTCTCTCAAAATGTATAAAAAAATAAAAAGGATTTCAAAAATTTTTGTCAAATACCATTTTAAGGTATATATGATTGAATTATAAAAGAAAAAGTGGGGGTTCATGGGCAAAATATTTCATGTTTAAGAAATGGATAAAACCCAAGGATTCCGAAAATCTGACAAAAAGACCAAAACATGACCAGCGAGCATCCTTAAGGGAGATAACTGACTAACATTTCTCACTGTATATTGCAGAAATACCATTTTTACCAGTTCGCAATATTTCAGGAAGGAATGATTGAACATCATTTATAAAAAATTCTTACATTTCATTTCAGTGTTATCAGTACTCTTTAATTATACCCCCTACAAACAAAGTGGGGGGAGAGGGTATATAGCAATTACCTTGCCTGTCTGTTTGTCTGTCTGTCCATCCGTCCGTCAATGTAACTGGAGTACGCCTTGACTGATTTTCTTCAAACTTTAACATGTTCTTACAAATGGTGGTCTGAAGGTCTGTATACTTTTTGGCGATTTTCACTTTTGTCCAAATATAAGTATAAAATCTCCTGCTTACACAAAGATGATATTTAGTTTGTTGTTACAGTGTTATAATTTAGATACATGTATGTTAAGCCATTGAAAAAGTAACATGACACTTAATTTGCTAAAAAAAAATCAATATTTTCCTATGGGCGTATCATGCGCATAAGGCGCAGCAGTTTATTTAAGAAGAATTTACAATGGAAAAATGAAGTTATTAGTTTTGTGAAGTACATCAGGCAACTCCACACCTGGTTTGCTTTCAATTTGATAACGCATTTCTTGTTGTTCTAAATTAAATTACACATGTAATTTGTAATCAGTGATATATCTGTGTAAGTATCGATTGTTTTTTTTTTTCCTTTATTTATTTTATATTTGTATATTGGCCAAAATTAGTGATATTTATTTTGTTATTATTGTGATATTCTAAAATTAAAATATACTGTAGAAATTTGAAGTTGTTGTTTTTTATTGTATATTGTCTTAAACAAAATTTGTGGAGGGTAAGATATAGAGATGCTAGTTTTAGTTGTTCCCTGCCTCATCTTTTAAGGTTAAAAGTCAGAATTGTGTTTTGAAATTTTAATAGCTGTGAAAAATATACATGAATTTTGTTGAAATTTGCGCAGAAGCTTCTTCAATGCTGTAGCTTCCATTTTGGCAGTTTGGCTAAAAATAATACATTAAATGTATTAAAATTGCAACTTTAAAAGTTACATACAACCAGTGTTATTTTTTATATTTTTATGTAAATTTTTCATTAGAGTCCTAAGTTTACCTGTGGCGGCTGTTGTGGTCATTAAATACAATTTCTGAAACAGCTCCACCTGAACTTGCTGAAGACCATGGCTGCAAGTTTCTGGTTAAAATTAAGCGAGAAGACCTTCAAATGAATTTTCATACAGGGACCTATATTAAACTAATCTTGGCTGAGAAGCCATCTTGGTTAACTCCCCAGGCCATCAGATACAGTTTTCTTAAACAGGACAAAGGATCATTTTTGCCACATTTGGTTCCAGTGATTTCAGAAAAGGTTAAGGTCACTTAAAATGAAACTGTATGTGTTATGATATGATATCCATACCTGCTCACTTCAGTCAAATGAGAACAAAGTCTGCCAAGAGATAAACAAACAGCAAGCTTTGGGGAAAGGATATTAATTGCACTTGCAAAAATCAACCAATTTTGAAAGGTGATTGCCACAGCGTTTTCAGAGGAGATGATTGTTTACTATTATTTTGCGATTTTGTTCTATGTTTAGTAACGGTAGCCATACTAGTCCAAGGTAGGATATAATATTGAAAGGGACCATCTAACTAAAGGACCATTCCTTCAAATTTGAGTCTCAGTAGGCCCAGCCAATAGTATTTTTTTGCTGAATTATCTGTTTTTCGTAACAGTGGCAGTATGTTTGTTGCGATCTAGACCCCAGACATTTTTTAAAGGGAACCTTCCAAGAAATATTCCACCAAAGCCTAGTTCCAATTGACCCACTTTTGTCAGGAAAATTTAATTTTAAAAGGAAAGTTACCGACGGCGACGGACGTAAAATGATGACAATAGCTCATTGCACTTTGGGCCGAGTGAGCTAAAAATATCGATTGTTCATGAAATCCTTTTACACCATAAGAGTTGTCTATGCTGAATTGTTTTGGCGAAAATGTGTATTTCGAAATTTCAAGAAATAGTGAAATCTTTTAAACAGTTTAGTATAGGATGTTAAAACTTATATGGTAATGTGCAATATTTCGTATCCACTTTCAGTATGAACTAATTACAAGAAATGTGAAAAATGTTGAAATTTTCGGCACAACTTCAATAATGCTTCATGTACAGGAGAATCTCTAATCTGAAATTGCCGTGTTTTCAATTCATTTCATTTTGAATGATAAAAAATTATGCTAGATCAATTTGAATTTATTAACACGTAAGATTCTATGTTATTTTTATGTGTTTTAATACCTTTTCTCCCTCTTTCTTCTCTCCCACCTACTACAACCCTTTTCTCCCCCCTCTCTATAACCTATCAACTCCTCTCCCAAAACCCCATCCCCGATCTTCTTAATAGCCTAACAACCGCTGTATGGTTTAAGTTGGACATGTGCAAACTAGTAATATATATTTATGTGACCATGTTAAATGAGTTTTATATCTGCGATAAACTTTCAAACATACCATTAAATATGTTTAACATTTTTTTATTACCAAATATGTCCACATTAAAACTGGAAAATCTAGTTTGTCAAACAGGTATATCTGAATAAGTTATTAAAATAACTGTTTACAACAAATATGGATACTAAGTCCGGAGCACATGGACCTTTTATTACGCAAATATATTTCACGCAATCTAGTGGATATTTTTATAGTGACACCGGTGCAAGTTTCCAGAAAAGTACAGAGTCAGAAGGTATAATTATGGGACTTTCTTGTAATTACAACTGGGATGATAAGAAATGAAATGCGTGAATAAAAAAAAAGCACCGCCCGCAAATATTTTAAGTGAACAATTTTATTTTCATTATTTAGTTTGTATGATTTATATTTTTGTTGGATCCTGCAAGGGGGGGGGGGGGTCTAACAAGGAATTCGAAAAAAATATATTCACAAAATTCGGTGCAAAAAGGCAGTCTCTGAAATGTGAAAAGGCAAGTTTGAAATAACATAAAATCAAACAGCAGTAAATCTGGTAAATAAGCTAACTTATGAATTCCAAAAAACAAATTCCAAGATCAAAGATCTCTTCTTCGCCAACATAAAGATCTCGTATGCGAAGATCGTACCTCATCGGGAATCGCGAATTTAAAACAGCATAAAGCCAAAGTCGCGAAAATTTCCTGTTTTACCATAGTTTAAAATCTCGTGAAATATAAAATATCACATCCTGAGATATTACCATACACGTCGGCTGGGTAAATGAAGGAAAAACGCATCCACTTCCACCGTTTTGCAATTCCATTTATGTTTGCCAGAAAAAAAAAAAAAAAATTTTCAAACTGAAACAAGAATTATATAGACGGATTATGATAAAATTGGCCGAGGATCAAAATGTACAGTTTACAAATATCTGATATCAAAAATTCAGTTCATTTGACCTGCCCTAGTACAATGGATAGCCACATATGTATAGTCATCCAAAAGCATTTCTCAGCCACACAAGCTCAGTTCGGTCCATAAAAACACCGCACAGTACATCCTTAGTGCACTAAGGACTACAAAGAAGCACTAAGGACCATATTCACATCATAAATTTGCTCTAAGGACCTTAATTCTAAATAGCAATAGTTTATTTAGCAGTTTAAATCTACAAAAATGTAATATTAATTTTTATTTTTTCATTTTATCTTATTTTTTTTTCCGTACCTCTCAAAGCTCAGTTGCTAGTATTTCTCAGCGTCATCAGCTCAGTTGCTAAGATTTCGATACCAGCGGGAAATGATAGATTAAAATTAACATTCGTAAAATGTTAAAATTTTCTAAAAACAAAAAATATCCCCCTTGCGCAAAGTTCTGTCTAATAACTTTGGCTTTACCCCTTTTGGCGTTTTGGCATTTGTTTCTGTTCTACACCGTTTTGGGTTTTTTATTTTGGTCTTCGACATTTTCGGCCTTGAGCACTTCGTGTGCATTAAAGTTGGACGGTATATAATGGAATATGTTTATCCAGAAATTTGATAAAATTTTGATTGTGTGTTTTGAAAATGAACAATTTTTATGCAGATAGTGGTCTTCAAAGTAATACAGAAGAATTTCTAGATACTCAGCATAATGACAGTGACACAGTACACAATAAACAAATTAAACAAGACACCGAAGAGATTGAACAACCATCGTCGCCATTATTTAGTTTTGCATCTTTTGACGAACTGTTTCACGACAACAGGAAGCTGAAACCTACTCTGAGAAGACTGCCAAGTTATTTCACTACCATCCAGGAGGATAAAACATTACAATATCAAAAAGGTTTGGCTCAAGTTATTGGGGCTTTACACAGCTTGCAGTGCAATTGACTATTTTGTGTTTCAGTAGTTTCAGTTTGTTGGAAGAAGCCTGTTGCAGTACTTAGAGAGAACCGCAATGAATTTTAAAGAATTTTATTTTTCGAAGGACGACGAATGCATGAGCCAAGAAAATAATATGCTGTTATTGCAGGCTAAAATTCAACTTATTTCATCAATTTCTTCAAAATATTTGGAACTATAAGTAACTAAAGTTATTTTTACGGCATCCATCGGTGTGTAAACTCGACCAACTCACTCACAAACTTTGCACGAAGTCCTTCGCGGTCCCATTTACACACCGATGAACTCTTTCAAATAAACTTTTATTATTACTCCTGACATCTCAGAATTACTAGCCGGTTATCTTTAAGTATTTTGACGGTCCTCCAACTTACAAATTTTGTGTTCATGATTGTTGTATTTGGTTTATTTCTTGTTGTTAGATGGCGAAAACGTGGAAGAGAAGGTAGCAGAGCCAAGAAAACGGATTGACAGTGTGATGTCCCAGGACTTTTACACTACAATATACAACAGTTGGGAAGGATCGAATAAATTTTCGGATTTTCGGATCAAATTTGGTGGATCTTTAAGTCATAAATACTGCAGCTGTAAGTTAAATACAATTGGACGGGATTAAATGGGTGCTAGGGTGCTATAGAGGATATAAGATAAGATAAGATAAGATAAGAAATTTTTATTTTCATTCGGCATAGATAAAATACACAAACACAAGCTCTGAAGAGCTTCGACCGAATATATAAAACATATAAACTAATATAATAACAATCTAGTAATAACAGCATGCAATCCTAAAATAAATAATCAAACATGCATTTATAGTTTTTACATCAAATGACTTTTAAAAAAATAAACTGCTATTCACATATGATTAAAATTTTGATTATGAAGTAAAATTAATAAAAATTTAAATTTCTATAGTTAAAAACATGATAAAATGAAAATTAACTGGAATTTAATTAGCATTTTAATTAGAATTTATTTGAACTTAAATATTGTCGAAATTAGATTTGACAGGAAAAAATAAAAATGAAAGAAAACAAGTTAAATAAAATTAATAGAAACGGTAAAATCAGTTTCCAAAAACGGTAAGCAGGCGTGTGTGGTAAGTGAGGCAGAGCTAAAATTTGAGATTTGCTGACTGAACACTAGTCTTGATGGGGACCTGTTTGGCAATACCTCGCCAAGTCTCCGCTCAAGGTCAGCATAAAGAAAAAATATCAAAAGAGAAACAAATCGAATAAAATAGGACTTAACGATAAGCAGAGCAGCGACAGTTTGTAACATTCCAGGACTGGAGCGGGCTCCCAAAATGTGAAAAGTTATGTTCCACTCTGAAATGGTTTGGCATGCTGTTCCAAAGGGAAGCGGCTGCATATCTGAATGATTTCTTTCCATAGGTACTAGTTCGTACCTGTGGCAAGTCCATGATATTGCTATATCTGAAATTATGTTTAGAATTTTTCAAGTTGACTAAATCACTCAAGCACACTGGATCTTGGCTGTTTATAAATTTGTAAGTCTCAAGTGCCATTGTCCTGATTCTTCTTACCTGTAGATTTGGAACCTTTGCCATATCAATAAAAGGATTACGTAAGATGAAGAATAGTCTTTATATATAAAACAGAGGACTGTCTTGCAATGCGAAATATTTGAATACCAAACGTGGCTTTAAGCTGAAGAATAGCGAAAAATGCACTCTGCCCGAGTACATATCGTTTCACTTATATTGAAATTGGATATTAATTGTACCTGATAATATCTCTTGTCCTCTCCATTTTTTCCCCTAATATAACGGATCCATGCAAACACGATTTAACTCGTTCTTCCTCGAAATAGCATATCGTATATGCATATAGATCTTTAATGCAGCGCCTTGTTATCTACAATAGCTAGTTCATTTGAGTGCACGTAAAACATGAACCTTTGTATTTTGGTATCCCTTCCATTTCATTTCATCTAATGTAATTTCCTGATTTGTTTGGGAGTTGTTGCAAGCGATAGTGTTCCTGTATATATGCAACATAATTCATGTATTGTATGTGGTATCCTAAGCAAAAAATGTAATATTCAATAATAGTGATATTAAAAAGATTGCCTTTCTAAAACAGAATTTGTCTTTGAAAAAAATATTCGCTTTTGAAATACATGTACATGTATGTCAAAATACCTTAAATTTCGAGAAGCTCATAGAGCTTTTGAAATACAAATTTCAGAGTTGATCAAAGCTTAACGCAATTTTACAAATGTTTTTGTTTACCCCTCCCTCCCTCCCGCCCCAGTGACTTAGAAAAGACTTGTTTCATGTGCCTTTCATGCTCTATTTGTCCGTTAATGCATTTCCTGCATAAATGCGCTACATATCCAGTGAGAGACGATCTCAGATGCGTGTTTGCCGTTATTATTTAATAGATACAAATTCAATGAATAGATTTTGAATGTATCTTATCAGTTCAGGATACAGGGTAACAGTCAGTGAGACAAACCATTTTTGACGAAATTTGCAAAAAAATATTTTGATTTAATTTAGTTCGGTCAAAATTCTACACAATTTGATTTTTTTTTAATGAATTCCAAAACGGACTCCGTTTTAATAAGTAGCTGTTTAATTTAATATTCAGTTTCTCTGCAACTTAATAAGAAAAATTCGATGACAGTTTGACTTGTTATATTGTTTTAATTCTGGCTCCCATCGGTAAAATACAACATTCACATTCCAAAGCACTCTTCTCTTGTATTAACCATAAACTATTTTTGTAAGCTTTTAGAATGGTAGCCAGCATTTATTTTTTGTTATACAGGCTTCCGTATTGACGACACAGTTTTCCCTGGATTCTACGTGATATGTGGAATATTTATTGTTGGCGCAGGTAGGGACAGTAGTGTTCACTTGAAATCCATACGCATAAATTATGAAATCATACAGATGTCTGATACTATTAGCAATATATATGTACCTATAATCCTGCAAACTCTTACACATTCAATGTTTAATGTATACTGTTGACTCAATCACATATTTGCTTTAATCATACTAAACCCTAGTGAAAGGAATCGTGCTCGCTAAATATTGTATCATTTAATCTTTGTGGAAATGTGCAGACTAATGAAAGACAAAATAAGAGATGCCAGACCCACGGCCCCAGCATATCACAAATAGGCCGTCAGACGTTAGAGCAATATCTGACTAGATTGAGAATAGATTTTAGTTGGTTCTGATCAGATAACGAATTAGTTTTGTATCGATTCTCGTCAATATTGAAATTTTCGTCTTAAATACTTTCATTAGGGTTACAATAAAGTGAAAAATGTTTCCAATCTTCAAGAATTCTACAGGTCTGACTAAGTCTGTGATAGGATACTACCTTTCGTAAAAGATGTAATATTTTTCCCATTTAAGGATTTAATAAAAATATTTAAAGAAAAGCGGGGGGTTCATGAAGTGGACAAAACAGGTAATATCTCTTTATTCTCTTGTAGGTGTCCTAAATGCTTTATCATGCGAACTTGCAGACCTCATAAATGCGTACCTCATAACAGACGGTATTCTATCAGTTTTCATCTTTCCAATACTGGTTATGAGCTGGAAAGTCCATATTGGCGGATGTGGCAGAAAAGAATAACCATGTAATAACAATATACAAATTGAATATATTTTTAAAACAAAAAAAAACAATCTACTTTTCTATTTCATATTCCAATATATAGAATCAAAATCCCCTTGCCTGTCCGTTTGTCTGTCTGTCCGTCCCTCTGTCCATGTTACTCGAGTAGGCCTTGACTGATTTTCTTTAACACATTCTTACAAATGGAGGTCTGAAGGTCTGTATACTTTTTGGCGATTTTCACTTTTGTCCAAATATAAGCATTTTTTTTATAAGTATAAAATTTCCTGCTTACACAAAGATGATATTTAGTTTGTTGTTACAGTGTTATAATATAGATATGTTAAGCCATTGAAAAAGTAACATGACACTTAATTTGCTAAAAAAAAATCAATATTTTCCTATGGGCGTATCATGCGCATAAGGCGCAGCAGTTTATTTAAGAAGAATTTACAATGGAAAAATGAAGTTATTAGTTTTGTGAAGTACATCAGGCAACTCCACACCTGGTTTGCTTTCAATATGATAATGCATTTCTTGTTGTTCTAAATTAAATTACACATGTAATTTGTAATCAATGGTATATCTGTGTAAGTATTAATTTTTTTTCCCTTTATTTATTTTATATTTGTATATTGGCCCAGATTAGTGATATTTATTTTGTTATTATTGTGATATTCTAAAATTAAAATATACTGTAGAAATTTGAAGTTGTTTTTTTTATTGTGTGTTGTCTTAAACAAAATTTGTGGAAGGTAAGACATAGAGATGCTAGTTCTAGTTGTTCCCTGCCTCATGTTTTAAGGTTAAAATTCAGAATTATGTTTTGAAATTTTAATAGCTGTGAAAAATATATATGGATTTTGTTGAAATTTGTGCAGAAGCTTCTTCAATGCTGTAGCTTCCAATTTGGCAGTTTGGCTAACAATAATACATTAAATGTATTAAAATTGCAACTTTAAAAGTTACATACAACCAGTGTTATTTTTCATTTTTAGTTCACCTGGCCAAAGGCCATGTGAGCTTTTGTCATCACTTGGCATCTGTCGTCCATTAACTTGTCACATTTTAATCTTCTCCTCTGACACCACTGGGCCAAATGGAATTACATTTGGCAGGAAGCATCTATGTAAGGTCCTTTATAAAGATTGCTCTTTTCGTCCCGATCGGACAACAAACAAGGCTGCCATGGGCAATTGTTGTTTCTGATTGGCTTCGTTTTCAAAAATCTTCTCCTCTGAAACTGCTTGGCCAAATGGAACAAAACTTGACAAGACGCATATATGGGAGGTCCTTTATAAAGTATCCTCATTTTGTCTCAATAGGACTACAAATATGGCCGCCATGGGCAGTTCTTGTTTCTGATTGGCTAATATAAAAGAATTTTCCTCTGAAATCGCTTGCCCAAATGGAACGAAACCTGACAAGAAGCATATACTGGACAGAAAGCATCTAATGAGGAACCTGAGTAAGTTATCTTTTCCTAACCAATGTAGGTAAGGGAGATAATAAATTTGTCTCCCTTTTAGCCTCAGGGCAAAAGGGAGAGCATTTAATTATCTCCCTTACCTACATTGGTTAGGAAAAGATAACTCACTCAGGTTCCTCATTGGGAGGTTCTATACAAATTTTCCTCATTTTCTCCTGATCAAGCAACAAACATGGCCGTCATGGGCAGTTCTTATCTTTCATCTGTTTATAATCTTTGAAACCGCTTGGCCAAAGGGAACGACAGGAAGCATCTGTTGGAAGTTTAACAAAGTTTCCTCATTTTGTCCAAATCAGGCGACAAACATGGCCATCATGGGCAATTCTTGTTTCTGTTTAGTTGATTTAAACAATAAATTTTTTTTCTCTTTAACTGCTTGGTCATATAGAGCCAAACTTGACAGAACCATATAGAGCCAAACAGAAAGTGTCTATGACATATAACAAAAATCTACAGAACCGCAGAATTGCTTGAAAGCAAACATGGTCAGAAGGTGCTCACCAAGTGTACTCTGGTGCTGATCCCTAATTCATAATGGCCTTCAGCAGAGGACTTACCCATTGGTAATACATGCAAAAATCTTCTGGAGAACTGCCAAATTTTAGAATATCCTGACCTGTAAGTTGCATAAGAAGGACCTTGATGAAGAAAAATTTGTTTCCTACAAGTCTTACCACACTTCATAATGATAGGGAGCAGGGATGGGGTCGATTACTTATAAAATGTAATCGATTAATGATTACAGTGGTTTTAAAATGTAATCGATTACAGCATGATTACTCTGTTTTTAAAATGTAATCGATTACATTTGATTACATTGTATAAAGTAATCATGATTACATTATGATTACTCTTGATTACATTTGTTTGTATAGGTTTATGCCTTAATTGTCAACTATATAGCTTTCTAAAAAGAAGACCTAGGATGTTCATGTACTATTTCAAGTTCTAATCTTATACGTGTAGTTGCTATTGAAATCTATTATGCATATCTTTTAAAAAATAGATAAATTAAATTTCACTTTGAAGAATATCTTTCTTTTGGTATCTAGTTGTTTCAAGTTTTGTGAATTAGCTTTTAATTATTCCTAAGCAGTATCTTTGTTAGAATTTCAACACATGTATTATTTTGGCAAAACACACTCATAAATAAATTTATTATCAGAGCCTGGATTGCAATTTTGAAATATAGGCTGTTTAATTATTGTTTCACTTTTTACTTATAATGGTATCATTACTGAAATTCATGAATATATTACTTTATTTTTTACAAACAAGACTATGTACAAAACACTCAGTCAATCAGATATGATACATGTACTTATAGTTTCCCTTCATTACACTTGATGTTCACTAGTGTCAAATATGACAATTAACAATAAATGTCCCTCAGGGGAGTCATTTAATCAAACAACATGTTTTTATAACAGGTGTTATCCTGTCATAAAGATCATACATGTACTTTTTTAATTACAGGTAAAAAATCCCCTAACATACTGTTGAACAACATGCAAATTAAAAACTGTCTTATTAAAACATTTTAAATTGTATGTTTGTTTTAACTCCATTATAGGTTGCTAGTGCCCAGCCAAATACTTCAGTAGATGCAATATGAATAGTTTTTTTAAAATCGCATTAATGTGACTGTACTTTGAATAAAGACTAGTTCATATACCATAACCTAAATAAATATTTTTTTTTAAATAATTATAATTCAATTCATCAAACGGACAATACAAACAGATAAAATAACTTTAAAATGTCCTAAGATGCCAGTAAGTGGGAACATGTAAATTGGTTATTTTATTGTTTCATTTTTTTTTTCATTCACATATTCAATGTAATAAAATACATTTAATGGATGTTTTATGTATCAATTTTAAAAACAGTTTATTCCTTACCTTCAAATGGGTCAGCAAATTGGAGGTGGTTTTCCCATTCCATGAAACTAATTTATCACAATGTTTGCACAAAGCTTTAGTAGAATCATCTGTGAAACCAAAATGTCTTTTCAAAGCAGACATCCTTTCTGCCATGATTTCAAAACCAAAATGAAAGTTCACCACTAAATTAATACATGTACATTTTTATAAGGTCAGTGAGCTGTTTTTACCAATATCTAAAGGCAATTTTTTAAGGGACAATATAAGACTTATTTTCTTATTTAACAAATTTTTCACCTAAGGGATAATCAATAAGTTCTAATTATCCTTCTTTTGAAAATTGTTAAAAAAGACCATCACAATCTCTGGATATTTAGTCTACCATTGAAAATCATGAATCCAAAGCTCTTTGTGAAACACTGTCAGAAAAAAAATAAGTGAAATTTATTTACTTCACTGAAATGCTTTAAATTAAAGCTTTAAGTGAAAAAAAAAACTGTTTTAAATCTTAACAGATTTTACTTCATGTAATCATAAAGTAATCAAAAAGTAATCATGATTACAGGCCTTTTTTACCAAGTAATCGATTACATTTGATTACTTGTAATCAAAAAAAGACATGATTACTGATTACATGTGATTACTGCAAAAAATGTAATCGATTACAGATGATTGCGATTACTGATTACGATTACCCCATCCCTGATAGGGAGAAGTGACTTCTCTCTTTGAGGTACATCAATAAAAATGGCTTCATGCCAGGTGAGCGATACAGGCTCAGTCCTCTGAGCCTCTAGTTTTATGTAAATTTTTTCATTTGAGTCCTAAGTTTGGCTTTGGTGGCTGTTGTGGTCATTATATACTATTTCTGAAACGGCTCCACCTGAAGACCATGGCTGCAAATTTTTGGTTAAAATTAGGTTAGAAGACCTTCAAATGGATTTCCATACAGGGACCTATGTTAAACCAATCTTGGCTGAGAAGACATATTGGTTAGCTCCCCAGACCATCAGATACAGTTTTCTTAAACAGGACTAAGGACCAGTTTTGCCACATTTGGTTTCAGTGATTTCAGAAATGGAGAGTTAAGGTCACTCAAAATGAAACTGTATGTGTTATGATATATCCCTACCTGCTCACTTCAGTCAAATGAGAACAAAGTCTGCCAAGAGATAAACAAACAGCAAGCTTTGGGAAATTGCACTTGCAAAAATCCACCAATTTTGAAACTGGTTGCCATAGCGTTTTCAGAGGAGATGATTGTTTACTATTATTTTGCGATTTTGTTCTATGTTTAGTAACGGTAGCCATACTAGTCCAAGGTAGCGACCTCCAGCAATAATTTTGAAAGGGACCATCTAACTAAAGGACCATTCCTTCAAAGTTGTGTCTCAATAGGCCCAGCAATTAGTATTTTTTGCGGAATTATCTATTTTTCATAACAATGGCAGTATTTTTGCTGCGAACTGGAACCCAGACATTTTTTTAAAGGAAACCTTCCAAGAAATATTCCACCAAAGCCAATTTACCCACTTTTGTCAGGAAATTTTAAAAGGAAAGTTACCGACGGCGACGGACGTAAAATGATGACAATAGCTCAAATTGCCCTTTGGGCCAAGTGAGCTAAAATATCGATTGTCCATGAAATCCTTTTACACCATAAGAGTTGTCTATGCTGAATTGTTTATTTCGAAATTTCAAGAAATAGTGAAATCTTTTAAACAATTTACTATAGGATGTTGAAACTTATATGGTAATGCGTAATATTTCGTATCCACTTTCAGTATGAACTAATTACAAGAAATGTGAAAAATGTTGAAATTTTCGGCACAACTTCAATAATGCTTCATGTACAGGAGAATCTCTAATCTGAAATTGCCGTGTTTTCAATTCATTTCATTTTGAATGATAAAAAATTATGCTAGATCAATTTGAATTTATTAACACGTAAGATTCTATGTTATTTTTATGTGTTTTAATACCTTTTCTCCCTCTTTCTTCTCTCCCACCTACTACAACCCTTTTCTCCCCCCTCTCTATAACCTATCAACTCCTCTCCCAAAACCCCATCCCCGATCTTCTTAATAGCCTAACAACCGCTGTATGGTTTAAGTTGGACATGTGCAAACTAGTAATATATATTTATGTGACCATGTTAAATGAGTTTTATATCTGCGATAAACTTTCAAACATACCATTAAATATGTTTAACATTTTTTTATTACCAAATATGTCCACATTAAAACTGGAAAATCTAGTTTGTCAAACAGGTATATCTGAATAAGTTATTAAAATAACTGTTTACAACAAATATGGATACTAAGTCCGGAGCACATGGACCTTTTATTACGAAAATATATTTCACGCAATCTAGTGGATATTTTTATAGTGACACCGGTGCAAGTTTCCAGAAAAGTACAGAGTCAGAAGGTATAATTATGGGACTTTCTTGTAATTACAACTGGGATGATAAGAAATGAAATGCGTGAATAAAAAAAAAGCACCGCCCGCAAATATTTTAAGTGAACAATTTTATTTTCATTATTTAGTTTGTATGATTTATATTTTTGTTGGATCCTGCAAGGGGGGGGGGGGGGGGTCTAACAAGGAATTCGAAAAAAATATATTCACAAAATTCGGTGCAAAAAGGCAGTCTCTGAAATGTGAAAAGGCAAGTTTGAAATAACATAAAATCAAACAGCAGTAAATCTGGTAAATAAGCTAACTTATGAATTCCAAAAAACAAATTCCAAGATCAAAGATCTCTTCTTCGCCAACATAAAGATCTCGTATGCGAAGATCGTACCTCATCGGGAATCGCGAATTTAAAACAGCATAAAGCCAAAGTCGCGAAAATTTCCTGTTTTACCATAGTTTAAAATCTCGTGAAATATAAAATATCACATCCTGAGATATTACCATACACGTCGGCTGGGTAAATGAAGGAAAAACGCATCCACTTCCACCGTTTTGCAATTCCATTTATGTTTGCCAGAAAAAAAAAAAAAAATTTTTCAAACTGAAACAAGAATTATATAGACGGATTATGATAAAATTGGCCGAGGATCAAAATGTACAGTTTACAAATATCTGATATCAAAAATTCAGTTCATTTGACCTGCCCTAGTACAATGGATAGCCACATATGTATAGTCATCCAAAAGCATTTCTCAGCCACACAAGCTCAGTTCGGTCCATAAAAACACCGCACAGTACATCCTTAGTGCACTAAGGACTACAAAGAAGCACTAAGGACCATATTCACATCATAAATTTGCTCTAAGGACCTTAATTCTAAATAGCAATAGTTTATTTAGCAGTTTAAATCTACAAAAATGTAATATTAATTTTTATTTTTTCATTTTATCTTATTTTTTTTTTCCGTACCTCTCAAAGCTCAGTTGCTAGTATTTCTCAGCGTCATCAGCTCAGTTGCTAAGATTTCGATACCAGCGGGAAATGATAGATTAAAATTAACATTCGTAAAATGTTAAAATTTTCTAAAAACAAAAAATATCCCCCTTGCGCAAAGTTCTGTCTAATAACTTTGGCTTTACCCCTTTTGGCGTTTTGGCATTTGTTTCTGTTCTACACCGTTTTGGGTTTTTTATTTTGGTCTTCGACATTTTCGGCCTTGAGCACTTCGTGTGCATTAAAGTTGGACGGTATATAATGGAATATGTTTATCCAGAAATTTGATAAAATTTTGATTGTGTGTTTTGAAAATGAACAATTTTTATGCAGATAGTGGTCTTCAAAGTAATACAGAAGAATTTCTAGATACTCAGCATAATGACAGTGACACAGTACACAATAAACAAATTAAACAAGACACCGAAGAGATTGAACAACCATCGTCGCCATTATTTAGTTTTGCATCTTTTGACGAACTGTTTCACGACAACAGGAAGCTGAAACCTACTCTGAGAAGACTGCCAAGTTATTTCACTACCATCCAGGAGGATAAAACATTACAATATCAAAAAGGTTTGGCTCAAGTTATTGGGGCTTTACACAGCTTGCAGTGCAATTGACTATTTTGTGTTTCAGTAGTTTCAGTTTGTTGGAAGAAGCCTGTTGCAGTACTTAGAGAGAACCGCAATGAATTTTAGAATAAAAACTGATAATCCTTTCCATTTAATAATGGAGTCGAACACACCTCGCTACGACCTGGATTCGAACTCACAATGTCTATGTGGACTGACTAGTCATCATGAACAGTTTTGACCAGTCCCCAAAAATTAAAGGTAGGAGGTTAAACAGAATAAACATTTTTCAATGAATAGAAAAAAAGGACAACCAGAACCAGTGTGTTGCTTTACTATAAATATTTTCTAATTGTCCACATATGACTCTCATTTCATACTTGTATAATTCCAATATTGATATATATATATTCAGTTTCATAGGTCAAAGACCGCCTCGGTGGTCTCGTGGTAGCGTGCTCGCCTCGAGTGCAGAAGGTCGCGGGTTCGATCCCCGGCCGGGTCAAACCAAAGACATTAAAATTGGTATTTGCTGCTTCTCCGCGAAGCACGCGGCATCTAGGAGTAAGAGTAAAGATCTACTGGTCGGCTCGGAGTCGGTATAATGTATCCGAGTGGGGTGTCTTCATGCGGACAGTTACCTCGTGAGCTAGCAATGATTAAAAATCCGGCTCAGCGTGTCGGTCTAGTACAAAGCAGGGATCATATTCATTATCATATCAACATGTTCTCGTCCTGATATGCACCTGGCTGCCGCTGGATGTTAAACAACAATTCACCCATCATCATTGGTCAAAGTCGAGACTTCAGCTGGCCTTTATTTTTCGAAGGACGACGAATGCATGAGCCAAGAAAATAATATGCTGTTATTGCAGGCTAAAATTCAACTTATTTCATCAATTTCTTCAAAATATTTGGAACTATAAGTAACTAAAGTTATTTTTACGGCATCCATCGGTGTGTAAACTCGACCAACTCACTCACAAACTTTGCACGAAGTCCTTCGCGGTCCCATTTACACACCGATGAACTCTTTCAAATAAACTTTTATTATTACTCCTGACATCTCAGAATTACTAGCCGGTTATCTTTAAGTATTTTGACGGTCCTCCAACTTACAAATTTTGTGTTCATGATTGTTGTATTTGGTTTATTTCTTGTTGTTAGATGGCGAAAACGTGGAAGAGAAGGTAGCAGAGCCAAGAAAACGGATTGACAGTGTGATGTCCCAGGACTTTTACACTACAATATACAACAGTTGGGAAGGATCGAATAAATTTTCGGATTTTCGGATCAAATTTGGTGGATCTTTAAGTCATAAATACTGCAGCTGTAAGTTAAATACAATTGGACGGGATTAAATGGGTGCTAGGGTGCTATAGAGGATATAAGATAAGATAAGATAAGATAAGAAATTTTTATTTTCATTCGGCATAGATAAAATACACAAACACAAGCTCTGAAGAGCTTCGACCGAATATATAAAACATATAAACTAATATAATAACAATCTAGTAATAACAGCATGCAATCCTAAAATAAATAATCAAACATGCATTTATAGTTTTTACATCAAATGACTTTTAAAAAAATAAACTGCTATTCACATATGATTAAAATTTTGATTATGAAGTAAAATTAATAAAAATTTAAATTTCTATAGTTAAAAACATGATAAAATGAAAATTAACTGGAATTTAATTAGCATTTTAATTAGAATTTATTTGAACTTAAATATTGTCGAAATTAGATTTGACAGGAAAAAATAAAAATGAAAGAAAACAAGTTAAATAAAATTAATAGAAACGGTAAAATCAGTTTCCAAAAACGGTAAGCAGGCGTGTGTGGTAAGTGAGGCAGAGCTAAAATTTGAGATTTGCTGACTGAACACTAGTCTTGATGGGGACCTGTTTGGCAATACCTCGCCAAGTCTCCGCTCAAGGTCAGCATAAAGAAAAAATATCAAAAGAGAAACAAATCGAATAAAATAGGACTTAACGATAAGCAGAGCAGCGACAGTTTGTAACATTCCAGGACTGGAGCGGGCTCCCAAAATGTGAAAAGTTATGTTCCACTCTGAAATGGTTTGGCATGCTGTTCCAAAGGGAAGCGGCTGCATATCTGAATGATTTCTTTCCATAGGTACTAGTTCGTGATGTCGCGTGAGGAGATTTCGTCCGTGAGAATTGCCAGTTCCGTTTCCGATTTCCGGTTTGGCTGTCGGATCTCACATAGGGGGTCGTGAGCATAACCAGTCCATGAGATCATCCAGCACAACAAAATGTAAAAACAACATCGATTGCGGACCAGATAAAACGCTATTTTGTAATTTGTCGACGTACGATGTATAAAGAAAATTAAATTTTGGATGCATTTTAATATCATTTATTTATTTATAATCATAGATATAAAATCCCAGATTATTACTATCATGTTAATTGTTCTTGATCAAATAATATTAATTAATTCACAAACCAATGTAAATCCTTTCAGGATTGAAGACACTGCTAATAAATTTACGATTTTTATGGGATAATTAATTGGATAAAAATGATGATACTGATAATAAAATGCAAACAATTACTAAGTCAATTAAACAATATACCTTAATTCAGCAAACATTTGTTTTGGGGAAAATGGGGGGGGGGGGTATTAATTTAAAAAAAAAGTTTCTTGAACAAATGTTAAAGAAAAGTTTCCTTCATTTTTTGGCAACTTGCTCAAATAATATTAATTAATTCACAGACTAATGGTTTTCTGAAAGTGGCTTTTGTTTTTACCGCAGAGGTAAACTGTTTTTGCCTTTGAAAGAGAGACAATTCTTTTTTGTTCTGTTGAGTCAAACAAATTTCTTCCTTTATAAAATATTGTTAAATCTAGTAATTGCATTCTATGGTCCTTTATATGTAAACGGGGTAAAAATATGCACAGGCTGGCAATTCTCATGGCTCATACTGATCCTATATACAATATTCTATCATTCTATGGTACTTTATATGTAAACGGGGTAAAAATATGCACAGGCTTGCAAATCTCATGGCTCATACTGATTATATATACAAAATTCTGTCATTCTATGGTACTTTATATGTAAACGGAGTAAAAATATGCACAGGCTGGCAATTCTCATGGCTATATATGATCAATATGGGCCATAAGAATTGCCAGCCTGTGCATATTTTTATCCCGTTTACAAATTAAGTACCATAAAATGATAGAATATTATAGTCATGATCAGTATGAGCCATGAGAATTGCCAGCCTATGCATATTCCTACCCTGTTTACATATAAAGTAACATAGAATGACAGATTATTGTATATATGATCAGTATGAGCCATGAGAATTGCCAGCCTGTGCATATTTGTACCCTGTTTACACATAAAGTACCATAGAATGACAGAATATTGTATATATGATCAGTATAAGCCATGAGAATTGCCAGCCTGTGCACATTTTTACCCTGTTTACATATAAAGTACCATAGAATGACAGAATATTGTAATGATGACGAATATGAGCCATGAGAATTGCCAGCCTGTGTTATTAAAAATTATAATATGTATGTAAATGTTTGTTTATGTTTATTTTGTTCATTTTCTGCATAATTCAATAGCAATCAGTACAAATTAAACACACGACATATGTTTTTGCCACCCATTCCCGGAAGTCATATATCAGACGGAAGTACCTGTTGGCTAGTAGCCGCATGAGGTGCTCACGCCGGAACTGCATCGAAATAGTTCCGCCTTTATACGCATGCGGGACGTCAAATCCTCACGGACGAAATCTCCTCACGCGACAGTACCTGTGGCAAGTCCATGATATTGCTGTATCTGAAATTATGTTTAGAATTTTTCAAGTTGACTAAATCACTCAAGCACACTGGATCTTGGCTGTTTATAAATTTGTAAGTCTCAAGTGCCATTGTCCTGATTCTTCTTACCTGTAGATTTGGAACCTTTGCCATATCAATAAAAGGATTACGTAAGATGAAGAATAGTCTTTATATATAAAACAGAGGACTGTCTTGCAATGCGAAATATTTGAATACCAAACGTGGCTTTAAGCTGAAGAATAGCGAAAAATGCACTCTGCCCGAGTACATATCGTTTCACTTATATTGAAATTGGATATTAATTGTACCTGATAATATCTCTTGTCCTCTCCATTTTTTCCCCTAATATAACGGATCCATGCAAACACGATTTAACTCGTTCTTCCTCGAAATAGCATATCGTATATGCATATAGATCTTTAATGCAGCGCCTTGTTATCTACAATAGCTAGTTCATTTGAGTGCACGTAAAACATGAACCTTTGTATTTTGGTATCCCTTCCATTTCATTTCATCTAATGTAATTTCCTGATTTGTTTGGGAGTTGTTGCAAGCGATAGTGTTCCTGTATATATGCAACATAATTCATGTATTGTATGTGGTATCCTAAGCAAAAAATGTAATATTCAATAATAGTGATATTAAAAAGATTGCCTTTCTAAAACAGAATTTGTCTTTGAAAAAAATATTCGCTTTTGAAATACATGTACATGTATGTCAAAATACCTTAAATTTCGAGAAGCTCATAGAGCTTTTGAAATACAAATTTCAGAGTTGATCAAAGCTTAACGCAATTTTACAAATGTTTTTGTTTACCCCTCCCCCCCTCCCGCCCCAGTGACTTAGAAAAGACTTGTTTCATGTGCCTTTCATGCTCTATTTGTCCGTTAATGAATTTCCTGCATAAATGCGCTACATATCCAGTGAGAGACGATCTCAAATGCGTGTTTGCCGTTATTATTTAATAGATACAAATTCAATGAATAGATTTTTAATGTATCTTATCAGTTCAGGATACAGGGTAACAGTCTTTGAGACAAACCATTTTTGACGAAATTTGCAAAAAAATATTTTGATTTAATTTAGTTCGGTCAAAATTCTACACAATTTGATTTTTTTTTAATGAATTCCAAAACGGACTCCGTTTTAATAAGTAGCTGTTTAATTTAATATTCAGTTTCTCTGCAACTTAATAAGAAAAATTCGATGACAATTTGACTTGTTATATAGTTTTAATTCTGGCTCCCATCGGTAAAATACAACACTGACATTTCCAGAGCACTCTTCTCTTGTATTAACCTTAAACAGTTTCAGCAAATGACACTATTTTTGCAAGTGTTTAGAACGGTAGCCAGCATTTATTTTTTGTTATACAGGCTTCCATATTGATGACACAGTTTTCCTTGGATTCTACGTCGTATATGGAATATTTATTGTTGGCGCAGGTAGGTACTGTAGTGTTCACTAGAAATCCATACGCATAAATTATGAAATCATACAGATGTCTGATAATATTAGCAATATATATGTATACCTAATCCTGCACTCTTACACACTTCAATGTTTAATGTATACTGTTGATTCAATGATATATATAAGCAGCATATTTGCTTTAATCATACTAAACCCTAGGGCAGTTTTGTGATGAAAGGGATCATGCTCGCTAAATATTGTATCATTTAATCTTTCGAAAATGTGCAGACTAATGAAAGACAAAACAAGAGATGCCAGTAACTGCCTACGCAACTGAACTCAAATTTTTGGAATATCAAGTTAATTGCATGAAAAACTCCTGTCAAATCCACCATTATACCAAACTGTTCATGAAATTGTTATATAAAATGCCAAAGCTGTGGCATACGGCGTAGAAAATAACAAACTGGAGAGGCAGTTTTCTTTTGATAAAAATTGTCCGTATTATTTAACTTGCGAAAAAAAAAAATGCATTTGAAATTTTGCAAACCTCGATATCATTTAATTTTTTATTCGAACCGACTGCGATGTATATTCTACGAAAATCGATTTGCTATCGCACTTTACAAAAATGCTTAGATTTGGAGAAAAAAAATTAGTAAAAATAACTCCCATCGTAAATTTCGAATATCAGATCAAAAGATTACAGCTGGTTCAACGGGATGGATAATAAAATCAATTCAAATTTATTAGCCATTATATCAATGTTATGCGACAAACACCAATCAAATTTAAGTAATAGTATATAAACAAGTAGTACGAGATTGCTCGGACGACATCAGAGCAATCTCGGACTAGATTGAGAAGATTTTAGTTTGTTCTGATCAGATGGTGAATCAGTTTTGTATCGATTCTCGACAATATTGAAATATTCGTCTTAAATACTTTCATTAGGGTTACAATAAATTAAAAAATGTTTCTAATCTTCAAGAATTCTACAAATTAGACTAAGCCTGTATAGGATACTTCCTTTCGTAAAAGATGTAATATTTTTCTCATTTAGGATTTAATGAAAAGCGGGAGGTTCATGAAGTGGACAAAACATGTAATATCTCTTTATTCTCTTGTAGGTGTCCTAAATGCTTTATCATGCGAACTTGCAGACCTCATAAATGTGTACCTTATAACAGACGGTATCTTATCAGTCTTCATATTTCCAATACTGGTCATGAGCTGGAAAGTCCATATTGGCGGATGTGTCCATGAACCGGACAAAATGAGAACCCGGGCAGCGTGGTATACAGTGCTAATTACAAGAATTGTCCTTTCGTTATTGGGTATGCAAATGCATGATACATAAAAAAAATCTTGACAGCAATTCAGGAAAGCTATAAAACGTTAACATGTCAACATTTCCTTTAACTCAAAGGTGAAAGATGTTTCCATATTAAAGTTTCTTAATTATATAAGGTGCGTCTCATCTTGGAATATTTGTTGTAACCTTGGATACAAACTCGCACCAAGGACGTATATGTTAGTTATACGTCCTTGCTCGCACTAAGCAAGGAAACAACCAGGATTTGGACTTTTAAATATTTTTACATGTTTTAGGCGTTTTGATCCAATTCCTTACATTTTAATGATTATCGGCTTTAAGAAATTTTAAAACATTTTAAGGATATAAGGTAAAGGTTTCTGTATGCTCATCTTCCGTCCAGGGCCAGTAGACATGATTTAGAGGTAGAGTATCGGATTGTGAAACTTTCATAATTGTTATTAAAGTAGCATATCAACGTTATTCTTATGTTACTTGTCCGGTAGTCATAGTAAGGCATACAAGAACAATGCATGTTGCAGTTTTGATGCGCTGTATTCAATAATAGTCTCATCAGCAATGCTCAAGGTCGAAAATGTGAGAGTATCAGAAACAATAAACCATACATCGTATCTTTGTAGAACAGACTCAAATGTTTTTACTTGTCAACCAATGAAACGGAATAAAGGGTAAAATGTTATTTGGGCAACACAGACATTGAACATTAAATTGTTTTTGTTTAGCTCGTACTTGTGTTAAAATTTTTATCTTTTAGGTACTGTTATAATAACTTACAACAGAAACGACTACAGTTTACCCAGTAGATGTGGTGTGGGATACTATATATGTTTATCTACAGTCGCTGTGGAATGGACTTTTCTCATATTGACAATATTTCTCCCACTGTTATTCTATGGAGTTGCCTACTTTTTTGCTCCTGCCTTTAATACACATAACAGACAACTGGGATCCAGTCTGAAAGATGTAGTTGAATATGAATAATATATACAATGTATCTGTTTACAAAAAAGGCAGGTAAAACAAATGGTAGCAGCCAGTTTCCCATTGGTTAATTTACTGCAACTAGTCTGTTGTTCCTCTGGCGTCAGACTTCAGTGGCACGTTAGCGCAAACTCTCCATAGAATCAGCCCTTGTAAGGGTTTTATCACTAAAAGGTTTTATTTCTACCAGGCCATGAAAATATTACACTTTTCTTCTTTAAAAATTTACATGTAGCTCTTTAGACCGATGGATGAATTATTGTTTAACGTCCCGTGGCAACCAGGTGCATATCAGGACGAGAACATATTGATATAATGAATATGATCCCTGCTTTGTACTAGACCGACACGCCAAGTCGGATTTTTAATATGCTAGCTCACAAGGTAACTGTCCGCAGGAAGACACATCACCTCACTCGGACACATTATACCGACTCCGAGCCGACCAGTCTTTGCTCTTACTCCCAGATGCCGCGTGCTTGGCGGAGAAGCAGCAAATACCAATTTTAATGTCTTTGGTTTGACCCGGCCGGGGATCGAACCCGCGAACGTTCGCACTCGGGGCACGCACGCTACCACGAGACCACCGAGGCGGTCTTGTAGCTCTTTAGAATAGTGGTTTTATGAAATGTCCCCTTATTAATGAGATAGTATTTTTGGTGTATTTTTCGACATCAGAGGAATATTGGACTAAATGCAACAGGTAAATGGTTAAAGATAGTTTTGATGATGGTAGAGGAATTGGAGAAAAGGGTTATTTAGAAATTTTGAACTTATTGGCATATTTTGCACGATTTCATTTTTACAGAATTTATGAGGTGTGTGTTTGCTTCATTTTGCTTTGCTAACAATCCTTGTTCTTTTATATTAAGCCAAAGGCACCTCATTACATTTAGGATGCAAAATCACTTCAGAGTCAGCTTCGGGCTACAGATCATCAGAAGTCAACTACGACCTCTCTACCAACATCGTTTAAAATAATCACAACAAAAAATGTTTGATAAACATGAGCCAGGACTATCAATAGATTCCTTTTTTTTTATATACGAATAAAATATTTATTCTTTACCGTTTATTATGCTTTTTTATGTCAATAAAATATTGTCGGAAGGTTCAGTTCATTTAACCCTGCAGATACAAAAGAAAGCTATACATTTTTTTTCTACCAGAGACCAAGATATTGGTTTGGCCTTTATTTAAATTTCTGATCAAAATGATGCAAGGACACTTTAGAGACTTCTTTATCAATCCTCTGACGTTGTACAAGAAATTGAAATGACCTAAATTTCACGCTACAGTGACCTGACCAAGTTTTTGTGCTCAAAGGAGATAAATGTCAACTTGACAACCATGACAGGAACTAAAAAGTACAAAAAGACACAGTACAGATCCAACCACTGTTTAAGTTCTCATATTAAGTTGCCAAAACTACAAAATGTCTGAAATAGAAACCATACTACAAGTATACATAAACCAATTCATCCAATGCTTGTTCACACATAAAATATTTTAATTGAATTGGTAGTTTCTGACAAGAGGACCTTTGCACAAATTTCCCACAGGATTCAATGTTAAACCAAGTCGGGTTGTGGCAGCCATATTGAATTTCTGATCGGAACATAAAACATAATTTTGTAGTGGTCTATCGAAAGATCATTCACACATCAAAAACATTTCAATTGGCCTTGGTTTGGTAGTTTCGGACAAGAAATCCTTTGTACAAAATTCCCAATAGGCTCCAATGTTAAACCAAGTCCGACTGTGGTGGTCATCTTGAATTTCCAATTGACACAAAAAACGTACCTTTTGTAGAGGTTCATCCAATGCTTGTTCATACATAAAAACATTTCAATTGGCTTGGTAGTTTCTGACAAGACCTTTATATAAATTTACCCATAGGGTTCAATGTTAAATTTAGACCGGCATTGGCGGCCATCTTGAATTTCTGATCGACATAAAAAACACATATTTTGCAGAGGTTCATCCAAGGATCATTCCTGCAACAAATCAATTCAATTGGCCGAGTAGTTTCTGACCAGAAGAGCTTTAAAGATGAGTCCAATCACAATGAATTATCTGCCCCTGGTAGTCATGTTGATCATCCAAGCCACACAAAAAACAAATTTTGTAGTGGTCTATCAAATGATCATTTACACATCAAAAACATTTCATTTGGCTTGGTAGTTTCTGACAAGAAGACCGGTGTACAAAATTCCCCATAGGCTCCAATGTTAAACCAAGTCCAACTGTGGTGGCCATCTTGAATTTTCAATCGGCACAAAAAACCGCAAGTTTCGTAGATGTTTATACATAAAAACATTTCTATTGGCTTGGTAGTTTCTGACAAGACCTTTATGCAAATTTCCCCATAGGGTCCAAGGTTAAACTTAGTCCGGCTGTGGTGGCCATCTTGAATATCCGATCAGCACAAAAAACGTACCTTTTGTAGAGGTTTATCGAAGGATCATTCATGCAACAAATCAATTCAATTGGCTCATTAGTTTCTGACAAGAAGAGCTTTGAAGATAAGTCCAATCAGAATGAATTATCTGCCCCTGGTAGCAATGTTGAATATCCGATTGGCACAAAAAACATAAATTTTGTAAAGAACCATCCAATTAACATTCCTGCAAAGTTTGGTTCAATTTGGACTGGTGGTTTCAGAGAAGAAGAAAATGTGAAATGCGGACGGACGACGGACAAAAAGTGATGGCAAAATCTCACATGGCCTTTTATAAACCTATGGTGAGACAATGATATGACACTAAGGTCATCAAATTCCTCAGAAGACACTGAAAGTATATCAATGATATTTAACTGACATGAAATACTACTGTAACACGTTATATATGAGGCACCATGACCTACATTTTATGCATGAATTAGTTTGGTTAAATTTGCATTTAGTCTGCT
The DNA here is from genome assembly GCA_028015205.1 of Mytilisepta virgata. NCBI lineage: Eukaryota > Metazoa > Mollusca > Bivalvia > Mytilida > Mytilidae > Mytilisepta > Mytilisepta virgata. The sequence continues at coordinate 65,295,062 of CM051517.1, read as the reverse complement.
TCTCTGAATTATATGTTAACATATCAGACACTTTACCACTTCTGATAAGTGCAATACATTGAAGATTTGAGTCAACATCACCTACTTTTTAAGGTTGATTGACTTTCTGACATTTAGGCCTACGAAGAAACCCATGTCAGTTAATCATTAATGTTTACCAACTCTATTAAATACAACAATGTAAGCAATATTAGAACCCTCGTTACAGACATTTTCGTTCACATTGTAGGTACTTCATGTAGTTTTGCATTTAGGTCAAAAGATCAGATTTTAATATTTTTTAGTAAAGACATCCCAGTATTGAAAACATTTTAAAGTTTTTGTAATAGTGGATGGACACAAAGCAATTCCATTTGCAAAAATAGCTCTTGGAAGGCTAGGTGAGCTGGAAACATTGGTACACAGCAGCCAAAAATATCTCCTTCATATTGGAAAGAAAACAAAGACTTTATTACATAGCACTATGTTTACTCAATATAAAATATTTCTGATTTAATTTCAATTTATAATAAATTATCACTGATCTCAAATTTTCATCTGACAGGAAGTAAGTGCATTTTAAAGTTTCACTAGTGTAGTTTTTTATTCATTTTTGCATTATCAAATAATGCATGGTCTTGACCAATTCTAAACATGAATCTGGTACCCAGATATTAAAAAGACATGTGAAAAATATAAAGCGACCTAGTCAAAAACCATTTCCTGATAAATCAGCTCCAAGTAGCATAAGATGGCTTTTCTTATCTTCTTCCAACTAAAAACAATCTAAATATTACCTTATTCATCCAAATAAAAACTATATTTTCAGCTTTGTAGCAATTTCAGTGGGTAAAATATTTGACAGCTTGTTAAGAAGATAACTGACCACTTCCAATTCATTCTTTTTTTCAGACTTCTCCTGTTTGGTCTGGGTAATGGCCATGTTTACAATGGCCATGAACACAGTTACATATATAAACATTACTATTAAAACAAATATAAAGAAAAATATGGGACCTAACGTTCTCCGCCCTCCATATAGTCCATAATAATCTGATACACCTAAGGCAAAATTAAATAATGTAATCAGACAGCTAGATAATGACTTGTATTCTTCTAGAACTGGTCCAAAAACTAGAACAGCAAAATGTGCAAAAGCAAAAATTAAAATAAATATTAGCAATGAGAAATTCCAAAGAGCATTTTTGGCATTTTGTAATGTTTTTGGCAAAAGGTGCATGTTTTGGTTAAAGGAAAGAATTTTAAGAAATTTCACAATAACGAGAAAAACTAAAAACCCCATTAAGTACAACTGTACAAAATCCCATGATACTGCTGAATAAAAACTGATAAAATCTGCACTGTTTGACTGTCGGTATTTATCCATGATCCAGGTTACGGATACAAGTCTTTGGAAAAACAATCCAATTATACTATAACATAAACAAATAACTAGACATTCCACAAAGTTCCAGAAATCACTAAAGTATACTTTATATCCACACATTTTCACTTTCTTGATCTCATAATAAGTAAACAAGATCGTAAACACAACAAAAATTACTTCGCAAAAAGCTGCTGCTATTTCTGTTCCGTTTCCATAGTGATATAATTTTGTTGTGAAGATTTGATAGAATGGGAATATGCCACGATTTCCTGAAAATTCAAACAGAAACATTACCACACTGAATAGATTTACATTTGGATTGTAAACTGTAAATTCAATGAAAACAGCCCTTGTCTGTCCATTAATCCAACTGTCCTTCATTAAATTTTCAACCCTCTCCTGTGTTGTTGTATCTGGTACCATTTTAAAAACGTATCCACCACCACTGTATGTTGCTACGGTACCAGTATAAGGAATGGTTCCAAGTTCCCAAGCTGTTTGATAAGCCCAGTGATCTCTAACGGCAGGTTCCATATTTACTGGATATCTTGTTTCCCATGTCTGATTATAATGCTGCGTGTCCTCCCTACCGAACCAGTAGTCCTCGGAGCAGCTCACCGTTATAGACAATGCTAATTTAATCCACTCGGGTATTGGACATGTATCTGGAAAAAATATCAAGTAGTCAAATTCACACACTTGTAACAGTTAAAACTAGAGGCTCAGAGGGCTGAGCCTGTATCGGCCACCTAGCAGAATGAAGAATTGCCCATAGCGACCATGTTTGTCGCATGATCTGGACAAAATGAGAAAACTTTGTGAAAAACCTCCTCATGGTGGCCATATGGGACGAAATGAGGAAATTTTATAAAGGACCTCCCATATATGCTTCCGGTTAAGTTTTGTTCAATTTGGCCTAGCAGTTTGAAAACTCAGCCAATCAAAATCAACAATTGCCCATGGTGGCCATGTTTGTTGGCCGATCGGGATGAAATGAGCAACTTTATTAAGGACCTTACATAACCCGGTAGATGCTTCCTGCCAAATTTAATTTCATTTGGCCCAGTGGTTTCAAAGGAGAAGATTAAAATGTGAAAAGTTAACAGACAACTGATGCCAAGTGATAACAAAAGCTCACATGGCCTTTGGCGAGGTGAGCTAAAAAATAGTAAAGGTTGGGATTTTGAACACTAACTTCAAATCAAAAAGAAACTAAGGATTCTAAGGGTAGGATTTCAAATTCTTGTAAATGTTTGCAAAGTTAGGGACAGAAAATTCTTGCCCCTGAAAAGTTAAATATCACCAGGGGCCCACAGAAGCCTGCACTGCTCATTTTGAACCTGCATGTATATTCAAATCTTACAAACCTTGCAACCATACCTTGACCTTCAAAGAACTGAACAGCCAAACAGTTATGAGAATGGAGTACTCATGGACAATTTTACCAAAATCTGAACCTTATTGGCCCTTTAGTTTCAGACAAGATTTTTATATACTTTTTTCTATTTCACTAACGGTAATAATATTAAAAGGTCAGAACCTCTAACCTCAGATACCTCATCCCTCACACAACTGGGAAAAGGACCAAATTTGTCACAGTTTGCCCACTGGTTTCACTACTAAATGTTTTATCTGGTTTTCTTTTTTAATAAAGGAAGGATATTGGTCCAAGATCCAACCACTGGAAAAAATTTTGAAAGGGGACCACCCAAACATACATTCCATCAAAAGTTGTCCCAATTGGCCCAATGGTGTCAGTGCAGCTGTAATATAATTCTTTGATACCAATTTTGATGCACAAGATGTGCACATTTCGTTGATTTACCACTCATCAGTTGTTCTCAAAGCCTAAAATGTTGAAAACTAAACTAAAAATCCAATAGGTTGAAGACCAAATTCAAAAATACCAAAATGACCAATAGGGGTAAAGCCAAAACCATCTAAGGACAGAGCTACGCACAATTTTGTAACAGTAAATTTTTAGTATAAATATTGGGCTAGAATTGAAATACTATCAACTGTGCTGGGGAAACTCTCCGGGTCTTGGAGTCTACCAGCAGTGGCATCGACTCAGTAGTTAAAATATAATTGTTTGATACCAATTTTGATGTACAAGATGTGCACATTTCGTTGATTTATGACTCGTCAGTTGTGGTCAAGGCCTAAAATGTTGAAAACGAAAATAAAAATCCAAAAGTAAAAGTTTATGGAGGATGAAACTGCCGCCTACAGATGCTAAGCAATGGCAACATCTCACATGGACTTTTGGTCAAGGTGAGCTAAAAATGAGGTTTTATTTACTTAGGCCACACCGAATTGATTTTTAGTTCCTTGGTTAATTTCATGGCAAAAATTATTGACATAGAACTTATTTTTATTATTAATTTCTTGAAATGAAAAATTTTGGGCAAATCATCAGCACTTTTGTAAGATGAAGTAGCAGAATTTCAAAAAAAAATTTACAGTCCAAAAACCTGATCGGCGAAATCTGAAGAACTATAAATCAATCTGGTGTGGCCTTACAAAAGGAATGTAATCCCAAACTCTGGGAGATTGGTTTGGTTCAATTGTGTTTCATGTTACTTTGGGCACAATTTTATATGTCATGGCGGCCAGTTTTAATTGGTGGAAAAAGCCAGAGTACCTGTGGAGAACCACTGAGATACGGCAGGAAAACTGGCAGTCCATATCAATTAAGGTCAGAGTAGAACACATCTTGTAACAAGCTGGATACTCATAAATTCAGTGTTGACAGGCTAGTTATCATTAGTTAGGTTCATCTAACTATCTAGACCACTCCATCACCATGGCCCCATTTCGTACAGAAAGAACTATGATTTATTGAGGTTATCCCTGTCATTTGACCGTAAACCTTTTTTTAAAATCAAAATAGCACAGAAATCATACAGGATTTCTGATAAAATGTCATCCTTGGGTCTTATAGAAGTAATTGGCCCCGAATAGTTGACTAAATGTGTAAATGGCAAAAACTTGTGAATGTTTTATATGAAATCAATGATCATCTTGATAATGATCATTAGATGTCATAAATTATATTCTGAGAACAATTGTCTTCCTTGTTTAGAATATACAGTCAAACCTGTTTTTAATGTTTTTAATGGACAAAATGGCAGAACATGACAGGTGACTTTAATCAAGATTAATACTGAGCGGAAAATCCATATTTTTGTTTCTGGTCTTGAATGGTTGAGATATTTTGAATGCCAAACATAAAAACACTCATTTGATATTTTTTCTGCAATCAACCTTTTGAGATGAATTCAAGATGTCTGCTGAAGGCAGGTGGCTGCTAAATGGAAGTAACCTTTTGGGCAGTTTTGCCTGTATTTTACTCTTTACTGCGGAACAGGAAGTTGAATTTTAAGGTCTTAGCAGATTACTATACATTCCTATTATGATATTTTATTGCACAAAACCTTTTTCAATTCTGAGTTGCCTTAGTCTAAATGGTCCAACCAGATAGAAATCATCTCCATGAGTTTCGACAGACTTGTTCCCATTGTGTATATCATTTAAAGCAGGCAAAGCTTTCACTTTCATGTAGTCCCAGAACTTTGCTACAGATGTTATCTGAAAATCATTAATATACATTGGAATAATATTAGTAGATATAAATAAAAAAAAAACAAGGTTTTTAACGTGAGTCGCTATTGAAGATCTTGGATTTCTTCCACTAGCGTGAGGAATTCCATTTATTTCACCATTCAACTGCATTAGAAAAAGTGAAAAGACATAAAATTTCTTGCAATTTCTCTTCTACAAACTAAAATACTTTTACTTATTTTTCTATAGGTTGCATGAGAAATGACCACTTCCCCACTTATTTCTTATTATGACGTCATAGAATTTGTTGATGTTGTCAATACATTTCTCCTACTCTTGACGTGTTTAATCAGTGGGATAAAAATACATAATATTTTAAATTTCTATGTGGGAATTACCGCCATTTTTTATATAGTTATTGGAATGATAAACTAGAGAAGTCCTGAAATGACATCTATGTAAACAAACTACATAGCAACAACATTTTCTTGAGGTTTTTGTCAAAAAATCAAAGGAGAAACAGATTCTCCTTCACTTTACTCGCGAGTTATGGAATTTTTCCACCCTCAATAGTAAAATTTTAGATTTTAACATGCTCGCAAATGCTCGTGTGTTGAAAATCAAAAATATAACTATCTCGGGTGCAGAAATTCCATAACTTACTCGTGCCTGAATGAGAATCTATATATAACTGTGACGTCTTCAAATAAACATTTCATTGGATATTCACCTATGACAGACTGCTCAATGTGTTTGTGTCTATCATGGACTGTCTGCCAAGGAAATGGCCAGTTTAGGAAAAACCTACATTCCGTCATCAAACAACATATCTCATATGTTCTATATAAGCCTTCTCTGCTTTACAAATTTAACAGAAATTTCATAAATCAATCATCAGATGAAAGAAAATAATTAAAACTGATTAAAGACTTTTGAGCCTATTCATACTTTTCTCAATTCACAGTATTTGTTTCAATCATCACAAAGTTTCTACCATCCTTTTTCTGAAAATATCATAGTGAAAGTCATAATATATCCATGAATTAGAAAATTGCTTTTTTCTGCAGCCATAATGATAACTGATATCAACACAACACACAACAAAATATTTCATAAACTTCACTTTTTTGGCCTTTCATTACCCAAAATGGTGAGGGCAAACAATGTTTTGTAAATAGTCATACTCACATCATGAAAACTAAGAGGATCCTTCTTGTAACCCTTTCTAATGAATATATCCTCAAGTGTGTTGCCACAATAAAATGATGTCCTTATATTCCTGTGTGCATGCACCACAAATAATACTACAGTAACAAACAGGAAGTAGAAGATTATGTCCCTTAGACGCTCTTCAATCATACCTTCTGTGTGTATTTTGTCCCTTATCTTTCGTAGAAGTCGTTTGGAAGCTGGTTCTGGGATATATGGCTGTGACAGTGTATCTGGATCCTCCTCATCTCTCTGGAACATAACTACAATAAAACTAGAAATTGTGTCTGTAAGACACGCATGTCCCCCCTAAAATGTAGGTCATCATGTATGAATGCTCAGTACTATCTAAGGCACATCCACTGATGAAGTTTTGTTGATAAACTATGCTTAGTTCCAAAGTCATGAACCTAAAGGCAAAACTTCACCAGAGTCGCTCAAGCATAAAATGTAGGTCATAATGACCCAATTATTGTATGACTGCACATCCACTGATGAAGTTTCATTGATACACTATGCTTAGTTCCAAACTAGAGGCTCTCAAGAGCCTGTATCGCTCACCTGGATTTAACTTTTCACCTTGAGCAGACCTAAAAATTTAAGTGTTGCAGTCAATTTGGCTAGTTTTTCTATAGGATTCTATGTTAAACTAATTTCAGCTGTGGCAGTCATCTTGGTTTAGTCCAGGTCAACGGATACATTTCTAAAAGAGAACCATCTAAGGACCATTTCTGCTAAGTCTTGTTCCAAATAGCTAAGCGGTTTCAAACAAGAAGATCTTAAAATGAATTTTCCTATAGTGTCCAATATTTAACAAAGTTTGGTGTGGTAGCCATCTTGGTTGACAATCCGGGTGATCGGACATATTTCTGAAAGAGGACCTTCTTAGGACCAATGCTGCCAAGTCTGGCTCTAATATGTCAAGTGGTTTCAGACAAGAAGATTTTTTAATGAATTTTCCTATAAGGCCCTATGTTAAAATAAGTTGGGTTTTGGTGGCCATCTTGGTTGACAGTCCGGGTCATGGCACAAAATTCTGAAAGAGGACCATCTAAGGACCATTGCTTCCAACTCTTATTCTTATTGGCTTAGTGGTTTCAGACGAGAAGATTTTTGAGTGAATTTCCCATACGGTCCCATGTTAAACAGAATTCAGGAGCAATAACCCAACAAAGGGTTGACCGATTTGTCTGAAAATTTCATGACAGGTAGATCTTGACCTGATGAACATTTTTACCCCGTCAGTTTTGCTCTAATTGCTTTAGTTTTTGAGATATAAGACAAAAACTGCAGTTTACCCCTATGTTCTATTTTTAGCCATGTCGGCCATGTTGGTTGGCAGGCGTGGTCATCGGACACATTTTTTAAACTAGATACCCTAATGAAGCTTGTGGCCAAGTTTGGTTCAATTTGGCCCAGTAGTTTCAGAGGAGAAGATTTTTGTAAAAGTTAACGGACGACGACGGACGCCGGACGCCGGACGCCAAGTGATGAGAAAAGCTCACTTGACCCTTTGGGTCAGGTGAGCTAAAAAATGAATTTGAATGCAAAACTTAACCACATAGTTCGGATGTACGTACGCATGTACGGACAGAGAGACAAGGGTAACTCTACATGCCCCATCCACATTCATCGGCGAGGCATAAAAATACATATTATCATAAAATATAATACGATACAGGTATGATCTGAAACGTGAGTGAAGCATAAGCTTTTTATTGGTTTTTGATATTTAGTGAAACCTTCCGTATGGAGTGAAACCATGCAATATTTTTTATTAAGTCAAATTTGATCCAATTGGTTTCTCTCATATTTACTTTATTTCTATTTAAGATTAAAAGTTTAAAAGATGATTTAAATCCATAAATAATCCATATTGTCCCATTTATTGATTTATTTACCCATGATCACACCAGAACCAAAATATCGCACAAAATTTCCAATTGCATCGGCCATGTTGTTGACAAGGCTTCACTTAATAGCGAACTCTGCATGCTTATTACATACATGATTACTCATTCTTGTGTACAAAACTTTCATTATTTGTACAATTCTTTCCATCTCAGATTTATCTATTTTTAGTAACAACAGCCATATTGGTCGAAGGAATGAAACACCAAAAATTAATTTTAAATGGAAAACCCAAAAATGATTCCACCATATTTTGGCATCCACTGGTGCACTGGCCTCTGTTAACATTTTACATATTTATTTGTTGAACTTTGGAATTTCAAATTATAATGCCATATTGGCTCAAGATTCTGGTTAGAACTGCAGGACACAATTTTGATATCTCAAACTTGCTTGAGTCGATTTTTGTGTACCCAAATGTTTAACAGTACAAATATATGTATTTTGACTCCTGTTTAGTCGAATTTGCATGAGTTAAATTTTCTTCTATCTCAAACTAAATTTAAAGTCACAAACTAAAAAGACAACAAAAATTTTATTTGTTATGTCGAATATTTATCATCTGTCAAAACATCACCTTGCTGATTAAAAGTCTTCACATGTAAGCTTTACTTCCGGTAATTGAAAATCGTCATCAATTAATTTTTTGTGCTATTGATTTATTGAGAATTTACATTTATTAGTAAAAACAATTCACTTTGAGTAGATTAAATTGGTATTAGTAAATTAGTAAATTGCCTCCCTTCGTAACTAGGGAAATTTGTCAGCTCCCTTTTAGTAAAATTTCATCTATCTCAATTTTTTTTGGCGGTCCGGCGGACTTCGAGATAATGAGAGGCGACTGTATAACAAAGACTTTTAATTCGGTCAATACATTATAAATGGACCTCATATTGGCTTAGTTATTGGTCCAAGGCAAGCCAAATTGGACCGAGAAGCCGAATTCCAATATGGCTAGCCAAGGACCAATAACTAAGCAAATATGGAAAACCTTGCACAATTATACCTTTATTGACTTACCAGTCCAATATGTCATAGTGACTAGTTCAATATGCCATATTGGATGGGTATGTGTCATATTGACATACTTTGACATTTTGTATTGTATACACAGGTTTTATCATATTTAGGCTTATATTCTTTTGTTAGTCAATAATTGATAGATATATATGTACATGTTGGTAGTAAGTGTATTTATAGTCCGAACCTCTCATATACCTTTTAACAAAAAAAGTGATTACCTGCATTTCTTAGGTTCAAATCTACTTTTATGCCCTCTATTTCCACTGGTTTCTTTAAAATGTAGGTCAATATCATCGCGACCGCTAAGACTTTTAGTGGCTGCTGTAAAAAGGCACTTTGGAAAAAAGCAGTAATAAATGATACAAGCCATTCTAAAGTCTTCTGATAGCCATACTGTAGACCATACAGCATTACAAAGTAGGAGGAAACTAGAGATACTGTCAGAACAACACTCCAGGCTATATAAACACACCACCAAGGCAACCTACAATTAATGATATTTGTTAAGAAATTCTGCTTACAGTGCTAGAGGAGCCTCGGTGGCCCAGTGGTCTAGATAGTTCGTCATGACCACTACTGATCACTAGCCTGTCAACGCTGGGGTTATGAGTTCAAATCTCACCTGTGGTGGGGTGTGTTCGACTCCAATCTTAATTGACAAGGATTTCCAATTTTCCTACCGAAAGTCGGTGGTTCTCTCCCAGTACTCCGGCTTCCTCCACCAATAAAAACTGGCCGCAGCGAAATGGCCAAAATGTGCTGAAAACGGCGTTTAACCCCAACTAAACAAACAATACAGTGCCAGAAATAGTGTCAGTCTTTCTCTTTTTTTTTTGCTTACTGCCATAGCTGTGATGCTGCTTTTGCTAGTATATTTCATACATCCACCTTGGAAAGTGCTTGCTTTTTCTAAATTCAAATATGTTTCTGGAGACAGAAATCTCTGTGATATGCATTTTTTTATATAGGCCAAAAACCACAAAAAAAATTAGGGTCAGCACCTGATACAGTTGGTCAAGTTACAAATTTTTTTATTATGTCTAGGCCAAAAAAAAATTAGGGTCAGCACCTGATACAGTTGGTCAAGTTACAAATTTTTTTATTATGTCTACCAAGTTGGATTAAATAATATATAACTTAGCTAGTTGGAGAAATCAGAAGATCAAACTTTTCAAGGTAGAGTAAAATCTACCAATAAATGAACAAGTTATTTTTAAAATGTATCATCGAAATTTCTACCGTTTATAATTTCCAATAATCACACTATTTTGTGGTTCTTTGGAAGTTCAAGCAACCATTTTCTATTGTACAATCCTCCTAAAACTTTGAACTGATCGTTTTCATGGATATTCAGCTGCTATATATCTAAAATTTTAACTATTGCAACTTAGATGAGTATACATATGTCTACCAAGCCCTAGATCTTGGAAACCTCAGCAAATACTTAAGTGATGATGCATATCTCAATTTTTTATTCAAATTTAACCCAACCAGAGTGGCTTCAAACAACTAAGACCACACCAAACTGAGTTTTAGCTCTTTGGATTTTTTTATGGCAAAAATAAGTGCAAGCCAGAGAAATTTTCTCTTGATGACTAGTTTTTTCAGGCAAAGATCAAATTTACGTGTAGCACAAATTTTTTTAAACTAAAATATTGGGGAAAAAAAAAAAAAAGGAAAAAATCCCTATTTTGTACCAAATTTTAGCAGCGGGCGAACACTTTATATTTTTAATTTCTTGAACAATGACAAATTTCGGGTGAATTTTCCATTTTTGCAAAATGAAGTGGCAAAAATCAGAGCTTCAAAATCCAAAGAACTAAAAATCAATTTGATGTGGCCTGAACACCTGATACAGCACATAGCATCACTGTGACTGGAAGATAAAGAACAGCAATAAAAGCATTGCTTTGCTTAAACTTTTCCAAGTTTTGTCAAGATCCACCAAATCCCTTTTTCATCTTATGTAAACATACTGAATTCATCTAAAGTGATTGCTTACATTTTTGGTTGTTTCTGCACTTCACTCGTCTCTCCAATTAACGGATCTTCATCTTCCATCTTTGATTTATTGTTTCTTTGAACATCTTCCTCATCTAACAAAATTAACAACTCCTCATACAAAGGTTCATAGTTGTCGGAAGTATGCTGCCTAGTTTTTCGTGAAGTCTTCATGAACATCTGGACAATGATTAAATTAATCGGAAACATTATGAGTCCGCATTCTATCCCAATGACGAGGTCTGTTACAGAAAAGGTAATGTCTACTACCCTAGCTTGGTCACTAGGATCATCTGTTGGAATACCGTGAAACATGAGACTCGTCAACATCGTACACAGAAGAAGTGACAGACAGCAAGTCAAACGTTGGACACGAGTAAAATGACTTTGGCAGGGTTTATAAAAGATACTTAGCCATAAATGCCCGTCTCTAATGTCACGACTGGATTTCAGTAAAAATTCTTGATTAAGGAATCGACTGAGGTCCTGAGGCTTCATACTAGGAATTGTCACCTTGGCTAACCCTCGTTCATAACCAATCCAGTCACCATATATGAAGCTGTATACCTTGTTAGTTCTCATATCTTGTATTAATACTCTTGTAAGAAACCTAGGAATGTAATTTAAAATACATGTTCAGTGTAAACAAGAAAAAAATTGACAGGGAACCAGATTTTCCGGCCACCCTGCTTTGCTTAACTAATTAACAGATTTTTCAAACTGGAAAATCCCCCGGGGGAAAATCTTTTGTTGGACATAATACTTACGCAGGATTGAAAAGGAGTACATAATGGGAGATTCTAGACTAAGAATAATATTCCTCCTTGAATAACTTAATTTCATCATTTATAAATTTGATTCTGCATATTAAACCTTTTTATATGTATCTAAATCATAATAATTTACCATGATGGGGAACTCCCCGAGTTATCATGCCATATTGTCATGGACTCCAAATTACCAAGATGATATGGTGATGTCATTATAAACCAGTCTTCCCATCCTGCCTTAAAACACGCCTTCCCTACGATAGACTTTGACAGACAGTGTTTAGAGCTATGTCCTTTGTCACCACTTATAAAACAGGAGACTCTGGCAGTTGTTCCGGCTCCTGCCCACCACCCTGTTACTACACACATCAGGTACTGGTATGGATGATTTGGATCAACATCTGACAAAATGATAATTCCTGTCTGTAAAATACACATTTTTAAACACTTAAACGATAAAATTTTTTAGACCTACTATAAAATACACATTTTACAACATTTTCAGGGTTTTATTTCAGCTTTCAACATTTTAGCCTTTGACCCCAAATGGCGAGTCTTTAAACAATATTCCTCTAAAACCAAGTCAATAAGTGTTAAATATTTCCCAGTTCACAGAAACACATCACCATCAAATGATTGATACGTACTCCACTGTTTTCCATAATTTGCTATATTTTTGTTTATTTGGCGCCTGTTGCAAATACGTAAAATTAAACATGCCAAAATAAAACAGATCCACACAACAACATGTGTCAACACAACACTAATGTACTGCCTTGGAAATAGTTGACCAACACTGATTAATTATTTAATTGAATAGCATGTTTTACTTATTTGTCCAAAGGATGGATGGATGAATTATTGTTAAAGTCCAGTGGCATCCATTAGGTGCATATCAGGACAAGATCATGTTGATATGATATGAATATGATCCCTGCTTTGTACTAGACCGACACGCTGAATTTAAACATGCAAGCTCACAGAAGATATAACATCCCACTCGGACGAGCTTGACCGAGAAGCATTTAATACCAATTTTAATGTCTTTGGTTTGACCCGTCCGAGAACGCTACCATGAGACCACCAAGGCGGTTTTGTCCAAAGGAAAACACCAAATACTCAACATATATGGAAGCCACATAGCTTTTTGACTCTTTTAACCCTTATAACTCAACAAGAGGCTCACAAGAGCCTGTATCGCTCACCTGGAGTCTGGTTTTCATTGGACAATTAATCAACTATTTGACCAAGTTTGTTGCAATTGGTTCAATTGTTCAGGGAAAATTTGTTGAAGATTTATTTTTCATAAGGTTTAATGTTAAAATATGTTCCCTGATGGTGGTAGTCCTGGCAGGAAGTTGAAAAAATTGACCAGGAATAAGGGTGAACCTTAAATAAATGTAACAGAACCCGACCTCAAATTACACAAACCAATAACTCCTAAATAGAATTTGGGATTCCCTTCAAAATTTCAGGGTAGGTAGATCTCAACATGGCAAACATTTTTCAATTTACATTTCACTTCTATCTCAAATAGTTTTGGAGATAAATGCAAAAATGTTAAAATTTTAAAAATTTGACAAAAAAGGGCAATAACTCCTAAATGGGTTTTGGGATTTCCTTTAAAATTTCAGGGTATGTAGATCTCAACATGGCAAACATTTTTCAAATTTACATTTCACTTCTATCTCAAATAGTTTTGGAGATAAATGACGAAAAATGTTAAATTATGAAAATTTGACGAAAAAAGGAAAATAACTCCTAAATGGGTTTTGGAATTTCCTTCAAAATTTCAGGGTAGGTAGATCTTGTCATGCTGATCAAATTTACCCCATGTCAGATTTTCGATATCTGTAACGGTTTTTGAGTTATTAGCAAAAAACAGCAATTTACCCCTATGTTCTATTTTTAGTAACAGCGGCCATGTTTTTCGACGAATCAAAAATCCCCACATCAGTTCTATGCAGGGTACCCTAAGCAACAATCTTACCAAGTTTCATATGTTTTTAATAGTAGTTTCAGAGAAGAAGATTTTTGAAATAATAACAAAAAAAAGCCAAAAATGTGAAAAAAGGGCAATAACTCCTAAATGGGTTTTGGAATTTCCTTCAAAATTTCAGGGTAGGTAGATCTTGTCATGCTGATCAATTTTACCCCTGTCAGATTTTCGATATCTGTAACGGTTTTTGAGTTATTAGCAAAAAACAGCAATTTACCCCTATGTTCTATTTATAGTAACGACAGCCATGTTTTTCGACATTTCAAAAATTTTAAACGATAGAAATTTTCCAGATGCCCTAAAGAACAATTCTGCAAAGTTAGGTTGAAGTCGGTCCAGTAGTTTAGGACGAGTTAACATTTGAAAAAGTTTACAGACGACGACGACGACAGACGACGACGACGACGGACGCCAAGTGATGGCAATAGCTCACATGGCCTATGGCCAGGTGAGCTAAAAATGGTAAAAAGTTAGAAGAAATCTGTTAACATTCTCCTGGAAGCACCCATCAACATAAATTGAAAGAAAAATTCCCATTAAAATCAGATGATAAATAAAAATGTTAGCTGTCCTGCAAAACTAATTTTGGCCCCTTTAATCCTTTTATCTCTGCAATGACAAAAGCAAAACACAAATGCCTTAAATAACTTTTATTACATTTCTTACGATGGACCATAGAAAAAAAATCATCAAAATCGGATAAAAATGTTTCGAACATTAAGGTGTGTCCCTTTTTTGGCCCCTTGTATCTCTAAAACGGTAAGATAGTGAAAAACGAATCCTAAGAACTTTTTCCATTTTCAGCAAGTAACATTGCTGTCAAGTTCCAATTGGCGCACTGGTTTCAAACAAGAAGATCATTCAGTGAACTTTCCCATTAGGTCCTATGTTAAACTAAGTTCCGCTCTGGCAGCCATCTTGGATGGTGGACAGGGTCATCGGATATAATTCTGAAAGAGGACTACCTAAGGACCATTGCTGCCAAGTTTTGTTCCAATTGGCCAAGTGGTTTCAGCAGAGGCATTTACCCCTATTTCAGTCTATCAGTAGTAATAACAATTTTCTCAGTATTTTTCAGTAGTATCACCGATGTTCCGCCGGAGTTGCTCGCTTTGTAGCTGACATATTTTGAGTTTTCATAATTTCTTCAAGCATATTTTAAATTATCTTTCGTTACATACTTTGAAAGATCGGGAAAACATACGATTAATAAGAGGTGTCCCGAAAACCGCAGAAATCTCTATCTCAGACGCGTTTACTTTAGTTTAATACATAACCACCGCTCATTCAAGCACTTTGAGAGAAAAAAAAAAAATTTCTTGAAAAGAACCGGAAGCCGTACTTCCGTGAATTAAATCCGTAGTCCGTATTTTGCATTTAAAATCCGTGTAAAATACGGAAAATCGGTAGTGGTAAACACCTCTGTTTCAGACAAGAAAATCTTTAAAGGAAAGTTTACGACAAGTATGGATGCCAAGTGATGACAATAGCTCACCTCAGCTAAAAACCAACAAGAGGCTGTCAAATGACAGCAAACCGGATTTTCCTGCATGGAAATGATGTTTGCAAATCAGTATTCCCAAACAGGATGAAGTAAAGAAATATAAATGAATTTTTGTGGGGTTTTGTAGGGTTCAGAAATGGAAAGGCAAAAATCAATCTTGACCTCCTATTTATAATAAGTGACAAATATTGGAATTTTTGAGAGTATATAAGTACACACACATTTGTTAAGCAGGGGTTGGTAGGCAGAAATCATGAAGTCAATAATGAAAGAAATACGCCAATGAGATTATAACCTTATTTTATATCAATCCAAAGAATCTTGTGGTCACTCCAATAACTTTCCAGATTCCCACTTTCAAACAGTTGTTGTCTTGTAATATATGTATGGTCGATGGAAGAATGATAGTCTGTGGTTTCATCGTAATGAGGTTGGCCTAAATCAAGTGCATGCATTGTACTTTCAAGTTTTTTCAACTGCTCATTTTGTTTGAACTGGTCAATATTGATATCTCCAAGAAGAACTGTGGAATAATTGGGTGTCTTGACAGAACGTATTGTATCACAAATGTTGTAACTTGACAACAACAAATGACCTTTGCATGGAAACGACGACTTGAACTGCCTTTTTTCAATTTTTTAGAACCATAACTCCTGAACGGTGAAAGTGAAAATCGTCAATATCGGAACGGTGAAAGTGGAAATCGTCAATATCGAACTTGACCTCCATTTTGTCATCAGTAACAACATATTAAAATTTGAAAAGCTTTGGTTGAACAGTTCATAAGTTATCACACGGACACCACTGGGAAAGCCATTTTTCAATCTTTCAAGAACCATAACTCCTGAACCGTGAAAGTCAAAATCGTCAATATCGAACTTGACCTCCATTTTGTCATCAGTAACAACATATTAAAATTTGAAAAGCTTTGGCTGAACAGTTCATAAGTTATCAGACGGACACCACTGGGAAAGCCATTTTTCAATCTTTCAAGAACCATAACTCTTGAACGGTGAAAGTGAAAATCGTCAATATCGAACTTGACCTCCATTTTGTCTTCAGTAACAACATATTAAAATTTGAAAAGCTTTGGTTGAACAGTTCATAAGTTATCACACGGACACCACTGGAAAAGCCATTTTTCAATCTTTCAAGAACCATAACTCTTGAACGGTGAAAGTGAAAATAATCAATATCGAACTTGACCTCCACTTTGTCATCAGTAACAACATATAAAATTTGAAAAGCTTTGGTTGAACAGTTCATAAGTTATTGCACGGACACTGTTTGGCAGCCGCCCGCCCGTCCGCCAGCCCGGCCGCCCGCCTGCCGCACATCACCAAATTAATAACCGATATTTTCCTATGAAAATCCGGTTAAAAATCATTATATCAAATAAAATTTTTAAAGTTACACCAAAAAAAAAACCCTTAATGACACCTTGAAAAACAGGGAGGGGCCATATTTCACAAAATCAATCCCAATCTGTATTTTACATGCCTAAACATTGTGGTAAAATATTACAAGGATACATTAATTAGAACAAAAGTAATTGAGCAGAAACCTAAACTGTCTTCAGACGCCGACAGGCTCATACAATAATAAATCGCAATGTCGTATTAAAAAACTTTAACCTGAGGCAAGACGAATAAATGGACAAACGAAAGGACAGAAAATTTATATGTCCCCCCTCTCCCCCTTACTTTCGTTATAAAAATAAACTTTCAAAATAATCTTAAGGATGATCGCTAGTCTAATAGGAAATAAATAGGATTTGAAATAGGTGTTTTAGTTTGAGAGAACATATGAATAGTAAAAAAATAAGCAAGAAAAAAATATAGGTTCATGTGTTCATTTTAGAGCTACATGTATAATGCCTTGAAAATTTGCAGAAAATGAGTTTTCTCTGGATTTTTCATTGTCTTTGCATTGACAACTTCAGTCTCTCAAAGATGTATGAAAAAATAAAAAGGATTTCATAAAATTTTGTCAAATACCATTTTAAAGTACAATGTACAGGGTATATATGATTGGCAAATAATTTCATGTTTAAGAAATGGATATAACCTGAGGATTCCGAAAATCTGACAAAAAGACAGAGCATCCTTAAATTCTTTTAATCTTGAATGGTTGTTAATGTTATTTATAATTCTTGGTTGATACTAATTTTGTTAATGATAAATTGCTATAACTATATTTATCTTTACAAAACAATTAAGAGTTTTAAATCAACAATTAACAGTATCCAATCATGACAGCTTGTAGTGACAGCATTATCATCACTACACAAGACACTTCTGAACAAATAGTTGAGAAAATCATAATATAATAACAGAAAATTTTATTTTGATTTCATTTTTAAATTTTTTTCTAAAAGTGCTAAAATTAAACACAGTACCGACACAAAAAGCCAAATTTTAACATACCATAATTTAACATTTTTGCTTTTAGCAAAAACCGCCAAATTATCCCTATGCTGAAATATCACAATTTATGGTAACACATACTCACTAGTGCTTCATCTCGTTTGTCTTCTTTTCTTGCCCAGTACACAGCAGACAAATACAGAAACCATATCGAGAAAACAGCACACACAACTATTGGATTATCAAAGAACGTTAGGAACAAGGCTACATCGGAAATGGGATCTACAATGTTTGGTAGTACTAGGAAACTTCCAGAAAATGATGTCAAATGGTTACACTCACAGTAGATTAAGTCTTTTGAGGTCAAAGGTGAAACCTGAAATAGACATTACAAGAAAATAAAGGTGCAATCCATGAAATCTAATTAATTAAAGCTTCCTAAGTTCCAAATAAGGCCACACCAAATTGATTATAGTTCTTTGGATTGCTCTGATTTTCGGACTTTGTATATATTAATAAAAATAATTTTTGCCACTTCATTTTGCCAAATTCTTCATTTTTCAAGAAATTAAACATAGTGTTTCACCACTCCAAAAAAATAAAATAGTAATTTTTTCTATTTTTTGCAATATATTTTGTCAAATAATTCCTGCTGACGGTAAATTTGATGTTTGACTGAAAACAAGTGAGCTGTCTGAGTATCATCAAACCGGGTTTTCCTTCTATTTCATTTTTACTGAGTAACTTTTCTCCAACAAAGAAGTCAAGGGTCAAGGTCAGATCGACAGATGTCAACATCATTAGTACATGACACATCATCTTGAGGTACACTACCCACACATCAAAGATCTAAGATCTAGGTTTTAAGACAAAAAAGTTACAGGCTGGACATTAGCAATTTATTGACCTTGAAGTCAAGGGTCAAGGTCAATATCCTTGAAATTTTAAACATCGTCTCGAGGTAACCTACCTACACACCAAAGATCCAAGGCCTAGGTCTTTAGACAAGAAAGTTACAAAAATGACCTATTTATTGACCTTGAGGTCAACAGTCAATATCAATATTCTTTGTACGCAACACATCATCTTGAGATAACCTACCTACACACCAAAAAGCCAAGGCCTAGGTCTTTAGACAAAAAAGTTACAGGCCGGACACGAAGGTGATCTAAAATGACCTATTTATTCACACTAAGGTCAAGGGTCAAGGTCATAGATCAACATTTTTGAAACATTGTCTTGAGGTGACATATCCACATACCACAGATCCAAGGTCTAGGTCTTAAGACAAGAAAGTTATAGGCCGGACACGATTGGCAGCCGACCGCCTGCTTGACTTCACCAATTCAATAACCGGACTTTTGCAGAGGAAAACCTGGTTAAAAACTAGTCCTCAAGATAAATTTTAATGGGGGCCGTATCGCCGAGTGGTCTAGGTAGTTCGTCATGACTTCTAATGATCACTAGCCTGTCAACACTGAGGTTGTGAGTTTGAATCTCACCTGTGGCGGGATGTGTTCGACTCTGATCTAAATTGACAAGGATTGCCCATTTTCCTACCGAAGGTCGTGGTTCTCTCCGGCTTCCTCCACCAATAAAAGCTGGCTGCAGCGAAATATCCAGATGTGCTGAAAAACGGCATAAAACCCTAACTAAAGAAACAAAAATTAAAAAAAAAATTCTGCTTGCTCACACCTATTTTTGCCATAAAAATTCCAAAGAACTAAAAATCAAACAGGTGTGGCATAATCATCTTAAAAACCTATTCTGGGATGTTGTCTTTTTGACAGTTACCCTATATTCTTGCCTTTTCATATTTGTTCAAATATACAATATTATTGTATAGCAATATAATATTCCATGTGACCGTAAACCAAAATTTAGAGTGCACTATTCTATTACTTTACACTAAATGCAATATTTCTATAAATTTTTATATTTCTATCGCTGTAGAAAATAAACCAATTTGACATTTAAAAAGATCCTGCTTTACAATACAATGGTTAATGAGGAATATTGTCCCTTGCAAAATATAAATTACACTTGGAAGCTCGTATTGTAAGGCCACCCTTTAAAAAATTGTTTGTTTGGCATTGCAGATCCGCACTATCAGCAGGTGGGTAGATAGGTAAGGAAATTTTTTTTTTACATTTAAAACCTTCCACTGCTGGCCTCTTTGACATTATTTACTTTTGGCAGACGTTTTTCTATTCTATGTCATTTAAATGTTTGCTCTCAATAGAGTGTACAGCAAGCGCTTTTACAATTGTGATTTGAAATAAGTAAAGACCGGAACAAGCTCCACAGATACGATCAAAATTCCGATTATTTAAAAATATTCTGAAACGCAAATAAAATTATTTGGGCGGCAAGTTTTTCAGTAGGTCGGGCGGCAATGCCAAACAAATGAAATTTTATTTTAGGACTAACATATTATTTTGCTCAGAACAATATCCCCCAATATTAATGCAATAACCCTATACCATCACTAACAAGATTGTTTCAGATTTTCCTTGGCGCATTCAAGAAAAATAATGGTTCATAGACATTATGACTTATGATAATGGACTTTAAGTAACAATAAGAATATTATGGACAACATTCTCAAAAGATATTTTTGCGTTCTTCGGTTCTTACTGCCTAGATTTCATAAAACACCTTAAATACAATGATGTAAGGTGATAATATTTTTTCTAACAATCTGAGCATTATAATAAAGTAAAGTGAGCTTTTCTGCAGTTTAAATATTCTTATTCTTTTGAACAAGTCTTTTGCCTCACTAAAATTTTTACATGTATGTTCATCAAAAATAATGCATGAGAGTCTAGGAAGCTACAGGCGTATGGTAATTTTGATGGGAAGTACCTTAGACGGGCAAATTTTCAAGGTGAGAAATTTGTGTGATCACTGACCATTTTAGAGAGGTAACCGTTTATTTCAGTTTAATTAACGCATAAAAATTCTTCTAGGGCTTTTAAAGACATGATTGATGGAGAAATTTTGGCTTCAATTACTGGTAAATGAAATTATGCCACTGACAAATTTGTGGAGGTTTACCATGTCAGACATAAATCAAAAGTGAAGTATTGTCTTTATACCTGACAACCATTGGTCCTCCATGTTTCTGTGTCCTCATTCCAGTACAAACAGCCTACTTTATAAGTCTCAAATGTGACACTGATAGGTAGAGTGACTCTCTCTTGGCATGGAATTCCATTATCACACAGTGTTGAATTATTATTGGCCAAGGAATAATTGGTTATTAATAATTCAGAGCTATTGTCAACAACTGGTACAACATACACATAATAGGTACCATCAATATCAGAACGTCTCCTGGTAAATTTGAAATTATTTCCTTCTTCAAGGAGAGTTCCTTTTCCAAAATTCAAATCTGATTGGTTAGTTTTTGCGGTAAAAATGACTCGGAACTGTAGGTCAAACATCTGACATCTGATTGACATGACAACTGAATAACCTTCTGTTAAATTTATGCTAAGTCTCAATCCAGTTGTATTTCCCTTCTGGACCTGGAATGAACTGCCGCTCCATTCCAAAGGAAGTTCTATTGTATGAACACTGCTCTCTGACGTAACTGTAAAAAAAATAAGTCAAATGCAATAGTGAATACAGGGTTCCCATACCGTTTTCTTTCGAAAATTTAATGACTTCCAGGATAAATTCAAAGTTTCTTGTAACCTTATGATATCAAATTTGAAGTACATGTAGTCAGTTCTTTATACCCAGGTTTTTCTTAATCAGTATCAATGTTGATTAATACACAATATGTTACTATGCTAATGTTACCTTGATGACAATGAGAAATGTTAATATTTTTTAATTTCTTGCAATTTGTGCTCCAAAAAAAAATTTCCATGACTTTTCTATGCCTTTTCATGACATTTTTCAAATCCATGATTTTCCATGTCATTTTTTTAGCCGAAAAAAAAAAAAAATCCATAATTTTTTCAGTGTTCCATGACTTGTGTGAACCCTGTGTATATATGACAGCAAATATTATAATAATTTATTGGAAAATTCCTATTCACATCTTCCGTGGCTCAATAGTTTGTGAAAAGAAGATTTATTATATTTTCAAGAATTTTCTTCTTTTATGGTACCAGCAATTACTTCAAAATGGCAACACCATTCCATCTTAGTTTTTGTAAATTAATTTGTTTAAAAGATGCTTTCAATATATTCACAGATTATCTTTTAAATGAATGTTTAACATTTGTGGCTGTATTAGCAGTCAAACTTTTTAGAGGTCATGCAATTTTTTAAATAAAGGTAATTATCACATACTTCGTACTAAATATGATGGTTTTTGGACATGTGTAACGACCGGAAGTGAATAACCCATATCTGCACACATCAGCTAATAACGCATTATTCATGTGCTATTTGAATGTATCTCGGCTGATAATTTGGATTATAATACTTACTACTTACTATATTATAATTATAGATTAATACATGACCTTATCCATATCGGACCGGGTATCATCCCTTGACCCACATCGGACCTCGGGCAAGCCCTCAGTCCGATATGGGATTCTTGGAATGATACCCGGTCCAATATGGATTAGGTCATGTATTAATCTATGATTATAATATAGTAAGTAGTAAGTATTATAATCCACATTAGGTTTGTCTAGAAAACAAATCATAACAATAACAAGCGGCTGTCTGATCAACACAAAACCAGATCACTTTTTTGAGCTGCCAGACAGAACATCGAGAATAACTTGATTTTTCTAATGGAAACCCAGGTCACTAAGATTTAAAAGTGGAACTAGCTGTCTGTTAACAGCAAACATTCGTATTTTTTTGTCTTACTTTTAGCACAAATGTACTTTTTTGTTTAATTGTCCTGCCTTTGTCACAGGTACAACCGGGAAGAGCCTAGTCTTCATCAAATTAAGTTTAACCCTGCCAAATTTTTAAAAAGAGATTTGTCTCTTATGTGGATAAATATTAGAATCCTTTCTTTTTGTCTTAATAAATCCTTAAAAAATAATGAATTCACCACTGAACATTATCACATCCAAATAAAAATATTAGGCATTAAATCACAAAGTTTAGAATAAGTGACCATGAAGTTTTAATTGAACCTGGTAGATATTATAAAATACCTAGATCTCAAAGACTATGCAAAATATGCAATGTTATAGACGATGAGCCTCATTTCTTCCTTAATTGTAAAATCTCAGGAAAAGCTTCATTCTTAATTTTACTGACCAGTATCAAATCTTCAATTATAGTGATACTGAAAAACTTGAAAAAAATTTTAAACCTACATGTATCAATGCCAAAACAAATTAAGGCTGTAGCGTCTTTCATTGAACAGTCCTTAGAACTGAGGAAAGAAGACCCAACCAGTCTTGATTCTGTAATGTGTAAATCTGAACAATGTTTATGTGTAATTGTATAATGTGTTTGTAATGCTATGGCCTTGTATGTATGGTCTTTTGTTGCATTAATAAAAGTTCATTTTATGTTTATTTAAATATCGCATGGATTGATCGACAAAGTCCATCATAAAATTTCCAAATTTACAGCAATAAACCTTGATTACTGATCTGTATCTTGACTGGTTCCCTCAGATTTCGAACATTTACTGTTTCTTTGCTGTTACTTTTTATCTTTAGTGAGACAACAGGTGTTGTAACATCCACAGCTCTTGGGTCCCATATATAAGGATTTTTGTCAATTAACATCATCTATAGAAAGAGGTTTCCTAGCATTATAACAGTTTTGGTAATCCTTAATAAATTATGTCTGGAAAAAGCGAGGTCAAATAATTTACCACATATATTTTTCATTTGATGGCATGCAAATTAGCATTCTGTCCCTTAATTTATTTATTGCAATCCACCTACTGCTTTAATAATGAATATTACTTCTTATAAACCTTATTATGTGGTATAAAAAAGGCCATTCTCTCTCTTAATTTTTCCTGAAAAATATCTTTTACCAACCGAAATGCTGCTTAATGAACTAGACAAAATGAAAATTTTGGAATTCTAAGTTTAAAAATTACATTCATTGATTCATTTTCTTTATCTTTACCTTTGTGTAAATATGACTGATCTCATCATAATGACAATATTCATGAAATCCAGTAGAGGATTGAAATATTTTGTTACTTTTTCTATTTTTAGTTATGGAGGTCATTCTGGTCCAAAGTCTGGAACCATGAACAAAAGTTTGAATCAGGACCACAGAGAACAATTCCTACAGTTTGGTCCTACTTCCCTTAGTGATTTCAAGAGAAAATTCTTAAATATTTTTGGGTTGATTTTTTTTTTGGTTCTTAGAAACATTGGCCATAAAATGATATAAGCCAAGTCCAGAATCCAGGAAATTCCTGGAAGAACTACTAGCAAACTTGGTGCATAAGTTACAGAGGAAAATATTTTTTAAATTGGTTGGAGGTTCAAACCCCAGACATACCTGCAATTTTGAAAGGGAACCACCAAAGGTTGGCCCTGATGGGCAAATTACAAGTCATGACAACAGCTCACATATACGTTTGGTCCAGGTGAGCTAATCAAGTTTATGTGATGTTTGAAATTAAAAAAAAAAGATATTTGAGAAACAAGGTCAACATTAACCCTTAAGTGTCAGATATCATATAAACAAACATATATGGGTAGTTCAAAGTGAAATAAAATGTTTAAATTTGCTATGATAATACATGTACCTCCATGTTCACATCACCAATAATGTTCTGAAGAGCATCACCAAAACTTGTATCATTTGGCAGCTGAAAAACTCCAGTGGTATTTATTTCATTACGTGATCTAGAGTTTGAAAGGGTTTGACCTCTAATGTCGTTAACTGGGTTTTTCATCACAGCTAAATTCAAATATTCAGTAACAAATATGGAGGGTTGACTGGCAGGCTGTATTAAGGTCAAGGCTGCATCAGCTATTGAATCCATCAATGACAGTATCTTTTTACTAGATTTATGGACCTGTAACAACAGATTTTATACAATTTTCTATAAATTGAAATTTTTCCTCAACTTCCGAATATGGAATTTTTAGACATTTACTTCGACGAGGTCTTCTTGTGACAATACTGTCCCTCACAGTACATCAATCCGTGTATTATGAAGTATTCTGGGAATTATATATCCCGGTATTAATACAATAACTATGTAGTATATAACAATTTTCAAATACCTTTCAAATTGTTTATAAAAACGGTATTATATTCTTTTCTTAATAATACCTTTGTAACTAAAGCTTGATCTGTGGTGTGATTTGTACTGGGTAACATTTCTTCTACACCTATATCTGTGTTTGTATCCAACATCAATGCCAAACCATCCAGTAACAAACTAAAATGACAGAAAAGTATTAAACAAATCGATCATGGAAGAGAATTGTCAAAGACTATTCGGAATTCAAGTGTCCCTTTTCAGCATTATCTTGGGACTCAGGACATCAGAGCATACAAGTACTTCATATATAGGATGGATGGATGAATTATTGTTTGACGTCCAGTGGCAACCATTATTAAAGTGCATATCAGGATGAGAACATGTTGATATGATTTAAATATGAACCCTGCTTTGTACTTGACCGATATGCTGAGATGGGTTTTTAACGTGTTAGCTCACGAGGTAACAGTCCACAGGAAGACATATCACCCCAACCAGATACATTATATTGACTCCGAGCAAACCACTCCTTTGCTCTTACTCCTAAATGTCACTTGGTTGGTGGAAGTAGCAAATACCAATTTTAATGTTCAAGGTTTGACCCGGCTGGGGATCGAAACAACGAGGCAAGCATGC
This sequence comes from Mytilisepta virgata, assembly GCA_028015205.1. Taxonomy (NCBI): domain Eukaryota; kingdom Metazoa; phylum Mollusca; class Bivalvia; order Mytilida; family Mytilidae; genus Mytilisepta; species Mytilisepta virgata. The sequence goes on along the minus strand of CM051517.1, from coordinate 65,269,542 downwards.
TACCACAAGACCACCAAGACGGTTCACTTCATATATAAAACTTGTTAATAATATGATTAACATTTACATGTATGCTTCCATGCAAACACTGTATGTTTCCATTCTGTAACCATTTGAATCATCAAAATTTAATTGGCCATTTTTTGAGCAGGCAAATAAAAGAAGACAATACAAATTTGTTATCTATTCTGAGCAGTTGTTATTAACTAATTGCACAATAATTTGAATACATTGCATAAAACTTTAATTAACAGAAAAATGGTTTTAAAAGTAAAAGCATATTAGGTTTTCTTATTAGAAAATAAATGCACAGTATTATTTATAAAACACTAATAAATTTCCCCGTTTTTATATACGGAGTGCACTCTTATGTCTGATGGCCCCAGTCAATTCTAAAATCATCCATCTAATGCCAGAGAAATCCCTTCTGTCTGTAAACCTCGGATAGTGGAATGGATTTTTGGCATTTTCAAAGTCTAAATGTTAGAATTATAAGACAATTTTTTGTTGGTTAATTAATCTTATTGAGTCGTCCAAGAAAAAATAACAATTTTACAATCGTTTATAAAGGTTATATTTATACACCACATAAATGATTCTGAATGGGAAATTGCCAATAGACAAAATTAATGCACTTGAAAATATGAAAAAATAAAAAATTTGATTTGACTAACTTATATCTATTTCATAATTTGTAAACCATTATTTCAAATGCACTTTGTACATATTTCATCTAACATGCAGATTTAATTCTAAATTTAATAAAATCTCAAAGGAAGAGTTATCTCCCTTTTACACTGAAAATTCCATAGGCGAAATGTTTTTGTTTCTCTTAAAATCATGATTGAACAAAATCAGGTAAGTTCAGTTGATTTAGTTACGACTTAACTAATTGCATCTATCAAACAAGTGATAAGACAATTCACTTTGAAAAAGGTGGTCAAATTCGGAAAAATACTTTCTACAAACAGGTTTACAAACAGTAGGAAGAAAAAACTGATGATTTTCATTGTTTACTGCTATCTAAAGGAGGAGAGTTTTAACAAACAGTGTAATTGTTTGATGACACTGTATGTAAAGTTATGTTTCCAGAAAATTGCTAACACCAGCAAAACTTCAGGCATACTGACATGAAAAGTGGTAAATTGAGATTCAAATCAAATCCTACCTATAGTAAAATGCAACTCCATATGACATCCTACCCACATCAATTTCTCTTATGTACATTTACTGTATTCATGCAAAAAAATTGAAAGAAAACCTCTTTTGTCAATGTAAAAATGTCTTCTAACATCTTCATTCATGGCATGCATTTCTCTTCTTTTTGATAAAAAAAAAACCAAAAATAAAAACCATACACCAAAATAACGTCTAACGTCTTCATGTCATACCCTACAGATTTTTCTCCCCTCTCCACATCATCATAATCTACTTGATCTGTTAAAACATCTGTCAGATTTGAGTACATATCTAAAGCTGTATCCTAAAATAAAATAATGTAATGCATTAGTCTGTTGCATCTGAGCACTGATATTATGATCTCAAAATTGGAGGGACCATTGAAAAACAACCGAGTTTAAATATACACACAATAAGCTTTTGAAATTGTCATTTTAGATTGAAGTCAAAGCAACAGACCAATAGGCTTTAACTTCTATATCCGGAATTCAACCTGAATTCCTATAGTCAGAAATTACAGTTTTAATTTTTCAAAAACAATATAATAGTATATATTGTACAAGAACATCAAAGCTTTAAAAGTGTTTTTTTTTGTCCTGGGGTTCAAATAAAGGGCAATAAATGGTCTTATGCATACAACTTTCCCTTTTTCATTCTTAAAATTTTTCAGTTCAAGAACTGAAATGATTCAAACTTCTACATGTTGCAATTCCATCTTAGTATATTTGCCCTGAGATTTTCAGACATCTTTTGATAATGTGCCTATCAAACTTGGGTAAAAATGTGAATTGTTACTGAGTCTTCTTTCTTTAGGTAATGGCAAGCCAATTTTTGCTTAAAATTTTAATGTTAATCTAATATTATGTTTGGCTTGTCTTGATATTGTTTAACCCTTAAGTAACAAATTGGTTTAAAAAAAATTTAACCTTAATGAATTAGTTAGCCTTATAAAATTTATTATTATCAGTAAATGTTCCACCTGTGCATACTCTGTCATTTCATTTGTTACAGAGGTCACAGAGTTCAAAACTACAGTAACGAGTTCAAGGTCATCAAGGTCTGTCAAAGGAACTTTCTGTAAACTTGATATAATGACATCTCTAATCTGTAAAATATCAAAGTCATTTAATTCATACGTATCACAAATGGCTTATCTGAATACAACATTTTCTAAAAACCAAATTATATACAAGATATAGGTAAAGTCATTAGTGCAAAAAATCAGCTTCCTGTTCATTATGCTGATCATAAAAGTGGAGGCAAGGTGTGTTTGACAAGGATTGTCAGTTTTCCTCAAGAATGTCAATACATGTAGTTCTCTCTTCTTCCTCCAGGCATAACAACAGCACGGCTTCGGAATTTTTTGGGAAATTAACTTGCCCACGGGAAAGTTGTATTAAAACTTTTCTTTCCTGCAACCTTGGTTTCGGAAACGAAATATTTGTGCAAGCTCATGCCTGGGGCCTTATTTATTAAACATTTATCGTTATCAAAGTTCGAAACATTTCATTTTGGTTTACTGGTAATATTTGATTACTGCTAAAAGCAAGGAAAAAAACAAGCTAACTTTCAGGGAACCAGTTTCTAAAATTTAGATTCATCCAATCACCGACAATAAAACAACACACCAGAATCTATCATGTACCGGCAATTTACTTGCCCTACGGGAAACTGGTACTTGTGTTTTTACTTTCTCCGACTATTTTTTTACTTGCCCCGGGAAACGGGAAATGGGAATTCCAAATCCCTGTAACAGGCTAGTCATGTTTCATACCTCCCATAAATTAACTGCATAGAACAAATATATTTCTATGGTCAAATGGATGCTCCGTGGATAAAAATCGGTATCAAAGTTAAAACTCAGTATTATAATGCTTCACACCAATTACATAAGCTAAAGCCCGTCCAAATTCAGAGTGAAAATAATATACCTTATATATTATTTTTAACCCCTCCCCATTCAGAGCGATACCGTAAATTGGGATATTTTGGTTCATTTGGCGCTTGTTGCCAATCTGCTAAAATTAAACACACCAAAATAAAAATAATCCAAAAAATAAACTTCCAAAAATATTTCAGATTCTAGTTCATGTAGTTATATGTAAAAATCATTAACTATGATTATAGTTGCAATATTTTGATTAATTTTAAATAACTGTATAATATTTGTAAAATCAAAACAAAGGAATGATTTGATTTTATCAGTTGTCAATCATGACAGCTTGTGGGGACAACATTATTAGCATTTAATCATGCAGATCAGAAACCTTAATTTTATTTCATCTTAATTTCTATTTATTCTCAAACTTTTTTCTGAGAGTGCCAAAATTAATCACAGTACTGACACAAAGTGCCGAATTTTAACACACCAAAATTTGACGACCACGTTTGTAGCAACAACCCGCCAAAATATTGCCACACCAAAATATCCCGATTTACGGTAGCATACATATACCTTACTTGTTATTTTTATACAAACCTGTTTATTTTGCTCCTTACTGGACAGGTAAGTATCTTCATTCAGAGTTGATGCAACTCCTCCTAAAATATTCACTGCATCTGAAAAAAATATATATAAAAACACGTTTAAAATCTTCAGACAAATCAGATCACTAAGAAACCATTAGAACAGTCACTGTATCATCCAAGGAACTAACAAATACTCTGCCGGTAATACATTTTTCTGAGAAAGTAGAGAAGTTCCATTATTTAATCAGCGACTAAATTTTAACCAATGATTAAACATTTTGAATAACACTGTCCCAGTGAACAGACTTAACAAGAAGTCATCTGAAAGACATCAGCTTTAAGTTAAGCTTTGGTGGCCATGTTGATTGACAGGCCAGGTCATCGGACACATTCCTAAAAGAGGACCATCTAATGACCAATGCTGTCAAGTCTTGTTCCAATTGGCTCAGTGGTTTCAGACAAGAAGATTATTTAATGAATTTTCCCGTAGGATCATATGTTAAACTATGCAAGGTTGAAGCAGCCATCTTGGTTGACAGTCCAGGTCATTGGACATATTTCTGAAAGAGGACAATCTAAGGACCATTGCTGCCAAGTCTTGTTCCAATTGGCCCAGTTGTTTCAGACAAGAAGATTTTTAAATGAATTCCAAATAGGGTCCTATGTTGAGTTTTTTTATATCAGCCAATCAGAAACAAGAACTGTCCATGGTGGCCATATTTGTAGTCTGATCAGGACAAAATGAGGAAACTTTGTAGTCCAATCGGAACGAAATGATGAACATGATAAAGGACCTCCCATAGATGCTTCCTGTCAAGTGTCAGTCCATTTGGCCCTGTAGTTCCACAGAAAAATGTTTTTTTTTAATCAACCAATGAGAAACAAGAATTTTCCATAGCAGCCATGTTTGTTGCCCGATCAGGACGAAATGAGGAAACTTTGTAAACAACCTCCCATATATGCTTCCTGTCAAGTTTCCTTCCATTTGGCCAAGCGATTTCAGAGGAGAAGATTTTTTTTATATCAGCCCATCAGAAACAAGAACTGTCCATTACGGACATATTTGTAGTCTGATCGGAACAAAATGAGGAAACTTTATAAAGGACCCCCCATATATGCTTCCTGTCAAGTTTTGTTCCATTTGGCCTAGCAGTTTCAGAGGAGAAGATTTTTGAAAACTCAGCCGATCAGAAACAACAACTGCCCATGGGGGCCATGTTTGTTGTCCGATCGGGACGAAATGAGCAATCTTTATAAAGGACCTTACATAGATGCTTCCTGCAAAGTTTAATTCAATTTGGCCCAGTGGTTTCAGAGGAGAAGATGAATGTGAAAAGTTTACGATGGACGCCAAATGATGGCAAAAGCTCAGGTGAGTTAAAAAGCAAATATAAATATGATATATTGTGGAAAATAAATATTAAGGAAAAATAGAAATTTATTACAGATAAAGATAATATCCACTCTTAATTGATTAGATAGAATTAAATAAAAACGAAAATTCTATAATGGAAGCAATTTTAAGGTGTGTAATAAAGAAATCATAATTTATGTATCTTGACTTCCAAATATGGAGTTCAATTACAAAACACAATACAAGTCCATAATGGTTCATACGTGAATATTCTCCTTGGTTCAGTAAACCATCAACAATGCTGTCGTTAGAATATACAGTCCTTCCTATTAAGTCGGTTATCCTTTGAGTTATGTTTCCTCCTCCATACATACTTGCTGGGTGTACCTAAAATAAGTACTTTACATCTCAGAATTGTAGCATGTGTAAGGTGGAGCGTTATTTTATACTTTATATTACCAGATGATTGAAAATGTTAAATCTTAATATATATAGTCAGGGCTGTTCCATCAAAACATACATGGGACGGTGGGGGGGGGGGGGGGGGGGGAAGGCAAAATATAAAAATATAAAAATTATCTACTTGGTTGTTAGTGAGTGGAACGTGCATCTATGGTCCATTGACCTCAAAATATGCTTCTGAAGGTGCTTATATGTAAAATGAAAGTTTTTTTTTAACGTTTTTACCTTTTAGTTTGCCTTAGCTTATTGACCATGATCATTTAAAACTTATACACAATGCTTTATATCATTATATACAGATGAAGTTCGAATTTGGCTATCGTAAATTTTACTATACTAGTTTTTTGCCCGTTCAGAAATTACATGCGTATGTGCAAGCGGGGGCATATTTTCTTTTTCAAATAATGTGATACATGAAAACACAAGGATGTGAATATATAAACACAAAGTTACATGACTATTTTGTTTAAAGGAAATCTAACTTGATATTAACATGATTTTAAAAAGCATTCTTTTGCTATATATTTTTAATTAATAATCCAGATTTGCAGAATTTTCAAAATCATGCATGCTTTTTGAACTATTTAATTTGATTCTGTTTGTGCCTATAAAGCTTCTGCTTTTGCTTCTATGGGGTGGTATAAGTAAAATAAAATCACTTCTATGGATGATTACTCCAATTTTCAAGTGCCTTCCCCCCGTCCCATGTATGTTTTGCTGGGACAGCCCTCAGAATTATACTGCATAAATGATGTAAATTGCCAAAATTTAACATGCAAAATTATTTGACTAATATTTTTGATTGGAATTTAAAAAATTCTGCATCTTTTTCTTGTTAAAACTTTTTGGTCTCACAAAATACAAATCAAAGCAAGGCTGAAGCAATCTAACTACATCAACATAATAATATATTATCTTTTAAAGAATAAAAAACCTTTCACCTCAAATTAACGTGCAACTGGATGCAAACATCACCTTAATTATAAATGAAATCTTCGTAAGTTTTTTATGAATCAAATAAATCTCAAATAAACAATTTACTTAAAGCTTACTAATAAATGCCAAAAAAATCATGATTGCAAGAATGATCAAGCAAGACACCTCACACAATAAATTACAAAATCTGATCTTCAATTTGATAATATAACATAGTGAAGAATTTAAATGCCCTCACTGCGGGTGTAATTAGCAGACATAATTACGACAATAATGTCATAGATGAAAAGACGGAATACAGTACCAAGATGCAAAAGTCTGGAAAACATCAATTTTTTGCTATGGATCAATTGCAGATGCAAAAATTACAAAATGCCAGAAATACCACATTTTCGGGAAAAATATCACACATTTTAAGGATGTTCACCTCTAAGGAGCCAAAAATTTCTAGAATTAAACTTTTTTTCTTAACTTGATTTTAGGGTTTATGTGACTGTAAGAAAGTAATTTATGAAGAAAAAATCATATGATGGTGTACTTCTTTTTTTGATATGGTCATTTGAAAGTACCCCATTTTTTATGATTTTCCAATTTTTCATCAATTTTAACCCATTTTTGGGTTATTATCATGAAAAAAATCACAGACTTTCCAAAATTAAACTTTTTCATACTTTCCCTAAAGATGAAGTGGACCAATCTGAATAAATTTAACTTAAAAAAACTATAGGTACGTGTTAATATAAGAAAGTTTTATAGAATTTTGGTTTTTGTCTGTGTCAAAATGACCATGCAGTCAATTTAGTAAATCTGGGGTTTTTCTCATTTTTTTTTTAGAACAAAGAGCATATAATTTCAACTTCTTTGTTATAAATGATTGAAAAAATACATATTAAAGAATTTTAAAAAGAAAAAATTGATATGGGATGTACATATTTTTGGTAAAATCATTTCTGTGTACCCCTCACTCATTTTCTCAACATTTTGGCTGATGACACTGTCAGACCAGATTGGTTATAAAATTTGAAAATTTATTACTCAAAAACTATTTATTGTAAGTACATAATTTTTTCACCGAGTTTAGTTGGATTATAATATTTTCCACTTGTGTCACATGTTTTGGAAATAATTCCCGAACAAGATTTCAATGAGACTGAAACATCAGAATACATCCGTGTATGATAAACTCAACAAAGCATTCTGCTGTAAGCTAAGTTTTAGTCTGATACCTGGACTTCCATTCCAGTACATCTGGAGACATTCTGTTTAGTAATTGTACTATAAATAATAACAGTTAGATGGAAATTATAATCCTCGCTGACCAATCCTTCACTAAGGTATAGTGATGTTACAGTTGGCGAGGTAGAGGAATACAACAGAATTGGCTTCCCTGAAAAAAAAAAGAATGTTTTGATGTTTTAGAAGAATGTATCAAATTACATTGGGGGCCTCGGTGGGCAAGTGGTCTAGGTCATTGTCATGACTACTATTAATCACTAGCCTGTCAACAATGAGGTTGTTGAGTTCGAATCTCACCTGTGGCAGTGTGTATTCAACACCGATCTTAATTGACAAGTACCGAAAGTAGGTGGTTCTCTCCAGGCACTCCAGCTTCCTCCATCAATAAAAACTGGCCTCTGCAAAATAGCCAATTGTGCTGAAAACGGCATTAAAACAAATTAGATTGGATAGTCATCAACTTAGGTCAATCAATCATCTGGAGTTTTACGATGAGAAAATTTTGATGGGCGTATAAAAATTAATGATCCCCCTTTAACAGACTAACAAACTGATATGAACTTAAGAAGGCTTGTTAACCAGATATAATGTTTTCTCAATATTTTTCATCGGGACAGTTGTTAACCTAGACATTGGCCCGACCTGGACAAACATTAGTCCGAGATACTGCCGACATCAAACTGCCTGTCTTAGAATTTGTTTGGTTCGTGGAATGTAAGAGCCCACTCCATATACAGAACTTGGAAATTCTACCAACAAAATTTATCAAGATTTTTCAAATTTCAAAATAATTTTTTTTTACAAAAAGTTTGTTTCATTTCTTTAAACATTTGAATAATCATCATCAAAAATTATTTTTAAGCAAAATGAAAGTAATCTACATAACTAATCTTTTATAATAATTAGGTGTTAATAATTGAATTTTCAATACTAAGGGGAGATTGAATAATAGTTCGTTTGTTTAGTTGGGGTTTTACGCCGTTTTCAGCACATTTGGCTATTTTGCAGCGGCCAGTTTTTATTGGTGGAGGAAGCTGGAGTACCAGGAGAGAACCACCGACCTGCCATAGGAAAATTGGCAATCCTTGTCAATTAGGATCGGAGTCGAACACACCCCACTACAGGTGAGATTCGAACTCACAACTCCAGAGTTGACAGGCTAGTGATCATTAGCAGTCATGACGAACTACCTAGACCACTCGGCCACCACGGCCCCCTGAATAATAGTAAAAACTTGTTGGCTGTAAGAACATTTGAATAATCATCATCAAAAATTATTTATAAGCAAAATGAAAGTAATCTACATAATTAATCATTTATACTAAGTAGGTTTTATTAATTGAATTTTCAATACTAAGGGGAGATTGAATAATAGTAAAAACTTGTTGGGTGTAAGGTATTCTGACATAAAATAAATTTAAACTTTTATGAGTGCCAAATCAGTACTCAGCAAATGTTTCCCGGTTTTTTGTGTAGAGTGCCTCAGTTAATTTTAAAACAGGCTGTCTGATGTCAGAGGAATCTTGGGACTATGCAAACATGGACTTACCTTGGTCAGATTCTCTGAATACTTTATATACAACTGTCTGTTTTTCATTTGTTACACTACATGATATATTAAACTTAGTCACCAGTGAATATCCAGTATCAGGAGAGATAATGCAGTTGCATGTAACCATCTCATCACTTGACGGTGTTTCTGTTTCTTTGGGAGTTTCATATTCAGTTTCAATCAATTTAACTGTCAAGACAAAATTGTTTTAAAATACACTTTGTAATAACATAATGAACTGACAGAATATAACTGTTTTATCTTGAAACTGGTCTATTTACTTGCAAATAAAGGGTCTCGAATAATTTTGGATATTCGTCTACGTTTCCTGGTACCCTTGTCTTAACTTGCAAAGGAAGTTTGTACTGTGTACTGGTTCAAAGTGTTTATGACATCATGTTCTCCCTAGATTACACACAAAAAATACACTAGAAATGTGCCATTTCCATGATTCTTTCCAATGAAAGGTAACAATTCATCGTTGTTTGATAAAAACAATATCTGTACATTTTCTGAAAATATACAGTTTGTTTATAGCTGTATATTTTCCAAAAATGTACATATATTGTATATACATAAATTTTTGAAATTTGCATTTGCAGTAAATCAAAACTTGTATCAGCAAATGTCAACTAAACTCTCTCTGCTAACCTTAATTTACATCATAAATACAGAAACTCTTGCGTAAGATTGATATTTCATTGTCTCTATCTTACACAGCTGTGTAAGACCTTCAGATAAATTCAATTTTTGACTTGAATATGTAGTATTAAATTTCGAATATGTAATTTGGAAGAATCTTGTTAGGAACAAAACTCCCAAAGTAAATCTTTTTTTCTTGGTCATTTAAAGCCACATTTGCCATTGATAAACTTGGCTTCATGTTAAAAAGTATGCCATGGGGAAGTGGTCCGAAGAAAAGTGGAAAGCACAAACAGTTTAACTGACAAATATCTTGTATAGATCAAAACAAGACTTGCACAAGTTTTCATTTTGATGACCTAAATTTGTATGTAATTTTTGGCCATTTTGTCCAACACAAAAAAATGCTTTAATAGTAACAAGCTTTCCCCTTTATCTTGTAGCATGTGTAAGTTATCAGATGTCCTGTAGCATGTCCAAGTTATCAGTTGTCCCTGTAGCATGTCCAAGTTATCAGTTGTCATGTAGCATGTCTAAGTTATCAGTTGTCCCTGTAGCATGTCCAAGTTATCAGTTGTCCCTGTATCATGGCTAAGTTATCAGTTGTCCCAGTATCATGTCTAAGGTATCAGTTGTCCCTGTATCATGTCTAAGTTATCAGTTGTCCCTGTATCATGTCTAAGATATCAGTTGTCCTGTAGTATGACTAAGTTATCAGTTGTTCCTGTATCATGTCTAAGTTATCAGTTGTCCCTGTATCATGTCTAAGTTATCAGTTGTCCCTGTATCATGTCCAAGATATCACATGTCCCTGTATCATGTCTAAGTTATCAGTTGTCCCAGTATCATGTCTAAGGTATCAGTTGTCCCTGTATCATGTCTAAGATATCAGTTGTCCCTGTATCATGTCTAAGATATCAGTTGTCCTGTAGTATGACTAAGTTATCAGTTATCCCTGTAGCATGTCTAATTTATGTTGTTCTTGTAGCATGTCCAAATTATCAGTTGTCCTGTATCATGTCCAAGATATCAGTTGTCCCTTTATCATGTCCAAGATATCAGTTGTCCCTGTATCATGTCTAAGATATCAGATGTCCCTGTATCACGTCTAAGTTATCAGTTGTCCCAGTATCATGTCTAACTTATCAATTATCCTGTAGGATGTCTAAGTTATCAGTTGTCCCTGTATCATGTCCAAGATATCAGTTGTCCCTGTATCATGTCTAAGTTATCAGTTGTCCCTGTATCATGTCTAAGATATCAGTTGTCCCTGTATCATGTCTAAGTTATCAGTTGTCCCTGTATCATGTGTCCAAGATATCAGTTGTCCCTGTATCATGTGTCCAAGATATCAGTTGTCCCTGTATCATGTGTCCAAGATATCAGTTGTCCCTGTATCATGTCTAAGATATCAGTTGTCCCTGTATCATGTCTAAGATATCAGTAGTTGATGTTGAATAATTACCTGGATTGGTGCTGTAAACTTTTGTCACTGTAGCAGAAGATTGCTGGCAAGGCCTATAAAATGATAAAATGTTAAAATATTTTATGATACTGATAGGCAGCAAAATTTACAAACAAAATCTTTATTTTAGGACCACTTTAATTATAGAATCTGATATAGTACTTTGGGGTGGATAAATGAATTGTTTAACATCCAGTGGATATTATTATATGTATATCAGGATGAGAACATTATATGAATATGAACTCTGCTTTGTACTATAATGTAGACAAACATATTAAGCCGTATTTTTAATGTGCTAGCTCACAAGGTAGAAGAAGCAGCATATACCAAATTTAATGTCAAATCAGCGACATTCTGCATTCAAACTGAGCATGCGTCAAAGAGACAACACAGGCCGTTTAGTCCTTTGGAACAATGTCAGACAGAAGCATAGAACTATCTCAAATTATGCATAAATATGATACCATAAACTTTGAATTCTGTATGTTCCTCCAACCAAGGTGCACCAAAAACAAGAGGCTCACCAGAGCCTGTATCGCTCACCTGAAGTCTGTTTTCATTGGACAATTAATCAACTATTTGACCAAGTTTGTTGCAATTGGTTCAATTGTTCAGGGAAAATTTGTGGAAGATTTATTTTTCATAAGGTTTAATGTTAAAATATGTTCCCTGGTGGTGGTAGTCCTGGCAGGAAGTTGACAAAATTGACCAGGAATAAGGGTGAACCTTAAATAAATGTAACAGAACCCGACCTCAAATTACACAAACCAATAACTCCTAAATAGAATTTGGGATTCCCTTCAAAATTTCAGGGTAGGTAGATCTCAACATGGCAAACATTTTTCAATTATATTTCACTTCTATCTCAAATAGTTTTGGAGATATTCAAAAATGTTAAAATTTTGAAAATTTGACAAAAAAAGGGCAATAACTCCTAAATGGGTTTTGGGATTTCCTTTAAAATTTCAGGGTATGTAGATCTCAACATGGCAAACATTTTTCAAATTTACATTTCACTTCTATCTCAAATAGTTTTGGAGATAAATGACGAAAAATGTTAAATTATGAAAATTTGACGAAAAAAGGGCAATAACTCCTAAATGGGTTTTACGATTTCCTTTAAAATTTCAGGTTAGGTAGATCTTGTCATGCTGATCAATTTTACCCCATGTCAGATTTTTGATATCTGTAACGGTTTTTAAGTTAAAAGCCCAAAACAACACATGCACCCCTATATTCTATTTTTAACTACGACGGCCATGTTTTATGTCAGATCAAAATAAATTGAGGGTCGTTTGTAGAGGACATGTCATAGATCATTCCTATTAAGTTTCAAACCAATCGGCCCAGCAGTTTCAGAGAAGAAGATTTTTTAATAAAAAAATTTTGAAAATTTGACAAAAAAAGGGCAACAACTCCTAAATGGGTTTTGGGATTTCCTTTAAAATTTCAGGGTAGGTAGATCTCAACATGGCAAACATTTTTCAAATTTACATTTCACTTCTATCTCAAATAGTTTTGGAGATAAATGACAAAAAATGTTAAAATTTTGAAAATTTGACAAAAAAAGGGCAATAACTCCTAAATGGGTTTTGGAATTTCCTTCAAAATTTCAGGGCAGGTAGATCTTGTCATGCTGATCAATTTTACCCCATGTCAGATTTTCGATATCTGTAATGGTTTTTGAGTTATTAGCAAAAAACAGCAATTTACCCCTATGTTCTATTTTTAGTAACAGCGGCCATGTTTTTCGACGAATCAAAAATCCCCACATCAGTTCTATGCAGGGTACCCCAAGGAACATTCATACCAAGTTTGGTTCTAATTAGTCAAGTAGTTTCAGAGGAGAAGATTTTTGAAATAATAACATAAAAAAAAGCCAAAAATGTCAAAAAAGGGCAATAACTCTAACATCAGTTGACAGATTTTCACGAAAATCAGCATACAGGTAGCTCTCATCATGCTGAACACTTTCAACCTGCCAGAATTTGCCATAACCTAATGATTTTTGAGATATTTGCGAAAAACTGTTGTCTGACCCCTATGTTCTATTTTTAGTAACAGCGGCCATGTTTTTCGACGGATCAAAAATCCCCACATCAGTTCTATGCAGGATACCCCAAAGAACATTCATACCAAGTATGGTTCCAATTGGTCAAGTAGTTTCAGAGGAGAAGAGTTTTGAAAAATTGTTAACGACGACGACGGACGACGACGGACGCCAAGTGATGGCAATAGCTCACATGGCCTTCGGCCAGGTGAGCTAAAAAATAGTAAACACCTCTATTTCCAAGTAATAGGTATGCCCAGTTGTGTGGTGCAAATATTTACCTTTGGACCCTTAAATTTAGAAGTTGACTCATCTATCCAGGTGATATATAAGCCGGCTGAAACCAAAATTCGTGGTCAGTCAGTCAGTGTTCTGTTGATGACTTAGGCTTTATACCTGTGTATTACCTTGGATTTAAGTGATAAACTGTCTGGTGAAAAGCGAGTATTTCCATTTGGATTTATTGGTTAGCAGCTTTTGGATTATTGTGGCTACATTGTGTTGTAGCAGTTTGCAAATAGTCATTTGCTAGTATAAGGAGATAGTTTAATAAATTAAAACGAGGGTTTTATGCAGAATTACATAAATACATCTTTTCCAAGATGAAACAGTTTCTATATGTTGTTAATGGAAACAAGAGGCTTCAAAGAGCCTGAATCGCTCACCTGTTATCTTTTGTGTAGATCATGCATCAATGATTATTTTTGCTATTTAATGTATACCGTCGCAATTTTCTCCTTAATATTGATTTGTACAGCTAAAATATAGAATCCTGAACCCAAATATATATCGTTGCTAGGGACTTTTTCAATGGCATTGACTCTTGACCTTCCATTTTGACTTGAACAGGTAAATTGTAGAGTCCTGAACTTAAATATATATGGTTGCTAGGGACTTTTTCATCGGTTGCTATAGACTTTTTCAATGGCATTCACTCTTGACATTCCATTTTGACTTGAACAGGTAAATTGTACGGTCCTGAACTCAAATATATATGGCTGCTAGGGACTTTTCCATCAGTTGCTATACACTTTTTCAATGACCTTGACTCTTGACCTTTCTTTTTGACTTGAACAGGTAAATTATAAGGTCCTTAAGGTAGGAGGTACCTAAACCCACAAAATTATGGATTTTCATGAAATTTTACATATAGCTAGAACATTCGAAACATCTAAATATCGGAAAAATTTTATATTTAGCTTTTATATTTCTTTTGTAAGGTTGATTTAAATTCATTGAAACAAAGGACTTTTACTGTAGATTTCATATAAAAACTGCCGAAAAAATTAATAATTTCACTTTAAATCGTCATTTCTCAAAAACCAATTTAGGATTTTCTATAAAAACAATATGTTATTGCTTTCAACTTTTTTGTTTCAATGATACTAAATAAACATAGGGTCACCAGCTTTGTTTTTGATGTGGAAATCATTCAACTATAGGTCCTGTCTGTAAAAACACTAAAAATCTACATTTTTATAATGACAACGTTATGCTTGTTTTGGCTTTTTGACGCTTAATTTCACTCTTCATAAAGTAATCAATCAAATATACACTGATACAAGCCTAGAGGCTCCCAGGAGCTGTATTGCGCACCTGGACTATGTCCATCTTAACTAGCAACCTGTCAAGTTCCAACTGGCTCAATGGTTTCAAACAAGATTTTTCAGTGATTTTTCCACTTAGGTCCTATGTTAAACACTGTTTGGCTCTGGTGGCCATCTTGGATGAGGGGCCGGGTCATCGGATAAATTTCTGAATGAGGACAATCTAAGGACCATTGCTGCCAAGTTTTGTTCCAATTGGCCAAATGGTTTCAGACGAAAAGATCTTTAATTAAATTCCCCTTAGGGTTCTATGTTAAACTATGTTCAGCTATGGCGGCCATCTTGGATGGTGGATGTGGTCGTCAGATATACTTCTGAAAGAGGACCACCTAAGGACCATTGCCGCTAAGTTTTTTTCCAATTGGCCCAGTGGTTTCAGACAAGAGAATCTTTAAGTCAATTTCACATAGGGTCCTATGTTAAACTATGTTCGGCTCTGGCAGCCATCTGGAATGATGGGCCGGGTCATTGGATATAATTCTGAAAGAGGACCAGCTAAGGACCATTGCTGCCAAGTTTTGTTCCAATTGGCCCAGTGGTTTCAGAGGAGACGATCTTTAAGGGGAAGTTTATGACGACAACGATGGACGCCAAGTGATGGCAATAGCTCACCTAGCCCTTTGGTGAGCTATTGCCATTACCTAAAACTGCAAAATTGCCTTAAAATTAAAAATTCAGGGGCAATAACCCAAATATGGGTTGATTGATTTGTCTGAAAATTTTATGACAGGTAGATCTTGACCTCATAAACATTTTTACAACTTGTCAGTTTTGCCCTAACTGCTTTAGTTTTCCAGATATGAGCCAACAAGAGGCTCTCAAGAGCCTGAATCGCTCACCTGACAAACAATGCACTATAAACTAAATTAATATATTAATGTTTGTTGTAAATTAAACTGAGTATTAAAGGTCACGTAAAATTCTGAAAATACCTTTAAAAGCCTTTCAAGAACCTCTGGAAAGAAATGGGCATGAGTTCTCCCTACGCTTGATTAAGATACAGTCATGGTCAATCTGATGACTCACAATACAAAATACAAGCTTTAATTCATCTTCAAATACAAGTATAAATCTTTTGGTCTATATGTTGTCTTCGTTTTTAAAATGTTTGAAAGAAGTTATATAAAAATTGTGGGTTAAGGCTTTTTATTGTACTTGAAAAGGAAATATTGCAGGAACAATCATGCTAAGTTTCATCCAAATCCCCCCAGTAGTTTCAGAGGAGAAGATGTTTGAAAATTTGTTAACAACGATGATGACGGACACCAAGTGATAGCATATTAAAAGCTCACATATTATGAAGTTTAATCATTGTTATACAACATTCTCATCATCACCATTCACTAAGGATACCATGTTTACTTTAAAAACCAAATATTGTTGAAATCCGAGCAAGTGTAAAAAATGGCGGGAAAATGGCCGTCCAAAACAAACTTTCATCATCACCATTCAACTCGGGATACCATGTTTGCCTTGAAAGTAGCTTTCATCTTCATTTTATTTCTATAATTCAGGAAAAAATAGCAAAAAACAGCATTTTGACCCCTATGTTCTATTTTTAGTAACGGTGGACATGTTTTTCGACCAATCAAAAATCAAAGCATTCACTTTTTGCAGGATACCCTAAGGAACAATCTTACCAAGTTTCATTTGATTTTGAATAGTAGTTTCAGAGAAGAAGATTTTTGAAATAATAACATAAAAAAAAGCCAAAAATGTCAAAAAGGGCAATAACTCTAACATCAGTTGACATATTTTCACGAAAATAAGCACACAGGTAGCTCTCATCATGCTGAACACTTTCAACCTGCCAGAATTTGCCGTAACCTAATGATTTTTGAGATATTTGCGAAAAACTGTTGTTTGACTCCTATGTTCTATTTTTAGTAACAGTGGCCATGTTTTTCGACGGATCAAAAATCGAAGCATAAACATTGTGCAGGATACCCTAAGGAACAATCATGCTAAGTTTTATCCAAATCCATTCAGTAGTTTCAGAGGAGAAGATTTTTGAAATAATAACATAAAAACAAGAGGCTCCCAGGAGCCTGAATCGCTCACCTGGTCCTTAAGCTTTAAGGGAGTCTTTCATGAGCTATTACCCATATAATGGATCATCTGACAACTTCGACCCAATTCAGACTTTTGTAGAGCTCAATGAGCTGATTGTTTAAGCAAACAACAGCTTTACTCTATTGACAACAACTTAATAAGTACAAATTTCAAAAAAAAATCAAGAAAAAGGGCAATAACTCCTACATGGGTGGTTACATCTTCTTCAAAATTTCAAAGCAGGTAGATCTTGAGGTGTTGAACACTTTAGCTTCCCATCAGAATTTGTCACCATTTTTGAGTTATTTGCAAAAAACTGCAATTTACCCCTATGTTCTATTTTTAGCCATGGCAGCCATGTTTTTTTACAAATCAAAAATCCAAACGATAGTTTAGTAGCACTCATGCCAAGGAACAACTACACTAAGTTTGGTTGAAATTAAACTTATGGTGTAAGAGGAGTTAACGATTTTATTACAATGAATAAAGACTGCAAAAATGGTCAATTTTGATGATCTAAGGGGAATAACTCCTAAAAGGAATGAACCTACAACTTCGATCCTGTTACAAATTTTGTAGATCTTTGTGTGCCTAACAATATGAAATTTAAATTTTTCAAATTTCCTTTATAGTATCCAAGATATTGAGCTTAATAAGTGCAAAATTTGGAAAAAATGCAGAAAAAGGGCAATAACTCCTACATGGGTCGTTGGATCTTCTTCAAAATTTCAGGGCAGGTAGATCTTGAGGTGCTGAACACTTTTACCCTATGCCAGAATTTTGATATCTGTTATGGTTTTTGAGTTATTTGCAAAAAACTGCAATTTACCCCTATGTTCTATTTTTAGCCATGGCGGCCATGTTTTTTTACGAATCAAAAATCCGAACGATATTTTTGTACACATAATGCCACTAAACAAATGTACCAAGTTTGGTTGCAATTGGACTTATGGTGTCGGACAAGTTAACGTTTGAAAAATTGTTAACAGACGACGACGACGACGACGGACGCCAAGTGATGGTAAAAGCTCACATGGACCTTTGGTCCAGGTGAGCTAAAAAGCCAAAAATGTCAAAAAAAAATCAAGAAAAAGGGCAATAACTCCTACATGGGTGGTTACATCTTCTTCAAAATTTCAAAGCAGGTAGATCTTGAGGTGTTGAACACTTTAGCTTCCCATCAGAATTTTGATATCTGTCACCATTTTTGAGTTATTTGCAAAAAACTGCAATTTACCCCTATGTTCTATTTTTAGCCATGGCAGCCATGTTTTTTTACAAATCAAAAATCCAAACGACAGTTTAGTAGCACTCATGCCAAGGAACAACTACACTAAGTTTGGTTGCAATTAAACTTATGGTGTAAGAGGAGTTAACGATTTTATTACAATGAATAAAGACTGCAAAAATGGTCAATTTTGACGATCTAAGGGGAATAACTCCTAAAAGGAACGAACCTACAACTTCGATCCTGTTACAAATTTTGTAGATCTTTGTGTGCCTAACAATATGAAATTTAAATTTTTCAAATTTCCTTTATAGTATCCAAGATATTGAGCTTAATAAGTGCAAAATTTGGAAAAAATGCAGAAAAAGGGCAATAACTCCTACATGGGTCGTTGGATCTTCTTCAAAATTTCAGGGCAGGTAGATCTTGCGGTGCTGATCACTTTTACCCTATGCCAGAATTTTGATATCTGTGACCGTTTCTGACTTATTTGCAAAAAACTGCGATTTACCCCTATGTTCTATTTTTAGCCATGACGGCCATGTTTTTATACGAATCAAAAATCCAAACGATAGATTTGTAGCACCCATACCAATTAATAACTGTACCAAGTTTGGTTGCAGTTGGACTTATGGTGTTGGAGGAGTTAACGTTTGAAAAAGTTAACGGACGACGGACGCCAAGTGATAGCAATAGCTCACATGACCCTTCGGGTCAGGTGAGCTAATAATCTGTATTAAATGTAAGCAAAACTATGTCATAAACATCTGCACTGAGCTGACAAACGGCTCCCTATTAGTCACATCTATGAATAACAACGGCAGGGGTGGGGGCTATACTTGCACAGGCATATGCATGTTAATAATACATCTACCGTAATAACCCTAATTATTGGACACTTTTGAAAATTCAAGGAAATTTGAATTTTTTGACAACTCTATTTTTCCGACGATTTCAAAATTGTCAAAGTTACGATCGTTGTTCTCAGGTGGTGGCAGTCAGTAATTTTAACTTCTTATGCAAGTTAATTACTTTCAGTCCTCATCGAGGGTTACTTTCGGCTTTCTAAACCATTTAAACTATCTAAATTAATAAATTTGATTGAAACAAGATCGATTTTTAAGTAAAATTTATTGATTTTTTCCTACCTGGAAGTTTACTTTTGAAAAGAATTTCGAAACGAGTTCGGAACGGAATTGCGTATTCGCGTTTCTCAGAGAAATAAATTTGAACTTTTTCAAATGAAATGAATAATGTTTTTACAAACCAAATCCTCTTATCGTTGTTTAAAAGAAATTTAAATGTAATGGTTATAATATGCTTTAAAAAGACGATGAGACTACAAACGTAACATAAGTTTCATTTGATTTTGAATAGTAGTTTCAGAGAAGAAGATTTTTGAAATAATAACATAAAACAAATCAGCACACAGGTAGCTCTCATCATGCTGAACACTTTCAACTTGCCAGAATTTGCCGTAACCTAATGATTTTTGAGATATTTGCGAAGGACTGTTGTTTGACCCCTATGTTCTATTTTTAGTAACAGTGGCCATGTTTTTCGACGGATCAAAAATCGAAGCATACACTTTTTGCAGGATACCCTAAGGAACAATCTTACCAAGTTTCATTTGATTTTGAATAGCAGTTTCAGAGAAGAAGATTTTTGAAATAATAACATAAAAAAAACTGTTGTTTGACCCCTATGTTCTACTTTTAGCAACAGTGGCCATGTTTTTCGACGGATCAAAAATCGAAGCATAAATTTTGTGCAGGATACCCTAAGGAACAATCATGCTAAGTTTTATCCAAATCCATTCAGTAGTTTCAGAGGAGAAGATTTTTGAAATAATAACATAAAAAAAAGCCAAAAATGTCAAAAAAAGGGCAATAACTCCTACATGGGTCGTTGGATCTTCTTCAAAATTTCAGGGCAGGTAGATCTTGAGGTGCTGATCACTTTTACCCTATGCCAGAATTTTGATATCTGTGACCGTTTCTGACTTATTTGCAAAAAACTGCGATTTACCCCTATGTTCTATTTTTAGCCATAACGGCCATGTTTTTATACGAATCAAAAATCCAAACAATAGATTTGTAGCACCCATACCAATTAATAACTGTACCAAGTTTGGTTGCAGTTGGACTTATGGTGTTGGAGGAGTTAACGTTTGAAAAAGTTAACGGACGACGGACGGACGGACGACGGACGCCAATTGATGGCAATAGCTCACATGACCCTTCGGGTCAGGTGAGCTAAAAAGTCAATTTTCACTTAGGTTCTATTTTTAGCCAGGGCAGCCATGTTCTCAATGGACAAGAAAATAAAACAAAAAATTTATACCAGATACCCTATGGATCTATCAGCCTAAGTTTGGATGAAATTGATTCTGTAGTTTCAGAGGAGAAGATTTTTAAAAGTTTACAAAGATGACGAAACAAATGTGAAAAATTGTCTTTAAAGGGCAAAAACTCCTATAAGGGGCCAATTGATGATTTTGGTCATGATGACTTATTTGTAGATCTTACCTTGCTGAACATTTTTGTCGCTTACAGTTTGTCTTTATCTATAATAATATTCAAGATAACAACTATAACAGCAAAATTTCCTTAAAATTAACAATTCAGGGGCAATAACCCAACAAAGGGTTGTCTGATTCATCTGAAAATTTCATGGCTGGTAGATCTTGACCTGTTGAAGATTTTTACCCAGTCAGTTTTAACTGCATTTTCCCCTATGTTCTATTTTTAGCCATGGCGGCCAAGAAAATAAAATACAAACTTTAATCTAGATACCCAAAGGATCATTCAGACTAAGTATGGCTATAATTGGTTCAGTGGTTTCAGAGGAGAAGATCTTTGGAAAAGTTAACGACAGACGACGGACGCCAAGTGATGGCAAAAGCTCACATCCTTTCAGGACAGGTGAGCTAAAAAGGGTATGAAGGGTGACCAGAACCACACATATTTTTTTATTTAGCCATATTTCCTCAAGTGTCACTAACTAGGAGAAACAGGAAACATTAAAACAAAAATCTTACATCGTATCTTTTAATTGGGTTGATATCTCAAAATTTCGCATCGTTTCTCTGATCCAAGAACAGCTTCCAGTACTCACATTATCACAGAAATGCACAAGAAGGTTACTCTAAAAAAAAAGAATAGTTCATGCAGGTATTGCTATTAAACAAGATGTACTGTGAGCCATTGCTCACGAGTGATACCCCCACTTTTCAATAAAAAAATAAATAAACAGGAAATTGATGTTGCCTTGGTCCGAAAACGTATCCCACAATATGGAGTACTTATAGAAGTCTTGTGACAAAATATCAAGTGGCTGTGATGAGTAGTTGCAGAAAATAGTGTGACGAAAAATTATTAGTGAATCGATTACACGTCAAAGTGAAGATGATGATTTACATTACACCAGAAGTTCCCAGGTGTTCATCTGACAAAATTTATAGGTTCTATTAGCTTTTCTTTTCCAATAATAGTGGTCATATTGGTGCACAATCTAAACAAAATTTTGAAGACAATGTTTTTCACTTGCAGTAAGAAATTTAATCAAATTTTGTTTCCAATTACTAATACATCCTGACATACAGGATATAATTATTAACATGCTTAATGAAGTGTCTTTTGTAATAATGTGTTAAAGTTTGAAGAAAATCAGTCAAGGCATACTCTAGTTAATGCGCGACATGTGAAAAATTGCTTATATCTGGACAATCTAAGTCCCATAACTCCAGAATGACAACATTGAAAATCGTAAAAATCGAAAGGGAGGCTTCTTCCGTAAATCCTAATATTGTGTTAAAATTTCATGAGAATTGATAGAAGCAAATCAGAGTTACGGTACGAAATGTTTACGGATGGACTTTGGTATACCATAATACCTCCTGACTATGACGTGTATATAAAAACAAATGTGTCAAGTCATTTACTTGCCATTTGTTCAGCACAGAAGTTCTGGCAGCAGGCTTTGACAAAATTGTGTATATAAATCAAATTAGCTATAAATTGTGAAGAAAATGTTTTTACATGCAAATTGAATACAAAATATTAATTTTAAGTTAAAAAAAAAACACTAAAACATATTGACTTCTGTCAAAAACACATTTTTACTTCAATACAAAACTATTAACTCTACCTGACGATGTTATTACCTAAAGTGACAGTGAAAGTAGAATAATTGATTATATGGATTTCTAATTGAGCACTTAAATTTCCCTTACAAATGACTGATTTTCAATTATAATAGATCATCGGGACACCACTGACTTTAATATCGTAATATTTTTTATGATATTTTTGGACAAACAGTAATATAACAAACGACATACTTTAATGCTGAAACTTATAGATTCTTGTTCCAAAAGACCAGATAAAGTCAAATTTGTTTCGTATATTCCCTTATGGTCTGCCTGTCCATCTGTTCTGAATACTTCAGAAGTTCCTACGTCAAAATACGAAGAACTGTGATCAAGTGATTGTAAATCCATTAACTCGTAAACTTTTTCTTCATTTGAAGAGTCATAATACAGCCAATACATTGTCCACGAATAATGCATGTTGGTAAAGGAACAATTTGACTGAACACTGGTGGTGATGTTGATGTGCTCCTTTGTGGTATATCGACATGAGGAATTCAAATCATTACCAACTCCAGAAACAGTCAACTTTATGTTGCAGTTAAAACTATAACATCTGTTTGAAAATGAAACTGAAAAAAAAATAAAAAGAGCTATACATATGCATTTTGTTTAAATAACCACCTGCGTACAGGGATGATTCCACATGTTTTAAAATGGGTCCCCAAACTATCAAATTGGGAATTTTCCAGAAAATTGGGAAAAATTGTGAACTGACAACAGCAAGATGATAAACAACAATCATAGCACTATGGTTGTTTGAATGATATTTTGAAAAATGTCCCTCTTTTTGTATTCCTGTTAAAATGTATAGTTTTGTCAGCTAACTATGAACGTTTTCAAAATATTTAGGATAAAAGATTCTTTAAACTGCTAAAGGCTGTCATGATTGTGAATGTCAGCTAACTACTATGAAATGAATAATCAGAACGGGAAATTCTGCAGAACACTGTCAGTGTGCATTAATGCACGATGCATTTACGCTTCTACAATACATAGTCAAGAAGTATTTACAAGTTAAAATTTTCCTGTTGGAATTCAATAAAGTCCTTGCCGTTTGTTTACTGTTCAAAATCTGCGTTATTAATTTCAGCTAAAACAGAATAAACTCATTAAATGCCAGCGTATCAAATGAAAACCTCATAACACGATTAAAGCGCTCAAGTGATCAATAATTTGCGCTTCTAATTTCAAGTCAATTTCGGACTGGTAAGAATTTCCGGAAATAACGATATTTTTTTTAGGGGAATTATAATTTTGCCACAATTTTTTTAGGGCCACCAGCAATTTTTGGGGCCGCCAGGCGGCCCTACAGGAATGGTAGAATCATCCCTGGCGTAGCTATGCTGGGATTAAGGTGGAAGCACAGAAGAAGGGGCAAGAAATTGTACAGTACTTAAGATCCTTGATGTGTATGACATACATGTACATATTCCCAAGAAATTATATGCATATAATTTCTTACAATGTATTGTGTAATATTACACTGATTAACAGACATTTAGATTCAAGGGAAGCGCAATTTGAATTACCTATTTAGTAATGTTTGAATTCTTAAAAAAAAAAAAATTAAATTTCCTAGGAAAAAAAGTCCACAGTGATTTTTCAACTTTTATCAAAGGTGCCTGTGCCTTTCCATTTGGGAAACGTTGAAATAATTAACAAATTGGGAAATTTGTAAAACAATTTTTCTGTTTCTCTGTCCCTTAAATATGTCCACAAGTTGGTCTTAATCAGTGTCTGATACACATGTACTGTTTTATTGAAATGAAAAATTTTCTTTTAAATCTTCTATGATGATTGGTTTCTCATGTTTTGATTTATTTTTCTTTTTTTTTCCGATTGAGGAGGTACTATGTGTCTCTTTTAAAACTGAGTCGTTTTTCATGAATATCTCATTGAATTAATTTTTCATTAAAATGAAAGTAAAAAAATATAACTATACATTTTATTTCCAATTTGCAATTAATTATTATCTTTTCACCACTTAAATGTCTCAAATATTATACAAGAATGGATTTTACATTTATCGAGTGCAATTTGTTGATTTTGTCGTAAAGTATTACGTTACCACAAACAAATGTCACTTGCTGAATATATACCAGTTTCGTTTCTAAAGGTATATTATAAAACCATGTCGACTTTTGGGATGTTCCATATCGTAATTTGAAATGTGCAGAATTGTAATAATCTCGGTAGTTTTTCATCGAGAAATCAGTTATCGAAGTATGTGGGACACACAATGCTGTTGTGATTCGATAATTGACATTTAGACGCTGTTCTAAGTAACAAACACAGACATATGTAATTAAAGCGTTCTAGGGATCATTTGTACCTGGGATAATTGGAACAACAGCGACGTTTCTTTACATAAAGGGTGAGGATATTCCGATTGACTCGAGGCTCTCAATGGGTATTTAATCATACTATTTACAACAAACTCTGCCCGTCACATCAAAGAATTTTGAAAGCAAGTTTTGGGGAAAATTATTGCCTGTTTGGCATTGGGAAACAGCAGACTTTTCGGCTCTAATTCATATCTAGAAAAATCACTCGTCTATGATTAGTTATATATGTCCAGTATTAGTTTTCCTAGAAAAATCGGTTATGTGAAACATTTGAATCACTTCACAACAGTTGTTTTATTTGTAGGGAACTTGAATGAAAACAAAATTATCCAAATTTAAACTAGTTAGTACATATCAATTGAGGAAATTATTAAAATAATTAAAACAGTATTGAGTAAAATCTTCAAATAAAGAAAAGAAAAATATAACCAAGAATGTTCATTGAAATTAAACAATATTAAAAATTGACTATTTTTGAAGATTGAAGTGTTCCTGGTTATATTTAAAAGTCTGACACCCAATTTTGCTAGGAAAATAAGTCTGTTGTAAAATTTGATATCTTGTACAATTCTCTGTATTATATTTAGATTGATATAATATTCGAACTATGACATTTCTTGTTTTAATGTATATTGGATCATATATTACATGTAGATTCTCCTTCAGGTACGAGTGAGTTATGGAATTTCTCCACCTGAGATCGTTAAATTTTCGATTTTCAACACGCGACGCTTTAAATCTAAAATTTAACTATTGAGGGTGGAGAAATTCCATAACTCACGAGTAAATTGAAGGAGAATCTTTTTCTCCTATGATTTTCAACAAAAACCTCAAGAAAATGTCGATACTATGTAGTTTGTTTACATAGACATCATTTCGGGACGTCTCTATTTTATCGAAACTCTAGAAAAAAAGGCGGTAATTCCCATGTAGAAATTTAATCACTGGGAAGTGGTTAAAGATATTATGTATTTTTATCACACTGATTAAACACATCAGGAATAGGAGAAATGTATTTATCATATAATTGTAGAAAATAAAAGTAAAATTTTACCCTATGATAAAATTGGAAATTGTACATATATTTCCCCAGATCTTATAATATTTGGCTTAGCGGGATCATATGACTATGTTATCAACTGTTTCAGATTTATATCAACTGCTTGCATTTTATATCACACCCCCTTATCTGTAATCATGTTATAAATCAGTCATTTACGTAATCGACTCTAGACTTACTAGCACATAGAAACATGACAGATGATACCAGGACGAAACTGTGGATTATATTAATTCGCTTAAAAATGTTAATACAAACAGAACAATATTAAGTGACAAAACATTTTGACTAAATGGATGAGGGACAATGACAATTTACTGCGCCTTGAGGATATTGGGCAATACGGCAAAGAAACTGAAATCATTGAGATAAGAATTTTCATGGAGAGGTATAGCTATAAAACATCAATGTTGAAGTATATGTTATAAGGCCAAATAAAAAAATACATGTGTTTAGGGTAACACACTGAAAAAAGTTAGGTAGGGTAGGTAGGGAAATTTTTTTTTTTACATTAATTTTTTTAGTTAGGTTGTATACTGGAGTCACCTTGACTTTAACAGTGCTTGTTGAAGAAAGGTTATAAAAAATTTAGGGTAGGCACTAAAAATTAGGTAGGGTCGAGTTACCCTAAACACAACTAAATTTTTTTTAGGCCTAATATCACGTCATTATTCATATCAGACCCATTATCAGCCCTAGGTCAAAATCATCCCTCGAGCCTGGCGGCTCTTGGCTTATAATAGGTGTGATATAAAAATGCCATGTTATAGCGAGCGCTGTAGGAGCATATACATTTTCTTCATATGGGTCATTTAGAAGTCTTTGTTTAATGGGGGCAGCCATAATGCAACCCGAAGTGAATTTATTTGTTGAAGCAAATATGGTCATATTGTGCTATATACTACGGCGGGAAATGGAAAGTAAGGTAAATAACTTGCTTTAAATTATAGAGTCAGAATCATGATACCGGAAATGAGTTTCTGGACAGGGCTATTGCTGCGCTCGCCAACAGCATATTAATCTATATATATACTGAATTTTCCTTTTCAATTGTGTAAAACCTACAATTACCCATGTTACATGATATGCAGGGGAATAGGAAAACTTGTTTATCATTATAAACAACATGTGATTTGGTTATGTTGTAATACATTTATTTGGTGTGATATCCATAGTAACAAGAGGCTCCCAAGAGCCTGAATCGCTCACCTGTTATCTTTTGTGTACCAGTAGATCTTGCATCAATGATTATTTTTGCTATTTAATGTATACCATCACAATTTTCTCCTCAATGTTGACCTGTACAGCTAAAATATAGAATCCTGAACCCAAATAGATATGGTTGATAGGGACTTTTTCATGGTTGAAAAAAATAAACAAACACAATTTTACTTTGGTCGTTCAAAACAGGTACAAATACATTTTTGGTACTGAAAATAGTGGTGGTTGGTCGTGTTTGACAGGTGGTTGTCCACAGGCAGGTGCTTTTATTAGAAAAAACATTTGTGCAGCAAAAACCGGTCGTTAAAGCCAGGTGGTCATTCATAAAAGAGGTTGCTTAAGTCTTTACTGTACTTATATATGTCTTGTACGTTGTTTTTATGTTTGTTTGTATTTGCTGAACCCATACAAGGACGTATAACTAACAAGGATTCGTGTCTTGCGGTATCTCGTTAAAATATCGCGTAGGCTAAATATAAAATAGGTGTGTTTAGGGTCGCCTGACCGACCCTAATTTTTTGGCTCCAACCCCAACTTTTTTTCCCCGAAAAAAAATCGGTAATTTTCACTGTGATCGGAAAATAAGCTCTTCCTTTAGCATGTCCCAAAATAGCCTGGGTCTATTTTTAACGCTATTAAGAAAGCGTGTTATTGACCGTGATTGATATAAAACAAATGCAGTGTTTTCCCTGGGCCCTTTTAGCATCTCGGCACCGAGACACTATCAGAAATCGCCGAGATGCTATCCGACTTGGCCGAGATGCTATATTTTTGAACATGTTGAAATTTCGCGGAACTCTTGAACGACCTAATGTCCGGTTATGATTAAAAGAATACATCATTCCCTTGATTGATTACACCTGTAATTAGTCCCCAATGTCGTTAAACAGGTGTTAATTGCCCTTAAGCTCTATAACTGTTAAGATTTCAACGATCCCAAGCTGACACTAATTAGCTTATTTCATTGAAAATTTCAATATCAAAGGTCAAAATTGCGACCGGGAAAATGCTAAACGTAAGCAAGACATCTGACTGTCTAATACGAAACCAGGACTAGCCAATAATGAATGAAACTTTGAAAAATAAAATTGGTTATTCCAATGCAAACCAAAAGGTTGCCAA
Organism: Mytilisepta virgata; assembly: GCA_028015205.1. Classification (NCBI taxonomy): domain Eukaryota; kingdom Metazoa; phylum Mollusca; class Bivalvia; order Mytilida; family Mytilidae; genus Mytilisepta; species Mytilisepta virgata. Next base: position 65,241,406 of record CM051517.1, on the reverse strand, counting down.
AATATACTTTTCCAACCAATACAGGAGCCATTATTGAATGAAGAGATCTCTGTGCGAACGAGTGACGTGCAGAAAAATAACGGATTTGGGGCAATTGAATCTTTCCAAAAAAGCTGCCAACACATATTATGCAGATTCACTCATGATATACATGTATGATTGATATGATTTACTCAAAGACTTTTCACTCCAATTACATGTACATGAATATTATAAGCAGCCATATCTAAATATCAATATTATTCATACATTCTGAGTTTGGTTTTTATTCTGTACATATTTTTTGTTTAGAACTATTTTTGATTATATTTTCAAATTGTAAATTTAGGCCAAATAAAAAAATACCTCTGTTTCCTGTTACATGCCAGAAAAAAATAGGGTAGGTAGGTAGGGATTTTATTTTATTTTATTTTATTTTATTTTTTTTAAACGATAAAATTGTGGGTGTGAAACATGAATTACAGTTTTTGGGCAATGCGCCATGTTCCTCCTCGAATATACTTTGCAGTGTAGATGTATCTTGCACTGTTTTAAGAACGGATCTTTCCACCATATGCTGACATTTGTTAATTTTAATTGCAAATAGACTGCTAACAGTTAACAAGTGGGCAGCCATATTGTCAATGACCTTCAAACCGGAAGTTTCGGAAAATACTAAAGTTGTGCCAATGACGGAACGGAACCGATTTTGCGGATTTTTTCAGAAAATTTCGACCAGTCCGGGGGTCTAGACATGAATCGGTCGGGTAACAGGAAACATAGGTATTTTTTTATTTGGCCTTATTAATCTTTGACTCTTCAATAAGTTGAAGGTGGTCACTATTTGGCAGATGTAGATAATGGACAGACATAATGACATTTTAATTAAAACAAGAAAAGATAGAACAAATTATTGCATTTAATATATTATAATATAAATACAATACATCATTCACAAACATGCAAGGCAGTTGTACGTGTACATCTGCGACACGATCTGAAGCGGTATCTACAAATAGGAAACTACGTTAAATGTGATGCTATCCAAAAATTCTGGGGGAGAACACTGAAATGGCCCGCTATAATGGCAAAGTTTGAAAATTTTATAGGCTGGAAATCACACCCATGTCTTCTGTGACTTTTGAACACTGACTCTTCATATCTTATATAATTTACACAATGAACTGATGAAAATAGCCTGAAAGAATAACAGAATGATTATAAAAAAAAACACAATGGAAGCTGCCCCCGCCAAAAAAAAAAAAAAAAAAAAAAAAAAATTGAAAAAAAAAAAAAAAACCCTACCTTCCGACCCTATTTTTTTTTGACATGCAACAGAAAACACACCTATTTTTTTTTGGCCGTATCGTGAGGCTTGTATTTACTCACTACTACAATTATGCACGCTTAAAATAAATATTTCCGGTTAGTTACGATAATGTAAACAACTAGAACTCCTATAGTCTCGATCATCATGACAGAAATTCTCTCATTTGTTTTTAACTTAAACAAGAGGCTCACCAGAGCCTGTATCGCTCACCTGGAGTCTGGTTTTCATTGGACAATTAATCAACTATTTGACCAAGTTTGTTGCAATTGGTTCAATTGTTCAGGGAAAATTTGTTGAAGATTTATTTTTCATAAGGTTTAATGTTAAAATATGTTCCCTGATGGTGGTAGTCCTGGCAGGAAGTTGACAAAATTGACCAGGAATAAGGGTGAACCTTAAATAAATGTAACAGAACCCGACCTCAAATTACACAAACCAATAACTCCTAAATAGAATTTGGGATTCCCTTCAAAATTTCAGGGTAGGTAGATCTCAACATGGCAAACATTTTTCAATTTACATTTCACTTCTATCTCAAATAGTTTTGGAGATAAATGCAAAAATGTTAAAATTTTAAAAATTTGACAAAAAAGGGCAATAACTCCTAAATGGGTTTTGGGATTTCCTTTAAAATTTCAGGGTATGTAGATCTCAACATGGCAAACATTTTTCAAATTTACATTTCACTTCTATCTCAAATAGTTTTGGAGATAAATGACGAAAAATGTTAAATTATGAAAATTTGACGAAAAAAGGACAATAACTCCTAAATGGGTTTTGGAATTTCCTTCAAAATTTCAGGGTAGGTAGATCTTGTCATGCTGATCAAATTTACCCCAGTCAGATTTTCGATATCTGTAACGGTTTTTGAGTTATTAGCAAAAAACAGCAATTTACCCCTATGTTCTATTTTTAGTAACAGCGGCCATGTTTTTCAACGAATCAAAAATCCCCACATCAGTTCTATGCAGGGTACCCTAAGCAACAATCTTACCAAGTTTCATATGATTTTGAATAGCAGTTTCAGAGAAGAAGATTTTTGAAATAATAACATAAAAAAAAGCCAAAAATGTGAAAAAAGGGCAATAACTCCTAAATGGGTTTTGGAATTTCCCTCAAAATTTCAGGGTAGGTAGATCTTGTCATGCTGATCAATTTTACCCCATGTCAGATTTTCGATATCTGTAACGGTTTTTGAGTTATTAGCAAAAAAACAGCAATTTACCCCTATGTTCTATTTATAGTAACGACAGCCATGTTTTTCGACATTTCAAAAATTTTAAACGATAGAAATTTTCCAGATGCCCTAAAGAACAATTCTGCAAAGTTAGGTTGAAGTCGGTCCAGTAGTTTAGGACGAGTTAACGTTTGAAAAAGTTTACAGACGACGACGACGGACGCCAAGTGATGGCAATAGCTCACATGGCCTATGGCCAGGTGAGCTAAAAACTTTGTTTATTATCTTCTATGTTCAAAAACCAAAGAAACAAATATAAAAAAAAATATTTTCTATCAAATATGTCTTACAGGGCCATTAAAATCGTATAAATTACAAAGTTTTAACATTTTTATTATTGAATAGTAAATGTCTTCTAGAAACAATGATTAATTTGATTAAAACCTTATTTAGTTTGAGCATTTACCTTTGCATTCCTAATTCCTGTGATGATTTATAATTAATTATAATAAAAAATAAATTAGTCCTGATTGTATGTTGTTCATTTGATGAGCTTGTGCAGTTTCCTTTCTACTTTTTTACAGATTGTAAGTTTTAAGTTGTTTATTTAATGAGCTTCCTTTCTACTATTCAATTTAGAAAAGCTATGACCCAAGCTACACTAAAAGAGCAAAGCTGATTTGAGAAAATTAATCTTGAGAAATATACACGAATATGTCATAAAAAGAACGAGTTGCAAAATCCGCTATTTACTTTTTGATTTGAACTCTATTAACATGTCAGATTTTTTTATCTTGGGACACTGATCTTGATTTAGAACTATTGCTAGGGGAATATACAGAATATAATAAATATATTTATTTGTCTATTTCTCTACTGAAAAACAACTTAAATGACATACCTTAGTAAAATTATAAAGTCTAGTTGTCATAAAACTTTTATTGCATAACCACATCTTTAAAAACCGCATTTCTATCCAAATAAAAATCTTTTTCTCAGCTGGGCACCTGTATATTCAATTATCAATAGCACCTTACCTTCCAAGGTTCACCCGGCCACATGACATTTGTTAATTACAGGTGTTATGATTGATTGTATAAACATGGTCTGTTAGTTAGCCTGCCACATAGGTAATTGTTTCAGTCTTTTACACATAAATTCGTACATCATCTACATCATACTACACCACACAAAACCATTCTTGAAATACTCATAGGTTAAATTGAAGTTTCTTAATTTTTCATGCACCAAATGAAAAAAGTGAGTTTAAAACCATACCAAAAACAACACGAATAATGCAAACATGTAAGTTTATTGATTTCTAAACGAGCTAATCCACCTATGTTCAAGCGTGCCCCATTTTGACAAACAATGGTAAACAATCCTTAATAATTACAGATAGTGAGCACTGTTTTAAAAAAAAACTCCTTCTATATATCGGAAAATATCATACTATTGCAAAAATGACGGCTTCGCTTCAATATTCGGTATGATGAGGGAGGAGTTTGAATTTTAAATTAAGTGTCTCAACCGCCCATTATAGGCGGGATTATGAAGGTCAAAAAGAAAGAACCGCCTTTTAGGGGACGATCAATATTTCTGAATGGGGAACGTATTGTTGGAACCCCCCTTTATCCTAGGTTGGAAACCCACCATTTTTAAAATGGCTGGATATGCCCCCGACAACTGAGACAGAAGTATAAGACAAATAAAACAAAATATGTATGCTTTTCTGCCAGATAGGAGGCTTAATTTTGATCAGCATGCTCAAAAACATGTAAGGAACAGAAGACCTTTAAAGTAATATTTGTTTACTATTCAACTATTTAACTGCATTGCCCCGGTTCAGTTATGTTGAGAATGAAAAAAATTAAAATTAATTTAAGCAAAGAAAGGCTCAATATCCCATTCATTTTCCAAAATAGGAAGCTCATTTTTTCTCTGCAAGTCTAAATATATGTAATGAAAGTTAAACAATAACTGTAATGCATTTTTATGCAATGTGTATGGACCTTATACCTGCAAACTAGCAGCTCTGCTCTGATAGGTAGATATTATGAAACAAAATAGAGCTGTTAAAAATTTGTTCATTTTGTAGCTAAAAATCTAATCAAATTCTAAGCATAAGAAGCTTAAATTTGCTATGCAAGTGTAAAAATGTCGTAGAAATGGAAAAAAATCATGCAATATGTGATTGTGTAGCATATATTCAACAATATAGCTGCAAAATAGCATCTCTGCTCTGATTGATAAATATTTGACAAAAAAGATGGAGGGGGACAAATAACTTCAATATTTGACTAACCTCTTAACAAATAAAGTTGAAACTTGCTATGCAAACGTTAAAATATAAAAGGAAAGGAATTCATTCAGTTTAGAGTGTCTTTTAACACCAAAAATGCAAATTTAGCTGCAAAAATACAAGGCCATTCTCCATGGAAGTCGCCATGTTATATTACACGTGAAATACACAACAAAAGACGCTCTATTTTCATATGCAAACTTACAAATTATCTAAAACTTGTAATCAAATACTTTTATACAAGTAAATGCAATAAAATTTTAAAAAATCAATGCAAAATGACGGGTCATGCCATCTCGGTCCCAGCATCATGGGCCGCATCTGGCATCCTTACATATGATCACTTATTGTGATGTTTATAAGTGTTTGATGTTGTTTTTATAGTGAAAAATCATTTAATACCATAAAATAACTTCTACTAAATATGTTTTTAATTATTCATATAATATTTTTATACTTAAAAATTGATGTAGAAATCTCGAGGCGGCGATTCCCGCTGAAGCTTTCTGCAGATCTCGTGTTTTCTCGCGATTCGCGGCACTTCTCGGATATTATCAAGGCGGTATCCTAATATACGTCCTTGACACATATGAGTATAATTTGCAAATAAAATTATTATTATTATCTAAACGTTAGAATTATTCGACAATCTTTTGTTGGTTAATTAACCTTATTGAGTCGTCCAAGAAAACATAAAAAAAGTAAAATTGTTTATAAAGGTTATGTTTGCATACCTCCCAAATGATTCTAAATGGGGAATTTCCAATTGAAAAATTAATGCACTTGAAAATTTCAAAAAATTAATAATTTTAATTTATCAACTCAGACCTATCCTAAAATTTGTAAAACTGTTATTTTCAATGCATTTTGAACATATTTCATGCATCAGGGGGTAGTAATACTTAGAAAGAGTTATCTCCCTTTTACGTTGAAATCTTTTTTATTCCCTGGAAGACATGATTGGACAAAATTAGTTAAGTTCAATTGTTTCAGTTACGACTTAGCTCATTGCATCTTTCACCCGAGTGACTAGACAATTCAAATTGATTAAGGTATTCAAATTCTGAAAAATCCATTTTACGAACTGAGGTGTCCAGACAGTAGCCGTAGGCCTATGTGGCCATAGTAAATATCATTTCTACAGTATTCTTTAAATAATATTTGAAGAAATAACCCATACTAATGCAAAGGGCTAATATTTTGAATATGATACTCCAGCCTTCCGGTTCCAGCTTCTTCGTCGTGCATCTATAAAATGGCGGGAAATTGTTTCAAAACTTTTCAGTATGTGTCATACAAAACCGGAGAAAACCAACGCTGTAAAAATCGCACCTGCAAAATTGGACTTTTTTAAATCAAGTTTTTACAGAAATATATGAAAAGAAAAAATATATATGCATGACCTATTGTTTATTTAGTGTGAAAAATGTGATTAGTACAGATTAATCGATACTTCGACGACAAGGAATCTTTTCCATATTCAACTTCAAGATTAGGCCTGTCATGATTATAATCCCACGACCGATTTCCAATGTAAAGAGCACCGACAGGATAATAAAAATCCTTTCAATTAATAAGACATGGTAATTTGTCTTTAGTTACTGAAGCTGGTGCTTATTATTTTCCAGTTTTCCCAGTCTAATTAAAAACCGATCTCTCATCGCTCCCGTTTTCTGATATTTCGCCTGGGAGATCTAACGAAACCCGCTTTAAGGTCACATGTGAGTGAACTGGAACTTATGAATTTATAATGATATGCAAATGAGTTGACTTCCTATCAATAAGCCAATCAAAAAAGTTTTCCTTTAGATCTATTCGTTAAAGAAGATCCGAATGAATTCTGGGGGACTGACGATTTCTTCATTAATAAAATGAGTTACATCCCTTTACCACACAATCAACTTCCAAGATCGCCGAAGCCGCAATTTCATTGGTCGAACAGGACACACCTACGAGGTCACTCACATGTGACCTCAAAGTGGACCAGGTTTCGTTAGATCTCCCACGACATATCAGAAAACGGGAGCGATGAGAGATCGGTTTTTAATTAGATTGCAGTTTTCCGTTCCTTCTTAGCAGGAACTGTAAATGAAGATAGTATTATATGACCCCTGATCTTAGCAATCGATTTTAATGTGTCAAATCTTTAAAAGATGTACATTTTTCGCTGATATTTAATGTTTTTATTCCATGGAACCAAATATTTCTACAGAACATCGGGTTTAAAAAAATATTTTTTTTAAAATATAAAAATAGCTATATTTCAGATTTGTTATGAATATTTTCAGCATTTGCAAAATAAAGCGGCAAAAAATGATTTTCTTAAAAAGTCCGAAAATCTGAAATGCAAATTAACTAAATATCAATTTGGTGTGGCTAACCATGTTGCGACGTCGCGATGAAAAATGTAGATTTTTTATGTTTTTACAGACAGGTCACGAAATTGAATAATTTCCACGGGAAAACGAAGCTGGTGACCATATATATACTCTCTCAAAAAAGAAACGCAACATCAGATTATCTTTTTGAAATATTATTTTTCCGGACAAATAACCAATAAATATCAAAATATATGTACACATGATCATAATTACACCTTCATAAAAAGTTTCCAGGTACAACCTTTAAATTCATCCACCCGTAAACGACTTTGGTCGCAATCTGGGACACCCTACGATTTACGCATTGCCAAAAACTGGGTCGACTTTGACGTGCAAATCATGGGTTATTTTTTAGCTCAGTCAGTCGGTATAAAAACCCGGTATTTCTTTTCATGAATGCATTCGTAAAATAAAATTCTGATGAGGTGACGCTATGCCAAGGTTAGACGCTGCTACCCGGAATATCGCTATCGGACGACTAGAGGCCGGAGAATCACAGAATGCTGTTGCTGTAACGTACAATGTTCATCGTAGCACAATTTCACACCTTTGGGGACGCTACCTGCAGCTTGGTACTACGACAGATCGGCCACGTTCAGGGCGCCCGCGTGTTACAACCAGGGCGCAAGATCGTTACATCAGACTTTTCCATCTGCGGAATAGGACTATTGCTGCAACAGAAACAGCTGTAAACGTCCCTGGGTTGCGCCGTATATCAGCACAGACAGTACGCAATCGGTTACGTTCTCATGGATTGAGGGCAAGAAGACCTTACTTTGGAGCAACACTGAGACGCCAACACCGCCGAGCGAGGGTTAGATGGTGTACTACAGTTCGTGCATGGAATTTACAGAACTGGAGAAGAGTATGGTTCAGCGATGAGTCACGTTTTCAACTGGAAAAGCGAGATGGTCGCATACGTGTGTATAGGCGCCGAAACGAACGTTTTGCGCAAAACTGTGTTGTGGAGAGAGACAATTTTGGCGGAGGCAGTGTTATGATGTGGGCCGCTATTTCTTATGCCAGAAACACACAGCTGATACATATCCAAGGCAATCTGAACGCTGTTAGGTATAGAGACGAAATTTTACGACCTCATTTATTGCCCGTAATTGACATTCGGAGAGAAATTTTTCAGCACGACAATGCCCGACCACATACAGCACGTGTAACAGTAGACTTTTTAGAACAACAGAATGTCAATGTGATCCGTTGGCCGTCACGATCACCCGATCTTAATCCAATTGAACATTTGTGGGATGAAGTGGATCGGCGCGTGCGCCAACGACAACCACCACCGCAAAATCTGCAACAATTACAGCAGGCACTTCAGTTTGAGTGGCAAAGGATACCGCGTGTTCGAACTCAGCGTTTAATTCAATCTATGCCAAGAAGAGTTGGGGCTGTGTTACAAGCAAATGGTGGACATACCAGATATTGACAATTTATGAGTGATTTATTGACAATATGTGACAAACTGTGATATTCCAAGGTAAAAGAACTCATGAACAAGAAGTGTGCCAATTTTTGCATTCCTGTGTAAATTATTTATATCATAAATTATGAAAATAATATATGAAGTAAATTTCCTATTTTCTGTATGTTGCGTTTCTTTTTTGAGAGAGTATATTTTTTTAGAATCAATGAAACGGAAAAGTTGACAGCAATCACTACTTTTATCAAGCCCATTAATATACAAGTAATAGCTTTTCTAAAAAGATATCCGTCTCTTAGCTTTTAACAATAAAGAGCTGATTATTTTTTATGTATTATCAAATGTTCGTAATGTCATCACATTAAACTTTCCCTTATTATATATATTATTATTACCTTTCAATAGATATATTACTACGTAGTTTTTTTTAAAGTCTGTGTTTTGGTGGCTTTTTTGGGGCTGCCTTTTTTTACTAAGGATATTCAAAGATTTTAATTTTTTATACTTGATTTTTTTTTTAAATTGCCATACAGATATATGTAATACCCTTTATCTTTAAAGTTAATTTCCGAAACGTAAGGGGTGACATTTGACGATATCTATGACAATATTTATGTTGTAAAATGTATGATTGTGGTAAAATTTGTAAAATTTAATAACAATCATACATGACCAATGTTTGCAAGTTCAAAATGCAAATATACTTGAATCTAAGAAGTTAGACTTTTTCAAGAGCGTCTACATAACGGGTCGAAGATTTGGTATTTTACTACGAGAAGAAAATAGTAAACAGCACGTGCTACAAGTTGCCACAAAAACAAAACTTTTTAGTTTAAACATTGAAAATACGAAGTAATGCATGCTCAATTTAAACACTTTTTGTGCAAATTATATTTAGAAATGTTTGAAATTTAAATATATGAAAAATGATAGACAGACTTGAAAAGAAATACATGTATATATATTGTAATTGTCTTGTTTGGCAGAATACGAAATTTCTTTCACATAGTTTGTAGAAAGATTAGCAATAATACCCGAAATATAGATTTTAATAACAAATTGGAACATATTAGTCAAATTTTAAACCCTAAATTAGAACTTTTACCTTATGTTTGCGACTTTATAAAGCAGTCATTGGCACTACGAAAATAGGGTCCACATTGGTCAGAGTTCATATAATTATAAAGATTTTTGTATATTGTAAGCTGTTTATTGTATTCATGTTGTATTAATGTCTATTGTGATGTATATATATTGAGGTGTTATTGTATTGTTTTGCTTTGACCCATATGGGTGTATTTTATGCAAATAAAGTTGGATTATGTTTTGGAAATGGTTAGAATTTTTTCAAAGTTCTTTCAAATGTTTCTCTTGATTACCTTCTGTGCCCCTTTCTATTCATTAATGGCGTAAATTTTATATTTTACGACCTTGACTATGTATTATATATAAATTGTTATGAGTTACTATATTGGTTTCATTGCCAGACTTTGCAAAGATCTTTTACAAAGAAATTGGCCTTGGCCATTGAGTAATTGTGAAATTCTCCTTTTACTATAAATACAAGTGGTAAAAATGACTACAAAAGGCATCGGAAAATGGTTTGTGATGAGATTTTTTTTTTCTGCACGGTATGACAGTATACTCTGTGTCCGTGATTTAGACCAACCCTACATGTACTTCCATGCATAGTTTTAGTGTTGGACATGTATCACGGAAACAGGTTGCACTGTCGAATGTCGCCCTGAAATACATTTTGATCATGCCAAAAAGAAAAGAAAACTGATCCAGTCGTCTAAAGCCAGTGCATATGACCATGATGACTGCCGACAGTGAAGCCTGGTATTACATGTATTACGCTTCTACAATGCGAATTAAAAAAAAACAAAAATAATTTTATTAGACGTAAACATATTAAACAATCGCAGAAATGGGGAAGCAAGGCCTCCAGTGCCCCTAGATTTCTTCATATTTTTTATGAACTGTGGAATCTGCACTTTTAATATATGAATTTATGGACAGTAAATCGATGGATTTTTTATTTCAAATTTAACTGAGGGGTTATTTTGACTTTCTTTTGACTATTTTGTAAACCAATAGGAGTTTCAGATAATAATATTACATCATCAGCGTACATAAGACTGTTAATTTTTGAGGTAATAAGATTTACAGGCATACAGTACTATCAAAAATATCAGATAGGTCATTTACAAATAATTTAAATAAGTTAGGTATAAAATTATCACCCTGTCGGACCCCAACACTGGGTGTGAAGTTATCAGTTGAGCTGTTTAAGTTAGCTTTAACGCACAACTCAATATTACTGTACATATTTTTAATAACATTATAGAATAGATCACTAATACCAATAGTTCTGAGCTCAGTATAAAAAAGCCCTTCCTGCCTACCTGTATCCAAGGATTTCCTAAAATCTACAAAACAGGTATCTGACAACCTTTTTGAGTCCTGCTGAGTATATTTATCTATAAGAGTTTTTAATGCAAATATATGATATCACCTGTACGTTTACCTTTAAAAAATCCAATTTGCTCATGTGAAACAAATATTCCTTTTTTTATTAAGAAGTTATCAAGACAAGTATTAAGAATTTTTGTGAATAATTTACATATATTACTGCCAATTGGCAGTCCTCAATAATTAGATGGATCCTCAAATAATCCATTTTTAAATATATGGGAACTATTATACCTTTTGCCGATGATTTAGGAAATATACCTGCAGTTAAAACAGAATTGAATAATTTGTGTAAACATTTTAGAATATACGATTGACAATATTTTTAACATTTCATTATAAGAATTGAGTCAAAGCTACTGGATTTATTATTTTTTAAACTGCTTATAGCAACACTTATTGCTTTAGTAGTTAATTTAATTATCCAACTCAGAATATTTTTTTTCATTTTCAATGGCTTTCAATTTGTCGAGTAAATCTTTACCAGTAACATTTGTTTTCTTATATATATTTAGATTTCTAAAATAATCAAAGTTCCAGCTGTAATATGAGGAGTTTTATTATTCATGTTAGGGACGAGATCAAAAGTTCAATGTCGGATAAAAAACTTAATTCAAATAGTTTGGGGTGGGGGGTAAAAATCACTGGAAGTTTTGTTATCCGACATCGATTTTTGTATACGCCTATATTGGTCAATCAATTTTTCCCAAATTAAGTTAAGAGGGGGGTGGGGGGGGGTCAGTGAAAAAACTATGTGAATTAAGTTTTTTATCCGACATTGAACTTTTGATCTCGTCCCTTATTACCAGTGTTATTAGCTATATCGTCTAATAAGGACCAATAATTTTTTGGATTATTTTCAAGTAAAAATCTAATTGGTCAATATCTTTTTGTGATACTCTTTGATTTTAAATTTTCTTATTTTTCTGTGTATGTTTTTAGACCCTTTTTAAAGTACTAAATAGTGCACCCTCGAGAGTGCACCCCTAGCATGAGAATCCCTGGGATACCTTTCAAAAAGTTTACCTTTGTTATCAAGGTTCTTTTTCAAATAGGAAAGTGATATATCATACCATTTTGTTTTTTGTTTTTTTGTTTTGGAGTGCTTAACTGTGTTTTAGACCTTGTTATCTGCAGAACCACAGAGAACATAGTTTAAATCACTTACAATATATCAAGGACGTATATATATGTTAGTTATACGTCTGTAACAGTAGAGCATGATTTGTCTCCCAAAATTACCTACCGCACCAACCGGGGATCGAACCCGGAACCTTTGGTTCAGTAGTCCACCGCTCTACCAACTGAGCTAAAGGAGTACTCCACTAGCGCAGCTAATGGAGGGTGGTTATAAACCTGTTACGGTTCTATAACTTCTATATTAATCAAGGGAAGCCCGTTACACTTCCCCCACCTCAAGAGTCATCGTCCTAGTTTATTAATCCCAGTTATAATGTAAAAAAAGGACTTGTCTCGAATCAAATTTCGCGCACCTTGCTTGACCCTAATTGACCTTTGTCACGTGGAATAGACTCAACCAATGACAAACGACCCTCTAATTTGAAGTTGTCATTTACTGCATGCTGGACTTTTAATTGACGAAAGGAAGTTTAATATCTAAGTTTCTGGGACAAAACATAGCAGAATGGCATGTAAAGATATTTTCTATTCTGACAAATATAAAGATGAGCAGTATGAATACAGGTGAGAATGAAAGTCGCATGCCATGACCCACCAACCTGTAAAATTCTAAACCAGTAAATTATGACACATCCGTTGCTAATACAGCGGTTTTTTTTTTTAATATGTTGACATATATGTAATCAAGTTGAATGAAATATCAGAAAAAACTTGGAAAGACTTCCTTTTGGCACCCCTTGGTTGACGGAATAAGCATAGACATACGCGCGAGGGGTGCCAAAAGGAAGTCTTGCCAAAAACTTAATGTTATAATTCACCAGAAGTGAAAAACCAACGTCTTGCTTTGATGAGTCTTAGAAAGTAGAGGGAAAAACAAAAAAAAAAGGGGGGTGAGTGTATTCTTTTAATTATAATCAGTAAATAAAATCTATATATAAACTGCAAAGAAATAACCTTGTGTATGGTTAAAACTTAGTGCTGTGATATGGTACTCCATTCAATAAGGGTCGTATAGGGGGGATATGGACATGTGCGAACAAGAAATAAAAAATTCAGCCAGCATGAATTTTTCTCAATTTCCAGAAAACATGGTGAATAACGACCTATCAGCTCGGTCACAAGGGAAATAAAAATTGCCAAAGACATTGCACGAAATTAAATCCTGAACTGCCCTCTTCACTCGGTAGAGAAATTTTAACATTCCTGTTTTTAGCCTCTTAACGCCAGGTGCAGCATTCGACGGAAACATTGTTTCTGGTACCCCAATTTTAAATAGAAAGGTGATAAAAATTTAATAAACCAGTTTTTAAATAACTTCCTTAAAATAGGAACATTCTGCCTAACATTAGTTAAGTTGCTAGAAACTGATTGCTGTGAAAGCACAGGAAAATCATGTTCAGAAACTGTCGGAATCGCAGCAGGTGAGATTTTCCCGTATCATATTTGGATCTACCTGCACTACATTGGACAATTAATAATCTGATTTTTAAAAAATGAAAAATCCAATTAAAATCAGCCATATACATGTGTAACTTAAAGGTTGCTGCAGAACCTGAAATCTTATTGTCTTTTTTTTGGTTCATTCTATCCATTCCAACATTTTGATAATTACAGGTTAAATTTTGAGTTGGGCTAGCAAGAATACTTATGCAAACAGATGATTTAGGGTGATTATGATATATAAACATATACATATGGGGATAAGTTAATTAAGGTCAATTAAACTAAATGTTGTTTAATAATTTATAAAAAAGACAGGTTCGGAATTTTTAATGAGAACTAAATTCAATATAATTTCAAAAGTTACACATAATTATGAAACAGATATTGCAACATTAATTGAAGCACTAAAGCTTTGTACAAAAAAAAGGATAAAATCAAATCAAATATTTTATTATAGTCTCACCTCTCTACATGTACAATAAAAACATGAATACAATATTTACAGCATGTTTTAATTAAAAGTACAATACAATCTTAAAAATATTCGAGAGCCACTCTCAAAAGAGTCATGAGAGACTTTTGCATAAAAATGGACAAATCGATAATTTTTTTTATCTATATAAAACATTTTTCCTTTGAATTAAAATGTCATGGCAGATTTTGGCAGAATAAAAGCACAAATTTTCATTTGTAAATAAGAATATAAATTTTTCATTTTCATTTAAGTCTAAAAAACCACTATTAAAAGAAACTGCTCTAGTAAAAAGCTCTTGTCTTGCATGTGATCAAGGATCAATTGAGCATTTTTTTTGTTGAAAAAAGATAATATGAAAGTCTATCACTAGATCAAGTGGAGAAGATGAGAGGCCTAATCACCAAACTGTAGGGGTATCAGTTCCTCAGAGAGCTATTCAAACATATTAATTTAGTTGAGGTTTTACACCGTTTTCAGCACATTTTGGCTATATCGGGGATCCCCGTTTTCATTGGTGGAGGAAGTCGGGGTACCCGGAGAGAACTACTGACCTTCGGTTGAAAATTGGCAATCCTTGTAAATTAAGATCTGAGTCGAACACACTCTGCTGCAGGTGAGATTAAAATAAAAAAATAAATTAAAATATTAAATATACATTTGTACATGACACATACGTAACATTAAATATGGTGAATTAAAATAAACTAGTGTCTTTTCAGTAAATATTGCAGTGTTCACTAAATAGTTGAGCTTTGACACTTAAGTTCTGTGACTGATGTTCAGATTCTTGATAAATTTACATTCAACATTATCATTCTTAAAATTGCACAAGCCATGATAAACTTGCAATGTTACAAATTTATAGTTATATTTTTGACACTTTTAAAGAATTAAATAAAGGCATAAAAAAAACAATAAATGTATAAATAAAAAAAAAAATTTCCGTTCTGAAATAGAAAATTTCTACTACATAGCAAGTGAGAAACTGATTCAAAAATATTTAAAAAATAATTGCAACACAACTATAAATTTACCTAATAATTTAATCATGAAGATCACCTGTCACCCAAGCTAGTGATAATTTCTGAAACATAGTTATAGTAGCTGCGATTTTTTCAAAAAAAATTTAAATGTTTTTGAAGTACCTAATAAAACAATCCTTCAAAATGGCCTAGAAAAGATTTTTTGTGTAAAAAATTTCACTGATGGACTAGTAATAGGCTTAAACAAACCCTGTTTGAATTTTTGTCGGTGCTACAAAAAATCAATTTACAATTAATAATTCCCACCCCTGTTCTACACAAAGTAAATAGTATTGAAGTTGATCAAAATCATCTACTGATTCTACTAAAGAAATTGGGAAGTGCTTTGTGCAAGTCCTACGAAACGTACGACATTTGTCAGGCGTCAAATGGACTGGAAGAGGCTTGGAATGAAATATATTATTATAAACTTTATCGATTGAATAAACACAAAATAAATTCTCACATAACTACACCGAATGTTATTGTTTTACAGTAACTAGCTTTTTATACTTATTTTCTCAAAACAAATATGTGAAGATTTTGATTGAAATGAACCTACATGTAAACAGAGATGGAAGGAAAAAAAGAATGCAAAATACCATTACAATTTTAAATTCAATTACAATGTTTACGTTCTCACTTCTTGGAATTAGGTTATTTTGGTCAACAAATTCAAAGCTCGGTCATTTCTGTAAATTAATCAGCCAGACCTCTACAGACGATGCGAAATATTCTTGGAAATTAGTGTTATTACGTTAATTGGAAGCAATTATGGAATATAAATATGTGGCCGAGTGGTCTAGGTAGTTCGTCATGACTACTAATGATCACTAGCCTGTCAACACTGAGGTTGCGAGTTCGAATCTCACCTGTGTCGGGGTTTGTTTGACTCCCATCTAAATTGACAAGGATTGAAGGTCGTGGTTCTCTCCGGGTACTCCGGCTTCCTCCACCAATAAAAACTGGCCGCTGCGAAATGGCCAAATGTGCTGAAAACGGCGTAAAACCCCAACTAAACAAACAAACAAACATATTGATCCCATGCTCTATGCTTATTTCAACATACACTGTAGTTAGTAGACATCATTTTTAGATTTATTCACATTAGAGCCACATATTATGTGCATACATATATCAGCAGCATTATTTACACATTAAAAAACAGCAAATGCGCTTGTGAATATTTTCTGGCCATCAAAATTCTGCTTTAAAAGTTATTTACTCGTAAGCTACATTGTATATTACAGACATAAGAATGTGTCATAAGGCTTTTGATTTTTCTCTCATAGAAATTTGGTGGTTGTGCTTTCCTCGAGTGCGGAAGGTTGTGGGTTTGATCCCCAGCCGGGTCAAACCAAAGACATTTAAATTGGTATTAGCTGCTTCTCAGCCAAGCATGTGGCATCTATTCTAGGAGTAAGAGCAAAGGACTGGTCAGCTCAGAGTCAGTATAATGTGTCCAAGTGGGGTCTTCCTGCGGACTGCTACCTCGTGAGCTAGCACATTAAAAATCTGACTCAGAGTCGGTCTAGTACAAGACAGGGCTCATATTCATATCATATCAACATAAGTCTCTTCCTGATATGCACATGATGGTTGCTACTGTAAGTTAAACAATAATTCATCCATCCATCTTCATAGAAATTGATTGCTTGTTCTTATCATCAAGATACATTTACAAAATATTTGGTTACTCATTTGGCAAGTAAATTACTTTGAGAAGGCAGAATCATTATTTGCTGTTGGCTTATCCATAAGAGAGGGTAGCTACATGTAGTAGGCCTTTCCAATAGGCTTTTGATTCTATATGTATACATCATGTACATGTAATGGTGTTTTTGTTTTCTAATAATTATGATTCTTTGCAGTTTACATATATTTCTTGAAGGTTATGCTTAGATTGTACATAAGCTCAATAATTTTTGGTAGTATGTGTAAACAAATTCATCGTTATCTATTTTTATGTGGTTTGGTTTTTCGGGGGTTTTTATTCCATGTTCAGCACAGTTGACAGTTCATAATGTTGGAGAAAGCTGGAGAGAAATTCCTGCAGGGAAACTGGAAATCATTGCTGTGATTTATAATATGTAAATAAACACGAGAAATCCTATATCAGTGAATTGATTATTGACACTACCAAATGACTGCATTTACCTCTTAAAGGCTCTTTCGTTGTACCTTTCAAAATAAAATGCATCTCAGATTGTTCATGGAAATATAAATTATTGTAAAGTAAAATGATTTTTATTATTTTTTTTTGTAATTCCCTTATAAAAGCCCCCAAAAAATTTCTTAATATACGAAATACGAAATACGAAATATTTATTAAAGAAAGCTCAATTATGAACATAAATCAATAATAGCATAGATACAACAAAGAATGACATTTAAACAATCTCACTACAATCAGTTAATATATCTTCCAAAATTTAAATCTATGAGCCACACTCAGCCACTTGTGACAGTGTTCCTGATTTCCTGTTGTTGGTGGCTGCTTAAGTGTGTACATTTATATCTATAATAGATGCATGTAAATATTAATCTTATTTTCAAATTTTGTTCTTTATTTCAGACATGTGATGTTACCAAAAGAAATTGCTAAGCTAGTACCAAAGACACATTTAATGTCAGAGAAGGAATGGAGGGGTCTGGGTGTACAACAGAGTGTTGGATGGGTACATTACATGAGACATGAACCAGGTATGTAAATTAAGTGTTAAACAAGGAAAGATAAGATTGCTGGAGTCATGCAGATTATTAACCAACAGTCATTGTTATACCAAAAGTATTCAAACGAGAAATTCAGAATCATCAAAATAACTCGATGTGGCCTATTACACATGTACCATCTAACATGTCTTAAGTAAAACTTCTCGAATTTCTACAAATGAATTTGGTTTAAAATTTATATCTTGTATATACAGTATTTGTAAATTGTTGGAAAATATTCAATTTATTTGTAAAAGCCTCAGAAACAAGTACATGTAGAAATGTGAGGTTTACAAATAAATTGTATTTTTTTTCGACAATTGACATACATTGTTTTTATCCTGCAACTATAATTTGTTATCTTCTATAGAAAGAAAACATCAAAATGGCTTATTTTCAGCTTATTTTCTGAAGGTGATTTTTGGAACATAATCTAGGGATAACAGGTCATCATAAACACTGTGAAGCAGAGCACAATTCATTCAAGCAAAGACACAGGTACCAGGAGATGATATTATGCTACATGTACTAGACGAATATCTAAAAAAATATTCAAAATCCTTTATTTGGCTAGTAAAAAGGCCTGTTGCCATGGTTGCAGGATAAATTGTTACAGTATTTTTTGAAAAGGGTACTCCTTATAACATATTGACAAAATATAACCTTTTTGCTTTATAATTTGTCATATTAAGCGGTCAACATTGTACAGGTTTTTCTATGGAACATTTTAAAGGGATTTACCAGACTTGTCCATCTTTGTCTTTGATTGCTGGAACATTGTACATATTTAAATCTTTAAGAGTTTACAGATGCTATAAATTTTGAAGAGTTGTTTTATCTTTTTTTTTATTTTTCAGAACCTCATATATTATTATTCCGAAGACCACTGCAACCAAATTGATGAACATTGGGTCAGAGGAGTTATTTTAAAGTGCTAAAAGCTGATTGACCTTTGACAATGTCCTTTAACTAATGGATTTGATGATAAACACCGAAAGTGAATATATGGTGTATTTTATATTTGTGTACATTTGGGTATCTTTTGAATTCAATTGTTAATTTATTGAACTTTAAAAGGACACTTATTTACCCAGGGATAAGTTTTAATACCAGGTTCTTTCAATGGTGATAGTTGTGTAGTTCATATAGTTCCATTATCATACAAAATCACTAGTCATGCAGAATAGGACAGGGGAGATAATATATATACATTGCCATGTGAGTTATTACCTCCCCTTATCAATATAGACCTTTTTACACATTTGATTTTATAACTACAGCTATTTTATTTGCGGATTTCTTTTGTATGGTACATGTATGTGTATGCTGTATTTCCTGTTTTTTGCAAACTAATTATTACATGAAAGTACCTAAAAATTTTGTATAGAAAAGTAATACTTTGAGTGAAAAAAAAATTGAGAAATGTTCAGAGTTAAAATTAAGAACGTTTTTTTTGTTTATTGATGATATGAATATATATTCCAAATATTTTTTAAATGGTTGAATGTCCCATTTATTTTTTGTTAAAATTTTTCTGGATCTAAATGATGTTAAAAGTTTGACATAAAATTAGACATTTTAGATAAAAATTAAACAATGAAAGGTAAAATATGATGGTTTTTTTGGGTCTTTTCTGTATAATTTCTTGATGACTATTATTGATCATGATAAAGTTTTTTGTTCTATTGGTGAAATTCCCTTATGAAAATTTTATGGCCATGTCAAATTTATTGTTGGGACCCCTAACCAGACCTGATATGTTTTCATCTTTTTCTTCCACATAGGAAAAAAAATAAAGCAAGGTTTGATTTGTGGCAATTATTTTAATTGTCTGTCGATTAGACCCTGTTATAAAATATAACATCATGCATCTTTCGTCCACCATGTTTTCATGGTGAATGAAACTATTTTAAAGAATTTTCAGTGAAACAAACCTTTTGTCCAAATTTATTTTACAGAATACTTTGCAGACTGAAACTTTCAGTTATGGAAGTTAAAAAAAAATCTGACCTACCAACCCTTAAACATTTTTGCATGTTAGGGGAAACGAACAATCAGTTTTGCATGGCCTAACCATGGGGACTTTTCATCATCCAGTTTCTGTAGACAATCAAAATACAATGTATTCTAATGACATTAGGAGATAGACGGCAAGAAACTTTATATAGAATTTGAAGGAGAATTTGGGTGACATTTGTGCAGAACAAAGTCTTATTTTGGTAAATTATTTTTTAACAATTTTGAATGATTTTATATGATTGCTGCCAACAAAACATTTGAAATCGTATTTCTTATAAAGCTTATTAGCTACATGTAAACGCCCACTTACTGGTATCTCTCTTATTCATAACAATTGGTTTTGGTTAAATTTTTGCAAAATGATGCGTAATTTCAAAATTTTGGGGAATGTGATTCCATGCAATAATTCCTGTTTGATCATGTACGTAGATGCATGTTTATTTCCCTATACAAGATACATACAGTTATTGTTGAAAAATTTGTCCAGAAGTAATATTGGCTATGAAAGGGATTGAAAATTAGTTCAGAGTGGATTTTGCAGATATACTCATATGTAATTAACTAGAATTAAATAAACGAATTAAGGAAATAATATTACAGCGAATCACATTCTTGGATTCTTGAAATAAAACCGAATAATGAGAATATTTAACATTAGCAATAGTTATACATAAGAGAGATAAGCAGGCGTGATGTAGACAAATAGTCTGTTATGGATAAGAAATGATAAAATTGGAAAAGTGTTCAGGAGTGATGTAACCAAATTTAATTGATGAGGCAGGCCAATAGCATTATCATGATATAAAAAACTTCATGCATGTATGACCTGCTTTTCACTGTCCATACTCCTTTACAATGTAAGTCGATACTATTGTAGTACAAGGCGGTACATTTCACAGAATTATAATTGACTCTAGGAGAAAGCACATGGAAATTTAAGCCTTATTAATAGCAAATGTACATGCATGTCAGTTTAATTTGTCTATGTCATCCAGAAGACTTTTTCAGCAATTTAGAATTTAAATTTACATGTAAAAGCAGAGTTATTCCAAATGAAAAAAAAGTATTGTGTGTTACATGTATGGATGGATATGATATACGTGTGAATCAATGTTTGTGTAGCATAAACCTTTCATACATTGTTAGAATCATACACTTGTTAGAAAAAAGCAGGTTAAACTCATTTTTACAATGGGAATAATCATTTATATATTTGATTTATACTTCTCATACTTTTTTCCTGTCATTGTATATCTTTATGCATATATACAGTGACATGCCAAAAATATTTCATGCCTTGGTTATTTTCTTATATATTTAATATAAAACCAGACTTTTTCAAAAAGTTTTATAAAGTTATTTTTGGACCAAATTTAGAAATCTGCACTTTTCAATCGGCAGTTATCTCAAGTTTAATTGTTTTATTTGGATAATATATTCTGATCGTTCTGTAACTTAATTGTTTAAACACAATGTTAAATTTATATTGTGAAAACTCCCAATACATGTAACTAACTTTATGGTTAATAATTTTTTTGGCGTTTAAATTGTCTTCATATTTTCAAATCCTGAAAACCAAAACTAAGATAACTAGATTAAGGCAGTTGAAAAAATGAAAGAGGAGTTGAAGTTCCAATTTTCAAACTTTGACCCCTGTGGACCCCCAGGTTGTGAAAACCAAAATTCTAAAACCTTATTGCGCATAAACATACAGTGTGTGATAATACTGTATGTACAATAAATGCATAAAATGAAAAATGAAAGAGGAGTTTAAGTAATTGTTGGCCCCAACTTTTGAAAACCAAAATTATAAAACCTTATTGCACGTCTACATACAGAATAGAATAGAATAGAATTTCTTTTTTTGTCAATTAAAGACTCCCTAGTAAGGCAGAGCAAATCAAATACAATTACAATATTTACAAATGATTACAATGATTATGTTGATTAGCATTTTTGACAAGTACAGTGACCTCAATTCCTAATACTCATATTATGTGACAAGAATACTGTATAAAAATTAATGCATGAAGTCAAAAATGAAAGGTGAGTTTAGGTCATGAGCTTAAATTCCCAATTTTCGAAATTCGACCCCTATGGGCCCCAATTTTTGAAAACCCTATTGTGCATCTACATACAGTATGTGACAATACTTCATAGAAATTAAATGCATGAAGTCAAAAATGAAAGAGGAGTTTAGGTCACAAGAAAGTGTGACGGACAGACGGACGGGGGCGATAACAATACCTCGAACTTCTTTGAAGTGCATGGATTAAAATGAGATTCCAAAAATAGAGAAAATTACCTGTTCTTATGATGTATAAATTGTAGAAATCGTACAAACAATTTCAGAATAAATTTATGAAAATATAGGGAAAAATTCACAGCATGAAATACTTGCGGCACGTACCTGTATATAGACTTTCCCACTATTGTCAATTTTTTTCTTGAGAATATCAAATTGCGGCCCTTACCATATATTATACCTTCGTATGATACCATGAGATTTTGAAAGACATGCAAAATGGTTTCCTTATATATGTATCTCTCATGCAGAACAATTGATGATGTAAAATTTTCGTATTATTCTGCCTCGTTTAAAAATTCCATGAATGTGGTTGGATTTAATATGTTTGTTCAAATTTAATTAATTACATACATGTAATAGAATAGCTGCAAAATCCACTCTGAACTGACCTTTGAATCTCCTTCACAACCAATATTTGTTTGGAACATGTTTTGCAACTATAATTGTGTTTGTCTAATTTGGGTAAGAAATACGCTACACAGGAGGAACTATTTCAATAAATAACAGTCCCCAAAATTTGAAAATACCTAACGATAGTCAGTTATGTATTAGAGAGATAAATGGGCATGAGGTAAGAGCCTTGAATTTCCTCCCTTTTCCACCTGACAGGAAACTTTTCAGTTCCTATTACTTCAGTAAGTACTGTAGAACAAAGATTTAAATTGAAGTTTTTTTTAAATATTTCAAGAGGCAAGCATTGAAATTAATAATAGCGTATTCAAAGTCATTATTTGGTGCAGGATACATGTGTGTGAAGATGGTGAGAATATATAGCTCAACATATTTATTTAAATCTGACATAAAGCATTAAATGATCTGTGTATTTTGTTATAGCAATATTTTTGTACTATTTCTGTAGGTTTTGTAAAATTTATATGATCTTTTCAAACACTAGGACTCACTCTGTTGTTATTTGTATATACATATCTTTTGTTATTGCTTTTCTTCCCTGGATTTCCATGTTTGAAAACGTTGAATAAATTTTGTAGAACCTTGTGATAATGTGTTTCTATACGATTTTATAGTACTGGTTTCTTGTGATGTATTTTTAGGGTTAGGTTGCTAAGCAACCAAAACCCTTATGCCGTCGGTCGTTTGGTTGGACAATGAAGGAAACTTTGGAAATCTGGTGTTTTGTGGAAAAAGTTGGACCAGAAGTTTTTGAAACTATGTTTTTATGAGTAAATATGCAAGCTTATCTAGGATTGAAGCTTAAGCAAGGCTAGTTAAGCAGCTTTTTATTTCGATTTTGAGATGACACATGCGCAAAGAAACCTCCATATTTTCCGAATTACGACTATGTTTATATTTGAATATCATATAAGAAAATAAACATTCCGCGGTAAAATAGTCCTAATATTTGTTGTTGCTGTTGTAGTTGTTTTTTAATAGAAATGTAACTGAAACACACCGAGAAGTGTAATTGTCCAGTTATTTAATAAAAGATGTGTGTTTTATTGACGATTTCCTTTTTGTTTTGAAAGCCGTATAAAGTATTCGCGCCTTTTAAAATGTACAATGCTATCGGCGTAAGGATTTTGAATGTTTACATTTGCACGGATATCTTGGGAAGGATTACAATCAGGTTTATTTTCAAAAGATTTCAAAGGTAAGTTCCATTTTTGTTGTGAACGTGATTGTTAACTTATACAGAACATATTTTGCACATTATTTGCTTATTCTTCTTGTAATTCTGATGGTATTTTGTGTATTTGATTAACCTTTTGACCTGATCATCGTGACTTCATTTTGTCAAACCTGTTGGTCAGTGATAGAATTGCATACAGGTTATTTGAAATGCCGACAACTTGCACATTAAGATTGAAAAACAATGTGTTTATCATTAATTTAGAAAACGGTATTATCGAAAGTATAATGGGTTTATTTTAATTGAAAGCTTGAATGTTTACGTTCTGATCTACCTGCACATGCGCAATGTAGTGTAAATATATTGTAGAAATGACCCCCTTCTACAATTGTCCAAACTTTGTCTTTTTATATAACCTTAATAACTTGAAGACCTTTGATTTCTGTTTATTTTAATTCATCAAATCATTATTATGCGTTTGTCTTTTTAAAAAAATTCAATTTAGAGTGATAATTCAAGAAGCGTTAGCCGACTCGTGCTTTCTTTGATTGATTAGTGCATATTTATTGAAATAATCATCAGCAATGTTTGTACAAATAAAAGTCAAATGCTAGCAACCTAACCCTAGCAGTGCTATGCACTTTGATTTTTTCTACCCCTGTAAAATGTTTTTGAAATGATAATCAAAGTTCTATATAAAACTCCCGATTTTTCAATATTTGCACAACCGGTAAATACTCTTTAAGAATAAATGATGCGCCTCAGTCAGATAGGGACAAATAATTATTATAAGCTGTCATGTGTTGAGAGAGACCTCCAGTATATGTTGATACGAGAAGCAAAACTTGTAATTTTTTAAAACCACAAGTGCTGCGTAATTTTTAATTAGGTCCATTCTTATTTTATTAAAATAGGCTGTTTTTGTATTTAGAATACAAGAAAAATAAATAGAGGCGGTGGGTAAAACAACTTAAATGTACAAAATACACAAGTCGAAGAAAACCAAATTACTGACAAAAATCATCAATATTACTGAAAACACGAGAAAGGGGTAAACACCTCTGTA
This sequence comes from Mytilisepta virgata, assembly GCA_028015205.1. Lineage (NCBI taxonomy): Eukaryota > Metazoa > Mollusca > Bivalvia > Mytilida > Mytilidae > Mytilisepta > Mytilisepta virgata. The sequence goes on along the minus strand of CM051517.1, from coordinate 65,216,554 downwards.
AAAATGTCCCACGTTTCGGCCAATATGATCACGAGCATCGAAAAATAAAATGTTGACACTTGGAAACCAAGAGCTAGACTTAAATATTTGTTTATATATTTGCCCAGAATAGATATATATGCAGGTTGGCCGAGTTAGTGTTTTCTAAGGAAACTTGGCAACAGTGGCAGGTTTTATGGCAATTTTTGCAGTTACAGAGTAACTGAATTCTGAAGAAGTAAGTTTTATGAGGAAACTCCAATGAAATAGTGGTCGTATCGGCATTGTGAGGGAACTTTGTAGTGACCTAGTAAAAGTCGTCGTCGGAGACCCACGTTCGGTCACGCTTTCACTATCCGACGATGAGTAAATAGTTTGCTGAGGAAACTAATGAAAATGCTAGGTTTTCAAAAGGAGGTTCTATGAGGAAACTTTTTAGCACGTCTGGTCTAGGTTGAGCTATTGTCATCACTTGGCGTCAGTTGTCGTCGTAAACTTTCCTTCCAGGCCTCAGAAACTACTGGACCAAGTGTCTAAAAAATGGTTGAGTGGTCATCTTTCAAAATTGGATCCGGGAATCTGGACATTGGACCAACAAAAACATTTAAAAATCTCATCTGAAGTATTGTGACAATGGAGATCAAATTCAGTGAATGGTCCCGTTTCAAAATTATGTCCATGGGTACAGATCGCCCATAAGTTCGTTCTTACTATAAGAAAAGTTTTATTTCGGTATTTTGTGATACACTTAAAATGTGTTATTGCCTATTGGGGTTATTTTCTGCATTCATTATGAAATTAGAAGATTTTGATATTTAAAACTAGAAATCTGTAAGTAGTTGGGCCACTTACCTATAGTCAAAAATATAAACCAAAAATAGTATCCAGTCATTCTATAAAGAAATTAAATCAATAAACATAAAGAAAAATGAAAAAACCTTAGTTCACAAGCTTAAACTTACAATTTTTGAAATTTGACCCGAGAGAACCCCCGGTTTAAAAATCCTTACAGTGTAGGACAATACTATAATAAGCAAATGAATAAATTGCAAAATGAAAGAGAAGTTAAGGTCACAAGCTTAATTGAAAATTTCAAATTTCGACCCCTGTAACCCCAATTTTAGAAAAATAAAATTCTAAAACCTTATTGCACATTTGCATGTGGTGTTTGACAATACTGTATAGAAATAAAATGCATAAATTGTAAATGAAAGAGCAGTTTAGGTCACAAGCTTAAATTGACAGATTTTCGAAATTCGACCCGTGTGGGCCCAAATTTGAGAAAAAAACAAAATTATAAAACCTTATTGCGCATCTGCATATGGCGCATGACAATACTGTATAGAAATAAAATGCATAAATTAAACTAGAGGCTCTCAAGAGCCTGTATCGCTCACCTGGATTTAACTTCTTTACTTCAGCAGGACTGAAAATTTAAGTGTAGCAGTCAAACACATTTTTAAAAGAGGGCCATTGCTGCCATTAGTCTGGTTCCAAATGGCCAAGTTTAAGGTGTGATGATCTGCAAATGAACTTTTCCCATAGGGTCCTATGTTAAACCAAGTTCAGCTTTGGTGGCGGCCATCTTGGTCGACAGTCCAGGTCATCGGACACAATTCTGAAAGAGGACCATCTAAGGATCCTTGCTGCCAAGTCTTGTTCCAATTGGCTCAGTTGCTTCAGACAAGAAGATTTTTAAATGAATTTCCCATAGGGTCCTATATTAAACTAAGTTCGGCTGTGGAGTCATCTTGGTTGATCGTCCGGGTAATCGGACAAAAATTCTGAAAGAGGACAATCTAAGGACTAATGCTGCCAAGTCTGCTTTCAATTGGCTCAGTTGTTTCTGACGAGAAGATTTTTTAATGAATTTCCATAAGGTCCTATGTTAAACTAAGTTCGGCTGTGGCGGCCATCTTGGTTGATCGTCTGGGTCATTGAACATAATTTTGAAAGAGGGCCATCTAAGTACCGTTGCTGCTAAGTTCGGTTCCAATTGGCTCAGTAGTTTCAGACAAAAAGATGTTTAAATGAATTTCCCTTAGGGTCCTATGTTAAGCTAAGTTCGGCTGTGGCGGCCATCTTGGTTGATCGTCCGGGTCATAGGACACAATTCTGAAAGAAGACCATGTAAAGACCATTGCTGCCAAGTCTGGTTCTAATTGGCCATGTAATTATATAGAAGATTTTTGAAATTCATCCCGCCTTTTTTCTATTTTTAGTCACAGCAGCCATGTCGATTGGAAGTCTGGGATACCGGAAACTTTTTGGGAGAGGGCCACCCAAGGACCATTTCACCAAAGTTTGGTCCCAATTGGCCCAGTGGTTTCAGAGGAGAAGATCTTTAAAGGAAAAGTTTACACCGGACGACGGACGCCAAGTGATGGCAATAGCTCACATGGCCTTTTAGTTAAAAATGAAAGACGAGTTTAGGTCACAAGCTTGAATTCCAATTTTCGAAGTTCAACCCATGTGGGCCCCTTGTTTACAAAATCAACAAAAATCTAAAACCTTATCGCGCATGTACAGGTGGTATGCAACCATTCTATACATAAATTAAATTCCTAAACCCGAAAGTGAAGGAGGAGTTGATGTCACAAGAAAGTGTGACGGACGGACGGACAGACGGACAGACCGAGACAATCGCTATGTAAAAATGCTGGAAACAATGTTATATCATTCCACAATTGCTGCCCCCTTCTAACTGCGAACATATTGCACGACGAGGAATTCTGTTTTTTTAAATATATTTAATTTATGGAAATAGTAAACCTTGACTAAAATTTCATGCCTTCGATTCAACAAAGAACATTGAAACGAAATCTCAATTCTAAATTGCTTTTTCAATATTAAAAATTAAAGGTTTAATTTAAATGATAAGAAATGATAAATACTCCCACATTGATATATCGCCACCTTGCATACATGTATATATATAAACAAGAAACTTTGTTTAATTTTTTAAATTAGTTTTATATCAATTTAAAATAGTAATAAATGTAAATGATTTGGAGTGCTTGTCGAATTGTTTCGAAGGGTCTGCTTAATATATGTACTTTAACCCATTATATTCAGAGTACATGGTAAATGTGCATTATACAGTGCCGTCACGTCACGTCATACTTGTTGTCTTGGGGACAAGGGACCATGAAACGCTTGTGGAATGGCAACAGGGGGGAATGAACATTATATATTTTCTTCATCTGGAAGATGTGACAGAGGTTACAGAAAACGTTTACGGCAAAGACGACTACATGTTCGGGGCACCACTGCAGATATCCATCGAGGAAGTACTAAATATGTCAGTAATTTGTCCGACACAATTCTCAATGGGTTTGAAGTGTTATGGCGGCAAAAGTTGATGTGCGATCTTGTTATTACTTCAAGAGCGAAATCTTTTCACGTTCATAAAATTTTGTTGATAACTTGTTCTGACTATTTCTACGATTTGTTTGTTGAGAAAAAATATGAAGCTAAAGAGGTAGACTTTTCAGATATAAAACCGGATATTTTGGAGGTTATTCTAGAATGCATGTATACTGGAAAGGTCCATCTAACCGAAAATAACACAGAGGACCTGTTAGAAGCAGCAACAAAACTGGGATTTTTCATAGTTAAAGATGTATGTGAAGATTTTTTAGTGTCAAATTCAACTCTGAAAAACTGTCTTCGGATGTTAGACATAGCTTTCAACTTTAATTTGAACCGCCTGCGCGATACTAGTTTAGAACTTTCCGCGAAAAGTTTTAAGATTATTACCAAAAGACAAAGATTCAAGGAACTTCCCGCAGACCAGTTATTAGCATTGCTGGAGGTAGTTTGTTTTTAATATTAGATGAGAAGTTAAATATTTATGATTGTTTCAAGATAACAGTAATCAGAATCTACATTACTTTATCGACACGATAGTTTACTACCCTTGTGTAAAATTTCAATGAAATCCATCAAACCATTTTGGACGAGTTGCATCAAACAAGATCAGTACCACATGACAACTCAGATAAAATAAATATCTAAGTAATTTTCCACTTTACTTTATGCACGCCTTTATATTGGTATGAAGTTTCAATGAATTTCATATTCAGGATCGAGGATTTGCGTTTACACGATTCTTTGACATAAAGGGGTGATTCCTATATTATACATTTTTGTATACAACCCTTTAAATTTGATACTAACAGAAAGAAAAAATAACCTTAGCTAGCTTTTTCTAAATTTCATTTAGGCTTATTCCACATCCTTTCATTCCAGAGAGATGATTTAACAACAGAAGACGAGTTAGAGGTTTTAAAAAGTATGTTATTATGGATCAATCTTGACCCCGAAGAAAGGTTAGAATATGCGCCGAATTTGATGGCGGCCATTAGACTTCCGCTTCTTCCACCAGCCGTTACAGTTGATTCTGTGGAGTCGGTAGAATATCTAATGAAGATTCCAGAATGTCAAAATTTTGTCAAAGAAGCACTCCATTATCACTGCATGCCGGCCAGACAAAGTGTTTTACAGGTAAAAATAAACTCGTATACCTAAATTCCTATAGTGATATGTTTGCATTACTGGATCAGGTACGCTAGTGACCAAACTATGGAAAGCCAAAAAAATAAGTTAAACAAACTATTGAGAGGATTATAACCAAACGGAATAAACCATGTACACAGTTTAGCCAAAATTTACACAATAAAGTTAAGAAAATTCAGATAGATTCAAATTACCACAATCTTGCACACCCTTATTGTATTAATAACGACTTCTCTCAAAGAGCATGTACAACTGATTAATCCGTAACCTCACCGACTCACAACTAAATAAGGAGAAACGTCATCATGTTCATAATATTCATCTGGTCATTATTGAAGGGTACAACGTTGCAATAGTTGCCATGAACACAGTTTTCTCCCATGGGTGTGCGTATTTTCATACCGTTCAGCCCATTGAATAAAAATAATTTAATGCTCTAGAGCAATTAAAAAGTCTCGTTCGGAAACTGAATTTTATTGGCCGTCCTAAAGGTCGCGACCTCGCACTAAACAAATCGTCAAGCGATATCCGGTCGAGCGTAAACGATAACAAAAACAAATGTCGGGGTACAATTAGGGATGACCTAGATTCTTTGGTACAAGCGTATTGGGAGAAACAAATTCTACTTCAATTTCTCGTGAATTACAAGATTTCTACATTCTCAAGAGTTAAAATTAAGATTTAACATGCTCGCCAAGGCTCGCATGTTAAAATCTTAATTTTAACTCTCTCGAGTGTAGAAATCTTTTAATTCACTCGAAACTGAAAAAGAATCTATATGTCACGTCAGTGTTGGTCAAACACTTGTTGTATTCTAATTCTTTCTTTGAAACCAGTGATGAACTATTTCAGCAATGCTCCAAATTACAAATGATGATTGTTAATTTTATAACAATCATCATTTGTAATTTGGAGCATTGCTGAAATAGTTCATCACAGGTTTCAAAGAAAGAATTCGAATACAACAAGTGTTATACTTGTTTTCTCAACAGTTAACCAGTTAACGCCCATTCACCATGTGTTAATTTTCATTTTGATTTTTTTTCTTTCCATTATTCTGGTTCCATAATGATGACCATCATCATTCAATACCTGGTGGGGACCACTCGTGTACTGGTACGTTTGAATATTGAAAGTAATACAAGTGAAATGATCGAGTATGTTTTTAATGTGCCCTTTGGCTAGAAATGACGTTTAATTTCCTGTTATTACATTAAGAAATCGGACCTATGTACTTTGTTTACTTAACTTAAAACGATTTTCGAAGTCTTATGGTTTCATTTTTTTTTTATCTCATCTGGCCTATAGGCCATGTGAGCTTATGTCGTCTGTCGTCGTCCGTAAGCTTTTCACATTTTGATCTTCTCCTCTGAAACTACTAGGCGGATTGTAACCAAACTTGGTAGGAATGATCTATGGAAGGACGTCTACAAACGACCCTCCATGCATTAGTTTTGGTTCGATGAACAACATGGCCACTAGAGGCCATCGTTGATTTTTATTAGCCAATTTTCAAAATATCTTCTGCTTTGAAACTACATTATGAAATGTTTTGAAACTTTGCATGATTGATGATCAATACCTTCTACAATACCTTCTACAAATGTTCAACTTTTGATTGAGATTCATCCGCTCAACCGGCGGCTGCGGTTGCTTAAATTTCCGTTGATTCCAAATGGGAACAGACTTTTTTTGTGTAATTTGCTCAGAAACCACATTTAACAGGCAGATTGTAACCAAAGTTGACAGGAATGACGTATGGAAGGACCTCTATTAAAGATCCACCTTTGGTCCCGGATGGATGAAGAAACGGACACCAAAAGCAATTTTTGCTTATGATTGGCCAATTTTGAAAAATCTTCTCCTCTGAAACTACATTATGAAATGTTTTGAAACTTTGCAGGATTGATGACAACAGTACCTTCTACAACCGATACACGTTTGGTTGAGATTCATCTGATCAACCGATGGCTGCGGCTGTTGAAACCATATGGAAAAGGCCTTTTTTTCATTTACCCAGGAAACAACAGACAGTAACCACAGTTGACAGGAATCTCACATTGTTCAAACGACAGATTCAAATAATCCTCCTTTTTAGGTCAAAAGTCAAATATCAAGGTTAATTTGACCTTTATTTAACAGCCTTGTGGATATCAAAACAGCTTACATTAGCAAATGGCCTAATAAAAGCCAGGTGAGTGATACAGGCTCATCCGAGCGTCTAGTTTTTGTTTGTTTTTAGTCTCCCCGGACAGTGCCTCGTAAACCTGTTCATCAGTCATGCCTCCTGATTTCTGGCGGAGCTCCAAGACTAATGAGCGATAATGCCACGGATGAAATAAGTCGCTACAGTTTTGTTACCGAATGTTGGAAACCAGTCACAACCATGCCAGTAGAGCGCCACCATCATGCGGGTACGATCTTCAATATCAATGGAAGACTATTTTTATATATATCACTACAATTTATATTTGCATAATGGTTTGCATAATTACACCCCTTGGGTTCAAAGCAATAAGTAAAACAAGACGTTATATGTATGTAAGAAAAGATATAGAAAAACTTAAAGTATTTTAGTAACATTAAGAACCTGTCTGACAAGTACCTGATGCCCTCAGTTCTTAAGACGTCTTGATGAAAACATACATTAACTAACAACAACATTTGGCCAATCATGTGCATGTTATTTGTTATCCCCGCACTTTCGAAGAAAGTTCGGGGATATAGCGATTGTCTCCGTCCGTCCGTCCGCCCGTCACACTTTCTTGTGACATCAACTCCCAGCTCCTTCACTTTTGGGTTTAGGAATTTAATTTCTATATAAACTGGTTGCATACCACCTGTAGATGCGCAATAAGGTTTCAGAATTTTGATGTTCTAAACAAGGGATCCACATGGGTTCAACTTCGAAAATTTGGAATTCAAGCTTCTGACCTGAACTCGTCTTTCATTTTTCAATTCATGCATTTTATTTCTATACAGTATTGTCATGTACCATATGCAGATGCGCAACAAGGTTTTAGAATTTTGATTTTCTAAAATTGGGGGCCACAGGGGTCGAATTTCGAAAACTGTCAATTTAAGCTTGTGACATAATCTCCTCTTTAATTTTACAATTTATGCATATTATTTCTATACGGTATTGTCAGAAACTATATAAGATTTTATAATTTTGATTTTCTAAACAAGGGGTCGAATTTTGAAAAATTATCAATTTAAGCTTGTGACATAAACTTGTCTTTTTTTTCAATTTATGCATTTTATTTCTATACAGTATTGTCAAACACCATATGCAGGTGTTCAATAAGGTTTTAGAATTTTAATTTTCTAAAATTGGAGTCCACATGGGTCGAAATTTGAAAATTTTAATGTAAGCTTGTGACCTTAACTTCTCTTTCAGTTTGCTTATATATAGTATTGTTCTACACTATATTTAGTTGCACAATAAGGATTTGATCCGGGGGCTCACACAGGCCAAATTTCAAAACTTGTGAACTAAGGTTTCTTCATTTTTCGTTAGGTTTATTGATTTAATTTCTTTATAGAATGATTGCATACTATTTTTGGATGGAAATAAGGTATTATATTTTTGACTATAGGTAAGTGGCCCGACTACTTACTGGGGGTGCGGGGATCAATGTCGATTCCGACAGTCCAGATTTCTAGTTATATATCTGCTGGAGTGAATTACCGAACATGCAAATGTAGATACCAAATTTACATTTCCTTGTTACCAAAACTTTCAGTGGAACGCCAAAAATGATCGCCAAATGATTGTGAACAATAGAACCAAAATGACCAGGACATCAACAAAATCCAAGTTGGGGCAGCTGTGTCTGAAGGAGTTGAAATCCATTCTTACGACAAAATTTCAATTTTTAATCAAATTACAATTTCAAAAAAGTATCAAAATATCGTGTTACAGTCGCAGTATTAGTTTCTCGGAGGGGAATGATAGACAGTGTACCCTCGGTGAATTACAGACCACCGGTACTTTAATAAAATAAATAACAAATTTGTTGTATACCATTTGAATTTCTGGGTTAACCTTGTGTTCATACGCCAGTGAAAATATATATTGCGAGAAATGGAACCGAACTGGCCTAAACAGTTTACCTGAAAACCAACTAAGGTCAGCTTGACCCGAGGGAGTTAAAACCCCATATTTTTAAGAGAATTTCAAAATTCTATGAAATGGAAATTTCAACGAAATATCCGAAAAAAACTTCGTTGTCCAGATCAACCACTAAACGTTTTTTCATTGTTCATTCCGTGTTGATCTGCAATTCTTTTGCATTTGTAGTTGCGGTATTGGGAGGATTCCTATATGTAGCTGGAGGCGAACAAACTAATGACCACAAGTCACCAGAAAGTACAGTACACAGATACGATCCCCGCACCAATGCGTGGCTTCAGGTTGCTAGTATGAAGTGTAAACGTCAAAGTTTTCAACTAGTGGCGCTAAATGGAATGCTGTACGCATTAGGTAATGATTTAATGCCGAAATATTCACACATATCTGGGCACAAATTCTGTGTCTATGTTGTTTCATTAACTAATTGCAAATTGTGCACTGTCAGACAGTCCTATTTCAAAATTATATTAAGTGACAACTCGAACCAAAGATACCTTCATTTCACAAAGAGCCATTATGTAATGTTCCTTTTCTAACACAGTTTGATCAGTTAGACAATAAATTTTGTCATTGAATTGAGTCCGTTCAAAAATATTTCCCAAGGCCGCACCACTGCAGACGAGTGCCACGGGCATAGTTCTGTTAAAAAGAAATTATTGGAAAAGACCATCTTGTATAGACCTTTTGTTAAATAGACCCTAATGACACAGTTAAATTATTCTGAAATATTTTTACCAATTGCAATCGAACTACATGTATCTCGTGGACCTTTTTCTTAAGTATTCTGGACAAACAAATCCAAACAGATTAAACCTTCGAAATTGTGTCCGGTAATTGACAAAGGACAATAAGAATATATATTTGAAAACACTTTGCTAGTCCGAATTTAAGCTGAATCAACGGTCCTTTATAACAATAACAATTGAACTTATTTAAGAAAAAGCAAATGAAGTACACCTATTCCAGAATTGCTGGTACCACAATAATATGTTGCCATGTGGCATAAGTGAGCGTAACTGGCTCACATGAAGCCTAGACGGTTAATAAGTTCTATGTTATATACTTATTTATTTTATTGCAGTACACTGTACATACTTTACTGTTCTGTACTTTAATTTACTTTACCACTGTTTACTGTACTCTACTTTTCTGTGCTACATGTACCCTGTTTTAATTTACTGTACTTTATGTGTAATGCACCTTAACTTTACATGATTTGACTTGACTTTACCTTGAATAGATTTAGTGACGGGATCAGGCAAGACAGTCCATAATATAGTATTCAGTTGCCGGGTTCATTACACACGAAGACAATATCGAATATCTGTACTCAAATTTTCACTCAAACAATATAGACACAATTTATCAAACAATTGATAAGCATTCGAGTGTACCTTGTTTGATCAAGTTTTTAGTATAGTGCCTAAACACATTTTTATATAGGAGGAAGAATGAATAAAAATGAATCTCTGGATACAGTAGAACAATACAATCCTAATACAGACAAATGGGAGATAATGGCGCCACTGAGTGGCCCAAAAAGATGCATTGCTGCTGCAGTACTGAACGGAAAGTTATATGTTGTTGGTGGATCAGGTAGGTGGACATAAATATATTGAATTCGGCATACGTAGCTCTCTTCTGGATTAGCAGACATAATCATCCTTTTATTTATGCGCTAATTCCAAAAATGTCATAGACAGGTCCGAAATATACAATCAAGGCAAAAACGTATTTTGCATAAGCCATTTTCATAGTCTTTTAGCACCACAAACTATTTTTAATAAGTTAAATTCAAATGGAATTTTTGCAGCTCTTAAAAAGCAATTCAAGAATTAAAAATAAAACAAGATTGCTACACTGCAGAATCGGTTGAGTATACACACCTACACTTCATAACAATACATCCTACCAAATATGGAAGCAATCCGCCAATGCGGTTTCCGATGAGATGCGTATACAAGGTCTTCTATTGTTGAGAAATGTTGAAAATAGTCTTAGTCCCATATAACTCCTACAAAATTTGTTGAGTCAAAATGGCGGTATAATATGCACATCTGCACGTCATTACATTTAACCCTATTTAACATGGAAGCAATCCGCCAAGCGGTTTCAGAGGAGGTGTTGCGGACCGACTGACGGAGGGGACAATAAAATAAAACACCAATCGAGGATTGAAACATGTTGTCGTCAGGGTCAAGTAGAAGCTAACATCTTTAAATTTTGAATTTATTTACTTTAGGAAATAAAATGGTATCCAGTCGAGTTGAGCGTTATCATCCAAATGAAAACAAATGGCAGCCAAGAAAATCATTGACAGTTCCAAGATTTTTCTCTCAACTTGTGCAGATGAAGGGTTCCCTGCTAGTTCTAGGTGGTGCTACGATTGACATTGAAGGCACCATTTCCTGTGTAGAGTCAGTTGAAAAGTACTCTCCAACAGCTGACACGTGGACATTCGTCTGCAACATGCTAACACCACGCGCTGAATTCGGATGTTGTCTGCTAGAAGAAAGCGTGTACGTAGCCGGTGGTTACAATTGGAACAGCGGACAAAGGTTGACTTCTGTTGAATCTTTGGACATAGATTCAATGATTTGGACAACACTGACCAATATAAATCAACCATTAACAGGGATAGCATGTTGTGCGCTTACTTTGTTTTTTGATCAGTCTGAAACCAATTTATCAAAGAACAGCAAGGGTTCCTCGCATGTGTTAGAGGTGAAAACGAAAGATTAGTTTTATTAATTATAACTAATAAATTGTAATTATAATTAAGAAAATATTTTTATTATGAACAAGATACTAATTTTCAATTAATTTTCCAGATATAGAATAAAGTATTGAATTTATCATAAGAACGAGACAAAATGAAAAGCTTAGTTTATGTACAGTAGCATCATATATTTTTTGAACAAAGTAATCAACCTGTAGAAGGTCTATTACTTTGTGATATATTTGATTACAATTAAAAAATATAACATCTTACTTCACTTTACAATTCCTTAATTGATACCATTAATACGATATATAATTCAGGTATTTGTTGGAAATTTAAGAAGTGGTCTAATAATTGTTAAGGACAGTCAAATTTGCTGTCAATCTTACAGTTCATTCATGTTTTAATTACCCGAGTTGACTACCAGGAGCATAACAGATGTATTAATGGAACACATGAACTGCTTTCTGTACCGGGCAGCCTAACTTTATCCGTTTTAGTGGCATAGCTTGCTTCTTTCTAAAGGTGAGACAAATATTTCCTTCACATTCCTGATTTCAGGATCAATTCATACAATTGTGTCATTTATGATCAGACATGAAATCTTAAGACATCCAGTATGGCTATATTGAGATGATTTTTCATGCACTAACATTCCACTTTGGGTATCGTAAATTTGATTTCAATTTCGTGGAAACATCATAAAGGAACATCATGGAAATATAGGGAAAGTGCAAATTTTGTAACGACCAGTTCCCACTGTCGTAACATTTCATGTACCTCCACCGATTTGTGACTACCACCGGATTGACTTTGTTGAACTTCACGACGGGTGCCGTATATGGAGCAGGAACTGCTTACCCTTCCGGAGCACATGAGTTCACTCCTGGTTTTTATAGGAGCTCGTGCTGTTCGTTGTTTTTTAGTTTTCAGTGTTTATTTGTTGTGCTTGTGGTTGTTCATTTGCCTTCCCGGGTTTTGTATGTCTAATGAATTGCGTTTTTTGGTTTGCTCCTGAGGTATATTTGTTCTCTTCTTTAAATGTAAACTAATCCACAACTTGCCGCAGTCCGATTACTAACATAAATACCCGAAAGTTGATAATGTTTATTGACTGAAACTATTATCCTAGAAAGAGTTTAAATATATCGATTGCAAAAAAAAAGTTCATTCAATGTTAAGTCAATAAACATTCAAAACCTAACTATCGAGATTAATCTGTATCACTAATTTGCAATCTTCTGTGGTTATTTTTGCAGTCGGAGTAAATTTTTCTGAAAAGGATATCCCCATCCCACTCAAACAAAGTGTCATTTCTTGCTAATGGAAAGGTCTGGTTCGGGTTTATACAATTGAAAGTATAAATTCATGTATAGATAATGATGACATTAAAACAATGAATAGATAAGGTCACATTAAATTTAGTTCTTTGGATTACGCGGCTTCGATTTTCGGACTTTGTAAATTTAAAAAATTTTTTTTTGCCGCTTCATTGTGCAAAAATGATGAAAATTCGCCCAGCATTCCTTATTTTTCAAGAACTTAAAGATAAAAAGTGTTCGCCAGCTCCTAAAATTGGTAAAAAGTGGGATTTTTTTTCCATTTTTCAATTAAAAAAATAGTTCTCATGAAAAAATATTAAAATTAAAATTTCGCTCGCTCACTCCTATTTTTCCATAAAAAATCCAAAGAACATAAGTTCTTAAATGGGAGAAATCAAGCACCAAAGGGAAAGTTTAGGCCCACTCAGCCTTCTATATTATGCCGGGATATCTCAATTTATTTGGCATAGAACTGAGTACTAGTAGAAACCATCAAACGTAAATATCTTTTAGTAACCACTGGTTAAAAATAAATGTAAGTTTTAAGATTTTATTATACAATTTTAACATTTCCAATGGAAGCTACGCCACTGCTGTTTTTATTATGTTGTTTCACACCTACTTTTTAGTTTTCTGTGCTTTTTTCTGTTGTTTGTTTGTTCGCACCAATTACCTTAAAAAATAACAATCCAAAGATACTAATATTAGATACAGTAAATTTATACTATGCTGTATACGACGCATTTCAAGGAGTTACCTCTCATCAGCAGCATTAAAACCGAAACATTTGGAAGACCAAAAACCAAACTTATATTAAACAAGAAGTACTCAACCCAAAATACCGAAATAGGAAGCCAAATTTCAGCTAAGGAGATCTACCATGTGCAATACAAGGAATGAACCCTTAGTATTTCTATTATTTTTAAATTTTGCTAAATACTGGTAATTTCTGTAACAAATCAATGAATAATCATGTCAGACAAGAAAAGTTGTTCCTTTTAGGATTTATATTTATTGATTGATCATTCGGTATTTTTTCAGCTGCCATATTTACCAAAAAGAAAATATATTAATTATGATTTCATCATGTCATAGTATATACTTATTGACTGGCTATGAGGGGAATAGTAAGTTTCTTGTCCCCGAGATGCCAACTATTGCCCCGAGACGTAGCCAAGGGGCAATAGTTGGTATCGAGGAGACAATTAACTTACTATTCCCAGAATATGCAGTCAATAAGTGTTTTATTATACCGAAACACTTTACCGGTCAATAGTTTCCAGTACTAATCACCGGTCAGTATTTACCGGTGATTAGTTTTTGAAACTACTCACCGGTAAACAAATAGTAAAATTAGTGTCTCGATTTTTATATACAAAAAACATACTGAGGTATATTAATTATACATGTTGTATTATTATACCTCAGTTCGTTTTTAATATGTAAAACTTTATTTAGTCAAGTAACTGATTATTGCCCGGGGGTAATAGTTTTTTAACTTTTCGCAGATAAATTCTATTGGACAACGTCACGATAGTTGGCGTATCAATAAGATTTTAATGGTTTCGATTTTGTCCATAATTGTAAGTAATCACAGGGTTTTTTCGACATTTCGGAGTATTTTTCAATTTTCGGAATAATAAAACAATTATTGAACAGCTGTTTCGGAATATACATTGTAGCAATTTTATTAGTCTGTCGACATATTGACTATTTCCCTCCGCTAACGGGTCGGGAAAACAGTCAATGTCTCGGGACCAATAAAATTGCTATATCCCTCAACACTGTATAATAATTGTATAGTATAAATTCCTCTGTAGACATATCTTTGACAAGTCTTTTTGGGATCAGTATCGATTTTCAGTGTATATTTTTTAACGATTATCGCAGCAGCCTGTAGTATAGCTACCGCCCCGGATCTTAAACCGGCAAGCTGACCAACTTCCGGTATAAACTAGGTTGGCTCACTTCGAAGGGAGAAAAAACCAGTCGTGCTCTGGGTTGTTTTTAAACATACAATTACTCATTTTTTATTGTGTGAATACCCTGCCATTATCTAATGCAAAATAGATTTCTTTATCAACTCATATATTTGAACCTTGTTGGATTCCTGAATTGGTGATGCATATATGGATTGTTTCTAGTTGTCTGCATTGAATTAGAGTTTATTAACTTATTATTATATAATAAATTACTAGAATCAAAATACACTGATTTTGTTTCATACAAATATTATCTATAAGTTCCAAACATACATGCAAGTGATTTATAGAAATATTTTTAAATTAAATTATTTATTTGAAAATGTATTATTTTACAACACTATTTTTGGAGATTGGTTTTACAGACATAAAATGTAATGCTTACATTTGAGCATGACTTACTTTCATAAAGCCACAGTCACTATATTTAGACTAATTTACTTTGTAGCTCATTATCAGAGAGCCACAGTCTTTCAATAGACTAAACGACATAGTAGTCTTTCTAAAGACTCAGTAGACATAATTAAGACAGAATACATGGCTTTTTCATAAAAGTAAAAACAGATATATATATTTATAATATACCCTCGTCTTTCAAGATTGTTGTAAATATCATATTCATTGCATAATGTATTGCCATGTTTGGTGTAGTTCTATGTACATTGTTGCCAAGTAGGGTGCAGCTATATACATTGTTGCCAAGTTGGATAAAACTATACATTGTTGCTAAGTTGGGTGCAGCTATATATACATTGTTGCCAAGTTGGGTGTATCTATATTTACATTGTTGCCATGTTGGGTAACATTTAGGTCAATGTCAGAAAAAATATAAACATGAGGCCAAGAAACTTGGGAAGGTCGAGTTTTGCCTTCTTCGGTTTAAAAAAGTTTATATTTTACTGAAATTGACCTAATATTGTTTTTATACTGCAACTCAAATTGATACATTGATAGCCATCAATTTCAAACTTATTTCTAATCCCTAAATGAATCTGATTGTGAAAGAAGTAAGCCAACATGAAATCGACATTGTACAAAATATCACCCTTTTACTACATTAAGGACATAAACAGTAAACACCACAGGAAGTGTTCTAGTTGCAATCTAAAGTGCTATATCACTACAGTTTTTGCCTTGCCTTATAAAAGTCATAAAGATGTGCTGTTTCGTACGACAACATCATCAATTTTTAATAGTTGGTGATTAGGTCAGTTAATGGGGAACCACATATAGACAGTCAATGAATTTGGTACGCAATTGCATTAGCATTCGCATGGCAATTGTTTGGCTTGGTCCCCTCAGTTATATTCTAGTGACTATGAATCTTCACTATACTGTACATGTTGTGAAAGTCTATGGGGAACAGTCAAAATTTGAAAGTTTTGCATTATTCACATGTTTAAGAGATGCCTTATTCATTTCAACATTTGAATTATATTATCAAAATTGGATACAAGTGAAACATATCTCCCTGTCAACAGTTCGTACCATATATACAGTTAGGTTTAAATCACTATCATAAATTCATCAGCCATCCGAGTAAACAGTACTTCCGTACTTTGATTGAAATAGTTTATTTCATCTGACATTAAAATTATATTTTGATGCAATATAAATGTATAAATCCATCGACTATGATTGTGTTACTGAATTAACCTGAACATATGGTTAAGGTGACGAATGACTTGGTACAACCATGAATCATTTTCTTTGCAAAGGGAGGTAAGACAACTGACCCAAATAAGCTTTTGTAGAATACAACACAAAAATATACTGGGAGTCCCAAAAAGAAATATCAAAGAAAATTTTAATTAATAAATTGTGAAACATGATAATACCCCGTGAGTAGCCCAAACTTTCAACTGTTATTTAACGACTTTAATAAATCTATTTTTAAATTCCTCAAAATTGTGGTGTACATTTGTACCTGTATGACTTAGAGTTAAGTGTGTACATACAGAATCAATATTTAAAACAGGAAGACAGCCATCATGGCCATAAATATATGACAATACGTTAACATTTAAAATAAGGTAGGTAAGTTTTAATTAAAATCTTTGTCTGAGTGTTTTTATTTTCTTTCTAAAAAGAAACACGAGGAAGTAATGTCACATCCGCCTAAATCTTCAAAACAATTGTGTATCATGTATGATTAACATGCATAAAGAATGTATTTATACAATGTAATAAACATTTACAGCCATGGACTTGCTAGAATTAACCGTATCTCCGAATTAATTATATTTTTACAATTTCTAATAATGATCGTCATTTATATTGATTAGTTTAATTTGTTGTTTACAAGTAATAATATGTATGAAAAAATGGGCGTATTACGTTTCCGCATTTTTAGCAAAAATCCAGTTTCACGTTTCCACATTTTCGTGTGTTACTTTTCCGAAATAAATAGATACCACCTTTCCGCATTTTTACCTGTGTTTCACCTGTAAAAAATAGTAATAATGATATATAAGACTTTTATTTAATTATAGTATTTTTTCTTAATTTGTATTTTATTATGATAATATAAATCCTTCAACATGTAGATTATGTTCAGATTTAACATGGTGAGTACTTTTCAAAAGTCACTACGTTGCCGCTGATTCTAAGTTTCCACCGCAAATATGGACATCTCCTCCCGACACAGAAGCCAAAAGAACCACAAATGGGCCGGAATCGTTTCATTCTCATTTTAACTCCCAGTTCTATGCACGACACCAAAGTATATTTATTTTTATGGACGTTTTGCAGAAGATCCAAACAACAACTTACATCAAAATTCGGTCTTTATCAGCAATAGCACCAGTTCGTAAAAATGACCGCGAACGAATAGAATTCGTATCCGAACAGTTTGTCAAGTATGATAGAGAAGAGGTTACGTTGTCGCGTGAGGAGATTTCGTCCGTGAGAATTGCCAGTTCCGTTTCCGATTTCCGGTTTGGCTGTCGGATCTCACATAGGGGGTCGTGAGCATAACCAGTCCGTGAGATCATCCAGCACAACAAAATGTAAAAACAACATCGATCGAACCAGATCAAACGCTATTTTGTATTTTTTCGACGTACGATGTATAAAGAAAATTAAATTTTGGATGCATTTTAATATCATTTATTTATTTATAATCATAGATATAAAATCCCAGATTATTACTATCATGTTAAATTGTTCTTGATCAAATAATATTAATTAATTCACAAACCAATGTAAATCCTTTCAGGATTGAAGACACTGCTAATAAATTTACGATTTTTATGGGATAATTAATTGGATTAAAATGCAGAATTTCATAATATCAGACATCCTGCTAGCACCCCCTTTTTTTTACTGATATGTCTTTAAACTGTAGGACAATGCCATAATTTTTTTATATAAAGAGGTGTATGCCAAATTTCTTTTCCAGGCTACAATTTTATCCCCCCCCTCTTTTTCCCGGAAGTCATATATCAGACGGAAGTACCTGTTGGCTAGTAGCCGCATGAGGTGCTCACGCCAGAACTGCATCGAAATAGTTCCGCCTTTATACGCATACGGGACGTCAAATCCTCACGGACGAAATCTCCTCACGCGACAACGAGGTTAGACTTCATAAAGTCAGTTGACTACAAGTGGTGAGCAGGGGGCAATATGTTTACCTGGCAAACGGAAGAGGCATACATTAAAAATTAAAATGCGGAAACAACCTTTAACAAAATCAATGTAAAAACAATGCGGAAAAGAGTACTATAAAAATGCGGAAACGTAGGAATTTTAATGCGGAAACGTAGTGCCAAAATGCGGAAACGTAAAACGCCGGAAAAAATTGTACGACTTATTACTTGTAATGACAGCAGCATACATGTTCTGAGCTATACCAGTTATTACTTGTACAGGTTTTTATCATGAAAAAATAATAACTTGTACATACGCTTAAAGGAATATATCTAAAATCACGAGTGATGAAAAGAATCCTTCAAACATAGAATACATAGAATCCAAGTAAAAAATGAAAAGAAATTGATTCTAACCGTACAATGAAATACATGTACATGTATATGGCAATATTTTGCGATAGGCTCATAAGCACAATTCATCTTAAACCATTGGAGAGGCTTAAAAAACCCAATGTTGATGACCATCATTGAAGACCAGAAGACGACCTCTAGTTGATTATATTACTTCTCATTTGAATTGCATTAAAAGCACCCTCATTCTAGTATTTAAAATGTGGTCATTAATTAAAAAAAATCCTTTGATGGAGTAATAAAGAAATTACTGCATGTTAGAATGACCACCACTGAAGACCACAAGCTGACCTCTTGATTACTTGTTAACTCTTACAGTTCGAATATGTTTGTTTGTTTGTTTAATTGGGGTTTTACGCCGTTTTCAGCACATTTAGCTATTTCGCGGCGGCCAGTTTTTATTGGCGGAGGAAGCCGGAGTACCCGGAGAAAACCACCGACCTTCGGTAGGAAAATTGGCAATCCTTTTCAATTAAGATCGGAGTCGAACACACCCCGCTACAGGTGAGATTCGAACTCACAACCTCAGCGTTGACAGGCTAGTGATCACTAGTAGTCATGACGAACTACCTAGACCGAGGCCCCTTCGAATATGTGATATGTCTTAATGAATTTGCGTCATAACCATTTTTTACTATTGCAATGACAACGAAACATGGCATCTTAAATAGAATAATAATTGTGCTCGTTTACATTTACATTTGCCCCGTCTAACAGCCACTACGACATTGCCGAGGTCGACCATGCACACGTTTCAATTCTGGCCACAAAGTTTTCTCTTAACACTAGGAATTTGAATTATAACACCCGAATTGTTCTATCATCGTCAAATAAGAAATCAAATTTTAATTAATGGTGTTCCAGGAGAATTTCACCCTAAACTTTAAATAGCACGCCTGCTTATCTCTCTTATAATGATACAATATGGCATTATTCTGCTTTATTTCAAAACTCCAGGAATGTCATTCGATTTAATATTATTCGTTTAGTGTGTTTTTTTTTCAACTCTAAATCCACTCTAAACTAAATCTCTTTCATAGGGCAAGGTTTTTTCGGAACAGATTATGCAACCATAATTGGGAGTATCTAAAGTGGTAATATACAAACTTCACACGGGTACTATTTCATCAAATTCCCCAAATTTTGAAATTACTCATCATATTGTAAAATTAGACCGCTAATCTGATCAGAATTATTCAACTGTTATAACCGTTGTTTTGTTTGTTTGTTTAGTTGGGTTTTTACGCCGTTTTCAGCATATTTAGTAATTTCGCTGCGGCCAGTTTTTATTGGTGGAGGAGGCCGGAGTACCCGGAGAGAACCACCGACCTTCGGTAGAAAAATTGGCAATCCTTGTCAATTTAGATCGGAGTCGAACACACCCCGCCACAGGTGAGATTCCAACTCACAACCCCAGTGTTTTCAGGCTAGTGATCGTTAGTAGTCATGACGAACTACCTAGACAACTCGGCCACCGAGGCCTCACCGTTGTTTTGTGAATTTATCTTATGATTTAATTTTGTTTTCGGTAATTGGGATCTGATCTTGTTACATATAACTAAGACCATAGTTATAAAGTATATAGTTAGCATGAAATCCTCTTTAATTTAACCGGATGAATGCTAGTACACATATTACATTATTGATGAAATCTTGGCTCTGATTAACAATAGTCTCCATCGAGTATCTCCTTTACTCACGGCGTATCTGTATCTTCAATATTTCCCCATTTATTTAAAAATTCTATTTCTGACGTATTTTTATCGTACTACTACCATACTTTAGTCTGCATTGGTCATCATTACAAAAAATAAATAAAAAATATTCAAAATGATATTAAAAAAATATATCCTTTAACTACCTTGACCAATTATGGCTGCTGTTTCTAAAAATAGAAAATAGAAAATCTTATGTCCTGAAACTTCCAGGGCAATATCACTTTGATGGAATGGTCCTCCGGAATTCTCCTTTCAAAGGTATGTACCGGGTCAGAATCATGGACAGAAATGACCACCATTGTAAAAAAAATCAACAAAATAATATTGAAAAATCTATCAAAATAAGATCATTTGATAAGAGTTTGCTAAAAAAAAAACCAAACTATAATATGGCAATAATTCCTAGTTCCAAGGCAATAACACTCACAACAATTATCCCATCAGCGTGAAATTCAAAGTTGATATGTAACTCATCATTATAAGCTAACGTACCAAAAATAAGATCAGTTGGTTAAACGGTTTCTGAAAAAAGTCCTGAAAACTGTAGTGTGACTAGCGGACGGACGGACAGACTGCAAACCTAAAATACCCTTCGGCGTTGACCAATATGACCACTGTTACTGAAAACAGGTGCAAGTATATTTTTCCAGGTAACCGATGCACACTCATCATGGCCTCTTTATACATGTATTCATATATTCATTTTCATATTCATTTTCAGTTTACACAATCTTACTATTTTGTGTATTTCGAAGTCTTATTTTTTCGAGAGGAAATCGTCATGCCAAGCACGTACGTAGACAATGCCATGAACAGAAGGCTTGGGCGTGTTGGAATGGCAAGGGGCAGTATGCCAGTTTCTCGGTCTGGAATTCCACTTCAACAAAAAATCTACGCTGATAATGCTTATAACCGGAGCTTAGGAAGAGATGGACTTCCTCACGGAGCAATGGTCATTACCAAGGAGGATAAGTATCCACACAGAGAACCAAGAACCATTCCTAAAATGTACGAAGATTTCCCTCGGACCTTTACTTCTCCTCAAAGGGAGCATAAATCTGTTGACGAGTATAACGACAGTGCTATTACTACCCAGTTCGATGATACTTTGAGTTCATTCAACCTAGAAAGAACACCAAACAGAAACACATGTCATTTTACAAGAACATCAAACGTGAACATGGACTGGTTTTGTACTCCCACAAGCACATCGGAGAGAAACGCAAACCCATTTGGTTTTTCTAAGACATCAGATGATAAGAACACAAGTCAGTTTGATCGAAATGAAGCTAAAATGGACCTCGGGGTAAGATAAATTATTAGAGTAAAAAAGACTGCAGTATTTCCTAATGATATTTGAAGTAAGAAAATAATGTTATCATCTGATTTTTGTACCGCAGGCCAATCCCATGTGTATCCTATTTCAAAATCTCAAAACAAAACATGCTTTGAACATTGGATGATCTAACAAGAAAAAGGGAACAGATTTCAAAATTAGTAGGACCATTTTCAAGCTTTATCTGATGCCTTTAAAAAGTTATCAAGACCTTTGTATATGTCCTCTCTAGGTTTGCTAATAATAACTATTAATTAAATTAATGAAAAAATAAACCATATATCTGAATATCGCTGTTGGAGACAATTCAACAAATATTTAACACTTTGGGATCTATAAGAGCAATATTCGACCTGACCGACACTCCGAACTAAAACTGAATGTTTGCTCTTAGATAAGTACATGTACCGTCCCCATTTTAAGTGACAGTAAAATGCCCTCGGCGTCTTTCGTAAAAAATGATACAAAATGCTTGACAAATGTCCAAAAAACGCCTCCTTTCGGTGCCACCACTGATAGAAAACATGAACTTTTTAAAGATTTAGTATTACTTTTCCGTTTGTTAACAGTCTAGTACACCATATACCATCGTTTTCGATAGAAATTGGTAAAAAAAAATAAAATTAAGTAGTTGTGAGTGTCATTTGGACACAGGATTTTTGGTTTGAATTGTGATGTGCGTTTATTTCTTTCATAAAATGAATAAAAATTAAAAAAAAATGTTAACAATGGAGGTAGATGGTGGTGTAGAAATAAAAAGTGGGGATGCGATATGCTAAATCCACGTATTACTTGGCTCCTTCATAAAACAGTCATTAGAACTGGGGACAGGGGGCTCTTGATGTCACTTGTTACATCACACATACAACTTAAATGTTATTATGATTGTGTTTGTGTATTGTTATAAGTCATTCTGATATCGAAGATGTCAGGTTCCTCCGACATAAACGATTCAACTTTACTTTATCCATATCCTAGACTTAAAAATCCCATTGACAGTAGAACTTCAGCTCCACTTGACCCCAATTTTCAGCTCCACTTGACCTAATGACGTCGTAGAACAATTTATTTTTTAATTGTGACGTCATCCTTTTTCTTTGTGATGTAAAAAAACTACGGGAATTTGTATGAATTTTAGCAATGGCGGACGCTACTGTCAACTCGGGTATTAACTAATTCTGAACTAAGTTTTTAGTTAAAATCCTTTGTTGGAACAAATTAACCACTAGAATAATGTGGCTCTTACATACTTTCCTCACATATTATGGAAGGGAATATCCGCCATAATTATACATTTCTTAATTTGTAAAATGCAATTTCTTAATTTGTAAAATGCAATTTCTTAATTTGTAAAATGTAATTTCTTAATTTGTAACATGTATTTTTTCCATCCGTTACATGAATTTCTACATTTCTTGATTTGTGAAATGTAACTTCTTAATGTGTAAATGCAATTTCTTACTTTGTTAACGTATTTTCTTCGTTCGTTTATACATGAAATTCTACATTTCTTAATTTGTGAAATGATATTTCTTTATTTGTTCAATTAAATTTCTTCATTCTAAATCGTAACTATGAAATTATAAATTTCTTAATTTGTAAAATGGAATTTCTATGTTTGTATAGGACGTATATTTGTTTTTCAATCGAAATATTAAAACTCTCTATCTGTGAAATGTAAATTCTTGGTTTGAGTCACGTTTTTATACGACCGCAAAATTTTTGCGGTCGTATATTGGTATGACGTTGGCGTCGTCGTCGTCGTCGTCGTCCGAAGACATTTGGTTTTCGCACTATAACTTTAGTTTATGACCACAAAAGGAAGGTTGGGATTGATTTTGGGAGTTTTGGTCCGAACAGTTTAAGAATTAGGTTCCAAAAAAGGGCCCAATAAGCATTTTTCTTGGTTTTCGCGCAATAACTCTAGTATAAGTAAATAGAAATCTATGAAATTTTAACACAAGGTTTACGACCACAAAAGGAAGGTTGGGATTGTTTTTGGGAGTTTTGGTGCCAACAGTTTAGGAATTAGGGGCTATAAAAGGGCCCAAATAAGCATTTTTCTTGGTTTTTGCACAATAACTTTAGTATAAGTAAATAGAAATCTATGAAATTTAAACACAAGGTTTATGACCACAAAAGGAAGGTTGGGATTGATTTTGGGAGTTTTGGTGCCAACAGTTTAGGAATTAGACGCCAAAAGGGTCCAAAATTAAACTTTGTTTGATTTCATCGAAAATTGAACTATTGGAGTTCTTTGATATGCCGAATCTAACCGTGTATTTAGATTCTTAATTTTTGGTCTCGTTTTCAAATTGGTCTATATTAAGGTCCAAAGTGTCCAAAAATAAACTTAGTTTGATTTTAACAAAAATTGAATTCTTGGGGTTCTTTGATATGCTGAATCTAAATATGTACTTAGTTTTTTTATTATGGGCCCAGTTTTCAAGTCGGTCCAAATCAGGGTCCAAAATTAAACTTTGTTTGATCCATGATTATGATGTCATTTTCTATTTTAATACGTTTATGGTGTATTTAAATGGGCTGTTATGGTTGCAAAGTATAAAGAAATGGGGGAGGGGGGATTTGAAAACAAAATTTAGGGGGGTAAATGAGAAATTGGGGAGGGGGCAATTTTTTTCTCATTTCATTTCATAAATTAAAAAGAAAATTTCAAATTTTTTTTAGCAAAAAAATGGTGGTGGTGGGGGGGGGGGGGGGTTTACAATAAATTTTATTGTTTTTTGGGGTTTTTTTTGGGAGGGGGGTCAATGTGCAACTTCATAGTGTATTGCACAAAAGCTAAAAAAGAAGTAAATTATTTTTTTTGGGGGGGGGGGGAATTCTCC
The DNA here is from genome assembly GCA_028015205.1 of Mytilisepta virgata. NCBI lineage: Eukaryota > Metazoa > Mollusca > Bivalvia > Mytilida > Mytilidae > Mytilisepta > Mytilisepta virgata. The sequence goes on along the minus strand of CM051517.1, from coordinate 65,191,992 downwards.
ACAGCATATTGTATTGCACAAGAAGCAAAAAATTGAATATAAATTGAAATCATATGACCAATTCTAAGTTCTTTGATATCAGTTATTCTGTGTCAGAAACCTATTATGTGTCAAATATTTCAAGAAATTTTCAATTGCACAGTATTGCGCAATAGCAAGAAATCTTCAATTGCACAGTATTGTGCAATAGCAAGAAATTGATATGTGTGCCCAATTTTAAATTTTAAATTGGTTATTTCTGATTTATATATAAAAACAAATAATACTGATATGGTTTGAACAGGTAAATTAAAAAATTTTAAGTTCTTAGACAACATTCATTCTGTGTCAGAAACCTATGCTGTGTCAAATATTTATTCACAATCCAAATTCAGTATTGTATCAAGCTTGAATGTTGTGTTCATAATTGCCCAAACTATTCAGGGTTTGACATCTGCGGTCGTATCTAGCTGCGCCCAGCGGAGCATTTTATTGGAAAATGTGCCAATGTAATTATTTCCGCTGACAGCAAATGGGAAGTTCCGTTTCTCAAGAAAAACTACAAGTTACAAATCAAGAAGTTACAAATCAAGAATGAAATAGTTCCACAATATTCCGCACGAGGGCGCTATTATCGTTAACGGAAACCATGGATCCATCATTTATATATTCCATATTATAAAAAATAAAATATGTAAGTGTCATATTTTCTGTCCATATCTAGACAGTTTAGCAATAGATACATGCACTGTTTCGATTAAGGGGGGAGTAGGGGCTCCCTTTCATCAAATGAACTTCATGTTCATGATGTAACAAAAACATGGTTCTTTGTAGAAAATTACTACTAAAGACGTTATCATGTAGTTCTAGCCCCGCCTCAATCAATCCCCAGCCTATCCGACCACAGCAAATGAGTCCCCCTAGCAGACCCTTCCCCAGTACTCATACACAAGAATCCGGGACAGTTCAGACGGGGTAAGGTTATCAGTGACCAACAAGGGAGCACTATCGGACTGATAAAATTTAACATTTGTTGTATATGGAAAAAATATGACTGTTGCTTTAAAATAATTTGTCAACATTTTATTTGTACAATCATAAACTATTGCCACGTCAGGTGAAAAAGTTCAAAAAATTATCTTCCATTTGATGTAAAAAAAATCACTTTATATTATGTTAAAGTGGTGTCCCTAACGATTTGAAAATTTCACATGAAATATGATACGTTTTTCCTACATAACTTAACGGAATTCAATGATGACTAGTGGAAGGAAAAAAATCATATAAAATTTATTATTGGAGTGACATTATTTTGCTACGTCCCATGCTATTTCTGAATAATTTTTCTTTCTAAAGGTGTAAAAAAAATATTTTAAGTTTACATTTTATGGTGTCACTGGACGTTTGAATATGGCGATTATTTCGTTATGAAACTTCAGTGCATGTAGGCTATTTATATACGTATTGTAAAGAACTGAAACCGATATTTTTACGTACCATATCTGGAAAGACTGAAAAATGTGTGATATAAGACGGCATCGAAAATTTAAATAATAATAATAATAATAATAATAATAATAATAATAATTCAATTATTTTTTAAAATAAAATTTATGATGACGAAAATATTAAACTGAATTTAAGTCCTGATTAAAACATGTTGAAATTTTAAATTTTGCCAGGATAATTTAAATATATATATATATAAAACTTAAACAATTTTGTATGACTAGAAATTTGCTAATGAATTATCATGAGCTTATTTGCAGTACATACTAATGACAAAAGCCACAATGTGAATTTGAAATTCTAAAAGTGACCTGTGGGACTATCATGACTACATGTATATGTATTAATTCAAAATGAGAAGCATTTGTGTATTGCTATTAAATATTTGTTGGGTTCGGGAAAAGTAATATTGAAGTATTTTTTCTTTCTCTTTAAACACATATTATGTATAAAACATATTTTATTTATTTGAATGAATGTACAAGTATTGTTTATAGTGCTCTTATCTTAATCATTTAATGATGTGAATATAAACAACAACCATCCCCCTGTGTTATCATCGGCCGGCTCTTTAATTAATGAAAGATATAGACGGACATTTCATGCTGATTCTGAATATAATTTTAAAATATTTTAAAAGTTTAAAATGTTGAATGTTGAAATCTTAGATGAATATGCCAATTGTGAATTCAAATGTCCAATGATCCAAAACAACCAGTACTTTTTAAACAATAATCTCCGGTTGAAAATAAAATTATAATAATAAATTCACAAATAGTTGGACACACTGTTTGACATATTACTTGATATGTACAGCAAGTTTTCTGATATTTCAAAAATAATAATACTTTGCCTTTTAACATCAGTGTAATCATTTCGATCAGGCCAAACTATTTATGAATAAAAGTAGATGTGGGGTATACGTAAATGAGATAGCAACCCAACGACAAAAAATAAAATTGACATCTAGAGGGCAAAATAAAGTCCATCAAAAGACAGGCTCTTAGAGGGCAACCTAAATTTTCAACAATAGACATGCCTTTAAAAAAATAATTTGATGAAACTGTCTAGATATGGACAGAAAATTAGGACACTTACATATTTTATTTTTTATAATATGGAATATATATATGATGGATCCATGGTTTCCGGTAACGATAATATCGCCCTCGTGTGGAATATTGTGGAACTATTTCATTCTTGATTTGTAACTTCTTGATTTGTAACTTGTAGTTTTTCTTGAGAAACGGAACTTCCCATTTGCTGTCAGCGGAAATAATTACATTGACACATTTTCCAAAAACGTGACTCAAACCAAGAATTTACATTTCACAGATAGAGAGTTTTAATATTTCGATTGAAAAACAAATATACGTCCGATACATACATAGAAATTCCATTTTACAAATTAAGAAATTTATAATTTCATAGTTACGATTTTGAATGAAGAAATTTAATTGAACAAATAAAGAAATATCATTTCACAAATTAAGAAATGTAGAATTTCATGTAACGAACGAAGAAAATACGTTAACAAAGTAAGAAATTGCATTTACACATTAAGAAGTTACATTTCACAAATCAAGAAATGTAGAAATTCATGTAACGGATGGAAAAAATACATGTTACAAATTAAGAAATTACATTTTACAAATTAAGAAATTGCATTTTACAAATTAAGAAATTGCATTTTACAAATTAAGAAATGTATAATTATGGCGGATATTCCCTTCCATAACATATCCACAGTGTGATATTCTGTACAAATTAACTTCTCCATTTCATTTTTAGAAAATAACACAACATATAAGATATAATTAGCATATTTTGCGAAATGCAAATAAAAAAAATGTATTGTCATATAAACATAGTGACACCTTGTGACAAATATACATATACATGTATATTTAACAAAGAAAAACATGTATATCAGATAACAAATTAAGAGCCTGATAAAGTTTGAGAGTCCTTTGTCCTCCATTGCATTGATTGTTTAATAAAGAATTCTAGACCTTTTACGTTTCTAATTTTTGGGGGGTTTAGGATTATATTTAGTTTATCAGATTTTGAGTTGTGCTCAGTACATGTATATCTTTCAATGTGAACTTCGGTAAAATAAAATTTGACACAAGTCAGAATTTTTATTACAATTAAAAAATAAATGTACTTCGTCATCGACTGAAATTTGATTACAAAAGTTACATATATGTTTTTACTTGGAATTTTCTTATGTCTCCCTAACTCTAGTTCCAAATTATCATCACAAATTCTACACTTAGTTATCACGAAATTCAAAATTTGGGTGTTTTAGGCAGAGCTCTGGTTCTGTGTTGTACATTTGTACAAGTGCATTCAAGGAATTTATTTTGTCTTTAAATGATTCGATGAAAAAAAAATAGAAATTGGGTCTGTGTCCTGCCTAGAATGAAGGTCATCGTGTATGAATGCTCAGTACTATCAAGGCACATCCACTGATGAAAGTTCGTTGATACACCATGATTAGTTTCAAAGAAATGAACCTAATCCTGATTTCAAAACCTGTTTCAGAGATTTTACGTCCCTTAAATTATTGCATGATGATAATTTTTCCAATAAATTTAAGTCCCCTGGAATCACACCTAGAATATATGTATACCAAGAATAAATAGTTTGTGAGTGGGGTGTTTTAAAAGTCCATACGATTCTCTGAGCAGTGGGTTAATATCATCTGTATGTAGTCTTCCGTGACAGTAATCAATCAGTTATGAAGAGTTCTTCGACTTAATAATTCTCTTTTGAAAAATCATAGTCTTTGTCCTCCTTGTGTTTACAGTAAGTTGCCAGTTATCATAATAATTGCAGAAATTAATATAAAATTTTTGGAAAAAAATGAGATCTGAAGGCTTGTTCGTAAAAATGGAATGTTCCATACCTGTTGAGCTTCATTGGTGATACCAGTCAAGTCCATTATAAAAACAGGGATAATCAATTTCGATTGGTATATTCCCGAATTTTGTCTTACCCTTACTAAAAATGGAATAACCGAAAAAGAAAAGCATTGAGCAAGATTGTTCTATTGTGTTTGTATATCAAATTACCTTTTAAGGAGAATAATAAGAAACCTTTCAAAAAGTAACTAAATTCTGTCATAAATTCCAGTAGGTAAAAAAGTTTTTTCAATGTTCTTTTTAATTATCTTTATTGAATGCCCCTGCAGTATTCAAAATCACATATTTTTAAAGAGAGAACTTGTGGAAGAAATTGCCAGATATTTGTCCTGAAATATTTCATATCACTGTGTTGATAGGTGAAGTTATATGGGGAGAAATTTACAGTTACAGTCAATAATTAGAATATAGCAAAGTGCTCTCGACCAATGACATTATAGGAATTGATGTTTCTTAATTGTGAAGAATGAATGTAAAACTTAGTAAGGGATTATCCTTTTGTTGTCTTACCTTTCAAAACAATGAATTCCTATAAATGAGTTACAACTTCCCCGAAGCACATTTACCACCTTACAGGATTTGTGAGTGGAGCTTATTAAAAATTAAATTTGAATTTGAAAAAAAATAATGTAACTGTTCTAGTTTTTAAGATCGGTAATTTTGAACGATAAACACGAAAAGACCACAACAAAAAAGAAACATCTCATTAATTAAATTTACCTGCATCTTTATCTAAAGGCATTAATACTCTAAACTCAGATTAATTGACCCGCGGCTGGTAAGAATCGACATTTTCAAGTATTCCGAGGTAAAATTAATATTAGAATTTAATATATAAAAGGCTGATTAATTCTTCTTATTTAATTTGAACATTTACATTTTAGCTAATTACTTTATATATGAAGTAGTATTTAAATTATGTATACAGGCATGACAGGGGGATTAGCTTGGAATAAAATATAATAATAATTTTATTTGCAAATTATACCCATAGATGGTCGGAATTTCGAAAGAAAATAGAGTCTGTCATTTGTGCAAAAATGATTTAGGAAACGAATTTCATTATTTATTTGCTTGTAGTCATCATAATATTAAACAATTACGGGAAACGTACATACAATCTTATTATACCATAAATCCAAGCTTATCAAAAATTAAAGGTTGTTATCTATTTGCAATGTTCCATTATATAAAAAACTTTCCATTTTACTTAACAAAATATTTAAGTACCTATAATAAAGTAGATATATAATTTATTTTTTGCTTACATGTGTATGTTTTATTATATGTTCTAATTGCGATAATGTTATTATTGTGTCATCTGACTTGTGTGTCATCTGATTTCTGTAACTGTTTGTGTTTGTCCTCTTGTACACGTATGTGTCTGAGTGAATAAAGTATTTTGTCTTGTCTTTTATTGGGTTAAGCAAATACAAACAAACACAACGTACAAGACATACATAAGTGAATAAATGTATACAACAGCAGCACATAATGTTAAACTTTGATTGATGCGGACCTTATGTTCGCAGTTCCATTGGCCGCTTTATAAAGTCTTTGACAAGTGGTAAAAGTTCAAAATTAGGATTAAGAATGGCAAAGATTTGTGCTTCAGTATCGTTATCTTTAAAATAAGGATTTATTTTAATAACATTTTGAAGAATAGAATTTCTTAATTGAGTATTTAATTTACAATGTAAGAAAAAGTTTTATTCCTCGTCGATCTCTTGGGGTCCTACTAAAAGAAGCCTGCCAAGGTATTTAAAACCTGCAGGTTAATGGCTATAGGTACGTGGAATATTTTTAGATATTATGGTAGATGACAGTATATAATTTGAAAACATCGAAAAAAAAATGATTTTGATATGTTTTTCGACTCTTAATCGATGATTTTCTATTGTCGTATTTGAAGCCTGCAAGAATGTGACGCCATCTTGTTTTACCTGAGATTCGAGTTGACATGTATAGTTAATTAGCCAGTGTATATTGTAAAATAAAGAATTTTATTAAGTTTAATGTTAATTGAATGTAATAAAAATGTAGAACTCTCTGCCATATTCATAACTGAATATGTTACCAGACCAAACGACGAGGACGTGAATCTACTTCTGGGTCCATTTTTACCTCGAGCATTTTTGAGATCCCATAAATTTTCTGGATCGGAACAAATGAATGAAAATGAAGACTTTCTCAAAAATGAAAAATTACTGTTTGTGAGATTTTCACAATTCTGATGAAACCACTTATTGCAGTTATCACATGCAATGTTCTTATCCCCGTCACACTCTAAAAAACAAGTTCCGCAAGAGAATGACATTTTAAGGCAATAAATAAATAAAAAATATGAAGAGTGAAAAATACAGAATATTAAACAAAATATATACACAAAATATATTCCAGAATTGGAAAGTCGCCTTCCAAACTCACTTACTACTACTACTAACTCACTTACACTATTCGTGTAGTTCATTTTGATTGTCGCAGCAGACAGTTTGCCCTCTCGACGTAAAATAGGGCCATATATTCTTTCATTCGTAATAAAAATCACACCTTATAGACAAGAAAATAAAGGTATTGAAATGTATTCTTCGGTTTCTTACAGTAACAGTTGTTTATTTATTTTTTTAGTTTGATGAATTTTTAAATTGGACTAAATGCAGAATAAAAAAAGAAGAAGAAAAATTGCACCTGAAACACGATAAGCAATGGAAATGTAGTACCTTTCTAGATGAAAGTCTTTTGAATGAACTAGACCAACTACAGGTACTTCATTAGTTTATTGAATGAGCAACTACAGGTATTTCCTCAGTCATGTTCAATGAACAACTGCAGACATTTTCTAGTCTATTGATAGAACTAGAACAATAATTATTACAGGTATTTCCTCGGTATGCTGAATGAACTATAGAACAAATACAGGTATTTACACGGTCTGTTGGATGAACTAGAACAATTACATGTATTTTCTAAGTCTATTGAATGAACTTCAGAACAAATACGGGTATTTCCTCGGTCTGTTGAATGAACTATAGAACAAATACAGTATTTCCTCGGTATGTTGAATGAACTATAGAACAAATACAGGTATTTACTCGGTCTGTTGAATGAAGTAGAACAATTACACAATTTTTTAAGTCTATTGAATGAAATTTTTCGAACGTAATTTATAATTGTTTTAGCCCCTAAATAAATCTTAACGTGTTTTCCTTCTGTAACCTTTTCAACATCCCCCTCCATAACTTTCGCCGGTTAGGAGAAATTCAAATAGCCTACAAAAATAGGTCATACCTACCAATCCAATAACGTTCTTTATAACATGGTAAACTTTACTTTTTTCCGGAGAAAATGATTACAGAAGTGAATTGCATGTAAATAATTTTTTTCAGGGTAGAAAATGAAAATATAGACAGAATTATCAGAGTTCACCAGAATTATATGTAAAGTCAAGAAATACCAAAGGGATATTCGAAGGAGAGAAAAATCGTAACAACTGACAAACTCCAGAGAACAACGAAGACAAGACCAAAACAATACATGCACTACAATTTAAAACTAAAAACATATGAACAACATGGACCCCACCAAAAAAACCGGGGATAGACTCAGGTGCTCCGGAAGAGTAAGCAGTCTCTGCTTCCTGCGGGACACCCGCCATGCTGTCCATATCAAATCCGGTATGAGGAAGGGATAATATCAATGGAACAGGTCCATTTACATTTGGGAAACGGTTTTTTCATACCTGTCAACCAAGTCATGATGACGCCCACATATATTGACTGTATTTTGACGTCCCATTACATTAGTCAATTTTTAAATACGTCAGACGAATCTCGAACCGTAGTAAACTTCAATTTCAAACACAATAAGTTTTTAGTAATTCCACCAGGTTTGCACATATAAATCTAAGATGATAAAATCTTTTTTCTTAATAATATACTAGTTAAGTTTGCACTTTAGAGAGAAGACATTGATTTGCTAACACAGATAAAGTCTCAAGTTGAAAGGGAGATTGCCGAAATGAGGAAAAGTGGTAATGACGTAGATATGTCTGCCATGAAACAACATTTAAATACAGAGCTTGAAAAACTGCAGGTTGGGTTTCTTTATACTTACTGTGCATGTACAATCATAGCAACATAATTTATTTTAGAAATTTCCGACTCTCTTTTATAAACCAAAAGTCTTAGATAACGTAAAACTAGTAAAAGACTTAGCTGTACTTTTGAGATTCCAGCTTTCAGGTTATTGTTAAGTGTGGCACAATCCTTGGTCTTCAAAGTGACTGCATAAAGTTACAAGCGTTGTCTTTTAAGGATTGTTTTCAATTTATAATCTACTTCATAAACCCCAAAGCGGTTTAAGTTTAACTGTTTAAGCGTAAACTGACCAAAATAACCTGTGCCAAAATTTAAAACAATCCTTATAATGTTACTTTCAATAATTTTCATAACATCATAGTCAGATAGTGCCAAAAGTGGATTATGCAAATTATTCTAATATGACCTGCTTCAAACGCTTTCGGTCTACATCTGTAGTAAAATATGGATATTTTTATTCCAACGTCACAGACGTTAAACGGCGTGTTTGGGAACGTTATAGTAACGTTTTCCACAAGCTTTTCCGACGTCATAGAATAGGTTGGTCCCAGCCGTAATATTCAGTATGAGCTCCGTCATATATACAAATATAACGGTCGGAATCAGCTGATAGCAACCTTGACCTTGTGATGAACTGGTTCCTGTTGGTTACTACGATAAACACAAAGTATCAGTAGAGAATGGCGTCTTGTTCAGACGTCAACGATGTTCTCCACAGAATGAATAGAGTTATGCCTGTCAAATATTCAAAACTCAAACAAAAACAAACAGAATCGATACTTTCCAGTAAAGAAAATGATGTATCGGCCATTAAAAAAAAAGAAATTGGCCAAGACCGGTCCGTATTGTCAATCTTGTAAAATAACGGTTGGGTACCAGTCTACGTCATAGAATAACTTGCGTCTTCGTGTTTGAAAACCTATGGTTCAGGGTTCCTAATTATTCTAAAAATAGATTCGTGGGGCACGAAGATAGTTCTATAAAAAATGCACCCAAAGTTTCGACATGTTGTGCATTATTATCTTTTTACATAGGATAAAGGTTTTTTTTTTATTCTGATAATTAGCCACATTTCCAATGTAGAAATACTAATTTTAAATTGCAAAAAACTTAGTTGAAGCTGAGTAATGATACATTGTTTGGATTGGTCATCAAGGGGAAACCATTACAGGAAATCCCTTTGTAAATTCATGGGTTCCAGTTGGGTGGATTTTGTGAAAAATTTAATCTAACCATAGTATCCCGAAAATTCAGTCAGGGACTCTGTGGTATTCACTTTAAAGGAAATATATTGCTATTAGAGCCAACGAAACATAGGGTTAGAGCTTTATGACGTCAAGTTTTAGTCATTTTGGTTGAAATATTAAGAAAAATTAGAAGCCCGGAACCTATGTTGCGGTATTTCAAAACTGTCAATAGAAATAATTCACATTGGCTTGAAAATATCAAGATTGTACCACGGGTAGGCTGTCGCTCGTGTCAAAATATTTGCCATAAAGAGTCTAACCGTGGTAAAATCATGATATTTTGAAGCCACCTTGAATTATGTCTCAGTTCTAAATTGCTCAATCAATTAAATTATCTGTTTCAATTCAAACTAATTTATGACACGTATAACATAAGTAAGTATCTGATTTATAGCATTACTAAACTTGAATCTCTAATACCTTAAATCTGTAACGAGTGACCGAACAACAACGTGCGTAGCAATAGTTACATTAGTCCGATGTTCATGAATAACTTTGACTGGCTGGTTTTATAAATAACTTACATGAATATCTGGTTAAATAATGAATAACTTGCTTGGCCAACAGGCTTAATAAAAGACTATGAATTATTAACCAATGTGTTGAAATACGGTAAAAACTGTCTTGTTGATACATTTCTACACTGGTCATTTATACAGGTCAAATGCAGGAGTTTCTGTATTAGACCTGTATTAATGACCAGTTCCGGTTTTTCTGTATTAGACCTGTATTAATGACCAGTTCCGGTTTTTTCTGTATTATACCTTCATAAATGACCAGTTCTCAGACACATGGAATTGTATTAAATAGTACAATTATAACGTATTTGAAATCATTGGTAGATAAATGTATCATAAAATGGGTGTTTTGATATTGATCCTGTATTATGTCCTCGTACAGTCGTATTGGGTCTCGTACAGCTGTATTGGCCCTCGGCGCTGCCTCGGGCGAATAGAGATATACTCGATCCAATACGACTGTACTCGGAAATAATACAGGATCAATATCAAAACACCCATTTAATAATAATATATATTAAATAACTAACTGGTTTTATAAGTGTTTTTCTGTATCATTTTGTGTCATTAAATTCATCTATTTAGGAAATGTAAATACATGTACCTGATTTTAATATTCGTGAAATTAAAGGTGAAGCAGGATAAGAAGTGGTCAAATTGGATTGAAAAGGTAACAAGGGATGAAGAAGAGGCTAAAGAGAAAAGTTTTTTGGTAAGAGGCTCTTCGAGATAATGCTGTGGGTGAAGAAACTTATATAAATATCGGCAAAGAATACCATAGCGACAAAACAGTAGGAAAAGTCCACAAACTCGAAGTCCAATGAAAAGACAAAGCCAGGAGAATGGAACACAATAAACAAACAGCACAAGGATACATGTATAACTAAAAGAATAAAAACATATAACAAACTAACTAAAACAAGAACAAGACAGTGTTTCTTAAAATTAAAGTACATTTGTAGTAGACAAAGCATGGTCGGAAACCTACGGCCGGTGGCGATTACGCTTGTAACATAGGGTAAGTGTGACTCTTCATGGGTTTCCGACGATGTATACAAAAAAGGAGTCAATTTCTCACGCAGAAAATCTTTATGCCAAAATCATGTTCATCCCAATACACTATTAAGCCATTTCTTGAGGAACATTCGGCAACAACAGGTATATCTCCCTCTTAATATAAAAATAATTGTCTTTTTTTGGTCCTAAGGGTTTAAGGGAAGTTATTTTAGTATGTCTCCTGGGTAATTTTGCTAAGGGAGACAACGAACTAATTTTTGTTAGTCAATTTTCAGGTGCAAGAATATAAAGAATGGACAAAACGGAAAATAAGGATGGAGGATGACAGATTTAGAGAAAAACATGAATGGCAATGGAAGGATATTACGTTCAATGATGAGAATTTCATGGCGGAACTTGCAGAGATACAGGTATAAGATTAACCTCTTTTATCTGAAGGTGCTATTAACCATCATTTTATTTAACATTGATGGACGTAGGAGATTTTCATAGATTCCAGTTTTTTTTGGATACAACGGAAATCACCAACCCAGAGAAAAGTATGTTCCCCTCTTTAGAACCATTTGAATTAGTATGCGGTTGTCAATTTCAAAATTTTGATTGTTTATACAAGTGTGTAAGATGGCTTACATACACAGAAATTCTTTTGAAAATGAATACTTGGGACAAAAATATTAATGAACAAATTAAGAGTAAGTAATTATTTTAATTAATGTTAATTATTGTCATTATTAATCATGTAAAAATATTAATAAAAATTAATTATTTAATTAACATTTATTATCATTAGTATTAAAGTTTCCATTCCCATCTAAATATGTGCATTTAAAAAAAAAATTAATAACACTTGTTTAATTAAAATGCAGACAAAAGAAACAGACAAATGGACTAAATGGAAATGTCAAGTTGAAAGAGAGGCAGGAGAGATCAGTTCTGATACACAGGTCGAAGATCTTACAATGAGAAAGGACAGGTTTATTAAAGAACTTGAGCACTTTAAGGTAAGTTTGTAAACATGTTACTATAAAACCTCGTTGTTGTAGCGATAGGTTTGTCGAGTACCGTCTGCTGAAGCATTGTCGTAAAAAAATAATTTGAATTCCTGCTTTAGTCAGTCTATTTAAAATCAGATCTTCACGGTTTTCTGATGAACTTTGTCGCACTTGAGAGGAACAAATGAAAAGTGATTAGACCAGACTGCTCTGCTGAGCATGTAGAAAAAAAGAGTAAACATAGGCCAAGTTAAAGCACCTGCGGTTTCCTACCAGAATCGATTTTTTTTACATTTTCAAATATAATTGACAAACAATTTCACTGACCTGGGGAAAAAGTGGATCTCTCAATCAATTTATGTATTTTAGAATTTGAACAGTGTTAATATGTTATTTTAGTACAGACTGTAGATTTGAGTCGTATGGTATTTAGTTTTTCAAAATTTGAATAAATTAACCAGTATGGTTCATCATTTTTGTGTGATAAAAAAGAGGGACCATTAAGCTTGAAAAGAAAGCGGGGAACTTTGTATTCAATACCAAAGTCAGACTATCTGTTTATTTTTAAGAGACAAAGAAAATACATTTTTTATTCGAGATCTAAACCAAGACTTTTTTGTGTTAAAAGAAAAAAAGGTGCATTTTAATTGCCTTAATTATGTGTATCAAATTATAATGTTTTAAATAATGTTAATGTAATGGTGTGGATTTGATTAGTCTCCCTTTATTAGGTTCAGATTAATGTTTTCTTGATTAAATTTTCATTTTAAGTTTAATTCGATTTAAACACACTAAAATGTAAAATAGCTTAATTTGTTTAACTGTTAAAGTATTTAACTATGAAATCTGTTTATAAAAATTTCTTCCATACCTTATCTTTAAATTTATCTAGCGGTGGAGAGAGGACCACTCTCCACGTGTACGAGCCGGCATAACTGTCACCTACACTTTAATTTCAGTCTAAATTAGACTTCAGCTCGCAGGAATCCATAGATTCCACCCGAGTTCTTTTTCTGCAACTAATTTGGCATTACTTTGGTACTTTTAACGAAATTCTAAAACACAACGCGAATTACTTATTTTTAATTACATGTTTGGCTGGATAGTTGTATATTTGTAAATAAAATATTGTCTTATATTGAATTCATGTCTTTGTTCAGCCAGAATCTGACATCAGGTATCCCAATGATCGAATAGGGGCGAAGTACTGGCCATTACACGCCCCGGGAGGTGTCTTCATTGACCCCCTCCTGTTACAGTTAAAAATAATATTGTAGTTGTCCTAGCGTAAAAATGAACTTCTTTTTCAAACTTGTCAATTTAGTGAAAACTAGGAAATTGCTTTATTAATCTGGCTTAATAATTAATGCATATTGTGAATTTTAACTTGATAATTGAATTGTGATTTGATTTAACATAAATCAGTTGTAAAAAATAAAACGTGAAAGACAGTCGGAAACCGGCGTCGAAATACGGAACCTATTATAGTGATGTTTTGAAATTTTTCCATATTCTTTATGCTGTGTAAATTGCATTTGACTTGTTGTGTATTTGTGAAATTTATCACTGAATTTTCCTTTAAGTTAATACAACAATAATCTTTCAGTTTGACTTCTATTTTTGAGTCCTCCCAACTGTAGTGCCGAAGAAAAGTCCCATTACGAAATAATATTGAAATTAAGATGGATTTTCATGGATCTGGCTGAAATGAATGTAAAAGGACAAAAATTAATTGCTAAGCCACAAAATGGATGGATGGATTATTAGTTAACGCGTCCGGTCACCCGTGGCAATTAATACATGCATATCAGGACGAGAACATGTTGATGTGATGTGAATACGAACCTTGTTTTGTATTATACAGTCACGCTGAGCTCAAGGGGTAACTGTCAGCAGGAAGACATGTCATCCCAACCGGACACGTTATTCTGACATCGAGCCGACAAGTCTTTGATATTACTCCTAAATGGCGCTTTCTTGGCGGAGAAGCAGCAAATACCAATTTTGACCACGCTAGCACGAGACCACCTAGGCTGTTGCCACAAAATGGAATATATATATATATATATATATATATATATATATATATATATATATATATATATATATATATATATATATATAACATCTTACAGGAACAAGAAGACGAAAACTGGAGAATCTTTAAAAGAAAAGTTGAAGAAGCTGAACAGCAAACAAAAGAAAAGATGTTTGGGAAGGTGACCTATCACGATAATCATTTATACGAACGAAAATTTACTCTGAATGCATACAATAATTACGAATTGTAAACCAACTTTTATTTTCACATTTTCATACAATTATCATACATGTTTAATTATTTCCAAGAATACTGGCCATGAAATAACAACTCGAGATGTTTTACTATTATGAAATTAGGAAACCAAGAAGTGTCTTCCTCGTACAAAGCTCTGTCCTTTAAACATCTTTTTCCTCATTATTTGAATCCTCTCTTCAACAGTTTTTCTGACTTGAGCACTACTATGGAGGTATACATTGTTGAAAAGTGTATAGGCAGTGCATCAAATTTGGTATCGTAGTATGTCCATTGTTACATATAAAATTATCAAAACAAATATTTAAGGAGAATCATAAGAAACTTTAAAAAAAGTAATTTAATGAGGAACCAGAGTGAGTTATCTTTTCCTAACCAATGTAGGTAAGGGAGATAATTAAATTCTCTCCCTTTTGTCTTGAGGCTAAAAGGGAGACAAATTTATTATCTCCCTTACCTACATTGGTTAGGAAAATATAACTCACTCTGGTTTCTCATTCTGTCGTAACTTCTAGTAGATTTAAAATGCTTTTGTTCAAGGTTCTCTTGAATTACTCCTAAGGTATTCAAATAAACATATTTTAAGAGCTGGAACTACTTTTTTTACATTTTCTTAATAGCTTATGAATGTGTGGAATATCATTTGTTAGTGTTAGTTTATTATATTTCAAAGGGTATGCAGTGTACTGGTACTCGTGTCAAAACATGCATCAGGAAAAGAAAGGGATTAAAACAGCCCAAATCAACAGATTCATTTTCACAAAGAAGTGCCGATGAAAAGGTTATTACCAAAGTGAATCAACAAGAAGAAGTTGGCTTGGAGCCCTGTAATGTTGGAAATGATGTCCTTTTCAATGATAGTGGCATAAACATGTCATATCGTTCGTTTAGCAGCAGTCCGCTTGTAAAACAGAAGGCTCATAAATCAGTGAATCAAGAACGAGAACTCCCGAGTTATGTTCCAGAATCACAGCAGGAACCGTACGTTCCAGGACAAACACAAAATCCAATTAGGATCTCTTTATATCCTAAACTCTACTCAATTCAATCAAATGTAAATGATTCAGGGAGGTTTGATATGAAGGACACGAATAGAAGCGATGGCTTAAGATCAAGATACTCTTCAGAAATTAATAGTCAGAAAATGCGAAGACTTGTAAGTTCTTATAATTTTGTACCTATGATATTGTAATATCATAATTTTTTTTACGATTTTCAACCAGAGAGAATGACTTACCTTTGGGAGAAAAACTTTAAAGTCGTTAAGGGAGCAACCATTTGATTTTTAGAGGGGGGGAGCTAGGATCAAATTTTTGATCCTGTCAAACTTTTTCGTAGAAATTTGGTCAAGGATTTTATTTTCGGCCGCTATTCATTTAAACGTAAAAATGTCATGATTGACACAGGTCCTGCATTTTTGTACACACCTTAAGTGATCCTGTCTTTTTATTTTGCCAAAACTCTTGTCCTGCATTTTTATTTCAAATTTGACCCTAGCCTCCCCCCTCCCATAAAAATCAAATGGTTGCTCCCTAAATATTAAGATGGCAATCGAACACACCTTGCCACAGTTGTACTCAGCGATGACAAAATGTTGTTCCTGTATGCGAGTAGGTTTTTTAAATAATTTTACTACCTTCAGCAGAAGTTCTGTTGTGTGGCTTATAAATGTATACTAATTAGTACGACTCCTGTTATGCTGTTCTGCTTACTATGGAAGTTTATATTTTGTTTTGGTACTCAGTGTTTAACTAAATTAGGTAGCAACCACTTTATATGTTTTTTTTTTCGTTTTTTTTTGCAGCATTTGTGAGCCTGCTTTTTGGTGGGTTAGCACTCCAATTTTTTTCAAAATATATTTTTATGCCAATTTCATAGGGTAGCAGGCTTTCAACTCACTTTTTATGAAAAATAAGGGCAATTTTAGGGGGATATTGTATGAAATATAAGGGAATTTGTAGGGCTTTATTGGGAATTTCCCCCAAAAATTTGGATAAAAAAGCATGACTTACCTACAACTAAAGGCTCTGAAGAGTCTGTATCACTCACCTGGATTTATCTTGTCACCTTGAGCAGGATTAAAAATTAAGTGTAGCAGTCAATTTGGCTGTTTTTATCTATAGGGTTCTATGTTTATAAAACAAAGTTCAGCTCTGGCAGCCGTCTTGGTTGACAGTCCAGGTCAATGGACACATTGCTAAAAGAAAACCATCTAAGGACCATTACTGCCAAGTCTTGTTCCAATTGGCTCAGTGGTTTCAGACAAGAAGATTTTTAAATGGATTTTCCCATAGGGTCCTATATTGAACTAAATTCTACTGTGGGTGCGATCTTGGTTCACAGCCAGGGACATCGGACACAGTTCTGAAAGAGGACCATCTCAGGACCATTGCTGCCATGATTGGCACCAATTGGCCAAGTGGTATTAGACAAGAACATTTTTAAATGAGTTGGCTCAGTAGTTTCAGACGTGAAGATTTTTAGGTGAATTTCCCATGAGGTCCTATATGTATGTCAAACTATGTTCTACTGTGGCGGCCATCTTGGTTGACAGTCCGGGTCATCGGACACAATTCTGAAAGAAGACCATCTAAGGACCATTGCTGCCAAATTTAGTTCCAGTTGGCTCATTAGTTTCATACAAAAAGATTTTTAAATTAATTTTCCAATAGGATCCTATGTTAAACTAAGTTCGGCTGTGGCAGCCATCTTGGTTCACAGTCCGAGTCATAGGACACAAAATCTGAAAGAGGACTTCCTAAGAACCATTGCTGCCAAGTCTGCTTCCAATTGGTCAAGTGGTTTCAGACAAGAAGATTTTTCAATGAATTTTCCCATAGGGCCCTATGTTAAACTAAGTTTGGCTGTGGCGGCCATCCTGGTTGACATAATTCTTAAAGAGAACCTCCTAAGGATCAATACTTTCAAATTGGGTTCCGATGGGCCATGTAGTTTCATAGAAGAAGATTTTTGAAATTCATCCCCTCTTTTTTCTATTTCAGTAATCGGTCAGAATTCGGGGATGCCGGACATATTTTTTCGAATTGGGGCACACAAGGACCATTCCACCAAAGTTTGGTCCCAATTGGCCTAGTGGTTTCAGAGGAGAAGGTCTTTAAAGGAAATGTTTACACTGGACGATTGAGGCCAGATGAGCTAAAAGTCATAATCAGGCCATAACAAACTGATTTTAATTTCTTTGGATTTTTTGGATGGCAAAAATAAGTGCGAGCGAGAGAAATTTTAATTTTAATTTTTTTTCTGGAGGACTAGTCTTTTTCAGGCGAAAATCAAATTTATGTGCTGCACATTTTTTTTTAAACTAAATATTGCAAAAAATGAAAAAAACATATTTTTTAAATCTTAGGATCTGGGGAACACTTTTTATTTTTAATTTCTTGAAAAAGGAAGAATTTGGCGCGAATTTTCAGCATTTTGGCAAAATGAAGCGGCAACAAATTTTTTTCGTTGAATTTACAAAGTCCAATAATCAAAGCGGCGAAATCCAAACAACTAAAAGTTGATTTGGTTTGGCCTTACCGATGCAATAGAGATAACAGGGCCATAGTCATCAACACATCAAGTAATTGCTGACTTTACAAAATGAAATGAGTATGCATTCATGGCTACAACCAATGTCTAATAGATCTTCATCAGTATCTGCAAGTACTAAAACTACTGTTGGTTTACAATAATATAAATCATTAATGACATTTTACTACAAAAACATGTTATAATGTTTCGGTTTTAATGCTGCTGATGAGAGGTAACTCCTTGAAATGCGTCGTATACAGCATAGTATAAATTTACTATATCTAATATTAGTATCTTTGGGTGGTTATTTTGAAACTCCTGGGATGATGCCTCTGCTGGTGGACCCTAGGTCCCCGAGGGTATTCGCCAACCCAGTCGTCAGACTTGTCTGATATGATTATTCATTGATTTGTTACAGAAATTACCAGTATTTAGCAAAATTCAAAAATAATAGAAATACTAAGGGTTCATTCCTTGTATTGCACATGGTAGATCTCCTTAGCTTAAATTTGGCTTCCTATTTCGGTATTTTTGGTTGAGTACTTCTTGTTTAATATACGTTTGGTTTTTGGTCTTCCTAATGTTTCGGTTTTAATGCTGCTGATGAGAGGTAACTCCTTGAAATGCGTCGTATACAGCATAGTATAAATTTACTATATCTAATATTAGTATCTTTGGATTGTTATTTTATAAGAAATGTTTGCAAAAAGTAGGAATTTTGATAGAAATGTATGGAAATTTTAGGATTTGAACTAAAAATTTAGGAAAATAAGGGGTGTCCAAAAAAAGGACGAAAATTAGGAAAATAAGGGCCAGTTGAAAGCCTTAGGCTAATAAATTATCCGACAATGTACAGCATATATGCTGCATAAGAATTTTCCAAATAACTAATAAACATGATAGATATACTAGTAATAGACTTTAAATATTTTTGTCAGGATGAAATATCTATGTTTCAACGAAGTCAGCATGAAAGAAAACAGTTCAGGAATTATACCATAGCCAATGATAACGGGAGAACCGAACTACACATGCAAACAAGAGGAAATATCACTTCGGAACAGGCAAGAAAACCACAGCAAACGAGGTCTTCCGTGCGTCCCTTTACGAACATCAGCAATAAAGAAATCGATAAACGTCAATCTATTTACCAATATCCTGCACATCCGATGGGGACGAAGAAAGTGCCATCCTCCCCTGAAAACCTCGATTTTCACCAAAGACGCTTTTATGTATTTTGCGTTTGTATTTTGTTAATTTTTCTTTTTATGAATGAATTTATTATATACATTATGTCTTCAACGAATATTTTAATAATTTTTGGCTTAATTATTTCTATCTATATTTTAAAAAACAGATACATGTAAAATGTAACCATTTGACAAATCTCCGTGTTAAAAATTAAATTTTGTTGTTATTGAGTGTAATTATCATTATCATTGAGATAGTAAGGTCCATGTTGGTCAAGGTTTCTATACTATTTAGTTTTTACTTTACATTTGTTTTTTTTTTGCCTTTTAAGTTATAATTTTATTTGTATTGCTTAACCCTTATGGGTATATATACAATTTGAATAAACATAAACATTATCAATTTTGATGCAACGAGAAATAAAATTAATTCATCAATTACAGCTGCCTGCATATAGGTATCAGAAATGTGGGCCTGTTTATAACAGTAGAAAATTATATAGTGGTATATGTACATGATGAATAAATCAAAGATAGCGCAAAATTCTTATAGTGTGTGTGTGATGGGGGGGGGGGGAGGGGGTCAATCAGGGGCATATAACGCCCCCTAATGGTCCCTGGGCAGTCCCAATGGTCGAGGCACATGATTGTAGGCTAACATTTCAATGTGCAAAATTAAATTTTACGTAACAATAAATTTAGCTTTTGGCGGAAATGTCATGGCCTTCTTAATTAACGAAAAATTGCAACATTATTCAACAAGTATTTAACAAGGACATTTGCAAATTGATCAGTAAAGGACTATTAGTATTGAACTAATGACACTGGACATCCTGTCAGTACATAAAATTCGATAACTTCTGCTTTAATCTACAAACCCTGTCCGATATATATTAATTATGGATGTAAGTCGGGTGATGGACTTCTCCGAAATGGAAACAGTACTTTGTAATAGGTGAACTATATATAACACAAAGATTTTCCGCCTTTGTTAAACACCAATCCATAGGCCATTAATACAGACCTTGGACACAGGCCATTAATACAGACCTTGGACATATAACAGGGCCATTATGAAAACAACCATTTATTAATACTATAGTAATATTTCCTACAATTGACAATATAATAACGGGTCAGTAATACCATTTCCGTTGTAAGACTACGAGCGTGAGAACGGAAATTATGGCCATTACATGAGGAAGGTATTTATTACATTTGTACTTTTTCATTTAGATATAGAGAACCAATATATATTTTGTTATAATTTAGAACATATCATATGAAAAGATTAAAATCTCCGTTTAAAAAATATTTTGTTGTGGTGGTAAAAAAGAGTATTCTTCCGTAAATGGCCGTTTTCGAGTTGAGACGACCGAGTGATGACATCCAATGAGAATCCTTAATACATACGTTTATTGTGACTCTTGACCAATCAAACAAACAATCAATCATTATGTGGTCATGTGTTGTAATAGTGTTTATTGCTTTGACCCGTACGAGTGTTATAACTGCAAATAAAGTTAATTATAAACTAAGTACTAGCATGTGAACAATTAAATAGGAATCAATAATCGCGCAATTTAACTTGTTCGAGGGTGCAAGCAGTATTTATAAATTCTGTGACACCAAGCGAATATACGAGTAAATTTGATGTTTGTTTGTTTAGTTGGGGTTTAACGCCGTTTTCAGCACATTTGGCCATTTCGCGGCGGCCAGTTTTTATTGGTTGAGGAAGCCGGAGTACCCGGAGAGAACCACCGACCTTCGGTAGGAAAATTGGCAATCCTTGTCAATTAAGATCGGAGTCGAACACACCCCGCCACAGACGAGATTCGAACTCATGAAAAAAACAATATAAATATACACTATTGTCATGGAATCTACAATGGAATGTAACAAAAAGGCGATAAAACAGTCACGAAGGCCGTCTATAAAATAAATTTATTTGCATTATAAACCGAATTGGGTTAGGCAAAAAGAAAGAAAGAAACAATTTTAATTATAGAACACATTCGTTAACATAGAGCAGTTCTGCTGACTGCTTTAGAACTGCTCTAGAATAGAATCCTGACTGCTCTAGAACAGAATCCTGACCGATTCTGACTGCTCTAAACTGTCATGGTCAAGAACAGCTCTAACCTGTCATGGTCAAGAACAGCTCTAACACGTCATGGTTAAGAACAGCTCTAACCTGTCATGGTCAAGAACAGCTCTAACCTGTCATGGTTAAGAACAGCTCTATCCTGTCATGGTCAAGAACAGCTCTACCCTGTCATGGTTAAGAACAGCTCTAACCTGTCATGGTCTAGAATAGCTCTTACCTGTCATGGTCAAGAATAGCTCTAACCTGTCATGATCTGGAATAGCTCTAACCTGTCATGGTTAAGAACAGCTCTATCCTGTCATGGTCAAGAACAGCTCTAACCTGTCATGGTCAAGAACAGCTCTAACCTGTCATGGTTAAGAACAACTCTAACCTGTCATGGTCAAGAATAGCTCTAACCTGTCATGGTCTGGAATAGCTCATAACCTGTCATGGTTAAGAACAGCTCTATCCTGTCATGGTCAAGAACAGCTCTAACCTGTCATGGTTAAGAACAACTCTATCCTGTCATGGTCAAGAACAGCTCTAACCTGTCATGGTCAAGAACAGCTCTAACCTGTCATGGTCAAGAACAGCTCTAACCTGTCATGGTTAAAAACAGCTCTATCCTGTCATGGTCAAGAACAGCTCTAACCTGTCATGGTTAAGAACAGCTCTATCCTGTCATGGTCAAGAACAGCTCTACCCTGTCATGGTTAAGAACAGCTCTAACCTGTCATGGTCTAGAATAGCTCTAACCTGTCATGGTCTAGAATAGCTCTAACCTGTCATGGTCTAGAATAGCTCTAACCTGTCATGGTTAAGAACAGCTCTAACCTGTCATGGTCTAGAATAGCTCTAACCTGTCATGGTTAAGAACAGCTCTAACCTGTCATGGTCTAGAATAGCTCTAACCTGTCATGGTCTAGAATAGCTCTAACCTGTCATGGTCTGGAATAGCTCATAACCTGTCATTGTCTAGAATAGCTCATAACCTGTCATGGTCTAGAATAGCTCTAACCTGTCATGGTCTAGAATAGCTCATAACCTGTCATGGTCTAGAACAGCTCTAACCTGTTATGGTCTAGAATAGCTCTAACCTGTCATGGTCTAGAATAGCTCATAACATGTCATGGTCTAGAATAGCTCATAACCTGTCATGGTCTAGAATAGCTCTAACCTGTCATGGTTAAGAACAGCTCTAACCTGTCATGGTCTAGAATAGCTTTAACCTGTAATGGTCTAGAATAGCTCTAACCTGTCATGGTCTAGAATAGCTCATAACCTGTCATGGTCTAGAATAGCTCTAACCTGTCATGGTTAAGAACAGCTCTAACCTGTCATGGTCTAGAATAGCTCTAACCTGTCATGGTCTAGAATAGCTCTAACCTGTCATGGTTAAGAACAGCTCTAACCTGTCATGGTCAAGAATAGCTCTAACCTGTCATGGTCTGGAATAGCTCATAACCTGTCATTGTCTAGAATAGCTCTAACCTGTCATGGTCTAGAATAGCTCTAACCTGTCATGGTTAAGAACAGCTCTAACCTGTCATGGTCTAGAATAGCTCTAACCTGTCATGGTCTGGAATAGCTCATAACCTGTCATTGTCTAGAATAGCTCATAACCTGTCATGGTCTAGAATAGCTCATAACCTGTCATGGTTAAGAACAGCTCTAACCTGTCATGGTCTAGAATAGCTCTAACCTGTCATGGTCTAGAATAGCTCATAACCTGTCATGGTCTAGAATAGCTCATAACCTGTCATGGTCTAGAATAGCTCTAACCTGTCATGGTTAAGAACAGCTCTAACCTGTCATGGTCTAGAATAGCTCTAACTGTCATGGTCTAGAATAGCTCTAACCTGTCATGGTCTAGAATAGCTCATAACCTGTCATGGTCTAGAATAGCTCTAACCTGTCATGGTCTAGAATAGCTCATAACCTGTCATGGTCTAGAATAGCTCTAACCTGTCATGGTTAAGAACAGCTCTAACCTGTCATGGTCTAGAATAGCTCTAACCTGTCATGGTCTAGAATAGCTCATAACCTGTCATGGTCTAGAATAGCTCTAACCTGTCATGGTTAAGAACAGCTCTAACCTGTCATGGTTAAGAACAGCTCTAACCTGTCATGGTCTAGAATAGCTTTAACCTGTAATGGTCTAGAATAGCTCTAACCTGTCATGGTCTAGAATAGCTCATAACCTGTCATGGTCTAGAATAGCTCTAACCTGTCATGGTTAAGAACAGCTCTAACCTGTCATGGTCTAGAATAGCTCTAACCTGTCATGGTCTAGAATAGCTCTAACCTGTCATGGTTAAGAACAGCTCTAACCTGTCATGGTCTAGAATAGCTCATAACCTGTCATGGTCTAGAATAGCTCTAACCTGTCATGGTTAAGAACAGCTCTAACCTGTCATGGTTAAGAACAGCTCTAACCTGTCATGGTCTAGAATAGCTTTAACCTGTAATGGTCTAGAATAGCTCTAACCTGTCATGGTCTAGAATAGCTCATAACCTGTCATGGTCTAGAATAGCTCTAACCTGTCATGGTTAAGAACAGCTCTAACCTGTCATGGTCTAGAATAGCTCTAACCTGTCATGGTCTAGAATAGCTCTAACCTGTCATGGTTAAGAACAGCTCTAACCTGTCATGGTCTAGAATAGCTCTAACCTGTCATGGTCTAGAATAGCTCTAACCTGTCATGGTTAAGAACAGCTCTAACCTGTCATGGTCAAGAATAGCTCTAACCTGTCATGGTCTGGAATAGCTCATAACCTGTCATTGTCTAGAATAGCTCTAACCTGTCATGGTCTAGAATAGCTCTAACCTGTCATGGTTAAGAACAGCTCTAACCTGTCATGGTCTAGAATAGCTCTAACCTGTCATGGTCTGGAATAGCTCATAACCTGTCATTGTCTAGAATAGCTCATAACCTGTCATGGTCTAGAATAGCTCATAACCTGTCATGGTTAAGAACAGCTCTAACCTGTCATGGTCTAGAATAGCTCTAACCTGTCATGGTCTAGAATAGCTCATAACCTGTCATGGTCTAGAATAGCTCATAACCTGTCATGGTCTAGAATAGCTCTAACCTGTCATGGTTAAGAACAGCTCTAACCTGTCATGGTCTAGAATAGCTCTAACTGTCATGGTCTAGAATAGCTCTAACCTGTCATGGTCTAGAATAGCTCATAACCTGTCATGGTCTAGAATAGCTCTAACCTGTCATGGTCTAGAATAGCTCATAACCTGTCATGGTCTAGAATAGCTCTAACCTGTCATGGTTAAGAACAGCTCTAACCTGTCATGGTCTAGAATAGCTCTAACCTGTCATGGTCTAGAATAGCTCATAACCTGTCATGGTCTAGAATAGCTCTAACCTGTCATGGTTAAGAACAGCTCTAACCTGTCATGGTTAAGAACAGCTCTAACCTGTCATGGTCTAGAATAGCTTTAACCTGTAATGGTCTAGAATAGCTCTAACCTGTCATGGTCTAGAATAGCTCATAACCTGTCATGGTCTAGAATAGCTCTAACCTGTCATGGTTAAGAACAGCTCTAACCTGTCATGGTCTAGAATAGCTCTAACCTGTCATGGTCTAGAATAGCTCTAACCTGTCATGGTTAAGAACAGCTCTAACCTGTCATGGTCTAGAATAGCTCATAACCTGTCATGGTCTAGAATAGCTCTAACCTGTCATGGTTAAGAACAGCTCTAACCTGTCATGGTTAAGAACAGCTCTAACCTGTCATGGTCTAGAATAGCTTTAACCTGTAATGGTCTAGAATAGCTCTAACCTGTCATGGTCTAGAATAGCTCATAACCTGTCATGGTTTAGAATAGCTCTAACCTGTCATTGTCTAGAATAGCTCTAACCTGTCATGGTCTAGAATAGCTCTAACCTGTCATGGTTAAGAACAGCTCTAACCTGTCATGGTCTAGAATAGCTCTAACTGTCATGGTCTAGAATAGCTCTAACCTGTCATGGTCTAGAATAGCTCATAACCTGTCATGGTCTAGAATAGCTCTAACCTGTCATGGTCTAGAATAGCTCATAACCTGTCATGGTCTAGAATAGCTCTAACCTGTCATGGTTAAGAACAGCTCTAACCTGTCATGGTCTAGAATAGCTCTAACCTGTCATGGTCTAGAATAGCTCATAACCTGTCATGGTCTAGAATAGCTCTAACCTGTCATGGTTAAGAACAGCTCTAACCTGTCATGGTTAAGAACAGCTCTAACTTGTCATGGTCTAGAATAGCTTTAACCTGTAATGGTCTAGAATAGCTCTAACCTGTCATGGTCTAGAATAGCTCCTAACCTGTCATGGTCTAGAATAGCTCTAACCTGTCATGGTTAAGAACAGCTCTAACCTGTCATGGTCTAGAATAGCTCTAACCTGTCATGGTCTAGAATAGCTCATAACCTGTCATGGTCTAGAATAGCTCTAACCTGTCATGGTTAAGAACAGCTCTAACCTGTCATGGTTAAGAACAGCTCTAACCTGTCATGGTCAAGAATAGCTCTAACCTGTCATGGTCTGGAATAGCTCATAACCTGTCATTGTCTAGAATAGCTCTAACCTGTCATGGTCTAGAATAGCTCTAACCTGTCATGGTTAAGAACAGCTCTAACCTGTCATGGTCTAGAATAGCTCTAACCTGTCATGGTCTGGAATAGCTCATAACCTGTCATTGTCTAGAATAGCTCATAACCTGTCATGGTCTAGAATAGCTCATAACCTGTCATGGTTAAGAACAGCTCTAACCTGTCATGGTCTAGAATAGCTCTAACCTGTCATGGTCTAGAATAGCTCATAACCTGTCATGGTCTAGAATAGCTCATAACCTGTCATGGTCTAGAATAGCTCTAACCTGTCATGGTTAAGAACAGCTCTAACCTGTCATGGTCTAGAATAGCTCTAACTGTCATGGTCTAGAATAGCTCTAACCTGTCATGGTCTAGAATAGCTCATAACCTGTCATGGTCTAGAATAGCTCTAACCTGTCATGGTCTAGAATAGCTCATAACCTGTCATGGTCTAGAATAGCTCTAACCTGTCATGGTTAAGAACAGCTCTAACCTGTCATGGTCTAGAATAGCTCTAACCTGTCATGGTCTAGAATAGCTCATAACCTGTCATGGTCTAGAATAGCTCTAACCTGTCATGGTTAAGAACAGCTCTAACCTGTCATGGTTAAGAACAGCTCTAACCTGTCATGGTCTAGAATAGCTTTAACCTGTAATGGTCTAGAATAGCTCTAACCTGTCATGGTCTAGAATAGCTCATAACCTGTCATGGTCTAGAATAGCTCTAACCTGTCATGATTAAGAACAGCTCTAACCTGTCATGGTCTAGAATAGCTCTAACCTGTCATGGTCTAGAATAGCTCTAACCTGTCATGGTTAAGAACAGCTCTAACCTGTCATGGTTAAGAACAGCTCTAACCTGTCATGGTCTAGAATAGCTTTAACCTGTAATGGTCTAGAATAGCTCTAACCTGTCATGGTCTAGAATAGCTCATAACCTGTCATGGTTTAGAATAGCTCTAACCTGTCATTGTCTAGAATAGCTCTAACCTGTCATGGTTAAGAACAGCTCTAACCTGTCATGGTTAAGAACAGCTCTAACCTGTCATGGTCTAGAATAGCTTTAACCTGTAATGGTCTAGAACAGCTCTAACCTGTCATGGTCTAGAATAGCTCTAACCTGTCATGGTCTAGAATAGCTCATAACCTGTCATGGTCTAGAATAGCTCTAACCTGTCATGGTTAAGAACAGCTCTAACCTGTCATGGTCTAGAATAGCTCTAACCTGTCATGGTTAAGAACAGCTCTAACCTGTCATGGTCTAGAATAGCTCTAACCTGTCATGGTCTAGAATAGCTCTAACCCGTCATGGTCTAGAACAGTTCTACATGTAAAACATTGTTAAAGAATTGATCATGTTACCCACCTATTCATGGTATGGATCGTATCACTGACCTGATATCTTTGTTTTGTTTTAAATTTAATTTTTTCTTTTTCTTTCTTTATTTTTAATTATATTTTTTTATTCTAATTTTATTATTATTATTTTTTTACTCAAGATCTTTTCTTCTTGAGTAGGTAATTATAAATAATAAAAGGTATGGACTCCGACGATGGGTTCTATAATGACGATATAACAATTGATGCAATGTAGCGATATCGTCGCAAAAGCAGTCGTGGACCAGGACTGCTCTAATTCTTGACCAGAACTGTTCTTCTTCCCGATTGCTCTAAATTAACTTAGACCAGTTCTCAGAAACTGCGTTAACTGAGGGGTCTCATCCCGTACTCCCGTGAAAATAAATGATGGATCCCGAATTCCCGATAAAAAAATGGACCAATCCCGATTTTCCGTAAAAAACAACTAAATTCCATTTTTTAAATTTCGTCTGCTACCGGAAATAGTGTAAGCAAAAGAAAGATACTGGTGAAAGACGTGAAAAAAATTCGAAGTCTTACCTAATTCATACAAGACCCTTATATGAGATGACATAAAAGTATCTATTTGTCATTTTCCCTAGTTAATTATCAAATAGTTTTAGATAAAACCTGATTCACTTAAAAATAGTGAAAAATAATATTTACTTACGAAAAATCCTTTCCCGTTAGCAAAAAATCCGGAATTCCCGCGGATTATTTCATTAAAATAAAATGGCCGATACCGGCGTCCCGAAAAGGCCCTTCCGCCCCTCTCAGAACTGCTCTGCAAGTTAACTTTGAAGAGAGGTTATGACTGGTCGCAACTGTAGTTATTACCCCTTGCATTTTGTATAAAAAAATTAAGACTCGCTGAGAAGAAGTGAAGAGTAGTATGCCAGTAATAAGGTTTGCAGGGCTGACACTTGACATATATGTTAAGTTGGTTCATTCCCATTTATCCAACCTTTTGAAAAAAAAATAGGTAATACAGGTTAAAATTCAAAGTTGGATAGATGAGATCAAAGGTAATCGTGAACAAAGGGCATTTAATTACAGCTTGGGTTGGATGATAAGTGAAATAAAGTACTTTGATTTTTGACCAGGACAATATTTATTGTTTTTTTAAAAAAAAGCAAACATACATATATTTAATCACACAATGCAATCATTCACAATGATATCAACACTACATAGAAATTAGATGCGTCTGATCTCGTTGGCGGCCTGAATATTCTGAAGTTTTAAGAATTGACAAATATTATGAAATGCAAAATGTTGAAATTTATATTGTAATTGATATAGGTAAAAATATCCTGGAACTAAATATATGGCTTTCTGCCAAATTAACACCTATTTAAAGTTAAATAAACTATCCAACAGGTAAGAAATTTAAAGTTGGATAAATGGGAAGACACCGTTAAGTTATTGGTAAACTTTCCTAAAGGTATTTCCTATAAGAAAATTAAGACATGGACTATTTGTTAAATTTTCAGTTTTCACAGAAGGTTTTAATTCTTTCAAATAAAATATGTTAATATTTTGTATGGATTTCTATCTCCTTTTGTATCTTTTTCTGAAACATTTGAATTTGCTTCCGTGGATTTAAATTATCTCCCTTGGGTTAGCGTGTCTGAGAGTTGAATTATGTCCCTTGGATGTCCCTTTCTGACATTTAAATCAACGTAAATGTAGATCATTCCTACAAAATACTTTACTTACTACACGTATTCACTATGCATCCTTGACATA
Source organism: Mytilisepta virgata (assembly GCA_028015205.1). Taxonomy (NCBI): domain Eukaryota; kingdom Metazoa; phylum Mollusca; class Bivalvia; order Mytilida; family Mytilidae; genus Mytilisepta; species Mytilisepta virgata. The sequence goes on along the minus strand of CM051517.1, from coordinate 65,162,897 downwards.
TGTAAATATATGGGATGGATTCTTTTCTAGTAAAGGTAAATTAAAATATGATTGGCTGATTTATCATTATGATCCATTATCACACATATTTAATTAAAATAAAGGGCTTAATTTACATTTTATTCAATGAAATACAATGTTTTAAGACTATGTAAATACCTATTTTGTTGAATTGCGGAAAAAAGTATTAAAACGGTGGTAATATTTTTCTTTTAATTTTATCATAAGAGCTCCTTTCAGAGCGTTTTGAATTTCTGATTGCCAGATTATGTTTCTATTTACATAAGACTGTGTATTTTCCTTATTATTTCTTTACAACAAATTAAAAACAGAATATAAACAGGAACTTTATATTAGTAAACTGCATAATTCAATGTATAGAACAGTTATATGCAAAATGAGAATGAAATCAGTTTTTTAGAAATAGAAAGAGGGATTATATAAAAACATTGAAAGACATGTACTTTTTTTGGAGTTCATTTCAGTCCTAAGTAGATGATGAATATCATTTCTTTTTAAAATGTAAAAAAAGCCCACAATGTTAAGAGAACATTTATTTCAGAATTGTAAACAATATTATGAAGATTTTCAAAAACTGGATGATACATGTAACAAAAAAAAATGATAATATTTTCACAGACCAAGATCTGATGCGTTATGTTGGTCCCTTTATTAAAAAGTCTTGGTTATTGAGGAAAACAGACTAAGAAGCTACATAAGATGATTATGTCCGTTTCAGTTTGTCTGTTTATTATGTCACCCCCCCCCCCTTTTCGATATTATTTGTACAACATTTATTATGCTCAAAAGCCTTCAACCCATCTTGGGCTACTGAGGTTTTATTGATTAAATAAATATAAGATATATGTATATGTATAATAAGATATATGTACAATAAGAGCATTTTGCATCAATTTTACTTTTTTACTTTTCTTTTTCAAATGATCTTGATTTCACTTACATGTATTTTATTATTACTGTATAACTATTGGCCCTTAGGGTTGTGAAAAGCTAATGAAATCTAGGACTTATGAAAAACATTAATGAACTTGTCCAATAAGCCAAAAAAAAAAAAAAAAAAAAAAAAAATAAAACTAATTTTAAAGGTTTAGGATTTTCTCATATCCGACTACAGATATATTTTTCGAAAATGAGCATCGGAATTAGCATTACGGAATGTTTACATGTATTACATATGTGTTTTCATTGATAAATTTTTTAATTATGTACGAGTGTATTTAGTGTTCAGTATTTGGTTTATTTTTGTAGCATGGAATATGACGCGGTAAACATATTTGTACCATATTTGTTTTGAAATATCCAAAGGCTTTTAGAAGAATTATTCAGTTATTAGTAATCAAGGCCATTCCATGAGGAAACTCTGAATAAGGAAATAATGACAAAATCTATTTATAAACAAACCATAAACTTTGGATTTCAATGAGAATGACAGGAAGGATGCTTTTGGAGTCACATAAACCCACTTGAATCATATCCTCAATTATTTGGATCGAGGACAATATAAAATACATAACAAACTACAAATGCTCAGTATTTTTGACAATATACTTTGGAAATTGATTCATTTATGCATGTGATATAGCTAGGGTATAGAATTCTGGCAATAATTTTAACCAATGGTTTTTTCGAACAATATTATATCCCTGGCATAAACTTGACGTATTGTTTATATTTGAAAATTATAATTAACTTGATTTACTTATAGTACCTGATGGATAAAGCGACACATGTACCATGTGGACCTTGTGCTTTTAAGAACCAGCGGAAGAAGTCTACTGTTTGGTGTCCATCGTGCGGCGAAGGACTATGTGATGCCTGTTTACTTCACCACAGAGCTTCCGCGGCATCAAGAAAACACCAAGTTATTGAAAAAGATTTACAACGCATTCCGTCCGTTCTGTTTTCTATGAGACAAACTTGTCTTGAACATGGTTTGACATTTGACCTCTACTGTGACATGCATGAAATTCCTTTGTGCAGTAAATGCATATCGGAACATAGAAGATGTTTAAAAATGTTGCCAATTTCGTACGTTGCCAGAAATTCTAAATTTTCAACAAAGCTTTGGGATATCGAACACGGTATTGCGCACCTTCTTGGAAACATTGAAGAAATAATTCGAAAGAAAGAAGAAAATCGGGAAAGCATCAAAGAAGAAAAAATAAGTATCGAAGAAGAGCTAAAACACCTGCGTGAAAAGATAAACATGTACCTTGACAATCTTCAAGAAAAAGTCTTAAATGATATCTCTAGTGTTTACTCGACAGTTTCTCTTGAAACTGAAAACTTTTTGACTAGGATAAGCGAAAGAAAGAAAAACATTGAGAGTATTGCGCAAAATTTATCCTCCATACGCGAATACGCATCAGATTTGCAGACATTTTTACTGACTCAAAAATTAGAGACGGATTTTATTAAAGAACAGGAAAATTTTGTGTCCGATATGACAGATTCTGATCTTGAAGAGGTTGACATACATGTATCCTTCAATTCAAACATATATTCATTACTTGCATCTATCACTAGTTTAGCTGAAGTAGAAGTTATTCGACACAAATCATCTCTGTCACAGGTGAAAAGAGACATTGAAAATGATTTCACGTCAGAAAATGCACTTGCAAACGTACGGCTGTTATGTCGGACGCCCATAAGCACGCCACGTGACCCCAAAACAAAGTTTCTCCGAAACTGTGTGATGCTTGAAAATAAAGAGTTGCTGTTTACTGACGATTCTGAAAACAAAAGAATTTTATGGTTTAATTCCGATGGATCTCATAAAAGAAATATCGAAATGAGATCAGAACCGTACGACATTGTTAATCACGAGACAAACAAGATAGCGGTAACTGTACCAAGAGAAAAATCCATTTTCATGTTTGACCTAGTCAAGAACAAAATTGCTGGCAAAATTATTATGAAAAACTATTGCTATGGGCTTTGTCATCATGATAACAAGTTTTTTGTCTCTGTTTTGGATAAGGGCATTCAAACCATTGACAGTAATGGCAAAGTATTACAAACTGTCCCAATGAATGTCGAAAAAATGTGCAACATACATATCAACTCGGGCAAACTTTATTTTACCGAATACGACTCCAGTACGGTCACTTGTTGTGATTTATACGGTAACTGCATATGGAAATTCCGCCACAAAAGTTTTTGCGGGCCGCTTTCGGTAAGTACAGACATCGATGGTAACGTTTATGCCATAGGATATGACACGGACAATCTTATTCTCATATCCGCAGATGGAAGGCAATGTGCATTCCTTTTAGAAGAAAAGGATAAACTATTTGGACCCACCGGAATATTTATTAACAAGCAAAGCAAGCAGTTACTTGTCTGTAACAGATTTGATGGACAGGCCGTTCTGTATGATTTAGTCACGTGATGAATGCTACGGTAACATTTGTAAATATTTCGAAATAGTGGGACTGTTTATTAGAAATCGCAAGATCGAACTTTTTCATGTAACGTGTATGACCTTGATATGTTTATAAGGACATTATATACATGTATATCATTACCTACAATAAAATTTCAAAGGAAAGCACTTATCGAGTTTATTATAGGCACTTGTATTTGTAATCCCTAATGGCTAATTATGTCCAATATTTTCTAAAAATCATTTTTAATGTGAAACTATTAACATAAAAAGAATGAAATGTACATTACGAAATGCATAATCCTAAGTCCGGTTGGACGGGAAAAATAGGGAAATAGAAAATATGAAAATCGCATGACTTGAAAAACGGAGTGACATCACGTGCTTAGCTTGGTTAAGCATTTCCAGAAAATATGAAAGAAAGAATATTCTTTTCTAGCATTTGTGTCAAAACAAGAGACAAAATCACAAGATCTTTCACCATTGGAATGCCAATTTACACACCCAGAGATATTTTGAGTCACGAAAGTCAAACTGTTTTGCGCAAGTAATTTTATGGTTTTAACGTGGTATTCAAGTTATCATTACAATTTAATTTAACCTCTATGGATGTGAATTTTGAGAAAGTTTGTTGTAAATGTCGCTAAAATGAAATATTAGCATTTTTTTCAGCATGAAATATGTGACTCCCTGCTTTTGTCAATGTTTCACGAATAAGTGGAATATTTACATTAATATTTGATACTTCACGGTAGGCCACACCACACTGGTTTTTGTTCTTTTGATTTTTTATGGCAAAACTATGATAGGTGCGAGCGAGCGAAATTAATTATTTTTTTCTTGAGGACTATAATTTTTCAGCCGAAGATAACATTGAAAAATAAAGAATTTGGGGCAAATTTTCAAAATTTTTGAAAAATGAAGCGGCAAAAAGTCTGAAAATCGGAGAGGCGAAATCCAAAGAATTAAAAAAATCAATTTTGTATGGCCATAAAGGTATATCCAAGATTAAAGAAATATATGCGGTTAATGTACATGATATTCTTAACCATACATTACTGCATGGAAAAAAAGCAAGTGACAAGCAACTTTGCTGGTTTTCGTCTTGAAAGTAAACTCGCTGCTAGTTCTTCAAAACAAAATAAAATCTCACACGCTCGAGGTTACTCTGAAGTCAAACGGCAAATTTGAAATTGACAGGATCCGTTGATGTAAGAGTGCACTGCACACACATGGGTTCAGTTATAACATCTATTTAGAACTGTTATCATGACACTTTTAGAACCTTTTATGACAGGTTGTGCCTTGACCTTGAACCGTTCTGGACAGTTCTGACCTAGACCCGTTTTGGGCAGTTCTACCCCAAAACCATTTATGACAGTTCTACCTCAAAACCATTGATGACAGTTCTATCCCAGAACCATTTATGACGGAATTACAAATTTTACCCTACAACCATTCTGGACAGTTTTTTTCCTAGAAGCATTTATAACAGTTCAACCCAGAACCATTTATGACCGAGTGTATCCTGACCTATAACTCTCCTGGACAGTTTTTACCTAAAACCATTCTGGACAGTCTCACCCGTAAAAATAACTTCATAAAACTGTTCGTTTTCAGCAAGGCACCTCTTTTTATTCTCTGACCACATGTCAATGCTGGGTTGTTTGTTTTCAACGAAGATTTTAACCGGAGGCATTTTAACAACCGAATTCGTTTTATTCGAATTTCAAATTAATGTTCTGCTGAGGAAATATAGTTTGCTTCAGTGACCATTTGTATTATAATTTCTAAGTATATTAATTGATACCCAACTTAATATTGTCATTTCTTGTCAGATAGAATAATAGACGACACAAATTCATTACCAATTTTCCTATTAGTTGAATTATCAATAATTATAGGACCGTGATTTCAAAAAAACGTAAACTCATGGTTAAAGAAGTGACCTATTATAATGAAAGAAAAAAAACTCTTTATATTTGTAAAACATTGATAAGTGCCGATTCTGAACAGAATCTAGAGAGGCGGTTTGACGTTAGAGGAATCTCGGACTACATGGAACAAGAATATGTCTGACCTTAGAGCGGACGTGAGCGGTACCTGGGCCCAGTTGTTCAAAAGTTAACCACACTTTTCAGTTTCAAATTTTCATTTCCTTGATTATGCCTGAGGACTGAATATTTTCTGATGGGTTAATCCTATGACTTTGTGTGTCCATGCAAATTTCTGTAAAGGAATATTACTTAACAATCGAAATAATTGAAAGTGAAAATGTGATTAACTTTTGAACAACTGGTCTATATAGCATTAGCCTAAGTACACATGTACTGGTTAACTGTTTTTGGAATTAAATGTACAGGGGGCCTCGGTGGCCGAGTGGTCTAGGTAGTTCGTCATGACTACTGCTGATCACTAGCCTGTCAAGGCTGGGATTGTGAGTTCGAATCTCACCTGTGGCGGGGTGTGTTCGACTTCGATCTTAATTGACAAGGATTGCCAATTTTCCTACCGAAGGTCGGTGGTTCTCTCCGGGTACTCCGGCTTCCTCCACCAATAAAAACTGGCCGCCGCGAAATGACCAAAATGTGCTGAAAACGGCGTTAAACCCCAACTAAACAAACAAACAAATACCTGTACGCTCATTTGTTTCCAAGATAAAAATCACTGTGTGGGAAGTATTGTTAATTGTAAACACATTATGATAAACACATTATGATAAACTGATTGAGGAATGACCTATATTTTATATAAAGTACGGACAATCTGAAAATTGTTTCACATGAGTGTTAAAAAAAAACAAAATATTTAGAACACCCGGTGTACTTAAAAGTGGAATGTCAAGTATGGTACTGTAAATACACCAATGGCATTGCATTATCGCATTATATGCCAAATTCCGCCTGATAGTTTTATGTCTTTGCCACCCACTTTGACAAAATTTGCCTACACTATATAGACATGTAGCCATCTATGTCAATACTTTGGTACGGCTACTTTCAAAACTTTGAAATTCCAGGATTTTCTTCTATAATGACCTCAACCAGGGTGAAAATATTGATGATATAATTAAAAAGAACCAAAATATTTCAACAATGCAATTCGGTGCTTAAATTAGCAAACAATTCCTGACAACCGCCGCTTTGATCACTGATAATTCCTGCATAAAGATATAACAAAACTTTGACAAATCTAAAACTTTTACTGTATCACAAAAGGGACATTTACGGAAATGGTTAGCTTGTTCCGGTGGAACCTTGTAACTGCAGTTCTAGAAATGTTAGTAATAGAATAGAGAATGGAAACGGGAAATGTATCGAATAGACAACAACCGACCAAATAGCAGAAAACAGCTCAGGGCTACAAATGGGTTTTCAACGCAGCGAGAAAATCCCGCACCCGGAGGCGTAGTTCAGCTGGCCCCTAAACAATAATGCATACTAGTTCAGCGAAATGGACGCCACACTAAACTCCGAAACATACAAATGAACCAAAAGTTAAAAAAACACAAAAGACTAACAGAGGCTAGAGGTTCCTGACTTGGACAGGCGCAAAAATGCGGCGGGGTTAAACATGTTCTGTGAGATCTCAACCCTCCCCTATACCTCTAGCCAATGTGGAATAAACAAACACACAGCGATACACACAGTTAAACTCAGCTCAAAATATGTCCGAGTGCGATGTTTAAAAAGGTAACAGAAGTAATAATGTTTATATTGAGTATTAATATGCATTTCGTATGCTGTCTTTTCAATAGTTAAATATGGTTAATACATTGTACGTAATAGTTATCCCACAAGGACGCGGTGTGTCTGTATAAGATCATCCCGAGGGCCGGAGGCCCGAGGGATGATCTTATACAGACACACCAAGTCCGAGTGGGATAATTATTTTACATCCAAGCTCAAATAAATAAAAACAATAAACACTTTTTAAATACATCTTTTTGCAATAAATGCGTTGTTCACTCTATTTTTTTTAATGGAACATTACGTTTTGATAGTTTATCCCTCAACATACCCCATTTCTTGTCCTTGCGAGTTTGTAGTATGGGTGAACACATCTCACCATTCGATATTAGAAATTAAACGGATTTGTTTTACTCGTATACATCTCAAATGACATGGCGGACGGGTACGACACTGATGAAATACTCAGCCAGGCCTTAGATTTGGCCGAGGCAGCGGATGACGAATCTATTTTCATAACCCAGAACTCATTTAGATCCACAGAAGGTATTTGTAAATCAAATATTAATTATGGTACTTATCTATTAGGGTAACAAAAGCCGATTTTCAAGTTTAGCATTCATTTGTAGCAGTTTTTAATATAATAGGAGACCCAGGATATGACTGCAGCCAATACTTTTGCAATACATTCTTAATTCATTTGAATTCAAGTACTTTGTAAAGTCATTTTTTATTATTGATAATGGGCCTAAATGTTGTCCCTTTTCTGAAAAAAACCCCCAAAATAGCGTAAAGGAGGTTCGGGGGGGGGGGGGTCCTTGTATAACTTTTAATTGTTACTTTATTGCAAATTAAATCCACTGCTAAAAGGTCAATTTTTGGTTGGATAACGGTAATAAATTTTCTGTCTTCATTTTATTAAAATCAGGATAAATTCCATTTCCAAATGACCAAAAAAAAAAAAAAAAAAAAACCATCTTATTTATAGATTTTTTTAAAAAGAAGTCAATCATGGCACTTAGCTGTGCACGTGAATACATTTTACCTATTATTTTCTGGACAATAGCCTTTGTAAAAGTAGGGGTGATCTGGCAGGGGTGATCCGACTCAGATCACCTCTGCTAGAACAAAGGAGCTGGGATGTAAATGTATATCTTACTTGTTTACAAAAGCTGTATCCCAGAATGCACATCATTTAAGAAAAATCTTTCCAAACCATTTAAGAACGTTTTCACCACAGGGGCCCGACTTCTGGATATTTTTTTTTTAATTTTTATTTTGTTGTCTTTTGTCATGAGTACTTTTAATAAATATTTACAACGAATATCAATGTGCTATACACTATCCACGTCCTTATACTAAAATATCCTAAAGGGATATATATAAGCCGCCATTTTGGATTTCCTACCTCTGCAACGATTAAAATCAATTAAAAATACTTCCAATGCTTGTCGAATTAAAGAGTTTGATGCCGCATCTTGGTAAAATGGTGATTGGATTTTGAAGATCATTCATTTTGGAGGAGATTGAGGGCAGATATGAAATAAATTGTCACGTGGAAGTATTTTTAATTGATTTTAATCGTTGTGTTTTAACCCCTGTGCTTTTCACATGCTTCCTATTTTTGTGTTGTATGGAGTGAATACATTTTTCGGAGCTAAAATCATTTGATTTACCGTGTGCTCACATTGGTTCTGTTAATAAGTAAGAGTTATTCCACGAGGAATAAGATCACCTCGAGGGCCGGAGGGTGATCTGGCAGGGGTGATCCACCTCAGATCACCCCTGTACGAACAAAGGAGCTGAGATGTAATAGTAATTCAGTCTTGTATGGAGTGAATATATTTATATTTGATTGACAATGTGCTCACATGGATCATTCCGTATTATTTGAAGTGAACACATTTGTAGTTTTTGTACTGATTTTCTTTGGTTAGCTGTGTGTTTTTACTATTTGGTTGTGTCTATGTTGTATGTTTTTGCTGTGTTTTTTTGTTGTTGGATTCACTTTGTCCGCGAATTTTGGTCTTTAAGAGTTCGCCTGCTGACTTATTGTTTTTTTCTTCAATATTTCCAACTGAACAAATATGATTGACGAAGTGCTCACATAGTTCCTTTAGGCTATTTATTCGTGAACACATAGAATACAATGACGAAGTGCTCACAGAATATTTATTCGTGAACACATGGGTTACATTGACGAAGTGCTCACAGACTATTTATTCGTGAACAAATAGGATTGACAAAGTGCTCACAGACTATTTATTCGTGAACACATATTATTGACAAAGTGCTCACACGGTTCCTTTAGGATATCAATTCGTGAACACGTTTGATTGACGAAGTGCTCACATGGTTCCTTTAGGCTATTTATTCGTGAATACATAGGATTGACTAAATACTCACATGTTCCTTTAGACTTTTTATTCATAAACACATATGATTGACGAAGTGATCACACGGTTTCTTTAGACTATTTATTCGTGAACACATAGGATTGACGAAGTGCTCACAGACTATTTGTTTGTGCTGCATCTAGCAAGAATATTTTACCTTATTTACATTAGAAGGTTAGTACATTTGATGTATAATTCCACACCCGACGTATTCTTTTTAAACTTGAATAAATTATTGAATTTTGAACGAAGAAAAGGGGGAGAGTAGACAGTAACGGAACTAAGTCACTTGCAAGATTCCCGTGTTTTGTCGCCTTTGGTTATTCCATGCGTATAGTAACGGTCCAGGGGTTCAGCTTTACCGACTAATACACATCCCTGTTTTTATGATGGACTGAATCCATGTCATTCAATGGAAACATTGCAGATTTGTATTGTTCCATTTTTAGACTATTCTAATGACTGATCTGAAAACTGACAATACCTTCTTTTAAGTGGAATGACCTGTTCTAAGAAAAGATGCTGGAATATAGATGTATCCTACGGTACCAGTAAAACAAGTTGCTAATAAGAGAGAACAAAATCCTAGATTTGGTTCTTTAGTATGCCATGTATGTTATGCCAAAACATCCACATTTTTAAGCATAGCGAAGTAATGTACGGAAAATCGTTTACGGAATTGTTGCATACAGAGATCGAAATAGGGTGTCATGGATGAGATGGTAGATACTTTGATTGAATGGTTAAATTAAGAATCAACAGTAAAAAGATTCTTATAGGGGAAAGGATGAGATCTTAACTGCTAGAAAATTTTTTCGAGGTACCCATGATTCAGCTTTTTATTTGGAAAAGGAGGGGGGGGGGGGTATTTTTTGTTAAAAAAATGCCATTATTTGATTCATGGTGATATTCATTCAATCTTGCCTTTGATTCACATTTTTTTGTCCTGTCTTTCTTTTTCGCAAAATTTTGGTGGATACTGATATTTTGTTCCCTTAGAATCAGTTAGGCTACCCACAATTATTGTTGAGAAATCTGTTCCCAACAAACACGCCCAGAACGGATTTTGCAGCAATACTCGTATGCAATTAACTAGGATTATATCGAATCTCATTACTGGATCTTTGATAAAACAGAATAATTGATTATTATGAAGGAGATGAATAGGCAGGCGTATATCAGTGGTGTGTTCCCTGAACGACTACTGGGCTAAAACAATCTCCTGTCTAATTAAATGTTGTTTTAGCCCAGTAGTCGTTCGGGGAATAAACCATTTCAGTGTTGATTAATTGCAATATGTTCTATCAAGATTTTTTTTATCAATTTTAGACCTTTCGAGAGATTTCAAATGTTTCGGTCACGACAATTCAGGAAGGAACATTGCACTGAGCGTGTTTTTAAAATTACAAAAATAATTATCAAAAGCAATGAACTAAAATAATGATTTAAAATACCATGTACTGCAACACCACAAGTACCACAGGATGCAGTACGAACTATTTAAAAATTGACGCCAAAAGACTGACAGGTCAATTGTGTCATTTGAAATGTTATGCGACATTATGGAATTCCTGACGCGACAACAAAGGAATTGGTGCTTAAATGATTAACAATACGTCTAGAAAGGAAATTAAATTATTAAATAAATAAATAGATACATAGATAGATAGATTGTAATATAATAATAAATTAATATAAAAACTAAAAGAAGAAGCAATATGGGAAAAATGTAAAGATGCCATTTTAGTGGGTGTGGGAGATTTTTTATTTCTCGGAATTTTTTTTTAATGAAAATCCGATTTTTAGTTTTCCTGTACATTTTTATCACATCATAATGAATGTTAGGAGGAGGTTGGATGTGTGACCATAAAGCAAGTTTAAATCCGACCCTGTGCTGCCTGAACCCAGTTTGACTATCCTGATGTCTTTTTGTATCTGTTTTCGTTCACTTATCTGGGTTTTCTGAGATTAATGTGTCGTTCTTTATTCCTAATTTTTTCAGCAAAATGTTGTCCTTGATGTATAGAATATAATTTCTTTGTCTGTTTTCACATCGAATTGTGAATATATGCAAATAAAATCATAATATATATTGTTTTTATTTTGTAAGCATAGAAAAATTCTCACATCATTCTATTTGTGAAAATAATCACATTAATAGAATAATTACATGTACAAAGATTAATTCAAGGAATTTGTTGGACCCCTTTCTTGTTGCATATATATACATTTTAGAATTATTGGGATTTTATATCTTAAAACTATGATATGGGCGATGCGACTCTGGGTCCACTTTTTAAAATCTCTATCATACATTTGGTGTTGATAGGGCCAATTTTGTCCGTATAAAGTGTCCACGTCATATTTGTCCAGTTAATGAAATATAAGCCTAATCGGACTTAAGATTTATACAAAGTCCCCGCATGCTCCTCGGAGGACCTGATATCGATGTCAAGACACCTCATGAACCCGTATTGAGGCTCACAATGATAACCTCCGGTAACGTCACGACGTTAGTTGTTTGCTGCTGTAAACATGGGGGAACCGTATGTTCCATTTCATCCGAAGAAACAAAGTCACTGAAAAACAAAAACAGTAAAAGGACGCCAGAAAAGGGCATGATAATACCAACAATACCCATAAAAGACTCAGATTTTATTTATGAGGGTAAATATATGATAAAGAGATTATTACACAGCATTTTCCATATCCGGTCCCAAATCATTACGCGACCCCCCATATATATTAGGCCCGCTATTGGTATTTTTGTTTTATTACTATGATATGGGCGATCCCACTCTGGGTCCGCTTTTTAGAATCTCTGTATCAGCCACTGTTGTGTCTGTTGCTTACTGTACGGGTGATGCTGTGGTTGGTTGTTCTTTCATTAGGGCATTTATAATCCCTTGGTGGTACTTTGCTGGTATCCACTGAGAAGCAGGATCTTGTAAAACGAACACAGGAACGTCGGCAGCACTCATTCTCTGTTTACCTTTTTCTTTTGGTATCAGGGCGATTGCTTGTTCTACGGTCATTTGCGAAAGCAAACGTCTTGCGACATCTGGATCCACAACTTGTCCGACTTGAGCAGATGAAGCTGTTGAGGGTGGTCCCTTGTTTGCCTTAGCTAAGCCCCCAGCGATCATTTGTTGATAGTGAAGAGGAATGAATTGACTAGCGGGACTCATTAATGCAGAAGCCGGAATTAAAGTTTGTAGAAGAGCGCCTTGTTGGTTTGGCATAAGAGATAAAACATCAGCTATACTCATATGTCCAAGGGGGCCTGTTCCACCCATCATTCCAAGCGTTCCCATATTACCGAGTAATCCTTGTCCGGCCATCAGTCCTCCACCCATTTGACCAAACATCCCTTCTCCAAACATTTGTCCATGGACACACGTCATGGCGATGACCAAACTTAGAATTGGCGGAATATTCATATTTACTGCAAAATAATGAAAGTAATATATACTCAGATTATTTTGAAAAAAAAACTAAAACACATTAAAAAAATTACCCAGTCTTATATATTAATTAAATCGGACAAGCAATGTCTTTTTTGGCACATTTTCAATGCATGATAATTCCAATATTAATTCTAAAGTCAATTTTCATTGGTCTGACAATAGAAATTTCGAAGAACGATATTAGCGCAGAAATCCACGAGCCGGGAATTGTACTATTATTGCGGTCTAACATTTCAACTTATCTTATTAAATTTTTTGAATAATAAGTAATAAAAGTTGTTTTTAATTCAACGGTGTGTAAATGCAACCAACTCACTCACAAACTTTAGGTAAAGGCCTTCGAACTTCATTCAGTTGAGTTTGTAAAACATCGAACCTCCCCCCAATAAAATTCAAACGGTTGCTCCCCAACATGTCTTGTCAGAACAAAGTATTGTGCCCTACTAATCACACTAAAAATATGAAATAACTTAGGGAGCAACCATTTGATTTTTATGGGAGGGGGCAATAAATAATAATTTCGCAATAAAATTATCATTAAATTTGTAATAACTAGAAAGTTCTGAAGTTATATCACAGAAACTTTGTGTTTTCAACATGGACGACAATTCGTCTGCTGAAGTAAATTAAAGTACCTGTGCGAGAAGTTATGTATGAAAAAATGCGAGACGTCCGAATTGGGGTGCGATACAGGTTAAGCCATACGATAAAGGGATGCGATACAGGTTTAGCCATGCAATAAAGGTTCACCGAGAAAGTGTGCAATACGGATGGAACATGTATTAAGAGATCATTTTTTTTAGGATTGCACGCAAGCTTTATTACATTGTCAAATTAAATTTAAATGTAACAATGGTAAAATATATGAAAAAGTTAATATTTTTCAACTGTGAAAAAGAAAAACAAACAAAAAATGAAAATAAGGTTCATTGTTTCTTATTCATAGGATTCTGATTAATTTTGTTCATTTGATTAGTTATATATAAGACCAGAGTGCTGTAGACTTTATTTAGATCCAGTCGGCAGCGCATAGTTTATATACAATATATGTACATTGTCAGAAAATATAAAGTTTATTTGTATAAATGCGAGGTTTACCAAGGAAAAATTTAAAAAAAGACAGGCTCCAAAATTTGCTCTAAATACAGGAGTAAATATTATCTGGAATCCGATGGAAGCATTCGGTGAAAGGCAAAATGCTCGAGGAACCACACCTAAAAAGCTCGTGGGTCATTCAAAGAGAAAAAAAATGGATTTTGTGTATCACTTTTTTGCCCCCTCCCAAAAAGAAAATTAAATCAAACGGTTTGCCTCGTAATATGTATCTTTCCCCTATCCCCTTTAAATTTGGTGAATTTTTGAATAACATTTCGGTGAGATATTTTTCTCCTTGTTTGTGTTGTTTTAGATCATATTACGACCCCTATCCCGTTTTGAGATCAATAGTATTTTGTTTCATTGATTATTACCCCATGTCTTTACTTCAAAAAAATCCTACCTTCGTCTTACCGTCCCGGAGAGAATACTTCAGCCTAACACAAGAACGATCAGAATACTTTGGTGTGAATGAAATAATAAATCTAAATAAATATATAACAGTTTATTATATAGCTGGAGGTTACCATGACAAGATTAACATCATTTGTCAAGAAGAAATATGCACTCAGTTTTTTATTAATGTAGATAAAAGATGGCCGAATAATTCCTTTGTATATGTAACTGTTGTATTGTCGATTCGTGTATTTTGACTGAAATTAAATGATCACGAAGTAAAGCCATTAACAGATACAGAGCGTAAACATAATTATGAATGATTATTTTATTTTTTTTTCTTTAAATTTGGAAATTCTTGAAAAGAAATCCATGAATGAAAATTCGGAAAAATATACAGATCTTTTTAAATGGAAAAGATATTTAAAATTTTAAACAAAATAATGCTACCATTTCAAAACAAGTTCTATGTTTATTATAACGTAAACAGTAATCGAAAATATTGTGTAGCAATTCGAATGTTGAAAAGACCAAAAAGAGTAAAGGAAAAAAATAAAATAAAAAAGGTAAAAAAAGCGTTGTGTGAAATACCATGATGTTGATTATAAACCAATGCATAATCTTAGACAAGCATAAGCAGATAAATAGACTTGAAGATTTTTATAAAAATAGCCTGATATGTCGACAGATCAAACTTAAAAATAAATCAAAATTAAATAAAATTTATATACGATATTTTAACTCGTATGTTCTTTTTCAAAATATGTCTCCTTCTGTGTATATCTAAGTAGTGTACCAAATGAAATATGATTATCCTGACTCTCTGTTCGGTGTTTGGTATTATATGCTCAGTTTTGTTAATGTTTTTCGTCTGGATTGCTGTTGAGAAATTGTCTTTGGTTTATTGGTTGTACCATGGTATAAAGTCAAGTTAATTATCTTTGTTATTTTAATCACTATCCATATATCGTTATACCTACATATATTCGTCATGAATCAAATTACGAAAACAATTTGCGCAGTCACACATTTACAAACACGTGAATAAAAAAACAGGTCGCGAAATTTGGTTTGCCTTTTTTGATAGGTACCCATTTAACATTGGTAAAGATAGTGGCGGATGCATGTGCCGGCGTAAGGGGCATACGCCCCGACTTTAAAAAAGAAAGATACTATACTGAACCGCAAAAGAAACGTCGCTTTTTCAAAATGTTAGCAAAATTCAAAATAAATATTAATTAATGATTTTTATATAATCAGTATTACGATTACATCACCAGGTAAGATTAAATTATCTGTGAATTAAATTTTCGGTTGAATAATTTTCAGTTGATATCGTAGAGCGACCGTACCTAAAACCGCTCGTGGGACACACTTGGCGGTAATTTTTCTTAAATCTTAAATGTTCGTGAAATTCATGCTCCTTTATGGGTATAAAAGGCCGGAGAAAATTAAAGAGTGTTAGTATCAGTGTTGACACAGAAGCTATGCTACGTCTGACTCCACAACAGAGAGAACAGGCCATTGGTCGATTGGATGCTGGGCAATCTGCCAGAGTTATTGCCAAAGACTTCAACTGTGCTGTTCGAACAATTGAACGTCTACGGACACGGTACAATGCAACAAACAGCACAAATGACCGTCCACGGAGTGGTAGACCCCAAGTCACTACCCCTAGACATAGAGGCATTGTTCGTCACCATTTGATGAATCGGTTCCCCCCAGCTGCCGAAACTGCCAGAAACACTGTTGGAACACATGGACGACCCATAAGTGATGATACGGTTCGTCGGCGATTAGCTGCTAGAAACATGAGATGTCGCCGTCCAGCAAGAGGACCTATTCTTACTCCTCGACACCGTCAAGCTCGTCTTCAGTGGGCCACTCAGCGACAGAATTGGCGAAATCGACAATGGCGTAACATCATCTTCTCTGACGAAAGCCGTTACTGCATTTCAACAGCCGATGGCAGAACCAGAGTGTGGAGAAGACGCGGGGAACGTTACGAAGACAGCTGCATTCTGGAAACAGACGCGTGGGGAGGACCTAGCATCATGGTATGGGGTGGAATCGGCCTTAACGTTAAACTTGGTCCAGTTATCTTTCAGAACCTTGGCCCAGGCAAAGGAAATGGCGTAACAGCTGCCCGTTACATCGACCAAGTCTTGACACCCCATGTTCAGCCCCATTTCGCACGTCATCAAAACAAGACTTTCCAACAGGACAATGCACGTGCGCATACCACAAAAGACTTCCTACAGCAGAATAACATTAATGTTATGGATTGGCCGGCTTTGAGTCCAGATTTAAACCCTATTGAACATTTATGGGACGAAGTTCAAAGACGGTTGAATAATGAGCAGCCAAGTCCGACAACTGCAGCTGAACTTTCACAAGCGTTTCAGAGAGTATGGGCACGTATTCCGATGGCGTTTATTAATCGGCTCATCAACTCCATGTACCGAAGATGTGCCGCAGTAATTGGTGCCGGTGGAGGACATACACGTTATTAACGGACGTGGGAGCACAGCATTGAAAACATGTGACGTTGCGACAATTGTGACGTTTTTGTGAACATTGTAACCAAAAGACTGTAAATCATTCATTAAATTTTGTAAAAATTAATTTAAAATATATAAATGTCACTTTGAAATAAATGTATGTGAACATGTCATTTTGTGCGACGTTTCTTTTGCGGTTCAGTGTATATTGCCTGTATTTGAAGAATAAACATATTAGAAAATGTCCCTAGAAGTAATATTGGTCAGTTTGGGAAGAACTTGACCATTTCCCCTGACCTTTCTACAGTTACTACCCAAGATGGGCTGAAGGCTTTTAATTTTTTTTTTGTACAAATAATACTGAAAAAAGGGAAAAACCCATAATAAACAGACAAACTGAAGCAGACATAATCATCCTATGCAGCTTCTTAGTCCGCTTTCCTCAGCAGCCAGGACTTTTTAATAAAGGGACTAACATAGCGCATCAGATCTTGGTCTGTTTATAAAAGAATATTATTTTTTTGTTATCATTCAGTTTTTCATAATCTTTATAATATTGTTTACAATTCTGAAATAAATCTTCTCTTAACATTGTATTTTTTAACATTTTAAAAAGAAATGATATTCATCATCTACTTTGGACTGACATGAACTGCAAAAACGTTTATTTCTTTCATTGTTTTTATATCTCTCTCTTTCTATTTCTAAAAAAATGATCACTTATTCTAATTTTGCATATAAATATTCTATACTCTGAATTATGCAGTTTACTAATATAAGGTTCCATTTTATATTCTGTTTTTAATTTACTGTAAAGAATTAATTTGAATTATCAAGAGAATTTAGTTTATGAAAAAATCTTTGTTCATATTCCTATTTTAATTCACTTTTAATATCTTTTGAAAAGTTATCTTTGTTTTTATTAAAGTCTAACAATTCAATATCAGTGACATCTCTATTTATATATTTACTTATGGTTTTAACATATGTATACCAGGAATAATAACCATCTTTGTCTAGAATTTTACTTAAATTAAAAACATCTTTAAGTAATGGATTAATATTTTTATCTGAAATTCTGGCCAGATATTTCAGTGACTGGCATTTAATAAGTACATCCGATGGATAACTTTTCGCCTCAGCAATTGCAGCAATAATAACACACTTTTTACCCAGAATTAGTAAAAATTTGCAAAATTTTAAATGAACTTTTTCAACAATACAGGTATCTAATTGATTTAATAAGTCGAATTTTGAATTATTTATGCTTGCTTTGTATTCTGATTTGATCACTTTTTTTTATTTTTATAAAACTCCATGTACCAAATTTCATAATTATAAGTAATAACAGACTGTACTAAACACTCAAATAACTTTTCATTTATCTGTATTGGTATATTTTCTATTGAATTCAAATACCTAAAAATAGAAAACGTCACTTTTATCCCTTTCTTAGATTGCCCAGATATTTATATTTTTTAACATTTTCTATGTTTTTACCACCTAGACTAAAAGTATGAGTTTTACTGATAATATTTTTTTCTTTAAATATCATTACTTTAGTTTTATTGATATTTATCCTTAACTGCCACTTGTTGCAATAACTGTATAGTTTATTAAGTGAAGCTTCTAAACCAACTGGGTCTTCTGATACAACCAAGTCATCTGCAAACATCAACCAATTTGTATCTGAATATTCCGGACCCCCGCCCGACCAATAACCTATTATTTCGCCTTCCTTCCGCTCGGCAAACAAGTTTACGCCCCCCTCCCCCCCATTTCTGTAAAACCTGGATCTGCCGCTGAAGTATCATATTTTACAAACAAAAGGCAAATAACAGTTAGATGTATAAAAACTTACGCTAAAATTTGCTGTTAATATTTGTTATTTGTACACTAACATTGATATTAAAACTTACTTTAAATATAAATTCTTTAAAATTATACCAAACATTCCAAATCTTGCAAGTACAATACTTAAATTAAGGTTATCATTTAGATTTTTATGTCAGGATATGACAATCACCTGTTTTATTATGATAACATACATTTATAATAGTACATGGAATGCCACAATTCATACACAAATATACATGTAGTATGTAAGTATATCATTGTATATGTTAATAAATTATATTTATATTCAACTTTCATTCAGTCTAGAAGGAAATCAACGTTGTTTGGTCTACTTTTCCAACGCCCGTACTTTTCACTAATTGAATCATACAGTTGAGATTTTGTGTTCTGATAGAGTGTTGCCTCCCTTTTGCTACGTTCATAATAATGTCCTGTACGACGGCTAATCTCTGGATGACTACAGTCCACTTTCTTATAAAGCTGGAACAATCTTCTCTTGGACAGCCTCGACACGCCATCATTGGCTGGATAACTGTATCGTAAGAAACGAAGACACTTATTATATACTTGTGTATTTACAAATTACTTTTTAGAGAAGAGGTAATGAAATAATAAAGCATTAATTAAGGATTATTTACAATTAAGGAACAAATTATACGATATAACCAATTATGACAGTTTACGGTGCTTCATAAACCGCGATTTATGTTCAAGCGTAAACTGACCAAAGTATATTATACATCAAGTATAAACTATTCCAAAATTTTATTTTCAAGAATTTTCCTATCCAAAATTGCAGGTAGAATCATTTGAATAACTCGTTTACCCCAGGAATATTTATCGCGGACAGTAGAGTAATACGTTGGTTAAGTCAGAGTACTCAAATATATTCTAACTTTCTCAACCAATCAAATTGTACGTTTCAATCAAACTAAATTATATCTGAATAAATAATTTTCCGTTTTATAACAAGTAGATAATATTTAAAATGTCTACAAGTTTATGACCTATTAAATTTGTGAAAAAATACTGTATGATGAGAATAGCGAAATACTTTCCTTTTAAATTAGAGGCTTTGGTTCTTGGCCTACGTCGCTTCTGATAGTCCCTTCATTAACATTTACAAGTTCCCTTACTAAAAGATCAGGTGCCTCGGTGGCCGAGTGGTCTAGGTAGTTCGTCATTACTACTAATGATCACTAGCCTGTCAACGCTGGGGTTGTGAGTTTGAATCTCACATGTGGCGGGGTGTGTTCGACTCCGATCTTAATTGACAAGGATTGCCAATTTTCCTACCGAAGGTCGGTGGTTCTCTCCAGGAACTCCGGCTTCCTCCACCAATAAAAACTGGCCGCCGGGAAATAGCCAAATGTGCTGAAAACGGCGTTAAACCCCAACTAAACAAACAAACAAACTAAAAGATCAGAAACCTTTATGAAGACACTTCAGTAAAATATAAAATGATAACAAAAATCCGTTTGGAGTCCGTGAAAAGGAAGTTGACCAATCCGAAACAGAACTGTCTACAGGAGCCTTACACATTTTTTGTAACTTAACCAATGGTATACTAGTATTATTTATAAAGAAGCGATGACCTGTAGAAACGTAAAAAATCATTGATTTTGGGTACGAGTGTGTGTCTGTCTGTGTGTTGTTCACTTACACCAAATACAACTCTGGTGATATTTTGCCTGTTCTCCCATTGGTAACCTCAGTTGTACCATCAACTATATTCCAGTTTGCACTGACCGGCTTAGATTTACCAAGCTCGGGGGTATCCCAAATTGTAGATATACCAACATCCGGGTGATTAACTGTTAGGCCGAGTCCAGTGTCATTTAGCACCGAATTCTGTCTTTTGACCCTACAGCACACCGCTCTTGTTAAGTGACCAAAGTTGTAAACGTCCCCTACAAATAGTAAAATCGCGTAAAGTTTATATTTCCAAGCATGTTTAAATAACCCGATATTTTTTAAAGTCTCAACATGGCATATGTTGTCATATATATATATGCGCAATAAAACATTCAGTTTCTTTACTCTCTGTGTATTCCCTACTTGCGGATATTGGAGTTGTCTCCCTTATGCATGAGTTATCTTTCCTGACAGAAGGTATCATGTATTTAACATCTAAAGGGCAAAATGTACTTTTAATTTTTTTTAATGAAAATACTGAATTCGGAAGGCCTTCATCAGACATTAAAAAATTTGGAAAATATATCCAAGAACATATCATTAATGTGTGTGGAGGATATTATTAGGAAGAAGAAATATTTTGCAGAAATACGACAATTTGTCCATTGATATGGAAGACACCTTCTCCAAAGAGCAGGTAACTCTGTATATGGGAGACAACTTACATATATAAAAAAAATGGGGCATACCAAATAATATTTAACTTTTACATCAAAACCAGTGTTTCCTTGATTAAACTTGTTGCATATATGTCAAGAATCAATCCATCATCATGACCTATTTTCATATTTTAACGCTCTGTTTATTCAAAATATGCCATTGACTTGACATTTTCTCTTACGAATTTTCTTTTGTTCATCTTAAAAGTTTGTCGTTGGTTTAAATTTATCTTCATAAATTCGCCATGATAGAAAAATATATAATGTATCAAAGAAATCATTTATGCATGACAAGCATAGTGCTTTCATTAAGAATCTTTTCAGTATTTTCTAGCAAAATTCTGGAACAATAAAGGAGTGTATGTATGACAGTCTTGAAACTTGGGTTTCAGAAAGCATCTTACCGACTACAAGCGAGGAGAGAAACACAGGAGTGCTGATTAACCGCGATAGCAACGCCCCCTGCAGTCCCAGTACATTCCATTTGCATATTTTATCACTACAAGACATTTTATGGAATCTGTCGTTTGTTATATTTGTAACAGGTATGGCTCCTTCACCTAAACAATAAAAAAAATCATTTTATTATAAAGTTAGTTTCTCTTTTTTGAAGATAAATAATTTTACCAACACATATATTTCTTTTTTCACATTAGTGGTATTTTTTTTGCTTAATAGATAGTTTCAACTTTGTGCATATATTCATTTATTTTGAAACAAATGTTTTTTTCCCCATGTTTACGTAACTGACATGTCTGTTTTAAATGAGATATGGAAAATTCCATTTAATGAAAGGTAAATAGACGTAGGTTCCGGATCTTAATACAGTTTGTACTTTTTTTAAACTGGAATATAAAACCCCCTGTCACGAACGTATGTAATATTTGCCACCCAATTTTTTCTTGATTCTAATATATCAACTACTGCAGATTGAGCCGTATTCGTTCATTACCGTTGGTGTAGTTGTATATAGAAATGCTGGGTTTATTTTTTAAGCTCTTCTATATTTGGGTAATAGAGTTAGAATGAAGACATATTTTACATCAAAAGTAATGAGGAACCTGAGTGAGTTATCTTTTCCTAACCAATGTAGGTAAGGGAGATAATAAATTTGTCCCCCTTTCAGCCTCAGGACAAAAGAAAGAGCATTTAATTATCTCCCTTACCTACATTGTTTATGGAAGATAACTAAATCAGGTTCCTCATTCTCTTTGAATTTTCGATTCCATGAAACAATTGCAAGACCTATTGTACTTTGATATCATAAGTTCGGTAACTGAAATTAATTGCCATTCATACACCATTAGTACATATACCAGACACTCACTATCCATCATTTTCAATCTATTTTTCATTTAAGAAATTGACCTTAGAATGAAGTACATATTCTAATATGGGCTGCTGAAAACGTCATTAAAACAAATCCGTGGTAAAATTTCCAATAAACAGCGACCCGTATGAAGCGACGACGTCACAAGATGTTTCGGACGCGAAAACTTCCTATTTTTTTTCAATGGCGTGGGCGATTTGAAGACGTTTTTCAATGGGTTTTCCCTATTAGAAAAGAAATAATTCATGGACGCCCTGATTTGTGGTCGATTTTACCAGACAGAAATATGGCGCACCCGTGGTAAAATTTCCAACAAACCGCGGGCGCCCATGAATGGCCATTTGCAGCGTTAGATGACCCGTTAAAGAACGGTTCATGCGACCTCATCTCCCACTGCACCAGACCTCATCTTCAACTGCTTTTAGACCAATCAAATCTCGCCATTCACAAATGCACATACCTTTTGACCAATCAGACGTAACGTTATTTAACTTCGTCGACTGTGAATTTACTTAGGTACAGTAAACTTATAACGAGTATTTACGGAAGAAATAGGTACTTATACTTGTTCAAAAGTGAAGAACTGGAACTCTGGAAAGACGTGAATTTGAAAAACTCGTTGGAGATTTTCTAGTCTTCACTTTGAACTCGTGTAAGAACCTATTAGTCTATCAGAGTCAGATTCACCGATGTTATTTCAATTTCTTCCCTCGTAAAAAGATGCCTCAAATTGAAGTTTCCGATTTCTTTTTTTTGTCTTTTAATTTTAATCTTTCTATTATAAAGAAGCAATGTAAGGTGGGAACTAATATCTTGTCTTGAATTTTATTCTAAAGTCATATCACATTTCAAAGGCAGTAAGCACAAATTACATGTCATTTACGTTGTGAAATTTTCCCATGATATTTTTTCTTACCCCACTTTCTCCCTTCGTCCTTAGTCTTGTGATCATTTAGAATTTGAATCTACAACTTTTTAGTTTATCGTTTTGGTTGCCAAAATTTTGGGATTTGCAGAGAGCTGATGAGAAATACGAGATAATCTGTGAGATATTTGCTCATGTGTTGAAATTTATATCGACTTTCAAAATGAACAACTGCTGCAATAAAAGCGGTGTTCACTTGTTTTCTTTTGTATTTTGTTCTAGTATTGCACGAGTTAGTTAATCATGTGCAGCAAATCCGACAACATATTATACACAATGTATAAAGTAGCGACATTGTTATAAACGATTGCAACTAAGTAGATGTCTCTGCTGTTGTGCTCGTAACCCGAGAGATCACCAACTCAGTTGCTAGTATTTCAGTAATGGCAAAAATCTGATAGTGGTCAAATTCTTGGAAACGAAAGAGTTTTTGGCATGTATACATCTCCGTCCATGTTTGGCTTTAAATGTTTTGGTCAATTTGGTTTTGAACTTGCTCCTAAAATTGCTCCTAAATGCGCCAATATTGTAACAATGTAAATGCAAAATGAATTCTGTTAACCCTGAATGCATTTATTACAATTACAAAACATTCTGCATGTCCAATTCATAATTAACTAATTATTTATGAAATATGTCAAGGAGTAAATAATGCTTTACAATGACATTTGACATGGCCTATACTAGTACTAGTTATACAACTTCTAAAAAATATTTAAATATAAATGTATATAAGTTATTATATATTAAGTAAATTGTTGTTTACATAATTATAAAAATTGTGGCAGGTATAAAGATAACAAATCACTTAACTTTTATAACCAATGACGTATGAACCACCTCGTTGGTCTCGTGGTAGCGTGCTCGCCTCGAGTGCATAAAGGTCGCGGGTTCGATCCCCGGCCGGGTGAATTGCTACTTCTACGCCAAGCACGCGGCATCTAGGAGTAAGATCAAAGATTGACCGGTCGGCCTGGAGTCAGTATAATGTGTCCGAGTAGGGTGATACGTCTTCCTGCGGACGGTTACCTCGTGAGCTAGCACATTAGAATTCCGGCTCAGTGTGTCGGTCTAGTACAAAGCAGGGATCATATTCATTATCATATCAACATGTTCTCGTCCTGACATGCACCCACTGGACGTTGAACAGTATTCATCCATCCATCCAATAACGAATGTTTCATTTACTTATATTCTTTAGAATAAGTAAAAACAGTTACAGATGCAAGTTAAAAGTAGTTTATTTGTTCCTTAAATAATGTCCTCATTGTCCTCACTGAAAATTGAAACGTTTCAATGATATATTACTCTAATTGTCATTTATAAATATTAAATCAAATCTTAGACTAACGATATCGATGACCTTGTTGATTACACTTCAAAATAAATCTGTTGCATGAT
The DNA here is from genome assembly GCA_028015205.1 of Mytilisepta virgata. NCBI lineage: Eukaryota > Metazoa > Mollusca > Bivalvia > Mytilida > Mytilidae > Mytilisepta > Mytilisepta virgata. Next base: position 65,138,080 of record CM051517.1, on the reverse strand, counting down.
AGAAACATGTTTTATATTTAACTTTCGATTTTTTTTCCCGGTTTTCACCAATGATAACTGTTTATTATTATCATTTTATTTTTATTATTCATTTTTATTATAATAATTTGTTTTGAAAAAAATTGAAATCAAAGAAATTAAGGGGCTACAGAACACCCAAGAGAGTTAACTCTTTAAAAATCAGCTGAACGTTTTAATCACATACAATTAGTAAAGAGAAATCAAGCTTCTCAATGAGCAAAATTATTGTTTGTAAACTGTGTGGTTCAAATTTCTTGAAATTTTTACATTTTTGTCAACAGGTCAAAGTAAATACTTCGTAAAAATTTTATGAAAATTAAACGAGCCAATTCTATTTTAGTGAAAGTGTTGGGTACACCCTTAAGAACCCACGAATATGTATTTTTTTCTCAATCCAAGAAAATTGATGTCAACGAAAATAACTAAATTCACAGTATAAGATATCAATCTTGATTCCCAAAATTTCGTAGATTTTCGACTCAAGGCCTAAAATTTTGAAGGTCTAAACAATAACCCAAAAACAACGAAGAGCAAATTCTTTATCAAAATGGCCGAAAAAAAGTAAAATCAAAACCGTCCAGGGACAAAGCTATGCAGTAGGTAGATACTCTTTAGTTTTCACAAAATTTGACATTTTTCAGTGCACGAAGCGGAAAATCTATTAATGATCGATCTTACCTTTAGATAATTTTGCTGTAAGTCTTCCTTGCTTTTTATCAGACATGATAGGTTGGTGAACTTTGCCATGTTCAGAATGTGACCCCTGTTGACTGTTTACAAATAATTTCACAGATTTTAAAAGTCTTTCGGAAGAATTTTGCAGCTGCATACATTGTATGTCAAAATGGAACAGAAACGGAACGACGGACATCTATCTTTTGTTGATACAATGTGATAATCCCCTCGTCCGTTTGAAAAGAGGCAATTTCACCATTAGAAAAACTGAGCAAAGAATTAGGTACAACTGAAGCGTGGAACTGAGTAGGTAAAATTAAAAAAATCGGACCAACTTTAGTGTGTGTGTGTGGGATTAAAAACATCAAAAACTGATATCCACTGTTTGTAGTTTTTTTTTCAAGTTTACGAATGAAGTTTAATTTATCAATATTTGCATTTAAATATAAACAATTAGTCGTGTCTACACATACAAAATGTCAACTGAACTGAATATTGGTATACTCCTTGAACAAAATACAAGATTATACTAATGTTCATTACTGTTTCCATAACAACACAGAAGAGACAAAAGATGCCAAATTAAATTCAGAATTATTTGAATCAAGCACAGGGAACCAGTTATATAATAATGGTTTAACGATGGTATATTGTATAAATATCGGCGAAAGAATGCCAAAAATGACAAGACAGTTTGATAAGTCCAATAGACCGAAATCCAAAAGTTAATTCGTAAGAATGCAACACAAGGAACAAATATCACAAGGACACATGTATAACTTAAAGAATAAGCACAAGTCTATCAAGTATTCAGTAAAGTTTATGAATACACTATTTTGACAGCCAAAATAAATACCTTAATGTAAAGATGCTTCCATCCCCGCAAGGAGCCTTTGATATGCATAAATGGAACTTCATATTCTGATTCAAAGTTATCTGCCCATTGCGTTGTTTGGTAAGAATACCAAGTCTTTCACGTGTATTGTTTTGTAATCTATATACTTCGTCATATAAAACTCTGAAATTTTAAATGCTATGATGAAATGTTTAGGAAAATATTATTTAGAATATACAGAAGCTCCGCACATCATCATCCAGTGTTATTATTTATAATAAGTAAAGATATAGCAAGTCAGTCATAAAACAAACTTTTCAGGTTTTTGTCTTTTTTCATTTCACTCGTTTGCTCCTATTTTCATTGAACGTCCACTGTTTCACAAGCTACAAACCGATGAGTTCATGGCCAATAATATTTTGTCCACTTTAACCCTTGTTTGATCAAACTTTACTAGGGCATGAATTTGTATATATAATATATATACAATACATAGTATTTCTCGCTGCGAAACCTGGGGAAAAGACTCGCTGAAGCTCGCCTGTTTTCATGTTTCTAAACTCGCCCAAATAAATTTGATATTTTCCTTCAATGACTTTGAATTGTCTTATCCTGTAGTCCCCTTTAGATGCGTAAAATGCCTTAAAATTACATTTGAAGTTTAAATCCAACTGCCGTGAAAACGCGGGAAAACCCACAACGTCATCTGGTACATTCACCACGCTCCTCGCGTTCTTCGTGTAAACTTTATTAGGTCATTGACCTAATACGACTAAAGTTTATTCTACCCCTGTTATTAGACCGGAAATGGCTTGATTGCAGGAAAAATATTTGTATATTGCCAGGTCTATTTGAAATATTTGTTTTCATAGTAATAAATTAAAAAATCTGGATGATGGCCGACAGAAGAGTATTTTGGGCCCGTATGAAATTACATGTACATAATATACCTTTGAAAACCTCTTTTGGCAATGATTTCAGCATGTGAATCGATTATACTTTCACCTCTGATACCCATATTTTCTTCTTCAATAAAAACATTGCCTGAAAAAAAGAATAACAATTTCACAAGTTTTTACCATATACATGTATTACTATGTTAAACTAAGGTTCGGCTATATTTGTTGGTGTGAAAGAGTCTTTTTATAGTACATTTGTATTTTAAAAAAGACCGCCTAATAATGGCTAACACAATTAAATGTAATCACAACTGGCCCCACCGGATTAAATGTCAAAGATACATGTAGTTCACCTCTTAAAGTCTTTTCATTCATTGTCTGAAAGTGGACCATCTTACGACCGTGCCTATCAAGTTGGGTTTTAATTGGTTCGATAAATTTTTCCAGAAACGAACATTTTTTAGCTAATGTTTAAACTATGTCATATCTTAAGCTATTTTAGGCCATATCTTTTAGTAATGGATTATTATAATTAATTTACGATGTAACTGATTTTATAAACTGATCCCATATTATAATACAAATTTAGAAGTACAACAAACGAAACAATTTTTTTTCTATAATTTCTTGATTCCCATTATCTTTTATAGTATATATATTTTTTAAAGTGTCATGATTGGTAAGGAGAAGGTATCCATAAAACCGGATTTGATCCCACTACTATTCAGTGTCTGTACCAAGTCAGATTATCCTGACTCTCTGTTGTGCTTATGTTTGTGTTTTGTGCTCTTTTGTATAATTTTTGGTCCGGAGTTATGTCTGTTGGGAGGCGTTGATTGATTGATTGATGTGTCATTGTTGACCTTCCATGTTATCAATTTTTTGTTAATTTCTGAAAGCTTTATGTATTACTTACCTGATCCCAGACTTAAAACAGTCTTGTGACCGTTCCGGCAATCCTCCATTATAATGGCGGCAACCACTGTTTCCTTTCCTATACTCACTATAACGTTATGTGTTACAGCCTCAAATGTTTTATGTGTTATCACTGCTAATTCATCGTAATGTGTGCAATTGGGAAATCTCGGGAAATTCTAAAAATTAATGTCATTATGAAAATTTAATGGTGACATTTCACTGTATTTATTTTGCAAACAATTTTACAGAGCAATAATAAGTTATTTAAGAAATAGATTACAGATTAAAATGGTTTCGCTAAGCGCAGAATGATACCACTGCAACACCGCAACCGCAACGATACCGACGACGACGACGACGACGACGACAGGATCATACCATAATACGACCACAAATATTTGCGGTAGTATAAAAACTTTGACCTGATCTAATATTCGACCAGTTACTATATACATTTAATGGAGATCACTGTCGCAATGACCAATAACCAATGCCCAGTTTAACTTCAAAAACAGTTTAAAGAAATCCTTATTTCGTGTTCTGAATTGGATGTTATGGGGTACACTGAAGATACTGAGGATGCTGTGTTTTAATTAACGAGTTTTCAAAATTGCTTTAAATCTGGGAATTTGTGCAAGATCTTTTCAAAGTGGGATAACCTCGTGCTTTTGGCGGATAAAGGATCCAAATTTATATGAATAATTTCGATGTCCAATATCATCTTTTCTGAAGAATATTTTAAGTTAATATAGAGAATACATTAAGATATAAGCATACTATTTTAGGATAACATTCTTCGTTCTCTACAGCGATTCGTTCTATTGCTTTTTCTGCAGCCTCCTGCTCAGCTCTCTGTAAACTCGTTCCGGAACCAGAAGATTTCACTACATCATTTATGGTCAGATGAACTGTAAATCTATACAAATTTAGAAAAAAAAACTAAATTAACTTTTTCAAAATTAACTATTCAGTATATATTTTCTCTGAAGGAATTTAGTATTTTGTTGGGCAACATTTTTTTTAAAGATGCCAGTTTACAGCAACAATGAAAAACATAAAACTTGATTCGTTTGTTATCATTACTTGAAAGTCTTAGCTAGTTTTACAGTTAAAACGAGCACATTCTTACACTGCTGTCTAAATTATGTACTGTCCAACCAATGTTTGCAGTTCTAGCAAGCGGTCACCTTAAGGCATAATATACATGCATGTTCATGAAGGAAGAAAACAATTTATTTCCGAAACTTAAACTTTGAAAATAACGATTAAAAATCTCTGTCACCTAAGCGCATGTTCAGCACCACGTCTTCTGTTTTCTTTATAGTCTAAGGTTTTACGTCTAGCCTGACCCCAATCGTTCATTTTACATTTAGCATCTCTTAACCCAACACTGTCCTCTTGATCACTCTACAAAGACCCGGAAACACAGTTTTCATAATAGATATTTCGGAAATAAGAATCTATTTTTATTATTCATATCATCGTACAATGAAGTCTTATGCAGATGAGGTAATACCACTTTTCAAAAATTATTCAATAAAGTTTTTTTGTTAGTAGTTGATTAAGTTATGGCAAAATGAATATACGTGTGTATATCGAATTCTTTTATTCTGAAAGCCACTACAAAAACAATATGGAAACCTAAAAGGATAATCCAAAATGGTGTAGCGCAGACATTTTATTTGAAATGAACAAACATACATGCACGAAATACATTAGACCTTTTGCAGTAGTATGAGGTGAATTATTAAATCACTTTATATATTTATCATTAGTACGGAAATTCTGCAAAAGAACAAACAGGATATTTTTTCCACTTGCAGGGACAACCGTTCGGTTGCTTAATATATATTTTGGATTCCGATTTAATAATATTTACCTGATCAGAATAATCAGACAAACAAATTTCCTCTTTCTCTATTTGTTGTAAGGCCCGAGTCGCTGCACGTCGTTCGGCATCTTTCTTGTTTTTTCCTACTCCAGATACATCTGTTATTCCAGGTATGGTGAGATTCACTTTAAAACTATGAACAAAAAGAAAATAGACCAAAAGAAGTCAGTTAGTGTTTTTGAAAGTATTTAAATGTTTAATTACAAAGATAATACAATACTGTGCTTTTATTTGGCATCAGTAAATGATAGACGTATATGCGTTAATCCCCCAGCCATACAGTATACACCCTCGTTTTAAATTAGCTTGTTTGTGCTGTGATTTTAGCACCTGTGATTTTAGTCAAACAATAAAAACATGTAAATGTAAGGTACTTTTTACTAGATTGAAGCTTATTCAATAATATTATTAAAAAATATTTAACAATCGACAGTTTATGTTTTCGTAAATTAGTTCATGTTTAAACATTCAGTAAGCATTTCTGCGAACCTTGGGAAAGAGGTTAACACTTACGACAATGTGGTCCGAGACCAGAATGAATGCGTCAATCCCCTCCATGAATTTACTCTATTTCTTCCATATTTATTTTTTGCCCCTTATAAAAGCATTTTTAAATGGGTTTTGTTCTAAATTTATAGCAGAATGTTCAAAGTTGACATTTTGAAAAGTTGAATAACTGTCATAAGTAAAAGATGGATGGATGGATGAATTATTGTTTAACGTCCAGTGGCAACCAGGTGCATATCAGGACGAGAACATGTTGATATGATAATGAATATGAGCCCTGCTTTGTACTAGACCGACACGCTAAGTCGGATGTTTAATGTGCTAGCTCACGAGGTAACTGTCCGCAGGAAGACATATCACCTCACTCGGACACATTATACGGACTCCGAGCCGACCAGTCTTTGCTCTTACTCCTAGATGCCCCGTGCTTGGCAGAGAAGCAGCAAATACCAATTTTAATGTCTTTGGTTTGGCCCGGATCGAACCCGCGACCTTCCGCACTCGGGGCGAGCACGCTACCACGAGACCACCGAGGCGGTCCATTAGTAAAAGAGGTGATATGATCAGATAGAAAAGTGTCAATATATTGGGTGTCGTCTGCTGTCTTGCAAAAATTATGCTACCATATGAGATATTTTTGCCAATATTTTGAGTTAGCACTGATGATTTTTTTTTCATTTTGGTATTATGACAGGAAGTGTGTAAACTTTGCACATGAGAAAAATTTTCAAGTTTGAGCCGGTGGAATTTTTTTTAATTCAACTTTATCTTAATATAAAATTCAGTATGAATTAACTATGGTCTCGTGCCATGTTTTGCTTTCATCTTTATAACAAATTGCCAGCATATATTTTCAAACACACAAAAAAAACCCGCAAAATGTCCGCATAAGCAAATGATGAAAATACATGGATATTTGACAAATGAAGTCTTTATAAAAACCACAAGATCAGAAACACTATTAATGTCACGATAGCAAAGCAGTGGAGTAAAATGGAAAATTAAATTGAGAGTGGCATAAGATTAGATTGAGAGAATGTGAGCACCCAAAGAACTCTGCAAAAGTCGACGGAAGGAAGTGTTACCTTGGCGCATGATCTGGGCCTGACCGTCCAACCAGAACATATTCACATTTAATTTTGTGCTCCTGTAATTTCTCATTCAACTTCGACTTAGGATCTTCCTGATAAATCTACAAATTAAAACAAATGCACGTGTATCAAGTTCGTTTGTATGCATTTGAATAGATAATGTCAAACGTGAAAACGTTCCCATGTTTTAAATATTTTAAAATTCAAATTTTATTTCTTGATCGTGTGGTAAATAAATAAAGCGGAAGTAATATAGCTAATTTTTTTTTTTGTTATTTAACGTTTAAATGTTTTGTGACAAGATGAAAAAAAATATTTAAAAGAAAAACAAATGTGAATTTCAATTTGAGTTCTTTCTGTTTTCACTTCCAATGACTATTTTGAAAAAGTAGCCAATGCTCAGGCGAGTGAAATTACAATTTTATGACAAACTTGATGTTTTAATTTTCCGATTGTGAACTTCTCCTTTCTACGCAGTAACATACCAAGGTCTCTTGCACATGGTGTGTACATTATATAGTTGATTCGTTACTGCCGTGCGTGTGATATATACGACAACTTGCTCGGTCGCACGAAATTGCTCTCGTGTACACTTTTAAGACACAGTTACGTTCAGTCTTTCATCACATCAAAATTTCAAAATTCATCAGTGCCAATTGATATTCCGATACGAAGTTGCTATTTGCTGCTGACGTGTTATTATTCTGTTAGGTTTATCATATGTTTTTAATCTTTTAGTTATACATGTATCCTTGTGGCATTTGTTTATTTGTTCCATTTTCATGAGATTGTTTTTCCTTTGGTTTATACCGCCTCGGTGGTCTCGTGACAGCGTGCTCGCCTCGAGTGCGGAAGGTCGCGGGTTCTATGCCTGGCCTGGTCAAACCAAAGACATTAAAATTGGTATTTGCTGCTTCTCCGCCAAGCACGCGGCATATAGGAGTAAGAGCAAAGGACTGGTCGGCTCGAAGTCAGTATAATGTGTCCGAATGGGGTGATATGTCTTCCTGTGGATATTTACCTAGCACTTTAAAAATCAGGCTCAGCGTGTCGGTAAAATACAAAGCAGGGATCTTATTCATATCATACTAACATGTTCTCGTCCTGATATGCACATGGTTGCCACTGGACGTTATACAATATTATAATTCATCCATCCATCATCCTTTGTTTTACGATATTGTGGGCTTTTCCAACTGTTTTGTTGCTTCCGTATTATTTTGCCGATAATCAGTAGTTCAATAATTGTATTTATTTTTCTTCCTTACTAAATAATTTGACGTTTTCAAATGCAAAATGTAGGGAATCATATAACTTCTCTCTGGATCGAGTTATTATTTAAACTGCAACCCAAAAGAAAGTGTTCTTCATTTTCAATTGCATAAAATAAGTACAGTTCATAATGATACTCATGAGCAGTGCAATGAAGTTAATATCACACTAAGTGGATGCTTCTGCTGGGGACACCAGCAAAAAGAATATATTACCAGCCCAGATGCAGGTAACGATACTCAAAATGTACTACACAATTTATTATAGCAGTATTTTTATGGTCAATGTAGATTTTAAAAATATAACCAGAAACAATAGTACTATACATAGCAAGAGATAAACAACATTTTTACTGCCCACACCCTACCATGATGAAAAGTGTTGCTGATTCGAAGTGATAGTTATCCAAAAATATTGAGTTCACTTTAAGAAAACAATAGTTAACGTCATGGATGACTTTGCACAGTAGTAATCTCGTTTGTCTTAGGTTACGGATATTGCTCACGCTGGTTCCGTTTAGATTTTAATCTATCCTGCACCTTTTCGATTGTTGTGTCGCCTTTCCAAATTTCTGGCTTGAGAACTGCTTTAGGGTGCACCACTTTAAAACATTAAAAAATTACAATCCGTACAAAACTGAGAGTAAAAGGTTACCATAGATGAAGAATTGAAACCATTTATGCCAATTCTTAATTTTTTAACTGCGTCCGAAGAGGCTTTCTGCTCGGCATCTTTGATTTTTGAAGCAACACCAACACCTTTTATTTCATTGTCAATGAGGAGATGAACGGTAAATCTTAAAATGAAAATAAATACTTATGAATACAACATTTTGATAATCTCATTGGTTATTGTAAATGATAAAAGAATAACATCATGCCTCTCATCCATAATTTCTGGGCAGCATCATACATGTATTAATTCTAATAATATGACTATTGAGAGAAATGTGTAGTTAACAATAACATCTAAGCTTTTGGTAATCTTTCTGATTGTCTTTCCACAAATACCAAATATTCAGGCTTGTTTTCAATTTATGCACAGGTTAGGCGAGACCGCTTACGCTTCGCAACCGAAAAATCGTAAACTGACCAAACCAGCTTAAAAGAACAATAAGCGTCCAAAAATATAAACAAAAATAATTTTATTTAATCTCAAAGACATATCTCGTTAAATAACTAATTTGATACTGGAATATTTGAATTCAAGACGTTTGAGAAGCTACTATATCCAAAATAGGTTTTAAAGTATAATCTGAGCTGCCAATCTTTGTCGTTTAAATATAGATTCTCCTTCAGGTATGAGTGAGTTATAGAATTTCTCCACCCGAGATAGTTAAATTTTCGATTTTCAACACGCGAGCCTTTAGCGAGCGTGTTAAAATCTAAAATTTAACTATTGAGGGTGGAGAAATTCCATAACTCACGAGTAAATTGAAGGAGAATATGTTTCTCCTATGATTTTCGACAAAAACCTTAAGAAAATGTCGTTGCTATGTAGTTTGTTTACATAGACGTCATTTCGGGACTTCTCTAGTTTATCGTTCTAATAACTGTAGAAAAAAGGGCGGTAATTCCCACGTAGAAATTTAATCACCGGGAAGTGGTTAAAGATTTTACGTATTTTTATCCCACCGATTAAACACGTCAAGAATAGGAGAAAAATGAAATAATACTACTGTTCAACAATTTATCCATAAATTACGTTTTATTTGTTTATCCCACAGAATGTACTTTGACATATGTCTGTTCACGACGATCACAATAATATAGCACTCTTTTCCCATGATCTTATGGGATACTGTTTCATTGGTGTGTATACCCCAAATCCGTTTATTCAGTTTCAAAATTATGGTATAATAAAAAAAGAATTTATGTAAGTAATGAATTTGCGGCTAGCTAGAACAAATGAATAATTTGCTGGAACTTACGTTTTTTTATGATCTGGTCCACTTTCGTCCACTACGACATATTCCATCGTTCTTCCGTTTCTTTGTCTCCAGTCGTTTATGATGCCTTTGGCATTCATTTCTCCCGACGATGGCGCCCTCTATTGAAAAAAGAAAAAATATAATTCCGTGACATGAAATTGGTCGTAGTTTTTCACATCTAAATATTGCTTTAACAGGAAGTCTGAATTCTTAAGATTATAATGCAACTGAACATAACTTTACGGAAAGAAGGAAGTATAAAATTTGTTTTTCTACTGAGTTCAAAATCAATAAGTCCAACGTTTAATATTATATAAATCTTATTATATGACATCTTTTATATAAAACCTGTTCTTTTCCCTGTCTTGAGAAATTTTCTTTTTAAATAAAAACGTACAAAATTTACCAGGAAATATATTTTTGTTTCCCGTATTTTATTAAATGATTTTTAAAATTCTCCCCAAAAATATAAATACTTCCTCACATATTTTTATCGCGAATAATATAGTATTATTGCGTAAGGTTTTCCATGGAAAACCTTTCGCAATTATACCTTTATTGACTAACCAGTCCAATATGTCGTATTGACTAGTCCAATATAATCCTTTAATGCCTAACCAGTCCAATATGTTATATTGACTAGTCGATACGGCATATTGGACGGGTATGTGTCGTATTGGCGTACTTTGACATTTTGTATTGTATTGACAGGTTTTATCATATTTAGGCTGATATTCTATTGTTAGTCAATAAATACTGTTATGCAAATGAAACTTTAATATTGAAATCTATATTTTCGGCAACAAATAAAACCAATATTATTTATATTAGGGAAAGAAGTACTATCTTTAAGAAAGATATCGGCTTGGTTTACATTCTCGTTCATTTGGTTTCTTTTACTGTCAAACCACGGTAAATCTAACATGGTTGATGAATGCAATAATACATCTCACATGACATTTAGTGTCAAAAATTATAATTGGCCAATGATGAAGTAGTTTTAAGTACATGTATTTTTGTTGAAGTAAAATAGCTACTTATCAAAACGTTAATTTTTATATAGTGTATTTATATAAAATAAGATTTGAGCTTTGAATCATAATTTTCACATCTGAACATAGCAAAATAATTTGACGTGACGGGCTGTCGAGTAAGTTAGCATATACTGTATACTGCGACGTCACCAAATTATTCCACAGTCCAACTCAGCACTCCTCGGCAGATTATGAAGGGTTGCGGAATCTGCCGAGGGTTGCCGAGTGCCACAGTCAAAAATTATTCCAATGTTTCTAGCTGCAGTTTTGGATCAGATAATTCTTCAAAATTAAATTATAAGGATTGTTTTCAATTTTGAAACAGATTATACTTGTATAGCATACTTTAGTGACCTTTGGTCCGTCACAGTTACGTATTAACATAACCCGCTCACTATTTATGAAGCGTAAACTGCTTAAAAGACGGTTATGTTGTATAAACTGTTCCAAAATTAAAACCAATCTTCCGAACATGAAAATTTACGTCATTTTCGTCCAATCACAGAACAGTGGAATCCGTCAGAGATAAATAAGAAGGACACCGGTTCAGATGCCCCAAGTTATATTATGTAGGTATCAGAATGGAGAATGGACATTTTAACTGCAAGGCTGAGAAGGAACAGGAGTTCATTAAATGAACATCTCTTCTGCCGCAATTTGATTGTTCCACCGAACTATACATGTGGAGTCAACCTCTCACTTTCTGTTGTATTGTCCAAATATATGCAACTGCGTCACGAAACAGTTTTTCCATTGTATGCGACGAACCGGTTAATACAAATATTATGCTGTATGGCTAAGAGAGTCTAAATTTCGAACAAAAAAGTATTAAAAAAGTATTAGGATGAGTATTAAAACACACAACTCTCATAACAAAAGACAGGGGGAGATAATTGCTCAAAGTACTGTGTTGAAAAAATATGGTAAATGCGGATGAGATTTTTAAAATATTGATATGTTTCACCATTAAGTCTTCTCACAAGACGACGCAGTACTTGTGCATGCACACTAAATCACTTTCATTTATCATTTGATGTAGCAATAAAGTATGAAAATGGGTACCTGGTTATATGTTTAGTTCCGTTAACGATAATTGTATTCAGGAAAATTGGTATTTAATTATTTTTTTTCAAGGATTGAAGCAACCTACCTTTCTACACAGTAATTTTCTTTCCCAAAATCGGAAAGCGTTTCAGGAATCGGAAAGCAAGGGTTCTGAATATACACCATGCATCTAGTGTTTATCATTGTCCTTTCTGACAAACTGTCTTTTCTAACGAATATAGTCTTTTCTGACAAATTGTCTTTTGAACATTGATGTCATTTTTCATACATTTTCGTTTCATATTACAGTTTGTATTTATCTTTACAAAGTTATCTTTCAACTAACAATTTTGTTTTTTTTTTTAATGTTTGTTGTTCTCTAAAGTACATTTTAGCTTTTAAGCACATTTTGTAATTTTTGCCGGAATGGCCGCCCATACACAAGCGATTAAAAAACTGGTGGTAATTTACGAAAGCTCATACGAGATTCGAGATACGAAATTCGAGATTAAATATCCAAAGAAATCCGAAATTTGATACCTTACGAGTTTCGAAATACGAAATTCTAGATTCCATATCCAAAATTCGACATTCGAAATCCGAAATGTGATATAATCTTATGATTTTCGAAATACGAAATTCTAGATTCAATATCCAAAGTTCGAAATTCGAAATTAATTCGATATCTTACGATTTTCGAAATACGAAATTACTAGATTTCTATTGGAGTGAAAAAATCCCAATAAAAGTAAATTTAAAGTTTAATACCTTGTACCTTGTACACTGCAATTTTACCTTTTTGTTATGAATCATTCGTTAAAATGAATTTAATCAACTTCAGTTATCTAACATTTACAGCATGAGAGATAAAACTCGGATTAATGAGGAACCAGAGTGAGTTATCTTTTCGTAACCAATGTATGTAAGGGAGATGATAAATTTGTCTCCCTTTTAGCCTGAGGACAAAAGGGAGAGAATTTAATTATCTCCCTTACCTACATTGGTTAGGAAAAGATAACTCACTCTGGTTCCTCATTATGGACCTAATTTTTTTTTAAATTGGCCTTATCTACAAAAAACATTTTTATAAATAATTTTCTTGATAAATGATATCAGTTAAAAATGTCAATGAATTAATTACATTTTTTAATATTTTAGATAAGACCTTTAATAGAACCATGGACTTTGATCTCTGGATTGGTACGTTCCATTCATTCACGATTATAAGACCCTGTATCTATTCTAGAGATAGATGTTTAAACTTCTTTTTGATAACAACAAAGCCAGCTAAACGGGCGGTAATAAAACAGACTAAGATTTAAAAAAAAAGAAAAAAGAAAAAAAAGAGAAAACATCTAGCACAAGAATACTATAAAAATGAAACATGCTTTCACTAATTAACGCAACAAGTAGTCCTTGGAACTGTAGAGGTTTTGTTTACATTTGATCCGGCGGTGAAAGGGTAAAAGCCTGTTCCATCCAGACAATTGTTCAGAAATTATAGGCCTGATCTAGACAGCATGAGCATGAAAAGTGAGCGTTTTCGGTCGCACACCAATTCTATGAAAATAAAATTTAAAAGTAAACCTCTCCACACTCCCAGTGTATCTTTTAGCGAGTATTTTCTGGTTTAGTTACCCCGTATAGATCTAGAGTTGGTTGTCTTTTCTTACAGCCAATGAAATCATCAGTATCCCTTTTCCGCTTCAAACATTCAAGTGACTTATCTGAAAAGGAAATAAAAATTAAAAAAATGAATGTAATAAAAATGTTGCTGTTTCAAAAAAGTAGATCGATCTGGGCACGACGATAGTATCAAAAATTCAAAAAATGTCAAGAAAAGAAATAGATAACCGAGTTTATGAGTTGCTATCCTTAGTTGGAAGTTGACCGTCCATAAGGGCTACCATTATCATCTCAAAACACGATAAATACAATCGAGCCCGTTTTCAGTACTAATATTGAAAAAAATGGGGTCCAAACTTAACAAAGCAAATAAAAACAGTTTGATCTACCATGATGCAATTTTTAATGGCCACTGACTTCTTCCGGACAACTGACAGTTTGGGCGGAAGTGACGTCTGAGCTCACGAGAGAGCCATTACATCACCATTGTACTTCCGGTGTTTACATATTGACAAACATGATATTATTACTTCTAAATACGTGAAAATAAGTGACAATTTAAAACCAAATTTTGTGTGTATATGAAAGGCATGTTTGAATAACATTAATATTTAAAATTTATTGTTACAAAATTGTAAAATTTGTGAAAACTAAGGAGGGTCTAAGGAGTATCTCCCTCGTGCATAGCTCTGTCCTTAGATGGTTTTGGCCTCAACCCTTATGGCCATTTTGGTATGTTTGAATTGCTCTTCAACCTTTTGCGTTGTTGTTTTGTTTTTTTTCAATATTTTAGGCCTTGAGCACAACCGATGAGTCGTAAATCGACGAAATGTGCACATCTTGTGCATCAAAATTGGTATCAAAGAATTTTATCATAATCTACGTATTTTGAAATAACTTGAGGTATTATAAAGGAATTGTGAGAAAAAAAAAGAATATTACTAGTATGTACTAATCTAAAGAAACCTTTCATTTTATTATTTCTGGAACAACGATTTGATTTTAATGGAAGGGGGTTTAAGATTAAGAAAGGAAGGAATATAAGACTGGCTCAAAATGTGTGGGGACCAAAATGCAGGACTGATTATAACTGTGGTCTGGATTCAGGCAGTATAGTACTATTGAAAAAGAGAGTTGGAGAGACTGTGCGCAAACAAAGGTTGAAAACGAAAAATCAATGCTCAATGACGACGAAAAAAAAGGATAAGAATCTAAGATCCCTTCCTTAATCGCTTGTCCTCTCTTATAAAAAATCAAATGATTGCTCCCGTATAAGAAAATGTATATCAATCATGCATTATTTTCGTTTATCCGGTAAGATACTTTTGTTACAAATTTTATCCTATTAAAAGAAAGAGAGAAAAAAAAACAAAAAAAAAACAAGAAATAAGAGATTTTTTATTTTCCACTTATCTGAAGGTTGAAAATCAAATACTTACTTGTACCAAAATTGTGGTTGGTATTGCTAACACGAAGTTGTGACCTTTTCACACTAGCGACTTCACGCACTGCAGCCTAAAATTAAGTATGTTTTTTTACTTATGAAGTGGCACTTATATTGACAATACATTAAGGGGGTTAAATTAATACATACTTTGAAGTAGCTAGGCCTATCAGAGTTTTAGACGAAAGGTCACGACTTCCAATAGCATTTAAATATAAAACATACGTGTCTGCTGAGACTTTCGGAAATACTGCCGACTAGATATATATGATTTCTGGAAAATTGCAACACTTGGTATGTGTAAAATACACAATTTAAATATGAATAAGAAGGAAGTTGATTATGGCCTAGTTTTCAGCTGTTTTTAATACCAACGTCGAACGAAAAACGGTTCAAGAAGGAGGGGGGGGGGGGGGGTACTTTGAAGATATATGCAAATAACAATTATTCTCTAGGAATTATCTTTTCCCTTTTTGCCTTTAAACAGCCTTCTTTATTTTTTTTTGTTAAAAAGTTTGAAGTACATTTATTTTTTTCCGGGGAAAGGGGGGAGATCTTTTTTACTGGTTCAAAATTGTATGTTATTATTTTCGGGGGGGGGGGGGGGGGGGGGCGAGGTGAATTTTAGAGGCAGTGCTTGAATATATGTACACAGATGATACTTATTCAGCAAGACTCCGTTAATAGATTTTTTCCGGGTAATTAATATCATAAAACTGTTGGGTATTTTTGGGGTTGTAAAAATTTTGGTAAATAATTTTTCTTTGATTAAATGTTTTTTGCGCGGCTGTCTTTAATGTTTAAGGATTTAAACAGATTATTTTTCAGATTTCTGAAATGAAGGTTTTTTCTAAGGGAAAGGGATGGGTTAAAACCAAATGAAGAGCTTATGTACAGATCATTAAAGTCAGTAGCCTTCCCAAGAAACGGAATCAGAAACTTTACATTAATCTCGTCTTTATCTTTCACTTTCAAAAATTTTGTCCTTTTTTGAAAATTTTCGTATAATTCCAGTATTCGATGTCCCAAACTAATCTTTGAAAGTCTGAAGGAGCGGTCTGATCTTAACTTCACCGACCAATCAGCTTTTCTGATGAAAAAGAACTTAATTTATTGGTAAGTAAATATAAAATTTAGTAAGTTTCACATAGACCATGTACATTTACAAAATGATAAAAAGTATATACTATTGATAAAGTTCATGACCGACTTCTTGATATTGAAAACAAATTTTAAGTATTACTTACCGACAATTTCATTTTGAAAGTTTCCCAATCAGTAGATTTCCTTGTACAAAATCTCATCACATATCTAGAAATGTTTATATCTATTAATTTAACATTTTGTTTATCATAATATGAATTCACATAAATATCTTGTCATCTCTGACCTCTTGTATTTGTACTTTCGTTTTCGGAATTGTGCGATTTGTGAAAATAAATACAAAAATGTATGAAAAACGTATACATGAATCCGGAGCAGAATCATTTCATGCTCACATATAAATATATTGGCAGTGTTAAAAAGTCACAAACTTTGAACTGTTAAAAGATTTCGGGATAAATGTGAATTACTTTCAACATCAAAAATATTTTGATATATTCTATTATTTCTTTTAAATTTTCTGTACCTTCCTTTACAGACGCTGATCCATGATTTGACGTTTTTGAAGTGTTGGTAATGATTGATATAGCGCCGAGCGGAGACAGGCCAAAAATATTTTGGACAATTTCATGCTAAAAATTCATTTTTTTAAGGGACCAGACGCCCCGTCTGAATCCGCGCCTGCTCCATGTCCTCTTTCATTTCTAAAATATAATCACTTAATTATTCTCATATTATAAGATTCTTTCTATTTTCAAAACTTAAATTATTCATACATTTTTCTATTTGTTATTGATTTTTCATTTTACTGTACAAGAAGAGTTTGTTATCTTCTGTCACTGTATGCATTCTGACGAAAAATAATCTTATAATATACATCAGAACTGAGGAAAGTAGGCTATTCACTGTTTTTTTGTATTGTTAAATTTTTTTATCATGTACACTCTTTTGTTTTCGTTTGTGTGTATTTCCTCAAACCAAATTGGTTTATTTGTATGCAATAAAGTTGAATTTTAATTTGATTTTTACAAATTGCCCAAGAGAAAGGATTGCAATTCAATTTTTGTATATACATATTTAATGTACCTCATATTACACGTTATGTGTCTGAGCGATGTTAATAAATCTTGAAAGAGATAATTTAAGGAAAACGAAAGCGAAAATAGAATATATTAGATTTAAAATAAAATAATACGTACATGTCACATTTTCCCTATAATTGAACGATTTTCTGAAAACTATTTCTGTTTTACTTTCGTTTTACAATGCCGCAACGGTTCTTGTTTTCACCTTTCCACCTTTAACCTGCTTAGTTTAATTATATGAATACATGTATATTTATAATGTACATACATGTATATGTGATCAACATGTGAAATTGTACGGAGCAGGAACTCCTTACCCTTCCTTTATTTGTTGTGCTTGTGGTTGTTCATTTGTCTTTTCGGTTTTGTCTGTCCAATAGATTACGTTTTTTGATTGGTCCTTAAATATATTTGTCCTTTTTATTCATAAAAACATTTAATGGTTAAGTGTGCATGTGAAGTACAGAATGGAAATTTAATTTAGCCATTAATTGAAAAGGTAGGAGAATTAAAATTCAAATATTTTATTGATACGATTAGGATTGGATAACAGGCTAGGGTTATGTTCACCCTCTCAATACAAGATGGAAGAGACAAGACATGCAAATAACATAATACAAGCACAACGAATAAGACGTGAAATTTTGTTTTCATATAAATTGTAAACATTGTAGGTTGTATTGAAAATTAAAGTCCCTGAAATTTTTGGATGAGTGATTTGTTGTGCAGTATTATAATCATCCTGGCAAATAAATGTTGCTTTTCGTCTCTTCCATCACAATCCAACTCTCTACCAACCTTCATTTCAACACTTCCTTGAAATCCACCGCCATTGTGTTCTTCAACTGCTTCCATTTCTTGTTGTTTAGTATCACTCATTTCTTTGTAGGACAAGGATTAGTGGTATCATCAGGTTTCCACCAATGCCGAATGTTTACCACAGGGTATTTATCATTTGTGGTGGCGTAAATTCCTCCTCCTAAATGCATGTTTGATTTTTTTTTCTTCTTCTTCTGACTTCTTTTCACAGTAAAATTCGTCAATTCATCAAAACACTGGGTGAGCTCTGATTCGCGATCTTCCAACATTAACCATCTAGATAGGCTTAGTGTTACTCCTTTCTTGGTCTGATATAGCTGAGTATCAAACCTGTTGTATTGCCTAATTTGAATCTGTAATTTCTAATTGTTGGTCTTGGCTACAATATACCCTTCGTCTCCGATGTGTATCATACATCGTTCAGCTGGTTGGGATTCGATTCAGTCGTCCTCTATTATCAGGGCATTCTTTGAGTCTTGAGATGTTTCTGGATCGTCTTTTGGTTGCGTCTTTGTATCTCTGACTGACCACTTTCCGTTTTCTATGCCGGGCTATTCCATTGTCTAGTTCTCGTTTAGCAGCCATCTCGTTGTACAGACGAAAAGTAGACTGATTCTAAAGTCTTCAGAGAGAAATATATACGATTGAAATACTTGATGATATGCACAATACTTGTGATTTTACGAGGTACTAGTACTTAATTTTTATTCTTTGGTGTGGTTGTTTGATTAATGACTTTGTCAGTCATTTACGGTACTTGTTTCTTACTTAGGGGGGTTCCCAGAATTTTTCATGTTTTGTTTGTTTGTTTGTTTAGTTTGGGTTTAACGCCGTTTTCAGCACATGGCTATTTCGCGGCGGCAAGTTTTTACTGGTGGAGGAAGCCGGAGTACCCGGAGAGAACCACCGACCTTCGGTAGGAAAATTGGCAATACTTGTCAATTAAGATCGGAGTCTAACACACCCCGCCACAGGTGAGATTCGAACTCACAACCCCAGTGTTGACAGGCTAGTGGTCATTAGTAGTCATGACGAACTACCTAGACCACTCGGCCACCGAGGCCCCCTTTTCATGTTTTGAGATTACGAATTTAATGAGAGTAATTACCTTATGGGTCTTTGAACTATCATTCATTTTGTCATCTTTATTATTAATTTGCATAATTTAATTGTTTTACATGAGTCAGGTGATTTTTTTGTGACGTCACGATTTCTTCAACCAATCAGATTTGAGAAATGATTGGGCGTATTACTACTCAGTTATAATTATTAAAAAACTATTCTATTAAGAGCAAACTGAAAGAAAATGTTTCTCATCGTCAACTTTATTGGTGTCACAGCAATTCTAGGCCATATAACAACACATCATTGGTCAATCAGTTTTATTGTCGTGAGTCTAAAACGGAAATCAAATGTAACCTACAATGAAAACATCAATAAATTTACCCGGCGACATTTATACAAAATTTACAAACTCTCAATTCTCAAGGTAATTTTTTTATATCTTCTCCTTTCAACTGATGAAAACAAGCAACAACAATATTTCCACCCTAAATCGACATATCTCAAAATTTGACTGGCGATAGTCATCATAGGGGAGCAACCATTAGAATTTTTATTTGGAACGGGGGGGGGGATTGAAATTTAATAAGACAGGACCCCGATTTCGGCAAAAATAAAAAGCCTGGATAAATTTAGATGTGAAAATATAATTAGGCAGGGATCAAAAATTTCATCATAGCCACCCCCCTAAAAACCAAATGGTTGCTCCCTATTTACATAACTGTAACGATTAGTATGGAACAGCAAAGTTAACCCAATCCAACAGGTAAATTTATTGATTTATTTTAATCAAAAGCGGATTTTCCGAAAACTGGTTCTACGGCTACCTGTTGTACCTTCGTTTTCGCTCGCAACTAAGTATATGTAGCAATATGGAGATAAAATTGAAATGATTTAACATTGATCAGCAATCGTAAGTATTCTACTTCCTTAATTATAAAATACATGGTTAAGTACTAATTTAGCAAGAAGACCTGTATCTCCGGAATTTGTTTACTTTTAGTACCGATTTGTTTACATGTACATGTACAACAATCTTGTGATGGAAACATTCGGTCTCGTGACGGGGCAATATAAGTTTTGCTTTTTATTTTCATTAATTAATTCTGACAACTACATGTAAATTAATGATCAATAATAATAAATATATTATGAAAGTGTTACTTTGCTGATTCTGTATTGGCCCTTGTATTTGTTCAAGGTTAGCTGTATAGGTCCCGAGGCCCTATAGGCAAATAATCTAAACAGTCGGTACAGCTGGTCCGTATGGAATTCCATATTGCCCTGTTTCAAAATTGCCGGTCCATATGGAATTCCATATTGTCCTGTTTCCAAATTGCCGGTCCGTGTTGAATTCCATATTGCCTTAAAATCTGTATTAAATTATTAATCGGATAAATATTCATATAAATACCGGTATTTATAAAGACCAGGCCTCGCTTGCACAAAACATCTCAAATTGAGTTTTTGACTCTAACGCAGTTTCAAACTCAAACTCAATGTCACATATTGAAATTTTCTCAACTTGGATTTCACTAAAGAAATAGGCAAAAAATCTCACCTCAACGTAAAAATATTGGTCGTGCCAAATGCTATTTAATAATATAGTATTATTGCGATAGTATTATTGCGTAAGGTTTTCCATATTGGCTTAGATATTAGTCCGAGGCAAGCCATATTGGGATGAGGCGAAGCCGAAGACCAATATGGCTAGGCAAGCACCAATATGGAAAACCTTGCGCAATTATACCTTTATTGACTAACCAGTCCAATATGTCATATTGTCTAGTCCAATATGATCCTTTAATGCCTAACTAGTCCAATATGTCATATTGACTAGTGCAAATATGATCCTTTCTTGACTAACCAGTCAAATATGTCATATTGACTAGCTTGTCAATACGGCATATTGGACGGGTCTGTGTCGTATTGGCGTAATTTGACATTTTGTATTGTATTGACAGGTTTTATCATATTTAGTCTGATATTCTATTTCTAGTCAATAATTTATTATATAACTTTAGTCTGTTCTAATAGGAAGTTTAACAGACAGTTTATACGCATATATTGATTATTTACCCATTGACGACCGTTGAAAAACTGAAGTGTGGAACGTGACCCATTCAAAGTTACTGCATGTAGTCACAGAAACAAACAAACAAATCTTTCCATTGAGAAAAAATCTTCTCAATAACCGAAATTGGCATTAATTTGCATATACATGTACGTTGACTGAAAATAGAAGATTATCAAACATTTAAACCCATTGTATGATTTAACCTTGAAATTGTTTTTTTTTATTGCACACATACAAAGAAAAGTACATGACTGTACAATTTTCCGTCCGGTTAGATAAAGTCTTGTTATAGATTGTAAGTTTTTAAAACATTTGATTAGGCAAATACAAGTAAACACTCGGATATTGTCTGTTAGTAAAGTAGATATTAATTGATAGTTTATACAACGACATGGAGAAGAAGATCTGTTCTGGTAATTGTTTTGTAAAACTCACTATTACATATATATAACATGTCATTTTATTTATGTATTTATGTTTTTGTTGGGGGGGGGGGGGGTGGGGGGGGGGGGGGGGTGGCTTCACCTTTTTAGGTCACTAAAAATCTTCTTGTCTGAAACCACTAAGCCAATTTGAACCATACTTGGCAGAAATGGTCCTTAAATGGTCCTCTTTGAGAATTGTGTCCAATGACACAGAATGTCAATCAAGATGGCTGCCACAGCCGAACTCAGTTTAACATATAACACAACAATTCATTAATAAATCTTCTTGTCTGAAACCACTATGCCAATTGGAAGCATACTTGGCAGAAATGGTCTTCAGGGTGTCCTCTTTCAGAATTATATCAAATGACCCCGAATGTCAATCAAGAAGGCCGACATAGCTGAACTTAGTTAGTCCTCGGGACAGCTGTATTCGACTCCGGCTCCGCCTCAGGCCAATACAGCAAGCCCCACACCGATAAAAAGGCCAATACAGGAACAAGCATGTAATAATATCATAATATAGAGAAAATACATGTACAGAGGACGAGTATCTAGGAATATTTGTTGCTGAGGATTTGCAAAAAACTATAGGATCCAAAATACTTCCGGCCACCTGTCCTTTGTAAAATGCAGTTGTTGCTCCCTTAACAACGCTCTATCGATTCTGTCAATTCTTTTGACGGTATTTTACAGATTTTTGAGGGAAGATGGCATCCACAGATAGTGAAAATTCGTCAGAGGAATCTGAAGACAGTCCTCAGTATTCTGCTATTAAACAACCTCCTCTCATCATACAGTTAAAGAAAATCCTCGATGAATACCCAGACGATGGTCAGATACTAAAGGTAAGTAGAAAATCCTCGATGAATACCCAGACGATGGTCAGATACTAAAGGTAAGTAGAAAATCCTCGGTGAATACTCAGACGATGGTTAGATACTAAAGGTAAGTAGAAAATCCTTGATGAATACCCAGACGATGGTCAGATACTAAAGGTCAGTAGAAAATCCTCGATGAATACCAGACGATGGTCAGATAACATTATTTCTTTATCTTTTATTTGACATTATTTTAATTTGCGCTTTAACTTTTTTCATTTTTTGTTTTGGTTTTTAACATTTTTGGTCTTGAGCACAACTGATGAGTCGTAAATCGACGAAATGTGCACATCTTGATCATCAAAATTGGTATCAAAGAATTTTTATTTTCTAGATAGTAACACTATTTAGTAAAATTGAACAAAGTTGATAGAACTTATCTCACAGTGACTTCAATTGTTTGTTCAAAGAGCTCTCAAGGTCAACCAATCGAATTTACTTTAAAAAGAATTTATGGTGATAGTAACGTGTTAAAATTTACATAAACGGTATATTAGCCTTTTTTTATTCTACATTTTTCGAAAGATCAATAAATTTTCTTGAAATTGAGCCACCGATGAAGATTTTAGCTTGGGAGATAAAAATGTTTCAGCTTACGAGTTTCGAAAAAATAGAACCAAGAACCAAGAACCAAGAAAGCTGACTTTAATTGAAGGCAACCTCCAGTCATAAGACCTAAGTACCAAACTATAATCTACGTGTACCGTCGCCTACATCTTACGGCTAAAGGGTATCTTTTATTTATAAACCCAATTTCAAAATCCTGTTATAACAGTTACTGTTTCTCGTTAATGCTGTTGTTAGTTTAAACTTATTTATTTATTATACTTTATGTAAATTTCTCTACTTTTAATGCATTTTCATTGGTTTACAAGAATCTGGTATTTTACTCGATCACCAGCTGTAAAAGAAACAGTGGTTGCAAATTTTTATACTGTCACCCCCCTCGTAAATTACATTTTATTGGTCATTTTGCCCTTCCTTTATTGTTGTTCATTTTATTGGCCATTTTTTACCTTAAAGTTTTATATATTCTCTCTTTACTAAGATGAAAGCTCCCTTGTCTGCTATTGGAATTAGGTAAGACTTCACGTGGATAATAGTTGGGTCTTTGGTGTTATGACTGAACAGTGTCTTTATATATAAACCCCACATATCGAAAAACATCGAATTTCCCAAAAATATGCTGTATTTTTCTTCCTGACAAATAAAACAGCTTCTCCTCATATTTTTTAATTAATTTTTTTTATTGGTACACAAAGGAGTAGGGCCACTTTCCCGTGTATTTGTTTTATTTATCAGTAGTAACCATTGATATTTTAATCTTAAATATAAATTACCTACTGTTTATCGTAAACGATTGTATGGGATGCATTTTTAGCTCACCTGGCCCAAAGGGCCATGAGCTTATGCCATCACTTAGCGTCCGTCGTCGTCTGTCGTCGTCGTCCTTGGCGTCGGCGTCGTCGTCGTCAACTATTTCAAGAATCTTCTCCTCTGAAACTACTGGGCAAAATACCTTCAAACTTTCACTGAATGTTTCTTAAGGTATCTAGTTTATAAATTGTATCCAAAGTTTTGATCTATCAAAAAACATGGCTGCTGTTACTAAAATTAGAACATAGGGGTCAAATGCACTTTTTGCCTTATATCTCAAAAACCAAAGCAAAACTGACAGGGGTGAAAATGTTCAACGGGTCAAGATCTACCAGCCATGAAATTTTCAGCTGAATCGGACAACCCTTTGTTAGGTTATTGCCCCTGAATTGTTAATTTTAAGGAAATTTTGCAGTTTTAGGTTGTTATCTTGAATATAATAATAGATAAACACAAACTGAAAACAACAAAATTGTTCAGCAAAGTAAGATCTACA
Organism: Mytilisepta virgata; assembly: GCA_028015205.1. Classification (NCBI taxonomy): domain Eukaryota; kingdom Metazoa; phylum Mollusca; class Bivalvia; order Mytilida; family Mytilidae; genus Mytilisepta; species Mytilisepta virgata. The sequence goes on along the minus strand of CM051517.1, from coordinate 65,113,567 downwards.
AATAAGTCAAGATGACCAAAATCGTCAATTGACCCCTTATAGGAGTTTTTGCCCTTGAACGATTATTTACATGTAAACAGAAAATAATGGTCTGACATTGTCACAGATGTTTAGGGCGTTACTTGAAATAAATTAAATGGTAGCAGTACAAGTAAAATGGAGCGTCAAGGGTCAAGGGTCAAGGTCATCGAAAAATTCCATGGCAATCAATGAAAAAGTCCCTAGCAACCATATATATATGGATTAAGGACCTTATAATTTACCTGTACAAGTCATAAAGAAAGATCAAGAGTCAATGCCATTGAAACAGTCCATATCAACTGATGCAAAAGTCCCTAGCAACCATATATATTTAAGTTCAGGACCCTACAATTTACCTGTTCAAGTAAAAATTGAAGGGCAAGAGTCAATGCCATTGAAAAATGCAATAGCAACCAATGAAAAAGTCCCTTGCAACCATATCTATTTGGGTGTAGGATTCTATATTTTAGCTGTACAGGTCAATATTAAGGAGGAAATTGTGACGGTATACATTAAATAGCAAAAATAATCATTGCAAGATCTACTGGTACACAGAAGATAACAGGTGAGCGATTTAGGCTCTTGGGAGCCTCTTGTTATCTAAGCAAACAAATATTTTGTGCTTAATCATTAGAAAGTTCAAGTCGTGTATATAGGCGATTTGGGCCAATTTTCATCACTTTTTGGAATATTGTAGAAAGGGAAACTCAGAACCAAAACCATTCTAATGTCATATGAAAGTAGATATATAATCTCACTTACAGACAAAAATTCGTTTTGGTTCTGAGTTTCCTTCACGTCGAAAAACTGTCTTAAGGTACTTGTAGGAGGTACATAAATCCGCTAAATTATGGATTTTCTTGAAATTTTCCATGCAGCTAGAATATTCGAAACTGGATCTAAATATCGATAAAAATTCATATTTAGCTTTTAAATTTCTTCAATAAGGTTGATTTAAAATCCTTAAAATACAGGTCTTATACTGTAGAATTCATATAAAACTGCCGAAAATAATTATTAATTTCGGTTTAAATCATCATTTCGCAAAAACTAATCCCTAGAATTTGTTATAAAATCGATATGTTATTGCTGTGAACTTTTTCATTTTAATGATGCTAAATAAACATAGGATCACCAGCTTTGTTTTCGTTGTGGAAATCATTTAACAATACGTCCTGTCTGTAAAAACACTAAAAATCTACATTTTTATCGCGACGTCGTGACGACGTTACGCTTATTTTGATTTTTGACGCATATTTTCACTCTTCATATAGTAATAAATCTAATATTCTTAAAGAAAACGAATCTGGTGACCCCTAATAAATTTTATATCAATAAAAAGAGAATTTTAATGGCAATTATATATAATTAAAAAAAAAAATTCCAGGGACTGAATTTTGAGAAATCATAATTTAAAGTCTAAATATTTGACTTTTTGCGGCGATATCTACGTGCATTCTATATATTTACATATCTGTTTGCGAAAACTTGAAATACCATATTTTGGGAAGTATTAAGAGGACATACATTACTTTTTATATATTTTTTTATATTCAGATGCAGTTTAACGTACTCTAGTTGCGTGCTAAATTTGATAAAAATCTGAAGTATAGCCGAATTAGGTACCGCCTATCTTTATCAATATTGAGATATGTAGAAAATGTTTTAGTAACTAACTTTTTATACGACCGCAAATATTTTTGGTCGTATTATGGTATGAGCCTGTCGTTGTCGGCGACGGCGTCCGTAGACAGTTAGGTTTTCGCTCATTTACTTTTGTTCTATCGAACATATCCTTATAACATTTTACCACAGTGGTCCCCCATATGAAATACAGGTTGGGATTGATTTTGGGAAATATGGCCCCTCCCTTTTTAGCTCACATAACCGAAAGGGTTATGTGAGGTATTATCATCACTTTGCGTCCGTCGTCTTCGTCGTAGTAGTCGTTGTCGTCGTTGTCGTCTGTAAACTTTTCACATTTTAATCTTCTTCTCTGAAACCACTTGTCCAATTGGAAAAAAACTTGGTAGGAATGTTCATTGGGTGGTACTTTACAAAGTTTGAGATTTTGGTGCTGATCTGAAATTCAACATGGTTGTCAGGGCCAATAATGCGTTATGATTGGCTGAAATTTCAAAAATCTTCTTCTGAGAAACCACTTGGCAGATTGAAATGTGATATTGTGGGAATGTTCCTTAGATGGTCCTCTACCAATTTTGAGTTTTTGGTGCGGATCCGAAATCCAAGATGGCTGCCACTACATAGTTTAACAGAAAATCCTATGGGAAATACATACAAACAGCTTCTTCTCAGAAATTGTTTCGTACATTAAAACCAAATCATGCACAAATGATACTAGGATGGTCCTCTACTAATTTTGAGCTTTTGATGGTGATTTGAAATCCAAGATGCCCACCATAGTGTTACATAGTTTAACATAGAACCCTATGGGGAATACATACAAATAGCTTCTTCTCAAAAACCGTCTGACACAAACATACCAAATTATGCACAAATGATCCTAGGGTAGTCCTCTACTAATTTGAGTTTTTGGTGCTGATCTGAAATCCAAGATGGCCACCACCGCAGAAAATAGTTTAACTTAGAACCATATGGGATATACATACAAACAGCTTTTTCTTGGAAGCCATTCCACAGATTTTGACCAAATCGCACACAAATAATACTAGGGTTGTTATCTTCTAATTTTTTATTTTTTTGTGCTGATCTGATATTCAAGAGGCCAACATCACAGAATGTTCTTTAACATTGGACCATATGGGGAAATGTTTTAAAATTCTTCCTTCTATGAACCACATAAGCAGTTAAAAACAAAATTTGCTGGAAACCTTATTTAAGAGTATTCTACAAAATTTGTTTTTGATATATCAGGTGAGCGATACAGGCTTTTGAGAGCCTCTGGTGTTTCTGGGGGTCATTAAAGGTTTTTAATAATTTTGGTGTAACTTATTAAATTTGCATCCAATGTTTGTGTTTGTTGTTCCTTGATAAAAATGGCAAAAATTTGCAAGATCCGTTTTTCACTATCTCTTACCGTTTTAGAGATTTAAGTGGCAAAAAAGGGACACACCTTAATTTTTGAAACTTCATAATCTCTTATCCGATTTTGATGATTTTTTAAAATGGTTCTCCATAAGAAAGACAATAAAAGTTAATCAAGACATTTTTATGTTACTTGTACTTATGTCATAGCAGAGATAAAAGGGATTAAAGGCGCCAAAATTAGCCATTTTGCAGGATGTCTAAAAAGTTTTATTTTTCATCCAATTTTAATTGGAATGTTTTATTTTAATTCATCTGGATGAGTGTTTCCTGTGGTATGCCTACATATTTTTTTCATTCTTGAGATAAATTTGGTTAAAGGTGCTGAAAAAAACCATGTTGCGGTCGTATCATGCTGAGCTTTTATTAGCAATTCTTTAGAGACCATATACTAGGCTATGACTCCAGCAAATTTGAAAGGATTTAGCCGACCCTTTGAAATGGCACTAGAGTGAAATATATACATTGTACAGGAGAAAAATGGCCCTACTTCTTTTGTCGACACATTACGACACATCATTTGTAAGAAAGACCAAACCTATTGAAAGCCAAAACAAACATCCGGGAAGCGCATACTAGTATTCAAATTAAAAAATGGCCAAAAGATGAAAATCTAAAATCATTTTTTCAGCTATGGATGAAGCATATACTCCTTATTCACAAATTTAACAATCTTTTAATATTCAGTTAAGGATGCTCGCTGGTCATGTTTTGGTCTTTTTGTCAGATTTTCGGAATCCTCGGGTTTTATCCATTTCTTAGAAATTAAATTTTTTGCCTATGAACCCCTACTTTTTCTTTTATAATTCAATCATATATACCTTAAAATGGTATATGACAAAATTTTATGAAATCCTTTTTAGTTTTTCATACATTTTTGAGAGACTGAAGTTGCCAGTGCAAATACTATGAAAAATCCAGAGAAAACCTATTTCCTGCAAATTTTCAAGGCTTTATAGCTCTAAAATTAGCACATGAACCTATATTTTTTCTTGCTTATTTGTTTAATATTCATATGTTCTCTCAAACTAGAACAACTATTTCAAATCCTATTTATTTCCTATTAGACCAACGATCATCCTTAATATTTATTGACATATAATGATGAGATCTATTTTTTTGTAGGAGATAATACAAAATGCGGAAGATGCTGAGGCTACTCAGATGAAGATATTGTATGATGAACGAGCTGTCAATCAAGAAGAGATTCCAAAATCCAAATCTTTCAACAAGTATTTCAAGGTATCAAATAATCTAAAATATCTTTAGAGTAATAGGCTTTATCTGAACCGGTTATTTCATTGTATATATTAAAAATGGATGAAGAGTTATTGGTTAACGTCCAGTGGCAATTATTTAATGTATATTAGTACGAGGACATGTTGATGTGAGATATAAATATGAAATTTGTGTTGTACTCGACCATGCTAGCTCATGAGGTAACAGCCCGGACCCCGTGATTATTTTGACTCTGAGACGACCAGTCTTTGCTCTTATTCCTAAATGTTGCGAGCTTGGTGGAGAATCAGCAAATTCATATTTTTAATTCTCTGGTTTGACCCGGCCGGGGATCGAACCCGCGACCTTCCGCACCCTAGGCGATACCAGCGATTAGTCAAAGCTAACAGCAGAAGTATTCGTAAAGATCAACATGTAGTCTTAGGATACTCTTGTTTCAAAAGGTCATATTAACTTAAACAAGGGTTGTATGTGTGACCCTTTTTCCGGTCGTGGACCAGATTACTGTAAATTTGTGATAAAAAATAAAATAAAGAACTGTTCATGTGTTTTAATTGCATTGTTCAAGTGTTATGATATTGTTTTTTCATGCACATTAAGCCACGTCTGTTTTTTCCATTCTTTTCTCATATTTTTATTTATTGGAATTTGTCTCTTATGTAGTGTAAATTCAGAAAGTTAATTTTATGTCCACAAAACCTTATTTGTTTTGCTTGTGTGGCCATTTCAAGAAATATTTCCGAAATTATAGTTTTTATACTTAAAATTGTCATTTTACTGGTATAAGTACCGATTCTGAATAGAATAAAAAGGCCTTTTGAAATCAGAGAAATCTCTGACTTCCGTAGAAATACTATAGTTGTCGCTAGGGGTCTTTTTTATCTTTCAGTAAGGTGGTATTTTATCTCCCAGTGCAGGCCTTACATGAAGTACTGTTGAAGTCAATATGACATTACACTCAGGTCCCATTTTCACATCCTAAGAATCAGGTCATATTTACTACAAATCCTAGCAGTATGAATATTTGTGAAACGAACTCCGTAAAACCATATGATGAAAACTGAAAATATTTATTTATTTTATTCAAGGGTCCAGCATTGTGTGTTTACAACAATGCAGAATTCACCAAAGAAGACTGGGAAGGGATACAGATGATTAATAGCAGTGTGAAAGAATTTGATCCTGTCAAGATCGGGCGGTTTGGACTGGGTTTCAAGTCAGTGTTTCATATTACAGGTAAACAGTCTCAAATATCCTATATGAATTTATTTAGGTCCCCCACTTCACAAATGTTTATACGATTGAGACTGGTTCTAGGTCATCAATAGAAAAAAGATACTAAAGACCGGAAATAATATCATACTTACAAGTACAAAATGTACCACTATTTGTAACCGTAAGAATATTCGTGAAACGGGGTTTCTGTTCTTTAAATTCGCGACTAACTCATGTAATGTTCTTATAACAGAAATTTCATGAGTCGTCAATTATTAACTAAATTTCGTATAACCGATCATAATCTGGAAATAGAACTTGGACGTTACAAAAATATTCCACGGAATCAAATTTGTAAATTTAGTTAAATTCCGGACGATGAATATCACTTTTTCTTTTATTGTAAAATTAATGATAATTTCCGTTATCATTTTATCGATTTTATGGAAACTAAGTTTCCTCAGTTTGATATAACTATATGGTAAGAGCAACAACATCGGCTGTTTGGTATCGCTTCCGGCTTAGCAGAAATAAACAACTTGACGAGAGGTGGGCATATTATTGACATCTTTTAACCTTTGCGGAGCAGATAAGAACCACAGAGTATTGCATGTACTTTACCTATGAATATCCCTGTAAAACCATACAAAATCTGATATCTATTATTGTCGATTATCCGAGAAATTAGTATATGAAGGAGAGTTTGATGCCACCGTTAGTAGATTTCATCGTATTTTGTCGACATTCTGTACAAATACCCTCAGTCACGATGATTCTTCATTGAGAATAATATTCTTCCTCTTGTGTTCAACAATGTTCCACTGAAAAATCACACAAATTAACTGTTGCAAGCGTAATGTTTGCCACGAGGGTAAAAGGTTAGTGTACATATTGTACGTGTTTGGTCTTGTAAAATTTTTTGGAAGCAACGGGTTGGTAAATAAAAGTGTATGGTTTGGTATTGTCATAAAAATACAAAACAAACTTTTCCTGAAGACAGTGTTTTCATACAAGACAGAACAAGGTGTTTGTAAGAGACAGACATATTTTTCAGCACTGAATTTTTTCACAATGACGAAGCTATATCAATTTTTCCGGTTTTCTCTGTCAAAATTGTACACCATTAATCTATCCAGAAATGTGTTTTAGTAAGGATAGTGCATTTTTCAAATGTTTCGGACTTTCCTTTTCGATTATGCCTATAGGACTTTAGTTTTTTGTTATTGTTTTTATTGTTACTGAATTCTAATGAGTTAGAAACGAATTTCACCTGTTTTACAAAACAAATTTTATCTGATTGTGTGACGTAATTTTAACGGTTTATTTTTTCCGGTGTGAAATTATTTCCGGACTCGTATGTTATTAAAATACACTTCCGACAGAATAAAGCTGGAAAATATTTCATTATATAAAAATTAAGATTGCTATAAAATATTATCCGATTCATATTTTACATGAGATCATCACGGTCGGAAAATATTTCACATATATATGAATATCACAGCCGGAATAAATTATTTCTAACATAATCACATGCTTCTGAGCCAAAACACTGTAGCATCCTGATACAAAACTAAAAAAGATGGTTTTTGTGTCTGAATGAAAGCATGAGTAAGTGCTAATAGTTCAACAGCTTATTAATTAATCGATCTTATTTTATTACATAACTTTGTTTAGCATGTGATGAAATATTTCTTCCGGTATAATATTTATTCCATGGAAATTTTATTATGTAGTAATTTTTCCATATGGAATCAATTTCATGTAATATTTTTTCCATGTGTATAATAAAATTACCTTTACCATGGGAAAAAAATATCATAACCATTGGAAATAAAACATACCATTGGAAATATTATTATAGCATGTGGAAATAATATTATGACTTAAATTGTGGCTATAACATTATAAATTTCTCAAATGATATAATTTCCAACGAAAATAGTATTATTATTTGGCGATAGAACTGAATTAAATGACTTGCAACATATTAACTTGCATGCATTTGTTTAATGAACCATTTATATTTTCAAATGTATAGTTTTATAAAATGCATAATAAAATCTGCCAATATGTAAATTTCAGACACGATATTTGTAGAATTCGAATTTCAATTAAAACAAACTTTATATACGTTCTTCAATAAACTAATATCGAACATTTGTATATGTATGTATGAGAATGAATTCTTGAAAATATATTATACTACTACTCATAATATTTTATCCAGGTCATGTTTATTATCAAAATGAAAACTCCTTTCTCTATAAGAAATAGAATGTTCAATCTGTGAACATGTCAGGCTAATGTTGAATTAATTCTTACCTTCAATGGAGTACGTCCCCTCATTAATATATTGAAAAAAAATATTATATTCTTCTCCATCCATTGTGAACAGATGTGAAATATTACTCAGGTAAATCAGGTCTATTAAATATTTTAATAACCTGGTAAAGTTATTATGATGAATGTTCCATACAATTTCTTCTGACAACAAGGAGAAAATATTATGGATAAGGAAGAATAATTATATAATACTTTGACTGTGTAAATTATATTATTATGATATTCTTTCTGTGAGGAATAAATATTATGCGGAAGAAATATACATTCACAAGCACCGTTTTTGTTGATTATTTTTTTTCGGATTAAAATACTTAAGAAGGAACTGAAATGTAATTATAAACTGATTGCAACCTGACATAGCTGAGTATGCATGTAAAATCGTCAGCCGAATGCATATCTTTTTGTATGCAGCTCTTCCGCTCTCCACAAAATTGTGCTTTGTTCAATGCTTCTACATGCACTTTAAAGCTACGAAAAGATGCATTCAATTCATCATCAAAGCTTGACTGAAAATTAAGCCTAAGAACATATCTTATAATTATTTTTTGCATTGGTTACATGAAACTTAGATCTGCTTATAGTTCCAAGCATTAGATGTTTGATATGTGTTCATGCAGCTGATGTTCAAACAGCCAATACCTATACAATCAATACCTATAACAAAGAAAGTGAGATCTGAGGTGTAATTTTTTTTAAAGAGCTAGTTCCCTGGTGTGAAATGGGAAACAAATTATTTCGAGAGATAGATTGCAATTAATCATAGTTAGTTCGCTAATATACTGCATATATGCACCAAATACAGGTCTCCTAACAATTGAAATTACACACATCTGTGATTTGCAAGAATAGGAAGATTGCGATGGCACTGTCAAATTGATATTCCTATACAAACTATCAGATGATTCGACTTGTAGTTTCAGAGACAGTTCAACCAATCAGAATGCATAATTGTATGTGTCGGCTGTTTTCATATGATCGGTACGAAATGAGGAAATTTCTAGAAGAACTTTCATACAAATTTCGTTAAGACTAGACTAGTGGTTTCCGAAAAGAAGATGAAACTACATGTTTACGACGGACGAATAACGCGCTAAATTACCAAACCATACACTACAATAACAATTTTTTGTACCAAACCGTACACATAAATAAAACCAAACACGTAACGCTAACCTTTTACCCTCGTGGTAAACTTTACGCTTGCAAAAGTTAATTTGAATGATTTGTCAGTGTTGAATATTGTTGAACAGAAAAGGGAGAATATTTTTCTCAAAGAAGAATCATCGTGAAGGGGTTTAGATTCACCTATGTGTACAGAATGGCAATAAAATATGACGAAATCTACTGAGACATAAAACTCTCCTTAATATGTTAATTTCTCGCATATCCAACATTACTAGATATCAGATTCTGTATGGTTTAAAGGGAAATTCATAGGTAAAGTACATACATGTACAATACTCTGTGGTTCTTATCTTCTTTGCAAAGGTTAAAAAATGTTAGTAGTATGCGTACCTCTTTCGTCAAGTTGTTTATTTCTGCTAATCCGGAAGCGATACCAAACAACCGTTGCCGCTGCTCTTACCATACAGTGAATTCGACTCTATTTAAAATAAAGATTGAAAATTATTCTTAATCCTGATACAGACATTTTGCTTGCCCAATGTTTGTAACTTCATAAAGCGATCAAGCGAACATGAGGTTCCATTGGCCAAAAACATTGTTCTATATTTGTTAGTGTAAGATATGTTGCATTCCATTTAATTTGTGTTTGTTGTTTATTCTGTAATATGTGTATATGTGTATTGCTTAACCCAACAGGGTCTTATCATGCAATAAAGTATTTATAACTATTACGTTTCTAACATTACTTGAACAGGTCAGAAATTTATTGGCCGTTTAAACAATTAATTTGTTGAGATTTACTTAAAAGCGATACAGTTCATCGATAAAAATGCAAAAAAGGCGCGATAATGTTTTTAATCCATTTTTTTTTAGATTATCCTATGATCATAAGTGGAAATAGGCTGTTGGTAATTGATCCACACCAAAAGCGAGCGGATCGAGTTTGTATTACCATGAAGTTAAACAAATTACATAGATATAAACAATTAGATGTATCATTTACTTTAAAAGCTCTTGATGGTGTATTTGGATTTTCGCAGAATACTCTTGAGTCAGGACTATATAAAGGGACTCTGTTCAGATTTCCACTGCGGTTTGAAAAAACGAAATTGTCTGATAACATTTATGACAATGAAAAGGTTACAGATTTATTTAATGCATTCCAAGCGGAGGCTTCAGTTGAACTTCTTTTCTTGAAATGTCTGGAGAAAATCGAGCTGTACGGAAAAAATACAGATGACCAACAACCTGAAAACACACCATATTTTTCTGTCGGTATTTCCGAAAGCTGCTTGGCCGAAATTCGAAATAAGAGAGAGAAGTTCCACAGCCATATGAAGTTGGTTGGTTTACAGATTGCAGAACAGACGTACACGATAAGTTTCAACATGTCAATTGAAACTGATTCTGCATCTACAAATGAAAGGAAAACTGAATCATGGCTTGTTGTTCACTGTTTAAAAGGCGGAAATCTTTCAAAAGAACTTATTACCTTGTCACAAGACGAATCACTATCTTATAGTCCATATGTTAGCATAGCTGTACCACTGAATTATGACCCCGAGTTCAAAGGTCATGTTTTCTGTCTTATGCCATTACCTCTTGAAGACGAAAGTTTAACCGGATTTCCAGTGCACGTGAATGGATATTTCGCATTGAGCCAGAACAGACGACACGTAAAATGGCCATCAGCAGATCAGAAAAGAAACAAAGCACACATGGATAAGTCGATACAATGGAACAACTGCTTGGTTGTAGAGGTTTTAGCAGATGTTTATTTTGAAGTTATCCAAAGTCAAATACATACCTGTAAACGTGGAAGATTGCTGAAAGATGACATTGACCGCATATACAGATCAATTCCAGACCACAGAAAAGTAACAAGACATTGGAATATTATTGTCAATCCTTTATTTGACGCGCTTTTGAAGACGCCATTCCTGTTTACAGAAACCAGCAAAGAGTGGATCAGACCAGAAGAAGCTGTTTTTAAGATATTTGAAGGAAATACAAATAATGGTGAGTAACTAATGATTTTCAGAAATCAAATCAAATAAAACAAATATTTGGATATAAAGAGAGTTAAAATTAAAAAATTAAGATTGAAAGAAAAATATAAATACGAAATGAGGATATAGGAAATTATAAAAAAAGTACTGTACAAGTAATACTGAAACAAAAATTCATGGTCGCAAATTTGGTGAAATAAATGAGGCTCACAGTGTGGTGAAAAAAAAATCCAGGATTGAAATCAAATAATAATGACAAAAAAAATTCCAAGATTCGTGGATGTTGCAAATGGAATTTACAACACACTCCTTAAAAGTAATTCATTCATTCAAACCAAATACTTTTTTTCTGAAGTAACTATTTTCAACATTTTGTTATGTTTTCTAACAGGAATACTATATTTATTTGTTGATTTTTTTAAATATCAGTACTTTAGAGAATCTTCTGGATAACATACCTTTAGAAAGCCAAATACACATGTTATAAGCGTAAACTTATACTGACGTTTTCAATATACACAATGGTTGTTCAAAGTTTTTCTGTCTTATTGCTTAATTCAATATCTTTATGATTTATTACTGCCTTATATAGTACATTTGTATTTACGAAATCTGCAATCTTAATAATTTGACTATCATATTCAATATTTGATATGTTCATATTTCCTTTTTAGATATCAAGGATATTATTGTTTGGGTGATGACGCAATACAACATTGACCTTGTAGATGTACCAAATCATATAACAGACGTTCTCAAACACCGAGAATATACAGTCAAAACTTTAACACCAGACTTCATTTGCAGCGTGCTTACATCATCAAATATCTACAGATCGTTCCCCGCCAAAGAGAAACAGTACATTTTTCAGTACTTGGTTGCAGATGGAAACTACTCTAGACTGAACGGGTTACAGTTGGTGCCAGTTAACAATGAAACGTTTGTTGAATTTGGCAATAGAAACCAACGTGAAAGAATTATAGTGTGCAAAGACGAGATTAGTTTATTTCCCGGACAGGATGAAAAATTTCTGAGACAGAACCTAGAGGAAAATCTGTATGAATTGATGAACGACATTGCACAAAAAGGTTGGTATTGATCTAATAGACCAGTCATTGGTTAATTTTGAAAATAGCGGCGGTACAGTACATTGTTTCTAATCAAAAGGAGGGAAAAAGAAGGGGAGAATACATAAAAATAACTGCTACAATATTTTCCTTTGGCCGATCACTGGTTCAAAGCGAACAACTTCTGAGAAATAGAAATGCTATGAATGTTAATAAACGCATTTACTTTTAGGTCGTATGGGAATATCTCTGTCTGTTTCACATACTGGTAGAATTTTTGATATTTAAAAAATAAAACGAAAAGGAAAGTCCGTGAAATAAAAACTTGAACACAAGGTGAGAAAATGCCAAACAAAAAAAAACAAATAGTAGAAGGAAATTAAGATGCGTCCACATTGAAACTTAAATAAGTTTGAAACTAGTTTAATACATTTTCTTACATTGATTATAAAAGCAGAATCCATTTATACTGAAAACAGACACAATAACTGAAAATCATTTTGATAAAATAACAGTGCCAATCCCCAACAATTGATTACTATTCATGATAATATGTAATCGAAGAATCTCACGTACATAAAACATGTTTTACAGTAGCACCATGAACACAGTGTACGGCAAATCAAACTTACTTTGTAGATTTTTATCCACCCTGACCAAAAAATTAAGGCTTGTGGGAGAATTTTGAAAATTTAATTTTTTTTACGGAAGAAGCAAGTCTTATTATCATTGCCTAGTGGAATATAAGGAGTATTTTCTCTCATGGTCCTTTGTTGTTTTTTTTATGTGTGCTACACATTTCATAGACAACAAATGAAATAAGAGCTAAGGTTCGTACTTTATCGTCAATATCAATTCTTTTCAATTGATGGAAGATCCGTTTGCTGGGTAATTAAATTACGTATTTTAACTCTGGTACAATGGAAAATATGCCTTTTGCCTCTTAAATATTTTTCTGTTGCAATACTACTTGGGAAATTTGTATAACTGAAAGTGAAATTTTTATAACTGGAAGTGAATTTATTTTTACTTGAAAGTTTACACTGTGACCAATAATCTCGCTACATATTTTCAAAGAATGTGCAAATAAAACGTAATATAAAAAAATGTGCCATATCTGCATTTGCAAATAGGTGATTAGCAATATCAACAGATGCAACGATCATTATGTAATAAATAGTGTCATTAATTTGCCATAAGTAAAAGAACATTGTATAGATGAATAGATACATTGTAGATATTTTCATACATGCTCCCGGTACATGCTTAATATCAATTGCAGGTCTTTATCAGTTATGTGTTCTTCGAGATTTGTCAGCAGTTGACATTGCCAATCTACTGCAAGTGACCATTCAAAAGTTTATTGGTAACACTTCCGGTAAGGTTTTAAAATGGGACTATTGTTCAAACAAGTTAGACAAGATTTGGCTGGAGAAAGTATGGGCATTCATTGGTCAGTATGATTTAAAACACTTATGTAGTCTTCATTTGATACCAAAATATACGTCAAATGAAATTTACAGAATATCTACCACCTTTGTTCTTAGGAGTGGCCGTGGATGTACTGATATTCCATTACCAGTGTGCAGGTGCCTCGAATATTTAAACATTGTAGTTCTAGAATCGCTACCCAATGGAATTGATAGTCATAAAGACATTCGTGACTTCGTTTATTTGCCAACAATTGAAAATGTTGTTCTTATGTTAACAAAAGTGCAGACAGATGAGAATAGGGAACGATTGGTAAAGGTTTTTAATGATACAATCACGGCAGACGAACGGAAACAATTTGTTATTTTCTTTTCTGGATATCCTAACATGAACAGCCAGTTAGTTAGCCTACTTTCGTCCATGAGACTTTTCACGGAAAAAAATACCCGTCGTAATGTTTCTATCAAGGAAATTGATATCTACGCTGATACAGCAGACTTCCCAGTAGTGTACTTCAGAGAATCCTTAGACTGTCGTGATAAACACTACGAAAATTTGGCCAATTCACTCAGTGCTAAATTTATTGAGAAGGAAGATGCTATTTTAGACATTCTCAAAAATATAAAGAAATACAATACAAATGATATGGATCGCATGATGGCTTATGTGTTGAACAACTTGAATTTCTTTCATAAGAAAAACGCAATGGTCGATATTGCTAGAACAATAGATTTCGTTCCCAACGACTCGGGACATTTAAAACGACCATCGGAATTGTATGACCCCGAAGAAGATGGATTGAGAATGGTTTTGTTAGACCAAAATCAATTTCCAGATACTAACAAGTTACCAGTTAGAATAGATTTACTTCGTATTCTTGGCCTTAAGTCTTCAGGGTCTCTTACAGGAGGTAGTATACTGACTTGTGCAAAACATATTGAGAAACGATGTAATGAGCCAATAGAGAAAGAACGCTCTAAAAAACTGATTGAAATGATAGGTAAACATATTGGTCTTATGGAATGCAATATAAATGGATCGAAAGTAAGGGACCATTTGCTTCATACACGTTTTATTCAATCGAATACTCGAGTCGATAACTTTCCTGCATCACTTCCCTGGTTTGCAGATGGTTTATTTTGTCGACCACTAGATTTCCTCAGCTCAAGATATAGCAAGCTTATCGGAAGTGTCAAACCAGTGCTGGAATATATGCCTGATGTCCTGGTTCCATATTTCAGCTGGGACAGGGAACCAGCTGTAAAGGATGTGATAGAACAAATTTTGATAATTACTGAAAATTATGAGGATAAAAACAAACCAGAGCTCCTTCCTATTATAAGTGAAATATATAGGTTCCTTGCCGTACGATATGACGGGAGTGATGACTTTAAAAAGTTAATGAAACAATCTTGGGTATGGATGGGTAATGGATTCCAAACACCCGATAGAATTTATATGAAAACAAATGCATCAGACATTAGTTTGTATCCGTATATATATTCCCTGCCAAGTGAATTCAAGGATAAACAATTGTTGCAGTTTTTTACGCAGATGGGGTGTGTTGAAGAGCAAGACACTAAACTATTGATAAGGGTACAATATTTGATACGAGATGAATATACAACTGGAAAGAAATCGAATGCTTTGAAAGCAAAGGCAGACCTAAAACTTGTTGTTAATATTTTAAATGTTATAAAAGACTCACCTGAAGGAGACGTCAGAGATGTTCTTTTCCCGATTCAGCAGACAAATAACACTCGAGTTATTTTGAAACCTGCAAAGGAATGTACTTATTGCAAAGATGAAGATGATGATGATGAAATTTACGGAGACGAAGGTGATTTTGTCCATCATGACATTTCATCTGATACAGCTTCAAAGTTAGGGGTGCGGTCTATCACAGATAATCTTCTTGACGATGCCGAGAGACTTGAAGAATGGGGACAAGAGGAACCATTAACACGAAGAATTAGGGGTCTTTTGAAAGCATACAAAGATGGTTTGTCGGTGCCTAAAGAAATCATACAAAATGCTGACGATGCAGGAGCCAAAGTTGTTCGGTTTATGTATGACGAGAGACAAAAAGAAAGCTATGGAAGAAAGTTATTAGATAAAAACATGTTTGAAAATCAAGGACCAGCACTTTGGGCATACAACGACGCTAAATTTACAAAGGATGATCTTCTCAATATTACTAAAGTTAGTGGTGCGACGAAAGAAGGGGACACTACAAAAATTGGAAAATTTGGACTCGGATTTTGCTCAGTTTACAACCTAACAGAGGTACCAAGCTTTGTAAGTGGCGATCAGATGGTCATCTTTGATCCACATTATGACTACCTAGGTGATGCACTAAAACACAAGAAACAGCCAGGCTTGAAAATCGACTTTCAAAGAAACAGAAAAATTGTAGAAATTAAGACGTCACAGTTTGAACCATTCAATGGAGTTTTCGGGTGTAATCTTGATGTTAACCAGAAATCGATTTCATTTGATGGTACTTTATTTCGTCTACCACTACGAACTCATCGACAAGCTACATCCAGTGAGATAAGCAACACAACTTATGATCATGACCAGATGAAACTTTTGATGAAAATACTCTTCGAAGCAGGAGGAAACATTTTGCTCTTCACACAAAATGTCAAACATATTGAATTTTACCATTTGCCATACAACGAAACAGATCCATCCAAAGCCATATTATTATATTGTCTACGCCGTAAAACAGTATCAGGTATTGAAAATCCTCTTGGTACCACCCAGTCAGATAACACTTTTTCAGTTGTGAAGGAATTTTCAGACAGTTTTACAAATCTGAAGAAAGGCAAAATGAAAGAAATTGATCAATTTAAAAGGAGTATTTTTCTCCAAATTGATTTAAGCGTGAATGACACAAAATTAGCGAACTTTGAAATATCAGGCAAGTCATCAGCTACACTATGGTTCGTTACCTGGAGTTCTGGTACTGGTAAAAGTAAAGATTTGGCACTAGATTCATCTCTAAAAGGTGTACTTCCATTAGCAAGTGTTGCTTGCCCTTTACAAGCAGTTGGTGACGGCCAGTATCAAACACGTTGTCTAGCAGGTATGCCATTTGGTTTTTATCGGAAAGGCTACATTTTTTGTTATCTTCCTCTTCCGGTGGAATCTCCATTTTCAGTTCATATCAATGGATCATTTTCAGTATCTGAGGATCGTAAAAAACTAGTTTGCAAAACTACTGATGACAAGGAGCTATTTGAGAGCGATTGGAACGAAGCATTGATGAGTGATGCGGTTTGCAATGCTTATATTTTGTTTCTAGAAGATTTAGCACGTTGTAAACTAGATCCGACAGAAGAGTACCATGAGATGTGGCCCATTCATCAAGAAAGTAATGAAATTTTTGACAAACTGCAAAGAGAATTTTATAGAAAAATAGCAATTAGTAAACAATCACCTACAGTTTTTAGAAGAAATGATAAAATCGCTAGTTTCGCAAACAGCCAATTTCTGGATCCGGATTTGACCGAAACTAAATTTGGTAACAGCGCTTTTGATGTATGTGTAAAGAATCTGGAAAATAACGGCAAACGAATGATGAAATTACCAAAACCAATCATGGACTGTTTCAGAAGAGCTGGGTGTGATGAAGCAGTCCAGTCAAGAATTATAACTACAATGCAATTCTACTCTCAACTAGTTTTTCCCAACCTGACCAATGGTACATGGGACAATGATGTTAGAGATCTGCTGATTGTACATGCTCTGGACAATGCCTTTGGAAAAATGAATGAATTGCTAAAAACTCACAAATGCATTCCAACAGAACCAAAAGGACATATGCGGTATCCTTCTGAACTGGTAAGCAGGCAAGGAAAATTATGTGGTTTGTTCAGCGAAGAGGATGAAAGATTTGTAAAGAATAATGGTGAATATAACAAAACCAACCGTTTGATAATATTATCGACACTTGGAATGATCGAAAGCACTCTTACCGAAGGCCTGTTAATTGAACGAGCATTGTCAGTTCAGTCACTTTCTGAAGTATGTTCACGTTGTGCTTTGGACCGATGCATAGAATTGGTGAAATATCTAAACACAGAAATGAAAAGACTTGAAGGAGATTTACTAGCCAGACTTCAGAAAATACAATTCCTGCCAGTAACTAGCAAACCAGATGAATGGAAATGGAGATGGGGCGCAGATGATGTTAAAAAGAAAAGCGAAAAATTTGGAGTGAAGTATACCTGTAGTAACAAAGATCACAAGTCGAGCCCTGAGGTAATATTTGAATGCCCAGTTCATATATATTCAGATACTGTAAAGGAATTAGTATGTTCTATTCATCCAGTACTAGACAGGAGAAATTTTTACCAACTCTCAATTTATGGAGAATTTTTCTCCACAGTGGGTATCAAAAGAAAAGTGTCAATCCTAGAAGCTTTAGAAAATCTACTTATCACAAGTCAAAGTGTCTCTGAACGCAGAAGTGATGCCACAGATATACAATCACTAAACAATACTGTTAATACAATCTATAAGTTTGTAAGTGACAGATTTCTGAAAATACATGGCGAAGACAAGGAAAAAACAATGCAACTTGTAACGAAACGCTTTATCACACAACCTATTATATTGTTGAATGGAGTATTTGTGAAACCTTGCAAAGTCGTCGTTCATATATCAGAGGATTGTCGACCCCATTTTTATGGTTTGAATACGGCAGTTCATCTGAAGTCACACTCAGGCCTACTTGATCTTCTACAAATTGAAGACAGATGTCAATCGGACAGTGTATTAGCTGCACTCGATTCATATAAAGCAGAATACCGTTCCAAAGAGATGGATGAAGATATGATAAACCTGTATGTAAGGCTTTTGAGAGTTTTATTACAATCTATGAAACTAGATAATTTGAATTCAGATGATATTAGAGAGTTATATGTGCCAGATAAAAAAGGAGTTTTGTATCCGAAGCAGAAGTTATGTTTAGATGAAATAGCTGTTAGTTCAACTGAAAAAATGCGCTTTACGCATGACAGTATATCATACGAAATAGCAATTGCACTTGGAATTAATACAAAGAGACAGCAAAAGGTAGAGGAATGTTCAACAGACTTATTTTCTCAAGATTTCGGTCAACACGAAGAGTTAGTTAATAGGATCAAGAGAATTTTATCAGGATATCCATGTGATGTAAGTGTACTTAAGGAATTGATACAAAATGCAGATGATGCAAAAGCGAATGAAGTACATATTGTACTTGATTTCAATAATCATGCCACAGAGAATTTGTTCAGTGAAACATGGGCGCCTCTGCAGGGACCAGCTATTCTTGTCTTTAATGACAGTTACTTCTCTGAGAGTGATTTGAAAGGAATACAGAATCTAGGAATAGGCAGCAAAGGAGACGATCCGACAAAAACAGGACAATATGGAGTTGGATTCAATGCGGTCTACCACATTACTGACGTCCCGTCATTTCTGACAAGGGGTCCTGGCGTAGAAAGTGGAGAAGTTCTGTGTATATTTGACCCACATTGTAAATATGTTCCGAAAGCCACTAGCGGAAATCCGGGAAGAAAATTCATTAAGACGAATGTCTTGAAAGAAGATCATCCAAACGTTTTTACATGCTACTATGAGGAATTACTCATGAAGAATCAAGGAACGATCTTCAGACTACCATTAAGAACAGAAAATTTCCAGTCGGAACTCTCAAAAAATATTATTACCAAAGAGTTCATTACAGAACTTCTGTCAGAGATACAGAAAGAAATGACAGAAATTCTTCTTTTTGTAAATAATGTTAAGATGATCAAAATGTCCGAGGTCAGTGAAGGTCATTTGAACGAATTTTTCTCAGTGCAAGTAAACATTTCAGCTGAAGATGAATTAAAGCGACAAAACTTTTACGAAGAAATTGAATGCAGTTCAGGTATTGTGAGGGAAAATAAAAATTTTGAATGCCTTCCAAGAAAAGAAATTCATTACGAAGTTGAGGTTGATGCATTATATAAAGAGAAGACGAGATGGTTAATTGTTAGACGCATTGGATTCGAGAACAGAAACAAATGTCATGAAAGCATCTTACAAGCATTAAAGAATGATGAACTAGGGTTATTGCCACGAGGAGGAGTTGCCTTACCAATACCAAGTAAACTGAAGGATAAAAAGATATATCATGGTCGTATATTTTGCTTTCTACCACTTCCAATTGAAACAGGACTTCCGATTCATTTCAATGGACATTTTGCTCTAGACCACGAAGCTAGACGCAATTTATGGACAGACAAAAATGGTGGATACAAGACTCACTGGAATACTTACTTACTAGAGGAAGTTATTGCACCTGCCTATGTATCAGCATTGAATGAAATGAAAACAATTCTAGGATTTAAGACAGATAAAAGTATGAATAAAACGAAGTTCCGAAATGCACTATCATTATACAATGCTTGTTTTCCCGACTTCGATATTGCTAAGAACGATTACTTCCGACATTTGGTGAGAAGCGTATACAAATGGATTTATTATAATGAAACACTGCTTTTCCCGTGTGCAAAGTCTGTTGGAAAATCTCAGACCCAAGTGACTTTTTATCCATTGAAGGCAAAACAGATGACATTTCCGTGCGTGTTTGATACTGCACAGAAAATGCCAACTGAACTAACAAACATTGATACCGCTTCTAATGTTGGCGAGGGAGTATCTCGTAAGATCAGCAATTTAAAAGGCAAAGCACCTCATAACACTAATGATAAAACACACGACACCTTAATACAGCTTTGTAAAGAACTTGGTGTTAAGCTTCTAGATTCTCCTAAGTACATCCTGAAAAGTTTAAAGAAGGCAAAACTTAAAGTTACCGAATTGACTCCCGATTTTCTTATAGCCTTCTTGAAGTCCTATAGAACGTCAAAACCAGATAGGTGTCTTCTTCAGAATACAGATGTAAATATTGCCGATACAGTAATTCAAACAATACCAAATTTGATCGTCTGCATAGAATACTGCCAACGAAGTAAAACATTCAATGAACAAATTGATGGGTTACCACTTTGTTTGACTGGGGATGGAACATTGAGGTCATTCAGACGCAGCTTTCCTATTTTCTATTCAACAGAAAGCGTGTTGTTAAAGGAGTCATCTCATATATTCATTCATAGTGAAATGTATCACCTTTATTCAGCAAATTTAGATGGCTTAAGAGAGTTTGATATCAATGCATTTGCAGAGTTCTTACCATATACACTTGCTTTCAAGAAATATAAAACAAAAGATAGTGAAATACCTTGGAATCCAGAAAATGGTGTTGTTCCAAATGAAGATTGGCTTCAACGTGTTTGGAATTTCATTGATAAAATTGTATCTCATCTTGAAACTGAAGGAGGAATAACTACTGAATCGGAGATGGCGAAAGTTCTAGAACTCATATCTCCATTATTGGAATGGTGTCTAATACCATGCATTACATTTTCCAAAACCAGAAAAACAAATGTTTTATTTCCAATTGGTAATGCAAAGTATGCTTTAAATTTAGCTTCATATGCACCATCAATGAAAGAAGCTCTCCACATGCTAGGTCTTCCATGTCTTGATCCAACATTTGCTGTAAAATCTAGTAGCACACTTTGCTCAATTGTGGTATCCAGTTCCAAACCATGTGATCTTGTCAATTATTTATACAAGTATAAAAAAGATTTAATAGATAAAGACTTGGGCATGGAGTGTTGTGTTCAAATACTAGAATATATCGTGCAACATATGGATACCATATTGAAAGATGACAATGCAGGGGCTTTACTGACTAAACTCAAAGGAATACCACTCCATGTAAACATCAATGGCAAGAATGTAAGTCTAAATTCTTCCTGTCAAATATTAGTACTGAGCAATGATGTGTCGAAAAGAATGATTTTAAATGGCATTGAGAAATGGGCAGACAACTCTAACACAATTTTACTAAGGGCTAATGATAATTTAACTAAGTTGTATGTGAAACTTGGATTAATGACAGACAACCTTGACGTTATCGATATTTATATTAATTATTTGCTCCCGAAATTCGACAGTTTGCCAAAATCAGACCACGTAGCTCATTTAACATACATCCGAGACCAGCTTCTAATCAGAACCTGGAATCTAGATAAAGATCAAGAGAGAATAATATCCGTTTTGAAAAATGTTGCTTTTATACCAGATAAAGATGGGATATTATGGAAGGCTTCTCGTTTTAAAGATCCATTTAATGTCTTGATGAAAGCTATGTTGGACGCAGGACAATTCCCAACAGCTCCGTACTCAGATGTATCATGGAAAAGTTTTCTTAGCACAGTTGGAATACAAACAAAAGTAACGTTCGGAATGGTTGTAGAATTCGCCAAAATGATTGAGCGCGAGGGAAAGAGCGAAATAACTGAAAACGTTAAGAAAAAATCTCAACTTCTTCTGGAACATTTTATACACCGAAAAGAAATGGGACCTGAAGACCTAATGGACCAACTATGCAGTATTAGGTTCATTTTACCGTATCAGATCGTTGACTGGAAACGAAACATGTGTGAACAGAAAGATTTAAACCTTATATGTTACAAAGAGAGCGTACCAGAATCAGCTGCTGACCTTTGTTGGACAACCTGTTTTATTCTCCCTGATCATGCCAACCCTGGGAAAAAAAGACATGACCAAAGGTCAACATGGTCATGGTTAAGTCGACTAGGTATGCATACAGAGCCCCCACTCGACAAAGTTATAGAACATTTACAAAATTTATGTAAACAGTTTCAGACGATGACGTCCGAAAAGAGTATTAATGACGCACAAGTCCCTCTAATTAAAGAAATGATGATTAATATCTATGAATGGTTTAAGGCAAAAATAAATTACATGACTCAGGCTCAAATTAAGACTCTAAAGAAAAACCCAATTGTCTTCATGTCTGAGGAAAAGATTTTTCTTACTTGTGATCGACTTGTCAGGAGCATAGATACTAAAAGAGAACAAGAAATTAAGCCATATTTAATGCAGCTTCCAGATGATTACGGAAAGTATTTTCCAGTGTTTCATATTCTGGGAATGAACCGAAATCCAACCCTTCGTAATTACATAGGAATACTTGCTTATCTTAAGGAAGACGTCAAAGAAGGAACATTGCATGTCAATGAGTGCAAAACCGTGAAAATTGCTTTACAGCAAATTTTGGATCTTCTTCGACTTTTCCAAAATGACGAAAGTTTTGAGGAAGTTGATGCGCTGTTTTTATTGACAAGAGAAAAGAAACTAAAAAATGCAAATTCAATCGTATTATCAGACAATAAAGACACGGAGGAAAAGATTGTTTCAGATATTGGTATGCCATTTGTAATGAATTTTGAAGATTTAGAAGTTGTTGTCAACGGAAGTGCATCAGAGATTTTTAAAAAATTACCGAAGAAACTACAACCACACATTTTGTCTGATTTAATATCAAAAGAACTTAACAAGGAATCCCTTACTTTTACAAGTGGTAATAACGGAAGGCAGATTAAGGAGTTTTTCTCATCACAACAGTTTAAAGAAGCTGTTGTCAGAATATCAGTTCATTGTTCAAAACGTACGCGTGTACCATTGTCAGAAGAGAAAGATGTTCCCAAAATTATAAATGGGGTTGAAAAACTAAGAATAGTGGCCGTAGAGTCGATACAGTTGAAGTTATTATATAAAAATAAAACACTAGGACAAAGTGAGGAAACTTGTTACCTTGAAACAACAAAGCGTGGAGAAGAGTATGATAAGACACTATACTGCTCTTTCAAAGACAATTCTGTACAGAAGTGGCTAATGGATAACTGTCCTATAATAGCAGAAGCATTAAAAGAAATCACACAGAATCATTTTATTGACACAGACGGTCTATTAATGACGGTCTTTGCTCAGATAGGAAATGCAGGTGACATATCGAAGTCTCTCGATAAAAGAGGAGTGCAAGAGTATTCATTTGCACAAAAGACTAAAAATTCTTTGGTATTTCCTCCAGCAGGCAACACTGTCCACCAAAAATGGCATCGTTTTCTGGACTGTAGTTTCACCAATTTTGAACCCGGCGAATACGTAGCACTCTTAATTAGTGAGGAGAAGGAAGATGGTGACAAATTCACCCCGGCCGTATACATTTACGCCATTATTGTGAGGAAATTGGAATCCACTCACAAATTGACTATCCTTGTCGATAGTCTTAGCTTTTATGAAGTGGATACTGGAAACGGAAGAACAGAAAAGAAACGAGCATATGATTTGTTCAAATTTATCCGTAGTGGCCAAGATACTTCGGACGAAGACATTGCTGAGGGGCAATCAACAGAAGTAGTCTTATTTACTGGTGACCCAAACACTACACATTATAAACAGTCAAGTGAGAAGTCATTAGATGAGGTCTTCAAAGAGGTACGAGAAATTATAAAAGCTGCCTGGCAACTTCCAGAGGAAGAAAGAAAGAAAATAATCAAGCGATTGTTTAAGAAATGGCATCCAGATAAGAATCATGGGAACGAGAAATTTACCACAGAGGTGTTTAAATATATAAGAAATCTAGTTATTAGAATGGAAAGAGGCGAGAATATAGATGACGACAGTGAGAGTCAGAAAGAAAACTTCAGAAGAACAAGTGATGATTACTACGAGAGATACAGAGGAAATTCAACTTTTTGGGGACATTTTAGATCATGGGATCGTGATGCACGTGAAGACCGAAAATGGGATAAAGATGAGGATACGAAATGGGAAAACACCGGAAGGAGTTACTACAGTGGAGAATATACCTATTATAGGCGAAGCCACTATCCTCGTGGTTGGAACCATTATACAAGATACGAACCAGTTCCATCAATTGCTGAAGCCAGACAGTGGTTGCGACAGGCTAAGAAAGATTTCACAGCTGCAGTGGCATTTCTTCCACACGCTGAGACTGGGCCTCATTTCAACTGGATCTGTATAATGTGCTATCAGGTAAGATTTCTGTTACAGAATATTATTTTTTGTTTTAAATTTATATTTTTAGATTACAACAATCCAATTTCACTTTCTTGTTTATTTGTTTGCTTTTCTTTTGATTTGTTTTGTCGTGAGTAAAGAGTATTATCAGAAAAAGAATAAACAGAGATGGGCTATTGTCTTATGTCGATATTTCTTTAAAACAATGAGATTATTTAACATGTTTAAAATGTAACCCACCGGACAGTGTTCGAATCATAGCCTGCCCAGGGAGATTGTCTACTTGTAAAAAATGATAGTGAAAATAATATTTACGCTCAACGTAACTCATGTGGAAATTTGGTTTATGAATGGCAGGAGAAGTTAATATATATGTGATATTTAATTTTTGAAAACTTTTGCTGAAATGAATGGCACCTTAAAATGTTTTCAAAGTTTTAGTTACCAAGGAGGAACGAGTATCTGTCTTCCCCTTGCATAGCTCCGTCCTTAGAGTTTCTGTTTTTTTTTTTTTTTTTTTTGATAATTTTACAGTAAATTGAGCATGTATAACGTATATTAATTTTTTTAAATATATGTTATTGGTATGTAGTATTGTTTTGTTGTATTTTACGTTCACCAAAAATCAACTTACCATTGGTAAAGTTTGACTTTGTAAGACATTTACAAATTTTATTCACTATATAATATTTCAGAATTGAAAATTTTCTGAAAAATTATGATGAAGTAATGATATAAAATTTAAATTTTTTTTCATATAATTAGTGCATAGAGAAGGTATTGAAAGCACTCCACTACCAAAAGGACTCTAACAAAGTTCCAAACACCAGCGATTTACGTTGCCTGTCAGTTGGCTTTGGTGAATCACTGGGGTCGATTGAGGGTATGGTTTCTAGATTTATAGCAGCTGTGGGTCCTCGTGAGAAAACTATGTATCCTGATAGATTTAGCATACCGGATATACCCTCCGACATGTTCAACAAAGATAAGTCAGAAACGGCTAGAAATATCACAAAAGAAATATTGGATTTTGTTACTGACAGTATTTAAATCAAATCGACAATGGTAAATATAATCCTTAGTTTTCATGCTTTTGTTAGATATGGGTCTGGATTGAAAAGAAAAATGGACGCTATAGCTAGTTGCTGTTTGTCTATTTAGTTTTCAGCACATTTGGCTATTTCGTGGCGGCCAGTTTTTATTGGTTTTTATTGGTTGAGGAAGCCGGAGTAACCCGGAGAGAACCACCGACCTTCGGTAGGAAAATTGGCAATCCTTGTCAATTAAGATCGGAGTCGAACACACCCCGCCACAGGTGAGATTCGAACTCACAACCTCAGTGTTGACAGGCTAGTGATCACTAGTAGTCGAACTACCTAGACCACTCGGCCACCGATATCATAAAGCATAAATTGTATATTTATTAACATAAAAATGCATTGTATACAATCATTTAGCATGTTTAGGATAAAAAGAAGACAAATATTCAAGATTTAAAAAAATAATGGTTATGAGTGAGACAAACAATCGTATTTACCTTGTTCCTAGCTTGCAAAATTCTGTTCTCTATATATAATGTATGTTGAAACCTAATGCATTTTCACCACAAATGCTTATCAGATCAATGTTGAACTATGATCTTAATATAATTTGAACTAGTTGAAGGGGATTACTAAATACATGAAATAGTCCTATGTGAATAAAATTTAATTTGCAAAAACTTTGCAAAAATTTTGCAAATCGATTTTCAAAATCCTTCATATTTTGTCAGTAATGTTTAGATTCAAATAAAAAAATTCTAAAATCCCCATTCACAGCCTATATCCTTTGAAATGTATTTAACTAGTACTCCTGAATTATGCAGCTACAGATAAAAAAAATTTAATTTTTGCAGGACCAGTAATTGCAGCAAAGACTGATAAAAACCTGTGAACTTTTTCATGAATTTACTGGATATGATTGTATCAATATTTACAGTACTGTGTGACATTGTGCAATAAAAGTATGAATTAAAATAAATATTTTAATATGCATATTGCAAATGTATTGATTAAACATTCAGATATGATGATTTGGCTAAAGGGTATGGAAATAAAAATTTGAATGGTGCTGCATTCAAAGCGTCCTTTGCTGTCAGTGTGAGATGTTGTAGTTTAATTTGCATGACACACGTTCAAGATATTGTTGAACTTTATTTACATTTAAATAATCTCGGTTTTATAGGTACTAATTTTCTAATATGTATATAACACTGATTTTTACATGCATATTCCTAATTTTATATTTTTGTCTATTTTGTTTGTTCAACAAGTTTTATTATTACACTCAGCTTCACATTGGCTGATCTTAAATATTATTTAAAAACATTTAAAAAAAAAAAAATTAATCTCACAATTACTCCACAGATTTCACACAGGGTAGATATATACATCTATTATATATTTTCTGGTTTGAATGTTCACTTTCATATTGTTTTTAATATTTTGTCCTTAGGGTGTTGATTTTTTTTTTAGATCTTTTGTAAATTTCCAAAGTTTTTACAGTCAATGATTTATAGAATTTTCATACTTTTGAGCACTATTTGTAAATTTTTTTACTTTTGAAGATTACATTTTGTTTTGAAGTATGTATGAGTTTTTTTTTATATGTTTTTAATAATATATTTTAAATTTCTAGGTAATGTTTTAATAAGATATTTGGAAATTTGCATAGTTTTGAACAAAAAATTATGCAATTTTTTATATTTTTTTAATGGTTATTTGTAAATTTGCATAAATGTACTTTGAAGAATATATTTGACATATGAACATTTATGTGGGCAGTTTTGAAGAATTAATATTTAAATCTGGGATGTAAATTGATACTTTAGAAATACATTAGACTCCCGCTTATTAGATATAAAAAATGTCAACAAAAAATATCCGAATGTCCGGGATATTCAATTAGGTATAGAACAATTCTGACAAAAGTCAGCCATGTCATTTCATTTTTATATATTTTATGTGAATATAATGTCATATAAGCCGAAAGACATATGAGGAAATTTAATTTAAGGACAATCAGTAAATATTGATGTAATTCTTGAAACATAGTGTGAAAATGTACACCACCATTTGTCTAATTATTTTAATTAATTCTCTTCTCTTAAAACTGAATGCTAAACATTTTAGTATAAGTAAAAATGATTGATTGAATATTGTTTTACACCGAGCTGGCGATATTTCAGCCAATATCACGGCGAGAGTTAAATGAAAATCAATTATATTATAATAAATAATAAAAGAATATAGAAATAACATTATTCCATTTCTCAGTGAAATGGAATGACAACTTAAATATTTCTGTTGACTAAATTTGTCTCCTTTAAATGTCTGTTTAAAGCAATTAACTTTTAATTGTGTTTTCAATAATTAACTTTTAAATATAAATTGTTAATATTATAAATCAGATAGCTTTCCCAATGGTTAAAATATAGTTAGAGTGTCAAAACAATTCCTGTAAACTAGCCAATTTAAATATTTTTGACAACTAAGGCATGACAATTTGGTATTTAAAGAGAATGTACATTAATTTCCATGTGAAATTTTTACAATGATGTTTAGCATATGTTTTTTCTAATGCATTGTATACATTTTTGCTTTAACCTGTTTTTTTTCGTAATGATATACCTTTGAATTATTAAGATTTATTGCATATATTTACCCCTACTTTTTACATATTTTGTCAAGATGAAACATTTGTCATGTTGCTTTAAGATTTATTGCATATATTTACCCCTACCTTTTACGTATTTTGTTAAGATGAAACATTTGTTATCATGTTGCTTTGATAAGAGTGCCAACACATAGGGATCACTATCAGTCTCGTCTTTGTCCCCCGTGAATATCATTTAGTGAGGTAAGGGAGATAACTCGAACAGTCCTATGTTAACATTAGCTTTAATATTATGATAGCATTCTTCTGTTTTAAATTCGTTTTTTGTTTAACCTGTTCTGTTATATTGTAGTTGAAGTTAGTCCTTTGTTAAGACTTGATTCAATAAAATTAATTTACTTAATTGTTAAAGAGTGAACATTCTAATCATCAATTCCTCCTTAATCAGTGATTGATCATGATGAGAGCAGGCTACACACGTGTTCCACAGAACACTCAAATCTAACTGTCAGAACCTGTATCTCTCATAATTGATAATTTGAAATGTCAACAGAGTAATTTTTCTACATAGATATATACTAATGTTATCATTATGTATGGTTGATGGTCAATCAAAAGGCAACTTTTACCAGTGTAATTCCTAATATATAATTTTCTTACACAATAAAACCAACACTTAAAGTGTTTATGACTTTATATTTTTGATTTGAATTCTGCTATTAAAGTTACTTTTTTGATTTTTTGTTACTGTTTTCCTTAATGATTTGTTGAAATCTGCATATGATGCAGATTGTAACTTTATGATGAAGAACAGCAGTAAAAATGTTGGTACACATACTAAAATGGGATCCTTCAAGTTAATTATTACTGCACATGTTTACATAAAGAGGAATGATACTGTGTACCAATAAATAAGCTGATAAAGAGACGAGGTGAAATAAGCAACCTGACCGCTTTCAGTCTGAAAACGACCATTTGAGCTAATTCCAAATTCAAAACTGTATTGAAACTAAATAACACTAATGAACATATAATGTAGATAAAAATTTGTTGGAACTAAAAAGAAAGAGCCAAGGTTTACCTAATGGACAGACAGACCAACCAAAAAAATTCATTTGAAGTGCATACATAAATTTCTGGTTC
The DNA here is from genome assembly GCA_028015205.1 of Mytilisepta virgata. Taxonomy (NCBI): domain Eukaryota; kingdom Metazoa; phylum Mollusca; class Bivalvia; order Mytilida; family Mytilidae; genus Mytilisepta; species Mytilisepta virgata. Next base: position 65,084,292 of record CM051517.1, on the reverse strand, counting down.
AAAAACCACTGGATCAATATATATGCAAATGATGATTCAAAAACTACATGAAACTACTAATGGACATCCATACAAGCAATATCAAGAAAAAATAAACAACTTTTAACTTTATTCATTACTTTCTTCATAAATACAACAAACATAAGTGTAAAAAATAATATATTTAAAACATATAAAGACAAACAGGGAATTAAAGACATATGGTCTTTAGACAATATTAAGAATCTAAGAACATTACTTTTGGGGAGTATTTTAAAAAATTCTCTGCTAAGGTAGTAGGATTTTGGGAGGCACTCTGAATAAAGGGAGTTCAGATTACAGAAAGGATAAATTCTTAAAAACAAGAACAGCATTCCAAAGTTCCCCACCACGTGGCAATAACTCCAACAAAAAAATAATGGTACAGTACTGTTTGTTTATTTAGTTGGGGTTTAACTCCGTTTTCAGCACATTTGGCCATTTGGCGCCGGCCAGTTTTTATTTGTGGAGGAAGCCGGAGTACCCGGAGAGAACCACGGACCTTCGGTAGGAAAATTGGCAATCCTTGTCAATTAAGATCGGAGTTGAACACACCCTGCCACAGGTGAGATTCGAACCCGCAACCCCAACATTGACATGGTAGCATTCATTAGTAGTCATGACTAAATACCTAGACCACTCGGCCACCGAGGCCCCTGGTACAGTACTGAAATTCAAACTTGACCGAGATAATACCAAATCACAACTATGATTTAATATATAAATTTAAATAAAATCCATTAAGTTTGTAGGTGTGAGAGCACTTACAACAAAAATTGACAAAATTTTCAGAGTTCAATGGGCAATAACTCTAACAAAAACTGAAATTCGAGCTTGACCAAGATAGTACTAAATCACAACTATGATATAAATTTAAATAAAATTTGATAAAAATTCATTGAGAAATGTAGGCCTGAGAGCGCTTACAATGTTGGATGGGCGGACGCCCAGATATTCTATTCCCCTGCACCACGTTGCGGCGGGGACAGAAAATACTCTATGTGAGAAAAAAGTTTTCAAAGGTCAAAAATATTTCATCCCTAAAAGTAATGCTGAAAAGCTCAAAATACAAACTAAAGGTACTATGAACAAGCTAACAAAATTATACCTGTGGTGACCTGACCGAGGCCACTGGATGAGGTCAGGTAAGGTCACCGAGAGAACCCGGTTGAGAGGTCCTTAATACCTGGTATTGAATCTTTAGGGTGTAATCAATTGTTTTATCATACTGGAACAAATGAAGACAAGGAACCAATATAAATTATTAAAACATTAAACTATTTTCAGATCATTTATCTTCAACAACAAACACATTACGATATAAAAATATTCAAATATTTCAATCAAACCCAGAATATTTAATTTAATTCAGTAAGTCATTACCTTCAGTTGGTTTTAAATTTTTATGCACATCGTGATGAATATTGACTTCTTTGAAAGTTTTACTATTACATGTACTATGAAAAATAACGTAAAATTACATGGCAAATTGTAACCAATAAAAAGTTACTTTAGGGTATTCTTACTTATACTCATGAGGTATAACAGTAATTTTTATTTGAGTTGGAAAACAAAATACTGCTTGCAGAAAAAAACTTGCATTCACATGCCTACAACTAACAGCAGCATACTCAATAAATGTGATAGGGCTCAACTAAAATCAGACGGTCACCAATATCTCATATCTCAGAAATTATTTTGCCAGCCCCGAAAAACAACAGAAATACTGTACAGGAAGCCATTTTACTATTTACAATCAGAGGTGATTTTGACAACAGATAAAAAAGAACGGACATGATTCTTCAGCAGCCATTTTGATATGTATAATAAAGGAACCGTAATGGACAAATTTGGACTTCCAAAAGCAAAGGAAAATCATGCCTAGATAATAAAGGAACTGTAACTGAGAAATCTCAATGGCGAAAATCAGAATTTCATTTTGAAACGTATAAAAAACTTATGTCTGATATCCACAATCCTCAGCATTCCTTTTAATTTGACTGAGTAAATCTCAAGCAATTCCATGCCATTGCCAAATCTCAAAGTAAGCATTAGTTTTTTTTGGTCTATGAAAAAATAACATGGAAGACCCTGAATAACCACATGGATTTAGTTAAGGTCATTTCAAAACAGACCGAAAACAAAATAACAGTCAATTTAATCTGCAACGTTGTTTTAAGGCCTTAAGGATGCTCGTTGGTCATGTTTTGTTCTTTTTGTCAGATTTTCGGAATCCTCGGATTTTATCCATTTCTTAAACATGAAATTTTTTGCCCATGAACCCCCACTTTTTCTTTTATAATTTAATCATATCTACCTTAAAATGGGATTTGACAAAATTTTATGAAATCCTTTTTATTTTTTCATACATCTTTGAGACAGTGAAGTTGTCAATGCAAAGACAATGAAAAATCCAGAGAAAACCCGTTTCCTGCAAATTTTCAAGGCCTTATAGCTCTAAAATGAGCACATGAACCTATATTTTTTTCTTGCTTATTTGTTTACTATTCATATGTTCTCTCAAACTAAAACTCCTATTTCAATCCTATTTATTTCCAATTAGACCAGCGATCATCCTTAAATGTAGGGATTCCCTTGTACAAAGTCACAGCAGAAAAGAAAATATTGAACTATGATATGATAAGTTTAAAAAAAATTTAACCATGTGTTACATCTATTATTAAATTATCTAAGAAATACAGATTCCTTTATAATTTCTCTAACTACGTATATGAAACATTTTTTGATAAAAATATTCAAAAGTCAAAATAAATGGTGTATATGCATCTTCATATCATGTTTCTGTATTACGCGCACAGGGTGTTTACAGAATTGAAAACTGGATTGTTGTAAATACGAACAAAAGAAATTATGTATGAAGCCCACTTCATTCAAATTCTTTTGAGACAGATTAACCATTAAATTATTTGAAAATGTATTCCACATATAAAATGTTTTTATATATATCTAATGGATAGACAACATGGGCCGTAAATGGTACAAATGACCAAAAAAGAAACATAAACAAAAACAAACTGATCTCATGACACTATCCCAAAACAATGAGATATCACCAATAATTTCAAAAAATATATTTAAAATTTATAAGTGTATGTAATAAATTCAAATTTAAATGACAATATGTTCTATAATTTAAAGTAGTAGGGCCATTTTCCTCTGCATTTATTTCACTTCTACGGACATTTTCAAAAAGTGGCTTAAAATCTTTCAAAATCTCTGGAGGCATAGCCTGGTATGTGGTCTCTACAGATTTGCTGATAATAACTAACAAGTTACTACAAAATTTTCTACATACCTGATATTGCTTTGGGAGACATTTTTAACATGAATTTGCAAGGTTAACGTCTTCAAGAGGGTTTTTCAACATGGACACTCAGAACCAAAACAAATGAGAGTATGCATCTCTTTTCATACAACAGTAGAATGGTTTTGGTTCTGAATTTCCTTCTTGGCAATATTCCAAAAAGTGATGCAAATTGACCTAAATCGCCTACATGTATATACACGACCTTTACTGATAGAAAACTTGAACTTATTAATGATTAAGCATAAAATTTTTGTTTGTGAACATAAAAATTCATTGCATACAATTGTTTACAATAAAAAGTAAGTACATATTTAAGATTAAAAAAAATCAATGTTTATGAGTGAAATAAATACAGGGGAAAGTGGCCCACTCCTTTTAAAGGTACAAAACAAAATTTATATTCAAGGTGACAACAATATAACAAAATAAGGGCAGTGGCTTGAGAAATTCATTGTAGAGTACCGTAATTTTCGGACTATAAATTGGTGCGGTGTATAGGTCGAATGACCAATTTTTTACCGAATTACCAGTACATAATAACCAATACTGAACACAATATTACCTAATGCTTTAACATAAAACATACAATTTAACTTAAAGCATAAAAATATCACTTTGTATCCGTCATATTTGGGACCACTACTATAATATATAACAATAACAACCATTTTCAAAATCTACAAAAGATTTATTTTACCTCGAACTGAAAAATTAAGTATTTCAGTATGTTTGTACATGTGTATTTAGTAATAATCATGAAATTTGTTCGGCCTATATTCTACTTCCATAAATATTTCTAGAAAGCTTGACATAAAACTATTTTGAGGGGGTAGGGCATAATACCCCTAGGGACCCCACATATATATCAACGAATGCATCTTACAATAAGGTGTAAGAATATATATGGTTAGAGGGTGGGGATCTCAAAGGTTTCAAAGTAACAAAGACAAATCTATATGTACTGAAATCTGTATCCTAATGTGTTTATTTTTAAATGTCTGACCACAGTTTAACTTAAAATCTTAGACAAATTATTGTTGAACAAATTATTACATTAATTAATTTGTCATCAATTTCTTATGGAAAAATAGAAACTGTTCCTTCAGTTAACAAAAATTGAAACCTGTTTTGACAAGCTGTATACTAATATGTTTATTTCTAAATGTCTGACAAACTTAACTTAACAATCTTAGATAAATTATTGCCGAACAAAGATTTATCTTGCTGAAGAATTAAATGCTATTTCACAATTTCTACTGGTAACAATGACCCCTTGAAACTTATACAGAGTATTTTATTCTTCATATCCACTAAATTTTATTCTTTTTTTACTAAAATTTCAACTCAAACTATATGAATGTTAAAAATGGTTGTGTTCCTATAATTTATTAAACATTTCTATAACGTATTGCCAAAAAAGTTATAAATTTTAAATAGAATATCATTCCATATTCTGAACTTTCTGACATATTTCTTGTGTAAACTCTGAACACTTTGAAGAACCTCCTAAATCTCCTGTCAATACCTGAAACAGAAATATTCATAATTTTAATATACCGTATTTGGTTGTAGATAATACGCAACCCTTCTTTTGAGAGAAAATACTTAGTTTTATGCTCGGACAATTTGGCAACAAAGTCCAAGTTTTGTTCATCATGAGATGGGCGTTTTTCATCCTTTTCAGAACTGAAACATCTACGCACCCCTTCTTTTGAGAGAAAATACTTAGTTCTATGCTCAGACATTTTGGCAACAAAGTCCAAGTATTGGTCGTCATGAGATGGGCGTTTTTCATACTTTTCAGAACTGAAACATCTTTTCATTTTCGTCGAGTCTTTTGATTTTGTTTTTTTAATGTTTTTATGCAATTAAAATAAAAGATAGTTAAGGAAAATGCCTAAGTTTTAAGACAAATTGATGAATTATTGACAACGGTAATCAACTATGACCTTCGAATTTCAAAATCAAATTCGGAACGATTATTTTGTTTGCGTGATAATTTAAAATTTAGCGAAACATTATTACTAGTGCTGTCAATGAATTCATAAATTACAACGTTCATTTTATCTATTACTGAATTTTGTAAATCATTTATAAATGTCGATTACGCAACATCTCTACCTTAATCTGATACTGGAATACTTGTGAGTAAAAACAAAATATGACACCGGGAACCCAACAACGATACAAACAAAAATGGTGGTCGGAAAAAAAATCAGAACTGAACAGAAATACCTTTTCATTGTCTTAATTGTCAGAGGTAGGAATTTGTATTTCAGTTGTTGGTTTCAATCTCTTTTTATCAAATATGGGTATAAAATGTCGATATTGGCGGTGATCAATCGTCTGTAAGTAGTTGTCTCCTTGAACTGACATTGAAAAGTCGCCAGAAAAAGTCTCTTGGGCCTGTGGTACTACATAATACGCACCCCTTTCTCAGCTTTATTTCTAGAGGTAAAAAAGTGCGTATAATGTATAACTGAATACGGTAGTTTCATTTAGAATACCTGATACTACCACTGGTAACTCATTTTTGAACTTAACTGGCCATTTCTGTTTTTTTTTCTTGATTTTTACAGTTTTTGAGGTTTCAAAAAATAAAGATAACAAGATAAAATCAAGATATTTTGCCTTGCAGTCAATCAAGACTGGTCAAGACAAAGCTAAGCACAGGTGAATTTGAAAACATATTTTTATGAACTGGTCTTAAACAGTCTTGATTGACTGCAAGGCAAAATATATTGTATTGATCTTGTAATTTCAGTACAGTCAAGAAATTAAAATCAAAAGATTGTTATTAGTGTATTTAAGGTTTTGTGTCAAGAATTAATCCACCATATCCCTTCATTTGTTTTGAAATTCTTTATAAAACTAAAAGCTTTTTTGAACCAGAAATTGCATTACTGGTCTTACCCTTCCTTCTCTTATCACTTCAAAAGCTGAAGCCTCTATTCTACGAGCATGGTCACCGTAACCTAAATATCTGAGCATCATTACAGCACTAAGTAACAGAGCTGTTGGGTTCGCTTTGTCTTCACCAGCTATATCTGGGGCTGTTCCATGGACCTAGAATAAAGATATCATCACTGTACCTAACTATTGAATGTATGATACTTTAATATTTTTGACATATGTAAAAATTCAGACAGGAAGTGACAAATCAACTACAAACAACATGAGAGTCAAAAACTGGCAGTCCAGTAAACATTTTATGTACAGACTCAGTCTTGCTCTGGGTTTCAAGGAGTCAACACCTTTTTATTTTTATTTTTTACATGCTCGTGATCAAGACCATATTGGCCGAAACGTTGGGTATTTTTAACTTTTTAGTTTGTTGTTGTTTTTTTAATGATTTTATATTTTGTTTTGTTCCACTTGTGTATTTCATACAGTTTAGTCGTTTTACGACCCTTTCGACAGCTCACCATTTCCATTTATTTTTCTTGTTATCTATTGTTGCATGAGCTGTTTCGCAACATACTTAGTTTTTTGATAAAATTTATAGCTTTCAAAGGGAGAAAAATATCATAAAAGTCATTCATATTATGGTAATAAGACAAAATATCTGTCAAAATCAGCACTTTTTTTAAGATCTCAAAATTTCAAATCATAATGTTCAGGGCAAGTTTAATAAAAAATCTATGAAGATTGATTTTTCAAAAGCTTTATGCCTAATCAACAATTAATCGAAAAAACCATTTATATTGAAGTACCGTCTTTTGGTGTGTATTAAGGCATTTATGTATTACATGCATCCCCTTTTTGGTCCTTGAAAATGGATAAAAAAAATATTTGTGTTAAAACTAAAATCAACAAAGTTCCCATTGGAACGTAATTTTTTTTGGCTGCAAATTGAAGTAGGTCTTGGTTTGATGAGAAAAATGTGTTCCACATTAATGAATTTGGCAATAAATTCTTAAATTTTAATAAATATTCACGTACAACAAACACGTTTTGAAGAAAAGGAAGCATCGGAGCGATGCGTAAATTTAAATCGTAGTCGGAATATGGCAAACCCGTCACAGACTCGAATAACAATAAATAAAGAAATAAAAATAAAAAAAGTATGAATTGTAATTAAAATATAGCAGAAAATAATTTATCTTCAAAACCTTTTTCTTTAAAATAATATTTAAACAGTGTGAGGTTCAAAGAGATGTTAAATTAGCTTAAAGTAAAATCACCACTTTACAAGGATTACAGTCACATGACACATGATCAATTTGAAATATAAAATAGTGGTCGATTTTGTCCAAAAACATGTGTTTCATTCAATTTTTTGAACAGATCATCCCTATTCCCTGTAAGATCACAATTATAAAGTAAGTAATGATCAAAAGAAACTACGCTAATGAGACAGTGTACAAAATTGGGTTTCCGATTTGAAAGTCATCATCTTGTCCATTTTGGTTGGAAATCGAACCTCAAAAGAGACTACTGGTATTAAGAACTTATATTGGCATGTATAGTATGCACCCCCCTTATCAAAAATGTATTTGAGGGTAAAAAACTGTGTGTAATACACACCAAAAGACGGTAGCTGTCAAAAATACTGAAACAAAAATTGTAATGTTAACCCAATTGAATATACAATTACTTAATAAAAATAAGCTTATGTGAAAGATTAATAAAAATCAATAAATTTTACTTCAATCTAAAATTTTCAGGTTAGACTTCTCACCAACTGAATTCTGACACTAGAATGACATAAATGGAAATACTCATCTCTAAACTTTACCAATTCTTAAAAGTAACATTATACTTACGGATTCAAAAATAGCACCATCCCGTCCAATATTTCCACTAGGTGTCACCCCAAGCCCTCCAATTAAACCTGCACATAAATCACTGGAAAAAAATGCAGGAAAAAATTAAGCACAAAATAGCAACTTTATACAATTTCATATCAATATTTGTTCTAGCAATACAATAATGTGCTAGTAAAAAGTGTTTGTTTTCCAACTAAACAGTTTGGTATTTTCTGAAAATTGTGAATTAATTTGTGACTATGCCAGAATCTTAGATTCCCCAAACTCAAAGGGAAGTTTGAAATTAGTTTGAGGCTTCTGCAGTTCAAACCATCAAGGTCTGAAAAAAATGGATGTTCCTAACAAGCATTTATTTTGCGAACTGCGAAAAGTCTGTTTCGCTGATTTTAAGACACAAATATAATCAATCAACTTTAAACTTTAGTCAGATTATATATATTGTCTTAATCACTTTTGGCTGATATTTTTGACAGCTACGCCAATTGACATATGCACATCGAGTTTTTGAGCACTGGCAATGTGATGGGTGCTGTTAATGGTGAAGGACATGCTAACCATTCCAGAGAGTACCTGATGTCATTTCTGGTTTTTGGTGGGAGTTCACATTGCTAGAGCTTTAGTTTCTGTGCTGTCTTGTTCTAATTTTGTTTACTTCATTATATACTTTTTTTTAATTTCATTTATACATGTATTCATGCAGTATTTGTCTGTTGTGTTGCATTCTCACCAGTTTGCCTTGCATTTGGATTTCAGAATTCCCCCACTGTTTTGTCACTTCAGTATTGTTTTGCCGATATTCTACTGTTATAAATCCAAAACAACACTAGTTAATGAAGAACCAGAGTGAGTTACCTTTTCATAACCAATGTAGGTAAGGGAGATAATAAATTTGTCTCCCTTTTAGCCTGAGGACAAAAGGGAGAGAATTTAATTATCTCCCTTACCTACATTGGTTAGGAAAAGATAACTCACTCTGGTTCCTCATTAATCATAAGTAGTATATAACTAAACAATACCTTAAAATATCACCATATAAGTTGGGCATAACTAAAACATCAAACTGAGTTGGATCCTGGACCATCTGAAACGAAAATACCTAAAACTGTCATAATGATAAATTTTTATTTTACTTTATTCTGCATTCAAACTACTTCAAAATGTCAATTTTCTGATAATAAAATTATAAGTTTGGGATAGATCTAAATTTGGAAACTATTTCTCAATTCAGAGGCTCAAGGTTTCCAAAATTTGGGAAACTCTGAAACAAATCTAAATTTCAGCAAAAAGTTAGAAATATTAGCGTTTGATGGTGGATAAATTTCATTAAAAAGAGAATTATTTTACTGGGAATTAAAATCTATCTTAAAAGTTTCAAAATTTATGATAATATGCGGGAAAAAATTATGTTTCTGAATTCAGAAATTCCTAATACGGATATATTACTTCAGTACTTTTTCCCTATCAATAAGTTTATAAAAATATGAAAATTTTTTATCACTGTTTTCTTTTTGGTACGAAAAGATCTGTTTTCCTGTTTCCAATTAATTGTATAGAAAAACTCAGTACTGTCAAAATGTAGGGGTCTTCAAGAAAACTTAAAGTCCTGTGCTTCGACTCATCCTTTAATCAAAGCTGAATTCACCCATATAATACTGTGTATTTCAATTGTTTACACAAATTTGTGTTCCAAAATTTTGATTTAAAACAACAAACTCACATCAATGGCAAGAATAAATAGAAACAGTTATTTTAACAATTGATTTCAAATTATGCTAGAAGTTTATCTGATGCAAAGGAATATACAATTAGTGGCCATAAGTGATTTCCTACTTTTAAATTACCCAATACAATTTGTATATACTACTTTTTTTCAAAATAATGTCCCGATGCTATTTCTTATCCTGTAATTATGAAACGTTCACCATCATTTTAAAAAATACTCACAGTTTCTTAGTATAATTTTCAAAATTTTCTGCAAGTCACAATTTTGGAAAAATCATTATTTTAACACAATTGATAATTTATAGATCTTAAAATCTAAATAGGTCTAATGGGAAATGTTGTGTTTAAATTGTGGATTTAAAAAAAAAAAAAAATACATTTATTACATTTTGATATTTTCAGTGAAAATGATAGATATTTCTCTGCTAATGAATACAAATTTCATTAAAAATGCAAAAAAAAAAAAAAATTCACAGCTAAATTGTGGTTTTATATGTAATATATAGGATAATTTTCAAATGGAAATGCATTTATGGCCACTGAGTGCACATTTTGTACTCTTAAGAAAATCCAAGGTGTTCAAGGTCGAGTGACCTTCAACTGTGTAACAGACACAATAACAACAAAAGGATTGACCAATACAGTTCAAGTTTTTGGGTATTTCAGGTAATCCAGTTCTAAAGAATAAAAATTTGTGTGACGGAAGCACAGATAAAAATTCAAATGTAGGTTTTCCTTTAAAAATTCAAATATATACATGTATCAAGAGTGGACACACTACATGTCTCGCCTGAGTATGCACATGGACACAGAATAATGATTATCTGATACCCGACATTTTGCAAGTCAAAGGAAAATGCGTTAAAAGAAATGGAGGTCAAGGTAAAAAGGCAGGCGTCATACTGACATGTATAACTAAGAACTATCTATTGACCAAATATGGTGGGTCTAGGTATTAAAGTTGCTGAGAAATGGACCTAATCTCGAAAATGTGACAAAGTCACTCAAGTATGCAATTTAAATCAAAGTCCAGAGACAGGTGTCAGTATTGCATGTACCCACTAAGAACTATCTATAGACTAAACAGGGATGGGTTGCTGAAGACAGGACTTAAGAAATTTGGATGAAAGTCACTCAACCATGAAATTGAGATCAAGGTCCAGAGACAAGTGTCAGACTGGCATGTACCCACCAAGAGCTGTCAATAGACCAAATACAGTAGGTCTAGGTTTTACAGTTGTTGAAAAATGGAATTAATCAAGAAACTTGGATGAAAGTCACTCAACGATGAAATTGAGATCAAGGTCCAGAGACAAGTGTCAGACTGACATGTACCCACAAAGAACTATCAATAGACCAAATACAGTGGGTCTAGGTATTACAATTTCTGAGAAATTGACTTAACCACGAAAAAGTGACAAAGTCACTCAAAGATGAAATTGAGGTCAAGGTCCCAAACCAGGTGTTAGACTAGCATGTACCCACCAAGAACTATCTATTGACCAAATACGGTGGGTCTAGGTATTACAGTTTCTGAGAAAAAACCATGAAAAAATGACAAAGTCACTCGAGCATGATAATGAGGTCAAGGTCCCAAGCCAGGGTCAGACTGGCATGTACCCACTAAGAACTATCTATAGACCAAATATGGTTGGCCTAGGTATTACAGCTGCTGAGAAATGGATTTAACCTCGAAACTTGGACGCAGATTTTAAATTTATGTTTATGAAGTCAGTGATCCATGAAAATGAGGTCAGGGTCACAAGACAAGTATACTGCGCCAAACTTTATACAATAAGCTACCTTGTGGACCATAAATCTTAATTGCAGGTATTACAGGTGAAAAGTTATTAAAGTTTTAAAAAAGTTTGCGCTGCTGTCGCCGCCTGAAAGTGACACCTATCTCGCCTCCACAACTTTTCGTCACAGGTGCGACAAAAATGGTAGACTATCTAGACTTACATTTAAGCAAACCGTGTCTAAATACATTTCTCTAAATTTCACGTCAGGATTTTGTTCAGCTACCTGCTGACAGCACTTCAGGAAGAGACCATCTGACATTCTCCTAAAAAGAGAAATTTGCATAAATTTTTAGCTGGTTTGGAGTTTGATTCAGAAATTCTTTTGCAGGGGGGTATATATTTATTTTGTTACTTGAAATACAATTTTATGATTAATATCAATATAAACAAGACTGAACAGATATTTGAATTTCTGCATTGCACATTAAATTTTATGTTATTATAAATTGTTCTTATTTGCAATTAAGATTTCTTATGACGTCTCTGTAAATCTGACAACTTAGGAATGACAGCTTAAGAAACATTTCATTAATTTCAATCCTTTAACCTCATAATTCACATTAAGGGACATACATGATATTAGCTTTATGTACAGCTGTCACTGAATCACGGCCATTTTCTCTAGCATACTTGAAGGCATACTCAGCTACTCTCATTGAGGCTTCTTCTGTTATTAATTTTATACTCTGTACAACTCCATCTACAATCTGAAATAAAATTTTCATAACCATATCAATTTGATATATACTATAAAACAGTTATGAAACATATTAATTTAAATTTTATTTGGAAAAATCAGCTGTATACATTCTGTTGATTAATTCATTTTTGTGTACATTAATTTTGTGGTTAAAAAAATCACTCTCTTTGTTAGACAATAAATGTATTAGTCCAGAAACAGTAAAAGGTTTCAATTTTGAATCAGCAAATATGGAATGTGCAATGATGTCCCATGGCAAAAAACCTGACAAGTTTTATAATTGCTTAAATATGGTATGTTGCTAATGATTTTGGTATTGTTTTTTTTATATGTTTTAAATGACCATTTTAATAAACTAAAGTCTGATTATTTTAAATTAAATACTTATGTAATTTTAAACGGCTGATAATCACAAAATAATTATTAATATTTACCACATGTTCTATGCCACTGTATTCCCCTTCTGTGTTTTCTCTAATAGTAACCAAATCTACATTGCTGTATGGTGTTTTGTAGCCTTCTATTGATTTACAGGGTCTCACATTAGCATATAAACTAAAAGCCCTGGAATAAAATAAAATGAACTGTGTTTTTCTTCTTCATTTTACATTGTACATATCAACTTAACATATCTTAACAAAAAATGAACTATCAAATTTTCAGCAAACCAGTTTTCCTTCGCCACTATTTGCAGCAGCACAACGTTCACTGTTAAATTAAAAAACTGAATTTTTTCATTGGAAGACCTGGTTATAAATTATAATCAATTTAAAAAAACATACATGTATACTTTGGTATTTCAAGTATTGATCTTGATATTCATAACATTGTTGAAAAATTGCTTTTTAAATTTGGCAATATTGTTTGTTTAGTTGGGGTTTTATGCCACTTTAAGTTGGAAATACCATAAAACTGGTTACAAAATCTTTACTGCATCAAATTTATTTCAGTATTTTGTGATACGTTTTATTACTCATAGCGATTTTGAAAATTGGCTTAATAACCAATGTTATTCAATGTTGAATTCTATTTCCCTGTAGGGTGTTTTTCTTAATATAAAATTCCGAGCTAAATATAACTGACCAACTATTTTTGGTTGATACCATCCACATTTAAATTAGTTAAAACTATGAAACCGTAAGAGATTTATGCAATCTTGGAAAATATATTCACTCGTCTTTTTTAAAGAAAAATTTAATATGAAATTATTATAAGTACAGTTTTTGTCAAAAACCTGAAATCATATATATGTTTTTTCTATATTTTCTCAAAGGAATGAATGGATGTAAAATTTACTGGGATAATTTGGAAATTCAATATATTACAGAAAACTGTCATCCTGTATAACAGATTCCTGATGTAACAGGTTGATGAAGTTATTCATTTCTAGCTCAAATACTAGTTGATATATACATACAGAAAAAATAAATAGAAAAAAAACTTTGCTATTATGTTCAGTACTGTCATGAATTTATGGTTCAAACTTTAATATGAACCGAATTGAAAAAAGTGTTTCTTTGTAGCTTCTTCACCTTTGTGCTTAAATCTAAGTTACCACAATTTCACTGAAAAGTACAATTTCACTTACTTTCTGAGAGCTAAATTTAGAGACTGATGACCTTTTCCAACTGGAGTGGCTAATGGACCCTTTAGGCCAACTTTTGTTCTCTGCATAGAGTCAAATATTTTTTGAGGTAGTCTGAATTTTCCATCTGGACCTTTCACTGGTGTGACATCTACATCTTCCCATTCTACTGGGACCTGTAAAAAAATTATGGGGACATGATAAATATTCTATGCTAAAATTTAACTATCTATATTTCTTGGTGTTGTATGACTGTGACTGTGCGAGTTTATACTCCCTCTGATGGCTTCACTGACGAGAAAAGTCCAAAACATCAATCGTCATTTTTATTAAAAAACATGTAAGTGTTAGGCACCAAGACCAATGGATGTTGTGTGTTCTCAATCCATGTGTTTATTTCTTGGTCAAAAAAGATAATCATATAATATCACATTTGTATTCTTCAAAAATAATTAATTACATAAAATTAATATTCATATCAAGGCCCACCTATTTCAAAAGCCTCCTTGTGTGTGACTTTTTGATCATTATTATCAAAGGTTATCATAGTTATATTTTAAAACATTTAATATCATCCTAATTAGGAATTTCCTAAAGAAAACCAAATGCACTTAAGACATTGAAAACAATAAAAATGTGACATGACTAGACAAGGCTATTATCAAATTCGCCAAACAATAACCTTAAAGTTTATTTCATTCTTTATGTGAATATTTTTGTGCAACATCTTATCTAAAAAATCTCATGAGAAGAGTTATCTCCCTTAGACTTGACGTTTTTGTTCTGGGAGATGTGTGCTGAAATCAGGTAAGTTCAATTTTTTTGTGGGCCTATTGTAAGTGATAAAAACATTTAAAATTGCATTTGATTTAAATACATTCATTTCATAAACCACACATATTAGATAGTAGACACTTTACATACTCCACTGGCACTAAAGATATCTTTTACAGACTGTGAGATTTCTGGTCCTATACCATCACCGGGGATCATTGTAATCTGTTGTACCTGTCAAATATTCAAATAAATATAAATTTCATTAATCTACAAAAGAACTTACACGTGCGTCTATACTTAATTTGAATAAAATTATATCAAAATGTAAAAGACGGATTATCTCGATCAAATGTGTGTAATGGCGCCGATAATAAAAAAATACGATTTTTCAACATTTTGATTATAAAACAATACATTGATGAGTTGAGTTATTTTCACTTCCAACTCGGTAGATTTGTTGGTGTTGTTACAAAAACATTTTTTCAGTTTTTTATCATTTCATTACAAGATTTTCCTTTTCCCTACATGTATGACAGTTTGACAAAAATCTTAAAACAGCACTGAGACAAGTCAGAAGTGATAGGGTGACTTCAACTTTGCCTTTGGGGTATCTTTAGGGTGATTTCATCAATTGGCAGGCGATTTTTTTGCCTCCTTTGGTGAGCATTGTGTTTTGTTGCTATTTTCTTCTTTCACAATTACATGCATCTAACTTCAAAATTACAGCCACTTACATTTGAAGACATTTGCCTGTTTGATACTATACATGTTGTTGGGTTTGCCTACAAAAGAGTAAAAATGACAGAATAATTAATTAGTTTATGGTGGCCATTACAGGGCAGGGTTCTCATTAAGAATTTTTCATGATGAGTCCTGGGACTCATCCTTTTTCAGAATGGTGAGTCCCAGCTGATTTTGATGAGTCCAAGGACTCATCGCCACTTTTAACGTACATTCCTGCATGATTTTGACCATGGTAGGCCTATTGTACTATTGTTAAAGTTTAATTAAAATCATGTGCTGCGTTAATATACTGACGAATATAATAATAAAAAAAAAAAAAAATTGAAAATATGCAGTGGTACTCCAAGCTTGGAAGAAAATTTCTGTTACAGATATGAGCAAAAATCTTTGCACCTTTTGACACAACATAATAATTTATTATTGCCATTTTATTTTTTAATATTTATTTATCTTATTCTATAATCTTTACCAGGAACTGTATATGATAGTATTATATGATCCCTGTCTTTACTATTATTTTTCTCCAACATAATCCTCACATTGACCTTGTTTGAACACCTTAATAATAATATTGACAAAATTTCCATTTGTGCATAGATAAGTCAAAATCCGCTAAATTAATTTTTTAAATGAGGTGTAGATATTGTTACCGGTCAGTAAAAAAAACTGTGGCCAATGAAAAATCAAGAGAATTCCGATTGCCGCCATTTTCTAGCTTACTTTTTGTTGTTTCTCTCACCTTCCCCTTTGATCTCCAAAAAAACAAAAAATGGTGGCTAAAGATTTTTTTTTTAAAATAGCGGTCTTCGGATGCAGCTGATTAGTTCTACATGCGTCCCAGGGACGCACGAGTTTGAAGGATGACGCGTCCAGTCCAATTTTAGCATGTCCAGGACGCATGTACGCACCTTAGCGAGAAACCTGCAGGGAAGAAATAGATTATAAGAACAAACACATGTGTAAATGTATTCATTTTCATACAACATTGTTTGTCTGCAGCCTTAAAAACAGATAGAAATGCAAGTTTTCAGTCTTTATTAAGTTTGTAGGTCCATCGGATAATTCCGAAAAGAACGGGATCAGTCCGCTGGAATTTTCAACATTCAAGGTCCGAAAGTCTGACATTGGTTGGAAAATTAAAATTGTAATCGTAACATCTGGACCAGCAAATTTAACGTCCTTGATGAACCAAATGTACAGCAAAATCTCTGGAAATTTCGGGAATTTTGGCATTTCTCACTTTTTTTGCAGTGAGTGCAAGAAAATTACATTCGTACATATTTTCTAATGATGTGAGTCTTAATAAATGGTGCAGTTTGTGTATAAAATGGGGCCAAAAAAATAGCTGTCCAGGGTTAAAGGAGAACTAGGCCAATTAAAGTAAATTGACAGATTATAATCCCTGCACACCCCTTAAAATTGGCCTGTCTCAATTTTTCTTTTTTTCTGGGAAAGCGATTATCAGAATTTTTTTGAGTGATTATTAAATGGTGTTCATTTCAGGTCCATGAAAAATAAACGGTCTTAGCCAAAATTTAATTTTCATAGCCCAGTTGTCAGCTAAAGTCAGAAAATGGGATGTCTATATATAATCATGATAATGCATCTGATTTTATGACGCAAAAACAATATTTGACATATGCATTGCCTTTGTGAGTGTCCAAACACACATGAAACATGGGAAAAACTATAATTTGCTACTTTTCCCACAGAAAATTGTATGTATCTTGTTAAGTAAAAGAAACAGATGTCTACGATCTATGGTCATTTCATCAGGCTTCATTTATAGTCCAGTCAATCTAGCATAAATTTGACCCTAACCTTAACATAATTGCAACAGAAGATTTTAAAGTTTTAATCTTTAGCATTATACCCCAAATATACACAGAAAAAAGTCTAACAAAATCTAACTTGAGGAAGACTAAAAAATCACGATTTTAAAATTCCTATGGAGATTTGCATTGAAAATGGGAGATAACTCTGCAAAAAAAGGCAAAAATATCAATAAAAATTGTTACAAAATTATAACTTTAACGCTTCTTTTCAGCAGAATGTATTGATTCTTGATATTTTAGCCGTCTTTAGAGTATAACAAACAACTCTAAAGGTGTTTTTATATCTTTTATCAAGCTACAACCTAGATTTCGTAATTCATTAGTTGACCATTTATTAAATTTTTCAACATGTCAAAGTAAAGAATCTCAAATTTAATAAAAATATTTAAACATACATTATTCTTTTTGTGGTTTAAAGTTTCTTTAAACAAGGTAGATGTTGAACAAATATAATTTACAGATATAAACAATACCAAAATTTCACATTATTTTTTCAAAATGGTCACAAAGCCACAAATTTGCAATTTCTTTAATGAAAAATGCTCAAAAAAAAAATAAAAATACCCATAACACTTCGGTTTTGTACATTTCATGAGCAGAAGATTATATAATATAGTCAAATACGAACTTATAACCCCATCAAAGTATCATACTTTACACGAATTTTAAGAAAATCAACCAAAACCTGACAAAAAAGACTCATTTTTGCGGAGTTATCTCCCCTTTTCAATGTTAATTTCCATAGGAAATTAAAAATGCTGATTTTGAGTTTTCCTCAAGTTAGATTTTATGGGACTTTTTTCTGTGTATATTTGGGGCTTAATGCTATAGATTAGAACTAAAACATTTTCTTTTGCAATTAGTTTGAGGTTAAAACTTAGTTTGACTGGACTATTAGTTTAGGGTACCCCACTCCTTTACGGCTAGGGTTTGGTAAGGATAAGCCCCTTAAAGTTACAGGTTGGTATGGGTTTAGGGTTAGTATAGACTATAGGATACCCACATATGGAGTGGGTCCCCTAAGTAAATGAAGGTCATTTCATCGACATGTAGTGCCATTATTAGTACGTAAAATACAAATACTGTTCTTTGGACCAATCCCTTTTCGGATTCTGTGTCCCAAGTCAGAAAAATAGCTCTGGATATAGAAATTTTCCAGAAGGATTTTTGGACATAAGTTACAAGAAACGACACTTGATGAGTAAGTAAGCTTAACAAACAAGAAGAGATTTTAGTATATTTGAATATTAATCCCATTTGCGATTTTTCTCTGGTGGAATTTTACAGTGTCGGCGGTGGCAGAAAAAAAATCCTCATCATATCATGAATCGTTATCGATACAACAGATAGTGTTCTTTTCACAAATTTTGGCCCAAACCTTTCCTGGAAAGCCAGCAATCACTTTCCTCAGCAACCGGCTTGCCATGATAACCTTTGTCAAGGACTTTAGTGAAT
Source organism: Mytilisepta virgata (assembly GCA_028015205.1). Classification (NCBI taxonomy): domain Eukaryota; kingdom Metazoa; phylum Mollusca; class Bivalvia; order Mytilida; family Mytilidae; genus Mytilisepta; species Mytilisepta virgata. Next base: position 65,065,557 of record CM051517.1, on the reverse strand, counting down.
GTGATTATGCCATGTTACATTGATGTTTGAAATGATAAATCTGAATACCAAAAAGAACTTCAGTTTCATAATAAATAACAACCCACCCACATAAAAAAAGTTGTGCTATTAATTGAAAGAAAAAAAGGACTATGGATAAACAAGAGGGGCAATTTCATAATATTCCTCAGAACATTTCTTTTCAGAAATGCTAGCTCGAGTGCTTATACTGTACGATAAGATCTGACAATGTTTTTTATTTAGTTTTTAAACTGTGACCTTCGGAAAAGTTAACAGCTTTTTAAGGCATGAAAAACACTTGGCTTCTATATACACTTTCATTAATCTTGTCAAGCCCTTGTCAAGATACAACTGACGATTAAAGAAATTTATTTATATTCTACCCAAATTTGAACTGCAGGGCCATAATCATATTCATGATATTTATGCAATTTTGGAAAATATTTGACTTACAATCGTAACTTGATATCACAACATAAAACTACGGTTATTTTTTCTAAATTTCAAAATGAATATCATGGCGCAAAGGTATTCTATATGAAAACTCTTTTAACCTGCAGACCTTTCAATCCGATATAAGAGGCCAGCAACCACGTAAACTTTAAGCGGCCCCAATTTTCTAAAAAAAAAAAAAATACATCTTCAATATGTTTTTATTTATTTGAGATAGACTGAGATACAATACATTTTTTCTTCAATTGTCCAAAATATGACTTGCTAAGACAGGATTGCTTAATAGTATCTTATTAAAATACCGCCAAATATAAGTGATTATCCACCTTTTGAAAAACTAAAACAATTTTATCTACCTGGGACTAAGATAATAGTCCCAGTATCTACTAATGATCTTATGGAGTTAGTTGCTCCATTTACAAAAAATTCCAAAGTACTTAGGAAAGTGGACTCTACATCTGCATAATATATGTATTTGTTATTTTTACCCATATATAATTGCTTGCATTGATTTGTATTTTACTTTGTGTTTATGTTATTAACGTTGATTGCATAATACCATGTAATACATATAATAATGCTGTCAACCGAGTATAATTATGCATTTCAAATTAATTATTACAAAAAATAAAATTTCGCTCTTCTGGTTTCAAATAATTTTATTTCCTTTTCGATATTCATTTTAATATGTGTATGTTTAGTGTACTATGTTAACATAGATCTAGCCTCCAAGACAATTATAAACCACGCAATAATGCAAAAATGAGCTCTGTATCGACCAATCCCAGCTGGCAAATTTGGTTGTTTTAACGTTGAAAAGACGTCTTTATGGGACGTCATAATGACGTCTTTTTTACGTTGAATTTGAAAGGTGAAATGACGTCTTTTTGTGACGTCTTTTCAACGTCTTTAAAGTGACGTCTTTCCAACGTCTTTTAAGTGACGTCTTTTCAACGTCTTAAAAGTGACGTCTTTTCAACGTCTTTTAAGTGACGTCTTTTCAACGTCTTTTAAGTGATGTCTCTTCAATGTCTGTTTGGCGACGTCTTTCCAATGTCTTTTCAACTTCTATTTTTTGTGGTGTCATATTCTCTTTGTGACCTTTTTGTCAGTGCCTTTATCATTGTGACCTCTTTTTTGCATTTACATAATAAATTCTTAGTATTTTTTAACATGTATTTCTTGCGTTGCTTATTGATGTGTATAAATTTGATCAAGATCCATCAATGCATACTGCAGAAGTTATAACACACAATAGATAAGTGTAAAAATGGACAAACAAAGCCTGATCAAAGAAAGGGCATCCACCACGGCCAGCTTCATACAACATAACCATCCAAGGAAACAAAATATCAGACTCGTAAGGATTTTGCTGAACGTAAATGTAATTGTTTTTTGAGATAATTGTTAAAAATCTGTTGATGACCTCTGTATTCTTTTCCTAATAGCTGGGATCAAGTAAGTCACGGATTGAAAATTTGTTAATCAATTCCATGCAAATACAAATTTTTGTTCCAGTCCTCCAAGTTGTTTCAAAGATGACGTGAAAAAAGTTAATGGACAAATGCATTATTATGACAATAACCCAAACTGCCTTTCATGCCAGATGAACAAAAAGATATTGGTCAAGTGTATTACAGTTTTTCTATAAAAACATGCAAAGCAAACCTTCCTTTGCTATGTTTGTTTGGATGTTTGTAAACAACAGGTAGGTAGTCTATTTTAGTCTGTTTACTTTATATTGGAATTTGATTGGACAATAAACATTAACTTCATTTAAATGTTAAGTTTCACATTGTATGTCAATTTTTATTGTCCAATCAAATACCAGTATATATTAAACAGACTGAAACTCCACCTACCCTCTTGTTTACAAACATTCAAGCAAACATAGCAAGCAAGTCAATCAAAAGTTTGCTTTGCATGCTTTTATAGAAAAGCTGTAAATTTTATCAGTTGATAATTATGTGAAGTCATTAATGGATCTTAGGTCAATTTGAAAGAAATAAAAAAAAAGAATGGAATACATTTATTTCTTTCTTCCCCCTCCCCCCAATCTGTCTGGGGCATATTTTAGAGTCCTGGCAATGCAATCTGTTACTTCCTTCTCTGTCCCATTGAAGGCCCTCGTTGCGACGTCTGTAATAAAAAAAGAAACAGAAATATAACAATGTACATACAGTTCCGATTATTAAGGATATATTTTGGATAGCGCTTCCGTTGTCAACACTTCTTTCAATATACTGTGACGTTGTCTTGTGGCATTTGAGTATTTCTTTCCAATCTTTTAAGCCACATGCAAACCAGAGGATGGTCAATCCAAAATAGTGTGGGAATAACATTATAATTCCCTGTTGTGATTTCGGTCTGAAACTGTGATGAAAAGTCTTTATAGCAATACTCTTATAGCAGTTATCTTTTCATAAAGCACTTGAACGGCAGACTAAGCGAGTGCCTACTCATGTGGTGCATACCGTTGACAGTGCAAGCGTTATGTAAAGACAGTTTTGTCGACTACAAGGAACTTTTTTTCCTAAGTAATTCATTTAAAAACTATGCCAAAATAAAGCATCTTTAATATGAAAAGACATTCTTACAGAAAGTATAATAATTGACAGTCAGTATTATAATAATAAGATTAATGTTGTGTTTACCGTTACTGCAATAAAATATCCTAAAGAAGACATAGTGCACCCCACTTCCGTTCATTCCACCATAGTCTTAAACCTAGGCAAGTATTTTTGCATAGTCAATGATAAACACAACATAATTCTATAATTAATAGAAAGATACAAAATCATAGTGTTTTAGAGATCTAAATGGTTACAAGGAAAATTCATCTCTGAATGGTGTCAAAGGGAACATGATGGAGTGTAACTTTAATAACCAATCATATATAAAAGGCCAAGAAATTAACGACCTCATTAGTGTTATAATTTACCTCTAATTATCTTGAAAATTCTATAATCTTTAAATGGTAATTTGCCCCTGTTACCATTCATATTGAACTTGGACATTAGCTCATTTGTCATCACCCTGAAAACAGAGTAAAAAAATTATATAAATAATGTTATCAAATAAGTAAATTAATTTTTCAATAAAAAATAATGCACAAGTCAAAATTACATGAAACAGTGCACAAAATTACTGTTCTTTGGAGAAATAGAATTTCTCAATAAAAAATAGAGTAGACCACTTACATTGTAATAGAAAAAAAAAATTTCGTACTTCTTCTGATAGTTAGAGAAAAAAAATGAAAAGTTGAAGATAACAACAAACCAAATGGCAATCATTTACAGATGGTCCTTTTGGTCCGGTATGCTAAAAATGACATACTAGTACATGTCAAAGACGGAGGCCTAAAAGACCAAGTCAAATAATAAGGTTGTAAAAAAATCTCAATAGTTCAGAAGCATCATCTAATCATCCTTAATACTGTGCATGCATAAATCTTATAATTTGACTGGACAAAGCTAACTGGAGAATTTATTGTAAAACAAAAGAAATGCATGCATTTAGTGACAGATTATGAAACTGCTCACTTTTCCTGAGAAAATGATTCCAACCCTGGCTTTAAAGGGGTCTTGCTGTTTGTTTCTATGTGTACATTTTGCTATTTTCTGTTATGTAAGTTTTCTGTCTCAATCTTTTTGATATTCTTAGTTTTGTTCTTTGTTCATGAATTTCCCCTCTTTTTGGCACTTCCTTTGCTTGAATGAGGTCTCTTAATGAAATCTAGCTAAATACAAACCTTCTCAACATGTTTCGCACACCATCTTTCAAATCGACACCTCCAACTGACAATAACTTGTTTGTCTAAAACATATAATAAAAATAAACTTATACTTTCACAAAGTTTCATTTCAATTGGTGCAAGCGTTTTTTGAGTTAAGTTAATGTGTGAAAACTGGAACTACCCCTTTTATGAGTAAATTTCTGTGTTTTTAATGAAAATGAAAAATCCGGATTTTTTTTAAAAATATTAAAGGGAGGTTAACCACTGTGGATATATGCACTTTACCAAAGGTTCATTTTAATTGGCAAAAGCACATTTGAGTTATCTTGTAAAAACAGATGGGACTGACAGACAGGGGTAAAACAATACGCTCCCCAACTTATTGTTACTGGGGCATAAAAGTTACAAAAATCTACAAATTCTAAAGTTATATGCACCAGTTTGTTCTTCATTTCTTTATCGCGGACAATAGATGCCTCTAAGTTGTCCAGGTCCATAGGTGCTTCCAACCTTTCGACCAAAAGTTCAGGCTCCACTTCCTGCTTCCTCTGATTCTGGGTTACAATTTTTCTTATCTGCAAAAGCAGTCTAAGTATTGTTTTCTGGAACTCTGAAGAATACAATAATATGAATAATAACATTTTGTCAGTATTCTATTCAAAATGTTGGTTACGAAGCCCAGTATTCTTGAATAAGGAAACAAGCACATGCCAAAGCTGATCCCACATTGCACAACAAAGGCAGACTTAATGTTTAGCTGATCAATGTAGATGTTTTCAGTAATAGAAAGTTAAGATGTGAATGCATATTTTTAAGTACTTAATATTATAAGTGACAGTATTCAATCAGTCTTGGATTTCTTGACAAGTCAAAATCAGACTGAAGTCTTATTTTTTTTAAAAATACTTCCAAGAATTTATTATAAAATGCAGCTAGGCCTTGTATATATTTTAGCAATGTAAGTACTTACTATCATCTGTCATTGGAAAACCAGCCTGGGACCTCCTGCAACTGGACCTGGATCGACTTCTACTTTGACTTTGATCATGTTGATTTAACCTGACTGGGCTTGTAGTAGGACTTCTGCTTAGACTACTATGGTTTGATTGACTTCTACTTCTTGATCGATATGTATGTTGAGGAGACCTTGACCAGCTTCTATTTGAAAATGCTGAAAATGACCTGGAGTGGCTCCTAGAAGAGTGATGATTGGACCTTGACCTGCTCCTACCAACATAATGATTGGACCTTGAACTGCTTCTATTAGAGCCAATGGTACGAGATCTTGACCTACGCCTATATAGGTGATGATCGAACCTTGGATTGCTTCTGTACGAGTGATCCTTGGACCGCGACCTGCTACTGTTATAGTGATGACGAGAACTTGACCTACTCCTATAACCATGATAGTGTGACCTTGACCTGCTCCTGTTAGCATTATGCTGTGATGACCCTTTAGAATGAAAAGACATTGACCTACTACTGTTTATTTCATGTGAACTTGACTGTCTACTCCTACTCCTGAATTGACTAGACTGGGACCTGCATCTTCTTGATCTTTTAGCAGACGAGGGTCGATTCTGTGGTTCCCCAGTTCTTTTGGCAGACAAGGATGTTTTAACAGACGATGGTCGATTCTGTCGTTCCCTAGTTGTTTTGGCAGACAAGGTTGTTTTAACAGAAGAGGATCTATTCTGTGGTTCCCCAGTTCTTTTGGCAGATGAGGTTGTTTTAACAGAAGAGGATCGATTCTGTGGTTCCTCAGTTCTTTTGGCAGACGAGGGTGTTTTAACAGACGAGGGTCGATTCTGTGGTTCCTCAGTTCTTTTTGCAGACGAGGGTGTTTTAACAGACGAGGGTCGATTCTGTGGTTCCTCAGTTCTTTTGGCAGACGAGGGTGTTTTAACAGACGAGGATCGATTCTGTGGTTCCTCAGTTCTTTTGGAAGACGAGGGTGTTATAACTGATGAGGATCGATTCTGTCGTTCTCCAGTGGTTTTGGCAGGCAAGGGTTGAATCTGTTGTTCCTCAGTTAATTTGGCAGATGATGGATCATTCTGTCTTTCCTCAGTCGTTTTAGAAGATGAGGAATGCCTATCAGAGGTATCAGTTGACCACACAGAAGAAGTTTTTTTCTGTGGAGGGTCTGGTAAAATTGGCTCTGTTTTAAAACAAAAGTTACGAATAATAAATCAAATATCAGAGGAATTAATATACTAAAAAAGTTTTAAAAAAGTAGATTTAAAGGCTGCAATATTTTTAAAAATTATCATTTGTTAGTTCTATTTTTAAATTTAATATTATTTGTCAAGTAATATGTCCCAAGTTTGAAGTAATAATCCATATCGCTTTGTTTTGAAGGGTGTAAAATTTCGTGATTTTCTAATAAGCATGTATCACAAAAATGTTTTTACTTAACATGATAAAAAGTCAGTGGCTATAGTGTACAGTACACGACATCAAATCCCACAATCCCATATAATTTTGTGTTGTGTAATGATGTGGGTTGTCTGAAGATCACCCCAACAATGTTAGAACTGAAAATTGAATCAGCACATTTTTGGTTGATCCCATCGCGGGGGTGATATATGTTAAGTTTTAAAGTGCAACTCAATGTAAAATAATTAAATACACATAATAAATTTCATTGAAAAATATCGACCAGCCTTCAAGGGTTATGATGCACTATTCAGTTAAAAGTGTCAATAAATGCAAACTAGTCTGAGTAGTCATAGAAATTTAAGTGCTAAATGTACATGCCATTATATGGTTCAAACTCCTTATTTTTGATAATAATCAATAATAAAATATTATTTTACTATTCCAACACGCACCACTCTTGTCAGTATGTCTGTCCCTTTGAGGCACCGGTGTCTTTTGGCTGGTTTGGCTGTCAGAATCTACAAAAAAAATATAGAAATTGTGCATGTGAGAAGAGGATGCCCATATTATTATTAACATAGAAAATAAAAGGATATGAACATCAATATTACCACTTTAAAATGAACATCTACAAGCTGAAGTACTGACATTTAGTCTAGTGCCCCAGATGCCTACAAATCCACGAGTACATGTACCTAGTATAATGAATTCTATGTAATTCAGCTCAGGTCAAACAAAAGAATATGTGCATTTCCAGTTTGTTGCCATAAGGAATCTATAGTTTAACTATATTTGTGACCTTGAACATTCACCTATGCATCCCATTCTTGTTTGCAACACACTCTACTGCTTGGGATCAATTAGGTTTGATGCTGAAAAACATTTTATGGATTTGGCTTCCCAATCATTTTGATCTTGAGCGTACCTGGCGAAGCTTAATCCATAAATGTGCATGTCATGCACACAACATTGGTATCATTATTTGAATTCAAATGAAGAACACAAATATATATTTATATATATATTGCGAAGTACATGTACATATATCATCAATATCCATCAATGCATTTAAGTTATTGACGGGACAGTATTTTCTGTCACCTGACTGCCCTGAACTTCGTTCATGAGAGGTATAATAAAGATACATGTTCATGAAAAATATAAAAAAATATGTTTAATTTATCTCTACTTCATAATCAGATTCCTAATGGACCTTACCTAGTAGGAAGTCATCAAAAAGTTTCTTCTTTTTTGATCTTTTCTTTGTACTTTGTACCTCAATGTCTGATTTGTCTGTATCACTCTCAGCTGTTGTGATGCCGCATGCTTCACATTCTTCATAACAATCTATAAATAAAAACAACAAAATTCAACAAAAATGATATATAACAATCAATGCTTCATTTTCGTTCATTTCAACAGAACTTAATTATTTCATTGTATCCATCTTCACTAGCCAAGTTACAAAGAGGAGCAGGAAATTCAGTTTAAAAAGGTCAAAATTGCCAGGGAACAAATGTGGTTGTAATAAAGAGACCCCAGGGTCCACTGTAAATACATATAATGTATATAGATGTATGTACCTGATCTCAATTTTAACTTTACTGTGGGAAACTTCTTCCAGTTTGAGCTGGGTTCTCTTTTTTCATTTATAAGCTTCTCTGCATTCACTACAGGTGGCCACCAGACAAAATTGTGTTCACCATTGTACCAGGAGTTTGGGACAACACCCTCCACCTCTTTGTTGCCCTCCTTCCACACAATTCTGCACCACATACTGAAAAACAGGTTTTTACATGTGTTTTAGATATTCATTCTGCGAATTGAATACATATTCTAAATTGTAAAACATTTGTACTACATGTACATGTGTATTAAGTATTCATCATTTTATATACAATGTAAAATATTCATCAACCTACATGTACATGATGTACAACACAACACAGTGATATGAAATCATGCAAATTGCAATTCTATATTTAGTGAATCTATATTCATGTTAATATTAAAACTACTGTTCTAAATCGGTCATGCAATTAGTTTTTTTTTTACTTTTGACACAAATCTTTATAAAGCATTTTTAACTAAGTGGAAATACTCCATTCCATATGATATATAATGATAAAAATTCCCAATTTGTATGAACAAAAGACTGTTAGGTTACAACATAATCTACAAAATATCTGCTCCTGTACACAAAAAAATAAAGAACCGATTTTAAAAGCATACATACATGTGCTCAACTAGCTGGGTCTATGCCGAACTCTATGTCGAATGTGGGTTTCACATTTTTAGGAATCCATGGTGATTCTAATTTCTCCTCTCGACTTCATGCAGCAATGGAAACAAGACCTTCCCATCAGAGTATGGAAGGCATGCAACTTTTCGGTATAAATCATTCTTATTCAGTATCTTTCTTTGTGACCTTGTTCGTCTATCCATGTAAGCAATGTTTAAAAGTTTTGAACTACAAGGCTTACTAAAGAAATCATGTGTTTCTGATTGTCGAACAATCTTGCACAATAATTTTCCATCAACCAGCTTCTCCATAACAAATGCATAATCATCGTTATGTAACATAAAACAATTATCTTTTGGTTTTGTTGATATAAAAGCAATTCCATTTTTCGTATTTGAAGACTTTAATTTATTACCAAACTTTTCCAGTTCATGAAGACGTTTAGTGACTTGAACCAATGGACTTTTTGCATTTCTTACCAACCGTTTGATTGACTGCAAATGATTCTCAAAAGGAAATGCAGATATTTCATTCAATGAACACTTAAAGTTGATGACATCACTGGTTAAGTGCAGTAAATTGTGAACATTAAACGATACAAATATATCTGTGTAAATCTTTGTAGAACAATGGACAAAGTAATGTAGCAATTGATTGGCATACTCAACATAGGAATTCCTCTTGTCGTTATCTGTGTCAAGTAAAATTGAGATAGCTACAGTTAGAACGAGGAAATGTTCATAAGCTTCTTTTGACAAAACTTTTTTTAACACCACTGGTCCACTGTACAATAAAAATTGTCTGAACTCTGTGGCTTTCCATCTATCTATCTCACATAAAGACCTTGGCTGGCGAGCAAACTCAGAAGGAAATTTACCACCTAATTGAACAAGAGCGTCTGAAATTGTGGATATGTGTGCAGCAGACAATTTACATTCTTTTGGTCCTTGCTTCAGATAAATCAAAATCCTCTTCACAACTCCCAAACAAACAAGATGCATATAATCTAAACAAAAGCCTTCAATACAGTTAACATCATGATCTATAAGAGGAGATTTATCTAACTGATGATCAGCATAATTTCTGCTACAAAAATCTGTATTTGTACGACTTGGCATGTCCTCATCAGAATACAATATGACTCTGTTACTTTTGTAGTATCCTTTTATGGTACATCTTTCACAGGAAAAGTACCCAGTATGTCCCTTTGTACACTTTAAGAATGCTCTTGCAGGAGCATCACAAATAAACCCTTTTAGAGTTATTTTAATTTTCTGTGCTTCATATGTAAGTCCATGTGTCTGAAGACTAGTCAATTCATCAAGAAAATCTTCCAAAAATAATGCAACAGAACTAGGCTTGCTTTTCCCATAAAAAAGAGCAACCAGAAACGGTGAAAAATTTCCAAATTTACAGAGAATTGGCCAAAACTGTGCGCTCGATGACTTAAAAATTGGAACTCCATCAACATTAACAAGAAGATCAACTGATTTTGGGTTGAGAACATACATAGGATTTTGTTCTAAAATTTTAAGTATTCCAACTTCTATGCCATAATATTTGTAATGCCCTCCGCATGCAATAACAGCTTCAACTGTTTTTGGGGTTTGCAGTAGAGTTCTTGCATCTTTAGGCAGGGAATGTCCTTGCTTCCGAAGAATTTTCAGCACCTTATTAATTCCTTCTCTTTTCAACTGGCATTCGGTCACCCATTCAGCAAGCTCTTGTGCAAAACTAATTTCGCTTTCTTCGTTGTCTGATTCAAACGGTTCAGTTTCTGTCTCAGAATCAGAAAAAATGCTTCCTTCCAAAAATCCAAAGTCATTATTTTCATTGAACTCTTGAAGATCTACATTTAAGTCATCTTCGGATGAATTACTCTCATCTTCTGTACCTCTGGAAATTTCTGTTTCAATATCCATATGTTCTTGTATATCATGTGTTGAATGTTCATCAGCATTTTCGTCTCGTAGAAATAATTGAAGGTCTGCATGAGACTTTCTCCAATTCTTTAAATATGCCATAATAAATCCTACATAAATAAAAGAAAAATGTTATCATGCTGCAATCCATGCTTCCATGCCATTTATGTACAGGTATTTGCAATTAAATAGCTGAATTTGACAATGATATTAAATCTTATTTCCTGTTACCCAAAATGTTCACTTCATATCCCCCACAGAATGTAAATAATGTAATATTATTATCATTATTTCAACTTGAAGTAGAAATTTGGGATAGAAAACGACCTTCATTCTGAAAACGACTAAAGGGACCGGCCAGATTCAGACATGTACACATACATGTATACATGTAGAAAGTTTACATAATGCATGTACATGTATGTACATTTTTGTTAACAATAGTTTAAACTGACAGATAAGATAACTATTTAAAATTTGACAACTGGTGAGATATTTTGTTTATCAGAAATGCTGACATGCACTATGGTTATAGAATGGCAATAGGATGACAGACCAGAACTGAAACTAGAGGCTCTCAAGAGCCTGTATCGCTCACCTGGATTTAACTTTTTACCTTGAGCAGGACTAAAAATTTAGGTGTTGCAGTCAATTAAGTTCAGCTGTGGCAGCCATCTTGGTTGACAGTCTAGGTCAATGGACATATTTTTAAAAGAGAACCATCTAAGGACCATTACAGCTAAGTCTTGTTCCAACTGGTGAAGTTATTTCAGACAAGAAGACTTTTCAATGAATTTCCTATAGGGCACTTTGTTTAACTAAGTTCGATTGTGGCGGCCATATTTGTTGACAGTCCGGGTCATCTGACATAATATTGAAAGTGGGTCATATAAGGACCATTGATGACAAGTCTGGTTCCAATTGGTCAAGTGGTTTCAGACAAGATGATTTTTCAATGAATTTTCCCATAGGGCCCTATATTAAACTAAGTTCGGCTGTGGCAGCCATCTTGATTAAAAGTCCGGGTCAGCGGATATACTTCTGAAAGAGAACCTCTTAAGGACCATTACTGTCAAGTTTGGTTCCAAATGGCCTTGTAGTTTCATAGAAGATTTTTAAAATTCATCCCCCCTTTTTCTATTTTTAGTAACAATAGCCATGTCGGTTAAGAAGTCGAGAATACCGGACATATTTTTGGAAGAGGACCACCCAAGGACCATTCCACCAAACTTTGGTCCCAATTGGCCCAGTGGTTTCAGAGGAAATGATCTTTAAAGAAAAGTTTACGCTGGATGCTGTCTTTACAAACTCCTACAAGGGGTCAATCAATAATGTTGGTCAAGTTGACTTATTTGTAGATCTTACTTTGTTGAACATTCTTGCTGTTTACAGTTTGCCTTAATCTATAATAATTTTCAAGATAATAACCTAAAACTGCAAAATTTCCTTAAAATTAACAATTCAGGGGCAATAACCCAACTAAGGGTTGACCAATTCGTCTGAAAATTTCATGGCAAATAGATTTTTACCCCATGTCAGTTTTGCTCTAAATGCTTTAGTTTTTGAGATATAAGCCAAAAACTACAGTTTACCCCTATGTTCTATTTTTAGCCATGTCGGCCATGTTGGTTGGTAGACGGGGTCATCGGACAAACTAGATACCCCAATGATGATTGTGGCCAAGTTTGGTTACATTTGGCCCAGTAGTTTCATAGGAGAAGATTTTTGTAAAGTTAAACAGACGATGAGAAAAGCTCACTTGACCTTTCAGGTCAGGTGAGCTAAAAAGAACCAAAATGCTGAAAATATACTTAATCATTTATATAATGAATTGAAAAACAATCGTAACACTTGGTGTTACATAGCTCAATAATCCTGAGCCTTACAGCGAAACTGTAAGGGTAGGAAATTCTGTATTGAACTGAGACAATGTACCATGACTACTTCGTTCACATTTATAATATTAACATAAATGTATCATGCTGGCATGCAGTAAGTTTGTGCATCTTAAATTTTTTTTTGTATCTTTCAGCTTCCCTCTCAAGAGTGGAAAATACAGGACTGACTGATTTAATACCAATTAACAGATTAAATAAGCCCTGGAATCTGCCATACTGAAATGGGGTTGACACCCTAAAAAAAACCCTTCCATAAACTTCACTCATTGCATCTATCATCCTGTCAAGGAGTGGAATTGAATAAGACTTGATAGTCTGTGATAAAAGTGTTTCCTGCAGGATGTTTTGGCGTGGTATGGCACCCTGCCCTTTTTTAGACAAAAAATCGGTGCCTTGCCCCTTTTCCGTCGAATTTTAGAAAACCCGCCATAATTTAATATCAGATCCGCAATTAATCTTTTAACAAGACGATTTACAGTTATTTCCCTTGGAACCAAAATCAAAATTTTAATGGTCGACACTATTGAATTTTGCAATGTTTGTACACTTTTGAAGTAACAGAGTACAAATACGATTGATAATTGAATCTAATAGGGTCAACAACAATATGTACCTCTACGAAATTAAAATGTACACAATTTAAAAGGGAACCAGGCGATTGTTTGAGTTATAATTTCATGATGAATGGGATGAACATTACCACTGTTTGTTTATATTTTCCATTTATACTATTCGGTCGGCTGAGACGTCATATTGGGACGGGTGTGAATTTACGATGGCTTTCATACTTTTGTTATCTTAATAAAATTAAAGTTAAGAATATAGCTCATATAGTTTTGAATAGTACAAAATTTGAAAAAATCAACGTTTCAATAATAAAAAAACCCACAAAAAACACATGGAAAAAAGAATATTTTAAAACTATTTGTACAGTTATTAGCCACGGTAGCTTTGATTGGTATAAACATACGAGATTCAAAGGGTATTTTGCACTGCTTTTGTGCATACAGCTCTTGGTCGTGCAAAGTCCACTTTCATGAGACATCCTTAGACAATCAGTCTCAGTGATCCAGTATTAAAGTTTATAACTGGAATTATTGATTGAAATGAGGCAAAATGGACAATGAACATGATAAAGATCCTATTAAGTCTAGAAGTGATAATTTTATTACAAAAAGGAATTAAGTTAACAACCTAATATACTTATCTTTATTTCTTACCAACAAGTATGTTCCATTAAATCCCTATCTATTACAGTGCCTTTATATGTAAGTAAAGAGTGCCCTAAAAGTGTAGTCCTCTGTGCAAAGGGTGCCTTTAAAGTGTAGCGAATCACGCTAAGAGTGTCCTTTGAGAAAAAAAATTACCCTTTCCTTTTCAAAAGCTGCAGGAAACACTAGATATACATGTACGACATAAATTGTATTTGTTTACAAATGCATGAATGCATATATTCATTTTTGTAACTAGTGCAGTTCATTAAAAAATTTATGTACAGACGGAATGAATTTCACAGGATCAAACAAGCTCACCTGCATTGTAAATAAAGAATATAACGTGCCTAATTATTTATATTTCATGCATTTCATGCATTTATAATCCAAATTGTAGAAAAAGCTATATAACAGTGCAGACCTGGTGTTTTTTTAAATTAATTACACATCAGAAATAAATCTCTCTCAAACTAATAACAAAACCAATATCGGGGCCAATTTTGTATTCGCTGGTATTTCATGTAGCACCTGTCTTATATTAAATGAGATCTACCACGGGGGATCTTCAATCTTTGTTTTGATGACAGGGTAATCTCTCTGTAAAATATTTAAGGTTCAGGTGGAAAATTCAGTTTTTAATTTTCTGATATATAAAATGCATTTGTATTTTATATATCAAGGGCATGCTATGCCTTAAAATTTTCCCAGGTGCACAGGTCTGTCTGCACTCAAAGAGTAAATTTTGTGGTGTAAAGGCATCTATTTTAGCCAAAGGGTCCACATGAACCTTAATCACAATAATTGTAGTTTCTCCTTTGTACATTAATAATAAAGGCTGCGGTTTTTAATTTTAAATAAATAAATAAATAATATAGGCTGCGCTTTTTAATTTTAAATAAATAAATAAATAAACAAACAAATGAACTTAAATAAAAAAAATTGACAGAAATAATATGAAAAATTAAAACGAATTATACCAGTGGTGGATTCACAAATTTTCATAAGTATGTGGGGCCAACTGACTGCTAAGAGGGGGGGGCCTTCTCCAGTCATGCTTCAGTGATTCCCTATAATATAATCAACCACATTTTTCCTACAAAAGGGGGAAGGCCCGGACCCCCTGCCCCCTCTAAATCCGCCTCTGTATACAATTAAATTATCCACTTAAACGGTTTGTTTCCTCTATGTACTCTGATAATGCCTCTGAATAGAAAACATACGGCACGTGTCCTAGATGTTAAAAAGCGTGCACACATATCAAAATGATCATGTCAGTACGGTGGTACATGAGTGCACTGCACTGTCATGGTGCACCTATTCCAAACATGTGATGATCAATATAATAAAAATTACACTTATTAAAATTCAATAACTTTATCGATGCTATGCTGTAAATACTGTGCCTGTGGCCGTGAGGAGTTCCCGCTTAATCTTTTCAAAATGGAAGCGAAGTTAGCTAAATGTTATTTTCGTATAACATTTTAAAAAAAAAACATTCATCTGTGAAAAAGTAATTAAATACATTGCATAATTGAAATTTATCAGTTCCAAATCACAAATATGCACGAAGATATTTAATTCATTTGTTTTGATTTTAAGTTTATACGAAGCTAATGAAATCTTGCACATGCGCGCGGTGATTAGCCGCGAAAGTTTAATTTTCGAGAAAATGGGTTGACAGTCTGACTGCCAATTTATTCAAATGAGACTATTGTCAGATAAACTAAAGAAACAAAATAAAAGACATAATTATATTCTTGTAAGATGATAAAATGTATATATTATCCATACCCCTAAAAATCCCCATACAAACCACAACAGTTACCGTTGTTACAGGGGTCCAGTAAAAAATGCACGCCGATTGATTTATATACAATATTACTCAGAAAAGTAACTTACGTATACGCGTAGATATATTAATTATATAGTTTGCAAAAAGACGTCAATGTGACGTCTTTGATATGACGTTGAAATTATGTCACAGAAGGGACGTCATACTTATGTCAGCATCGTGACCATACCATAAAAAAGACGTAAATAGAACGTCTTTTCCCGACGTCTTTAAGACGTCTGAAAAAAGACGTCTTTTTGACGTCGATTTTTGGTAATATGACGTCGCGACCATAATTCAACCTAAAAAAGACGTCATAGTGACGTCTTTTGCCTGCTGGGATAGTTCACTTCTGAATTAATAATAATGACATGTTGTATGTTGTTGCTCATTTTATAATCTATATTGTACTGTATTGTGTTTGCTCGACCCATATGGGTGAAATATGCAAAATGTACTTCTACAATTATTCAGCTTTTCAAAAGAGTTTAAAGTATTATGAAATGTTTACGAAATTAATAAATAACAACAGTTACTGCTTGATATGGGTGATATATTTGTGATTTTTTTTCACCTTACTTGACCAAAGGCCAGTGTGAGCTATTGTCATCACTTGGCGTCCTTCGTCCGCCCATTAACTTTTCTAATTTTAATCTTCTTCTTGAGAACCAACAAAACTTGTCATAGATATTTCTTGTAATGTCCGATCGGAAATGAAAATACTTGAGTCATAGATTTGAAACTTGCCATGAATGATCATTGCAAGGCATAACCCGAGTGGTTTTACGATTTGAAATCCAAGATGGCCGCCTGTGTCTTACTTTGTTAATATTGGACCCTGTGGGAAATGCACTTAAAAATCTTCTTCCGAAGAATGTTATGAAACGGTATGGACATGATGGACATGATATTTATGAGAAACATAATAATTTGTGTTACTTTCTTACTTTGTTATCATTCTTCTATGAAAAAAAACATAACCGCTAAGTTATTAAAGCGGTTTTTCTGATCGGTTAAATTTCCAAGATCTTCTTTTCTGAAACTACTTTACACATGGATTTGAATGTTGCCATGAATGATCATTGCAAGGTACTTTCCGCGAATTGTTACTTTGACGTCGACTGAAAATCAAAGATGGCCACCCGTGCCTGATTTAGTTAACAATGAGCCTTATAGTAAATGCTTTTAAAATTCTTCTTCCGAAAGAATAATTTATTATATTGATACCAAACTTTGTGGAAGTGATACGTATCCGAATACTTTGTGCTATACTCGAGTGTCATTCCGCAAACATGGCTGTCAGCTGTTTTGATATTGATTAAATTTCCGGGATAATCTTTGTGAATAAACTTGTCCCGTGGGATTGAAAATTGTCATGAATGATCATTGTAAGGTACTATCCAAGAATTGCTACTTTGCTACTGAATGAAACTCCAAGATGATTGACACAACTGGATTTGCTAACATTGACCATAAGTGTTACTCTTTTATAATTGTATGGTTTGACACCACAATTAATTTTAAATTAAGTGGCAAATAAAATCCATTTGAGCGATACACATGATACAGGCTCTCGGTGCCTCTAGTTATTTTGCCTGACCAGAAACGATAATCTTAAGTTGAGGAACAGTATCTTTTAAATAATTGTTTCAAATAGTCACAAATGCAAAATACATAAGGTTTTCTGGGCAGAAATTTAATTTGAAATTAGAAAAAACATTGGTAATATCGTTTCAAAAATTTCCCTTTCTTATAGCGGTATGGAGTGTAACGTTTGACGGCACCTAAAGGGTTGTCTGACGTCGCTGCTTCTGAAGTTGTACAGATATCTTCCGTTTACGCTTAAAATCCTGCGTTATATTTCTTGAGAAAGATTAGTCCACAAAACATGAAAGTTCGTTCTAAAAAATATCAAAGCAATAATAGGATGCAACAGGTAAACACACGAGTGGGGCATGTGGTGTATATCGGACTTCCCTTCATTAAGATTGATATTAAAGAACCGTAACATTTTTATAGCCATCTTCCATTAGCTACGTTAGCGGAGTACTCCTTTAGCGACAGTTGGTAGAGCTGTTGACTTCTGAACTGAAGGCCGGTTTGATCACCGGACACATATCACATGCAGCGCCCAGCTAAAAAATCCATGTGTGACAGAAAATGGCTATAGTCGCGTGGAAGTTGTTATATCGTCATCATAGTACGATGACTCTGAAATGAGGGAAATGTAACGGGATTCCTTGATTAAGATCGATGTTATAGAACCGTATATAACAAGTTAATTACAACCACTTTACATTAGCTGAGCTATTGTAGTACTCCTTTAGCGCAGTTGGTAGAACGGTTTGACTACGGAACTAAAGGTTCCAGGTTGGCGTGGTACATAATTTATGGAGACAAATCATGGCTCTACTGTTACATCAGTCATTATAATTGTGATATCCATATCCTCTCCCTCAAAGACACTAGCTCTGCGCTTTGTTGTTTTATTTTTTGCTTCTGGACTTCTCATTACAATTTAATTCATATTTTGATTAATGAACTCTGACTAAAAACGTTTTGGTTAATTATTTTGGTTGTCAAGGTTTTCAACCTTTGATCAAAAACAAGGTATAATTTGTTGGAATGATAATATCTTTTATCATATATTTGGTACTAAATACAGGAGTTTGGAATATAGAGCCCAAGATGTTGGTCCGTATCTGACGTCTATGACGTCATACCCTTTATCTCATGGCTTACCCTTTATCCCATAGCTTTTTTCATTTTTTTTCAATTTTATTTTTTTTTATTTTGATTTAGTGGGGGGGGGGGGGGTTTGGGGGGGGGGGGGAAATTAAAAAAAAAATGTTAATTTTTTTTCTGATTATTTGTCTTTTTTTCAACCCCCCCTATTTTTTTAATTTTTTTTTTTTTTCACAAAATATTTTCCCCAATCACTTTCATTTGTGGCAGTAGACTTTAATTTGGAAAATTTGAAGTCCTCTGTTTAAATATATAATAAAGTGTATAATACATGTTAAAATCTGTATCACATGCTGTATCAATCTCGACCAATATCAGCCCTCGGGCCAAGGCTCCCTGGCTGATATTGGTCTCCCGGGTTGATACAGCATACGATACAGATTTTACCATGTATTATGCTCTATAATATGCATCATAATTGGTATGTCTACAATGTTTTATTATTTGATGCAACGTATGTAGATTTTAAATAAAGTCAACAAATTGATTTTTGATAGCATTTCAATGTTTAATGAACAAACCTTTTAGCTAATCAGCTTTATCTTCACGAAATTTTATTCATATAATAAATCACATATCCATTTTGTACCCATCTGATGACACGTGAAGAGTTTGGTGAATAGATTTATAGGATGTCTGTTTCATTCAGACACGACGATGCACTTAAAGAGCTGTATTTCAATAAATTTCAAAAAGTTTTTGTTCTGTATAACAAATGAGTGTTATTTTAATGACTTCGTTTACTAAAAACAAGAAAACTGAATTTAAAATATCGACATGCGCTCCACATTGAATTATAGCGTTTCATTTTTACAGTTAAAAAAACAGAAGGCTTTAAATTGGTGCTGGTTGCGAGGCCTTTTTAAAGAGTTGTTAAATATAAAAAGAGTCATGATATTTTGGATTGTTTTTGGAATTACTTTTTATCCATCATGTTTTGCTTTGGACTGTTTTCAAGATATATACAAAATTAAGAAGGACCAGAGAATAGTTGGTACTGTTGACAATGACTTCCGTGCTACAAAAGCAGACGAATGTGCAGTCGCGTGTGCAGCAGACGCACAATGTGTTGGAGCCAATTACGATTCAAATTCTGAAATCTGCAGTATAAAACACAGTATGGGTAATATAATACAAAAGGATGGAGAAACAGTCTTTATGCACATAGACTGTAAGTAATAATGATTTTAGTTGGCATTACATATAAAAAATTTGAAGAGAGCACGGGAAACTGTTTTTAAGAGGGAAATGCTCTTTAACTTCAAAGCGATTTTAAGAAGTTTTAGAACAGTTTTTACATTTGAAGTAAAACTGTCATATGTCAGCAACTACATGTGTCATATTAAAATTTTGATTTGTCAATACAAACTTTTAATATAACAACCGTTATAGTAAAAGTTTGTATTGACAAATCAAAATTCTAATATAACAGATCTGCTAAGCTTCGGTGGAATAGTCGTTGTGTGGCTTATGATGTGGGGTTACCCACTTTATCACAGATGGTGTTGTAAATAACAAAATGAATTAACCTTCAACTTGAATTTCGCAAAAAAGTATACACTAAATCAGAACTCGTATATTGTGCTACGTTTTTTTTCCAGCTGAGGTTTTGAGTTTTGACTGTGGATCCCTGAATACTAAAACATATAATTCCGGAGTAAACACAATTAACGGAGGGAAGTGTACGGGATTTCAAGTTTGCTGTGATCTCCAAACTGATGGCGGCGGCTGGACTGTGTGTGAATAATTTATTCTTTCTTTTTTTTTCCTCCAATAATTTTATTTCAATATACATTTTAAACAAGTTCATATATTCATAAATTATCTTTTTGCTACATAAAAATGTTTGACAGAAAATATGCAGAGTACAAGTTAGAAAAAAATGTAACACATATCTTTGGAAAATGGATACAAGTTCAAACTTTATAATCTTCTCTGTTGGCAACTAAATAAATGAATAAAGAAAAACTGGAGGAACAAACTTCTTTAAAAGGAGTAAGGCCACTTTCCCCTGTATTTGTTTCACTCATAACCCTTGATTTATTAATCTTAAATATTTACCTAATTTTTATAGCAAACGATTGTGTGCAGTGCATTTTTATGTTAACAAACAAAAATGTTCAAGCTTTCTACCCACAAAGGTCGTGTATATAGGCAATTTGGGTCAATTTGTATCACTTTTTGGAATATTGCAAAGAAGGAAATTCAGAACCAAAAGCATTCGACTGTCATATGAAAGGAGGTACATAAAATCACTTATATAAAAAATTCCATTTGGTTCAGAGTGTCCTTCACGTAAAAAAACTGTCTTAAATGAATTTAAACGATCGACATAAATAAGTTAATATTTGTCAAATTCGTGTTAAAAGTGTCTCCCAAAGCGATATTCAGGACTTTAAAATATATCTATTAGTTATTATTAGCAAATCTTTAGAGACCACATACAATGTACCAACCAGTCTATGCCTACAGAGATTTTGAAATATTTTTTTGTAATTGGCCATAGAAGTGAATTAAATGCAGGGGACAATTAAAATTAAAATACTTGCTTAAAACCACGTCTGTTAGAGATTAATTGACAAGAAAACGTTTGGTATAAAGCGTCTTCCCTTTTCAATACTACATGTACCTGTTTACTCTTTAATTTTTACCTTATATATATATATAAATAAATAAATAAATAAATATATATATATATATATATATATATATATATATATATATATATATATATATATATATATATATATATATATATATATATATATATATATATATATATATTTTTCTAATGCCTGTTTTAGTGATTTAATTTGAAATATAAAATTGTCTATTTTTTAATTATTCACATGTATTTCATCTTAAATATATTTTTTTCTAATGCCTGTTTTTGTGATTTAAATTGAAGTATAAAATTGAGAAGAGGTTTTAACCAAAACCTAAAGCAATTTTAGTTTACATTAAAAGATGATTATGTTGAAAATTGAAGGAAAACTATGGCAATTGTGTCATGTATAATTAACATGTAAAATGTATTATTAAAGGTCATTCAAAGAAGAGAGACAGGGTCTGTTTCTTTTAAGCGTACATGGGTCGAATACGAAAACGGTTTTGGTGATCTTCAAACAGATTTTTGGCTTGGTAAGAAATGTACATTTCCTTCTTCTGGGTCGTCAATAAATCTGGAAGCATTTTTATTCAATATGTTACATACATGTTAAATTTTGTGAAAGCTAAGGAGTATCTCCCTAGAGCATAGCTCTGTCTTTAGATGGTTTTGGAGTATACCCTTTGGTCATTTTGGCATTTTTAAATTTAATTGCTCTTCACACTTTTAAATTATTTTTTTGGTTTTCAATATTTTAAGGCTTGAGCACAACTTATAAATTGTAAATTGATGAAATGTGCACGTCTTGTGCACCAAAATAGGCATCAAAGAATTTATTACCAATAAGTCAGTATCGCTGCCGGGGACCGACGTCAACGAGAGTGTCAACACCTCAGTTGCTAGTATTTGTCATGAGCCCGAAATTCTTGAAAATATCAAAATTGTATCAAAGAATTTATTAGAAATTTCATTTAAAAAATGTTTATTAATTGTTTAAAATATTTGAATAAGTAAAGCGAAAGTTATTTTTCTTATTTGAGTTTTTGATCAACAACAACATTTTATTATTCAGTCTAGTTTTTTTTTAAATTTTAAAGTAATTAATACTACAGTTTTCTACAAACTTAAGATTCTTCTTTTATGCTAACATATTAAATAATGGAAATGACAGGATATGAATTGTGCGTCATATGCAAGACCAAATATAACAACATCCCAATGCACCAAGGCTTTGTCTAGCATCGATGACCAATACACATCAAAAGCTCTAAATAGTACCCTGGATACTAGTGTCATTTTCTCGTCGACAAAAGACACAAAATCCTTCAAAGAAAACAGAAATCTATTAACACTTAACAATAAGCAGACAAGAGGCAACCATTGAAAATATAGAATGTTGCAGGGTTAAATTGGTGTTTTCTGTTAAATCTTTTGTCTTTTGTTTGCTCTGCCTTTTCAGGGAACAAGTACCTACATCTGCTCACAGGAAATGCCGAGTACGAACTTAGAGTAGATTTGGACGATTTTGAAAACGAACACAGATATGCCAAGTACAGCACATTCAGGGTGGCG